>OY728153.1:1012091782-1017091782 GCA_963277665.1 Viscum album | reverse complement strand
TGAGTTTATTTCCTTAATGATTCCAATGTTTATCCTTTGAAGGATTAAGATGATTGGATCCTTCTGAACTATCATCATTGAATAAGAGGTATGATCCATTCTACATAGAGAATCTGCCACCTTATTTGATTTACTGGGATGGTTGTGTATTGAGAAGTCATAATCATTCATGAGTTCAAACCATATACATAGGTGCATATTTTTATCCTTATATATTAATATATAATTGATACTCTTATGATCGATATATATCTTAGAATTTAGCCTATAATGGTAATGCCACCATATTTTCATTACAAAGGTCACAACTACAAACTCTATATCATGTGTGGGATAGTACTGCTCAAGAATTTTAAACATCCTTGAGGTGTATTCTATCAATTTATCATTTTTAATTAGTACATAGCCTAATGCCTTAATTTAAGAATAATTGTACACCATAAATAGTTCCCCACTTGTTGGTAATGTGAGAACCAGTGAAATGATAAACCTCATTCTCACCTCTTAAAAGAAGTATTCACATTCAGTGGTCAAGAAAAACATTTCTCTCTTCTTTGTCAACATGATTAGTGGTTTATAAAGTCATGATAATTTTTACACAAATTGCTGATAATACCCTGCTAGACCAAGGAAACCATTAATCTCCATTTAACGTTATTTTACTTGTCCACTCTTCGATTACATTTATCATGGAAGGGTCCATAGATATCCCTTTTTCTATTGATTACATGACCTAAAAATGATACTTCCTATATCTAGAACTCAATGTTGACGTACATCACATAGAGTTTCTCAATTCAAAAAGTTTTTATCATAATATTCTAAGGGTCTACATGTTCCTCCTTCCACATAGAATATATCAAAATATTGTTAATAAAGAATACCAAAATTGGTCAATGTAATATCTAAAGACATTATTCATTAAGTCCATTAAAATATCTGAAGCATTAGTGAGTCCAAAGTGCATCACTATGAACTCATTGTGTTTAAATGTTGTTCAAAAAAATTTAGTGAAAATATTCATTCCTCGCCATTCATTGGTGATATACCGATTAAAGTTACTCTTTATACAAATAACTGGTAACATGTTGATGATTGAACAAGTCATTTATCCATTGATGGGGATAATTTTCCTTTATCATTGTTTTTTGAGATCATGATAATCACTGCAGAGGCTCATTGATATATTCTTATTCATGATGAACTTGACTAGAGATCCCCATGGCTAATCAAGAAAGGGTATAAAACCCTTGTCCAAATTCTCCTATAACTACTTCTTCAGTTGTTTAAGATCAATGATGGTAATTATTTAAGGTGTGTTTTATATTGGCATAGATGCATGAACAAATTAAATTGGGAACCAAAACAATCATTAAGATGGTATAACATGCAATTCTTCTGTGAATACATATGTGAAATACCTCATCATGATAATGAATTATATCACAATTACCATTTTTTTCACATGAATTTGAGAAATATATTATTACTTATAAGTAAACAATATCCACAACATAGATTATGGTTCTGAAGGATATTCATATTCTTCAATACACTTGTACAAAATTAAAGGATGCTTCAATATGTGAAGATTGATATACCCTTCCCTTAAATTTGATACTATATTTTCATAAATATAGACAATACATTCTCAATATAACATCAATCTCTACCAAAGGGTGTATGATATTTTTTTTTGAGGTTCATCCCACAAACATTAACTAATGAGTATTTAAAAAATTTAGATGCAACAATTTCCCCATTCAATGTTCTCATAGATAACTGAACCACACAATGTTGAGCTGGGGGTCAAATAGTTAGTCTAAATTTTCATGATATGAATGAATGTGTAAAACCAAAATAAAATAGTATATTAACTATTCATTAATGAATGACCAATGTACTTATCACCACGTCACTTTCGGGATCCACCTCTACTATAGAGATATAATATGCACTTAATTATATACTTGGATGTTATTATCAATGATTGGCTTGGAAAACCATAGACTTAGGGAAATATATTCTATAATTACCATTATCCTTATAGTTGAAACACTACACTAAATCCTGATTTTTTAATTAAACCTTCCTTTATTCTTCTGCAATAGTGGGATTCATTATATCCCCTTAGAATTTATTTGCCATATTCCTGTGTCTTCAACAATTCATGCATCTCTTGTTTTCCATTAAGATGTTTCTAGGTGGATTTTCCCAATAATTATAGCACTTGGGATGTTGAGTCTTTTTTCTATTATGGGATTTATATATTGATCCACCAATATTAAACTCCATTTTCTTCTTATTTTCACCGATCCCATGAGACTAATGAGAGCCTCTAGTCTCGTTTTCAATATTAATGGCACAACCAAAAATATCCTCATTATCCTCAATTTTTTTAAATACCAATTATATTCATAGACTCAAATTTAGTCAACTAATGAAGGGATCCACATTTATTTTGGAGTTCAAGAAGAAGAGAGAGGTGTATCTATCAAGCCTTGTGTTTTTACCTAGAATTCCCTAATAGACTCATCTTTTTTCATTTTAGTCCATGGAATTCCCTTTCGATCTTATGATGTATGGTTTGGGAAAAATATTTATTGAAAAATATTTTCATTAATTCTCACCAATCCATATAATTAATTTTATCGTTGTAATATTTGTTCTTGATCAGTGTCCACCACTAATCAGTTTCCCCATCAAAATTATAGACCACCAGAAGACATTTTTATTCTTATAAGCTCATGAGAACAGATAACAACTTATCATTGGAGTTATTCAATAATAAAACAAGGAGGGAATTATAATATCCCCTAAATATGGAAGGACTTTAATATATGAAGGATTATACAGAAATTATTTGTTATTTAGAGAAAGGGGTGTTCCACATGATTCAACTAAAAATTCATAACCTAATCCTGTAGATAATGTACCACAATAACGTTTTGTGAACCCATTCCCATTATATTTGGAATTTAATTTAAGAAATAATCACATTACATGTTATATTTATTGATGACATATGTTCTTCTATTTCCTATCATTAACTAAGAAAAATTAAGCAAAATTAGAGGGATTTAATACATAAATAATAATAATTTAAAAAGAAATACAGAACAATCAAGGATAACCTTGTAAAGGAAAATTGTATCCTATATTTTGATTCTTAATATTTAATCAGGTTTATCCATGATCTATTTCTAAACATATTCTCTTATAGACATTTTTTCTTTAATAATTCTTCATAATGAGATTATTAATTTACCAAAGTATATCAACTAAGAGAGTCAAACAGGGTGCACAGTAAGGCCCCTTTTCATGTACCAAGATACCCCAAATTCGGACCATGGAACTTTTTTAGTGTTTTAAACCCTATGAACATATTTTCTGGAATTTCATCGACTTATATTATACATACATGGATGCATTTTCTTGAATAACCACCTACTCTATACCTAGTAAAATCTAGGGATGATTTCATATACTTAATCAAATCCTAATGTTATTTTATATTGTTTTATAATCCTAGTATCCTATATAAATAATATTTTCCACTTGTACCAAATATAGGAACCCTATTCTTTTAAACATATTATTAAATTATTTAAAGAATTATTAAATGTCAAATTAAAATATATGGATTGTAAAGTATAGTGTCTTGGGGATTATGTACATAAATAAACATAATGAACCCAGAATAAAAACAGCTTTTATTTAATCTTCATAATTATATTCTTACTCCATTAAACCAATTTATTAGTATAGGGTAACCAAGGGAATATATCAACAAAAGGTATTAGATAAAAATACTAGAAAGGGAATTATATTAAGAATAAAACAAAATACATGGGTTATAAGGTATATCATGATAACTTAAAGGAATGGAACATGAATAAAAATAAAATAGAGTATCTTTTATGACATGGGAATATATAAACATGATTTCATTGGAATATTGAAACAATATATCACATGACATAAATGTGATTCATGGATATCTTTCAATACATAGTAGACAAAGTCCCCTAAAGGAATCAGGTTCACACATTGTCCCAAGATGATGTCTCATGAGACTAAACATTATCCAATTAATTGGATATCTATTTTGCCACTAATATTACAAAATGTTCAATATTATGTGTTCCACAAGAATAATTATTCATAAGGAATTATAAATAATCATAAGGGTTACCCATGGAACTAATGGGGTATCATAATCATGTCTGAAATGGATAACCTAATGGAGTGTCATAATGGTGTCCATGGAAGAAATGATTTAAATTCTATATGAAAATTCATAATGGAAAATAGGTACATATCATGATATGTGATTTCAAACTAAAGATAATACATGAAGAAATAATGTTTATGAATCATTGAAAAAAAAATTTATTTCTATTTAAGAAAAGTATTAAAGTTTCATTAAAAAGAAAAAGGCATAATTGTTTGAATAAAACTAGAAATGAACCAACAAAAAGTTTCATTATAAATTTTGGATTTTATAAAAATAATGGTGTATTATCATATATTATGGATTATAATTTAAGATAAGTAATAATCCAGGAAGTACACTTTAATCGGGTTTGCTTATAGAGAAGAATTGACAAGTGAACTTTATAAAACATGTTTTTCTTTATCGAATAATGATGATCTATTCTGGAATCATGATTTTAGAACATATACAAAAATTTTATAATAATTTAAAAAAAGAATAAAATATTTCATTGGGGATAAATATAGGTGAATATTAACTCAACGGAAAAAAGGGAGGTTCTAGAAGGAACCCTTACCTTATGTTGGAAATGGTTCTACAGTTGATCATAATGTCCTAGAAAACGT
This sequence comes from Viscum album, assembly GCA_963277665.1. NCBI lineage: Eukaryota > Viridiplantae > Streptophyta > Magnoliopsida > Santalales > Viscaceae > Viscum > Viscum album. The sequence goes on along the minus strand of OY728153.1, from coordinate 1,017,086,940 downwards.
GATTAAATACATTAATTAATTAATTAAAAATATTTTTACATGTATTTTATTTATGATAATTTTATTAATTTCTTTTATGGAAATTTTTATGCGTTATAATATATAATTTCATCATTTAAGGGAGTTCTTTTCCTTGGTTTTCATGATCAGTTACCAGAATACATGTATAGAAAATCACGTAACATGATAATCATTTAAAGAGTTGAAAAAATATGTTATTACCTAAAATCATGGATTATAAATGGTTATATAATTCATTTTTTATCTTTATATAAGGATGAATCATCAGATAAAATGTTAATGATAATTGTTTAGATTAATTTTGTGTTTTTTAGATCATCAAAAACATGTTTTTTTATTAATATCATGTAAATATAATGGATCAATAAAATTAAAAAGTATTTATTACATATATTATAATCTTGTTTAACCATAAAATGGTTTCTATTCATAGTATTTAAGGAAGTAATGTAAATTCAGAACATTATCTTCCTTTAATGTGATAAATTTTCATAACACGGATGGTGTTATCATTTTTAGAAAAAATGAAAGAAGAAAGAAACGATGATGGATTATTCTATTATATTGATAAAATTATAGTATATTTATGTTACAATAGAAATAATACCATTTTAATAAGGTATTTCTGTATAAAATAAGAAAATAAAATAACATGAATTCAAATTAAAAGAAAAGAAAGCAGATTTTACCTCTTGAATTGCTCATCATTGAAAACATCCTTATGGAAAATGTTTTGGTGTTTGATGAGACCAATGGATTTTGGAAATGTAGTGGTGGGAGTATTTGAAAGGTATTTTAGTATAATTCAGACAAGGATCATAGCTTTATAGATGCAAGGAGTAGAGGTATTGTGGTGTGTTATTTATACGGGTGGAGAGCAGTGTTTTCAAATTATTGTGTTCATTATTTTTTTCCTAATGAATATAATTTTTTTGAGAATAATCAAATAAAATAAAATAATAGATGATATTTAAATATTTTCTGGATACATTATACATAAATCATTTATGAATTCTTAATTCTTGTATTTATCTTTTATAGAAAATTATAAAATTATACTATTCACCAAAAAATCAAGTATTTTATAAATGAACAAAAAATTAACCCTTACCGTATTCCAATGTGTGGAATTCAAAAATGACTCCATTTTATTAAAATATTTTTCTAAATAAGAGAAATTTATTTTTTAATTAAGATAATCATTTACTTGGAAAATACCAATTGTATAATTATATTTTTTTGACACATCAAAATATTAATTAAGGTATCATAAAATTATGTTATGATCATAAATTAACGAAATAATAATAAATGAATACATTTTATGGAAATATATTTTCATTTAAATCATTATATAAATTATAAAATTGAAAATGCACACTTATATTTTATAAAATAACCAACACCAATTTAATGATTTATAAAACATTTATCTACTAATACTATGATATAATTATATCATATTTTCATTTATAAGATACAAAAATTTTATTTATACATTAATTTGTTAGGTTGCTGTTATATATTCTAGTTCACTATTCATAATGTTCAATTTACTATTCCAAATGTTGAATTACTGTTTCAATGGTATAGGTTCCTTAACATCTGGAAATGTCTCATATTTAATTAATTTCCCATTTATATAGTTTTTATTATGTTTTTAATGTGATTTATACTATATGAATACACTATAAAAAGAGAATTTACATTGATAGATTTTTTTGTCGTCACATACCAACTCTGGATTTATAACACGTAAGGGGTATGGTATATTATTAGTCAAGGGGGATACATGGAACACATTATGTATTTGAGATATGTTATGTGAGAGTTCTTGTCAATAAGACACCACTCTTATGTAATTAACAATTTTAATGGGACTGATGTATCATGGACTAAGATTTCCCTTCATCCCAGATATCATGACATTCTTCACTAGATATATGAAGAGGAATACCTTATCTCCAACATCAAACACAAGGTCTCATATAAGATTTTCATAATAGCTATTCAATCAACTCTTAGAAACCCTAATTATCTCTTGAATAGTCTTGATCTTTTCCACCATTTTCTTAACCATTTTCGGACCCTGCAGTTAGCATTCACTAAAATCATCCGAGCATATAGGTGTTTTGCACCGCTTCTCAAAAATGGATTCATAGGGTGAACTTTTAATAATTTAGTCAAAACTATTATTGAATTATTACTTAAACAAAAGATGATATTGATCACAAATTTTTTTTATGTCCATTGAGTATGCTATCAATATTTCCTCAAGATTCTATGTAGTCGAATTTTATTGGCCATCAATTTGAAGGTGGTAATCCATGATAATTTTGAACACAATATTTACATCACCTTGGAGAATCTTCAAAAAAACATGGATGTAAATATTGGATTTCAATTACATATAATCAAAAGTGATATTCTATTTAGCATATCCACTTCTCTACTCTAATTCCATGCATGTTGATAGAGTGAGAAGCCCTGTCAAATTTTAATGAAGTAGGGAAGTCATTGTAAAATGATCCCCCACAACACATATTTAGTTATTCCCTATTGATGTAATTAGATTAACAGGGACAAATTCCATGGTTTTCTCATTCAAATATATGTATGGGTAATTATTTCATCATCCCTATGTATTTTTACCTTTTAAAATTAACTTGATGTCATACAAAAATCCTTAATGTATATTACATGATATTCATCCTCATATTGTCCCATCATTTTTTCACTCATATATCTTGAAAAATATTTATGCTCCATTGATAGATGAAGAAATTAGGGCTATCTGAATCATCCTACAACTCCTTTAACTTGGCATTTTATGGAGAACATAGTCGTGACCCAAATATTATAGCTCATTAATTAATTTTTTACTCTGAGGATTTTTCTTACTGTATATATTCTATCTTTATCTGAATGTCTATATTGTCTCTTCAATGGTCATTTAAATTTTCTTGTATGTGATGGTTGATCAATTATTTATGAATGGAATTATGATGTTCCTCCCAATATTTTTTCATCTATAAAAAGGTTGTATCCTTATAAATTCTCATCAATGAAACAATTATAGAATCTATTATATGTACGGTGTCTTCCAAATTATTTTCCTTACTAGTATGAAAAATAATTGAGCAGTAAAAGAATATAATAAACTATTTCCACCATCACTCATGTATATTTTAATATTTATCTTTGAATATATACTTGAGTATCTTATGATCCAGATACATTTAAAAATTATCCAAAAGATATAATGTCAGCATATATTTAATGGGATGATTATTGCGGCCATCTCCAGATAATTTGTTGTGTAGTTTTGTTCATGAACATTAAATTCACGTAATGAATAATATTTTACATTTTAGTTTTGTATTTGTATACTACCCAAACCCTTATTTAACGCGTAGACGAATACGATAAAAAGTTCCCCACTTGTGGGTAGCATATATACTGGTATATTGAGAAGCCCCCTTTTCAACTCCTTGAATCTCCTTCACATTCATTACTCTATAAAAAACATCACTCCATTATAAGTTATCTTACATAGACGTTTTGAAAATCATGAGAAATTTATTATAAATATTCAATAATGCTTGGATAGTCTAATGAAACTATATATATCTTTCGCAGATATTGGAATCCACCATATTTTAATTGCATCTATCATTAAAGGTTCCAAAAATATCAAATTACATGTGATAATATTCCCCATGAATGGAACATCCTTCATCTAGAACACCAAATTTGTATACTTTGTATCGAAATTATGGTTTTATATAGAGTTTACAATAGTTCTAAGACTCTCTTCATGATCCTAAATTATTTCGTATGATAGAAAATTTATATAAAGAATACCCCAAATTAGTCTATATAATCTATAGAGACTCTATTGATCTATTCCAAAAATATTACTAGATAATTATTGATTCTAAACTTAATTAATATTATCATATAGTTATTGTACATTATATTGAATTCAATCATAGAGTTTTCCTCCATTTTCAAGAATACATGAAAAAACCATAATCAAAGATCCACATTTCAAATGTATTAGGTTCCATTTAGATGATCAAACAAGTCATCAATACATTGAAGATGATACTTGTTTACTATAATGATCTTTTTAAACTCATGATAATAAATGTAAAAGCACATTTACCCATTATTTTTCATGACTAATAGGACAGAGGCACCCCATAGTGAAGCACTCATGCATAAGAACAATTTATCTATATTATCCTATAGTTGTTATTATGATCTTCATGATTCACAATTGATATTATATATGGAGTTTTTGAAATTGTAGATTCCAAAATGAGAGGAAGAGTTAGAAATTATTATGGAATCACATCAGTGTATTCCCTCCAAATAGGCATGTCTTCAAGGAATATATTTTCCTTATACAAAATCACTTGACTGAGATACGATTTCTCATAGAATATTAATATCAATTCTTGAGATGTTGGTTATGAAAATTATTCGTCTTCCATCTTTCTATTGTTCAGAATCATAGGATGATTCATGCAACCGAGAGTGATTTCATTCTCAAAAAAATTATATGACCTCTATATAAGGAAATCCAATCCATAACCATAATAAAATAAAATTCCAGTAAAGGTAGTATTGTAAGCATCAATGGGATGTTTAGACCACAAATGTTGACATTAGAGGAGTTATATACATGGGATAAAATAATTTCCCCCATTTATTGATATTACTGACCGCTCTACATTCATGTTTTGTGTTTTCATTAAATAGTTCATCTAATATTATTTGATATCGATGAATGTGTATAAATATCTATTATAACCCATCATTTATATTTTTTATTCTAGTTATTACCATTTACATTATCAAAAATATAAATATAGATGATAATTTTTAACATATTAAACACATAAATAGGAATCCAATAATGAGAAATTGTGAAAATATAAATGAAATTTATTCTTTAACTATTGAATTTCTTGGATGCAATCTATGTTATCCACGATCTATTTCCTAAAATAAAATATTATTTTAATTTTTTTCATTTAATAATTTTTTTATCATGATTTTGAATTTACCAATGCATTTCCCTCGGGAGTGTCAAAGCAGATGTGCATAAAGGCTTCTTGCCATGCACCTCTTCCAAATCAATCACTACGGGAAAAATGGATAATAGCGACGAGGTATTTGCGATGGGAATAATTCCTGTCGCAAATACCTTACAGAACGGGTTTTTTGCGACGAGTTTCCTTTACCGGTTGCAAATGGTTTGGCGCGAAATGTGCGCCAAACTGCGCGAAATTTATTTGTGATGGGGCTAGAACCCCGTCGAAAATGGTCTGGCCTGAAGTTTATTTGTAACTGGGTTAGAGCCTCGTCCCAAATAGCAGACGGTGGTTAAAGAGTATTTGCGACGGGACTCCAGTCCCATCGCAAATCTGCCTACTGCATGGGTTATTTGCGAAGGGAATCCTGTTGCAAATAAGCCCGTCGAAAATAATCTAACTTATAAATACTGCCAACCATTACAGTTTTTTTCACTCTGAACTTCTTATGACGATCAGTTGTAATTTTTTTTTCCAATTTCGAGGACTCAGTTGGTGGTGTCCTACAACTACAACGGCTCGACATTGACATCAAGTTTAAGGTTTTTATCTGAATTTTAATTTAAAATTTAATTTATTTATTTATTTTATATTTTTATATTTTTCTTTCTGATTCCTAATTAGAAATAATTATGAATAACTATTAATAATTAACAGTAATTAGATACAATTGAACACTAATTAATTTAAAATAGTTAGCTGTAATTACAATTGATTAGAAATAATTATGAAAAATTAAAATTAATTTGAATTAATTAATAATAATTAGAAATAATTAACATTAATTAGTAATAATTAATAATAATTAACAATAATTATCAATAATTGACAATAATTACCAATAATTACTAATAATTAGTAATAAATATCATTATTTACCAATATTTACCAATAATTGTCAATAATTGTCAATATTTTTCAATAATTACCAATAATAACAAATAATTCCCAATAATTGTTAATATTTGCCAATAATTAGGAATAATTACCAATAATTAGGAATAATTACCAATAATTAGGAATAATTACCAATAATTAGGAATAATTATCAATAATTAGGAATAATTATCAATAATTAGCAATAATTATCAATAATTATTAATAATTACCAATAATTACCAATAATTACCAATAATTAGTAATAATTACCAATAATTACCAATAATTACCAATAATTACCAATATTTACCAATATATACCAATAATTAGGAATAATTACCAATAATTATAAATAATTACCAATAATTAGGAATAATTACCAATAATTAGGAATAATTACCAATAATTAGGAATAATTACCAATTATTAGTAATAATTACCAATAAATAGTAATAATTACCAATAATTACCAATAATTACCAATAATTACCAATAATTAACAATAATTAGTAATAATTAACAATAACTAATAATAATTAACAATAATTAGTAATAATTAGTAATAATTACCAATAATTGCCAATAGTTGTAAATATTTACCAATAATTCCATATACTTGTCAATATTTACCAATAATTAGGAATATTTACAAATAATTTAGGAATAATTACCAATAATTAAGAATAATTAGGAATAATTACCAATAATTAGGAATAATTACCAATAATTAGGAATATTTACCATTAATTAGCAATAATTACCAATAATTAACAATAATTACCAATAATTAGGAATAATTACCAATAATTAGGAATAATTACTAATAATTAGGAATAATAACAAATAATTAGGAATAATTAGCATTAATTACTTATAATTACCAATAATTACCAATAATTACCAATAATTAACAATAATTAGTAATAATTAACAATCGTTAGTAATAATTAAAAAGAATTAGTAATAATTAGTAATAATTACCAATAATTGCCAATAGTTGTCAATATTTACCAATAATTCCCAAGACATGTCAATACTTACCAATAATTTGGAATATTTACCAATAATTAGGAATAATTACAAATAATTAGGAATAATTAGGAATAATTACCAATAATTAGGAATAATTACCAATAATTAGGAATAATTACCAATAATTAGGAATAATTACCAATAATTAACAATAATTACAAATAATTAGGAAAAATTAGCAATAATTAGGAATAATTACTAATAATTAAAAATAATTACCAATAATTAGGAATAATAAGCAATAATTACTAATAATTACCTATAATTAGTAATAATTACCAATATTTACCAATATTTACCAATATTTACCAATATTTACCACTATTTACCAATAATTAGGAATAATTGCCAATAATTCGAAATAATTACCAATAATTAAGAATAATAACATTATTACATTATTAGTATATTTTATCATTAATATTAAAATAATATAATTTTTTATATTATATACAATTCTCCTTTCATTTGTGTATTTTCAGTCTCCACATGTAATATTTGCATTCTTTTTCAAAATTATCAACCTACTCACCAATGGAGAGGTGAAAGTGAATGCAAAAATTACATGTGGAGACAGAATGTTAAACACACAGATGAAAGGATAATTTTATATAATATAGAAAATTATATTATTTTAATACTAATAATAAAATATACTAATAATGTAATAATGTTATTATTATATAATTAATATTTATGAAAAAAAAAATATTAGTTTTATTTAAATAATAAAAAACATACATAATATTATAATTTTCAATATTTATAACCGGTTTTTCTTTATTCTTAACACGTCCAATTCGTAAAGACTCAAATTTTAGGTCAATCCCAATAAAAAGTTTGTGTCAGTGATGTCTGATGTAAACTCTATAATTATCCTTGCTTGACTGTTTTTTCTAACAAATTATTCAAAACATGTAATGATTTTATATTTTATAGAAAAATATGGAACAACGAGGTCATCAACAGTAATTATTAGATGACCGCATATGGATAAATCAACATTGAAATCCAAACGGTTCTGGTTTAAATCCAGGATATATAGAGGGTGTGGATACTTTTTTATCATTTGCAGCATCAAATCTAGAATTTCTTTTAGAAGGCACAATAAAATTACCTTGTAGAAAATGTGCATTGAGAATGTTTGACACATTTGACAAAGGGGGGGAACATCTCTTGCATTTTGGTTTTCAACCAAATTATGTTTTTTGGTATCAACACGGTGAACGCAGTTCCAGAGTAGGTGATACCAACTTGATTACGAATCCATCCCGGTTTCAGGATTTAGTACATGATGTTACAGGTTCATCTGTTCAACATACAGAAACTCCGATTGATATAACTTCAAATACTGAGTGGGCACCATCTGAATTGTTTTTGTTTTTGAGGTATGTTGAGGATGCATTATATCCTCGCTACAAGATGAGAAAAATAGAAGCAATTGAAAAATTTATGGCTATCAAATTCGATAACGGAATGTCAAACACCTGTTTTGACCAGATATTTTCTTTTCTTAAAACATTGTTATCTAAAGTAAATGTTTTTCCTACAAATTACTATGAGAGTAAGAGACTGGTTCGAAATTTGGGACATACTTGTCATAAGATTCATACATGTTCAAATGACTGCATTTTATATTCTGGGGTAAATGAGTCGTTGGATAGTTGTCCCACATGTGGGCAACCGAGATATAAAGATGGTCAACATGGGATGTCTGGTTTGATTCCTATAAAACTGTTGAGATATTTTCCTCTTACATCCAGACTACAGCGTTTATTCATGTCCAAGAATACAGCATCAATGATGTCATTGAATAAAGCGAATATTTCAACTGATAAAAGCTTGAATCATCCTGCCCATGGTGATTCATGGAAACATTTTGATAGAATGCATCCATCCTTTGCTTTAGAAGCTAGAAATGTTCAACTGGGCCTTTCCATTAATGGTTTCTGTCCGTTCGGGTCTTATGGTAGTCAGTACTCATGTTGGCCTGTTTTTTTAACTCCGTACAATTTACCTACATGGATGTTGATGAATGAGCCCTATATCTTTTTGACTTTACTAATTATAGGACATCCGAAGAAGGATATTGATGTTTATTTGGAACCATTGATTGATGAATTAAGTTTATTGTGGAGTACTGGTGTTAGTACATACAATGTTGCTACGAAACAGAATTTCATTCTGAGAGCAGCATTAATGTGGGAAATTAGTGACTTCCCGGCTTATGGGATGTTATCTGGCTGGAGTACACATGGTCAGAAATCATGTCCATACTGTATGGGAAAGAACAAAGCATTTATGCTCATTGATGGAAATAAACCTTGTTATTTTGGCTGTCATCACAGATTTCTTCTAGCTGATCATCATTTCCACAGAAACAGATCTCATTTCAGAAAAATAATAGTAGAAAGGGATGGACCTCAAAAAATGCTATCAGGTTCGGAGTTAAAATCAGTTTTATTTTCATTACCTCCCATAACTTTTGGTCCCACAATAAACCAACAGAAAATTTCTGGTTTTGGGAAAGAACATAATTGAATTAAATGTAGCATATTTTGGGATTTTCCATATTGGTCCGATTTGTTGGTCTGCCACATATTGGATGTCATGAATATTGAGAAGAACTGTTTTGATAATTTTTTTCATACAGTTTTGGATACTCTAGGAATGATCAAAGAAAATATAAATGCACGTTTAGATCTTGCCCAAATTTGTAGGCTTCCAGAACTTGAACTGTTTCAGAATGTCAGAACAGAAAAGTTACTGAAACCAAAAGCATCTTATACATTTTCTAAAGAAAACTGTTTATTGTTTTGGGATTCCCTAATAGATATGTCATATTTTTTTTGGGACGTTTGTGCAGCTACAGAAGATTATGATGCTCTATGAAAACTTGAAGATGATGTTGTTGTAATTATATGTAAACTGGAAAAAATATTTCTGCCGTCTTTCTTCGACTCAATGGAACATTTGATATTACATTTGCCATATGAAGCCAAATTTGGGGTTCCAGTATAGTTTCAATGGATGTACCCATTCGAAAGATGCATGCAAAAATTGAAAAGAAAATTACGTTACAAAGCATCTGTTGAAGGATCTATTGTAGAAGCTTATTTTCAAGAGGAAATATCTTTTTCCTGCTCCCATTATTTTTAATCTGAGTATCCTTAAAAACACAACCTAAAGGGAAGAAATGAGAGGAATATTGATGAAATCAAAATTCAATTATCCATTTTCAACCAGCCAGAGCTTGGTTTTGGTGGAGTTCATGAACGCTGGCTTTCGGATGATGAACATCACAGAGCTCATACGTATGTTCTGCTCAACTATGAAGAGATGACATCAGTTGTACTATAAGTGTTTATATCACTTATTATATCATTTATGTTACAGTAAATAACTTTGATTTTTATAGGTTGTATGATAATCATATCAAGAAACAAATTCCAAAAATTACAGTAGCTTCTCTCGAAGAAAGCCGATAGAAAAATTTCTCTCATTGGGTTCAAAAACTGGTAACATAAATTATTTATCTTTTAGGAAGTCATTCAATTTATATTGTACTATATTGATAATTATTTCACAAATTTTCAGGTGTCTCGACATGCTGATAAAATTGACAAATGGTTTTGTATATTGAGTAACTCGCCTTCCAAACTTGTTAAAACTTATAATGCATATGTGGTGAATGGATTTCGATTTCATACACATGCATATGGGGAATAAAAAAACAATGAACAATGGAGTTAGCATGAGAGGATGTAATTATCAAGAAAATGAACTTGACTTTTATGGAATGCTTGATGAAATTATTGAACTCCGTTATCTTGGACAACATTACATAACCATGTTCAAATATCGCTGGTTGGATACAGAGAGAGGCGTGCGTATTCATCCGACTCATGGAATCATCGATATTAAATGAATAAGTGTTCTCTCAGTAAATGAACAATTCTTATTGGCTCAAAAGGCACATAAAGTTTATTACGCAAAGTACTGTGCTACGTCAAAAGACTTGACGGATTGGTGGAGTATAATAAAAATAAAAATTCGAGACAATCAGTTTAGTCAAAGAGAATGTGCTTTCCCTGATGTGCAAGGAATTTAAGTATTTCAAGAGAGTACACAAAATCAATCTTTTTTACAATGAGACATGAGTATCGATGACGACACCCCACATTTAAGAGATGGTGATGACGATGATGTTAATGATGTCACATATGAATTTGAAATGGTAACAGATGAATCAACTGGAACTCGAATGGATATCGATGATGTTGAGGAGGAATATGAAGATGGCATTGACATATATGAAGATGATGATGAAGATGAACATTGATAGAATTCCATGGTAGTTATATATAATCATAACTAATATATATGTATATATAATAGTAATTATCAATTATTTTCTAACAACATTAACATTTTCTATTTTAGATGGATGATGATGTATTTCGTGAGTTGGAGAATGTTGACCTATCTTTCGATGTAGATGAGTTGTTGGCAGATGACCCTCAGCCTACAGGAGCTTCAGGGTGTCCGCAGAGGGGGCGCAGTCTTGCACGATTGATGATTTCTGACCCCGTCCCCGAGCGATGTCCATGTCTTCGGATTGATCCACGCACACGGAGGTGTGATAACCTATGTGATAACCAGTGGATTTGATTAAAATTTCATTAATCTATTCACATAATAAATGTTTATTATTTTTACAATTTTCCACATATAGCAGTTGGACATGGTAGCACTATTTTGCGCAACTATTTCTCTCAGCCTTGGACCACATGGGAACGGATTCCCATTGATGTGAAGCAGGCCATATTTGGCCACTGGTTGGTATGTACGTAAATAAATAATTTTTATTTTTAAAATTATTTCATTTCTAACTTTATATTTAAATTTATTTGTAGGGTTAATGGTATCATATCGAGGATACCATGCGTGACGCCATCCACGATGCCTGGGAGGTGGTCATGCGTGATAATTTTCGTCAGTTTTTGTACAAATTGAGGAGAGTGGCTATGAAAAAAGCAGGAGTATCCATTTTTTTATGAGTCCTGTAGAGCGCACCAACCACAATACATTTCATCCCATGTATGGGATGGATTATGTGCGCACTAGTTGAGTGATGCCTTTCAGAGGAGATCATCGGTGGGGAGGCAGAATCGGGGGATACAGGAGGTGACTAATCGAGCTGGGAGTCGTACTTTCAGTACTCATAGACAGCATCTAGTAGGTACATTATTTATAAATATTTTATATAACTATAAATATTAACAATTTATTTTTTATTATTATAGGCCTTCGAGCACCCCGATATTACGGAGTACGACGTATATCGGAGGATGTATAGGGATCTTGCAACTGGGGAGCTCAGAGGTGATCGTCAGCGTCGCATCGTGGTTAGTATTATCTGTTTTCATGTTTAAAAATTAACTACATATAATATATTCACAATTTTAATTATAAATTGCAACTAGAGGAGTCATATGAGGCCGCAGCGTCACAGACCCAGCCTAAGAGTGAGACCGAGTCATTAGATTAGACCCGTGGCCGTCATTTTGATTAGACAGCATGGATGCATGCCACCCAGTATGCCTTCGAGAAGGGCCGGGTAGTTGGTATCAGCTCTCGACTGACTCCCAGATATTATTATGGCAGTGCTGCGATGTAGGCGTCCAGCTCGAGAGGAACTCGTGCATCTTCTTCTTCTACACAGTATGAGGATCAGTTGCGATCTCAGACTGCACTGATAGAGAGTCTCCGACAGGAGCAGGAGGAGATGAGTCCGCAGCAGCAGTAGCATGAGGAGCAGCGTCAACGCCAGCAACAGCTATACGAGGAGCAGATGAGTCGGTGGCAGTAACAGCAGCAGGAGTAGATAGAGTACATGCATCGACTCACTCGTACTTTAGGGATGGAGTTTCTTCCACCAGCATCTGCAGATCCCCCATCCCCCCTCTTTCTGATTAGAGTTTGTTTTTATGTTATTTAGTTTGTTAAATCAAAATATAAATTTTTTTCTATTCGTAGTTTCTTTCTCATTATAAAATATAAATAATATTATATTTTGAAATAAAAATACTAATATGAATAAAAATATTATTTATATTTTATAATATTAAATTTCATATATATATTAAAATTTTATAATATTATTATTTAATTATATTTTTTTAATATTTTAATTATTTTAATATTTGAATGTATTATAATTTTATTATTATTATATTAATTAAAATAACTTATTAATGTTTATTTTATTTATGAATTATAATTCTAATATTATTATATTAATTAAAATCATTTATTTTTATTTTATTTATTTTTATTTTTGAATTATAATTTTATTATTATTATATTAATTAAAATAATTTATAAATAATTTATTATTTTTATTTGTGAATTATAATTCTATTATTATATTAATTAAAATCATTTATTAATATTTTTTTATTTTTTATTTTTGAATTATAAATGGATAATTATTATATTAATTAAAATAATTAATTACTATTTTATTTTTTTTATTTATTTATATTATTTGCGACGGGTACTATGCCCGTCGTAAATAGTATTATTATTATATTAATTAAAATAATTTATTAATATTTTTTTTAATTTTTTAAATATACTGACTAGTATTTGCGACGGGAAATATTCCCGTCGCAAATACTTTTTTTAGCGACGGGCTGTCACAAATAATTGTTGTTGCGACGCCGTTTTCCGCAATGGGCTATTTGCGATGGACCCCCGTCGTAAAAAGCACATTAGCGACGGGATCCCGACACAAATTCCCCATCGCAAATGTCCTTATTTCCAGTAGTGAATTGTAGCTCAATACAGTGTTTTTAGGCGTAACCCCTACGTACATCTATTTTGGAACAACATCCAATGTTTTATATAGAATGGGATGTGTATTCCTGTAAAATTCTTACTCTAAAATTTACAAAAAAAATCAGGATGTCTTTTTTGTTCAGTGTTATCCCTAAGGATCTATCAGGAGTTTTCTAATATTAATGAAAAAATAATTAAACATTACTCTCATAAAACCTTTTGTATCCCATATATTAATAAAAAATTAATTTTTGATTTATTACATGATATTACATTTATTACCAACTAAAATATCTATATGTCTAGTGTATTTAAGTAATTAGGAACATTTAAAATCAACTCAAAATAGATGGTACAAAAGAATTTTTAAAAACTACTTTATTATTCTCATAATATTTCATCATTATTAATATTATATTGGATAACCTGGGCATATACATTAGAAAGGGGTGATATATGAAGCCCAATAGAGGAATAAAAAACAATAAAATGAAGAATGTGTTATGTGTTAGACAATTTGAAATCTAAGGTTACATAAAATGGGTTAGAATCATAAACACAAACAATGAGGTATGATATATCATGATAACATAAGTTGGCATGGGAATGTGGAAACAACATTAAAAATTACATCATAAGAATGTTTCAAGATAACCACTAAGATATCATAATATACTTTTACTAGGATAACCTCCCATGCACCATAAAAGGAAACTAAATAGACTAAAACATTAGCCAACACATTATTGTTCCATACGGGTGCACCAAACAAAATCATATAATGTACACATATAAGGGTGTCACATATAACATTTATCATAAGAACATAATTAATCACATTTAATTTTATGATCAAGTCCTATGGAGTAAATTCATGGAACTCCATGATAAATTAATTACTCGTATGTCCTTTAGAATAACCTATAGTGGAAATAGCTATGTTTTTCACATTGATATTTTTTTGCATGGAAAACGATAATGAGATTTTGGTCAAATAAAAACAATAAAAAAGCTTCATTAAAAGGTCTAATTAGATAGTAAGGGGCCTCTAATATTTTTAGAATAAAATGATCATTAAACTATATAATTTAAAACATATGATAACAGTAGTAATTGGAAATAAAAATCACAAAAATAATATTATTCTTGAAACAATTGGAGAAGGAGAGGATCCCATACCTTGACTCGATGATTCCAAAAGCTTGAGAGTAGATTTTTGAGTGCTTGGGAAAATATTAGAAGGAATGTTGGGAGAGGAGAGGAAAGATTAAAGACCTCTTATGAGATTTTTTTATTATGATGAATGTTAAATCCAAGGGGTAAAATTATTCATATATTAAACGGGGCGATATGGAAGTGAGTCATGTTAATAAAAAAATGATTTTCAAAACCATAAATTATAAAATAGGTGTTTCGGGTTCATAAAGAATTTATAAAATTAATAAAATAACCTATAAACAAATTTGTAAGGAAATTTTTCATCATTTATAAAAATTATTATTGTTATTTTGGGTCATTATGGTTTCTAAACACACATCGTAATTTTATACCTTACTTAATTTTTACCCAAAACTTTTTATGGTTCAAAAAATTATTAAAAATTCACAATTGGAAAATTTATACAGGATGACTCGAACAATAATATTTATTTTATCAAAATAATTTTTAAAATTTTAAATTTTTACATTTATAACAATAATAGACATGTGCTGAGAAATTTTGGGTTTTTTTTACTATAATAGTTTTTAAATCCATAAAACAATTAAATTTGACTTCATAAAAACAATAATATCATTTATATTTAGTATAAATAAATTTTGATTTATTTCACTAAAATGATATTTATTTTTGAATTGATGTATTCATTATAAAAAATGTTTTAATAGAGATTCCATATGAAAAATTAAATTTTGTGTTTCATTGTATCAAAATAAAAAACTTTTATCAGTTATAAAAATTAGAAGTAAACATAATAACTAATCCATTAATAATAATAATAATAATAAATATATAGTTTTAGGGTCTTGATATATATCCATTTATTACACCAGTATATTCATTAAGGTTCCGGTGCATTATGGTTATATTTTCATGGGGTGCTTCGACGTACCTAGTTTGGGTGGTGATCTCTATAAATTTGAATTTATTCCATAAACAATTTGACTCGAGATTTAGTTATTAGATATCATCATAGGATTGTTCAAGGAAAACCCCAACGATTAAATCTCCTTTAGATGCACTGATAAATGTTCTTCATAGGGAATGATTCAACTAGTCGATTCCATCACATATTTTTTCTGTTTCAATTAGATTTATCAACCCCCATATTAATTCAAATCATAAGATCATTATTTACTTAAAATATTATCATCAGTTATGATTTATAATGGTTATTAAAATATTTTAGGATATTATAAAACCAAATAAGTACATGTTTTTCTATAATGATAATATATAAGAGGACATTTAGTTCAATCAAAAATGGAATGTTATCTCTAAATGTCTGGGACATTATATAAACCTTTCTTTATAACCTATAGAAATGACAAATAATAATGGGTCATATTATATTCTCATTAAGGTGAAACATATGAAATATCAACCTATAATTGTATTCAATAATTGGATAATAATAAGTGTATGTGATCATGAACATATGATACATTGTTCACACCCATACTATCATACATCATAAACATAAGTCGTGGAATAAAACATTGTCATTTCCAAACAAATGGACCTCAAGAGTGAGAATTCATCTTAAGTAAAACATGAACCATAATATGAAGTCATAAAAGTGTAAAACCAATATAAAGATTAAAGAAATACATATTTAATTTATATCTACAAATATCATCAACATAGAAGGCCATGAATTACCATCTATTTCCCATTGATGATTACAACACACCTTTTCCCATAGTTGACCCGGAGGCATCTATAACCCATAATAGATTAGGAATCACATGTTTACTATTTTAGATACGGTCACACTTGTTTCAAATACTACACGAAGATGTAACTATTACCCATAGTGGATCAAGATTCACTTTTTCCTATAGTGGATCTGGATGCACATATTTCCCATAGTGGGATCAAGCCCATTAACAAGTTTCCAATAAGTTACAGGGTTTCCTATGTCATATGAAGACATTGTATTTTCATTTAATTCATTAGTTTTGAAGTAATATAAATTCATAGTTGGTTTCGGGATGAACAAGGGCATCTACGACTTATTTTAATCCTGAAGCCTATGTTTTTAGAGGATCCTTCTAGGCCAAATGATTTGGATTAACAATGTTGGGTGGCCAAATACACTATCCAGGTCCATACAGTTTGATGAAACAATGTAACAAGGGTCACTCTGGTGTGAATGTTTTTCAAAAAAATTTATAGAGGAGAAACACATAGTCAGCACATGTTTTGTCTAATCATGTTCCATGGACATTCAAGGGGAATATGATTTATAGACAAGTGCATGGATGAGGCAAAATTTTCCAAAATATGTGGTCAATCTATGGAATATAATTTTTCCATGGGAAATTGTCAATTGGAAACCACATTATTAAATTCTTAAACCTCAAATTTCTTTCTTTTCTTTTGGGGTGAGCACCTCCTCCTCCCATGTGAGTTCATCAATTCTTCATGTTTTATTTGATCTATTTTCATTATCTGACATCTGATTCAATTTATGTTCATCCCATTGGATAGCTTCATGTGAGTTAACTATTCGTGGGGTTACATTAATCATTTTTCATATTCTAAATAGATTTATTTTGGTTAAAGATCTTATGCCCCGTTTTATAAAGTTTTTTAGTTTTTTATGCTTATTTTGATCTGGACCAAATTAGAGGCTGATATTGGATGAGTACTCTTATAATTGAAAAATTCAGTTGGGGTAGAAATATACACTAAATGTATAGACTTATATAGATTGTTTTTTTGTGTTAAATGTTTAATATTCTAGGATAGGCTTCCTAAATTAATTTATCCTTCATTTAAATATAAAATTCATGTTTAAGACATTCTATAAAACACTTATATAAGGATAAAGGTTTTCATACCCAATAAAAACTTCCCATGGGGTGGTATCTTCATTTTTGTTTTTATTAGGCCACCCTTGGGGGATGTGTGGCTCTCTTTTTATAACTGTGAATTGATTTTGGCAACAAAGATAATTGTTAAAGGTAGTGAACACCTAATAAAAACATCTAATTTATTAACAAAAGGAATGAATAAGTTGATATATTTTCTTACATATTTTTATGTAAAGATTTTTCAAATGAATAAATAAATGGTCTTTGAAATGGTTAATGTATTAGATATGATGATAATGGAGGTATTCACACTATGGAACTGATAACCTGGTTAGATTCCTTGGACATTTCTAATTCATGGATTTAGCTTACAAGGATGACTTGGTCATCCCCACTCAAAGGATATACCATATTATGATGTGTTGAAAATTTCTACTCCTTATATCATTATTAATTTACTTACGTGGATTCCAAGGACATTTTTACTCATTGGAACCAATTACCTAATTCAAAATTTTTAAAATGTTTTTTAAGTTTCCTTGGACATTTCTACTCCTTGGATCTGAGGCGTTATTAGGATGAAATGGAAATTTCTTTTGAGTGGATATTGATTAATCCGCATTCTATGATACCTTTGACATTTTTACACTTTCGGTCTTACCCGTTAGGATTCTTGGGACATTTATACTCCTAAAACATTATATACTTATTTTACATAGAATACATGGTTTCCTTATACATTAATACACCTTGTTCCCCAAAAAATATATTCATGATACATGATTACATTCCATATTCCTTGTATTATGATTCAATTCCATGATTTATATTATTCCCATATGATTTAGTTTCCAGATCATAATGTTGCCTGTTATACTAGTGAGTATCACATCCATTATCATTACTGTTACACATATATTATGTGAAAACTGCATCACTTATATATAAAAACTGGCCTTGTTAGGTGGTGTCTTATTGAGTATTATCTCACATGTTTTTTGGTCAATTGTTGGGTACCCTAATGGATCTCATAGATATAGGTAGGGATAAGGGGAAGAACCCAGTTTCCGATGCTTTATTTACAATTGCTCTGGGTTGGGGGATTGCATCATCATGTTATGTCTCATTATGTTATATGTGGATAATTATTTTTTGGGATTCTTATATATTTGACACATTTATTGTACTATATGATTATTTCCTTGTATTTCCTACCTTTTTGTAGCATGCCATTATCATCATTTTTATAAAAAATTGTTGGATGAGGTTGGTTAGATATTTATATGATGGATGTTTGTTGTACAACTTCTAAGTTATTTTATAATCTTTTCTATTGATTGTTATGATTTTACTATTATCCTATAGTCTAATCATGATGGTATACACTCCCCATTATTCCATCATGGAGACTCATAGCTTGCCAAAAGCCTCTAGCGTATGAGGAGGATCTCTCGAAGACATGTGGCCAACTGAGATCAGTTATTGTTGAGCAAACCGTGTTAGTGATTTCACAATGTTGTATTATATTTATTAAATTTACTATGACATAACATTGGGGAATATTATATAGAATATTAAGAAGGTGTTGAAATTTGGTAACAGATTGTTCTTGGGAGTAGCTAACCAATGTACATGGAAAATCAAAATTACCTGCAATGATGAAAATTGTTCTAGATTATTCTTATTTCAAATTCCTTAATTTCACTGTTTGGTGATGCCCTTGATGTTTGATGATCATTTTAACTACATATTTATACCCTTGACCTAGAATTTGAAGTAAATTTTTCATCATGCATTATCATAGGCCCTTCATGATTTATATGTCATGCATTATAGCAGGACACATTTATATTTCTGCATGCAATTCTTAATTCATTTTACAGTTCCCTTTTCTATAAAGGTAAAATCATTCTAACGTTTCATGTTGGGACATTATAAATAATTGGTTGGGATTAAATATATTTTTAACATCATATTATATGATCAATGATCCATCAAAAATTTGAATTTATGATCCATATATTTCAACCTTCTAAATAGGATTTCAATAAAAATGAGAATGAATTTAAATGATGTTCAATTCTTAAATAAATTTCCACCATTAAATGGGGAATATAATTGGAACTTAAAGGTTGTTTTCTGATATAAATTGAAATTTGATATTTTTATACTATGAAATTGGGTTTATAGATGGGAATTTCATCCTAATCCAAACTCAGTAGTGGGTAGTAGGCAAGGACTCTAGAAATTTTATAGGAATTTTATGTCACCTAAACCAATATTTAGGATATGGAATAGTGGTTAGACTCATTTTTAGGAACGATTTTTCCACTCCTTTTTATATATCTTATATTTTTTATTGAAAATATATTTTTTGAGGTGTGTTCTTGGAATTATTTGAGATATGAAACCATGAAGACCACTAGTTTTAGACCAGGACGGTGGCAAAGACCATGCTACAGATATGGTGTGCCATGGGCCACTAGTATATCATCCATTAATTCCACTTACAACACCAACACTTATAGTAGATAAGGATTTTGGATCCACGTTTTGAGACATGTTCCTATGTTTCATGAAGATCATTTAGTGAGTATCGTGACCTACCACAATAAAGGATGAGTTGATGTTTGGCTTCTAGAAGATGAATCTACAAATTTTTTTTTGGGATAGATGACCACAGTCTGTAGAGTCATGAATATTATCCATGATATCTATTTTCAAGAATCCTGAGAGACCTACTAAAAATCGATTGAAGCTCACTAAGTACATTATTTGAAATTCCACCAAAAGAGGGGGGATAGGATTACTTAGATGGATCATTATTGAGATATTTCCTGGAGGTATTTTAATATACTATTCTAGTATTATTTATACCCTAATATGTTTGGATTTGAATGATACTTAGTGTTTTTGAATCTAGAGTAGAGAACATTATCATTCGGGCACTATGCTATCCTCTTTTTAGGGGTATTCCATTTATCACCAAATCTATACGGTGATGAGTTATCAAAATCTCTATAATTTTAGGATGGTCTCATGTATGAATTTTGATCGTAGGTGAACATATTTAGATTTGATACCATACCAAAAATAGTAAATTATTAACTAGTTACTAAAAATAACATGATGAAAGTAGGTCCCACAGATCAGGGTTGATCGGCTTCTTGACCTAGTGGATTATTGGAAAGTGGCATGAATTGACTTTTTTAGGTCTCTTAAGAGTGGAATACCAGGAAAATCATGAGTTTTTTAATCTTCAAGTTCTGTCATCTGTGTGGGATACTTAAACACATGAGAAGCTAGTGTGATAAAAACTCATTTTGGGGTGGATCATGTAGTGCATGGGACATCATCAGTGGGTTTCCTGAACCATTACTCATGAATCTAGAGAGAGATGGTCTACACCATTTCTCAGTTTAGTGGAAGGGTTTGGAGAATCTCATCAAAAAGGGAGGTTGAGTGCGACTGGCCGATCAAGAAGAGTCGAAGTTCATGACCGATGTAGCCATACAACTAGTTCTCAGCGAATGTAGAGTAGACCTACATAGTTCACTCGAGCTATAAATCAATGTAATAGGTCAGAATAGATTTATGTTGTACATTTAATACCAAAGTTGAAATGTTCCAGAACTTCTATACTGAGAGTAACTATATTGGTAGCCTCTACATTGATATATTCTCTTTTTGAAATTGGTGCATCTCATTCTTTCAGATATGTATTTCTTTTAGGGATCGTTGGGATTTAAGTTTAGTTCTCCTATGGTGTGATAAAACTCGATAATTTTATGGGTATATGATCAAATAATGTACACTAATGAAGGGAGTTCCCCCTTAAGGTCAGTGGTTATTGCTTCATATGAGACCTCTATGTTCTTGAGATGACAGGGTTTTACATCATTTCCGGGATGGAATATTCAATTCCCTATCTTTTTAAATTTTACTTATTTCACTTAAAGGTGACCCTAATATCACCAAATGATGGATGTTTATTCACAAGGGTGAATGTGATGTTCGTGTTAGTCGACCAGGACCCTAGCATTATGGGTTGGTCAGGATGATATCATAGATTACTAACTTATACTTGGATGATTAGGTATTGAATTAGTGTATTTCCCTTGAATGGTATATTGTTTCAAGGTTGTTTTATCATAAATTTTTTTGGTATACCTTCTAAGCTAGAGGTAATTATATTTATCAAATAATTCTAAGAGTTTCATCGATTTCCATTCCTCCTAATACGGTGTCTTCTATAGAGTTGTTGATGATCAAGTAGAAGCTAGAGGGAAAGGAGGTAAAGTAGTTTATATTACCCAGTACGTCTATGTTGGGTTCAAATTCATTTTTCTTCAATAATATGGATTTAACCCATGTTTTATATGTGCATTACTAGATATTGAACTAGTTTATAGTAAAGAATCATTATCCCATTCCTTAGATAGATGATCTCTAAGTCCATCCCAGAGGATATCTATCATTCTTAGGGATTTATCATAAATTTAGTTATAATCATATGTGTGTTAAACATTTTGAAATTCCTAATTCATAATGTCATAGAAGGTATAGAATAGATGAGTATTTTTTCATCCCTTTTGGTCTCATGAATATTCAAGCAGTGTTCATGGCACTGATAAATTGTGTTTTCTATAATTTTTTAGATTAGTTTGGGGTGGTACTAGTGGATGACATGTTGGTGAATTCACACAATAGAAAATACAATTCCAAATACATTGGTATAATATTAATACACTAATAAGGAATCAATTATATAAAAATATCATAGTTTTACACTTTTGGATTGATAATATTCACTTCATGGGTCATATTATGTTAAATAATGGAGTATCAATTGACCCAGAGTAGGTGAGAGCTATAGTTCCCTAAGAGAATCCAAATAATTTCATTGATATATAGAGTTTATTGGGGTTATAAGATTATTAATTTTATTAATAAATGTATTCATTTACCAAGAATATCCTATTAATGTCTTTACTATGAAGGGTATGAATTTTATATAGTTTAAAGCCTATGATTATTCCATTCAGGATCTATAATGGGGACATAATTAAATGTATGTACAGCTTCTTTGAGAGCCAATAAGAAGTTAGACAATCTATTTTGATGACTAAAGTATCGGTATTGGATACGTTCTAACAAATGTAGAGTGAATCATTGCATATGGGTTTCATTAGTTGAGGCCCCATGAGAGGAACTACCTAACAAACAATCTCATGTAAGTTACCATTGTTCATCCCTAACACTATTGGATGAATTATTTACTTGGGGAGAATTTTTTTGTTTATATGGACAAAAAATACTCCAGTACATTTTTACAATGTATGACATGAATACTCCATAATTAAGGTGATTTGAATACATCGAGTCTTTTCACATTGAGTTTTTCTATATTCCCAGAAATGGAAATAGAGTTATCAATGCTCTGACAAAGATGACTCAGACACATGTGATTCAAGAGGCTAGTTGAGAGTGGAAGATTATGGCCCCATATTATTATATGGATATAGTGGGTTGATTACACCATGGAAACTCTATAACTACATTATTATCAGTTACCTCTTTTCTTTTGGGGAGAGTGATGATGAGGAAACTATCTGATTCTGATGGATTAATCTTATAGTATAATATTGCAGGTGTTGACCTCTAGGTTGAATATTTCCGGATGATGTGATCTTTCCCATCCATGGATGTGTTTGGGTTCCTATATATTTCCAAGAGGATTCTATGTGAGATTACGATGAATCTGTATATGTATTATATAACTATACTTCCAAGATGTATTGTTATTTTTGTTATCGAAATTGTTGTCTTGGGATGATGTGTGAGATTGCAGGGTTCATTATTCTTCCTTCCACTGATTATTAGGTGAAGTAAAAACACAAGTGACCATATGGGATTTTATAACCATTTTCTATTCATGATTATAAATTGGATGAATTTACCATGGATTTCACGAGGGAATTTATACGATCGCCTCAGGGAAATGACATTATATGGAAGTTCATAGACCAATTGTCAAAGGTCTCCCAAAATCATTCTATTTTGAATACTTTATTATTAGATGGTCTATATAGGCTTGAAATTCAAGAGATCATACATAACCATGGGGTTTCTTGTTCTCCACATTATATAGGGAACACAATTCATGTCACCAGATTCGCATGGGATGTAGAGGGAACTAGGCTCATAGGTACTACTAAGTATAACCTATCACCCATAGATAGATTATTAGTTCAAGAATATGATTATGTTTTTAGAGGAAATTATATTAACATGAATCCATTATTGATGAGTTTTTGAGAGATTCAAATACCTCTCTCTATGTTCTCTTATAATAATTGTTTCCAAAAAACCATAAATCGATTATTATGAACACCAATATGATAGGCCTTAATATTCACACTTATGTTAGTTAGAGGAAGGAGAAAGAGTTAATCTTGGTCTTTATCACTTTTATGAAACATCAAATCAGGATAAAATTTTTAGGAATCAAATTTCCATGGATAATTCTATATAAAATTCATACATAAATCCTCACCATAGACCACTATCGTTTGATGTGTGGTGTTAGATCATCATTATGAGTATCTCTAATACTAGGGAAAACTTATTTGGATACATGGGAAGGTATTTCCTCATTACACCATGCCCTTCAAGATTCTGGAGTGATTTTGGACCATTTCATTTCAATTATAGTTCTCTCTGATGTATCGAACCATACATGACATCGTCTATATATCTTATATTTGTTGATGGCCTTATGATCCATTGCATATTGTCCATCATGAAAAGGTTGAGTTGGAGGTAGGTTCATATTTTAAGTATAATCCTAACTATATTATTGATCCCGGTGTAATGGTTCCTTGAAACCTATTAGTTCCATTGGTATATATTCTATAGAAGAGTGAACATGTATATGAGAATATGTGGGAGCTAGAGGAAAACATACATGCCGAGTGGTGGGAGTTATTCTAAGATGATACTTTTTTACCATAGAAGGGTAATTCAGGGATGGATTTTAAGATCAATGATTTTATATGAGGTATGTATACTTCTTATTTTTGTTTAATTATTATTTTTTGACCTAATACGATTTCCTATTTGGTTCTTAGAGGAAACAGTGGTTCCCAAGGCTTCTTTAGAGAATGGAGCCTGAGTTTTTTCAGGTGGTAGTTGGGTTGGATGGTAATTTGAAAACATGCCAACTAGGATTAAATATTTGGATGAATAATGTAGGTTGTTATATATAACATTCTAGGGACACACTATTTGATGAATATTTACTACAGAGGTCACATGCCAATGAAATTGTTGTAAAAATTTTAATAGAGAAAAAACACACGTCAACACATGGTTTTTCTGACCATGAAAAATGATCATGTGAGGGTGTCTGAGGAAAATATGTTTTCATGGATGGTGTATAGTTTGGTCAAAAAAATTTACAAACCATGAGACCCAGTTTTTCAATCATAAATTTAAATTTTACCCCTAATTAATTATATTTTTAAACAACCCCTTTCTTTCAATTTTTCTATAGCGGTTACACCATACTCCTCCGATGTGAGTTCCTAAAAACATTTACCTATGACATGATCAAGTTTATCCATATGAAATATGATTCAAGATCTATTCATCTCATTTGATAGCTTCTAATGAATTTTGTATTCTTCATGCACCATTCATCATTTGTATTCCTCTTGATAGAGTTGTTTTGGTGGATGGCCTTATGCCATAATTTCAGGGAGTTCACCCATTATTATATTTTATTCTAATATAGAATAAATTATAAGATTAAAAACGATTAGTAATCTTATATAGACATATGGTATGTTGTCTACAACATTTCACTAAATGTATAGAAATTTATAAATTATTTCTATTATGTTTCATGTCAGACTTTCCAGGTGGTTCATTGTTGCGACCCAAACTGTTCTTAAATTACTATTACATTATTTTAAAGATAAAAAAATAATAGAATTACACATAGATGATCCAATGATTTAGTGTCTTGGAAAAAGTAGGACCATACATAACAATTTCAACATTGAGCATAAACGTTTTTATCCATTTCTTCTTCTCTAGCTTCTTTTGGGAACTAGACCTCTATATAGTAGTTGTAGACACCTGAGGATATACATCAAAAGGGTTGAGAAAGTGGTCTAGTAATAGGATAGATAAGAACAACATATCATGGGGTGAGCATATTCATAACATAGTCAATGAATCAAGAACATGAGAAGAAGTATTAACAAGAGACTTGAAATGTTGTAATGTATAAAAATGAAACATTATGTATTAGTGGTTAACTACAAGAAATTCTTGGGAAAAAGATTGAATCTTTTTCACACATCATTTAAAATTTTCTCATGAGATTTATCACTTCACCCTATGCATTGGTTCGTTGTGTAATTTTGGGCCCACCCGTTACATTTATACATTCATATTGCGATATATAATTCTGGGTGCACCCGTCACATCATAACATTATAATTTATCATGCATGACACAATGAACACATAAAATATATGAAAATAAATAAACCATGAAAATTAATGGGTTTCATCTCATAAGAACACATTCATTAACAATGGGTTCCCAAAAGAGAGAGGGAATAACAAATATGTTACAAGAACCGTCAATCTTGAGTGAGAAGTAAAAGGTGTGTTCTTGAAAGAAGAGTTTTTTTAAAAAACATTTGTTTTTTCATAAATACCAGTGAGAAAAATGTGTATCCTAGAATAGTAAATTCAATGATGAAAAGAAATATTTATGGAGTAACCATATAAAATAATGTGAAAGAGGGAGAACCCGAATGATGAATGTTCGGTTCGAGAATTTTCCGTTACCTTATATCTGAATGCTTCCTTCTCTTTGATGTCCTGTATAATGAAATTATATTCATTAATTATAAATCAAAGAACCTTTTATATATTAATAGAGGTCATTTTTGTTTCATTATGTTTTTATGGGCCTTTTTATGAGTTATATTGTTTAAAAACAATGTTCGGGAATGCTCGTTTTTATGGTTTTCCTGATAGTTTCACATATATTCATGAATTGAAGATTGTGTAGAACATGGGTAGACATACAGAAAATAAATAAAATGTTATTAATGATATTAAAAAATTTAAAATAATCTTAAAATTAATTACAATTTATACCATGTTAATAAATCATTTCATAGGAATTTAATGATGATAGTTTGGGTTAATTTGGGTGGTTTTTCAACCACAACGAACTTTTTTTTGTTTACTCATCAAGTAATATGTACATAAGTTAGTTCCAGAACATAAAATAGGACAAAATACATATTTATTATTCTGGATCATCCATAAAAATTCTTTCATGACCCTATTTGTAGGTAGAAATGGAATAATAAAACATGCCGTTCTTGAAGGTGACATATTAACACCATATGAACAATGTTTTCTTTTATAAAATAAACGAAAGAGGAGAATAGGGTTGGATGGTATAATATCCTATTATTATCATAACATTACAGTATATTTATGATACTAGAGTTATCATACAATTTGGACAAGGATTTTTTGAGAGAGAATAAGAAAATGAATTGAAATTGAAAGGGAATTAAAGGAAAGAAGAAGATAAATTACCTCTTGAATCCCCATTTTGAGATCCTCCTTAAGGGGCCTACGCCTAGTCTTTAGATGAGAACAGAATCTCTTAGACGTGAGGAATGGGCAAGGGAAGATTCTTGGGTAGAGTTTTGATAATTATTGATGCTTTAGAGGAATTTTTTGCAAAGGGGATGGCTGGGGTTATTTATACATGAGGAGGGTGGTGTTTTCCGTATAATTTATTAAAAAAATAATATATCAAAAGTTAGACTTGTAATAGTAGTTTTTTTGAAATCCTAAATCATATAATAATATTATTTAATTCACTTTAGGATTATATTCATCTTTATAATTCGAATATATTATTTTATTAAAAGGAAAGTTAAAAAAATAGAAAAAGACACTTTTAGACATCACGTTTTGACTTTAGGCTTTGGAAAGATCTTTTTAGGATTGAAAAATATTTTTATCATATTTTAAGGAAACATTTATGAAATTTAATATAATTTGGTAGAACCAAATGTTCTATATTTTTTATTTCATCATTACATCATTAATGACACAATTTAGGATACACCGATTATACGAAAAACTGTATTTTTACTATTCCCCTGAAAATTGAAGTATTTTAGAAAAATACCAAAAATTCACCCAAACCATTTTTAAACATGTAGAATCCAAAAAGGTAGTTAATATTTCCAAAATAATTATCTTAATATGATTATTATTATATTTAATTAAAATCATAATTTACTTGAAAAACTAAGTTTTTAAAAATAAAACTGATTCTATAATGTATTCAAATATTATGTAGGGTCTTATAAATTTATCTAAAAACTAAAATACATAGATTTTATAATTTATGAACACATTTTATGAAAATAAGTTTTCTATTAAAATAATTAATTAATTATAACAATTTATTTAAAACGTAAAAAAATACCAAAACGTTTACTGTGGTCAAATTTCCACTTTCTAAGATGCCTAAATTTAATTTTATTATTTATGGGTAATGTTAATATTATCTTGATGATGTAATATTCATAAGGGTCATACTACTATTCATAGGGGTAATTTTCTATTCACAGGGTTAGGTTACTATTCACCAAAAATTATGTTTTTCTTTTGGACCCCAAAAATCATTATGAGCACAATAGTGTACGTCAGATTTTCAAAATTACAGACACAGAAGTGAAAAGATTATGTTTAAAGGTCACTTAGGAATTAATAGTTCATTATATTGTGTTTTCCTATAATTTGATGAAATATTTTTAATATGTGATTTTCTACTGAAAAAATTTGGGTCTTTTCATTCTTCCCCCCTTATGAAATTTCTCCCTTGAATTTTCACTTTAAATAAACAGGTGAGGGTACTTTTCCTTCATCACCTCCTCAAGTTCCCAAGTATCTTCTTCAATCTTATGGTTCCTCCACAATACTTTGACAAGGTGGGTTGTCTTTTTGCGTAGAACTTTATCTCACTGGTCCAGAGTCTCTACTGGATGATCCTAAAAAGAGATATAATCTTACATTTGTACCACATCTGAGTTTAGTACATGTGGGGGATTAAGTATGTACTTACTCTGGAGTGATATCTATAAAAAATCAGGAAAATGATCCATATTTAGTGGAAGTGAAAGCGAATAGTCCATGACACTTATACACTCAAGGATTTCAAAGGGGCCAATGTACCGTGGGCATAACATCCCTTTCTTCTCAAACCGCATGACTCTCTTCCATGGTGATATTCAAAGGAAAACATTTTCTCTAACGTCAAACTCCAAATCCATAAGATTTTTTTCAGCATAGCTCTTTTGCCGACATTGAGTAGCATTGATGTGTTTCTGGATGACTTGAACTTTCTCAGTCATCTATTTAAAAATATTGGGTCCAAGTAGCTTTATTTCTTCATCTCCATCCCACCATGTTGGAGTTCTAAATCTCTTTCCATACAGAGCATCATATGGAGCAATCTGAATACTCAAGTGGAAGCTATTGTGGTATGAGATCTCAACCAACGTGAGATGCTGATCGCATCCACCTTTGAATTCTAGTGAGAAGTATCTTATCATGTGTTCTATCATCTGAATAGTCTTTTTAGATTGGCCATCATTTTGGGGGTCATAGGCGATGTTGAAATTTAATTCAGTACTCAATGCATGTTGAAGACTCCTCCAGAATTTAGATGTGAACCTTGGATCACGGCCAGAGACAATTGATTGTAGAACACTATGCAGTCTCACCACTTCTTTCACATATATCTTTGCAAGTTTTTCAATCAATATATCTTCCTAAATATTGATAAAATGAGAAGTCTTGGTGAGTCATTCAACCACAACCCATGTCGTATTATTTCCCTTCGACTTCTTCAGGAGACCCATGACAAAGTCCATAGTAACATTTTCCCATTTCCACATGGGTATATGAAATGGATGCATCATCCCTTTGGACTTTTTTTGCTCTAATTTAACTTGTTGACACTCTAACCACCTTGATATATATTCTTCAATCTCTATCATCATGTTATCCAACCAGAAGTATCATCATAGATCATGATATATCTTGGTGCTACCAGGATAGATTTAGAATGTTGAGTTATGTGCATTGTCCAATAGCTTCTTCTTTATCCTGGGTGACAAAGGCACACAAATCCACGTTCCAAACTTAATCACACCATCATTGTCGATATGTAACTCATGTAGATTCCCTTCCGTTACTACATTCACCCACATTTGTATCTCCACATCATCCCGTTGTGTTTCTTTAATCTTCCCTTGAATAGATGGTTACAAAATCATTTGGTAAAGGTTTGATGTATACCCTTACCTTATGATTTTTAAATCCAGATTTTCATATCAATGAAGTCATGGTATTTCTCAATCTATAACATGGATAGAGTAGCAGGTTCTTCTCTACTTAGAGCATCATCTAACTTGTTTGCCTTTCTAGAATGGTAGGGAATAGAGAAATCGTAATCCTTGATTAGCTCTAACCATATCCATTGACTCATGTTAAGCTCTTTTTCAATGAAAATATTCTTTAGGCTCTTGGGGTAGGTGTATATGTCGCAAATCTCACCATAAAGGTAGGGTCGCCATATTTTCAAAGAAAAAAATCATGACTGCCAACTCTAGATCATGCATCAGGTAGTTCTGCCCATGGATCATCAACTATCGTGAGGAATTGGCTATTACATTATCATTTTTCATGAGTACACAACCTAAGACTTTCATTGAAGAATCACTATATATCAAAAAACTTTCTCTACTTTTCGGTATTGTGTGTACAGGTGCAGTGATCATCCTTCTCTTTTTCTCCTTGAAAAATCCCACACATTCTTTCGTCCAGACATACTTTACCCCATTCCTTGTTAACATAGTTAGCGGGCAGGATAATCATGAGAAGTTTCTCACAAAACGTTAGTAGTGCCCATATAATCCATGAAAACTACATATTTTGGTGACACTAATGGGCCTGGCCCATTCCTCAATTTTCTTTTTTTGAAGGATCCAACGTAATTCCCTCACTTGTGATCACATGTCCCAAAAACGTGAAATGCTTCATACAAAAATCACACTTTCTGAACTTGGTGTACAACATCTTATTTCTCAATGTTACCAACCAAAGAAATAGATGTTCTTCATGTTCCTCCTTTCTCTTGGAGTAGATGATAATATCATTGATAAAAATTATGACAAATTGGTTTAGGTAATGTCTAATGACTCAATTCATCAAATCCATAATGATTTCAGGGGCATTAGTATATCCTAAGGGTATCACTATAAAATCATAATTCCCATACCTTCTATAGAATTAGTTCTTCTGAATATTCTTTTTCTTCACCTTTTTCTGATGATATCCAAAACAACGATCCACCTTTGAGAAGTATTTATCTCCTTTTAACTGATCTAATAAGACGTCATCCCTTGGAAGAGGATACTTGTGTTTTATGGTGATCCTGTTGACTTATCGATAGTCAATAAAGAGTTGCATTGTTCCATCCTTCCTCTCCAAAAAGAGCACTATCGCATCCCAAGGTGATCCACTTGGGCGTATGAACCCTTTGTTCTGATGCTCTTGCTGTAGATTCATTAAGTCCTCTGTTTTGATAGGAGCCATCCTATTGGGACACTTTGATATAGGAGTAGCTCTGGTTATGAGTTCTATTGAGAACTCTACCTCACGATATGGGGGGGGGGGGTAATTCATGGTAACTCTTTGGGAAATACATCACTGTATAACCTCATGAGGGGAATTTTCACAAGGTTGGCACCTTCCTTTGACTCAAACATTTGGGCGAGCTATGCTTCTTCATAGGGAATCAAAACCTACAAAGATGAAGGATTTTTATAGGAGAATCATGATCTTCCTTGCATTTGTAGAGGATCTTGGGATTTTTTTAAATATGAAATGATATTTCATTTTCCCTACAGTTTATATGTGCTCTATATAACGAGATCCAATCCATTCCCATTAAAGCGTTGAATTTTACCAAGGGAAGTATTAAAAGATTCGCTGGATGAATCTCACCACATATGCCAATAGGAGATGAGTCAAATATATGGGTTCGAATGATTACACCACCTTTTCCTTTTCAAGATATCTATATTTCAAGGATTTGGGCCATTGATTCTATAGTTCTATAAAATTTGAAAGTTATAAAGGAATGTGTAGAACTAGAATCAAAAAAGAATTTTTCCGTTCTTGAGTGAATAGTATGTGTACCTTGTATGACTTTATTATCTTACTCAACTACCACAGTATTAATAGAATTCACCTTCACTTGTTCATTTGGATTTGGTGGTTGTTGATTTTGATTACCCTCGAGAACTCAAGGTTTAGTGCACTAGCATGCATAGTGCCCTAGCCCCAATTGTTGTAGCATTGAACCATGAATGGTTCTCTCGTTTATTCTACCACATT
Organism: Viscum album; assembly: GCA_963277665.1. Lineage (NCBI taxonomy): Eukaryota > Viridiplantae > Streptophyta > Magnoliopsida > Santalales > Viscaceae > Viscum > Viscum album. Next base: position 1,017,054,507 of record OY728153.1, on the reverse strand, counting down.
CTCTTTCCTTTTTATGTATTTTCGACACACTTTAGCACGGTTTCCTTCTTTACCACAATTGAAACATTTCCCTGTACTTTTATGGCAGTTCCCATGGGGGAACATCCCACATTTTTGGCATGTGGGTCATTGATTGTTCTTCCCACCTTTGTCATTATAACCACCAGCTTGAAACATCATCTTTCATTTCTTATCACCATAGAAATGGGGCCATTCCCTAGACTCCATCTCCACTTTGAGAGCACACCATAAAACATCTTCATAACTCCCAAATTGTCTAATTACAAGAGCCTTTGGATGGTGTGGTTTAAATCCACTAAAAAATTAATCTATATTTCTATCATTATTAATAACAAAACCCAAAGCATTCCTTGCAAGCCTAGTGAAATTTTTTTCTTAGGTAGTGACAGATTCTCCTTCATATTTTCTAGAGATCTATGAATTCTATCTTCATCTTCGTATGAAGAGTTCACAAGAAATACTAATTATGAAACATGATCTTAAAGTATTCCCATTTAACCTTTTCTATTTCCTACCATGGCTTGGTGTTCTTATTCAAATCTCACCATTGATCGGCCACTCCATCTAGACAATAAATGTCTAGATTCACCTTCTTCGTCTCATAATAGTGAGGCATAGAAATGATCTTCTCCATGGAGTTGACCCTCTGTTCCACAACTAGTGGATCGGAAGATCCACTAAACGTCAGTGGTTGTTGCCGCAAAAAACATTCGTTAGCCAATTTCTCTCTCTTTGTTGACGGAGTACATTACCCATTATTAGTGTTATTGTTCATAACATGAGATAATTGGGTAATCATAACAATGATGTTTTGAACTCCACATCCAAAATTATTGGGGATGTTGTTTGGGTAATCGTTGCATTGGCCCTCACAGAAGTTGTTGGCCTAGTTTCTCCTAGTTCCCACCATTTTATAAAATATAACAGGTTAGAAAAAAACATAAGTAAATAATTCATGAATAACGTATTAATTTAAAAAAAATCATAACATATTTGATTTCTATGTAAAGATTACTATGTGCATATCTTTACTAAGACTCATGCTATAGGATTTCTCAAGGGTTCACTAATCATGATTCCCTAATTAATAAACCTTTCATTTGATACCAACAGTAGAGACCCACACTTTTCTTACATTACTATTAAATTATTTTAAAGATAAAAAACATAATATTAATACACATAGATTATCCAATAGTTCAGTGTTTTATGAAACTATAACCATATATAACAATTTCAACATCGATCATAATCATTTTTGTTCATTTCTTCTTCTCTAGCTTCTTATATGCACTTGACCTCTCCTTAGTACATGTAGCCACGACAGGATATACATCAAAAGGGGTGATTTATAATCAAATTAAGAGGATAGATAAGAACAATATATCAAGGGTGGGCATATTCAAAACATAGGCAATGAATCAAGAACATGAGAGGAATCATTAATAAGAGACATGATATATGGAAATGAAAAAAATGAAACATTATGTCATAGTGGTTAACTACCACACATGCTTGTGAAGAATTCTAGAATATTGTTCACACATCATTTCACATTTACTCAAGATATTCATCAATTTACCTAATGCATTGGAGCAATATATAATCCCGAGCATACCCGTCACATTTAAACAATCATATTGAGCTATATAATTTCAGGCACACCCATCACATCCTAACATTATCATTTATCATGCATGACACAATGAACATATAATATAAATTTACATAACAAACCAGTGAATTAGAATTTTTTTCATCTCATAATAATGCATTCATTAACATTGGGTTCTCAAAAGAAAGAGGGAATAACATATATGTTACAAGAACCGTCAGTCATGAATGAGAAGTAAAAGGTGTGTTCTTGAAATAAGAGTTCTTTTTGAAAACATTTTGTTTTTAATAAATACCAGTGAAAAAGATTTATATACTAGAAAATTAAATACAATGATAAATAAATTATTTTTAAGTAGTAACCATATCAAAAAAAATTCAAAGTGGGAGAACACGTAGGAATAAAGTTGGGTTTGAGAATTTCCCCTTACCTCGTATCTGAACGCTTCCATATATTTAATGTCCTATATAATAACATTATATTCATTAATTATAAATTAAATAACCTTTTATACATTAATTAATGTAATTTTTATTTCATTATGTATTTTATTGGCCTATATATGAGTTATATTGTTTAAAAACATTGATAGGTAACGTTCGTTTTTATGGTTTTCATGAGAGTTTCACATGTATTAATGAATGGAAGTTTGCGTAGAACATGAGTAAACATACAGAACATATATTACATGTTATTAATTATATTCCAGAATTTAAAATGATTTTAATATGAATTACATTTTATACCATGTGGGTGAATCATTCGATAAGAATTTAATGATGATTGTTTGGGTTAATTTGGGCAGTTTTTCAAACACAACGAACTTTTTTTGTTTACTCATCTAGTAATTTGTACATAAGATAGTTGTAGAAAATAAAATATGACACAATACATATATAATATTCTGGTGCAACCATAATAATGGTTCAATGACCAGATCTGTAGGTATAAATGAATAAAATAAAAAATGATGTTCTTGATGGTGATAGATTAACACCTTACGAACAACGTTTTCTTTTATAAAATAAATAGGAAGATGAGAAAGGGGTTGGATGGTATAATATCTCATTAGTATCATAAAATTCCAATTTATGTATGATACTAGAGTCACCATACCATTTTTACAAAGATAGGTTGGGAGAGATTCAGAAAAGGACTTATAATTGAAAGGGAATTAAAGGAAAGAAGAAGAGAAATTACCTCTGGAATACTCCTCTTGAAATCCTCCTTAAGGGGCATAATCTTGGACATTTGATGAAAGCATAAGCAATTGAATATGGGGGAGGGTCTAGGGAATATTCTTGGGTAGTGCCTAGAAAATTATTGAATCTTGAGAGGAGTGGTTTGTCAAGGGGAGAGGGAGGGGTTATTTATACATGAGGGGGGAGGTGTTTTTAGTATAAAATATTAAATAAAATAATATATCAAAAGATACACTTGTAATACTATTTTATGAAATCTTGAATCATATATTAATATAATATATTTCGTTTAATGCATTAATTCATCTTTTTAATTCGAATTCATTAATTTATTAAAAGGAAAGTTAATGAAATAGGATAAGACACTTTAAGATATAACCTTTTGACTTTATGCTTGGGAAAATTATTATTTTGGTTTGAAAATTTAGTTTATTGTATTTTATGGAACAATTTGTGAAATTTTATATAATGTGGCCGAACCTAAAGTTCTAGAATGTTTATGTCATCATTACATCATTAATGATGCAATTTAGGAAACATAGATTATGTGACAAACTATATTTTTACTATTCACCCAAAAATTTATGTATTTTAGAAAAATCCAAAAAATTCACCCTGACCATTTTTAACATGTAGAATCCAAAAATGATGTCCATTTTCCAAAAATAATTTTCTGTATTATTGATTTAAAACTAATTATATAATTCTTTAAAAAATGACATAGGGTCTTATAAAATTACCTAAAAACTAGGAGACATAGATTTTATAATTTATTAACACATTTTAAGACAATAAATTTTATTTTAAATTAATTGTTTAATTATTATTAATTATATATAACATTCAAAAATACCAAAACATTTACTATGGTCATATTGTCACTTTATAAGATTCCAAAATTTTATTTAATTATTCATGGGTAAATTTATTCTTATTTGGAAGATTTACTATTCATAAGGGTCATACAAATATTCATATGGGTTGGTAACTATTCATTGGGTAGGTCACTATTCACTAAAAATTATGTTTTTCTTATTGGAACCCAAAAATCACCTTGAACACAACCGTGTATGTCTGATTTTCAAAATTCCAAACATAGATGTGGAAAGCTTATTTTTAATGGTCACTTTTCACTTAATAGTTCATTATGTTGTGTTTTCATGTGATTTTATGACATATTTTTATGAATAGAATTTCTAATGAAAAACATTGGGTCCTTAAATTCATTCTAAATTAATTGATCCTTTATTAAAATGCTAAATTCATATTTAAAACATGATATGACACCATAATATATGTTTGGAGGTTTTTTGCGACAAGAAGATCCACCAATGTTTTGTGTTCTTCCTTTTTTATGTGTTCATACCACCCTTGGGATGAATTAGGATATCCTTGTATAATTGGGATTAATTTTTTGAAAATAAGATAATTTTTAAAGGTAGTGAACACATTATAGACACTTTTGATTTGTAGATGAATTGTATGAATTGGTTAATCCCATCACATTTGTATGACTATGAAGGGTTTAGTGAAATTATAAAATAAATGTTTTTCTAAATTGTGAATGAATTGGTGATGATTATATTGGAGGGATTTTTGGTATGTCATCGATGACTAGCTTTGATACCATGGAAATGTTTATGATGTGTATTTAGATTAATTAGATTCCTTATACAGTTCTACTCCAATGATCAAGAATATTATGACACATTGAAAATTTATACTTCTTGGAACATAGTTAATTAAATTACACGGATTACATTGATACTTATACTCTATTGATCCAATCACTTGATTTCATTGTTTATCTTGGATTACATAGATATTTTACTATTGGATATGACAACTAATTAGGATGCCTTAAAATTTTTTACTCCTTGTATCCTAATTAATTAGTTTACTATAATAAATTTTACCTTTACATGCCTTATATCAAACCCATTTTCATACCCTATATATTTATACTCCTAGGATCATGTTTACTTATTTTACATGGTTTACTTGGATTCCTTGGACATTAAATATCCTTGTACCATAACACATGTTGTCCTTATACATGATTACATTATGTAGGTTGTTTTCAATGATGTTTTTCGATGATTTATAGTTGTTCATTATGATTTAGTTTCTTGATCATAGAGATAAATTTTTAACAAGATAGTATCACTTCCATTATCATTATATTTATTCATGTTATATTTACAAACTACATTTTCTTATATACATAGACTGAAAATTTTATTGACACCATTGGTTGAGGGATACCGAGTGTTCTCTCATGCCTTATTTGGTCAACCATTGGGTATCTAAAAATAATTCATGTATGAAGTTATGAACTAGGTAAATCAACAGTATGCAAATGATTTATTGATAATTACTTGGGGTGGCGGAGTACTGGATCAGGCTATGTCTTGTGATGCTATCGAGGGATAGCTTGATTATGGTATCCACATAATTTTGAAAATTGTATTATACTATTAGTATATTACCATGCATTATAAATATTTTAAATATAATTCAATGATAATCCCCTGTATATGCAATTGTTGGATAATATTTGCTTGTTAATTAAATGTTGGATGTTTGTTCTTCACCTGCATAATCATTTAATGTGCATATGTTTTTATTGTTTTGATTTTACTATTTTTCTACACTCTGATCATGAGAGAATAATCTCCCCACTATTCAACCATGGACCCTCACTTCTAGTTGGAATCCACTAGGGTATGGGAAGTCACTCTTGAGGCCTTATGTATAACCATGATTTGTTATTGTTGAGTGAATTGGGTTTGTGACGTCACATTTCACATTGCTATCACATGAAATATTTATATTTTCCCAATGCATTGTAGGAAGATATGTGACCCACCTGTCACATAAATAGTATCATAAATATGTTTTCTACAATATCATAAAATATTAATAATCACAAAACTCATTAATGGAATTATATTTCAAAATCATTTAATTAAATTATTAATCTTGGAAAAGGGTACGATTTCACAAATATCTTATCATTATAAACATAAATCATATATATAAATAATAAGGGTGATATACATGGATAATATCCCTATTATAACTTAATTAACATCATAGGATTTCATCATTAATGGAAAATTATTTGGCAACATCAATTGGTATACTTCCTGTGGAAAATAACATTTTCATTTTGAAATCATGTCTCATTTTAAATAGCTAGGCACTTCTAAATGAATATATTTCTTTCTCTATAAAAAAGAGAAATTTTAAAATATGGTCTACATAATTGATCACTCATGATGGTGGTAAATTATTCAAATTCTTATTAAGTTAAAAAATATTCCTTTCATATTGTTTTAGAAAAATCACAAATTACCTTATATGTAAAATTACAAAAACATTCCGTTCAATCCATCTATTAAAATGTAAAACATGGGTAAAAATGAAATTTAAAAATTATAGGCTAATTGTAAAACCCATTTTTAAAACATTTTTATAAAAATTCTATATAAAATAAATATATTCCCATTTGGACAATTAAAATAAAACAATCCTGAATAATGATAAGAATGTGAATGAGACACCTACAACTCTGATAACTTTTGAATCCTAAGCCATGAGAAAGAAATAAATCTAGAGTGATCTATATTTAGAACAATTTTTATGATAAGAATCAAAAAAATATATTAATAGTTAGTATATAAACCACAAAATATAAACATTTAGATTATATGGAATATGTGCCAAAAAAATAAAAGTGATGATAATTTTTCCTACCTTGGGTCCAACGACATTTTAATATTCCATAAACTCATTTCATAATAAATAAAACATTATTATAAATATATATCGAAATAATTTACATTATTATTATATCATATATATTTAATATATATTTATATATTTATATATATTTAAATACATCCATAATTATAGATATTGAAAATGAATTGCATAAGTCATGGAGATAATAGTTTTTACTTACACGTGATTGATGAATTCACTTTTTGAATAATAGAAAAAAAGAATTATAAATACAAATTAACCATTAAATAACCATTATTATGTAATTTATATCATATATACTCTTAATATCCATCCAGATTAAATACTATGTGAAATAAAAATGAATAACAAATCTCATCACTTCATGAAGATGGTAGTCCATACCTAAACATGAGAAATATTATAGTTTCCAAAAATATTTGATGATAACATGGTAAACATTCAATTATTATTATTGAAGTATCATACTTCTATAAATATCATATAAAAATATTAAAAACATCATAATTATCACCCTTGAAATATGGTTATGAAAAATGAATTTTTTTTCTACGTGGATATGTAAAGTCGTACATACACACAAACAATACTTTGAATTATTATTTTATGGGAGTGAGGCTGTATAATATTGTTTTAATAATCATAATAACATTAAATAAAATTTATGACATCAAATTTGTTTATAATGAATATCATAGATTCATTAGAGGTAAAGAAGAGTACAAAAATAATGACATTTGTTAGCGTGATTACCTCTAATTTGTGACGAAACCCTTAGATCACCTCTTATAAGTTATATATATTTTATTATGAGCGGTCCAACACCCAAAAATTGTAGATAAGGATGTTTGAAATATAATTTTTTATGGGATTTTAAACATTTAATGTTCATATTTATTTAAAAAAAGATGGTGGAGGGGACCTTTTATAATTTAGGTGAGGGGCACTTTTCTGATTTCTAAAAAGATTAAATTGTAATAAGAAAATTCATGATACAAATTCTTATTAATGACCTATAAATGAATAGGGTATGAATCATTAGACCATATATTATCTTATTTTCCCTTATTTAATAATTATAATATTTTTAATTAGTATAATAAAATATCATTTTTCATAAAATATATTTATTTTTAATTGTGACACCATTCATTACTTTACGTTTAAAAAGTCAACAAAAATGTCGAAATTATAAAAAAATTAATAAATATATAATATTTTATTTTCATCTATAAAATTTATATATCACATAAATTATTTAAAATTATAATACAATTAATTTTTTAAATATCATTTATTTTATTCTTCCATTAATTGAATAAATATTATGTCCATGTTGTGGAAGACATAATGGAAATTATTTCATCCAATGAAATTAAAAATTAAATTACCATGATGAAGATATATATATTTTTATATTCTAAAATAATATATATAGTCTAACATGTCATATGGATAACCACATCTAAAATGATGATAGTAAAAAAACAATAATGTGACATGTTTGACCTTTCTTGAAATAAAATACTATAAAGTCCATGATCTCATCCAAATGAGAAAAATGGTCATAAAACCAAAAAATTATTGATTTTTGAATAAATTGACTCATAAAATAAATTTAGGAATGTGTTTGCGTTATTTAATAGTCCTTATCATTTTATATTTATCCTAAATTTCGTGATTTACACTTACAGTAGTAATAATTTACTATAGTTAATTTTCATAATTATGAAACTAAAAGTAACCAATTTACCAAATTTGGACCCAATGATTCCAAATATAGAATCCGGTTTTGACGATTTAACACACATAGGTAGAATAAATAATTATAATTGGCCCCATTATCTCACGTAAATAATACCTCTTGATTAAATATGTTAAAACCTTCATGTCTATCTATTTTACTTCTTCTATTTTTGTTTTTTCATCACCTAGAAATATTTATACGCAGAAAAATATTATTACAGGTATCCAAGTAAAAATAATGAAGGTGCATAAAGGTTTTATAAGGACAACAAAAAAGGATTTTCTCATAAAAAAATTTGATCCTAAATTCAGGAAGATCTCATAAATATAATTTAAAATATGAAACCATTGTCAAAAAAAGAGATTAAATTATGTATGAAGTTGTGGTGAAATTTTTGGTCAATCCTTGGTGGTGAAACAATGCCTAGATGTTACAATAGATAATATTTTTTATATAGGAAGAGAATTTTTGATGGGGTTTAAGAGACTGTTTGGTGATCCAGATCATTGACACCTCAACTACTGATCTATAACTTTAAAACTATTTTCACTATATCATGGAAATAAAATTCTATTTTCATCATTTCATGAGTCATTTCCATATATTTCAATGATTTAGGAAACAAATATGGTTAATTTATTATTATTATTAATATATCATTGGAATAAAATACTATTAATATTATTAAACACAACATGTTTAATTATTCCATTTAGAAACCTAAAATGGAAAAACGTTTGTATATTAATGATTTTTTGAAAAAAATAGTGGATACCACTATTCCCATTATAATTCATGAACATGAATAATAAAAAATAATTTATTATTTTGAGAATATTTCAACCAGTACCCTGCCAGTTGATGTGGAGTGGGTCATGCTCATTAGAAAGTGCACTGCCCAATCAGAAAGTGGACCGACAGGAGTATCTTACATATTTTTCCTAATAAACATGATACATTTTTTCAATGGAAAAATTTAGAAAATATGTATTCTAGTACCACTACATTGAAAGAATAAAACCTAATAAAATGAATTTCAATCAAAATTTATAAGGATACGAACAATTTATTAGACTACATGAGTGAGTTTCAAGGTATTTTTGATCAATTGAATTCCATAAAAATATTGTTTGATGATGATTTACAGGAACTTTTTATGTTGATTTCATTACCAAATACATGGGAAACAATAGTTTTTTATCCGTAATTCAACTCCAAAAGGAACCCTCTCTATGGAAATGGTGAAATATTGAATGCTAAATGAAGAGTCCTGAATGAAGAATTAGGTATGTACACCATATTAATATTCTATTGTCACTTAAAGAAAAGGGAATTAGAAATTTAAGGTAAGAATAAAATAAAGATAACCCCACCAACTAAATTTATAAATATTGAATTAATGAAAATCACAATCGATATGTGACATGAAGTTCCACCACTAAAAAAATCCTAGACAATTCATCTGAGTCTTTTGAAGGATGGAAGAACAGAAATGGAATAAATAAAGAAAAATAAAAAGTAATGATGTTGTGGTTTCCAATGAAGAAATATTTTTTTGTTCATAAAGGTAATCAAGTATGACTTGAATTCCAAAACTCGACATGGTTGATTGATTCGAAATCTTACTACCATGTCACTACAAGAATATATTTCTCCTCATATTACACATCAGAGTGTTTTTGACACATGAATATGGCAAATGATGATGCATATAAAATTACTATTTTTGGTAATAATAATCTAGAGACAAATATTGGATATAGGAAATTGTTTAAATATATGAGGTATGTTCCTTATATTAACCTCACATTATCATCCACTATAATGTTGGATGGCGATTGATATGTATATTCCTATAGTGAATAGAAATGAATGATTTCCAAAATTAAGATGGTAATATCTAAATTAATGAATGATACTTAACTTTATCTCATACATTTTACACCATGTAGAAGATAATTTAAATATTGTTGAAAAAATTTCTTACTGAAGTTTTCGACAGATGGGCTGGTCTCATGAGTGAGAGAGGAATCTAAATTATCTTATGGAAGGATCTCTTTCCATGGATAATGCTTTCATATTTTCATACATGTGTCAATTTCATCATGGGAAAACAACAAAATATATAATTTCATTGTTATTTACCATCCAAAAAATAAAATATTTTATATTTCATTCACACTGATGTCTTCATTATGAGCACTATGTTGATGGGACATGCTATTTATTTTTCTCCCATTCTAGATGGTCATTTTTGAATATTACATGAATTTCCTTTGAAAACTAAATATCAAGTGTATGATGTTTTCAAATAGTTTCATGAGAAGCTGTAAGAAGAACATGGTAGTTAGTTAAGGTGCATGTGAGATGATAATGTAGAAATCTTCCATGTAGTATTTGTGTTTTACTGCATGAGTTCTTGCATTAGGATAGAAAAATCAATTCCAATGACTCCCCATTATAATGGTTTTGGTGAGAAGATGAATAAAATAATTTTCAAGACTATCACGTGTATACTCCCAAATAAAAATATTCCAAACACCATTTAGGTTGGATAAGGACAACAGTAAATCATATCCAACATTCTTTATAAGTTCCACTATACAATGATGTTCTGTAATGGGTTTTGATAGGTAAATATAGTTCCTAAAAATACATGAGAGTATTTGTATTAATGGAATTTTTTCACATCTCGGAAGATGAGTGGGTAATGATTGATGGAAGGTGAAAGTAGTGTATCTTTTTTATGACACAATCATTAATAGTTTGGATACCAAATTTGGGATCCAATTAGAAAAAATAAACCAAAAAAATTAGATATATGGTTTTTATTTAAGATGATATGACAAATGATTTTTAAGAAGCTATAAAATAAAGAGAAGACAAAGTATAGAATAATTTAGTCAAACTAGATCACGTCTCGCAACCATTAGATCATGATTGAGTGAGAGAGATACTTTCAATGATGATACAAAACTATTGAGTAATATATCTTTTTCTATTGATATGTATCAATATTATGATATTATATAAAATATCACCCTTGATGAACCATTGAGGAGATCCACCAATGAACATAAATTTTGACATATAAAATCACCACATTAGTATTTGGTTATCACTTCTGAGGGAGATACATACAATTATAATGATTCATTAGGTTTTAGTAAATGATAGAATGGAGAAATATCATGATGACGGACTTGATATCCTTTAATAGGAACCATAAATTTGATTTAGTAGAGTTTTCACATTGAAATAAGTATCTCAAGAATAATTGGGCATAAAAAAATTAGATGACAAGATTGAAGCTCACAACCATGCTATAGATTGAGAACAATTGTGACTGTATTCACTCAGAATAATGGAATTATCCTTGATGAGATTTTTGCTCCAATGGGCTAAATATATTCTATCAGATTTGGATTTTTTAATGGCTTGTTTAAAAGTAAAGGATCAAAAAATGGATGTAACGATAGAGTACATAAATGGTAATCCTAATGAGTATATTTACATGGTTTATCCATAGGTATTTTAGGTGAATATTATAGAAAATCTAATATGAAAACATAATAAATGTTTATATGGATTTAAATAGTCATGGAAATAATGGTATAGAAAATTATACTCATTCCCAGAGAAAAATAAATATTGGAGGATGACTTTAGACTACTTTTTCATAAAACCATTTTCCGATGGTGACATTATTATATTGTTCCTTTACATTGATGATATATTCATGATTGGTAGAGATCTAACTGGGATTGATTTTATGGCTGTGGATTTAAACAATCCATTATAATTGAAGAACAAGGGAGGTGCTACTCAGATTCTTTGTATGACGATTACTCTTAACATGAGAACTCAAAAGATTTGGTTATAACTAGATAATTACATAATATTGTTCATGATATATTTAACATAAGTAAGGTATTACTAGTTAGTACTCCCCATCTATGTCATTTTAGGCTCGTGGAATATCATAGTTCATCAACTAAAGAGGAGAAAGTACAGAAGGAATATAGGATCATATCATTCATCAGTTGGTAGTCTTATGTATGTCATTTTATACACTAGGACAGATATTTCCCATGTAGTTGGAGTTATGAGAATATTATTATCATATAAAGTAAGACATAACAAGATAATGTTCAAATGTATTTTGAGGTATCTTTATGATATAGATATGGCTAGAAATATATATTTGAGGAAATACATAACTGAGTACTTGCAATCATTTTCACGGTGAGTAGTCTCATGGAGATCATGAATTCATAAGATTTATGTATTTTATACCATAGAAGAAAATAATATCAGAGTCATTGTGGGATTCAAAGAGATTTTGTGGATAATGAAATTTCTATAGGGCCTAGTATAGAGCCAGAAGAATCATATTCTCTATTTCAATAGTCAGAGCTCTATTTATCTCAACAAGAACCCAATATTTAATTCAATACCAAAACACATCGTAGTATGATACCACTGGATCTGAAAAGTGTTGGAATAATGATTGTTGAAATTTTATAAAATCCACCCAATTGATAATGGGGTACATATGATGAAAATGGATCTATTTAAAGGGAAGTTGGATTCCTACGAAGAGACTAAAGTCATAGATTCTAAACAAAATTTATCAGGATGGGATGATTTATGGTTTGCACTACAAATTTATGGTGTTTTTTATAGGATAAGATTTAAGGAATCTTATTAGTTGATGTTTTTATGTTTTTTAGAAACACCTACACTGTGACATTTTTTCTTCCTTAGTGGACTTCCAACCTTGGACAATTGATGCAATTGGTGGAGGGATATTTCTCATGGTTATATGAATATTGGAGAACCACCCCAGAAAATTGATTTTTTTCTTCTATAAAATACATGGAGAATATCCTTTAATTGTAATTGGTTGCTGATCCTATGACATTTATTTCGAGAAAAGTAATTAGAAGCATATTATTCTCCCATGGATATAGTCAATCTTTTAGAAACACATTAAATCAATGAATTTTTTATTTCATCATCTATTTTTGTTCAATTTCATATTTAGGGTGTTACTATCCATTAATATTGTTTTCAATAATTTATTTAATTTACCATTATCATGATAATAAATTTATTATAGTAGATTTTCATAATTAAAAATTAAAAGGGGGGTAATTTTCCAAATTTGGACTCACTGATTCCAAATATGGAAACATTTTCATTGGATTTAAATAAAATAATTATCAAATTATAATTTTAAATTAATCCTAAAAAATGAAAAATAATTTGCTTACATATTTTTTTAATGCCCAAAATTATAATTATAAAAAAACGAAGGTATATGGATCATCAAAATATAATAAATTGGAATCTATCAAACTAAAGAGTACATGATTTAACTTGATATTAAATTAAAATCATAATTGTACTTTTTAATGTATAAAAGTAAATTTTTTATAATAAATGATGTTTTAAACTTTTAAATGAATAATTAATATACAGAAAAAAATTTCAAAATAACATCACAAGAATATTTGGAAATCTGAATTCATGAATGAAAATTATTTTTTTAACTGAATTTTGAAATTGATTAGATTTTATATATAATACTCACCCACATGAAAGACCATTTTAGGATAAAAATTAATTTTTTACAATAAAATTACATTATAATTAATTTAATGATAATTTAAAAATAATTTATCAACAAATTTATATTGAGATCGAAATTTATATAGATTTCATAAATTATATAATCATATTAACACCCTACAAATTAACAGATTATTTATAACTATCAAATTGACTAATAATATTATAATAGTTTATCAACGTTCATTTAAACATTGTGTTTCATATATTGAAATATATTTTTTAAATAAATTTATATAAAGGGAACTATTTTGTAAATTATCTGGATACTGTAATCTCCCCCCGAAAAACCTTTATAAATTGTTCCCTCTCAAATGGAAATTTCTCACTATAATCAAAGGTTTGACGTATCAAAATTACTTTGTGGAATTCAACATAGTAATAACGATTAATAAAACATTCTCATGAAAGTTGAGAAAGGGAAGTACCAAGGTCATCTATGATTATACATTCTAGGATTCCAAATAAAATAACATTAGTGGGAAGTGATGATATAGATCTGAAGGAAATGTAATTCCCAAACATCATTGATCCAAATAAAGTGAATTATCTTAGAAAAGGTAAAAATTTCCCAATTGTAAACCATACATATCAAAAATTATTTTAATTTATATGAATCTAAAGTTATCATAAATCATTTTTCATAGATTCCTTTTCTGTGAGTTGAGGAATTTCATTACTATCAAGACTAGTAACATAAGGAAATGTGATGGAAGAGTTCATCCCACAATCATGATATTGTCTTCATTTGTCCCATCCAATATAGTTTTTTTTTGCCTTGGACCTCCAGAATAACCCAAGGAAAGGAATCATTGTGGGATAGGTATCCAAACCACCTTATAAATCGGTGATTCATGCTCCTCCTCCTTCAATGAGGGATTTCCATAATCCACCCCCTATAAGGGACCAACATCCTCGCTAGCATGTTAAATGTAATATGGATCTGATATAATTTTTCATGGCTGATTCCAGTCCATGATATTAGTATTGTCCACTTTGGGCCTATGACACATATTTTTTCTTTCATTGCGATATGTCCCTCATGCATCCACAAGGAAATGTCCTCATGATGAAAAGTATAATTTCATTATTTAATGAGTTTCCACCAAAATATCATCATTTTCACTAAATGATAATCAATATGAGTATTTCCTACAGCCAACAATATGCTCAACTCCTAACAGATCACATAATTTACAAGAGTATAACAAGACATTCTACTTATATTTATAATTTAACAAAATCAACAAAATAGTTTGCATGTGTTATCCAATATGGATAAGGAAATCACTTAATAAAATAACATTAACGTAGAATGTTTTGATTAATCTAATAAATAATTATTTATTTATAAAAATCCTCCAAAATATGTATGACCTAATTAATGACCAAAAAATTATGAAACAATTTCATCGTCATCCAAAATCAATTTATTATTAATATAAAAAAGTATCACTTACTATTAAATATTGTATATATGAACACCTTGGTCATATATTCTCTATAAACATGGTAATAACATAAATTACCATAAAAACATAATGAAAATAGGCATGCTTACAAAACTTAAAATTATAATTTTCCTCATATAATGTCACATAATATTGAATATATTCCATAAATAAAAATGAAATAAACATTATAAAATCATTAACCAATTTCAAGGTTACCAATATTATCCCATCAGTTTAAATCATCTCTTTATCCACACTATACATAATTATCTCAACATTGGACACAAATTAAGGGTTATCTTCTACTCAAATATATGATTTCCAATAGGATAATCTTTCCAATATATCCCATTTATTAGAAACATGTACCATTTTCCATATAATTTCAATTTTTTAAATAAAAATAATAAGGAATTATCCATATATGTTTCAAGACTCTTATCCTCTACAATATTATTCATAAAACACATTTACCACATAAATTTAAAATCATAATATAAAAACAATTCAATTAGTCCCCTTACTTGTTAATACATTCACTAATATTTATCTTCTTATTCTTTAACCCTACATTAATTTCATATGTCATTTATAGTCTCTTCCTCCCCAATGAAAAAACTATTAATCATGAAAACATAATGATATTTTTCTCAAGACATCCCCCAAGGATTTTGATTATAATAATTCCCATAATATCCACATTTATAACATTCATCCATCGATGATAAAATTGTTAAAATGTAATTCTCATCCATTGTATTGACCTAACCATTCACTTTTCCTCAAAAATTACTTTATCTGTGTCCTTATTTTCTAAACCCAAAACACCTTCATATTCCATTGAGGCATTCTCCTCCATGATTATTATAACAATGCTGACATGATTAATATTTAACATATTATCCTCTATTTTCATCAGGAAACTCCATTGTCTTGTTGTTATTTGTATTAAGAAACCCACCTATGTTGATATTTTTGACTATATTATGAGATTTCTGATTGCGCATAACAAAAAGGTTTTTCTATACCAATATTATTTAATTTGGTCACTCAAGAGGAAATAATTGAATTATCCATCACATTAATCATTAACATTAATCCACCAAGTTCCATGCACAAATTAAAACCAAAATCATACTGTTAGAAATCATATTCATAGTGGGAAACTGTATAATCATTTATAGGATGGATAAAACAATACAATTTATTTTGAATCTTTTACACCCTAGTTCATCCAAGATGATCAATTTTTAAATACATCATAACTTTACCAAAATAAAGTATTGATTAACCCAAAGAATATACCCTAAGAGATTCAAACTAGATCAATAACAAGACCCAAATTCTTTTACCAGATGATGATCGAGTCAAGCATAATGTGCTCCTTTGGGGTTATTACCCCTATATACTACTGTTCTAGATGGACATCAACTTATGCTATCCAGACATGTATTTAATTACATATAATATTACAAAATATGTTAAATTCCAAAATAGTATCATTCTATCCTAAACATAAATATATCCCATAGGTTTTCACAAATGATTTCTAACTATAATATCTAGTGGATGACTAAACATTACTCAGATACCAAAAGTAGTGGAACAGTCTTTTCATACATAAATTTCACAACTTTTAATGTCAATACTCAGTAAGATTCTTAAAAAATGACACGAGTTCCATAATATTAAAATTTACTGAGCAACTAAAAATAATAATCTTATTTTTTCAAGGATCTGTAGTATCTCCCACAAAAACAATTCTCACATACTGATCCTATTAGGCATACCCCACATAAACTGTTATTCATAACATAGTAAAATAAATTTCAGAAAGGAATAGATCAAATACACAACAATTTTTAGAATATGAGATATAAACCATAATCGTATAGAAGTATAGTATTATTGAATGGATCATTGTAATTTTAATCTTGATCTAGTTTTGATGAATACATCAACCCATAATTATTGGTTTTTTGTAAGTTTTTTACGTGTTTCAGATTTCATATGTCACAGTATTTATTTTGTATCTGAAGCAATAGTGTTAAAAATCATATGCAGTTTTCTTTGATTATAAATATAATATTATTATATTAAATTAATATGTTAATTTAAAAATCCAATTCAGTTGTTTCTATGGTGAAAAATACTATTTATGTAGTTACATGTTGTTAGGTGACGTTGAAGCTTTTAGCTTAATGTCACCTCTATATTGTGGTGATATCTCAATATAAATCGAATGTATTCTTGTGATCTTTATATCATTGTATAAATCAGATATTTATCTAAAATTTATTAGTTTATGGGGATGTATTACAAATATGTTTTTCTAGTACATAAAATAACATAGGTTAATTCAATTATGTTACAAATCCATATTGAAAAGATTTGAATAGCTAAAATATTTTCTTTAATTCTACTTCTTCTGATGTAATAATTGCATGAAACCTAATTATATAAAATTACAAGGATTTTATATTGATTAATTAGATTACATAATATTTGAAAAAAATCATATAGTAAATAAAGTTTCTCAACATCTACATTGATTTTTAAAAATTTTTGTTTTTGATGAAACTTGATTCTTCTATTTTTCAATGATATCAGGAGTTGTGTAAGTATGACTAATTAAACTCTCGATTCAATAGAAATATATTTATATTTAAACAGTATAATTCATTTAGGATGAATTTTTATTCTCTTTTAAGAGGGATCTAAACAATTTGTGAAGTCTCTAAATGCAAGATGTATTGTTTTCTAAAGGAATATATGAACATTAATTTCAGAACAACGAAACCGTACATTAAGAATAATGAAACCCTAATTTTGATTTAAAAGGTATGTTTTATCATCCCTATGTTTTGTAAAAACCACATATATTCAATCCAAATTTGGATTAAAAAATTTCGTTCATGAACCATACGTTGGTAATGAACCCCACATTCATGAACAAACTTTATTGAATCTCGCTTTCATTGAAACCTACATTATAATTTACCCTACTTGGATACTACTTCCATGTGTTGTTATTATGAGAAAAACTCACCCTTCTATGAATTTATTTAAATTATGAAACATTTCATCAAAATAGATTAAATTCACTTCATATGTTTTCATCTATAATAATGAATCATGACCTAATGTGCCCCAAGATTTTAGACTTTTTTCTAAAACATTTTCTACTACTCAGCCTGAATCATATTTAAATAGTTATAATCATATGGATATATCAACTGGTTAAATAATAATCCATTATGGGCTATAAAAATGAATATTTAGATATACTGTTTTCTAGCTAGAAACTGATGTTTTGATTCCGCTATGTTTATAGGATGAAATACTACACACTAAAAGTTGATTAGATGCATCATACGTTGGCTTGTATCAAATATAAATAATGATAAGACTATATGAAAATAACAATGTATGGGGAGAAATATTTTATTTTTGGATTGAAATATAGATGTAAATGTTTATGAGATGGAATAATACAATAGGGGTGTGAATTATAGGTATAAAAACATGGTATTTAAACTATTAATAAGGAACATTGTTTAAGAGGTCTTAAAATAATACAATTCACAACCAATAAAAATGAACATATGGGTCTTGTTTGTGATGGTTTTGATATGATGTAATACAACAAGTAATAAAAAATAATTATATATGATTTGAATTCAATGATCATAGTAATAAAAATGTACATGATTCTACCATAAAACCTATAGAATCTATTAATAAAATATGTAATTAATGAATCGTAATTGAAACAATTACAATATAAAAAATAATATAAATAAAAATATGAATCAAAATGATTCCCTTACTATTAAAATTAACATAAAAAATGTAAATTTATTTCAATTGTTTTATCCCAATGAGTAGGGTATCCTTTCACCTAGGATAAAGGGTGTGTCTTACCACCACCTAGGTAAACCCTCAATATGATGATCAACACATTTTTCTTTCTATCCCTGGAATCCCTTAATTAAGAAGATAATCAAAACCTCAATGTTTAAAATACTGGAAAACACTTGATAAAATGATTGGTACCACCATCTTCCTATCCCCAGAAGCCCTAGATCATTATCATGATGATCGAACACATAAAATAACTAAGAAATAATTGATATACATGAACTATGAAAAGTTTTTCACAACTTGTAGCTTTAATGTTTTCACATGAAGAAAGAGAGATGTCACATTGTCTCTCTTTAGAACATTGAAGTAGTAAAAGTTATCTTCTATGGTTCTAATGAACAACTATTTTTAGGCCTCAGGTTCCAATAGTCATATTTCTCACAGTGGTTATATTTCTCCAAAAATTATAGGGACCTATATATTTGGTATTATTGTGTTCAAAACAAACCGAATACATAACATCGTTTTGATTGGTATATAAATAACTTCACGAAATAATTTTGGTTAGAAGAAAGTATGTACAATGGTGTGAAACAATGATTATCGGAACCACGTATATGGTATTTTAGTAAGACATGAGTACAATGCATTACATGAGTACGACACATAACATGGTTATGATACATAACACGGTAATGATGCATATTGGTATTATAATGAATATCGTGGCAATGATATATAATCCAATTATGATACATTACATGCATAATATTCATACCATGGTTAAAATTCATATCATGGTTATGATATAAAAATATGGTTATGATCCAAATCATTGTTATGATTCCTATCATGGTTACAATTTATTACACAATTATTATACTTAACATAGATACAATGCATCTCAGGGTTACGATACATAACACAGTTATGCTTCTTAACAAGTTAATGATGCATGAAATTAATACAAATCATAATGTAATTTTGAAACATATGGTTACAAGAAACATAAAATGTTATTATGATCATAAAATAACATATCTGGTTATGATGTAGAACACCATTATATGACTATGATGTAAAAAACATACATGATTATGATATATGTGATCATGAAGAGAAAACAACATATTTCAATTCAATAAGTGAAAAAAATATATGATTACAATAAATGTGATTAGGATGTGAATAAAAATAAAAGAAAAATAGGATGTAATTTTTTATTTACAAAACTAAAAAAAATGACAAAGTCAAAACTTATTTGGACTCAAAAATTCTGCCCTTTTTAGAATTCACAAAACAAAACAAACAATAAAAACTTATCTCCCCTTAATTTTAGTAACTCTTCAGAAATTAATAGATAATACAACTAATTCCACTCATGGATAAAAATATCACTAAGGATCATTTTCTTTTTCCTTTTAACTTGTTCATTCCCCCCCATAATTAGGTATTCACCCTTTAACATTTTATTGAATGAAGCTTCTTCTTTTTCAGAATTATTCTCCCCTTTTTTATTTTCAAAAAGAATATGGGAAAACATTCATGTCCTACAAAGAGTTTGTGAAAACAATGTATGAAACAATAGAACATTAATGGATTGAAATAAATTTTTATTACCGCAAGAGATAATAAAATCATTCTTTCCTTTTTTTTTTAATTTTCCAAGTGGTCAAACAAAGAGAGATTCATATTCTTAAACTCTTTTCTATGCTCTATCAATTTATCGAGTGATTATTTAAATTCTTTTAGCTTCATACCTCGTTCAATAATAATCCATTATTACTTCTAGATCTTATCATCATGAAGTCGATTGATTTCATCCTATGTATTGAGCTTTACTGCTTAAGAATTGAAATCATGCATTCTAACTCAATAGGACTTCTCTAATGTTACCACTAAATTTTAGAGAAAAATAATGTCATTGCAACCAAATTAAATATTTTGCTTAATATTTTCAATAATTTTAGAGCCTATTAATTTTGAGGTACTCGGTCTTTGAAGGACATCAATATTTTCATTCAAATCAGTGACCAACTTTGGGTAGACTGAATTGAGATCATCTACCCTCTTCACCAATTCACCAAGCTTATAAACATGAAACTTGATATTTTCATCAATGTTTTAAAACCACATGAAAAACATTATTACTAGACTTGATTTTCTCTGAAACACATTCCTTGAATATCTTATAATCGGATTCAAGATTTATAAAACATTCCATGAGAATATTAACAGATTATGTTCATTCATTATGACTATTTGAAATTATTTCTATCCTATATTAAATTTTTTTAATGAATGGTATAAAATTTTAGAATTTGTTCTATCATTTTTTGATGTATTGAATTCTATTCACTATGATTGTTTTTAAAAAATGTATATCTTCAGTGTATTCAAGATGATCTCCAAAATGTGTCTCAATCCAAATAAATTGTAAGGGTTTATTACAATTCTTTTTGGATTACTATTTTTCATCTTTATCTAGGATTTTATTGACTTTATTAAAAGAAACACTTTCAAAAACTTCTTTGGATAGATGGGGATTAGGAATTGGAAATTTAAAAGACAGAACTTCTAAAAATTATGATGAATGATTCCTCCTATTTGTATATATATTATCTTATAATAATTATTCTTCTTTTCCTTATTTATCTTCCCCTTGTTCTTATTCTTCTTCTTTAGATTCATAATTGAGACTTTGTGTAGCCGATTTTTCAGAATCTTATTTCTCCTTTCCATTCTTTATTGGATCTGATTGAGTTTGAACACATGGATCCCTAATGATGATTCCAATTCTATTTTGGTCATCTATATTGAGAATAATGCCTATATCAATAGCTTCATCCTTTCCATTGTTCATTCTCTTCTTCAATTCTTATTCTTATGTTTCCTCACCTCTTATTTCCACAACCAGTGCTTCAGTAGAATCCAAACCAAATTGAGGACACCCATCCTTACTTTCTTCAATTTTATTCCCCCACTTTTCTGCAACTTAATCTGATACTACTTTTTGATTATTTTATTTCTTCAGAGTTGTAGTATTAACTAACTTTCTTTTTCTTGAATATGACTTAGATGGATTAGATGGGTTTTCACTCACTTCAGCTACATTCTTTCATTCTTAAGTTCAATGTATTTACCAAACCTTTGGGATTCATGATTGAATTGTTACTTGAGTCTCCTAATCATATCCTTTCTGATGAGAGGATCCCTGAAGGTTGTCAGATTGGACAAGATTGAAACATTGCAAAAACTCAAGAATTCTTTCCAAAACATATAGTGAATGGTGGGAAACCTAGCCATTTAAGACAATATGGCACCAAATTTATGATTTTTAATTGTCAAGAAAACGAATCCAATTAGATTGAACTTCCTCACATTCACCAGACAGTCAAGCACATAATCATCTCAAACATTAAAAGTTTCCTTTTCACAAATTCTCGATTCTAAAAATCCATGCATCAAGAGGGAAATGATTCTATTTGTGGCTGATAGATGAAGAAGCTTCCTTTAATCATCAAGGATATAAAAAAGTGAATTCTCCATATTAATTTTATCAAAATTCCCATCATGTTCCTATAGTTAGTTGGAAGGACATGGGAGTCACCCTCACATGGTACTCTTAGGTATGTAGCTGCTTGTTTTATAGATTTTTTTGTATTTATTATAATAAATCATGAAATAATTATTGAGACCATTTTATATCATCATTGTTTTGTTGAATTTTAAGACATCATCATAAAACACAAAATCATGATCTAAATTCGGTCTCTTAACACAAATAGATTCCCACACATGGAAATATATTATCCTTTTATATAAAGATTCAAAAGACTCATAAAAGTCTCAATAGATTAACCTTTCACCTCAAAAGTTCTTGTATGTGAAATATTTTGAAGACATATGATTTGGAGAAGAAGAGGTTGAATCAGACTTGAAAGACTATCTTGAACCCTAAATATTTCCTTGTTAAGAAGGCTAAGCATTTCGCATATTACAAAAAATGAGGTAAAATCTGATTATGAACAATGTTGGGTATTGATACTACATTAGTACTTGAGACACAATTAGAGGAATTCAGGGTGGGATAAATAAAGAGGTGTTCATTAAAAAAGAAATTGACAATTAGGATATGATCTAAAATATTCAATGGCTGATATTGGCTTAAAAATATAGAGGTTTTTTCTTAAAAAAATCATATTCACAATGAATCTGATTTGGTTTTAGAAGATATAATTGAAAAACATCTATTTGTACAACCAAAATATGTTTTTTTAAATTGTACCTGTAAGATTATCAGGATAGACATATTGGTTTCAATAAAATTTTCTTACTATAATAATTCCAATAAATCCTAAAAGCATAAGAGACAGATAAAAAATTATAAAACAGATAAAAATTTCTAAAACTGATAAAATAATATAGTACTAATAACATGAAACCAATTACCATGAAACCGATAAAAAGTAAAAACGTTAAAAAGTAAAAACAATAAATGTGAAACCGAAAAATATGAAAGTTTAATTGATAAAACTAAAACAAATAAATGTGAAACTGATTAAATTACAAAATAGATAAATTTGAAATCATTTAATATGTAAAACTGATAAAAGTGAAACTGATAAAAATGTAAAACTAACAAGTTGCAAGTATACTCTGCCCATGAAAAGGAGTAACCTGATGTAAGGAGAAGTTTTAATCAGGAATTTGAAGTGAATGATTACTCTACAATTATCATTCCTATATTTTGTTACTCTATTCAAATCTATCAAAAGATAATGGTTTTAGCAAAATATTATCATGTTGAACTTGTTTTCTGATGAATTGTAAGATTATATCTCCATTTTGTGTGTGATCTTTAAGAAAGTGATGCCAAATATCTACCTTTTTGCATTTTAGTTATGTACAAGTTGTTTTACTAAGAGAAATTGCACTAGTAAGGTCACATAGTATTTTATTTTTTTTGGAAAAACTCATTCCATAGTCAGCGAGTGTTTGTTTCATCCACAACACTCGAGTACAAAAAATTCAAGTTTCTACATATTTAGCTTTAGTAGTGGAAAGTGATACAAAATGTTATTTTGAATGACTAAGAAACTAATGAATCTCTTATGATATGACATGTTCCAGATATAATTTTTATAACAATTCTACAACCATAAATGTAATAATTTGAAAAAAAATTTAATATCAAATCATTTCTAGAAGAATAAAATAGTTTTAAATCCATTGTTCCCTTTATGGAGTGAAAATTCTTTTCACTACATTTAAGTTAGATTAGTCTGGATTATATTGATATCTTGTAGACAAGAATATGGAAAAGATTAATTATGAATGACTAGTTGTTAAGTATAACAAACACCCTATCAATCCACTAAAAGAGGTTTGATTTACTAGTTTCCTAGTTACATCACGGTCATGTGTATTTGAGATACCTATTGGAGTTTTTATACTCTTAGTGTTGTCTTATCCATTCTTTGTAGGTAAATCATTGAGATAATTATATTGGAATATATAGGTTCCTTCTTGTTTTTGAGAGATTGAAAAACCTTAAAAGAATGTTAAATCACCCATCATAGTCATTTAAAACACATATTTCATTAGATTCAAAAATAATCGGTTAAGGATTGATAAGTAGATCCGAATATAAAGTCATCAACATTGATTTCAACAGTCAAAATGTTTTTGTTTTCCATTTTTTATAAAAAAGTTGGATATGTAGTACCTTTTTAATAATTGTTTTGTAAAATAAATCTTGTAAGTCTATCATACAAAGCTATAGGGTCTTGTTTAAGTCCATAAAAATTAATTTTGTGTTTAAAAACATGATCAGGATGTTTTGAGTCAACAAAACTACGTGGTTGTTCTAATAAAACATCTTCTAGTACATAATAATTAAGGAATGAACATTTTACATCCATTTGAAAATGTTTGATGTTAAAGAATGCTACACAGATAATAGAATGTGAAGAGACTCAAGTCTAGATTCAATATCATAGGTTTCATTATATTATATTCCCTATTTAATATTATAGACTTTACAAAAACTTCTTTCTTTATTTCCTATAATGTATCCATTTTCATCACATTAGTTTTTGAAAACCGTTTTTTCCATTGATAGTAGTTTCATTAGGTCTTTCAACCATGGTCTGAACTCATTTCATTTCAAATTCATTTTTTTTCATCTAGGATTGCATTAATCCAATCCTCATCCCCTAAGGTTTTGTGAGATGTTTTATGATCAAAATGTGATAATAAGGTAAGATGTTCTATTTTATTTCTCAAGTAATTTTATGTCCTTACATATTGATTTACATCACCAATTACATTGTCATTGGGATGATTCCAAAGAAACAATTAATTTGGTTATTTTAAAACATGTTCATCAACATAAGGTAGAAAGACTTTTGGGGTAATTATTTCAGAAATATTTTATTGAGTATTTACCTTTTGTGAAGAGTTTTCAATCAACGGTTGATAATCATTTTTTGAAAACACATCTGTTGTTGAAGTTAGGGGTTGTTTAATATCAAAACGATCAGTTCCAACAAATTTAACATTCTCTGGTTCTTCAATAGTACCAGGGTATTTATTGATAACTCTACAAGCCTTAGAATAAGTGGAATAATTTATAAGGATTTATTCATTCAATTTTGGAGTGAATTTATGTAAATTACATCTTGTATTGAATATAAATACTTTGTATCCAAATACTCTAAAGTAAAAAATATTAGGTTTTCGTCCACTCCAAAATTCAAAAGGTATTTCATTAAGAAAAATTATAGTTAAAACTCATTTTATAGTATAACATACAGTACATATAGCTTCATCCATGAAATGAATAGCAATTGAGTATTCAATAAATATGGTTATTCTCATTTCATGATGAATATGATTAATTTTTTCAAATACACAAATTTTATAAGAGGTTTTTAGAGCGGTAAAATTGTGAGTAATACCTTTCTTACTACAACAAGATTCAAAAGCAAAATTTTGAAATTATCTACCATGATCACTTTGAATAGTTATCAGTGGTAGGTTTCTATCATTTTTAACATGTGTTTTAAATGAATGGAAATAAAAAAGGGATTCATATTTCTTTCCTAGGAAACAGACCAATGTTAATATTGTGTAGTAATCAACTAAAACAAATACATTGTAATTTCCTCAAATACTTCTAGTTTTTGTTGGAACAAAAAGATCCATGTACACTAGAAATAATTCATTAGATGCTAAAATGAAATTAATTATTTTAAAGTTAGTTTTATGTTTCTTGTCCTTTTGAAAAGGGTCATAGTATTTTGAAGAATCTTTTATAAGATCTAGAAGATCCTTAACATATATTTTATTTGAGAGTTTACAACGGATCCTATGGTTACAGTGTCCTATACTTCTATTCCATAACCAATATTTGTCTACTATTTCACTTAATCAAGGTAAGTATTAGCTTCTACGGTCTTCTATGTTATGTTTGTATACATTCTCATTCATATAGGAAGAAATCATGAATTAATCCTTGGAATTGTGACCAAAAATTTTATCATTCTTAAAATTCATAATGTATCTGTCATCAAAAAATTGACTTATGCTTATATGATTGTGCTTAAGACATTTAACAAACAACAAAAATTGAAATTAAATCCTTTCCTAACAGAACAATATTACCTATACCAATGATCTTTCCATGTGCAATATTCATAAAGGCCAATCTTCCACCTTCAAATTAAATGATTATTTAAATTAAATCATTGTTTCCAATAATTTTTCGAGAACATCCACTATCCATGTACCAAATATTCTTGTTTATTGAACTTTTGTTGCCTGAAAATGAATCAATTCAATTTTCATAACCTAAACATGTTTGGATATAGAAATGTTAGATTAAAAAATTTAGGAATCTACATTTGTTTTGAAAAGTGATATTTATAAAATACATAATATTGGGTATTATTAAGAGAACAATTTATTTCTCAATTTCCACGAAATTGACACTTGGGAAAAAATGGGACACTTTGGGGGAAAATAATTACTACTAAAAACCCAATTTGAATGAGTTTAACCAATTCCATAAATATTTCTTAAAGGGTGAATTTTTCAATGCATTTTGTCAATTTATTTCCTTCCAGAAGTGGAATTTTATAAAATATTCTTAAGATAACAAATTTCATATTTTAGTCTAATGAATAATTTACCATTCTCACATGATATTTTTTTGGGATTTGTTTTTATTTCATTAAATTATTTCTTTAAAACGTGTTGTTCAAACTCATTAGAATAATTATCATTCTCATAATTTACTTCCACATTTATTTTTTGAAATATTATAAAATCAAGGGTTTTATTATCCAGAACGTTTGAAGGATCTGATACATCATTTGTAATGATATATATTATAGAATTTTATTTATCATGCTTCTTTTTGAGTTTGGATTTTTCATTTTCAAATAATTTCAAAAATCAGGATACTACTTAAAAAGAAAGTAAATAATTATCTACTGATGAAGATCCTTCATTTGAAGATTATGAATATTTCTCATTATGGTTATTGGAATATAATGATACATTTGTATGAGATTCTGTATTGTATTCCTTACCCAAGAGAAAATTATTTTCAATATGTAATCTGGCTATAAGTCCAATATTCCTCTGACCAGTTGATTAAAATTCAGAAATTTTGTATGATGAATCTCTATCACATTCACTCTCAATATCATCTTCTTTTGATTCATTTTGAGTATTTTAATTGAAATAAAATTTCTTGTTTATTTCATAATGTTTCAACTTCCATTATTTTATTTTCAGAAAAGGATAATATAGTCTAATATGACATTCTCTTTTACATTTATAACAAGTTACATCTAAGAATTTATTGTCATTTGTATCATTATTTTTTAACCGGTACTGAATATATTTATTTTCAAAAATATTGTTCATTCATCGACCAAGATTGTCTAGTTCATTATCAGAATGATCACTTCCACTAGATTCTGATTTAAAAATTGCTTTCATAGCATTGGATCATTTTACCAATTATGGTGTCTTGGATTTAGTTGCAGTAGTAAAAGCTACACTTCTATGACCATTATTATTCTTATTTAAATCTTCTCCCCTTTTCATTCGTGTCCCATTCAGCATGAGAGTACCAAAGAATTCATTAAGATTGATCTGAGTAACTTTACTATTCCCATATATAGCTGCCATTTTTTATTCCCATTCATTTGGAATTATATTGATTATCTTTTACACAAGCACTTCATCACCATGAAAATTTTCCCCCATGGATGGAATAATGTTATATATTTTAATAAATCATTGTTGAATTTTACATACTTGTTAACCATATGGAAAAACCATGATATTCAGCTTGGAGGATAACTATTCTTATTTCTATAACATTAGGTGAACCAAAATGTGGGGCTTCCAATTTTTTCTAGATACAGTAGGATAATTTTCATGAAGATATCTAACTCTATAAATTCCTGATCATAGAACATAACCATGTATTACTTACCATGTAATTTAGTTGATATTTTAGATTTTCTTGGTTGGTGAAGGTTCTGACTTCTTTTTCTAGAATTTTGTAATCTTCATTGAGCATCACAAAATTATCTACTCTAGTTTTAATAACAATAGACTTATTCGATCTCTCCCGTACTTGAAATAATTCCCATCCAAAATAAGTGGTCTTATTGGGTTATGAATGTCAATTAATCCGATATTTATTCCTTCCATATTATAAAACCACTCCTTTCCGATCTACACTTTATTGCAGTAAGTAAATATAAACAAATGTTTTATGTCAACAATATATATGTCATACAAAAAATAATAAAGCATGTAAAACTAATTATTAGAAAATTCCACAAATATTAACTATTATATTGAAATATAAATGTAAATGTATATGATATGGCATAATAAAAAAAGGGATGAATTGTAGTTTTAAAAACAAGGTATTTAAACTACTAAGAAGGGATGTATATTAAGAGGTCATAAACTAATATAATTCACAACCAATATAGATGACCATATGGGTCTTGGATATGATGAATATTATATGATTTAATAACACTAGTAACGAAAAATAATCATATTTGAATTGAATATAATTATCAGAGTAATTAAAAGGTAAATTATTGTACCATACATCATATAGAATCACTTAATACAATATGTAATGAAGGAATAGTATTTGAAATAATTTCAATAGAATATAATATGAATAGATAGAATAATCAACATAATTCCGTTTATATTACAAATTACATTAGAAATGTAAAGGTGTTATAGTTATTTTATCCCAAAGAGTAAGGTATCATTTCGCCTAGGATAAATGGTATGTGTTACCACCACCCAGGTAATACCTTAATACAATTATCAGAATATATGTCTTTCTATCCTCATAAGGCCATGATTAAGAATATAATCAGTACCTCTAACTTTCAAATACTTGAAAGCACTTGATACAATAATCAGTAGCACCATATTTTTAGCATCCCAGGTAAATAAAGACTAAGATATTTTCATATTTATGAATATTTGTGAATTAATTATTAATTTTACTTTAAAATGGTTTCAATGTTCGGTAGCTTACCCGATACGCAACAACCGGTTTCATTGAAATCTTACACCGCACACTAATAATATAATATTATTATTTTAAATAGAAGTTAAATCCTAGCTGTTTTATTGGAAGGAAAGAACAAAAATAACAAAAATATTGTTATACATATTTTTTAGATGTATTTACTTTTATCCAACAGAAGATAATATTTTAAATTGTTAATTAATCTAATTTTGAGCATAATTTACATTAAAAGGGCGATTTACCACCCTTTAATGGAGAACCGTATTTAAATATAGTTTTGGTCACTTTAATACATTCTATTTAACCAAATAAAATCTTTCATTAAAATGGGGACATAAAAATTTACTTTGTTTAAATTTTTGGAAATTTTCCAATAAATATCCTTTTTTATTGAATAGTAAAAAATATTGTATTTTAATTCAAAACTGCATTTTAATCTAATTTATTTATATGGCTATATTATCTTTTTAATTGATTTTAAAGAGTAAATAGAATATATTTTTATCATTTAATCCAATTTTGGTCATTATAATTATGTTCACTTTGAATTTGGACATATACAAAGATCAATTTTTGAGAGTTATTGTTTCTTAAAAACACGCTATTTGTTTTAACAACGTGAATTATATTGAAATGAATTAATGCAACATAAATGTTTAGAATTTGTTAAAATAGACATCATTTTTGAATTCTGAATATCAAATATATCTTAGGCTTAATGTTTTGTATATTTCAGAAATACTCCAATTTTTTTATGAATAGTGAAACTGCTTAGTAGTAGTTAAAAATCTGATGTTTTCATTTGAATGAAATTTTACCACTTCGGTGAATTGGATTTCAAAAACCAGACATAAATGGTTTTAATTATTTTGTAAAATTTGGATCAATAAAAATTAAGTCATTTGAGTCATTGGATGTGGTTCAATATAGCAAAAATATTTTCTTGGTGAATAGTAACTTTTGACTTTTATTTACTACAGTTAAAAGCAAATAGGGTAATTCAAGGTAAAAACAATATTATAATAATTCGAAGTTAGTTTAACACTTTTCCTAACCTTATTGGATGATTAATGTCTAACCATGGGCATACATGGGTCGATATTGGGTCCCCATGGCACTACTTATGAATGATAACGACACTTTAGATTAATTAATTTAATGTAAAGACAAAAATGACATAAAAATATCTTATTGTAAATTAATTTTTACATGGTGTTATATAAGTAATATTTTATACTATAGATATTCATTAGAAACTAAAAATATTTCATACGTCGTGGAATATTTTTTATAATTTTTAGACATCGAATATATTAAATTATTTATGACATAATAATGATGCAGTGTTTACCTCATTAATAAATCATTTAAATAAATAAGATTATAAGTATTAAAATAACATTAAAAACCTATCCAATTTTCATTGGCTGACTTTATTTCGACTATTAGTCATCCTATCTTTGACTCTAATTGTTTTTGGACCTTTAGAAACCGAATATAATTATATAATAAAATAATATTTTTACACTTTCTTAAAGAGCCCCTCCTCCCCCTTATAAAAGGAGACCCTTTCTATCCAATTACTCACACCCCTCAATCCATTTGGCTCATCCAACCTCTACTTAATTAAGCTCTCTAAATCCATATCCTCCTCCTAGAAGCTTTACCTTAGGTGGAAGGAACCACAAGAATTCCTTTTCGTTCAAACAAAGGAAGTTACCCAAATTAAATGTAACAATTTCTCTTAAATGCTTTTGTTTTATTTTGTTTTCATTTACTTCTTTGACCCCTATAATCCTTTTATTCCTTTTTTATAATAACAGCAGTATCATAAATATTCTAGGATGTTTTTATGAGATGGATTAGGACTACACTTACACACACCTCCATCTAATGGGTGAGGAACATACTATTTCTTTGGAAGGCAATCTAACACCTCATGAAACGATGATTGTTCGATTATCTTCTACCTCCAATCACGGGGTTCATTATGATGGAAATGTATTTATATATGCTATATTTATGACTTATTTATTCCTATGAATTTTCATTTTATATCATAACTTTATGGTTTCTATTATAGGTAAACGCGTTAATTTCATTTCAGGAAGTGTGGACTACCGCCCCCTCAATGTGATATGACTCGTTAATGCCATATGAGCGATTTGTAAATGATAAAGTTAATGATATTATGTATTATATTATACTATAATTATAATATAAATATGAATCATTATGTTATAAATTCCATTAATGTACAAAATAGAAATGAAAGTTACGTTCATGCGTACGTACGGCTTACCATCTCCATGAACGGTGCATTTTATTTCTTATCTCCAAATGATATGTACTTTTATAAATACATGTATATACTATATATATATTATATATATTATATCTATATCATGAATATCAATATTGATATATAATGATGTTTTTACCATGTGAACAACTTGTATGGTGTTCATTTGTGACTCAAGTACCAAATATCGAAAAAATGAATGTTATTAACATAAATGATTACATAATGTTTATAATATTGTAATAAGTAATATAAAAAGAATAATAAACTTGAAAAAATTTCTTAAGAATGTATAAATTAACTTTATTTTGTTATTAAGGAGATTAAAGAACGAACGGTTCATGTCGGACACGAGGTAAGGGATTTCGTCTCAATCTCTATTCATTATGGCATATTTTGTTTTAATAGATGATTTTCTTTTATATGTTGTATAAACACCCTTGAATTTTCAAAGGTAATTGTTTTCTGTGAAGAATTTTACTAAATGACAAAAAGGAATGTTTATTTTAACATAAGCGGTGACAACGACCTTTCCGCCGCTGTGAGTATTATTTTTTCATTGGCTTCCTTATCAAGAGTTAATTTTTTTTCAAGGAAAATAAATACCATATACTGTTTTATGTATTTATGTATGGAAAATGATTTTTATAATTTATTTTTTATGTCAATTTATTTATGTGGTATATTTTGATTGAAATGTGAAATTTTTTTCTTTCCTTTATATTTGTTTTATGTGTTATGATTCTATAATGGTACATGGACATTTGACAGGTGGTTATGTGATAAACCAAATAACAGGTGGTGCCGTGATAAACCGGTATGGGAGGATACGTTATAACCTACAATGCATTGGGTATGGAAGTCGGCTATATGGCTATTCCATTTAGTGAAATGTGTGGAAGTCAACTGTATGTTTATTCCATTTATGTATGTTTATGTCCCAAGATATCATTATACGTAGTGTTTTTTATATGGGTTTTATGGTAATTTTTTGGTCAAAAAAAGTAAGTAGTGATCTTTTATTAAGTGAAGTGTATTTACTACTTTATAAAGGTGTAAATTATTACTTATGTTAATGTATTCATGGTTTACTTGTTGTTTTAAAAAAATAACAGTTTTCTTTCTTTGTGTATCCCTTATTAAGGTTTTTATGCTCATTCCATGTTTTTCAATTGTATTTCAGAGGACAAAATGTGGAATAGGGTCAAGGATGGGATCATGGAAAATTCATGTTGTCTTAATCATGTAACTAGACATGACTCTTTTTTTCAAGTGTTTTTATTTTATTAAAAAAATAGAAACAGATTAGAAGTGTATACATTGTATTCTTTTGATATGTAATAGTTATTTCCTATTTCTCAAATACTCTAAACCTCAAAAAAAATCATCAATGTGAATTATTCATTTAATTCAATATTATGTAATGTTTTGAGGTCGAGTCCTTATAATTTGTATCATAGGTTGGTTTATATAACATTAGGAGTTAGGATATTGTTAAATAAATGTCCACAAATTAATTTATAGTAATATTTAAATGATATAGCATTTACGAATTACCATGTAGCTTCACTTGATATATTTTTATCTTTATAATGGTTTTCTGCAGAGGAAATAGGGCAGCTATGTTGGGATAACATCAAGAGGAAGACAACCTTCCAAATGAGAAACCTATGATGTTCAGAATCGGAACATAACAGTTTGTTGTAGTGATGGAATAGTAGACTTAGGCTATAAATGGGGGTGGTATCCATGCACAAGATCAGCCATATCAACTGCATAAGAACATGTTAGTAGTGTAGAATTTCATGAAGAAACAGCCCCCATCATTTATATGATCAACTAACCATGTTCTAGCTGAAGGGTGGATTAAAGAACTCGAGAATATTTTTGATGTCATGGGGTGTTTAGAACATCAAAAGGTTAGTCTCACTATTTACCATTTTGAAGGTGATGCTGATCAGAGGTGGTCGATGGTGAAAAGTATCAGGGATAGTGAGGAGATTTATTCTCTTGATTGTGATGAATTCAAAGGTATGTTTCTTGAGAAATATTTTCATAAGGTGGGTTTTCTTAGTATGGAAAAAGAATTCTTGGAATTGAAGAAGAAAGATGACTCAGTGGGTGCTTATAAAGCAAAGTTCACTCAAATGGTATGGTATGAACTGAATTTCTTCTGAGATCTTGATAGTAATATAAATCAATTTTACTCAGGACTAAAGCCACAATATCTTTGAGAATTAGCCTCTCACGAGTTCAAAAGTTATGAAAAACTTGTTTGATGTGTGGAGAAGGTGGAAATGGATTTTTCCGATGATCAGGTGTTCATTGACCAACTAAAGAAAAAGAGGTTTGGTTGGTAGGAAAAGGGAAAGAATTTATCAAATAATCCAAGAGGTAAAAAAAATTAATATTCAACTTTTGAGAAGTGTGTTTAAAATAATCCTGGAGAATGTTTATCAATGTCTGGATAGAGATTCTGGTGTCGTATGTGTTGACATATTGCTCGTAACAGTATGGAAGATGATCAAAGAGACAATAAAATGCTATTAGTAAGATGTTTTAAGTGTAATGAAATGGGTGATTATGAAAATGAGTGTCTAGTGAAGAACTAAATTGAGGAAAGCAGTAGAACTACAGGCAGAAAGGGGTGGTGATATCCATTTCAACTACTTCAGCAGATATTGGGCCATCAAATGAAGTAGTATCAGGTACACTATTTTTTTGTTCAGATTATGGAAATGTGTTGTTTGATTCAGGTTCTACACACTCTTTCATTTCTGAGAAGTTTTCTAATAAATTGGGAATTCCATTTCAAGATATGAATACAGAACATATGGTAAAAACAACTGAAAGAAATGTTGAGACAAAAAGAAAAGAAAACATAAGAACCTTCATATCCTTGTGTGAGGGAAGAATATACTAGAAAAACTTATTGTTTTTCCTCTAGTGGTGTTTGATGTTATTTTGGGCATGAATTGGTTTTCTGTTTATCATGTTATGATTGAATGCAAAGATAAATAGTTTTTATTTCAGAATGATTTACAGTTTGTGTACAAGAATGAACCCTTGATTTTGATAACATATCATGAAGCTAAGAAACTAGTAAAATATGAAAATGATTGTTACCTTGAACATATTGTTGAAAATAAATAATGTGTTAAGATTAATGATATTCCAGTGTTTAATGATTACCTTGATGTTTTACCTGATGAGTTTCCTGGTATTATACCTGATCCGAAAGTTGAATTCACTATTGACTTTGTTTCTGATGCTAAGCCAATTTTAAAACCCCCTTATCGATTGGCTCAAATTGAACTTTTATAGTTAAAGAAGTAATTTTAGGAGTTATTAGATAAAGGATTCATTCAACCTAGAACATCATCATGGGGTGCTCCTATCATGTTTGTTAAAAAGAATGATGGTTCATTGAGACTTTGCATTGATTATGGAGAATTGAATAACATCACTATTAAGAACAAGTATCCTTTTCTTGATATCGACGATTTATTCGATCAGCTCCAGGGAGCTCAGTATTTTTTGATGATTGACTTGAGATAGGGGTAGCATCAGTTGAATATAAGAAAAGTAGAAATATTGAAGACCACATTTTGTAATAGAAATATCCATTATGATTTTGTATTTATGCCTTTTGGGTTAACCAATTCACCTACTCTATTCATGGATCTTATTAATTGAATTTTCCATGAGTTCATAGATAAGGTTGTGGTTGTGTTCATCAATGATATTTTGTTTTCTTATAAAAGTAAAGAGGAGCATTAAAGTCATTTAAGGGAAATCTTATAAACCCTAAAAGAAAATAATCTTTATAGAAAATTCAGTAAGTGTGGGTTTTGGTAACAACAAATTTTTTTACTTGTGCACATTGTTTCATAAAATGTAATAACTGTTGATGCTGAAAAAACAGAAGTCGTTGAAGAATGGCCAAGACCCACATATATAAATGAGATCCATATTTTTCATGGTATGGTAGGTAATTTCTGGAGGATTGTTGAAAATGTTTCACGGTTATCTCATCCAATTAATAAGTTAACTAGAAATAGTGTTATGTTCATTTGGACCAAAGATTCTGATGATTGTTTTCAGGAATTGAAAAGAAGATTGGTGAATGCTCCTGTTTTGGAATTTCCTTCTAGAAATGGTGAGTTTGTTATCTACAGTGATGCTTGATTGAAAGGACATGGATGTGTCCTTATTCAGAATGATCAGGTAAT
Source organism: Viscum album (assembly GCA_963277665.1). NCBI lineage: Eukaryota > Viridiplantae > Streptophyta > Magnoliopsida > Santalales > Viscaceae > Viscum > Viscum album. The sequence continues at coordinate 1,017,018,077 of OY728153.1, read as the reverse complement.
TGCTTATTCTTTATGTTAGTTGAAACCTCATGAGTTAAATTACCCTACAAATGATTTTGAATTAGCTGATGTTGTTTTTTCTTTATAAATTTAAAGGCATCATTTTCATGGAGTAAAATGTAAAATATATACTAACCAGAAAATTTTAATGTATATATTCACTCAGATAGAATTGAACATGAGACAGAGGATATGGCAGGAATTAATCAAGGATTACGATTGTATGATCCATTACCATCCGGGAAAATAAAATAAAGCGGCTGATTCATTGAGTCAAAAAAGTGAGGTATCATTAACCTTGCTACGTCTAGAATGAGATCCTTTGATTTTTGATTTGATGAAATTTTTCATAGAAGTTGTTTGTGTAGGAAATACTTCTTTTTTGTTTCAAGTTTTAGGGAAATCATCTCTCTCATACAGAATAATGTAATCGTCGAAAGAAAACATTGAGTTGTATAAAAAGGATAGAGTTGCGTCAGAAGGGTAAGATTTCTGATTTTAATATTGATAATGATTGTGTTTTGAGGTTTGGGAGGAGATTATGTGTGCCTTGTGATTCATAGTTGAAGAATGAGTTGTTATGTGAAGCTCATAGTTATCCCTTTTCAGTTCATCCGAGTAGTACTATGATGTACAGAGATCTTCAGGAGTATTACTGGTGGGATGGAATGAATAGTGATTTTGCTGATTTTACTGTAATGTGTTTGACTTGTCATCATGTTAAAGCAGAGTGGCAGTTACCGAAAGGGATTATTTAGTCTTTACCGGTTCCATAGTGGAAATAGGAAAATATATATCCATTGATTTTGTTGTGGGATTATTGAAGACATCTTGAGTTAACAAATAAATCTAGGTTATAGTTAATCAAATTACTAAATCTGCTCATTTCCTTCCTATTCAAGATACTTTGTCCCTAGATCAAATTTCTCAGTTGTAAGCTAATGATATAGTCTTGTTTCATGGGGTTTCCCTCTCCAATGTAGCTGATCGTGATCCCATGTTTACTTCTAACTTTAGGAATGGCCTTCAGAAGTTGTTGGGTACTGAAATAAATTTTAGTAAAACTTTTCATCTACAATGAGATAGGAAGATAGAACAAATGATCAAGACCTTGGAGGATATGCTATGTGCGTGTTCGCTGGATTACCAGGTTAGTTGAGACCAATATATTTCTTTGGTTTAATTTATTTATAATAAGAGTTTTCATTCAAGTATACAGATGGATCCATTTGCAGAATTAATTGGAAAGCGTTGTCGAACTATATCTTTTTGGGAGGAAGTATGTGAAAGGAAGCTAATAGGACATGAATTTGTAGAAGAGATGGCAGAGAAAGTTCATTTGATTCATAATCACATGAGAACAGCTAAGAGTAGACTGAAAATTTATGTGTATAACTGGAGGAACGATATTTCTTTTGAGGTAGGTGATCATTCCTTCCTCAAAATTTTTCCATAGAAAAGTGTGATGTGTTTTGGTAAGAAGTGAATGTTCAGTTTAAGGTCATTGGACCTTATGAAATCCTAGGGAATGTTGGATTTGTTGTGTACAGAGTGGATTTACCTCCATGTCTATCCCAGGTACACATCGTTTTTCATTTTTTGATTTTGAGAAATTATATGCTAGATCCATATCAGGTTTTGAGTCCATAGGTAGTTAAGTTGGATGATAGTCTCTTTTATGAAAACTACGAGTCCAGATTCTTGACTGTAGAGAGAACATTTTGCGGAATAAGGTAATTCACTAGGAAAATTTTTTGTGCAAAACTATATGGTTGCAGAGGCAACATGGGAATCTGAAAATTCTATAAGGGATAAAACCCCCACTTATTTTGATAAGTGAATAAAAATTGCGAGGATGAAATTTAAAAAATTGGGGAAGGATGTAACATGCTAAGTAAATGAAGAATACGATATTTTCATATTTATTAATATTTTTGAATTACATATTATTTTTACTTTAAAATGGTTGTTATGTTCGATAGCATACCTGATACCCAACAACATGTTTCTTTGAAATCTTACATTGCACACTAATAATATAATATTATTATTTTAAATAGATGTTAACTCCTATACTTTTTATTTTTGGGAATGAACAAAACTAACTACAATATTATTATACATATTTTTTATATTTATTTACTTTTTTCCAATAAAATATAGAGGTTTAAATTGTGAATGAATTTAATTTTATGCATAATTTACATATAATGGTTGATTTACCACCATTTAATGGTGAACACTATATAAATCTAGTTTTGGTCACTTTAATAAATTATATTTGACCAAATAAAATCCTTTTTTAGAATTGGGACATCAAAATTTACTTTGTGTAAATTTTTGGAATTTTTTCAATAAAGATCATTTTTTAATGAATAGTAAAAAAATATTGTATTTTAATTCAAAACTGCATTTTAATCTAATTTTTTTATATTGTCATATTATCTTTTTAATTTATTTTAAATTTTAATTAAAATATATTTTTACCATTTAATCCAATTTTTATCATTCGAATTAATTTCACTTTGAATTTGGACATAAACATGTGTCAATCTTTTGAAAGCCATTGTTTCTTAAAAACACGCTATTTGTTTTAAAAATAGGAATTATTTTGAAATAAATTAATTCAACATCAATTTTTATAATTTGGTAAAATAGACATCATTTTTTATTTTGGAATATCGAATATATCTTAGGCTGAATATATGGTATTTTTCTGAAAACATCAATTTTGGTGAATAGTAAAACCACTTAGTAGTAGTTAAAAACCCGAATTTTTCATTTAAATGATATTTTACCACTTCTGTGAATTTAATTTCAAAAATACGACATACATGGTTGTTATTAGTAAGTAAAATTTGGTTCAATAAGACTAAATAATTTTTGGTTAATAGTATCTTTTGACTTTTATTTACTGCTGTTAGATTTAAATAAGGTAATTCAAGGTATAAAAATATTATAATAATTAAAAATTTCCTTAAAACATGTCCTAAACATATTTGATGAGTTATTTCCGACCATGGTCATCATTGGGTAAATTTTGGGACCCCATGGAGCCACTTATGAATGATAATGACACTTTATATTAATTAATAAAAAGTAAAGTAAAAAATGGCAAAAACAAATATCTCTTTGTAAATTAATTTTTATATAGTGTTATATAACTTATCTTTCAGACTATAAATATTCATTGGAAAGATAAAGTTATTTCATACATCATGGAATTTATTTTATAATTTTTAGATGTTGAATAAATTATATTATTTATGACACAATAATGATGCAGTGTTTACCTCAATAATAAATCCTTTAAATAAATAAGATTGTACATATTAAAATAACATCCAAAACCTGTAAAACTTTTATTGGATGATTTTATTTAGATCATGAGTCATCTTATATTTGACTATAATGATTTTTTATCCTTTATAAATCGAATATAAATATATAATAATATAATATTTTTACACTTTCCTAAAGAGCCCCTCCTCCCCATTATAAAAGGATGCCATTTCTAACCAATTCCTCACACCTCAGAAGCATTTTGGCCTGTCCAAAATCTTCTCAATTAAGCTACTTACATACCTATACTCCACCTAGAAGCCTTACCAAAGGCATAAGGCACTTAAATAAATTTCTTTTGGTTTAAACCAATGGAAGTTACCCAAATTAAAGGTAACAATTTCTCTTAAATTGTTTTGTTTTATTTTGTTTTATTCTACTTCTCAAACCCCTAAACTCTTTTTATTTCATTAATTTATAACAAAACCAGTATCCTATATAAAATAGGATGTTTTTATGAGAAGTATTCTAACTACACTTACACACACCTTCATCTAATGGGTGAAAAACATACTGTTTCTGTGGATGGAAAACTAACGCCCCATTAAACGATGATTGTTCGATTATCTCCTACCACCTCTCATGGTGTACATTATGATGGAACTATATTTATATATGATATATTTATGTTCTTTTTATTTATATGTATTTTCCTTTTATATAACACCTTTACGTTTTCTGTTATGTTTAAATGCGATAATTTCATTTGAAAAAATGCGGACTACGCCCCCTCAAAGTGATATGACTCGTTAATGCCATATGTGGGACGTATAAAATATATATTTAATGATATTATGTATGATATTATACTATAATTATAATATACCTATGAATAGTTATGTTTTAAATACCATTAAAGTACTAAATAGAAATTAAAGTTGAGTTCATGTGTATGTACGGCTTATCGTCTCCATAGACGGTGCATTTCATTTCTTATCTCCAAATGTTATGTACTATTATAAATACAAGTATATACTATATATATATATGATATATATGATATCTAAATAATGAATATCATTTTTAAATATAATTAACTTTTGACCATGAGAACAACTTGTAACTATACGGTGTTCGTTTGTGACTCAAGTAGAAAATATCAACAAAACGAACATTCTTGACATAAGTGATTACATGATGTTTATAAAATTTTAATAAGTTATATAAAAGGAAAAATAAACTTTAAAAATGTTCTTAATAATGTATAAATTAAATTTAGTTTATTATTTAAGATATTAAAGAACAAACTGATGAAGTCAGACACGAGGTATGAGACATCATCTCAGTCTCCATTCATTGAGGAATATTTTGTTTTAATACAAAATTATATTTTAAACAATGGATAAACAATATTTAATTTTCAAAGTTATTCTTTTTCTATGAGTTATTTCACAAAACTAAAAAGTGTAATGTTTGATTTAACGTATACGGTGACAACGGCCTTTCCACCGCCGCAAGAATTATTTTTTCCTTGGCTTTCGTAACATGTCATAATGTTTTTTTTCAATGATAATAAATATTGTATAGTATTTTATGTATTTTAGTATTGAAAATGGTTTTCATAATGGGTTTTTATGTCAATATATTTATGTTAAATATTGTGATTGAAATGTGGAAATTTTTTCTTTCCATTATATTTGTTTTATGTGTAATGATTCTATAATGGTATATAGACATTTGACGGATGGTTATGTGATAAATCAAATGATGTGTGGTTCCGTGATAAACTAGGACGGATTGGTACATTATAACCTCTAATGCATTGGGTATGTAAGTCATATGTACCGCTATTCCATTTAGTGATATGTGTGGAAGTCGACCGTCTGGTTATTCCATTTAAGTATGTTTATATACCATGTTACCTTTATATGTTATATGTTATTTATATGGGTTTTATGGTTATCGTTTGGTTACAAAAGGGTATGTATTGATCTTTTATTCAGTGAATAGTATTTACCACTTCATAAAGGTGAAAATTATAACTTCTGTTAAAGTATTCATGATTTACTTGTTGTTTTGAAAAACTAACAATTTTACTTCTTTGTGTGTCTCTTAGTGAGCTTTTCATGCTCATCCAATGTTTTTAAAATGTTTTTCATAGGACATAATGTGGAATAGGGTCAAGGATGGGATCAAGGAAAATCCATGCTGGCTTAAACATGGAACTAGACATGACTATTTTTTTCAAGATTTTTTATTTTAGGAAAAAAATTGAAATTGAGAAGAAGTTTCTACATTGTAATCTTATGAGATGTATTAGTTTTGTTCTAATTCTCTAAAAATATAAACCTGAAAGGATCCTCAATGGGAATTATTCTTTTAATTCAATATAATGTAATGTTTTATGGCCGGGTTCTTATAATATTCCTATCCCCGGAACCCCTCGATTGTTATCATGATGATCAGATGTACAAACATGAACATATAAATTATTAAGATAAAAGAACTAAGAACAAACCATTCATATCTTTTATCTTCAATGAATTCTCCCTAAGAATAAGAGATGTCACACAGTCTCTCTTTATAATGTCAATGTATGGAAGGTTATGTTCTCTTGTTGTAATGACTACCTATTTTTAGGCCTCAGGTTCCAACGGTCATATTTCCCCCAATGGTCTTATTTCTCAGAACAAATTGAGGGACATGGACACCTAAAAATATAACCGTTAAAAGAAACAGTATACACGACACCTTTTTTATTGGTATATAACTAACTTCATGACATATTTTTTTGTTAAAATATAGTAAGTAATTTTTTTTGAAATAATTACTATGAGAAATTTGTATATTGTATTGCAGTACGACAAGAGTACAATTCATTACATGAGTACGATACATAACTTTGTTATAATTCTTATCATGGTTACAAGGCATATTGTGATTATAATACATATCATGGTAGTTATACATAGTATAACCACAATACATTACATGGATAAGATTCATATTGTCGTTATTATTCATATCGTGGTTACGATACGAAATATGGTTATAATCTATGTCATGGTTACAATTCATATCGTGTCTACGATTCATTACATGATTACAATTCTTAACATTGATAAAATCAATTTCTTGGTTATGATACATAACACATTTAGGATTCTTAAAATGGTTATGATGCAAGAAATTAATACAATTTGTAATGTAATTATGATACATATGATCAAGAAAACATCATATCTGATTATGATCATAAAAAACATATTTGGTGATGATGTAGAACAATATTATAAGATCATGGTGTAAAACATCTTACATGATTATGAAATAAGTGGTTATGATGTGAAAAAAACATATATAAATTCAATAAGATAACAACATATATGATTACGATAAATGTGATTACAATGAGAATACAACATATATGAAAACATGTATTAATTTATGATTTCCAAAACCAAAATATCAATGAGAACGTAGAAACATATTTTGGCTCAACATCTACATCAAGGTTGTATAAATAATACTTTTATACTGTAGGAGATTATGTTCTATAAGTCTGCTTCTTGGAGATATTTCATCTTATTCAATAAGTTAAATTCATCCTATATTGGAGAGTTTGAATATAAAATAAAGAGATTTTATTTTTTTACTTATCTGAAAATATCTAATATTTAAAATATTTCCAAATCAGGTTATGGTACTCTATTTTATTTGTTTCTTTGTATTTCAATTTTCTGCATTTTTATTTATTATTATTTCATAAGTTTATCAGTTGTATAAATTATAATAAATACAAAGGATTATATTCAAAGTGAAGACAATGATTATTGTTTAGTATTTAATGATAAATATTCAATATTTATTCTGACATCATTCCTATAGAAAATTCAAATTATAAAAAGTTATTCAAACTAAAAATATTAAATTTTGAATCATATTTTTATATTAGTTTTTAGGAACTATTTTGTCTAATTTAACAAGGTTTTAGCGGATTTAAATGTGTTTTTTAAATTATTCAACACATCAATTATTCTATAGATTTTATCATAAGATTCATTCAACTTATATTTAAGTATTTTTATTTATTTATTCTAGAGGAAGAAACCAATTGTGTTGTGATATTCATAGAATATTTATATACATTTTTATGTATATGAAGGAAGATGAATAATGATGTTCTTGTTGGATATTTACACCCTATATATATCTCTCTTTGGTGGGAAAAACATTTATATGATGATGATATATGATTTGAAATCTATGATGATAATAAACTGATAAAATATAATAATTATGTTGCACATTATTTTAAAGAATACTGAAAAATTATTTGTAAATAATTACTCTCTCATGGTGTAAATAAAAAGGAATCATGTTCAACATTGTATAATATGTTTTTTACAATTTAAAGAAGAAGAATCATGTAAAAAATTGAATATTAGATTTTTTTTAAGTTATTAATGATCATCTACATTATCTAGTTGATGTTACAATTGTGCGATAACCCTGTTTCACAACCAAATTCACCTCATTTATTTTATTCAGAGTATGAACTGCTCAAACATTTTTTTAGTGGAGTGTTCTATTATTGGATTAAGATATAGATTTTTGGTTCCCAATAAAAGAACTAGGTGGCCCTATAAAATCCTTGTAATGTGTCAACCTCTTATACTTTGTTGAGGTGGTCTCTAAAAAAGAGAACCTAGTAGTAAAAATCACCTAGACTATGGAGTAGAGCATTTGTGGATTTAACTAAGGGATTTATATCCACTAAACCACTATCCATCAGTGTGTTGTTTTCATTTATTTATTTTTTCTACTCTATCATATATAAATGAAAAGTAAAGGATCTCTCAATTCCAATAGGCATGTATCCATTTTTTGTTACTATTTTCAAAATGGTACAATTCAAAACCTCATAGTTTATTCATCATTTCTATTCTGACCTCAACAATTAGTTCCATAGGTTAGACTCTATTAAAGATATTTCTCATTCATGAAAATCTATTTCTACATGATAGAAAAAATAAGTATCATAGGACGTTCTCTATTTATACATTTCACTTTTTATGGAAATCTATGAAATGTGTTGTTAGAAGATGATACTTAGTAAGCAATAATAATGGATAGACACTTTTGGAATATTGATGAATTCGTTTGTGTCTGAAAATTATTAGTTAAGGAATCCTAATAATATGAATCAGAATGGTTAATCTTACAGAGGGTATGTGGGAGATATTTGATCCTTATGTTAATATAGATAATCATAGATGTTGGAAATTTCACATGACTGTTTATTTGAAGATTCATAGTTTCAAAGTATACATGAAGGTTATGAATCCTTATGAAATACATAGAGAACCAGAAATGTGGGATGATGATATGGAATCCAAATATTTTTTTCACTCAAGTGATCTAAATGACATTATACATGGAATTGGTCCAGATAAATTTAGTCACATTTCGCAATGTGCCACTGCCTATGTGATGTGGTAGAAAATCACAGTTTATTATAAATGAATTGAAAAATTGACAGATGTTGACAATGATGTCTCTACCTAGAGAACTCTAATTAAAAAACAAGAATTAAAGAGGATGGTTGAGATGTATGATGTTGAGATGAAAGAGGTAATTTAAAATCATATTTATATCTAAGAGGAAAATTATGCACTCTATATTTCAATGAATGATTTTTTGTATTATAGTAATTTGGATTCAATTAGTGAATGTAATATAAAAAATAAAGATAATAAATAATAAAAATGTAAATATAAGTCTTAGGGGTAATGCTGATGAGTTTCAATCTATATAATATGAAAAACATGTGTTAGAAAAATTTCATCATGTCTAATGTATTAAATATTTTTTTTTATGATTTGAGAAATATTATATTCCTCAAACAAAAAATATATAAAACATTTAAATCTTATTATTCAATTTCAATAGATAATGAGAGTTTTTCACAAAAAATTTCTATTTTCAGATCAAATTCTTCCTCAGTATTTAATGATCTGCATGAAACTAAAATTAAATAATTATTCAATGATGTTCTAAATTTAAATAAATCTTTCAATATTAATATTTAAGAGAGAATTATGTGAATCAAATTGTTGGAAAAAAATCATAATGTAAAACATTGTATTTGTAGAGATGGAGAAAATACAAAAATATATAATAATTTTTTTTCTTGGTACGAACATCAAATGCATTTCAATATTTAAATAGTTGAATTATGGATTTAATATGAATTATCCTAGTGAATGTTTTTCTAAAAATGTCAACTTTTTTTGATAATTATTTACACCATTTAAAATCATTATCTAGATTTATTTATGTATTTTTTTTATCAAAATAAGCTAATTAGTTTTCCCAAAATCATTAGTTTTTAACAGTGCAAGATCGAAAAGCATATCAGTACACAAATGTAGTTGTATTTGATATTTTTTAGGTTTTTTCTACTGATATTCATCATTTTATCACCATGTGGTTTCATTAAAACTAAATGAATATTTATTTTAAATATTTTTTAAAGGGAGAAAATATCAAGAGTTATTTTTTATTTAAGAAAATCTATAGAGCTAGAAATATTAAAATGAAGAAGTTTTTTTCCCATTTTAATATTCTCTTAAAATTCACTAACTTTATTATACAGGGGTAGAATTTTTTTTAATATTTTATCTTATTATTCCTTGATAAATAATTACTCTTATACATAAACTATTTAATAATTTTATCACTATACTATTTTATGTATTAATTAATTGAATTATTTTACTAACAAATGACCATCAAGATTTAAATTATGTTTTTTAATGGTTATCCTGCTTGCAAGCATGTGTTTAATGTCTTACTATTTAACGTAATTTCATGATCTTAATTAAACTATTACTGTATTTGGTCAATTACTAAGTTAAACTAATTTGATCAGTTATAACATGCTAAAACATTTATTTTTAAATCATTTATTCTAGATTCTTTGAAAATCCTTTCATTAAAATAATATTATTTAAAATAGTTTATGTAATTCCTTTAATATATTTTACATTTATATTAATGTTAAAGGGTGTTATTTTAAACATTTTTCCATTACATTAATGTTTTTTTATTATAGAATAAATTAAATATTTTAATATATTAAATGGAAACCAGTGTTCTTTATTGAATAATATTATATATGTTTTCAAGAAATCTTGATTATATATTTCATATTTTTAAAAGAAGTTTGAATTTAGGGGGGTTTATATTGCAGAAATTATTAAGAACAAATTTTCCAATAACTCAAATTTTTTCATATATTAAATTGGGAAATTTTTTTATTTCATATATTTATGACACAACTACTTAAATATGATTTTTTTATTCTTTATAAAAAGAGTTAAATATTTTGTATTATTTAATAAACTCTAGAACTCATATTTTTTAATCATTGTAGAAAGGGGGGATTTTGGTAGATAGTAATGTTTTTTTTCATTATCAAAAGGGTGAATAATTTCTAGTAGGACATTGACATTATCGTCATCATTTTGTTTTTGATAATTAATTCAACCCATATTTCTATTTTTTCTAATAAGTTTTTTTTACTTGTTTCAGATTTATTATGACACATTATTTATTATATATATGAATAAAAATTTTCCATAATAATATGAGGTTTAATTTTTATAAATATAATTATATTTTCTTCATTTCATCTATTTATTTAAAATTCCAATTCAATTGTTTTTATGGTGAAAACATTCACTGATGCAGTTACAAGATGTTCAAGTGACATTGTAGATATAATCATAAAGTCACTTATTAATTTGGATGATATATTAAGATATAGTGAATGTATTCATGTGATCTATATAATGTTGAATACATAAAATAGTTTTTTAAACTTTATTAGTTTATGAAAAAACATGAAAATGATGTTTTTGTACTTAAAAATTATACCAATGTTGCTGTAACGGTTCTAAAACTCTATAGTGAACAATTTTAAAAATATATAGTTTTTAATTTACTAAAAGTTCTATAGATATCATAATCACTCAGAACATAGTCAGATAGAAATACGAGATTTTTTTCATGATTTCATCAGTTTTCATACAAATCCAAAAAATTATTTAGGATGGTGAATAAATTTTTTGATGTTCATTAATAGTTTTTAGAACTATAGTTTTTACAAAATGTTATTAATTATATTTTAGAAAGATACTAGGAGTTTTATAAGTAAAAATTAATCTATTCATGATTTATTATATATATATATATTAATATTTCAAAAATATTATTTTTATAGTCATAATTTGGAATCTACTATTAAAGGGCTATAAAAATCATTGAATTCTATAAATGAAAGAATTGCCGTTTTCTAAAGGATTATTTGAATACTACAGTCGGAATAGTTTGACCCTACATTAATAATAGTTCAACCATACTTTTCAAAAAAAAATTGGTTAATCATCCCAACATTTTTGAATAGCCATACATTTAAACCCTACTATTGATACAAAAGTTAGGTTGATAAACAATATATTGGTAATGAACACTTTGTTCATGAACCCTGCTTTGTTGATCCCTATACACATTGAACCCTGCATTCATATGTATCCTACATTGCTACTCCTTCCTTGATTTATTTTTCCGATAAACTAAATCTCATACTATTTTATATCTCTATACAAGATGAAATATTTCATCCAAATAGATTAAATTCACTGCATAATTTTGCAACTAAAAAACAGAATTGTGTCCTACTATGCATTGAAATTTTAGAGTGTATACTAGAACTATTTATGCTACAAAATATAATGTATATTTCACCATTATTTTAATATATATACATCACCTAATGAAATTTTAATATATTATATGCTTAAAAAATAAAGGTCTAGATCCACTATTTCAAGCTGGAATCTTAAGTTGTGTTTCTGTTCTGTATACAGGATGAAAAACCATATGAAAAAAGTTGAATTTTTAATAATGAGGAGGATTGAGTCATATATTTATCCTAAAATAACATTTGGAAAATGAGGAATTTTAATGAGAACACTTCTAAACCGATGTCGGTTAAGCATAAACTTATTAAAATTAAAGATTATGATATATAGGTCCCCAGCTTAGAGAACATCCTACTTATGACAAAAGTTATGGACATATTACCATTGGGAGTTTGGATATTCAACAATTATATTATTAGTTATTATAAATATTTGAATATATAATATTCTGATTGTTTATAATACTTTTTATGGTACTCTATTTTATATATTTCATCGAATAACTATTTATTTCATTTTTTATTGGATGTATTTCATAAGTTTATTAGCTTGATAAATTCTAATAAATCCAATGGATTGATGTTTAAGGGATTACAATGATTTTGGTCATGTTTTCATATAGAAAAATGAACAATTTATTTTAACATCATTTTTTTGAAAAAATTGAAGGACACCAAGTTATTGAAATTAAAATATTTGAATTTTCAAACGGATTGTGTTGCTAGTTTTTAGTATCTATTTTGACTAATTTTGAAGCGATTTGAACGTATTTAAATGGGTTTTTTATATAACTAAATTATACTATTATTCATAATATTTTATCAAATGATATATTCAACTTATAATGAATTGTTTTATTAGATATTTATTCTATATGAATATTTAAATGAATCTATGGAATTCATGGTCTATTTTTTTAATGATTTTAATAATCCAATGGAAGAGGAGTGATGTTGTTAATAATAGATATTTATTACCTATCAATATCACTATTTCCTAAGAAAATAAATGATACCATGAATAGTGGAGATGTGAAAAATTTAATGAAAATAAGGATATGGAATAATTTAATTATGGTGCTTATAATTTATAAAAGAGAGAAATATTATAGGTACTTTCTTATTCTTTCATGGTGTAAATAATATGGATGTCTATGTAACATTGTCTAATATATTTTCTATTATTTAAAGATGAGTATGCTTATATGTCTTTGAGGATTATTTTTCTGCTATTATACGTTATTTAAGATCTTCTACATCTGTTCGTTTTTGCTACAACTAGGATCCAATCCTATTTCACAACATACTTTCTATCATCTATATTATTTAGAGTATCAGCTGATTAGACTCAATCGTTGTGGATATTCAACTACTTAGATTATTTTTTGTATTTTTGGTTCCCTTTAAAATAACACTAAGGCCCGGTAAAAGCATTGTATGGTGTCATCTTTTTGTACTCAATTGTATGGGTCTTTATATAGAATTACCTACAAGGGAAAATAACCCATATTATAGAGTAGAGTGTCGGTGGAGTGTACTAGGGGATTCCTATGCCTTGAACCACTACACATTATTGTTTCCTACTACTTTACTTATTCCCACCACTCACTCATCTATAAGAGAGAAGGAAAAGATCACTTCATTTCAAGAGGTGTGTTTTAGTATCGTCCAAATTTTTAAAAAGAAAATATTCACCCCATTCTTTTTTTCATCATATCCATTCTGACCCTAATAAATAATAATAATCATATATGATCTTGAACATAATATTAAAAGTTCATACCCATCCTTTTAAAGATCATAAACAAGAGTCAGGGTATAAAACATTATCATTTCATAAAACATGGTCCACAAGAGTGAGAAGTCATCATAATTAAATAATAAACAATAATATAATCTCATTATTGTTTTTAACCATTATAAATGTTGAAAAACAATTTCATATTTCAAGGAATACTTCCAATACCATTAACACAGTATATCACAACATATAACATGTTTCCCATTATGGAATTGGATGCACACATTTCACAAATTCAATCATGAAGCACCTGTTTATAATAGTATATCAAGATTCACTTGTTTCCCAGATTATATTATAATTCACTTGGTTTCTATATTAAATCATGGCAAACTGGTTTCCAATAGTGGATCAAGAAAGACCAGTTTTCTAAAGTGTACCAGTATACACATGTTTACCATAGTTAGTTAAAGCTCATCAACTTGTTTCCAATTTTTATTAAATGATATATTATGTTTTACAAAATTAAATGGAGGGAGAAATATTTACCACTCATAACAAAAATAGAATCATAAATATGTTTTCGAAATGATCATAAAACATTAATCACCACATAACTGATAAAATGAAATTAATTTCAAATACATTTCTTTAATGTATAAACCATTTGAAAGGGAACGGTCTTCACCAAAATATTTTAAATATAAACATAGACCATGTAGAGATATAATTAGGATGTTAACAGTGGATAATAACCCTAGTGAATCTTATTTAACATAAAAGGATGATATATTATCTAGAAAATAATCTTTCAACATCACATATAATAATTATTATGGAAAATAACATTACCATTTCTAAATAATTTTTTTTTTAAAATATTTCACCTATAAATGATGAAATTTTCTTTGAAAATAAACTTTTTACCTTATAACATTTTCTTTAAATTGTTGAGTTTTCATAATTTTGGGAAATTACACTAATTTTTTTCATGTTAAAAAATAATATTCCTTTTATATTTTAGTTATAAAAATCATGAAGTACCCTATTTGGAAAATGAAAAAAAAGATTCATTACTAAATGTTGATTAAAAGGCAATACATATGTCAAAATTAATTTAATTTTTTTTTGTGAATTGTAAAATCCTTATTGATAAAATTTTTATAATATATCAACATATTAGATAAATATTACTTTATGGATACATATAGATAAACAATACTTAATATTGATGAGATTGTGAAATATACCATTACAAATTGGATATCATTTTATTCATTAGGCCCATGAAGGAAATAACATTATATGGATATTTATTCCCCAAAATTTTCATGTGAAGAATAATAAAATACAATCACATTAAATATATACACCACACAATAGAAACGTGTGGTTTTTAAGGCATATGTCTCTTAGAAATAAAAGTGAGATTAAAATCCCTTACCTTAGGTCAAACTTCTTTTGAAAGTTATATAACCGCTTTTATAAAAAAAATTATTATACATATATCCCTGAAAAATTTTAAAAATTATTATATCATATATATTAATTATATATATATATATTAATTCATTAATAATGATAGTGATTGAAAATGAATTAAACCAGTCATATAGATAGTAGGTCATATGTATATATTAAAGATGTATACACTTTTTAAAGCATGGAATGAAAGAATGATAAATAATAAAATACCTTTACAAAATCTTTATAATATCATTTTTATCTTATAAATTCATTATATCCATCCTTATTATAACCCATATTAAATATAAATGAAAAAAATTCACATCACATCGTGCATATGGTTGTCCATATGTACACATTAGCGACGTTATGCTTTCCAAAAATATTTAATGATAAGAATTTATACATGATATTATCATTAGAAATTAATATTATATTATAAATATCATATATAAATATTTAACAAATCATAATTTCAATCCATTAAATTTTGATATGAAAAATAAACTACATCAAAATATAGAGATGGAATGTCATATGTATGCATGAGAAATACATTCAATTCTTATTTGATGGGAAAGAGGGTGTATAATGGAGTTTTCATAATCATAATAACATTTAATATTATTTAGGATAAGTAAATTATTATTTTATGATATATAACACAGATTTTTAGGAGTTAAAGATTAGTATAAAATGAATGTGACCAGTTAGGGTGATTATATCTTCATTGATATGACTCTCTTAGATCCCTGCATAAGGGTTCTAGGTTTGGTCTTTCAAGAATACCAGAACCTAGTAAATTTGGATCTATACATTAAAAAAAACATTTGGTAGTGTATATTAGATTGAAAAATCTCAATGTGTGGTAAAGACAATAGGATAAAGGGACCTGTTTATACTTGAGGTTAGGGGTCCTTTTGGAGTTTACCAATATATTAAATTATAATAAGACTATTCTAGAACCAAATTATTTTAAATGACATACAAATTGATTGGTAATGAAATTTTAGACAATAAATTATCTTCTTTTTGTTTATTTATATTTTTCTTATTTTTTTTAAAATATTTCATAAAATATTATTTTCCAAAAATGTCATTATAAAAATTTTCAACATTATTGATTACTTTTCAATTAATAACATCACGAAAACAATAGAAATTAAAAAAAATGATTTAATAAATCAATAAAATTTGATTTTAGTCAAAACAATTATAGGATCACATTAATTATCACAAATTAAAATACATTTAATATTTTGAATATCATTTATTTGATTCTTCCAACAATTTAATAATTACAACTTTAGTGTTGTGTAACCATTCCTGTTAATTATTTCATTTTTAAAATTTTAAAACAAAGTCAATGACATGAAAAAATATTATATCTAAAAAAATACTATTTATCTTCTAATATATCATTTACATAACATCATATTATAATATTATAGTAATTATAAACATTAACATTACATGTTTTTCATTTATTATAATAAAATATTAAAAACAGACATATTCTCAAACAAATGGTGAAAATAGGTCATAATACCAAAAATTGGATGTTTATAGACGAAATTATCTCAAACAAATTTAGGGATGTGTTGAGTTTATTTTATATCCCTTGTCATCTTATGTTTAACATAAATAATCTGATTTACCCTTATTGTGTTAATAAAATTACTATAGTTAGTTTTTGTAATGACCTAAAATAAATGGGACCTTTTTAACAATTTTAAACAAACTTATTAAAAATATGGAATATATTTTTTAGGACTCAATACCAATATTTAGAAATTTTAAATTAATTCCTTTTCCCAAAATACGAAAAAAACAAATCACGAAACTTATGTTTTAAGCCAAAAAATGCAATTATATGAAAAAATGTGTGAGGATGATTATTTTTTTCTAATTAGACTACATATAAATAAATATAAATAAATACAATATGATATAAAAATAAAATCATGATGTTACTTTTTTATTTAACATATATGATAAGTCTTATAAAAATGATACTTTTCACTATTCATTGTTAAATTAGGCTTCTTATAAAATAATCAATAAAATAATACTAATAAAATATAGACATGAGGAATTTAAATTTTAATTTAATTTTTTATAATAAATTCTCTGAATCTTTCATAAATTAATTAAATATCCACTCTTAAGATAACACATTTTTTTAAGAAAATGTATTTTTGAAGAATGAAATTATTTTTATAAAATTGAATTATTATATAATTTTAATTTATCAATATATTTATTTGGAGTAAGAAAATTACATATATTTCATAATATATTTAATCATTTTACTAACACCCAAACTAATATCATGGATTTACTATCACATAAAATTTTAATATTTTTATAGAGTATCAAAATTTGTTTAAAATTGGTGTTACATTCAACACAAGCTATCAATGAAATAAAATTATATGATGTGAAATATTTTCTAAATCATAGGGTTTTACACAAATTATACCTACATGTTCATTCATGAAGACATTTAAAATGTGAGAATAATTACAATGAAGACTTAGTATTTTGAATGTGGGTCGACAGAATTGAATAAGGGAATCACATGGGGGACATCATATGAAGATGTTGACCCAATATATTTCATGAAATAATGTGACCTAAGAAATGCCCCCAATCTTACATAAAGATGTATAAAATATTTTGACACTTGAGTTTATTATTAAAATCATATGATACGATCTCAAAATGAAGGATGCCAAAAACATTTTTAGTATTTACCATTGATCTGTCAGTGGCTTGATTATGCAAGTTATCCAGAAAATGTGGTAACATGGTAAGTTATTGAAATATGCTCAAATAAAGAGGTTACAGGATGGGGTCTAATGAATAATGCATGTGGGAGATTGAAAATTCTGATGATTCTGGGATTTTTTGATAAAATGTAAAATCACTAACTCTATACCATCCAATTTATAGGTCATCATAAAGAATACAAAATTTCTATTGGAAGAATAAAAGTCACTCAAGAAAGTAATATTTTGAAGAATTTTGGACTTAGAAAGGGATTTACTTCCATAGAAATGAGTCTTATTTATCACCTCCTAACTTTTCTTATGAGGAGGTGTTATTATTGATATCTTCTAAATTACCAATAGAAAAATAAGAGTTGGGAAGAGTTTAAAAAAGAAAAAATATATTTTGTTACAAATATTATTGATAAATCATGTCTCGTTATTGATCAAGACATTAATATATACAAACATGTAACTCATAATGGATTATTCAATCACATGACACTTTGTTTTAATACATCATGTACAAGAAGTGTGATTTTGTGTGGTGTTGGGAGATCTACATTGGATCATGTTGTGTCTTGAAGACATATTAGTGAAATAACAATCACATGGTCATTTTTATATACATGGTTTGATTCAATTCATGTTATTTACCCCTTTAAAATCAAGACACGTGACAAAACCAAGAAAATAGATTTTTTCTGACAAGACTGGAATTCCATATTGTCATCTGTGATAGATAACGTGATCTCTTGAAGGCATACCATGTTCAATCTACATGGGACAATCCCTCATGAGGATTACCTTGACACAAGAATCACACGATCATTTTTATTCATGTGATCCCTCTTTTTTCATGTGAATAACCCTATAATAATTCAATGAACTGAAATGTTTATGAAATTATTTTATCCATTGAAAGTGTTTCATTCCATCTCATCATCCAAGATTTATAATGTGATGTCTGAGATACATGTGGAGACTAAACTCCATGGGCCTCCAGTGTCCAGGGTTATCCATTGTGTGGTTATCATGAGGTCATGTAACCTTGGACTGATAACATGATTCCCATTGGTTGAACAAACCATCATTATAAGAATCATCTCCAAGGGCATGGCCTCAAAGGCTTTCCATTAGAAACCCTTCTCACAATATTTATTAACCATTAAATAAAGGTGATGACTTCACTAATGTTATGAGGCTCTATTATGAAATTATTATGAAATTCCACTGTATTATACAAATGATCCTTCCATTTTCATATGATAATCAGTATAGATTTTCCTCCATGAAAATTGGAATTAATATAGGGGAGGTGAAAACTGTATCCCCCCCCCCAAATTATAAATGAAGGAAACCTTGGAATATGAGGAGAACTATATATATATTTATAATGAAGATGTATCACAAAGTCTCAAGAATATCCAAATTAATAATGTTCACTATGTAACTTATATGAAATTTAAACAAAAAGGATCCATTCATGTATATTTCATATAAAAATTATCAATCACATGATCACATGACGTATTTCTAGTCATGGGATGGGAATAAATCCGGAGATTACCTCTTGGAAATGTCATTTCTATGTGACTATGAAATGGAAACTTTTTCATATGATGAGAATGAAATTATGATACATCATCTTGGTCTTATGATGATTCCTTGTGATTAGCTGAACCCCTTATCAATTATGTGATTACGTGATCCTCATGACCTTTAACACTTGAGTCACTCCAATAGCTTCATATAATGTGCATGACTCCATAATAATTCATGTGGAGGTCATGACCCAGTCATCTTCACCTAAGGTGCATAACCTTGAGACACTCACATGACTCCTAGTGGCGCCACAGTCACACTCTTATATCCTTCAATAAACATGAAGTACATGCACCATTAATACACATAGACACTCTCAAATTTGGGAATCCCCCTTCGTATAATCACATACCATTCGTGAACCATGGGAATATAATCCCCTTGAGTGTAATAATACTTCCTTTCTAATCATCAGGTCAGGTATATGAACTATAAGGACAGTGACTCATTCTATATATATGATATGTAAGACAACATCTTAAGTCATTAGCTCAATATAAAAAAAAATCGATTAGATTTTCTCACACATAAACTTTCCAATACTTTACTAAACTCTCATGAATCCATATCCTTCATGATCTTATTAATAAATCCTTTTTCATTTACACACTATGTATATCCTATACCCATATGAAATGAAATTGATCTTATATTATCTCTTCTTTCTCATACTAGTTGAACCGACATGGGCCTGAAGATTTGTTGTGATAATTCCATTAAAATAATGGAACACACCATTATGTACATCATCTTTACTTGTAAACACTAATTATATTCAAATATCAGGGCTCCTTAGTGTGTAATCCCCACTCAAATATCCTTGATACCTTAGTGCCTTGTCCTCATTCATATATCATGGTGACCTCCTTTTATAGTACACACTCATGTATTAGTATATACCTAGTACATAATCACAATAATATTCAATATCACTCTCTATTACGAGGAAACCAATCTCCAACATCAACTTATTTATCAGATCGAGAATTACCCTTGTGATATTTGAGGTCAGTGATGATTACTTTTCATTATAGGGATAATTACCAAATATGGTATTGTATTAAAATGTAATATGGAATACATATTTTCTTCACTCAAATGTCTATACTCCTAATGTAAAAGATCAAGGTAGGTTTATATGAATGGGTCCCAGTCTAACCCTTATCTTCAGAAATTTTATAATGTATATTCCTTATACCTCAAACATAAAGGAATATAATTTGTGTCATCAAGGGATACATATAATTCCTCTCCAGTGACTAATACCTTTAAAAAATATTCAAATTTACATGTATAAGTACATTACATATATTATTATACAATTTGATGTAGTTACGTCTTATGACCATAATATTTATCATATAAACTATGTGGGATTTTATTTCATTCCTCAAAGGATATCTAGGACCCACATTAGATTTAATTCTAATTCCCAAAACCCAATCACTTACCTAGATGGATTTAAACTCCATAGTAACCATCCACAAGACTTTAAAATATAGAAAATCCCCCAATTCCTCCTCCCTATTTAATAATCGGTATGAAGAGTTTGATCCTATGATATATAAATATGGTGTCACATATAGGATTCCCTCTTAAATTTACTAGGATTTATATTGGTGAATGTCATCCACCGATTATTTTTTTAGGGTTACCGGTATCATTCTATGTTCGAGGAAAGATGCATGAACATATAGTTAATCTATTAAAGAGTTTTGATGTACGAAATAATTCTTTTGAGAGGGAGTGATGATTCTGACCTCTTATGCTCTAAATAAATGTGTTCTCCTAGATTTATTTTGTAAGAAATCTCAATAACTTCCTCCATATAGAAGGTAGGTTTTTTTCTCATTATGAATTTGTGGTTTTGTAGGTGATTCCAGGGATAATCCTTGGTGATGTGAATAGTAATGAATATATGCTAAGAATCCAACAAAAAATTCTCAAGAAACATTATTCGGTTTATATAATATCATTAATATTCTTCCATGAATTTAATGTAATAATGTTCTAGAGTATCTATTTCATTGAAACAGGAATATTTGTTCCCCATTATGATGAGAACCTCAAAATTATATGTTGTTATTGGTAAAAATAGTTCCATAGAAATAATAAATTATATGATTGTACATATAGTATGTATAATGTTTTGTTTGAGTATTTATAACTAGATGAGTCATAATTTAATAAAGATAACATTTTTTATTCTCCAAGACATATGATTGTGAGAAAAGACCCTTCAGTAAGAAATCTACATGATTATCTTTCATTGAATATTCTTTAATATGAGCATTTATAATCATCCATAGAATTTATGATTACTATTAATTCATTTCATGAATTACACACTATGATATATTTCCTTAAACTATTGTGAAATGAGATCATGATGAAGATTTGTATGTTGGGTGCATAATGAATGATATTTTATTAATGAACAAGTCAATAAAAAAATTATTTCCTTCTTTATGGAAGTCAATATCTTTACACGATCATTTAAATTTATGTGTTGACATAAATCCCATGTCCATATTGAATATGTGAGTTCATTTCATATACTCAAATAAAGATAAATCTAACTTGAAGGTTAATGACATGGGTGTGTAACCTCCTTGATGAGATATCATGACATAGGGATTATATTATTCAATGTGCATTCATATGTTGTTTTTTATTGAGGAATACGTTCTTCGTCTCTAGGTACCTTGACCTACTATTAGAAAATAATAAGTAAACTTTTTAAAGAAATCATAATTCCAAAATGGCATAGGCTGTGAGGGTGACATAGAAAGGGTTTCCATTAATCTTAGTTAGATATTTATTTTATTTCTCAATTTGAATAACTTTTAATTTATTATAAGAGAAATAATATTTATTAATGGTTTTTACATGATTTAAAATATTTAACAATTTTTTATTCTCATGTAAATTAATAATTAATTTAACATAAAATATTTATTTATCTCATCTTCCATAATAAATAATTGTTTATTAAATAATTTTTTTAGTTTGGGGAATATGAAATAAAAATTTATTCATTATAATATTAATATATTATTAATTTATAAAAAAAATTAATATTATTGAAGAATTTATTAAATTTGGAGAAGGTTGAGTGGACCATATTTTGTTCAGTGATGTATATTTATTTTCAATATATTAAAATAGATTTTTATCATTATGAAGGTAAGAACATAACAAAAATTAAATTATTATTATTATTTTACTAAAGAGAACAAGTTTCATTTATGTTTTAATTTATTAATAAGGGATTTTATGAAATTAATTAAATGCTAAATCCTATCCTTATGTATATAAATATACTATTAATGAAATTGATGAAACATTAATCATTGTGTAGAACAATTTCCATTCAAGAACTCTTTCCCCCTATCTTCCTATCATGACCAAGAAGACCAAGTGAAAATTTATTTAATTTGGAAGGAATGTGAATTGATCATGGATGAAAATGATTGATTTTTTACTTTATATTCAATCACACAAAAATTCATCAGTTTTGTTTTGTGATCTAATGAGATTATGTGTATCATTGCCAGAGGAGATCTTATTTTTTCCTCTTGATGCAATGAAAAAACCCTGATTGGAGTCATAAGACCTAGATCGTCAATGAAAAAATGATCTTCGAGTTGAGTTAATAATTCTTATTCTATTTTTAAACTAATAATAAATTTACTGGAAACGTCTTTTCTCATTGATCCAAAATATTATTTGTCAATATTCATCATAAATAATTTCTTGGTTTTGACATTCATGTTTTTATATAATGTGACTAATCCTTTGAATTCTAAATACTGTGTTAGACAATGTCTTAATATGAACTTACAATAAATTCATAACAATTATGTGGTATTTTCAATGTCATGTTAAGTTTATAATTATTTAATTTTTATTGATAGTTATAAGGGTTTAAGGTTATTCTTTATTTCATGAAATTCGTTATTTATCCCAATTATCGAGATATTTTCTTCCTCTCATCACATTCCACATAGATAATACAGATCATATTAAATATTAATGAAGATCAAACAAAGAATCCAGTCTAAGGACCTAAGAATTCTAGTTGATCGAAATAGTATAACACAACATGTAGTTGGAGTGAACGTTGTGTAACAAAATTCATTACACAAGGGTATTGTGTGAGATAATTCACCACATCAATTAATAATGTGATGTTCATAAAATTATTTATTTTTTTATTGGGACATGGTGGAATATGACATGTGAGTCTACACACCATGTAACTAGGTTACATTCCATGTAGTCCATGAATTTTCATTTTGAAAAAACTTATTGAAATACACATTGAGTAATGATTACACGATGCATATAGACCGATAACTGTGTAAAAATGAAATTACACAATGTGTACCAGTTAGAAAAATCATATAACAAACACATATCTATAAATTAATAAAAAACAATTCCCTCATCATGTATCAAATATATATGGTGAGAATGGTATGTGGTATGTATATAGGTATTCGAATCATGTCCCAAGTATTAATACCTAAAACTAAAATATATCTTTTTTATCCTCTAAAACTAAAAGTCATGTTTTACATGTGTTATTTGTTGAGTCATAAATTCTATGTGAAAGGTTATATATATATATATATATATATTAAATGATTAAAAATGTTTATCATAAATTTGTGAACTAAATACCAAGTATAATCGTAATATGTTCACTACTCTGCTCACATTAAAGGAAATATATGAATATTTAATTAATAGGTCTTCAGTGTTTTATATCATTGAATGGAACATTCCATGTAAAAATATGATAATATCTGTATGTTAAATGCAACATTAACATATTTTAAATAACAACTATATAATCACTGTATTGTAAAAAATATACACTATGTGGATTATAAGTATAAGTTGATTAGTTGTTTAATTATATTTTTAATAAAATATATAAAATAAATATATTTAAAGTTATATCAGATGGGTATCCTTTGGATTGATTGGTTGGAGATAAAGATAAATTAAATTAAATATTTTATCATAAAATTATTCAAATTAATCAATGAGTGATTATCTTAGAAATGTAATGATTAAAAATAAATGTTAGATTGTTATTTTAAATATATATTTATTACCATATTGGATGATCATGGGAATAGTCTGACTTATGTATTTGTATGGTTTATTTTAAATTAATTAATTATTGGGTTTTCATAATTAATTTTTGAATTTATATTAACATAATATGAGTCATCCATATCTCGCAATAAAATATGAGCATGTGTGTCCACAGTTTCTATTAGGTAAGCCCCCGTTTTGGTTCCCTTTTCCTAAATGTGAAGGAAATAAATTCTAATTGTGGAGATACCAGGCATATTTACTTAGTACAATATAGATCCATGTAAAATCCAAGCTAAGGATATATAAATGAAAAATGAGTATTGCTACAATCTCGATCCCATATAGGGTCAATGTTTTTTCCCTAAGTTCAACATTTTATTCATTATCAACACATTAAACATACTAATACTTAAAGATAATGATCATAACATGTTTTATTTATTTTATTTCCATCTAATACATGATTTTATTTAATGGTTTCAAGCCCCTGATCACATAAAAAATTTAATTAATATGCAATAATAGAATTAGAATAAAAATATTACGCATAAATATTAATCCATAAATGGTTAATCCAATAAGTAAAATACGCTTCATATTGGAAAGAGATGTAAAATATAAAATAAGAAAATGTGAACACTCTCAAAAATATCATGATTTAATATTAAGTCATTATTCCCTCAATTATCTGAATTAAAATAGCATATATTTAAAGATCCGGTTTTGGCTATAATTAGTGGAAATTTTAAATATCAAAGAGTCATAACTTATAATATTTTTCTACATAATATCTATTTTATTGAATTTTACATTCATATTTTATTCAATAAATCTTTGAGTGATTTTTTGGTAAAATATGATTCATTATTTCTAGATTGGAGAGATAAATCAATAGAATGAAGAATTCAAATTATGTGGTTAGAAAGACCTCCAGCCTAAACAACATATTATGGTTTATATATCAATAATATGGATCATATATAGAAAAATATATGTCCTTTTGGCTATAATATCTTATGTAATGAAAATGTTAATATCTGAAGGTGTGGTATATTGAGACTTGGTAAAATTGGAGAGATTAAATAAAATAAAAATTATTGTGTCTGAGATAAGTTTCAATATTTTATATTACTAATAATCTACTTGAAAATTAATATAGAATAATACAAACTTCGTTAATGAAATTATCACTATGACAAATTATAGAGAATGTTTATATCATAACTATTAGTGACATCTAGGAATTGTTCAGATTCATATGAGATGTGCTACACTGTATAAAAAAATATATCATGATTGAATCATAAATCCATGATCTACCTATCAAGTAGCAGAGTGATGAGGAGTAATTTGTAAATAAAATACAATAAAATGATGTGAAACATGCCTAGTGTTTAACAATGTCATCCATGTCTATATAACTGATAATGTTTTGTAAAAACATGGATTCTTATATCATGCTCCAATATCTCTGTGATCATTATCTATATAGACTAAATAGCTAATGTTTATAGATAGAACTTGTGATATTCATTATAAAAAATGGAGAAAGGGAACCAACTATACCTCACATATAAAAATTCATTATCTATATTTAGTTTCTATATATTATATGTTTTTCTATTATCTGAATAACTGTGCACTGATCTGATTATTTCAACACTCTCTCAATGATTCTATAGTTTTGTTATAAATTTTAATATAAAAAAATATAAGTTTAAACTATATATTCTCACTGTAATTCTTCATATCTATAAGGATATGAAGTGTTAAAGCCTTATTTTCCTCTTTTGAGTAAAAGGAAAGGACATGAAAAGAGCTCTAAAACTGAAACCAATTATAAAGATCCTCCACAATTACCTTTCATGAAGAGGGGATAAGTGTATATAAAAGTGAAAATAAGTAATCTATTTTATGTCTTCCAAGAAAGGACAATAGAAAAAAATCTATACCTAAATAGAGAAATATGTGCAAGATTATGTTTTTCTTTTTGTTGACTGAAGATTATCTGTATCCAAAAAAATTATTGGATATAATGTATGGTTCCAACATATGTATTCAAATACAAGAACAAATTTGCGTTCAAAAATCATCCCATGGTGAGTTGGGTCTATGAGAAGCCAATGAAACCAAGATTTTTGTTGTAATTATTGGAGATTACAACCTAATATTATCAACTAGAATGATCATGGTCTTGATAGATTGTTATTATGTGTTTTATATTACCAAAAACATTATTAAGAGGTCTAGACATGATACAAATGTTTTTATTTTATTATTTTAAAATATATATTTCTTCTCTTAAAAATGATTTATTTTCTTCATATGTTATATTTAAATAACATTATTTATGTGTTATATTTTATGAACCATGTAATTATAATCCATAATAATGACAATTCCCACGAATTATACCTTAAATAAATATTTCAACTATGATTATTTTTGGTAAATGAAAATAGTTTTCCTGGATTAACCAACAATGTATGTTTTGGTAAATTTTTAACTAAATCTACTTGGTGTATATCATGAATGTTTTGAGGTAAAAATTACTAAATCCCCATTTAATGGAAAAGTTTTAAGGGCCACTGATCTTCTTGGTTTTGTTGACACTGATGTGTGTGGATCATTTATTATTGAAGGTAGGGTGGGCACACATACTTCATATATTTAACTGAATAATTACATATATATAGATATATATACTTAATTTTTTGTAGTTATATTTTTTTGAATGATTAAATGAATATAAGAATTATTTTTAGAACCTAATTGATATGAATATTAAGAAACCCCACTCTGACCATGCAATAGAATATCTTAATACATGTATTAATTTAATTTGTATAGGGAATTGGTATCCTATCCAACTCACTCCTCCCAACATTCCATAATGTAATAGTTTGTGAAATGAAGAACCTATCATAGTTATACATTGTAATATCAAATATGATTCATGTGATTATTACATTATCATTTTGGGGATACACATTTTCCATAGCATCATACATACTACACAAAATTTCAACAACATCAGCAACTGGTATTCCATATTAAAATCATTATAAAAATAAACCAATGTTGTTTCATGTATGTGTATGTTGTTGGGAAGCATTTTCGGGGTTATTTATATTAATAAAAAAACACCTTGTTTAATTATGTGTTTCATTATAGGGTACCCAATATAAAATAAAGGTTATAACAAATTCAATTCTTCAAATGATGATGTTTTGGTTTTTATACATCCAACATTTCATGAAAGGGTTCACATACTTAAAATATTTTGTGGGAATGAGATGGACAACAAAGAATTATGGGATCAAGATATACAAGAGTTAGAATTGGAAAAATTCCCAAATCCTCATGGAAGAGGATGTTATTATTACACAAGTACCACATTGTATTATAGAATATTTTAGAGAACTAGAACTATATTTTTTATATTTATGATGGATGGTGACTGATTCTTATTTGATAATGATGATATTATAAAAAAATGGAATGAGTAATTACCATAAAAACATAAAATTAAAGGAAGATATAAATTTTGAAAAGGATTCCCAGTATGGGTTTTGGTAAATCCTTATATGGATATAAATATTGCTGGTTGTAAATGGGTATTCAAGAAGAAATTATATAAGTAAGGAAATTTTTTTATCTATATGGTACAACAACTTCTAAAATGGTTCAATGTATGCCGATTCATAGACTATAATGAATCCACCTTACCAATCACTATAGTATAATTGATTAAACATTTACTTGATATATAAGTTTGACATGTGTATGAGATTTGATTGATGGATATAAAAACAACATTCCATGTATAGAACATTTAGGAATATATCTATATTTCAAAACCAGAAGGGTTTTTGACTCCAAAGTGTGCAAAAAAGTTATAAAAGTTAATGATTTCCATTTTAGTATTAAAACAATAATCCATGTTAGGGAACATTTTCTTTGCGAAATCCATGACATAGTTTGGATTAAAAAAGAATAGAAGTGATCCTTATATCTATATGTTGTTTAGTCATGGTGCGGTCTTTTTTATAAAATTATATATTGACGAAATATTAAATATTGGAAAAAATTATAACAGTCTTATAGTCAAATATGCCATGGTTATACACTTTTTCTCTATGAAAAACATTGTAGATGTGTCATATATTATTGGGATCGAGATCCATCGTGACTGATCTGATAGGCATCTAATGTCATATAGAATTCATCATTTCAAGAAAATGTGAACTCAAACACAAAAGGAAAGGAAAGGGTGGAAAAAATTTCATATAAATCATTGAATGAGTCATTTAGGTATGTTATGCTACTTAAAATTCTAGATATCACTTATGCCCTCTGAATGGTTTGAAGATATAAAGTTTACTCGAGTGACCACTATTGGATATAATTCAAGACAATCCTTAAATATTAATGGAATACTATGGACATGTTCAGGTTTTTTGGAGGACATAATGATCTCTACCTGCATGGATATGTAGATTCTAGTTTCTAAAATGACTAATAAAACTTGAAATGATACCTAGATTAAATATTCACACTCATTAGAAGTTCTGTGAGTTGAATGATCTTGATGAAATCAATTATTATTAATTATATTATAGAATCTATGTTCACTGTTGCTTCTGAGGACGCTAAATAAGTAGTATTGGATTTAATAATTTATCTAATATAATGACTTGGTGACTAGAAGTAAATATCATATAATATACAACTATGATAAGACAACCTAAGTGGATCTTGTAAAAGAGCCATGTTCAAAATAGTGGATGAAGAAGAAAGGGTGGAATATCATCTCCTGAGAGAATTTTATTAGAGAGGTCACATCAGTATGAGAATATTTTTTGGAACCAAGCACATAGTGAAAGAACCAAATAGGTGGGATTTTAAAAAATTCTACTGAATATCGATGTAAACATGTTGACTTCAGTGAACAGTAGCTTGTTCTTAGCTGAGAACCATGCGTGAAGGATTTTAAGCATAAAAATAAATTGCAATGTACCTGGAATAATTCCAATGCCACGCACAATGTCTTCTCATAGTTGGTGATCACTACTCCAAGAATTTGACATCTAACTCCTTTAGATCTTCCACACATGCATCATGAAATCCGTAGAAGCACCATTTATCATAATCTGTGTGCTAGCAAGTAATTACGATGATGCGTTCAAAGCTCCAATGATCACTACATCACTTTGCAAGCAATGCCTGAGAGAGTGCTCGATCTGAAGTATGTAGATCTGGAGCCTCTCTCACTAGAAAATGGGAGAGTTTAGTGGAGGGAGAAGTCCTATTAATAGTGATTGTAAATCTCCACTTTTCTTATATTTATAATAATTAATTAATTTCCATAAAATGCGAACATAGCCCCCGAATAGCCGACTTATTATTAAAAAAATTATATGACTACTTATCTAAGTCAGATATATTATTATCACTCAGTTGTAATATATTAATATATCATGTGATAATAATTGTATCATTAGCTCGACTCTCACTCCAATAAATATTAATTGAACATTTTATAATTTAATATTTTTCAATTAATAGTTTTCATGAATTTACTTAAAACTCAAAAATACATTTAATAAATAAATTCAACACTCATTATTCTAAACCTGAAAAACATGAATTTATTTATTGAATTGGTGATCTTTTAACCTTGGAAAAATCTTGAACCCCGATAGTGAGGCCCACAATGTACAAAAGTCATATTCAATTGAATAAGGAAAAATCTTGAATACGCCGTTGTGGGTGATTCTCTACGCCCTAATCTCGATAGTATTGAATAGTATTTACAGAGCAGGTATGAGATCTGGAAACACATAAAGGCCTCTGAAGAGGAAACAATTGTCAGAGTAGTGACAAAAAACCTATGGACATGCATTGTGTAATATAAACTCTTTGTCTGAAATATCTCATAAAGCATAAGACACCCTCTTTTCATCGCCCTTTTCTTGCATTATTGTATGTTGATGTAACTGGATGGACGTACCCTTGACTGACATATCCATGGACATATAAAGGGACTACCATCTATATCCACATGGCTTGATATATATTACTTCCATAACCCAGAAGTGTCTAGTCCTTTCTTGACCATTCAACCAATGTAATGCGACCAATGATGCACGCAACACAAACTACATCGCCACGACTTCATTGCCATGGTTTTATTCTTCCATCAAGATACGCAATCAAATGACATTAATTTGTAATGATATAAAGTCAAAGGACTACTACACATGATCATAGATACAAACATCCAACGACACCTGAAACATGGTGTGCTTCTATTGGAAGGTCATACCTCATGATCTCACTACTAGAGACCACTAAGTGAGAACATTTTACCAACCCTTCATTTTATTAATCACTTAGACATGAATTATTACATAAAAATCACTTGATACAACATAGAAGATCAAGAGGTATAATGTATTTGGGGATTAGGACCATTACATAATAACATAAAACATGAAATACAACATCTTTATTGAAAACTTCCTTTACATGACCACTATATTACCTCATACATAGCATTTCATGAGATAACATGAAGACATACCTAAGAATAGGGTGATCTATAAAGACCAATAACGGAAAACCATGGAATAACATGTGGTATAAAATAGATGTTAGAAAATTGGTATATCAATAGAGAATAAGAAAAACATGAACATAAAGGCATGATAAAGCATGATAATCATAACATTGAAATGTGGCAACAAAATACAACATGATTTGATCATTAGCCAAGGCTCATAGCACATGGATCATGAGTAAATAATCATTGAACTGGAATTAGCAAGAGGAAACCCTCTTTGCACTAGATGTATTATGATACTAATCTTTACCCAATGCGTTGGAGTGCAATCAGGGCGCACACTTCTTAAAAATTTCATTTCATGCATAAGTGGGCCACATGGATCATATAACATGTAATAAATAAACATCATATGTTATTACATGATTAAGTAATTTGGAATAAATACATTTATGTACTTTTCAATGTGAATATGTTAATAAAGTTGAATCCCCTTAATAGAGACATGGGTATGATATTCACTACACAGTGATCTTTGCTAGAAAAATGTGGTGCAATTTCGGCAGCATAACGGCATGACAAAAGGATTCATGAAAATGGTTGATGAGGAAGAAATGGGTGTCTCATCATATTTACATGAAATGAAAAATAAGGGGTTATTATAGATATATGTACCAACAAATGTAATTGAATTTATATTCATAATACAAAATAATTACTTGGATGTAAAAGAAGAGAGAGAAATACCTCATAGAATTTCGGCATGGTAACAGGTGTACTCGGGAGGAATTAATGAGAGATAAAGGGGTATACCATCATAAAAACATGAATAGGGAAGAATGGGGGAGGTTTGAAATCCCACCCTATCATTTTTAATTGAAAAAAAGGGTATAACAACATAATGAAAATTGGACAAAATGAGAAAGGATGAAATCCCTTACTTAGAAGAGTGATCCCAAAGGCTTGGGAGCGGCTTGAGAGAGGCTTTTGGGAGCTTGGGGCATGTTGGGATGATTCTAGTGAGAGGTGGCCAGGGTTTTGACGAATCCGAATGATTTGAGTGAACATGATTTGGGAGCTTTGGTGGGTTTATATAGGAAATGAGAGGGAATTATTTATTATTTAGGTTTCGGACACCTCATATTAAAATAATCAAAACCGAAAACTAGACCATGTTTTTTTTGCACATGGATTTTTCCAAAGGGGAGTAGAATACAATATTTTATAAGTCTATTGGCCGAAATTTTTAAAATAATAGGTTTTCTTATGTGGATGTCAGCCACACTCTCAAGGAAAACAATTTAAAAAGAAAAAATGTTTTATAAGCCTTGAAGGTTCCGCTAATGCTTTGTAAAATAAGTCTAAAAACCCAAAATCACATTATTGTATTGGTAGAAAATATATTTTCCCAAAATAATTTTTATTGAATTTTTACACATCACTATTTGGTCATTATTATGTCAAAAACACATTATATATTTAAACGGTATTAAATTTTGACCAAAAAATTTGACTGTCTCTGAAAATTATGAAAATTTCACCATTGGATAAATTTGACATCCTAATTCTAAAATTAATATTCATTTTATCTAAATAATTTTCTAAATATGTGAATATTTACTTTTAAAATAATAACAGACATTTTTTGAAAATTCATGGGGTTTGACAAAAACATCTTTCAAAAATTAATAAAAATTACAATTGAATTCATAAAATAATATGATAATTGATATTAAATAAAAATTAATTTAATAAAAATAAAAATATTTTATAAAAATATTATTCAATTCAAAAATACATTAATTCATCAAAATGTATATCATATTTGAATATTAAATAAAAATACAATATGCACTTTTGAAACTATTTACAAAGTAACAATAATTAAATGAATGTATATACAAAAATAATGCAAATATTCATAGTGCTATGTTCTTGTTATATAACCCCTTATAACACCCGCATAAGATCGAAGGGTAAGGTGAAAAATGGTGATAGACTCTTGGGGTGGCTCAGACAACATTGCTCGGGTGGTAATCTGTATTAACTTCTACTTCTCCCGTAGTCGGTTATGCTCAAGCACAACATGTTCATGATTGGCTTCGATATGGTCAAGAGTGAATTACAACGATTCCACCTATTTTTTAAGTTCTAAAAAACGGGCTTCGTACGAGGCAAGCCTACTGGATGAGTCTATCTATTTCTTTTTCTAGGTAAATTGGATTTTTTAAAGCCCTACATTTATACTAATAATGTGATCATTGTTCAACTGCTATATTAACAACGGTCACAATTCATAATGATATTTTAAATTCTAGAAACATAATATAATTGAACTTCACATGTTATATAACCATAATAATACATTTAATTATATGATGATAAAATTCCATAATGAATGTTCGGGTCATTAAAGTCTTCCACTCTTAATAAATTTCTCCCCCGAAATTTCTTTTTCCCACACAAAAAAAGAAGAGGGAAACACTACTTCCTCACTTCCTCTGATTCCCATGTCACTTCCTCAATATTTTGGTTTCTCCATAGCACTATAATGAGGGGAATTTTCTTATTTCTTAGAACTTTTTTCTCTATGATCTATGATCATTACTGGTTTCTCCTCGTAAAAAAGACCATCCTCTAATCTTACTACCTCTGAATAGTGTACATGTGAAGTGTCTGGTATGTATTTCTTTTAGAGGTATAAATAAAATACATAATGTACTTTTGCCATGGTAGTTGGGGGTTCTAGTGAATAGGCCACAACCCCAACATGATTATGAATCTCGATGGGGTTGATGTACATAGGACACAACTTACCCTTTTATCCAATCCTCATGAACTTCTTCCATGTTGATCAGCCTAGGAATATAATGTCTCCAATGTTAATCTCAAGGTCTCATCGACAGTTATCAGCATAATTCTTCTGTCGACTCTGGGATTCCTGGATATGTTGTTGAATGGTTTTCACATTCTCCACCATTTCTTCAACCATTTCTAGTCCAAGAAACTTACGCTCACCGACTTCATCCCAAATGACGATGTTCTGAAACTCTTCCCATATGTGGATTCATAATGTTCCACTCAGATTCCTGAGTGGAAACTACTATTATAAGAGAATTCAACCAGAAAAAGATCTTGATCCCATCCTCCTTTAATGTCCATTTAACAAGATCTTTACATATCTTCTAGTGTCTTAATAGTTGTCTTAGATTGGTCATCAGTTTAGAGATGATAGATCTTTCTGAACATCATTTCAGTATTAATAGAATATTGAATTCTCTTCTAAAACCTAGAGGTTAATCTTGGATCTTGGTAAGATACAATAAAGAGTGGCACTGTATGAACCCTTACCACTTCCCTCATATATATCTATGCCAGTTGCTCCATTGAAAAATCCTCCTGAATTGCAATGATTTGTGCAGAATTTGTACGATGATCCACAACAACCAAGATTTTATTGTTGCCCATGGATGTCTTCAGAAGTCTAGTGACAAATTCCATGGTGATGTTATACCACTTCCATGATAGTATGGGAAATGGTTGCATCGTCCCCTTATACTTCGCCTCTTTGATTTTAATTTCAAACACATCAGGAACTCTGATGTATACTTGGTAATATCCTTCATCATATTATCCCACTAATAATTCTCTCAGAGATCTTGATACATATTTGTGTTTCCTAGGTGAATAAAGAAATTTGAACTATGTGCATCATCCAAAAGATCTTTCTTCAGCTCTGGACATGAGGGAACACATAGTATTCTACCAAATCTCACAATTCCTTCTTCATTAACATTGAACTCATAGGATTTTCCATTTTGGATAGATTCCACATTCTTCTGAATTCCCATATCATCCTTTTGACCATCCTTTAAACATTCTAAAAGAGACGGTTGAACAATTATTTGTGAAAGGATTGATGATGAACCTTTTTTTATGATTCCCATGTCCATCCTTATCAAATCATAGAAGAATGGATCCTTCAAAATTTTCATTAATGATATAATCACTACCATAAAAACAGTTTTTCGTTGTGCCCCCATATCAGCCCTAACGAAAAAGTGCTGATAAAGGGGGGGGAGGGGCTTTATCAGCGCTGATAATGGGTAGAATTCAAAAAAAATAAAAAAAAATATATTAATATATCAATATATAAATATAGCTATATTGATATAAATATAATATATAATTTTTAAATATATTTTAGATAAGTATAAATGTACATTTACACCTAATATACATAATATATAAGATATTTAGTGAAAATGGCTTTTTAAAAAAATACTTTTAATTATTAATTTGCTAATTATTATGGAGTAATAGTCATTTAATAACAATTTGAAGACTAGAAAAATTTAAAAAATTAAAACAAGATCCAAAATATGTTGAAAACGCAACTCAAACTTAAAACGGCCATAACTTTTGATATGTGTGTCCCTTTGAGCTCTACGACATATCAAATCGAAGCCTACAATGAGATCTACTTTGCTGTCACCCAGAAGTTACACCAGTCAAGGGTTTTGCAAGGCCAAAAGAGGCCCAGAATGCCTTTAAAACTGAGCTTTTAGTCGGGGTACCCCGATTTTTTAACATTTTGTGGCTTTTTATCCTCATTTAAGGGGGTATTATTTACTTTTTTGGTGGGGAATTAAATTATTTCAATGTATTACATTCATATTGATATTATTTCTTTGAAATTTCATCGTTTTTTATATTGCAGTGCTATTTATAATCAAATATATAACTATATGTACATATTTTTTTTATATTCACACTTAAAAATTTAATTATAAATATAAATAATAAAATATATTTACATATAATATATATTAGCTTTATCTAAATAATAAATAACATCCATTTTTTTAAAATACAAATATATGAATATTTATATACCTATATATTAATCTAACTATATATATATATTAATCAAACTATATAAATATTAATCTAACTACATATATATATATTAGTATTACTATAAATATATATATACATTAATATCACTATAAATATATATATTAATATAATTATAAATATATATATTAATATCACTATATATATATAAATATAACTATATATATATATATGTTAATATAACTATATATATGTTAATAAAACTATATATGTATATTAATATAAATATATGTTACTATACGAATAAATATAACAATATACATATATATATTAATATAACTACATTTATATTAACATAAATATATATATATATATATTAAAATATAACTATATGTATATATTAATATAAATATATATTACTATACGAATAAATATAACTAAATACATAAATGTATATATATATATCATGAATTGGAAGAAAAATCAATATAGAGTAGTGGTAAAGGCTTAGGCGCCCAGGGGGGAGGTCTCAAGTTCAAATCCCGGTGGAGGCAGGGGCGCATGTGCATAGGGGAATATGGGAGCAAGCATTGTTAAAGAGTGAAGGGGGTGCGTGGGGCGCTGTATAGGGGCAGAAAAGTGCTATAAAAGGGGTGGATCAAGCACTCTAAAATCCCCTTCGATTGTCAGTATTTTATAATTTTTTTTAAATTTTTTTAAATTTTTTTTAAATTTTTTTAAATATTTTTAATTTTTTAAATTTTATTTACCTTTTATCAGCGCTTTTAAAAAAGTTATGATAAAGGAAGAACTCATATAGGGTACTTTTATCAGTGCTAAAACAAAGCGCCGATAAAGAACCCTTTTCTCAGTGCTTTGTTTTAACGCTGGTAAAAGACCCCTTTTATCAGCATTTTCTTGCCCTGATAAAAGGGGTCTTTATCAGCACTTTTCAAAGCTCTGATAAAGGGGACCCCCCCCCCCCCTTTATCTTCGCCAGCTTTATCAGCTCTTTTTCTAGCACTGATAAAGGCCATTTTTAGCACTGATAAAATACGTATTTGTAGTAGTGAATGTATGGGACGTTTCTATTTAGAGCATCCACCACCTTATTCGCTTTCCCAGGATGGTAATGGATTGATAATTCATAGACTTTGATCAACCTTAACTATCTATGTTGGTTCATTTTAATCTCTTTCGGAGGGAATATATACATGGGGATTTTGTGCTTCGTATATATTTCACACATCTCCCTAAAGAGATAATGCTGACAGATTTTAAAAGCGAAGATCACTACAACCAACTCAAGATCATGTGTTGCATAATTTTGGTAATGAACATTCAATTTCCCTGAATAATAGGAAATTATATTTTCATTTTTCATCGAAAAACATCCTAGGCCCTTCTTCGAAGCCTCACATAATATCACAATATTTTATCCACTTGTGGCTAATGTGAGTACAGGCATAGTGATAATCTTCCTTATCAACTCCTTCAAGCATTCATCAAATTAATCACTCCCTGAAAACTTTATTCCTTCTGAGTTACCTTAGTAAGAGGGTTTTAAAATTATGAGAAATTTATCACATATCGTCAATAATATCCTGCTATCCCCATGAAGCTACAAGTATCAGTTACTGATGTTGGCCTCAGCCATCCCCCTATTTTATCTGTCTGGGAGGGATCCATAGACATCTCCTTGATTGTAAATATATACCCCAAGAATGAGACCTCAGTCAACCAGAACTCACACTTTCATTAATTTTCATAGAGTTTCTCCTTTTGTAAGGTCTCTAGTATAGTTCTTATATACTCCTCTTATTCCACCTTGGTTTTAGAGTATATCAGAATATCATCTATAAAGACTATGACAAATTTGTCTAGGTAATCCCTAAAGACTCTATTCCTAAAATAGATTAATATTTCTAGAGCATCATTGAGTCCTAAAGTCATTACTATGAATTCATAGTGCCATTATATTGTACAAAAATTTGTATTTAGGATATCCTCCTTCTTCACCATTACTTGATAATATCCTGACTACAAATCCACCTTGGAGATGTATTGGGATCCACACAGCTGATCAAATAAGTCATCAATTCGTGGGAGAGTACACTTGTTCTTTATTGTGATTTTTTTAATCTCATGAAAATCGATGAAAAGGCACATTGACCAATCATTATTCTAGATGAAGACGACTGGGGAACCCCATTGTGAATTACTTTGTTTTATAAACACTTTATCTAGATTCTCTTGTAGTTGTTTCTACAGCTCCTCAAGCTCCAAAATAGCCATCTGATACAGAGTCTTGGATATTGGCAATGCCCCACGTATAAGATCAATTGATAATTAAACATCTCTTCTAGGAGGAAGACCAAGAAATTTCTCGGGAAACACTACAGTGAATTCCCTCAGAATAGGCATGTCTTCAAGGATGGTGGCCTCCTTAGACTCAATCATCTAAGCCAGATACGCGTGTTCATAGGGAAGTAATATCCATTCTTAAGATGATGGCGCTAAAAAAGATTCATCTTCCTCTATTCACTTGTATAGAATATGGGGTTGATTATCCACATGAAGAGTGATTTCACTCTCAGGACAATTTATGTTGGCAATATATAAAGAAAGACAATCCATGCCATGAATTGCATCTAATTACACAAGGGGAAGAATGATGATGTTTTCCTACATATTCAATCAACATATTATAATAGGGGAGGAGTTATATTCATGTGATGCAATGATTTCTCCATTTTCCATAATCACCAACAACTTCAATTCCATGATTTGTGGTGGTGTTGGGATTTTTCTACTAACCTTTCAAGATATAAAAGAATGCATAGAACCTAAATCAAAAAGTACTTTCTCTATTCTTAAATAAATAACTATCATACCAGACACCACTTCTTTGTTGGGGTTCACTTCATCAGTTGTGATGGAAAAAGCTCTCCCTTTCAGCCTTGGATATTGTTGGGGCCACAAAAAACCCTTGTCTTAGGGAATATATTTTCATGATGACATGGTTGTTTACAGTTGTAGAAATGAAAAACACATTGAGATTTGAATAGAGAGTTCCTCTCCTCTGTTGCAGTCATGTGTTTTTCTTGCCAACAGTTAATATCCAGGTACCCTTCTCATCAACACCTAATGAATTTCCTCATCCCCTTTAGAAAATTTCTAGGGTGCTAGATTTTTTTAGCTCCATTTAATTTATCTATCATACTGCTAGAATTCAATTCCAACTTATGCTTCTTATCCCTATGATACCCCTGAGATTCTCTGATCTCCATTTTGAACATGAGGGCACATAAAATAATTTCCTCAAAGCTGTGGAAGTCACGGATCACTAGTGCTTTCTGCAGGAAAGGTTTCATCCCACCAAAGAAGTAGTCAACCTTGCATTCATTGGTTACAACAAAGTATGAGGAATATCATGAAAGCCTTGTGAAATTTTCCTTGTATGCACTGTCATATTAATCGCCTTTTTCCTATAGGGAAAGTAATCCCCATTCCATATTAAGACGGAGGGTGCGCGAAAAATATTTATCAAAAAAAATCTTTAAGAAATCATTCTATTCCAATTCCTCGATCATCTCCTCAGGCTTCATATTTTTGATCAATGTCCACAATTGATCAGCTTCACCCTCCATGTGATAAACATCCAGGAGAGCCTTCTCTTGTTCAAAACATTGAAGGATGCTGAACATCCTTTCAATGGATTGGATCCATTGTTCAGCGATTGAGGGATAAGATGATCCATTAATATTTGGAGGCCTTTGTCTCATGAACCTCTTGATAGTTACTTGTTCTTTCTTAGGGGGTGTTGAATGTTCCTCTTAACCCATGTTTCTATTAAAATCTTGAGTTATGTGAGAGAGATGCATGTCAATGTTCATGATTCCCACTCCCATCAGATTGGGAATCTCATAAGCACAGTCATCAAATTGATCTTCACAACAGTATTTAGCCCAAGTCCTCCAATTACAGTCCATTGGCTGGAATGAATAGAAATTTTGGGGTAACTCCTAAAGGGTAATCCAGGGACAAAACTGATGACTTAAAAATAACTTATATTTCCTTAAATTATGAATCTGTGGGCTTCAACTAATGTTATACAAGAATATATTTCTATGATATATTTACAGGGTAATTACCTTAATAATGGTTCATACTAAGCTTGTGAATTTACACATTCATATCCCTCGAGAGTGTCATAACCAAGAGTTCATCAATGTACCAGGATACCTCGGTTCATGCATGAATCTACATGTTAGGGTTTTCACCCCTAGGTACATCTGTTCCAGAGACGCCTCTACCTGCTCGTATCTAGAGAGGGATGCATCTCCATTATAAACCAATTACTCAATACCCAAAAAAATTAGGGATATTTTTATTATACTTTGTTTAGTATTTAAGTCTTCCCGAGGGTTTTCTAATCCTAATCCCAAAAATAACTAATCCTATCCTCAAATACCATATATAACAACCATGCACTTTATTACACACTTAGACATTATTTATTGAATAAATTTCACTTGATACAATATATATGATAGACAGTTCTAGTGTATTTGGGTTATACATTCATTAAATAAAAACATTAAACTTGAAATACAACATCTTTATTGAAAACGTCCTTTAAATGACAACTACATTCCCTTTTACTTAGCATTTCATGGGATAACTGGGGGAAATGAACAAGAAAATGGTAATCTATAAAGCCTCGTAAGGGAAAAAACATGGAATAACATGAGGAATACAATTAATATTAGACAATAAACATATCAAATGAGCATAAGAGATACATGAACATAAAGGAATGATAAATAATAATAATTATAACCTGGAAATGTGGAAAAAACATTTAAAAGGATTTTTGCAAGAGTCAAGGTACATTGCACATGGAGATTGAGTAAATCCACATTGGAAATGAATTAGTATGTGAAAAAAACATTTCGCTTGATGTATCATGATACTAATATTTACCCAATGCATTGGAGAGCTATCAGGGCACACCCTTCTTTAACATTTCATTTCATGCATAAGTGTGCCACATGGATCATATAACAATGAATCTATCAACATCATATGTTTTTCCATGATTATGTAATGTCGAATAAATAAATTAATGTACCATTTAATATGTATATTTTCATAACAGTGAATACCCTTGATAGAGACATGGGTATGGTATTCACTACACAGTGATCTTTTCTTGGAATAATGTGGTACACATTCGATAGGAAAACAATGAGACATAAGTATTTCTGAAAATGGTTGAGGAGAGGTAAATGGGTGTCTCATAATATGTAAATGAAATTTAATGTATGTGGGTAATATAGATACATTTCCCAACAAATATAATGTAATTTTGATGAATAATTCAATAGAATTACTTGGGTGTAATAGAGGATAGGGAAATACCTCATAAAATTTTAGCATGTTAACGGGTGTATGTGGGAGGAAATAATGAGAGAGAAAGAGGTCTCCCATGATCCAATCATAGATAGGGAAGTATGGGTGAGATTTGAAATCATACCCCAACATTTTTAATTGAAAAAAAGGGCATAAGAACTTAATGAAAATTGGAAAAAAAACGAGAAAGGAATAAATCCCTTACTTGGACGTCTGATATCAGAGGCTTGGGAGACACTTGAGAGAGGCTTCATGGGAGCTTGGGGAACCATGGGAACATTATATAGAGGGGAGTTCAAGAGATTGTCTAACTCTAAAGGCTTTGAGTGAAGAGGGAGTGGGAGCTTGAGTGGGTTTATATAGGAAAGGAGGGAGAATTCTTTATTATTTAGGCTTCGTACACCTCCTATTAAACTAATCAAAACCACAAACCATGCCATGGTTGGTTCCCATGGTTCTTTACAAAGCGGAGTGGAATACCACATTTTATAAGTCAAATGGCAGAACTTCTTATAATAATAGAGTTGTTTATGTTGAGGTGAGTCACACTTTCACGGAAAACTATTCAAAAATATAAAATGTTTTATAATCCTTTAAGGGTCCACCAAAACATTGTAAAATAAATCTAACAAAACCAAATTCACATTATTTTAATGGTAAAACATATATTGTCCTAACATAATGTTTATAGTATTTTATTACAACACTGTGGGTCATTATGATGTCATAAAACACATTATATATTTAAATGATATTTAATTTTTACCCAAAAATTAGACTACCTTAGAAAATTATGAAAAATTCACAGTTGTATAATTTCC
Source organism: Viscum album (assembly GCA_963277665.1). NCBI lineage: Eukaryota > Viridiplantae > Streptophyta > Magnoliopsida > Santalales > Viscaceae > Viscum > Viscum album. The sequence continues at coordinate 1,016,975,674 of OY728153.1, read as the reverse complement.
ACATCCTGATTGAAAAAATAATATTCATTCTATCTAAATAATTTTATAAATATGTGAATTTATTAATTTTAAAATAATAACCGATATTTTTCAAAAATTCATGGGTTTTGACAAAAAATAGCTTTCGAACCATAATAAAAATTACAATTGCATTCATAAAATTATATGATAATTTATATATAACAATAATAATAATAATAATAATAATAATAATATTTTATCAAATTATTATTTAATTCAAAAATACATTAATTCATCAAAATAGTTTTTATAGATGAATATTAAATAAAAACACTATATTTTCATTAAAAACTATTTACAAAGTAACAATAATAAAATGAATGTATATACAAAAATATTGCACATATTCATTGTGTTAAAGTTTTGTTACATAACCCCTTATTACACCAGTATAAGACTGAAGGGTAAGGTGCGGGATGGCGATAGACTCTTGGTGTAACATCCCGGGTAAATAAAGAAATAATACATTCTTTTTAATTAATATTTTTTGATTTAAATTTAAATTTTATATTAAAGGGGTTTCTATGTTCGATGGTATACTAGACACACAACAAAGAGTTTCTTTGTAATCATAATTTGAAAACTAATAATATAATATTTTTATATTAAATGTTAGTTAAATCCTATTTCTTGTATTGGCATGAATGAAAACAACTATCTATAATATGATTATGCATGTTTGTTAAAATAATGTTAGAGGCTTGAGATGTGAATGAATCTAATTTTAAGAATAATTTACTATAAAAGATCGATTTACCATTATTTAATGGAAATCCATTTTTAAATATAGTTTTGGTCATTTTTATATGTTCTATTTAACAAAATAATATTCTTCTTTAGATTTGGGACATCATAATTTAATTTGGGTAAATTTTTGGTATTTTTCTGGTAAAGATCATTTTTAATGAATAGTGAAAAGAATTGTATTTTTATTCAAAAGTGCCTTTCAATATAATTTACTTATTTGTTTATATTATCTATTTAATTAGTTTTAATGTTTATTTAGATTATATTTTACAAATTAATCCAATTTTGGTCATTAAAATAAATTTCACTTGAAATTGGACATAAAGAAGTGTTGATATTTTGAAAGTTACTATTTCTTAAAAACAAGCTATTTGTTTTGACAACCAAGATAAAATTATAAGTTAATTAATCCAAATTCTATCTTTTTATTTGGTAAAATATACAGCATTCTTGAATTCATAATTTCAATTATAGTTTAGGCTGAATTTTTGGTAGTTTTCTAAAAACATCAATTTTTTATGAATAGTGAAACCACTAAGTAGTAGTTAAAAACTGATATTTTCATTTAAATTAAATTTTACCACATTGATGAATTGAATTTAGAAAATACAACATACATGGTTGTTATTAGTAAGTAATATTTGGTTCAATAAGATGAAAATAATTTTTTGTGAATAATAACTGTTGACTTTTAGTTAAAGTGGTTAAAGGTAAATAGGGTAATTTAATGTAAAAAACATATTATGATAATACCAAATTACCTTAACAACTATCCCAACCTTATTTTATGAGTAATTTTCGACCATGAGAATCTTTGGGTAGATTTTGGGACCCCATGGATCCACTTGGGAGTGATAATGACACTTTAGATTTATTAACATAATGTAATGAGAAAAATGACACAAATAAATATCTTTTAGTAAAAAAAATTTTACATGGGGATATATAAGCTATATTTTTCTACTATAAATATTAATTGGAAATATAAAACTATTTCCAACATCATGGTATTTTACATAATTTTAGAAATAAAAAAGATTGAATTATTTGGGACACAATAATGATGCAGTATTTACCTCATTAATAAAAGATTTAAATAAATAAGATTATAAATAATAAAACAATATAAAAAACCTATAAAATTTTTGTTGGATTATTTATTTTTACCATGAGTCATCTTATCTTCGACTTCAATTAGTTTTGGAAATTTAGAAATTGAATATCATTTTATAATAAAAGAATATTTTCACACATGCCTAAAGAGCCCCTCTTCCTCCTTATAAAAAGCCCTCATTTTTACTCATTCCTCACACCACTCAAGCACTTTCCATATTCGTAAAAATGAACATATAATCTCTTAATATCCCTGTGCACCTTTTAGAAGCCTTACCTTAGGCAGAAGGCACTTCAAGAAGACCATTTGGTTGAAACCAAAGGGAGTTACCCAAATTAAAGATAACCGTTTCTCTTAACTTTTTTTCTATAATTTTAATTCTAAAACCCCTAAACTTATTTTATTAAATTATTTTATAATAACATATTTATTATCAAGAATATACTATTTCTGTGAATGGAAAACTAACACCTCAAGAAACGTTGATTGTTAAATTATCTCCTACCACCTCTTATGGTGGCCACTATGATGACACTATATTTACAAATGATATATATTATGTTTATATTTTCTTTATGCTTCTGTATTTATCTTTTATATCATAACCTTATGGTTTCCATTATGGGTAAACATGATAATTTCATTTGAGGAAGTGTGGACTACCACCCCCTCAAAGTGACATGACTCGTTCATACCATACGTTTTACGTATAAAGGATAGAGTTAATGATATTATATATGATACTATACTGGAATTATAACATACCTATGAATCATTATGGATTAATTCCATTAAAACAATAAATATAAATGAATGTAGAGTTCATGCGTATATCCATTTTAGAGTCTACATGAACGGTGCATTTCGTTTCTTACCTCCAAATGTTATGTACTATTATAAATTCATGTATATAATAGATATATATGATATATTTGATATTTAAATCATGAATATGATTCTGGATATAATGAAATTTTGACCATGTGAACAACTTTTAATTATTAGAAGTCCATTTTTGAAACAAGTACCAAATATCAAAAAAAAATTATTAACATAAATTATTACATAATGTTTATTACATGGAAATAAATTATATAAAATGAATAATAAACTTGAAAAGGGTTCTTAAAAATGTAAAAATTAACTTTAGTTTATTATTCAAGAAATTAAAGAACGAATGGTTCAAGTCAGACATGAGGTAAGAGACATCATCTAAATATCCTTCAATTGAAACATATTTCAATAATATATGTATTAATCTTTTACACGGTGTATAATAAAACAATTTTACTTTTAATTTAATTCAAAGGAAATCATTTTCTACGAAGAATTTTACTGAATGACACTTGGAATGTTTTTAACATTTGCAGTGACAATGACCTCTCTCTCTCCATAATCATTATTCAGATTCCTCTATAAGCCTTAATGTTTTCTAAAAGGAAAATAAAATACATAATTCTGTATTGTGGTGTTTTGTTATTGAAATTGGTTTTTGAAATGGATTGATTATTTCAATATCTTGAATTTATTTCTTATTATTTCAAATTAAATGTTAATAGTGAAATTTTTATATTTTCAATATTTTATGAGTTATGATTTTATAATGGTACATGGACATTTGACGGGTGGTTACGTGATAAACCAAATGATGGGTGGTGCCGTGATAAACTAGGATGGGTGGTTACGTTATAACCTCAAATGCATTGGGTATGGAAGTTGGCCATATAGCTATTCCATTTATGATATCTATGGAAGTCGACCATATGGTTATCCCACTTAAGAATGCTTATCTCCCAAGATACCATTATATGTTATCAGTTCTTTATATGGGTTTTATTATAATCTTTTTGTTACAAGAGGGTAAGAAATGATCTTTTTTTGTGAAGAGTATTTACTACTTCATAAAGGTGATATTTATTACTTATGATAAAGTATTCATGGTTTACTTGTTTTGAAAATCTAATAGAATTTCTTTATTGTGTAACCCTTAATAAGATTTTTATGATCATCCCATTTTTTTGAAATGTTTTTCATATGACATAAATTTTAATATGGTCCAGGATGGGATAAAGGAAATGTCATGCAGTGTAAAACATGGAACTAGACATGGCTCTTTTTTTCAAGAGTTTTTCTTTTATGGAAAAAATGGATACTGAGTAGAACTTAATGCATGAATTATTCAAGTAGATATGTATAAATTATGGGATAATTATATAAAAATCTATACATAATAAATCTTCAATGTGAATTTTTCATTTAATTCAATATTATGAAAATGTTTAAGGTCGGGTCCCTACTGTTGGTTTTAGAAGTCGGTTTAGAAAAAAATAGGAGTTAGAATATAGTTCAATTGATATCCATAAGTTATTTTAGTTAATGTTATAATTGAAATGATATAGCATATAGAGATTAATATGTTGCTTCATCTAAGCTATTTTTGGGTTCAGAATGGTTTTCTGCATAGGAAATAGGGAAGCTATGTTTGGTTGACATCAGGAGGAAGACAAACTTCAAAATCAGCAACCTGATATAGTCGGAATTGGAACTGAAAAGTTTGTTGCAGTGATGGCACAATTTAATCATGCTATAAATGGTGGTAGTATCCATGAATGAGATCATCCAGATCAACCACCGAGGAACATGTCAGTAGTGTAGCATTTAATGAGGCAACAACCCCCAACATTCAGAGGATCATTTGAACTTGTTCTTGTATAAGGATGGATTAAAGCAATGGGTAAAATATTTGATGTAATGGGTTGTTCAGAACATCAAAATGTTAGTCATTCTATTTACTATTTTAAACGTGAAGCTGATCAGTGGTGGTCGATGGTGAAAAATATCTGGGATAGTGAGGAGATTGATGCTATTATTTGGGATGAATTCAAATGTATGTTCCTTGGGAAATATTTTCCTAATGTGGTTCGACTTAGGATGGAAAAACAATTCTTGTAATTGAGGAAGGGGTATGACTCAGTGGCTATTTACGAAATAAAGTTAACTCAACTAGAAAGGTATGATCAAAATTTCATCTGAGTTATTAAGAGTCAGATAAATTGATTTTACATAATACTAAATCCATGATATCTAATATCATTAGCCTCTCATGAGATAAAAAGTTATGAAACACATGTTCGATGTGTGGAGATGGTGAAAATTGAGTTTTCCAAAGATCATGTGTTATTTGACAAACAATAGAATAAGAGGTCCAGTTGGCAGGAAAAGGTATAGAATTCATCAATGTAGCCTAGAGGTAATAAAACTAAAAATCCATATTTTGAGAAGTGTGGTAAAAATAATCCTATAGAATATTTATCAATGTATGGGAAGTGCTTCTAGTGTGGTATGTCTGGTCATATTCCTCGTGACTGTAAAGAAAATGATAAAGCAGGCAATGAAAAGCCAAAGGTAAGTTGTTTGAAGTGCAATGAAATTGGTCATTATGAAAATGAGTGTCCAGCAAAGAAATCAACTGAGGGAATGCAATAAGACTATGAGAAGAAAAAGGTGTTGAAATCCTTTACAACTACTTAATGAGATATTGGGCCAAAAATGATGTAATATCAGGTACACTGTTTGTTTGTTTAGTTTATGTTGATGAGTTTTTTGATTCAGGGTCTACACATTATTTCATTTCGGATATGATTTCTAGTAAATTGGAAATTACATATCAAGATGTGAATATAGAACTTATCGTATAAACACTGTGAGGAAATTTTGAAACCAAAAGAAATTATATGAATCTTCTTGTCCTTCTGTTCAGAAAGAATCTACATGCAAACCTTATTTTTTTCCTCTAGTAGATTTTGATGTTATTTTGGGCATGGATTTGCTATACATTTATCATGCTAATATTGATTGTAGAGATAAATCGGTTTATTTTTATAATTATTTGTAGTTTATATACCATAATGAAACATTATGTTTGATAACATATCAAGAAGCTGAGAAATTAGAAAAATATGGAAATGAATGTTACCTTGAAAAAATTATTGATAACAAAGGAACAATTCAGATAAATGATGTTCCTGTGGTAAATGAGTATCTTGATGTTTTTCCTGATGAGATTACTGGTATTATACCTGATCATAATGTTTAAGTTACTAATGATTTATTTTCTGATTCTAGGCCAATTTCAAAACCCCTTATCGAATTTCTCAAATTAACCTTTTAGAGTTAAAGAATCAATTGAAGGAGTTTATAGATTTAGGTTTTATTAAACCTAGAACATCACCATGGGGTTCTCTTGTCTTATTTGTTAAAAATAATGATGGTTCAATTAGACTTTGCATTGATTACATAGCATTGAATAACACCATTGTTAAGAACAAGTATGCTTTTCCAAATATATGATTTTTTCGGTCAGCTCTAGGTGGCTTAGTATTCTCCAACAATTGATTTGTGGTTAGAGTACCATCTGTTGAGAGTAAATAAAGCAAACATTCCGAAGACCGTGTTTCGTACTAGATATTGCCATTATGAAATTGAAGTTATCCATTTTGTGTTTACCAATGCAGCTGTTGTATTCATGGATCTTATGAATAGAATTTCCCATGACTTCTTGGATAATATTTTGGTTGTCTTCATTGATGATATTTTGGTTTATTCCAAAAGTAAATAGGAACATGAATGTAATTTAAGGGTTTTCTTGCAAACTGTAATTGAAAACAAACTGTTTGGGAAATTCAGCATGTGTGAGTTTTGGTTACAAAATTTTTCTTTCCTTGGTCACATTGTTTCAAAAAATTGCATAGCTATTGATAATGCTAAAAAAAGATTGTCGAAAAATGGCCAAGACCCACAAATATATCCTAGATCCTTAGTTTTCTTGGTTTAACAGATTATTAATGGAGTTTTTTTGAGAATTATGCATGGTTATCCAGTCCACTGACTCAGATAAATGGAAAAGGTGTTAAGTTCATTTGGAAAAAAGAATGTGATTATTGTTTTCAAGAATTGAAAAAAAGAATTGTGAATGCTCCACTTTTGTCACTGCCTTCCTGAAATGGTGAGTTTGTTATTTATAGTGATGCTTCGTTGAAAGGACTTGAATGTGTCCTTATGCAGAATGATCATGTAAATGCTTACGCATAACGTCAGTTGAAACCTCATGAGTTAAATTACCCAACACATGATTTGGAATTACCATCTGTTATTTTTTGCTTAAAAAATTTGGATTTATCACTTGTATGGTGTAAAATGTTAAATATATACTGAACAATAATGATTGAAGTATATTTTCACTCAAAAATAATTGGACATGAGACAGTGGTGACGATTGTAATTAATCAGGGATTATGATTTCATGATTCATTACCATCCAATAAAGTCAAATAAAGTGGTAGATTCATTGAGTTGAGAAATTAAGGATTCATTAACCATGATACGTTTCGAACGAGATCCTTTGGTTTTTTATTTGATGAACATTGGAATAGAATTTGTTGGTGCATAAAATACTTTTGTTTTTTTTTCAGGAGTCATTGAAATCATCTATTTCAGACAGAATAACGAAAGTGCATAAAAAAGATAGTGAGTTGCAAAAAAAGCAGAGTTGGTTTAGAAGGGTAAGTTTCCTGATTTTAAAGTTGATAATGACTATGTTTTGAGGTTTGGAAAATTATTATGCATGCCTTGTGATTCAAAGTTGAAGAATGGGTTGTTAGGGGAAGCTCTTAGTTATCTGTTTTCAATTCATCCCGGAAGAACTAAGATGTATAGAGATATTCGAAAGTATTACTAGTGGGATGGAATGAAAAGATATATTGTGGATTATACTGTGAAGTGTTTGACTTGTCAACCGGTTAAAGTAGAGTGGTAGTTATCAATAGGGATGCATCAGTCTTCACTGGTGCCAGAGTGGAAATGGGAAATTATTTCAGTGAACTTCACTGTGGGATTACCAAAGACATCTCGAGATAAAATTTCATTCAGGGTTACTGTTTATCGATTGACTAAATCTGCTCATTTACATCCTATTCGAGAGACTTTGTCTCGCGATCAACATTCTTGGTTGTTTGTTAATGAGATATTCTGGTGTCATGGAGTTCCCCTCTCCATTGTATCTAATCATAATCCCAAGATTACTTCTAACATTTGTAAAGGCTTTCTGAAGTCATTGGGTACTCAATTAAATTTTAGAACAACTTTTCATCCACAATCAGATGGGCAGTCAGAATGAACAATTCATACCTTGGACGATATGCTACGTGCTTGTTCACTGGATTATCAGGGTAATTGGGGCCAACATCTTTCTTTGGTAGAATTTTCATATAAAAACAGTTTTCATTCTAGTTTACAAATGGATCCATTTGAGGCACAATATGGAAGGTGGTGTTGAACTATAACTTTTTGCGATGAAGTAGGTTAATGGAAGATGATTGTACCTGAATTGGTAGAAGAGATGGTAAAAAGGTTCAGTTGATTCAGAAGAACATGATAGTAGCTCAGAGTAGGAAAAAAAGTTATATAGATAACCGGAGGAAGGGTCTATCTTATGATGTAGGTGATCATGCCTTTCTCAAAGTTTCTTTTGGAAAAGTGTGATGTGTTTTGGTAAAAATTGAAAGATTAGTATGAGGTTCATTGGAACTTATGAAATCTTAGAGAGAATTGGATTAGTTGCGTACACAATGGATTTAGCTCCAAGTAAATCCCAGGTACACAATGGTTTTCATATTTTAACGTTGATAAAGTATATGCCAGATCCATCTCATGTTTTGAGTCCAGTGGTAGTTCTATTGGAAGAGAATCTTTCTTATGAGGAATAGCCCGTCCAGATTCTTGACTATAGAGAGAATGTGTTGTGGAATAAGTTAATTCATCAGGTAATGGTTTTGTGGAAAAACCATATGGTTGAAGAGGCAATGTGGGAATCTGAAAATACTATGAAGGATAAATACCCCAACTTATTTGATATGTGAATAAAATTGTGAAGACACAATTTTCAAAAGGGGGAAAGGATGAAACATCCTTGTTAAATAAAGAAAAAATACACTCTATTTTTTGATAATATTTTTTGAGTTAAATATTAATTTTACATTAAAGGGGTTGCTATGTTCAATGGCATACACGATACGCAACAACAGGTTTCATTGAAATCTTACGTTGCACAATAATAATATAATATTATCTTTTTAAATTATTTTTAACTCGTAGCCATTGTGTTGGCAGGAATGAACAAATCTAACTACATTATGATTATACAAGTTTGTTAAATAAAAGTTAGAGGCTTAAAATATAAAAGAATCTAATTTTAAGCATTATTTTCTTTAAAAGGTCGATTTACCGCCTTTTAATGGAGAACCATCATTAAATATAGTTTTGGTCATTATTATATGTTTTATTAGAGAAAACTAAATTCTTCATTATATTTGGGACATTAAAATTTTCATTGGGTAAATATTTGGTATTTTTCTGGTAAAGTTCATTTTTAACGAATAGTGAAAAATACTCTATTTTTATTCAAAATTGCATTTTAATCCAATTAATTTATATGGTTATATTATCCTTTTAATTGTTTTTAATGATTAATTAGATTATATTTTTCAAATTGATCAAATGTTGGTCATTTGAATCAATTTATCTTTGATTTTATACATTAACAAGTTTTGATCTGTTCATTGTTATTGTGCCATAAAAACACGCTATTTGTTTTGACAGTGGAAATTAATTTTAAGTTAATTAATGAAAATTCAATTTTTTAAATTTGGAAAAATAGAAAAAAAATTTAATTCTAAATATAAAATATATCTTAGGCTGATGTTTTGGTAGTTTTCGGTAAAACAACAATTTATGATGAATAGTGAAAACACTAAGTAGTAGTTAAAAACTGATATTTTCATTTAAATGAAATTTCACTGAATTTTTTAATTGAATTTAAAAAATCCAACATACATGGTTATTATGAGTATGTAAAATGTGGTTTAATAAGATGAAAATAATTTTGGTTAATTGTAACTTTTGACTTTTATTTATCACGGTTAATGGTAAATAGGGCAATTCAATTTAAAAAGAATATTATAATAATACCAAATTACCTAAACACTTATCCTATACATATTGGTTGAGTAATATATTACCATGGGAATATTTTCATTCATTTTGGGACCCCATAGGTCCACATGGGAGTAATAATTACTCATTATATTAATTAATTTAATGTAATGATAAAAATGTCACAAAACAATATCTTTTAGTAAATCTATTTTTACATGGGGTAATATAATCTATCTCTTAGAATATAAATATTAATTGGAAATATAAAATGATTTCCCACATCATGGTATTTTTTAATAATTTTTATACATCATATAAATGAAAGTATTTGTGACACAATAAAGATTCAATATTTACCTCATTAATAAATTATTTAAATAAATAAGATTTTAAATATTAGAAGAATATCCAAAACCTATCCAATTATTATTGGAGGATTTTGTTTATACCATGAGTCATCTTATCATTGACTTTAATTAGTTTTGGACCTTTAGAAGTCGAATATCACTATATAATATAATAATATTTTCACACGTTCCAAAAGATCCCCTCACCCCTTATAAAAAGTCCTCACTTCATACTCATTCGTCACACCTCTAAAACTCTTTGGATCATCCCACCCCTGACCAAATAAGCTCTCAAGATCCCTATCCTCCTCCTAGAAGCCTTACCTTAGTCATAAGTCACTTCAATAATTCCTTTTGGTTCAAACCAAAGGGAGTTACCAAAATTAAATGTAACAATTTCTCTGAACATATTTTCTATTATTTTACATCTACTACCCCTAAACACTTTTTATTCATTTCTTTTATAATAACACATTTTACCTAAAAATACTGCAATTTTTTTATGAGATGGATTAGAACTAAACTTACACACATCCATCTAATGGGTGAAGAACATATTATTTCTATGAATAGAAAACTGACGCTATATGAAATGATGAATGTTCGATTATATCCTACTACCTCTCATGGTAGCCATTAAAATGAAACTATATTTATATATGATATATATTCTGTTAATTTTTTCTTTATACTTATATATTTTTATTTTATATCACAAATTTATCGTTTCCATTATTGATAATCACGGTAATTTCATTTGAGGAAGTGCAGTCTACCGAACCTCAAAGTGATATGACTCGTTCATACATTACCTGGTACATATAAAGGATGGATTTAATGATATAATATATGATATTATACTGGAATTATAATATACCTATGTATAATTATGTTTTAATTCCATTAAAATAAGAAATAGAACTTAAATTAGCGTTCATGCGTACGTACGGCTTACCATCTCCATTAATAGTGAAATTCATTGCATACCTCCAAATGATATGAACTGCTATAAATACAAGTATATACTGAATATATATGATATATACGATATCTAAATCATGAATATGATTCTGTATATAATGAAATTTTTACCATTGAATAACTTGTAATTATAAGAAGTCCATTTTTGACTCAAGTACCAAATATTGAAAAAATGAATGTTATTAACATAAATGATTAAAAAATGTTTATAAAAGGGAAATAAGTGATATTAAAGGAAGAATAAGAATTAAAAAGGTTCTTAATAATGTATAAATTAACATTAGTTTATTATTCAAAAAAATTAAAGAAATAATGGGACAAGTCGGACAGGAGGTAAGGGACTTCGTCACAATCTCCGTTCATTGAGTCATATTTCGATAATATATACCTCCTTTTACACGGTTTATAATAAAAAACTATGAATTTTACATTCATTCAATGGAAATATTTATCTATGAAGTGTTTTAATAAATTAAAAATGGATTTTTTTAATGTTTGCGGTGACAATGACATCTCTGCCACCGTAATTGTTACTTGGCTTCTTCTATAGGCCTTTATGTTTTCTAAAATCAAAAGGAAATCCCTTGTTCTGTGTTTGGGTGTTTTGGTATTGAAAATGATTTTTGAAATGGATTCATTATTTTAATATCTTGAAATTATATATTTTTATTGAAAATTAAAGGTTATTACTGAAATGTTTATATTTGCAATATTTTATGTGTTATGATTTTATAATGATACTTGGACATTTTATGGGTGGCTACGTGATAAACTAAATAATGTATGGTGCCATGATAAGCTAGGACTTGTGGTTACATTATAACCTCCAATTCATTGGGTATGGAAGTCGACTGTATGGCTATTCTATTTAGTAATATGTGTGAAATTCAGTCGTACAGTTATTCCACAAAAGAATTTTCATCTCCCAAGTTACCTTTATAAGTCATGTGTTATTTATATGGGTTTTATGGTAATATTTTGGTTACAAAAGGTAATACATTATATTTTATTATGTGAAGAGTATATAATTCTTCATAAAGGTAAAATGTAACACTTATGATAAACTATTCATGGTTTACATGTTGTTTTGAAAAAAAAACAGTTTTCCTTCTTTGTGTATCCCTTTCTGAGATTTTTATGTTCATCCCATGTTATGGAAATGTTTTTCACAGGACATAAAGTTAAATAGGGTCAAGGATGGGATCAATGAAATTTCATGATGTCTGAAACATGGAACTATACATGATTCTTTTTTTCAAGGGTTTTTATTTTATGATAAAAAAGGATACTGAGCAAAATTTTCTACATGTATTATTCATGTCATCCCGTATATGTGATGATTTAAGGTAACACCAGACTCATCAGATATGATGGTATTAGGAAACCATTTTTGGTTTTCAAGATCATTTCCCTAATGTTGAAAAAAAATTCATAAGGAAATATACTTACTTGATTTCAGTGTAATATCATTGTTGGTCATTCCATGACCAATTTCCACTACACCCCTTATTAATGAAATGAAGTTGAATTTTTCATTCTCGACGTGTTAGTAGATCATGCGATTGAATGAGATGTCATTCTATCTGTCTCAAACAAAGGTTTAGAAAAGGTTATTAAATATATATTATTCTATCTATGGTGAGGTTTATTGTATATGATTCCAAGAATTGACTTAGATTCTAACTATCGTACAATTTAATAAAAAAACAAATTTCTAATAACCAGGGACTTCCTGTAGGCTAGTGGTAGGAGATAAAGGCCTGTCGCACTTTGGTTTTGGGTTCGATCCCCACATCTGTGTCCGACATGATGGGTTTTCGCCCATATTACAGGTTATTCTTTTTCTAAAACTAAACTATTACAACATTCCAGAAATAATATAAAACATTTCTATCCGTAAACAATACTATCTGATGTCCTGTTTAATGCATTCCCACCTTTAGGCTAATCGGAAATACTTATTTCCAATCTCATAGTATAAAGAACACGACTACTAGAAATGTCATATACCAAGAATGTCAATACCATCGTTTATCCCCCATAAACATTTGAATTTCTTAATCATGTATTCTCATGAAACATGAGTTACCATAGAACGATAAAGAAAACTTGAATGCTGTCAAAAGTTAACTCTTTACACATAAAAAAATCCCAAAAATACTATATAATCAAATCATGATATCACATTGTCCTTATATCAATCATGATATCCTTATTAATATCAAACATATTATTTTCTCATTATCTCTTCATTATGCGCATATCATCTGCTTCCCAAAAATATATGATTAAACTTTCATGGATACTGGTATCATTCAACATATACTTTCAAATACTCATGGAAAAACAATATTGTAACAATCCATAGATTTTTCTTTATTCCATAGTACCATTAAATTACATATACATCATTACTCTGGATAATCATAAAATCATTCCACTACCTTCTTAAACCGTCGACCGAGCTTCATCATTTTATTCCTCAATAATGCTTTCATATCATATATAAGTTGTAGTCTCCTCATCATCATCAACATAAATACTACCCATACGACCATGCTGATTCTCTTCATGAGACTTTCCCTTAGGGAATTGGTTTTCTTAATGTACATACATTCGACATTTATAACAATTAACTGTGGTTGATTTCTTAGAAATACCATTATCCTTGTCCATAATGTTAACTGAACCCTTTCCATTACAATTATTGGCGTCTTGTTCTTCTTTTCCACACCCAAAAAAACTTCTAGTTCCTTTGATACATTCTCCATGATGTCTCTTCCCACATGATTTACATGAGGAAAATTGAACTTTCTTTCCTCTATGATCATCATGAAACTCTTTATTTCTCTTATTAACTGAGTTTGGAAACATACCAAAGTTGATAGTGTTGATCATATTATGATATTTATGATTAGGCATGATAATTATGTTTCTCCTTCAAAATCTCATTTCATTTTCTTGATCCTGAATAATATCATTCTATTGTCCGTTATATTCTCCATTAACATGAATCTTCAAATTTCCAGCCATTTTCTAAAACCCAAAAAGAATAGTGTGAGAGGAAAAAATCATTTTAGGAAAACAACATAATAAAGGGGTTTACTTTCAATCTCTAACATCATAGGTTTAATCATAGGTTATTCATTATCGTTATCATAATTCTAGTACTGTAACTTATACTTATACTTAACCTTAGGGAAATCGCTAAACATACCTTAGAAATATCTCTAGGTATTTCACTAATGTTTTCACATCCTAATTTCCAAACATTAACTAAACCTTACCTCTAATACCAACTATAGAGACCCAAATCTTGATGTACATAAATATTACATTAATTTTGTGGAATACTTTATACATGAAAAAAACAGATGCCCAAAGACCGTATTATTTTTGTGTCTTTGGAAACTCGGAACATAATCTTCTTATCATGGTGAAAGTTCATCACAATCTCCCATAAAGATATTCCTCATTGCTTTTCTTACCTAAAACCATTCTTTATATCTAGATGAAAGGAAAACATAAAAATGGTGATCTCGAATTCTCAGTAAGGTTAAACATGGAAAACTTAAAAACAATCCATAAACATTAGAACGTAAAAACATGAATATAAACCCACAAAATCTTGAGCAATGGCATAAATCATTACAGTAGATAAATAATAGATCATAAAGGAACATTAATCATGAAAAAATAAAACATGTAATTTTGTAAAACCATTGAGCACGTGGTATGATTTCCATAGTAGCCAAGGCATTACTTCCAAGACCATCCCAGTGGACAATGTCCCTTACTGAATTGAGTTCACTCCTCATTCCAGTCCTGTATCACTAAACCAGATTAACTTTTCATTCCTTCCATGTCGATCTCATGAGATATAAATCATTACCCAATGAATTGTATGGAGATATATGTCCCACCCATCTCATAATGAATTCATTCTTTCATGTGAAACAATATCATAAATAATACATCATAGCATAAACCATGTAATAGAATGGGATTCTTAGACGTCATGTCATCACAACATAATCCATTTAGAAAAAAATGGATATAATTTCATCATAAGATAAATCAAACCATTCGAATAATAGATACATTATACTTGAAACATAAACCTACTGAATAATGTCATCATAGATGGAAAACAGTTTTGATAAAACAATTGTAATGAATTCTTTAGGAAAATATCCTTTCTTCTTGAAAATCATTTCCTCTTCACAATATGCCATTCTTCTTTAAAATAAAAATATTTTTTTGAAAATAATCATGAAATCTTGTAGAGGAATCTTCATGAAAATTAGGTGTTACAAAACCGTAAAAATCCGTTCATGTCGTATTATTTAAAAAACATTCATATCATTCTTTTGTGGGAAAAGTCAAAAACAACCGTATATGGTAACCAAAGGAAAGATTAATGTGTTAAAAAGTCACAAAAGGGAAAAATAGACTATGAAAATACATGGAATAATAGTAACCATTTTATGAAAACATTTTCAGATAACATGGACAAGGATGATAAACATAACCCCAGTGAATACTTATGTGTAAGAAATCTCAGATAAAAATGAGATTTGCGAAATTATCCCTTACCTTATGTCAAATTTCTTTTATATGTGACTGAGACTAATGTATTGTAGGTTTAATAAAATTATAAACTTGTAACATAACCATAATAATATTTATGATATCATATATGATTAACTTATAAATTTATATTACTGTTTTTGGTAAATTCCACGTTAAATCAGCGTTTTGGGTAAAATAGTTTCATTTATCGTACGTGTTTTGGCTTTTTGTTCTTGATATTATTAATTATATCCTGATTTAATTAATTCCAGAATTTAAAACGTGATTTACATATAATACATATTCAGCATATAAATATATATGATAGATCAATAAGTGGAATAAAATACACCGTTCATGGAGACGGTAGGTCGTACGTATGCATTAACGCTGTTTTCGTTTCCTTGTAGAATTGAATTAAATAAATTAAATGAAACATATATTTACATAAATCCAGTATCAATATTATTTAATATCTTTTATGATTATTTATTATATATACTTTATAATCATACTTGAATGGTTAGTCAAGGAAAATGAATCTCATCACATTCGAGGAGACGGTAGTCCGTTCGTACGCACGAGCGACAATATCATTCATTTGATAGTAGAATCATATATAATTGGATGGTATATAATATATAAAGAATAATCATAATGTTATATTTATTATTTATATAATTTATACTCATTATTATACCCATTTGAATGATGAAACGTTTAAATAACAAACTTCACTAGGACGTGGAGACTGTAAGCCGTACGTACACACGTGTGGTGTTGTTTTCATTCGTAGGATGGATAAAATAACTAATATGGTTGTAAATATTTTTTAATAAAATCAACGTATTTATAAGATACTTGAGTCGTTATTTGTGAATGAAAACAACAATGAAGGAGGAAGTGGAAGAAGAAATGAACCTGAAATAGGTGGTGAGATATTTACCTCTTCTTCGGGTTCTTCCAATTGATTTGATCGAAAGGGATACATAGGTTGGATTTCTAAATAAAGGAAGGCCTCTAGGATTAAGGTAGGATATTTGAGAGAGTATTTGGATAGGGGTTGGCTGAGCCAAATGGCTTTGGAGGTGTGAATTAGAGAGAAGGGGGAGTTCCCATTTATAAGATGGGTGAGGGGAACCTTAGGAAAAACTTAAATTATTATTTTATAATAAATTTATATTAGGTTTATAATGGCTCCAATGTGACTCATTTCAAGGATATGGTGGGGATGGGTCGTAATCATTTCAACCAGTAGGTTTTAGACAAGTTTGGGTTACCATTGTAACCTTATCATTTAGATTTAACTCTATGTTAAATAATTTAACTTTTCCATGTCTTCATGTATACTTACACTATATTGATAATAAACATACTATTAACATACAATTGAACCCCAAGTAGTTCTTTAGTGTCATATATATTATTATATAATTTTTTTGGCTAATCTGTAGATTTTTACAACCATTTTATTAATTAAGAATATAATATTTTATTTAAAAACTTTTTTATATCAATTTTTACACTATTGGGTATTTCGTTTCTTCTAAATTCATAAAAACATTATTCATTAGAAAAAAATTCATAAAACCAACCATAATATGTTATATTAAACTATAAAATTAGTTTATGTCATAAAAAGTCTAATATTACATTTTTTGGGTATTTATCATATCAATTATGTTAATATTTCGTTAATAAGGTAATTAATGCATCTTCATTGTGTCATAAATAAATTAAATTATTTAATTTCTAAAAATAATAAATAAAATACCATTATGTGGAAAATATTTTTAGATTTATAATGAATATCTATAGTCAAATTTATCTTTTTTAAAACCCTATATTAAATTTTTTTTGTTATTAAACTTTGATTTTTTCTATTTTAACTCTTCTTTAAATAAAATAATAATAAATGTCCTAATCAATTCCAAGTGGGCCTAAAGGGTAATATTTTATTCCTAAGGTTGTTGTTGGTAGAATTACACTTATCTAATAGAATTAAGACATGTTTTAAGGTAATAATAATAACATTTTTACCGTTAATTACCCTATTTACTTTTTACCGTGGTAAATAAAAGTAAAAAGTTATTATTCACCAAAAATTATTTTTATCATATTGAACCACATTTACATACTGATATCAACTATGTCTCTCTAATTATTGAAATTCATCTCACTAATGTGGTAGAATTATGTTTTATGAAAATTTTTAAATGCTCCTAAGAGGTGGGTAAAAGACGGTAAAAAGTTCAATAAACTTTTTATATGTCGACAATTATTATAAAATTACTCCAATGAATTACATTGAACTTATATAGGTATTATGTATCTATTTTTCCCTAAAATAAATTTAAATAAAATATATGATTATTTAAATATAATGTCGGTTTAAACCAATAACTTAGTGTTTTCATTATTGATCAAAAAATGAACGTTTTTTAGAAAAATACAACAAATTCACCCAATGCTAATTTCGATGTTCTGAATCTAAAAATGAAGTCCATTATGAAAGTTAAAATTTCTAAAATTTCTAAAAGTGGGTATTACTATTCAAAACAACTAGTTTATATAATATTTTAATAACATATCGTTATTTAGTAAAACTAAGTTTTGCAAACTATACAAGCTATTGAGGAAGGTCATAATTGCATGTAATGCAAGCCAATTCAGGGATGCATATAGTGAAAGCACCCTTTGGTGTTGTGTGTAACATATTAAAAACTTATTTCATTTATACGTTAAACTAAATCTATAATTACTGTTGTATAGAATAATTTCCACAAAATGAACTCGAAATTGTGTGTAACACGGTCTAAGAATAGTGAGGCATATACTGGAAGCTAATACGGTGTTGCGTATAGTACAAGCTAATATTGGTTTAGTGTACAATAGATGACATCAAAGAAATTAAAAAGAATATACCTCATAAAATCTCTGGGTGTTACACTAAGAGGGGGGTGAATCGGGATGTGGATATTCATTTCAAACATATTCATGTCCCATTGGATCTTGAACTCTATTTTACAAGGGTCAGTTCTTATTATCATTAATGTTAATTATTATAGTCTCATTTTCAATTTTAGCTGATGATAATTCATTTAATGTAATGAAATAAATCATGTATACGGACTATGAGATTTTTACATAGTTCACCCTCGTTGGAATATATCCAAGGAGCCTATAATGGCAATGAGTTTATGGAACCAAATTCACTAAGAATCACTAAAAATAACGATTTTCAGTCATGATAACTTATACTACTAATCTCAAAACCTTTACCAGAAAAAGGTCCTACTCACTACAACCCCACGGGTCACTCCCTAGGTCTCCTTATCTGGCTCACTACCAGTGGAAAGGAACATTGTCTCCCTATTTCATCGCTAATTTATCTTTGAAGGGATCCACTCATAGTTTATTGACCTATAGGTCCCATAAATTTAAAGAAAGAACACACACTCTAATGTAGATGGATGCTCTTTTGAATTCTTATTTTCACATATATATCAAATAATATTTTACGCAGACTATTAGTATATGAAAATTTATTTCATAAGCAATTAATCTATGATGTTACTTGGGACCTTCATATAATACCTTGATCCCTCTATGAACAATGATATACCTCATGTCATTAGTGCTTCATAGAAAAGCTCTCCTCTACAGGCCACCTCCTTTTTTTCAGAACATCCTCCATTCGTGAAGCACTTTTTACAGTCAATTCTTCTATCACTGACCATCCCTACATCATAGATGACTTCTTATTCCATGAACCACATCCCCTTAATGGAACATTTTACATTTTTGTCTATAGTTCCAGAGAAATACCTTTTCTTGGACTAACTCCATAGAACTCATCATCTTTTATTTAATCCTACTCACAAGACTCTTCTCCTATGTGGACTTTCACATGAACTAATTCAGAAAAGGCCGAATTTCATCACAGATCGAAAACGTTTTCTAATAAAAATCACTCTGTGTAATTATGGGATTATAAGTCCTTATATTTAGAAATGGATCTCTAATATCCTATAATTATTTTAAAAAAATATTTTATGCATCATAGCTTTCACTGTGGACTGTGCCCCTTCCACAAACAGTTTTTCCTTCACGGTCTGTGTACCTCCTCTATTCCATGGTGGAAGTCAGTGTCATCTGTGAATGAAACCCTTCAGGGATACAAAAATAATTTCCTCCTTTTCACTAATGACAATACATTCCATGAAATTTCAAGCCTTTTTTAAACCACTATCCTATAACTAACCACAATTTTTCTTTTAAATCCTTTCCCATATGTGGTCTTTGTACTTCACATCACAGTCCGTATAGTGCCGCTATGCAGAAATATTCCCATTAATTATTTCATATCTATTCCATGTACCTCCAATTTAGTCCCCAAATTTTCATTCCTAGTTTTCAAAATATTAATTCTGAGATATAAAATCATTCTCTTCCAATAACAAACTCTTAATTTTGACGCCAAAATATTTGGAAAACACTAGGAAACTATATCGCAATAAAAACCTGCTTCAATATAACACGAACCATAATCTATTGCAGTCATCTATCTCTGTTAAAAAAAATCATCCATAAAAACACTGATAGTATTCATTGAGGGATTCATTCCAAGCATATTTCTATTTTAGAGTAACTATATCAAACTTTAATGATTGAAAACACATGTTGACATGGTAATAGTTAAAGGTGTTAATGAAGGTTTAAAACCAAAACATAAGGGTAATAATGAGTCACAAAGTTTCTAAAAATTATTGGATGATAGTATTTCTACCCATAATAATCTTAATTTATAAATAACTCAGTACGGATACATTTTTTAATAAAAATTATTATTATTTATTTAAATTTTGATAGTTTCCCAAAGTTCCCCTTACCTAAATTATAAAATGAAACCTCCTCCTCACATCCTCACACCACTTTGTATCTTATATATCATCCAATACCAGACCAAATAAGCTCCATAAATCCCACCCCTAATCCTAAAATAATCCATTTTGGAATACATCCAACCAAGTCAGTCATTTGGTAGGAACCAAAAAGAATTTCTTGAAAGAGACATAACATTCTTTAATGACCACATTCATTTTATTTATTAATGAAACTATTAAATTCTTCTTATGAAATGAATATTTAATATCCTCATTATATATGATATAGTTATTTTTTATTCAATTATTTCAACATAGAGATTCACACACATCCATGAAATGGGATACATAGTCTTCATTTGTGTGTATGTTACACTACTGCCTCACAAACCGATGTCATTCAGTATTCCATTTACCAACTTTATTGTTTAGAAATATTGATTTATTTATAGTTTATATATCATATATATGGTATTTTTTTTGGATTTTTTTATGATATCAGAATTATTTCAACAACACATACCATTATGTATTCCATATTATGGGGAAATAATAACATCGTTTGTAGACATGTGGACTATCGAATACTCAAAATGATGTTATTCGTTCAAACATTAAATGGAATGTATTAATAATTGTATTAATAATAATATGTGACATATAAGAAATAAATATTATAATTTAATTATAACATCCACAAATAAATCAATTTCTTTTAATTGTTTGGGTTTATATTATCTTTGAATTTAAGGTATTAATGGGTATTTATATTATTAAGAATACAAAATGAAATGATTGAGATTACCATTGTGGAAAAAATAGTAATTTAATAATGAATATATTTAGGTTATTTTTTACAATTATTATCAAATTTTCTGATAAAATTAATAATTTTTTGAATAAAGACAGCCTGCAGGTTGGGTGCTAGCCTGTCACATCATACAAGGTAGCGAGGTTTGAACCTAGAACCTAAGGGATATTAGGGTGTAACACATACCTCTACCCTATGTGATTTCTTGGTTATCATGATATTTTTTTGTTTAATATATATTAGGTATAAAGGTAATATTGATTTTTGGGATATTTATTTTATGAAATAGATAACCTTGGGATTGGAAAATGACTTTTTTATCAAGAGATTAATGTTATTTTGGAATAATTTATATATTTTGGGAATCCAATAATATTAATTGAAACACAATATTTTGAGGAATAGTGGTTGAATTATTTTTTGGATTCAAATATGATTTTTTTTTCAGCTTATGATAATTCACATTATTTATAAAAATATCTGGGAGATTAAGTGATTTAAGAAATTAATTTATTTTTTCTATGAGACATTAAGAGATATTGATTATATTTGGAGGACTATGAGATTAAACCATTTTTATTTTTTAATTTCATCATTAGTCTATAATATTTTTTATTAAGGATAATTATCTTTAAAATGATCTCTTTTGGACATTGGGTATAACTATTAAAATTTAGAGATTAATTTTTTTTCACCATATAAAGGTTTATTCATTTTAAACAATTATCATATCATATCACAAAAATTTTTAGTTTGGATAATGTATAAATATATTAGAAATAAATAGTTATAATTTTGTTGATTTTTTGATCTGTAGAAGTGAATACAAATTCTTCAGGTATAAAAAATTCATCTTATAGACCAATCATTTGGTGGAAAAGATGAGTTTATGATGGAAATGGTATAAAGGATGAACCACAACATCCAAATTAAGGATATTTCATAATGATATCACCCAATTACTAGTATTAATATATAAATTTAGGGAAATTATTTTAGAATACAATAATTATTTTCTAAATTTACATACAGATAAATAATTATCCTATTTAACTTATCCTAGATTTACAATTTTGTGAGGGTATAATTTTTGATTACCATGTTCTCCAACACTCTCCATCATCACTTCGTGATTGTTTTTCTTTTCCATGTCCTGATTATCAATTTATACAAATGTCATCTTATTCAAAAGCCTAATTTTGTGGTGACCTTTTTATTCATGTTTCTAACTGATTGAGAGGTTGTTTTATTAATTAAATTTCTGTTATGGGTTTACCACATAGGAATTTTTAAGTATCAACATTTTATTTTTGAAGTGAAATTTAAAATTTGCGAGGATGTGATTTTTTTAATGAGGGAAGAATATAACACCACAAGATTTTATGGTACGTATTTTTTAAATGTTAATATCTTCAATAGGTAATGCTTTACGCAACACCAATGGTAGATATGTAGTGACATACTAATAAATATTTTTATTTTAATACTAAAGGTTAATTTAGTGGTTGTAAATATAATTAACTAAATTATGAAAATATATTTCACGCATGTATATAGAATTATTTGATTAATTAATTATAAATGAATTTCAATACATTTTTAAATAAATGGAATTTTTATTTTGAAAATGAATTGAAATGTGCACAAGTGTGTTTTCGATAGCCTGGTAGGCATGTTTAAATCCCATAGGGTTACCAATTTTAGAAATTCTTAACATGAAACAAACAAACCACTAAACTATATGGTGGTGTATGATATGAATGTCTGTGGTCAAACCCACCGAGGAAGGGTTAGATAAAATATTAATTAAATTAAATTAACTTAAAATAATTTTTATTTATAGAAAAAACCAACCTATCAACTATGTGGTTTGGTGAAGAAGGTGGGAGAAGAAAATATAAATCAATTATTGGGAAAGCAATGATTCTAGGTTCTTGGAATGAAAAGGTTTGAAATAATTAAATAAAATTTATGGAGTTGTTGGAATCAGGTCCGAGCAAGTAAATTGATCAAATATATTTTTCTTATTCATAAGTTCTCCTATATTGATGGTTAGGTAGTTAGGATTACAAAAAATAGGTAACCCAAACTCTTCTATAAAAAAGGGGTAAGGACAAACCCAATGGCCATGGTAGAAGTCTAAAACCTATTTATCGCATTAAGAAAATATATTCAATTAACATAGGAAAGTGTCATTCTCAAATAAAAAAAAATTAAATCAATTCCCTAATCCCACATGCAATGATCATTTAATAAAATAATCAGAAAAGAGACAGAAATAAATAACATATGCAAAATCCCAATGTAAATTGAAATCAAATATATTATACCCAATAAAATTAATCCCCAATAATTATTCCCAACATTATATAAATAAATCTCAAACTAATTCAAAACAATAGTGGGTAAATAAAATTTATAAAGAAAAATCTTTTATAAAATTGCAGTGATTGGGCAACATGAATTCTCTTTAATCTGGTAGGTGTATAGATGTCTTCCACTTTCCTTGATAATCCCTCCAAGGTGTGGATGAGGGTAAATTTATAGGGGTTTTTGTGAAATTTTATAGATATAATTTATATATCATTAATATATATTTATTCTACTTCTCAAAAAATACATGACCTATTATAGGGTTTCCCAACATGAAATCCATGCCAACAACGACTATTCTTGATCATCATGTCTTGAATTTTCATGTCATGTTATATTTTTTCACAAGTTGTGATTGTGTCATGTATTTTCCTTCCAATTATGTTTCTTATAATGAATTCATTATGTTTAAATAGGTTACACAGTGTGTAATCAATATGCTCAAGTTTTCTAGCTTCATTGTATCCTCATATTTTTGGTGTTGCACTACAAGCGAGGCTGGCAATGCGAAGTGTCTTTTAGCTTCATTATTTGAATTTTTCATTCATTTTTTATAAACCTATTGTTAATTACATAAAAAAAGAATCAGTTTTCACATATTCGAATGAATATTCAAAAAAATACATAAATTAATATATTAAAAGGCTCTAAAATGTATGCATGAAATACTCTTATCAGTATTATACCGAAAAATAAAACAACACACTAGTTAGAATATATTAATAATATATATTATATTATATTATATTATATTATATATTTGGTTTAAAATTAATATAATGTGTTTTATAGTCATGATATAAGAACAAATCTATTTTTATGCATAAAAGAAGTATTTCTCTAAAAAAAATTACATATTTTTAATGACATACCTATTTTAAATCCTATTTTTTACAATGCAAAATATTTTATTTGAAAAAAGAAATTATTCATTTAAATAATAATATAAAAATTTACCATTACTATATTTTTTTATATTTGTCAAATATGTTTCATATTTTGATGAATAATGATAAAATATTACATTTTATTTGAAAAAAATATTTATTTATATCTAATTTATAGTGTTAATTATATTTTAAATTTTTTTATTGTAATTCTATAAAATTGGAATTATTTAATAAAATCTATGTCATTTGAATCAATTAATAATTGAATTTAGATATAAAAACATTTCAATCTTTTGAACTTTTTCACTTTAAAAACTTGCTCTTTGGTTCAATCAGCATGATTAATTTTAAATTAATTTCATCCAATTTTGTGTTTTTAATTTGTAAAATTTTCTTCCAAATTTGGAAATAGATGATAAAATTTACGAAATTATCCCCTTTTCTTTTTAGGCAATATGATTAATATGCTTAGTATTTATTTTTAATTACCACGGTTAATGGTAAATAAGGTAATTATAGTTTAAAATAATATTATAAGAATTAAAATTTTACATAAAACATCAAATTATTTTATTGTATGGTTTATTATCTAATAAAATCTTCATTTTGATGATTTTATGGCACCATTGAGACACTTGGAGGACTTTTGTTCTTATATATTATTTTAATCTATTAAAAGTCAAATATGTCATACTCATGTTTTTATATAGTGTAACATTTTTTATATATGGTTATTCAAAAAATAAAATAGACTATAAACTTAAATATGAATTATGAAATGATTATATTCATTATAATAATTTTTTATTATTTTTAATAATAAGAAAATAAATTTAAATCTTGCACAGTGATGATGTAGTAAATGTTTGATTAGTGGACATATCAAACAATTGTTATTAAAAATATAAAATAAATATAGTTTCTTATAATTAATTTCATCCACAATTTTTCAGGATGAAATATAAATTTTATTGATGTATTAATGGTTTTGTTTATAATTTATCATTTTGTTATGTTTTTTAATTGAAGTAATGGATAGAGTCAAAATTGACATTAATGATATTCTGAAATAAATTATTTTTTATTAAGTGAAAAGAAATTAATAAAAATAATATTTTTATCTTACAGATTTAAATAAAGTAAAAAATATCATTCGTGACTCAATTAATATTCTTTTCCAAATTTATTGTATCTATATTAACCATCAATGTTTAAAAACACATATTGTCATAGTAAGAGGTAAAGGTTTTAAATAAGGGTTATAACAAAAAGATAATGATAATAATGGGTCCAAAACATGTATAAAAATTATTTTTTAGACTATTTAAACCCATAAGCCATTTAAATTCAAAATAAATCACTTTAGAGCCATTTTATATAGAATATTAATTTATATTAATATAATATTTTCTGTGCTTCCAGAAGTTCCCCTTATCCCAATTATAAAAGGGAACCTCTTGCCTCACTTCCTCACATCACATTTAAACATCAAGATCATACAAAACCTTACGAAATAATATTCCCAATTCGCTTTCCTGATCATATAATCCATTAATTTGTAATTAATACAACCAAGAGATTATTTTTGTACATACCAAAAAGAGTTACCCAAAAACAAGGTAACATTCTAAAATGATCACTTTTATTTTATATATTTCTCAAACCATTCATTTATTTTTATACAATGAATATATAATAACCTTAGTATCTTAAATATATTTAGATTATTTATTATATTATTTAGACCTACACCCTCATAGACATTTATCAAATGGGATACTTAATCGCTGTTCATGTGTACGGAAAACTACTACTTCACGAACTGATGTCATTCTTTATTCCATTTACCACCATTGAGGGTTGGATGTATTACTGGATTTATATTTTATATATGGTATATATGATTTTTATTTTTAATTTTTTTATTATTTAATTATTATATAACACATACCTTCATGAATTTTATATTGTGGGGAAATAATAACATTGTTTGTGGATGTGACGACTACTGCCTTCTCAAAGCGATGTAATTTGTTCCAACATTACATGGAATGTATTAATAATGGTTTTAATATACATATTTCAAATATAATATATACAAAAGATTATTTAATTATAATACACACACACACAGATATATATATATATATATATATATATATTAAGTTTCATGTTTTCATACAAAAATAATGTGGATGTGGCGTTCATTAATATGTATGGAATCACGTCTCAATGAAAGGTGTTATTCATTTATGGTCTTCAAATTTTATGTATTGTTATAATTATATATATATTGAATGTAGATGATAATTTAATCTTTTTTAAATTCTATGGATGATGACACCATGATCTAATATAAATAAAATGTAACAAGTAGAGGCATCTGGATTTTATCCAAAAGACCCATGATCAAATCTGGTTAGAGGAGTTCCCAAGGACTGTAGAAGTACTGTAGCATGGTACTATAGAAGTATTGTAGAAGCATTAAAATTGTTATAGTTGTTTCACTATAGCATTTTACGGTACTATATTAGAGACTTCAGTGGTAGTGGGTATTATAGGAGGAACTGTAGCAGTAGTGGTACTATGGACAATACTGTACCAACATGAGTACTATAGCAGAACTATTCTTACGAGGGCCATTTGGGAAAAAAAGGGACATCGAGCCTTGTATTTGGACAAATTATTCTTGGTATTTCATACTATGTAATGGGTCTTCCTCTACCCAGTCATAAAGAGGTATTTTATTTAATAAAAAAAATGAGACTTTGACCCAATATCGTTAAAGAAATACTCAATAAACTAAGCAATTAACACCAAAAAGGGTGAAAATAATGAAATATTATTAAGAAATGGATGATTAAATAATATAAGAAAATTATATATGATATAAAAATAGGAATAATGTTTTCAAATAACATAAAGACCTGGAAATTGCAAGGAAATTTTTTTCTTATTTTCTTTGGAATTTTGCGAGTGCATGGTTTCTGAGGGCACTTGATTTCGAGGCCCGGTGTGCCCGGAATCAATTTCCAAAGTTTATCTTGGATACGTTCAGTTAACAAACGAGCAGAGTTTTCTATATTTTGAACTAGTGCTCGTAATTGAAATATGATGGCACCAATGAACTCGTAGCACCGATAATTGCATAGGTGGACATTTGTCGTAGTTTTTTTTTGAGCGGGTTGAGGTTTAATAAATGGGCATTTAGATTCAAATGGATAAAGTTTGTTATGTACAAATTTATCTAAGGAAGGTGTATTTAATTCTACAAAGGGGGAGTTATAGGTGGGGCCCATACCCACCTAACCTCCCATGGGAGGGTTTAGTGTGGTGGGACCCACACAAACCCCTAACTCCTCGCCTCACCATAACTCTCCTTGACCTCTTGAATCCTCCCTTGTTAATTACATGAAAACTTACCTTCATAAAGGGGAGCGTCTCCACCTCTCAAGATTAGTGGGCCAACTATGGTGATTAATAACCTTATTAATTAATTTTTTCACACCTCTTGACATTTTTTTAATTGATTGGTGATCTTTTAAATAAAGGAGACTTAATGAAATATTTTCTTGGAAAATATTTTGGGAGAATTTGAGGAGAGCCTTTGGGTGAAGAAAGATGAAAGTTCCTCCTTCGTGAAGAACATCATCCTCCCATGAAGAACGAATCCCTCCCTCAATGAAGAATGGTTCTCCATCCGTCGGATCTCTAACGAACGACGGTCAAGCTGGATCGAAGGCCTTTGAGGAAACGACGAACGCCAATGACCATCATCATCTTCATCTCCTCCCTTGTGACGACGTCGACGAGCCGACGTCCACCCTCTCGTGATATCATCAACAAATGACGAATGACACGAGGTAGGGGTTAAATTGTTTTCTAGTGAATTAATGATTGTGCTTTGGAATATTTATATCATTTTGGCCAAATGTTACCGACGTAATGGGAGGAGATCGGACCTCATGAACACGACCAATTCCCCTCCTTGTTTCCTTGTTTATCATCATTGGCATTCAAAGTGAAGGCGGCGTGATGTCGTAGCACCGCGTGGGGATGAATAGAACCACG
Source organism: Viscum album (assembly GCA_963277665.1). Lineage (NCBI taxonomy): Eukaryota > Viridiplantae > Streptophyta > Magnoliopsida > Santalales > Viscaceae > Viscum > Viscum album. Next base: position 1,016,946,869 of record OY728153.1, on the reverse strand, counting down.
ACTGGAGCGGGCCACGGCAGTGGTGCGTGGCGCCGTCGCGCTACGCTGGAGAAACAAATGGAGGCCATGGCTAGGGCGGGCCACGACGGAGGGGCGCGGCGCCGTCACGCGGCATCTGTCAGACATGATCCGCGGCCTAAGGCCATGGAGGTTTTGGGGGAGGCGGCCAGAATCCGCCGGCCACTGGCACACTAGAAGGCGGGACCTAGGGGGCCCCGCGGCAGCCAAACCAACCAGCCATAATGTCCGGCCGTTTCTGAAAATACTGGAGGGTTAAAACCCCCGGTCAGTCGGCTCGGGCGGACCCCCACCGGATGATGCAACTGTTTCAAAATAGAGCCCCCCCCCCTTTCACCTCGTAGCTGGCTTCTAAGCCGGGCCTCATAACGGGCCGCTACGCTCGGTCGGACCACCCACACCGGGTCGGGCCGGGCCGCACGCACCGGGCCGTGCCGGGCGCCAACCCCCTATTTTCGGGCAATTTCGTTCGAACGCCCATATCATGGGTTACAGACCTATGAAAGATACAACGTCAGTTGCATTGGGATCCTTGGATCGAGTTGGTCATTTCGGTATATTACACTCATGGTTTTAGATAACTTTAGGTACATTCGGTTTGGTTTGAACTTGAAACCAACTGGGCCCTCAGAGCAGAAAAGATTATAACTTGAGCTCTGGATGTCCGATTGAAATGATATCAGCTTTGTTGGATTCCATTCAGTGATTTGGATTTTTTTAAATACTTCAACTGAGGTTTGGGCATAGTTGGAATCTGGATGGGTTGGATTGAACCCGAAATCCAACCGGGCCCCTAGAACAAAAAATATGATAACTTCTAGACCGGACCCCCGTTTGACGAACCATCAGCGACATTGGTAATCACATTGATAAACAGTACTTATGAGTATACCCTATGAGAGTTTGGGGTACAGTTGAGATACATCCGGGTTGGTTCGTACACGAAACCAATCGGTCCCCCGGGACTAAAAGGCTAATAACTCATGGACCAAGCGTCATATTGTTGTGCAGTCTGTTGTGTTGAGACCCCTACGATGAGGCGGCCCTTTAAGATACTTCTTCGTGGGACTTTGTGATAATTGGAGTATCGAACTGTAGCTCGTGGACAGGACCCTCCAAGAGAAGAGCGTACGGAGTATGGAGACCGTGTAGCTGGCTGAGACCTAATGACTGCTTGTCTGATTCGAGTCAGAGTGACTTGTATAGCCTAGTGGGGTGCACTACTGTGTTTGGGTGGCAGACCCATGGTGGGGAGCACTACTGTGTTTGGGTGGCACACCCACGGTACTTGATAGGAGGAGTACCTCTGCAGGCTATTGGGGGGTGAACTATTGTGTTTGGGTGACAGACCACGGTGGGGAGCACTACTGTGATTGGGTGGCTAACCTGCTGTACTCAGCAGGAGGAGTACCTCAGCAGTCTTAGGTTAGTCAGCAGTTCCTTGGAGTCATGAAAGGATCACTGTACTCGACAGAGATGGAGCTCTTCAGCAGTTGCGGTTTCGATAATGAAAATACTGGTTTGAGCTGAGTCAATGACCTTTGTGTTATCCTCATGATTGAGATGGGTTAATTGATAACTTATGTATATGTATGGGCATATACCTAAGTAGTGGTTATCCATTGATTTCATAGCAGTGTGATACCTCTTAATTGAGATGGGTTACTTGATAACATAGGTATAAGTATGGGCTTATACATAAGTAAGGGTTATCTATTTGATCCTTCTTTGTGGTTATCCTTGTTGGATTTAGTGAGACCTTGAGGGCATTGGGTTCCCTACTGAGTATCGTTATACTCACCCCTGTACGGGCTATGCCCGCACCTAGTTTTGTTTCATGCAGATGAAAAACAGCGCAGACAGAGGCTGAGTGTTCGTGGACTGGACGGTACCTAGAGGTGGACCTCACGACAAGTTAGTATCCAGATATGGACCCCACGACGAGTCTAAATCTGGAGGTGGACATCACGATGAGTCGGTACTCAGAGGAGGATGACGGGTGAGAGTGTTGACGAGGCTATCTGTACCTACCCTTCAGGTATGATCTGTGGTGGATGATCTAGGAGCTGTGCTATTTGTATCTACACATTAGGTAGGATTTGAGGTGGATGACCCAAGAGCTACATCTATTCTTATAGATACTTGTCTTATCTATTGTACATTTGTTCAGTTGTAGCTGTACTTTTCAGTTGGGTATGTATTCTGGCCTATTTACTTTTCAACAATTTCTTTTGTACTTATTGTTTGCTTCCATTTGTACTTTGTTGTGTTGTTTACTTTTATAAAGACAATTTATTCCCTTTTTATTGGGATTTATGCCTTTGATGCTAATCGCCAGCCCCTGGCCTATGGAAGGCGGGATTGGGGTAGTCACGGCACAGGCCCCGAGGATGGTTCAGAACAAATTGGTATCAGAGGAGTCAGTTCTACAACAGAACATATAACCCTGATATTTATTTTCTGTGAATCAATAGTGTTAATGATACCGAGTGTGGTTTTTAGTTCGGGGAGTCCAATGTTGGTGCGTGTGGCAGACATATCCATAGACCAGGACCCTGACTTCTGATTTCTGACTCAATTCTCGAAAACACTAATTGCGTGTGTGTTTTCAAAGGTTTCCCCTTAAAACAGCTCAAACCATGTGAGCTCACCAAGTATAATCATTTGACCGTGTCACATATGTTTCTTTCAGGATGCCTTTCCATAGACGATCAACTAGATCCTCTAGATATGTACGTACTGACATCCTGTCGAGCGATGAGACCTCGGTACATGGCCCCCTTTTAGTTGAGGTACCAGCAGAGGAACTAGTGGTACTACCATACATTGGGACACTGATGCCACCTGCCCCAGTAGTAGGCGATGCACGCTGCTTGAGTGAGCTGCATGAGTTCCAGCACCAGAGGCCACCCAGGTTCTGGGGAGAGACAGATCCACAGGTGTCTGAGGATTGGCTGGAGGCGGTGGTGAGAATATTTAGGATAATAGGTACACCAGCAGATGTCACGGTGTACCCTGTTTCCAGCCTCCTTTAGGCAGCAGTAGGCAGATGGTGGAGCCTGATGCTCATGTTTTGCGATGATATGACCTTCACCTGGGGAGACTTCGAGACCTTCTTCAGGGTGGAGTTTATATAAGTGACTCTACACTCCGAGTGTGCTCAAGAGTTGTTGCCTTTTCCGCATGATTTTCTATCAGCAGTCGAATCATCTATATGTAGTAGAAATATGATGAATAGGACCCTGAGGACCATACTAGCAGATGGGAAACCTCAGGATACAGGTTTGGTTGTGTAAGGCACAGGAAATAGAGCCAGCCATTCGAGGAGCAGGAAGTGTTATTCATGTGGCAGGAAGGGTTACATGGCACATGACTATCCAAATCCTTGCACAATTGATCCACATGCATTGGAGGAGCACCCGAGACCGAAGCAGCGGCAGGTACTTGAGTAACATCCGAGTGGTGGACAAGGTGGTAGAGCTACGAAAGCCGGTGGATAGGAGCGGAACTAGTGGATTCCTTTTTTTATTGGTACTTCTAGTTCCATGTTGTTGTTGTATTTGTTTCCTTGTACCATGAGCTTCAATAATAAAAGACATTTATCTTTGTGATGTTTACTTTCTTATCCTTTTGTTTGGTTTATACTGAGAGGTCCCGGTTAAAACTATTGACTTGACCCTAATATTCAAGATTTCTACTGGAGGAGAACCTATCACCTCACACTGATGCCGATAGTGTGACTCGACCCTTACAGGCGAGAGTGATAGTTGGATCTCTTGGTAGTAACATCGAGGCCTTATGACGCCATCCATGGAATGAATGTATCATTCATTTCAGTATTGACTGTATTAGAAAAAAAACGTGGTTCATCCAAGGGATGAGAGTAGATTTCTCTTTTTGGAAAAAGAGAAATCTTAGCAGCACTTATCGATCATAGGCGAAGAAGGGTGGTCATTGACCTACTTACCACTTCGGAAAACATCCTACCGACTAGAAATGGTATAAGCTACGATGGAGAAGGTGCAAATCATCTAGGAGTGGATGAAGACTGCATAGTGTAGTAAGAACCAAGAAACTGGCGCCAGTCTCAGAGCCTCGGGCATGTAAAATGTTTCAAGAAGAATAAATGATAAGGATGGATGAGTCTGTGAAGAAGCAAGTGTGGAGGCAGAGCTAGGAGAGCAGCATGACGTGGGGTACATTTTGACATGTTACAACCACCAGCCTTTTTTATCACTGCCGGGTTCAGGGAGCTGGAGGGCAGGGAAAAAGAGTAGCTGCATGTGGTCAATAAGTGTGACCCAATGTCTCTAAGAATTAATTGAGGGACAGTCTGTGTCCAACTCTAGCTACCGTTACAACATACATTGATACGAATCATTCTTTACTTCCATGATCTTGTCCCAGACGTAGAGTTTTCAGTAAGCCGTAGACTTGACCCTCACATCTGGAGATACCTTTGGGAGGAGACTTGATAATCACACATATGCCGACAGTGTGATATGAACCTCGAGGTGAGAGTTTTGGTTGGAATCTCTTGGTGGAAGCATTGAGGCCTTTGATGTTGGTCTTGGTATGGATTGGATTCACATTTCATAACAAGATTTAATGTATTAGGCAAAAAGGTTTTGGTTTATCTACAACGTTGGGATGGGTTTTCCTTGGTCGAAGAAAAGGGAACCTCAGGCAGCACAAAATAAACTCATGCAAAGGAGGGTGCGGTCGATCACTCTTGAGTCGGTCAATCATACCCTCGTGGCAACATGAGTTTTGAGTTTCAGTAATAATCAGGAAATAGAGGCCTCTAGAGTTTGAGGATAGTGACCACGTCATTATATGGGTCTCACCTCGATGAGGTTTATGAAGATGTGGCTGAGGCGGCAAGTTATATCTGAGCTTCAACGGACATTTCTAGGTCCTTAGCAGGGTAGGCGAGGTGGTTTACCGCTTGACTTTCCATCTCAGTTGTACTGGGTGCATGATGACATCCATGTATCTCAGCTGAAGAGATGCATACACGATCCTTCCCATCATTGACCACAGGGGGTTGGACGTCGATGACAGGGTGACATGCATGGAGGTTCCATTAGAGGTTGAGGATCGACAAGAGTGGGCCCTACGGGGATGGTCGATTCCTCTTGTGTACTTTCATTAGCAGCATAGGAACCTCCAGGAGACCCCATGGGAGAAGATGGCTCAGATGCATGCTCGGTACCTCCTTTAGTTTCCCTAGTTTTGTGTTGTAGCTTTACGATGATGTAAATCCCTGATGTGGGAGTAATGTAAAGACCTGGAAATTTCAAGGAATTTTTTTCTTAATTTCTTTGGAATTTTGCGAGTGCGTGGTTTATAACGGCACTTGATTCTGAGGCCAAGTGTGCCTTGAATCAATTTTTGATATTTAGATCGGGTAAATTCAGTGAATGAATGAGTGGGGTTTTTTATCTTTAGAACTGGTGCTCAGAATTGAAATCTGAGGGCACTGATAAACTCACGTCACCGGTTATTGCTTAGGGGGACCTTTTTGTAGTTTCTTTTTGAGCAGGTTGATGTTTAATAAATGGGGATTTAGATTAAAATGGATAAATTTTGTTATGTAAAAATTTTCTATTGAAGGTGGATTTAATCCTACAAAAGGGGAGTTATAGGAGGGGCCCACACCCACCTAACATCCCATGGGATGGTTTAGTGTGGTGGGACCCACACAAACCCTTAACTCCTCACCTCCCCATAACTCACCTTGACCTCTTAATCCAACTTTTTTAATTACTTGAAAACTTCCCATCTTAAAGGGGAGCCTCTCCACCTCCCATGATTAATGAGCCAACCAAGGTGATTAATAACCTTATTAATTAATTTTTTCACACCTCTTTACATTTTTATTGAATTTCATTATGATCTTTTAAATAAAGGGGACTTAATGAAATATTTTCCTAGAAAATATTTTGGGACAATTTGTGGAGGGCCTTTGTGTGAAGAAAGACGGAAGTTCCTTCTTCGTGAAGAACTTCATCCTCCCACGAAGAACGACTCCATGCCTCGATGATGAACGGTTCTCCATCCGTCGGATCTCCAAAGAATGATGCTCGAGCTGGATCGAAGGACTTTGAGGAAACGATGAACGCCAATAAACATAGTCATATTCATCTCCTCCCTTGCAATGACGTTGACTAGCGGACGTCCACCCTCTAACGATATCGTCAATAAAAGACGAACGACATGAGGTAGGGGTTAAATTATTTTCAAGTGAATTTAAGACTGTGCTTTGGCGTATTTAATTTATTTTGGACAAATGTTAACGACGTAATGGGAGGAGATCGAACTACACGAACACGGCCGATTCCCCTCCCTGTTTCCTTGTTTATCATCATTGGCTTTCAAAGTGAAGGAGGCATCGTGTCGTAGCACCGCACGGGGATGAATAGAACTGTGGCCGGAGTGGGCCGCTACGGTGGTACACAGCGTCGTCACGCCATGCTTGTGAAGTCTAAGGAACTGGGGCCGGAGCATACCATATAGGAGGTGGTGTGCGGCGCCGTCGGGCTATGCCAGAGAACCAGATAAAGGTTGCGGCCGTGGCGGAGGTTCGCGGCGTCGTCGCGGCGCGCTGGTCGGATAGGAGCTACGGCCTAAGGCCGTGGTGGATTCGGTGGAGGAGGCCGAATTCGGCCGGCCATCGGCACACCAAGAGACAGGACACCAGAGGTCCCGTGGCAGCCACACCGGCCTACCATAAAGGCTGTCTGTTTCCAAAAATACTGGGGGGTTGAAACTCCCAGTCAGCCGGCTTGGGCAGACCCCCACTAGATGGGTCCGCCATTTCAAAATAGAGCCACCCGCCCACACCCCACGGCCGGCTTCTGAACCGAGCCACAGGCTGGGCAACAAGCACTGGGGCGGGTCGGGTCGACCCGGTTCGGGCAGACCCAGGGGGTATTGGGCTGTGTCGGACAGGGCCCAAACCCCCTATTTTTGGGTAATTTTGTTCAAACGCCCATATCTTGGGCTACGAACCTTCGATCGACACACTATCAGTTGCATTGGGATCCTTCAATTGAGACAGTCGTTATGGTATATTACACTCAAGGTTTGGGAGATCCTTGGTTATGACCGGGTTGGTTTGGTCCTGAAACCTATCGGGCCCTCGGAGTAGAAACTCTTATAACATGAGCTCTGGACGTCTGATTGACATGCCATCGACTTTGTTGGATTTATATTAGTGAGAATGATCTTTTGGCATACATCACCTGACGTTTGGACGCAGTTGGAATATGGTCGGTTTGGATTGAACCCAAAATCCAACGGGGCCCCTGGAACGGAAAAGCCGGTAACTTCTAGACCAGACGCCCATTTGACGAACCGTCAGTGAAATTGGTAATCACGTTGAGAAATGCTCAATTATGAGTATATCCTATGATATTTTGAGGTACAGTTTAGATATGGCCGGGTTGGTTCGTACACAAAACCAACCGGCCCCCCAGGACTAAAATGCAATTACCACACAGACCAGGCGTCCGATTGACGCGTCTTCTGTTGTGTTGAGACCCCTACGATGAGGTGGTCCTCTGAGATACTTCTTTATGGGACTTCATGATACATGGTGTATCGACCTGTATCTCTTGGAGCAGACCCTCCCGGAGAGAGCGTTCGGTGTACGGAGACCGTGTACCTGACTGAGACATGATGACTACTTGTCTGATTCGAGTCGGAGTGACTTGTATAGCCCAATAGGGAGAAATATTGTGTTTGGGTTGTAGAACCATAGTGGGGAGCACTACCGTGTTTTGGTGGCAGACCCATGGTACTCGACCGGAGGATTACCTCTGCAGGCTATTAGGGGGGGTGCACTACTGTGTTTGGGCGGCAGACCCCGACGGGGAGCACAACTGTGTTTGGGTGGCTAACCCGTGGTACTCGACAGGAGGAGTACCTCAGCAGTATTAGGCTTGTGAGAAGTGCCTCAGAGTCGTGATAGGATCATTGTACTTGATAGAGATGGTGCTCTTCAGCAGTTTCGGTTTCGATAATGAAAATACAGGTTTGAGCTGATTCAATGACCTTTGTGTTTTACTCATGATTGAGATGGGTTACTTGATAACATAGGTATATGTATGGGCATACACCTAAGTAGTGGTTATCCATTCATTTCATATCAGTGTGATACCTCTTGATTGAGATGGGTTATTTGATAACTTAGGTATAAGTATGGGCTTATACCTATGTAAGGTTTATCTATTTAGATCCTTCTTTGTGGTTATCCTCGTAAGATTTAGTGAGACCTTGAGGGTATCGGGGTCCCTACTGAGTATCGTTATACTCATCCCTGTATGGGGTATGCCTACACGTTGTTGTGTTGGATATAGACGACAGACAGCACAGACGGATGCCGACTGTTCGAGGACTGGACGGTACCCGGAGGTGGACCTCACGATGAGTCAGTATCCAGAGATGGACCTCACAACGAGTCAGTATCCAGAGGTGGACTTCACGACAAGACGGTACTCAGAGGTGGTTGACGGGTGAGAGCATTGAGGGGTTTATCTATACCTACCCTTCAGGTAGGATCCGTGGTGGACGATCCAGAAGCTATGCTATCTGTACCTATCCTTCAGGTAGGATTTGAGGTGGACGACCCAGGAGCTACTTATATTCCTCCATCTGCTTGTTTTTTATGTTGTACTTTCATTCAGTTGTAGCTGTACTTTTATGTTGGATTTGTTTTCTGGCCCATTTACTTTTTAGCACTTTCTTTTTTACTTAGTGTTTTCTTCTACTTGTACTCTGTTGTGTTGTTTACTTTTATAAAGGCAATGCCTTCCCTTTTTATTGGGATTTACACCTTTGGTGCTAGTCTCCAGCCCTTGGCCTTTAGAAGGCGGTCATGGGGTAGTCATGACATGGTCCCTGAGGACGAGACTTGATAAATAAATTAATAACATGTTTTAAACCATTATACTGGAGGTTAAATCATGGAAAACTCAAAAAGATGTTTGAGGAAAGGTTTATCTCAACACACTTTTCTTATGTGAGAAAGTTTCATTATTCACCACTTATTTATTATGTGTGGTGTATATATACTACCCCTAGAAATATCAACTCATAAATATCATTGTATTCATTATATTAAAATAATTAAATTTGAATGGGACACTTTTTTTAAAAAATTATAATGATTATTCAATATAAGATGAATCCTTTGGGCTTATACGTCACTGGTTAGGGAAAAATTTAAAATAATACCCTCGAGGAATCAGTAGCCTCAGGAGAAGAATCGGTTTTCCAAATAATACGGTTATATACCAGATATGAAAAACTATATTTTGAAAGGTCTTGATGGTAATGGTATTATGTACCTAGGAAAAATAGAATCAAATAATTAAGAACTTCCTCTATTGAGATTTAGTTATAATGATAATTATCCATGAGATTATTTCTTTGGAATTATCTATCGATAATTTTTATTCTTATCTTATTTATTAAATTTCATGAGCCTCAATTATTTACCATTCCGTATTGATTATTACTTAACAAGTCATTTTAATTGCATGTGTTTTCCGTTAGTAAAATTCCATATAGATTATTTCTCATTGACTAATTATTTATTCTAATGTACATATCCTTAATAATCATTTAAGATCATTATAATTATCTTTCACTTTACCATGTTATGAATTGGAAACTTTTGAATGGTTTTCAAGGAATTTTTAAATTTTATTTTAGTTCTGATTTATATTCTCTTTCTAATGTAATATGGGTTTCATGTATGTGATCTGGTTTTTCCAATACAACTATACTATTAATTCATTGGGGATGGTATAACTTTAATATTATGTTAATGTAAAAAAATGTTGCACCAACTCTGGGAATCTGGCATCATATTCATTGTAATAAATTTTATTCATGCTTTTTTAATGGTCAAAAATATTATGAAAATTTTGATTCATAATGTAATTTTTTTAATTACATGAATGTATAATATATATTAATGACATTGTATTCACACCATAATAAATAATTATTTATTAAATAATTTATTTAGTTAAAAAAATGATAATTAAATATTTATTTAAAAAATTATGAATTGAGTATTATTTTTTTATTGAATGAATTATAATTATTAAAATATTTATTAAATAATTAAATAAATGATTAGGAGGATGTGCTGTGACATCCAAATATTTTATCATCTTAATCGTTTTAAATAATTATAATGTATTTTATTGATTTAATTGCATGTAACATTGACTTCAAAAGTACTGAGATATGCTCTTATGTGACTATATTAAACTAGTTTTTAATAATTTAAAATATGAATTGGAATGCCTCAATTATGAAAATCATATTTTCCTAGAATTATAAAATAAATTCCTCAGTTTTTTGTAAAATTAGAAATCATCTAAAAGTAAAAAAAATTCTGAATTTTTTTCTCATGTAATAAATTTATATAATATTAAATTTAATTAATCAATATTGGTAAATGATTTTAATTAAATTTAAAATTTATATATTCAATAATTTTTTTCTTCATTCAACTCGTGTTTTCAATACAAATTGGATAAAAATAAATCCTATTTTATGACTAAAATTATATGTATTTAAAGATGATATTTTTCATGATTTGTGTGCTTAATTACAAATTATTTCCTAAAAATTATATAATAATAATCATGGAAAATTTATTCCATATTTATAATCTTGAGTTTCATATTTTTGAATAGTTCCATTTTATGATTTTTCTATGTGAATAGTAATTGGTGAAATATTTATTGCCTTAGTACAGGGTAAATATGCTCAATCTATGTTAATACTATGTGATAAGTTCATAATTTTTCATATTAATTAATATTTAATAATGGTAATTGTACCATTGTAATCTCATTCTCTAAATGGATAACTTTAATGGGAACTTTTCCATGATAATTACCAATAAAATATTTTAATCAATGAAAGTTTCAAATTGACACTCTCTTAGTTTAAAATGTTCAATTTTTGTCCACATTGGGAAAATTCTTGTTATGAATAAATATAAATATCATTTTCATGAAAAATGTAAACATATTCATTATGATAATTTTATATAGTTTTTTAATTATATAATTACCTTAAATTCTTGCACAATGCTAATACAGTATTTATTCAATTAATAGAACACTAAAATAAATGATTTTAGAAATAATAAAAACGTGTATAATTTTAGTGATTTAATGTGTTATAAAAATAATAAGATAAATATGAAATATTATTGATTTATAAATGAATTAAAATCTTAATACAACTTTTTCTTGATTTATTTAATGAAAATTTAAATTAATGTTATCAAAATTAACAATGATGATAAATTATCAAAATAATATTTAATTAAATTATTTAGAAATCCATAAAATCATGAAAGAGTAGAAATTGTAATATATGGTTGAAAAATTCATCCAATATCCATTTATGATTCAATAGTTACCTTTTATGTGAAATTATAAACCTTTAAGATTGGAAAATAATTTATCGTGGATAATGTTAAAATAGGTTAACAAAGGGGTTAAATCAAATTATATGGATTAAATAACCCCAAATCATATCTAAATATTTATATCTAATGGTATTTATTTCATATCATACCCTTGGTTTGAAGCCCTTATCATTTAGAGTCGTATGTAAATGATAATGATTATATTATAATTTAATATTTTTAAGAAATTCCAAATGTGCCCCTAATTTCAATAATAAATGGACATCCATTCATTCAATTATTTACACCATATTAATAAACATATCTTGTACAATCACTAAAAATTCCATTTATAAAAATACTTTTCCGTCTAATTGAGGTTATGTTCTCTAGAAAAAACCTACATTAATTTCCTATTGAAACAATCTAAGGATGGTCTCTTGGAGATGATATATTTTCATTACCTAACCCCATTCAATTTATTTCTCATTTTACCCATTCTAGGTCACTTAAATTTATAATAAAATAATAAAATTGTTTTAATAAATATATTCAAATTTTATAATTATTATTAAATAGCAATTATCCACCATCTTTCCCATCAAATAGGAAGTGGAAGTATCACTAATTCTTACATAGGACTTACCATATCAACATACCTATAAAATTCCTTTCACATACCCATATTTAATGGATGAGTATTATGATGGGTTTAATATTTCAAAATGATAATTATGAAATTATTATATCTATTAAGTGTTAAATCATATCAACCATGGCATGATTCGACCCAAATTTGGCCTCCAGCTACAACTACCTCAAGCCCACCCCCATAGTCTTGGGGTGACGACAAACCCCAAAGGCATAACTAACATATTGAGGCCTTTTCCTAAGAACCTTTAAACACACACATTGGACACTTAATAAAAAAGTGCAGAGGAAAAATAAATGATGGATGTAACACTACTAAAACTATATAAAATACATATAGACCAATAACTAGAGTGAAGTATAGTAGTGTATATTGGAAAAAAAGTCAAAAAATACACACCAAAACTAGAAACATGTCCCAACCTGAATGAACATTAAAAGAGAAAAATGATAAGTATATACATACCCAATGTGGTGGCAGAAAAAGGTGATGGGGAGCATTGAAAGATACAAATGTTGAGTTATGAACTAAAAAGAACAAGGTACAATAAGAGAGTTCAATTCAATCCAATAAGAGTGTGAAATAGAACACTTCAAAATATAAGGTTCTCAACACGGTGAAAAGATTAAATTCTTGTTGACACTTCTATACCTATAGCATTAGATTGGACTCATCCAACAAAAATTTCCTAAAGACAAAAAGAACGTGGAATACCCCATGGGTCTTCACCACTCCATAAAAGAGAGTAACTATTCCAAAATATTGGGTACTTATGTATGATATATATATATATGCTCAATTAAAGAATCCCAAATGAGAGTGTAAGGGGATATTCAACTCATAGCTCATCCCATGAAGAAGAGTAGATAATAGTTCTAAAAGGAGTCCATCAATAATTCCCAGCATCTCACGCATATGTGCTCAACAAATAATTCTACAGGGCCCAAACACCACACCATGATACTATCCGATATGGGTGGTGCTTACTTTCCAAAATGGTTTTAGGTAGTGTCAAAAGGACCTATTGTGGTAGGCAAAGCATTCCTCATCCTTATGAGTACAATGCAACCTCAAACCATGTCTCGTCACAATGTCACACAACTAATGGGTCAAAAATACTATGTAAGGATCCAATGCCCTAGTATGACATGTGGTTCCTACTCTAATATTCACCATGGAACATCACTGTCTTGCCCATCAGCAGGGATACACTTTGGAAAGTCATCAGGGAATGCCTCTACCCAGTCCTATGGTTGGTTAAGCCTGATGTGTCATCAAGGGACTCCAATACGCATCCCAACTGGAGTGTTATTCCTAGTCTATTTCATTGTGTAACATCACTACCTAGATCTACATGAGGGTAAGCTGAGAATGTGGAAGAACTCCACTGCCTAGTCCTACTGAAGGTTCTATCGGAAAGATCATCGGGGAATTCCATTGCCTAACCTAGATTGAGAGTATGACCAGTACTACCTTCGTGGAATTCCATTACCAATATTAAATGGAGGTTAAACCCTATACATTATTCAAGGAAATACACTACCCATCCCAACTATACGATTACACTCAAGATGAACTTTTTATTCTGTATTATTGTTTTCTTCATTTTGCGTCACCTCAGCACGTGTCAGATTTGTAACATTTCACATCATAACTCAAAATATTATTTTGAGGTAACCATCGCATTGAATGTAAAAAACATTCAGTGTTGGAATCTCATGGGTAAAAATATGAGTTCAAACAAATGATATATATATGATTGATGATTTCTCAAAAGAGCTCAAGGAGTACACAGTTTGTGAAGGGATCATATAGCGTGTGGTCCCTATTCACTATTTGGACATGTCTTTAGTTGGGAAAAGGGTATCAGTCATGTAGTGGTATATTCCATTTAGGTGGAATTCATAGAGTGTCCAACCTATTTGAGTACTAGGCAGTCATTGCTAGCTATTTCCACATTCTCTGACCGCGTGTCCATGTACATTGGTACGGGGAATATGGGTTAAAACTAGATGATTCCTATGTTGACAACTTGTTTGTTGTAATTCTACATGGACCCTCCACTTGTGTAAAATGTCACATGTGTTTTTTAACTGAAAAAGGTGTATACTACATGTAGGGAAACACTACACATCGTTTCATCCTTATCTTTCCACAAACTCAACTGTCACTACTAAGAGAGGTTTTAAGATGTGTGTTTTTTATAACGTAGTGTGTAGTAATAATTTCTCTATAATGTTAAAATTTTATTCATATCTTCATCCATGCTTCAAATTGACCTCAACCGCCAAGGATTCTGCCTGGGTTCTACTTGAAAAACATGGATCTGGTCACGAATAAGAGTTTCGAACTGCCATTCATGGGAAATTGATTATTGGAATTAATGATAGTTTATTTCTTCATTATTCAAATAACCATTCATTAAACACTTGGTAATCTTGGCCCAATTTTATTTATTTATACACTTTTCACTATGATGATTCCAAATCTGTGATATTCACAAGATATCAATACCCTTTCATCGATCTGCCAAAAATTCGGGTACACCATTGAGTTCGAGTCACCAGACATATATTGAACAGGGAACCATGGGTTTTATCTATGAAGAACATAGAGAATGATGGACGAAAAAACAATAATATTAGTTTTATTATCATTTTCCAAGAATTCTTATCTAATCGATCGAGAACATAAAATTTATATTAGAAAACAACTGGAAATGATGTTTCAATACTAAGGGTAATGAAAAGGATTTCAAAATAAGGCACAGATCGAAGAACAATGTTCTATTTTATCAAACATTTAATCAAAATGAAATACTCTCAAATTGAATATCCCTACCTCTATTTATGATTGATCATTGGTGAATGATCCAAAAATTCAACAATCAGAAGAAGTTGATGTGTTCATCATTCTATGGTTTATCTTGATCTAGAGGGTTTTGTCAGTCGCTAACAGAGGAGGCGTGGACCTCTCACTAGAGGATGGGATAATTATGATCCAAATTTGGCCAATCCTCCCTAAAAATCTATTTATAATCTTTTTATTTGGTTAAGGTATAATTAATCAATAAATATAATAATTAACTAATTCAACTAAATGTACCTCCAAAGATAGATGGTTCTGGTTGTCCTGCCCGAACTCATTTTATATCTCTACAAGGGTATACATTGTGTTCCAGACAAAACGGTGGTCTCAGTTTTTGTTCCAGATCATCAATTTAAGAGTTGTCATTTTTAATTTAATTAACTATGTGTGCACAATATAAAATATATTTAATAATTTTATACACCTAATTTTGGGAACATAGGGCCTCAAAATCACACTCAGTCGTAGTGAAGAGCACCATAAATATATTTTAAAATATCTCAAAGTCTTATAAGAAAAAAATTGGTCTCTAAATTATTCCATCATTTAATATTTTCATCCCCAAAATGAAAAACTAGGAAAACAAGTCGGGATACTGAGCCCAGATCTAGATCCCCTTCTCCCTAGAACTCTCATTCATGTTTCCATGTTCCCACATCATGTAAAAAAAATAAATGGTCCACCATTTCATGGGGCACTCCTATTGATCCCTAATCTCCACTGGGTGCTCTGCCAAGGTGGATCCATTCTCAATGTATATCTCTCCCCATTTGATGACATGTATATAGTCTTACACGTATTTCCTCAACATTGACACTAAGAAGATATTATGTACCCGCTCCAACTATGGGGTAGGTCGAGGCAATAGACAACCTCATAAACTCTTTACGCAATCTCAAAAGGTGCAATGAACCTCATGGAAATCTTTCCTCCCCAATCAAACATATACATTACATGTATTAAGGATACACTCAAGAAAACATTTTCCCCCTTCTAAAAATACAAGGGCCTTCGATGATGATCTATGTAAGATTTATTTCTCCTACGGGCCATCCTCATCAGTTCATAGATGACCTGCACTTTCTCGATTATCATCTTCACAAAATATTTTCCCACAAGATATGTCTCCCCAATATCTATCTCAGATATGGTTGAACAATATGGTCCCCCATGTTGGGACTCAAAGAGTTCCATTTCTAAAGTAGAGTGGTAGTAGTTGTTTTGTGTAAAATCTATCAAGGGTAAGTGAACCTCAATGATCTACCGAAAGTCCAACACACAAGCCCTATGTACATCCTCTAGAACCTGAAAAGTTATATCAGTATGCCCATTGGTCTAGGGGTGAAATGATGTACTCATCCAAATCTAGGTCATGAATTACTCTTATAATACTCTCCACAATCATGATGTAAAAAATGAATCATGAGAAGATACAATCGTTGATGGTACCCTGTGGGGGACGATGATTACCCATACATAAAACTACCCAAAAACCACCACCAAAATTTTCTCCGTGATGGAAGGGAAGTGATCCATCTTCGTCAGTTAGTCATCTATCATCCAAATGTTTCCATGGTTCTTCTATTTTCATGGAATTCCCATGATTAAATACATCTATCTTCCAACCTATTTCATCTTCAGGATCTTCAGTGACTGTAACAAACCTGCTAGAACATGGTTAGCAGCCTTCACCTACTAACATATGAGGCATCCTGAGAGGAACTATGCTATGATTCATCTCATGTTAGACCACCAATACTATTTCTGAAGGTCTTTGAAAATATTCCAAACATTGGTATTCACATCCCAAGGGAGATTTGTGAAACTCCCACATCACCCCCAAGCACATCATGACTAGAACTATTGTTCACCCCAATAACAAGATGTCATTTTTTCTTCAATCAGAATATATATCTTGTAAATAATCCATGGATATCTGATCATGAAAGATGTGGTAGTCGATGTCTCCCCATTGATACTCTCTCACATTCTCAAGGTGAAATGTTGTCAAAACCAATGGTTGTAGAAAATATGTGCCCTCCTGTTTCGGAAGGGTCACCAGAAATGATTCTAACTTCTCCGAAGCATCCCACACATAGAGAGCCTAGAACTTCCTGCTATGGGAATATGCTGCAACATAACTCTTTCCTAGAGTAGAAACTATCTCAATGTTGAATCTCTATAAGAAATTCATCTTTATTCACTTCCTCATCTTCATGTCTCTTTAAGTGAAGAAATACATAAGACTATAATGATCTAATTAAACTACAAAGCACTCCCCCATGAGGTAGCGCATCCAAATACTCAATGAAAACAATACAAGTACCTGCACTATGCCATTGGTTTCATAGTTGTTCTCTGGGGGTATTAAATTCCTCGACCCATATTGGAGGACTACCTTTTGTTTCATCAACACAAAACTGAGCCCATCCCATGAGGCATCACAATAAACTATGAACTCAACACCTTCATATGGTATTCTCAAAAAATAGCACTGGCTAGCCCCTTCCTCAACTAATCAAAGGCCTTATGGCACTACTTAGACAAGGTAAATGATTTTCCCTTCCAAGTGAGTATTCTAAATGGGTCCATAATTCTGGATAATCCCAACACAAACCACTTGTAGTATACTCCCAAAACATGAAAACTACACACCTCCAACACATTCTTGGGTGGATCCAAAGAATGAAATTCGTTAATTTTCACTAGATCCACAACTAAACCTTTTTTAGAATTGAAATTCCACAGAATGTCGACCTAATATATCTAGAACTGAAACATCGAGAGATTTCTCTAAATTAGGTGTTCTCGAGAGAAACCCAAGACCATCCTCAGATGCTCTATAAGCTCCTCCTCTATTGCAGAGTTTACAAGTATGTCTTTATTGAATACAACAGAAAACCGCTCCAAGTATAGGTAGAAATATTAGTTCATCAATTCTATAAAATAATGGGGGAACTTTTCACAACAAATGGAATCACCAATAACATTTAGTGTCCATAGAAGCATGGGAATTCCATCTTTGGAATATCGGCCTCAAAAACACGCAACTAGTGGTAGTCAGACCTAAGATCAATCTTAGAGAACCATCTTCCACCTCATAACTAATCACAGAGGTTTTCAATCCTCAAAAAGTGGTTGTTTTTCATTCTCATGGCCTAGTTTAGGTGATGATAATCCATGAAAATCCATAAGCTCCCATCTTACTTTTTTTATAATAGAAATTCAGTTTCCTGTGGGGACATAATAGGTCTGATGAAACATTTCTCACAAAGTTCCTCCAACTACAACTGTTGATCCTAGAGCTCGTAATGTTCCATATGATATGTTGTATATGATATCGGGGTATTACCAGGATGCAAGTATATGAAAAAATCCTTCTCATCCATTTTTGGTAGTCCTAGAATGTATTTGAAGAGGACTTCCGTATAGTCCTCTGCAACATAAGGAACCCAGATTCCGTAATATTCCATTCCACCAAGGATTACCATCACTAGTTGATTGTTGATAGTATACAACCTATTACATAGAGAATATTTTGGTCCTACTAATGAGGTCCCTCTTTCCAAAAAAGAAGAACCTTATACCATCAGTACATAAGCATCTGACTAGTCGTTGATGATAGTCAATCTAGGATCATACAAGAGAAATTCAATACATTCCCAAAATGATATAGTAGGATTGCATCGTGAGGACCAAAATGTCTCACATGACCCTCTCTCCACTAGTAGATGTCTCAAACATCTATTAGAAAAAACTAATAGAGTAATAATTCAATGTGGGAACATCATGAAAAAACTGTTTCACCTGAACCTCCACTGGGTGCTCCAACTCCCAAACAAACAGTGTCAAGATAACTGTTTTTTTGGAACTTGTGTCTACTAATAATGAGAAATTATTAGAGTAATACAAGATCATACCTCAATCCATCCCATGCATTTTAGGATCATAGATATCTAAATCATGTAGTTATCTATAGCCCTATCCACAAGCTCCCTAAGCCAGACATGGGATAGTTAGTGGTGTTGGTGGAAGGATCTCATACTGATGTCCTCAACCTGAAGCTCCTCCAACTCCTCTGCCAACTCGGCCTCCATAAGGACCACATTATATTTTCCTAGGAGCTACCAGATCATGATTTTGTATCTACTATGGTAGTCCATAATCTATCTACATGGGTTTCTCAGCCCATCTTCTTGGGTATTCTCATGCCATTTAACCTCTCCTGTTACAGGTAAATCACCAATACTCTCTCAGATTTTTTGGTCCCCCAATAATTTCTTGGCCCTAAACACCCTTTTCCATGATCATGCTCAGATAAGGTTATTATATTTAGATATATCTATAGATTTCAAACTATTTTAGATGGATCATCTTTGTTTCACCCTCTTCTACATCCTACTACCTAGAATCCATCTCATGGAAAACTCTCTTTCACTAGTTCCCACTCTAGTAGTTTGATATAGGTGGGAAGCACAACGACACTACGCTGGTTCATATCTCTTTACAGAGTCCCTAAAATTCAACTTCTCTATGGAAAATTTTGGATGCCAATTCAACAATCTGATCCACCAGTGTACAGACAAACATGGGTATACAGACAATGAAATCATTCAAATCCTCCTCTACCTGAGGATGTAGATCTCTATAGAACCTTTGCGGTATTTCATGTTGGAACTATTGGAGTTTGATCAATCCATTTATGTCCTTAACCTACACTATATGGATGATACACTACTAAAATGGTTGAGGTACTGATACCTACCCACCTAGAAGAAGGGTATCACAAGATGGACCCTGAACATGGGCCTCATCACACATAAGGTCGTCATCTTGAATCAGAGATGGTGTCCTGGATGGATCTATTTGTGAAGGAACCCTTGAAGTTATCAAGGAGTATCACTTCCCGATGAGAATATACATTTATATCAATAAAAATGGGGATTTAACTCAAGAATTATGTTAAAACATATGATCCTATATGACTCTTGAACCATTGATCCCTTCAAAAAATGTCTTGGAGCTTTGAGTCCTCATTATGATATTCATGGTTCTGGTGAATGGATAGATCAGTCACCACACCATCACTAGACACCCTCACTAGAGGGACACACATAATACAATTTTATATTGTTTCTCTAAAACCAACCAAAAATAATTTGGGAAATGTCCGAACAAATACCCAAAGGGTCGCACCACCTATGATACCAATTTTTCATGACCCAAACCAAGACGATCCTTGAGGTGGAACTACCCTATACCCACCATTATAGTGTATGGGTTGTGTAAATAAGTAGAGCCATAACTAACTTTGGGAGGCCTTTTCCTAATAGCCTTCACTCAATCACACAACCAAATTAATGGAAAAGTGTAGAGGGGAAGGAAATAAATGATGTGATGCTGCTATAAATATACCAAATATTCATGGGACACTAAATTAAACAAATTATAGTAGAGCATAATAAAAATAAAAAGTGAAAAATATATCCCCAAACCAAAATAATATATCAACCTAACTAAACTGGAAAAGTGTACATATTTGAAAGATCCCAACTCTTGTATCTCAAGCTATCATCATCATACATCATCCCACCACCCCGTATCCCTAATCTCCTCTGATTTCTTGATCGACCTGCCCGCCATACTCAAAAGAAATTATATGTGTTAATAAAATTCCCATGTATGGGTTAGTATATGCACATTTAGTACAACACCCCGAAAAGATGAATGGGGCACTAAAAGATTCAACAGAAGGGGGAAGCAGTATATAGAACAAGTTATAGTAAGAGAGTAAACCTCAACCCAACAAGAGTGTGAAAGTAATCTTGTCCAAACACAAGGATCTCTACATGGTGATAAGATGATCTTCTCATCGAGTCTTCACTACCTATAGCAGGAGAGTGGATTCATCCATCTAGGTGAAGCTAAACTATGAAAGAAAGTGGTATACCTAGTTCTTGTCATTGAAAGAGAGTAACTCTAACCACATAGTGGGTACTAAAGTAGGATATATATGTATATACAGACTCACACACACACAGAGACACACACACACACGTATATATATATATTCTGAGTAAAAGAACCCCAAACAAGAGAGTAAACAGATCTCCATCTCATATCTCTACCCCAAAAGAAGAGTAGATAATGGTTCCAAAAAGAGTCCATCAATGATATACAACATCTCACATTTATTCCATGATCAAATATATTTATATAAGTAACTCAATCACCACACTTTTAAATTATCCCCTTTGGGCAGCACTGAATTGATTGCATGGTTTTAGGTTACGTCACAAATGCTCATCTTGGCGGGGGAAGGAGTCCCTCTTTGCCGGATGTCTAAATCTATGTCAAACATTGTATAATAACTATGTTTCATAATCACTATGACATGACTTCAAAGTAAGAATATAATTCCCTAGTATGATAGTGGAGTCTTACTCTGATAGTCACCGAGGAACTCCACTTCCTAGCCCGGTTGGAGGGTTACTCCCAGGAAACTCCTTAGGGAATGCCATTTCCCATTTCAACTGTAGGGTAAGGATAGTAAATCATAAGGTAACTCCATTTATCACCTCAGTTAGAGGGTAATGCTTGGAATATGTCATTGAGCAGAACCACTACCCATCCCTATTGGAGGTTATTCTTAAAATGTCTAGGAACTCCACTACCTAGTTCTATTAGAGGGTAATTCAAAAGGATCATCTGAATGTGCCACTACCCTACCAAGTCAGAGGGTAAAATTGGTACTATCATTAGGGAAGACAACTTCCCATCCCAGCTGTTGGGTAATCCACGTACTGTCATTAGGTAACCACACTGCCTAGCCCACCTGGATGGTTACTCCTGGGATTTTATGGTGATTCTGTTTGATTGATTCCATCATCAGGTTATTATTTAGCATGTTTCACACTTAGAATAATTCAAATCATATCAAAAACTCATATTTATAAGGTACCCCCACATTATACATGGAAAAAAATTTATGAATGTAATATTTTTGGCCAAAATACAAGTTTGAACAAAGAAGATATATGTGGGTGAAGATTTATCAGAAGAGCCAAAGGAGTTCACGACATGTGTGGGGACCCACACGGTGTGTGGACCTTCTTCAATACCTATATGTGTCTCTTGTTGGTACATGGATCCCATCCTTGAAGTGGTACATGTCCTGTTGGTGGTAGCATGTCACACCTATCTAGGCATCGGTCCATATTTGTATGTCATGTCCATGTACTTGGACCCTGTGTCTGTGTACATTGGTATAAGGCATGCAGGTCCACACATGATGATGGACCTTTGGAAAACATGAGTTTTTTACATATACATAGACTCCCCATCCATGTGACCCATCACCCAGGTTTTCTAATTGGGGAAGGTGTACACAGTGTGTAAGGCAACTCTTCACACAATGTCATCCTTATCTTTTCACAAACCATAGTGTTTCTATCGGGGGAGTCTATATGTCATTTTTTAATAATATAAAGTGTTCAGTCAGTATTTATAGAAAATGTTCATATCTTCATCGAATAATTTTTCTGTGCTTTCAATCGGCCTCAATTTCCTTGGATTCCGCCTCAGTGTTTCTCAAAAAATAAAATTCTGGCTGTGAATCATGGTTTTAAACCACCATTTTCCTGAAATGAATCATTAGATAGTAGATGATTTTAATTAATCAATATGTATGGAATCATTAATTTAAAACATTTTAATTCAGAACCATATCATTTCATTTATCATCCTTTCATCATGATGATTATAGATATATGCTTCACTCATGATATCTTCTTTGTTTTGTTGATCCACCGCAAATTCGGGCACCCGATCGAGCTCAGGTCACCCGAGAACTGTTTAACCAGGAACTATGGGATGTCATTAATGAATAACATTAAGAACAATGGAGAAAAGGCACAAGAAGTATGGTTTTAAATTTTTTCCAATCTTTCTGGACCAATTGATCAATAACAGGCAATTCAGCATAGAATTCAATAGGAATATATGTTTCAATGTTCAGGATCTTGTAATGTTTTTTAGAAAGAGGCAAAGATTAATGAACACCATTCTATTTTAGGAAAATATTAATCAAAAGGGAATAAACACAGATTAAAATTCACTACCTATATTTTGGATGAAACATTTCTAAAGAATGTTCCCATGAAATGATCAGAAGAATCTAATGTGTTTATCGTGATTTGATTCATCTTGATCCATAGGTTTTTCCTCAATTTCCAATAGAGGAGGGGAGGAGATATGGATAGAATTTGGGAGAAGTATGATCTAACCTTTGAAAAGTCTCCCTAATGAGGTGTTTAAATTATTTTTATTACTTCAATATTTAAATAATTAATCAATCAATTAATTCACTTAAACCCAAAACGAATGAATGAGGGGTCCCGATATTGCATTTGAACACATTTTATGTTGTGGTTAGGGTAAACATCATGTTCCAAACCCAAACGTGGTATAATATTTCTGACCTGATCAATAGTTTAAGAGTTATCCTTTTTTTAATTTAATTATACATGCATAATATAAAATATATTTAATGTATTAATAAAACTAATTACGGGCACACCAAGCCTCAGAATGACACATCGTCTTAGTTTCTAGATATAATAATATAATTAGAAATATTTAAAATCATTATATGGTTGAAAACAACATCTCTATATACCTTCTTACATTCCTCTCCATTGGGAAATGATATTGTCACTTCTATGTAAGTGTGGAGTACCACCCCCACAATGTGATGTGTTTTTTTTATTTTTATTTATATTCAACTCATATTATTATTATTATATATTTAATAATTATATATAATTTATATGATATAATATTGAATCTTTAATCAAAAAATATTAGCAAATTTTATTTCATTCATGTTTTTGAAATGTGAATACTCTTTTTATGATTCTATAAGTCCAACCACACCCATGAACAGTGTATTCATTTTCTAAATATAACATTTATGGAATTATATAAATATATAAAAATTTTATATTTCAAATTTATGTCATTATTTACATTCTTTATATTATGTAACATTGATTGAATTATAATTAATGAAACTACTGAACCAAAAAATTCATGAAAATAAATCATTTATTACAAAATAAATTGTTTTTAATAAATATTTACAAATATAATAGTGATGAAAAATTATAATTAAGTCAAAAATTATATGATATATATTAATAAAGTTTTTTTAATAGTTATCTAATTATTCTATATTTATTATACCGTAGTTATGAACACGTATAATAGAAATCAGCTCAGAGGTAAGTATTTACTTGAGAATCTCATTATTACTCAAGACTGTTTATGTTAATGTCTTTAATGGGGGAATATTTTTCGTCCACATATATAATTTCCATTAAATATGTTGAATAATATTTCTATAACTCAACAATGGTCTATTTATTTCATTTTTACAAATTATAAACTTTTCAAAAAATGTTTTTAAATGAATCTTTTTTTCATTTTCTAAACATGGTTCCTTTTAACTTATTTAAAATAGTGATAAATGAATGTTCTTTGTCTTATTCAACATGGATAACATTTTTTCCCCTAATTAATTAGAATTTATTTTTATTATCTTCTATTTTTATCCAATTTACTTTCCAAATAATATTTTTTACTTTATATTTGTGAAGATTTAAAAATAGGTGATTTCAATGTGAAAAAGGATATTTTCCTCAATTATTTTCCAATAATATTTTAATCTATATTAATATAAGTTGAAATATTGTTGGTAATTTCATTTTATACTAAATTTATATTTTTTAGGATACCAACTATCATATTTAATTGGATAGTATACGATTGGTTTAGCAAGGGATGTACTATTTTGATACAATTATCTATATTATTATGGATGCTTTTTGATGATGTTTATTTATTTGGCTAATTATTAACACATAATATTATAGTTTCTATACGAATATTTATAGTTATTATGTTTCAAACCCTTTCATATGATGAATTCATTGGACATAGTTTGGGATATTTGGGGCCCACTACAGCCCCTCGTTGCATCGATAGATCTCATGAGATAGAATAACATGGATTTTGGTTGATTTATTACCCGTTTTTGTAAGAACCTCAAAAATAGGTTTATGATGTCTAATATTATGAATTTATTCATTATGATATTAGTTATTTAATTTTCATGTGATTATTTGATTACTTGAGATATCATCGTATAATTTTCAAGAATGTTAGATTATTTATAATGCATATCATTATTATCATTTATTTTTTAAATATTATACTTTATAACTATGTTACTTATGAAATGGGATGTGTTATTTGATATTTATCATTCCATAATTTATGACTTATTTACTCATGTTATCTTCCATTTTATACATACCCTTACTGAGAATTAGAGAACACCCAATTCTTATATTTATTATTCCATGGGATACTAGGAAGTGTGTTATGATTGATATACTAGGATATAATAAATGGAATAATGGTGTAATCAAAGAAAATATTATGTTATTATTTCTAAAAAATGTAATTTAATATTCATAAATATATATATAGTTTTCAAATACTAATAAACTATTTTTCCATATGGGATATGATTTCTTGTATCTAGAGACAATTTAATAAAGTATCCACTTACTTTGGACTACTATGTTCATAGTTTTTATAGTTGGTATCTTAGAATGTTTAGTATATACAATGGGGAAAAGAATTTGGAACACATATATTAGGTAATGATACCTATTGATAAACGTTGAGAATATTCATAATGGATCATAGATTGTAATTATGAGATTATTTGTATATTAATATTTAATGTATGTTATGAATTTCAATAGTTTTTAAATTTCATGTTTTGATTCGTAGTATAAACTATATTATTCCATTTAATGGTAATGGTTACAAGTTAATGGAAGGAAAAAACTATCAATAAACATAAGACATTTAGGGATTTACATTCTTGTAATGATAATGAAGGTGTAACAAGAGCTACAACTATAGCTGAACAAATTGTTACTATATTATGATAGAAGACTCAGGTTATGACTAATAAAATCATCCATATGGATCATCCTAGTGATCAATATCTTGGGGTAATAATATTATACCATTTCTTGATTCTAATTAATCCATCATTCAATGGAACTAGAAATCTATCTATAGCTAAATAATGAATTTAATTCATAGAGAATATATTTCTCACTTTGGAAAGCAATAAAAGGGAGAAAGTTGTTATGTATGTGTATAATCCCTTATGGGATGCAGACCAGTAGTGGTAATTGATTCAAAACTCTAAGGGTGATGGGAAAATATAAATAATAGAGAAGAATTATTTCAAGGAACTTTTCTATGAAAAATATTTTCCTCATGAACAATGAGTTGAAATGGGGAGAATATTACTTAATGTATCATGAAAGGATGATTAAAATGTTACTAATTGTTGGACTACTTTACAAGGTCATAAATTCAAGCTACATACTATAGATAAAATCTCAAGGGTAATATTATCCTTTTATTTTATGGGAATAATCCAATCATTTAAAGGGATCTAGTCTCCAAGACATTCTCATCATATGAGGACATAATATCATTTCCTATCACAAAAGATAATTAATTCTCTAAGTCATATGTATTTGTAAGATATAAAGATAAGAAGAGGGTTGTTTCATGCTATGGGAATGTAAATAAGGAAAACAGGAAGAAGGGACATGTAAAATTTACATACTTCAATAAATGTGGGAAGAAACATTAATGAAAATGTTTACATGGAATGATAGTTTTATAAAAGTAAAGAGAGAAAGGACAACATGATAATGATTTAAATGGAAAGTGGAATCTTCCAATGTTAAATGCTTCAACTATAAGTATATGAGATACTGTGAAAATCAATGTCCTAGACTAAAAAGAATATACCCTAGAAATTCCTAAGGGATAATGGATAATCTTTTGAGATCACAATAGATAAGGATGATGTAAGAAATGATACGGTGTTATGTACTTTAATTATATAATCAAATTTAACCAATAAAATATTTTACTATGGATCATATCATTATTTTATATCATTTATGTTAACTAAAAAATAGATATTTTAATAGCACTAAAATAATGAAGTTATTAATCATGATTCTTAGTAAAAGTATGATCATAATATGGATGATTCAGTCAGTTCCCAATATTATCTATTAATGTTCCCTATTTATATAATTTACTATTATACTGATGGTGGATTTGGATAAATTAATTGGTATTTAATGGATTTCAATATATAAGGAAAAAAATAAATTTCAAAGAGAAGAAAAATTATGATTACTAATGAATATGTGGAATTATTTATTCTTAATATATAAACATTATCAGATTCAGTTTTTGATCCACCAAAAAAGATCTTCTAAATGACATTCTTGGGGAAGAATATACTATAGGATATATGGATAGAAAAGGTAAACATACAATTGAGGATGTACCAGTCATGAAATAATTCATTGATCCATTGCCTATGGAAATACATGGACACCCACTAGAGCTCAAGATTAATTTTTATATTTATTTAATCCCAAGTGGAAGACCAATATCAAATATTCCATATGGAATTGAAACTTTGAAATTGGAGAACATAAAGAAAAAACTAGAGTATTTTTTTAAATAAAGTACTTATAATCACTAATGTGTCACCTTCGAGATCCCCAATTCTCTTTGTTAAGAAGAAAGATAAATCCATGATACTATAATTTGATTATAGAATAATTTATTCTATTATGATAAAGAACAAGTATCTCATACCTATTATTAATGAATTTTCCAATAAAATTTATGGATCTAAATATTTTTGAATGATTTTATTTCATTCTAAATATCAATAATTGATAGTATATAAGGAATTTATTCAAATGAAAATAAATTAAATGAGTTTTAGACATTATGAGTTTATATAAATCCCATTTGGAGTTAAAAATAAACCCTATTTTTTCATGGATCTAATGAATAGTTTAATTATAGAATATGTGGATGATTTATTTGTGTTATTTAATGGTGATATCTTGGTGTACTATATGTGTTTTGAGAACTAGGAAAATCACTTGTACATCATTCTTGAGACTCATATAGAAAATGATTTATATGGTGAAAATTGAATGTTTGAATTATAGCTTCAAAACATTTAGTGATATATTTCCCCCAAGGATGGAATATCAGTTGATCATATGAAGAATGTAATTTCAATAATGAAATATACCAATTAAAATAAATGATGTGTGTAGTTTCATTGGTTTGGAATGATAATATCAGTTCTTCATTCAAAACATTTCCAAATTGGCTAACCCATTGACAAATATTACTCGTAAAGTGGTTTAGTTTATGTGAGAAAATGATTGTGAATAATGTTTTGAATAATAAAAGTTGATATTTGTGAATTATTCTATTTTAACTCTACCATCATGAAATAAAGTATTTGTGATATATAGTGATTCCTTGAAGAATAGTGATGGTTATATCCTTACATGAAATGAAAAATTAATTTCATATACATCCATAAAATTAATGAATCCTGAATAAAAATATCCTACTAATGATCTTGAATTAGAAGTTGAAATAATTTATATGAAGATATGAAAATTTTATCTATATGGTGATAGATGTGAGATTTACAAAGGCCATAAGAGCCTAAAATGCATCATTTCACGAAAATAGCTTAACCTGGGGCTAGGATGATGTTCCGAGTTAGTCGAGGATATTTATTTCATGATATAATACGACTGAGGGAGTGAAACTAATCTAGTTGATGCATTAAGTATGAAGGATCATGGAGTTTTGACCAAAATGAACATCGAAAGGGTTCATATGTTCATGGATTTTGTAAAAATCGATTTGGGAATTATTAATTATGGGGAAACATCACTCATTTTTTATATGATTATCAAACCAGTTTTTTTGGAGAATGTAATATGTTTTAAGCCTGATGTGGAGGATTTTCAAAAGAAAATAAAATCCCTAAATGATTGGAAATTTTATTACTTCGTATACAAATATGGTGTTCTGTAATTTTGAAGGACACTATGTGTAATATATATACCTAAAAATAAGGGGTATTTTTTCGATTCTGTTCATAGATATAATTTCAATATAAATCTGGGAAGCATCAATTTGTATAGTGATTTGAAGGATAATTTTTTACTGGATAATAAAATATAGAAAATTACTAATTATGGGTAAAGGTGTTGGGTTTTTCAATAGGTAGTGGATGAGACACAACATCCAAGATTAATCATGAAAGTAGTGCTTATTCCTACATTGGAATGGGATGATATTACTATGAACATAGCTACTAGATTACCAAATACTCATATAAATAATGGTGTGATATGGGTTACAACTTTTCAACTTACCAAATATACACATTTCCTCTCTATATGGTAATGTTTTACTATTGAGTGACATTCAGGACACTATATTAATTAATTTGGAAGACTTCATGGTATACCTCATTAATTTTTTTTTAGATTTTGATCCCCAATTTGCATTTAAATTCATTAAATAAGCAATTAATAAGGATGTTGATGTTCAAAATCATTTGAGTTCCACTTATCATCCTCAAACACATAGGAAATCAGAAAAGGACATCCAAACATTATAAAACATGTTGAGTTCAATGTCACATGAATTTTAATGTATTTTGGATCATTATTTATGTTTGGTATAGTATTACTATATTAATAGCTTCCATTTTAGTATTCAAATGGAACCATATGAAGCATTATATGGAAAGACTTGTTATACTCCAACTAATTGGGATGAAATTAATGATAGGAAGCTTATTGAAGATAATATGTAAGGGATACTATAGTGAAGGTAAGTATTATTCAAACTCATATCAAGGAATCTCCATATAGAAATAAAATATGTTCTGATAATGAGATGAATTATTAGATATTTCAAGTGGGATATCACATTTTCCTGAAGGTACCTCCATGGAAGGGTGTTATAATATTTAGTAAAAAATTAATACTAATCCCAAGGTACATCATACCTTTTTAAATCCAGGAAAGTTTTATATTTTTGGATTTCTATTTTCCAATGCCCCTAGCCATTCTAAAGTAAAAAGTGTGTTATATATATATCATTATTAAGGAAATATGATCCATACCCAATGAATCTACTCACTTCCAAATAAATATAATTGAACAGTAATATATCTACTCTGAAGTTCCTATCTTTATTATGTACACTTTAGAACTAGGGTTGAGTAATTAGATGACTCTTTAGGAAAAGGATCATTGGAATTCATATGTTAAAAGAGGTGATGTGGGAACCTTAGATAATAATGATAACAAACTGGCCAAATATATTCTTGATATGAAATTATGGAAGTTGTGAAGATTATGTATTTTTTATGGATGAAAGAGTTTAACACCCGCTTATTTTAAAGTATGTCTCCATTTAAATTAATTTAATCTATTCCATAGCTTTCCATTAACACAACACCAAGTTCAAATTATTACGAAGTATTATTATTTGACCATTATAACATAGATGTTAGAAACGGTTGGTATGAATAGGACTAACTAATTTATGAATATAATATTTTTTACCCATTAATACAATAGATTCATTGGTTATCAATAAAAATATTAATTACATTAAAGAAAAATAATTTTTTTATAGAATACCATTTGTGTGTGAATAATATATTTATATCATAATAAATTGGATGTTTTAAAATTTTTAATGATATAAATGAAATATTAATATTTTATAATTAATGAAAATAATTTACAATTGACCTATAGTTTTATTAGGCCTTGGATAAGAGTAAATCATGTTTAATGATTAAAACTATATTTTTTAAAACAAGATTTTCATAGCTTTTTGTGAACATATTTTAAAATTAATTTATAAGAATTATATATATTGAAAATTGAAAAATATATTAAATATTTAGAGTAAATATGATGAAAATTGGTAAATAGTTCCCTCTTATTTTTTTCATTTTGAATAATAATTGTGGTAAATTTATGACCTTGGATATGGGTAAATCAATTTAATCTAGGTTAAAAATTTATGATAAGGTTATAATATTTCTCATTAATTATTATATAATGAATTTCATTCATCCCTTATCAAATTATTCTATAACATAATATTTTTAATGGACACTTATCAATGAAAATGACAGATATAATATTTAAATAAAAAAATCATACAAATTAGAACACTCTTTGTTTTAAATTTATAATATGTGTCCACATGGAACAAATAGAGAGTTATGAATGAATATAAATGTAAAATTTTTGAACAACGAAATTATATTAACAATTATAATTTATTCATAATTTTTTAGTAATTATATAATTTCATTAAATGTATGAGCAGGACTAATACATTATTTATTCAATTAATATAAAACTAAAATAAATGATATTAAAGATAATAAAATTGATTTAATTTGAGTTATTTATTGTGTTAATGAATTTTTTATTTTTAATACGACATATTTGTGATTTATAATTATATTATATTAGTAACAAAAAAAATCATGATGTATTTGACGCTAATTCAAATGAATACTTCTAAAATTGACATTACAGATAACTTATCAAAAATATATTTTATTAAATTATTGAACAAAAATATAAATCTTGAAAGAGAAAAAGGGGTAATATATTTTCCATAAATTCATCCCTTTCATATTTATGGGTACATAGTTACCTTATATGTAACATTATAACCCCTTATGAGTGAATAATATTTTACTGCGATTAATGTTAAAATATGCTAACTATGAGGATATACTCTATCATAAGGTTTAAACCACCATGAAAACTCACCGAAATTTTATTTATATATTATATTTCATCGATATAATACCCCGGGTTCAAATTCCTATCCATGTTTTGGGATTTCTGCTAGAAAATTACTTTATTATAATTTAATCTTTTATGTAATTCGAAAAATTTCTTCTCACCTTAATTATAAAAGGACACATATTCTGTCACATCATTATGAGACATTAATATACCTATAAAAAATCAAATAAAATTATTCTTATAATCATCCACAACCATTTTCTATATGTTATATTCTCCGTAAAATACAATCCTTTTGTTCCTTAATAATAGATCAAACAGTGTCACACATAGAAGAGGTTATTTCCTTACATGACCTCTTTCAACATATTTCTTCTTCTTCCTCTTCTAATTATCTTTTATATAATATAAAATAATTAATTCCATATCCAAAATATACCTAAGTATAATTATAATTATTAAACAACCATTACCCACCCATTTCCCATCAAATGGGGAGTTAAGGTATCATTCTTGCGTATGTAAAACATATTTTGTCCATGTACGGATACAGTTCATTTACCATCAACATAAATTAAGGATAGTTATTATGATGATTTTAATGTTTATATATGATAATTATGAATTTATTATACAAAATTAATTATAATATCAAAAATATCTTCCTACCTTCCAATCTGTCGGCAAATTATAACATTGCTCGTGTGTATATGTGGACTACAACCTCCCCGAAGTGATGTGAATTTTTTAATTTACATAAATTTTAATGAAGATAAATTTTATAAACAAAAATAATTTATATTATATTATAATTAATGTTTAATGTTTAATTTTTAATTTTTTTTAATATTCATTCATTTCATCCATTGAAATGTGAAAATAGCATTCTGGATTACATAGAACCTACCATCTCTATGGACAAGGTAATTCATTTTATATCTATTGCCCTTATAGATTACTATAAATATTTTGTTAATGAATATATATCTTATTTATATCATTATTAATATTTTAAATATGATTTAACCTTGATAAATGTATAAATACCAAAACTATAAAAAAAAATCATGAATAATATTGAATTTTTTACTTGAAAAAGTGATTTTTAACAAACTATTGTTAATATATATTTTATTAATGATGATAGGTAAGTAAAAAGTGGTATGATATATATGTTAGTATGGTTTTGTAATATATTTATAATAAATATTTATTTATTATACTAGATTTTAAAAATCATACAAAGGAAATGAGACCCGAGGTAATGGTTTCTTTCCAAACATCATCAATACGCAGGATTGTATATATTTAAGTCATATTTGGGGGAATGTTTTTATTCCATATCAATATTTCCATAAAATAACATAAATAATATTTCTATTAATCTAGAATGGTTCATTAATTTAATTTTTACACATAATAAACTTTTAATAAAAAAATGTAAGGAATCTTAATTTCGTTTTTTGAAGGAGGTACTTTTTACCCATTTTACAATAGTGTGAAAGGAATTTTTTTTAACATATATGGCATAAATCTATTTTCCTGTTATCATGAGTAATATTTTCTTCAAATAATAATCTATTATTTTACTATTTCCTTTTCAAATAAAATATTTTTGATTAATAATATTTATTTTTAAAAATTATGTGATTTGAAATTTAAAAGGGATAATTTCCTCAAGATTTTTTTTATAAAATATTTACATTATTTTCATCTATGTCAAATAACCTTTGTTGAATTTTTTTATTGACTAGTATTATTATATAATGTCACCATCTACCATTTTTATTGGATAGTCAATGATTAGTTTTACTGGGGATACACTATTTTGATACCACTCTCCATATTACTTTAGATAGTTTATTATTATTTTTATTGATTAGGGAAATTAGTGTAGTTTTTTATTCTAGATTAAATACAAATTTTTATTTTTATTATGTTCCACCCTCTTACATATGAGTAATTAATTGTACTTTTTTAGTGACGGGTGAGGCATGCTATTTCCCATCAATGAATTAATAGGTCTCATGAGACAAACCTGCTTGACTTTTGACTGAGGCCTTACCCATTTATATAATATGTTTTGGAAAGAGACTTAAATTTTATGTTTAAGATGTCAATAATATTTAATTTAATCATTATGTGATTTGTTATTTGATTTCAATGTCATATATTACTAGTTATGATATCTAGGGATAAGTTTCAAGATGTTGTTATTATTTATATGGAATTATTTTATCGTAATTTATTACATCCATATTATTCTTCATTATTATGTCATTGATTAAGTGTAATTTGTTGTTATATATTTATCATTCCATATTTCACATTCTTTATTTATTCAAATTAGATTATACTATATGAATACACATACTGAGAATTCAATATCTCAACTATTATATGTTTATTTTGTCACAAGATGCAAGGAAGTGTATTATAATTGATATGAGGGGATATGATAATCAGAATAATGGTGTATTAAAATAAAATATTATATTCTATTAATTTAAAATTTAATGTAAAATTGAACTATGTATTCAATTTTCTAAATCTACTAGATTATTCTATCCTTTCGGATGTGAATTCATGTATATAGTGCTAATGTAATAACGTAACCACTGACATTGGGATACTAGGGTCGAAGTTTTTAACTAAATGGGACATATATTGTTTCGTTGTGAATATTTATATTACATGTTGTAATATAAATAATTATCATTTCATATTTTATCATACTTCATAAAAAAGTATATTTATTTCATCACATTAAATGGGGTTCATTTTGGACTTAATATATTTTTAAGGGAAATCTTGCAATTAATTAAATATTTATTCAAATAAAGGATGATCATTGTGCATAAAATTATCCACTCAAAATCCCTCTCATCATTTATACATATCAATACTGATATGAACATGTGAAACCTTGTTCATGATCGAATGAACATGAATAAATCAAAATGAAGAAAACACAATACAGTCAAGCATACTCACTAGAAATCATCTATTTATCAGTGTTTTTTGGATATTGAAGAAATGTATTTGGATAATCGAAATTGTTTATCTACATTGAGTCCCCAAAATTCAAGGAAAAAATTTCTATTTAGTTAAGAATAAAAATTTAGTCAATGAAAAAATATCAAGTATGAGGTAATTTTCCATATTGTGTTTTTAGATTAATTATAAATTAATGTGGGAGATCCTATCAATTGGTTGAAAAATTGTTTTCAGTATTATTAAAAAACAAAAAATTGGTGAAATTTTTTAATTTATGTTCATTTTTAATTATATATTGAATCATTAAAAATATGACTTTTTTATTGGACTAATATAACCTTTCGCCGCATTGGAGCCATTATAAACACACAAACACAAAAAACACAATGTATTACATTTTTCATACATTGAATCCTACATCTATGGAAAAATATATATTTTTTTATTTATCATTGGATACACACATTAAATATATAGGGATAATCATTCACTCTACCTATATTAAGTAAATATGTCCACCATCACCTTTCTATAGACCATAGT
This sequence comes from Viscum album, assembly GCA_963277665.1. Taxonomy (NCBI): domain Eukaryota; kingdom Viridiplantae; phylum Streptophyta; class Magnoliopsida; order Santalales; family Viscaceae; genus Viscum; species Viscum album. Next base: position 1,016,911,552 of record OY728153.1, on the reverse strand, counting down.
TTTTGAATCAACACACAATCATCTAATACAAGATGTGGGTCAGACATACAGGAACACATGGTTCAATCCTATTTTATATAGTGTTTTATATCTGATATTCAAGTCATACAACCATTAATATTTCAAATTAAAATGAACATTGAATCTATAAACAATTATTGTACAATATCATTTGATGACTTGATTAGAAAAATTATGTGAACAATGTATTTCACTATTACAACATACTCTACTAAATATGTGAACCATTACCTTTTTCACTATCCACTAGGTAATGTATTCCATGTATCATCACATATTACACCTCATAATACTTGAATTATAATATTCTTTTCCCTCCTAAAAAACATGATCTAAATCCTATGGTTTGACATTCTATCAACATTACATCATTCCCCAAAATATTTCCTCTAATATAAATCCATAACTATAACTATACTCCTCTACATTACCACACTTGGTCTCCACAATGATTCTTAATTTGTATGAACTCATATATATTCATCATGTATTGACCTAACTTCCACTGATCTAGAAAACTCAATTTATCTTCCATTAATCAACTAAATAAGGCTTATATTGAAAATAATTTGTTAAACTATGATATTAAAACATTCAATGAAACTTATTCAACTAACCTAAAACTAGACAACCTATGGTGAGGATATAGTAACTTCATGTTGTTTATAACAAGTGTATCCTTAGAAAATTTTCATCAAGAAATATCCACACATAACCCATAAATAATTTATCAATCCAAAACATAGAAATATTCAACTTTGGTATTGTCTTATTAAGTTACACCAACACCGATTGTGTAAGATATTATAGGATACATTTGGGTCTTAGTTGATGTTAGTGCTCCACAGTATGGATCATTTTTAGAATGAGAGGGTAATAGAGATTCATGAAGAAATATTGAGGGATTATGTAATATATTTTGTTCAGAGCTTGTATGATCTCATTCTACTAAGGGAGGATTCATGCCCAAATAGTTACCACTGAAATATAACCATCGATCTTTTTTAATACTTTTATTGGACGTCTTTTAGGTCCCTATTTTGTTTTATATTGATCATTTATTCATCACTCATGGGGTTGGATATTGAGTTCTTAATGAAAGAGAATTAATAGGGGATCCAAGAGAATATGTGCATTTCTCTAATCTACCCATATTTCTACACTGACCAAAACAAAAGGACATAAGTGTCATAACCCTTCCCCGGGGCCCGTGCCGTGACTACCCCAAGCCCGCCTTCTATAGACCAGGGGCTGGCGACTAGCACCAAGGCGTAATTATCGGTAAAATTGGAAGGCATTGCCTTTGTAAAGTAAAAAAACAAACACCATAGGACAAGAAAGCAGAAGTAAACACTAGGTAAACACTGAGTACTACAGTAAGTGTGGAAAAGTACGTGGGCCAGAATACAAACCAAAACTGAAAGTTATGTACAACTGGAAACAAAAAACAGCAATTGAAAGTAAATCTGCAGCCTCGAGCCATCCACTAGAACTCCCACCTGAAGGGTGGGTATAGATAGCCTCCAACGCTCCTCGGGTCTAGCCGTCTGCTCCAAGTACGTCCCGCCCAGTGGTCCACCTCTGGGTACCGACCTGCTCCGTAAGCCTCAACCGCGATCAGCGCTATCCATCGTCTGTAACCAACACAACGTAGTGCGGGCATAGCACGTGCAGGGGTGAGTAAAAGCTACTCAGTAGGGACCCCGATACCCCTGAAGGTCTCCCAGGATCCACAATGGATAATCCACAAAGGAAAGATATAGTCACGAAATATCATCCCACACTACTTAGGTATATTCCCATATATATACCTAAGTCATCAATTCTTGTTTGGATCCAACATCTGAGATCAAGTACAACCCATTCCACACAGGTAGCAAAACATAATCCACACAAGATAGCACAACACAATCCACTTAAGAAAACAAGAAGGATTCAGCTCACATAGGTATACTTCTTCTTAAGACGATATAGATGATCAGATATTTCCACTGATTCATCTAAGCAATCGGACCCACACAGGATCGATAGGCAACTAACCACCGCAATGACCCAAAATGGATCGATAGGTAACTAACCCCCACAATGACCCACACAGGATCAGACTCACATAGGATCGGTAACACTGATCCACATAGGATTGCTGAGTGTTGTAGTCATCGCCGTCGAATCCATGGAGGATTTCTGCACAGTCGTCATCGTCGTTGCAGTCGTAGCTAGCTCTAGGGTTCCCACACACAGCAATCTCGTTCGAGAGGTTCCGCTCCACAAGCCGAGGGGCTGATACATCAACTGACACATAGTTCTGGGTTGATGTATCCAAAAGTTTTGTATCGTCAACAGGAACTCAACGTCACAGACGGCACGTCAATCGGACGCCCGGTCTGAGAGTTATTGGCTTTTCTGTCCCAGGGGCCGAGTTGGCTATGACGTTGAGTTCTAGTTGACGATATGGAACTTTTGGATACATCAACTCCGTACTATGTTTCATTTGTTGTATCATCCCCTCGGCTCATGGAGCGGACCCTCCCGAACAAGCTTGATATGTGTGGGAACCCTAGAGCTGGTTGCGACTGTGACGACGATAAAGACTGGGCAGAAATCCTCCGTGGATGCGACGACGACGACTACAACACTCTGCGATCCTATGTGGATCAGTGCTACCAATCCTGTGTGGGTCCGATTCTGTGTGGGTCAGCGCTCAGCAGTCCTGTGTGGGCCAGCGCCTACAGATCATGTGTGGGTCTGATCCTGTGTGGGTCATTGCGGGGGTTAGTTACCTATCGATCCTTTGTGGGTCATTGCGGGGGTTAGTTAACTATCGATCCTGTGTGGGTCCGACAGCTTAGATGAATCAGTGGCAATATCTGATCATCTTTATCATCTTACGAAGAATTATACTTCTGTGAGATGAATCCTTCTTGCTTTCCTATGTGGATTGTGTTGTGCTATCATGTGTGGATTACGTTTTTCTTCCTGTGTGGACTGGGTTGTACTTGAGCTTGGATGTTAGAGAGAACGAGAATTGATGACTTAGGTATATGTATCGAAATATACCTAAGTAGTGTCGGATGTTACTTCGTGATTATATCTTTCCTTTGTGGATTATCCTTTGTGGATTCTGGGAGACCTTCGGGGGTCTCGGGGTCCCTACTGAGTAGCTTATACTCACTCCTACAGAGGCTATGCCCGCACTACATTGTGTTGGTTGCAGACGATGGAAAATGCTGATCACAGTTGAGGATTGCGGAGCAGGATGGTACTCGGAGGTGGACCACTGGGTGGGATATACTCGGAGCAGATAGCTTGACCCGAGGAGTGGTGGAGGCTATCTATACCCACCCTTCTGGTCGGAGTTCCAGTGGATGGCTCGAGGCTGCAGCTTTACTTTCAGTTGTTGTTTTTCCTTTCCAGTTGTACATTACTTTCATTTTGGGTTTCTATTCTTGCCCACTTACTTTTCCGCACTTACTGTTGTACTCAGCTTTTACTTATTGTTTACTTCTTCTTGCTTGCTCTGTGGTGTTTTTTTACTTTACAAAGGCAATGACTTCCCTTTTTACCGGGAATTACGCCTTGGTGCTAGTCGCCAGCCCCTGTTCTATGAAAGGCGAGCTTGGGGTAGTCACGAAACGGACCCCAAGGACGGGTCGTGAAAAATTGGTATTAGAGGAGTTCGTTTCTACCACAGAACTTTGGACTCTGATCTTTTTCAATGTGCATAAAGAGTGTTAAGTGTATTAGGTGTGGTTATCAGTCCAGGGATTCCAGTGTTGGTGCGGCGGCTGATGTAACCGTACCCCAGGACCCTGACTTCTAATTTCAGACTTAATGAATGAAAACATTGATTGAATGTGTGTTTCATGTTTTCTTTGTGATTACTTTGTTTCAGCTCACTAGGTATACTGTTTGACCATGGCGAACCTATTTCTTTTCAGGATGGCCCCATGACGGTAGCCAGCTAGGGCTCCTAGAGTTGTGTGTGATGATAGCCCACTGAGCGACGAGGCCTCGGTACAGGGCCTTTTGAGAGCAGAGGCACCGGTGGTACCACTACCCGCCGATCCACCGATGCTACCAACCCCATCCGCTAACGATGCATGTCACCTTAGTTCACTGCACGAGGTTCAGCGCCAGCGACTGCCCATGTTCCACGGGGAGACGGACCACCAGGCAGCCGAGGATTGGCTCGAGGTAGTGGTATGAGTTTTTAGGTTAGTGAGGACACCATCAAACCTCATGGTGATCCTCGCAGCTAGCCTCCTACACACGGTAGCAAGCACATGGTAGAGCTTGATGCTCCAGGTGCACGATGAGGCATCTCTCCTCAGGACGGACTTTGAGAGCCTCTTTCGCTTGGAGTTCATCCCAGCCACCCTCCGTGCGGTGCGCATTCAGGAGCTTCTACAGCTGCGGCAGGGAAGCTTGACGGTCCCCAGTACTCTGCGAGATTTACCGATCTCTCGCGCTACTCAACAGACATGGTACATGAACCATTCTTCCGGGCCCGAACCTTTGAGAAGGGATTGAGGCATGAGATCAGGGCACCACTGATCTCCCTCGGCATTCCGACTCAGGCAGGAGTACTGGAGCGAGATATTCTGATCGAGAGCATTCTTACTGAGTCTACATCAGCAGCGAGACCTACCGCTAGGCGGCAGGTAGCAAAGTCTTCTACAGCAGTCAGTCGATGGATAACTCATGGGTCCAGGGAGACCAGACCATCAGGAAAACGACCTCAGGAAAATGGCTCAGGAGTGTGGGTCACACAACGTGGTGCCAGTCCTTCGAGAGGTAGACAGTGCTACGCAAGCGGCGGGTCGGGCCACATGGCTCGTGACTGCCCAGGCCGCCATGCAGAGGAGCAGCAGACGGTTGAGGGACCACCTAGGCAAAGGCAGAGGGTCGACCGGGTCGGTCTGTAAGGAGCAGGAGGACGAGGCAGAGGAGATGGCCAAGCAGCAGGTGGTGGGCAATGCTTTGAGGATCTACCACCACAACTACCACTAGGAGGTCCACCCCGACCACAGGGAGCTGGCGGGAAGAGACAGGAACATCTTCAGGCAGCGGAGGCCTACGACCACGGCACTCCTGAGATGATTCGAGGTACTATCGATATCTATTCCACCCTTGCTGCATTTCTTATAGACACAGGAGCGTGTCATTATTTCATAGTAACTGCCCTTGTTCGGATCTCAGAGATTCCGACAGATCCATTGGCTCGATCCTTACGGCTAGAGACACATACAGGAGCAGACTCGACGATTACGCACCGGTACCGGCAGTGTGAGCTTACTTTGGGAGGCGATAGAGCAGCTATCCACTTTGCAGATATCCTTTGTGGATAGAGATGGAGCATCCTTTCTTCAGTCACTCTCAATCACTCCTCCACTACTATAGTGGTTTCGAGGCCTTACAAAATCATCTTGGGCATGGATTGGTTTTCTACAGTCCATGCTCAGATTGACTATATTAGGGGCAAGGTGCGGTGTGTACACACCGACGGGAGTATGTTCACCTTCCCCGGCGAGAAGGGAGCCTTCACAGCACAGGATGGACTCACGCAGAGGAGAGGACATCCCATCACTAATCAGTTGGCTAGCCTCATCCTAGGAGCAGTTGATGTGCGGAGTCATGGTTTTCCTGTAGTGGTGGATCATTATGGAGACGTTTTCCCCGATGACGTTCCATGACTACCTCCTCACAGAGAGGTAGACTTTTATACTGACATGTACACCGGGACATCCCCGATATCCACTTCATCATATCGGATGGCCCCCGCTATTCTTCGAGAGCTACATGTACAGATGGAGGACTTGCAGGGCAAGGGATTCATCTGACCCAGTGTTTCACCCTGGGCTTCCCCGATATTGTTCACCAAGAAGGCGGTCGGGAGCTTGCGACTTTGTGTCGACTATCTTCGTCTGAAGCAGGTGATAATGAGGAACAAGTATCCACTATCTAGGATTGGTGACCTCTTCGATCAGATCAAGGGAACACAGTGGTTCTGAAAAATAGTCCTCAGGTCAGGCTATCATCAGCTCAGAGTTTTGGACAAGGATGTGCAGAAGACAGACTTCAGATGTCGGTATGGCCACTATGAGTTCCTGGATATGCCCATCGGCTTAACCAATTCTCCTGCAGTGTTCATGGGCCTCATCAATAGGATCTTTCAACCATACCTCGATCAATTTAACATGGTCTTCATCGACGACATTTTGATATACTCGATGACTGAGGAGGAGAACGCCTACCACTTGCATGTTGTACTGGACACACTCCAAGAGAACCATCTTTATAGAAATATCTCGAAGTGTCAGTTCTGGATACATGAGGTCCACTTCTTGGGACACGTCATCTCTAAGGCGGGAGTTGCAGTGGATCTCGCGAAGATCGAGGCAGTGCTAGCTTGGGAGCCACCCAAGAGCATGACGGAGGTGCAGAGTTTCTTTGGACTAGCGGGATACTATCAGAGATTTGTGCCAAACATCTCTAGATTTGCGACACCACTCTCAGCTTTGACGAAGAATGGGAAACCCTTTGTGTGGTCAGACAGATGTCAGCAGAGATTTCAGAAGCTGAGACAGAGATTGAACAGCGTGCCTATCTTGAGGTTGTCAGAGGAGGGAGTAGGGTATGTAGTTTACTGCGATGCATCAGGGACTGGACTCGGATGTGTCCTGATGTAGGAGCAGGCCGTGATCACCTATGGATCACTTCATTTGATGCAACATGAACAGAACTACGCTACCCATGACCTGGAGTTAGCAGCAGTGGTCTTAGATCTGAAGATGTGGTGACACTATCTAATGGGTGAGCGCTTTACAGTCTATTCTGACCACTAGAGTCTCAGGTACATCTTCTCAAAGAAGGACCTGAACCTGAGACATCGACGATGGATCGAGATCCTCCAGTACTATGACTTTGAGATAGTCTATACTCTTGGAAAGGGAAACGTAGTAGCCGATTCCCCCAGTAGGAGGACTGGCATTCAGCTACTTGGGAAGGTGGGCTTGGGTTAGTCACGACACGGGCCCCGAGGACAGGTCGTGATAATAAGAGTTCAAATGAGTAGATCATATGTTCATGAAGGTAATTTTATATCACAACATGAGGATATTCTGTTAGGAAATAATGTTATTCTTATTATATATTGGGGCATTCCAGACACTATTTAGAGGGCGACATTTCATACTATATAGAACAACACCAATAATTGAATCATGTGCCCAATGAATTCCTTGGTCTGTAGATAAGGTGGTAAATACATGACCAATATCAGGTTATTTACTAGGGAAGATAGAATTCAAGGGTGCTTCTTATTATCATAGCACTATGTAGTGATCAAACACGTATAGGATAGGTCCCTAGATGGTAAATTGAAATCATTGCTTCTTGTTCTATAGAAACAAATAATCCTTAATGAGAGCTCATGGAAGTGGAAGATCCCTATAATGGTTTAGTACCCTTAAAATTTATAGTTATTTTAACTTTTTTTATTTGAATTACCTTATTAGTGGGATGGATTTATTGACCTATAATCATTTATCTGAACCCGTATAACATTTAAAGAATATTTTATGAGGTATTTTCTTAAATATTTTCATTTAAATTTCATCATGGATGACCATATATAACATATAAATTTTATTCCTATCATATGTGGTTGTGAAAAAATGATTACATATCTTAAATGGAAACCCATGTTTTAGTTTTGAAACTATAATTGTCATTTGAAAAAGGGGTCTACCATACAGTTGATATTATCTATATAGGTGTTTTGGGCCCTGAGTTGGGAATGCTTCATATATTTAATTAATATTCCCAAAATGCAAAGAGTCCATCATTTAATCTTGTTAAACTTTCTAATTTAGGTTTTCCATTAAAAAAATTCTAGTTTGAGAGAAATACATATATTCATAGAATTAGGCGACTCTAAGAATATTCCATGAAAATATTATTGGTAAAACCTATAGAAAATGTAGATCATCAACAAAATCCACCTAGATTAGATGTAGGGAGCATTAATTTTAATTTTTATGGGTTTTTAATTAATTTTAATGTTAGATTTATTGATTTATATTGTGTTCTTTATTCATAATCCCTATGTAAAAATTTATACGTATAATGTTTTTTCTAAACATTTTGTTTAATTTTATATTGATTTATGGTGTGTTCATTCACAAATGACTATGGTCATCAACAAGAAGTCCAAATATATGAAACAGATCCCCTTCAACAAATATGTTACAAGTTTATCCCAATAATATCTCAGAGCTAGAGATATTAAGTTGGACATCTGGTTAATAGAACATTAAACCTCCCAAATATCATGCATGTGGGTGAATAAATTATGGACCAAGAAAAGTATGGTGATGGGTATTGAAGTAGTTTGGGAGTAACTGAGATAAAAACATGATGGATGAAAAGGTTGTGGAATATGAACATATAGAACATATGGATCCCTAGTACAGCATATGTGGTGGTCTATAAGGTATGGAAGTGTTGTCATGATGCAGAAATGTCCACAATGTGAATTTTGTGGCCAAAGGGAGAAGGCAATGTGCATGCTGAGGCCACTACAACACAGAATCCTGAGGATGGTGCTGGATGGTGTTGAGTTTATAAGGATCCATGTATTTATCTTCAATGGAGTGGAATAATTTAGAAATGATAAATCCCAAATACATAAATCATGAAATAAAACAATTTTTATAAAATAAATGAAGAAACTATGTGCTTTTCATGATCATTGGATACTTCTCCTAACATAAATTATTGTATGATGACCACCAAATAATATCCAACTGAATCTTTCCTATATGGTTTATTGATTGGATAAATAAATTTAACCATTAATTGGGTGGAATTATCTATAAATCATACTATATTCTAGTATCACTCGAAAAAAATGGAGTAGGATATTGAGAGATTCTATATAGAGGAAGAATTTACATGATGATCACATTAAGAAACAGCCATATTTGTTTAATCAACCATCATACATATCCATCAGGGAACATCCACAATAATTTATAGCATTTAATTTAATGTTATGATATTTTTGAGTAATGATATTGTTTCAATTATTTATAACCACATGGAGAAATTAATTTTCCTCAATTTTGCATCCCATGGAATTTTACTATCCATGATATACATTGATGAAAGAATCCTGATTTTTTACTCTTAATTTCTTAATTTCATACATAATGATTGTGTTCATAATGTTTCAATTGATATAAACTAGTGCGCTATAATTATTCCTATCATATAAAGAAAACTTTCAGGGTAGCTTATAGGATATACAAATGTCATTAAAAATGATATACCCGCAACGAATTAAATAAACATTATCATAGTGGATTTTGTACAATATGTCATTCTCATGTCATATCTTATAATATGTGCATAATTATATCACAGACACATACACACACACACACACACACACACATATATATATATATATATTTAGGGAATGTCTCTATCAATACTCCACTTCTATTAAAACCTTTACGAGTTAGAGTGATTTCACCTTCTATTGTACAATTTAGAATAACCTGTGAAATCATATCCAACGTTCCTATTATATATTTGTAAATGAATTTTCAAAATATTTCAATATGTATATAGTGTATCACATCATATGAATTGTGGTATGAATATTTATCCAAATTTTTTGGATAAACTCTAGAACATTTTTACTTTATCACTTTGAGTTTTGTAAAACTCATTCCTCATTTAGTTGACCAAAACCGGTTACCTCATCGAACTTTTTATCATTTAAAATAAATATGAATTATTTAATTTTTAAATATAATTAAATATATACCATTATTAAAATATCATTGAAAATCAATGTATGACAGAATATGTTTTTATCTTTCTTAAACATGTGTTTCTATATATTAATTTCAAAAAAATTTATCATATACAAGAATGATTTTTCATATGATCCATTTTTCCAAGATATAAAGTAACCTATAAGTATGATGTATGTCAAACCCATATAGATTCTTATATATTATTTATTCTTAATAAAGATACTAGACTAGGCCAATGAATATGTCACATGTTATTTTCACTTATGGACAGTCATATCAGGTGCCCCTATCTAATTAATAATAAAATGTCATGTCCTATCTATGTACAATCTTCCACTCCTTCTATCTATCTCAATCAAGGAATCATATGTCATACAAATCCTATAATAGGGAAAATCACATTTCAGTTAATCCTAAACTAATGAAGTGATCATTAATATACCCACACACCCCTTGTTTGGATAAGCATAAATGTTGGAATGTGAAATGTACTGAAATATGAATGTTCTCATGATAGGTATCATTCCAAACATAGGTGTGGGGAAATCCAAAAATGAAACATTAACCCCTAGTATACAAGATACATATTATACGATACTTTTGGTGGTATAATTATGTGTTGTACATTGAACTCATGAGAATATTCTATATCTCTATATGAAATAATACCCATGCTAACAATAAATTATTTTTCAAACATTAATATTTCATGATGAACATTATTTTGGTAAACCTGAAAGTCTTACTTCTAGAGTCAAATTATCATTTCGCTTCATTAGTATATGAAGTCAAAATTAAAAAATGGAAAAGTGAAGGCTTCATTTTTATATAAAATGATACATTTTATTTTTTTAAATTATTTTTTGGAATCCATAAAACCCACACAAAAGTAACCTTGTTATTATATCTCATATGACGACCAACTGATGATATCTTAGGTTTTGTTATATTTTTTAGAATTTATGAAAATAGTTAAAACACTATGTAACTTTTTACATGTCTCTATGTGAATATCTATTAAAAACATCCTACTAAACTACTTTCATAAGTGTAATATTTGAATAAATATTCTGGTAATAATTTTAAGACTTGTGAATAAAATTAAAATTAATCATTTAGTTGAACATAATATTAAAACTTCATTACTTCTTAACATATAACGTTATAATGTTAAAAACTTATGTTATCTATTAAGAACTATTTCTAATCTCATCATAATTATTCTTTGTAATCATTCCATTAAAAAATTTCCTTGAGATATTTTTTTAAAAAATATGTAACTCATTAAATGTTTCTTTACCAAAACATTTTAGACCCATTTAGGATATAAAGTTATATTAAATATATTATACTAATGAAATAAAAATATTTCCAATTCTATTTACAAATATACCTTAAATTCTTTTGGGATATTAATTTTTGTTGGATTTGTATTTTAGTAAGAATAACCCTTTAGTTTTAATACATGAAAATCATAATGTCTAAACAATACCCCCACTAACCACTCATGAAATTATATTCTCCTTAAAATATCATGCCAAGATACACTAACACATTTTTCTTGTAAAATTACATGGATTTTTTCTTAATAGGGCGTTTTAACCAATAAAATATGAAATCCATATTTTACAAGGTATTATTTATTTTTTGAGAATAATTATGAATGAATTTTTTTAATTTGTAAATTATTACAATGATTGGTGGTAGGATCATATACCTTATATTTTAATAATTATTTATATAGAATACAATATCACAGATATACCATTATCATTCATTTTCCCTTTTTAAATAGGTTATTGAATAAGGGTCATCATAAAACCTGTGTATTATAATCATTGTATCAAATGTTTTGTAACAACATTCCATTTACAAATAGAATGTCTTATCATATAATATAAATAAGATAACAGTACAAACCTTTGTTTATATCCATCAGAAATAGACATACTTATTATCATTCAGGTCCAATATTTAGGAACCCTTTGATTTATAATTTAAATGGGAAATTTGGGCTTTATCAATTAATTGTTTTATTTTTAACCCCATTACATTTCCAAAACCTTCAAAAATATAAATTTGGTATCATATACCTTCCAAAATAAAATTATTGATTTCTATAACTCAAATACATGGCATGGACTATCCATGGAGTTTATCAAATCCATTTAGGTACTCTTGATAATATCATCCTATGAAGCTTCTATTTCGTATTCTTAGAACCTATTTTAGGTTTCAAGGACCTTGAATGGATATTCCAAAAACATTTCTGATCATTCCAAATAAATTTTATTTTTCATGTATGAACATTTACCAACCATTAATATCAAATCTAATTTTATATCATATATGTAATATATCATTCTCTTATATCCCCAACACTTTATAAAAATAGTGTAGTTTTTTTAATCATTTATATTTTCATATAATTTAATACAATTATTATAGAATGAAGTCAACAACTATACCAATATTTTTAGAATATCTCATGAATTCCCATGTCATTTACACATTCAATCAAATTTAATATATGTGTAGAGAATAAAGTATCACTAGTCATATTTCATATGAAACTGTTTAAACCTTATTTTAATTCATTTGGGCCTCTCAAAAACATCTATATCATATTTTTGAACAAATTTATCTTTAGAATACACAAGAAGGGGTCACATTAAAACATATGAACTTTCAAAAGATTAATAATGATTATTTAATTATTATACTAATATAATTGGTTGATTACATTAAGATTATACTTTAAATAATTGATTTCAAAATGAATTCTGATTATAATAATGTTAATTACCTAAAATAGAAATTTTTATCAGTTGAGTATCATGTTTTACGTTAATATAACATGAAATTTTAATAAATGTTCACCCAACAACACAACAAAACCTTTTAGAATTATATAATATCAATTTTTGGGTCATGATCTATATTTCACTAAGAAATGAGTCTTATTTCATGTTATTATCACTATTTACCTATTCTGATAGTCTATTATTTCAATTATATCACATATGAAACTTGGATGGTCGAGTGAGAAACACTTTTACCAATCTATTTTATATTTAAATTTTGTATATTTAATCTATTATCATTTATAATGTATTCCCAGTTAGGTATAACTCAAATGAAATGAAAAAAATGAAGAACCGTGCTTTTAGGGCCACATCATTACTTACATTCCTTATATAAGATAATCCAGGGGAACCGTACATTGATAGAACCAACATAGATAGATGATCATGGTATTGATAAGTATTCAAATTGGAAGGAATCAAACACTTGGTATTATTAATGGGGACTAAATCTCCCTATCTTATCTCATATATTTCCTTTACATATTTTCCTGCATTTAATGATTTAATTTGGATTCCAAATTTATTCCAGCAAATCAATGTGTTCAATCCTTATTGAAGTATAAATATTTAAAAAAACCATATCTTATGTTAAAAACCATTATTAAAATCTATATATATTTATAAAAATTTAAATATATCTCATATATATGTTATATGATAATTTTTTTTAAGGTTCGTAATCATATAAAATCAATAAATCCCATATGAGTAACATTGGATAGTCATAAATCCAACCCTCACATTCCAAGAAAACATATATGCCTCAAGTCCAGTGAGATATATTACCCAAATCCCCTCTACCTAAGGTTACCATACTCAAGGGATATCTAAATTCCAAAATAATTTTAACTCCCAATATTTATAAACTACAAACATATATTAAATGAATGATCCTAGTCATATATAATATAAATTCAAGATTTAATTTAACTAAATCATCAATCATATATAGAATATAAATCATTGTATGAATGCATGACTATTTATTGATGATGTTTAACACTTTAAACTAAATAATTGTTCTACTCATGATATAACGATTATATTCTAGAATAAATCATGGAATAAAATAAATATATGAATATTTTATACATTTAAACACTAGATAAAAAATTTACTAATAATTCATAAATAAAAAAATTATAAACACTATATAATTTAGCTATGTATTATTGAGATTTTAGATTCATATAATTAGAATAATTTTTATATTTATTCCAATATAAACTCCTTCATATTTTATTAATTTGAAATTATAATTAAATTAATGAAATTTTATGAAATATAGACATTTTTTATTTAAATTATATAATAAAACAATTGCACAATATAAATATTTCATATTTAATTTTAGTTAATAACTATTCATATTAATTATCAAAACCAATTTTAATGGATTATAATGACCTCATATAATGCCCTTAATTTGAAAATTTTAAATAATCTATTATGAACAATTCATAATATTAAATATTAACTCTTTTATATTTTTCCTTATTTATTAAATTACAAAAACAATATAAATTAAAATAATAATATCTATATAAAAAAATTAAATCTAAATTGTAATTCATTACTTATAAACTCTAAAGGAATCTAATTTTATAAATTAACATTATTAAATATTTATTTTACAATGTTTTATAAACAATATAATTAAATATAAAAAATTTGAAATTTATTTTCAAAACAAATTTATAAATAAAAAGAATATTCCAAAATATCTTTTCCTATAATCTATAGATAGTAAATAATTCCACATAATTCAATATTTGAAATTTTGAAATTTTTATTTTTAAAAATATAATCTTTTACATTGTACACTATACCATAAGATGAAGAATCCTTTTTTAAATAGTTGATGCAGGAACATTATAGTGTAATTTATTATAGAAAATACATGGCTTGTGATAAGAAACAATGATCTATCGATCATTTACTCAACAGATCATGGAAATCATATCATAAAACATACATCATTATAGTGTCATGCAAAACCTTAACACATAGATTCCTTGCATGTCATCTTTTATGATATCTAGTATATCGCAATTTCATCTTTATGCACTATTATTAGTGGCATGAACAATTCATATCAGTATCGTTGTACCTTACCATAACAAATATCATATACGACAATATATTCCAAAAACAGTAGGATTACATTGAATTTCATTCTATGATATCACAAATCGTATGAAGCAATCCAATCATAACTTATGATATCCAATATCATAAAAATTACATAAAACAAATTCAATATCATTTTTTATGATATTGAATATAATTTCAACATGATATAAAAGTTATCCATTTTGAACATCATTTGATAAATCAATAATCATAGTAACGGTTTTTTTTACCACAATTAGGTTTCTAAGGATCAAACAATACTTTTATAAGAAAAGATATACATTCAAAACCACAAATAAAAATGTAACTATGCTTCAAACTGAAAATATGTGTCAATATAAAATGGAGAATACTACATACCATTCACTATGGGTACTTTTCAAATCCTTAATATGGAATTGAGGAATATCACTAAGGAATAACTGAATGAATATTCCCTCTGAGGTATACGCATATACCAAACTGAGTTATCAATCACTTAGGTGGGCCTCTATATAGATATCACAAAATTCAATAAGATCTCGATACAAAGGGTTAAGAATGAGATATAAATATTTTAAGGAGAGTAATATTTGATATTAGGGGCACATTACATAGACAATTATCTTATCGACATCAATATCCTTATATATCCCATAGATACAACCCCAAGAATCTATAAAATTTAGTTCAATGTTATAAAACATTCAAGTAATTCTAAAATTACAATTAATTTCAACTACTCATACAAATTTAATCTCCCCAATGATTAAGCATGTGAAATGTTGTAATCAATGATTGCTTTCAATACAGGATTCCTAAATCATAAACTCTTAACATTCAAATACCATAAAAATCATATAGATCCATGAGTGATGTGTCATAATATCTAGTGTTCTGTAATATTATATGTCATATAATATGACTATCCATGGAAGTAGATTTGATATACATATATATTAATCAATGATATACACACAAGGCATATGATATGCCTTCGTATAGTGGATTATTCATAACATATGACATTAAAATATCATATATTAATAAATAAAAATAAATATATCACTTATATATAAGGCCATAGGGTATATATCCATAAATTAGGGACCACCCCCAGCTATCTGATCTACCATGACTGGATGACTAGACACCTTTATCATAGAAATGCGGGAGGAAGGAGTGTATTTTACAAGAAATATCAATTTTTCTGAAAGTATTTAGTTAACTAATGATTTTCTTACACTGTTATCTAACTTTTTGGCTAACCACATGTTATCAACTATAGAAAATATCACATATTTTTTAGTTTCTAAAAAACTACACATGCTTAGTAAAACCATTATACTAATGGAACGTACCTCAAAACCTTCCAAAATCCTTCAATTTCCTTCAATTAAGACCAAAATTTAATATAAAATTAAGAGTATGATCCTAAAACAAATGATGTGTAACAAAACACTCCTTTATATTATAGTCCTTATGCTTAGGAATTTAAAAAAAGACATTTATAGTGCATATCCCATGCCAATATAGAAGAATAAATGATTCATGTTCCCATGTTTCTTAATGATGGTACTTGATAATCAATGAATATCTTCTAATAGAATAAACTATCCGTGGAAAAATAGTTTATTAAAATTTTATGATATATTTTATTTTATTATCAATGAATACTTATAGAAATAGAGAAACATTCTTCTAGCTAATAACACATGAGGGATTTAATTCTTTGTCTTGTAACTAAGAAATGTAGAATAATTTATATGAATCGTTATATTGGGAAGGTAAATACAAATGATATGTGACTTCCTTGATGCACTCAATAACCTTGAATGTCGAAATATATATATATATATAGATATATATAGATATATATATATATATATATATAATAACATAATATTCTTACTATGGATTCAATGTATTAAATGAAGAAAATCATAATTGTTTATTGATATTTCTAAAAGATGTCAATTAATGTTGTCATCAAACATTAAAAATATTATATAGTATTCATTCTCTATTTTATTATTATATCATTTTTATAATACCATATATAGTACTCAATATAAATTAATATTGTTTACATATTTCCTTTAATAGAGGTGTGATTAATATGGTGTCACATATATTTATTTTATTGGACCTGTATGTATTATAGATTCATGATTATTATAAGCAAAAAAATCAACCAACAGAATATGGTATTCTCTTGAGACACCAACACCTACAACATAATATCCAATAATACCATCTACAACCTGTACCTTATGCTAATTTAGTTTTTCTATTTTGATATGATATGTGTCACTCAACATTAAATATACTCCCAATCCATATTATAGAGCCTTCCGTAATCTAGAATTAATCTTTAAGTACCTCTATGAAATAATGGATATTTGGACACAATGAAATATAATTAATTTAGTTACACAGATCATTTCCAAACACTAAGTTAAATGTTCCACGTGAATTGGTATAATATGATCTGATTATTTTTTATATCCATAATAACCCTTGTAGACACACTAATTCAATATTTTTTAAGAAAATTCATAATTTTTTTTATAATATTGGATCATGCATCAAAATTATATTTCATAGTGGCTATGATATTATTTTAGGTCATTTATTGTCACATATTACCCTTGAATTTCAATTAAATTTATTTATTTATTTATTTACACCTTGGAACCTTATTTTATTTATTTTGATAGTTTTGGAGGGCCCTAAGGGGATATTTTTCTTGAAACTATAGATTATAGAATTTCAAACCATGATAGTTGATTTCACATGGATACATGTTATATTGGATGGTAAATATCATCTTGGAACAATGTTTATTGGTTATTTATTGTTTAATATACTATGTATAAAATAAAAATCTGACGCTGAATGATTTGAAATTGTAGAAAATTTAGAATATTACACTTTCAAAATAAATTAGAATTAAAATATGTGTACATGAAATTGATGACATGGTCATTAATTGTAATTGTTGAATAATTAATTTTATTATTAGTATTTTCTAACACATAATATATCAAAAGAGTTAGATTTTTCAACCCATATTAAATATTATTTATAAATATTAGAATATATATACCTCCAATCTATATCACACATAACTAATAGTTTGTAAAATTAGATTGAATGATGGTCATATCAAATTTGGAATAAGACTGTGAATCATTGAATGTTTACAACAACAATGAATTATATTAGATAGAAAATAGAATAATATTGTAGAAAACATAAAAAATAGCAATAAAACTAATCTTATCAAATTCATAAGTTTCCCCAGCTGTGATTATCTCATAAATGAATCCTACAATATAATAACTACATTCAACATGTACTTTTGACAATGACACTATAGTTATAAAAAATTAAACTTTTTTAAAAAAATTAATATATAAAAAAATCATGACAAATTCTAATAAAAAAATTACATATAATTCCACATATTTTATTTTATTCTATGTCTTTATCGACTTTTATTCCTTGTTAAAATTTTACCTTGGACAACATTTTCATATATTTGACTTAATTATACATATCTAAATAATGAGAATGAAACATAACGAGCTTAGAAAAAACAACAAAAATCTTACCATTCTGATAAGGTGAAAAATATTTTACGAATATTCCCAGATAAAGAGAAAAACCAATATATGTGCATTCACTTAGGCACAATACGCGTAACATCCAATGTCGTCCTACAATACAAAAAGTGCACAATTATTGACATTATATTGATAATTAGTTCATTGTTATGTTAATGTTCTTACTTATAACGAAATGGAAGAAACAAGCACTGAGTCTTCGTACATGATAATATCTCACACATTTATGCAACTCTATAAGGATTCTTCACATGTTGCACTTATATTGAAATGAATTATGGATTTATAAAATTGAAAATGTTTGTACATTCATTTTGTAGAAGATGTGTGTGTAGATAAATAATTTATAAAAAATATTCAGTCAATTTAAAACCATATTTTATTAATGAAATGTAAATTCAAATGTCAATTTACATACATATAAAACAATTTACCCACATTCAGTCCAAGCTCTTCAAAATAAACTAGATGAATAATATCTTCATTGAGTAATCTCAATGGATATTCTCTTCCTCATATATCAATCGTCATCTGAAACTAGTAGATATAATTCAATGAAGATGATTCCTAAGATAATCTTTGTATCACATAAGAAATATTGGATGTATCTACAGTTGATTGTTCCTGAACATTTTGTTTCATCTATGAACCAACTTTTGATTTTGGATAATTCTATATTAGTTAAATTTCAGAAAATATTATAATTAATTTTGAATTAATTTTATTTAATATTTACAAAAAAATATACGACATGTGAAATATTACTAAGAAACCCCATTGGAAAAACCAAAAATGACGCATAAAGCCACCATCTCTGGTGATCTCCTCAGTAAGAAATCATAGTAAAGCATTAGGATCTATAATATTCAGTGATGGTTCTCCAACATGACCCATATGCATCGGTTAATGATATGAAAAATCCCACAAAAACAAATAAGTCATAATGCAACAGTATGTATGTGAGGATCTCCAAAAAAACATGCAATATATATTTCGTTCTGAGCGAGGTGGCAGAGAAACAATGTAAGTAGATGGGGCAGGGTATTTCGGGTGAGAACACTGGGTAGGATGAAAATGAAAAATTTTATATTAGTATTTATAATTTATAAAATATATAAAATAATGATAAAAAAATAATTTACCTGGGAAGACTATTCATACGGGGTAGGGTAGGGAGATGGGGAAGGGTAGTTTGAGGGAGTTTGTAGGGAAGAATTAAAATCGAAACATTTATATTATTTTTAATAATTTATAAAATATAAATATTTATGACAAATAAAAAATATACCTAGGAAGGCTGCTCATACAGGGTAGTGTAGGAAGATGTTGAAAGGTAGCATGGGTGAGCAGGATGGAAAGACTGAAAAATGAAAATGTTATATTAGTATTTATAATTTTTAAAATAAAAAAATTTATGACAAATAAAAAATAAAATACGGAAGGTTTCACAAACTATAATTGTTTTGTCAAGTGTTATAACAAATCCTTATGCATTGTTGCTTCAATTTGATCATACATATAAAGTTTCATATCTTTTAGCTATGATTTTAAGGATTATATTTCTGGGACTCTTGATTTATTACCTTTACCAAAGACAATCAAAATACTAACACCCTCCCGATATCCTCTAACACGGATATGTTGTTTTTCATTCCCCAAAGTATTTGCTAGGATTTCCATCCTACCCTCCAGGATAAAAGATCTGTAAGCCTCCTGCTCCAGATGATCATCCTAAAATGAATAAAAAAAGTAATATTATTGTTTATAATTTATAAAATATAAAAATTGATAACAAATAAATTACATTTACATTAAATTTTATCTACTACTTGCATAGATTACTCTGTACGATGCTGTTTATTTTTTTCATATTTCTCGTTTCCAATCATCATGGTGAGTGGGAGGAGATAGAGTACCAAATTAGACCTCTTCTGAACCACTACTAGATAGATCTATTAATGCATCTATTTTTTTCATCGATCATTTTCAGCTCCAAATACGAATACCCTCCAAGTGATAATGTATAAGGGTATTCATTTCTAAACTGGATCTCTAGATGATATCTCTTGGAGGATTGTTTTATAAAAATATGACTGAGTAATGAGAAAAATATATAATAAATTTTAAAATATAAAATAATTATCATACATAAAATTGTTATTCATTACGAGTATCAACAAATCGCTTCCATGTATCTTCATCAATAAACGGATACATGAGGCATGGGTTTTCAAACATTCTCATTCCAAAAACAATTTTTTTTTCATTTTAGTTTTAAAATATCTCCATTGAACTTCCACTAAATAGAGATGTCTGTTCATTATTTGTTTGGTTTCCTTAAAATTGAATGTCATTTGTAATTGAATAAATTAAATATGTCATTTAAAATATATAATTTTAGAAAATGTTATAAAATAAATAAATTAAGATATTTTACCATCACGACCTCCCAATGTTTTTGCTTTACCATCCTATCTAATAACCATTAATTAGGATGTAAAATATTAATCCTTTAAGGGCTCTAAATCTCTATATAGCCAACAAATATAATGTAATTTTGGCTAGTTTCATTATTATAATCATGAAAATGGATGTTTCCTCAGTCATCATCATGATAAAGTGATAGTTTTTCTAAACATGTCTTACCAAATTTACCATCATGAGAAATTTTTGTTAGTAGAAATAGGAGAAGTCTCCTCCAGCAAGGACACATTAGTTGTCTTTCAAAAAAATTATAAATTAAAAGTTTTATTTCATTTAATAAGTATATTACTAAATATTTAATAATATTTAAAAATAGAATTACCTTAGTAAATTACCCTCTCTATCTGTATCTAACATTTATACTAGAAAGCGTAATGAAATTTTGTATACTTTCATATCATTAAAAAACTGAATATTTAGAATCAAGGAAGGAAAAAATAAGTATATAAAAAAGAGGTATGTATTTATAGGTTTAAATAAATGAAAAAAATATAAATATTTACTAAAAAATAAAGAGAATAATTTAGTGTTTTCCTACATTCCTTCAACATGATCATTACGGACTGCATGAAATATGTCTATCTTATACTAATTGTAATCATCTAGAAATATACTAATAGTTGAATAAGCCTTATGTAAATTACAAACATCATTAACATCATCATCATAATCCAAATGGTATCATTTTTACTTGGAAAACAGCTGACCACTCATCATTCAATGGATCAATTAACTAAAATACATTATTTTCATGAGTCACCATGATAAATAGTTCCTCATTTTAATTAAATATTTTCAAATCAACTAGTTTAAACCCATATTCATCATGTTTCCCACAACTATTTCTATAAACCCAATTACACATAAAAAAAGGTGACTCGAAATTTAATATAATCAATTTCCTATATTTCTTCAAGAACTCCAAAATATTTCATTGATGAGGAAATTGGGGTTTTATCTTTGGCACTCAAAAAACCTATGCTTTAGCAAAAACTATCACACCAATATTCTGAACGGTACTCCTGTCATCCATGTTTTTTGTGTCGAATTTGTAGCCACTAAAATCAAAACTTGACCGTGTGACCACATTATGTGTTGGGCCCCCTTCTACCATTATCAATGTTTCTGATGTAGATATATTTGGGGTGACATTTTCTTATAACCATGAAAGAAATGTCTTCTTATGCACTCTCATTAATCTATTTTCATTTATTTTCTGATATGATAAATTTAATGCAGTAATATGTGAGGATATATATGTTTGAACCTCATTTGTGTTGTTCATAATGTATAATTTTGACCGTATCACATCATCATGTGGAATGATATTTATATTTAAGCCTATAACCCCTCTCCTTTCACTATAGAATGTCATGTGTCGAGATATATGGAGACTAATATTCTCCACATCATAAAAATAATCAGTACATATCTTAATCTCCTCTTCTGATACATATTTTTGAATAATATAGGCCTCTAGTCAATAAGGATTTTTAAATTATCCCATAAAAATTTTCATATATCTTTCAAAAAGATTCATCCATCTTAAATAAAAAGGCCCACAAATTCATATCTCACACACCAAATAAATCAACAGATGAACCATTATATCAAAAAACATGTGTGGGAAATACAATACAAGTTGAAAAATAATAAGAGTTGCTTCCTTCCCTAGAACATATAACTAATTTGGATCAACGACTTTGTTATAAATGGATTTTAGAAAATTAAAAAAATTGATGATAGTCATTCTGACAGTCATCAATAATAGACTACCCACTTCTACTGGTGGAAGTTGTTACATCAACACATGACAATGAAGATATTTCAAACCTATTAAATTACAATTATTAAACGATAGAAATTTATTCACATTTTATGAAAAATTATTGGGTACTTTAGTAACATGAAGAAACTAAAAATTTCATATTTTCAATCATGGTTAATGTGTTACAAGCGAGAGGTAAATATGTTCTGTTTACTTTCACAGTGGACACAAACTCCAAACGTATTCCAATTAATATCGTGTCCAATCTAGAATGAAAAAACATTTTTTAATTTCATTTTCAATTGATCAATGTTTCAATAAAATGATCACATAAGTTTTTCTTAACATGCATAACATCGATGTTATGTTTTATTTATAAAAATCTCCAATAAGATAGTTTAAAAAATAGACTGCTTCATCCAGATATTCCTTTGAAGACCATAAGTTCTTTCCTTTAATAATATTGAATGAATATCTTTCACCCTATCATAATATTCTTCAGCTAACAATGGTTAAGGGGGAAGGTTGTATTCTTGTAATCCGTTAAATTATTTTTACCAATATATGATATAGATGATCAATTCAACAAAATATTCAATGTACCATGTACATTGTCTTTCTTCCATTATGTAATTGATAATATGATATCTGTTCTTCACAGATTCGAAATTCATTATGTACCTTAACACTATATCTAGATAAGTTTCCATTTAAAAGAAATTCGTTTATATTGAACATTATCATAGAATTCAAAGGAAAATAAACATAATTTTATGCATTGGAAACATTATCCCCTGCCTCTTTTAGAAGTTTAAAATTATCAATCAATGGTGAATGATTCTCATCAAAATAATTTCGTGGTTGTTTTGGTCCATAAATCATCAAGCTCGTAATAAAATATTATGTCTTCATACATAGATGTGGGTACAAGTAATAAACTACTAGAAAAATAGGCCATGAACTGTGTTGGCTACAGAGGCTCTGATATGGATTCATTCCATCAGAATGAAATCCCATTCTATTATTTCTATCTTCACTTCCAAAATCATGAATTTTTTTATTAAAACAATTCCACTTGGGTGAATCCGTTGGGTGATGTAAGTTACAATCAGAGATGTTCTCATATAAATTCCATCTTATACTTTTTTCATCAATTGAATTTGAAAATACCCTCTTAAAAATGTATTTTTGGAAGGTAGAAAATGTATTTATCCAGAGTTTTAATTATGAAACCTAAAAATGAATCAGAATTGATTTATCAGGATTGTATTAATAAATACGTGATGATATCATTATAAAGTACAAAATTAATTTTTCATGACATTTGATGACATCACCAGAGAATGAATCCATGTTGACTTTCCTATATATCTTGTTGCGTGATTTCCCACATGTAGGACAACATGATAAATATTCATTTTTTTCCTATACTGTAAAAAATGATTTTTGCAAGCATGTATATTTTTTACCCCAATCCCATTTGGAATAATATTTTCATCCCCTTATAATTGGAATCCGGAGGACAATTACAATCTAGACGTATCTCTTTTAAAATCTCAAGTATGGTTGAGAAACATTTATCACTCCACCTTTTTTTTCTTTTAAGTTAACTAATCTCACAAATATTGATAACATTATATATTTAACAGGACCATGGAATAATTGTTTCTCATAATACACATACGATCAATAAACTGTAGTGGTTTTTTTGATGGTTTCAACACATACATCATGAATTAATTATTGAAAATGATCCTCTGCCACATTAGGAATATTTTCATTACCATTGGATGTTGAATTTTCAATTCATTCACCATGCCAGATCAATCATGTATAATTATGGATAAACCCAAAACAAATGAGATAATCCATGATTTATCTGTAGTTTAACTTTCACAAATTGAAACACTTCACACATGGACATAAAATCAATTGACGGTTTTGATGATTCTATTTAATAAATTCCAATAATTCATCAACTCCTTTTCCATATTCACTAGTGGTTCTTCATAAATGTATCCAATTATAATCCATTAAATATTTGATATCACAAAATAATTTGTTAATATATTAATATATATATATATATATATATTTACAGATAAATTGTAAACAAAAACACATTTATTAAAATAATGATAATTAGATAGAAAACATCAGATATGAAACACATTTACAAATAGTAAACATTATATTTTTATATTATCTACATTTGGTATATTGTTATTATAATTTAATTTTAAAATCAATATTCTAAAATTTATTAGTTTATTTTACATTTTTTTTGAATTATTTTGATGTTTCATGTGACAAATGTATTTAAGATTGCATTAATTTAAATGGAAAAAATTAGTAAGTATTAGTAATATGAAATTATAATGAGAGTAAATATTCAGATTATAAGTGAAATCAATCCTAATACAGCTAAAATTATGACATATAAAATTAAATACATTACTACGATGATATATCTGACAAGAAATTTGGTTTAGAGAACCATGGAATTATTTGAGGAATAATTATTGGTTTTGGATATATTACATGTTATAACGAGTATATATGATGATTATATGGAGGAAACTATGAAACCATATCTATTAGTTGGGAGGAAAATTAAAGAGATGTTGTGATTGAGATGAAAGTTGTGATCTCACAATGAATGTAATGATTAAATTGAAGAGGAAGCTAATCCATATAGAGTTGGTTAAGATAATTGCTGATAAAATTAGTGGATACTTCAATAAATTGATTCATTAGAATTGGGGACTGATCAGAAATTCAATCTTAAATTTAAATATTTTTAGTTCAAGATAAACTACAGGAATTCAAAGATGTTGTGGTGAGAAATAATGCATATTATTTGGAAGTAGTGACAACCATTGTATTAGTGGTGAGTAACATCAATAACAAGTAGTTTGAGAAAGAACCAGTTGGATTCCAACACAAAGATGTTGTGGGATGTAGTATTAATTTGTCATGTGTAATATTATGTATCTTAATGTGAGTAATGGAAAATCTAGAGTCTAGATAATCCTTGGATAGTGAATATAAATGATAAATATTTATAGCAGATAATATATGACTCAATGGTAATTAAATTGAATAGGAAGTAGGTTTTCTAAATCTAGTCTAATGCATGTTATAATAACACCTTTAGATATTATTTTAATACTATATATTCTATGTGGTTGTGGATTATTGTGTAAAAGATAAAAGTACTAACCAAAGAGTTTCAATTGACTAAAGTATTAAAAATGATTTAAAATAATTCAATGGGTTTTGGTATAATTTAGGTAGACCAGATTCATGCCCCACCCAACCCTCATAGGTGTATTTTCTTAGTCTTATGAGGCCACACATTAAGTTATTCCAACATAAAAATCTGAAATCATAGAACTCTAATCCAAATAAAAAATATTTACAAATAAATTCATACAAAATTTTGGATAAAAATTCATAACCTAAAATCACACAACTCTAATCCATATTAAGAACATTGATGAATCACTCTTAGTGGTGACTATTAATAATGTTCCAAAAACATTTAAGATAAACTATAATTTAAATATTGAATAAAAAAATCAAATTTAAATGACAAATAATTTATCTTCAAGATTAAAAATTCATAAAAAATTATGAGTTAAACACAGAGAAAAAGATCCTAAATCTAAACATTGCTCTGTATAATGCTATGGAAAATTAAGCACTGTATGATCTACGCAAAAAAGTTATTTTAAAAAAAATGATAAACTATAAACTAAAATCAAACCATGTTTGAATGTCTCCAAAAATACGTTTCGGAAGAACAAATAAATCATAGATGATAAAAAAAGTTAAGATAATGAAGAGAGAAGACCTCATAAGATAATGAAGAAAGAAGACCTCATATCATGAAAATAGATGAAAATCATCACCAATGACTTTTGGAGATCATAAATATGGCATCAATGATTCCACTGGTCAAGAGGAGCAGTTGTGGGTTTCAATTTCGAAGATCCAAGAACATTAGGATTTTCTGATCTTGTTAATTTTTAAATGAAATTCATCTTTTATTTTTTTCAAAACCAATGAAAATAATATATTTTTTTTATTTTTAGCATCAGTTCATTGGAAAACTGATGCTGAAAATTACACATATGACATCGGTTTTCTGTAAAAGTAGCACAGAAATTTTTTATTATTATTGGTGTAAGTTTTCACAAAAACTAATGACAAAAATAATCATATTCTAGTTTCTGGTGTCAATTATTTAGTAAAACCAATGCCAAAAAATTCTTGTACATACCATTGGATTCAATTTCTAAAAAAACAATGTTATTACATCAATTTTAAATCCCATATTTCTATAAGTTCATATTCATAGGCAATGAATTAAAGATTGGTTTTCATTGAAGGAACATAGGTGTTTTGTGACTATTCTTAAATTGACAACCCATGTAGTTTTTAATTGAATTAAATGTCTTATTTGATCATTTTAATCCATGTTAAATGAATTAGTGTTATTTTTAATGGGTTTGGGGCAGTGTTCTTCTTTAAAAAATTGGTTTTCACCTGGCATTTCAAGTGAGACATGAAATTCTTAGTAGTGATAATTATTTATTTATGGTTTCAAGTAAATATAAATGTTTAAATGGATTTATACCACTGTTGAATCATGGAATTAACTGTGATGTTATTTTTTAACTCCTATATAATTTCATGGGGAATATAACTATTGTTTTAAAATATTAAAATGTTTTGGAATTGTTGGGAGAAGAGTTTTATATAATATGTTATTTGAAGACATTTTTACCATAGTTGGTTCATAAGTAGATGGAATGTGTATTCTCAACTCATTTGTGGTTTTTATCGACCATGTGTTGATTCATATAATGGTAATTACCAATGGTTTGAGTTAATTATTTTGGAATATTATTTTGGATGGTTTTTTGGACAATGTTTATAAAATAATGGATGGGGTGAGGATTCAAACCCTTGAGAATAAACAAAGCATTTATAGTTGTTTAATAAAGAAATTCGTGGTAATTAGGATGCTTTCCAAATGTTTTTAGTGATTGGGAGACCAATCTAATATAATTATATGATAATAACCGAATGGATATATAATATATTATGAATTATGGAATAAAAGGATTTTTTATATTTCATATATTATGAATGAAATTTCATGGGATTATTGATTCCAAAGGTGTAGGTGGTGAGGATTGATTTATTTCTTTAACATATATATATATATATATATATTTATTTATTGATGCATGTTACTACCAAGATCCATTTAATGATGTTCATTTGATACCTATGGGACTAAGTAGAGGTATGTATATTTTATAACCCTAGAATAGATGTTGTGTAATTTTGCTAGTATTTATTGGCTACTTTGAGATAGTTTATCTTGAAGGGGTAGTCTGAATTTCGGGCTTGATTTTTACATTATTTACATGGACAAAGTTTTTCTATGTAAATTCATTTTTAAATAATCTTATTAGACTATCATGAATGGGGAACATTTCATTATTTCCATTCTGCATTCCTTTTTTGTAGTTTAGACCATATTCATTGAGTCATGTGAGGTTTTTCATGATGTTTTGATATTTTTTATGGAATTTTTTGGGGATCCAAATTAATTTTCATTGTTTATCTCCCTTATATTTTTATTGAATTATGGAATTATTATCAAATATATAATATTTTGATTATTTTATAATAGTAGTTACTATGTTTTCATGAATTGTTTGAGTATCAATTTTTATTAAACATCAAATTGGTTTGTCAAAATATTTTAGAAAGTGGATTTGAAGAGAAAAAATATATTCATTAAAATAGATGTTTATAAAATTTTTTGAAAGAGGTAATATGGTTTTTTACAATATTTTATGGAATCTATAATGAGGTTTACATTTTTTTTGAAAATATATTTTGAGAAAATTTACCGCACCATTATTTCCTCTATAAGAAAGGATATGTTTTTTAAAAAAAGTTGAAAAGGCCCAAGAAATGTTGTTTTTATGTTTCAATTCTCATTCAGTCCAAATAAAATTATTGTTGTATGAAATATGTGTTTGTTATTTTTCTTTTTTAGTAAATTTAATCGAAAACATTTTTTCCACTAAAATTTCAAAATATCATAAAATAGATTTCATTTAAAAAAAACAATAAAAAATATGTGGTTATTACCTATCAAGATCATCTTTTCTCACACCCTGTATATATGACTTTAGGTAGAAGTTTTATTTCAATATCCCTTTTGGGTTATATAACTATATTTTATTTGATCATTTATTCTTATAAGGATTTGTTGTTTATTTACTAATGCAACATATAAATTTTCATATATGCTTTCATCCTTATTATTTTATCTATAGTTTCTTACTA
This sequence comes from Viscum album, assembly GCA_963277665.1. Taxonomy (NCBI): domain Eukaryota; kingdom Viridiplantae; phylum Streptophyta; class Magnoliopsida; order Santalales; family Viscaceae; genus Viscum; species Viscum album. The sequence goes on along the minus strand of OY728153.1, from coordinate 1,016,882,469 downwards.
TTTATTTATGACTATTACTCTAAAATGAATGTTTTATTATTAGATATAGTAATCTAATCAAGATAAAAAATCATTAATAATGATCATATTCTATGAATTGGGTAAAAGTTTCTTGCCTACAGAGATTAAGAACGTTTCTCAAGTATGTATCAGACCTGTTCATGTATCCGAAAAATGGATGAATTCAGTTGTATTGTGAAAAAATGACATCATAGAAAGGCCACTTGTTATTGGGGGTGTTTTTAGGTAATCATTCGGTGAGGATCATTATTAATACTCAAGTGGAGTGTTCATGAATGTTCTTGGACATAAATTTATGAATCTAAAACTCATGTTTCGTGGGTGTATTAGGTATGATTCTTGATTTTGAACATGGGATTAGATATATTTAGTAGATTTTGATATTTTGAGACGATCCTTTAACCCTCATTGACTTTTTAGTGTTTTTATGGGTCGGTTTTAGTTTCATATATAAATGTGGTTATTAAAACCTAAGTTACATGGTTCACATGCATGGTCTAGAAACCATGATTATCTTGTGTGAAATTTCTCTATAACCATGATAGAGAAAGTTGAAAAGTTAGTGTATGGTTTACTAACTCTTGCAACCAATCCTTGCATAGTGCATTTTCTCATCCAATTAGCTTTCCACTTCTGATCCCAATATTTATTCCAATATTAAATTTATTTTTTATTTTATTAGATATGAGTTGATTCTTGGGTGTTTTTTGGAAATTGGTTTTCAGGAATGTGGATTTATTATACACTAATATTATTTCTCTTGGTTTTTCCCTTGGAGAAAATGTGTAATTTGATAGAATTTTTTTGTTCGAAAGAGAATAATTTATTAAGGTGTTTTGTTTTTCAAAACATTTTTGTAAATCATTGGGAAATTTTTTTAAAAACAAAATAATTTAATTATTTAAAATTTTATCTAAAGAAAACAGTTTGTGATAAAAATTACATACAACCAAAAAATATAATTAAAATAGATTTATAATATTAAAGAGTATGTTCTCAGCACTGGTAAATTTTAGTGTTTCCATAGAGTTTATAGATTTCAAAATTTAATTTTGAAACTACATTCAAAAATGAAATAGTGGATTAATGTTCAACGAATTATGAGTTCTATTATTGGAATTAGGGAAGATTACCTAAAGTTCAATATTACTATATTGAAATGGATAATGAATCTCATGATAAATAAGTTATTGTCACAACATTGACAATAATAAAAAATTATTATTGTGTAATATAAAATATTTACCATAATATCTCATCAAGAAGGTTCCACAAATGTTTCATCAATATAATTTCGTTAATTTTCATTCTATGAGTATCTAAAATAAAATCATTATTACACCATATCAATGGAATACAATTTAATGGTTCCATTTCAATCAAAGGGATTATATATCAACATCCATAAAGATAAAAGTGTAAAATAATTCCTTTACTTATTATTATTAATATTTTGTTCATGATGATCCCAATAGACCCTTCTTCCCATGAATATATGGAATCAGGTTTCTGGTTTGTAAATATAATTGTTAGTGTCATGACATTCATTAAAAATAATATTATATCTATGGATCAATACACATACTCATCATGGTATATCAATATTATCATTATATTAGGCGACTTTTATGAACTTATCAATTATATAGATAAACTATAACATTATTAAATTACATTCATGCATAGCAATGTATAAATATATAATAAGTGTTTTTATTAATATTAAAATTTTGAAATATACATAGAATTTAGTGTTTTAATATTTGGATTTAAAATACCACCACCAATATACTCCTACATATACTAGAGCCAATTGTGAATGACATTCAATTTGTGATGATCATGTTTCTGCTAAGATTAGGATTTAGTAAATGTGTTTTCCGCATTTTCTTATATAGATATTTTCCTCACAAAAATATCACTTATTAAAGTGAAATATCTCAAGTGATGATAAGTCCAAATTCAATGTTTCACCTACTGATGTCACCTTTGATCCTTTTCAAGGGTCACCACTACATTATTATACCAATAGTGTTTGATAGGGTATTAACTACTAGGTTCCATGTCATGTGCATGGATTATGTTTTATATCAAAATTAATTATTTATATTCCTCTAAATCCATAATATAAACAATCTCTACCATATAATCTTGTACTATATCTTACTATGTTCTCTTCCAACTCATATCGAATCCATTGAATATGATGATGTATCCCTTCTACAAAAATTTATATTTTCAGGATTTATTTTGAAAATAAAAAATAAATATCATCTAATGACTATTTTCTCATAACCTCTACACACTATAACCATATAATTATTACTACATAGATACCTATGGATAGTCTTGAATTCTATAAAATTGTGTCCACAGGGATCATCTTGAAATTTTCTTGCTAAAAAAATGTATATTCGACATCTAGATTAGTGTATAACATTATTTACATCACGTAATGTTTCACAGATGTGTATGGAATCCTTTATTATGTCCTTACTCATTCATCTGAGGAACCATGTTCTTATAAATATGAATTCTGTGTGAAATTCTAAATAGTCCCCTCTTATATTATTATATAATGAATCTCTTCAGTTTATTGGAAATATATATCATAACATAGACCAAGAAGAATCTTATATCTGTCACAATTGATCTTGATAACTAGAATATATACTAATTAACCTACGTAATTAATATAAAAAAATTTATTTAATAAGGATTTACCAGACAATATAAAAGGAATCGTGTTTCCAATAATTAGTTTCTCAACAACATAATCTATTACGAAATTAAATCCACTTATAATAAACTACATGTAGACACAGGGGTCACATTCGTTATTTATTAGAAAAAAATCATATATGGATATATCAAAGAGAATTTATCATCACATAAAGTATTTCATTAATCCCTAAATTGGATCTTTTAATTTTAATTTATTTTTCACATCTTACAGAGTCAAAACCCCTTATGATTGTGTCATATAGAAATATTCCTAAATGACTCCATAAAGTAATGATATGTTCATATCAGTTCTACGAATATCTTATTCATGGTAAGAGGAAATTTGATGTAGATTTAGAAAATATTTCATCACAGAAATTGATGAAAAGGTCCCATCGTAGTCAATACATTGTTGTTTTTAAACCCGTTTTCAAATAATTCATTCTGTATGATTACTAACATAACCATATATGTCATGTTATTCCTAAATACCCATTTACAAAAAAGTATATTTACATCCACTATAGGATCTAACATTATTAATACAAGGGTTTTGTACATGGGATTCATTTTAGAATTCAGAGATTATTTCCATTTGGGAATATATGTTCCACTTACTACCTCCATGTAGGTTACATGGTCATTATTGTCAACTAAAAATGATTCCCCATACTTGATGAATACAAAACCATATATTTTTTTCTTCCTAATATATCATGTTCTTCCACAAAATATATGTTTCTATAATACATTTTCCTTGATTGGGCCTTCTGGAATTTGATCATATGCCAAATTTTATATACCTTGATTATGTACTTCATCAATGATTATATCAATCTATCTAAAATTCATATATATATATTACCCCTCTCAAGGATTATGGTTGGTATTTCTACTATTATCTTTTTTATAAGGGGTTATAACGGTAATATCCCTCTTTTCTCAATGGGTATCTTTTATATGTACACTTTGTGCCTAGAGGTGAAAATTTATTTTTTGAAGAGGCCATAACAAATTAGTAAAATACCCACACAAATATGTATGAAAATGATGATTTATTTTTACATAGTATTTGGTATGGAATACTATTTACCATTTTATTTGAAAATAATTATAATATGTATGATGTTGTTTGCAATTTGTAATCCCAAAAAGAATAATAGAAGATGTGCATGACTCATCATTGATTAAAACACATCTAACAAGGTTTGGTTACCCCCATTAACTTATAAAATTCCATTTAGGTGTATATTGTAGAGTGATATAGGATAGAATACCAAAATACTATAAATAATCAACGATGTTTTTATTAAGATATTTTTTTATCCTGATATGAGTAGTGTCTCCGAATATTATAACCATGATGGTTAGCATTTTATTCTTTAACTTTTTTAATTTTTCCAAAAAAATATTACTTATACCATAATACATAGATATATCCATATATACTAAAATTATTAGTAATAGTTATGATTCATTATTTTCAACCCCATACTTTATTATTAAATGTTCCACACACATCAGCATGAATTAATTCACAAATATATTTGGACCTTTCATCTTTTCAACTAAATGAATATTTGTTCATTTTTTCATGTAAACATGAATAAAAAAACTATGTGGATATAATTCAAAATAATTTTATAATCAATATTTTTTTAATTTAAGAAACAAATTCATTTGTATGGCCTAATCAGTGATTCAATAGTTCAGTGTTATTTCAGTAATGGGATTTAGTTTCATTAATGCTTTCCATTACATTATATTCACAATCCAACATATAGGTACACTTATTTAAATATATCTTACTATAAAATATTGTTTATTTATAATAAAGACAACATTTATTAATTAATAACAAAATAAATCAATATGTATATAGTCTAGACATTGATGTAATGCTTTGGGAAATAAATGGCAGAAAATAAAAATATTTTAAAATTGTTATCATTTTCAACTGAAACATAAGGTGGTAGTTCCCAATATCCATGAAACCATGTTTGGATCCTTTTTATACTCATAAATCTACATATACTTAGTCATTATTCCAAATTAGTATTGGTTCAAGTATTTTAATACATCTATAATCACTATATGTTTTATATAATACCAAATTTGTAGATAGATTGGACATAATGAAAATTACACCTAAAGATTCCCCTTTATTTTTATGGTTTTATTCATTCTTCTAGTGTCCCTTATTAACATGTGTTAAATAGATATTGTAATATTAGATTCATTTTCCCTCAATCCGTCACTTCATGGAAAGAAATTTATAATACTATTTAGACTTGGATCTCTTCAAAAAGACATTCCTTTTATTCACCATAGTGAAGAACTAATTTTATTGATTTTTATCCTTATAAACCATTTGAATCAATTTGATATGATCATGTAACAGACTTATCTATGTTTTTAATATTAAAATCTACTACAAATACATAGGACCATTAAGGAAGTGATACAAGAATGAGATCGCCGCATACTTCATCAGGAAATTTAAGACATTGTACATCTAGGTGCTCAATGAAGTCAATGGGTTTGACTATGTCCGACCAATTGATTCCCCTTCCCCAATATCACTCTGAAATACCACCATTGATATCTCAAAATCTCTTATTTATCAATCTTATAATAAAAACTATGGATATTTTGGAGCATGACATAAGAATTTTGGTCTTTATGTTACTTCATGGGTTGATTAACTATAAATGAATGAATAAATCACAAAATGTTGACTACATCACTTAATTTTTTATCATAGATATTGAAATATTCATCCATAGACTCCCTTTCATGCAGATCGCGTAGTATTCTAGTGTAACAACCCAGGTATTTACAGAATAATACTTCTTATATATTAAAAACAATTAATAAGATATTAATCTTAGGATAAAGAGGACTATTTTTATATTAGCTTATTTGACACACAACAACGGGTTTCTTCAAAATCTAACGTTGTACACAATGTTGAGTTATACTAAACAATAATACAATAATATTATCATTCTTCGAAATTGTAGTAAATTCTTAGTCCTTTTATTGAAATATCTGAATACAATTAACTAAAATATGATTACATGTGTTTGTTAAATGTTTTTAAATTTATATAATAAATTTTAGAGGCTTAAATTGAGAATGAATTCAATTTTAGATATATATATATATATATATTTTAACTTTAATGTGATATATTTGATAATATAAATAAAAAACTTTGAATGGGGACATCAAAATAATCGTTGGTTAAAATTTTGGTATTTTTCGGATAAAACCCATTTATTTGAAGAGTAAAAATTATTTCATTTTAATTCAAAACTTCCTTTTCAGATAATTTATTTATATAGTTAGATTATCTGTTAAATTGGTTTTCAATTTTAATTGGATTAATTTTTTATCATTAAATCCAATTAAGTTCATTCGATGTAATTTCAAATTGAAATTGGATATAAACACACATCAATGTTTTGGTCGTTATTATATCTCAAAACCCAGCTTTGTGGTTTTGAAAAGGGGAAGTAAATTTATATAAATTTCATTCAATAATGCATTTTGAATTTAGAAATATATATTTCATATTTTTAATCAGATTTTATACGATGTGTAAATTGGTACCTTTTATTTTTAGACATTATGAATTGTAATTTCAATAATTATTTTTATTTACAATATTTAAAGGGTAAATCTGGTAAATAAAAGTAATATATAATATTATAATAATATTAAACTAACCTGACATAATTTCTAATAATATTGGATTATATTATTCAGAACATTTGAATTCGTGGATTGCTTTTGGGACCCCATGGATCCACATAGGGGTGGCAATGGCATATTATAAGAATTAATTTAAAGTAAAGAGAAATATGAAATAAACATGAATCTTTTACTAAAAAAAGTAAACATGGAATATTTAAAAGATCTCTTTATCTATAAATATTCATTATAAATCTAAAAATATTTCATACATCATCATATTTTATATATATTTTTACACTATAAATAATTAAATTTATTTATGTCATAATGATGATGTAATAATTACCTTATTATTATGTGATTCAATTAAATGATATCATAAATATTAAAATAAGTATTATCATAAATAATTAATGTCATCCACCTAGGTGAATATAATATTTTGGGATTTATTCATTTTTTTATCAAAGTAATAATGTTTTTATAAATTTGTTAGAGAGTGAAGTAGGAATCTTATCAAAAAATTAACCTAATTCATAACCTAAAATATAAAATAGTTTATTAAATGATATTAAATTAATTAAAAAAAGATCCAAGAAAATGGTTTCTATATGTCCAATTATTTCATTAATGACCTTTATTTGGGTTGTTTTTCATGATATATAAATTACATTAACCAATAATTTGTAAATAACATGATCTCACTATAAGATTAAAAAAGTAAAATAATGGATAAAAAACATAAGGATAAAAAAAATTATGACTTGTCTAAAAATTAATGGATTATAGGTATTATAACCAAACTCATCATATCTTTTCATTTAACGAGTTTTGGACCATTTATAATCAAAATTGAATTATAATAAATTAGTATTTTAAGACATTTCTTAAGTGCCCCTCCTCCCTCTTTTAAAAGCCCACTGCCTCTACCCACATACTAACACCTCCCAATACCATTGCCTTATCCATATTATGATTATTTACTTACCAACATACCTCCTCTCGTCATTTAGTCTTTCCCTTGTGGAGAAGGCAATTCAAGAAATCCTTTCTGCTCAAATCAAAAAAAGTTACCCCATTTATAGGTAACATCTTCTCTCATTTTACATTCCTTTATTATCATTCTCCACATCCTATAATCTTTTTATTATTTGAATACATAAAAAAATATTATCCTAAATATAATAATATTTTTATTGGATAAATATTCAATCTATACTTACACACACCTCTATTTAATGGATACAAACATACTATTTCATTGTACGGTGACCTACTGCCTCACGAAACGATGGTTCTTCATTTTTCCCCTACCACCTATCATGGTGGCCATTATAATAGAAATATATATTTATATGATATATATTATATATATATATATATATATTCTCTATCTTTCTGTAATTTTTAGTTATATAAAACCTTTATTCTTCCAGGATGTGTAAATATGATAATTTCATTGGAGGATGTGTGGACTACATCCCCCTCAAAGATATATGAATCGTTCATGATATACATGGAACTTATAAAGGATGTTTTTATTAAAAACAATGAGAAATAAATATTATAATTGTTTTATAATATACATTTATATCATTTTTTATTGTTCTTTTACTATGAAAAAGAAATGAATGTATCATTGAAGCGTGTGTATATCCTACCGTCTCCATGAATGGTGAATTTAATTTATTATATCCAGATATTATGGATATTGTAAATACATATATACAAGATATTTATTATATATAATTCATGAATAATATTCTCAATATGGGGGAATTTATACCAATTGGACAATTTACATTGAACATGTCCATTTTCGACTCAATTACCGAATATCGGCAAACGGTCAAAAATGAATATAAATAATTATGTACTTTTTATAACATGAAGGAAAGTAATATAAATTGAATAATAAACTTCGAAAGGAACTTAAGAATGTATAAATTAACCAATGTATGTTATTCAGGAATATAAATAATGAATGAGACAATTTAAACTCAAGGTAAGGGAACTTCTTATCACAATTTCCATTATTTGGCTTAATTTTATACTTCATGATTATGATGTGAAATTATTATATGTGAAATAACATTTGATATCATATCTTGTATTTATGTTTATTTATATGTATTTATAGTGAATACACACTATTTATTTAACAAAATGATGTTTGTAAAGGAAATCTTTACTTAATCTCCATTCATGGAGTTAAATATCCCTTACAGAGAGGTTCTTGACGTTATTCAGACCATCCTATCAGGAAGCGATAATGACTCGCTATGTGCCACACCGCTAGAGGAGGATATCCGAAGAGCCTTGCAGAGTTTGAACCCGGAGAGCACGGCAGGTCCTGAAAGGTTCCCTTTATCATTCTATAGGGCCTCGTGGGACACTTTGAAGGTTGACCTCACCACAACCATTCAGGTTTTTTTTCAGGGTCGGTGCCCTGAATCGTGTTGCTAGTGCCACAACGGTGGCCCTCATTCCCATGTCCAGATCCCAAACCACAGTGGAGCACTTTTTCCCAATCAACATGTGTAATGGACCTTATAAGATCATGGCATGCATTATTAATTCTAGTCTATCGTCTCATCTACCAAAATAGATCTCAATGGAGAAGCACAACTTCATGAGAGGGTGCTCCATCTAGGGGGAGATCGGATTAGCCCAGGAAATGATCAGAGATCTACACTTCAAATACTGCAGCACCAACATGGCAGTCAAGCTCAACATGAGAAAGGACTACGATCATGTGGAGTGGGGCTTCATTAACAATGTATTTGCAGGTATGGGCCTTTCCCTATGTAACATTGATCTGCTTTTCCAGTGCTTCTGTTCAAGATGGCTGGTGATCTCACTTATGGGGAAAACCTTCGGCTTCTTCAATGCCACTCGAGGTCTTCGATAAGGGGACCCAATCTCCCTGAGTATTTTTATCACCACAAAAAATGTCCTTCGCAGACTAATTCATAACTCCATCAACAAGGGTGAGATCCTCCCATTTCGCAAAAGGATGTACCTTCCCTCCATCTCACAAATCATGTTCGCAGATTATGCAATCATCTTCACCAACGCGTCAAGCAGATCAATGCGAGGCCTGTGCAGAGTGCTGGAGGTGTACTGCCTCTAGAGTGGAAAACACATAAATAATAGTAAGAGCACCTTCCTCATCTCAAATCACTACACTGAAGAGCGTACCCTTAATGTGATCCTCTCACTGGGAATTCCAAAAGGCAACCTCCCCATGATCTATCTTAGAGCTCCAATTTCCACAAAGCCTCTGCGCATTTGGGATCTTGACACCATCATCTCCAGTATCACGGATAGGGTTCTCAACTGGATGAATATATATCTATCCTTCAAAGGCAAGATCGACCTGATCAATAGCATCCTCCTGGAAACCTATATCTATGCCCTCTCTGCTATCACGGTTCCCAAGGGGGTCATTCGGCGCATGGAAAGAATCTTTGCAGGGTTCATCTAGGATCCTCAGTCTGAGGGAAGGAGGCATTGGGCCTCCAAGGAGAATCTCTAAAGACCTATCAACGATAGGGGTATCAACGTTTGAAGCCTCAATGACACAATGGAATGCATGTACACGAAACTGGCTTGGGAGGTACTGGAAAACCACACCCTTTGGGGAATAACCATGAACACCTGTTACGGAAAGGTAAGGGCTGACAGGGACCACCGCGCCTCCCCCTTCTTGCATGAAATCACTCCACTCAACACCTTGCTTAAGAGCCATTTCCAATGGATATTAGGAACATGGGAGATTTCTTTCTGGCATGAAAACTAGTTCGAGGGAATTATCAGATACCCAAGTTGCCCAGCCACGAGCATCTCCTTCATGGAGGCCAGCTGTCATACATCCTTCATCAACACAATCCTTAATAAAGACCAAATGAAATCGTTTCATCTCATCGTGATGTATTCACACCCAGACCACTTTGTCTTCACCCTGTCCCATTCAGGATCCTTCGTGTCTAAGGATTATTGCTGTGTCGCCAACATGAAGGGGGAGGTGGATGAATGGAACGATGTTCTGTGGGATCGTGCAATTATGACCAAGCTCAACTTTCTCACATGGAGGATACACCATATATCCCTCCACACAGATGATATCATTAAGTGATGTGGTGTGTACATGGCCTCATGATGTGTCTGCTGTAAGGAGCAGAAGGAGGAGGGCACGAAACCTCTATTTTTCGATAGCGACTGGGAAAAAGTCCTATGGTCTAGATTTTGTGGTTTTGCGGGATTCTCGGTTCCTAGACTAGTAGTGGAATCCTTTCATGTTTTCTATTCCCGTGGATCTGGGAACCAATGTTCAGAGGGGAAAGCTCATGCTCTGGTTCTCCAAGCGGGATGTTGGTGCATTTGCAGGCAAGGAACAACAATCTTCACTATGGGGCCTCCTCATCCAGTCGTGTGATCGTGATCAGAACCAAAATCCCTCTACTCAACTTGGATAGAGTGGGGAACATGGGAAAGGATTCCCCCAACATGAAACAAATAACCCATAACCCACACGACCAAGATTCCGCCAACCGTAACTCTACTGGAAGCTAGATCAGGTGGCAACAACCGTTATAGGGCCTTAAGCTCAACACCTATGGGTCATGCATTGCGGGACAGATGCGCGGCGAAGGGCTGATCCGCTACTCCAACGGTTCGTTCATTCTGGCCTTCTCTATACACATGGTCAACAGCTCGTCACTCATCACAGAGGAAAACACTTTGCTAGCAGGCCTCTCGATTAGAAAGTAAAAGATGATCATCCTTGAGGAGGCTGAAACAGACTCTCTCATTGTTCATAATTCCCTCAAGGGAATGGGTGACACCCCATGGGCTAATGAGTACACTATCTGGAAATTCCAGAATCTCCTTTTCAACAACATCAAAATCTCCCACACCGTACAGGAGGGTAACGAGGCGGAAAACTTTTTAGCCTCCCATAACATTCATGGAATGGAGAGTCTCTTCATTCACGAACCTCACAACCTGACTCATATAGGTAAAGCCATTATCTGTGGGGATGCCCTTGGTATTCACCATTTTTGACCCCTGTAGCCACCCCCCCCTGAACCCTTGTTGGCACCTTATCCTAATAAAAATCTAGTTTATAATGATGCTGAAATGATCTTTTTAATGTATTTCATCTCAAGCTCATTTCATTGAGGCATATTTTTTTTAAAGGACATTTACTTCTTTATAATGTTTATATACAAACATTTTGAATCTTGATATAATGAATTATTATATTATCAAGATATTTAATGTTAATTTCAATGTTATTTTGTAATGATTTCTATTCAAGTGTTTCTCAACTAGTACATGACTCTTTAACTAAAACTAATTTCAAATGATTTAAAGATTTATAAATTTAAAACCTTTTATTTCATGTCCATGTTTTCAAAATGGGGTTTATGAATTATTTATGTGTAAATGAGTGTCTTAAACTATTAATTTATTTAAAAATAGTCAATGTGGTATAGGATATATTGATTCAAAATTCTATTTATTAAATTTTTTAAATTTTTTTGGAAATGGATTAAAAACTTAAATATCAGGAAATTATATCATGTGATTCCAATGTGAAAATGATATTTATATTTATGCTTGTTTTAAGTGTTTTGATTATGATATGGTACTTGGAAACTTTTTGGGTGGTATTGTGATAAACCAGGATGAGTGGTTATGTGATAAACCAAAATGTGTGTGCTTTTGTGATAAACCATGGAAGGGTGGTAATGTTATAAACTCGAATGCATTGGGTATGCAAGTCGGTCGTATGGATATTCCATTTACTAATATGTGTGGAAGTTGACCTTATGGTTATTCCATTTAATTATGTTTTTCCCAAGTTACAATTATATGTTATATGATTATTTCAATGGGTTTATGATAATATTTTTTATACAAAAATGGTATTGAATTAGATTATATTAAGTAAAGTATATTTATTACATCATAAAGGTGAAAGGTATTACTTTATAATAAATTATTCATGGTTTTCATGTTTTTTCAAGACTGATATTTTTCATTATTTATGTATCCCTTACTGATAATTTAATTCTCAACCAAGACATTGAAATGTTTCCACAGGACTTAAATAAGAATACTGTTAGGGATGGGATCAATGAAAATTTATGTTGTTAAAACATGAAACGATACCATCATTATTTTTAACGGGGTTTTATTTTATGAAAAAAATAAATAGTGAGTAGAAGTATCTACTTGTAATATTTAACTTGTTATGTATGAGTTATGAACTAATTTTCTAAAACTCTAAAGCTTAAAAGATCTTCAATATAATTTAAATTGAAATTAATGTCTTATCTCCATATTAAATAATGTTTAGGTTTGAGTCTTTATTGTTGGTATTTTAGGTTGGTTTAGATAACTTTAGAGGATACAATGTTATTTATGCATAAGTGACATTTTTTATATAACCATAATGGGTTTCATATTAAAAAGTTTCATAGTTATTTTAAATAAATTGAATGAGTATGAGATAACATGAATAATTATATATTAGTGTTTATCTTCCTAATATGATAGTATATGATGATTTTGTTGATAAACTCATTGTAAACCATTTTTTTAGTGAATGGTTGGATCTAACAGAAGCCAAAGTAACAATGGATGTGAAGGATACTATAGTGTTTTTTTGAATAATAAACCAAATGTAATGGATGCTTCAATGAGGACTATTATGTTTATTCTAAAACAACTATCTAGATTCATGGTTGACCACTAGAACCATGGTGATGTTTCTAAATAGTCTTATATGATAGTAATGAATCCATGTGGATGTTATTGTAATAATAATAAATGTAAGTATATTCCAAATCCAATGTGTCAAAGACGTGGAAAGAAATATCTAGGGAAATTTTTTAAAGGGACGAGAAGAAGTTATAGATGCAGAAATTATGGTCATAATGAAATATTCAGCCAAGTAAAAAGGGAGTGTTATGTGGGCTCTAATAAAGGGAAAAAAGTTCTTTTTGAGTTATCAATTGAATGTTTTAAATGTGGGGACTATAGTTATTATTACAATATATTTCTGATGAATACGGTTTAAAAATTGGAATTAGTAAGACCCTAAAAATATATGTTTAGTAATATTTAATGTGATTCCAATTGAATTTAATGAAACTACAAATGACATAGGAAAGTTATGGATTATTTATTTTTTTCATATTTTTTAATTATGAAATCATATTAGATGATTCATGTTTTCTATTTTTTGTAATTATATATTAAGGAATAATGTGGAAAATTTTAGTTAGGATATCATTAAGAACAATAAATTATTAGGAAGTTTATATATATGGGATTCATGAGTTATGGTGTATTTTTGGATGATGAAATGTTTAAATGTTTTAATACTTTTTTGGTGATGGGATTACTTGGAATAATTTTTCAAATATATGTAACCCTATAGTTTGTTATATGAAAATATTATTCAAGGAAGAATTATGTTTTCTTTTGTGCAAAAAATTATAAATTAATGGTTAACCTTTCATTTATTGTTTATTTTGATATAAATATGATATATTACTTTTTGGGAAGAAAAATGAATGACATGAGATAATCATTATGATTTATATAGATTATGCTTATTTTTGAAGATTTTATCTCATATGTTGAATGATATATGAATTATATAGTTTTAGAAAAATCACAACGCACCAAAATAGTGACAACCCATCACGTCAGACAAGTCTGTGTGAAATGAACCGACAATAGAAGTGTGATAAGGATTTATCACCTACCACTAGCCTATATGAAGTTCCCGGTTAATATGAGTTATTTTTTTTATTTAATTGATTTTATGGATCAAGAATAATTTTCATTTGGGAACTAATTTTTTATCAAATAGATATCGTTTTTATAGGAAAATGATTAGCTGATTAAGTGATTAATGTTATTTTGAAACATTTTCACTGTTTTGGGAACAATATATGCCTATAAAAAATTGAATACCATTGGATGTTATTTGGGGAGTAATGGTTGAATTTTACCATGGAAGAATCAAGGTTTTTATTGTGTACATATGGCGATTTGGGTTATTTATGGAAATGATTAACCAATCATAGAGAACATGTGATTATGTTAATTACTTATATATATGACACTTTATGATTAGTTTATGTTATTTAGAGATAAGTTTTAATATTTATCATGGAATAATATGTGATAAAATCCTATATAATTTTTAGTATCAATATGATTCTAGATTATTTTTGAATAATTATATTGAAAATTTATTGTGGAATGTTTTTTGTTGAACTTTGGGAATTTTTTTTAAATTTTGGAGATTAATAGAAGTATTTATTTTTATAAAGGATTATAATTTTTTGGGATTATTTGATCCTTTACTAACCAATTATGTTTTTTCTTATCTAATGACAGAGGAAATATATTGTTCAACACTTCTGGATTTTATGATTGTCTATAATTTGATTCTAGATCATCAAGTGTGACTAAGTCATCTTGAATACTTTTCATTTGGATAAAGGATGAGTTTGTGGAAAATATTTATTAAAGTATGAAACTATAAATGACAAGTAAGTATGTTTCCTTATGTTCTTATTCAAGCTTGTAAATAAATTTCTCATCTTTATAAAAAGAAACTTAAAACAATAATTTTTTCTATTTACTTTTCCCACTGGGAAATCAAAGACCTTTTAACCATTCACAAGTTTATGGTTTTCTGGATGTTAACATTCTCCAAATCATGATTTCTATCACTCTCCATTAGAACAAGATGGCTAGTTTATCTTCCGTATCCATGTTTTATAACATGGAATCCTACTATCTGTTATATCAGGTTACCTTTTTTACTTCCCTTTCTTTCTATTAAAGTGTTAGTTTTATTTACACTTTTTCTGATGTGGGGTTTTCAATTAAGTTACCATACCAAATTTTAAAATTATGGGTACACAATTTTCAAAAAAGGGGAATGATGTAATATCCCAGTTAATTATAGATTAAAACATCTTCATATCTATTAATAAATATGAATAATAAATTAATTTTTGGCTATAGAGGACTCTTTTTTTGATATAGTACTCGACATGAAACAACGTGTTTCTCTGAAATATTACTTTACACCCAACACTGAGTTATACTTAAAAATAATACAGTAATATTATTATTATATTAAATAGTAGTTAATTACTAGATGTTTTATCAGTGGAAATGTATAGAACTAAATAAAATAATATTAAAAATGTGTTCAAATATTTTTACATTTATCCAATAAGTTTTAGAAGATTAAAATGAGAATGAATCAAATTTCAAGCATAAAATACTCTAAAATTTTTAAAAGGTATTTTAATACCTCTTGATGGAGAATCCTTTTTAAATATTTTTTTCATTTATATGTTAAATTTCATAAAATGAAATATTTCATTATTATTAAGATATCATAATTTTCTTTTGTTGAAATTTTGTTATTTTTCGGATAAAATCCATATTTTTATGAATAGTAAGAAATAATGCATTTTAATTAAAAACTATCTTTTCATATAATTTATTTATATATTTACAATGTCCTTTTAATTATTTTAAAGTGTAATTAGGTAATTTTTAACATTTAATACAATTATGGTCAATATATGTAATTTCACATTGAAATTAGATAAAACACACGTCACTCATTTGATGGTTAATATTTCTCAAAAACTCGCTTTCAGGTTTTGACAACGAGAATTAATTTTAAATTATTTTCTGCCAATTTTTTTTTTAATTTGGAAAAATTGATTTCATATTAGGAATCCTGAGGTCAATTTTTTTTTTAAATAGTTACATCTTTTTAGATATAATGAATAGGGACTTAAATAATTGTTTTAATATACCATGGTGAAAGGGTGAATCTGGTTTTAAGGGTAAAAATAAAATTATAATTATATTAAACTACCCTAACAAATTTCATAATCCTATTGGATGTGATATGTTAAACAATGGTCATCCTTGGTTTGATTTTGGTAACCCATTGATCCACATGGGTGTGATAATGACATCTTATAAAAATTAAATTAATGAAAAGATAAATATAACATAAACATGTTTCTTTTTCTAAAACAATTTTAATCTTGTTTATATAAATGATATATTTAATTATAAAAATTCATTATAAATATTAAAATATTTCATACATCATGGTGTTTTATTTATAATTTTTAGGCATTAAATAAATAAATTTATTTATGAC
Source organism: Viscum album (assembly GCA_963277665.1). NCBI lineage: Eukaryota > Viridiplantae > Streptophyta > Magnoliopsida > Santalales > Viscaceae > Viscum > Viscum album. The sequence continues at coordinate 1,016,865,797 of OY728153.1, read as the reverse complement.
ACAATGATGATGTAGTGATCACGTTATTAATCAATAATTCCAATAAATAATTTTATAAATATTAAAATAAATATTATTTTACCTAATTATTAACAAAAAAAATTCTATATGTGAATATGATATTTTATTATTGATTCAATTTTTTTGAACGAATAAAGATGGTATCGATTTGTAAAAAAGTCAAGTTGGATTAGTGTCCAAAATTGATATAATTCATAAATTAAAATATAAATTAGGCTATTAAATTATATTAAATTATTAAAAATTTATGATTCATCCAAATAGATAATATAAGTCAAAATATATCATAATTGACATTTTTTGGGTCGTTTGACATGATATGTAATTACATTGACCCACAATGTGTAAATAGCATGAAATCACCGTAAGATTAAAAATGGTAAAATAAGGGTTACACAAAATAGATAAGGATAAAAAAATCTAATGTTGTCTAAAACTTATTGGATGATGGTAAATATAACCAAAATCATCTTATCTTTTAAATAAATGAGTTTTGGAGCTTTTTTATTTGAATTTAAATTTATAATAAATTAATATTTTGAGACTTTCTTAAAGGGTAACTCCTCCCTCTTATAAAAGGAAACCACATATACCCACTTACTCACACCTCTCAAGGCCATTTCCTACTCCAACAACTACTGAAATACAGTTCAAACATCCATTATCTCCTCATATAAGCCTTAACATGGAATAATTTAATTCAAGAAATCCAGCTGGCTCAAATCAAAAAGAAGTTACCCAATTTAGAGGTAACTTCTTCTATCATGTTCCCTTCCATTATATTACTTCTCAACTCCCTATTCACTTATTGTTATTTGACTACATATAAAACCAGTATCCTAAATATAATAGTATGTTTCTGTGTGAATTATTTGAAATAAACTCTCACAGACCTCCATATAATGGATACAAACAAACTGTTTCAATATACCTTGAACTACTACCTCATGAAACGATGATTGTTGAATTTTCTCCTACCACCTATCATTGTGACCATTATGATGGAAAAATATTTTTATATTATATTTATTATATTTATATTGTCTCTATTCTTCTGAAATTTTTATTTAAAACATGATTTTATGCTTTCCATGATTCATAAATAAGATATTTTCATTAGAGGAATTGTGGAATACTACCTCCACAAAGCTATATGAATCGTTCATGTTGTACATGGAACGAATAATGTATGATTTGTTTAAACTATGAGATATAAATGAAATATATATTATACTAGTATTATAATATACATTTATATCATTTGATTGTTATTCTTTTAATATGGAAAAAAATGAAATTAGTGTTCATGTATACGTACGGCTTACCATTTTCATGAACGGTGAATTTCATTTATGTCATAAAATTTTATGTATATTATAAATAAAAACATACCATATATATATGATATTTAAATGAAAAATAATTTTTTGTATATGATTTAATTTTTCCCACATGGATGATTTACATCGAACAAGTTCATTTTCGACTAAAGTACCAAATATCAACAAACCGACTAATATGAACTTGAATAATAATGTAATTTATATATCATGATGTTAAGTAATATAAAATGAATAATAAATTTGAAATATGTTTTCAATAAATTATAAATTAAAATAATTTTATTATTCATGAATATAAATAATTAACGAGACAAGTCGAACTCAAGGCAAGGGAACTTCTGAACCCAATTTCCATTCATTAGGTTAATTTTATACTTCATGATTATGTCATTTTATGATTATGTGAAAAAAATTATATCCTCTCTTGGATTTATAGTTTATTTATGTTTTATTATAGATGATAATCATATTAAATCTATTTAATTAAAAATGTTATCATTATAAGGTAAATATTTACTCAATCTTCATTCAATGAGTTAAATATCTTTGTCATTTGTTTTGTTTTTCCATGAATATGTATTAATGACCCCTGATTGTTTTACATGAAATATACACTTATATTGGGTTTATTTATATATTTAACACATAATTATTTCATTTATTTATCCTTAACCTAATTGTATGATCTTAGTAAGGGATTTCGTCTTAATATCATTTCATTGGGGAATATCTTTGTTCATGGACATTTATTATTCTATAATGGGAATATTCAACCAGTTTTAATCATTATATCTTGAGTTAGTATATTCTAATTTTATTTAAGGTTATTTTTAGTTTTATTCCTTTATTATTTTTATTCAAGTGTTTCTCAAGTGTTAAGTTTCTCTTTAACTAAAACATCATTTTAAATTTTTTAAAGATTTGTTCATTTGGAAAATTCTATTTCATGTCCATGATTTAAAAAATTGTTTACAAATATTTAGTTATATGGACATGAGTGTTTTAAAATGATAATTTATTTCAGTAGTTTCATATTTTTATGGGACACTTTGATTGAAAATTCAATTTATAAATTTTTTTAATGATTTTGGGATTGGGTTCAATATTTATATATAATAAAATTATATCTTGTGGTTGAGGTGTGGTAGTGTTATTTTTCCATTATTCTTGTCTTATGTGTTATGATCATAAAATGGTACATATATATTTTATGGGTGGTTATGTGAAAAACAAATATTGGTGGTTACGTGATAAACCAACTAACGCGTGGTTCCGTGATATACCATGGACGGGTGGTTATGTTATATCCTCTAAGGCATTGAGTATGGATGTTTTTCATATGGCTATTCCATTTAGTGATATTTGTGTAAGTTGAAAATATATTTATTTTATTTAAGTATTTTTATGTCCCATATTACCTTTATATGTTATATGTTTATTTCAATTGGGTTATAGTAATCTTTTTGTTAAAAAATGTTAAGCAATGATCTTATATTTAGTGAAGTATATTTAATACTTCTTAAAGGTTCAAAGTATCACATTATTAAATTGTGTTCATGGTTTTCTTGTTTTCACAAGACTAAAAATATTCGTTCTTTTTGTATCCCATACTGTGCTTTTTTAAGTGCATCCCATGTTTTGAAATGGTTCCACAAGACTTAAAAATATAGAGTCAAGGATTGGAACATGTAAAAGTTGTGTTATTAAAACATTAAACGATACCATGACTCCTTTTAAAGAGTATTTTTTTTAAAATGGATATCGAGTAGAAGTATGTACTTGAAATATTTATGTTGTTACATATGTGTTGTGACATATTTCCTGATAACTCTAAACCAAAAATAATCCTCGACATTATTTAAAGACAAATTAATGAATTATATCACGATTGTGTATTTTTTATGTCTGGGGCCTTATATCTAGTGTGTAACATTTCCATTCAGTGTGTAACAATGCTCTTAGGAATTTGAACCATTGTTATATGTTAATTCAAGTAGAAATATAGTCTTTCTGTCAAACCGATAGTATGTCAAATGTGTTTTATGAACATTCAAATATTATAAAATTCTAAAATTTTCTATAATTAGTACTCTAATTGATTACAATTATTTTGAGACATAGTAATAAATTTAATTTTTTTAGTCTCACTATTTTAACAAGTCCTAGAATCCCACTCCATTGGACAAAAAATGTCTAGTTTCTCAAAAATTTATGTTGGAAGGATCCATATCTCCATTATTTTAACCCATGAGTGGGATCAGTAAATTATTCAATGTTATATAGAAAATAAGATCTTCTCCAACTAATAGATTCAGGGACCTTGGTCCATTTATTAGATTACCCAATCCATAAATCTTGAAATGGATTTACTCAACATTGTCCTCTAAGTTACATAAATTCGAGTGTGGGATACATCTCTTGATATAGATTGTCTAATTCAACACACATCATTTATAAGAACTTCGTGATAAAGTTAAGTTTCCCATCATGGGTTGGTAAAATATGTAGTTCTATTCTTTTCATTCATAATAATGTAATGGATGGCTTAGTTTGAGTTTACAATATATTGAGGGATTTTGTTTCTAATGATTAAATATTTATTTTATTAGTCTTTAATTTACTTTTTTATATTGTGTTTATTTTACTTTAAGTGATTAAACATGTAATGATACAACATTTACATAAAATTAAATTATTAAATCTCCATATTTTCAAATTAGTTATTTTTTATTTGATCATCATTTTTAATCAATTAAATTTATAGTGAAAAAATTTATTCCATCATAATGAAATATAATGATTTACTTATTCAGTAGACAAAAAATGAACCTATGACACTAGGGGGATCCTGGAACTATTTTTGGCATGAGTTGTAGCATTCCATTGATCCACATGTGTGTCACCAAGGTTGGTTTATTTTCAATTCCTCCCTTAACAGCCTATATACAACGTTGAACACTTCTTATAATATATATGACTCTGTGTCACACATGGGTGGGGGAAAAAAGTTTTGGTTGTAGGGAATTATATAAATTCCCATGCACATGCAATTCCTCTATAACAAAATAGGGTAGGTTGACATGAAGGCCTTCATTTTTTATATAATAATAGATATTTAAAATCCAATTAAATATAGATAAATTAAATAAAACAATCTCATACATATGTCTTTTAAAATATCATGATTGGTTATACATTGAATGAATACACAACATTATACTAGACAACATTCATATCAATTTGTACTTTATTATTAAGATTGATGAATAATTTTAATTAGTTAAATCCATTTATCTAAATTGTCTTCCAATGCCTCTTGGATATATCCCTCATCAATGCATTCATGTAAAATGTAACGACATGACCAGGCATTACATAGAGTTACAATAAATGAATTTATAATTTATTAAACATAAAAAACTCTATTACATAGTCATGAACATTGGATTATAATATTGTAATTCAGTATTAATGATTTAATTAATTATTTTATGTGTATATTAACGTTGATTTCATTGGGAGACTATATAAAATATAACAGCACGTTATACATCATTTCTTTCATTTTTTATGTGTCTATGTACCCCACTGAATGACTAGATGTGTTGATAATATGGATTATCACATCATTTGATCTAGATACATTATATACATTACTTTTTTCTATGCATCTTCATAATGTGTCAATTAACATGGAGTGTAATTCAGAAATGATCATTAATAGGTTACATAATTTGTACACTAGTCTCACACAGTGTGTCCCATTAGTTTCCCAATCTATCAGTCTCACATGGTTAGAAACTATATATTTGACCACATAGTTAGCATGAATTTCACTACTATACCACGTAAACTATAATACATGTACTCCACCTACACAACAAGTAATCTAAAAAATTATATACTAGGTTTTCTTGTCCTATATTCATTGTGAAATAATTTCATTGTGTGAAATAGAATATTGATGTGTCATGTATTCCACAACACATCCAAGTGTAGTGGACATGTGACCACGGTGTGTACTCTGACAGCACATCATGGAAACCAATGAACTTGAAAAAAACATTGGGACCTATTAATGGAATCTTTGTTCATTTTTCATATACTCTTGTTCATTGAGAAAATATGAGTCTTAAATGATTAATATTAAATTTTAAAAAACATGTCAATTCAAATTCATATTTAATGAATCGATAATCAAGAAATAAATTATATAACCACAATTATTCATATAGAAAATCAATTAAAAAAATTATAAATTTAGAGGTGGAAATATTGATACCACTAGAAGGTTCTAGACATTTTGGAAGAATGTTGGGGGAGAAAACCCATAATTGTTTTTAAAGACTTAATGGATCATTCACCAATTCAGTAGTAAAATATATGATTTTCTATCAAAAATTTAATATTAGTTTTTTCAAAACTAATTTTATAATAGATGATGATATATTATGAACATCTTTTTGATTAAATTGAATATATAATTTACTTCCATGATTAGCATTTCACATCATTTTTTATGGAAAAATTAATCCATTTATTAATGAATATTTTTATTATATTTTTATAGAAAATCGAGGTAAATGTTTTTGCAAAATTATATAATGAGGTTTTTTATAAAAATCGATTTTGAAATATTTTTCAAAAAATCAACATTTATATTCATCAAAAAAATAAGAGTGTATTTTTATATAAATAGACATTGAATGTTTTTTAAAAACAATCAATTTAAATTTCAATAAAAAACAACAAAATCCATATTAAAAATATTGAAAATGGATTCCCCCCATTCATCATTAATTCTTTTTCCAGAAACCCTAATACTAGGGGTGCTCAACTATCAACCTGACTTTATCCTATATGATCATATTCATTTTTTATAGTTTTGTTCTTCATTTTCATCATTTTTCTGCTCCATTCCATCCACTAAAATCATCCATAGGTTTATTAATCCAACCCATCCATGTGTTGTGAACCCCAAATACATGTAGTGTGTGACTCTTATCCCTGATTCTTTTTTTGTAATATGATGTTCATCAATATCTATATTTTATCTTTATTAACAATATTTTCAGCCTCAATATATATATTTAGAATGTGGGGTATTTCATGATTTTTAATCTATTTTTATTTTTTCTATTTACAAACAGTATTAATTTAATTTTATAAATATACATATTTTTTATTATAAATTAATGTTGATATAATTAGTTTCAAAGTATAAATTTATTTATGATTACTAATACTTTGTTATTTGGTTATAATTGTTTTGAAATTGGATTTTTTAATTGAATATATATTAAATAGATTTTTTAAATTTTTTTATAGTTAAACCCTCTTATAATTATATAATTGAACATATATATTTAAATATTGAGTATAATGTTTTAATATTAGATAATCTCCAATGTAATACACCATTTCGAGTATGGATTCTCCAAATTTATGTTTGAATAATAGAATTTCTCCAACATATTACAACACATTTTACACACAAAAAATTTATTCTTTTTAATATACTCATTTTTAATATTTTATTTTTTACTAAACATATTAAATTAAAATTAAATTTTTATCAATAAAATCAATAAATTTATATATTTTTTGATTTAATATCATTAATAATTAATTTAAATTAAATAAATAAAACTAATATTAACAATTAATTAATTGATATAAATAAAAATACAAGATTTTATAATTTAAATAAAAAATATAAAAAATTATAAAATAAAATATATTTTTTATATAATAAATTTAATTTTTCTATTCTGATCGGCATGTAACATTTTGGATATTGTATATTATTATCTTATGACATTTAATCAAGTAATTTTTCTATCTTTATTCATATCTTTTTAATCAATTGTTTTATAATTTTTGAATGATATGTTTTTGTAATTTTTTATAATTGTTTAATTTGATCAAATATTTATCAATAACTGCTTAATTTATTATACTGATTATATGTATTCTTATTCTAAATATATCTATTTATATATGTTTTTAAATGCTTACAGGTTTTAATATATTCAACATTAATTTTGTGATCATATTTAATTAATGGATTGTAACTGGTTACTATTACAAAAAACCTTTCCTGAATATAAAAAAGTACTTGCAGATTTCATGGATTTTTCTAAATGAAAATTTTAACACAATGACATTATTTTCAATCCTTTTATGATGTATTTGAAAATAATAAATTTAGATTCTAAATAAATCCTAAATCATCTAATCTTCTATCATTATAATAATAATAAAACTTGTTTTATTTTTCATGGTGAAAAAAAAATTAATTTCAACATTTAATGTTGATGGACATATTCATCATGAGATAGAGGATTGTATTGAAGAATAAATTAATGTTGTAGGTGTTGAAATCATAATATATTACAATTTTATATTATTTTTCAAAGATTCTAAGAAACATATATTCTCTCACTGTAATGAATTTAAAGTGTTATCAGATGTTCTGAGATTAGTTAACTTGATAACAAGGCATCAGAGGTGTGATACAACATTCTATGAATTATTGAATATTTAAAATTTCTACTTATAAATGGTTTTGGTATTATATATTTCAATTATAATTAAAATAAAATATTATACCCAATTGGATTGGGGTGTAAAAATATACATACTTTCTTCAATTATTGTTTATTGTATAGTAAAGAATATTAATGATTATAAAAATATTTTAAATTTTGGTCATCATGATACAAGATAGATATATAATTAAATGATAATTAATTCTCAAGTACCAGATCAAAAACTATAACAAAATTAATTTGGCATGTTCTAAAAAAATCTTCATTTGAATAATCTATTTTCAAATTTAGATAATGTAAAAAATGTTAATATGGAATTATGATGTGCACAACTCCGATGGAATCTTACATCACCCTACTAGTTCACCACAATGAATGATATTTGATAAATAATTTACAAATTTTCTAAGTGAAGATAAAAATCTCATAATGGGACAATGAATAGATGTAATGAATAAATAACAAAACCTCAGTTTCCAACATAGTACATTTAATGTTTTTTAAGTAGTTTTAAAATTTTCCCCACAAATACATATGGTGAAAAAACATTTTAAGATGATCTTGATGATTTCTAATACAAAATAAGAATGAAGTGATATTAATCTATATCTTTCACCATTGATTTATATCATGAACTTTGTATAGGTGACTAGAATAAAAATTTTGATGATTATAAAAAATATTATTTTGTTTTGTGTGTTATGATAATGTTCACTGTAAAAAACTTTCCTCAATATGGAAACATATTTGGATTCAATGTTAATAAATATAAATCATGTCCAATTGTTGAATAAAAGACATAATTTTTTCAGTTGAATAATAGAAGAAATAAAGCGTAAATGGGACATTGAATATTTATTTTGAATGGGATATCCTAATCATATATTTAAAAATAATTTAATGGATTAGAAGAATGAAATATCCCCCCCACAACAGTTTTTAGTTGAATAATGTAACAACAAATTGGAATATATTTATTTCAAAATTTATAATAAATGAATTCTTGGTCATTAAAAATATATATAAGAAATATTTTATCTAATTTGTGACATGTAGTTGTATATATATAAAAATATATCATTGCATTAATATTATACACATTGAGGAAATTATATGTAATAATTTTATTGGAACTTTTAGTATAATAAAAGGAATAAAAAATGACGAATTTAAATAATATATTGGACTTAATATCCATGTGAATATATCTAGAGTTATATATATAGATAGAAGGAAATATAGAATATTTACCTATGTCTTGTTACACATTAATAAAGAGTGACTATATAAATTTCTTCAATGTATTAATTGTATTGATGTACCCATTGGATATTATTTAAATGTGAAAAATTTTGTGTCATTGAAGGATTTTAAAAGAATAGGTATTAAATCTCATGATTGTTGTTTATTGATTAACAAATACTTGTTATCACACTACATTTTATATTTTAGATACCAATCAAAATAGAATCATCAGTTTATATTATTTTCTAAAATCCATTTGTAGCAATATAATTGATTTAAATATGTTAGATATGTTGTAAAATTATGTTTTGATGATACAGTTTCAACTCGAAAAGTATTTTATCACAATGTTTTTTGATATAATGGTTCAACTTTGGACTCATTTGGTGTAAGGAAAAAAAATTAGCCCTATTTATTTGAATCAGATATATACTTCTTAAGTAAATATGAATATTTTAAAGGGATGTTTTATTAATCCTTATATACCAAAATCCTCTATTTTTTAAAAAATTATAGTAAGAGGGGATTGAGGTATTTACTAATTATTTTTATGAAGTAGAGTAGAATGGTGTCCCGATATCTCAAAATTTTACAATTAATAGTGATGGTATAATAAATCATCGTTTAAAGGTAATTTTGATTCCATTTGATGGATGGATGTGGGCACATTTTTAAATTTTTTAACATAACATATAAGTTTTAACCCAATATATCATCACATATTACTAGATTTAGGGTAAAATATACACATATAAATTAAAATTGGTTTATGGTTGAAAATAAAAATATATTAGTTTTATGTTTCAAAAATAAAATCATCATATATTTATCTGCATCATAAACATTGAAATGATTAACATGGGATAATTTATTAATGTGTTCACATTGTCTAATTTTTATATTAATGGTTACACATTTTACACAATAAAAATTATTATGAAAAGAGTACCATTAAAAATAGTAGTGTAATGGTTGTCACCAAAGCACCATAGTTTTTTCATATGAATGATAAAACCCAACTTTTATCAATAATGACATATTCTGATGTTTTTTAAGATGTATTTGAAATTGAATTAACTAAAAATTGAGTTATAGTGTTTTTAGTGTAATAGGGTCGATAGAAATAGTGGTTTGAAACATGATGGTTCCTGATTTACATTTATTGTTTTGAATAGATATAGTTGCAAAGATGTTCTATTTATTATTTTGAAACATGAAAATAATATATTTTATATTAATACCCCATAGAATGACTAGTGGACCATCATTTTGTGAGGGAAAATAATTTATTTGGTTGTTGAAGATAGTGACGGTTATATTGATATATATGAGGATTAATTGTAAATTAGGAGACATATAGATGATAAAAATTACTATAATGTAGACAAATTCCATGCTATGTAAAATGATCATGTTTAAGGGATACGGTAAAACACTAAGTTTCTCTACTAATTATTCATGTAAATATATATATTTTATTTATTTTCTGAAATTTACATATGTAAAAAAATATATTTTTAAATATTTTATATTTAAATATATATAAATATGTTGATTATTTTTATGACTTTTTGTTAAATTATATATTGATATGTTATGGTTAAATATTTTTTATTGAAAACTCAGTGTTCATCATTATGTTTTTGTTAAATTTATGTAAAACAATTCTACATTATAAGTGAAAATTTTTATTTTTTGAAATTTGATCATTCCTATCATTTTTTAATTAATGTTTACATTAATTATTTTATGTTACCTAATTTTTTTTGAGATTTTTTTACATCATTATTATTATTTTGAAACCTACACATATCAGAAAATAATTTTTTACATATATATATTTTATTAATTGATTTTTGATATTCACTTTTATGATAGTATGAAACTACATTAGATATAATTACATTCATCTATTTAAATAAAAAACATAGAGGAAGCGGGACATTTACCATGGAATTTACAAGTTTATTATTATTATTAAATTTACTATAATTAAATTATTAAATAAAATGATATTTTAATTTTAGAAATTTAATTTTTAAGACTACTAGTGAGCCTCATTTGGTGGTTTCTTCTTATTCTTCTCATACTGAGAACAAAATTCTTATAATTAGTAGACATGGTATTACACATTTACCCAAACAATCACATTTTAAGGGAGTATAAAATACATATTACATTTAATGATAATTATAACCCAAAATTCTGAAATGAATTGTTGTTTAAGAGTTATATTGTTATGAAAGATTCATTATAGGATAATTTTTATATCGCGATTGAAATTCCATAAAAAAGGTCACTGAATGTGACTTTTTTTAACCTTTAATGCTAAAATATAAATTTGGATTTAATCATTACTCATTTTTTGAATATATATATATATATTATAAATATTATTTAATATATTTAATTACTGATTCAATTTAAATTTTAAAAAGTGTGATGTATTAATAAAAGGTGTATATCATTGGTGGAAATTTGATGGAATAAATTTAAAACAAATTTAAAGAAATGTTTCCCATGATGTTACATAATGAAAACTCTTGCATCAAGTATGGGTTTTCATATAAAGAGAAATGGAAAAAATTTATCACCAGCTGCCTTGATGTGGAATTTATGGTATGATAATTTTTTAAAATTACCAAATTTCTTGTATATTACTTTATTTCTTGTTTTTTTATTTTTATGTAAAAGGCCTCTAGGAGATCTCATCAAGAGATCCAATTGAAAAATATATACCCTAATATTTTATGATCTGGAGGATATCATTTTCTAGAGGGTAAACTGATTTTTATAAAGTTACATGAATTAAGAGATAAATCTTGTAGTGGTTTAGAAGAGGTCTTTATAATTCATCAATCTCCCCCTATTTTTATAAAAAATTAAATAAAATAACAATGAAAATAAATAAAATTATTCATGCAAAACAATCTAAACATGTTTCTGAATGAATTAAAAGAATTTAATTTTTATTTGACACTAATTTTGTTATTTTATAAAATAAAGGAACTAATTTACTATTTTAATATATCATTTTTGGATGACCTTCAAGAGGATGTAACATAGGGTACTTTTATCATTAAGGTAATGATGTAAATTCAAGATAAGTATTTAGTAAATACCAAACATTCAAGTCATATAAAAGGATATTAGGAGGGTGTTAGTATTCGAAATGTTTTTTGATATATAATGAAGAAATTGAGGGTCATAGAAATATATTCCTTAAAATTTTAGGAGGTAGACCTAAAAAAATTTATTAGAAGTAAAATTAAATTGGTTATTTATTCCATGTTTGAACAAATTAAAAGATAATCAGAACATGCATTGCCTTCATACTCATATCATCCACATCATTTTTTGTAAATAACCTTATAATATGAGTTTTACATTAATGATCTCCAATGTACATAATATAGTGTAAACATTCATACATATTTAGAGGGATTCAATACATCAATAGCCTATACAGTTGGGCATGGAAAGAGTAACTATACATGATAATATTGGTCCAAAATCTCTAGTAAAATTTCCTATAGGGAATTTTACCAGAGTTTGAGACTATGTGGGATATTATTTCTCCAGAGGACTGGCCTTCTTCATCACCTAACATACGAGGTATTTATTTATTTTAAATACATGTAATAATTTGATTGAAAATTAGTTATAGTTTTTTCATATATTTTATTTATATTATATATATAAAATAAAAATAAGTACTAAATAATAAAATAAAGGTTTTAGAACCAACAACATCAGATACTACTCAAATTTATGATGGGTTAAAATGATTGTCCCAAATTTATTATTTCTTGTGTACTATTTCTAATTTTTTGTAAATTTTTTGTATATGTGGAGAATACTATTTATATAGAATATTAAAAAAAATACATCCTATATATCTTTGTTTTTATGATCTCACCATACCTATTTGACAATTGATTATTATGTATGCTAAATTATAATTTTTTTCTATTTTAAAAAATATTACTTGATTTCACCAAATTTAATTCCAATTTTATTATCTATCTATATATTCAGGGAATTCATAATGAATCCATGAGAGTTTATGGTTTTATGGATCCGTAATACATTTTAAGGACTATATAACATCTTAATGATGCCACTAGATTTACATATATATGAGATAGATTACAAAATATGGATATTGGGTGTTGGATTTTTTCCATTCCTTGATGGGAAAGATTAATAAGATAATTGTGAATTATTTTCATTATAATGTCATTATTTTTAAACTTTTTATATTTATGTGTTCGTTATATGTAAGGTGTATTATAACCCCAATAATGAATATTGTATTTTTTCCTCTTTATTTAGTGGAGTTTGAAAAACATTCAGAAAATTGTAAAAAGAATGTATTAATTTTTTTATATAATATATTTAATATTAATTATTCTTCTTATAAAAGTTCTTTTAGTTGATATATGACAATAAATTTTAGGGGAAATATTTAATGGGTTATACATGTTAATACAAGATCCAATTAAAATTAAATATAAGAAATTATTGGTAAATAAATTTTTATTATATTATATATATATTTATATATATATATATAGGTTTTTATTTTAATTTTATTATTCCATAACAAATTTTTCTTCATAAATACGGAAATATTGAATGTTGTTATTATGTTTTAGGATTTATGTTTGGGATAATCATAAATATGATGATGATTTAATTTTGTAATTTTGTTATAATAATTATTTGAGGTTTTATATCAAAATATTATATTTAATAATCCAATAAATTCATTATCAGTGTATATTTTATATGATGATGCATCGTATAAGGATGAATTCCTTTCCAACCATCGATGTTTTTTTGAAAACATTATTTCTAGGTATCGATATGTTTAAGATTGAGTATCATGTATATCTCTATTATTTAAATTTTCCAAATTATATATTGAGTAAATCTTTATAATTTTATACTGGTTTTTTATATTATCTTATTGTAAAAATTAGCAAATGTTCTTGGAAAAAAATATTTTTCTTATTTATTAAAAAAATTGAACTTCTCACATCATTTTATTATAAAACAACCAAAAATCTAAAAGATAAGGGCATTTGAATCACTTTTTACCGAAAACAAATTTAAAATCACATTCATATGTTTGTTTTGAGGGAAAATTAAGGATGAATATTTGATAACGTTTTCAAAATCATTCCATATAGGTTTTATCATAAAACTAACATGGAAAATATATATATTTCAATATTTTTTACACCATAAAATCAATGTGAAAAATTTCCAACAAGCATGTACCCAAGTGGTACATGCTTCTACATTGCATCCAAAATACCTAGGATCGAATCCTTGTAGGGACAAATTTCAGGGGGTACTATAGTAGTACTATAGAAGTGGAGAAACTATAGTAGTGGTGACACTATTGTGGCGGAGGAACTGTTGTATGAACTATAGCAGTGGTGATACTATATCATGTACCGTAGCAGCTCGAATACTGTAGCAGTACTATTCATCGAATGGCCCTTTAGGCCCAAAAATTGGATATCAAGCCTTATAATTAGGCCACATGGCCTTGGGCCTTCAAAATATGTTATGGGACTCCCACTATCAAGAAATATAAGATCTTTTGTTTAATAATAAAATGTGTCTTCGACCCCAACCTTAAAAAATGAATGTTGAAATATCCTTTAAATTCTCTTTCTTTTACATTTTATGATGTTTCTTTTCAAAAAACTATCACCAAAACTATTATTTTTGAAGTATCCTCTATCAACATGAGTTATCATTTGATGATAAAAGATATATGTGTTAAAATATTATTTTCAGTTAGTCATTTTATAACAAATTAACATCCTGGATGACATAATTTTTCCATCAAATATTGAGTTCGAAATTCCATAACTTATAGAGGTTATTTTTTAAATTATATTTTTATTTAATTTAAATTTTATCTAAATAAAAATACCACGTATTTGGATATTTCAAAAATTATATTTTTATAGTCAAAAATACTTATCTGGAATACTACCGTTGTTCTTGTAGGATCTAAATATAAAATCCATGTAACAATGATCAATATATGAACCTATGATCGCTAAAAGACACTGACAGATTCTTAGGTGCTAGTATAAGGGATCATTTTTCTTGTGTTGTTCGTATTATTTTATTTAAGATATTTGAGGTTTGAAGGAGTTTTTAAATTTAATTATAATAAGAGAGGTGGAACCTAGTGACATGATGGTTGTGTAGAAGGATTCTCAATTATTTATTAACCTTACATAGTAGGAATAAAAATCTTCTTATAGAGTTATGGTTTTTATTAATATATTATTTAATTTTACAGGGGACCTTAAATAATATAATAAACTTTATCTATCCCCATTTCACATAATAGTGTTATTATTATTAATTATATTGTGTGTAGTAACAGGAAAACAATAAACATTATTTTACCAACTTAGATATTAATATTTATCACTCAACGTGAACTTTGTCCACTCAACCTCTTTGGAATTAATTGAATCCCCAAATAAATATTTAATAGAATATTTATTCAAAAAGAAATATTTTATTCACAATCTAGAAAATAACTATTTATTACATATTAAACAAATAAAATAAATATTCATTTCATAATCAAGAAAATAAATATTTATTAATAATTTTGACCAATAAATAATGAAAAAAAATTATTAAATTTGAGATTAAAATTTAATTCATTAAGTAGAGTTAAGTATAATTTAATTTAGATTAATGGAAACACCGAGTGTGTGACCCTCTAGGACTTTTACTCTTTTGGACAAGGTGGTCCTTCAAAAAGTTTATTATTAATTTCTAGTAATATGTCAAGGAACCTAAGGAAAAAATGTTATGTCACAACATCAGAAACCATATATGTTCACTTATAGCATATTATAATACATTTGTTACAATATATCATCAATTAGTATCACACATGTTCCATCAACATATTTTCTTGATATGTATTTCATTGACTATCTGAAATAAACACATCATAACACCAAGACCTTGTAATCTAATGTGATACTTCTATTTTAATCAAATGGAACTAGTATCAACATCCATAATGATGTAAGGGAAAAATCCATTGTCGAATTTTTTTAATAATATCTCGTTTAGGAAGCATCCAATATACCATAATTCATGTGAACATATGGTGTGAAGATTTTGGTCAGTAAATCTTAGATTTTGAGTCATGCAAGAAATAGTAACAATATTACTATCTATATACCACTAAACATGATCATAGTTAATAATAACTAGTTATTCATAAACATATAGAATCCATACAAGCAGGTATGTCCTCGTAATCTTCTATCATAGAGATTACAAATTTTGGACTTCATGATAGGAAGTCTCAACTGATAATGAATACTCATACCTATCCATGAACATTCTATGTGTCTCATTCTAGTATTTTTACTGATCATAAAACTATATTTATGAATATTTTCATGGAATATCAATCCTCTCCAAATATTGGGAAACCGACATGACCATATCAGTGGGATAGATACTATTGGACATTATTACATTAAATTCATGTTGAACAATGAACAATATTTCTTTTGATTTTCTAATTTGTTTTTCATCCTTTAAATATAATTAAAATAAAATGTAAAATTTTTTAGGTTGAGGAGCACGGTAAGATAGGCTAATGTCACATATTGGTTTCAAAGTGACTCTAAAAATATATTAATAGAATATAATTTATTTATTTATGTAGTTTAAATTTTATGGTTTCATCCATTTTTTTGGATTTCAGCTTCGCTATTCTGTATTCTACCAATACTCTAAGGGGATTTGGGGGACTCATGACTAGTTTATGATTTTGTGATTATTGGTTTTGTGTTATTTTACATTTTGTAATGGGTTAGTTAAGAGTTTTTTTCCTTTCTAGTTGGTACCTTTTGGAATATATAATTATAGTGAGTACTAGAAGATGTTTTTGGGGAATATCAAGTGTTTTCATTTCTAGTATTTTGTTCTCCATGGGAAGTTTTTTTTATTTATTGAGGTTGTGTGATGCATTTCATTGTGAATGGTAATTGATTTGAAATCTTATATAGACCATCTATCCTGTTTGGATGCATCAAATTATTTGGGATAGGGTGTATTCAATGCTATTTGTGATTATTTATTTCCGTGGATTTCAGTGTTTTCTTATTTCATGACCATTTTATGTTAGTTTATTTTTGGGTTTGGAATGAGTGATCCTTGTATCAAAACATGGGTTAATAGGATTTTTTTCACTGATCTATTTATCACTATCGTTTCTAGATTTTTAGGATTCATCATGGGATGGTGTTCCAAGATTGAGGTTCTAGTTTACCCATATATTTTGGCTATCAGGTTTGATGTCCCATGTCATTTATTATTATGGAATTCGTGTGATTTTTCTATTGTATATGTGATTCATTTTGATATTTTTGGTGGATTTATCATTTTTTGAGTCCTTTAAGTTTTATGTCTGTTGGGTATGTGTTCAACATAGCTGTTAGAATGGGTACATTGGTGAGCATTCATGCTTAATGAATTTTGGTGATTTTTGAAGAAGTGGAAATCAGTTAGTCAGTGGTTTCTATGTGTTCTTTGGGTTTATTATAGTTATATCCCCATATATTATATTTTCATTCGAGGTTTGATCTCCTTTTGTTATAGCATTTGTTATATTTTGAAATGGTGGGGAGAATTATACTATATATTTATCTCTTCTAGACCATGTACCTATGATTTTTTATGTTCTTTTCTTAGATACATTTCATTGTTTCATTGAATTTATGGATTGGTTTGGATAATTCATTGGTGTTTTGGAGTTTCCAACCCAATATCCTCTCTAATTAATTTTTTTACAGTTGGCCTCATTCCAAAGGGGGTGGATTGTTACTCATTCTAGCAATAACCATTTTGAATAGGGACTTCAATATAAAAGACAGTTCCATGATAGAAATATTTTGACACCCATTTATATTGTATCTAGTTTTTCCCATAATTATTATAATTAATTTCTTAGAAATTTTCTAAATTTCAAAGCTTTTGACATCATGTTTTAATTTCTAGAGTTGTTCTTCTGTGAACAGTTTTCGATGGGAGAAATAGGAGTGGTACCCTTACATAGGGGATGTTTCCAAACGTTTTTTATGAATGTATATACTTTTACATCCATCAATATTGCACACTTTAGGTTCCCCTTTGTAGTTAATATATGAATATTCCTTTCATTTAGTTTTATGATTCCCAAATTTTTCATGATAAGAAAATTCATTAGAAAATAATGTTATATGGACCTATAATTGGCTAGTTCAATTATTCATAGTTTGTAAGTTGGATGAGGAACCATGAGAGATCCAATGGGTATCCATTCAAAGGCCTTTTATGTATTTCAAACTACCCAGAGGGTACATGGTTTACCAAATAGCGTGGATTAACTCTGAGAGTTCACGATATTCACATAAAAGTAAAATTACGACTTTACCCTTGAAAAATTAAGATCCCTAAAGAATCTATTTTATCTCCGTTCTTTTCAAATAGGCTAAGGTGTTCCTTGGAAGGTCTCTCCCTCACTTCCATTGGATTTTAAATCCACATAAACCATATTTTTTATGTACTCATTCAATGTAATCTCTATATTACTCTTCATTCTCTTTCCCCTTACCTTATATTGTGGTTCAATTTTTTCATTCTAACCATAGGGGATATAAATTTTGATTATAGTACTTTAGAAAATTCAATAAGTTAGGGTTTTTGGGCTTATATGAAATCCCTTTAGTCTTTTTATATGGCTCACCATCATAGGTAATTACATTGGATTTGTTTTTTTAACCGATTTAGTTTTTTGTGTGCCATTATGTACACTGACATTATATTGACTGCTTAATTGTTTAAAATTCTCTATTTCATATAAGTAATCCATGTTTTATATATTCTTCAGATTTTCAATGGGTTCATAGTGTACTTATTCATGGAATATTGTTTTCACTTGTAATTTAATGTGCGATAATAGATTATAAGTAGTGATATTTTTTAATAGTTTCTTTAATGTTAAATAGGTTATAATAAATGGGCTTTGACATTAAATAAGAAATGAAAATATGTGGAAAATGTATTTATTTTACTTGTATATATTTTTATTTGGAATTCATGATTTTTTTATAATGTTCAATATTTTTTCATGTTTTATAGAATAATTTGAATTATGTGTTATTATAAGATATTTTGACCCTCTTTGGTTCATTACTTTATTTTGGAAGGGTTAAAAGCTCATTATGGGTTTTGATGAAAAATTTGTAGATTCTTCAAATGGATCTTCCAAATATTTTTGGGTGATTTATTTTGGAAAAATATTTTAAACGGGTTTCAAGATCTTATTTAAAATTAATTTTTTTGAGTGTAGACTAAAACCATAAAGAAGTGACTTGAAATCACTATTATTTTGATAAAGGGTCCTTTTAAAAATTTATCTTACCCAAATGGTTTGGGATATTGTGAGACTATCTCGATTCAATGGATGTATTAAAACATCAAGGAGGATAAAATTTATTTTGATTTGTGGCCTGATCGGAATGTTGTGTATTTCATATGTTGTGAATTAAATGTGATAGGGTTTTTTATTACAAAGGTGTGGTAAAAAGGTGTAATTTATTGATTTGATTTGATTATATTAATTCATTTGATTGTTAAAATTTATTATATATGTATATTTGGTGTTGTTGGATTATATATACATATATGGAATAATACAAAACCTATTATAGAAATTATGTTGATTGCGGAATATTTTTTAGATACTCTATGATGGTTTAACTTGAAGAGGTCATCAGCCTTGTTAGCTATCTTCTTTTATTGATCCCATAGGAGAAGGTGTCTTAGTGTTGTTTATTTTTTAATATTCTGATGTGGCTACCAAAGATGATGACATGTTCAATAGTGTCATCCTATATTCCATGTCACCAGTTTGGACTCATGTAATTGAATCCTGGGAGATTTTCCATGACATTTATTTCCTTCGGGATGTGTGTTTTGGTTCGGAATCTCTATTTCTAAATGGAATCCTAATTATTTTTTTGTGGAATGGAAAACAACCAACTTTTTTAAAACTAATGGGGCCTTCTTTTTAAAAGATTGTGTTTATTTGGTTTGTTGACCTACGATACATAAGAACTCGCATTAGTCAAGAAGATGGTAGTTTAGTCAAATTTATCTATTTTAGTGGGAATTATTTCCAACGCTAGGACTCTTTTATTTATTTACTAAATCTTTTTGAATCCTTATTAATTTACCAAACATAATGTTTCTTTCTGTTTAAATTTTAAATAAATTATTAGCATGTTTGGAAGTCAAAATCATTTGTATATATTTGTGGTTCTTTCTCAATGGTAACATCTCATATACTGCAGAGAGATTATTTTTTCATTATTAAAAAATGGTGGGTTTTAAACAAATCAGTGGGGGACTCTGAAATTTATTGCCTTCCAGGTAGAAGTGTAAGAACCTGGTTCTTATTCATTAGGTACAAGTTTCTTTTTTCCATTTCCTTATGTGTTTTTGATAAAATGAGGAATATGGGGAAAATTCCCCAATTATGTTGGTACATGCCATGTACTTTTCCACACGACGTGTACTTTGGATGCGTGGGATGAGTATATAGAGTGTGTAGGCTTGTAGGAGATGAAGGGTGTAAAAACTGAATATGCGTCATGTACTGGGTATTTACACGCCGTGTAATCAGTCAGAAGGAGAACAGTAAGGAGGTGGGAGTATC
Source organism: Viscum album (assembly GCA_963277665.1). Taxonomy (NCBI): domain Eukaryota; kingdom Viridiplantae; phylum Streptophyta; class Magnoliopsida; order Santalales; family Viscaceae; genus Viscum; species Viscum album. The sequence continues at coordinate 1,016,844,867 of OY728153.1, read as the reverse complement.
CGCCAGCTAAGCGACAGTGCATGACATGTATTCTGAAATACACTTCGTGTACTCATGTCGATAGGTGAATAGTGATAAGGTGAAAAGAAGCCTCCAGAAGAACAGTTAAATGATGAAACATACACGCCGTGTACATAGGAGTAGACACTGTGTAGTTTTCATTTCGCTTAAACCACGCAGTAGCCTCTTTATTCGGCATAGGAGGCATTTGATGCGTTTAGAGCTCGGTAGGGGAGGTCGATTGTTTAGGAGCTCTTGATCGTATGCCGGGAATCCATTTCTTCCACCGTCGTTCTTGTTTGAACTGTGCAGGTAAGACCTTCCTTCTCCTTTAGCCGTTCTTGCTAATTCATCCTCTACGAGATGTAATTTATGTTTAAATAGAAAAATTTTATTCCAGATCTATGATGTTCTTTGTCGTTTCGAGAGGCTCCATTCGTGTATATCGATCATTTGAGATCGAGGTAGGTGGTCTGGTTTTTAATTCCAACTGTTGAGTGTTTTTATGTACCATTCTGCTACACACCCATGTTTGGGGTTTCATATGGCTGAGACCTTGGTTGTTTAGATATCTAGAACTATATAGATCATCTAATGATAAATATAAAATGTCTATTGGGATCATTGATTGGATCCAGGGCCACCCCGTGGGTGCGTTCCCTTGTTTAGCCATTTGGCCAGTTTACCCAAGGATATAACGTGAATTTAGTATGGTTTGAATTTTCTTAAGTGGAATTGTATATCAATTACGTTCTTATGTGTTGGTATTAGCTTGGTTTCGTACTTATCCTAAGGGCAGTGATTCATTTAGACTTCGGTAAACCATTCTCATGCATGTGGGAAATAGTTTCTATGTCTATGGGCAGCACCATGTATGCCTGCAGGAAATATTAGTCCAGCTTGTGGGTAGTAGTTTTTGTGCCTGTGGGCGACAACTCGTGTGCTTGCGGGCAATATTTGTAATGCCTATGGGCAGTCACCTACGGGTTTTGATTATGATTAACTGAAGGTATGTATTTCTTGTCTGACAACACATTTTATTCCATATATTCAATGTAGTGATTTAACATGTTATATATGCCAATCTAAAGACCATGCTTGGTATTGTTTTACATTGTACATCTAGATAGCTTGTTGTAGTTTTGATTTGGCACTGATTATGAGATTTTTGGCTGAGGATGAGTCTTGGGAACTTATAATTTGATTATATTGAATTGTTAAATAATAATAAAATGGAAATGGAACTGGTAGGAATGTTTACTATTTAGTACTTCTGGTTTAATGTGTTTCATTAATGCACACTGTTGTTGCACAGACTCATTGACAGTTGGGCACATGCCTTTTGTGGTTTCCTGCTGGGATTTATTTCTCACACACTGTATGGGTCATGTCATGTTCCCAAATAGATTCTATTGTTGCATATGTGGATAAGGGAAAGGGTCCCTATACAGGTACTTGACTGTTGTAGAGGAGTAGGAGAGCATGGGACTGAGATTAGGCTCGTGATGTTGTGGTGTTCTTGTTGTGTTGTTTGGTTTTTCTTCTGTATTGTCCCTTGTATTGTAATGTATCTTTTTTTGGTTGCTTACTTATACTTAGTGACATATTGCATCATTATATATGATTGTTGGTCGTTTCTTTACTTCTGTGCTCTATCTATTTCAGCTTTTGTATTGTTTACTGCTTCCACATTTTGTATGTTTATATCTATTTCCGCTACACTACACTTTGAAAAATGAGAGCATAGTTTCCCCACTATCAGTCCTAGACACTTGATTCTAGTTGGCAGCCTATGGCATTTGGTGAAATGCGCTTGAGGTCATGTGACCAACCGGGTTCGGGGCACCCGTTGAGTGGAACCCAGATCCTGGACGTTATAAAGTGGTATCAGAGACGTTTCTTTTCTTTTAATTACTATTTGGAGGCTATAGTTAGGTATAGGATGGAATAGGTACATGGTAATATGTTGTGCCTAGGATTATCTAACCCATGTACAAGGAAAATCTAATTTACCTCTTGTTGCAGTGTTTCTGATTTTTCACCTTTACAGTTGATTTGATTATCAGTGTTGGGTGATGCACTTGTGGTGTTCTGTTATATATTTATACGTGGGTTCTATTTAGTTTCAACCTAATGTGATGAGGGTGTTCCATCCCATGTATCATTTAGGTACATGTTATAATCACTTGTCATGCATGGTTTACATGCCATATAGGTACAGTAGAAATTGCATGTTGTTGTGATAGATGTTGTGCTTTTAAAAGCATAACGTTGTGATAGATACCTTGATAAATACCTATTATTTGGTAGGGTATTGTTATGTAAGGTTTTGTAGAATGAATTACAAACATTGGTTAATGAAGATTATGGGCCCTCATTTACCTTAATCTGGTGGATCATTGATTTTTTACCTTTTTATAACATTTATAAGATGCCTATCTTTGATTCGTGGGGATTATGGGCCCTCACGGATCAGAATTTGGAACTTAGGTGTTGGTATCAGTATTTTTCTGTGATTTGGAGTAGTTTCCAAGGCATAATGTCCTTAAAAACCCATAATACATGCCGTGTAGTTTTGATTACATGCCGTTTACTCTTTTGTTCAGGAAGAAATGCAATTTCTTAAAGTACACACCTTGTACCGTATGTACATTCCGTGTTGTTTGTACCCGTGTCATAGGCCATGTAGGAAAAAACATGGGATAATGAAACATCGAAGGAAAATGTCATGTACGAATTGTACACTCCATGTTGTGTTGACCATGTGTCAGCCGTGTAACTAACACACAAAGGCAGAGAAAAATATGAGCTTATACATGTGGTCTCAATAATGAACACGTTGTGTAGTTTGGCATGGGGATCTAGCCATGTAACTAACAACACAGTTCAGTGTTACCTCTTCATGGACACGCCATGTACTTGTGGGACACGCCATGTAGTCTTGACCAGTGAGAGACATGTAGACTTGGCCATGTTTCTGGGGAAACGGGGTGGTGTACACGCCGTGTACGGGTGTAACACTTACTGTGGTGTCAGCTGAGTCATCGGTCATGTCACTAATAAAACAGGTAGTTGGAATCTAAGAAGTACATTTCGTGTAGATATTATACACACCTTGTAGTCATTTTTAAAGTAAATTTCTGTAGAAGGGCTCGGGAATGAGAATAAAATTCAAGTACATGTCATGTGTGTGGAAAACACGCCGTGTGTTCTGGGTTTTACAGGACCAGTTTTGGCAGGAGTACACACCCATGTGAAACACATGAACAAACACATTGTGTAGTTATTATACACGCCGTGTAGTCTTGTTTTGTAAAACATGAAATTTTTTTCATTATTCCCTTTGTACACTCGGTGTTTTTAGTCCCTGATAATCTTAATCTAAGGCATGTGTTTGACCACGTAGAGTCATGACACTGAGATGACCTAAAGTTGTTCACTAGAAGAGCACCAACAAGTATACTCCAGATATAGTAGGCTACAAGATACTGATAGATCATCTAGTAGAGCCAGATGCAGTGCCAGCCATTATACTGGGCATAGGTGCTGATGCGCAGTTCTGTGAAGGCTCCATATGGTTTATGTAGACCTTCCAGGGCGCACCTCCGGCTGCCACATCTATGGCAGAGTTGATGAGCATATTCTAGCAGCAGCATCTGCCTACGTTTTCAGGGGATGGTGGACCACAAGCTGCGATGTCTTGGATGGGTTCTATGAAAACTATTTTTGGGCATCTAGATACGCCTCCTGGGTGGAGGGTCAAGCTCAGTACATAGATGCTCCATGATTCTACCAAGAGGTTGGGGGACATTACCACCCGGACCGACCACCATCGAGACATGGAATTTGAATATTTTATAGTAGTCTTCTATGACTTCTTCTTTCCAGAGATGTTGAGGGTAGATAGTGCTCAAGGGTCCATAAATCTATAGCAGGGTTCTCTACCAATGATGGATTATTCTTCCCGCTTCACCAAGCTACATTATATTGCACCTGTTCTGGTGGGAGATTAGACGTTGAGGGCTCTACGATTTGAGGATGTTCTTCGATATGACATTCTAGCACATGTGGACGTTTTTAGGTTTCCTACAGTACATGTTATAGTGAAATAGGCACCGATTACTGATTGGAACTTGTGGGAGGCTAGTGGTGCAGGCCAGGGTGGTTTGACATTATTTTCTGGTATTATCTATACTGGTAAGAGGAAGAGGAAGATGGATTTCTCTCACGGTGGTAGCACTAGTCAGAAAAATTCTTCTGCTGGCTAGGTGAGGTGCCACTAGTGTGGTATATATGGGCCAAAGAGACCATAGTGTTCGCATGACCTAGTAGAGTGTCAAGATTATGACTAGATGGATCATCTGCAGTGCTTTTGTAGGGCCTCTCCACCATTGGCTAGTGATAAGGGTTCTATTAAGTCTATGTGTGCGGGGGTAGGGTCGTCATCCAATTACTAGTTTGGGAATTGGGATATTCCAGGGCGTACAGGCCGAGGTGGTGGTCATGGTCGTGGTAGCTAGACACCAGGATCTCAGAGACAACAAGGCGGGTCAGCTCAGGGTAACCAGGATGTGTCGCCGGACCGCGACACTGGGCATGCATATACCCTACAACTGGCCAGACATGTACAGGATCTTGGACCTTCCATTGTTAGATGTAATATTCTAGTAGCTTTTGTTTTAAAATTTGTAATTTTCAATAGGGGTGATACACATATCATTATATATGTGCCCATTGTGGAGATCCTTGAGCTCTGTGTTTCTTCTTCTTCTGATATTATGATGCTAGACACTCCATTGGGGATTAGAACGGCTGGGGTGCATTAGGGTAGGGAGTACCGACTAGAGGTTGGTGGTTGTCACATTCTATGAGACATCTATACATTAGAGATGAATATCTATGAGGTCATTATGGGGATGGACTGGTTGGTACCCTTTACAGCCTTTGTAGATTTCTATCGTAGAAGGGTGGGTTTCACGTCACCAGAGGGCAGAGAGTTTCTATACAATGGTAAATGGGATGTCCAGGCAAGCCGAGATTGACCCAAGCATCATGGGTGAGGTGGAGTGACATCCCAGATTATGAGTTTATATCTGAATGACCAGGGAACATGTCAGAAGGATTTCTCTCTAGTAGATGATCATTTCAGGGATGTCTTTCCAGATGACTTTTCAGGTATTCCTCCAGAGCGAGAGGTGTATATCTCTATTAATCTAGTTCCAAGAGTAGCACCAGTGTCAATTCCTCCATATATGATGGCTACAACATAGTATCAGGAGCTCAAGTGGCAGTTGGAGGAGTTGCAGACAAATTGTTTCATCCGACCCAGTACTTCTCCAGGGGTTTGCCTGTCTGTTTTGCTAAGAAGGCAGACGGTACCCTCAGACATTGTGTGGATTATTGGAAATTGAAACAGTTCATAGTCAAGAACATATATCCCTTGCCAAGGTTTGATGAGCTTTTTTATCAACATCGAGGAGCACGAGTGTTCTCAAAGATTGACTAGAGATCCGGATATCATCAGTTATGCATTAGACCATCAGACATACTGCTTACACCGTTTATGAGACGATATGGTCTATACGTTTATTTGGTCATGGCATTCGGACTCACGAACACGCCAGCAGATTTCATGGATCTATAGGATCGGGTGTTTCCCTCTTATCTAGATTCTTTTGTGGTATTCTTCATAGACGATATCTTGGTGTACTCTCACACTCGACACAACCATGGTACCCATCTTGAGATCATTCTGAGTACATTGATAGAGCATCAGCTATATGATAAGCTCCAAAAGTGACACTTTTGAATGGACCAGATACACTTCCTGGGTCATATAATCTTAGAGGCAAGAGTTTCGGTATACCGAGAGAAAGAGAGAGCAGTATTATCCTCGGAGCAGCCTAAAAACATGGTCTAAATAGATAGTTTCTGTGAGTTTTCTTGTTACTATAGATAATTTATACATGACTTCTCCCACATATCAGGGTCGTTGACGGGTTTGACTAAGAAGGGTGTGATCTTCATTTGGTCCAAAGATTGCGAGACACCCTTTATGGAGCTGAAGGGAAGATTGACATCAGCACGAGTCCTGATACTTCCAGAGCAAGGGAAGAGCTATGCAGTTTACTATAATGAATCAGGTATTGGGATGGGGGCCATGTTGATGTATGGGGATCAATTAGTTGCGTACGGGTCTCAGCAGTTAACGCCACATGAGAGGAATTGCATGTTGGGTGATCTCAATTTGGCTGTAGTTGTTCATTTGTTATGCTTTTGGAGACATTATCTATTGGGAGAGCATTTTGTGGTGTTCACAATCCACAAAAGCCTCAAATATATCATTACCTAGTGGGACCTCAATTTGAGACAGCGATGTCAGGTTGAATACCTTCATTCCTTCAAAATTTATCTTGCCTATACACCAAGTATGGGTAACGCAGTTGTCGATGCACTGAGTAGAGGGACTCAGATACAGGTAGTGCAGTAGGCTAGTGGTGAGTGGCAGCTCATGGAATTGTTCTCTGAGATGCATTTCGAATTTCACGATAGTCAGGGGTGAGCATATCTTTCTTCCATAGCTGTGACTTCTACTGTCCTAGATATAGTGAGGATGATACAACTATGTGATTCATAAGGCCTAGTTCTATGGGATTTGCTGGAAAGTGAGGACCCTCCTCCTGGTTGGAAGATAGGGATGATGATGTACTGCATGTCCATGGAAGATTATGGGTTCTAGGGGATATACATGAGGAAATTATGTAGGAGTTTCCTGATTTAACATGGGTAGTGCATCCCAGAGTTACCAAGATGTACCGTGACATGAGACGTCAGTATTGGTGGCCGGGTATGAAATGGAAAGTATCTGGTTTTGTTGCGAGATATTCCACCTAACAGTAGGTGAAGGCGGAGCATCCGAGTCTAGCTGGACTGTTACAATAGTTACCCATTCCAAAATTTAAATGGGATGATGTTGAAATGGATTTAGAATTTTGGGTTTCTGAGGTCACCTTGAGGTAGTGATGTCATGTGGGTTGTTGTGGAATGACTTACGAATATAGCACACTTTTTTGCAATCAAGGAGACATTCAGTGTTGAAAAACATGGAATGTTTTATATCTGAGAGGTTTTACTCCTTCAAGGGGTCCCTCATTCTATCTTTTCATATAGGGATGCCCATTTTACGTCTCATTTTGGGAATGGATTTTAGAGGTCACAAGGTACAAAGGTGCTTCTGAGAACAACTTACCACCCTCAGACCGATGGTCAGTCAGAGAGTACGATAAATTTGCTAGATGACATGCAATGTGCATACGTCTAGGAGTTTGGGGGCTCTTGAGAGATTCACATACCCCAGGTCACGTTTTCCTACAATAACAGTTTTTAGGAAACTATTAAGACTTCACCTTATGAGGCTTTATATGGTAGGCAATGCCGATCACCCTTGTGCTGGTTAGATGCATGTGAGGAATCATTACTAGGACCACGTCTCATGTAAGAGACTTCATAGTATGTTCTGTTGATATAGAAGTGGATGTCTACCACACAGTATCGTCAGAAATCTTATGTTGATCGCTGCATATGGACCTTGGAATTCATGGTTGGGGATCATGTGTTCATACGTGTTTCATCGAGGTTGGGACAGAAATGGATCATAAGATAGGGTAAACTTTGACCAAGTTATGTGGGGCCATTTGAGATTCTGGCAGGATTCCGGCCAGCTGCCTATCGGATGAAGTTACCATAGAGGTAATGGGCCATGCATGACATCTTCCATGTATCTCAGCTGTGCTATTATCACTCAGACTCATCTCACATCTTTCAGCTCAGGGAGATTGAGCTTCAGGATGATATGTCTTTTTAGGAGAATCTGATTTGTATTGTTGATATGAGCACGAAGGTTCTCTGAGGCTGGACAGTTCCTCCCATACGGGTGCTATGGCAGCAAGGTCGAGTGTAGGATGAAACCTTGGGGTGGGAAACCGACATAAGTGCTAGTGGCTAGAGTTGTTCTGAGTATTATATTCACCACCCTTGGAAAGGAAATTCGAGGATGGATTGCTTTAATGGGGGATGTTTGTAAGAAACCAATATTTATTCTTAAGGTATGACTTTCTTCTTTTCCTTTTCCTTAATTGTTTTTTAGTAATTGAGGAATATGGGGATTAATCTTAAATTATGTGGGTACATGTTGTGTACTTTTCCACACACCATGTACTTTGGCCATGTGGGATGAGTACACGGAGCATGTAGGCTTATCAGAAATGAAGGGTGTAAAAACTGACTATACACCATTTACTGGGTATTTACACGCCATGTAATCAATCGGCTGGTGAATAGTATGGTGGTGGGAGTACCTTCCAGCTTAGCAACAGTACACGCCGTGTATTCTGAAATACACACGGTCTACTCATGTTGACAGATGAACAGTGTGGTGGTGAAGAGTAGCCACCAGAGGAATAGTTAAATGATGAAAAGTACACGCCATGTACATGAAAGTACACTCCATGTACATGGGAGTACACGCCATGTACATGACAGTACACTCCATGTACATGGGAGTACACGCCATGTAGTTTTTTTTCATAAAATAGGCAGTAGCCTCCACATTCGGCAGAGGTGTCATTTGACAAGTTTGGAGCTTGGGAGAGGTGGTCAGAGATTTGAGGAGCTCTTGATCGGACGTTGGGAATCTGTTTCTTCCACCGTCGATCATGTTTGAACCATGCGGGTAATACCTTTCTTATCCATCAGACTTTCTTGCCAATTCTTCCTCTAAGGGATTTTATTTACATATGAATGGGAAATCTTTTATTCCAGATTATTTTCGTTCTTGGTTGTTTTGAGAGGCATCGTTCGTGTATATCGATCAGTAGAGATCAAGGTAGGCGGTCTGGTGTTTAATTCTGACTGTTGAGTGATTTTGTGTACCATGGTGCTATGCGCCCATGTTTGGGGCATCGTTTGGAGGAGGCCTTGGCTATTTAGATATTTAGAACTGCATAGATAATCTAATTATAAAATAAAATGTTGATTGGGATCATTTCATGGATCTAGGGCCACCCTGTGGGTGCGTTCCCTTGTTTATCCATTAGGCCAGGATACCTGAGGGTATACTATGAATTTATCATGATTTTTATTTCATTAATTGGAATTTTATATATATTTCTTTCTTTTGTTTTGGTCTTGGCCCAGTTACTTGCTTAACCTAAGGGTAGTGTTTTGTTTAGCCAGCGGGAATCCTTTCTCATGACTGTGGGCAGCAGTTTCAGTGCCTATGGGTGATACCTTGTATGTCTATGGGAAATATTTGGCATGCATGTGGGAAGTAGTTTTTGTGCATGTGGGATACCCCACGTGTGCCTCCGGGAAATATTTTTTATGCATGTAGACATTCACCTGCGGGTTTCAATTCTGATTACCCGAGGGTATGGATTGCATGTTTGCGGACACTGTTTATTTCATATATTCACTATGGTGATCTCTCGTGTTATATCTACCACGTGAAAGCACATGCTTGGTATTGTTTTACCATGTAATTTTAGATTTCTTGTTGTGGATTTTCTATGGCACTGTTTATGAGATTTTCAGTTAAGGCTGATTTATGGGATCTTATAATTCAATTATATTGAATGGTAAAATAATAATTAAATTGAAATGGAACTGGTCGGAATGTTTAATTTTTAGTAAATCCTGGTTTACTGTATCTCATTACTGTACACTCCTATTGCGCAAACTCACTAATAGTTGGGCACATGCCTTTGGTGGTTGCCTACTGAGATTTATTTCTCACACCCTATTTCGGTCATGTCTTGGGCCCAAAAAGATTATATTACTACATGTGATGATACGAGAAAGGGTCCCTATATAGGTCCTTGATTACTGCATAGGAGTAGGAATGATTGAGACCGAGCTTAGTTTCACGATGCTGCAGAGTTCCTACTATGCTATTTAATTATTGTTTGTTGTGGTGTCCCTTGTATTGAATTGTATCCTATTTTGGATGTTTCATATACTTAGGGACATATTGCATCATTATATATGATTGTTGGACTTTTTTTTACATCAGTTCTCTATCTATTTCACATTTGGTATTGTTTACTGCTACCACATTTTGTATGTTTATATTTATTTCTCCTGAGTTGCACTCTGAAAAATGAGGGCATAGTTTCCCCACTATCGGACCTAGACCCTCACTGCTAGTCATAAGCCTCTGGCGTTTGGGGAAATGCGGTTGAGGTCATGTGACCAACAGGGTTCGGGGCACCTGGATTCGGGACATTTCAAGAAGAATGTCACTCTAGAGTTTATTGTCAACTAGGGAGATGGGTGTTTTTTTGATGTAGGGATCATTCATAAAGATGGTATACCTACTTATCCTCATGAAAATAATTATAACCCACATAGTTTAGTGCCGCTAAATGAGACACATCATAACTTTTATGGTCATGTGACAAGAACTTAGCCATTAAATTTAATGCCTTGTTGTATGGACATCAAGGAAGAACATTACTAGTCAAAGATTAGTGTGGGACTTATGCCTAAGCATCCCAAGGAACATGGATGTAATATGGTCTCCCATGTTGAATTAGACCTTTTTTGGGATAATTACTAAAAAAGAAAATGTATGATTCAGATGCTGGGTATGAACCTCATGGAGGCTTCCTACATATCCCATTTGGATGGGATTCAAAGTCCATGTAGATTAGTAAGTCTCATAGGGGGGTATGAATAGTTGAGAGAAATAGGTTGGGGTTTACTCCTAAAGAGGATTCCATTATAATATGGGTCATGGGATATGTATTAACTCATGGATATTTATGGAGTTTAATTTGGGGATTATTCCAAAGTAGGATTCTTGGATTAAGGGAATTATTGTTGGAATCCATAAGAAGATGTTCATTGAGGTCAGGCCCCATGTTAAGGCTTCATACATATCCTAGTTATTGTTGGAATCATAGTTATAATAGTTCATTACATCTCATAGGGGGGTTTTGATGGAGTTTCAATCATTAAAAACATTTTAACCCATGTGATCCATGCTCGGTGTTAGAAACAAAAGGATTTAAATGATTAAACAAACCAAATACACTTTTGGCTCTACTGAGAGAAGAGTCTATGGCTACGGTAAGAGACACTAATGTAATGAACCTTCCCTATCTTCACATTACATTAGACAAGAGTCTAATTTAATAAGAATTCAAGGTGAAGTACATTGAGAGGAGCGAGACTGCAAAATTTTACAAGAAAGGATATGGATTAAACAAGCATGGATGACCTAAAATAGGTCATGTAGTGGGGAGGGAGAATTCTCCTTTTTACAAAAGGAAAAGAATTTGTGAACCATACCCTTCCTACCAGGTATTGGAGGCTCTGAGTCTTAGAGATTAGAATGGCAAGACAGAGTGCTGTCCCTAGAATCCAAAAACAGAAACTCTTCAACACTATCCATGGTGTAAGGGTCTATGTGACCAATGATATCCAAATTCATAGACACCCCAAGGACACTTATCCTCTTATAGTGAATGTTTAGGAAACATCTGACCATAGATATTCAAATCCAAAAGGGAGTCATATAGATGTAACATTCCATAATATTTGATAAATTAAGAGGTATTGGTGGTTGTTTCAGCACAATCCCTTTTCGTTAATGGATCCAATGAAGGAGAGGTATATCCATGATTTTCTTTGTTGGAGGCTTCATGAAGGGCTTGAGAAAGTAGAAGGGGTGAGGTGAAGTAAGAATGTGCACTCAAGTAAGTGGGGCATATTTATGTGGTTCACAAGTAGAATAGGGAGAATTGGTTACACCTTAGTTGACAAACAACTAAGATTACTAGACTTGGGGGGAGACATGGCTAAAGCCTTTAATAGTCTTCATAGATATTCCCTTAAGTGGGTTTCACAACATCTTACATGAGTATGGGAGTTGTCAAAAGTGTTATAAAATTAGGGGTGTTGGGAAAATGAGTCACACATGTTTTGTTTATTTATAACACTTATAAAACCTATGCCTCATTATCCCCACTTAATTCTCCGTCTTTAGGAGTTATGAAACAAAATTGAAGGTTTCAGGGGACTTGGGTGAAGCATTAGGGTGATCAGAGCAGCAATCGGGCATCATAGAAATTGTTTTGTGCAAATGAAGTTCACAATGATATATTTATTTGAAAATATGGTACCCTATGAAATAGAAATATGGAGTAAATGTGATGGGGTGGCACGCATGTGAGGGGCGCGCATGTACTTGTGAGTTGCTATTGATTTGGGCTACCTGATTGATCCCATTTTTGACTGTTTACAAAATCATTTTATTCTCCATCTATTTTCACTTCCTTTTTCCAAGGAATTTCCCATTTTCACTTTCTATTCAATGTGATGGATAAGATTGTCAACATGGACTTTGGATAAAAAATTGTTCTATACCATGGGGACTACACCCCCACACCCCAACATGGGATCAGTTCCAGGATACAGTCTGAGCCCTTCGAGCTAGTGTCTTCTCTACCGTCACTAGCACCTGAGATAAATTTGGAGTTGATCCACAAACCTTTTGATCCTATTTGATGTCATTGTTGTTCATGAAAAATTGATATCCAATATTCTCCTCCTTCAAACATATGGATATATTTTTACTTAAACGCATCATTTACTATCCAAGTGAGGTTCACATTTTCAATTTGGCAGAGAAGTTGATAGAAAAAACTTCATGGTGTTAAAAATGTTTTTGAAATAATTTTATGGGATAATTTAGGATATCTGGGTGACTATTATTTATAAATATCACTTTTATAATAGATTATTATATCATTATCCTATCAAGACTCTGTGACTTGTTTTTTATTATAGGTTCTATTTTAAATCACTCTTGGTAGTGTAGTGGTTTTTATTCACCTAAATATTGGATTGTGATATTTTTAATGTGGATTTTGATAATAATAATGACATGATTTGAAATGAATTTTTATGAAATTATTCCAAAGAGAAAGGATGGGTTTTTACATTTTATGGATAATAAAAATAATTTCACATTTGAAATTTAAATTTATATATCAAAAAAGAATTCAAATATAAAGATATTTGATTTATAATTTGGGCATGTGTCAAAAATGTTTTTGAGGTATGAGAAAAGTGGTTTTGAAGTATTTGTTTTCATTGAATCCAAATAAATTCCTTTTGGTGAACTTTGTGAGACTGATTTCTATTTTTAATTACTTTTAATTGATACCCCTTTTCAACTATATTTTCAAACTATAATAACATGGATTTTTTTATGATATTCCCACAAATTCGATAGATATTAATGAATAGGCTCATTTATTTCCAAATCTACACATAAGACTTTGTATATACAGTTATTATTATTATTTTTAAGGTTCCTCCCATTGTGACTCCCTTGTGTTTGTATGTGGGTTGTTTCATAAGTTTATCATAGGATATAGAGAGTTAACATGGGTCATATGGTGATTGTATGTAGTAGTTTTATTCCTTATTATTTTTTTAGAAGTATATATACTAGCTCTTTTAGACTCTATACTTATGAGTAGTTTATTTTTATTCATTTATGTACCTCAAACATTTACACATATATTTCCTTATTTATTATTGAGTAATAGTTTATTCATTATTATTTATTCTTCCTAATCATATTTTGTTCTTTTATTATTTTTCTTGTTGTTGTTCAAGGATGAAATAATTCCAAATAATTACATTCATAGATCCTTTCTCTACTTTACATGCTACTGTGAAGAGTAACACACCGTGGGTATTTCATGGACTTGTTTCTGTATCTTGAAATTGGATGAGTTAGTTTGGTTCATGAAAAATGGAATCATAGAATTTCCACTTTTAATTTTATGTGTCCTTGGGTAGGATAGAGACTAGTATTTTAAATGGTACTTGAGTGGAGTGTGTTGGAATTTTCTTGGTCACCTCCTCGATACACTAAACCTCAAGATTCCTTGGGTTTATTTGGTTTGAGACTTGTTATTGAGATAAAATGTGGATATATTTATTGTATTTTTAGATATATAGATGAATATATGATCCTTGTTGACTGTATCAGTTATTTAATGGTTTGGATTGAGTTTTAGTGGTGAAATTGGGGATCAAATATGGGTTTTCTGGTTCTCACACATGGTTAGGTAAAATGTATGGTTCCTCAAATGAATAGCTTTGTATCGATGGCTGATTCTATTTCACTCTTAGTGTATGATTTTCTATCCCATGTGTCCAAACACATCAGATTTCATTTTATCCTCTATATTGAATATCTTTTATCCCCCACTTCCTTTATTGTTTCCAATGGTGTATGTCATTTTCCTGTTATCCGACAGTGGAGTTTTGCATTGGATTTTTGTGTAAATTAATGGGCTTTAATGTGGCTTGACTTTATATTACTATTTATTTTTCTATTTTTTTCAAGGCATAATTTATGTAATGTTATAGAAAAAAAATTATTGAATAGTGGAAGTCAATGAGGTGTTTTTTTTTGAAATCAATTTTATAGTCGTTTGTAAAAAAATTATTATTTTCATCATTAAAAACAAATATTTATTTCATTAAATGTAGTGATAAGGATAAAATATTATATTAAATTTCTTATGATTAATATTTTTAATTCTTCAGAGATTTAAATTATTAATTGGGAAGTTCGATGAAATAAATAAATGAAGATTTAAAGTGGTGATAGATTTAAAAAGGTAATTTTGAAATTATATTGTGAATGGAAAAAATGGGCTTGATGATCAATGGATTTTTTGTCTATTTTTTGTCTACATAATATCCTAAGATAGTTTTTTTATAGGAACCACGTTTTACTACTCTTGTTTTAGTAGTGTTTTTTATTCAATTTCAAATTGAACTTTTAAATTTTATAAAATGGTTTTTTTGGTGAAATATGATGTAACAACCCAAATTTTCATTAATATAAATCCTTATTGATCTAATTAAATGTCTCTTTATGTTTATATAAAATTTAAACTTCTTTGTTTTTATGTTATAAATTTTTACTGTTGCTAATATAGTCATTGAACAGTGATCACATGATTAGTATAAATATAGGGCTTTAACAAATCCAATTTACTCAGACAAAAGATGTGATTGCCTCATCTGGTATAATTGTTCCATCTGAAGCCCATTTATCAGAGCTCAGAAAATAGGTGGCATACTTGGGCTTCACTCTTAACCACGCCCATGCTGAGCTTCATCATGTCAAGCTTGAACGGGACCGTCTGCGGGAAAAGTGGAAGTTGATAGAGATTACCACTCGAGCGATGTTATCCAAGCCACCCCAAGAGTCTGTCACCATCGCACACCTTACCCTTAGGTCTTATGCGGCTTTTTTAAGGGGTTATGTAAAAAATCACTAGTACTATGTCCATGGATATTGTTTTTGTATATAATAATGATTATACCTCCTTGTCATTTTTTATACCTTGTATAGTTTTTAAATTACAAATAGTGTTTTTAGTTTTTATTTAATTAAGAATTATATTTTATTAAATTAATTGATTTTGAATTAAATAATATTTAAATATATTATTATTATTATTATGAAATTAATTTTTATTAAATATAAATGATCTTATAATTATATGAATGCAATTATAATTTTTATTAAGGATTGAAAGCCATTTCTGTCAAAACCCCTGAATTTTCGATAAATGCTGGTTTTTATTTTAAAAGAGAAAATTAACATATTAATAAAATTATTTAGATAAATTTAATTTTATTTCTGGAATCAAGAGGTCGAAATTATCCAACGGTGAATTTTTCACAATTTTCTGAGACAGTCAAATTTTTAGGTAAAAATTAAATATCGTTTAAATAGTTAATGTGTTTTATGAAATCATAATGATCCAATAGTGATGTAATAAAATACAATAATCTTTATGTTCTGAAAATATATGTTTTACCATTAAAATAATGTGATTTTGGGTTTGTTTTACTTACTTTTCAAAGCATTAATGGACCCCTCAAGACTTACTAAACACCTTGTCTTTTTAAATTGTTTTCCATCGGAGTGTGACTCACCTCCACATAAGCAACACTATTATTTTAAGAAGTTCAGACATTGGACTTATAAATATTATTTCCCTCTTACATTTTCCAAAATCCATGGAAAAAACCCATGGGATGGTTTTTGGTTTGGATTAATTTAATGCAAGGGGACTCAAACCGAAATAATAAAGAATCCCCTCACCTTTCCAATATAAACCCACCCAAACTCCCACTTCCTCCTCAATCAAATCCTTTGTAGTTCGTCCAAACTCTACCCTACACTCTCTAAAATCCTCCCAAGGTTCCCCAAGCTCCCAATAAGCCTCTTTCAAGCCTCCCTCAAGCTTTTGGAAGCACACTTCCAAGTAAGGGTTTTTTCTTCCTTTCTCATTTTTTGTCCAATTTTCTTTAAGTTGTTTTGACCTTTTAATTTCAATTATTAATGTTGGGGTATGGTTTCACACCTCCCTCATAATGCCCTATTTATTTTTTAATGATGGTAGACCCCTTCCTTTATCTCTCATTAAATGTCTCCCATGTACACCTGTTACTATGCCGAAATTCCAAAAAGAACTTCTCTCTCCTCATTTACATTCAAGCAATAATTTTGTATCATGAATCCAAATTCCATTAAAATTGTTGGGACATGTATCTATATGACCTCCTTACATTCCATTACATTTAAATATGATGAAGAACCCCTTTATCTCTCATCAACCATTTTTACGAATTTTTATGTCACGCCATTACGTTGCCGAAATTGCACCAATTTTTTTTGCCAATGAAATTGTGTAGTGAATACCATGACCATCTCTCCATCAAGGGTATTCACCTTTCTGCACATTTTCTTATTTATTATAAAGTTTCATGTATGAATTTCACATTCTTTAATCATGGAATAAATTATTATGTTTTATGAATCTGTGTTTTATGATCCATGTGGCATACTTATGCATGAAATGAAATGTTTAAGAAGGGTGCGCCCTTATAGTGCTCCAATGCATTGGGTAAAGTATAGTATCATGATACGTCATGTGCAATGAGTGTTGCCTCATGCTAATTCAATTGCAATGAGGGTTTACTCATGCTTCATGTGGAATTAGGATTTACTCATGCTCCATGCGCAATGGGCCTTGGCTCATGCTAATTCCATGTAAAGTGTTGTTGCCACATTTCAATGTTATGATTATCATGCTTTATCATGACTTTATGTTCATGTTTCTCATGTGATCTATTGATATTCATAATGTCTAACATGTATTGTACTCCCCATGTTATTCCATGTGTGTCCCCTTAATGGGATTTATAGCTCACCCTTTTCTTATGCATGTCATTAGGTTATCCCATGCAATGTTAAGTAAGAGGGAATGTAGTGTTCATGTAATAGAAGTTTTCAATAATGATGTTGTATTTCATGTTTTAAGTTATTATGTAATGATCATAAACACCAATGAATCTTGACCTCTCGATCTTCCATGTTGTATCAAGTGAATAGTTTATGTAATAAATCATGTTTAAGTCTATAATAAAAGCAGAGTTGTCATAGTTGGTATCAGAGGATAGGTTTAGTTATTTTTGGGATTAGGATTAGAAAACCCTAGTAAAGACATAGAGACAGGACTAAGTATAATAAAAACATACCTAAGTTTTGGTAAGTACTGAGTAAGTTGTTTATCAAGAAAATACATCTCTGTATGGATACGAGCAGGTAGAGGCGGCTTTGGCACAGATGTATCCTAGGGGTGAAACACAAAAACACCACTTTGAGCAAGACTCGAATGGGAATCGGTACACGACAACAGGCCTTGCTGCACTCTTGGTTATGACACTCCTAGGGGATATGTTTTGATAAATTCACAAGCTTAGTATGAAACCTTATTAAGGGAATTAAAAAATCCCCTAAGAATATATGTTAGAAAGTAGATCATGAAAATCCTAGATTGAACCCTATAGACTCATGAGTTATGGAAATAAATGTTTATTTATAAGTCATCAACTTTTGTCTTTGTATTACTATTTATGTGTTACCCATATCATTCCTTTTATTCCAGCCAATGGAAAGTAATAGGAGGAATCAAGCTAACAACCGTTGTGAAGATCAGTGTGATGAATGTACTAATGACATGCCCAATCAATTGTGAGTGGGAATGACAAACTTTGTCACAATTCTCTCTCAGCTAACTCATGTTTTGAATAGAAACACGGTTCAAGATGAATGTTCAAACCCCCCCCCCCTATGATATAACAAGTCACTATCGAGAGCTTCATGAGACAAAGGCCTCCTACTTTTAGTGGATCATCCGATACCACGATCACTGAACAATGGATCAACTCCATTGAAAATATTTTCTCCATCCTTCAATGTTCTGAACAAGAGAAGGTTCTCCTGACTTCTTATCATATAGAGGGTGAAGCTGATCAATGGTGGATGTTAATCAAAAATATGAAGCCTGAGGAGAAGAACAAGGAATTGGAATGGAAGTATTTACGGAAGATGTTTTTCGATAAATATTTTCCGCGCACCCTCCAGATTAAGATGGAAAGGGACTTCCTTTCCCTCAAGAAAAAAGATGAAGAATCTGTTGGAGCGTATGAGGCAATCTTCACAAGGCATGCATGATATGCTTTCGGCTTTGTCGTTACCCCCGAATGCAAGGTGGACCACTTCTTTGGTGGGCTGAAGCCTAGTATGTGGAAATCATTAGAGATCCATAACTTCGACAGCTATGAGGAAGTTGCCCAATGTGCCCTCAATGTCACAATAGAGATCAGGGAATCACATGGCTATCATGGGGACAAGAAGTGTAAGGTGGACATAAATGCTGAAGATCTGATTGATAAATCCAACGGTGCTAAGCAGATCTAGCACCCCACTTTCCAAATGTGTGGAAAGAAGCACCCTGTAAATTTCCTTAAGGGGATGAGGAAATGCATCAGGTGTGGAAGAGAAGGGAACATAGCTTTTAACTGTTGGAAAGAAAGTCACGCAGCTGCGATAGAGGAGAGGAAGGCTTCATTCGAACCTCAATACGTTGTTCATTGCTATAAATGAAAAGAACTAGGGAATCATGCAAATCAATGCCCTAATCCAAGGTTTTCCGGAGGAATCCAACAACCTCTAAGGTAGCAAGGAAGATATTTTTCCATCACTTCTACCGAATTGAACCCCGAAAACGAAGTGGGGACAGGTAAGCCAATTATTCATTCAAGAATAGTAAATGTAATTTTTGATTCAGGTTCTATGGATTCTTTTATATCTTGAAAGTTTAGTAGAACAATCTCAACACCACTACAAATCATGGAAGTGAATATGTCGGTGAGTACGTAAAATGGGGAAATCATTGCATCCCATGAATATAAGTCCTCCACTATTATAATTTGTGGATTAAACTTCCTGAAAAACCTCTACATACTCCCTCTGGTTGAATTTTATGCATTTCTTGGCATGGATTGACTTTCCTTATATAGAGCCAACATAAATTGTCGGGAGAGGGAAATCACACTCTATATGGAGAATCGATCCCCGATTCCTTACTAGTGTAAGGAGGAAGATAAATCTCCTTTAGCTCCATCATCTCAAGCATGGATATTAATGCCCTATGAGCGGGCTTATCTGGCTTAGATGATTGAGTCCATGGAAGAAACCATCCTTGATGAAATGCCTATTCTGAGGGAATTCGCGGAAGTGTATCCCGAGGAACTGCCTGATATTCCTCCTAGAAGAGATGTTGAATTCTCAATTGAACTTATACATGGGTTAGTACCCATATCCAAGACTCCATATAGAGTGTATGTTGTAGACCATGAAAAACTGAAGAAAAAACTAATGGAGAATTTGGATAATGGTTTTATACGCCCAAGTGCTTCACCATGGGGTGCACCAGTCCTCTTCGTCAAGAAAAAGGATGGGTCAATGTGCCTTTGAATCGATTATCGTGAGCTCAACAAAATCACAATAAAGAAAAATTATCCTCCCCCATGAATTGATGACTTGTTCAATCATCTATGTGGAGCAGAAAACTTCTCCAAGGTGGACTTTCGGTCGGGATATTATCATGTAAGGGTGAAGAAGGAAGATATCCCCAAGACAGCATTTCGCACAAGATACGGGCACTATGAATTCATAGTAATGCATTTCGAACTCACTAATGCTCTAGAAATCTTCATATACATAATTAATAGAGTGTTTAGAGATTACATTGACAAATTTGTTGTAGTCTTTATAGATTATATTCTAATATACTCCAAAACCAAGGAGGATAATGAGGAGCATTTAAGAACTGTATTAGAGACTTTGTGCAAGTAGAAGATTTATGAAAAGTAAAACAAGTGTGAGTTATAGTTGAAGGAGGTCTCATTTTTGGGCCATATCATCACAAAAAATGAGATGTCTATGGACCCCTCCAAAACAAATGCAATTGAGGGATGGCCGAGGCCAACATCGATAACGGATATCCGTAGATTTTTGGGGTTAGCTGAATATTATCGACGATTTGTGATAAATTTGTCACGATTGTCCAACCCTCTTACCAAGATAACTCGAAATGGAGTAAAGATTCCTTGGAGTGATGAATGTGATGAAAGCTTCAAGGAGTTGAAAAAGAGGCATATCACTGCGCCCATGCTCACTTTACCCACAAGTGGGGAAATGTTTGTTGTATTCAGTGATGCCTCGAAGAAGGGCTTAGGCTGTGTGCTGATGTTGAATGATAAAGTGATATCTTATTCCTCACGGAAGTTGAAAATCCATGGGAGAAACTATCCAACGCATGATCTAGAGTTGGCGGCGGTGATTTTTGCCTTGAAAATCTGGCTGCATTATCTCTATGGGGAGAAATGCGAGATATATACTGACCACAAGAGTCTTAAATATATAATCACACATAAAGAGATTAATATGTGCCAGAGAATATGGATAGAGTTTATCATGGATTATGACAGTTCAATCCATAACCACCCTGGGAAAGCAAACAAGGTGGCAGATGCCCTAGGTAGAAAAGACCCAGTGATTCTCTCAATGATGAGAATTGAGAAGGATCCAATCTTCTTAGAATTGATGAAGATGGACATGGGAATCGTAAATATGGGAACATCATCAATCCTTTCACAAATGATTTCTCAACCATCTCTTTTGGAATGGTAAAAGAATGCTCAAAAGGATTATGTGGGAATTCATGAAAAAGTGGAAGCTATCAAAAAATGGAAATCCTCAGAGTTTAATGTTAATGATGAAGGAATTGTGTAGTTTGGGAAAAGATTATGTGTTCCATAAAGTCTGGAGCTGAAGAAGGAACTCTTGGATGATGTAAATAGTTCAAATTTCTCTATTCACCCAGGGAGTACAAAGATGTATTAAGATCTCTGAGAAAACGTTTGGTTGGATAATATGAAGAAGGAGATCGCTGAATATACATCAATGTTCCTGGTGTGTCATCAAGTGAAGGCAGAGAGGCAAAAGTCTAAGGGGATGATTAAACCATTGCCCATACCAGAATGGAAATGGGAGAACATCACCATGGACCTTGTCACCGAACATCCAAGGACATCCAATGGAATCAATGAAATCGGGGTTGTTTTAGATCGTCTTACAAAGACTTCACACTTCATTTCTATTCGGGGGGATTTATCATTGGATCAACTGGCACAGATATATATCAGGGAAGTGGTAAGGCTTCATGGAGCACCATTATATATTGTGTCTGACTGAGATCCAGGATTCACCTCTATGTTTTGGAAGAGTCTTCAAAAAGCTCTGAATACTAAACAGAACGTCAGTACGGCCTATCATCTTCAAACTGATTGCCAATCTGAGCAGACTATCCAAACACTTGTGGATATTTTGAGAGCATGATCAATGGACCTTAAAAGAGGATGGGATCAACATCTTCCTCTGGTTATGTTCTATTATAATAATAGTTTCCACTCAAGAATCAAAATGGCACCATATAAAGCTTCGTATGGGAAAGGGTGCAGAACACCAGCATGTTGGGATGAGGTCAGTGAACGTAAGCTGCTTGGACCAGAAATGGTCGACGAAATGGTGGAGAAGGTGAAAACCATTCAACAGCATATCAAGGCATCCTAGAGTCGACTGATGAGTTATGCAAATAATCA
The DNA here is from genome assembly GCA_963277665.1 of Viscum album. NCBI lineage: Eukaryota > Viridiplantae > Streptophyta > Magnoliopsida > Santalales > Viscaceae > Viscum > Viscum album. Next base: position 1,016,822,751 of record OY728153.1, on the reverse strand, counting down.
TCAATTGGACCTTCAGTTTATAGTTGGAGACATGGTTTTTCTAGGCATATCTCTATGGAAGAAGGTCATGAGGTTTGGAAAGAATGGGAAGTTAAGTCCAAGGTACATTGGCCCCTTCGATATTCTTTATCGTGTCGGGGCCGTGGCCTATCGACTAGCACTTCCACCTACCATGACCAAAGTACATGATGTCTTTCATGTATCCCTCATAAGGAAGTACATACCGGATCCTTCACATGTACTCTCTTCTGAGGTGGTACAGTTGGAGGATGATCTTTCTTACGAGGAGTAACCAGTAAAGATCTTAGATCATAGATAAAAAGTTCTACAAAATAAGACAATTCCCTTCATCAAGGTGTTGTGGAGAAACCACAAATTTGAAGAAGCGACTTGGGAATCAGAGGAAATGATAAAGTTGAGTTACTCACATCTATTTCAGTGTGGGAAAAGAAAAATTTCGATGGAAAAAATTCTTAAGGGGGGAATTTTGTAATGACCCAATGTTTCATTAATGGAAATCCCTCTTGATCTTATTAAATGTCTCATTCTGTTTATATAAAATTTCAACTTATTCAGTTTTATGTTAATAATTTTGAACGTTGCTAATATAGTTTTTGAACATTGATCACATGATTAGTATAAATATTGGGGTTTAAAAAATCAAATTTAATCAGACAAATGAATCGATGGCCTCATCGAGTAGAATTTCTCCACACGAAGCAAATTTGACGGAGCTAGGAAAGAGGTGATTTCCTTGGGCTTTGCTCTTGACCAAGCCCAAGCTGAGTTTCATCATGTCAAGCTCAAACGGGACCGTCTACCAGAAAATTGGATGTTGATAGAGATTACCACTCGAGTGATGTTATCTGAGCCACCCCAAGAGTCTGTCACCATCGCACACCTTACCCTTAGGTCTTATGCGGCTGTTTGATAGGGTTATGTAACAAATCTCTAGTACTATGTTCATGTATATTATTTTTGTATATAATAATGAATATACCTCCTTGTCATTTTTGATACATTGTAAATAGTTTTTAAAGTACAAATAGTGTTTTTAGTTATTATTTAATTAAGAAGTCTATTTTTATAAATTAAGTGATTTTTGAATTAAAAAATATTTTAATAAAATATTATTATTATTATAAAATTAATTTTTATTAAATATCAATGATCTTATAATTTTATGAATGCAAATATAATTTTTATTAAGGTTTTAAAGCCATTTCGGTCAAAACCCGTGAATTTTCAATAAATGTCTATTTTTATTTTAAAAGAAAGAGTTAACATAAATAAAAAATTATTTAGATAAAATAAATGTTATTTCTGGAATCAGAACATCGGAATTATCCAATGGTGAATTTTTCATAATTTTCTGAGATAGTCAAATTTTTGGGTAAAAATTAAATACCGTTTAAATATATAATGTGTTTTATGACAACATAATGACCCAATAGTGATGTAATAAAATACTATAGTCTTTATTTTCGGCCAATATATGTTTTAACATTAAAATAATGTGATTTTGGGTTTTTATGACTTAATTTTCAAAGCATTAATGGACCCCTCAAAACTTATTAAACACCTTGTCTTTTTAAATTGTTTTTTACGGGAGCGTGACTCACCTCCAAATAAACAATCATATTTTTTTAAGAAGTTCGGTCTTTGGAATTATAAAATACTATTTTACTTTTCCATTTTCCAAAAACCATGGCCATAAGCCATGGTATGGTTTGTGGTTTGGATTAATTTAATGTAAGGGGATCGAATCCTAAATAATAAATAATTTCTTCACCTTTCCAATAAAAACCCACCCAAGCTCCCACTTCCTCCTCACTCAAAGCATTTATAGTTCATCCAACCACTGCCATACTGTCTCTAGAATCATCTCATGGTGACCCGAGCTCCCAAGAAGCCTCTCTCAAGCCTCTCTCAAGCCTTTGGATGCACACATCCAAGTAAGGGGTTTTTCTTCCCTTCTCATTTTTGACCAATTTTCTTTAAGTTGTGTTGACCTATTAATTTCAATTATGAATGTTGGAGTATGTTTTTTCACCTCCCTCATACTGCCCTATTTATGTTTTAATTATGGGAGAACCCTTTATCTCTAATTAAATGCCTCCCATGTACATCCGTTACTATGCTTAAATTCTGAAAGGAACTTCTCTCTCCTCATTTCCATTCAAGCTATACTTTTGTATCATGAATCTAAATTTCAATAAAATTGTTGTGACATATATATATTTTAAATCCTTACTATCTATTACATGTAGATATGATGAGGAACTCCTTTCTCTCTCATCAACCATTTTTATGAATTCTTATGTCACGCCGTTATGCTCCTGAAATTACACCGATTTTCAAAGTCAATGCCCTTGTGTAGTGAATACCATGACCATTTCTCCTTCAAGGGTATTCACAATTATAAAAATTTACTTATTTATTATAAAGTTTCATTTATGAATTCCACATTCTTTTATTGTGGAATAAATGATTATGTTTTATGAATCCATGTTTTATGATCCATGAGGCACACTTATGAATGAAATGAAATGTTTAAGAAGGTTTCACCCTTATAGCGCTCCAATGCATTGGATAAAGTATAGTATCATGATACGTCATGTGTACTGAGTGTTGACTCATGATAATTCATGTGAAATGAGGGTTTACTCATGCTTCATGTACAATAAGGATTTACTCATGCTCCATGTGCAATGGGCCTTGGCTCATGCTAATTCCATGTTAAGTGTTGTTGCCACATTACCATGTTATGATTATCATTATTTATCATGACTTTATGATCATTTTTCTCTTGTGATTTATTGATATTCCTAATGTCTAACATGTATTGTAATCATCATTTTATTCCTTGTGTGTTCCCTTAGTGGGCTTTATAGCTCACCCTTTTCTTATGCATGTCCTCAGTTTATCCCATGCAATGCTAAGTATGAGGGAATGTAGTGGTCATGTGAAGGATGTTTTCAATAAATATGTTGTATTTCATGTTTTAAGTTGTTATGTAATTATCCTAATCCCCAAAGACACTAGGCCTCTCAATCTTCCATGTTGTATCAACTGACTAGTTTATGTAATAAATCATGTTTGAGTTTGTAATAAAAACTGGGTTGTCATGTATGATGTAAGAAAATGGATCTTCGTTCTTGTATGTTTCTATTTATTGGTTGTTTTGGGGAAAAAGAGGAGTTTACTGAAAATTCAGGAGTACACTTCGTGCACTTATAAGTACATGCCATGTACTCGGTTGTCGCGGGTATCCGTGTTCTTGTTGTGTAACATCCAAGCACATGGCCATTTGTGGTGACCTGGAGACCACCTAATGTGGAGGCCGAAAAAGGAAAGTACATGTCGTGTACTTATAAAGAAGACGCCATGCAATATCTTCTTTTTTCATTAAATGGACCGAGGTCATGTATGATGAACAAAACCATCTTCTTCTCAAACTATCTCATTCGAGAGTGAACAAGTTAGCTGGATCTTCTCTGATCCCCCGACATGTCTTATGTTCCCCAAATAAACCTCTGTCAGTTGTGTTGGAATCGCATCGGTGAGTTATTACTTCTTCTAGAACCTCTTCTCTTAATTTCTCCTCTTTGCTGAGATATCCTCAGTGGAAAATTTTAATGTTTTAGTTTATCTATAACATTCTAGAGAGATTCAAGGCCATAGGTTCACATATATCAATATCATGATGCTGAGGTAGATGGTTTGTGCATTTTGGTTGATAGTATTAGAATTTTTTTTCAAAAGCTCCCAATACCCAAGAATGGGGTATTTCATGTTTATGGTTTTAGCCCTGTTATTATCTTATATTCCTTGTTTGTTTGGATATCGGATAATTGTTGTAAATAGGGCTTACTTTTCCATGATATGTATGTTTTCACTTGATTTCTTGTTTTGACTGTTTGGTCTAGCGTGCATGTTAGGTTTCTTCCTTTTCATGCCTAGTATTCTTAGGATGGAGTGATTATTATCTAACATGATATGATATTATATATATTGTTTAGCTATTTAGTTCAGGGGGTTTACTTTGGATGCCATATATAACTTGTGCACGACTAACTTAAACCGGGTTTTGGAAACCTGGTGTAGTAGAGCACAGAGGGAATTGATGCTGAGGGCTTCCCCAAAGTGTCTTTTAAACTGTTACGTTGCAAGGCCATATAACTTGTGTACTTTATACTTCCTTATTGTGTGTTTAGTTTCCTTGATACGGGCCATAGAGGTAATTGAATTTTGAGTAATTTCTCAGAGTGCTTATTTGTTACCGATACGAGACCACATGGGGAATTGACATTGACTGCTTCCTCATAGTGTCTTTGCTAAAGCTAAAACATATGGGTTAGACTGTGAGTACTTCCCAGAGGGTTTCCTGTGCTTGTTTGGTTGAACCAGAGGGGTTAGGCTGGGTATAATTCGCAGAGGTTTTCTTACATTATAATATATTTTTACCTGATATAAGAATATGAATGCAATTGAATTTGTATGATTGTTACTTGGTGTAATTACTTGGTTTGTGTTTCATTTTTTTTATTTCTTTCCATATATATTCACTGACTATTAGGCATAGGTATTTGGGTGGATTCCTACTGGGATTAGTCTCAAACCCTGTTTGGGTCTTGATTTTGGTCCAAAATTGATTATATTGTGACAGGTATAGATAAGGGAATGTTAACATCTACTTCTGTTTCATGATAAATGTAGAGCTTGAGAGCCTAGGACCAAGCTGAGGCTTGTGATGTTGTGGATCTGTTTACTTTATCTTCTTTTGTACTTTGGTTTAGTATTGTATTCCAGCGTTGTGATTTGTTTGGATACTATCCTATAAATTTCTATCATGCAACATATATATATATGCTCAGATGTTATTACTTCTATTCTTTATATGTTTAATGTTGTCTGGTATTGTTACTGCTTCCTCTATTTCTATCTGGTTTACTTCCACAGTGTTACTCTTCCAATAAGAGCATAATTTCCCCACAATCACACCCAAGGGCCTTTCTGTTAGTCAGAAACCTCTAGTGTTGGGGTAAATGCGCTTGAGGCCATGTGACCAACCGGGTACATGGAAACTCTGGGTGGCTTTCAGAACCAGGAAATTACAATGTGGAATCAAAGGAATTATTTTCTTCTTGATTTAATGTTTGGAGCCTATATCTTGTGATGGGAATGAATAGGTACATGGTAATATGTTTTGACCGAGAGTAGAAAACCAGTGTATAGGGAAATGCCAATTTACATCATTACTGAAATATTCTTGTTTTTAAATTTTATAGTTGATTTGATTTCACCATTGGGTGATTCACATGTTTTATGTTGTTATCATTGATATTATTGAGGTTCTATTTTCTATTGCAACCTGATGAGATGAGGGTATGCCATCTCATGCATCATGTAGACACTTTCTATAGATCACAAGTCATTTATAATATCCATGCAATTTAGGGTTCATTACATATTTCATGTCATTGTGATAGATGTTGTGCTAGAGATGCTTGTTGTTGTGATAGATTCCATGATAGTATACTTCCTTTTTGAATAAAAAATTTAATTGTGTACGTTTTAATATGAATGAACACCAAACATTGGTTCTTGAGGTGTTATGGGCCCTCATGGACTAGCATTTAGGGGGATCATTGCAATGTTATGCATGTATATGACATTTATAAGATTCCAAACGTTGGTTTTAGGGGATTTCGGGCCCTCACAGATCGTAATTTGGAACTTTAGTGTTTGTTTTAATGGGATTTTTGGGTTCTAGAGTAGTTTTTGAGGATTAATATCCGGAATGTCCCAGAATACATAGAATTTGAAGATAAATGTGTTCCTTGTATCCTTCTGTTCTGGAATGAACTATTTTTCTTGAGTACACGTTGTGTACTATATGTACATGATGTGTAGTGTCTATCCAAATCACTAGTTGTGTAGTCTGAGACACGGGGTTGGAAAGTATTTGGGGGAACACACATTGAACCGGTTGTACAAAAAGTGTTTTGTAGACCATGTATCCACCCGTGTGACTAACAACATAGATGGATAAAACCTAGGCTATAAACGACGTGTCATGCTTGAACACGCAGTGTAGGATGAACCTTGTATCTAGCTGTGTATCGAACAACACGGGTGGGTGAAGTAGTTCTAGTACACATCGTGTCAATCTGGAACATTCCATGTAGAGTGAGCCATGTAACTGGCTATGTGGCGAACTGCACAGTTCAGAGAAGTTTGTTTAGTACACAATGTGTTTGGCACTATCACATCTTGTAGTTTTTTTCTATGGGAAACCGTGTGGATTAGCCAAGTAGAAGAACTCATGTAGAGGAATAGGATTCAAGTACACATGGTGTGTGAGGACAAAAAACTATTACAGGGAAGTGATTTGATACCAGATATGGATGATAAGGGACTACCAGTAGAAAATCCAGTTGTGCCAGTCGTGGCACCATCCATCATTCCAGACATAGGTGTTGATGCACAGTTCTGAGAGGGAATTATGAGGTAATGCAGACCTTCTGAGGAGTAATGCCTCTAGTCCCTTCTATAGAAAAGTTGATGCATGTTTTCCAGTAGCATCATCCTCCCACATTTACAGGGGAAAGAGGTCCCCATGCTGCAATGTCATGGATATAATCCATGTTTCCTTTCATCGAGCATCTGAAGATACCTCCATAGAGGAGGGTGACGCTCGCTACGTATATACTTCGGGTTTCTACCAATAGATGGTGGGATATGATCTCATCGTCAAGACGCCAGAAGTTTATGAATTGAGATGAGTCCTAGAATGCCTTCTATGACTACTTCTTCCGGAAGAATTGAGGGCCAATTGAGCCTGAGATTTCATGATTTGGTAGTTGGGTTCTCTTTCATTCATAGAGTACGCATCTGGTTTCACTGAGTTGTATCACATAACGCCTATTCCATGAGGTGATGAGTTATTCCTGGCATGGAAGATTGAGTATTGTCTCATTCATGACAACTGATCACAAGTGGACAACTTCTAGTTGACTTCCATCACTTCAATTGATAACCAGTGACTGATCACGGAGTGAATTCTAATGGATTCTGGAGTGGTGAGAAAGGGCAGCTCGACATCTGGAGTTGGTATCTCTCCTATTGAAAATAGGAAGCGCTGTAGAGAGTCAATGCAAGGAGTCCCGAGGAAGTTTGATAATTCTTAAGGGGGCCAGTTGGTGTGCTACTAGTGGGGTAAGAGCAGATATATGGGGCTGCATTACCCCAGAGACCAAGTAGAGTGCTGATATTGTTGAAGGATGGATCTCCTTCATCATTTTTGTCAGTTTTTCTCACCAGCAGTGGCTGATCATAGTTCTTATATGACCCCACATTTATGACTAGCACTTCCAGTTTCTCCACAATTTGGGAACTGGGGACCTTCCTACTATTCAGGTTAAGGTGGACGTTGTTGTTGTGGTAGCCAGTCGGCAGGCATTCAGCGACAATGGGGTGGATATACTCTGGGTGGTTTGGAAGGTTCATAGGTCTGTTGTATATGCCAAGAGTTTGTAGTGGAGAAAACCCTTCATGACCAGGACCAATAACCCTCTATAGTTTGAGGTACTATTCCTGTTTCCTCAGTTTTAACTTCTTCTCTCTCTGATATATGGGATTCCCTTAGTTTTATATCTTTTTCTATTGTGGAGAGCCTTGGGCTCTGTATCATTACTTATTCTAATGTCAAAATTGTGGACACAATGTTGGAGAAAATAACAGCTACTGTACATTAGGGAAAGGAGTGACCTCTAGAGGTAGGTGGGTGTCACTTCTTATGGGACATCTAAGTCCTAGAGATGACATGCTATGATTTCATTCTCAAAAGTGACTATTTTTATTCTTTCTAGGCAGCTGTTGGCTTCTATCGGAGTAGGGTGAGTTTCACATCACTAGAGGGTAGATCGTTTTTTTCACAAGGGTAAAGGGGTTGTCCAGTCGAGGAGAGAAGGACCAGAGCATCATGAGATGGGAGGAGTAACAGCCCAGATTGGTAGTCAATATTTGGATGACCAGGGAACTTCACAGATGGACTTTCCCCCAGTGGTGGATCGTTTCAAGGATTCCTTTACAGAGGAATTATCAGTTTTTCCTTCGTAGTGAGAGTTGGCCTTTCTTTATTGATCTCATTCCATGAGCAGAACTGGTGTCCATTTCTCCTTATAGGATGGCTACATCAGAGTAGCAGGAGCTCAAGAAGGAGTTGGAGGAGTTGCAAGAAAAGGGTTTCATCTGACCATTACATCTCCTTGGGGGTTTCCTTTACTATTTTTGAAAGAGGTGAATGGTACCCTCAACCATTGTGTGGATGTTATTAAGTTCAACCAATTGATGGTAAAGAACCAATATCCCTTTCCAAGGATTATTGATTTATTTGATCAACTTTGTGGAGCCCAGGTGTTCTCAAAGATTTACCTGAGATCTGGTTATCATCAGTTGCATGTTAGACCATATGATATACATCTCACATCCTTTTATTGTAGCTATAGTCTATACGTGTATGTGGTTATGCCATTCTTCCTCCCGAACATGGTAGAAGTATTCATGAATCTGATGAACCGAGTGTTCCATCCATACTTGGATTCTTTCATGTTGGTCTTCATGGATGATATAGAGGTGTACACTCACACTTAATACTATCATGAAAACCATCTTGAGATACTCTTGTGTGCACTGAGATATCATCAGTAATGGGTTAAGCTCTCAAAATTCCACTTTTGGAAGGACCAAATTCACTTCATGGGTCATGTTATTTTGGAGACCGGATTATCAGTAGTCCCAAAGAAAGTGATAGCAGTAGTTTCCTAGGATCATCCAAAGAACATCTTTGAGGTGAAGAGTTATCTATGGATGTATAGTCACTACAGATGTTTTATATAAGACTTCTCATTCTTAGTAGTTCCACTAAAGAGAATGACTAAGAAGGGTGTGAAGTACATATGGTCAGATTCATGCGAGTCAGACTTTTAGGAGCTAAAATGGAGGTTGAATTTAACACCGATAATAGTTTTCCCAGAGCTGGGAAAGAGCTATACTTTTGACTGTGTTGCATTAGGTATTGAGTTGGGGCTATTACTTATGCAAGGAGAAGGGGTTTTTGTGTATGGGTCATGACAGTTAAGGCCACATGAGAGAAATTTCTCGATGCAGGATCTCGAGTGGGATGTATTTGTTCATCATTTACTCTATAAGATAAACTACCTTCTAGGAGAGTATTTTTTGGTTTTCACTAACCATATAAGTATCATGTACATATTCATGTAGTGTGATATGAATCTAAGAATGCGAAGTTATATTGAGTTCGTTCAATCCGTTTACTTTGAGCTTGCCTACACACCTGGGAAGGGCAACACAAAGGCTGATGTGCTGAGCCGAAGGACTCAGATACAGGAAGTTAGAGAGGCCAGTAGTGAGTGGTAGCTTATGGATCTATTCATTGAGATGAATTTTTAGGTTCATGATAGACATGGGTAGAATTTTATTTATTATGTACTTATTACTTCTAATCTAATAGATCGAGTGCGAATGAGGGAACTATCAGATTCTGAAGGACTAATCCTATGTGAGAGTGTGTTATGAGAGAACATTATTCCAATATAGACCATATGTGAGGATGAGATCATGAATTTTCATCAACATGTATGGGAGTCAGTAGAAAAATGTGAGGAGTTGATGTGGTACTTCCATTCCCCAGTTTGGGTAGTTCATCCTAGGGTCACAAAGATGTATCATGATCTGCACAATCAGTGTTGGTGGCTAGGTTTGAAGAGAGATGTTGCGGGATTTGTCATGCGATAATCAACCTGTCAGAAGGTGAAGGTGGAGCATCAGTGACCAGCATGGATTTTTCTGTAGTTAACCATTCCCAAGTGGAAGTGGAATGATGTCATAATGGATTTCATGATAGGATTTTGGAGGTTTCCTTTAGGGAATGATGTAGTACAGGTTTTTATTTACAGACTCATGAAGGTTTCCCACTTCTTTCTGATCAAGGGTACCTTCAGTGTTGATGAGCTTGTTAGGTTTTACATCCTAAATATTTTACATTTATATGGGGTTCCATACTTCATTGTTTTAGATAGAGATGCATGTTTCACTTCTCAGGTCTGGAAGGGACTTTAGAGGGCATTCGGTATATAGATACTATTGAGTACAATGTAACATCCCTAAAAAGATGGTCAGTCTGAGTGTACGATTCTGGTGCAGGAGGACATTCATCAATTATGTGTCTTAGACTTTAGTGGTTCTGGGAGAAGCACAATCATCCTGTGGAGTTTTCTTATTATAATATTTTTCATGAAAAAATTTATATGGCATCTTTTGAGGCTTTGTGAAGTAGGTCATTCCAATCACACTTATGTTGGATAGTGGCAGGAAAGGAAACTATGCTTGGACCTCATCTTGTCCACGTTACCACGAAGAAAATATAGTTGATTTAGAAGAGGATGGCTACTGCATAGTCAAGACATAAGTCATATGCGGATCGACAGAGATGACCTCTGGAGTTCAAGGATGAAGATCCAGTTTTTCTACGTGTCACACTGAGGTTTGGACACATGAGGTTTATGAGACAGGTCAATATTTCACCGAGATACGTTCGGGCATTTGAGGAGTTTGGGAGAGTCGGGCCGGATGCCTATTGATTTCAATTACCTCATAGGTATCATGATTTGCATGATGTCTTCCATGTTTCTTAACTACATCGTTACTTCTAAGACCTGTCTCATGTTTTCCAACCCAAGGAGGTAGAGTTAGAGGTGGATGCCTTATCCGAGGAGCATCTTATCCAGATTATTGATTGAACTGTGATGGTTCTCCTTGATCGATGTCTTCCTCTGGTATGAGTGATGTGGCATCACGAGCGAGTATAGGATGAGACCGTGGAGAGTGAATCCGATGTATGATCATAGTGGTTAGAGCTGTTTGAGGATTCTTCTTCTACGCCAACTTTCTTGGGAAATTCGAGGATGAATTTATTTAAGGGGAGAAGATTGTATGAACCTAGATCTTCTTTTAGGTATGTTTTTCTTTTCTGGTTGTTTCTCAGAAAATGGAGAGTTTCTATATATTTTATGACTTCACACCATGTACTTATAAGTACACGCTTTGTACTCATTTTCCACAGGTAGCAGTGTGGTGGCCATGTAATGGCTAAGCACATGGTCATGTTTGCTAACTTGGAGACTTCCTAAAGCAGAGGCCAGAAAAGGAATGTACACATCGTATTATTTTTAATAACTATATGTGTACTTTCATTTTATTCATTAAATAGACCGGGGCTACGTCTGATGTATAGAATCGTCTTCTACTCGACCTATATTATCCAGGAGCAAACGAGATCACTTGATCTTCGCCGAGCACTCAACTCACCATCCGTTCTCCAAATTGAAATCTATCGGTTGTATTATATCTTGATTTATTTTCCTTATTGAGATATACTTGGTTGAATGTTTTAACATTTTTAAATATCTATGATTTTCTAGGGAGATTCAAGGGATGTGTTTCACATATACGATCTCATGACACTAAGGTAGGTGGTTTGTTCCTTTCCATAGATAGTCTAGTAATTTTTGTGCAAAAGTTCCCAATACCCAAGAACTGGTTATTTCATGTTTATGGTTTTAGCACTTTTATTACTTATTATTCCTTGTTTGTTTGGATAGAGGATAATTATCATGAATATTGTCAACTTTTCCTTACTATGGATGTTTTTCTCTTGATTAATTGTTTTGACTCTTTGGTCTAGCTTTCCAGTTAGGATGCTTACATTCCATGCCTATTATTTTTAGGATGGATTTATTATTATTTGACATGCTATGATATGTTATAGATTGTTTAGATAAGTAGTTATTGTAGTTACTTTGGATACAATGTATAATATTTTCACGGTTGACTTACATAGGGCTGTGGGAACCTGGTGTTGTATACCATAGGGGGAATGTAAACTTAGGGAATCCCCAGAGTGTCAGTTTTATTATTATGCTTTGAGAAAATATGGGGGATGGAATTTGTGCCCCTTCAGTGTTTCTTTAGTTTCCTCTATATTGGACACATGGGGAATTGGACGTTGAGTGCTTCCTCAGAGTGCCTATTAGTTACTGATACAAGCCCATTGGGGGAATTAACGGTGAGTGCTTCCTCAGACTGTCTTTGCTAAAGATGAATGAGAGGGTTTAGACTATGAGTGCATCTGATAGGGTTTCTTGTGTTTGTTTGGTTGAACCAGAGGGGTTAGGCTATGAGAACTTCCCAGAGGGTTACCTCTTTTCTATCATCTACTTACTTGATATATGAAAATGTCGAAAATTGTAATTTTAGGATTGTTAATATGTCTACTTCCCTGTTTACTGCATCAATTTTTTTATTACCTACCATATATATTCACTTACTGTTAGGAACATATATTTGGGTGGTTACCTACTAGTATTAGTCTCACAACCTATTTGGGTCATGCTTTTGGGCCCAATAAAATTATATTTCTGTAGATATAGATAAGGGAAAGCAGTCTTCTACTTTTGGTACAAGATTGTTGTGGAGATGGGGAGAATGGAACCGAGATAAGGCTTACGATGTTGTAGTTATTTTTACTAGAATTTATTTTGTACATTGGTTTAGTACTATATTCCAGCAATGCGATTTTTTTGGCTTCTTTCGTAGGAATATGTATCATTCATCATATATATATATATTTATGTAAATATATATATGCTCAATTTTTATTACTTCTAGTCATATAATATTTAATGTTGTACGATATTATTATTACTTCCTCTATTGATATTTGTTTTACTTCTACTGTGTTACTCTACGAATAAGGAAATAGTTTTTCCACCATCACACCCAAGGCCCTCACTGCTAGTCGGAAGCCTCTAAAATTCAGGGAAATTCACTTGAGGCCATATGACCAGTCTTGTATGGGGCTCCTATGGGTTGCTTCCTTAACTAGGATGTTACATATGATGTTATTTTAAATGGATATTTATGAAATTTATTAAAAGGGTAATAGTTCTATTTTACCTTTTTACTTCTATTTGGTTGTACTATTTTGGGGGTTTTAATGTTTTTTGGAAATGTTTTTGGATCCACCATTTGATATATTATAAGAAGGATGAATCATTTTATAAAAAGGTTGAGGTGACCACGAAAAGTGGGATTCATGGTTTTTTCATTCATAGACATTTTTTTTGAAACATGTGTATGTGGATTAAATTTTGTTTCCTTAATTGAAATCCTTTTACAATTGTATTTTAAAAAATTTATAAAAGTTATTATATTTTATAATAATTGTACAAAGATTTTTTCTCATCTATCCATCTTAGTTTCAATCACACCATACATATACCATTTAGTATAATTAGTTTTAATTATTTTTTTAACCTTAGCTTAGTTCTACATTGACATGGGATACAGGTTGTGTCGGGTGTTTGGAATGAGATGTGGGGAGTCATCATAGATCACATAGAGATTTCAGGTATTAGTTTTTTTTCTTCCCCTTCTTATATTAAATATATATAATCTATTTTAGATATAATTATAATAAAAATTTGATGTAAATTTATATTTGTATTTTTTCAATCAAATTAATTTTTTCTTATTTATTATTTGGTATATAGTTGAATAATATTTATTTAATCATCATACATTGTTATGGATGTTTTATTATAAATATGTTTTTCATAAGTGTGAAATTACTCCAAATGATTACTTTATGAGACTATTGTACTAGTTTCCAATCTAGGGTGGTCAGGAATGTGCTTCAAGTATATATTAATCTAGATTGTGTATCCAAAATTTGGATGACATGAGTTGGTTCTTGACACCTGTGATCGTGACGTAAACTGAGGGTATAAATATCACACACTTGGGAGGCATCACCCTCATAAATATTTACTGTGTAATAGATAATATGAGAATCTAGTAAAAACGCCATAAATTAATATAAAATCAACTTCCATACATGTAATATCATGTATAAAATAATAAAATTGAAAAGAAAATTAAAATATACCAAATGTATATTGTCATCACTAACCATGAATCTCTAAAACCACTTGAATAATTCCCCTTATTAGCACCACAAAAATCAATCATCAACCAGATATTATAGACCTCGAAATAGTTTATATATAAGTAGGGTGACCCTAATTTTTTATCTTGATAAGATCATCAATGAATCCACTCACATAAAACGTCAATGCAGCATAATAAATCCCGATGAATAAACATATGAACAAACTCAACACCTAAAAAGGTAGTACTATTTTATTTTTCCCACAACAGACCACTCAGCAATAAATGCACATAAATAAAACAATAATTGTTATAATCATATATATAAAACATTCCCCACCTATAACTTCCCACTTGTTTTCATTATCATTCCCCAACACCACAAATCTTATTCTTAACCATTCCCTAAGGAATTCATCCCTAATGTGAGTTGGGTATCATCCCTACTTATCGTAGTCTTATGTAGGACCTCACATCTCATATATTCATCAATCTATATATACATCTCATCATCCTCATTATCTCATATATAAGTAAGTGTGTCATCGTAATCCACTACATATTGTGTAACTGATTTATACCTCAATCCATCACAACCCATGAATGTACATCTATGGGAATATTTCATCACCATGTCTGGATTTAAGAATGTTTCATACATCATTTACTTACAGCCCTATGATACATGTATAGAAAACCCATAATCCATCACATACCAAGTAATAATTCATCCTATACCATAATACAATAGACCATGATATACACCAACACATAACGAAAACCAAATGGAGAGAGGGGGAGGGATAATTTAGCCATTTTTTCATTCACCATCCATGATATTAGAAAAAAGAAACTAAAAACATATTATTTTCAATTTCCCCTTATACTTTTATAAGATATCATATATAATAATCAAATAAATATAATATCATTCCCTTCCACAGTATTGGAAATAACATAACCTTAGGATCATCTCCTGAAAAAAACTAACAGGACACCAAGATACCACTACTAATGACTACATATCAAAAATCACACAATAATAAATAGTACATATTAGTTAATTAATTATATATTTGTTTATATTACTCCCTATAAATTTCAAAGATTTACACTTTAATATTTTAATCCAATTTCCTTAGGAACTATAATTCCTCTTAATTATATCCTCATGTTTTTCATCATCACTAATATTACAATAACCAAACCCATTCCCCCATAAATTCATTTATCAATTCATAATGATCCATGTACTAAAAAATTAATCCTAATATACCACTTCATGAATTCACTTATAGTTCATAAGTTTATACTGCATCAAATAGTTGGTCACTTATAATTGATATAACATATATACAAAGGTCCATTCGACATGAATCAATAAGGAATAATGATATCAATGGGAATTACCTACTCATAACACATCTAGATCGCCAATTTTTTATTATATTGATATTGTGTGTAAGTAAAAAATATATCTTCATCCCAACCATTTACCCTAAGAATAAAACTACACTCCAAGAAAATTTCTCATCCAAGGATCCCAACCATAAAAAAGTTATTATCGACACATAAAATCACAATAAGGAACTAATCAACCTATACCACACATACATCATAAATATATGTTTTTTATAAATAGTAAAACACACTAATTCCATAGAGTTGATGCATTCAAGCCTCCCTAAATAATGAACCATCCATTTTAGGCCCAAAAATTAATTTTTTTTAAAAACCATTGTAATTCCATATTGATTTAATGAGATTATTATACACATGTTTTGTAAGATATAGAATCCTTGTCAAATAACTATCCATAAAATTAAAATAAAACAAAGAATATTCACACATTATTTATATGATTAATCTATTCTAAGATGGGTAGAAGTTATTCTATTTGTGCCAATAATATTTGAATTTATCATCACATCAATTTTATATTGATTAATAATTTTAATCAATTAATAATTATAAAAATTAAAAAATAAATACTATAATATATTTATATATATATATCTCACTACAAAACAAAAAAAGAGGAAGAATCTATAAAAAACAATATGTGATCAACACCCAAACACTGATTTAATTCCCAGCATGAAATATTAATTATTTTTATAATTTTATGATTCTCATTTGAATACATTAATTTCTAGAAATATAAAAATAATTCACATTATAAATTATTATGTAGTTTTACGCAATATAAATAAATGATTATTTTCTCTATAGTAATTAATTTCGAGGATAATTTTTTATATTATACATCATGGGATAATTTTAATAAAAAATATAAGGGAATGTGATTTCAATATTATCTAACATTTAATAATCTTCATAAAATAATCATTACAGTTATTGAATAATAACATTACTCAAAATAATGTAATTATTTATAATGAATAATTTAAATATTGTCATGAAAATATTATTATTATTATTCTTTGTTTTTTATTCCTAGTTTAATAATATATTGTTTTCTATATATATCATGAAAAATAGTTTCTTAGATTTATAAAAAAACCATTATTCTTGTAATATGAAAAAAAATATTTTTAATGTTAGTCTCACCAATTTATATAAAGAAACATAGGAATTATTTAATAAAACTAAGAACTAAAATAGAGTAATAAATATATCCCCCACCTAGAAAGAAGCGGTTTCATGTGACTTACTACTCGTGAAAATTGGAGAAAAGGTAAACACATAGGGTTTAAATAATTAGATGACATCTAATGACATGCATAATGCCCAAAAGGCTCAAATAATTGGGTTTTGGATAGCCCATGATCATGGGAGTAATAAGGAAGTTAAAAATTGGATAAATACTCTCGTTTATGAAAAATGGTCCTTCTCTCACATATCTCTAAAAAATCCATTATATCGTTCCTATTCACTATAATATTGAGTTTATGTTCAATTTTAGTTCAATACACAACCCAATAAAGACTCATACAATTATGAATGTTAGTTATTCAATTTATTTTCATTGATTTATATTTTAAAAACATTATTTTAAGACAATTTTTCCACTTTCTTTATAAAATGATGAACCATGTAAAAATAAATTAACTCTCTAATTGTTGTACACAAAATGTTACCCTAACATGAAGGAAGTGAACAATGTAAGAGTAATGAGGTTTTAATATCATGCAGTATTTTTAACATTATGCATGAATGTAAAACAAAACTGGACCCTTACATGAAAAAGGATCTATTTTTTGGAAAGTTTTATAAAACCAAGACTACCATTATAAATGTAAATAAAACATGCAATCCCCTTTATTAAATAGTTAAACTAACCTCATGTGATATATGTAAAACTAGATTGATCCATATAAAATAGAGGAATAATTGGGATTAACTCTATTTGATATGAATTAATTCACAATTACATTTTCCTAAATATCACAAATAGCCCCTACCAAAAGGTAAAAAAGTTGAAGATTATATAGGTAGGGGGTTCTATATATGGGTATCTGTAACATCCCAGATAAATTAAGAATAAAACATTTTCATATTTATTAATATTTGGTAATTAAATATTTAATTTACTTTAGAGGGGACACTATGTTCGATGGCTTACCTGATACGCAACAAAAAGTTTCTTTGAAATCTTACTTTTCACACTAATAATATAATAATAATATATTTAATGGTAATTAATGCCTAGCCATTGTTTTGAAAAGAATAAATAGAACTAAATAAAATATTGTTATACATGTTTTTTAAAAGTTTTTACATTTATCCAATAAAAATTTGAGGCATAAAATCTGAATGAATCCAATTTTAAGCACAAATACTGTACTGTTATTTAAAAGGTCAACTTACCTCCATTAATTGGAGAACCCTATTTAAATCTAGTTTTGGAAACTTTTATATGTTCTATTTGACAATATAAAATTTTTCTTTAGATTTGGGATATCAAAATTTACTCTTGATGAAATTTTGGAATTTTTATGATAAAATTCATTTTTAATTAATATTGAAAAATATTTTTTTTTAAAACAGAAATCCCTTTTAATATAATTTATTTTTATGGTTATATTATATTTTTAATTATTTTTAAAGTGTAATTATATTATATTTTTACTATTTAATCAAAATTTGATCATTGGAAGTAATTTCACTATAAAATTGGACATAAATAAGTGTCAATCTTTTGATAGATATTATTTCATAAAAACACGCCTTTTGACTTAACAGTGGGAATTAATTTTAAATTAATTTATGCCTCTTTTTAATTTTTTATTTTGAAAAATTGATTCCACATTTTGATTCAAGAGGTCCAAATTGTGTAAATATATGTCATTAATTTTTAGACATTTTTAATATTTATTTTAGTAAAAATCTATTTGCCACCATTAGATGGTAAATCTTGTAAATAATGGTAAAATAATAATATTATAATAATATTAAATTACCCAAAAATGTTTCCTAATTCTATTGGTTGATACATTTCCGAATAGGAGCTTCCATGGGTCAATTTTGGGACCCCATGGAGGCACTTAGAAGTGATAATGACACTTTATTATAATTAACATAATGTAATGGAAAATGACCTAATAAAATATCTTTTTGTGAATCAATTTTTATATGGGGTTATATAATTTATTTCCTTAAATATAAATATGAATTTCACATCCAAAAATATTTCCTATATCATGGAATTTGTTTTATTATTGTTATACATCAAATAAATTAAGTTATTTATGACACAATAATTTTAGAGACCCAAAGCTTGACATACATGGAAATTACATTACTTTAGCGGAATACTTAATACATAACAAAAACAGACACACAAAGACCAAAATAGTTTAGTGTCTTTGGAAACTTGGAACGTAATCTTCTAAGCATGGTAAAAGATCTTCAACATCTCCCATAAAGATCTTCCATTTTTTCTTACCAAAAACCTTTCTTTATATCCTGGGAAAAAGAAAACATAAAAAGGGTGATCTCAAATGCTCAGTAAGGGTAAGCATTGATAAAATAAAACATACCATATAAATTTGAACTTAAAAACATGAACATAATGTTTAAACATTAAAAGCTTGAGAAATGACACAAAACATGGAAGTACGTAAGGCATAGATCATAATGAAACATTAATAATGATAAAATAGCATGGGAATAAAACATTTAATTTTGGAAACCATTAAGAACATGACATGATTTCCATAGTAGCCATGGAATTGCTTCCAAGACCATCTTAGTGGACAAAGTCCCTATATGAATCGAGTTCACTCCTCGTTCCAGTCCTGTATTACTGAACCGGTTTAACTTGTCATTCCAGCCATGTCTATCTCGTGAGATATAAATCTTTACCCAATGAATTGGAGGGAGATATAGGTCCCAGACATCTCATAATGAATTGATTCTTACTTGTTCCACAACATAAACATAATTCATTCATCATAACACAATGAATAAAATGGGTTTCATAAACATCATTCCATCATCACATAATCCATATAAAATAAACAGACATCATTTCATAATAAGAAAAGTCAAACCATGTAAATCATAGAGACTTTATAATTGAACCACACACATATGAAATAATGTCATCTTAGATGGAAAATGGATTTGATAAAACACTTGAAATGAATTCTTGAGGAAAATATCCATTGTTCTTCAAAATCAATTTCTATTCAAAAAACTTCCTGAAATTTTAAAAGAAATAGATTTTGTTTAAAATAGTCATGAAATCTTTATGAGTAAGCTTCATGAAAATAAGGCTTTATAAAACCGTAAAAACCAGTTCCTGCTATATACGTTACAAAACATTCTTCTTGTACTTTTTTCAGAAAAGTTAAAAATGTACCTCGTAGGGTAAACAAAAGAATGATTCCTTCCATACCATGGGGTAAAAGTAAAAATGGGTATAAAAGGACATTAAACATACATTAATACACTTTTATAAAACATGTACGTGGATGATAGCAATAACCCCAGTAAATACTTACGAATAATTAATCTCGGATAAAAATGAATTTGCACAATTATCCCTTACCTTAGGTCCGATTTGCTTCGTAAGTGTCCGAAACTCCTACATAATGATTTCAATAATGTCATTGACTTATTCCAGAATCATAATTATTGTTATGATATCATATATGGTCATATTCTTAGCTTCTTATTAGTAATATTCATTACAACTTGTTATTTGGGTGTTTATTACTTTTTTTTCTTATGTGTGTTTTGTCGAATAAATTCTTATTCTTATCTTTAGGTTATAGATACCTCATTTACAGAATTTTATTAGTGTAATATATGTCATATTCATTCATTAAATTCATTTATATAATCATTATACAATGAATATCATGTAGAACGAGTCGCATCACATAGTGGAGACGATATTCCGTACGTACGCACGAGCGATGATATCGTTCTGATGATCATGGAATTGTATTGTAGTGTATGTATACTATTGAATAATCAATATAACTTTACAATAATAATATATATTGTTATTATTTACACCATTATACCCATCCAAGTAAAGTGGTGGTGGAAAATAGATTACACCACGGCGTGGAGACGGTATTCCTTACGTACGCACGCGCGATGATTTCATTTTTCGTAGGATGGATAGATGGTGAAATAGGGTTGTTTCATACTTATAATAACATATCAGTATATGAGTGATCCTGATGTTATTACTTCATAATAAAACACCTAAAGGAGAAGAAGTGGATGAAGAAATAAAGATGAAAGAATCGGTAACAGACATTATCTCTTCTTTGAAGTGCTTCTTTGAGACCTCCTTTTAGGGCACCAAAATTTGTCTTTGAAGAAGACCAAGACCTCTAGGATGTCTCTAGGGAAGTGGAGAGGAGAACTTGGCAGGGGTTGTCCGAGCTTGAAGGCTCAAAGTGGTGTGAGGAAGAGGGGGAGGAGGTGCCCTTTTATAAGGGAGGAGAGGGGCACCTTTGGAATAACTAAAAATATTATTTTATTATAAAGCCAAATTAGGTTTTAAATAGCTCCAAATTGATTTATTTAGAAGATAAGGTTGGTATGGGTTGAACTCCTCTCATCAAATTGAATTTAGACAAGTTTATCTTCCTATTGTAACCTTATCATTTATATTTAACTTTAAGTTAGATAATTTTACTTTTATAGTGTCTTTTTATGTTCTTACACTATAAGGTTAATAAACTTACTATAAGAAGCCAAACGAACACCATGTTGTTTATTATTAATATATATAACCTAATATAAGACATTGGGCTGAAACTTAGATTTTTAGGAATAAAATAACAATTAATAATATGATATTTGTTTTAAAAACTATTTTATGTCAATTTTGACACTATTTAGTAATTGATTTTTTTGAAAATCATAACAGAATGATTAGTTAGAAAAAAGTTAATTAAATCAATATTAACATGTAATATTAACCTATAAAATTAGTTTAATTCATCAAAAGTCTCAAATTATATTTATTTGGGTATTTATAACATCAATTATTTCAATATTTCATTAATAAGATAATTACTGCATCATATTTGTTTCATAAATAAATTAAATTATTTAAAGTCTAAAAATTACAAATAAAATATCATTATGTATAAAATATTTTTAGCTTGATAATGAATATTTATAGTAGAATTTATCTTATTTATAACCCTATATTAAAAATGATATACTTATTAAACATTGATTTTAACTATTTTAACCCTTCTTTAAATAAATTAATAATAAATGTCCTAATCTAATCCAACTGGGCCTAAATGGTCATTTTTTATTCCTAAGGTTTTTTATGTCGAATTAAACTTATCCAATAGAATTAGGATATGTGTTAGGGTAATAATAATACCATTTTTACCATTCATTACCTTATTTACTTTTAATCGTGGTTAAAAAAACGTAAAAAGTTACTATTCACCAAAAATTATTTTCATCTAATTGAACCACATTTTACATACTGACATCAACCATGTCTCTCGAATTTTTGAAATTCTGCTCACAGAAGCGGTAAAATTATGTTTTATGAAAAATTCATTTTTTTAGCTACCACTTAGTGGTTTCACTATTCATCAAAAAATGAAAGTTTCCAGAAAAATACCAAAAATTAGGCCTAAGCTATATTTGATATTATGAACTGAAAATTGATTTATATTTTAACATATTCAAAACATATCAGTTGAATTACTTAATTTAAAAATTATTTCCTGTCGTCAAAACAAATAGCGTGTTCTTAAGAGACAATAATTATCAAAAGATTAACACTTGTTTATGTCTGGTTTAAATGTGAAATTACATCCAATGAACAAAATTGTTTTAAATTGTAAAAATATATTCTAAATATACTTTAAAACCACTCAAATTAATAATTTATCACTATTAATTATTTCGATTAAAAATGTTGTTTTTAATTAAAATTTAGTAATTTTCACTATTCATCAGAAAATGAAAGTTATCCGAAAAAGTACCAAAATTTCACCCTAAGATAATTTAGATATTCCAAATCAAAAAATGAAGTCCATTTTGAAAGATAAAATTTACAAAATTTCAAAAAGTGGTTATTACTATTCATAAAGGTTAGTTTTAATAATATTTTTATAGCATATCGTTGTTTAGTGAAACTCGGTATTGCGTACTACACACGCTATCGAGGAAGGTCGAGATTACGTGTAAAGAAAGGGAAGTCAAGGATGCATGTTGTGCGAGATCCTTTTGGTGTAGCGTACAACACAAGACATTAATGAAATTACAAAGAATATTTTTCATAAAATCTCGGGGTGTTACATTCTACCCCCCTTAAAATTAATTTCGCCCTTGAAATTCGTCGGGGTTATAAATGGTTTACTCAACGAAAGTTTCTTCAATAGAAACCCACATCATAAAAAGGAATACCAAAACCATTCTTTAAAAACAAAAGTATGAAACGTAATGGTTATCCAAATAAACAAATCACTGGGTTTCCACATCGGTGAAAATATGGATATGGAAGAGAAATCTAACCATCATGTTCTGATGGAGTGTGGTAGAGACATGGGTATGGAAAATCCAGAAATCACAAATCCATAGATTAGTGATGATCTATGGTACCATCTGATTCATTGAATATAAGGTAACTAGGACAACATTATTGGCTTTCAAGATCATTTCCCTAAAGTTGATGAATTAAAAGAAAAACCTACATGATTTTGGTACAATCTCACTGTTGTTCTTTAATTGAACAATTTCCACTTCATCCCTTAATGAAATGAAGTTGAATTTGTTATTCGTGATGTGTTAACAGATCATGTGATAGAATGATGGGTCATTCCATATGTCTCAAACAAAAGGTTATAAAAGTTATCAAAAATACATAAGTCCATATATACTGAGATTAATCATATATGGTTCCTAAAATGGACTTATACTTCATATATCATACTGATTAATATAATAAAACTAGTTTCTACTAAACAGGGACTTCCTATAGTCTAGCGGTAGGCGATAAAGTCCAGTCACACTTCTGTTGTGGGTTCGATTCCCATAGCCTTGTCCAAGGCGATGGGTTTTCGCCCTTCCTGCAGGTTGTCCTTTTTATAATACTACATTATTATAACATCACATAAATAATATCAAAAAAAGGTCTATCCTTAAACAATACTAACTTATAGTTAAAATATTCCATTCCAATCTTTAGGCTTATCTAAAATAATTCAGTCCAATCTCATAGTATAAAGAAAATGATTACTTGAAATGTCGTCAACCAAGCATGTCAAAATATAACTCTTTCCACATACCAAAATCCAAAAATTTTATATACTCAAACCATGATATAACCTTATCCTTATATCAGTCATGAGCTCATGAATACTATCAAACATTTAATTTTCTCCTTATCCCTTCATTCTGCGCATATCATCAACATTCCAAAAATATCTGAATAACCTTTCATGGATACTGGTACCATTAATCATACACTTTCAAAACTCAAAGAAATGCAACAATGTAACAATACTTAGATGTCTCTTTATTCCATAGTACCATGAGATTACTTATACAAAATTACACATGATAAACATGTAGTCATTCCACTACATTCTTAAACCATTGACCGAGCTTCAACAATTCTTTCATCTCACATATCATTTGTAGTCTCTTCATCATCATCAACATAAATACTACCCATATGACCATAATGATTCTCTTCATGAGACATTACCTTAGGGAATTGGTTTGCATAATGCCCATACATTCCACATTTAAAACATTTAACCATTGTTGATGTCGTAGCAATACCATTATCATCATCCCTGGTGTTAACTGAACCTTTTCCTTTGCACTTACCGGCTTTGTTTCCTTCTTTTCCACACCCAAAGCATCTTCTTGTTCCTTTGAAACATTCTCCTTGATGCCTCTTCCCACATGAATTTCATAGGGGAAATTGACCTTTCTTTCCTCTATGATCATCATGAAACTCCATCTCTCTCTTATTAGCCGAGTTAGGAAACTTACCAAATGTTACTTTATTGATCATATTATGAGATTGCTGATTCGGCATAATAATGATGTTTGGACTTCCAAATCCCATTTCATTTTTTTTCTCATGAAGAATATCATTCCATTGTCCATCATATCCTCTACTATCGTGAATCATCTTGTTTCCAGCCATTTTCCAAAACCCAAAAAAATAGTGTGAGAGGAAAATATCATAATAAAGGGGGAGTAACTTCAATATCTAACATCTTTGGTTTCATCTAATATTGTTACCATAGTTCTAGGACTATATCCTATACGTATACTTATCCTTAGGGACATCCCTAGACATAACTTAGAAATATATCTAGGGATCTCACTAACATTTTCGCATCCTAGTTTCCAAATGTTGAATAAAATTTTCCTCTGATACCAACTGTAGAGACCGAATGCTTGAAGTACATGGACATTACATTACTTTATCAGAATACTTAATACATAACAAAAACAGACACACAAGGAACATAATAGTTTAGTGTCTTTGGAAACATGGAACATAATCTTCTAATCGTGGTGAAAGATCTTCAACATCTCCCATTAAGATCTTCCTTTTTTTTCTTACCTAAAACCTTTCTTTATATCCTGGGGAAAAGAAAACCTGAAAACGGTGAGCTCAAATTCTTAGTAAGGGTAAGCATGGATAAAATAAAACATACCATATACATTTGAACTTAAAAACATGAACATAATGTTTAAACATAAAAAGCTTGAGAAATGACACAAAACATGGAAGTACGTAAGGCATAGATCATAAAGAAACATTAAAAATGATAAAATAGCATGGTAATAAAACATGTAATTGTGGAAACCATTAATCACACGACATTATTTCCATAGTATCCAAGGCATTGCTACCAAGACCATCTTAGTGGAAAAAGTCCCTTTCTGAATCGAGTTCACTCCTCGTTTCAGTCTTGTATTACTGAAACGGTTTAACTTGCCGTTCCAGCCATGTTTATCTCATGAGATATAAATCTTTACCCAATGCATTGGAGGGTGATACAGGTCCCACCCATCTCATAATGAAATCATTCTTCCTTGTGCCACAACATAAACATAAATCATTCATCATAACCCAATAAATAAAATGTGTTTCATAAACATCATTCCATCATCACATAATCTATATAAAATAAATGGACATCATTTCATAATAAGAAAAGTGAAACCATGTAAATCATAGAGACTTTATACTTGAACCATACACATATGAAATAATGTCATCTAACATGGAAAATGGTTTTGATAAAACACTTGAAATGAATTCTTGAGGAAAATATCCTTTCTTCTTTAAAATCAATTTCTTTTCACAAAACGTCATGAAATTTTAAAAGAAAAAGATATTGTTTAAAATAGTTATGAAATATTTTTGGGGAAGCTTCATGAAAATAAGGCTTTATAAACCCGTAAAAAACTCATTCATTCCGTATAAGTTAAAAAAACATTCTTCTTGTACTTTTGTCTGAAAAGTTAAAAAAGTACCTCGTAGGGTAAACAAAAGAATGATTCCTTCCATACCAGGGGGTAAATTTCAAAATGGGTATAAAATTAATTTAAACATACATGAATACACTTTTATAAAACATGGACATGGATGATAGCAATAACCCCAGTAAATACTTACGAATAAGTAATCTCGGATAAAAATGAGATTTCCACAATTATCCCTTACCTTAGGTCCGATTTGCTTCGTAAATGTCTGAACCACCTGTATAATGATTTAAATAATGTCATTGACATATTCCAGAATCATACGTATTGATATGATATCATATATGGTCATATTCTTAGCTTCTTATTAGTAATATTTCATTACAACTTGTTATTCGGGTGTTTATTACTTTTTGTTCTTATGCGTGTTTTGTCGAATAAATTCTTATTCTTCTCTTCAGGTTATAGATACCTCATTTCCATAATTTTATTAGTGTAATATATATCATATTCATTCATTCAATGCATTTATATAATCATTATGCAGTGAAGATCATGTAGAATGAGTCGCATCACATCGTGGAGACGATATTCCGTACGTACGCACGAGCGATGATATCATTCCCATGATCATGGAATTGTATTGGAGTGTATGTATAATATTTAAGAATCAATATCAATTTACAATAATAATATATAGTCATTATTTAAACCATTATACCCATCAAAGTAATGTGGTGGTGGAAAATTGATTACACAACGGCGTGGAGACGGTATTCCGTACGTACGCACGCGCGGTGATTTCATTTTCCATAGGATGGATAGATGGTGAAACAGGGTTGTTTCATACTTATAATAACATATCAGTATATGAGTGATACTGATGTTTTTACTTCATAATGAAACAACTAAAGAAGAAGAAGTGGAAGAAGAAATAAAGATGAAAGAATCGGTAACGGACATTACCTCTTCTTTGAAGTGCTTCTTTGAGACCTCCTTTTAGGGAACTAAAATTGGTTTTTGAAGAATACCAGGACCTCTAGGATGACTCTACGGAAGTGGAAAGGAGAATTTGGCAGGGGATGGTAGAGATTGGAGGCTCAAAGTGGTGTGAGGAAGAGGGGGAGGATGTTCCCTTTTATAAGGGAGGAGAGGGGCACCATTGGAATAACTAAAAATATTATTTTATTATAAAGCCAAATTCGGTTTTAAATAGCTCCAAAATTTATTTATTTCGTATCTAAGGTTGGGATGGGTCGAAATAATCTCATAAAATAGAATTTAGACACGTTTTGGTTCCTATTTTAACCTTATCATTTATATTCAACTTTAAGTTAGATATTTATACTTTTACCGTGTCTTTTTGTGTTCTTACACTATAAGGATAATAAACTTACTATAAGAATCCAAACGAACCCCAAGTTGTTTATTATTAATATATATAACCTTATCTAAGTCATTTAGCCGAACCTTAGATTTTTAGGAATAAAATAACAATTAATAATATAATATTTGTTTTAAAAACTATTTTATGTCAATTTTGAAACTATTTAGTAATTGATTTTTGTGGAAATCATAACAGAATGATTAGTTCGAATAAAGTTAATTAAATCAATACTAAAATGTCATATTAAACTATAAAATTAGTGGGATTCATAAAAAGTCTGAAATTATATTTATTTTGGTATTTATAACATCAATTATGTCAATGTTTCATTAATAAGATAATTACTGCATCATCTTTGTGTCATAAATAAATTAAATTATATAAAGTCTAAAAATTACAAATAAAAAATCCATATGTAGAAAAGCATTTTAGCTTTCTAATGAATATTTATAGTACAATTTATCTTATGTATAACTCTATATTAAAAATGATATACTTATTAAATGTTGATTTTAACTATTTTAACCCTTTTTTAAATAAATTAATAATAAATGTCCTAATCTAATCCAAGTAGGACTAAATGGTCATATTTTATTCCAAATGTTGTTTTTGGTCGAATTAAACTTATCCAATATAATTAAGACATGTGTTAGGGTAATAATAATATCATTTTTACCGTTAATTACTCTATTTACTTTTAACCGTGGTAAAAAAAATTAAAAAGTTACTATTCACCAAAAATTACTTTCATCTCATTGAACCAAATTTTACTTACTAACATCAACCGTGTCTCTTAGATTTTTGAAATTCCACTCACAGAAGCGGTAAAATTAAGTTTTATGAAAAATTCATTTTTTTAACTACCACTTAGTGGATTCACTATTCATCAAAAAATGATAGTTTCCAGAAAAATACCAAAAATTAGGCCTAAGCGATATTTGATATTATGAACTGAAAAATGATGTCTATTTTACCAAATAAAAAACATATCAGTTGCATTACTTATTTTAAAAATAAATTCTCGTCGTCAAAACAAATAGGTGTTCTTAAGAGATAATAACTATCAAAAGATTGACACTGGTTTAAATGTTAAATTACATCTAATGAACAACATTGTATTAAATTGTAAAAATATATTCTAAATATACTTTAAAACCACTAAAATTAATAACTTATCACTATTAATTATTTCTATTAAAAAGGTTGTTTTTAATTAAAATTTAGTAATTTTCACTATTCATCAGAAAATGAAAGTTATCCGAAAAGTACCAAAATTTCACCCTAAGATAATTTTGATATTCCGAATCCAAAAATGAAGTCCATTTTGAAAAATAAAATTTACAAAATTTCAAAATCTGGTTATTACTATTCATAACGGCTAATTTTAATAATATTTTAATAACATATCGTTGTTTAGTGAAACTCGGTATTGCATACTACACACGCTATCGAGGAAGGTCACAATTACGTGTAATGAAAGGAATGTCAAGGATTTGTGTTGTGCAAGATCCTTTTGGTGTAGTGTAAAAAACAAGACATTAATGAAATTAAAAAGAATATTTTTCATAAAATCTCAGGGTGTTACAATAATGATGTAGTGTTTACCTCATTAATGGATGATTTAAATAAATAAGATTATAAATACTAAAGAAATATCGAAAACCTATACAATTATTGTTTTATGCCTTTATTTCGAACATGATTCATCTTATATTCATCTTTAATTATTTTTGGATCTTTTGAAACTGAAGATATGTTTATAATAAAATAATTGTTTCAAGCTTTTCTAAAGAGCCCTCTCTCCCTTACAAAAGGACACCACTTATAATTCGTTCCTCACACCTGTCAAGAACATTGTTTCATCCTACCTCAAACTAAATAATCTCCCCACATCATTATAATCCCCATATAAGCCATAACTTATGTAGAAGGAACTTCATGTAAACGTTTCGGTCAAACCAATGATTGATACAAGATTTAAAGGTAACATCTTCTTTTATGTTATTTTCTATTATTTTACATCTCCAACACCCTAAAATATTTTATTAATTTATTTTATAACAAAAGAAGTATCGTAAATATATTAAGTGGTTTATATGATATGGATTCAAACTATACTTACACACACCTCCATTTAATGTATATGAACATACTGTTTCTGTGCACGGTGAACTACTCCCTCACGTAATGATGATTGGTCAAATATCTCGAGCCATCTCTCATGGTGGACATAATGATGAAACTGTATTTATATATTATATATATTATGTTTATGATTTCTTTATGATTCTTTATTTTTTTTATACAATACCTTTATGGTTTCCACAATGGTTAAATGCAAAAATTTAATTTGAGGAAGTGCAGACTACCGCCACCTCAATGTGATATGACAAGTTCATGCCATATGTGGAACGTATAGAGTATAGAGTAGCTGAAATTATATATGATTTTATACTAGAACTATAATATATCTATTTAAAATTAATTTTTCATCCCATTCAATATTAAATAGAAATGAAATTAGCGTTCATGCGTACGTACGACTTACCATCACTATGAACGGTGCATTTCATTTCTTACCTCCAAATGTTCTGTAATTTTATAAATAAATTTATATATTGGATATATATTATATATATGATATCTAAATCCTGAATATCATTCTTGGGATAATGTAATTTTGACCCCATGAAGAACCTATAAATATTAGAATTTCATTTTTGACTAATGTACCAAATATCAAAAAAACAACAGTTATTACCATAAATGATTACATAATGTTTATAACATGGTAATAAGTGATATAATAGAAATAACAAATTAGAAAAAGGATCTTATATAAGTATAAATTATCATTAGTATATTATTCAATAGATTAAATAAATATTGAGTCATGTCGGACATGTGGTAATGGAACATCTTAACCAAATTACCATTCATTGGATTAAACTTCTACTTTTTCATTATGTCATTCTAGAATTATGGGACATATAAATTTTAATATCCTATTGTTTATTTATACATTATTTACATGTAGTTATATTTATTACACAATATAAATCTATTGTATTTAAAAAATGATCTTTTTAAAGGACTTCGCCTCAATCTCCATTGATTGAGGCATGTATTGTTTTACACATGACATTATTTCATACGGTTTAAAAACACCTTTTACATTAAATTTCATTCAAAGCGAATAATTTTCTATGTGGTTCTTTACTAAACAACAAAAAAATGAATGTTTTAACGTAAGTGGTGATAATTACATTTTCCACCGCCAGGAGTATTATTTGATCTTTGGATTCATTAATAAGCCGTAATGTTTTTAAAAGTAAAACAAATACCATATACACTTTTATGTATTTTGGTTTTGAAAATGGTATTGATAATGGATTTTTTTTATATCAATATATTCAAATGATATATTGTGATTGAAATGTGAAAATGTTATCTTTCCTTTTATATTTGTTTTATGTGTTATAATTTTATAATGGTATATAGACATTTGATGGGTTGTTACATAATAACCCAAATGACAGGTGGTTCTGTGATAAGCTATGATGGGTTGTTACATTATAACCTCCAATACATTGGGTATAAATATCAGATGTATGGGTATTCCATTTAATGATATGTGTGGAAGTCAACTGAATGGTTATTCCATTTAATTATGATTATGTCCCAAGAAACCTTTATATGTTAGGTGTTCTTTCTATGGGTTTTGTGATGATCATTCGGTTACAAAAAGGTATGAAATGATATTTTAATCAGTCAATGTAATTTACTACTTCAGAAAGGTGAAAGGTATTACTTATGATAGGGTATTCATGGTTTAATTTTTGTTTTAAAAAACGATCTTCTTTTTATGTGTAACCCTTACTGAGATTTTTGTGCTCATCCCATGTTTTTAAATTGATTTTAATCGGATATAAAGTGGATTTGGGTCAAGGATGGGATCATGGAGAACTCTTGTCGTATAATACATGGAACTAAAAATGACTCTTTTTTATCAAAGAGTATTTATTTTATGAAAAAAGAAAAGTATGTAGAAGGGTATACTTTGTAATTTTTTAGATAAAATGTAACTGTTATGTCCTAACTCTATAAAACACTAAACTAGAAAAGATATTGAATGTGAATTATATATTTAATTCAAGATTATGTAATATTTTAATGTCGAGTCCTTATAGTTGGTATCATAGGTCGTTTTAGACAACATTTGGAGTTAGAATGTTGTTAAATTAATGTCTATAATTTAATTTATGGTAATATTGAAATGATATAGAATTTATAGATTAGAATATCACTTTTACTAAGATAATTCTATGTTCAGAATGGTTTTACAGAGAGAAAATAGGGCAACAATGTTGGGAAGGCATATAGAAGAGAACAACCATTCAAATCAGCAGCCTGAGATAGTCAGAATCGGAACTGAACAGTTGGTTGCGGTGATGGAACAACTAACTCTGGCTATAAATAATGCTGGTATCTACGCACAAGATCATATAGATCAACCATAGAGGAACACTTCAGTAGTGGAGCATTCCATTAGGCATCATCCCCCATCATTCAGAGGATCGTCTGACCTTGTGCAAGCTGAATGTTGGATTAAAGAACTGGAAATGATTTTTGATATAATGGGTTGTTCAAAACATCAAAAGGTTAGTCTCGTATTTGACCGTTTTGAAGGTGAAGCTGATTAGTGGTGGATGATGGTAAAAAATATTTGGGATAGTTAGGAGAGTGATACTATTTATTGGAATAAATTCAAAGGTATTTATCTTGAGAAATATTTCCCTAAGGGGGTTTGTCTTCGGAAGGAAAAAATAGTTCCTGGAATTGAGGTAGGAGGATTACTCAGTGGCTAATTATGTAGGAAAATTCACTTGACTGGAAAGGTATGCTCCATATTTCATACGAGATCTTGATAGTAAAATCAATCATTTTTACTCAGGAATAATGCCAATGTAACTAAGGTAATAGATTCTCTTGAGTTCCAATGTTATGAAAAACTTGTTTTATTTATGGGGAAGGTGGAAATGGAGTTTTCTGATGATTCTTTGTTCTTTGAAAAAATGACAGAATAAGAGGTCTAGGTGGCTAAGAAAGGGGAAGAACTCTTCAAAAAAGTCTTGTGATAAAAAAAAATAAGTTAACAATTTGTAATAATTGAGGTATGAATCATGAAGGGGACGCCTTTTTAATTCTGGTAAGTGCTACCGATGTGGTAAAATGGGACATAAGGCTCATAATTGCACTGAAAATTATAGTTAGTAAAATGTTTTAAGAACAATGAAATGGGACATTATAAAAATGACTGTCCAACAAAGAACTGAACTGAGGGAAATCAGAAGGACAACAAGTAGAAAGTGGTGGTGAAATATTTTCTAACTACTTCACCAGATGTTGGGCCATCAAATGAAGTAGTATCAAGTATACTATATGATAGTTCAGATTTTGGCAACGTGTTATTTGATTCAGGGTATACACTTTCTGTTATTTTTGATAAGTTTTCTAGTCAATTGGGAAATCCATCTCATGATATGAACCCTGAATTTATGGGAAACAAATCCTGGGGGAAATGTTGAGAAAAATATATTATAAGAACCTTCATGTCCTTTTATGTAGAAAGAATTTACAAGCATTCTTTATTGTTTTTCCTATAGTAGAGTTTGATGTTATTTTGTGAATGGATTAGATTTTTCATTATATTTCTAAGATTGACTGCATAGCTAAAGTGGTTTATTTTAAGATATAATTTCAGTTTGTGTACAATAATGAACCCTTACTTTTGATAACATGTTATGATGTTGAAAAACTAGTAAAATTTGGAAATGAATGTTTCCTTGCACATATTGTTGAAAAAAAGGAACAGTTCAGATTGATGATGTTCTAGTTGTAAATGAGTATCTTGATGTACTTACTGATAAGTTTCTAGGTATTATACTTGATTGGGAAGATGAATTAACTGTTTAATTAGTTTATAATGCTAAGAAAATTTCAAAACCCTCTTATTTAATGGATCAAATTAAACTTTTAGGGTTAAATAATCAATTGCAACATTTATTAAATAAAGGTTTCATTCGACCTAGAACATCACCATGGGGTTATCATGTCTTATTTGTTAAAAACAATGATGGTTTAATGAGACTTTGTATTGATTAAAGAGCATTGACTAACATCACTTTTAAGGAAAAGTATCATTTTCCTCATATCAATGATTTTTTTGATCAAATCCAGGGAGGTCAGTATTTTTCTAAGATTTACTTGAGTTTGGGGTACCATAAGTTGAATGTAATGGAATAAGACATTTAGAAGACAGTGTTTCATACAAGATATGTCCATTATGAATTTGTATTTATGTCTTTTGGGTTTACCAATTCACCTTTTTTATTCATGGATCCTTGGAATAGAATTTTCCGTGGGTTTTTGTAAAACATTTTAGATGTGTTTATTGACGATATTTTGGTTTATTCAAAAAGAAAATAAGAACATGAAAAACACTTGAGGGTTGTCTTGAAATCCTTAAAAGAAAAGAAACTATTTGGGAAATTTATCATGTGTGCTTTTGGTTACAATAGATTTCTTTCCATTGATACATTGTTTCAAAAAATACATAACAGTTGATACTGCTAAAAAACGTTGTTGAAGAATGGTCAAGTCCCACTAATGTTACCGAGATCCATATTTCTCTTTGTTTGACAGGTAATTACAGGAGGTTTGTTGAAAATCTTTCATGGTCATCTAGTCCAATAACTAAGTTAACTCTAAAAGTTGTTATGTTTATCTAGACAATAGAATGTGAAGATTATTTTTAGGAATTGAAAAGAATATTGGTAAATGCTCTAGTTTTCGCACTGCATTATATAAATGGTGAGTTTGTTATATATAGTGATGCTTCATTGAAAGGACATGGTTGCTTACTTATCTAGAACGATCAGGTAATAGCTAATGCCTCACTTTATTTGAATCCTCATGAGTAAAATTACCCTACACATGATTTGGAATTAGCAGATATTGTTTTTGTTTTAAAAATTTTAAGGCATCATCTGTATGGAGTAAAAAGTGAAATATATAATGATCAGAAAAGTTTAAAATATATATTCTCTAAAAAATAATTCAACATGAGAAAGAGGAGATGGTTGGAATTAATCATTGATTATTATTTCATGATCCATTACCATTTGGGAAAGGCAAATAAAGTGGTTGATGCTTTTAGTCGAAAAATTAATGCAACATTAACCCTGCTATTTTATAAATGAGATCCTTTGGTTTAATATTTGATGAACTTTGGCATATAAGTTGTTGGTGCACGAAATTACTCTATATTGTTTTAGGTTTTAGTGAAATCATCTCTATCAGACAGAATTAGGAAAGCGCAGAAGGAAGATAGTGATTTTTATAAAATGGTAGAGTTTGTTCTTATGGGTATGTTTCTGGATTTTAACATTAATAATGATTATATTTTGAGGGTTTGAAGGAGATTATGCATTCCTTTTGATTCACAGTTGAATAATGAGTTGTTATATGAAGCTCATAGTTCTCCATTGTATGTTCATCCTGGATGTACTAAGATGTATGGATATCTTTGGATGTATTACAGGTGGGCTGGAAAAAAGAGATATTTCTAACATTACAGTGACGTGTTTGACATGTCAGTATGTTAAATGAGAGCAGTAGTTACCTAAAGGTATGCTTTAGTCTTTATCGGGTCCATAGTGGATATTTAAAAATCTATCCATGGAAATTTTTGTAGGATTACCAAAGACATCTTGAGATAACAATGAAATCTTGGTTATTGTTGATCGATTGACTAAATCTTCTCATTTCTTTCCTTTTCAATATTTTTTTCTCTATATCAACATTTTCGGATTTATTTTAAGGATATAGTTAGTTTTCATGGATTTCTACTCTCAATTTTATTTGATCATGATCCCAAGATTACTTCTATCTTTTGGAATTGCCTTCAGAAGGTGTTGGGTACTGAATTAAATTTTGGTACAGTTTTTCATCCTCAATCAGATGGATAGTCTGAACAAACTATTTAGACCTTGGAGGACATGATACGTGCTTGTTCACAAGATTACAGGGGATGTTGGGACAAATGTTTTTCTATGGTTTAATTTTATTATAATAAAATTTTTCATTCTAGTATACTGATGGATTCATTTGAGGAATTATATTGGAAGTGGTGTCAAACTCAAGGTGTTTGGGATGAAGTATGTGAAATGAAGCTAATGGGACCAGAATTCATAGAAAAGATGACAGAAAAAGATCATTTGATTTAGTAGAACATGAGAACAACTCAGTGGAGACAGAAAAGTTATGTGGATAACCAAAGGAAGGATCATTCATTTGAGGTAGGTGATCATTTCTTTCTCATAATTTCTCATGGAAATTTGTGATGCATTTAGTTAAGTAAGGAATGATGAGTCTGAGATTCATTGGACCTTATTAAATCCTAGAGAAGGTGGGATTAGTTGCATACATAGTGAGTTTACCTCCAAGTATATCCCAAGTATGCAATATTTTTTGTGTTTCATTATTGAGAAACTATATTCCAAATCAATCTAATTTTTTGTGCCCATAGGTAGTTCAGTTTGAAGGGAATCCCTCTTATGAGGAACAACCAGTCGAGAGTCTTGGACAAAGAGAGAATGTGTTGCAGAATTATGTAATTCATCAGGTATTGGTTTTTTCGAAAACCCATATGGTTGAAGAGGCAACATGGGAACTTAAAAATGATATTAGTGAAAAATTCCCCCACTTATTTGATAAGTAAATAAAAATTTTGAGAATACAATTCCCATAAAGGTGGATGGATATAACTTCCCAGGTAAATAAAGAATAATATTTCATAATTATTAATATTTGGGAATTAATTATTAATTTTACTTAAATGGGGATGTTATGTTTGATGTCTTACCTGGTACACAACAACGAGGTTTTTTGAAATATTACTTCTCACTCTAATAATATATTATTATTTTTTTAAATGGTGATCAATGCCTAGCCATTGAATTGGAGGGAATGAAAAGAACTGACTACAATATTATTATACATGTTTGTCAAATGTTTTTACATATATCCAATAAAAGTTAGAGGCTTAAAATGTGAATGAATCCAATATTAAGCACAAATACTATAATATTCATTAAAAGGTGGATTTTCCACCTTTTAATAGAAAACCCTAAATAAATATAGTTTTTTTCAGTTTTATATGTTCAATTTGAAAAAATAATGTTCTTCTTTAGAATTGGGAAATCGAAATTTACCTTGGATGCGATTTTTGTATTTTTCTGATAATATTCATTTTTGATGAATAGTGAAAAATATTGTGTCTTAATTAAAATATGAATTTTAATCTAATTTATTTATAATGTTAGATTATATTTTTAATTTGTTTTAAAGTTCAAATATATTAAGTTTTAAAATTTTAAACCAATTTTGTTCATTGTATGTAATTTCCTAATGAAATTTGACTTAAATAAGTGTCAATCTTTTGATAATTATTATTTCATAAAAACACGCCTTTTTTGAAAATGGGAATTAATATTAAATTAATTAATGCCAATTATTTGTTTTGAATTTGGAAAAATGGATTCCATATTTTGAATGAAGAGATTTAAATTGAGTAAATAGTTATCTTTTATTTTTATAAATTATTAATATTTAATCTGTAAAAATTTTATTTACCAAGGATAAAAGGTGAATCTGGTAAATAAAGGTAAACAAATAATATTATAATATTATTAAATTACCCTAACTTGTGTCCAAACTCTATTTTTTGATACATTTCCAACCATGGGAATCCATGGGTCAATTTGGGTACCCCATGGAGCCACTTCGGAGTGATAATGACACTTTATTTTAATTAACATAAAGTAAAATTAAAAATGACATAAAAAAAATATTTTAGTAAATAAATATTCACATGTGGTTAAATAAGTTACTTATTAGACTAAAAAAACCATTTTAATTCTAAAAAGATTTACTACATCATGGTATATTTTTTATATTTTTTAGACTTCATATAAATAAAATTATTTATTACACAACAATGATGTAGTGTTTACCTCATTAATAGATGAATTAAATAAATATGATTATAAATACTAAAATAATATCCAAAACCTATCCAATTCTTATTTTATGATTTTATTTCAAAAACAAGTCATATTAAATACGAATTTAATGATTTATGTTCTTTTTGAACATGAAGATAAGTTTATAATAGAATAAGTTTTTCAAACATTCCTAAAGAGCCCCTCCTCCCCCATATAAAAGGAAACCACTTTGAACTCATTCCTCTCACCACTCAAGCCACATGGCTCGTCCAATCTCTACCTAAATAATCTTCTAACATCCCTATACTCCACTTAGATGCCTTACCATAGGCAGAAGGTACTTCAAGTAAGCCTTTTTGTTCAAACCAAAGAAAGATACCCGATTTAAAGGTAACTTCTTCTTTTAAGTTCCTTTTTATTATTTTACTTCTCCAACCTGCTAAACTCATTTTATTAATTTATTTTATAACAAAACACGTATCCTCAATATACTAGGTTGTTTTTATTATATGTATTCAATCTGAAAATTCACAAACCTCTTTCTAATGGATACGAACATACTGTTTCTGTGGATGGAGAACTACTGCCACACGGAACGAGGATTGTTCAAATATCTCCAACTACCTCTCATGGTGTCCATTACGATGAAACTGTATTTATATATGATATATATTATGTTTATGATTTATTTATGCTTCATTTTATCCCATTTATAGCATACCTTTATTGTTTCAATAATGGTTAAATGCAATAATTTCATTTGAGGAAGTGCGGACTACCGCCCCATCAAAGTGATATGACTCATTCATGACATAAGTGGAATGTATAAAGGATATAATTAATGAAATTATATATTATATTATAATTTAATTATAATATACTTATTTATCATTAATTTTTCATTCCATTAATTACGAAATAGAAATGAAATTAGCGTTCATGCATACGAATGACTTACCATCTCCATGAACGGTGCATTTGATTTCTTACCTCCAAATGTTATGTACTATTATAAATACTTATATATATTACATATATATGATATATATGATATCAAAATCATAAATATCATTCTATAAAAAATTAAAATTTCATCACATGAACAACTTGTAAATATTAGAAGTTCATTTTTTACATAAGTACCAAATATCGACAAAACAGTCGTTATTAACTTAAATTATTACATAATGTTTATAACATGGTAATAAGTGATATAATAGGAATAATAAACTTGATAAATGTTCTTAATAAGGTATAAATTAACATTATTTTTTTTACTCAAGAGATTAAATAATGTTCGATTCAAGTCGGACATGAGGTAAGGGAACATCTTAAACCAATTTCCATTCATTGGGTTAAACATATACTTTTTGATTATGTCATTATATTATTATGTGAGATAAATCATTTGATATTTTATCTTTTATTTATATATTATTTACGCGTATTTAATTTTAATACACACTATCGATCTATTTTGTTTACAAAATGATCCTAGTAAGGTACTTCGTCTAAATCTCTTTTCATTGAGGCATATTTTGTTTAATACATGAATTTATATTATATAGTATCTAAACTCCTTTGAATTCTCATTTAATTCAAAGGAAATATTTTTCTATAATTCTTTTTACTAAATGTAAAAAATAATGTTTTACCGTAAGCACTGACAACGACCTTTTCTGCTGCCGTGACTATTATTTGATATTGTTTCTTTTATAAGTCGTACTGTTTTTAAAAGGAAAATAAATACCATATATAATTTTTTGTATTTTGTTATTGAAAATTGATTTTGATAATGTATTTTTTTATGTCAATATATTTAAATAATATATTGTGAGGCAAATGTGGAAATTTCATCTTTCTTTTATATTTGTTTTATGTGTTATTATTTTACAATGGTACATGAACATTTGACTAGAGGTTACCTGATAAACCAAATGACGGGTAGTGCTGTGAGAATCTAGGATGGGTGGTAACGTTATAACATCCAATGCATTGGGTATGGAAGTTGGACGTATGGCTATTCTATTTAGTGATATGTGTGGATGTCGATCTTATGGTTATTCCATTTAAGTATGTTTATGTACCAAGTTACCTTTACATGTTATGTGTTCTTTCTATAGGGTTTTTGGTTATCATTGGGTTACAAAATGGTAATCAATGAACATTTAATCATTGTAGAGTATTTACTACTTCATAAAGGTGAAAAGTATTACTTCTGATAGGGTATTCATGGTTTACTTATTGTTTTAAAAAACTAACAATTTTCATTCTTTGTGTATCCCTTACTCTACTTTTTGTGCTAATCCCATGTTTTTGAAAAAAATTTCATTGGACATAATGTGGATTAGTGTCAAGGATGGGATCATGGAAAAATCATGTTGTCTAAAACATGGAACAAGACATGACTGTTATTTTTCAAAAAGTATTTATTTTATATGAAAATGGAAACTATTTAGAAGTGTATACTTTGTAATTTTTGATATAAAATCCAACTTTTATGGCCTAGCTCTCTAAAACTCTAAACCTAAAAGGATACTCAATGTGAATTATTCATTTAATTAAAGATTATGTAATGATTTATGGTCAGGGCCTTATAGTATAAAAATTTAACAAAAATTTTTAATTAAACAAATAAACAAATATATAAACTGTAAAAAAATTTTGGGATCCTTATCTATACCCCTAAGACTCATTAAAAATACAAGGAGGGGTTTTATAAATCTGATACCTTATAATTCGGAATAGTCTCGACCGGCTTATACAATTCCTAGAACCATCATGTGATATCAAAATGATCATAATAAAATTTATAATTATTTAATTTGGTTGATAAATATCTTGATTATATTATTATATTTTATTTCAATTTTCATTATTAATCTAGTAATTATAGATAATGAGTTTAATAACTATAATATGACTTATAACAATCCATTAAAAGTTTGTGAATGTAAAGAGATTTCATCTGATGTTTCTAGATATTCTGATTGTAAGACTGAATTACAAATTATATAGACAAATTACATGTCATATAGTCTATTCAAACAACACACATATCTGGTTGTGCTAATACTTTAAATTCATGTGGGATATCATCATGAGGTATGTAATGGAACAGTAATTAAATCAGGTATTGAAATTTATAGTGAGACATGGTGTGTATGGTTTAAGATCATGTGACTAACATACACATCATGTAACTCCATAAAATGTGGTGTTTGTTTTGTCAATAGATACTGTGT
Organism: Viscum album; assembly: GCA_963277665.1. Lineage (NCBI taxonomy): Eukaryota > Viridiplantae > Streptophyta > Magnoliopsida > Santalales > Viscaceae > Viscum > Viscum album. The sequence goes on along the minus strand of OY728153.1, from coordinate 1,016,782,102 downwards.
GTAATGGTTACTGGTGTCGTCTATTACCTATCATCCAAGGAACATTATCCAGATGTGAATAAATGTTGTGTAGCTATAATACAGGCCAAGCAACCTAGTTGTTTTCCATTGTGATTACATGTTGAGTCTATTGGTGTGTATTGTTGATGGGAAAAATGTGGTACATGATGTGTAGAACAATTTATATGTCATGTGTCATTCCAATTTATGTGGAGTACATGAAAAAATAAGTTATACACCTAATAAATTAATTACAATGAATGCAATTAATCTTGACATTAAATGAGATTATATTTTAAGTTGTTGGTGTATACATCATGTGAGTGTAATTTTTATAGTATTAAAATCCTAATTAATTTATATGTTATTTTGGTACTACACGCTATGTATGGTCCTTATAAATATCATGAACATAACTAAAAATAAAGGTGGAGTAGACCACATATATTAACGTATGTTGTGTATCAAAAAACTATGAAACTAACTACTTTTATTGACATACAATACTACATGATGTGAAATAACATGACGTGAATTAGATGATACACGTTGAGTAATTACAAAATACATGAATGAATGAGATACTATGTGGTTTATATGGGTACACATCATGTTTCCTCAAAGCATATATTTGGTACTTCAGTAAGTCTGAAAACATTAATTCTTTTAAAATTAGTTTTTTATGAGAATATTATAAATATCTAGGAATTATTTTATTAATAATTATGATAAGGAATTAATTAATTAAAAATATCATTAAATAACAATTCAAGTGAAATTTATCATCATTAATATATCAATAGGAGATTTATTATATCATGTTTGGATGTTATTTTATTTCTTATATGTGATTGATCATGATCATGGGGAACCAATGCATTTATTAATAATTTTTTTAATTTAAGATTATTACAATGTTTCTTTTTGTTCTAATATGTTAGTAAATTAAATATGATGGCTTGTGTGACATCTATATCAACATTATTAAAAAGAACTTACATCTCCATAGTTAGTTTTATATATCCCCAACCCCAAGTTCCCCTCACTTTCATGTGAGTAAAACATGTAAAGGATAAAATTCTAAGGAGAGGAGGGTGTTCCGCATCATAATGTCGGTGAATCCAACAAAGAGGATGGACAAGTCTATGATGGAATACTATAAACTGACCCAGATTTGGACAATTATTTTTTCCTTTCATACATAGGTTGATCTTTTTTATACTAAATATCCTAACTATTTAAATAATCATGATCAGGTCAATTTATTTGTTTAATTTTTTTCATTCATGGGTATCTATTTGACATTATTCATTCATATATTATTATAAAATAGAACACATAAACAAAATAAGTTATCAAGAAAAACAAGATAGAGCAAAATAAATGGACTGTTCATAAATAATTTCATCAGAACATGGGTAATTAACTTTATAATATTTAAATAATATAAATATGTCATACAATTTATAGAATAAAAAATTTATGGATAATAAATAAATAAATCTCATAAGTAATTATTCACTCAATGTTATTCCATTACTTATGTTTTAAATGGAGACATAGTTCATAGTTCTTGTATGGGAAATCTAAATGTTCCTTAAATTATTATGGAGTTTAATGTAATTTTTTGGTGAATTATCTAAGATAACATCATTGGTTAACTACCAAAATTGGATTTGGGGAAACATAGAAGCAGGTGATGAGGAAATACATGTTAATATTTTTTGATTATGTTTTAAGGAAATCCAAGTTAATATTTCAAGATTAGGGATTTTGCATAATAGAATACAGAACTATGAGATTGTAGTTTGAAATACCTCCTACGAAAATAATTTAAAATAAATACAAGTTAATATTTTTAAGTTAAGTCTAGAATTATGCATTCCATCATTATGAATGTGGCTATTGATATTGCATGCGATAATTTGACTAGTAGAATATCCATGTTTGTAGTAAACGTAGTTATTAGATTGTATCTTGGATATATTATGCTGAAGTTAAAGCTTAATTTTTTTTTCATCTTATACACTCCCTTAAATGTTTATGTTTATTTATGAATGTTTCTTCTATATTGTTATACTTAATGAGCATATTATCTCACCCATTTCTATGATTTATTATTCCCTGTATGCGAAGAAGTATTTTATAACTATCCTGTAGGGATAGTCTGAGGGGAAGTGAGTGTGGTCTATTGATACAATGTTTTTGTAGTTTTTAATTTTATTATGTAATGTAAACCTTATGAATTTATCTAGTAATTCAAAGGCTACTAAACTAATCGATCATTTGAGACTTGAACTTTTCTAATCATGCCAATGTTATGAAATAATGTACCGACTCTAGGTGACTAGGGTCGGGGCGTTACAGTTGGTTTCAGAGGAATTTTAGGGAAAACCATGGAATCTAAATTTAGATAAACAATGATTAGAGAACATATCCCTAATATAGACTTTGAGGATTAGTATAGAAGAACTTCCTTGAATTTTGGTATTATAGATATTTTTTGAGTTTTCTGAGCAATACATCCCTGTATGCATACGAGCAGGTAGAGGAGGCTCTGGCACAGATGTACGTAGGGGTAAAACAAGAAAATACTACAATGAGCTAGACTCAATGGGAACTGGTGCACGACAATGGGCCTTGCTGCACTCTTGGTTATGACACTCCCGAAAGTTATTCTTAGGATAATTCTCATTTTCTTTAAAAATCATTATGAAGGGTTTAAATGTATATACTTCCTTAATGAAATTTTTTTAATGACTATGGATTATATCCATAAACATTTCATTTTATGTTAATTGTTTGACAAGTTTGGTATTATGTATTTTGATTCATAAACTAATCAAGTTTATGGAATTGTTTAGAAGTTTTGCCTAGTGGAAGGAATTGAAATTGTATCAATGCACCCAATCCATGTAGGGATTTCCCTCCTGTTCAAGATAACTATTGTTGAACTGGTGATACAACTGGTGCAGATCAGCTATTCACCATACTGAGACAACCCACTGAGGTTATGAGTAATAACCTTACCCGTATGGAGCACCCTGATCCACAATGTGGTGGACCAATGTTAGATCGCTTCATGAGTCACCAACCACCAACATTTAATGAGGGGTAAAAACCCATAAGTAGCTGAGAAAAGGATATATTCCTTAGAGAAAATACTCAATGCCTTGGGATGTAGTGAAAAAGAAAAAGTTGTCATTGCATTTTACCACCTCACTGGAGATGCTAATCAATAGTGGGCATTGATTCAAAACACAAAGGAAGATGATGAATTATCTAATATGGAATTGTATGAGTTTAATGATCTTTTCCTAGAAAAATACTTTTCTTGTGACCATCGTATGGATATGGTAAGGTAATTTCTATGTCTGAGGAAAAAGAAGGATGAAAATGTCACAGAGTATGAGGCTAACTTAACAAGGTTAGCAAGGATTGCAACATATTATATACGTAACCCACGAAGTATGATTTATCATTTACGTTACAGTGTAAAATAATTTCTCCATCAAAAATTTGTCTCATAATCCTTCTTGTCATAGGAAGATTTCTCATGTGCTATCAAGACAGAAAATGAATTCTCTAAGTATTACAACATTAAAGCAAAGAAAGAGAAGAAGAGATCTGCTGAAAAATTGGAAATGGAAATATGGAGAATACGGGAAAATTTGAATATCCATACTACAGTAAATGTGGGAAGTAATATCCTGGTACATTCCTGAATGGAATAGGAGTCTGTTACAAGTGTGGTGAAAAGGGCCACCAAGCTCGTGATTACAAGGGGAAGAAACAGGTTGTGAATGTTGAATTCTACAATTGTAGATAATGGGGGAATTATTTAAATGGTTGTCCTAAATGTCAGGGGAACATACCTCATAAGAAGCTAAGGGATCATGGAAAATATAATGTTATCACTACTGCTAAGGTTTATGCTCCGAATGACATGGTTGATGGTAATTTAATGGTTTCCTCAAGTTTTGTAAATGATTTATTTGATTGTGGATCATTGAATTGTTTCATATATTCCAAGTTTTCTATGAAAATTAGATATTTTCCAATTTGATTGTACAAGGGAGTTGTCAGTCAATACTGTTATGGGAAGTATCATCACAACAATGTTTTGTAAATAAGTCCTCATTAGATAATTTAAATGTTTTATACATGCTGATATCATCATCATACCCACGATTTAATTTGACATTATCCTTGATATGTATTGTATTTCAGACCATGATTCAAAAATTTATTCTAAAAAGGAGGATGTTACTATTTTTTATGACGATGATAAAGAGACCCTTATTTTTAGAGTAGAATCATCACCACCTAATTTTTATCTAGATCCACCCCCAGTAGCTCAACTGAATTCAATTATTGGGAAGGAAGAGAATGAAATAACTATTGGTGTGGAATAGAATGATCATATAGAGGATGTACCTATTGTGAATGAATATGTTGATGTGTTTCCAAAATATTTTCCTAGACATCCACTAGAACGAGAAATTGAGTTTTCCATTGATTTAATTTCAAGTTCAAGGGCCATATCGAATACACCTTATAGAATGGACACTATTGAATTAGTGGAACTAAAGAAACAATTAGATACATTGAGTAATAAGGGATTTATTCACACTAGTGTTTCTCCATGGGGGCCCCTATCCTTTTTGTTAAGAAGAAAGATGGATTTATGAGTTTGTGCATTGAATCTAGGGAGATCACTGCTATAGCAATAAAGAAAAAATATCCCCTACCTCACATTGAAGATTTATTTGACCAACTGCATGGTGCTCATAATTTTCAAAAATTGAACTTCGATCTGGATACCATTAGTTGTGTGTGAAGACGGAAGGCATTCTAAAGACAGCATTTCGAACTAGGTACGGGCATTACGAGTTTACAATAATGCCTTTTGGGTGGACAAATTCACCCTATGTCTTCATGGAACTAATGAATAAAGTTTTCAAGGAATATCTTGATGACTTTGTAGTGGTATTTATCGATGATATCATGGTATACTCCAAATGTTAAAAGATCATCAAAATCATATTTGCATTATCTTAAATACTCTTAGATGACATGAATTATATGGGATGTTTAGCAAGTGTGAATTCTGGTATATGGAGATTTGTTTTCTTGTCCATATTGTCTCTAAGGATGGAATCTATATTGATCCTTTTAAAACCAAGGCAATCCATGACGGGCCAGCACCGATGAGTATAACTAAGGTACACAGTTTTATTAGGATAACATGTTATTATTGGTGTTTCGTCCAAAATTTTGCCTGATCGGCTAACCCATTAACAAAGCCCACATGTAAATGGGTTAAAATTTTTGGACAAAACAGTGTCGAGAATGTTTTGAAGAGCTGAAGAGAAGATTAGTCAATGCTTTTATATTGACTCTACCATCAGGGAATGATGGGTTTGTTTTTTATAATGATGCATCAAAGAAAGGACTTGGTTGTTTCCTTATGCAGAATGATAGAGTTATTTCCTATGCATCACTATAACTAAAAACTCATGAGAAAAACTATCCTAAATGTGATCTTGAGTTAGCAGCTGTGATCTTTGATTTGAAGATCTGGAGACACTATCTCTATGGTGAAAAATGTGTTATATATACCGATCACAAGAGTTTGAAGTATATTTTCTCACAAAAAGAACTCAACATAAGGAAAAGACGATGGCTTGAACTACTCATGGATTATGATTTCACTATACACTACCACTCGAGGAAGGAATATAAGGTTGCAGATTATTTGAGTAGAAATGATCTTGGAGTTTTGAAGAATATGATCGTTGAATAGGACCCTATATAATGGATCTAGTAATTATGGATATGGGAATCACCATGGAAGGTGAAACATCATATATTTTTCAAATGGTTTCCAAACCATATTTACAATAAATGATAAAGTGTTCTCAGACCGATGATGAAGAGTTTCAAAATAATATTAAATCTGTGAATGATGGGAGAGTGAGTGACGTTGTGTATGAAGATGGGGTTTTAAAATTTGGGAAGAGACATTGTGTTACTGATATACCTGATATAAAAAGGGAATATTTGGATGATGTTCATAGATCAAATTTTTATATACACCCTGAGAGCTCCAAAATGTATAGAGATTTGATGGAACATTTTTGGTGGGAAGTATGAAGAGATAGATTGCTGATTTTGTTTCAAGATGCATGGTTAATCAACAAGTGAAAGATGGAAGGCAATAGCCCGGAGGATTCATGCAACCTCTTCTCATACCAGAGTGGAAATGGGATAATATTGCGATGAAATTTTTCATAGGAATACCAAAGACTCCTATAAAGAATGATGAAATGTGAGTCATTGTTGACCGTCTTAATATGTCAACACATTTTCTTTCTATAAGAGAAGATTTACCACTTGAACGATTGTAAAGACTATATATTAATGAAGTTTTAAAACTTCAAGGAGTAACACCATCGAGTGTTTTTGATAGTGATCCCCATTTTACATCAAAATTATGGAAAGTTATTCAAAAATTCATGGATACTGAACTTTGCTTGAGCCCTGGCTACCACCCACAAACTGATGGAAAAATCAGAATGTACTATCCAAACCTTAGAAGGCAAGTTAACATCATGCTCCCTAGACTTTAAAGGTATGTGGGATCAATATTAATCTTTGAAAGAATTTTCCTATAACAATAGCATCCATTCAAGTATTAAGATGCAACCATATGAAGCATTATCCAGAAATCGATGTTGCAAACCAACCTGTTGGGATGATGTTGGTGAAAGAAAACTCGTAGGCCCAGAACTTTTGGAGGAAATGATGGAAAAGATGAAGGTAATCCAAACCCCCATCAAAGCATCTCATAGTAGGTAGAAGAGATATGTCGATAAACGAAGTAAATATTTGAAATTTCAGGTAGGAGACCATGTTTTCTTGAAAGTGTCTCCATGGAAAGGTGTTATACGTTTCAGTAAAAAGGGAAAATTATGTCCCTAGTACATCGTACCTTTCGAAATTCTAGAACGAATTGGGGTACTAGCTTAACATTTTGGCAATGCTTCCAAGTCTCTCCAGAGTTTACGATGTATTCCACATATCACGATTGAGAAAATACATGCCTGACCCAATGTATGTACTCAACTATGAGGAATTAGAGCTGGAACCCGATCTCTCTTACTGTGAAGATAATGTCAAGATTCTTGATACAAGAGAAAAAGTGCGGAGAAAACAGACAGCTCTTCTAGTAAAAGTTATATAGAGAAACCATAAGATAGAAGAGGAAACATGGGAACCCGAAGAACTTATGATTAAGAACCACCCAAGTATTTTTATACTGTAACATTCTAGAAATTTTGAGGGGAAAATTATTTGAAGTAGGGGATAATATAACACCCCAAGCTTCCACGGTATGTTTCACTTTGAATAATACAGTAGCGTGTGTTGTATGCAACTTTGAGTTCTATCACACCACAACCAATTAAACAAGCCATTATGTATACTAATTCCAACTTTTTGAGATTTTATAAATTTTTTCATTCAATATGGACATCATTTTTAGATTTGGAATATCAAAATTATTTTATGGTGAATTTCTTTTATTTTTTTGAAAACATTCATTTTTTGATGAATAGTGAAAACATTGGGTTATTGTTTAAAATCAATTTTTTATAAATAATTATTTATTTTATTTAAATTTATTTTATGTAAAAATTAACACATAATACCCATATAAGTTCAATGTAATTAATTGGTGTCAGTTTATACTAATTTTAGATATATAAAAATTTTATTGAACTTTTCACCGTCTTTTACCCACCTCCAAGGAGAATTTTCAAAATCACATAAAACATAATTTTACCGATTATGTGAGTGGAATTTTAAAAATCTGAGAGGCATGGTTGATATCTGTAAGAATAATGTGGTTCAATAAGACGAAAATAATTTTTGACGAACAGTAACTTTTTTCTTTTATTTACCACGGTTAAAAGTAAGTAGAGTAATTAAGGGTAAAAATTATATTATTATTACCCTAACACTTGTCCTAATTCTATTGGATAGGTATAATTCAACCAAAAACAACCTTAGGAATAAAATATGAACCTCTTTGGTCCACTTGGATATGATTAGGACACTTATTATTATTTTATTTAAAGAATTGTTAATAGAGTTAAAATCAATGATTAGTAACTAAAATAATTTTAATATAGGGTTATACATAATATAAATATGAATATATATATTAATTAGAAAGATAAAAATATTTTATACATAATGGTATTTAATTTATATTTTTTAGACATTAAATAATTTAATTTATTTACGACAGAATGATGATATAGTATTTATCTAATTAATGAAATATAAAAATAATTGATATTATAAATATCCAAATAAATGTAATTTGAGACTTTTTATGAATTAAATTATTTTTATAGGTTAATATAACATGTTAGGGTTGGTTAAATGAATTTTTTTTTATTTAATAATGCTGTTATGAATTTAGAAAAAACAAATTACCAAATAGTGTAAAAATTGACATTATACAGTTTTTTAAAAAAAATATTCTATTATTAATTGATATTCTATTCAATAAAATTTATGGATCGAAACAAGGACTTATATAATGATAATTGAGTCATTAATGAACCACTTGGGGTTCTCTTGGAAGTATGTAGTATTTTTTATAACCATATAATATAAAAATAATAGAGATATGGTAAATGTCAAACTATTTTATTAAGAGTTAAATCTAAAATAAAAAGTTAATATAGTGACCCAAACCTATATAAAACCTATTTTTTGAGTGTTTTTCGATCAATAACCCCCTTAATCTTTAAATAATACATTTTGGAGCCATTAAAAACCGAAAATTATTTTATTATAAAATAATATTTCTAACTTTTCCTAAGGTTCCCCTCACCCATCTTATAAAAGTGCACTCCCCCATCTCTCTAATTCACACCTTAAATCCATTTGGCTCGGCCATCCTCTCCCCATATACCCTCTAAAATATACTCCCATCATCTTAGAGGACTTACTTTAGTAACAATTTCAACTTATGGAGTCCTTTTGTTCAAATAAAAAGGAAGAACCCGAAGAAAATGTTAATATTTCATTACCTCTTTCAAGTTCCTTTCTTCTTCAACTTCCTTTTTCTTTGTTGTTTCCATTATAAAAATAATAAATCAAGTATCTTATATATAATGTGATGTTATTATAAATATAATACAACCAAATTCATTTTTCTATCCATCCTTTGAATGACATGTCACCATACGTGCGTACGTATGGCTTACCGTCTCCACGTCATGCTGTAATGGTTATTCGATACATTATTATTTGGATGGGTATAACAATTATTTTGTAATTCATGTAAATAATAAATATAACATGATAATGATTCTGTATATATATGATATAACATCCAATTATATATTATTCTAATATCTAATGAATGATATTGTCGCTCATGTGTACGTACGGATTACCGATTCCACGAACGCGATGAGATTAATTCCCCATCGTATCCATTCAAGAATAATTTTCATTAGATGATTAAAAATAATTTTTAAAGACTTTACATAATTCTGGATATGAATAAGATATATCCCATACATAAAAAATATGACCCACATTACGAAGAATATAAAAGAAAACGAATCCGTTAACACCCAAAACAACGAAAATATTAAGATATTATTAACAAATCAATGTTAAAAGATCATATATGATATCATATTAATGTAAATGATTCTTGTATAGTAAAATATAAATTATTATTCCATTATACAGGAGTATAACCTACCCTCGACCAAGGAAAAGTTAAAGGTAAGGGTTAATTCTACAATGTTCATTATCTGAGGTTGTTTATATGTAATTATCTTCTAGGACCTCTTTATCATCCACATCCATGTTTCATAAAAATATATTCCAAAACATTTTTACTATTTACTAGACTATGGGTTAAAGTCATTTATACCCTTTCATGAATTTTATAAGATGTTTTTTATTGAATCTTTCTATCATTTTCCAAACAAGGTACTTTTTGACCTTTTCGACAAATTTAAGGTAAGAATGATTTTTAACATATATGGCGGGTGCAACTATTTTCCACCATTAAAACATTTTCAAAGCTTCCCTTAAAACCTTATAAGAATATTTTAAAATATAAATGGTTTCTTTTATAATTACTTGAAATTTAAATGATTTCAAAATAGAAAGAGATAGTTCTCTAAAAAGGTTATGATTTCATATATGTCGACATCCTTTGATGGATTATAAGTTTGTTTGAAGTTCATTTATTATGATTCAAAACATCTGAATTGTATTGAAGTTTTTGTGATATGTTTGACTATGGATGTGTTATTTTTATACCATTCATGGATTATATATAATTTATTGAGATATCCTATTCTATTTCAGATACGAATGTTTATGTTATGTTTAAACCATTTCATATGAGGAATGCATTGGACTTAGTAAGTGATGGGTGGAGCCCACTATTGATCCTCAAAGCATTGATAGGTCTCATGAGGCATACTAGTGTCTTGGAAAAAGGTATTAGCAAAATCTTATATGTAGTCTTGGAAAAAGGCCATGAATATGTGGTCATGAAAGTCTGGCATTTTTCATTCCATCATTATGAATGTGGCTATTGATATTACATGTGATTATTTGAATAGTAGAATATCCATGTTAGTAAATAAATGAAATTATTTATTTTCATCATTTCCATATTATGTTGATGTCCAAGTTTAAAAGGATTTTGATCTCATCTAATACACTGACTTAAATTTTCATGCTTATTTATGAATGTTACTGCTATATTGATATCGTTACTGAGCATATGAGCTAACCCCTTTCTATGTTTTATTTTTCCCAAGATGCGAAGTAGTATTTTATAATTGACCTACAGGGATAGTCTGAGAGGATATGAGTGTGGTCTATGTAAATATTTTTGTTGTAGTTTTTCATTTTATGATGTAATTTAACCCATATGAATGTATCTAGTACTTCAAAGGCTACTAAACTAATCGGTCTTTTGAGACTTGATATTTTGTGATCATACCAATGTAATATAATAATGCACTGACTCTGGGTCACGTGGGTCAAGGAATTTCAAAATCCCCTTAGAAGAGTGCATTATAGAGACATAAGTATTACATAATAAAACTAATGATATTAGAGAACATGAATGAATTTTTCTTCACTCGGGATGGTGACTCATTATTAGATGATAATAATGAATTTATGTCTCATATAGAAGTAGAATGTGCCGCAAAAGACAGTAGTTGAAAAAAATACATGAATTTTAAAATATATTACATATACCATATCCTTCTTTTTTTGGATTATCCTCTGATTGGTGAAAATAATATTTGTTTCTAAAGGGTAATAGAGAATAATGTAGACTTGGATGGTAGAGTTGGAAACAATAAATCTAGGATAGCAACAAAGGTGTTTTAAAAATGTCATTACATAATCTATGAAAAAAAAAATTCATCAATTTCTTGGGAAAAATAAGTCATAGTTAAACTTTATGAAGTACATTATCAGGATTATGTGGTTTTTAAAATTGATTTCAAAACAAACATCTTTAAGGAGAACCGGGTGGAAAATGTCTATACGACACAAAAACGATGTTTTGTGACACAAAAAGATCCAAATAATGAATTATTGTTATAATGATCTATTAATATAATGAATAATGATGCATTAATATTATGGAACATTCAATTTATATAAATCTATATGGGAATTTGGATTCATAATTAATTAATGTGATCCTCATGTTTTTTAGAGGTTTTGTAGTAGGGTGATACTTTTTCCAGCAGTATAAGTTGATAAAATATTACTAATTAGAAATTATATGACATACATACAATATGTTAAGATCTGGTTGAACACATACATATCCATATAAGGCCTATGTGATGAAAAATAATTTCTTAGGATTGGGATCCATCATCATAGATCCAAGAGCCTACATGGACTAATTAAAGGAAGACAAGTTGAATATTTACCAATTATATTACATATGGAACAAAAAATCGGGGATCATTAAAACTATCACAAGGAATACATATTTCCTTGAATATGTGTCCTCAAACAATGGAGGATCAACCAAAGAATAAAATGACCATGTATGCATAAAAAATATGTTCATTCATGTATATCATGTTATGTTCATGGCTAGATGATTCCTATGCATTAAATGTTGTAAGAAAATATCAAGAATAACAAGGATAGTCCCATTATATGGATGTCGACACTATCTTAAAGTATAAAATTAATAATAAAGAGATGTTCCATGTTTATGGGTTATATGAGGATATTGTTATCAAGGGATAAATAGATGATTGTTTCTAAAAAAACAAGATTATATAAAATAAAAATTTCATTATTTATTTACCCTCAATAGGGGAGTTGTGAGCTAGAAGAGCTCAAAGTAGCATATTTTTTATGGATCTATAATAGATTTTTATTATATTGTTACTTCTAATCTAGTATAGTAAGCTTTGTGAATATTTAAATTCATCTATTATCATTATGTGGTTCATAGTTTTAAAGATCATATCACACTATACAGTGATAATACTATATTATAGGCTCTTTTTATAGGTCGAAGGCCTTATTGGTGGAAAAAAGTACATACTCTAGTAGAATCATTTCTTGATGATTTTTTCTTAGAGAGGTGAGAATTAAAAAAAATGTTCCCATGGATGAGAAAATTGTGGACCCATTGACGAAATAGATATATCATAATACACATGAATATCATATGAAAACATGTGAACTAAAATTTGTTAACAACTGAATCTTTTTCCAGTGGATGTATGTCAGATTTGGTGACATAGAACTAAAGATTTTTTACATTAGATTAGATGTATATTAAAATAATTCAGTATTAAAATATTTATTATCAAATATTAATTTCTCTTCTACAAAACAATAATGTGATAATGTCATTAAAATACCATTATCCTAAAAATGATGTAGTAGTTCCCCACTATGATAAAAACATTGAAATGATACAACAATATTATCAAACATCTACGACCTACAGTTAAGTGGAACCATTTAATGGGACATATATGATATATAATAATAGGTTTTTTAATCACATAATTATTCTAGGATTCATCTCATAATGTTCAGAATATTCAATCTCAATGTTTATAGATTAAAATGATTTACCTTCAAGTAATAAGTCAACCTATTCTCATGACATTAGATATTCCTTTATATAGATGAGTATATTGGCACATGGAATTAAGATTATTATTAATAAATATTACGATTCTCCTAATTATAGGTATTTCTGAAAATTTGAAGACCTATTTTTATTATAAAGTATAATATTTTGGGAGTGTGATGAGTGAAATGAAGTTGATGAATAAGTCAATAACAAACTTTTCACATCCATGATCAGAAGATGGTATGTCATACATTTTATTAAAATGTAATTTTAACTAAAATCAATGTACATATACATATAGGATTTCATATATAGAATTAAAATTAAGATATAACAATAATATATTTCGATGAAATGAGTATGTATCCATATTGTTGAGATATTGATATAAAACGACTTTATTATATACTGAGTTTTTCTATGTGGTTATTGTTGATGAAACATCAACTTTTTCTTATATGGGTTCCCTTATATGTATCTAGATTGTAATATTGTAATTTAGGTAAAACCACCAAATTCCACTGCAGAAGGGGCATAGAGTGCCACATAGTATGTGTTTCCATTGATCTCAGCTGAATTTTATATGAATTTAACATTTTGAGTAAATGTTTTTTAAGACAACAGAATAATATTTATTTTGGTATTCATTTATATAAAATATTCAGTCATCATTTTTATTTGATTAAAAATATTAAATTAATATTTATTCACAACATTGTGAATATAATATTTACTTATTTATATAATTAATATTATTTATTATTCTACATTCAGTAAATATTGCTGAAGATCGATGTCACAATTAAATTTCAAGGTAATGAAAATGATATAATCATAAAAATAATTTAAATAAATAATAAATTATCTATTTAATTTTAATGATATTTATGTTTCAAAATTTACCATATTATATGATATAATGATAATTACAATATATTATAATTATTGTCATGGGGAATGTATTAGGTTTATTATTTGTAGAAGGTAATTTGTGTAATTATAAATATTAAACTCAAGATATATATAAATATATATATATCCACTGGTATCATTTTTGAGAGTGTTTGAATTCATTTTTGTAGGTCACAACAAATCCTCTACCAAGATAATTCTCTCAGTGAAGAGTATCTCTAAGGTTCCTCTCAAGAATAAGAGAATTTATCCTCTTTCTTCATTCCATTCACAATAGAGACAAAAAGAGTGGTAACCTTGCAACCCAATGGATTAAATTGCAAAAAATATGAGTGATAAAATAATATTATACAATAAAACACCGATATTTTATTATATATTTATCTTTAAATGTACTTGATTACACTGATAGATTTCTTTACACATAATACTGACTCCAAACGTACCATGAAATTTTATACCTTTAAAATATGGCCATTATATTTGATGGTATGACTATGATTAAAAAAATAATGAAATTTATGTATAATGGTCCAACATAAAACAAATTTATTTATTTATTTTATATTAATTAGGAATTTAGTTTTATGAATTTTTATTTTATGCTTTAAAAAATATTTGTCTTCAAAAATGTATTTATTGTTCCTTGTGTTAAAATATTGAAATTAACTTTATCCATTTATATATTTTTTGTTTTTTAAAAATGATATTATTTTTGAAATAATCATATCAAAACTATGATAATTTTACCTTTTTCTATTTTTTAGAAATGATTGATTTTGTGGGGAATTATTAAAATTACAGATTTTATATAAAACATTCTCTTCCATTAAAATATTTACAACATACCATTTGGATTTTAATTTATTTTAAAATTTCAATAGTTAATTTATATTAAAAATAATCTAATTAATTTTATTGAAATCGATAATATGATAAATTTTTGTGCAAAAATATTTTTATACTTTAAATGCGTTTTTTTAGAAAACAACATCTTTTCCCGTTTTTTCGGTTTATTTTAAAATTAATTTATTCCACTTATAGATATTAAATTTAATAAAATTTATTATATATTATTAATTAGAATAATTAATATTATATTATATATTCAATTTAATTTTACGTCATTGTGAATAATAACAAATTTAAAATTATATTACTGTGATAAATTTTAAAATGGGTCAATCTAGAGTTTGACGATAGAGATATGGGTTTAAAACACCAAAAACCTCATATAATACCTATTGTATGTATAGATTTTGGTTAAATTTAATTCTATATTATAAATCAAAAATTATTTGGATCCATTTCACTAGAGTAAGAAATTAATATATTTTAATCTTTTAAAAATCCTACTTTGTCCTCTCCTTTGCATATAAATGTACATCACATCTCCTCTCTTACTAAAAATTCATAATATCTAATTCCCACACAATACGTACTCTTGTATCTTACCAACATACCTCTATATTTCCTAGATAACATTGTTTTATCATAATACCATCCATTCAAGGATTAAGATTTAAGACAACGGATGTTTCTCGATGAAGAGGTACAAATCTTAACCTAGTACTTTCAATTTTATTTATTATTCCACCCTATTTAAATTTATGGTATACATTTAAAAATAATTAATTAATTATATTAAATACAATGTTTTTTATTATGTATGTGAACCATTTGTTATCTCCCTTCCATTAAATAGGAAATTTATGTATCACTCATGTGTACGTGTTGACTACCACCTCCACACAGTTATATGATTAATTTTCCATAACCATATTTCATAGTAAGTTATTATGATGTTTTTTATGATTATATATTGTTTTTTTAAATTTATTTTTCTTTATTTAATTACAATATTGTTTCTATATTATTCCCCTTCCATTGATTATAATATAATAATGTTGATTATTTGTACGAGTAGACTACCACCTCCACAAAGTGATATGATTAAATTTGCATTTTTATTTTACTTGGATAATAATAATTATGTTGTTAATTAATATATATGATATATATTAAGTAATAATGAATCTGGATAGGTGAATTTTGATTTACCTTCCTATCATTTAATCCATCGATAAGTGAAAACATCACTCATGAATATGTGTGGACTATTATCTCAATGAAATGGTATATTTAATTTTTAACCATTACTCTATATTAATGAATATAAAATTTTATATAATTATTAAATATAATAATTATATAATGATTAAGATTATGTATATGGTGAAACCCTAAATATGTTGTATTTACCCGACTCATCAAACTGAAACATGAGTGGAGAACACATGTGTTTTCACATGAATATTCTTTTTATTGAAGAAACTATTTATAAAAGGATAATCAGAAGTTATAAATGAATAATACATAGTATTTCATGTATAAATTTTTTATAGAACTTATTTTTAATAGATATATATTAATTATATAAGATATTTTGATACATACATTGTATGATAGGACTTGAGGTAGTGGTTTATGTAATAATATCAATTTTTTACATTTTAAATGTTAAATTCTATTTGAGAGAAATTATATGGATAGATTCCATTAAAAGAAATATATTTTATTATCTTATGATAATAACCAATACTTTTTATATATTAGTAAAATTTTCCTCTTTATTTACTTAAAATTATTGGAATGATTTTTAAAATGAAAATTAGTTCTTATTTTATATTTGGTTGATGAACATGTTATTCCATATATGTAATTTTCAGAAACATTTACAAAATTAAATATATATAAACAAAAATACTTAAAATTTTCAATTTTAGTAAATATTTTTGTCAATATTCTAGAAATTATGGTTTAAAATTTTGGTAAGGTAAAAGGATAATTTCACATGTTTTCAATGAATGGTCCTTATTTTATTTTAGGGTTATTTTTTATATATGTAATGATCCTTTAAGGATTGTTATGATTAATTGGGTATATTATATTATGATTCTATTAAATGTTTTTCTTTGTATTGCTTAAGATGACTATGATTAATGGATAAATCTATAAAAATTATTTCTTTTATATGGGTTAATTATGTTGTACAGAAAACATTATTAAACTTGGATCATTTCCATGAGTTATGATATGATGAAATGCAAAATTTTCTAAAAAACTCATTTTCCCACAAGTTATTATTTGATGATATGAGGAATGTTCTATTGTCATTTGGAACACATATTTATGGTTTTTATTATGTGATGGTTTGGTCCAAAATTATATATCCATATAATGAATTGGGTATAGATGGATATCTCTAGAGATAATAAGGACTATATTAGGGTGTAAACCAAACTATGTAAGGGAGGATATCTATTATGTTTATTTTGGGAGTAATCCTTGACAATGTAAATGAATAATGGGGGATTGATCACAATATTTAATGATAGTATTTCCAGTGATCCATGGATAAGGAAAATATTTTATATGATTTTTTATGCCAAAAACATATGTATAATACTTTTCATATATTTTCAGGGGTCCTGATTGACAATTGAGTATGTTTCACACATGTTCCCTATGTCATTTATTTTAAAAAATATATTCATTCCATGTTTTAAGAATAATTATCTTAAACTAATTAGGTTTTATTTTGATATTTTATGATCATGTTCTCATACCATTATACTTATCTTGTCCCATATGTTGATCATTGATTGATATCTCATATATTTACCCTTATCAAGCATTTGAGCATACCATTTCTGATGTTTCCTTTCCCCATGTTATAACATATTATTTGAACTATGATATGTCTAATAATTGGAATATGTGAAAAGTCTTTTATGGAATTCATCTAATATATTTCATGAAATAGGAAGATTAAGTATCTAGTTTGTAAGTACACAAATATTTATGATTTTGGGGAATGTATTATTATGAAATGTATCAAATATTCATTTAAAATGATATAATATTATTGTATTGAATTATCAAGTCTCCTAATTTATTATTAGAATCTATTTTAGTTAATTATGGATATTATGAATTTAGTACATTGTTGGAAACCCTAGGGATAAGCCTATCTACATGTTAATATCCTAATGTTGTAGTAAAGTCCATATTGTGTGGATTTCTTAGAAAATGAATCTTTATCAAGATATTGGAAAGTGGATGTGGTGGTGGAATAGATATACATATGGGTATCAACTATGAAATGGGTTTATTGGGTATTTACTCACTCATCACTAGTGTACAATAAGTATTAATAACACTATACACATGGCTTGACACTCTCGGTGGATATTATTTCATTAATTCAGATTTTCATTTAAAACCATCATTAATGATTTAACTGTATGGTGATCATGAATGAACTAGGTTATTCCTACGGTTTCATTGATCTAAAATAAAATTTTGTGATTTATAAATCGTATAAATATTTTTTCATGATTACATGACTGATCACGATGGTGTTTGATTCTCATGCTAACTATTCCTGTTTTTGAATGTTAATTTAGATAAAATGATGAAGTTGAGGTGTTGATTCATAAATATTGAGGTATATTATTTGGTCTTAGTCATTCAAATTTTTTTATATAATTAAAAATAGCTAGGGATGTAAATTCATGACCTCAATGATTAGATTTTGAATTGGCAGTAAAAAAAATGGTATGATGATCACATCCCATGCTTATAGATCCTATTCAACTAATGTTTGTGAGTATTTACTTGTTGAAAAATTGTTAAATCTACCTCTACATCAATTTTATATAATTTTTATCATGGATTGAATCAATTTATATGGATCCAATATAAAATTACAAGGATGGTAAGTCATGTTTGACATTCTGAATCATCCTAATATCATATTTTGATGTGAGGATGAATATGAACATCTAATAATAATTACTTACATTTTATGGGTCTTACCACCTATTAATGAAAGATATTTATCTAAAATGGTCAGAGATAAATCCAATATTAATGTTATGCCTATTTTTCTAGGAATAGTCTGATGTATTTTTTGGATAATATCACATTCTAACTAAAACTCATGATGTGTAATTTTTAATAAAAATATTTCCTTATGATACACCTATTTCAAATACACCCTATAGAATGGCCATGATTGAGTTGTTGTAATTGTAGAATAATATCCTAGAGAATATTGATAATGGATTCATACACCCAACTACGTCACTTTGGGGAACTCCTATTCTTTTTTAATAATAAATATTTTTAAATGTGTCTTTCAATGAATATTGAGAAATTAAGAAGATCTCTATAAAAAACAAGCATCTTCTACCTCAAATTGATAAATTTTTTGATCAACTGTGCAGAGATAAAATAAATTTCATGATTGGCCTACATTTTGGATGTCAATAACTGAGGGTTAAAATAGATAATATAGACAACACAAAAAAAATTTACATGGTATGTTCATTTTGAATTTATATTTATGACATTAGGACTTACCAATTCCCTCACTATCTTCATGAATTTTATGAATAGAGGCTTTAATTATTTCCTTGATCAGATTTTGGTAGTATTTAAAGATGATATTATAGTGTAATAAATATAAAGGAATATCTTAATGAACATTTAATTATATTGATGAAGACCTTGAGGAAATAGAATTTTTATTTCAAAATTTTGATGTGAGAATTTTTTATATATAAAATCAAATTATTGGTTCATATAATCCTATGAAAATGTATACTGGTGGATCCTTTAAGGATTGAAGTAATTGAATAGTGTCTAGATCAACCATACTTATTGGGATGCATAGTTTTCTTAGGATGGAAGGATATCACCTACTATTTTTTTCAAATTTATCAGGGATATAAAATCCATTGACCAATTTAATATAAAAGGGGATAAAATTTCTTGTGGACAATTTAATGTGAGGAGAATATTAAGGAACAAAATGGAATATTGTTTGGACCACAAATGCTTACATTTATTTATAGTACAGAATCATTTTCATCAATAGTTATTCATCAATTAAGGGACTGGGATGCATCATCATGAAGAAGTAAATTTTGATATCTAATTTATTACACTAAATGAAGGTTTCAATGAAAAAATAATGAACAATTATTTGGAATTAGAGGTAGTAGTTTTTTAATCGAAAAATATAGAGGAATTATCATTATAGTGAATGATGTGATATATATATAGATCATAAAATATTTTGTTATATATTAACATAGAAACAATATAATATGAACATGATAATATGGTTGGAATTGATCAAATATTATTATTACTAAATACATTAACACCCTTGGAAAAAAACAAGGTGGTTGATGCACTATGTTAAAGAGTCTATGCAAACTTATCTATGATACATATTCAAAGAGATAAAGTGATTATATATTTTCATAATATGGGTCTTAAAATCATGTTTAAAAGTGATATTTAATATATTTCTAATTAATTGGTCAATAATTAATTCATGTCATTATTTAATTAGGGTAGAAGGAGAATCTGGCACTATATTGCAGTTTTAGAAATGTTCATGAGTTAAATATTGATTGTGATGGAATGATAATTGTAAGGGAAAAAGTATGTGTCTTATAAATATCATATTATAGTAAGATATTTTAGATGAATTGTAACACACCATTATCCTTATATGAAGTATGTTCTATTTTTTTCTTTCAGTTTCATTTTTTGGGAGAGTTTTTAGGACCATGAATTTGGAGGATACTTATAAAGGTGATGTTAGTGATTTATTGGCATTTTAAACTTAATAAATTTACATTGTGTTTCTTGTTGGAAACATTCATGATGGGTGATTAGAGTACATAAGGTGAAATTGTTTCTAAGTGGAATCCATTTACTTGTTACATGAAATGAATGGTTTAAACATCGTGAAAGAGTTTCACACCATTTATAAAAAAATAAGAGGTTTTAATTAAAAATATGTTGGGTTTTTCAGAGTATAAGAACCCTGAGGAATATATGACATTTAAATTAGTTACACATTGTGTAAATGTCCTGGTGTTTATTTTTAGGGATCCGTACAAATGACACGTTTCATTTATTAATTGTGTAGCCTTTCTCTATTAACCTAGATTCATTCCTAGGTGATTTTGGGTGACTTTATTCTATCTTGATCACTCCATTCATTGATTTATCAGCAAGATTAAAAGGTATCTCTCTTTGGGTAATTAATTCCTATTTGAATTGTTCTCAGTAATGTTGTAGAAATTTCTTATATTGGGATGAATAATTGGATGTGTTTGTATCAATTCTTTTTATTCTATAGTCATTCATTTTCATTCAACTGAAGATCATGTCATTTTCAATCACCATTGTAAAATTATGATACGTTTTCTATGTCATTGATGTATTTGGATATATCATCATGTTATAATCTCTTTAATTGATTTTTGTTCCTATAGATTCATTGATAATTGAAATTTAATTTTCATGTTTTTAAATTAGAAATGGGATGGCCTTCCACTTGAAAACATGTGTTTTTCTTGGAAAACAAAATTTACTTGATTTAAAATTGAAAACCGATTTTCAAAACCAATTGTAGATTTAATGGGTTTCTAAATGGTTTTATATAAAAGTTAGAATTGTTTTTAAAAATAAAAATAAAAAAAATATTTCATTGTATGAACCTTTGGTACGAAGATATAGGGACATGGGTATCCATAGAGTGTGTGACACTACTATGAGGTAACCTATAGTATGTTGATGGTCTGTGGTAAGAAACGACGATAGTTGGATCCGAACTTATTCAATTTTTGGTCTCATGAGTGTCTAGTAGTACTCTCCCATAGGATAGAGCATAGTTGGTAGGTTGATTTTTGTTTCTATTTTTTATTACATTATATATTATTTTAGGTATATTGGATGAATGGTATTTTTATGTTCTGTATCTTTACATGATTGTTTTTTATCTTTGGAAAATATGATATGAAATTTGTGAAAAGATAATGTTCATTTCAAAATGGATTTCAAATTTTATTTATTTATATAAATTCTTATAAAACTATTTTATTCTAAATCATAATCATGTAAATTATTATTATTAGAAATTTTATAGTTTCATTGGTGGTATCATACTTGGTTATGTTGTTCCCACCATAATTATACCATTTGGAAGTTTGTAGACCTTTTTTACATGAAATAGGTTAATAAAATGGAATTTGGTTGCATTTTGTCTTCAATTTACTTAATTATTCTAGTATGGGTATGGTTTGGGAGGGGATGACTTGTCACACAGAGACCTGTTTTTCTAGTTATCTGGTAAAATTTTTAGCCTGTTTCGTTCATTTTTATGTCCCATTTCTCCTACTTTTTTACTCCCATTCAATTTATTGTTGTCATTGTTTATGAGATTTGTTTTTTTCCTTTTTGACCCCCCATATAATTTGATGACTTGGGTGACTGTCCTGGTTGACCAAGGATGGTTTGTTATAATTTGGTATCTAAGTTGGTCAGTCCATCTGAAGTAGGTCACCACTACATGAGAAGGTTCTACGCCTTGGGTATACAAAAGTATGATCATAGAAATTTGGATAGTACGTCCGGAAAAGGGTCCTATTCACCTCACTCATGTTAATGAATCTGAGTTTCCATGGCTGGTTGGAATATTTTTACTAAGTCCAAGACCAAGTATTTAGGTTCATTTGAATAAATTTTATGGGAAATTTATTTAAATTAACCTATCTAAAATTTTGGGGACTTTGTGTGTGAATTGTGGTTGTAATAATCTAACTGGGGACTATATTTATATGGACTTGTTCCTATCAAAAGGTATTTAAATTTTATGGTATAATTCAAAACTAATTTAAATTAATATTATATTAGTTAATTGTTTTGGGTTATTTATGTGGTTCAATGGTTCTGAAATTTTCTCTGGAATGATTGGTTATTATATTATGTTTAATAGACAATGCCTCAAAGAAAATATCTTCCAAATACTATAGGGGAATACACACGTTAGGTTCTATAAACAAACCCTCTAGTGGAAACTTTTATGGTTGATGCAGTGATCTATACCATTCAGAATCTAGGGTCAGTAGGCATAGTGATCCCAAGATAAGATGTGGATCAGGTCATGGAATTTACTAAGAAACATGACCATATATTCTATGATGACAAATGTCCAAAAGAGTTAGAGTAGTTTCTATAATGTAATGAAATGATCATCAAGTT
The DNA here is from genome assembly GCA_963277665.1 of Viscum album. NCBI lineage: Eukaryota > Viridiplantae > Streptophyta > Magnoliopsida > Santalales > Viscaceae > Viscum > Viscum album. The sequence goes on along the minus strand of OY728153.1, from coordinate 1,016,758,875 downwards.
CTTGAATAATCCTAAATATTTTCTAGTGCATTTTTCTATATATATGATCAGGGGACCATGAATAAGATAGTGGGAATCGATAGTGGATGATTGGTTAAAGAATGTTCTTTCTAGGGTTTCTTTTAAGAAGATCATTCATCATCAGTTCCATCATGATACTTTTCATGTGAAAATACAAATGTTATTATGACCATGGAGCAAGGGGAGTATACTTTACCAGATTACTCTACCATTTTTATGAGCTGTTACATTTGGTTCTATATGTTATCACTGAAGATCACTTAAAGGATTGAAGGTCTGAGATGGGTTTGAGGGATGATTTTTTATCTATGTTATTTGCTTTTTTCCTTTCATCCTCTATAGAAGTAATGGATAAAAGTTATTTTGATGAGGTGGATATATCTACAATAATATGTTTGTGTGGAGATTCAGTGGGTTTTGTGGTTAGCCAAGGTGCTTATTCCTGTTTGAAAAGTAAGTTCATGAGTGGTCAATTTTATACAGCACCATTTTAAGTGACATATATAGATTAGAAAAATACTATTTTCTACCATTTTTGGAGGAATAGTCAGAATCAGCCTTGTTTTTTAGAGTCTCCTTGGATTTTTCAACTTTAAGGGGGATCTGTCCATATGAAAGTATTCTTTCATAAGATATACCATGATACTAATGTAGATCCACTTTCACCAAGTGGTCATAGGTTCATGTTGATATTTCCAACGGTTGCAGGTCTCATTATTAGGACAAATGGGATGTCTAGGTGGCTATATCGATATAGCTTTATATAACTGAGAATGTGGTAGAGGAATCTGATGTAGGGCCATTTATTGTTATAGGTATAGTGTTTGTGTCATTTTCTTATGGTGCAAGAATTGTTTGATATATTTTCAATTCCTTATTTTATATCATAAATGTTGGTCTATGTGTTTAGTTTTTTTTTCTTATTTAATTATATTTGGATTATTCCACATTATTTGAAAAGTAGGTCGAAAAATGTTTCTACTGCCTTACATGTCGGGTGGTGATAGATGAATTTGAGGTGGTTTGGGAATTCGAAGTTCTTAATCTTGATTTTATTGTCTTGACTATAAATTTGGAATTGATGATCATCATAAAGGATCAAATAAAATGATATCATCATTGGTTATAGTTCCTATCTACCGATAGGGTAACTCAAGTTTCCAATGTGAGTGGGACTATAGGTCTGTAACGGTAGGTCATATTTTTTCTTATGCTTGTATTATATCATTATGGTTGTGAGAAATGTTTCTTGATGCAATTGACCCTTACATGGTAAATCATCTTCTTGTTGTTGTGTGTGCATACCCCAAGGTCTTTCTAGATGATTTGAATATTTTTCTTCCATAGAGAGAGGTTATGTTTTCATTTGATATTTTCCTTGGAATAATTCCTATTTATGTGAAACCCCATCAAATGGACCATGCTGGTTTGGTTGAAATTATGGTTCATCTTGAGGACCTTATGGAGAAATGATTTATTCATCCTAATATGTAATATAGGGATTCACATAAACACTTTACTATGAAGTTAGATGGGACCATTATACATTTTCTTGACTGTAGAATATTTAATTGGGTAATTATTAATAACAAGTATCCTCTACCAAGAATTGATGATTTTTTTATCAACTTTTAGGGACTCACTGGTTTTCTAATATTGAAATTCTTTTGAACGAACCACCAGTTGAGATTCTGAGAATAGGATATACCTAAAGTAGTGTTTTGGAGTCCATTTGAGAAATTCAAATTGTCTAATACCATTCGGTCTCACTAGAGATCATGTGATATTTATGGATTTCATGAACTAAATCCTTTATCCATTTTTGGAATATTTTATTTTCAAATTTGTACATGATATCCTTGTGTACTCCATGATAGAGTAGGAGGACAATGTCCATTAAGATATCATTTTTCAAACCATGAATCAACATATTCTCTATGTAATGCCTTCCAATTGTGTGTTTTGGATTCAATAAGTTAGGATTCTAGGTGATGTGATATCTTAGAGGGGTGTCCTAGTTATTCCCGAAATAATATAGGTAGTTATATATTGGGAACACACCAAAAATATGTTTGATATCTAAAGATTCTTGGATGTGGTTGGTTAAAATAGAAATTTTTTTATGGCTTCTCCAAGTTCTCATCTTTGATGAAACCATTGTCCCCTATTCTTTCATGTTTGAATGAAATTACCAGTGTTTGATATGTTTTGAGAAGCTGAATATGAGGTTGACTTCATTACAATATTTAATTCATCTGTAACCATGTTCAGTTTATGATATTTTTTTATTCTTCTCGTATAGGATTAGGATGTGTCTTGCTATAACGTAATTTTTTTGGCTCATGACTCCTTCTAGTTATACCCTCCTGAGAAGATTTGTCCTACCCATGATCATGATTTGGAAGATGTTATGCATGAGCTCATGATATTTCATTAATATCTTTTTGGGTTATGATATATAGTTTATTTTGATCACAAAATCTTGATGTATATTTTTAATCAAAGAGTTCTGAACTCACAACAAAGATATTTGGTTGAGTATGTTAAAACTATTTGTCTTGAAATCATATATACCCTTGGGAATATTAATGTGGTTGATGATGCATTAATCAGAATATTACTAGTGAAGGCCTTGAAGGAATCAGTTGAGATGTGGTTTTAGGTGACTTTTTTAACTAATATGGGTTTGGTAGTAAAGGAGGTAAGTGGATAGGTCATATTGGATCTGATTAAGTTTGAATCATCTTTTCATGGGTGTGTTTAACTTGTGTAGATGATAGACACTATGAGAAGACACTTTTGAGAATTCCCAAGTTATTGGGAGACCTCGAGTGGGTGGCCTTGGTCTTCTAGTGGGGATCTGTGCTTCTAGAGTTGGTTGTTACTTCTGTTTTCTATTATTAAAGACTTTATACACTCTGGTATAAAAGTGGGATGATATTTCCTATAATTTTTTTATCAGTTCACCATGGAATCCTCATGGGAAAGATTAAATTTGGGTTATTATTGACCCTAAATGGATGATATTTCCTATAATTGTTTTATCGATTCACCATGGAATCCTCATGGGAAAGTTTAAATTTGGGTGATAATTGACCCTAAATCATTACATTTCTTACTAATAAGGGATATAATGAATGTGGAAATGGTTGTGGATTTATATGCTGAAAAGATTGTGGGGAATTGTGGGGTTTACTCTTGAATTGTTTTAGATGGAACTCATGGTTCACATCAATATTATGGAAAGGTCTTTTGTAGGAAATGGGTTGCTAGTTGAAATTGGGAATGGCTTGTCATCCATATTTTGATAGACAGACAGAGAGGGATATATAAGTTCTTGAGGATAAGCATTAGGCATGTGTCCTTGATTCCAATGAATCATCAGATAAAAATTTACCTTTGTTTGTGTTTTACTACAATAATAGTTATCATGATTCAATTAGGATGTTTCCCTTTAAGGATTTATATGGGTGTCCATGTCAATCTCTCTTATACTATGTAGAGTTGGGAGAGTTTTCCTTGGTTTGGTAAAGTGTGGTTCAAGAGATGGTAGGGGTTATGCAGTTTATCCAGAGGCATCCCTTCACAAAAAAAAAATTCATCTGAAATCTTATTATGAATTTCAGCATTAGCCTTTATATTTTGAGGTTAGAGATATCTTATTTTCCATATTTTCCCTTCGCTTAGGACATCATCCATTGGGAAATCTAGTTATGATAGAACTGAGGTTTGTGGGACACATTATATCACTGTGAAACATGGGAGGGTGTTATATCCGTTTCTTTTACCATAAATATTGACTTTGATACATGGCGTGCGACATTTTTCCAGTAGATAGTGAATATACTAGATCCCTCCAATGTGATTAGATGGTAGGATTTTTATCATCATCTGGATATTACTTTGGTTGAGCTTCCAATTTAGACAATGGATATCTTAGATAAGTTATGGCATTGAATAATGACCCCCCCTATTTTGGGTATTGCAATAGTACATACATGATTTCCATTAGATGTGAGATATCGATTCATTGATGAGGAAACAATGTCCATTTCTTTTTGTGTATCATTTTTTTTCTCTTTCTATAATAAAAAATTATTTATGGTGTGGATATTTAAATTCCCCATTACCTTTCAGTTTGGTATGTTCTAATTTATTCTTTTGGTTTCCATTATTCTAGGGAGATTATTTCTAACCATGAATTTGGAGGAAACCTGTAATGGTGATGTTAGGGATTTGATTTAATTTTGAAAATAAATCGTGGACATTATGCTACTCACTAGGCACTTGAAACCATGTTTGTTAAGTAAAATACATGTAATGGTTGTTGGGAAGTAATTTTTAAATGGGAACATGATGTGAATAGTTTAACTATAGTGTAATATTTCCACATAATGTATAATAAATATATTATTTTTAAAGCGAATATGGGAATTTCATTGTATGTGTACCCTGAGGATTAAAAGCTCTACAAACTAATTTTATTCCTTATAAATATTGTGGTGTTGGTTTTTAGGGTGTCGTATGAATGGTATGTTTCATTCTTTCCTTTTGTATCGCTCCTCTATTAACCGAGAATCATCCCTATGAGATTTTGGGTAACTCATTTCTATTTGGATCACTCCATTTGTAAATTGATCAGTATAGTTAGGTGATTCATCTCATCAGGTAATCATTGCCTCTCAGTCTGTCACTCATTGTGGTTGTGACAATATTTTCAGTAGGGATGATTAATTGGATTATGTTTATATTAATCCTTTTCAATCTCTAGTTTCTCCATGCCTTCTGAAGGCTAATCTTGTCAATTAAAATCCTAGTTTTCAAATATATATAGTTTTTCTACATCATTGAGGTAGGTGGATTTTTCTAAGTGTTAAAATTTCTTTACTTACATGTTGTTCATATAGATTCCTTGATATTTGAAATGTAAATTTCATGTATTTAAATTTTAAAGTGCATAGGTTTTTTTGAAAATATTTTTTTTCATTGAAAAAATAATTTCCTATATTTGAAATAAAAAATTGATTTTAAAACATATACTAGATTATATTGGATTTTAAATGGTTTTATAAAAATGTGAAAATAGTTTTTAAAAAAGTAAATTTAATAATATTTCATACGGAGAACCTTAGGTATTTTAAGATAGAGACACGAGTAGTCTTAGTGTTTATGGAACCACTAGAAGGTAACCTCTTGAATATATATGGAATGTGGAAATCCACGATGTTATTTGGATACAAATATATGTATTTGTTCGATCTTTAGTTTCTAGTATGCATTTTTTTAATAGGCTAGAGCCTGAATGGTATGTTCATTATTCCCTTTTGTAATTTATTACATGGAATATTATTTCAAAGATGTTTGCTAACATATATATTTATATTTTTTATATTTACCTTCTTTGTTTCTAGATTTGGAATTTATGAAATGATATTTTTAAAAACATAAGGATCATGGGAAAATGGTTTTCAAAATTTTCAATTTATATAATTTATTATAAAACTGTTTTTTTAATCATAGACTTGTGCATTATTATTATTAAAACCTATGTAGATTATTTGGTAGTAGCTTACCAGGATCTATTTATCACACTCTATATATTCCCTAGGGGTGGATATAGACCTCATTTTATAGAATATAGTTAAATTGAATGGAATTTTGTCACATATTTTTTCTCATTATATTGTGATTCTGATTTGGTGATGGTTTGGAGGTAACTATTGGTCACGTGGAGAATATTTTGTTTTGTGATGTAGTACTTTTGGGTTTATCTAGTTTTCCTCAGTTATATATCCCATGGTTTTTAGAATTTACTCTAATATTATGTCATATTTTCCTTATATATGAGACTTGATTCTTTCCCTAGTTTTACCTCACCCTGTAATGGGATGACTTGGGTGACCGGTCCAGTTGACCAAGGTTGGTCTGTCACATGAATCTAATAGTTCCACATTCTCTACCCATCCTGTATGTACAAGGATGTATATATATCTTAAAGAGTATTTATTGTGGAAAGATGTGAAAATTGATCTTTCATATTATATATCTCAATTTATGGTATTTTAATATGTTATGTATGATTGATATAATGCTATTGGGATGTTATTACTATTCCCCATTCGATAAAGGAAATGTTAAATCATGACCATTGATTTCATCATTGGACTCCCCAATCAATCAAAATATAATAATGATATTTAGGTTATGGTCATTCAAATTATGAGAAAATCACATTTAATTTCCCTCAAATAATATTTATAACATGATCACATTTCCCAGAAATACATTACTAAAGTCTCAAATATGCATAGAGAACCTTATTCTATTGTTTTTTATCGGGATATGAGGATTACATCAATGTTCTACAGAAGTATTCAGATGAATCTAGATTCAATGTTGAGTTTCGAAACTATATGTCATATTAAAAATTATTTTCAATATAATAGGACCATTCAAACTCTAGAATATATATGGAATGCCTACATAATGGATTTTAAAGTGGGTGAAATCAGAACCTCCCTTTGGAATAACATTCTTACATGAATAACATTTACTCAAGAATATATATGGAACCTTATGAATCGCTCTATGGTAGGATGTGAGATAATCTAATGTGATTGTATGAATTTTTAGAAAAAAATCTATTGTTTCATGAGATTTTTGAAGAATTTAAAGTGAATTTTGTAGTTATTCAGTAGTGTGACATGGAATCGTAGTGTCTAAAGAAAAGTAATATCAGAAATTTTTAGTGAGATCTTGATTTTAATATTGATGAAAAGGTATTAAAATGAATATATATTTGGAATATAGTTAAAATATTTTTAATTAATGTATTTTTTTAACCCTATATATATCATTTCCATTAACACTATTGATCGTATCGGTAAAGTTTCTTATTACATAAAGCTTCCTGTAAATCTTTATCAAATTCATAATGTGTTCAATGTATTCTTGAGGAAGTACATACCTTATACTCTACATGTATTGAACTCTGAGTTCATACCAAAAGATAAATATCTCCTTTATAAGGATCAATTATTGTATATTATTAATTAAATATTGGAAGTGATTTGAAACAATACCACTCAACCGGTCAATATTTTATGGTGAAACCATATATTTGAGGGAAATATTTAGGAAACTGAAGATGTGATGATGGAATATAATCTGTAGTTGTTTATATAATATTGATATAATTTTATCTATGAAATTATTATATGGGTGTTTAATATAACACTATGATATTTTATGATATATTTCACTTTAAGTAAAATTTATTACATTGATAGTTTTTTACATGCAATGATGAGTTTAAAAAACATCGATATAGTATATCTTTATAAAATATTCATTTTATATGATAGTATGAATAATATTAGAATAATTTATAAATATATGTATAATTTTCATAGTCAAAAAATGTATTGATTAATTCTTAGTAATTTTGCATTCAATTCTCATTGAATTCATTTTATGCTCAAAACAATTTCTTCAAAAATAGTATTTATTTTCTTTTGTGAGAAAATATTATAATTAACTTATTTAATATTTAGAATTTTTTTAAAAAAAATTTATAACATTCGGGAAATAATCATATTAAAATTATCATAATGTTAAATTTTAGTATTTGTTTGTAAATGATTAATTTTTCGATGAATAGTCAAAAACATATTTTATAAACAATTGTATTTTCTTTTAAAGTATTTTCATAGAAAAATTTAATTTTGAATTAATATTAAAATATAAATGTATATTTATATTTATTAAAAATAATCTAATTAATGTATTTATGACCAAAAATATTCTTAATTTTGGTGTAAAAACATTTTTACACTTAAATAATAATTTTTTGGAAAACTGTTTTCCATCACATTTTGGAAGTATATTTTAAAATGAATTTATACCAATTATAGATATTGAAAATTTTAAAACATATTAAATTATTAAATTACACAAAATTAATATTATATAATAATTTAAAATTAATCATTTGAAATTAGGATTAGTAACTAAGGTGAAAATTCATTACTATAGTAAGGATTAAAAGGAGTTCATGAGGGGTCAAAATAAAGTGATACGGAAAAGAAAATAAAAAATTGTATTTATATTTTATTATGAATATATATCTATTATATATCATTATATATTCAAAATAGATCTATTTAGGATCCATTTTTCTTGATTAATTCATTAATATATTTTATTCTTTTGGGAAATTCTTAGTGTGTCCTCTCCCTCCCTTATAAAAGGATAACACCTCTCCAATAATCCTCACAATTAATGAGAATTATATATTGAATAATAATTTACATAATACCATAATAACATAACTTTTCATGTCTTATAATTCCTTTATTAACATATTTCCATCCATCTAAAGATTTAGGGTTAAGCTAATGTTGTTTTATCAATAAAGAGGTATTACAGCTAACAGTGTTCTTTCAATTTTATTTATTCTTCCACCTATTATAAATATATGATATAAATTCTAGAATAATAAATTAATTATAATAAATATAATAAATTTTTTTATTGGTATGATCCATTTTACACCTCATTTCAACCAAATAGAAAATCAAAGTATCTCTCATGCCTATGTCTGTTCTAATGCCTCCACGTCGTGATATGATTCATTTATCATTACAATATTTAATGGTTGTTTATTATATTACATTCATTGTATCTGTATGATATTTTACACATAATTAATCTTATTTAATTAAAATATCTTATTTATATTCTCAAATTTTTATATTTTTTAAGATAATAACGTCGTCTATGTGTAAATGTGGACTACCACCTACACAAAGAGATGTGATTTGTATTTGTTTTGTGATCATCATATATGATATTAAAGAAATATTTAATGAATATATGTTATATCTTTGATATAATAATGATTCTATAAATTTTAATTATTATTTAACTTTATTTCATTCCATCCATTGAAATGTGAAAACATCACTCACACGAACGTAAAATCTATCATATCCATAAAGTGACATAATTCATTTTTCATCACAAATTTATATGAATTATTATAAAATTGTATAAGATGAATAAAAATTATATATATTCTATTATTAGGATTTTATATATGATTAACCCATGACCAAGATTAACATATCATAACCACTGAAGTAAAATATCCATGGAAAATGGACCAGTTTTCAATTTAATATTCATTTTAAGGAAAAAAAATTATAAAAGAATAATAGAGATTATAATGGAAGAAAACATAGCATGTTCTGTATAAATATGTTTGTATAATATATTTATAAAAATCCATATTTATTATAAAAGATATTTAAAAATGTGTAAAGTAAGATAGGGCATTATTTAAGGGTTTATGTCGTAATATATTTTCTTTTTAGGATTTCCTATAAAAATTTACATTGAGAAAAATTATACATATATTAATATTTTAACCCAAAATATTTTATTAAAATTTGGTTATTACTATAATTTTTATATATTATTTCCATTTTCTCTCTTTGGTGAATAGACTTTAGAAGATATGTTTGGTCACTAAATGGGGGAGGGGATGAATTAGTGATCTCAAATTTCATAAATTTACATAATTCTTAATACATTCATCACATTTTATTTAATAGTTTTAACGTTGTTGAAAATAATCACCCAAGTTCAATCTATAAGAATATAATAATATACAATGTTTACTACTCGATATTATTAGTTAATCCTTAGACTGGTTTTGAAATAATCTAATACCATAAAATCAATTAGAAAATAATAATTTCTATATGGTTACAGAAAGAAGGGAAAATAATTAAACATGCATTTCATTAATATCATAGTAAAATGAATGTGTTTTCTCCTATATTTAATTATACTAATATTTTGTAACAACATTTATAAACCTTCACTAATAGGTTCATTATGTTTTAACTGTTCTAATTGACTGATTCACTTTTTATCTTCTTGAAAAAACACTTATTATTCACATTCTTACTTATAAATACTAAAGAAATTCCTATTTGGACTATATTATGATGCTTAATCTATTTCATTGTACATTTTATTTTTTTGACATTTGTCCTGAAAATTCCATAAGGCTTCTTATTTTGTTATTCTGATTTCACGTGATATAAAATATTTTCCCATGGATCATTTTTCATTTGTTTCCTGTAATTGGAAAAATTCTAATGAATTCCAACATCATCATGTTCTTCTTCTTCCAAAAAGATATTACATGTTTGGAAATTTCATGCTCTGACTTTGGTTCTTAAAATTTCATTTCATATATCTATTTTAAACCAATTTTACAAGGCATAATTTTTCACACAATAACTATACAAATATACATAATGTAATTTCATTATATATATTGATGTGTGCATAGGAGAAAAGGTAGGATTTCAGTTTTCATATCCCACTGAATGAAAACATGAAATTTAAAACTCATGAATAAACTAATTTTCATAAATCTTCTCAGAAATTTGAATACATACTTCTCCTATATAATTCCTTAAAACTTGGTGATAATAACATATTTTCCTCCCTTGATATTTTTAACCTTTAACTGGTAAAATAGAATATTCACTTCTGATAAATCAAAACATCTTTAGATTTTATATCTTTATAAAAACATTGTATTGAACTATTTAATTGGTAAAATGTAAAACCATCGATTTATTTATCAAAACAATTTTTTTAAAAAATAATTACATCCACTGAAATATATTAATCTTATTATTCAATAAAAATGATTATTATTTAATAAATTAATTTACCATACTCTTCCTTTTTATGATGAGTTTCATTAATAATATCTCCTTTTCTTCTTCATTATACAACCTCTTTGAGATTTTAATTATACTAAAAATTCATTCAGTCATATTTTTTATTTTATTCCACATTTTTATTCTAATTCAACTTCTCATACGATTAGAGTTTATTATTCAAAAAAAATCTTTTGTTCACCAATGTTGATAAATGATTCACACAAATATAATGGTGTAAAATATATACATACAAACAAATTTTGTCCCACTTTTTTTATTGAAGATAATTTGACCCACATTCTACTTAATATAGATAAATTATATTTTAAAATAATCATGATATTATGAACATTGGAATTGTAATGCACCACAAGATTTTGTTTTCACTATGAAATGTTGTCTAAATATTTTTTAATAAAAAATATTTACATTCATCATATTTCTATACTAGTAAATATTTATCTAGAATTGTTCATCATATTGAATTTCTCTATAAAGAAGGTTTATTCATCATTTTTTGTAAATTTTGATAAAAATTTATGATTTATATTTGAGTCAAAAAATTAGAAACATTCCTATAAACTTTTATAGAAACTTTCATCATCATAATATATACCTAAATGATCCCTAGACCAAACAATCACCCCTTTTTTAATATTTTATTAACAAAGGAAAATAAATCAATAAATATTTAAAACTTGTGAAATGGTTTATATATCAAATAATTATAATACTATGTGACGAAAAATAATGTATTAATCAAGAATAATTGTAAAAAATACCAAACTACATAAATGCAGTGACTTATAAAACATTTTCCATAAATATCATCTTCCACTTGAAACTATCATCAAAAAGATTTCTTTTTCTTTTATAAAAAACGTTCCAATATCCACTTCAACAAACTATTAAAATATTTTACATTTGTTGAACTTAAATTTTAACACTTTGGTAAAATCCCCTTAAGAACACTCTTTCCATAAAATTCTAAACACATAGCAATTGATATATTTGTGTAACAAATTTTTTTCACATCCATATAAAAACTACACAAATACAAGATATATAGGGGAAGGTTATAAAATACCTTATCCTTGTTGAAGGGGAGTTCATGAAACCATTATATACATCACCTTAGGAAATATTTTTCTTCATCAAGGGTTTTTTTTAAATAGATATCAATTTCTCTGTTTTAATAATAAACTCTATCTTTAGTTTATTTATCTTTATGTGGTCATTGATAATGTTATATTTTATATCAATTTTATTAGAATGTGAAAATGTCAGTAGTTTTTTGTATGATTTATAAAACTTATATTATCATGCCCTAATATAATTGGAAAATTTAATATCAACAAAAAAATCATCTAATTATGTCTACATCCACAAAATTTGTTTTTTAGGTTGAGTGGTTGTAACATATGAATATTATTTTATACTATTAGTTACAAAATTATAGTCTTCTGTTTACCAAATAACACATATTTCTTCCTTGTAAAATAGTACACCATATGTGGGTTTTCTTCGTTCATCACTTCCATTCCAATCAGCAAATGCCTCACAAAAAAAATAATTATTTCATTATCTTTTATATTTCAACCCAAATTAATGTGTTCCTTTGATCTTTGTGATGCAAATCCCAACCGTGAGATGAGATTAGTTTTTAGAACATTGATATCAAAAAAAATGTAATATCATTCTATAATGACCCATACATTACAGACATTGTTATTACTTCAAAATTGAAGAACACTTATTACAACATATAACAAAACCAGGAAAATAACGTATAGGTATAGAGTCTTTAAGAACTGGGAAACATAAACAACTGGTTCATAAATAATCTACATTGTCTCCCATTTATTTCATCGTATCTTGATTCCCTTTTGTAATATCCTACTTAATAACCTTCTTCCTGACCTGGGGAAAGAAAACATAAAAAAACGGTGAGCTCAAATGCTCAGTATGGGTAAATAAAAGATATATCAATCACATCATACTCATAAGAACATAACATTTTGGAAATCATAACATGCAAAAGAGATCATAATTTCATAACATGGGATAAATAATAGTAGTGAAATGTAATCCCAATAACCATAACATAAAACATGAAACTTTATCACATACACACATAATCATAGAGAATCATATCTTAGTAGTCAAAACTAATATCCAAGACCATCTTAGCAGACAAAGTCCGTTTCTGAACAGAGTTCACTTCTAATTTCAGACCTGTTTCACTGAACCGGATTAACCTGCCGTTCCAGCGATGTCTATCTCATGAGATATAAATCTTTACCCAATGCATTGGAGGGATATATAGGTCCCACCCATCTCATAATGATACCATTATTATGTGTGCCACAAAATAGTAAACCAAACATCATAGCATAACCTATGTAATAAAAATGAGAATATTAAAAATCATGCCATCATAATATAATCCATATAAGATAAAAGGAAATCATAAAAATAATTCCATCATAACATAATCAAATAAATGTAAAAAATAGGGATAGAAACAGAACCCTATATTATCTTAGATGGAAAATAATTTTGATAAAACACTTGAACTCCATTCTTGAGGAACATACACTTTCTACTTCAAAAACTTTTTTCCATTCTTAACATGTCATAAAATTTTAAACAAAAAGAATTTGATTAAAAATAAACATGAAAACTTGAAAAGGAAGCATCTTGCAAATAATGTTTTAAAAATCCATTCATGTCGTATAAGTTAAAAAAGCATTCTTCTCGTACTTATGTCGGAAATGTCAAAAAGTACCTCGTACGAAAAATGACAAAAGATTCCTTTCATATCTTTTACTAAAAACACACAGAAGGGTAAATTGGATTTAAACAATTGTAGTTGGATGGAAATAGTATTACATGTTGAGGAAACATGGATGTGGATGTAAATATTCCCCAGTAAATTATGAAGTATAAACAATCATGGATAAAAATGAGATTGTGAGATTTTCCCTTACCTTAGGTCCGATTTGCTTTGTAAATATCCAAACCTCCTGTATAATGATTTAAATAATGTTATTGACTTATTCTAGAATCATACGTATTTTTATGAAATCATATGTGGTCATATTATTAGCTTCTTATTATTAATATTTCATTGTTACTTGTTATTCGGGTGTTTATTGCTTTTTTGGTTCTTATGCGTGTTTTTTCAAATAAATTATTATTATTCATTTTAGGTTATAGATACCTCATTTAATGAATGTTTTTAGTGTAATAAATATCATATTATTTCACTCAATTCATTTATGTAATCATTATGCAATGAAAATCATGTAGAATGAGTCGCATCACATCGTGGAGACAGGATTCCGTACGTACGTACGAGCGATGATATCGTTCCCATGATTGTGGAATTGTATTGTAGTGTATGTATACTATTTCAGAATCAATATAACATTAAAATAATCATATATAGTTATTATTTACACCATTATATCTATCCAATTGATGTGGTGGTGGAAAATATATTACACCACGGTGTGGAGACGGTATTCCATACGTACGTAGGCACGGTGATTTCGTTTTCCATAGGATGGATAGATGGTGAAATAGGGTTGTTTCATACTTATAATAAAAAATCCATATATGAGTGATACTGATGTTATTACTTCATAATGAAACAACTATAGAAGAATAAGTGGAACAAGAAATAATGTTGAAAGAATCGGTAACGGACATTACCTCTTCTGTGAAGCGCCTCTTTGAGACCTTCTCTCAGGGAAATAAAATTGGACTTTGAAGAAGACCAGGACCTCTAAGATGTTTCTAGGGAAGTGGATAAGTTAATTTGTCAGTGTTTGGCTGATCTTGAAGGCTCAATGTGGTGTGAGGAAGAGAGGGAGGAGGTGCCCTTTTATAAGGGACGAGAGGGGCACCTTTGGAGAAACAAAAAATATTATTTTATTATAAAGTAATATTCAGTTTTTAATTGCTCCAAATTGATTTATTTCGAATCTAAGGTGGGTATGGGTCGCAATCCTCTGATCCAATATTATTTAGACTAGTTTAGATATCTATTTTTACCTAATCATTGAGATTTAACTTTAAGATAGATAATTTAACCCTTACAGTGTCTTCTTGTTTTATTACACTATAAGGTTATTGAACATACTATAACAAGCCAAAAGAAACCCAATATGTTTAATATTAAAATATATAACCTTATCTAAGTCATTTTTCAGAACAATATATTTTTATGAATAAAATAACAATTAATAATATAATATTTGTTTTAAAAACTATTTTATGACAATTTTAACACTATTTGGTAATTGATTTTTGTGAAACTCATAAAAGATAGATTAGTTCAAAAAAAGTTAATTAAATCAATACTAACACGTCATATTAACATATAAAATAATTTTAATTCATAAAAAGTCTCAAATTACATTTATTTGGGTATTTATAACATCAATTATGTCAATATTTCATTAATAATATAATTATTGCATCATCATAGTGTCATAATTAAATTAAATTATTTAAAGTCTAAAATTACAAATAAAATACCATAATGTAGGAAATATTTTTATCTTTCTAATGAATGTTTATAGTTGAACTTATCTTATATATAACCCTATATTAAAAATGATTTAGTAATTAAACTTTTATTTTAACTATTTTAACCCTTCTTTAAATAATTAATAATAAATGTCCCAATCAAATCCAAGTTGGCCTAAATGGTCATATTTTATTCCTAAGGTTGTTTTCGGTCGAATTACACTTATCTAATATAATTAGGACATGTGTTACGGCAATAATAATATCATTTTTACACTTAATTACCATATTTACTTTTAACCGTGGAAAAAAAGTAAAAAGATACTATTCAACAAAAATTATTTTCATCTCATTGAACCAAATTTTAGTCCTTTATATTAACCGTGTCTCTAGGATTTTTTAAATTCCACTCACAGAAGTGGTAAAATTAAGTTCTATATGAATTTTGAAATTCGCCTAGGTGGTGGGTAAAATACGTTGAAAATTTCAATAAAATTTTTATATATCTAAAATTGTTATAAAATAACTCCAATTAATTGAATTGAACTTATATAGGTATTATGTTTCAATTTTGACCTAAACTAAATTTAAATAAGATAAATATTTATTTAAATAAAAATTAGGTTTTTAAATAGTAACCTAGTGTTTTCACTATTCATCAAAAATTGAAAGTTTTTAGAAAAATACCAAAATTTCACCCTAGGCTAATTTTGTTATTCCTAATCCAAAAATGAAGTCCATTTTGAAAGATAAAATCTAAAAAATTTCAAAAAGTGGTTATTACTATTCATAATGGCTAGTTTTAATAATATTTTAATAGCATATCATTGTTTAGTAAAACTCAGTATTGCGTACGATGCAAGCCATCGAGGAATGCCGTGGTTGCGTGTAAAGCAAGCCAAGCTGGTGTTGTGTGTAGTGAATGATTCCTTTAATGATTTATATAACATAAAAACAAAATATTTCTCATAAAAGTCTCGGGTGTAACATTCTACCCCCCTTAAAATGAATTTCGCCCTCGAAATTCGTCACTTTGAAAAAAAAACGACAAGGATACCTCTCCCTCATCATATCAACAAGATCCCATGTTGCTTCTTCTAATTTTTGCTTCCTCCATAATACATTCACCAAGAGAGTGGTCTTGTTCTATAGGACTTTTTTTCAATGATCCAGAATCTCTATCGGCTATTATTCATAAGAAAGATCTTGCTCCAGCTGTACAACTTCTGAGCTGAGTACATGTGAAGGATCAGGTATGTACTTTCTCAGCAGAGATACATGGAACACATCGTGAACTTGAGAGAGATTCGGTGGAAGTTCCAATCGGTAAGAAACCTTCCCAACACAATCCAGCATTTCAAAAGGACTGATATACCTAGGGATCAGCTTTCCCTTTTTCCAAATCTCATTACTCTCTTCCAAGGAGATATTCATAAGAACACTTTATCACCCACTATAATCTCTAGGTCTTTTCTTCGGTTATCATCATAACCTTTTTGTCGACTCTGAGCTTCTCTTATGTGTTGTTTAATAGATCTGAAATTTTCTGACATCTCATCAACAAGATCAAGTAGTAATAGCTTTCTTTCCCCAACATCATCCCAGTAAGTTAGAGTCCTGCATTTTGTACTATAGGGAGCTTCATAAGGATCCATCTGAATACTATAGTGAAAGATATTATTATAAGAAAATTCCACCAAAGGTAGGTGTTGTTCCCAACCACCTATGAAATCCATAGAGCAAGCTCTCAAAATATCTCCTAGAGTTTGAATTGTCCTCTCAGACTGACCGTCTATCTGAGGATGATAAGCAGTGCTGAAACTCAACTCTATATCTAGAGTATGCTGAAGACATCACGAGATCTTTGAGGAAATCCTTGGATCCCGATCAGATATAATAGAAAGTGGAACTCCATGCAATCTTATCACTTCCTTCACATATATCCTAGCAAGATGATCTAGAGAGAAATCCTCTCTAATAATGATTAAGTGTGCCGACTTTGTAAGACGATCAACTATGACTCAGATAGCATTATTGCCTTTGGATATTTTAGGAAGTCCAGTGACAAAACCCATAGTGATGTTTTCCCATTTCCATTCTGGTATGGGTAATGGTTGTAACATCTCCTTAGACTTCTATCTCTCAACTTTAACTTGATGACAAACCAAGCATCGAGAGACATATTCAGTAACATCTCTTTTCATACCATCCCACCAAAAGTACTCATTTAGGTACCTATACATCTTCGTGCTTCCAGGATGAATAGAGAATGAAGAAATATGAGCCTCATCCAGTAACTCCTTCTTTAATTCTGGGATGGGAGGAACACAAACACGATTCTTGAACCTTATTATTCTATCACAATCAAGGTTTATTTCAGGAACATTTCTCACCTTCTTTTGTAACTCCACATCTTCATTATGTCCCTTTTTAATATTAAAATGTATATATGGTTGAAAATTCATTTGAGAAAGATATGATTTTTCCCCTTCCATTATAATTCCAAGATACATCCTTCGTAAATCCATAAATATTGGATCTTTTGTGATCCTCTTCACGGATAAGCTAGAATCATGTTGTTGACTTAATGCATCTTCCACCTTGCTTGCTTTCCCAGGGTATTAATGAATTGAGCAGTCGTAATCCTTAATCAGCTCCAACCATATTTTTTGGCACATATTCATTTCCTTTTGTGTGAAAATATACTTTAATCTTTTAGGATTAGTATAAATATCACACCTTTCTCCATAAAGATAATGCCTCCAAATCTTTAATGCAAAGATTACCACAGCTAACTCCAAATCATGAGTTGGGTAATTTTTCTCACGGATTTTCAACTATCGTGAGGAATAAGCTATCACCATATCGTTTTGCATGAGAAAACACCCCAATCCCTTCTTAGATGCATCATTATAGATCACAAACCTTTCCCCACTATAAGGTAGTGTGAACACAGGTGCACTAGATGACCTTCTTTTTAACTCCTTGAAATTCTCTTCACATTCCTCCGTCCAAACAAACATAACTTCTTTCCGAGTCAACTTGGTGAGTGGATTAGATAATCATGACAAATATTTAACAAAACATCGATAATATCCAGCCAAACCAAGAAAACTTCAGATCTTAGTGACTGTTGATGGTCTCCACCATCTTTCGATAACCACTATTTTAGCTGGATCCACAGATATCCCCTCTTTTGAGATTATGTGACCCAAAAATGATACGTTTTAATGCCAAAATTAAAACATGATAAATTTGGCATAAAGCTTATCCTTTCTCAGGGTCTTCCATAAAAATCTCAAGTGATATTCATGTTCTTCCTTGCTCTTTGAATAGACAAGAATATTGTCTCTAATGACTACCACAAACTAAGCAAGATAGTCTCTACAGTCAATATTCATCAGATCCATGAACATGGCAGGGGCATTAGTAAGACCAAATTGCATCACTATAAATTCATAGTGTCCATACCTTGTACGAAAAGCCGTATTTTTTAAATCCTCCCTTTTGACCCTTAATTGATGATACCCTAAACCAACATCAATCGTGGAAAATTATTGATCTCCGCGTAGTTGGTCAAATAAGTCATCAATGAAAGGGAGAGGATATTTTTTCTTGATAGTGATCTTGTTAAAGTCTCGATAATCAATGCAGAGTCTCATTGATCCATCTTTTTTCTTAAAAAATAGAATAGGTGCTCCCCAAGGTGATGCACTAGGGCATATTAATCCCTTATCATGATTCTCTTGGAGTTTCTTCTTCAAATCATGTAACTCAATTGGGGCCATTCTATAAGGTGTCTTTGAAATAGGTAAATCACTAGGTATGAGTTCTATTGAACACTCGACTTCATGATTTGGTGGAAGACCCGGTAATTCCTCTAGAAAGGCATCATCAAAATCCCATAAAATGGGCATATTCTTAATTGTGGGTTTCTCTCCAACCATTTGAGATATGTAACTCTCATTTAGTGGAATCAAGACCCATACGATGGAAGAAATTTCCACTGGAAGTTTATGTTCATCTTTGCATCGATAGATGATCGTAGATTGATCTGGAATATGAAATGTGACTTCCCTTCTTTGACAATTGATTCGAGCTCTATATAGAAAAATCCAATCCATGCCAAGAATCACATCAAATTCCACTATAAGGAGGATCACAAGATTTTCAGGAAGCACTTTCCCAAAAACTTCAATTGGAGAAGAATTATAAACTTTTGATGCGACTATTGTGCCATTATGGGTTTTCACAGCTAACTCAACATCTAATTGTTGAGGTAATACGGTGATAACCTTAGATAATTCTTCAGAAATAAAAGAATGGGTGGATCCAGAATCAAATAAAACATTTTCTACTTTATATTGGATGGTATGTGTACCTTTCACCACTTTGTTATCATACTCCACATCACTGATATAAATTGCATGTGATTTTCCTTTGTCTTTAGCATTAGGAGTTTGTTGATGTCGATCATCATCAACAACCCTTGGATTACGTAATTGATTAGTATAATTCCCCATTTCCTTGCACATGAAGTGTAGGAGGTGCACTCTGTGTAGCCTTTTCTTTGTTCGCATCAGTAGTCATCTTATCCCCATCATTGTGACATTCAAATGCCTGATGACCTTCCTTTCCACATTTAAAACATTTACATGTCCCTTTAAGACAACCCCCTCCATGTTTCTTTACACACTTTGAGCATAAGGGAAAACTCATCCACTATTCATTGTGCTCTTTATATTTTCCTTTTAATTCCATTTTCCTCTTCTTATAAAACCCATATGACTAATGGGTTACTCCAATCTCCATCTCAACTTTGAGAACACATCGTACAATTTCCTCATAGCTATTGAAGTCCCTTGTGGCTAACTCCCTTCGAAGACTTGGTTTTAAGCCGCTAAAGAATCGATCGATCTTACTCTAAAGTAGGATAATAATACCAGAAGCATACCTTGCAAGTCTTGTAAAATTTTCTTCGTAGGTACCAATAGATTCATCATCCTTTCTCTTCAGTTCAAGAAACTCATTCTCCATCTTTGTTCGAAGAATACGAGGGAAGTACTTATTGAAAAATATGTTCTTGAACTCGTCCCATTCCATGGACTCAATTTCATCCCTTTTCCTTGTATTCCTAATAATATTCCACCATTTATTAGCATATCCTTCTAAATGATACACTACTAAGATGACTTTATCATGTTCATAACATTGAAGAACTGAAAATATCTTTTAAGTGGTACTGATCCATTGTTCAGCCACTAATGGATCAGTAGACCCACTGAATGAGGGTGGACACTGCCTCATGAAGGATTCAACATAATGTTTCTCTTTCCTTTGCTCGTTTGGAAGTCATGCATGATTCATAGCCTGAGAAAGTTGTGTGAGCATGGCTACAATATTTTTCATTCCAGTTTCCATAACGTTTGGTAGATCAAGAAGACAATCATTTCATTTCCCTTCACGTTCTGCATTAACATGGTTCCTTCGGGTTCCATCCATTGACTAAAACCAAGAAGAATAGTGTGAGAAACACTAATTATAATAGAAAAAACACATAATCAAAAATTCAATTTCACACTTAATGTATTATCATAGGTTGTTCATGGCCATTTTTTAAACACTAAGATTGTATTCTATTCTTAGAATTATCCTTAGGGTTCTTACTAAGGCTTTCACATCCTAGTTCCCAAAGGATGACTATACCTTTCCTCTGATACAAACTATAACGACCCATAATTTACATACATTGTTATTACTTCATAATTGAAGCACACTAATTACAAGATATAACAAAACCAGTAAATGACCATATAGGTATAGAGTCTTTTGAAACTGAGAAACATAAACAACTGCTTCCTAAAGCATCTACATTGTCTCCCATTTATTTCATCATATCTAGAGTTCCTTTTTGTATATCCTACTTAATAACCTTCTTTCAGTCCGGGGGAATGAAAACATACAAAAGTGTGAGCTCAAATTCTCACTAAGGGTAAACAAAAGAAATATTTATCACATTATATTCATTAGAACATACCATTTTGGAAATCTAAACCTACAAAAGAGATCATAATTTCATAACATAGGATAAATAATTGAAGTGAAATGTAATACCAATAATCATAACATAAAACATGAAAATTTGTGGCATACACACATAATCATAGAGAATCATTTCTTAGTAGTCCAAACTCATAGCCAAGACTATCTTAGCAGACAAAGTCCATTTCTGAACCGAGTTCACTCCTCGTTTCAGACCTGCTTCACTGAACCGGATTAACCTTCCAATCTAGCCATGTCTATCTCATGAGATATAAATCTTTACCCAATTCATTGGAGGGAGATATAGGTCCCACCCATCTCATAATTATACCATTCTTATGTGTTCCACAAAATCATAAACCAAACATCATAGCATAACCCATGTAATAAAAATGGGAATCTTAATCATCATGCATTCATAACATAATCCATTTAAGATAAAAGGACATCATAAAAATAATTCCATCATAACATAATCAAATCAATGTAAAAAAATAGGGATAGAAACAAAACCCTATATTATCTTATATGGAAAATAATTTTGATAAAACACTTGAACTCTATTCTTGTGGAAAATATCCTTTCTACTACAAATTTCTTTTTCCTTTCTTAACATGTCATAAAATTTTAAACTAAAAGAATTTGATTAAAAATAAACATTAAATCATGATAAGGAAGATTCTTGGAAATAATATTTTAAAAATCCATTCATTCCGTATAAGTTAAAAAAACATTCTTCTCGTACTTATGGCGGAAAAGTCAAAAAGTACCTCATATGAAAAACAACAAAAGATTCCTTTCAAATCTTTAACTAAAAAGTCAGATAAGGTTAAAATTGGATTTAAGCAATTGTAGGTGGATAGAAATAATATTAAATATTGAGGAAACATAGATGTGGATGTAAATGTTTCCCAGTAAATTATTAAGTATAAACAATCTCAGATAAAAATGAGATTGTGAGATTTTCCCTTACCTTAGGTCCGATTTTCTTCGTAAGTGTCCTAACCTCTTGTATAATTATTTAAATAATGTTATTTAATTATTACAGAATCATACATATTTTTATGATATCATATATGGTCATATTCTTAGCTTCTTATTAGTAATATTTCATTGTTACTTATTATTCGGGTGTTTATTGCTTTTTGTTCTTATGCGTGTTTTGTCGCATAAATTCTTATTATTCTTTTTAGTTTATAGATACATCATTTACAGAAATGTTATTAGTGTAATACATATCATATTTATTCACTCAATTAATTTATGTAATCATTATTCAATGCAAATCATGTAGAACGAGTCGCATCACATCGTGGAGACGGTATTCCGTACGTACGTATGAGCGATGATATCGTTCCCATGATCGTGGAATTGTATTGGAGTGTATGTATACTATTTCACAATCAATATTAGTTTACAATAATCATATATTGTTATTATTTACACCATTATACCAATCCAAGTAATGTGGTGGTGGAAAATAGATTACACCACGGCGATGAGACGGTATTCCGTACGTACGCAAGCGCGGTAATTTCATTTTCTTTAGATTGGATATATGGTGAAATAGGGTTGTTTCATAATTATAATAACATATCAGTATATGAGTGATACTGATGTTTGTACTTCATAATCAAACAACTAATGAAGAATAAGTGGAAGAAAAAATAATTTTGAAAGAATCGGTAACAGACATTACCTCTTCTTTGAAGCGCCTCTTTGAGACCTCCTCATAGGGCACTAAAATTGGTCTTTGAAGAAGACCAGGATCTCTAGGATCTTTCTAGGGAAGTGGAGAAGAGAATTTGGAAGGGTTCGGCCGAGCATGAAGGCTCAATGTGGTGTGAGGAAGAGAGGGAGGAGGTACCCTTTTATAAGGGAGGAGAGGTGCACCTTTGGAAAAACTAAAAATATTATTTAATTATAAAGCCATATTCGGTTTTTAATAGCTCCAAATCACTTTATTTAGAAGCTAAGGTGGGGATGGCTCGAAATCCTCACATCCAATATAATTTAGACAAGTTTAGGTATCTATTTTAATCTTATCATTTAGATTTAACTTTAAGTTAAATAATTGAACTTTTACCGTGTCTTCTTATTTTATTACACTATAAGGTTAATAAACTTACTATAACAAGAGAAACGAACCACAAGTTGTTTATTATTGATATATATAACCATATCTAAGTCATTTGGCCGAACCATATATTTTTAAGAATAAAATAACAATTAATAATATAATATTTGTTTTAAAAACTATTTTATGTCAATTTTGACACTATTTGGTAATTGATTTTTATGAAAATCATAACACAAAGAATAGTTCGAAAAAAGTTAATTAAATAAATATTAACATGTCATATTAACATATAAAATTATTTTAATTTATAAAAAGTCTCAAATTACATTTATTTGGGTATTTATAACATCAATTATGTCAATGTTTCATTAATTATATAATTACTGCATCATCATTGTGTCATAAATAAATTAAATTATTTAAAGTCTAAAAATTGCAAATAAAATACCATTATGTATGAAATCTTTTTAGAATTCTAATAAATATTTATAGTTGAATTTATCTTATGTATAACCCTATATTAAAAATTATTTAGTTAATAAAATTTGATTCTAACTATTTTAACCCTTCTTTAAATAAATTAATAATAAATGTCCTAATCTAATCCAAGTGGGTGTAAATGGTCATATTTTAGTCCTAATGTTTTATTTTGTCGAATTACACTTATAAAATAGAATTAGGACATGTGTAATGGTAATAATAATATCATTTTTACCCTGAATTACCCTATTAACTTTTAAACGTGTTAAAAAAAGTAAAAAGTTACTGTTAACCAAAAATTATTTTCATCTCATTGAACCACATTTTAGTCCTTGATATTAACCGTGTCTCTTGGATTTTCGAAATTCCACTCACAAAAGCGGTAAAATTATGTTTTATGTGAATTTGGAAATTCTTTTAGGAGGTGGGTAAAAGGCGGTGAAAAGTTCAATATAATTTTTATATATCTAAAATTATTATAAAATTACTCCAATGAATTGCATTGAACTTATATAGGTATTATGTATCAATTTTGACCTAAAATAAATTTAAATAAAATAAATAATTATTTAAATAAAAAGTCAGTTTTTAAATAGTAACCTAGTGTTTTCACTATTCATCAAAAATTGAATGTTTTCAGAAAAATACCAAAATTTGACCCTAGGGTAATTTCGATATTCCGAATCCAAAAAAGAAGTCAATTTTGAAAATTGAAATTTTAAAAATTTCAAAAATTGCTTATTGATATTCATAATGGCTAGTTTTAATAATATTTTAATGGCATATCGTTGTTTAGTGAAACTCGGTATTGCTTACTACGCAAGCAATCGAGGAAGGTCGCAGTTGCGTGTAAAGCAATCCAAGATAATTTTTTGTTTAGTGAAAGATTACTTTGATGATATAAATTACATAAAAACAAAATATTTATCATAAAAGTCTCGAGTGTCACATATACACTATATCTATACAAGAGTAAATTATATGTAATAAACATATAATAAACTATATAAACTTTTTAGAATCAATATAATTTCCTTTAAAAAATTTGAATTTTTTTTTCTAACTAAAATTAGTTTGCAAATGATGTTTTGTTCTTTTCATTTCAAACTTCCATGGAATTTCCTTAGGATACATCACATGAGATAGTAAAATAAAATTCCTAATTTTAATGACCTATAATCCAAGAAAATATTCCATTTCTCCCAACATAGATATCTTAAAAGGATTCTTATTTTTCTAAATAATCTTTTCAAAAATTTCTTCATCATTCCAAGTTAATATACTATAGAAAACGTAAAAAACATATTGTTAGAAACCACTATATTTTATTTCTATAATGGTAAATATAAAATCTTCCTTTATTAAATATTAACTTCTTTAAGTAATTATAAAATATTTACTAAACATATCTTGGAGATTTCTTAAACCAAAATAATGTTTTCTACAATTTACACACATAACATTCATATTTTACAATCAAGGTTCCCCTTAGTTGTTTGATATAAATTATTCATCGATCTCTTCATTAATAAAAGTAGAAATTGAATCCATCTATAATTTTTTTTTGAGAAATGATGGTAAGAAATATTCTAATATTGTATAATATTTCCACAAGAAAAAATAACTCATCAAAATCAAGGCCTTCATTTTTTAGTAACCTTTACTAACTAACCATGCCATGTTTCTTATCACTTCACTATATTTATTCACCTTTTTTATAACAGACACTTTTATCCAATAACATTTTTATTGTTTCACATTGTAGTAGTATCATTATTCTAATTATAGTTCATCCCTTCATTCATAGAATTAATCCACTCATGGATTCTCAAAAGATTCCTTAACATAATTTTTATCAAATATTGAATATAAAGGTGTGCATGAAACTAAACCTAAAGTTATTATGTTCTAAACCTATGATTGTCGATAAATAATTTTATTCAAACTTCCACTTCCTTCCTCATTCTTGGATGATATGTCAAAACTTTTTCCCTGTTACATGATAACACAATGTCAAAATCCTCATCTGGAGTAGCTTTAACATTGTTACTATCACTGGGGCCTTTTTCAAAATACTTAATTGTAACCATATAATCTTCCCCATATTCCACATTATTAACTATTTATGAAAAATTATCATCATATTTTTTAATAACTTTTACATTTTTATAATAAAAATGATTCATTTTTCTTTATTAAAACATATGTATCCTAAGCCATCAATGGAGTATCTAGAAAATATTCAATAAAAACCTCATTGATCAAACATTCCATGATTTCTATATATGAATTTTATAATTAAAATAATTTGGAATAGATATTGGTTCTTCATATATGAATTTTTATATTAAAACAATTTTTAAGGAGTCATATTAGAGTCTATTATATAGAAATTCCAATTTTGAATGTAAACCTATGTTCTGATAGAGAATAGACCTAGCCTTAAAAAATACATATTATAGCAATTTTAAAATATAATTCACTTTCATACAATTATGATGATATTTTGGGTTTATAGTTTTAGATAATTAGGAAAAAATCATAAATAGTAAACATATATATTATATGTGGACAGTTATACTAAATGTCTATATTTTAACTAGAAAAAACTTATTAATAATAGAAGATAGTTTTTTTCTAAGATAAATCTTCCTAATTTTCATCTTGACCTCATACTTATCAAAAGTCTTCACGAAAAATTGAGAAAAAAAATTAAAAACATGGTATGAGAAAATTAATATTAGTAAGGAAAATAGAATAAGAAAACCATTAATCTAGAGAAAAAAAAAGAAATCACTATAAAAACCTTTTCTTAAAATCATATCTTTTCTTCTGAAAAGAGGATCATTTTTCCTTGAAAATCATTTTCTTTCCTTTTGAGCTCAAAATAATTCCATGAAAACTCATTAAAAAAAGAGAAAAAATATATAGGTTCCTTGGGATATCATTTTAATTTCATGCTTATAATAACCATTACAAATTAAATAGCTATATGGTCTACATCTATCTCTATATTACCAATGCATTGGAGAGTTATAATAGGGATCAACCCATCATATCATGAGCTATAATGTGGATCAACCCATTAAATATTGAGTTAAAATGAGATTTTACCATCATAATAAATTTCCAATGATCATTTCATGAATATGACCCTTAATGATATATTTTAAACCACTGTACAATACATTTACAAATATCAAAATAACTTTTTCCTCAAAAATCACATTCAAAAATACATAAATTTCACAAATAAAAATGAAAATATTTTCATTGAAAATAAATATGAAAACATTTAAATCAAACATTTAATAATATTAGTTTCAAGATGGAGGGAAAATTCACTCATTTTGTATATGTTAAAATACATTCCTTTGGTCTTTTGTAAAAATTTAAAAAAATGGGAACTTTAAAAGATGATTTTTAAAAAAAATTCTCTTACCTTGAGTTGGAATGGACACATAAGTTCTCTAACATCATGAAAAATAAAAATATGTTAATTTTTTACAAAAAACTGCATTTTTATTTTTATTATTCATTTTATTTTATTCCACATTACTCAATCATTTATGTTCACCTCATCAGTTTTGATGATTTTCATTTTATAAGTCCAAAATGAATTTGATATTTTGACTTTGATCAAATAAGTGATTGTTACATCACATAAAGAATAATATTTATGAAATATATATCATATTATTTTATTCAGTACACTAATATATATCATATATGTTATTTAGTGATGTAAAAATAATCATGTCGCTTTGTGAAGGCAGTAGTTCACACGTATTCCTGAACAATGTTATTGTTTTTCAATGAGTGGAATGGTTATAAATTCAGTGATATGTTTTAATTAAAGTAGGATATTTTTTTGGGAATATCATAAAATTTTCATTTCTATTATAAGTATTCATAAAAGTTATATTTATTACCATCCATGTAAACAGTTACTGAAAAATGAATCACAACAGTTCACGAGGAGGTACACCACCATACACATGTATGATGTTACCATATACCCCATGTAATGGATATTTAGAAGAAATATGTGATAAATAACTCCATAAGTAAACAATATGTTAAAAATATCATATATATATATATATATATATATATATATTAAATCAATCATTATATCAAGCCATGAAGGGTGATACTAGAATCCAAATGACATCGGTACGCAGGTTGTAGACCGTCGTACAGACTTTTTGTATCTCATTTGATGGATGACGAGATAGATTTAGGAGATTATGGTAACATAATAAAATCTATGTATAATTATTATATAGTAGATATAATTTTATCTAGGTTTAAGTACGTTTGATGGTTGTGGATGAGTAAATACAACTAATATTGGAAGATAAAAACAATACATATTCATTTGAAATTCTTGTTTCCTAAACAACCTAAGAATACTAAGGTTATTATTATTCCATAAAAACACATAAAAATTTTATATATATTATAGTAAAATATTTGTTTAGGTAATGGTTGAAAAAAGGGTTTTGAAGTGTGAATAAACAAGAAGAATAAGTTCCCGTTATAATAGAGGGAAGGGGTACCCTTTTTATTTCATGAAATATTAAATTAATATCAATAAATATTGAAATAAAAAGGTAAAAAAAATTTTGTTAATTAAAATATAAGGTGATAATTGGTCGATATATATTGTTCTAATAAAATTTAGATATGTTTTTACTATGATAATAGACTTATCATTTTGTTCTTAACCCTTATGTAACACCTTTAACTCTTATCATGACCACATTGATTTTTACTATCTAAGGGGTAATATAGTTACTATAAAAAAGACCCATAATAGGAATATGGTAGATATTTTAATCCTTATAATTATATATTGACTAAAATGTATAGTTTTATGAATTTTATAGCATTAAATAGAATAATAATTATTATAAAATATAAATAATGTCAGTTTTATAACTATTCATTAAATTGAAATTAATAATATCAATATAACATTTATAAATAAATAAATATTCTTTTATATTCCTAAAAAATACATTCTATAAAAAAAATTATCACTTTAAATATCCAATATTATTATTATTTTTAATATTTTTAATATCTTTAATTTTATTTTTACATTAATTAAATAACTACTACAACCGCATTGTGAAAGCATTTAAGGTGATTATATCTTCACTAAGAATTAAGAATAAATTACCATAATGAATATAATTCTATTATATTTAAAAATATTTTTTATAGTATAAGTTATTTTCAAGATAACACAATATTAATAATATAAATGTTATTAAAACAAATACATTACATATTTGAAATTTAATGAAATAAAACAAATATTGGTTATAATCTCATCCAAGTGGAAACAAAAGGTGATAAATTCTACCAATGGATGATTATTTTCAAAATAGACTCATCCCATAATATTTTTGAAGGCATTTACATAATTTTATTTTTAACCTTAAATTACCAAGTTTAGACTTTAACATGGTAATAAAAATTAATAATTTTACCAATAAAATTTTCTAAAAAAGGGAAAATTTTAAAAAATTTGTACCAACTAATTCCAAATATAGAATGAATTTTTTAAAATTTTAATCCTAGTTGATATATAATTTAATTTAATATAAAAACCGGAAAACACAAAAACAAACCATTTTATAAATAAATGACCATTTTAAATATAAATTTTTTTATATATATTAAAGTATAAAATAAATTTGAAACCCCATAACTTGATTAAAATAAATCAGAATCTAATATTGATAATTTCTAACAAATTCAAAACAAAATTTTACCATGTAAATACAATTAAATAATAAAAATTTTCAATATAACCCCATATTTTTCTCTACTCGTTGAGATGTTAGTATTCTCAAAAAAATTTGAAATAATAATTCAAATATTATATTTAAAAACTAAATGATAAATTAAAATTCATTATTTCAAATTAAATTTATATAGTATTAAAATTAATCTTTTAGATATAACATTATAATAAATAAGTTTAACATAATTATTTCCTTTTTGATGTTAATAATTTTATAAGATAGTTATAATAAATATAATTAATTTATTCAATAATACTATTAAATTAGTGAAAAAATTTCTATCAGTTCATGGGTCATTAAATTACCCCCTCCATTTTTTAAATTGCATACTCACAATTGTATTCACATAACAAACAATTAGGGATACCTTTCCCACATAGAATTCTTAGGTTCCCTTGAAGATTCTATAACCATATGGTTTATCCAAAAAAACATTAAACTGGTGAATTACCTTTTTCTAATATGCTTCATTTATTCAGTCAAGAATATGTACATGATTTTCCTCATAAAAAAGGTTATATTCTATCTGAAATACTCAAGGGATCCAAACAAGAGCTAAATCTGACACATACTTTTTAAACAACAAATCAGGTAAAATATTATATTCAATGATAAACTCAAAAACAAGGCCATTTGATAGGAAACTAATATGAAATGGTCTTTGATTTAATATGTTTTAATGAATTTTTTTATTAACTTCCCCTTCATAAAAATCACATAACACTTTTCCATGGATGTATTTTAAGAAAAATATAATCACCTACCTCAAATAAAATATTTTTTCTACTATTGTATGCATGTCTTTTCATACAGCTCTTTGATGTCCCCATATGTGGATGAATCATTTTCACCTTCTCATCCACTTCCTCTAACAATTATAGTCCCATTAAGTTCCTTTAACCTAATTCAACAAAAAATGTTAGATTTTGACACTGATTTCCATATAATTCCTCACACGGTGTCATTTCTATAATGGAATTAAAACATTTATTAAAGTAAAACTCAACTAAATAATGAAGTTGATACAAACATCCTTGAAAATCCATTGATGAAGGCTGAATCATATATTCAAATTTTCAGATTTTTTATTTTAACTATTGATCAAAATGAGGATGAATTTGGTTCTAAAATTTAATTCAATTCCAAACTAATTCTGATGGCCATTTCAAAATTATAGTAAACCTAAGATCATTACCAAATATAATGGATAGAGAAACACCATGTTAAATTATTCAATCCAAATGATGTATTTAATATATTTTCACTAATGAATGAGTATATTGAATGGTATTGAAAATTTTAGATATAATTCATCAATCCATAATAACCCAAAACAATTTTTTACCTCAAAATGTACTTGGTAGTCCCACTATGAAAATCATGTATATATTTTCTCATTTCCACTGTCGCACTAGAAAAGGCTGAAGAATCTCCTTTCGTAATTTTCATTCTTCATTAACATTTTGAAAATTCATAAATATCATGGAAAAGTAAATAATATCTATTTTCAGTCCATACCACCAATAATACTCTGGAATATCGTTGTACATAATAGTGGTTATAAGTAGAATAGAAAATGGAGAACATTAAACTTTATTTTTAAAATCCCTATATGAATAGAAATCACATGGCACACGTAATCTTTATATAAATCTAAAAACAAAATCTTTATCACCATTAAAATTAGGCCATTATGACATTTAAAAAAATTATAAATTTTCTATAACTCATTGTATTCCATTTGAGAATGCATGATTTTTTTTACAGAGATAATTTTGGTACACCTAAAACAGAAAAGATGAAGTTCTTGCATCAACAAATTCTTGAAAAAGTCATTAAGTCAGTAACCAAAAGGCCATATTCAAAATGTAACATGGTTAATGTTACTTTATTGTTTCTACTCAATTAATTAAATACATTATTTTCTTTTCAATGATGATAATGAATCTTGTATTCATATTC
The DNA here is from genome assembly GCA_963277665.1 of Viscum album. NCBI lineage: Eukaryota > Viridiplantae > Streptophyta > Magnoliopsida > Santalales > Viscaceae > Viscum > Viscum album. The sequence goes on along the minus strand of OY728153.1, from coordinate 1,016,727,190 downwards.
CATGATTAGATCTGTTCATCTATGTTTATTCATGGAAAATGCATTCTGAGTAAATATATATTAAAAATTTTATGATCATTATATATTTCACACTTTTATAAATATAAATTATGTCTACATATTTTTAAATAAAAACAATAAATGGTTATTTAAAATCATGGCTATGATAATTTAACACACGATGTTTGGTTTTTTCAATAAGAATAAGTAATTACCTAATCATTTTTCATTAAAATGCACCCATATCCCTCCAATGAAGCATCACTAAATAAGAAAAAATAATCATTTCTTGAGGTACGGGCCAAAAATGGACCATTATTCAATCAACATATTATTTTCTAAAACCAATAATCACATTCAACTTTCAAGATAAATTTAACTCCTTTTTTGTTATCATAATTATGGTCTATATAACTGTGTAACATTTTTAATAAATTATTTAATACCCTATAAATCTATGAAAACATAAAATATCAATAAAATTTGTAGGTCTTTGACATTCATCAATCACTTTTTATTGGTTATTAAAAATTATTCATCATAATTTACAGTTTTCCCATTTAATTAAATACGTTGTATTCAAAAATCACATTTTCTAATTTTCATGTATAACATCATTTCATAAAGGGTTTAGAAAACATCCCTAGAATTTTTATCATGATCCTAATAAAATATTGAATAAATTAAAATATTATTAATAAAAAAATCCACATTCCTAACCAAATATTCCTGGAAAATATTATTCATAATATCGCTAAATACAGTGTGGGACTTTTTTAACCAAAAGGGCATTACTACAAACTCAAAATGAACATATCTAGTCCAAAAGTTGTCCTAGTAATATATTCCTCCATTAATTTCAAGTGATGGTACCCCAAAAAAAGATCAATCTCTAAAAATTACATCACTCCCTTATGATAATGAAACAAATCATCGATATGATGAAAATTCTAATTATTATTAAAATATATTTTATTCAATCATCAATAATCAATAAAAAGCTTCATGGATCCATCATTATGTTTAATAAAAATACTAGATCATTCCATAGTGTAGTACTAGGTACAATAGAAACATTATATAGAAAATACTTAAATTTATTTTTATGTTCCAAAAGTTCTACTTGATCTATTAGATAAGAGGGTTTTAAAATAAACATAGAATCATAAAATAATTACATAAAAAACAAAACCTCCCAACAAGTCATTACACTATGGAAATCATCAAGATAAACATCCATGTATTCATTCACTACTTGAACTTATTTAATATAAATAGTTTCATTATTTTCAATGACATGTGTTGTGAAACATTCAATACCATTTCTAATCAATTTTTCTACATCATGGAAGGTTATTAAAGGTATTAAATTATATAATAAAACATTTTTGGATATGAAATATATCTTTGTATGATAAATATAAATCCAGTTCATTCCTAGAATAATATCAAACTCAATAATGGGTTGTTCAACAAGATTTATTGGAATGACCATTTCCACGATTAAAATAGGAAGAGTTCTATACATCTTGGTTACTTTAATATTCCCACTCTGTGTTTTTACTAAAATCTATGTCATACATTCGGGAGGTTTTATTCTACGTATACTTGAAAATTTCATAGAAATGAAAGAATGAAAATTTATATAATCAAATAGGGTAACGGAATAATTTAAATACTTAGGTAACATATTAGTCACAAATTAATTTGATTAACAAAAATCATCTATAGTAGTAGAAAAATATTTTTCCACCACCTTTTACTTGTAATCATTTTTATTTCCGCCCTATGTAACAAATTTGTACACATATTATAAAAATGACCCAAATAAAAATAATTAAAGCATCTAAACATTAACTAATTACTATTATCCTGATAATTTTTCAATCACTCATTAGATGCATGTCCACAAAATACACATTAGATACACTTTTTAAAATCTATAACCCATTATCCAGGGTTCATTTTTCCTCAATTATCGCAAAATAAGAATTTTATTTTGTTAGCTCCAAATTTCATTGATGAATGATTAACTTGCTAACCTGGCCACCACATAATCTTTTCATTAGTAGGAACATAAGTTTCAAAAATATATATCATAAATATTTCAGAACAAAAAATTTGTTTCTCATATATTTTAAATTCTCTTGATAAAATTCAATTCATAAATATATGTTTCAAACAAGAGTTTAAACAATTAAATTTTGTATCAACATTCATAGCAAAATATTGTATGTACCAAACCAATCTTGTAAAATTTACTAAATAAATTGCAACAGAATCATTATCCTTCTACCTCAGTTCTAGTAATTTTTTCTCAATTCTCAGTCGAACTGTATTTGGAAAATATTTTTCAATAAAAATATTCTTAAAATCATCACATTCCTTAACATTGATATCATCTCTCGTTCTATTATTCTAAACTAGAGAGCATCAGCAATCAACATCACTTTAATAATGATGAATGACTAGTGTTACATTTTATTATTCCAAACATCCCATGAATTCAAATATCTTTTCTAGAGTTTTGATCTGCTTTTATCCAACATTGGATCGAAGGATCCACTAAAAGATGGATTATATCGCATCATAAAATTATCTACTATCGTCATGTTTTAATAGGGTATATATGACTTATATCTGATAAAGATACCACTAGTATTTATGAATTATGTGAAATTACCTATTACTATAATAAATCTCACTATTTTTATTCAGACCGTCACATGATTCTTATTTAGAAGGATTTTTTCTTCTCAATTCCTTCCAATTATAACTTCTGTCTTTCCATTGTAGATAACCATTCTGAACAGGAAAATTATATATAATGAAACTTTGTAATATTCAAATTATATAGCATTATAACCATAAATGAAAATCACTTTACTGGATTTATTTATGTTATCTTAACCTCTAAAATTATCTAAATCTGACTCTGGTACAAACTGTAAGGACCCATCCTGAAAAATTACATATTCTAATAATTTTAATCTAGAATTCACATTCTAGTAATTTCAAGGATCTATTTGGTTTAGATATATACATAATTATGAAAAATATATTACATAGTAAACCTATATATTAAAACAGGAAACTTATATTCACTATCCATTATTTCACTATAAATGTTTTAAAAATAAACGATGGTTTCTTTTCACGGTAAATCATTAGAATTTTTATTTTGGTCACATATGTGTCCCCACACTTCCTTAAATGATAATATTTTTAAAATAATTATAACAAAGATATTTTTAAGGGACATAAAAGGAAAAAACAATTAGTCCAGTGAAAAACATGGAGATCCATTAAACCCCATTTCTTAAAAGCATTCCTTTTCCTCTTAAAGGATATTCAGTTTTACTTAAAAAAATAAATTCATTTCAATCTAATATCAAAAAAATATCCATGAAAATTCATTATAAATGATATAAAAATAATGTAGTTTCTTTGTGAAACCATTTCTGTATCACTCATAAAATTACCCTTACAAATAAATAACTGTATAATCAACATCCACCTAAAAGAGTACCCAATGCATTATAGATCTATAATGGGGATGACCCGTCATATCATGAGATATAATAGTGCTCAAACCATCATTTATTGATTGATAATGGGACTCAAACCATCATTTCTTGATCTATAGTGCTCTCAACCCATTAAAAAAATCTCAATAGACTATATCATGAATAAAACCCTTGACCACTCTTTTAACCCATTTCATTAAGAACTTTCAGATATGAAAATACAGTTTTCTTAAAATTCATTTTTAAAATCCAAAAAGTGACCACTTAATAATGAAAAAAAAATAAATTTTAAAAAAACATATAAAGTTAAGTTTTTAAGAATTTACAATTCATGATGGAGGGAAAATCTTCTCATGTTTTATAAGTTAAAAAAATTGACTTTTGTGAAAATATTGAAAGAGTAAAGTTAAAATATAATTTCTAAAAATACCCATTATCTTGTGTTTGACTCAACATGTATAATAAGATTAATCAGGAATAATAAACATATGTTAATGTTGTAATTTATTGAAAATTCTTTATTAGATTATTTTACATTTTACTATATATTATTCAATTTTAATTAATCAGTTATCTTCAGTTTAATAGTTTTCATGAATTTTGTTTCATAAGTCCAAAATGAATTTGGTATGTTGACATTGATCAAAGAGGTAATTACTCCATATTATCATTAATAATCATTATGAAATGTATATATCATATTATTTTACATTATAAACAATTATATATCATTCATCTGTTTTGGTGAAGAAAAAATAATTACACCACTTCATGATGGCGGTGGTCGAAACGCATGCATAAAAAATGTTATCATTTTTTCATGAGGGGAAAGGTAAGAATGAAAACCAAATATTTTATTTCCAGTATGATATATATATCCTGAATAGTGTAATAATTTCTTGTATATCATAAATATTCTAAAACATTATCTTTACTACCTTCTATGTAAATCAGTAGTGAAAAAATGAATTGCATCACTTTTCAAGGTGGTAGTCCATCGTACACATGAGTGACGTTATTCTGTACTCCACTGAATAAATTTCAAGAAGGTATTTATGATATCATAACTAAAAATATATAAATATGTTACAAAAAGAAATATATTTATTATAATACTAAAACTATATTAATCCATTAAATGGGATAATGGAAGATGAATGACATCGTTTTGCAGGGAGGTATTGAATTGTACACATGAATGATGATTTCATATGCCATTTGAAGGAAGAGTTGATTGATTTAAGTGATTATAATAATATAATAAGAAATTATTATATAGAGAATACTTGATTTATTACTTTATCATGGCTTTATAATGTTTTATGTGAGTGGAATAAGAAATAAAATTTAGACAAGTAGATAAAAATTGTACGTCTTCTTTGGAAATACCTCATTTCATAACACCTTAAGACCAATATGGTTGGTATTATTCCTAAAAGGATACCTAAAACATGTTTGGAGGGATTATATAGAATTATTTAGATAGTTATGTGATGAAAAAATTGGTTTTTAAGTGTGATAAATTTGATAAAAGGTAATATTTTATAAGAGATGGGTGGGGAACTCTTGTAAATTCTCAAAATATAAAATTTATTTAAATTAATTTCAATTAATAATGATAAAAAGTAATTTATTTAGAATATAATATTATTATGGGACTAAATACCCATATCCTAAAATATTTAGATATGATGTGACTATATATCTGTCCTTTTCTTTTGCTTTAAACCTTTATTTAACCAAATTAACTCTTAACATTACCACTTGGAGTTTTACAAATTCATGGGTAATATAGTCACTATAAAAAGAAAAAATACACATCAATGGACCTTGGTTTATATTTTCATCCTTATATTAATAAATTGGTAGATTTTAATATATTTTCTAATATTTTATCAATAATAATATGATATTTATTATAAAATATAATTAATGTCTATTTTTAGAACGATTCATTACGTTGAATTTATTTATTTAAAGAAAACACATATTTTTCAAAACAACTATTTCAATATATCCAGGAAAATTCAAGGTACCCTATTATATTAATTAAAAATATTAATTATCTAAAATGTTATTTATTTTAATATATTTATTTTCTTCTATTTTATTTTTATATTAATAATATAATTATTTCCTCAACATTATGAAAGAATTAAAGGTAATTATATCTTCACTAAAATATAAAGACACATTAAAATGATTAAAAAACTATATTAGAGTTTACTATACTTTATATAGATGAATATATAATGTGGATAACACCTTATTAATAGTATAACACATATTAAAAACAAGATTATATCAAGATTTACATTTCCTTGAATAAAATAATTTAATTGTCATAGTATCATTAATGTTTCCACAAATGGTGATTAATTCAAATCTTGTATGATTATGGTCAAAATATAATCATACCACAATAGTTTTGAATGTATTTTGGTCATTTTAGTATTCTTATACTTTTATTTTTAATGTAAATTGTTCAATTTACCCTTTAATATAGTAATAAAAATTATTAACTTTACTATTCATATTATCCAATAATAAATGGGAAATTTGTACTATATTCTAACACATTTATTCTAAATATGGAATATAGTTGTTAAAAATCATACCTAATATTTCATAGAATTTAATTTAAAATTAAACCAGAACAATGTAAATATTTTTTTTTAAATTCTCATTTTTAATATGAAATGTTTTTTTAAAAAATTATTTATTAAATACATTTACAAAATAATTATATTAAATTAAGTCAAAATAAAATATGTAAAATTTAAAAATAATCTGAAATATAATTTCACCATGTAAATTAACGAAAATAAAATAAGGTTTTCAATAAATATCCATAATTATTACTATTCATTGAAAAATGAATATTCTCATGAAATTCCCAAAAATTCAATATATTTTTATTTTAGCAAGATGAACTCAAAAATTAACTTAATTTGTTCAAATAAAAATTTGATAATTTGAAAATTAATATATTAAAAATAATCTTATATGAAATTTGTTTTATATAACAATTTTCTTATTAATTTTATAATTTCCTAACATATTTTAATGAATATTACTATTTAACTCAATAATTCTAATAAATTTTCAAAAAATCTTTATTTATGTTCCTAGGTTGTTACATGTATCCTATATCCCAAAATAATAATATGTGTCTTATTCGATCAACAAAGTTTTGCCATTTCCACAAAACATCTATTTCATCTTTTTGTAACTTAGTTTTATTGGGTTATGTGTTTCGAACTATACTAATGAAAAAATCCATGTTTATAAATATAATCTCTAAAATAATCATTTATATATTCCCTGCCATTATCTGTTTATAACTTTTTCACTGAATATCTACACTCATTCATAGCACTTCCCCGAAAATTCTTCATTATTTTAGATCTTTTAATTTATCTTTAAAAAACCTAATAATTTTAATGTGAGTAAGGTAATAAATGATGGAAACAATGTTATTTTCTTAGAGTGATGATTTTTTTATTATCCCACAAATATGTGAATGTATCATATTTATTGGATGATTTGAACTAATAAACATTCCTATGAAATCAGTTTACAATCTTCTAATTTCGATGAAATAAAAAAAACCCATCTATTCTTCTCATCATGTTAGAACTATCATGAATAATATTTATCTTTGTTTTTTACTGATATTCCATTTCAACATGTTCATCAACCTCTTCTGAAAAAGATTATTTTCTACCATCATGCTCAGATAGCATGAAATTCCATCCCTACCAACATGAAACATGATTCCCTTGGTTCATTTGCCTTTTATAAGAACATTAAATTATTTAATTATATTTAATAATCATATTTTAAAAAAAATATTAACATCATCAAAAATTGGTTAAACGCTTAAAAAATTATATTTCAAACCACATAAAGTCATTGAACGTTTGAATTTATAATTTTCTTCACACATTATTTAATATTAAATACCTTTTATTTGGAGTTACTTGTCATTTCCATAAGTTACTCTACCTTTATTAAAATTATTAAAATTATTCGATGGCTATAAATATCATATTGTATTTGAAGAACACCCACTATCCAAAATCCAGGGTAATTATATATTTTTTTTATTTGAGAATAGTTTCTAAAAAAGAGTTTTCTATTTACCTTATTCATTCATCACATATATATTTTGAGATTTTTTATAAAAACATTATTGTATCTACAAGATGATAAGAGAATACTTTTTAATGATTTCAAGGGTGTTTATATCTTTGCAAATAGTTTCTATTATTTGGAATATATTTTCCATCGTCAAACAAAATTTCTCAGGCTTCATTTTTGAGTGGGTTAACTCCTTCTCAAACTCAACTTCCATTTCATAGTGTAATTATTTTAATATTGAGAATTTATCCAACATATATTAATTTTATAGAAAAATTCCCCACAATACTAGTACTTTCCATATAAGTAATATTTTAATCTGAAACTTCTATATAGTCTAGAGTCTTTTTCCTCCACTCCTTTAACTTTAATACTTTATACTTTGGAACATTGTTTCACCTCAAATATTATTTTATAATTTATGATTTTATTGTTAAAATTATACTTATTATCATACATAATATATCCAACTATATTTAAAACTTTTTCTTTAGGCTTTTTTTACTTTAGATAATTCTCATTTTTAGAAATTATTTTCTGATATACATACATTATTTTCTTAAATAAATTTTCATATGGGAATCTATATTATTATTATCAACCTTTGAGGAAAACAATTATTTATCATTCTTAGGTTGACTCTTCTCATAACATACACCGCCATATCTAACTGGGTTTTATAAATTCTTAACTACTTTCTCACCATTGACAAGTTTTTTCTTTATATGTTATATACCATTCTCATTTACATTGTATTTTTCATCAAGAATAATGTTGATTTTTTTATTTTCATGAACCAAATTTTTCAGATCATTAATATCATTCCCCATCCTTGATTTTTCTTTTAGGAAAAATTATTTTTTTCCATAATAAGATTAACTTTATTGAACTTCTTTTTTGTATTTTTGGCCTTACAATATTTTCAAAACAGTTTTAACATTGGTTTCAAAATAAAATACATTTGAGTGAATTATTCATCACAACTAGTAATTTCAACCCAAGAGAAATTTTCATCATTTACTTTTGAAATAAAAGTTTTTTTTGTATAATCATCCCTAAATTTATCATTTTCTTCCCCACATTCATCATATTTATCCCATTTATAAAAATTTTTTCTCATTTTTCATTTATAGATCTTATTATCATTTACCCTAGGATTTGATTTTGATTTTCCTTTCTTATTATTAAATGATATTCTTACCTTTCTCTTATCATTCTAATCTTCTTAATCATACTTTTATCTGTGAAAATTTTTAGATAATTTCCCAATAGCTTCATAGCGAAAAACTTCATTTATAACTTCACATATGAGTATTTTTATGCCTATTTTCACCTTTATTGATAATAAATACATAAAATTATCGAAAACATTATTTTCCACATTTTTTTTCTATGTCATTAAATTATTCATATTCATGAATGTTCTTAGACCTTTATTTTATAGTATCCTTTAATTGAAATTTCCCTATTATCCTTCACCTGGGTCTATATAACAATTTATATAATTTTTTAATAAATAATAATATTTCTAATTAGATGATACAAATAGAGTTTTGGGATTTTTTCCACTAATTCTTAAGCCTCCACAATATATTTATATTGAAATATTCATAATATCTTATAAATAACAATATTATCATCAAGCTTCCCACTAATACATCTTATTGTGCTCACTATGTGATTCACCCTTATAAAGAAAAAATAGATTTATAATAACAAATCATTATATCATTATACTTTAACCCCAAGAGTAATATCTTCCCATAATTTAATTTGATATTCTCTTTATAGATGTTTTCAAATTTTCCCAGATTCCTTTAGACATTCCAACTCAACTAACTTTAATAAATTCACTTATAGTGAGTAGTGAATGTAAATCATTTCTATCTGACCCTTCAGTTTCTAAATTCATCTTATCATCAACTATAAATATAACATCCTCATCCGGAGGAGGAAAACTATATTTGGAAACAATATAAAGATAATAATCATGGAAAAAAAGATATGGCGGTGTTATAACTTTTAAAATATAATAGTTCTTTACATTAAAAAATAGTAATTTCATTACTATTAATTGGATTCAAACATCCTTATTAACTTCTCTTTTATTCATACAAAAGTAAATATTCAATGTATAAATAATTCACAGTCACACATATTTAAATGAATTAACAGAATCTATGTGATAACTGAGAGGGTAAGGTGTGAATTAGTTAACTATACTTCTCTTATATTCATAATTCTAAAAAAAATTACTCATATAATGTTTTTTGTCTTTTTTCAAAACAATCACACAATTGCATTCCTCTACCACATGAGAATTTAGTGGTTTCACTATTTAATAAGTGTGTCTATTACTTTCCATGGTTTGGAAATAATTTAGTACCATACATTATACAAGAAAATAATCTTGTTGGGTGGATACAATAGGTCTGGAATATTTATTCTCTTAGTTTTTACTATTATCAAATCAATAATACATGTGCTTTCTATACTTATTAAATGTAACAATTATTTTTTAAGAACATTTAATGACATTCAATAGTAGGTAACAAATGTTTTCATTGTGGGTCTTGTACTTATTTACTTTTTCTATTATTATAAAAAAAATTCTTTTCAACTTATTATCAGATAGTAGGAAAGATAAAAAACCACAAACCTCATTATGAAAATTCATTTATTTCATTATTCGTCTAATTATTTTGATATTATATTTTTAAAAGACAATAAAATGCCTTAATTTTTTCATCTTATTCCACCTAATAAAAAATATCTTCTTGGTGAAATATTGTTTTTCCTCTCATTGAAACAATTTTTATCAATACCATCTTTTTCTTGTTCTTCAGCTAATATATTCCTTGGCTGGAATCTTTTGTCTCTAAGTTTGGTTCCCAAAATTTCATTCGGTATCTCTATCCAAAATCAATTTTTCAGCACTTCAACTTTTTAACACATCAATAATTCAAATATCTATACTTATAATTCCATGCTATTTATATATTCATAAGTATATGAAATGGTCGGTTTCTAATTTTCATTTCCCTCTGCATGAAATTTGTAACTCCCACAAAAACAAAATTTTCGAAATCTTCTGAAAAATTAGAAAACCAACTTCTTTAAAATAAATCCTTCATACTTAGTGTGAATCAATGATTATCATTCCATGGTTTTTTGACCATTAAAAAATCATAATAAAAAATCACAATATAGGTCATTCAAAAAACATTATAAAGAAATTTTGAATTGGTAAAACATTAAACCACTCAAATTTTATACAGTGAAATTTCATCAATAAAAACATACATCTGATGAGAATATTCTACTAATTATTATTTAAGAGAAATTATTACAATTTCATGAAATACTTCCCCAAACTCTTCCTTGGTCTAATGAATTGTATTAGTACTCTATTTCTTTCCTTCATTTACTAATCCCAATCAAATTATCATTTTAGATAAAAGTTTATAAAGAAATATAACTCACCCAATTCCACTTTTTTAGATTCCAATTTGTTTTTATTTTTTTCTTTGTTCATCTGATTACACGTTTTTCTTTATCGACATTATTTTATTCTAAAATAATCAAATACATTGAACACAGACCTCATGGTGTGGACTTGGTATATAAAAATGACTTTTCTCCCCCTTTTTAACATAATCAAAAATCTCCCTCATTCTAATTATGGTAGAAACATAAGTTATTCAAACACTAATGATATTATGTACTTATGAACTATAAAGAATTCCCAAATTTTATTTTCTCTATATAATTTTTTTTGATGATTTTTTATCTATAATGGCAATCTATAAACACATTTAAAAATCCAGGAAATCATCATTTTTAATGGTCAGTCCAATGGACTTTTTTGTGGAAGTTAAATGGTTCGTTAATTTTTAGAAATTTTAACAAAAATTTTATGATTTAAGTTTAAAAAAAGGAAAACAAATTATTAACAATATTTATTACATATTCTATCATTTTCAAAAACACCTCCATATATTATGGTACCAAAACATGGTACTTAAAATGAGTTGGAAATTTTTTTTCAAGAAAATATTTCATTATTTTCTATTTAGTTCATGAAATGTTTCAATCTTGTCCATAATATTAAAAATTGTTTTATGAATGTTTGTAAATATACATGAATTGTTTTGAAAAGGTGATTTAAATTATCTTTGAATTAATTTAATGTTTTTCAAATGGAATGTTTCAAAATTATTTCTAAACACATTATATTTTCATTTTTACAAAATTTTGAAAGGAACGTTTTCATTTAACATATACAACATTAATGAAGTTTCCCATTATCATGACAGTACATTTCTTTATAACTTCTTTTATATGATTCCTTTTTAATGAAATAAATTTCTTCAAAATTATGGGAAATGTTCATTAAAATGTTATCAAAAGAAAATTATATATTATCTTATTTTCAAATATTGGTTCAAATGTTATTTTAAAGTCATTTCTCATATATGTAAACCTCTTTTAAAGATACTTATGCTTCGATAAATATATGATCTTATGATACCATCCACATTTTCTCTCTAAATTTCTTATAATGATGATTTATGGATGTCTATGAAATTAGTTTCTTTATGATTAATAATGTTATGATAATCCTTTTTGAAACCAATTTATTTTTCATGGGTTATTCAATGATGAAATGGTGAAGTTTTTATGAAACCCATTATCCTTCCATAATTTATGATATGATGATATTATGAATGATTTATAATCTTTCGAAATGCATATTTATGGTTTTTATTATGTGATGGGAAGGAATGGAATTGTATATCCCTTCAATGTGTTGGGTAATGATAGATATATCATAAGATGACAATGAATAGAGTGTGGAGTGAACCTAATTCAGTATGGGGACTTATCTCATATGAATGTATTGGGAGTGAAGTTTATCTAATGAAATAATAAAATGATAAGTGAACCTGATACACTATGATAGTATTCATTGAGATCCTTGAGTATAGAATTTATTTTTTATGGTTAAGTGTATACCATAAACTTATGCCTAATCCTTATCATATGTTCTCTTGAATTAGGATTTATTTTCTATGACTCCACACACTTATGACTTATGTAATTTTTATGACAAATATTTATACCACGATTTAGGATTAAGAATCTTTGACTTATTGAGTATCATTTTTGTACATTATGATTATGTTCTCATAAACATATGCGTGTCTTATACTCACTTATGATGATTGGTTGATATCTCCTATGATTACGCTTATTGGGTATCTAATCTCACCTTTTATTATGTTTCACTTCACAAGGTTAGGAATAAATGTTATAAGTATGTTGTGTCTAAGAATTTTACTATATGAGAAAAACTCTATTGGAGACATTGAAGACCATTCATGAAATGAGATGATTATGTATCTAGTCTTCAAAGAAACTAAAAAGTTATATCTTTGGGGAGTATATTATTATTACATATATTGAATATTATTATAATCTGTCCCAATATTGAAGAATGAAATATTTACATCACCTTGGATACCTCTACACAAGTTCCTATTCTCCATCAGTGATGCTTCGAGAATGTGAAGCATGTGTGGATCCCCACAGAGAGAATTTATCATGGACACTCTGTGAAAAATTGGCATAATGGGAATGGGGTTTCAATGATCAAAATATTATTTTAAGAAACAATATATAGATAATGATAATTGATATTTAAATTAAATTTTTATATAATTTAATTAATATTTGGATATTTTCTAAGTCATTAAAAAATTCCATCGGTTTTATGAAGCTGGTTATGGATAATTTTTTATTTTTATATTCAATGTGAAATATACAAATACATATGGGAGAGCCAGGTAAGGGATAAATCTATAAAAATTTTCTTAACATATTATGGGTTTACATGATATTTGAATAACATTATTTGTAGGTATACATAAAAATGTATTAAATCAACAAGTCATTGGTTAGTGGAATTGAAAATCCAATTTGTCAATTTGATGTTATCAATGGATTTATTTTCTATCAATGAAGAAGATGGATTATGATTTAGGGATAAATTAATTAAATTTGGTTAATTAATTCCTATTTCAAATAATTTTTTAATCACAACAAGTTTTTAGTATTTATAGATTTATAACCATAATTAGAAGTAGTACAAATGTCAGCATAAAATGAAACACATCCACATACAATTATCTTTTTTTATATGTTACAATTTTTTAATTACATTGATATCAATTGAGTCAATTTTTTATCATTAAATTTATTAAGTTATAGTTTATAAAGTTTAATTACCTCAAATTATTCTTCATGAATAGTAGAATAAGACCCCAAATTAGTGGATCTTAATTGGTTGTCTTGAAAAAGTCAATCATTATTGTTAGGTTTTTCCGGAAATATCTATCAATAAGTATTTGAACATTTTTGAGAGGTTATAGAATCTTAAATATTTAAAATAACATATATAATTCATGGTATTATGTTTTATAAATCATTAATCAAGTGTAGTGATTAGATATGATTAAATAATACATGAAATGTTGTGATGATGATCATATATGTTGGAGAGTTGTTTTTCTACATGAAGGATGATTGTTTTTCATAATCTATCTAAGGGAATATCATTTATTGAGGATTTGTGATAATTATTTTTATTTTATTATTAATAATCATATAGAGTAATATAATTATTATTTTTTGAGATCATAAATTTATTATTTGGTGACATTCTTGTAAAATTTTAAAAATAAGAGATCCTACACATCTTGTAATCACATAGATTTAATAGTGACACTATATGTTATGAACACCACCATATATATCAAGATGTATTCATCCACAATGAAGAAAATCCATGTAAAAATAGTCGGGGTATTGTTATGAATTTTTGTTTTGTTGATGAAAAATTCATTTTTCATTTAAAATTTTTAATATGTTTTTTTCATTTAGATATCTTTAGTATTTTCACATGGAATTGTACACCATGAGATTTTTTTTCTTCAAAGATTATTTAATTTAATTAGTTTAAATATGACATGAATTATTTCTTCCTATCCTATAATGAATAGATTTTCTCATTGGATGGAATTATTTTTTCATTGATATGTCTACTATTATGGCTCCCATGATCATGATCTATGTTTATTGGTATGTGTTTGATGAGTATCATTTAAAAATTGATCATAATCAATAATATTTGACCTATCACTTACTGTTTCATTCCCTTATAATATTTATATAGTTAATCGTTCAAACGAATTGTTTCATTCATGTCATCCATGTGGGTTCATCTCACACTCCTACATGTTTCCCTATCCCTTCATTGTTATAATAACTCTACATCTGCTCGAGGGTTAAAATTATTATATTAATTAGTTGTTTGCCTAAGAGATAGAGAACATTTGGTTTTCATTATCACTGAGATATTATTTGAGTTTTCTTAGTAGATTCCTCTATTTGATCATTTCATATTGAAAATAGAATAGATAATATTATTTTCTACTGTTGGCCATCATATAGGTATCTAGTGGAGAGAAACAAAGATCATCGGGTCCTTTGGAGCAGTAATACACATACATGAAGGCGTAGAAAGATACATAGCATTATTTAAGACATCATTCAGATCATGGTAATGTGATACAGAACTATGAGTTTTATATTTGTTTTATTTAATATTTTCTTCATATTATTAATGTATCACTACATGCTACTGTGTAAAGCATGTGGCCATTCAGGAATATAAGAGGGTAAATATTTTTGATGGGTTTGATCACCACCATCATAATTTTATTGGCTCATTCCTCATATATATTTTTTATATTTACTACTTTTTGAGATATTTTATCTTTTAGTTGTTTTATTTTGTAAAAATGAAGTTTTTGGGTGTTTTGTAATGACCTAAACTTTTATAAAAAATTCATTTTTAATTGAATTAAATGACCCATTATGGTTCTAGAAAACACAATCACTTATTTATTTTTATTAAATCCAAACATATTTAAAACCCAAAAATAATTATAATCAAGGATAAAATAGACATTGAATTGTAATCATATTATTTTTATATATATAGTGTTATAACCAAAAGGCCCAGGAGTGAATCAGAGATCCAACCCTTCCAAATTTTATTAAATAAAATAAAGTATAAAGACAAGCATCAAAAGGGGGGTTTTCAAAGATGGGAGAACAACTTCCCACCCATGTCATCGTCAATAAAGCGCACACAACACTCGGGAGCAACAAAGGACCATTCCGAGAAAAAATTAAATGGATTAAATAAGTAGTAACATATCGTATGATGCCCATTTTTCTGAGCTTCTAATTGAGATAAAATCAATGGGATTTTTCCTTTACCAATACCAAGGTGATATCCAATAATTAAATCCTAATAAGACCCATTTTTTGGAAAAACTCAAGCATATCCAGATCTTGCACCAACCATGCACACCAAACCCCCCATTGAAAAACTCACCATCATTCACCTTACCCTTAGAGATTTTTATAGTCTAATAATGGAATATGTATCATGACCCTAATAATATGAATATTAAAATTTTGTTTTTATTATAATAACATTTATATTTACTTCTTATTGTTGGTACATTATAAATTATTTAGACATTGATGTGATAAAACAATTTTTTATGTAATTTTCATTTTCAATTAAGTCATTCCTTTTTATGAATTAATTAATTTTAAAAATGATGAATATTATAATTAAATAATAAATTTTCATTATTATAATTAAATATAAATGATAATATATATTTTATGAACTAAAATGCAATTTTAAAAAGTTATTGAAAATAGTTATTGTCAAAAAAATAAAAAATTTCTCAAAAAATGTTTATTCATATTTTAAAATAGAAAACTAAAATATTTATAAAATCATTTTGATAAGATATATATCATTATGTGTAATCACCAAGTTGAAATTATAAAATAGTTAATTTTTAATAATTTTCTGACATAGTCAAAATCTTGGATAAAACATTTAATATGATATAAACATACAATTTTCATTATGACAACATAATTACCCAAAAGCGATGTAATAAATAATATAAGAAGTATTCACAACAAAATATGTGATTCCCAATTAAAATAATTAATTGGAGGTTATTTGGTAAATTTTATAAAGCCTTTTTGAATCTTCTAAAACATGAAAGAGTATTTTATGTTTTTAAAATCATTTCTTTAAAAACATTACTCACCTACACATCACAAAGAAAATATTGTAATGAGTTCAATACTTAGAATTGTTAAAAAAAGAAAATGAATCATATTTAGTAGAAAAAATGGGAAACCACATGGAAAGTTTTGAGGTTTTCGGTATTTTATTTTATAAATTCTGAAATATTAGTTTCAAAAATAACAAAGAACTATCCTCTTTTTTCCTTTATAAATACACCAAATGCTGGATTCCTACCAAATAAAAAACCTTGGAGATCATTATTACTCTTATCAACCCTATCTATAGATCTCCAAATCTTCCCCAAGCTCTCAAGAAACTCCTCCAAATATTTTTATATCACAAAATCAAGGTAATGGGTTCAATCCTTCTTCTCTTTATTCATTAATATTATTCTTTTTATGAATATTATTTAATATTTTTAATTTTTTGATATGTTTTTTCATGTCCCTATTACTAATAGTTTGATTCCAAAATTCTATAATACCCCATTCACTCACTTTGAAACATCTTATGAACCTTTATGTACTATTTTTATGATTCTATAATTTCACTATGATTTTTCCATGCCAAACAATTGTGTTGTTGATATCATAAATATTTCCACTCAAAGGTGTTCACCAATAAATACATATAATTATTTTATTTTATATTTTCATGTATTTACTCCACACTTCATGATCATAGAATTAAATTTAATGAAATCTTTTATAATGATATATGATCTTCATGGAAAACATATGCAATAACATGATATGATTTGGATTGGTGTACCAAGATAGTACTTCAATGCATTGGGTAATGTTTTAGTTCCATGAGATGCCATATTTGGTGCATGTTACGTTATTATGAGTACATTGTGTTAGGATTTCATTAAGATTAACATTTACTTATTCTTATTGTGTCATTTTTAATGTTGTTTCCCCATTCCCATGTTTCATTTATGTTATTGTTCTATATCTTGCCTCATTGTACTTATTCATTATACTCACAAATTTTATGTATCATTGAAGTGTATATTTTTTAACATGTAATAATTATTCACATTATTATTTTTTATTATCTTACTATGATTTATTTCTCACCTCTTTCTTATGTATTTCATCATGTTTTCCCATGAAATTTTAAGAACTATGGAATATTATGAGCATGTTAAAGAATTTTAAAATAATAATCAAGTACACCATATTATCAGATTTTTTGTAATGTACATAATTTAACAAAAAAAATATACGTATTGGTTTTTTGGGTTGTATTATTTGAAATCATTTTTGATATATCAATAATTAATTTTTAATAATGATACAGGTTGTCAGAGTTTGTATCAGATGAAAGATTAATTATTCTTATGATTGGGATACTAAAACTCAAGATAAGGCTTTAGGGATAACACTAAAAAATTGAGTCTTAAATTAAATTTTTGTATAGTATATAGTAGTTGGTTTAAAAAAAATACATCCTTGTCCAGATGCTAAAATTGGAGATGTCTCTTGCATAGATGTTCCAAGGAGTAGCACCAAAAACATTGTATTGATCTAGACTTGATCAGAAATTGGTGCATGAAAATGGTCCTTACACACCTTGTTTGTAATTACTAGGGTATATTCTTTGGGAAATTCATAATTTCACTATAAAAATTATTAGGTGAAAAATAAAATTACATTATAGTATATGTTATGAAATATGTCTTGGATAACATTGATTAATGCCTATAAACTCCTATCTAAAAAATTTCATTTATAATTTTATCCTTAATGTTTATAGGATTTGTTTTTATGTGTTTAATTTTTTAAAATTACTAATCCCAAATTTTCCATTTATTCTATCCAATGGTTAGACATATGAGGAACTGACTACATAGCCACTATGAAATAAAATCAAATGGCTACTAGAATGAGATTCCTTACCCTATGGGAGAGGGAATTGAAATTTGTTTATGATACTCTCCCATTTGACTCAGCTTCTAAATAGAAACATTAAATAAGTGTAATTCCAAAATCCCTCTATTGAAGAACATGTTTTAATTGAGACATTTATTCAACAAAAGCCTCTGATCATCGATGGATCATCTGGTCCATTAATCATTGAAAAATGGATAAACTCCATTTATGATATATTAAACATCATTCAATGTTCCAATCATGATTAGGTGATATTGGATGTTGATCATATTGAGGGAGAAGTTGATCAGTGATCGACATTGATCAAGAATATGATGCCTATAAATAGATCTAGGAAATGGGGTGGATGTAATCCATGGAAAAAACTAAAAAATAAGTTCCTTGCACTAATAGATTTAAAATGGAAAGGGGTTTCATTTCCATTATGAAAAAAGGGGATTAATCCATCAGAAGATATCTAGATGACATCGCATGACTTGAGGGATATGCCTCCAACATTGCTGTTGGCCTGGAATTTAAAGTTTACTACTTTTGTGGGATAAAACTATGTTTATGAAAATCCTTGGAGATTCAAAACATTGTTATCTATGATGATATTTTCTATTGTTCTCTCAAAGTAAAAATGGATATCAATTAAACTAAAGGGTCTAATGGGGATAATAAGAAAAGAGTGGAGTTTAATTATGGTTGTGTGAAGGAAAAATATAACGATGGTTACAAAATATAACATCAAAATTATAAAAATTGTGGGTATAAGAACCCAATAAATTTCCTAATATAGATGAGGAAATGCATTAGTTACAAGAAGAAGTGTAAACTAGCTTGTGATTTCCTATGTGAGAAAACCACCAATGTAATTGAAGTCTGGAATTCTCTAGTCAACCCTCATCCTATATTCTAATGTTTTAATATCATGGAACTAGGAAACTCTATAAAACACTTCCATAAGCTAAGGTTGTTCCAAGATAATAAATAAACACAACCTATAATGTAGCAAGGGCTTCCATATGCCATCACAACTACTGAGGTGGATACCAAAAATGAAGTGGTTATAAGTAAACTTGTAATTCATTAATAAATAGGTAAAATTCTTTGTAATTATAGTTTTATGAATTATTTCATATCAAATATGTTCAGTAGAACTATTAACCCCCCCCCCCCCCCACAAATAATGGAATCAGTGTTGTCAGTGAAAATGGTAAATGGGTAAATTACTACATCCCAAGTATATAACTCATCTCTTATGAAAATTAGTGTGATGAACTTCCCATTAAACCCATCTATAATAAATTTATTGTAATTTAATGTGATTATTAGTATGTATTAGATTTTATTATTTTTATCCAAGATAAATTTCTATGATAAGTAAATCACTTTACATATCCGAAATCATCTAAAATTATGTAAATGTACAATTTGAGTGATAAGTATTCTTTATAACCAACATATAAAGTATGGATATTATTTCCCACTAAGAAAGTGTAACGACCCAAAATTTTGAATAAATCTTGTTTCCTAATTTTATGTGTTATTTTATTTTATTTTTATTCTCAAAAAAAATGTTTCATTTGATAACATGAGTATAATTAAAATGAGACCATTGGGTTTTGACTGTTATATGACCATTGGTCAATATGACCGCTGTAAACTAAACGTTTCGATTATTGTCTCTAAATACAAGTAATCTTGGTTAATAATTATAGAAAGAAGATTTGATGGCCTCACCCTGTAGTCTTGAACCGATCGAATCCCATCTAATAGAACATGGGAAGGAGGTTGCACCACTGGGCTTTTCTATGGACCAAACCCAAGCCGAACATCATCGTGTGAAGCTAGAATGGAATCTCCATTGCGAGAAGTTCAAACTGATAGAAATTACTACTCGTGCGATGTTAGCCGAGCCTCCCTCAGATTCTCTCACCTTAGCACACATTACACTTAGGTCTTATGCTGGTGTGATAAGGGGATATGTAAGGAGACCGTAACTGCCTTGTGTAATCCTTTGTTTTAAATAAATATTGTGATTTTTTTTATGATGAAGTTTATAAATTTTTAAATGACCGGATAAATATAGTATGAATATTATTGATGAATTTTAGAAAAAGGATATTTTAAAAATGTTTATGTAAACCTTAAATAATTAAAAATGTGTAATGATATTCAAAAAATGGTCTTCTACAATTATGTTCAGTACGAAATTTAGATTCTAATAAGATCAACTTAATTTTTGATGAATAGTAAATTAGGAATAGTGATTTTATGATTAGGATTAGTAATGTGTCCAAATAAATTAGTAATCTCACTTAAAGAACGTATTAATATAATCTAGGCACCTTGATTAAGTAATGTGAATCAATAAAATGGTTAAATAACGGTTTCATAAATTATTATTCAAGTATTAGTTTTTTCAGGTGAATAGTATTTTTTAATTAAAAATTAAATTAATAATATTTAGAAAATTATTTTTATAAAATGGATTTCATTTATGAACTCAGATCATTGATATTATGTTAAGGTAATTTTTGAGGTTTTTTGTGAAAAAAATGAATTTTCGGTGAATAGGGTATTTATTTAAAAATTAAATAAAAAATTAAATTAAAAATATTCAGAAAATTATTTTTATAAAATGGAGTTCATTTTTGAAACCAGAGCATTGATATTTGGTTAATGTGAAATTTTGGGATTTTTCTGAGAAAGTTGAATTTTCAGTTAATAGTAAAAATACAGTTTTAGGGTTTCGGTATGTTTAATGACATCATAACTATATCACGATGATTCCATGAGATATTTTAAGGTATGGTAGACCATAGGTTATGTATTATTGTATTTGTGGCCCCATGTGGCCTAACTCCATGGGGAATACCCTGGGAGAGCACATGGTTTTGAGAAAACAACTTTTGAGGTGTCCCTTGGCCATTAATGTCTTGTCCCTTCACTTTCCCTATAAATACCAAGCCATCCTCTCATCAATTTCGACTCCCCACTCTCCCCCAACGAATTTTGGGTCTCATTACCTCCCAAGGAGTCCTCCCAATGTGCCACCAAGCCCTCAAGGTCCCAACCATTGAGTTTTAAGAGTTACGTTTTAAGGTAAGGGATCTGACCTCTCTCTTTCTTTTAAAGAAATATCTTTAAGGTTATTTCATTTATGCTCCATGTTCTTATGTTAAAGACAGTTATTTTATACTCATCTTACTTCCCTTTTCATGTTCGTATAATGAGAGATCCCCTATTACTCTCATTATTTCTTTTTATGAAGTTTTAAGTGGCGCCGTTAGGCTGCCGAAATTTTTGTAATGGATTCTTTCTCCATTCTAATTTTCAAGATCTATTTTCATGTAAAGTATTTAAAGTTACTTTTTATTATGTTGGGGTATGATCTATAAATTTATCATACTGATTTTTTATGAAAATATGATTAGAGACCACATTTTATCTCTTCAATTCAGTATTTTTAAGTTTTATGTGGTGCCGTTAGGCTGCCGAATTTTTAAGTAGTTCTTTCACCTTTCTTCTTTTTCAAAGTTCTAATTCCATGTCAAGTGCTGAAATTTTCTTTTTATTATGATGGGGTATGATATGAAAATCTATAATACTAATATTTTATGTTCATATTATGAGATACCCTATTTTATCTCTTCAATTCAGTATTGTGATGTTTTAAGTGGCGTCGTTAGGATGCCGAATGTTTAAGGGGTTCTTTCACCCTTCTCGTTTCAAGATCTATTTTCATGTCAAGTCTTTCATGTTTATTTTTATTATGTTGGGGTATTATCTATATATATATCATACTGATATTTTATTCTAATATGATGAGAGACCCCATTTTATCTCTTCAATTCAGAATTTTTATGTTTTTAAGTGGCGCCGTTAGGCTGCCAAATTTTTAAGTGGTTCTTTCACCTTTCTCCTTTTTCAAAGTTCTAATTCCATGACAAGTCTTGGAAGTTTCATTTTATTATGTTGGGGTATGATCTCTATATATATAATACTGATATTTTATGTTCATATGATGAGAGACCCTATTTGAACTCATCATTTCATTTTTTGTTGAAGTTTATGTGACGTCGTTAGGCTTTCGAATTTTCATTAGAGAAATATTATTTTTGGTCTTCCTTTCATGTTCTTCATTTCATATGGTGTATTTTTAAATTTCATTACCATGTTCTTAAATCCCTTATATTCTTCCCCTATACTGTTTTATGGGTCATTTATAAATGTTAGACCCATGTCCCATCTCTTTCCAACATTTTATAAAACCCTGTAACATAGCCGTTATGCTGCAAACTTTTCATCTAAAAATGTCTCTCTCTTTTTCTAATGTTATTTTATTTTATTAAGTGAATACTCAAAGCTATCTCTTCTATATTGGTATTCATATATATACCAAAATGTTCTATTTTATATTCTGTAATTTACATACATGAATCCCGCTTTCCCTTTTCAGTGGGTTTAATGTGACATAAAGATAATGTCTTTAAAGGAGTTTTTAAAACGTGATGATTATGAAATGAATCCCATTTATTTTATGCTATATAGATTGTTTATGAAATTATTTATGATGATATATGTGGCTCATATGATAATAAAGACATGTCAAAGGTTCGCCCAGATAGCGCTCTAATGCATTGGGTAAAGGCTTAATCTCTAGAGATGAACTTTTAGACTGATACCTTAGTGAATAACCTTGGTAATTTTTAATGACACCTTGGGGATGGACCTTGGTGAAATGAAATGATTGTAAATATTAAATTTTGTAGCCAAATATTCAAGGTATGAAAAATGTTATATTTATTATGATATATCTCATGATTTATTCCTCATGCCTTAAAGTTATTTTCATGACCTTATTGAAGTAATTCAAGTTCACTAGTAAAATGTTTCTCTTGTTTCCCTTACTGGGCCTTATGCTCACCCTTTCTTTTGATGTATGTCCTCAGGTTATGAGATGCAGTAATGAACCTAGGATGAACATGAGGAGAAGCCTTTCAAGTGTTTAAGAATAATGTTTTATGTTTTCATGTTTTAAGTTCCCGGACTCTAAGACACTAAACCTTAATGATCCTCATTTTTTTAAAATGTAATGAAAGTTTATGTGATAAAAGGCGAGATTCTATAGAAAGTTTATCATGAAAAAAGGACAGATTCTAAAGAAATATGCATTTTTAAGATAGTACCATTATGAGAGAATATGCTGATGTGATCCCCTAATAATTCCCTAATATTCCTCAGAGATAAGAGGTTGAATTTTCAGTTGATATTATACCTAGGGATTTTCATATTTTCAAGACTCTATATAGAATGGTTGTTATACAACCTGAGGATCTTAATAAAAAACTATACAAGAATATAAAGGACGGTTTCATTTTAACAAGATCTTCACAATGAGGTGAACCATTCTTTTTATAATGAAGAATTATTGGCCAATGCTTCATTTCATTGTTTATCATGAGCTCAACAAGATCATTTTAAAGGACAAGTATATTTTCCCATGGATGGATAACTTGTTAGGTCAGCTACATGCTGCCCAATACTCATCCAGGGTTAATATTCGATTAGGTTATTATCATATATGTGAAAATTATGAGGATATCCCCAAAAAAAATATTTTTTAATGGTATATGAACTATGAGTTCATATTAATGACATTCAGACTCATTAATGATCCGATGATCTTTATGGACTTGATGAATAGATACATTAGATTTTACCTCAAAAAATTTGGACTAGTACTTATAGATGATATTCTAATATACTCTAAAATCAATGGTGATCATGAGGAGAATATTTTAACTATTCTAAGCAACATATTAAAAGAGAAATTTTATGAAAGGTACACAAAATGTGAGTTCTAGTCAAAAGAAGTGTCATTATTGGGCCATATTGTCACATTTAATAGAATATCTATATACCCTTTAATGATATAAGAAATTAAAGGATGGTAGATTCTAATATATGTGACAGAAATATATAGTTTCATTGGGTTATAGGGGTACTATCATTTATTTTTATAAAATTTATCATTATTGTAAAACCCTCTAAACATGATAACTTAGAAGGGAGTAATATTATTTTGGGAATAATGAAACTAAAGAGATCTTCAAAGTGCTAGTAAATAGGCTTATCATGGAACATTTATGTACACATCCCACAATGTGGGGAAATTTTTGTGGTATACATATGATTAGTATTAATACAGTGTTATGATAAATCTAATTGACACAGACAAAACAAGAAATGGCCTCATCCAACAGGTTCTTACCCTATGAATCTCTTTTATTAGTGGTAACATAGGAGATAAAATCACTCTAATTTTAATTTTACCATGATTAATTTGATATCCAATAACTAAATGATGAGAAAAACCCATATATAAAAAATTTTCCTTCTCAGTGAGATAATGACCCAAACCATGTACACTGAACCACCCCATGAAAATATCACTATCTTGAATATTAACCTCATAGATTTTTCTGGTGTAATAAAAGGATACGTTTCAAAACCATAACAATAAGAATATTTCTATTTTATTTTCTATAGAATAATGGTTATATTTACATCTAATTGTTGATTAATTATAAATGATTTTGACATTGATATGATAAACTATAAATTATATTTTTTGAATATGAAATTTAAATTAAGACATTCCATTTTGAGGCATTCATGATTTTTAAAATTAAATTTAATTTAAATAAAAAATGAAATTAAATAATTTTTATTTAATATAATTATTAATATATTTTTTATTAATTAAAATGTATTTGTTTTAGGGGTTTAAAAACTATTATTCTCAAAAAAAACCCAGTAATTCTATAGAAATGTCAATTCTTATTTAAACATTAAAATTTCACTTATTTAGAAGATTAATTTGGTAATTTAATATTACTTTTTGGAATCATCATTTCGAAAATATCCAATGGAAAATGTTTCTTAATTTTCTAATATAGTCAATGATTCGGGTAAAATTTTAAATATGTTATAAATATTTGATCTGTATTTTGACATCTTAATAACACAAAATATATATAATAAATTCTATAAAAGGAATCCACAACCAAATATAGGATTCCTCCTTGAAATAATGTGATTTTGAGGTTATTTATTAATTTTATAAAGATTTTATGAATCTTTCAAAACCTATATTATATTTTATTGTTTAAAATGTATTTCTTAAAAAGAGTGGCTCAATTATACCAAACCAAGGGCGATAAATTAATGACTTTGGCCCTTAGACATATAAAATTATTAAAAAAATCCATTTGATAGGAGTCATGGGAAGACACCATTCGATGGTTTTTTTGTTATTTTATTTTATATAGTAAAAAAATCTATGTTTTTTAAATAGTAAAGATATGCCCTCTATTTAACTATATAAAACCACCAAACTTCACATTTTTATCCACTAAAGAAACTTATATAATTTCCCTACTCCATCCTCCCCTCCATATATTCCTCTCAAGCTTCCACAAATTCTAAGGAATCTCCTCCCAATATGTTCAAATCACACACTCATAGTAAGGTATCCATTCTTTCTTCTCTTTATTCAAAAATATTTTTCATTTTCATCCTTTTATTTCCAATTCCTTATATAGGAATATGTTTTTAAGAATCACTATTACTATCAATTATATTTTCAAATGTTGGCGAGCCCCTTTCTCTATCATTAGAAAATTTTATGAACATTCATATACTATTTTTATTCTTTTAAACTTTCACTATAAATTATCCTTGACAATCATTTTTATTGTGAATAACATCTCTTTTTCCAATTAAGAGTATTCACCTAGACATACTTATAATTATTTTATTTTGTAATTACTTATATTTAGTTATACCTACCTTATTTTGGGGTTAAATTTAATGAATTATGTTATGATACTATATGATCTATGTGGCGCACTTATAAAAGTACATGATATAATTATTCTGGGTAAGCCCAAATAGAGAACCAATGCATTGGGTAATGTTTTCGTCTCATGAGATTCTATGTATGGTGTGTAGGTGTGCATCCTTATAAAGTTATATTGTTATGTATTTATGGTTATCCATTACATATTCTTATCATTTCTGGTTTAATGTTGTTTCCACATTCCAATGTTTTCTTTATGTTATCAGGTTATATCATTATTCATTGTTCATGTTCATGATTTTTAGCCCTTCGAAATCTCGTTGAAATACCTATTGTATATCTTGTAATACATTATTAATATTATAACTTTTCTATTCTTGTATTTTGAATTATATCTATCCCATTTCATATTTATTTCCTTATTTACTCTCATGCTTTTTTTAAAATTATGGAATATTATTATCACGTTAAGTAAGTTTTAAATGATGTTGATGTACCCCATATTTTATGTTATTATGTAATTTACCTAATTTCACAAAGGAACTAGAATTATCAAACTAATAAAATATATTATCTGTATCCTTATGTAATAAATAAAGAATTCATATGTAATAAATATAAGGCCTGTAATATGTTCTCATGGGGCACATAGGTATGACATGTAATGATTCATTTTACATCATTATGTATAGTTATTTCCTATTTATTTCATTAAAATATTAAGTTTAATTCATACTACTATACTATTGTTTCAATTTTTATAAATATAGTGGTTTATATAATTCCTTCAACATGAAACAACTATCATAATGGGTCTTGACCATTGTATAGGGAATACTATTAAAATGCATCCCTTAGTATTTGGAATCTAAGTAATTTAAAATAGAAAAATATTTTATCTGAAATCTAATATGGATAATCTAAATAGGGATAATGATTATAATCTCTAGAGGATTAAAATGCACTTGATTTTGAAACATATTAAAATTATTGATTATTTTTACGGTCTAAAAAATAATGTAACCACCATGTCCACCGATTGAAAACCAATTGTTAATATTGTTAATGTGTTGGTTGATATCCTTAGGAATTATCAAAGTCTTATACAATTCAATTTATGAGATAAGATTTTTCTATAAGTTACATATAATACTACTATCACCAGAATATTCTTTAATATTGAGGACTTATATATTTAAAAACTCTATCTAGAAGTATACAAAATAAAATTTGATGGTATAACTTTTGAATGTGTCTAAAAAATATAGTTAGGACTCATATTGATTACTTTAATAAATCTTTGTAAGACTTATCTAATGTATATTTCAGGACTATTTATGAATTCATGTAAATTATCTATTAAAATCATTAGAAAAATCATATTATTATTTAAACAATTATATGATATACGGTAGGGATTATCAATTGTTTAAATAGGTTAAATGTATCACCCCGAGATTTTGAGTATAATTTTTTTTGAATTAATTTAACATTTCAATATTTTTTATTCCACCTAATAGTATATGCAGTTATTTATATATATAAATATATATTAAAACACTGATTCAAACATTCCTTTCACACACAATACCAACTTGTCTTGTGGAACACAGATTACCAACTTGGTTTCCATTATATGCAATACTAACTTGGCTTGCACTACAAACAACACTGACTTGGCGCACGATACAAGAAACATTGAGTTTCATTGAAATATATCTTTTCATTATATTAATTATTTAAATAAGATAATTATAAATTATCAGTTAAACATAGTTAAAACATATTTTAAAATATTGTTATTTTATATAAATAAAACATTCTTATAATGAAAGTTCAAGTTTTTAATAATGTCATGTCATGGTAAATATATTTTATTCTTGAATGAATCTATTTTAATAATAAAATTTATTTTATAAACATTTATAAATTGAATTGGATTAAATAAAATAAATTTTTGAATTTCTAAATTCCAAAATAACCATTGTTTTATTTTTTATATTTTTCTAAGAAACATGATTTTTTATGAATACTGAATAAGATTTCTTTTTAGTTAAAAAGTACCTTTGTTACAATTAATTATTAATGCCAAATAGAATTATAAATATGTCTTAATGTCCTATTAGATTAATATTTGATATGTTAATACAATTTAATTTGTTATAATCAATTTTAGTTTGAAAATAAATGTAATACCTTAACAAACTTTTTAACTTTTCCATACTTCAAAACCCTCTTATTTCATCCCATCTTCGGTATTAAGAATAATATTAATTTTTTCACCACAATGAATAGAATTTAAAATTTTTGATATACACCATTTTATTTAGTGTAATATTTTTATTCTAAAAAGACCACATTAATTTTTGAACTAAATTATTAATAAAAGAGATTAAAATTAATCACATCAATTGAGGCATAATTTAGCTAAATTAGGTACTATTCCTTAATATTAAAAGCCAAAATCACCTATAAACTAGTATAAACCCGATTATATGTCCATATTTCGTACATAAACATTCCATTAGTTTTTTTTTGTTTGGTATGAATTTTCATAGGTAAGAACATGTGCACAACTAATCTATTTTGAAAAAAAAACCATGTGAGTCTTTTTCCTTCCCTATAAAAGACACTACTTATTTCCAATCCTCAAACCTATAAAACAATTTAATTTCATCCACACTCTACCCAAGTAGCCTCCGAATATCCCTCCTTTAGACCTTTAAGACTATATTTGGGAAGAAACCCTCTCAAGGAATTCATTTGTGAATAAACACAAATGAGTTACCTCATTTAGAGGAACTTTCTTCTTACTAGACCGTTTCTTTTATTTCCGGTTTCACCTATACACTACCTTTATTCCCATATTGTGAGAAAAAACATTATACTCAATATTAAATGGTGTTTTTATTTATATATCTGACTTACACTTACACACACTGTGATCTAACAGATGTTGAATATAATATTTCTATGTACGGCGAACTACTGCCTCATGAAACGATGAGAATTCATTTTACTTTACCTCTAATCATGGTGGCCCTTATGATGGAAAATATATTTATATATGTAATATGTTATATTTATTATTTATATAGTATTATTTATTTATTTTAGAAAACAAATCTTTTTTCATCCATTTGGGGGTAGTACGATAATCTCGTTTGAGGAAGTTTGGTCTACCTCCCCCTCAAATTGAAGTGATTTATTCACAAACCACATAGAATGTGCAAAATATGGATTTAAAGAAAATATATGCTATATATGCTATATTCATGATAATTTAATAATTATTTAAATATATAAATATATACATATTTCATTTACGTACATTCTTTTAATACGACAATAAAAATAGGAAAAAACATTCATGCTAACATACAACTTACTATCTCCATGAATAGTGTATTCCATTTCATAATTCATTATGATATAAATTGTTAAAATATTAAATTACTAGATATAAATTAAATTTATATAATTAAATTTATATCATGATATACATTATTATTCATTATATATGTATAAGGACCAATGATACAACAAATTAAGACACATGCGAAGAATGAAGAAAATATTACCCGAAGTGAAAAATTAACATAGAATCTTTAATAAGTGGGTAATGTAATATAATAATCAAACCATATATTGTATTATGTAAAATTATATTATTCATTAATATATGTATAATATGTTTATATTTATTATACATTAATCTTGTAGAATTACGGAGAGAGTTAAGACCCAAGGTTAGCGGATTATCATGTCAATTTAAATTTGCATGAGATAAAATCTATGTTTGCCACTCTTTTATTTTATATGGTACTAAGAATAATTTTCTAATATTTAACCAATAAATAAATTTATTTGTATTTAAATATCCATATTATGGTACTTATTAATGTGTTTTATGTTTCCAATGATTCCAAATAGGTAAAAATGATTTTATCCCAATTTTCCTTCTTTGGTACTCATGTTTTGTTATGCAGCTAAACTCTTTTTAGGGGGTTCATATACTTCCATTTTACATTCCATATCTTGAATATCAATATTTTCATGGTATTATACGTTTCATTTAATTATCTTTCCTTATATGGTGAGCATGACCACAAGATACCATGTTATAAGAGTTTATTGAGACTATCTCATTTCTTTTCGAGATTGTTTATGGTTATGATTCATTTGATGAAATAATATTATCCATATCTCTAGAATATTCATGATTTTTCTTATCCCCTGTTATTTCATGATATACTCATGTATTGGTACCTTTCTCTACACTTTGTTTCATATTTTATTTAATAATGTGTTTTTAGGAAAGCATAACTTTACCCTCTCTTCAGTCGAAAATCTATTATTTATAAAACTTGTTTTAAAAAATATTATACCATTCCCCTATAATATCTAAATATACTTTTTAACTTCTTACATTTTAAAATTATCTTAAAGGGAATGTAATTTTCTCTATCTAAACAATGAACAGATTTTTTCTATTTATTATATGAAAGGAATGTTCTTTTTACCTCGAACAACATGTATAGATTTACCCGTCATTATTTCTTTGATGATCCATTAGAATTTTTAAAAGTTTGATCATTAAGAAAATGTTTTTAAAAGATATTTTCATTGAAAATGGTTTCCAAAATTATTTCATGTCTTATTTTCAGGTTCTCAAAGTGTATTCAAATAAAGGTTTTTAAAAACGTTTTCAATATTCTTCAAATGTTTTCAAAGAAATGGGTTTCAAAAAGATTTCAAGATTTCATTAAAAAAATTCAAAGAATTTTCAAAGAAATGGTTTTAAAAAAGTTTTAAATCTATATATAGGTGTTTTCAAAGTGTTTTTGAAGGAATTGTTTTAAATTTTTGAAATCTTATTTTATAGCTTTTCAAGGAAAAATTTCATCAAAATGATTTCAAAAGTTTTCAAGTAATTTTATATGAAAATAATTTTTCAATGGTTTTTTGTATTAGAAATCCTTTTTTTAAAATGAACGTATATTTTCCTCAGATATATTTTTAGAGTTTAATCTATAAAAATTTCAATTCTTATCTAAAGATTAAAATTTCACATATTTAGAAAATTAATTTGGTAATTTAATATTACTTTTTGGAATCATCATTTCAAAAATATTAAATGGAGAATGTTTCTTAATTATCTAGTATATTCAATGTTTATGGTAAAAATTTAAATATGTTATAAATATATGCTGTGTATTTTGACATCATAATAACACAAAATATATATAACAAATTCTATAAAAGGAATAAATTACCAAATATAGGATTCCTTCTTGAAATAATGTGATTTTGAGGTTTTTTATTTTTTTTATAAAGCCTTTATAAATCCTTCAAAACCTATATTATATTTTCTTTTTTAAAACTTATTTCTTAAAAAGCATGACTCAGTTATAAAAAACCAAGGGTGATAATTTAATGAATTTGGCCTTTAGACATATAACATTATTACAAACAATCCATTTGGTAGGAATCATGGGAAGACACCATTGGATGGGTTTTTAGTTATTTTATTTTATATAGTAATAAATATATGTTTTTAAATAGTAAATATCTCCCCTATATTTTCCTATATAAAACCACCAAACTTCACATTTTTATCCACTGAAGAAAATTATATAATTTCCCTACTCCATCCTCCCCTCTATATATTCCTCTCAAGCTTCCACAAATTCTAAGGAATCTCCTCCAAATATGTTCAAATCACACACTCGTAGTAAGGTATCCATTCCTTCTTCTCTTTATTCAAAAATCTTTTTCATTTTCTACCTTTTATTTCAAATTCCTAATATAGGAATATGTTTTTAAGAATCACTATTACTATCAATCTTATTTCCAAATGTTGGGGAGCCGCTTTCTCTCTCATTATAAAATTTTATGAATATTCATATACTATTTTTACTCTTTTAAAATTTCACTATAAATTATCCTTGACAATCATTTTTATTGTGAATAACATCTCTATTTCCACTCATGAGTATTCACCTAGACATACTTATAATTATTTTATTTTTTAATTACTTATATTTAGTTATACCTACCTTATTTTGGGGTTCAATTTAATGAATTATGTTATGATACTATATGATCTATGTGGCACACTTATAAAAGTACATGATATAATTATTCTGGGTAAGCCCAAATAGAGAACCAATGCATTGGGTAATGTTTTCGTCTCATGAGATACTATGTATGGTGTGTAGGTGTACATCCTTATAAAGTTAAATTATTATGTATTTATGGTTATCCATTACAAATTCTTATCATTTCTGGTTTAAAGTTGTTTCCACATTCCAATGTTTTCTTTATGTTATCAGGTTATATCATTCCTCATTGTTCATGTTCTTGATTTTTACCCCTTCGACATCTCATTGAAATACCTATTGTATAACTTGTAATACATTATTAATATTATAACTTTTTTATTCCCGTATTTAGAATTATATCTATCCGATTTCATATTTATTTTTTTATTTAGTCACATGCTTTTTTTAAAATTATGGAATATTATTATCACGTTAAGTAAGTTTTCAATGATGTTGATGTACCCCATATTTTATGTTATTATGTAATTTACCTAATTACACAAAGGAACTAGAATTATCAAACTAATAAAATATATTATCTCTATCCTTATGTAATAAATAAATAATTCATATGTAATAAATATAAGGCTTGTAATATGTTCTCATGGGCCACATAGGTACGACATGAATTGATGCATTTTACATCATTATGTATAGTTATTTCCTGTTTATTTCATTAAAAAATTATGTTTAATTCATAATCCTACACTATTGTTTCAATTTTTATAAATATAGTGCTTTATATAATTCATTCAACATGAAACAACTATCTTAATGAGTCTTGACCATTGTATAGGGAATACTGTTAAAATGTATCCCTTAGTAATTGGAATCTAAGTAATTTAAAATAGAAAAATAAGTTATATGAAATATAATATGGATAAGTTAAATAGGGATAATGATTATAAACTCTAGAGGATTAAAATGCAGTTGATTTTGAAACATATTGAAATTCATGATTATTTTTATGGTATAAAAAATCATGTAACCACCATGTCCACCGATTGAAAACCAATTGTTAATAATGTTAATGTGTTGGTTGATATCCTTAGGAATTATCAAAGTCTTATACAATTCATTTTATGAGATAATATTTTTCTGTATGTTACTTATAATACTACTATCACAAGAATATTATTTAATATTTAAGAATTATATATTTAAAACCCCTATCTAGAAGTCTACAAAATAAAATTTGATGGTATAACTTTTGAATGTGAATAACAACTATAGTTTGGAATCATATTGATTACTGTAATTAAACTTTTTAAGACCTCTTTAATGTATATTTCATGATTATTTATGAATTTATGTAAATTATATATTAAAAATTTTATAAAAATCATATTATTGTTTATACTATTATATGATATACAGTAGGGATTCTCAATTGTTTGAAGAGTTTAAATGTAACATCCTGAGATTTTGAGAATAATTGTTTTTGAATTAATTTAACGTTTCAATATTTTTCATTCCACCTAACACTATATGAAGTTATTTATATATATAAATGTATATTAAAACACTAAGTCAAACATTCCCTTCATACACAATACCAACTTGTCTTGTGCTACACACATTACCAACTTGGTTTCCATTATATGCAATACCAACATGGCTTGCACTACAAACAACACTGACTTGGCGCACGATACATAAAACATTGAGTTTCATTGAAATATATCTTTTCATTATATTAATTATTTAAATAAGATAATTATAATCTACTAGTTAAATATATTAAAAACGACTTTTAAAAAATTGCTGTTTTATATAAATAAAACATACTTATAATGAAAGTTCATGTTTTTGATAATGTCATGTCATAGAAAATATATTTTATTCTTGAATGAATCAATTTTAACAATAAAATTTATTTTATAAAAAATTATAAATTTAATTGGATTAAATAATCTAAATTTTTAAATTATTAAATTCCAAATTAACCATTGTTTTATTTTTTATATTTTTCTAAGAAACATGATTTTTTAAGAATACTGAATAATATTGCTTTTTAGATAAAAACTACCTTTCTTAAAATTAATTATTAATGCCAAATGGAATTATAAATATGTTTTAATGTCCCATTAGATTAATATTTGATATGTTAATACAATTTAATTTTTTTTATAATCAATTTTAGTTTGAAAATAAATTTAATAACTTGACAAAATTTTGAACTTTTCCATACTTCAAAACTCTCTTATTTCATCCCATTATTGAAATTAAGAATAATATTAATTTTTTCACTTAAATGAATAGAATTTCAGAATTTTGATATACACCATTTTATTTAGTGTAATATTTTGATTCTAAAAATTCCGCATTAATTTTTGACCAAAATTATTAATAAAATGGATTAAAATTAATCACATCAATTGAGGTCTAATTTAGCTTAATTAGGGACTATTCCTTTATATTTAGGGTCAAAATCACCTATAAACTTGTATAAACCCCATTATATGTCCATATTTCATACATAAACCTTAAATTATATAGTTTTTTTGGTTTGGTAATACTTTTCTTAGGTAAGAACATGTTCACACCTAATCTATTTCAAAAAAAACCATGTGAGTATTTTTCCTTCCCTATAAAAGTACACTACTTATTCCCAATCCTCACACCTATAAAACATTTTAATTTTATCCACACTCTTCCCAAGTAGCCTTCGAATATCCATCCTTTAGAACTTTAAGACTATATTTGGGAGGAAACCCTCTCAAGTAAACCATTTGTGAACAAACACAAATGATTTACCTGATTTAAAGGAACCGTCTTCTTACCAGATCCTTTCCTTTATTTCCCTTTTCACCCATACACTACCATTATTCACATATTGTGAGAAAAAAACATTATCCTCAATATTAAATGGTGTTTTTATTTATGTATCTGACATAGACATACACACACCGCTATCTAACGGATGTTGAACATATTATTTCTCTGTAGGTGGGTATCCTTGTAAAGTTATGTCGTTATGTATTTATCATTATCCTTTACATATTCTTATGATTTCTGGTTTAATGTTGTTTCCACATTCCAATGTTTTCTTTATGTTTTTAGCTTATATCATTCCTCATTGTTCATGTTCCGGATTTTCACACATTTTACGTCTCATTGAAATACCTATTGTATAACATGTAATACATTCTTACTATTAAAACTTTTCTATTCTCGTATATAGAATTATATCAATCCCATTTCATATTTATTTCCCTAGTTACTCCCATGCTATTTTAAAAATTATGGAATATTATTATCACGTTAAGTACATGTTAAATGATGTTGATGTACCCCATATTTTATGTTATTAGGTATTGTACCTAATTACACAAAGGAACTAGAATTATCATACTTAAACAATGTATTATCTGTATCCTTGTGTAATAAATAATGAATTCATATGTAATAATGATAAGTTTTGTAATATTTTCTCATGGTGCACATAGGTACGACATGGATTGATGCGTTTTATATCATCATGTATAGTTATTTCTTGTTTATTTCATTAAAAGATTAAGTTTAATTAATATTCCTATACTATTGTTTCAATTTTTATAAATATAGTGGTTTAAATTTTTAATTCAAAATGAAATAACTATCTTAATGGGTCTTGACCATTGTATAGGGAATACCATTAAAATTTATCCATTAGTAATTAGAATCTAAGAAATTTAAAATAAAAAAATGAGTTATCTAGAAATCTAATATGGATATGTTAAATAGGGATAATGATTATAAAATCTAGAGGATTAAAATGCTCTTGATTTTGAAGCATATTGAAATTCTTAATTATTTTTATGATCTGAAAAATAATGTAACCACCATGTCCACTGACAGAAAACCAATTTTTAATAATCTTAATGTTTTTGTTGATATCCTTAAAAATTATCAAAGTCTTATACAATTGAATTTATGTGATAATATTTTTATGTAAGTTACTTATAATACTACTATCCCAAGAATATTATTTAATATTAAGGACTTATATATTTAAAAACCCTATCTGGAAGACTACAAAATAAAATTTGATGGTATAACTTCTGAATGTGACATAGAACTATAGTTAGGACTCATATTGATTACTATAATAAATCTTTGTAAGTATTAGAAAATGTATATTTCATGATTACTTATGAATTCATGTAAATTATTTATTAAAAACATTTGAAAAATCATATTATTGTTTAAAGGATTATATGATATATGGTAGGGATTCTCAATTGTTTGAAGAGGTTAAATGTAACACCTCGACATTTTGAGAATAATTGTTTTTGAATTAATTTATCATTTCAATATTTTTCATTTCACCTAACACTATAGGCAGTAATTTATATATATAAATATATATTAAAACACTATGTCAAAAATTCCTTTCACACACAATACCAACTTGTCTTGTGCTACACACATAACCAACTTGGTTTCCATTATACATAATACCAACTTGGCTTGCACTTCAAACAACAATGACTTGGCGTACGATACATGAAACATTGAGTTTCATTGAAATATATATTTTCATTATATTAATAATTTAAATAAGCTAATTATAATCTATCAGTTAAACATAGTAAAAACTAATTTTAAAATATTGTTGTTTTATATAAATAAAACATACTGATAACGAAAGTTCAAGTTATTGGTAAAGTCATGTCATGGTAAATATATTTTATTCGTGAATTAATAAATTGTAATAATAAAATTTATTTTATAAACATTTATAAATTGAATTGGAAGAAATAAACTAAATTTTTGAATTTATAAAATCCAAATTAACCATTTTTGTATTTTTTTTATATTTTTCTAAGATACATGATTTTTTTATGAATACTAAATAATAATGCTTTTTAGTTAAAAACTACCTTTCCTACAATTTATTATTAATGCCAAATGGCATTATAAATTTATTTTAATGTCACATTATAATAATATTTGATATGTTAATACAATTTAATTTGTTATAACCAATTTTATTTTGAAAATAAATGTAAAACCTTAACAAACTTTTGAACTTTTCCATACTTTAAAACCCTCTTATTTTATCCCATCATCAGGATTAAGAATAATATTAATTTTTTCACTACTATGAATAGAATATCAAAAATTTGATATAAACCCTTTTTTAGTGTAATATTTTGATTCTAAAAAGACCACATTAATTTTTGTCCAAAATTATTAATAAAAGTGATTAAAATTAATCACATCAATTGAGGCCTAATTAAGCTTAATTAGTGACTATTCCATAATATTAATGACCAAAATGACCGATAAACTAGTGTAAAACCCATTATATGTCCATATTTCATACATAAACCATCCATTATTTAGTTTTTTTGGTTTTTTAAGAATTTTCTAAGGTAAGAACATGTGCACACCTAATCTGTTTCAAAAAAACCATGTGAGTCTTTTTCCTTCCCTATAAAAGGACACTACTTATTTCCAATCCTCAAAACTATAAAACCTTTTAATTTCATCCACACTCTACCCATGTATCCCCCCAATAGCCCTCCTTTATACTTTTAATCCTATATATGGTAAGAAACACTATCAAGGAATCCATTTGTGAACAAACAAAAATGAGTTACTTGATTTAGAGGAACCGTCTTCTTACCAGATCATTTCCATTATTTCTTTTTTTCACCCATACACTACCTTTATTCCCTTATTGTGAGAAACAATCATTATTCTGAATATTAAATGGTGTTTCTATTTATGTATCTGACTTAAACTTACACACACCGTGACCTAACAGATGTTAAACATATTGTTTCTATGTACGGAAAACTACTGCCTCACGAAACGATGATCATTCATTTATCCTTTAGCACCAATCTTGGTGGCCATTATGATGGAAAATATATTTATATATGTAATATATTATAATTGATATGTATTTAATAATATTTATTTCTTTTACAACACACATCTTTTTCCATCCATTTTGGGGTAATACAATAATCTCGTTTGAGGAAGATTGGTCTACCTCCCCCTCAAATTGATGTGATTCATTCACAAACCACATAGAATGTGTTAAAGATTGATTTAAAGAAAATATATAATATATATGCTATATTCATGATAATTTAATTATTATTTAAATATATATATATATATCATTCTTTCTTTTATTACGACAATAAAAATAGGAAACAACATTCATGTGAACGTATAACTTACTATCTCCATGAATAGTGTATTCCATTTCATAATTCATTATGATATAAATTATTATAATATTAATTTAATGGATATAAATTAAATTTATATCATTATATTTATATCATGATATACATTATTTAGTCATTATATATGTATAATGACTAATGATATAACAAATTAAGACACATGCGAAGAACAAAGAAAATATTACCCGAAGTGAAAACTTAACATAGAATCATTAATAAGTGGGGAATGTAATATAAAAATCAAAACATATATGGTATTATGTAAAATTATATTCTTCTTTAATATATTTATAATAAGTTTATATTTATTATATAAGAATGTTGTAGAATTATGGAGAGAGTTAAGACCCAAGGTAAGGGGATTATCATGTCACTTTTAATTTGCATGAGGTTAAATCTATGTTTGCCACTTTTTTATTTTCTGTGGTACTAAGAATAATTTTCTAATATTTATCCTATAAATAAATTTAGTTGTTTTTGAATATCAATTTTAGGGTACTTATTAATGAATTTTATGTTTTCAACGTTTCCAAACAGGTAAAAATGTTTTTATCCCAATATTCCTTCTTTGGTACTCATGTTTTGTTATGCAAGTAAACTCTTTCTTGGGGGTTCATATACATCCATTTTACATTTCATATCTTGAATCTCAATATATTCATGGTATTATATTCTTCATTTAATTATCTTACCTCATATGGTGAGCATGACCCCAAGATACCATGTTATAAGAGTTTATTGAGACTATCTTATTTCTTTTCGAGAATTTTTATGATTATGCTTCATTTGATGAAATCATATTATCCATATCTCTAGAATATTGATGATTTTTCTTATCCCCTATTATTTCATGATATACTCATGTATTGGTAACTTTTTCTACACTTTTTTTTCATATGTTATTTAAAAATTTATTTTTAGGAAAGCCTAAATTTACCCTCTCTTCAGTCGGAAATCTATTATTTCTATAAATTGTTATCAAAAATATTAGACCATTCCACTATAATATATAAATTTAATTATTAACTTCTTCCAATTTAAAAGTATCTTCAAGGGAATTTAATTTTCTCTATCAAAACAAAGATCTTATTTTTCCTATTTATCATGTAAAAGGAATGTTCTTTTGACCTAGAACAACATGAATAGATTTACCCATCATTATTTCTTAGATGATCTATTAGAATTTTTAAATGTTAAATCATTAAGAAAATTTTTTTAAAGATATTTTCAAAGAAAATGGTTTTCAAAATTATTTCATGTTTTATTTTCAGGTTTTCAAAGTGTTTTCAAAGAAATTGTTTTCAAAATATTTTTAAGATTATTCAAATGTTTTCATAGAATTGGTTTTCAAAATGTTTTCATGATTTCATTAAAAAAATTCAACGAATTTTCAAATAAATGGTTTTAAAAACGTTTTAAATCTATCAATATATGTTATCAAAGTTTTTTGAAGCAATTTTTTTAAATTTTTTAAAATTATTTTATAGGTTTTCACGAAAAATTTATCAAAATTATTTCAAATATTTTCAAGGA
The DNA here is from genome assembly GCA_963277665.1 of Viscum album. Taxonomy (NCBI): domain Eukaryota; kingdom Viridiplantae; phylum Streptophyta; class Magnoliopsida; order Santalales; family Viscaceae; genus Viscum; species Viscum album. The sequence continues at coordinate 1,016,686,758 of OY728153.1, read as the reverse complement.
ATTTTATATTCAAATCATTTTCAATGGTTTTATGTTATAAAAATCCATTTTTTAAAATGAATTTAAATTTTCCCAAAGAAATATTTTTATAGTTTACATAACAATTATATTCCATCTACGATGATGTGTATTTATTTTACTCATGATTATTTAGGAAATTATAGTAAGGTTCCATTCATATCCTTTATATGAAAGAGTTATTTTTAATGTAATTCTCTTTATGAAGCCTATTTATATTTCATTTTTAATATTATTTGGAAACACACTTCATTCATGTGTTATTCTACTGATGAAATTATTAATAAACTAGTATCATTTTCTGTAGGTTATTATATGTTTACATGTTTATTCTATCAATTTTATTTCTTGGGTTATCATATGTTTTGTGGTACATGTATGTGTGATTTCATAATGTGAAGGGTGGGTCCTATATCTTTATCCAATGAATTAGGAAAATATTAATATCTCATTAAGATTGTTTGGAAAGGAATGTGGGTTCAACCAGTTCATTTAAACAAGGCCAGAATGAGGGTTTACTTAGTTTAGTAAAACATGGATAGAATGAGGGTTACTCAGTTCAGTAATACAACACTAGAATGAGGGTTTACTTAGTTCATTAATACAGGGATTGAATGAGGGTTTAATCAGTTCAGAAATATAGGGTTGGAATGAGGGTTACATGATTTACTAATACAGGTCTCGAATGAAGGATACTCGGTTATGTAATATAGGGGTGGAATGAGGGTCACTCAGTTTAGTAATACACCGGAATGGGGGTTACCTAATTTTGAAAAGGACTTTTTCCACTAAGATGGTCTTGGTAGTGATGCCTTGACTAATTTGGAAATCATTATATTCTTATGTGATTTTGATAATTCCATGTTTTATTCCTACTTTATGATTTCATGGATTATGATCTTTATTTTATTATGATTCATGTCTTACAAACTGAAAATCATTGTGCCATGATCGCTATTATGATATTTGATATGTAGGGTATGATCTTATATCTTCGTGATCATGTCCTCGTACCCCTTATGATCATATTTATTATTACATGTCTTGCTTGTTTAAAATTAATAAATATTTGGGACCTCCCCATTTTGTGGTTTCCTTTAACTAAACATGACTAACAATGTTTACCTTAACCTACTCTCAGACTCACCAAGGAAGAGAAAGAAGGATTTCACTGAGAGTTTGGGTAATAGAGACCATAGAGGAAAGGTGATTGGGTTTCATTTCTGTTAAGAATGATGAAAGAATCAATGATGTGAATGTCTTAGTGAAACAAGAAGGTGTTTTAACTATGGAAAGGAAAGACACAGATCATGTGACTCTAAAAGAAAAATGAAATGTTTGGTTTTGGAAATGAATGGGGATTTTCACCACACTAATTTGTTATCAAAGGATAAGTGTATTAATTATTGATAAAATGGTCATCATGTAATCCAATATCACAAGAGGAATGTTCATATAGAGAATCATCAAGGTAGTGAGAGTAATGGTTACATTACTGATGATAATTAGAATAAAGATAAAATGTGAGGGAAAACAATATTGTGCAATAGGATGAGGTAGAATTTTTAATGGATTAAGGATGAAGTAATCTAAGTATTTAAGTATTTTGATTCCAGAATTAAGAATGGAGAATTATGTATGGATTTTCAAGTTTATGTTTTTCAAAGGATTTACAAGAATATGTTGAATTGTAAAAATGTACTAGAAAGGTTATCTCAGGAAAGATAACATTTTTACCCAGGGAAGGTAACCATTAACATGTTATTTATGTTAAGATAATGTAGTATTGATAAAGATATCTGGGATATGAAAAAGTAAATCAGATAATACTGATTACCTTGGAACTATGTAAGGACATTTTTATAGGTGTTTTATGATACCACTGATGAAGTTTACAACATTTTTTTATTTAAAGATTAAATCTAATATACTTCTGAAGGAGGAAGCATGCATGTTTTCCAAACAGATTTAAGGTAATTCTATTTGTTACCATGTTTCGATAGAATATATGGTGAGGTTATTCACATGATTGGAACATGAAACCCAAGAGCTAATTTTTGTGTATAGGGTAATTAATGTTAATCTGATTTCATGACTCTCTTTCAAAGGTTTTTTATTTTTCAATTGATGAAGCGTAATAAGGTTAACCATTCATGAAAAGCTAATGTAAATATTCAGATAAAGTATTTGTGCTCTAATTTTGTGTTGAAAACATTAGTTAAAAGGGATTATAAGGGTTTCATTCCTACCACTTCCCATACAATGTCATATTTAATGTATATTTTTTTAAATGAATATATATTTATGACACACTATTACTGTTAATTTTTATATATTAATTCATATTTTTTAAGTGACAAATAGTTATAATTTTGGTTCTTTTATGGGCCTTAAGATCAATTTAAAGGGTATTTTAGTGCTTTATGAATCTATGTTAAATTGCAAACATTCATTCCATGAGGTAATGGATGTATTAGAAATTATTCAGAGCACCAAACATGAATGCAATTTTTTTATAAAAATTATCAAGAATTAATCAATGATCTGAAAGTGATAAAAAATATATGTTATAATAATTCCTTAAATTCCATTAAGCCAATGGCTTAGGGAATAGTCAAAAAATTTATGACTTTGAGGACCTTAATTTTCCTTTGATAATTCATTGTTTAAGATTTATGACCTCAATAACACCTTATAAATATTTAGTCATTTCCATCATGTCCAATTTTTACTCCCAACCTAATTTCTTCTATGTGGAAACCCATCCATATGTTACTTTGGGTAACCATTATGGTTCCAAATTTCCCATTTTAAGGGACGCTTTAGTATTCATTGTTACGACGTGGTTTCATATGAATGATACTTTTAATTACTAAAACATTGATACCCCATAAAAATGTTGATGGTTAAATTCATTTTAACAGGGGTAGAATGTAACACACTAGGATTTTGAGAATTATTATTTTTGAATTAAATTAAAATTTTAATATTTTCCATTTCACATGACACTAGTAATATATATATATAGTAAAACACTAATTCAAACATCCCTTTCCAATTCAATACCAACTAGTCTTGCACTACACACAATACCTACTAGGTTTGCGCTACATGAAATACAAACATGGCTTGTTCTACAAGAAACAGTAACATGGCATACGATACATGGAATCCTAGGTTACTATGAAATATCTATTTTTATTATGTTAATTATTTAAAAAATATAATTCTAATCAAGCCATTAAACATAGTAATAAATAATTTACAAATATTTTAGTTTTATATAAATAAAATATTTTTATAATGAAATATAATAATTTTGGTACAGACCTTTTATGTTAAAAATGTGTTTTCATGAATGAATCACTTTTCATTATAAAAAAAATTAGACAAATTTAAAATTTAATTCTAAAAATTAAACTTAGTTTTTTAATTCATACCATCAAAATTATCCTAGAGTTATTTTTTGGGATTTTTCTGAGAAACGTAATTTTTTATTAATAGTGACAAATATTGTTTTTTAGTCAAATTTTTTTATTTTTTTTTCTATTTAATTACTAATTATAAATGATATAATAAATTCCATTAATGTAAAATTATATGATTATTAAATCTATGAAAAATGTTTTTATCACGAACCAGGCCGGGTCGTCGTCCGACCCGGCACCCGACCCGATCTTCGACATGACCATAGGGGAGTTCTCGATCCCCACGGGCTGGCACAAGTGCCCGAGTATCAAAAAAAACTTGGGAATGATTTACTAGAAATGAATGATAAAAAGACAACTCATAAGATAAATAAACTAAAAATGGAAACAGACAACCAAACACAACTTTAAACTATCAACAGGTTTAAAGTCTACAATTCAACTAAAAACCGAAAGTGAACAACAACAAGGATAGAGAAAACTAAACTTCGATACCAACCTCCCCAAGACATGAGGAGCTGCATCCCCAAGTTACTCACACCAACCTGCACGCGAAATCCAACAACATCTGAACAACTATCACTGATCACAACGTCACAACATGGAATACACAAGAAACAAAGTCTGCATACACCCAAAGGTGTATGTAGGGTGTGAGCCAAAAGTCCAGTAGGACATCACCCAAATAAAAGGCTCCACTCATAAACATTAAATGACAAATACATTTGGGGGATAAATAAATAAAAGGACACCAAATCTTAAACAACTTTAAAGAAATAGTTTTTATCAACAAAACTAATTTTAATGAAAACAACTTAATCAAAAATAAAACACCATTGTAGTTAAGAAAACTCAATCCTTCAAGAGAACCAAAATTCTATACCACATTCCAACAGTGAGTGTATAGTAATCCAGGAGAAATAAAAATGGGAGAGGCCCTATAGGTACTATAAAAATGAATGGGACCCTAGAACCTCGCATCTTGGTGAATAGTAGTATAGGAACCACAACAAAATACGTTCTCATGAATGAGCCACTAATAGGGAAACACATCCATAACCTAGTGGTCTCCAATAATCATCCTATTTTTAAATAGTGTTTTAATCATCAAACTAGCTAAGTGAAACCAGACCAAAGCCACTTCCGAATCACTAGCACGCTTGATCTATTCCACCCACATAGTACCCGGGCTTCCCTATTTGTGCTCAAGATGTTCAAATATCACATTTCATGTCAAAACCAGACAAATAAATCAAATAGGGTGTAAATAAACCCAACGCCACACTTCCACGAACACAAAAAACCATTTGACAAAGTACGCACGAAAAAGGCTTTACCCAACTCAATTTAAAACAATTTTTGCATTACAAATAATTCTTTATTAAACATATTATATTCTTTGTCAAAAAATTATTTAAAAATAATAAAAACATGAATAACACAAAATAAACAACTTGGCCTTCCACCCTGACCAAACATACCTAACGCCACATGAAGAACACAACCTCCACAACTCGCATCAATTAATAACTCAATCTCACAGTTAAAAGAACATTTTACCAATTAAAAAATACTAAATATGTTATTACACAATTCCATAAGATGAAACAGGGCTTTAAACACCAAAGACGCACTAAAATTCTCTTTTCGGATAAAACACATATGAATGCTTCACCATAACATAAACCGTGCACTTTGCGCATTTTCACAGAACAAATGCAAAATTTATGAAACACTAGTAGATAGTTCAATGTGGGGTTTCACAGAAAAAACTCATGCTTAAATCAATTTCACAAAAAAAATAACAGCACATATTATTAAACACAAATGATTTAATAAAAACATGTTTCCAATCAATGAACATACCAGCACCACATAACCTACTGCTAAACAAAAACAATGCATTGAAAAACTTCAAGATAATCAAATCCGCACCCATAAAAATTAATCATGTAATATTATAAATTAACTAAGCAAGAAAATTAACTTATCAGATAATGTTTAAACGTGTAACCACCTACCTCGATGTAGCAGACTTCATAAAAAATGGTGCGCATGGATCGTCGCCCACCAACCGCAACTCAAACAAATCCAAATTGACCATAAATAAAACAATTGAACCAAAACATCAAAAATTATCCAAAAATTGGTTGAATTATTCAATCTCACTTAATGTACACCATAAACTAACCAAAGGTGAATCTTTAATTTTGAAATCGATCCAAGACAATTTAAGTTCAAACCCTAAAATCAGATCATATACCCACTAAAAAAACAAAACTGAAAGGAAAAAAACAGTAAGGAGAAAGACTTAAACGAGGGGGGGGGGTTTCTCTGGATGGAGTAGGACCGGGCTGTTCAGTGCATCGTTGGACGAAGCAGGATGGTGGAAGAGTGCCGCGTCACCAGACAGAGTAGGGGCGGGTTGTTCGGCTCTTTGCTGGATGAAGCAGGAGGGCAGCGGTTCCGAGCCGGATGTAGGGGGTCCAGCGGGGTTTTGAGCTGGAAGGAGGGGGTCCAGTGTGGATCCGAGCCAGAAGGAAGGGGTGTGCGGTGCCAGAGGAGAATATTCCTTCAAGGAGGGGTCAGAGCGAGAGAAACTGAGGGAGGGGTGAAGCCTTTGACGGGTGAAGGAAAAAAATGGGGGAAAGGAGAAGCTATGTCATGACACAGGAGAAAAAAAGATAAAGAAAAAAAATAATATAAATAGAACTAAATAAAACTAAAAACCAAACCAACACCAATAAAAATAATAATTTTAATAGTATTCTTAATAACATAATTAAAATAATAATAATAATAATAATAATACTAAAAATCTTAATATTTATGATAATATTATTAATATAATTAGAAATCGTAATTCATTTTATTCTTTCCATTTTATTTTTCACTAACTACCTTATTAATATAAATAAATTTCATTTATTTATGAATAATTATTTTTATTTAATTATGTGCATGCCAAGAAGGCGTGCAGATAACCGAGCGAGGCCACACTGTGACCCAAGAAAGGTCACACGGTTTCGACAGCAGTGCGATGAACGCCGTAAAAGACAAAAAGTGTGTTTCTAAATAAGAATTCAAAAATTTAATTCGGGTTTCACACAGACACCCCCATACCAAGAAAAAATGATAAAATAATTAATTCAAAAGAGGTGGCTGTGACAATTCTCCCCACCATAAATCTTTTCTTCACTGGAAAGCCACAAATAGAACCAAACCCCAAAGCAGAAAACCACACTCCCTTAAGGTTCAAAGGGGGTCCGCACAAATGCCAAGAAAAGAGAGGAAAATGTATCGTGCTCAGAGAGAGTGACTCAAAGACAACTTCAAGAAACTCTAAAAAGACTTTCTTATATGTGTATCCCGCTCCAATGAGCTAGAACGCCGCCAGTTGACTGATCAAGGAAACGAACTCTCGCACTCACGGAATCCAACTTCACAAGGCGAAACATCCCAAGCTCTATTAAACGAAAATCACACCATTTGGCTAGAATGAACAAACAAGGTCAAACCACATCCAATCAACACTTTTATCACTTATCACCAATAAATCATTAGAAACATAACCAAAAGGTCCACATGGGGAAACCCGAGGGGATCCCCACCATTTAGAACCTACCAATGCCCAAGGAGAGACTGGAGGACTAAAACAGGGAGGTCCGAGCGGACTCACCACCATTAAAGAAAATTCCAACACAGATTCATTCCAGAGACAATGGTGTGAGACCCAACGTGGGTATCCCCACCATTAGAACTATCCAAAGATACAGAACTTTGAAAATTTCCCGACAGTGACCAAACTCACCACCACAAGGGGTGGGGAGGGCAGGGCCCAACTACTTGGGCGTCAAAACCATGACTCAAGACAAACCAACATCTTCAAATCCCTGGAAGAGCACTATTCCAACTTTGAGACCAACATACCCAAAATATCTCATCAGGACAACTAAAGAGATATCATTCAGTGGAATGCAACCCCCAAGACTCTAAGGCACTGAGACGACCCCACCTCTGCATAGTTACGGAATCCTTATTCACCCAAACGATAAGTTTGGAATAGAATAACTACATGAAATGATTTAAACTGCTTTGAAATTCAACACCAATAACAAAACAAAATCAGGATCCAATAAATTATATGTGTTCCTAACCACGTGTTAGCTGCCCTCTGAGGCCTATGGCTGGAGACCGGATGTTTGAATCATCTCTTTCCTTGCAGTCAGGTGTCGAAGACTCCCGAACGGAGCTTCTCCTTCTAGTTTCACACATAACTATACCGCAACCGAGGCAACACCAGAAAACACAACACATTACGGCATCCAACTTATCATACACAAAATATTTACCAATACAAGAGCTGAAATGGTGCATGCGCATCACCCTTTATCACACTAAATGAGAACACGACACCACAAACCGTCACCTAAACATGACCATTATTGTTGATAGGATCATTATACAGAGCGGGACTTCAAAATGAGTCTTAAAAAACACGCGATTCCTGCGATCGACCATAGCATCCCCATATGACTGGGTCATACACACTAGTGTCCTAACATAGACCATTAATTAAATGAAACCAATGAAGGACCAAAGGTTATTTAGAATAGTGGCTAGCACCGAACACTCAATGATGCTTCCACCTTTCCTCCCTAGAATCTCCTTCACCGTTTCCAAATAGAACCTTCAAATTTATTAGGTCAAACTTCACCCTTGACAATCAAAGTGAACTCACACTACAAGACATCACCGAAGATGACCCTTGTATCTGATGAAAATACTATAAATCCCTTCAAACTGGTCAACACTGAAAATTCTGAATTGCCTTCACCCTTCCCCACTGGAATTCCTTTTGCCGTTTCCAGGGGGAACCTTCAAACATGATAGTGTCAAACTTCATAACTAATGAGTCATAAAATCAAAATACCAAAACACCCTTCAACTCCCCTCGCGTCTGTCATCCTGCTGTGAGAGGATCTGCTTAGTTGAAAAAGGGAGGGGTGGGTTTAATTCTAGAATTCAAGAAGAGATTCCTTTGATCAACTAGAGGGTCGGCCAAGGGCGATTTTCCTATGGCTGCACCTCAATAACATGTCAATTATTTAAGGGTGGCATACACAAGTCAATAAATAAAACCATGGACCCAACAAATCTTGTCCAATGATCAAGACCTACCACAAAAGAACACCAAATGTACAGCGGGAACCACTGCAAGGGCTCCCCGATGTACTTTTCAAAAGAATTAACTAACTACTCGCTTGCATACCAACTTACAAAAAAGGGAATTAAAACTCATTACACAAATCATCCAATAAGATATTCATCTCAAAATTCCTCACACCCAACATTTCCAAAACCGAAGGACATACCATACAAACATTGGTTGTTTAAAACACCAAACATTCCCTTTAACAAATCTTTTTGAAAAGGGACGAAGCTGGGGGATTTCGCCACCAACAATGGTGTCCCATGTGCCTCACACATGAATGTTCTTGTGCCACATTGGAACCAACCTCATATCCGTCCAGGCACTCATTCGCACATGCAATTAACCATTTCTCTTTTCATATACACTCATGTATGTGGTTTCCCACGAGAACAGCAATGGATCAAAACCAAACCTTTCCATTTTTTTGAAAACCAAAACATTCAACCCAAAATTTTCAAACCATTCACATAATTTTTTTTAATGCGCTTCATTTCAAAATATTTTTGAAGACCAAATAATTTTTACTTAAAAACCAAATTTCCACAATTCCAAAACAAATAAATGTGAAACGGTGCAAGAGAAAACTAGTGTTAGTGGGTGACTGGTACATATGGTTGGCTACCATACGCAAATCACGCCACTGCCACATAGAGTATGTTAGGACAGTGTCCCTAGTTCCAGAAGGCATTCCAGACACTGCGATCTCACTAGGACCACTAACTCTACTCCCTTTTTATTTCCCCTACAGAAGATTAACTGTAAGGGCCAAAGACTCAGACAAACCTCAACTTACTTTGGTAACTCGAGTCCCGCCACGAGGTGTGATGGCCAGGCACCTTACTTGTAGCCAGGATGTCGGATTCCAACAACTCTAACTCCAATCTACCGTGACTCTATCCCAAAAAACGAGCCAAGGAGTAAGCCTCCTCTAATACCATTTTGTCACGAACCAGGCCAGGTCGTTGTCCAACCCGGCGCCTGACCCAGTTCGCGACATGACCAGAGGGGCTTTCCCAATCCCCACGGGTTGGCACTAGTACACGGGTATCAAAACACTACAAGGGAATGATTTAACTGAAATAAAAGATAAACAGGAAAGTCAAAATATAAACAAACTAAAACTAGAAATAGACAACCAAACACTTTTTTAATCTACAAACAGGTTTAACGACTACAATTGAACTAAAAACCGAAAGTGAACAACAATAAGGATAGAGGAAAATAAACTCTTATTCCAACCTCCCCGCGACACGAGAAGCTGTATCCCCAAGATACATACACCAACTTGCACATGAAAGCCAACAACATCTGAACCACCATCACTAAGCACGATGTCACAACCTAGAATACAAAGGAAACAAAGTCTGTGTACACCCATAGGTGTATGTAGGGTGTGAGCCAAAATCCCAGTAGGATGTCACCCAAATAAAAAGGTTCCATGAATAAACATTCAATGTCAAATACATTTGTAGGCTAAGTAAATGAAAGGACACTAAAGCTTAAACAACTTTAAAGAAACAGTTTCTATAAAGAATACAACTTAAACAAAAATAAAACACCATTTCAGTTAATAAAATTCAAACCTTCAATAGAACCCAAATACTACATAACATGCTGATTGTGAGTGTATAGTAATCCAGGAGCACTAAAAATGGGATACGCCCTATAGGTACTAGGAAAATGAATGGGACCCTAGAACCTCATGTCTCAGTGAACTATAGTATAAGAACCACAATAAAATATGTTCTCGTGCACAATCCACTAGTATAGAAACACAGCCATAATGTAGTGGTCTCCAATCTTCATCAAATGTTTGTTTAGTGTTATAATCGTCAAACCAGCAAAGTGAAACCGGGCCAAATCCGCTTCAAAATCACATGCTCGCTAGATCTAGTCCACCCACCTAGTATCCAGACTTCCCCTTTTGTTTTCAAGATGTTCAAATTTAACATTTCATGTCATACTCAGAAAAATAAAACAAATAGGGTGTAACATAAACCCATCACCACACTTCCACACACACAGAAAACCATTTGACGAAGTACGCATGCCAAAATACTTTACCCAACTCAATATAGAACAATTTTTTCATTACTAATAATTATTTATTAACCATATTAAATTCTTTGTCAAAAAATTATTTAAAACGAAACATAACACAACTAATGAAAAAGAAAAAACTCAGCCCTCCACCCTGACCAAACATACCAGACGCCACATGAAGAGAACCACATTCACCACTAGCATCAATTAATAACTCAATCGCATAGTTAAAAGACCATTTTATCGATTAAACAAAACACTAAAAATATTATTACAGAATTCCAGAAGATGAAACGTAGCTTTAAACACCAAAGACGAACTCAAATTCCCTTTTCGGACATAACACACATGAATGCTACACAAGAACATAATCCACGCACTTTTCATATTTTCACAAAACAAACGCAAAGTTTATGAAACACTAGTGGACAGTTCAATGGGGGTTTTCATTGCAAAAACCCATGATTAACACCACTTTCACAAAAAAAACTAACTACACATATTATTAAACACTTACGATTTAATAAAAACAATTTTCCAAACAATGAATGTACCTACACCACATAACATACTTCTAAACGAATAAAATGCATAGACAAACATCAAGATAATCAAATCTGCACCAATAAGATTTAATGATGTAATATTATAAATTAACTATGAAAGAAAATTAACTTATCAGATATTGTTTAAACGTTGAACCACGTACCTCAGTGTAGCAGTCTTCACAATAAATGGTGTGCAGGGATCATCACCCACCAACCGCAACTCAAACCAATCCAAATTGACCCTAAATGAAACAATTGAACCAAAACATCAAGAATTAACTTAAAATTGGTTGAATTCATCAGTCACACATAATGTACACAATAAACGAACAATAGGTGAACCTCAAATAGTGAAATATAACGAACACAATTTATGTTCAAACCCTAAAATTAGAACATAAACCTACGGAAAAAACATCAAAACTCAAAAGAAAAAAACAGCAAGGAGAAAGACTTAACTGAGGGGGGGGTGTTCACCGGACCCAGAAAGAGCGGGTTGTTCAGTGCTTCGTTGGATGAAACAGGATGGTGGCGGAGTGGCATGCCACCAGATGGAGCAGGGGGCGGGTTGTTCGGCTCTTCACTGGATGAAGCACAAGGGTAGTTGTTCCGAGCTGGAAGGAGGGTGTCCAGCGGGGTTCTAATCCAGAAGGAGGGGGTCCAGCGGGGTTCCAAGCTGGAAGGAGGGGTGTGCAGCACTGGACGGGAGGTGTTGCAAAAGGAGGGGGTGGCATGAGATATCTCGAGGGAGGGGAGAAACTTTTATTGGGGAAGGAAAAAAATGGGGAGAAGGGGAAGCTAGGTCACCATGAAAGAGATGAAAAAAAAAAGATAAAGAAAAAAATAGAAAGAAAACTAAATAAAACATATAACAAAATCAACACCAATAATAAAAATAATTTTAATAATATTCTCAATATATTAATTAAAACATTAATCGAAATAATAATAACAATAAAAAAATATTAAAATTATTATTAATAATATTATTATTATTATAATTAGAACTCGTAATTAATTTTATTCTTCCCAATTTATATTGCGATAACTATCTTATTCATCTAATTAAATTTTATTTCATTTTCAATAATTATTTTTATTTATTTAGTTTCACGCCACGAAGGCATGCGGATAACCGAGTGAGGCTGCGCGGTGACCTAAGCAAGGCCGCGTGGTTTCGATAGTAGTGTGTTGAACGCCGTAAAGGCCAAAATGTGTGTTTCTAAATTAGAATTCAAAAATATAAGTTGGGTTTCACCCAGACTCTCTGATACAAAGAAAAAATGATAAAATATTTAATGTAAAAGAGGCAGGTGTGACAATTTCATTCATTGTATCCTCATCGTTCAAACTCTTTTTCTTTATTTCCCTTATTCAACCGTCCACTCTATTTATTACATTATTGTGTGAAAAAATCAGTATCCTCCATATACTTGTATTCTTTATGTAAATTTTATAATCTACACATAGACACACCTCCATCAAATGGATGTTGAAAATATTTTCTCTATGACGGTGAACAACTGCCGCCTGAAATGATGATTGTTCATTTCTCTGTTACCACCAATCATAGTGGACATTATAATGGAGATTATATTTATATATATAATATAATATATTTATTATTTATTTAAGAATATGTATTCCTTTAATATCACACTTATTTTTACCTTCCTTTTTTATACAATAATCCCATTTGAGGAACTATGGACTTTCGCCCCCTCAAAGTGATGTTATTCATTAACACACCACATAGAATGTATTAAGGATGGTTTTAATGAATTATATGAATTATACGATATGTTAATGATACTATAATAATGATATATACATATATATATATACAATTATTTATAAAGATAATTTATTTACATTTTTTCTTTTAATACAATAGTAAAAATGGAAAACAACATTCATGCAAACATACGGCTTACCATCTCCATCAACGGTGTATTCCATTTCATACTTCATTATTAAATAAATTATTATATCAAAAATCTAATGGATATAAATTATATTTATATCATGATTTAAATTCTGTAATCATTATATAATTATAATGACAAATGTTATAACAAATAAATATGCATTCGATGAAAAAAGAAAATATTACCTAAAGTGAAAACTTAACATAAGATCGCTAACAAGTGGGTAATATTCGGTCATAATAAAAGTTTATATTTTATTATGTATACTTATATTATTCTGTAGAGTATTTATATTAAATGTATATTTATTTTACTGGAATATTGTATGAGTTCAGAGAGAGTCAAGACATGAGGTAAGAGGATTTTCATCTCCCTATTAATTTATGTGAGATATCAGCAATGTTTTCTAATATTATATTTTGTGTGGTAATTCACATGATTGTATTTTATTTATACTATAAATAAATTAATATATATTCACATATCCATTTTATTATCCTTCTTTTATGGGGTTTAATTTTCAAAAGTTTCCAAATTGGTAAAAATGTTTTTGTCGCAATATGCCTTCTTTGAGATTCGCATTTTTTATGTACTTAAACACTTTTTTCGGAGTGTATATAGTTACATTTTACATGAAATATCATGAATCTTATTATTTTAATGATATTATATGATTCATGTAATTTCATTTCCTTACATGGAGAGCATAATCCCAAGATACCATGTTATAAGTGTTTATTGAGACAATCTCGTTGCTTTTCATGATTTTATTCGTTTATGTTTCATTTGATGAAATAAAATGATCTATATCTCCACAATATTCATTAGTTTCTTCATTAAATATTATTTCAGGATATACTCATGTATTGGTACCATTTTATACTCTCTGTTACATATTTTGTTTAAGAAATTATTTTTAGCATGCCTGAATTCACCCTCTCTTCGGTCAGAAATCTATGTTTTATAAAAACAGTTTCCATGAATATTATACCATTCCATAGTAATATCAAAAACAGAATTTTAACCTTTTTATCTTTTGCCAATCACTTTAAGGGAACATTCTTATCTCTTTCCAAACAAAGGAACTGTTTATCCTTTTTACCATGCAAAAGAAATGTTCATTTGACCTCATACGACAAGTATGGATTTACCCAACATCATATCATCATATATATCTTTTAATATTTATATGTTTACTCATTATGAATTTTTTTTAAAATATATTATCAAATAAAAAGGTTTTATAAATTATTTCAAGTCTTATTTCTATGTTTTGACAGTTTTTTGAAATAAATGGTTTTCATGAAGTTTTTAATCATTATACAAGTGTTGAAAATGTTTTTAAATAAATGGTTTTCAAAAAAATTTCAAAAATTCTTTATATGACTTCAATGTTTATAAAAAAATGTTTTCAAAACTTTTTAAAGACTAATATTGTTTTTTCAAGGTGTTTCGAATGAATTGTTTTTCTAAAATTTTTTGAAGCTTGTTTTCTAAGTATCCAAGTAAAAGGTTTTCAAAATTATTTTATAAGTATTCAAAGAGTGTTATAAGAAAATGATTTTCAAATGGTTTTATGTTTTAAAAAGACATTTGAAAATAAGACATGATATTTTCCACAATAAATGTTTTAAAGGATACTTCAACATTATTTTCAATCTATGACGACCTCTAGTGATGTTACTCATACCTTTTTTGGAAATGATATTATAGTTCCATTAATATCATTTCTATGAGTGATTTATTATTATTTTATTTATTTTTAGGGACCTAGTTTCTCTTTCATGGGTTATATGCTTTTGAAACAAACTTCTTTAATATCGAATTTTATTTCATGGGTTATGATATTTTTTGTGGAAAATGTATGTATGATTTCATTTTGTGACTGGTGATACCTATACCCCCTCCAATGAATTGGGTAATGATTTGTATCTTATAATATAGACATTGCGGGAATGAGGTTTTGATTGGTTTAGTAAAACAGGGCTTGAATGGGGGATTACTAAGTTTAGTAATACAGGGCTAGAATGAGGGTTTCTATGTTCAATACTACAGGAATAGAATGAGGGTTCATGTAGGTTAATAATATATAGATGAAATAAGGGTATACTCGATTCAGTAATAAAGGTCTGGAACAAGGGTTACATGTTTCAGAAATATAGGGATGAAATGAGGGTTACTCAATTCAGTAATATAGGTCTCGAACAGGGGTCACTCGATACAGAAATACAGGGTTGGAATTTGGGTTACCCGATTCAGTAAAGGACTCTATCCAGTAAGATGGTCTTGTTAGTGGTGCCTTGGATAATATGGAAATCATTAAATGCTTATGTGTTTTTCAAAAACACTAACCTATTACGGTACTCTGGCATTTAATTATTTAATGTACTAAATATTAATTTTATGTTTTTTAATATCCATGAATTTTAATCCAGGGTCACTACATTAAATCTTATATGTTAGGATTATGATTGAGGGGTATACCTAAGCAGAGAGGGAAATGTACAGGGAATAGTAAATATAGGATTCATTTAAATTCAAATGGTATATTGATTATATGTTTTTAGTATAATTAACTATGTTAAATTAATATGAATTATTATAATGGATAAATTACTACGTGAGTGAATTATATTTCATTATTGTTGGGGACATAATTTGATATTGGTGGTGTTTTGAATGTGTTTTTGAATACCTTGTTTAAGGAGTGGGACTTAGATTCAGGATTCTTGTTACATATGTTTCTAAATAGGGATTACATCTGAATCATATGTGACGATGGTGGTAGCATGGTGTACTTGGGTAAAATAGGAGTTCTTATAACATTTGAAATGGTTCTGTTTCATTATGGGTTATAGTTAACTATAGAATAAGTTAAGTGGGTACATGAATTTGAATGTTTCCAATTTTATATAGAAGTGCTAGACAAAAATGGTTACAAATTTAGTTAGGATTATAGTATAATTAGTTATATAAGGGATCCATCACCACTATTTTAGGAACTCTAATGAATGGTTTTATGTCTTATAGAGTATCACTCACATGAAGTATTTGAATTTCACACATTACTGGATGTATGATAACATAATGTGTCGGAATAGATGACTTAGACATGGTATTACTAAATGATTGAATAAACATAATAAACAAGGGTTATTGAGTTCTGTAACCTTGTGTTATATTTCTATTTTATAATATTTAATGATTATAGAGTCTAAATTATTGAGTTTTAAGATATAGAAAAATAGAGACAAGACCCCCACTAGTATATTCATTTATAAATATGGGGAACTTCTAGGGTTTCCTCTGATGGTTAAGGAAATTACATTATAAACTTCATATATGAATATATGTGGAAATTATGGTTTCTCACACTAGATAATAAGTTTGGAAGATTGTAAATGTTTAAAAAAAGGAAATTCATAATCACGAAGAATGTAGGAAATGTGACACCCGGGTTTGGGTACATTATTGTATTTTAAATATATAAATATTTTATATTTCTTGGGTTATGTTTAAAAATGTTCATGAGTGGCTTTTTCATGTTATAGCGGTGTTTTTGGAGGTTTATGGTATGTGAAAAATTAGTAAAGATTGTGACCCACCTAGCAGAAACTAGGAAACATTTTTTCACATTTACGTGGAAGGCTCGCAGTAAGCACACAGTTTCCCCAAACCATGTGAGTTCCATTAAGAAACAATGAAAAAGAAAATAGAGATAAAATCATTATTGCTTCATGATTTTTTAACCATCCGATCTAACCATGAACTGTATGGGATTAAAAAGTAGCATTGCAATGGTGGTGCAAGGTTTAAAGAACATTTTAGACCAAACTGTGAATCTACTTGTATTTTCTAGTAGAATGTGCGGGGTTGGCACATAGTATGACTATCCGTGTAACCTAATAATGATACATGAATTTTATAACCAATTTTTTTTTTGTTTTAATCCATTTTATCTCTCAAAAGCCTCAATCGTCCACCATTTTCTTAGTATCTTAAATTAATCTCCCTCCTATGTTTATTTTTGGAATATCCAACAATTTTTAGACTTCTTTTATTGAATCAATGCATGTTATAGATGCATATTTTTTGGAACATAATTTTTATTCCTTTTTCTTCTTAGATATACCCTTCTACTCTATCAAAGCACCATTATTATTGATTTTTATGTAGAAATATGTGTTCTATGATGGGAATTATGATGAGATATGATTGAATCTATTGAATTAAAGAATTTACATGTATGGATATATAAGATCATACTATTGTTATTCATTTTCATCATATGTTGATAGGTAGATGCATTCTATATCATCTCCACCAATTATATTATAAGAAGGCTTATTTTTTATTAAATTATTATTTTTGTAATTTTGAAAACCTATTGTTATTAATAATATAAATAAATCTTTGTTATATATTTATAAATTTTTGGAGTTTTATGGATTTTTAAAAACCTCATTGGTATTTTTAAAAGCATTTTTTTAAAAAATTTGAACAATATTTAAGCACAAAAGTTATTTGATGAAATGTTTTTAAGAAATATTTGATTTTATGTGATGTTATTTGGAATTAAAATTAACATACATGGTTGTAGTGATTTCATATATTTTAATGTGACCAGGAATAATGGGTGTAACCAATTTCGATAGTAAGACATGACCCATAATATGGGTTGTGTTCTATTGGGGAACTAGTATATTTGCCACCTTATGATTAATTAGTGAATATATTAGATACCACTCAGATGTTTGGAACATTCACTCAGAATATTTTTGTCTGTGGTTGTTTGTTTGGAATCATGGTAATGGGTAACCCAAATTATAAGAAACATTTTAAATACTTATTTAATGTTTTATCCAAAACTAATTTTTTTATATTAACATCTTATATTATTTTATTTAAACTATTTTATATAAATGTGACAACATATTCGTGTCCTGATGGCCTGAGTTAGAATGTTTTTAGTGAATCATATAAATTTTATACTCACCCCCTTCTTGGGGACTTTGCGGAGTTAAAAGATGTCATCCACAGGGATATAGGAAAGGTAAATTTATCATAATTTTCTACTGATTCACCTTGATACCCTAGGAATAGCATGTGGAGTTGGAGATTGTATCATGGTATGGTGTTGTTCAGAATCATGTCACTTGAGGCCCATGAGACATGATTCCTTTTGATTTTTCCTTTTAGAATCCATTCTCTTTTATCACTCTGATATTATTTTCATTTTTTCTATCTTTACATTGTGTCCAACTAGTCATTCTCATGCATCATGTACTAGATTTATATGTTTTATTATTGTGTAGTCTCATTGTATTCCTACCAAGGTAAAATCGTCTCCTAATGTTTTCTTATGCCATTAAAATTTATCTCCAATATTTAGTGGATTGGGGTGTCACATAAGTCTAATAAACCTCCATAACTTCTCAATACAATCTTGAGGGGAATGTTTTTAGGTTAATAATTTCGAAAATATTTAGAATGGATAATTATTTAGAATAATTTTCAAATAACATTATGAAATTTTGTGAGTAAGAATGGTTTTTGAGACTCCATACATTTATGGATACCCCATATTGAAATCCATAGTTGAGATAATGAATATTTAAATACTAGAGAAGGTCAAACACATGCTCCCAAAAATAGGTTTGTCTTCACCTTTCAAGGGAGTGGATTATGCTACATCTTATTACCTAATGTATCACTGCTCATCTAGTGCCATTAGTTTCAAAAACCGTTGATAAACTATGGAATGGATCCCAAACATGTATTGGAAGCCCCTAATTCTATGGGTTTAGTATTTATAATAGTAATTTTAATAATAATCTTGAACCTATGGTGGTAAAGTGTGTCTTTGGTGGTTCTAATCTTGGTTTTAAATTGTATAGGGTTCAAGTCGAAATGCATAAGTTTTTTAAGTGAATTATAAGTTGTGGTGTTGTCAGAAAATGGACTCTAAAAACTGCGATCTGGTAGTTATATTATATTATTAGTAAATATTACAAGATTTCATATAGTATTGAATAGTTTAATAGTGTTTGAAGACTATATACATAAATAAATGACACTTGAAAACATATGATACAACATGAACATATTATGAGAACATTATTATCTCTCCCATTATATCCCTAAAAATTATACATAGTCAATGTATATTATTTTGGGTATTTGAAAAAAAGCGTGAGATTTAATTATCAGTAATGAGTAGCATAAAATAGAATTTTACATAACATAAACATGGTATACAACATATATAAAGAATAAATAAAAAACATGATTCTGTATTAACTTAAAATATAGGTAATACAATATTAATGAAAATAAATGAAAATATGGATAACAATAATCATTGATCTCATACTAATGGAATTCATAATTTCAAACACCAATAATTTTATGTCAATCCTATAAAATTTCTTATCATGGGGGAAGGAATAATACATAACCCAACATGTCTTTTCTTATGAGACCCATCAATGCATAAATGGGATATTTATATATATGGGGGTTTCCCATCACCTAATTCTGTCTAATTCCTTCCTAATAAGATTCATAAACACAATTTATCCACTCACTGATAAACCTCATACTGAATAAAAGATGGATATATGGAAAATAAATAATATAGAAATTAAATATTTCCCCACTCAATTAAATAATATGGATATCAAGGATAACATCACTTAATCAGCTTAGAATCCATGAGGCATCTTAAATGTATCATGATGTATTTTTATCAATGAAATATATTGGTGATGGTACTCAAAATTTTTTGTGTTATCCATGGAATATAATAATTTGACTCAATATATTTTATTCTTAGGATAAAAATATAATGAATGAAAAAACTCCTTCCAAATTATTTATAAATAGTTTGTGAATATTACAAATATTACACATTAGAGTTTCTTTCTATTGTGTAGTCTTAATAAAATTTATCATGCATTAGAGGGATGATTTATATAATGATAAAATAGCCATTTTTAGGGTGATTACCCTAAGATTCATGTGTTATAGAATAGCTTCCACATTCTAATATCCATACATGGATTTATTTTCTAGGAAACTATACATACTTTTACATTACCAAAACATGTTATAGCCTTTCTGCTAGGGAAAAGATTTATTACGACAATATTTTTTTAATCTATTGAATAAAAAACATGAGGGTGATAGGAATATAACCATTTATATACTTTGCATTTAATTATTGATATAGTAACATGTTTTTATATGGAAATTATTACACCACACACAAAGAAGTGGGTGGGGAATATAGCATGATTCCGAAATAATTAAAATTAAAACATAAATAACACTTCTGGATTGGGATATAATACCAAAATAATCTATTGAAATTTAATGACTAAACATGATATTAAAATAACAGGAATAAGGCTATCTAATGATATAACTTCGAAAAAATTATTATCTACATCACATAAATGAAATTGGGTTCATAATACTAAAATATGTCTCAAAGTGACTAATTTGATATGAAAACCCCTTACATCATTCCCTAAAATCCTTGAACACACATTAACATAATATATCATAATCATATCAACTATAATAAGTTAATTAATAAAAATATTAATATCTCCTTATATTCATTCCCTTCATAAACAGTCATTCTCTATATTAATTATTTTGATTTTCCACATCGGGTGTCTAAAGTATTGATCCTTTTTTACATGCTTCATAATTGAAGTGTTCATATTCACTCATTTTCAAAATTAAATTATTAATAAGAAATTAAATGTAATATTAGGTATTATTTATAATAATTTATGGTGTTTTGAATTCCTTTCATTGTTTTTTATACTTTATATTTGAATATGACGTTGGAAATAAATATTTTTCGGTGATTCTTGATAATCAGAGTTTGTTTTCTTAATTAACAAATTAAATATTGAGATTACACCTACAAAACCGGAAATAACTATTTTCACATTTATATAATATTATACTAGTGATTATGTATCCAATTTCTTCCATAACAATGATTAAAAATATTTTTCAAGTAAGTGGCCAAACCAACTGATCATGAACATATCAAGATATAATCAATGGTTATAACGTAGTTTCATATGATATCATTATAACTAGAAAATAGTGATAGTTTTTAATTATTATTGAAGGTATTAATCATATTTATTATTAATTAGAATAATAATTAATTTATATAAAAATATTAAAAAAATTGAAAAATTAGTTATCCTCTCAGTATACATATTTTAAATGACTAAAAAATGATGATAAAATTTTATCGTAGAATTAAACGGACCTATAATATTTAATAATAGAAAATTATTACATTATAAAATTTGTATTTATAATTTTATATTTTCCATCTATCCATCCGTGGAATCTGGATAAGGTATAAGACATTCTACTTCATGGAGGCGGTAGTCCGCACAATGTACGAATACTAGTTTTTTCTTTAATCGATGGAATATGTGAATAAAAAATATATAATTTCATTAATATAGTAAAATATATATATATAAATTATCATTATATCATTATATTTGTGTTTATACTATAAATTTGAAATAATATAATTAATAACAAAACTATAGAGTTTATAATACACATATCGAGGACTTGAATTTTCCATTGAAGTCTCATTGAATTTGAATTGATTTTTCCAAATATGAATGACCTGTTGATTATTTTTGTAGGATAAGGTTATAGTAAGAGTTTAATTTCATATTTTATATGATGAATTTTTTTTAATATATTTATATTGTATAGGGTATAAGTTATCTCCTATTATATGAGATAAAAAGTCCACTTTTGGAAACAACCTTCATATTTTAATAATTCCATGAAAAAATTATAATTTCCATAAATAAGTTTTTTTTTAAAAAATGATTTTGGAGAATATTTTGGTATTGAAAGTCTCAAAAAATTATTTCTACACATATTTTAATCATGTTATAGGGTTTTTAATATTATTTTTTACATTTTAGTCTATTCATTTTAAACTGGGTTTCTAATTTTAAAATTAATAATTTTATGTTTTATTATAAGTATAAAGTAACCCATATAACCATATTTGAATGAAATGAAACTAAATTTTACCTTTATCTAAAAAATTCAATTTCTATGAATTGTAAAATTAACATTTAAATTAAAATAGATAATATAAATATAAAAATTAGTCAAAAAATGAATTTTTGACCATTATGGATTCATAATATTATTTAGTGTTGATTAAAACTTAAATTATTGTTAATATATTTATTAATATGTTTATAAAAAATATTAGATTCATTATTTGAAGGATTTTAATTTTTTTGCATTCAATATAAATTTCTTGATATAAATAGAACAATTATTTTGAAATAATTATTTCACCATTGTCATAGAAATTAACCTTAATCCAAATAATATTATCATTATTCCTAAAAAGATATTTTATCCTGTTATCTAATAAATTTATATCGAACTCATAATTTTAAAACATATATTATATATAATTTATAAAATTGATATTTTTTGACAAATAAATTTTTCCAATATACTCTTAATATTTAATTATTTAAGAAAAAATTAAGGTTAAGATAATATTGATATAATTTATCCAAAAAGGAATTTAGTATGGTAAATTTAAAATTAATAAATAATATAGTAAGAAAATTCATGATAATGTGTCTTTAAAGGATTAATTTTTTGAAATATTTTTTGGATGTAGAATTTACCTTCTATAGTAACATTTTAGCTATGCCATTTTAATTCCTTACATAAATTTGTTCATAAAATTATGGTATAAAGAAAATATTTAATTAATGTGAATAATCATTCTTTATATAATCTTCATGCTCCTAGTTTGCCTCTAGTAATTTGTTATCTCTCCAATTGAACTTCACAAATTGATTTTTTCAATTATGTAATACATTACCTCTAGTGTCTAGAATAGAGACAAGTTACTCATTATAAGACAATTCATGATCTAAATATATTCCCTCAAATGTGGGAACACGTGTCAGATTCAACATTAATTTATTCATAAAAAAACATGTAAGATTTAATGTAGATTAGAATATTTTGGTAGTATAGAACAATGATAATTAAAACCCCAATTATTTCTGGTGATTCAAAAGGCAAAATATACCTAGGTATTAAGATCACATTTTTCCCAAATTGTACAACTCCCTTCTATGGTTATTCCATAGACAATATATGATACCCAACATCAAATTACATTTTGTTCCATTGATTTTAATCTAATCTCTTTTTCCTACTCTTTTATACATTAATATGATCATGGATAGTTCATAATTTAATAGTTGTATACTTTATAAGACTTGGTCCAAATCAATTTATTTATCTAACTTCTTCTTAACAGGTTGGTGGGTGACACCACTTCCCATACAATGCTTCATATGGTTCCATAATAATTCTCATATAGAATATATTCTTATTTGAAAATTTCATTAAAGGTGTATATAGATCCCACGTATAATTACAGTCATGAGAACATTATCTTAGAATGTATTATAATGTCAGTATAGACCTTTGAGACTTTAAATTATTCTTGGGATGATAGGTGGTGCATAAATTTATCTTGGTTTTTAGTTCCCTAGGAATATTCTTCCAAAATTTCAATGTGAATAAAGGGTCACAATAAGATGAAATTGATATATATTCAGCATGATGCCTTAAAATTAAGTTGATATATATTTGAGAAAGGAACTCAAGTAGTAGATCATTTTTTATCACTATGAAATGAGCTGAATTAGTTACTCGATCAATGATAACCTATATAGCATTTCCCTTAGTATATTTATTTTAGAGTCCAATGAGAAATACGAATATATCTATATCCAAATTCTATAAAGGTACAGGAAGAGGTTCTATAGAAACAATGGGATGTTGTCATTTTTCCTTTACTTATTAGAATATGAAACATCGGGGCACATAGTCTTAAATTTCTCTCTTCATACCATACAATTAGATAGAATATCTTCCATCTGTATACATATTTTTTCTACTAGAGTTTATCCTGAAATTTGAGATATGTGATTCATGTATTAGTTCCCCTTTTAAACTCTACTATGGATGGACCACATAAAATCCCCCCAAAAATCACCACTTAATCTCTATAGATATTGTTTACCAATTTTACATGATTTACTACATTAATATTCCCTTTTATGTCATCATCATTCTACTATTACTTCTCTATAATTTCATGTAATGAGGGGTTTTCAAAGTCCTGGATAAGGAATGATGGATCCCATGGGCATGAAATCCACATATCAATCTTTACTAGATATCTATAAATATGATACTTAGTAAACCACATCTTGGAAAAAATTCTGTGGTCCCTCTTACTCAATGCATCTTTCTCCCTATTTCCCACCTAGGTTGGTAGTGTACCGATCAATTATAGTCCTTGAGTAATTCTAATCATCTCCTTTTCCTTTTGTTTAGATCCTTCAAATATAATACATACTTTAACTCGTGTGGTTAGTATATATGTCACGTCTTTCACCATAGAGTTAGTTTCTTCATATTTTCAAATAAAATATTACATCTTATAGATCAAGATAATATTTTGGATAGTACTATTCATGAATTTTTAAAAACCACAATGCATAGGTAATCACACTATCATTATACAAAAGGAAATATGAAATTACTTTATTCAATGCATCAATATAAATTTCAAATCATTCCATATTTATTAGTAATGTTAATAACGATTCATTAATCAATCACCTCTTAAACTCTTTAAAAATGGTCTCACTTTCTTTTAACCATGATAATTTTACCCCTCTATGTTTTAACAAGGTTATTGTTTTGTAAAACCATGAAAAATATTGAAAACAATACTAACAATAACATGTTATACCCATGAAAAATTGTATCTTCATTAGGTCCATTTTTAGAACATTATTTGGCTAAAATTATAATTGAGTGTGCAGTAGATGTTTCATAGTTAGTGATAATATTCCCAAGAATAAAAACATCCTTAATCAAAAATTAAAACAAACTATAATTCCCATATAAATCCTTTTTTATGGTCTCCATAATTATAGGAATATTAATCTCATGATCTTCATCTCTCTTAGATTATATCATGAAATCATCAATTAATATCACCTTATATTTAATAATATTCTCATTTAATACTTTATTCAGTATATCCATAAATAATGAAGGTTAATTAGTTAATCCAAAAAGAATTACTGTAAACTCATAATGTAAAAACCTCGTTTGTAATGTCATTTATAGTATATAATCATTGTTCACCCATAATTTATGATAACCAAAGAAGAGATAGATCTTTGAAAAGTATTTAGATCCTTGAAATTGATCTAATAAGTCATTAATTCAAGGAAAAGGATGTATATTATGGATAGTAATAGAATTGATCTCCCTATAGTCAAAGACAATTTCATGAACTCATCAGTCTTTATCAAAATTAAAATAGTGTATCCCCATGGTAAAACACTTGGATGTATAAATACCTTATCACTCAACTCCTATAGCTATTTCTATAACTCCTCCAACTCTATTTGTTCCATTCAATAAGGATTTTTAGATATCTACTTTGATAGGGAAATGGAACCACACTCAACCTGTCCTCTCTCTCGCCCTCATCTCAGGGTCTTCTAGGGTTTCCTCCTGAATCTCTTTGCGGCTTCATTGACACCACTCTGGATATCATTCTCTCTCGCCTTTACTTCCCCTTTTCATTCCTTTGACAGCGATTTCCTCTTTGTTGTGCTTCCTCTTCTTTCCCTCTCTCACCATCGGGTTCTCTTCTCATTCCTCCGGCTCACCTCCCTCTGTTTGGTGCCACTTCAGATATTCCAGGATGTCTCCTCCTCACTCCGACCTTGTTCTCTACTGCTCCTTTCTAGGTCGGATCTGGAACAATGGAGTCAATGAGGTTTTGGGTTTCGCATAATGGCGGTTGTGGATTTCTCGGCGTCGCGTTTCTCTCTTTTTTTAGGGCTTCGACACCTATTTTCTCTTTATCGTCGTTCTTCCTAGGGTTTCATCCCCATGGCTTCTTTCATTCCTAGCCTCCTTTTGGGTTTGACGTGATGGTGCATGTTCGGTGGATTACTGAGGGAGTCCCTCTGATTTCCCCTCTCTGGCCTCCAGGACCACTACCCCCCTCCAGGTCGGTCAGGTGTGATGGTCAGGATGGGGTTTTGGGTGTGTGGTGCATTGCGGTGGCTGGTTCCTGGTGGCTCAAGGACAGAGGATAGATCTGTTATTTTCTTTCTTATTTGTGCAAGGTTATGGTCTCATTTAGTTCTAATGGATGATTCTGGTAAAGGTCTTGGTCTGTATTGAAGGTTTTTCCGATGGTGATGGTTCGAGTTCTGTGATTGTGTGGTGATGCTACAAAAGAATGACCTCCGTTTGGTTCTCGCCAGTAGTGGTGCTATCAGTTGTGTGATTGACCATCGGGGGGTGCAGTTCGAGACCTCTTTCTAATCATGTTTTTTGTTTCCCAATACATTTTGATGGCGATTGAACTGAGGTCCTTCATGTGGTATGCTGATGTTTGCCTATTTTTTGAATTTTGAAAATTGTCTTTGATTTTGTAGAGGTGATGATGACTATGCTGGGATGATGGAAATGACGATGTGGTTCGGAAGACTTGGGTGGCGATCGGGTCATGGTGTTTTATTGTGTTCTTGTTTTTTGAAGTTTGGAATTTTGCTATTTTGAATTTTTAATTTTGTGGGTACCACTATACCATAAAGTGGCATTCAGAAAATTAAAAATTGATTTAGAGGATATCTTCCTTGCATCAAGAATGAGTTCAATGGGCAACTCTTCTTCAATCGATGTTGGATAACCAATTAATTATTCTCAATAGAATTCAATGATTTTTTACTATGGGTACATCATTCATTATTAAGGTAGCATCCTCGTCTATAGATCATGCATGATCTTCCACCTCACCCATAATATCATTAAAAAGATATATTTTGGGGAGGGTCCAAATAATATTTATATAATGAATTTTTTACCTTTAATGACAAGATATTCCACATCACCATCAAGAATAACAAACTTCTTCTCTTGGAAATAAATTTTTATATTATACTCTAGAATCTAATCCATACCAAGGATTATAAAAAATTAAACCATATGTATGAAAATCACATTAAAAAATTGTTTATTCCCATGCATCATATTGGGAACATCCAAAAACATCTGTCTTGTAATAAGACTCTCACGTACTGTCTGAATTGATAACTTTCATACTAGTTTGATAGGTAAGTATATAATGTTTTTTGAAATAATTTATGATAATAAAATGTGTGAAGATGAGGTTAAAATGATTCATTTTCTGAATTCGAGGCAATGATCAATGTACATAACACCACATCATTATGAACTATCAATTTAATTATAGTTATAATATAATATTTTATTTACTGAGTTGTTATTTTCTATGATAAATTACCTTTATTCCAAGTGAATTGGTTTATAAAATTTTCCATCTCCCTGTAGTTAAATAATTTAATATCAATATCTTCTAACTTACCCTTGATTTTTTTGATTAATAATCATATTCTCTATACTTAAAACAAAATATAGTTCCCTTATTGTAAGCCCCATGGTGTTTCTTCCAAAAATTATCAAATGATGGAAATACCATCCTTTACTTCCATTTTCTACCTCATTTTTCACATTATTTTCATATAACCACTTCATCTAAGAATTTCCCAGGAATACATACTTTATATATAACTCTTGTTCTATGTTAATGATGTTTTGGACTATATTCTCATAAAATGAAATGGTCTAAGAGACCAGTGCCTATCAAAAGCATGGATTTATCAAATCAAAAAAATGATCCATATAACTTTCAATTATATATATAAATTATAAAATTTTCCTAGATAACCTTTAAATGATAGACTCTTACTTAGTATCATTTTCTTACTCCTTTTCTCTAATGTTGAGGAATTGCCATCCTATTTCAACATTTTCTCTTGATGAAATTATTTTCCTAGAATACCTCAGGAAAGTGCATAATTAAATACAATCTATATTATCTCCCCTTTAACTATTTCAAATAAGCAACCACCATTTTTCACATATCCCTTCAAATGATATACCACTATGAAAACATTTTCATTTTTGCAACTTTCCAAAGTGAGAAAGATCATCTCTAGAGACTTGATCCATTTTTTAACTATTAAAAGAATAGTAGTTACACTTAATATTATATGTTATTTTCACAATAAGTTATCCAACATAGTTAGAATAAATTGTGTATCAACCTGTCACTCTATATGGGTGTGATTATTTTTCAAAAACAATGGTGATTATCTTCCATAATGTGGTTATAAAATAAATATATTGAACTCCAAATTCGATAAAATACTCATGGGGAATATCCATATATTGAATATGGTTGTTGATACGATTCCTATTTTTCAATTAGTCACTATTTTTTCTAGAATGATCGACAAAAAATTAGTTCATAACATTGAACTGTAAAATAAAATTCCTATTATGCTTTATAGAGCATTCCAAAGAAATCTTTAGGATTTTTTATAGAACGTGTTCTATTTTACATTGTTTCTCTTAATCTATACCCAATGTTTCAACAGAGATTTCTCGGATACCAAATATAACATCCCATTCTATGGGTACCTAGATTCGGTTTTTATTTTACATTATTATTAAAAACTACCATAGTTTATAAAGTATTGTATATTTCATTATTATTTGAATAATAGATACATAGAAACATTACACTTAGAAAAATAAGATAAAACATGAATACATTATAGGAACATGATTACATATTAAATAATATCAGTAAAATTATATATAATCATCCTCTAGTTTTCCTATAGAAGAGAATAAAAATAAGGGTGATCTCATATTCTTAGAAAGTAGAAGCATAAAATAGAAGTTTATGTAACATAAATATTTCATAATTGATATGGAAATAATAACAGAATAATATGAATCTATAATTAATTGACACTAATGGAATGAAATATCTATGTCAATGAAATAAATCATGGATAAAAATAATCATTGATCTCATATTGATTCAATATATGATTTCATACATCAAAAACATATTGTCATTGTCTTTTTAGAAGAAATTTCATGTCATGGGAAAAGGAATATACCAAAACATAAATTGTGTTTTATCATAAGGTTACATGATTCATCAAATGGAATTTGTAATTTGGATTCCCACTGTTAATGTAATTAAGTCTAATTCACTCACAATAAGATTCATCAATACCATTCACATCATTCCATGATGAATCTCATACTGAATACACAATATATTTTAATATAATGATAAATAGTTAAAATAAATTCTTAACCATTCAATAGAATAATGTGGATGTTTATGATAACATTATATAGTCAAATTAGAAGTCATGGGGTGTCATCAAAGTAACATAATGTAACATTTTCAAGGAAACACAGTGAAAAGGGTACTTAAAATGAGTTGGGTTATACATGGAAGATTATAATTGGATTCAATAGCTTTCATTGGTAGGAGACTGAGGAAATGGTAGCATATTTTCTTTATCATGGTCTATAAAGACCCTTAAAATATTCCAAATCATATCTTCCAGGAGTGTCAAGGCTAGTGTGTCGTCATAGTCCCATACAATATACATCAAAGTGATGATAGATTCAATGCTCAACCAACCCATTTTGGGATGATTAACCCAAGTTGAATGTATGAAATGACCAAATACACTTTCTAATATCCATATAGGGATATATTTTTTGGGAAACTACACAAACTTTTACTTTACCAAAACATATGATGATCTTTACACCATTGGTAAGATTGAGTTCCACAATAGTTTTGGTAACTCGTGAATTGAATGAAAATGTGTAGGGGATAGATATATATACTTTTAAATACATTAAATTCCATGATTAATATAGTAGAACATTTCCCATGGTAACTTATTCCCCAAACACAAATAAAAAGGTGGATAATATAACATGAGTCCCAAATAATGGAATTTAATATGTTAAACACAAATTATGGATTTTGATGCATTTAAATCATTATATATTGAAATAGGTATATTAAAAATTATATTAAAATAATATTAATAATGTTATTTTCTGATATAAATTCTAAAATAGTCGGTATGCACATTACATAAACAATTGGGTGCATAATACAAAACATGTCTCAAAGAGGGGAATTTTAGAGGAAAATACATTACCTTTTGTCTAGAATTACAGAAATGTACTTTAGCCTCTTATTTCATAAATATATCTATATTAATAAATTATTTTAGAACCTCAATCATATCCATTAGAATTTATACTCTATATAAACAGTCATTCTCTATATGAATTCTTATTATTTTACACATTGTGAGTTTGTAGTTGTAGATGTTTATAATAGTTTCCTGATAACAGCATGAATATTCATTCTTATTCCAAAGAACATTATTTCTATGAAATTATATTTACTACTCTGGTTTATTTATAATAACTTATTATTTTTCAAATTCATTTCATGTTTGTTTTAGACATTATCCTTGATGATGAAGTCAACAATAAGCATGTTTCGGTAACTATGGATTCAGAGTTTAATTTATTTATTAATGAATAAAATATTTATATCAAAAATCAAAAATCAAAAAAATCAAAAAATTTAATCATATTATACTAATAATTTTTTCTAAAAGTTATTCATGACAAAAAATTCATATAATTTCCTATGGTAGTGGTTAAACCAACCCAATCCTAAAAATACTATAATTTAATGAAAGATTATTTAGTGGTTTTTTTTGTAATATAGTTACATTTGGATGATAATTAGAATATATAGAGTTTATTAGTGTGATAAAAATAATTATAATTAATTATAAGAATAATTAATGGATATGATAATATTATTCAATTTGAATAAATGGTTATCCTCTTTGTTCACCAGTTTTAAATAATTAAATTTACAATGACTGTTTGTTGATCATATCATTAAAAGGTTTTTTTATTTATAAAATTATAATGCTAATAATATCATAAAAATATTAGTTATCCTTTAATACAATCTTTAAATCATTTCCATTAATGTGATTATGGAAAAAATGATGTTATATTGTATAGGCGGTAATATGTATAATGCACGAACAACAGTTTTAGTTTTCTTAATGGAGGGGTTGTATGAATAAATAATGATAATAAAATAAATATAGTAACAATAAATTTTATAAATGATAATTATATCATTTAAGTTGTATTTAAATATTAAATTTTAAAGAATATAATTAATAATACAACTATGTAGTTGGTAATACTCACATCAGTGACTTGAATTTTCATTCGAATACTCCGTGATTTTGAAGGGATTAGGGTAACAATGAGTAACCAGGGGAATATGTTTGTGGGATGGGATTATGGGGAGATTAAAATGGAATATTTAACAATTATTGATTCTAATAAAATGTGTATTTATGATGGTGTGTAAGTGATTTCCTTTCATAAGAGGTGAAATGGGAACTTTTTGAGACACCCTTTATATTCAAATAATTCTCTCGCACTTCCAAGACCAATGGCTCCATATATTCAAAATAACGGTATTTGGGGAGTGTTTTGGTATATAAAGACTAAAAAATGGATTTATTAAGATGCATTAAACATGTTATAGGATTTTTACATTTATATATTTAACATTTTACACATTTAATTATAAATTATGTAACTAGTTTTTAACTAAGTTATTTTATATTTTAATTAGTGTGTGAAGGAATATATAACCAAATTTGGAATTCTATAAGTAAATAAAAAATAAATTTTATTATATTCAATTTCTAAAATTTATCAAATTAAATTTTAATTTATAACAGATAATGTGTTGAAAAATTATTTATGTTTAAAAAACCATTGTAAACGTAATGGATTCCAAATAATATTTAGTATTGATTACCAATTTAATCGATGATAATATATTTATTTATTATTTTTAAAAATCATATTAGATTCATTATTTAATGGTGGAAAATTTAATTGATTTCATAGAAAAGACAAAAAATTATCCTTAATCTAATATTGAAATACTAAATCAATAAATTAAGTTATTTTGTTTAATTTAAAATTATTAAATTATTTTATTAAATAAATTCAATAATAAAGGCTCTTTATAGGGTATATTTTCATAATATTTTCCAGATAAAACATTTACATTATATAGTAACATCTCAGGGATTACATTCACCCTCCTTAAATAATTTTATCCTCAAAATTTGAATATATGTTAGATATTTAAAAAATTTGATACTCTTTCATTACAGATTATTTAGGCTCCTAGGTTGTCTCCTATAATTTTTTATTTCTCTATAGTACCTTCAATAATCAGGACAATAATCTAGATTGGTTCCTCATTATATGACATGAAAGTCTCCAACATTATTCCCTCAAATACAAGAACAATCATTTGATATAGAATGTCTTTCTCAGTAATGAAACATAGAAGAATTTGTTTACATTTAATATATTGAGTGGAATAACCAATCAATAATCTACAACAATAATTATTTCAATTATTTCAAAAGGCCTAATATACCTATGGATTATATTCCACTTTTTACCAAATCATAAAATGTCATTCCATAGTAAAACCTATAATAAAAAATGGTCACCAACCACAAATTCTAATCCATTCCATCAATTAGTATCATAACTCTTTTACCCACAATATGATCCCTTCATATGATATTGTGTAGTACTTACATTAATAGTTGTCTCCACCACAAGTTCTAATACAAATAAAATTATTTCTATAACATCATCGCAATAATTTGGAGTGTTACAGCTCTTCCCACACAATTCATCATATGATTCCAACTAAATTCTCAAATGAAAGATATAATTTTATGAAATTTTACTAACAGTAGATACTGAAATCACATACATTGTAAGTCATGAAAACATGATCTTAGTATGTATTCAAATTTTTGGATTTTGTTTTAAGACCACCGATTAATCTATAGATGATGGCTAAATCTTAAATATATCTCATTTTTGATAGAATTTTGATGACTCTTCTATAATTTCATTGTAAAAAAGGGTTTTGATTAGACACAATCAATAGAGTTTCCCCATGGAGCCTTGAAATTTCATTGATATAGAGTCGGGAAAGGTACTCAATTGGTATATATTCTCCCATCACTATAAAATCTGAAGACTTATTAAGATGATAAATGATGACCCATATAGCATCATTCTTCCTTGGGGACTTTCAGATTCTAATGATAAATCACGTTGTAACATTATCCCACATTCATGTAGGTATATAAATAGTTCTCCCAAATTCCATGGTATGTTGTTTATTAGTCATTAACTACTTTAAAACAAAGTATCTAGACAAAAAGTTCATAATTTATAACTTTATACTATCCCACCTGAAATATTCTTTTAAATACTTATTCATCATTATACTACTATGGGTACAAAGAAATTTGAGCTTTGTTATTCATCTGACAGTTCCATTTCGAAATCCGTTATGGATAGAATATATAACATCTTCATAAAAATTTTCAATCCATCTATATAGATTAATTATTTCAATTTCCTTTATTTACCACTTTAATCTTACTTTTTAGGTTCTCATCATCCTTCTAGGACTTATTTTACCATTATACTAATCATAGTTTCAAAATTTTTTAGAAAATGGATGATAGATTACCTTTTTCAAAACTCTGGGTTCCCTACTACTAAATTCGTTATATACCTTTTTTCCTTTCCTATAGTCGTATTTTATCAATAAATCATAGTCCTTGAGTATTTCCAATTATCTTATATGCATCATTATGGGATTTTTTTAGAGAATGTATACTTAAAACACTTGAAGTCTATAAATATATTGCATATTTCATTATACAGGTAGTGTCTCCATATTTTCAAATAAATTATTATGGGACCATCACAATATCATTGGATATATAGTTTTTTCAAGTATTTTAATATTTCTAAATCCATAGTCATTCTCTCTATCATTATTAATAAGGACACATCCATGTCCTTTATTTGACACATCACTATAAATTACTAATACTTCATTACTAGATAGTAAATTTAATACAATTCATTAATCCTTCTATAATTCATTTCATCAAAATATTCCATGCATTCCCTTAAAAATGTGAATTTATATAATTTATGTGTGAACTACATTAACGAGTAATCCAACAAGGAAAAATCATTAACAGACTACTAATAGCAACCTGCTATTCTTGGGAAACATTGTATCTTGGTTACTTTCATCGGTGTAGGGAATTTTTTTGAATACTTTTTTCTTTGATGGGTGCACAAATTTTCCATCAATGGAGATAATATTTTCATGGAAAGAAACTTCATTGTTCCAAAATTTAAAAATGCTTAAATTTCTATATATTTCAATTTTTCTTAGGGACCCTATATTTATTTTAATGAAAAATCCATGATCTTCATATATATTAAATTTTTTCATGGTTTCATAACAAAAATACCAACAACATTTTGTCAAGATATTCCATGAATACTGACTTCATTATATCCAAAAAAAATTGAATGCAGATTATTCGATACAAAAGGAATTACTCAGAACATACAATGTTGATAACTTGTTTGAAATGTCATATTTGGTATATCATCCTACTTCATGCTTAACAAATGATAACAAAACTGGGTATCCATCTTTGAAAAGTATTTGGATCCTTGATATTCATCAAATAAGGAATAATTTCATGAAAATGATACTTATTCTCTCGAGTAGTGTCATTTATCTCAATATAATTAATGCACAATAACACGGAACCATCCTTATCATTCATGAATAAAATAATGTATCCCTATGTTGAAACACTAGGTTTTATAAGTACAGTATCACGAAAATCCTACAGTTGATTCTTTAACTCCATTGGTTCCATTTTGTAAATATTTTTAGATATCATCATTACATCACGAATGAGTTCAATGGAGGAATCACCTTATCACTCAATTAGATGACCAGGTAGTTATTTAGAGATAAATAAGGATATTGTTACTATAGGTACAAACTCTATTCTTAGGGTAATTTTTTCATCTATATATCAGAGTTGATATTCCATTTCACCCATAATTTCATTATGGATTGCTACTCAGGGGGTATGATCATGATTTAGATGATTAAGTTTCCCCTATAAAGAAAAGATATTCAACTTCACCTTCAAAAAACATATTCCTCATCACATAAAAATTAATTATTTAATTATACGTTCAAAAAAATGCATATCAAGAATCATAATAATTTCAACCATATGTTTGATAATGAAAATTTTAAAATAGTGTATTCATATGAATTATCATTTAATCTCCATGTTATATATTTATTGAAATAAGACTCCCACTTACTGTATTAATTGATAAATCTCTTACTAGGGTTCTATAAAAGTATCTAATGTATTTAGAAAACATGGAATATATACAAGTTTATGAGTATTTAGAATCAAATAAAACATTATCTAACATTGAGGTATTGACCAAAGTACCATCCATCATATCATTATAGACCATACCTTTAGTTATGTTAATTATATAATTTTAGATTTTCTACCTTTTAATTTTCAGTGGTAAATTACCTTAACATTTGGGAAATAGGTTTTCAAAATTTCCCTTCTACCTATATTTAAATAATTGAACATAAATAGCTTCTACCTTTCCCAGGTATTGGTGAGATTGATGTCCTTTTACTCTACACAAGAAACCAACTCCTATTCCCTTACTATACTCGTCCAGGTGTTTCTTCCCACAGTAATTACATATTGGAAATCACATCCATCCTTTCTTTAAATTTTTAACATCATTAATCTCATGATTACCAATTAGCCTCATGTTATCTAGATTTTTCTTTAATAAATAGGTCCTCGAGTACTCATTTTTTGTCCTAATGTCCATTAAGTCTCTATCCTAATATAATGTAAAGGTATATGAGAGTAATTCTCATTTATGGATTCTCGTTAACCCATAAAATAAATAGTCAATCATGATTTCAGATCAATATACATAGTCTAAAACCTACCTAGATAATCACTAATATTATCCTTTTACTCAGTATTATTTTCATTCTCCCATTTTCTATCATTAAGAATCATTCTTTCGATTTTTATTATTTTCACATTATGAGATTATTTTTTATATAATACCAACTTGAATCTTCCATATTCAATGAACATGACCTAATATTTATCATTAGTGATTTGAATAATAAACCACCATTGGTCTGTATATCCCTTAATAAGATAGACCTCTATGATGGATTTTTCCTTTTTACTACTTCCTAAAGTGGGAATGATCTTCTCCAGGGCATTAATCCATTAATTATCTTACAATGGAATAGTAATTCCACTGAATATTGGATGTTTTTTTTTCATATTAATAGATCTAGCATTGTTACATCCTGTTGTGGATCAACATTTCACTCTATGAGGACAAGAACATTTATCGTAACCAAGGTCGACTCCTCAAATATCGTTATGATTAGATTATCCACAACTATATCTGCATTACCGTGTTCATGGGGAATATCCCTATCATGAATGATCTAGGATACCCTAGAAACCTGATACCTAATCTAGAACTAGCAAGGTATGAAGTTCATTCTTTATCCCGACAACGTGGGGATAGCACCAGGGATAATACAAAATGATAGTTGGAAATATGTTTTCAAAGACATTATATAATAAAGACAACAAGTCAGTACGAATACAATAGAAACATCATAGAGTGAGCTGTACCAGAAGTCAAATGAGAATAATTAGGTCATAGTGAAACTCAAATTACCATGAAACATAAAGAAAACCCAATCCTAATGGTTGAAACTTACCTTTTTAATAAACAGTATCAACTACCACCTCAAATAGGATCCCTACACATTCTCGAACAAAGAAGGAAATAATCTACAAATACATGAAGGCACAGGTAGAGTGTCAGCTAAAACACCATTAGGGTTTCACCAAGGATTCTATAATATGATCACAATATTTAATTAACCAAATAAATATTTCAATATTAGATTAACAAACATGGCATTTCAAAATCATATTTAAAACTAATCATGATTTATAATTAAAATGATAGAAAATACTTTAAACAATTTGATTAAGAACATTTTATATAAAATGGTTGTCATGCTATATAGTATATAAAAACTGTAATATATATATTTATATATATATATCAAATAAAAACAAGAAAGTAGCATATTCATATTCAAAATGGTACAATAGTCTTATAATATGGGACTGCTCACATATAATAGATTTTATAGAAATGAGTGTAAACAAGTCCTCCCTCATACTGACTAGAGAGAACACATAACCATTCCATTGGGGATGTGACCAACTGCATTTATGTATTTTAGTCTTTTAAATCATATATTGATGTCCGTAATAACTCACTATAAAACAAGGTTTTCCAATTCTCTTGTAAAAATCAATGATGTGAAATTTATTTTAAGACTTATTAAAATAAAATTCATCATTTCTCAAATTTCAAATATTACAATTTTCCATTAAAAAAAGTCTTTTAAAAAAATAATTCTTTTTTAAGATTAATTTTTTTTTTTATATCAAAGAAATTTCAATCTATTTTTCCCAAATTATAAAATTTAAATAAATTTCATCAAATCATTTTCACAATTTAAATTTCAAAAAGTTCAATCTATTTCACAATTTATCCTCAATTCAAAAGAATCATGGGTTTCCCTAGTTTTATGAAAAAATAAATTTTTTATCCCCCAATTAAATGGATTTTTCTTTTCAAATCATTTCAAATAAATTTCATGAAATTGAATTTAAATCAAACAATTTAAATTTAATCTATCGATTTTGGGTTAATCAAAATGGCCAACCAAAATAAAACCACTTACCTATAGATCATGGGATCTCAAAACACAAAAACATAAATGGGGAAACTCTCTCAAGATCATCAGCAATAAGGATCCAAGAATAAACCAATATTCAAGATATAAAACATCATATATTAGATATTTCAATTAAAAATAAATCTAAAAACTAATGGGTGAAATAGAGAGAGAAATAGAAAGATAACGAAAAGAGGAAACCTACCAAGTAGAGATTGAATGTCATTCTCAATGATTTGATCCACTTGTAGAAGGGTGTATAGGGGAAATGTCACATCATGGGACCTCTC
Source organism: Viscum album (assembly GCA_963277665.1). Lineage (NCBI taxonomy): Eukaryota > Viridiplantae > Streptophyta > Magnoliopsida > Santalales > Viscaceae > Viscum > Viscum album. Next base: position 1,016,648,402 of record OY728153.1, on the reverse strand, counting down.
ATAGAATAAGAATTTCTAATCGGTTGTATTAGGTACTTCAGGAACATTAAATACATGTTTCATAGTTTTTAAAATAATTTTTGGATTATTTATTTTCCCTATTCATGGTTTCCTAAGAAGGGTTGCATGGTTAGAAAATCTAAGAGCCTGTACTATGAATTGATTTTGATGGGGATTCATGGTATCTCCTTGGTTGGAACATATTTTGTCAAACTATGCACCATCCATGAAAAACGATGGTGCCACTACTGTCCTTTAAGTATTAGGATTTTATAACCACCCCAACATAGAAACTTTTTTTCCACTAAAATCCTACTCATAATCATCCTTGTCAACATGATGGTTCCACTAATCTCCCATAAGTGCCTCCATCTACCATGTCTCATCATAATCTAAACTACGCTTCAATATCACTTGATCAAAAGGTATCATCCTCCCACAAAGTACCTTGGTTTTAGAATCAATGATCTTAACTAGATTCTAAACCATAGATAAATTAGCTTCAACTTCAAGATCCCTCCATCTCCGAATATGATATGTAGTAGATAGATACATTATTTTTTTGATACATGAACCACAATATGTATCAACATCATCTGAGGTGGAACTGCTAAATGTTAAGCAACTTTTACCACCTTTTCAAATTCCTCAAAATGTCTATCAAAATGGGGTTCAATTTTCCCTTTCCACCCATGACATTGAAGACCCATACGAGGTGAAATGTTCAAAACACCTAATCACCAATAGAGGATTCCGAATGTCTATGAAGTTTACCAGAATAAGATTTATACATTCTCTTTTTCATCATTATTCTGTAATTAAACAACTAAATCTTTGTTGTCTTATAAAGAACTGAGCTAGGTCCAACCAAGGAACATTCACTAATCCCTGACTAACACATTGTATATCTATATGTTTATTCATAAAAGGCCTCAAAAGTTTCAATTATAATCACATACCGGTAACTATTTTTATTTAAAATCTAAATCATCCCTAGATGCTCATCCCAAACACCACCAAATTCAAGAAAATCAGTGTGGAGAATATCCTCAAAAATCCATATAACTCTTTTTATATTTCCATCCAACTATAGATGGTAACCTTACTCAAATGGACCTTATATCCAAATCCCTCATTATGGGATCTCCAAAAGTCAGAAGTAAACTAAGGATCACTATCAGAGACTATAGCATAAGAAACACCAGGAAAATGAACAATCTATTTCACAAAGAGATTTCCCAACTCTCCAACTTCGGTTGTGTCAAAAATGCGTAAAATCTTAGTGGATTTAGGATGTTGATCAATCACAAACCATATTGATTTTTTTGGGTACATGGAAACCTAACCATAATGCCTATTGGGATCTCATCCCATATCCATGCAGGAATTGGAAGTATCTAAAAAAAACCTTTAGGTTTATGGAGCATGGCCTTGATCTGTTGGCATGTATTATAATGAGAGAGAAATTCATCAATGACCCATCACTTACATGGCCACAAAAATTTACACCACATGTTATAGAATACCATTTGGGTTTCTAGTTTCAAATTCAATTGAGAATTATGGAAATCCTCTATCACATCTTTAATTACCTCTAATGGAACAAAAAAATGATTCTAATTGAATAGAATTACCTATATGGATAATCACAACTCAGGAATGGTATCCCATTCATAAATATAGTCTGTAATTCTATGAAACTTATCATAAGTTTTTTTCATGAATAATCATCTCGAGAATAGCAGTTGTCAACCATAATTTGGAATGATCATCCTTGGTCCCTAATTCATGAAGTCCAATATAAAATTATAAAAACGATCCATCAACACCCACTCTTCTTATGATTCATTCAAGTCCTATGCCATAATTTTATATCTCATATCATATGTGATGACATTATCTTTCCCTATTTTATATGATATTTCCATGTGAAAATATTGATGTTGATCAACCCAATGAAATTATTGGAGATTGAAATTATTTTGGAAAAAGATATAACTCAAGATTTGGTGGTATGAATATATGGTAAACCATTCTTGGAAAATGTAATGTTATAAACCCTTAAGCATGTGAATCAAAACTTCATATTCTTGGTCATGTGTGAGATAATTCATATCATGGGGACTAAGATGATGAGATCCATAGGAAGATATATGATCACCCAGCATAAGAATACATCCAAAACCTAAACTCGTTTCATAAAAAAGGATGACATATCCCTTCCTGGCCTCTCGAAATTTCAACATCAATGCAATAGTCAAACTAAATTTCATCTCAACAAATAAAAACTCTGAAATATCTCATGCTAAGAAGACTTTAATCCCTTTCGAGTCATAGCAGTAACCGTAGAAAAAAACATTATGAATTATTTCACGAACCTGCAATAAAACAAAGCTAGACCCAAGAATCTATGAATCTTGAAATCATTTTGTGTCAGTTAACATGCCATACTAGCCTTTACTTTTTTGGATCAATTGGAATACCATGTTCTAACAACATGTGTTCAAATATCTTCACAACCAAGATCTAGAAATCATATATCAAAAGCTTGTAATGAAGTAGTGTATTTCTCAACAAATCCAAATCTACTAATAGATTATGCACATGATCCTCCATAGACATAAATAAAATAAGATTTTAATCCACTAATACTACCAAAAAATATCAATATACACATGGAAAATAATGAGCATTAAATCAATAAAAACATCAGGGGAATTGGATAGGACAAATTCCAAGACAAATAACTCATAATGGACATACCTGCATTGAAACACAGTCTATTGAATATCAAATTATTTTATTCTCAATTAATTGTATCTGAACTGAAGATCAATATTTAAGAACCACTTGTCCCTATTTGACTAGTCAAACTGAAAATCAATCCATGGAAATAGATACTTGTTCTTTTCGAGGACACTATTGAGTTTTTAGTAATAAATGTAATGGAAAAGGGAACCATAATCCTTTTTAGAATCTAGGACTAGCACCACCCTAGGTGAAACACTCATGAATATAAATCCTTTATCTATAACATCATACAACTGATTCATTAGATATTGAATTTCATCAAGTTTCATTCTATTATAGAAAAAGGAAACTAGTTGAGTGCGAGGAAATAAAATGATAGAAAACTCTACCACCCTTATCAGTGGAAAACTGAAGAAGATAGAAGGAAACATTTCCAAAAACATAGTGATAAATGGTGTCATATAACCTCTCAAGGATTATTTATTTAGAGGAAAAGAGAACACTCATATTACTTTCCCCAACTCCAGATAAGATTTTCCATCTCTAATTAACATTGGTTCTCATTATACATAAAAGATATGCTATTCCCCATCGAGTATAGTAATGGAGAACCTTAAAAGATGACAATAAATCAAAGAATTATTGGTAATGACCCAATCCATCTTAAATATTACATCAAGTGGTTTTAATTCAATATCTAGAAAACATCACGAAATATCCACATCTTATTGACAGAAAACATAATTTGTGCAACAGAGACCCTACTCTCTCTTTGTTTCAAGGGTTATAGGAATATCCATCATAGAAGATAAATTTTATAAACGAATATTAAGAATATTAAAAATATTTTTTGAAATTGAATAATAATATAAAATATCATTGAATAAAGAAGTTATTATTTATAACGATATAGTGATGGTACCTCTCACAATTACTGGACATGTATCCTCTTCCTCTAGGGACTCATCAAGTGTAGTAAGATACTTCTTTACAAATGTTTGTTTATAGAATCATTTTGTATGTGAAGTATATGATTTCACCATATTTTTGGTCGGTGATGATGATATCATTCCACTATTAGGAGTTGAGAAGACATGGAGGATCTTCTGTAAGTTCCCTAAGTGTTTGCAGCGGCCATATATCTGGGGTGACCTAGTGAAAACCTGATTGGATTTCCATGGATTACCAAACTAGTAGAAAATAAAAGGGCCTATTACAGCCACTTAATGAGGCCTATAAGAACCATGTTTTCATGGTCCACTATGAGAATCATCTAGAGTTTTATTTCCCTTGGAGAAAAACACACCACCATTGGGAGAAGAAAAAACTTTTTTCAAACATGACTTGTCAGCCAAGTCCATCTCGACCACAAATGCTCTATCCAGCACAATAGCATAAGAATTAGGATTTAAAAATAAGACTTGAGAATGAATATTGGATATAATTCCCAACTCAATCCATTGAGTCTTCATCTTCTAAATTGATAATATCTCAACTAAAAACTACACAAGATCGAAAACAATTGCATACTTTTTCATGCTTATATATTCCTACTCATGTTTGAAGAACTCTTTAGCCTTTGAAAATGCCATTGGCACAGGATATAGGTATTTAGTGAATTAATTCCACACAAATACCTCATTATTCTTCATTTTCACCATTGTTCCTCACCATATCTTACTTGGTCCTTCTAGCACAACGTTTGGAAACATCACCTAGATTTCATCAGGTGTCACGAGAAACTCAAAAAAAAATTATCTCATGCTCATCCATTCCTCATCCTCTTGAAGATCATTGGGGACTTTGAACACTGGTGTATTTTGGAAATGAAACACTTGAAAATGATTCCATAAAACATCCCTATGAGGTTCCATAGCTAGAGCCTGATCAGAAATGGGTTGTGGTACATATCCCATATATTAGATAGTGTGCACAATCATTTCAACTAGACACAGGTCCACCAGAGGATTTTATCTTAATGGTTCTTCAAAATAATCCTCCCAGATATGATTTTCTTGTCTTCTTGGAAGAATGATTCATCACAACATTGGTAAATATCATTGAAGACATCGTATTCACACTAAAACATATCAGCAATGGGAAATTAGTCCAACCATATAGACATAAGATTTAGATTTCAATCTATCCAAATCAAAGGTAGGGACAAGACTAGAACTAATATTCAAGATACCTTCCCCAAAACACTCGACGTGAATTAATGCTAATTTTCATGTGAGTTTTTTAGACACTCAATCATAATTATTTAATAAGACCCAATAATAATACACAAACTAAATACTGACATCAATAAAAATTTAACCTAGTGATCTCAAACCACTTCATCACAAACCTTATCAAATACCTCGGTAACCCGATATCCTAGCCAACACTAACTTGGACCAAAAGGAATTCCCAATCCCAACAGGTTTTCGACCATCACCTACAATAATAAAAAATGAAATTGGGAATAATTTTTCCAGAAAAAATTGTAGATGAAAGATAAACAAGTCAGTATGCATACAAGTGAAACTATATATAGAGATAATTTCTAGATGTCAAACATGCCTCAATAGCTTAAAGTACAACTCAAATAAACATAAAACCGGATAAAAACCCAAGTCCCAATGGACACAACTCACTAATACTATGGATCATCAGATAGTTCCACGTCTATGTGGTTCCTAACCCTTGCTCGAACCTGGAAGGTGATAATATAAAAACACATGAATCACAAGTATGGTGTGAGAAACAATCCCATTAGGTCCTCACGGGGGATTGCATGATAATATTGTGAAATTTAATTAATAAAATATAGATTTCAATTTTTAATAAATAGACATGGACTTTTAAAATAATATTAAATAAAATAATGATTTAGAATTTAAATGATTAGATATACTTTAAACAATTGTCTTAACTAACATTTTATATAAAATTGTTTATATAAATATAGATGCAATGGTAAAAAGTTTTCCAAAAATGGAATATATATATAATAAAAATAAGTGAGTATCATGGTAATATAACAAGAGTTATGATAGTTCTAGAATATGGGACTCCTCGTACTCAATATTTTTCATTACAATATGTGTACACACATCCTCCCTTTTACTGACCAGAGAGAAAACATCACTATCCAATCAGGGATGTGACCTGCTGAATTTATGTATTATTAGTATTTTAAATCATATATTGTTTCCCCAAATAAATCACTAATTAACTATGCTTTCATGTACTCCAATACGAATTAGGAATGGGAAATTTATTTTTAGACTACTTCAAACACAATTCATCTCATTCTCTCATTTCAAGTTTACCCATTTTACATTCAAAAACCAAAACATGATTTTTATCAAATAAATACTTTTTAAAATAAAAATAATATATTTATATCTAAATAATATCAATATATTTCACTCAAATTGAAAATAAAATCAAATTTTATCAAATCAATTTCAAAATTTATATTCAATAATTTAAATTACCCAAAATTCCATCCATTTCACAATTTCACCCCAATTCACTGGAATGGGGGGGTTTCTTAATTTCATGACAAATACCATTTTAAATCCCCCATTTCAATGTAATAGTGTTTTCAAATAATCAAGTTAATTAAATTTCAAGAAATTTAATATAATTATTACAATTTAATTTAAATCAATTAATTTTGGATTAATCAAATTGGCCAATAAAAATAAAACCACCTTCCCCGTGATGAAAGGATCTCAAAACACCAAACCATAAATTGGGAAACATGATCAAGATCATCAGAAACAAGGATCCAATAATAAGACTAGTTTTAAATAATTAAAACAAAAGATATTATATCCTCCAATGAAGATGTGGATCTACAAAACCTTGTATAGGAAAGGAGAGAAGGCGAGAGAAAGAGAATGGGAAGGGGAAACCTAGTGGGTATAGATCGAACCTTGTTCTCTAATTATTTATCTACTTCTAGAAGAGTGTAGGGGGCCAACATCACTTATATGGAAGTCTCCTACAAGAAAAAATCATAATTAGTCAAATTAGGTTCTTCAAGAATGTTAATTGAGGGTATTAGTAATCTTAAAATAGTTTTTAGATAAATTATTTCTTGTACACATAGTTTCTTAAGAAGGGCCTCTTGGTTATAAAAATTGTGCGCCCCAACAATGCACCCCTTTTAATGGGGTTTCATGTGTTCTCTTAGGTGGGAACATGGTTTTTCAATCCATGCACAAACCATTAAAACCCTCACTATCTATGTTTTTAAGGTTTTTTTTAGAGGGTGCACGATTTGGGAAAACCAAGCACCAACCATGAATAGCCCAAAAAAACTAAAAATTTCCAAAAAAAAAGCACGTAATGAAACCCCAAATAAAACCCAATGAAATCATAATAAATAAAGGGGATTAGGAATACCTAAAAATATTAGTATGATGTTACAATCCCTCCATTGACTATAGGAGTTTATATGGTTTCTATTTTCCCCATTATTCATTAACTTTATATAATCAAATAAATATAATTATATCATAATATTTTATTCTAAAATATAATTATTATTATTCATTTATATGTATTCCTTATAAATATTGTGGTTTTGTCATAGAATGTGTTCTATATAACTAGATTATTATAAATATAATCTCCAATGGTGCTATTAAAATTCCATGGATACCAATTGTAGCACCCGAAACACTATAAAACTTGAGCTAGTAGTCGTATTACATAATTGGTACAAAGTACATGAGTTCCTAAAGGATTCAAAACTTCAGTATTCTTTCAGAAAAATATGCATGCATACATTACACTTAGAATCATTTGATAAAACATGAACACATTGCAAGAACATGATTATCCATTCCATCATATTCCAGAAGATTACACATAGTCCTCCTCATGGTTTCCTAGAGAAAGGAAAACAAATAAGGGTGATCTCTAATGATTAGTAAGAAGTATCATATAATAGCATATTACATAATATAAACATGGAATAATTGATATAATAAAGTAAACGAATCCATACTCAATTGAAACTATGGGAATATTATATCCATCATAATAAATGAAAACTTGGATAAAAATCATTATTGATCTCAGAATAAAATAATGCATAATTTTGGACCTCACAAACATTCTATATATCCTTGTTCTAAGACAGTTTCTTATCATGGGATGAAAAATACACCAATACCTAGAATATTTTTTCTCATAAGGTATTTTGATGCATTGAGGGGGTATATAATTTTAGGCTCCAAGTTTTACCTAATTAATATCAATTCATTCAATAAAATAGTAATCTGTACCTTTTATATCATTCTCTAAGGAACATATTACTGAATAAAAATTGGTTATCCATATAATGAGAAACATTAAAAATAAATAATTTTCCATTAATTATTATGATGTGGATGTCTAAGAGAAACCCCCTCAATCAACTAGGATATGTTTAGTTGTCATTAAAAGAGCATGATGTACACTTATCAATGAAATATAGGGTAGAGGATACTTATATTAGAAAGGGTTCTCCATGTATGATAATAATTGGATTCATTATCTTGCATTCTTAGGTGACCATGAAAATTGTAGAAAAAATATTTCATCATTATTTAGAAATATCAAATGAATATTCTAATGCATATCCCCAAGAAGTGTCTTGATAGGTGTGTCTTTGAAAGACCATTATTTATAATTAATATTTATGATTGAGTTAATGATAAACTAAAAATTTTCAAGGTGATCACCCCTATGTGATTCTATACTAAAACATTAATAACATTCCATTATAAAAACGGGGAGTAATTTTCTAGTAAAATATAATTTTACATCACTAAAACATGGGATGTTCTTTCCACCATAGAAAAGATTAAATTCCATAATTGTTTTAGGTCTTGAATCAAAAGAAAATAAGGGGGTATATTTCTATAGACATTTAAATCTATTAAATTTAATGATTAATATAGTAAAAAGTATTCTATTGTAATTTATGCACTATTCATAGAAATAAATGTGTCTAATATAACACGATAACCAATGAATGAAAATTGAGACAAAAAACCACACATATAGATTGAGTATATATATTAAATCAAAAACTACTGAAATATAGGGAGTAATAATGATCTTAAAATACCATATATAAATAAAATTCGTGATATAACTTCTAAAATATGAAATATATATACCATATAGGGACAATTCTGTGTATAATACAAAACATGTCTCAATGAGAGGAACATGAGATGAAAAAACCTTACCACATATCCTAAATTCCAAGAATGTTCTGTAACCTGTGTTATTGTAAACACAAACACACACAAACATATATATATATATATTAATAAAATTATTTATAACCTCAAAAAATCCATTTTCATTTATAATCGTCATAAATAGTCATTCTCTACAATAATTCTTCTGATTTTTCACATTGGGTGTTTATAATTTTCATTATTTTTACTAGTTTCAAAATAGGGATGTATGTATTCAATATTTATACCGTTACCATTACTAAGAGGACTATTTTTTCCAACAAAATGAGTAATGAAAATTCTATAATTAATCAAATTCAAAATATATGGGTAATATTTTCTCCACAAGAGAATGGAATGAGCAGCTCGACTACATGGAAATCAGCCTCCCGGATCATCTAAACTACTAATCCCTAGAATAACATGTAATGTCATGTACCTAGAGAGAAAACATGAATTAATCGAGCACATATAATTATACATGTATGATCTTATGAATCCCATTTTCAAAATCCCATTGATCATACAATTTTCTTTGTGAAGGCCTTTTTGTGCTTATGATTGCATTCTAATAAGCGGTGATAATAATGCAAGGCCTTTCCAATGAGCTTCTCTAATCATGTGACACAACTTGTGATAGACACCTAAAAATAACCTTAATAACCATTTAAAATAATGAAATAAATATAAAAAAGGGTAAGGATTCATGTGTTCAATGTTACATTGTTTTTTATGGAAAGGGGTTATGTGCCTCCTATGATCACCATTGAACATACAAAGATCCTTGAGAATTCCAAATTGATATCCTGAATGGTCCCTCACAAGCCTGTGTGATCACATTAATTGTTCCATACAAGTCTACATGATTGTGTGAAAGTTTATTAAATAGGATATTAGATCTCATGAAGTCTCCCTAACATTTCATCCAGATCTTGTGTAATCCCTTTGATATATTAATTTGACCATATTGTATATCAACGACAAGCAGAGATACTATCCATGATAATGATGTTATTCCATCATGTGATCCTTTGTTGACCATGTCAGTCCCTAGTGGATAACCAATGTCAAAATACTGAAATCCTTTTAAAAAAGAGGAATACAAAAACTACAAAATTATGAAAAATCTCATAAAGGAAAGATATGATGATTTTCATGAAAAACAGTCAATGAACCACATGTGATCATCATTGATTGTGTGAATACCCTATAGAATGTCATCCTAATCACAATGATGCCCCCTTGACAAGCCACCTTGGTTTCATGAATGGAATCTAACAAGGCCACATGATCTGATGATGAGCCAAAAACATGTCTCCCATGATCATACACCCACCGTTCTTATCGCGTGAAGACTTCTTAACATGTCATCCGGATCATTGGAAATCTCTTTTACGCGAATAAATGATCATGATAAATCCATTTGATAAGACACATATCCAATAAATACAATTATGACCGAGTGATCTCATGGTCTGTGTTTATCCTACTATGTGATGAATGAATTGTTGCTCGATCATGTGAAGTGTGTGGCGCAATACTACCACCACTAACTCAATCACATCTGTGAGAGAGGCATTGCATGTGGATGCATAGAACTGGGGTAGTAAGTCCTATAAATTCCTCCCAATTGGCACAAAAATTTAATTAAACAAAACACTTGGTAGCACAGAGGGGTGGACTTCTTGGAGTATAAACAAACATGAACTCAAGGGTCTTCCACCATGTAAAATTTGGGGAAAGTCCTAAGGGATAACACTACGTGAAAATGTGCTTCATATGATCACCCTATTAGACATGCTATAAAAATATAGGAACCATCAGGATTATGAATTGGAGTTCCAACATGAATAAGGTGTTACATGAAACCTCAATAATATAATTATTGAAAAGCATTGAGGCATACATGCAATAAATACTGAAAAAATATGGTAAGTATTACATGATGATGGATACACCAATTTTATAGAAAGGGGATCATGTTCTTCACATTACTTCTATTGATCATGTGATAGTACCCAAACATTCCATCCAAGATATAAAAATTTCCTTCGGACATCTTCTCCAAGCCACATGGGATACTCTGGACATATCAACCAATTTTTTCGAAGTACTCATGAAATTTCAATATAGTCTTGTGAATTCCACTATACATATTTTCCAAGTCAATAAAATCCCACCATAATTAATATACATATCATTTAACATCATGTTAACATGTCATCCTTGATCATGTTATACCTCTAAATGTGTTTTTGCTTTTTAAGTGAAGACCCTCATATATTTTCGATGAGTTATGAGATAGTACATTGGACACGTCAGTCAGATCTTGTGATATACCACTAAGGTGTTTGATTCAATCATGAAATTCACCCTGGGACATGTTATCCACGTTTGATAGGAATCCTCTACATGTCAACCATGTCAGGAAAACCGTCATGAATTTTTGGGAAAAATGACATGTTAGGTAGACAACTAGGAAATTTTTAGTTGAAATCCCCAAGATGTTAGTCATGTCATGATAACACCCTAGGAAAATATATACTGGTTCAAAAGAGACACCTGGTCAAACATGAAATCAAAATATAATGAATCATATACATATTATAAATAAGAAATTTTGGATTCCTTCCTAAGGCGTGATCTCAATACATGGTGCCTAAGTTCCCACTTATATAACCCTTCTACATGACGTTAATCATTATGAATTAAATAAACAATGTGTATTTTGATTCTTGTTATAAACAGGATAATTAAGACACCATATAAAGGTTCAATTCCATCCTTGAAACACTAATCATCTTCCTATATTGTTGTAAACTTCAGACTACATGGAAATATCACATAAAAATATAATCAACTTCCCATTTCAAAGAAATAATAAGAAAATGAGGAAGAAACATAGAAACATATAGATGTTTGGATTAATAGAAACCCCTATTAAATGAAAAAGTATTTGACACCTGATCATTTTGTTAGGATAATAGAACTCAAATTTGGATTTGTGATATATTCTAAAATATATCTTAAATCGATAAGAGTGCCCTCAAATATGAAATAACTCCCCCCAAAAGGGATTATTGAGACCAACCTACCATCCTCTCGATCAAAGTGATATTGTACAAACCAATGGGTCTGAAACTCTAATGGATTTCTGACCTATGTAATGTAAGCTTATACATTTCTATGGATGTGGGAACCAGTGGAAGTTTCTAAGATATGAAAATGGTGAACTGGGTGTAAGTTATTGTGAAACAATACTTATACACCCACAATGAATACTCAAAATTGAAATAAAATGGAAAAACCAATGTAGAGGTATATAATGACATAATATTTGAATCATGATTTGGGTTAGGAACCATGTTTCATAAAAACGTGAGACAATGCATTTTTTATTGAAAAAATTGGTTAACCGAATTTAAATCTCTCTAATAAAATAGATGATCAGTTGGCTATTCAATACGACATGTTTTCTTTTTTATCCTATACAAAAAAATGGTTTTCCTAACATATAATCCAATGTAATTAGGGTTCCCATGAAATAAGGTAATAGTTTTTGTGGAATGTCCACATGAGAAAAATACAGAAATATTAAATAAGAAAGGATAATTATATTAGCTGTTCATAGCTAATTGAGCATGGTTCACACATGAGATGATGCACTAATCAATGACCTTATTCCACTTTTGTCTTTATGATAGTATATATTACTCCCAAAAAACACCTTGACCCAAGATCTTGTCTTCATCGAGCAAATATCATGGAATCTGATCTGTGACGTTGACCTTCATAGGTCACAAAAAAACATCAACCACCTGATACCTTCATATTCGGGTGGAAAAAACAATTATTTGTTAATACCATAAAGAAGGTTTCATTCCAACCATAGAGGAAACATGTAAAGGACACCAGATATAGAAGACAATTTGTCTTTCTCGTTTAGGGAAATCTGTAATAAAACTAGTGGCACATTCAACGACCGCCAATCTCTTTGGAAGCTAATCCCTAGAGCACATAAATTGGAACCTTCTATATCATAAGAATGTAGATAAAAGAGTCAAATATGGATATATCCTGGTTAAAGAACATCCAAGGATATATCCTATCAACCATCGTCACTAGTGTCAACCAGCTAGTGCCCTAGAGCTACATAATGAGGGAACCACACCAAAAAATTCCACATTGGATACTCATTAATGGATATAAGAAAGTCCATTTATGCATGTAAATATATGGATAAATTGGAGTAGTATCATATCCCTGCTTCTACTAATGAATCTCATTGACATATTAATATTGTATTTATTGGGAAGGATTATATCCCTACTCACTAGGATTAGTCTCCATGAATATGCCTATAGAAAGCATGGGGGAGGCACATATCCTTTCCCCATGCACAATTCCCATCGAAATATTCTAGTGGCACGTAGAGGATAGGAGTGGGAATATATTCATGATTTGATCAGAGATATCTTTCAGTATATTTTGGAGACTAAAAATGTGTAAACCTATATTCCTACAGATGATTTTATGAAGTGTAACTACATTCTAGCAACCGTTGAAGATCCCCATCTGTATATTCAAGAACTATTAAAGATATATGGGGCATCACATACTTCTATGTAGATATCCATAGTAGAACATAACCATGATCAATTGGAACAGGCAGCTACTCTAATTAAATCACCTCGTCTTACTCTCATCCAGGAGGATTATTATCCTATTCCGATAATGGATGAGGCATAGGACTGTGAGCTTATTCACATTATAAAAAATTCCAACCAACTCAATTTGTAATATTCCATGGGACAAATTCTAATTCATATTGAAAAGGTCATCTTCACTCTCCAACGACATAGGACCACGCTCATATCCCAATTATGATCAGGGCTCACCATGTGGGAGTGGAAAATATTTTAGGACATGATCATATATCCTTCTGAAAGACCAGTAGCATACTCTAAAGGCATAGGACTGGGCTCATATAACTATTCTAACTAATATTTTTTAGGAAAACATGGAAACCACCTTAGGGAGGGATCATATCCCTTATAATGGAGTTCATTAGCATATTCCAATAGCTCATATCCATAAATCTGTAAATCAATATATGAAATAGAATCCATAAGATTCCATAAATGATGATGATAATATCCCTTCACTCATTTCTAAGGTCCATCAACATATTCTGTTGGGAAATTCATATTTGAACCAAGATCTTATCCCCAATTCAAACCGGATTGACTAGTATATTCTTAAAACCACCCATACAAAAGCTTATATTCATTCTAATTATATACAATCTCATGGGTATACTCCAGTAGCTTCTCAATCTTGGGATCATATCACCACATCACCATAGAGTTATAAACATATTATGGTAGTTATCATGTAGAAGGCTCATATTCCTAATCAACCCCAAAATGCAAGTCATCATATTCCAGCCACAATGAGGAATTAGGATCATATCACTAATCGTCTCATTACAAGTGTCCTTGATGTTGTTCAACACAAATTTCCAACACCTCATGTGTCCATAAATTCCTCAACTAATGTATAATTCAATCATTACCTTTATATTCCTTCTTATGGTAGGGTAAAAATGGATAATTGGTACTCTACTCCTTAGATCTATCATGGTTAACCAATCCATGGTGATATCTCTATCAAACAAATAAATCCTACCATTTCCCAAAAAAACTATGTATATAATGGTTCTCAAAACATAGACACCATCGTATATATATGTTATTGAAATAATGAGGATAATCATATATAGTTTCCCATAAAATATCATCAGCACTTAATAAAGGTCAATAGGTAACCCAGAGAAATGACTTCCATAGTCTAACTAGGTTTAGAAATATACATCTGGTGAATAATAGTCCAATGTATATATATAGAGAGTGTTACCCAAAACTAACCCCTCAACCGTGTTTTGGACCTTATCTACTTCTAACCATGAGATCCTAAATGATCTAGAAAAGTAGTGCATACAATAACTCTACAAAAATATGTGGGAAACTCATCAGTAGTTTAAGGATTGAAACCTCACATATCCAAGATAAAAGGGTCACCATCAGACCATAAATATACACTATTGTTAGAGGGAAATGGCCACATTCTCTATATCCATGAATTTTGGCATGGAAGAGCTTGATAAAATCCAATGTTTTGTTTTTATATACATAATAAAAAACCCTTTTACAACTAATTTAACAAGCCCCATTAGATATATATCTGAGTATGGGGAATTAACATATCATTTCACTTTTCTATGTACTTGGAATAGTATATCCCAAGAGATATAGCATCTTGTAATGTCATAAACATAGAGAAAAATCAGTGGACCTTGTAAACTGTGTTCTATTTGTTCAATATAATGAAATAAGAATGATTTATAGATGAAAATATTTTGTTAATTATGGGAGATGTCAAAAAAAGATTTCTATGTTGGGCCACATGGTGAAATGGGAATGAAATTCAGACACAAAATTTGATGTTTTGGCCAACCAGAAAACTCACATATAAAATGAATCCCATAATGGCCATCTATTACACACAACTTATACAAAAGCACAATTTCACCAAAACAAATTGGTAGTAATATAATCATCCATAACTGCTTGCAAGGAGAAAACCTATTCCATAAGACTTGGTATATTTATACTACTAAATCCACCCATTAGGTCATCACACACTGAGAGGATATAGGAATTTTTAGTAGAGACTACAAGCTAAAAACAATCCATAGTGTTGGGGGATTTTTATCTCAATTTCTATCACTAGGTTTATAACACCACAATAGAGACCTAGAGAAATCAGTTGTAGATCCATATCAACCACATCCTATAGGGATAGGGGGAATTTATATATCATTTTCCATGTTAAGAGCCATCATATTCTCAAATTCTATCATCTAATCCTCAACAACATGACCAAAAGTGCCAATTTAATTACCAAATCATCACCAACCCATAGGCTTGATGGGGATTTCCATAATTATCAACACCATAAAACATGTGTTCTCTATGATGGGAGAAAACTTTTGATTGTCAATGTCCCATCTATTTTTAACATCGCAAGAAAAACCGCTGTCCTTTAGGGATTATTTGGAAAAAAAATGACCAATAAAACCCATAAGTCCACTATTTTTAGATCAAGATAGGAAGAATATACAAAAATGGAAATCAATCCCAATTAGGTTCATAAGAAAAAATTGTCGAATACAGCCTGGGGTCAGAGATATGACCCTAATACAACCCTCGATGGTGGAATAATCATTTTAGAAAAACCATATTGCCTTGAGAGTAATGAGATGACTACTATTGGATGATACACCTCTACAAATTTCATTACCATAAATGTAACAAATGAAGTGGATCAAGGCATAAATGTAGAGGGTTGAAATACATAAAACATGATACAAGAGGAGGGTGATCTAGATACACCAACAAAGACTACACATGTGTGGAATCAGATAAGGGTTTAGAACCAAGAACCTTTGAATAATGAATTTACACATCTATGGTGAAATACTAACATAAGTAAAGGAAAAGGTCTAGATATATCCCACTCACATCCTAAAAAATATGAAACCTTTCATAGAGGAATGAATAGAACAATATGAAAATGAAATAAAAATATCATATAGCTCAATGAGGATCCTCTAATGGCAAACATTCCCATAGTGTATCTTTTTCATATAGAGACAATTATTCCTCCTACCATACACCAATACATATTTATTCCATCCATGTGGGTATCATGTGAGTTATAGATTGGATATGGATCTAAAAAACTAGACTATATAAACGAGGATGTTGATGATGGTCCTGAATTAACTCCATTATTGAGATAGCCACTCCAACATAAGGGTGACCATTCATTGCTAGAATTTATTGATAATTGGAGGGACATGAAAATGGGTAAAACAAATCATGAATTTCCCAATACCATTAGATAGTAGGTAGCATATATAGTGGTACCACCGGAACATCTCAAGGACATTGAATCCCAAGCTGCTTGAATGAAATCCATGGAATGGGAGTGTGAAATCGTACAAACCAAGAATAATCACTTTCCTAAATGGGTATATGAAAATTTAACCCGACATAATTTTGGGAATCCAACATTCTCAAAATTTTATAGAATGAGATATCTAGAACAACATCTTACACACTTTGTGTCCCAATACAACATAATGGTGGGCCCTCAAGATCAGTAGGAGGTAACCAAGTTGAGGTGTTTTTTACAAAACATCTTAGGTTTATCATTCATTAATACTAAATAATTATATAAATACCCATTATAGTTTGGGAAGACACTATTAATCAGTTATTTTATTAGTTGAGCTCTACTCTAAGTAAAATTACATTTTTCAACCTCAATAACTACCAACAATGTGAAAACAAAATGTTTTCTGGCTTCTTGTCGAGATAGAAGGGTTTATCCTATTCACTTAGAATCACTCTCTTAAAAAAATATTTTTTGAAATATTTAATAAAAGTATTCTTGATGAGTTTTAAAAACCTTTTATGTTAATGAAGTCTCCATGAGGATTCCAAAAGTTTACATAAATATAAAAACACCTAGAAGAATCTATTCAAGGAACCTGAGACAAGTCTCATCCCATACCCCCAGTATAGGAAAAACCATAGAAATGAAGAGACTAACATTTTCACTCTCAAACTAGTTAAAGTTCCCATTCATGCACCACAGTAGGACTCAATGATCTATCACCTCATGGTGGGTAGTTTTTGTTAAAAAATTTCCCTTGGCCAGATGCAAGATGATGTCAAGGTCTCCCATGGTTGGAAAAAGGGTGAATAAAGAATACTCCTTCCAAAATGTGTAGATATAAGCTTATATATATATGTGTGTTGAAAATAACCTACTTAGGATACAAAATCCATGGATTCCCAATGAGTTCAACCTCATTGATCACCCTAACAACATCCTTTATATAGTAGGTCGGGTCCCACTAGCCAAGCCAATTTTTTTAGAAGATGTACTCAAAATCTTGGTTAACTCTGGATATGTGTATATATAAAATTATGTGGTGTAGGTGACCTATTTATTCATAACTTATCCAGTGGAAGATAGTTATTTGAAACACATTATAACCATGAATTGACATAAGTTTGACAACTGGATGACACAAATGAAAATTGACTGAGATCACGAATCCCTAAGATAATGGATTCTTAAACCAATAAAGGTTCTGTAACATAGACAGTTGGAATCTAATACCCCTCTCCGAGGTGGATTAAATTATCAAACATAGGAAAAAATAATAGATAAAGAAGAAAATTCAGCTTATATTGATGTTTTGAGTCTTGATGATTTATTTCCTTTAATATTTGAAGAATCAGAACTGCCCCAACTAATTGGAATCTTCATTGGATGAAGAGATCATTTTTTATTTTGATATAGTTCACATTATAGATACATTTTCTAGTGATGAATACACCTATTACTATATGGTCCCCATACTTGACTAGTGAGCTGGTGGTCGGGGATGCAAGAGCTGAGGATGCAAGCGTTGATGTGGGTGTATTTGAACACAATATTTCAGTCACATACCCATATAGGACATATAAATAGAGGATAACAATTAGAGAGAAATCTAGAAAGCACAATAGATGCATGGATATGCAGAATATCCCTCTATTGTTCATCCAATCCTAGTTGTCTTACATGACTGGTTAGTAGGGGTGAGGCTTTCATATAATCTCAAACAAAGGGTAATAAACGTACGACCCATGCCACTAGTAATAGATACTCTTTCATCCTATACTCAAAAACTATATCTATTTACACCCAATCACCTCATCTCATGAACCAAATTATAGATTGAGACCCCATATCGAGAAATGCATACCTCATTCCCAAAAGTAGAACATTTTAAAAAAACAATAGTTGTCATCCCAACAAAACTCTCAATCTCTAATGCTCTCCATAATATAAAAAAACTCAGAGAGGAACTCATCAAAGTCTTTTAGATCCCATATTATTTCAAGAAATATATAATTGCAATTGAGGTTTTCTGAGAGGACACAATACCATCATAATTCTATTTCACCATCTTGTTCATAAAGTAGGATCGGTAACAAGTTATCTAGGGGCATACCAAACCAAAATAAGTTTTAGGTAGAATTTTCAATTTTTACAATTTAAGGAATCTCATTGAAAATGGTTTCGGGTTCAACTTCATCCAAATTCAAACCCTAAAACATTTGGGATATAGTGAGTGAGTCTTATCTCTCATGAAGTTTTGGCATTCAAGGTTATGATAAGAGCGAGCAAAGGCATATCTAGAAGATCAAGGTTAAGGTTCAGTTTGTAACACACCAAGATTTTATGAAAAATATTCTTTTAATTTCATTAATGTATTGTGTTGTATGATACACCAAGATTACCTTGCGCTATACGCAACACCGTATTAGCTTACAGTATACACAACACTATTCTTGGATCGTGTTACACACAATTTTGATAATAGTTATTCTACGCAATATTGAGTATATATATATATATATATATTCAATGTATAAATGAAATATGGTAGGATTATTTTATATTAAATAACGAAGGATTCTTGCACAACACGTAACACTGACTTGTCTTTCATTACACGTAATCCCGACCTTCCTCGATTGCATATGTTATACGCAATACTAGGTTTTACTAAACAAATATATATTTTTATAATTATGAACTAGCCGTTATAAAATTTATTAACTAAATTTTGAATTTTATAACATTATTATTCATCTTAGACATTTTCTAGAACACGGTATAAGAACAAAATAAAATTTTCGGGTAAAATAAGTATTTTTCAAAAAATGTAGTTTTGCCGCCTTTTGATGGCACACCCACATTAAATATAGTTTTTGACATGTTTATATTTTCAATTTGACAAAATAAAACTCTTCTTTGGAATCAAGAAATAAAAATTTACTTTGGATAAATTTTTTGTATTATTCTGGTAACTTTCATATTTTGATGAATAGTTAAAACACGCTATATTTTAATGAAAAACAACATTTTTCATAGTAATAATTTATATGGTTAAATTATAATATTGAATGGTTTTAGAGTATAAATAGAATATATTTTTACCATTTAATATAATGTATGTCATTATCATTTATTTTACATTGAATTTGTAGGTTAAATCAATTCAATCTTTTGCAATGTTTTAAACAAAAACCCGTTTTCATTCGACAACGGGATTAATTTTAATTTAATTTCTGCAACTTCTGTGTATTGAATTTGATGAAATGGATTCCATATTTGGAATCAGTGGGTTCAAATTATGTTAATATGCTACTTTTTATTTTTGAGAATTATGAATAGTAACTACGGTAAATTTTATATAGTTAAAGGTAAATCGGGTAATTAACGATAAATATAATATTATAAAATTACCCTAAAACATGCCAAAATTCTATTAGATGGCTAGAAGTAAACCCATATCAACTCAGGGTCAGATTAGATTCATTTTATGGACTTTTGACTATGAAAATAATTTAATTATTATTAATACCAAAGAAAGTGACAACATGTCACTCTCTTAAATCTTCTAAGTATAATAATTTTAATTTAGTGATACACATCATTAAACTTAGAACATGAATAGTTTACAGAAATCTAATAATATTATACACATCATGATAATTTATTTAGAATTTTTAGGGATTAAATAATTTCATTAATGGTGATACATTAATGATACAGAAATTTTTTATTAAGTGGAAAATAAGTAATATAGTTTTTATTGAAATAATAATACCCATTAAAAGGCCAAAAAAACTGACCAAAACTTATTTGTAGTGTATATATACACCGTAATCATCCAATGACCTAATATATAACCGTTTGTATCCTTATAGAAGTGATTATGACACTTATATTATTTTATTTTAAATGATGACAAAGTTGTCACCTTCATAATTTAATAAATATAACAATTTAAATATTGTGATTTTAAGATGAAAAATTCTATTAAAAGTATTATTGTGAAAGGTATGAGATTTAGCTTCCTCATAGGATTTTATTTTAAATTTTTATGCAACAAATAAGTATATTAAATAATTATACAAAGATGATGTAGTAATTATTTTATTAAATAAACCAAATAAATGGTTTTAAAAATAATAAAATAAATATTATATGAACTATTTAATGTGATCCACTAATTTTATAGATACATATGACCTTTTATGAATCTATTAATGCTTTTAGTTTGAACATATCTTCTGTACATTTTTTTTTTAAATTAAAATAAATGAATAGTGTCAAAATTTACACTATTGTTATTTTATAAAAATAACATATTATAAAATTGTTTAAAAATCACAAAAATATTTAAAAATTATAAATTTCAATTTATATGGTCTATAATTTTATAAAGTAAACAATTATGGAATATTCACAACAAATAGGTAATTATTTGTTATAATTTAAAATTTATAATTTTATTACCACAAATAAGCTTAAATAGATTAAGTAAGGATAAATCAATATTATAAGGTTTAAAAAAGATTAAAAAATGTCTAAATTTGGTTGGATGATGATATTACAACCCTATATCATCTAATCATCGAAAATGAATCATTTTTGGTTGTTTTTAAGTGGGGTTAGATTTATTATAAATTAATATTTTAAAGAATTCCAAAGGTGCCCCTCTCCTCCCTTATAAAAGGGCACCTCCTCCCTCTCCTCATCACACCAATTTGTGCCTTAAAGCTCGACCAACCCCTGCCAAATTATCTTCTCCAATTCCCTAGAAACATCCTTGAGGTTCTGGTCTAATTTACAGACCAATCTTAGTGCCCTAAGAGGACGTTTCAAAGAGGCATATCGAAGAAGAGGTAATTTCTTCTCTTGATTCTTTCAATCTTCTTTCTTCTTAAAATTCTTATTCTTTAGTTTTTTCATTATAAAGTAATAACATCAGTATCACTAATATACTTATTTTTTATTATAAATATGAAACAACCCCATTTCACCTTCTATCCATCCTACGGAAAACAAAGTCACCGTGCGTGCGTACGTATGGAATACCGTCTCCACGCCGTGATGTAATCTGTTTTTCCACAAACACCTTACATGGATGGGTATAATGGTGTAAAGAATAACTATACATAGTTATTATAAAATCATACTGATTCTGATATATTGTATCATCCACTCCAATTCAATTCAATAATTATGGAAATGATATCATCACTCGTGGTACGTACAAGCTACCATCTCCACGACGCGATGAGATTCATTCTCCATGTTAACCATTTAAGAATGATTATAAAGTATATATAAGAAATAATAATGAAATATATGACCTTATAAAGCTACTGGATTTATGTATATATGTATGTCATCTACTTAATTCCATTCAACTCAATAAGGAAACGAAAACAACGTTCATGCGTACGTACGGCCTACTGTCTCCATGAATGGTGTGTTTATTTCTATTTATCGATCTATAATGTATATGTATATTATGAATCTATATTATATATAAATCATGTTTTATATTCTGGAATTATTTAATCGTGATCTAAGTAATCATATGAATAATTACAAGTCAAAAAACGGACGACAAATGAAACGATTTTACCCAAAACACTCTTTATCATAGAATTTACAAACAAACGGGTAATATAAAGTCATAAGTGAACCATATATGATATCATAACATTGAATATGATTGTGTAATAAGTCAATGAAATTATTTAAATCATTATATAGGAGGTTTGGATACATACGAAGCATATCAGACATAAGGTATGGGATAATTTTGCAAATCACATTTTTATCCGAGATTGCTTATTCATAAGTATTTACTGGGGTTATTTCTATCATACATGTACATGTTTTATAAAAGTGTTTTCATGTATTTTTAAAGTTCTTTTTACCCATTTTTGACTTTGACTACATGGTATGTATGGAATCTTTCTTTTACGAGGTACTTTTTAACTTTTCCAGAAAAAGTACGAGAAAAATGTTTTTTAACTTATATGGCAAGAAAGGATTCGTAGGGTTTATAAAGCCTTATTTTTATGAAGCTTCCTCCAAAATATTTCATGAATATTTTCAACAAAATCCTTTTCTTTTAAAATTGCACGATTTTTTTGTGAAATGAAATTGATTTTGATGAAGAAAAGATATTTTCTTCAAGAATTCATTTCAAGTGTTTTGTCAAAACCATTTCTTATCGAAGATGACATTATTTTATATGTTTATGTTTCAAGTATAATGTCTCTATTATTTACATGGTTTCAATTTTCTTATGATGAAATATCAATTTTTTTGTATGGATTATGTGATGATCGGATGATGTTTATGAAACCCATTTTATTCTTGGGGTTATGATGAATGTTTTAAGTTTATTTTGTGGCACAAGTTAGAATGATTTCACTATGATATTGGTGGTACATATATCTCCCACTAATGCATTGGGTAATGATTTATATCTCATGAGATAGACATGGTTGGAACGACATGTTAAACCGGTTCAGTAAAACAGGACTAAAACGATGAGTGAACTCGATTCAGAAAGGGACTCTGTCCACTAAGATGGTCTTGGCAGCAATGCCTTGGCTACTATGGAAATCATTAGATGTGCTTAACGGATGCCACAATTACATGTTTTATTCCCATGCTATTTTATCATGGTTTATGTTCCATTATGATCTATGCCTTATGTACTTCCATGTTTTATGTCGTTGCTCAAGATTTTAATGTCTAAACATTATGTTTATGTTTTTAAGTTCCAATGTATATGGTATGTTTTATTTTATCGATGCTTACCCTTACTGAGAATTTGAGCTCATCATTTTTATGTTTTATTTTCCCCCAGGATCAAAAGAAAGGTTTTAGGTTAGTAAACAAAAAGTGGAAGATCTTTATGGGAGATGTGGAAGATCATTCACCATGATTAGAAGATTACGTTCCATGTTTCCAAAGACACTAAACTATTACGGTCCTTGTGTGTCTGTTTTTGTTATGTATTAAGTATTCTGAAAAAGTAATGTAATTTTCATGTACGTCAAGCTTAGGGTCTCTACAGTTGGTATCATAGTAAAGTTTTAGTCAACCTTTGGATACTAGGATGCGAAAACGTTAGTGATATCCCTAGTGATATTTCTATGGAATGTCTAGAGATGTCCCTAAGGATAAGTATATGTATAAGATATATCCCTAGAACTATGGTAATGATATTAGATTAAACCAAAGATGATAGATATTGAAGTTAATCCCCATTTATTATGATTTTTGCCACTCACACTATTCTTTTTGGGTTTTAGAAAATGACTGGAAACAAGATGATTCACGATAATGAAGGATATGATGGAAAATGGAATGATATTCTTCATGAGCAAACAAATGAAACGGTATTTTGGAGTCCAAACATCATTATTATGTCGAATCAGAAATCTCATAATATGATCAATAAAGTAAAATTTGGTAAGTTTCATGACTCGTCTAATAAGAGAAAGATGAAGTTTCATGATGATCATAGAGGAAGGAAAGTTCAATTTCCCCTATATAAATCATGTGGGAAGAGGAATCAAGGAGAAAGTTTCAAAGGAACTGGAAGATGCTTTGGGTGTGGAAAATAAGGACACAAAGCCAGTAAGTGCAAAGGAAATGGTTCAGTTAACACCACGGACAAGGATAATGGTATTGCTACAACATCAACAATGCTTAGATGTTTTAAATGTGGAATGTGCGGGCATTATGAAAACCAATTCCCTAATGTAAAATCTCATGAACAGAATCAGCATGGTCATATGGGTAGTATTTATGTGGATGACGTTGAGGAGACTACAAATGATATATGAGTAGAAAGAAGTGTTGAAGCTCAGTCGGTTTTTTAGAAGGTAGTGGAATGATTGTATGTTTATCGAGAGTTATATTGTATATTTAATGGTACTATGGAATAAGAATCATCTAAGGATTGTTACACTATTGTTTTTTCCTAAAAGTATTTGAAATTATGTGTTGAATGGTACCAGTAACCATGAAAGGTTATTCAGATATTTTTGGAATGTAGATGATATGTGTATAAAGAAGGGATAAGGAGAAAATTAAATGATTGATAGTATTCATGAGCTCATGAATGATATAAGGAGAAGGTTATATCATGGTTTGAGTATATAGTATTTTTGGATTTTGGTATGTGGAAAGAGGTAACTTTTGACAGCATTCATGTTTCCAATAAGGTTTAATGGGTATTTATTTTTCAATAGAATACATGATTAAGGTATTCACATGATTGGAATGTGACCAACAAGATATATGGGGGATAAATGATGGTATTCACATGCTTTGTTGATGACATTTCAAGTAATCATTTTCTTTATACTATGAGCTTGGACCGAAGTAATTTAGATAAGCATAATGATTGGAATGGATTATGTTGGACATAAGTTAGTATTGTTTAAGGATATAACTTTTTTTATGGGATGTTATAGTAATATAGATTTAGAAAAAGGAAAACCTGCAGGACGGGAGACAGCCCATCGCGTCGGACAAGGTTGTGGGAATCGAACCCACAACCGATGTGCGACTGGCCTTTATCGCCTACCACTGGCCTACAGGAAGTCCCTGGTTAGTAGAAACTAGTTTTATTTTATTAATCGGTATGATATATGAAGTATAAGTTAATTTTTGGAACTATGTATGATTAATATAACCATAAGATGGACTTATAACTTTTTATAACCTTTTTTTTGAAGGAGATGGAATGACCCATTTTTCTATCACATGATCTGCTAACACATCACGAATAACAAATTCAACTTCATTTCTTTAAGGGATGAAGTGGAAATTGTTCAATTCACAAACAACAGTGAGATTGTACCAAAATCATGCTAGTATTTATTTTAATTCCTAAATATTAGGGAAATGATCTTGAAAACCAAAAATGTTGTCCTAGTTCCCTTATATCAGACGAATCAGATGGTACCTTAGTTCATCACAAATTAATAGTGTTAGGTCCACTAGGCTGGATACCCTGAGAGGGGGGGTGAATCAGGGTATGACGAATTAAAAATTAATGCCCGTTCTGATCTTGTTTCGCTGTTAAGCAAAACACTCTTCTCTCTTTTCCCTATTGCACGATATAAACAGAATGTAAAGCAAGCACAGGACACAGCAATTTTACTTGGTTCACCGCTAAGGGCTACGTCCAAGGAGCATACGCCGACAGGTTTCCGGTCGTACCAAATTCCACTAATCTTCACTAGCTGTGGATTACAAGGTTCGGGCTAGATCACTTCTATGCCCAGGCTCACTGCCTTTACAATGTTTAGGGTCAGCTCACTGCTTTCCCAAGGGTCACTCCCTGTTTCTCTCTCTCTGGCTCACTGCCGGTGGAGAGGATCACCTTCTTCCTCTTCCTGAGCTCACTGCTCTTGGATGGAATCCTCTCACAGTTTATAGACCTGTAGGTCTCTTCATTTCCATTAAGGAATGCATCTTTCTATGTATGTAGATGCTCTGTTGATGTTCAACTTTCACCCGTAGATGAATACCTCTTTGCCTCTAAACACTGGGCAATTCACTTTGGAAAGACCTTCGCAAAGCACCCTTCAATGCGAGGCTCCCAATTTCGCGAAGCTCAAACAAGCCTTTGCGAAGCTCCTGCCTTTTCGCGAAGCTCCTTCGCGAAGCACTCTCGCGATGCTCAAGCCGTCGCAAAGCAACGACCCTCGCGAAGCTAAGTAAGCCAACGCGGAGCTCGCAGGTTTCACGGAGCTACAATAGCCGCCGCGAAGCACCTTTTTCGCGAAGCACACTGGCTCCGCGAACCACCTTCGCAAATCGAGAGCAAAGTATTTTCTCTGAAAATTCTCTCTACTTCGCCTGAAGGGGTCGACCTTTATTTATAGGCGATTCCACCGACCCTCGTCCCTTCCGCGCGAAGTCAACGCCACGTCATCTCAAATCGCGAAGCTCCAAAGTTTCTGTCAGAATTCTGTCCAAATCGCGAAGCTCTACGGCAATCATCCGTTCGCGGAGCTTGACGTAGTCGCGATGAATCACCGTCAACTTACCTTCGCGGCTCGCACCTTCGCCGCGAAGCTCCCTCGCGAAGCCCAACATTCCTTCGCGCCTTCGCCGCGATGTTCTCTCGCAAAGCCCTTCTCCGCCGCGATGCGCTTCAGCCTCTTCAATTCGCGAAGCTTGACGTAATCGCGAAGCATCACCGCCTCCATTCTTCTGGTCTTCGCGATTTCCAAACCATGCATCCTATCTTCGCGAAATTCATGCCTTTGCCATATTAAATTGTGCTTTTCATTGAAATCCTCTTTTCGCGATGCTCACCAAACTCCAAATTTTGGTCCCCAAAAATTTGGCAAACACTGGAAAACGGCGCCACCTTGTACTGCTCTTTTGTACCGCCTCCAGATCGCCTTTTCCTTTGTCATCGTTCTTTGTCAACATGGATTGTCAACAACTTCTCGGGAACTCGACAAATATCCATGAGAACCTGCTTTGTCAACAAACACAACCAACCCAAAAATACTTCAATGTTACCTTGAGGGATTTTTGCCCAACAATCTCCCCCTTTGGGTTTGTTGACAACTCTTCACAATTTTGCTCAGGATGATTTTATGCACTGTGATACCTCACTGAGTCTTCTTCCAGCTGCTACCACCATTCGCCTCTTGCGATTGTGATAGTGTTCAAGGATTCACTTAACACGTACTCTAAGCCCACATGAGCAATGCTCGGCGTGAGAAACAAGAGTAGTATGTAAAGTTCATCAATGAATCACTTCATGTCAGACCCCAATTGTCGATTCCACCTTGATACCAATTCCTAAAATAAAACCAGTTGTAGAACCACACTGATACCAATTGGTGAATTCTTTAGTTGATACCAATTGTTGATAGCTGGACACCGTCTCACACCATTCCAACACCACTGTTCTGCTTTTATCACGATCATTAGCTGTCGTGATTTCTATGATTTGATCGATCACGTCTAGCATCGTCAGATTTCATACACTCCCCCTTTCTCATTGCTCCCCCTTTCTGGCTGCTCTACCTGTCAGCTTCTCCCCGTATCAATTATGATTTATCAAATCTCCGCACTATTTTCTCCCGTGAACTAACACTGTTCTCCCCCTTTGTCAAGTTCTTTGTCAAGCACTTTTCTCCCCCTTTGTCAACGAACCCAAAGGTCACGCCTTTGTAGTCTATAACATAGTGGAGAACTCAGATCAGCATAGTAGGGAAAAACACGTCATACCTCGGGGAGAGGGGGGGGGTCCCGCGTCCACACTATTTCAAGTGCGGGGAATCGACTGAACTCCCAGATCTAGTCGATGCCTCTCAAAAGCTTCCTTGGGTAAGGCCTTTGTCAGAATGTCTGCAACCTGTAGCTCTGTAGGCACATACTCCAACTTCACGATGCCCTGCTCAACCTTCTCCTTGATGAAATGATACTTGATCTCAATGTGCTTTGTCCTGGAATGATGGACAGGATTTTTGCTAAGATTTATAGCACTTGAGTTGTCACACTGGATTCCGATCGGAGACTTCACTTCAACTCCCATATCTTCAAGCTGCTGCTTCATCCACAATAACTGTGTGCATGCTTGAGTGGCCGCTATATACTCAGCTTCTGCGGTGCTCAATGAAATGCAATCTTGTTTCTTGCATAGCCAAGAAATACACAATCCACCAAGATAGAATGCACCACCTGACGTTGATTTTCTATCATCTGCTGAACCGGCCCAGTCTGCATCAGTATATCCCAATAACTCTGTCTGAGATTTGTCGTTGTATGTCAATCTGAAGTCCACCGTGCCCTTGGTATACCGAAGTATTCTTTTCACTGCAAGCATGTGACTTTCCTTGGGATTACTATGATATCTCGCTGCTTGGCATGTGGCGAAAACAATATCAGGCCTTGTTGCGGTTAAGTACAATAGACTTCCAATGATTTGCCTGTATTCTGTAATATTAACTGCCTTTCCATCCTCATCTTTTGATAATTTCATCCGGGTAGCAACCGGAGTCTTCATTTCCTTGGAATTATCCATTCCAAACCTTCTTAGAACTTCCTTGGCATATTTGGATTGAGAAATGAATGTTCCATTCCTTCCTTGTGTCACCTGTAGACCAAGGAAAAACGTTAGCTCTCCAATCATTGACATTTCAAACTCATTTTCCATGAATTCAGAAAACTGTCTGCACTGAGCTTCATCTGATCCGCCAAAGATTATGTCATCGACATACACTAGCACCATCATCCTTTGATTACTGTCATTGCTGAAATAGAGATTGTAATCAACTCCTCCACACTGAAATCCAAGCTTCTTCAAGTACTGATCAAGCCTTGAGTACCATGCCCTTGGTGCTTGTTTCAGCCCATACAATGCCTTCTTCAGCCTGCAAACTTTGTTCTCATCCTCATGAATGAGAAAACCATCTGGCTGCTCAATATACACCTCTTCTTCCAGAACCCCATTCAATAATGCGGATTTGACATCCATCTGGAACACTTTGAACTTTCTTTGCACTGCTATGGCCAAAAATAATCTGATTGTCTCCAGCCTTGCAACCGGTGCAAATGTCTCATCAACATCTATTCCCTCTATCTGGGAGTATCCCTTGCACACTAGTCGTGATTTGTTCCGAATCACTGTTCCATCTTCATTCATCTTGTTGCGATAGACCCATTTAGTCCCGATGACATTCTTGTCTGCTGGCCTTGAAACAATCTCCCATGTCTGGTTCTTCTCAATCTGATCAAGCTCTTCATTCATGTCCTGAACCCAGTTTTCATCTTCAGCTGCATCAGAAAAACATTTCGGCTCCACTTGAGACAAAAACGATGCTTGCTGTGATGATTTCATTCTTCGAGTCTGAACTGGAGCTGTTTGATCACCAATGATATTCTGCCTATCAATCTCAGCTCGACTCTTTGGCTTCCTCGCAGACACCGACTTGACACTTTCCTCTTCATCATCAGTATCTTCTTCTGAGTCAGCTTCTGCCACTTCTGCTCCCCCTGGGTTGCTTATCTCATCATCACTTTCATTCAGGAACTGTTCACTGGGTCGTTGAGTAGTCTGTTCATTTTCAACTATAGTGACATCATTGCTTTCAATGATTTTTCCCAGCCTTTTGTTGAAACATTTATACGCTTTGCTTTTCCCGGAATAGCCAAGGAATATCCCTTCATCTCCTCGTGCCTCAAACTTCCTATGATGTTCTTTGTTGAGAATGAAACACTTACTTCCAAAGATTCGAAAGTACTTCAACGTTGGCTTCTTTCCGTACCACAGTTCATATGG
The DNA here is from genome assembly GCA_963277665.1 of Viscum album. Taxonomy (NCBI): domain Eukaryota; kingdom Viridiplantae; phylum Streptophyta; class Magnoliopsida; order Santalales; family Viscaceae; genus Viscum; species Viscum album. The sequence continues at coordinate 1,016,618,090 of OY728153.1, read as the reverse complement.
AGTCTTCCCTTGCTTCGGACATAACAGGGACCTGTTTGAAACATAGACCGATGTCAGAACTGCTTCCTTCCAAAATTTCTCTGGCAGGTCCTTATCAATAAGCATTGTTCTGGCCATGTTGTTGATGATCCGATTTCTCCTTTCAACTACTCCATTCTGTTGGGGAGTTCTTACTGATGAAACTTGATGCCTTATCCCATGTTTCTCGAGATATTTTTCAACCTGACTGTTTGTAAATTCCGTACCGTTATCAGTACGAAACTTCAGAATTTTCTGCCCAAGCATCTTTTCTGATTCCCTCCTGTACTGCTTTATGCAACTGAATACCTCTCTCTTATGGGTTATGATGAATACCCAGGCCATTCTGCTATAGTCATCAATGAAAAGAACATAGTACCTTTGCCCATTTATAGCTCGTGGTGAGATAGGTCCACATACATCAGCATGCACCAATTCGAGCACTTTAGTTGATTTCTGTTCCTTTGGCCTGTATGTCTTTCTGATGATTTTCCCTTGTTGACAAGAATCACACGTATGGGTGCGATCACGTGATAGTTTGGGAAGGTCTCTAGCAGCATCACATTTAACGAGATCCTCCATAGATGGTTGGCATAGATGACCAAGTCGCTTATGCCACAGCTGGTTTTCTTCCTCTCTGGATAAAAGACAAGTATCTTCTTCCCCACTTACAAGATAGAGATTTCCCTTTGACCTTTTTCCCTGCAGAACAGCTGCTCCATCTTTTCCTTTCACAACACACATCTTCTTGGTAAATTGGATAGAGTGCCCAGAGTCACATAGTTGACTGACACTGAGTAGATTATGTCTGAGACCCTCTACTACCAAGACATCAGCACGTCTCATCTCTTTGCCCCCAAACTTGGCTTTCCCTGAGCCAATAATATTCAGGCCTTCATCATTTCCAAATTTGACAACTCCTTCTTTGTCATATTTGATGCCTGTAACAAGATCCTTATTACCCGTCATGTGGGATGTGCAACCACTATCAAGGATCCAAACACCAGATCGATCTGATGCTTTAAGGGCAATCTCCGCCACCACAGCCTTCTCATTTTTCTTCTTCTTGGTCCATACTTTTTCTTTCACACTCGGCATGGATTGAGGCTTCTGTTCTTTCTCAGAGTATGATGGACCACCCTCATCTTGCAGAGCTGCAAATCTGTTCTGAACTTTTAACTCACTTGTTGGTTTATTGATCTGCTGCTTGCGAACATTTTGATTATTCTTTGACACATTTCTCTGAATGATTGATGTGCAATACCTAGCCATGTGTCCAAATCCTCCACACCAAAAACAGTGTCCTTCAAAATGTGTCCTGGAAAACCATTCTCTGTTTGGCTGCTGTCTCTGCTCATGTTCCCTTCTGTATCTCTTGGCTATGGAACACACAAACTGTGAATGTCCCATTTTCCCACAGCAATAACACCTGATATAGAATGTATTCCCTCATGATATTTCAGCACTGTGATTTCCCCTTTGGGATCTCTGAATATTCTGATTATGTTTTGTTCCCAAATCAACCTTTACTTTCGGGATGAGTGCTTGCGGTCTGACTGCAATTGTCACCAATTTTTGTTCTTGACTAAACCCAGAAACGACCTTAACATCTGAGCTCAATTGCTGTTTCTTTCCTACTGAACTGCTAGGCTCCGCTTTCATCTTCTCTGTCTTCTGAATAGCCTGCTTTTCAGATATCACATTGGGGGTCAAGAGTTTATCTTGATCCTTGAGTTTTTGTCGCAGACTGACCACTTCTTCTTCAAGATCTTTGATACATCTAACCTGCTTCTTTCCTGTGTTTGTCAGACAATCAATTTCCTTCTTTTGTTCCTCAATTTTAAGCTTATACTCAACAATATTTTCTGAGCTCTCTGGTGTTGAGGATTTTAGTCTTTCAATTTCTTCTAACAGCTCAGACTTTTCTTCATCCTGTTGTTGCATGTAGAGTTTGGCATCACGAACCACTTTATTGGCTTTCTTCGTTTTGGCTCTCCAAACATCTATCTCCTCAAGAGCTGCTTCCAATTCGGCTTCCATATCAATTCTCCCTTCAATTTCTTCTTCTTCTTTAGCATCATCTTCTTCTCCCTTTTGAGAACTACCAACAATTGCCACCAAGGCATTTATCCCACGATCTCTGCAATTTTCTATTTCCTCAACTTCTTCATCCTCAGACTCATCTGAACTTTCAAATTCTTGTGAGAGAAGATTCTTTTTCTTGAAGAAATTTCTCTTGAATTGTTTCTTCCCTTTCACAAAAGCTGAAGACTTCTTTTTGGGAATTTCAGCGTCATCATCATCATCATCATCTTGAATCTTCTTGGGGCATCTTGCCGCAAGATGACCAACCTTTCCACATCTAAAGCATGCTAGTGGAAGTTTACCTTTAAACTTTCCTCTTCCTCTTTGTAGATTCGAAGAAAGGAATGACATCACCTCATCTGTCTCTTCTTCTTCATTAGAATCTTCAATGGTGAGCTTCTTCATGGCCTTAAATGCCACCTCTTTAGACTTCCCCTTTTCCACAGCCTCATTATCATCGTTCCTCATTTCATATGCAACCAAGGTACTGTGCAAATTGTCCAATGTCAGCTCTTTTGGATCTTTATCTTCTAGTACTGAAACTTTCGGATTGAACCGAGGTGGAAGTTTCCTCAAGATGCGCTTTACAATCTTTATGTCTTCAATGACTTCTCCAAGACCTCGCATATCTTCCACAACAATGTTTACCCTATCAAAGAATGCGTCAACAGACTCATTCGGGTTCATTTTCAGATCTTCATATTTGTTCCACAACACCTACAGCTTTGCCTCTCTGACTTTTGTGTCCCCTTCATATATATTCAAAAGCTTTTCCCACATGGAATGTGACGTTTTGCATGACATCACCTTTGTGTAGATGGGATTGGAAAGGGCTCCCCCTAAGGCATTGATTGCTTTGGAATCAGCATCCAACTCTCTATGCTCAGCTTCTGATAAGGCACCACTATTAATATCAGCTGTGATACCATGCATAGCTGCTGAAAACACATCCATTCCCAAGGATCGGAAATAGTGTTGCATCCGATTCTTCCATATCTGAAAATTATATCCGTCGAAGATAGGAAACCCTTTATGATTGGTTACCTCCATTGAGAGAAGAACAACTTTCTACCTTTCCCTCTGATACCACTTCTTAGGTCCACTAGGCTGGATACCCTGAGAGGGGGGGTGAATCAGGGTATGACGAATTAAAAATTAATGCCCGTTCTGATCTTGTTTCACTGTTAAGCAAAACACTCTTCTCTCTTTTCCCTGTTGCACGATATAAACAGAATGTAAAGCAAGCACAGGACACAACAATTTTACTTGGTTCACCGCTAAGGGCTACGTCCAAGGAGCATACGCCGACAGGTTGTCGGTCGTACCAAATTCCACTAATCTCCACTAGCTGTGGATTACAAGGTTCGGGCTAGATCACTTCTATGCCCAGGCTCACTGCCTTTACAATGTTTAGGGTCAGCTCACTGCTTTCCCAAGGGTCACTCCCTGTTTCTCTCTCTCTGGCTCACTGCCGGTGGAGAGGATCACCTTCTTCCTCTTCCTGAGCTCACTGCTCTTGGATAGAATCCTCTCACAGTTTATAGACCTGTAGGTCTCTTCATTTCCATTAAGGAATGCATCTTTCTCTGTATGTAGATGCTCTGTTGATGTTCAACTTTCACCCGTAGATGAATACCTCTTTGCCTCTCAACACTGGGCAATTCACTTTGGAAAGACCTTCGCAAAGCACCCTTCAATGCGAGGCTCCCAATTTCGCGAAGCTCAAACAAGCCTTCGCGAAGCTCCTGCCTTTTCGCGAAGCTCACTCGCGAAGCTCCTTCGTGAAGCACTCTCGCGATGCTCAAGCCGTCGCAAAGCAACGACCCTCACGAAGCTAAGTAAGCCAACGCGGAGCTCGCAGGTTTCACGGAGCTACAATAGCCGCCGCGAAGCACCTTTTTCGCGAAGCACACTGGCTCCGCGAACCACCTTCGCAAATCGAGAGCAAAGTATTTTCTCGGAAAATTCTCTCTACTTCGCCTGAAGGGGTCGGCCTCTATTTATAGGCGATTCCACCGACCCTCGTCCCTTCCGCGCGTAGTCAACGCCACGTCATCTCAAATCGCGAAGCTCCAAAGTTTCTGTCAGAATTCTGTCCAAATCGCGAAGCTCTACGGCAATCATCCGTTCGCGGAGCTTGACGTAGTCGCGATGAATCACCGTCAACTTACCTTCGCGGCTCGCGCCTTCGCCGCGAAGCTCCCTCGTGAAGCCCAACATTCCTCCGCGCCTTCGCCGCGATGTTCTCTCGCAAAGCCCTTCTCCGCCGCGATGCGCTTCAGCCTCTTCCATTCGCGAAGCTTGACGTAATCGCGAAGCATCACCGCCTCCATTCTTCTGGTCTTCGCGATTTCCAAACCATGCATCCTATCTTCGCGAAATTCATGCCTTTGCCATATTAAATTGTGCTTTTCATTGAAATCCTCTTTTCGCGATGCTCACCAAACTCCAAATTTTGGTCCCCAAAAATTTGGCAAACACTGGAAAACGGCGCCACCTTGTACTGCTCTTTTGTACCGCCTCCAGATCGCCTTTTCCTTTGTCATCGTTCTTTGTCAACATGGATTGTCAACAACTTCTCGGGAACTCGACAAATATCCATGAGAACCTGCTTTGTCAACAAACACAACCAACCCAAAAATACTTCAATGTTACCTTGAGGGATTTTTGCCCAACAAATAGCTTTGTGATTGTTGGATTTTTCATAGCCATGTTCTCTACCACTCTCCATCAAAACTTGATGGTTAGATTTTTCTTCCATATTAATATTTTCAACTATGTTCTCCTACGTGGAAACCCAGTGATGAGTTAATTTGGGTAACCGTTAAATTTCATACTATAGTTTTTAAAGCCATGTTTTGGTATTCCTTTTTACGATGTGGGTTTCTATTAAACAAACTTTCGTGTAGTAAACCATTTATAACCCCGACGAATTTTGAGGGAGAAATACATTTTAAGGGGGGTAGAATGTAACACCCCGAGATTTTATGAAAAATATTCTTTTAATTTCATTAATGTCTTGTGTTGTATGCTACACCGAGATTACCTTGCTCTATACACAACATTGTATTATCTTGCAGTATACGCCTCACTATTCTTGGATCGTGTTACACACAATTTTGATAATAGTTATTCTACGCAACATTGAGTATATATATATATATATTCAATTTATAAATAAAATATGGTTGTATTATGTTATATGAAACAACAAAGGATTCTTGCACAACACGCAACCCTGACTTGGCTTGCATTACACGCAATCGCAACCTTCTCGATAGCGTGTGTTGAATGCAATACCGGGTTTTACTAAACAATGATATATTATTATAATTATGAACTAGCCGTTATGAATATTATTAACTAAATTTTTAATTTTATAACATTATTATTCATCATACACATTTTCTAGATCATGGTATAAGAACAAAATAAATGTTTTGGGTAAAATAAGTATTTTTCAAAAAATGCAGTTTTTCCGCCTTTTGACGGCACACCCACTTTAAATCTAGTTTCTGAAATGTTTATAAGTTCAATTTGACAAAATAAAATTCTTCTTTGGAATCAAGAAATAAAAATTTACTTTGGATAAATTTTTCGTATTATTCTGGTAACTTTCATATTTTGATGAATAGTAAAAACACGCTATATTTTAATGAAAAACAACTTTTTTCATCGTAATAATTTATATGGTTAAATAATAATATTGAATGGTTTTAGCGTATAAATAGAATATATTTTTACCATTTAATATAATGTATGTCATTAGCATTGATTTTACATTGAATTCGTATGTTAAATCAGTTCAATCTTTTGCAATGTTTTAAACAAAAACCCATTTTCATTCGACAACGGTATTAATTTTAATTTAATTTATGCAACTTCTGTGTATTGAATTTGAAAAAAAACATATTTGGAATCATTGGGTCCAAATTATGGTAATAGGATACTTTTTTATTTTTGAGAATTATGAATAGTAACTCCGATAAATTTTATATAGTTAAACGTAAATCGGGTAATTAAGGGTAAATATAATATTATAAAATTACCCTAAAACATGCCAAAATTCTATTGGATGGCTAAAACTAAACCCATATCAACTAAGGGTCAGATTAGATTCATTTTATGGACTTTTGACTATGAAAATAATTTAATTAGTATTAAAACCAAAGAAAGTGACAACATGTCACTCTCTTAAATCTTAAAAGTATAATAATTTTAATATCGGATAAACATCATAAAACTTCGAACATGAATAGTATCCAGAAAGATAATGAAATTATCTACATCATGATAATTTATTTATAATTTTTAGGGATTATATAATTTTCATTAATGGTGATACATTAATGATAAAAAAATTATTTATTAAGTGGAAAAGAAGTAATATAGTTTTTATTAAAATAATAATACACATTAAAAGATCGAAAAACGTTAAAAAAACTTATTTTTAGTGTATATATACACCTTAAGAATCCAATTACCTAATATATAACCGTTTGGATCCTTATAAAAGAGATTATGACACTTATATTATTTTATTTTAAATGATGCCAAAGTTCTCACCTTTATAATTTAATAAATATAACAATTTAAATATTGTGATTTTAAGATGATAAATTCAAGTAAAAGTATTATTGAGATATTTAATATATTTATCTTCATCATAAGATTTTATTTTAAATTTTTATGCAACAACTCAGTATATTAAATAATTATACAAAAATGATGTAGTAATTATTTTATTAAATAAACCAAATAAATGGTTTTAAAAATAATAAAATAAATATTATATGAACTATTTAATGTGATCCACTAATTTTATAGATACATATGACCTTTAATTAATCTATAAAATCTTTTAGTTAGAACATATATTCTGTATATATTTTATTTAAATTCAAATAAATGAATAGTGTCAAAATTGACACTATTGATATTTTATAAAAATAACATATTATAAAATTGTTTAAAAATCACAAAATTATTAAAAAATTATAAATTTAAATTTATATGGTCCATAATGTTATAATGGAAAAAATTAAGGAATATTCACAACAAATAAGTAATTATTTGTTATAAGTTAAAATTTATAATTGTATTACCACAAATAAACTTAAATAGATTAAATGAGGATAAATCAAAATGATAAGGTTTAAAATAAGATCCAAACATGTCTAAATTTGATTGGTTGATGAGATTACAACCCTATCTCATCTAATCACCGAATATGAGTCATTTTTTGAGGATTTTAAGTGGGGTTAGATTTATTATAAATTAATATTTTAAAGAATTCCAAAGGTGCCCCTCTCCCCCTTATAAAAGGGCACATCCTCCCTCTCCTCCTCACACCAATTTGAGCCTTCGAGATCGGAAAAACCCTGCCAAATTATCTTCTCCACTTCCCTAGAAACATCCTAGAGGTTCTGGTCTACTTTAAAGACCAATCTTAGTGCCCTAAGAGGAGGTTTCAAAGAGGCGTATCGAAAGAGAGGTAATTTCTTCTCCTGATTCTTTTGAGCTTCTTTCTTCTTCATCTTCTTCATATTTAGTTGTTTCATTATAAATTAATAACATCAGTATCACTAATATAATGATTTTTTATTATAAATATGAAACAACCCCATTTCACCTTCTATCCATCCTACGGAAAACAAAATAACCGCGCGTGCGTACGTATGGAATACCGTCTCCACACCGTGGTGTAATCTGTTTTTCCACCAACACCTTACATGGATGGGTATAATGGTGTAAAGAATAAACATACATAGTTATTATAACATCATACTAATTCTGATATATTGTATCATCCACTCCAATTCAATTCAATAATTATGGAAACGATATCATCGCTCGTGTGTACGTATGGACTACCGTCTCCACGACACAATTAGATTCATTCTTCATATTAACCATTTGATAATGATTATAAAGTATATATAGCAATAATAATGAATTATATGACATTATAATGCTACTGTATTTATGTATATATGTATGTCATCTACTTAATTCCATTCAACTTAATAAGGAAATACAAACAGCATTCATGCGTACGTACGGCCTACCGTCTCCATGAACGGTGTATTTCTTTCTATTTATCGATCTATTATATATATGTATATTATGAAGATATATTATATATAAATCATGTTTTATATTCTGGAATTATTTAATCGTGATCTAAGTAATTATATGAATAATTACAAGTCAAAACACGGACGACAAATGAAATGATTTTACCCACAACACTCTTTAACATTAAATTTAAAAAAGAACGGGTAATATAAAGTCATAAGTGAACCATATATGATATCATAACAATGAATATGATTCTGTAATAAGTCAATGAAATTATTTAAATCATTATACAGGAGGTTTGGATACATACGAAGCATATCAGACATAAGGTAAGGGATAATTTTGCAAATCTCATTTTTATCCGAGATTGCTTATTCATAAGTATTTACTGGGGTTATTTATATCATCTGTTTCCATGTTTTATAAAAGTGTTTTCATGCATGTTTAAAGTCCTTTTTTCCCAGTTTTGAATTTTACTACATGGTATGTATGGAATCTTTCTTTTATGAGGTACTTTTTGACTTTTCTCGCAAAAGTATGAGAAAAATGTTTTATTAAATTATACGGCATCAATGGATTTTTACGGTTTTATAAAGCCTTATTTTTATGAAGCTTGCTCAAAAATATTTCATGAATAATTTCAACAAAATCCTTTTCTTCTAAAATTGCATGATGTTTTGTGAAAAGAAATTGATTTTGAAGAAGAAAGGATATTTTCCTCAAGAATTCATTTCAAGTGTTTTATCAAAACCATTTTCTATCTAAGATGACATTATTGCATATGTGTATGTTTCAAGAATAATGTCTCTATGATTTACATGGTTTCAATTTTCTTATGATGAAATATCCATTTGTTTTATATGGATTATGTGATGATGGGATGATGTTTATGAAACCCATTTTATTCTTTGGGTTATGATGAATGTTTTAAGTTTATTGTGTGGAACAAGTAAGAATGATTTCACTATGATATGGGTGGGACCTATATCTCCCTCCAATGCATTGGGTGAAGATTTATATCTCATGAGATAGACATGGATGGAACGGCAGGTTAAACCGGTTCAGTAAAACAAGACTGAAACGAGGAGTAAACTCGATTCATAAAGGGACTTTGTCCACTAAGATGGTCTTGGCAGCAATACCTTGGCTACTATGGAAATAATTACATGTGCTTAACGAATGCCACAATTTCATGTTTTATTCCATGCTATTTTATCATGGTTTATGTTCCATTATGATCTATGACTTATGTACTTCCATGTTTTATGTCGTTGCTCAAGATTTTAATGTTTAAACATTATGTTCTTGTTTTTAAGTTCCAATGTATATGGTATGCTTTATTTTATACATGATTACCCTTACTGCGCATTTGAGCTCACCCTTTTTATGTTTTATTTTCCCCTAGGATCAAAAGAAAGGTTTTAGGTCAGGAAACAAAAATTGGAAGATCTTTTTGAGAGATGTTGAAGATCTTTCACCAGGATTAGAAGATTACGTTCAAAGTTTCCAAAGACACAAAACTATTACGGTCCTTGTGTGTCTGTTTTTGTTATGTATTAAGTATTCCGCAAAAGTAAAGTAATGTCCATGTACGTCAATCTTAGGGTCTCTACACATTTTGGGGATCTTACATCTAAAACTGAGTTCATGGTTATCTTTAAAGACATGGTATATAATTTCTTGCTTGAAAGACCTTGGCTTTATATCCATGTAGTAGTACCTTCATAATTTCATTGGTTTTTGAAATATGAAATTGATGGGATAACTGGAATACATTATGATTATGGAACACCCTTCGATTTCTAAAGATACATATGTGTTAAAGAACAAATATATAAAAGGGGAGAAAAATAACCAATAGTGGATGATGATATGAATATTTCATCCTCTAATGGTTTGGGGACCACCCCTACAATATCATGGAGTAATCTCAAAAGTGATTATCTGCTTACAATAAACTCAATTGACAATAGTAGACTAAATCCCAATCTGCTGGCTCCTCTTTTCCCAAGTGACTACATAAAGGAAATCATTAATTTCTGTGTTTTTTCTACAATGAATATAGCAATTCAAGATAACATTGTATCTTATCATGGGCTCTCTTACCTCGATAGTGATAGATATTCCCCTATATTACATAACATGCTTTAAAATTCCTATACATACTCAAATATGGAAGATGAAGAGTGTGACCTTAGAAATTCTCATCCAAAATTTGAGGAGGGAATCTCCACTAACATTGATGTTCACTAAATGATGATTCTAGGAACGAAATAAGACTCATGGCATATGTTGATTAGTTCTTCCATTTTTCATGAAAAACAAGTGATGAATATTTCATTAATAAAATATTATTGATATTTTTTCATTGAATTATACTAAAATCTCTCAGATGGAACCTGATATTGCTACACACCACCTTGGATTACCATAAGATCATCGGTGTTTCAAGCAGGAATCTAAGAGGATTCACACCTCTCATGCTACCAATGTATATGTAAGTTGAAAATTGGTCAAATACAACCTTTTTAGGATCATAAATTCCAAAAATTGATCACCAAAATCATCACCATCAACAAATAATACATTAATATTAGGGTCAACATTGATTTTACAGACCATAATTGGTACTTCAAAGATGAATTCCCATTTACTACCAAATAACTATTGATTGATGTAAAAAATATCATCCATTCCATTTCATTAATGAATGGGTATTCATAATACAATTAGATAAAGATGACCCCATAATTTGAGGAATCCATCTCTTTCAGAGAACCATAGAGGATCTTTTAATATCATGTCATACCCTTTGGATTAAAGAATGCGAGTGCTACTTACCAGCGCATCATACATCATATCTTTAATAAATATTTTGGTTGAAAAGTATAATGTTATGTTACTGACCTAGTGATCGAATCTTGATAGAGATGTGACCTCCTCATGGATATTCATGCAATATTTAGAAAGATAAGGAAGTATAGTTTGAACTTAAATCCACTAATGTGTACTTTTGGGGTAATCTAAGGGAAATTCCACATATATTTTGTATGCTTCCAGGGAATCAAATTTGACCTATAAAATACTAGTGAAATCTTCTCATTGTCACCTAATTGGAATCTCAATGAACAAATGGGTCTCTAACGGAACCTTTATTATATTTGACATTCCATAGCTGACATGGCTGGTAAGTCTCTCACATTCACCAACTTAATGAAGAATGGAGTAGACTACCAATGGTATGAGTATTGATAATAAGAATTTAAAAATCTCATGTAGTACTTTCAAGACCCACCAACCTTGATTTTATCGGTATAAGGAAAAATGGTTATATTATATGTGCCTACCATGGAATTATATCACAGTACACTCCATAAATGGAAAAATGATTTGGAGAATGAAAAAACATCTACTACATCATTTGAATGATGTTAGCTACAGATACCCAACATTCCGACGTCATGAAATGCTACCTTGCACTCATCTTCACAGTGACAAAACTGAGACGTTAATCAAATCATCATGAAGTCCACTTGGTCTCTCATATTGACCCTCTCAAGTACATCTTGGTATTCCCTATACTAAATAGGAGTTTTATAAAATTGTTAGTTATTCTATAATAATAATACACCAAGTTCTTGTTGTGTAAGGAAGTTAAAGGGAAGGCCCAAGAAAATTTTCTTATGGCACATCCCACCCCATAAAGCACACCATTGAACATAAGACTTCTAAACAAATAGATTTTCGATAACCATGAAACTACCCAAACATGGGATATGTATTTATATGGTATCTCTCTAATTAATATTGGAAATAGGATCAAAAACATTTTGATAAACCTGAAGCTCACTGTTTAAAAGCTACACTAATAAGGATGTCAAATAATATGCCCTCATTTCAAGCTTGGAACTATCACTGCATTAGTAAATATCCTACCTAGACATCAATGTGGATTTATAGCTAGTGGTCATTAAAATCATTGGTGAATATTAAATCAATAACGAATAGTTATTTCATATCATTAGTTACATTATTGGATGAATGGAATAGTTACCTTTTGATCCAACATTGTATCATATGCCTCGATCAAAACATGCTCATGATGACGCACTAGAGAATGCAGCCACAGTCTTAGAAGACCATGATCAGGATGTGGTGGTTTTTACTATCATGCACCAAAGGATGGTTTCATCATTCAACATATGTGACATAGAGGAGATCATTTAGATCATAACTTCCATATAATACAATCCATGTTTAAGGGATCCAATCCCACTTCAAGTAATATCATTGTTCACACAAATAATCTATTAGTGGACATTCCCATACACTTCAAGTACTGGTGGGATTCTCGTTCGTTGAAACTACTCAATGTTTACTCCTTGCCTACTCAGGTATCCAACAACTATCCATCGGGACAATGGGTATGTTGGAAACCCCCGACAACAGGCTATAAGCATGACACTGATGGTTAATGCATTTAGGGAAACATAAAAGGGGGTGTGGTGCTAGTTACTTGGAGAAATGTCATGTTATCCTATTCTGAGACATATGGTAATAAAACCCCACTATAGGCCGAGGTGAGATCAATGCTGACAAGCATATACCTTTGAATATTAAAGAATCTGGTGAACTCCCAATTCAAGACTGACCTTTGATCCTCTATGATGCCTTTCAAGGAAAACGTGACACCCCTGGTCAATATAATATAAGTTTAGTAAGTGTAGAAATTTCATTAACAACAATATTCAGGTGCTCACACGTGGAGAGAGGGAAACATGGTTGGGGATAATCATTCTTCTATAGAGATATCAAGATGATATGGAATATAAATCATTTCATGTAGAAAATATTAACATTTAGGATAGACCAAATAAGAAAAAAGTACATCTACAAGAAAGGATTCGTTGGAACCCTCTTTAGTTTCATAGTACAAGGAGAGATACTCCCCATCATAATAGAAGTACATGTAGGATCCTACAATTATCATCTGTCTAGGACAAGAATCTTTCATTAAATTAGGAGGATGGGTCACTACTAGATTATAGTGATACATGACTTTTTTGAATTCACCAGGAAATCTCATATATGCTTGATTCATGAAAGATTCATATATTAACCTCTATAGTTGCTACATATAGCTTAATATTTTGGGTCATTTTTCATATGAGGAATAGATGTTATGGAGACATATCCTCCAACCTCAACTAAATATTTTTGGTACATGACTATTGCTAAATAATCATTTCTCAAATTTAAAAGGAAATACCCCTCAATGAATTAAAGATGAATAATATCATTAAATTATTAAAATATAATAACATCACCATATTTGATGTCCTTCACACAGTATTGATCGGCAATGAAACCAACTTATATTTTACGGAATTGAATAATTTGTACTAGGACTAAAACATAAAACACAACCATTTTTTCCTACTATAATGCATCAGAAATTAGACAAATAAAGTCCTTCAATATGAATCTATTGAATATTCTCTAAAAAATAGTGGAAAAATATAAGAGTCCATGTCTAGAAAATATAATTCATGCTTTTTGGGTCTATCATACCACAATGTGCACTACTACAGAAGCAACACCATATTTGTTTATGTATGGAACTAAGGTAGAGTTTCCCATAGAAGTCCGTTTTCCCACTCTTTTAATAGATATCAGCAAAAAAACTCTCAGATGATGAAAAGTAGAAAAAGTAGAGGGGTGAGTTGAAATAGATTGATGAGAAAATGTTATGTACACTACATAACCTTATATTCCATCAGTATTGGTTCACATGGGCCTCTAATAAATTTTTTTCTTCATCTAATTTCTTCAAGGATAATAGATCTTCACTCTCAGAACCCCAATAATACTCAAGAATAAACCTCTAATGATAGAACCAAATAGGGAGGTACATTACATCATACCTAATAACTATTCCACTAGAGCATAGTCATTATCCACAATGGATTAGAATCACATTATATCCCCTAATAATGTATTGTTTCTAAAAAATTAATTTTCCATGATTCCATAATGAATCATTCATCCTAGTCACAAGATGCTAAATTCCATGATACATCCTTAGAAAATTATGATAAATTAAAAAAAGTCCTAAAAAAGGAATCTAAACTACATAGCATCCATGGTCTTAATTGTATAACCTAAAACTAAATGACACCATATCATCCTATTAACAATACATTCAAATGAATGACAATGTATTCAAAATGTGACAATAAATTCTTGTATTATCATGTGTTCCAAGCACATATGGAATTAAACTACCAGCTCAAGAAGCCTCATGTCACAAACATGGGATGACTCTCACGAGATGATTTCCTAAACACCTCAACCTCATTTATGGATGTCATCATTATTTTTCAAATCAGGTAAAATTCATCCATACAAAATTTTAGAAACTACAGTTTTTCCAAGAACTGCATAGTTCTAGATTATCATTCCAATGAGATATATAAGGACACTGAGATTATATATCTTCACCCAACCCCTACATGATGAAAATTTCCTTTTCCATTCTTTTAAATTCTTCTATGTGAAGAAATAAAAACATTTTTTATCCCTTTGTTATCCCAACGAGCATTGACCATGTAGGATTAGTAATTTTGTTAAGGGATTCCCCAAATGATCTAGATATATTAGTTCAAATATACTTAATCATTATTTTGGATGTAATAACTCAAAAGGTACACCATAATTCATTTCCACAAAATGTTAAATGGTATCATTGTAGTCTCTTTTATGACATAAAAGGAAATATTTTTATGGCCCTTTATTGAGAGGATTAATGTCCTTTTTGATTGTATCCCACCATACCTCTATTCAATAACTACATGTTTTTTTATTCCTATCATAAAAAGATACATAGTAATTCCAAGATCTTCAATCATGGGTCTAGCTATAACAATCAATCATAAAATTCCTCCATTTTTGTATGTGTCAGACCTGTATAGAGAGTTTTCCTTTCAAAAATTACATGTGGCTGGATTCATAATATCACATGCCACGTAGAGACACATGGATCATCAATACTATTCCCATCCATAATAATCAATGGGAAAAGTTCCCCCCACATTGTATGTGCCAGACATATATAGAGAGTTATCCATTCAATAACTATGTGTGACTATATTCATATCATCCCAAGATACATAATGATTCTCGAATCTCAAATCCTAGGTCCAACCATAAAAACTAATGTGGAAGCTTCCCCAATCTATTTATGGTTCAAATATATGAAGATATATTTTCCATCCAATAACTATATGTGGTTTTATTTCTTCCACTATAGGATATTTAGTGACATCTGAATCTCCAATTCTTGGTCTAGTCAGATTAGTCAATGGGAGAAATTCCCCTATGCGTTTATATGTCAAACCCACATAGAGTGTTTTCCATTAATGAACTATGTTTTTCTTTATTTCTACCATCATAGTATACATAGTGAATGTTTGATCTGAAATCTAGGGTCTATCCGTAATAATCAATAGTATAAATTCCCCCCTCTTCATATGGGTCTGTCCTGCGTAGATATTATTCTATTCAAGAAATACATGTGTATTTATTTATATTATCATAGTATATGTATTAAAGTTCATATCTATAATAATAGTTCCAAGTACTATATGTAATGGGAAAAGATTCCCCCTCTACGTATGGGTCAGACCAGCAATGTGAGTTCTCCATTTAGTAACTATATGTGGATTGATTCCTCCCATCATATGATATGTAGTGATGCCAATATCAATAATTTTGGGTCCATCCATAATAATAAAGGGGATAAAATCCCCCATTTAATATGGGTCATAAATATGTAGAGTATGATTCATTTAAAAACAATGTGTGGCATGATTCTTTCTATCACTAGATGCGTAGTGACATCCAGATCACCAAGCCTGGGTCCAACTTCAACAAAAAATATAAAAAATTCCCCATATTAATATGGGTAAGAAAATCATAGTGTTTTTTATATTCAATAACTATATGGGTCTTGATTAATTCAATCACATGATATTTATTTATGATCAGATCTCAAATCGTGGGTCCATCCATAATAAACTCTAGAAGAATCCCCCCTCCCCCTTATATAGGGAAAACATATGATGAGTATTTTCCATTCAATAAATATGCATGGATTGATATATATTATTTAAGACATGTAGTGATACTCAAATATTCAATATTGGGATCATATGAAAAATAAAAATGTTCCCACTCCCTATGCACGGATTAGAATTATGTAATGGACTTTCATAAATGAACTACATGTGGCTTGATTTTTTCCATCATAGGATATGAAATGATGCTCAAATCATCATTCATAGGATTAGTCCCAACACATAAAATGTTAATTATTCAACCCCATACATATGTTCTAAAACAACCCTACTTTTTATTACACACTTAAACCCGATTTATTACATAAACTCTTCACGAGATACAACATGGAATATTGAGAGGTCTAGTGTCTTTGAGGACTTGGATTATTACATAACACCTTTGACATAAAACACCCAACATATTTATTGAAAGCTTCCCTTACATGACCACTAAAATCTCTCGTACTTAGCATTGCATGGGATAACATGAGAAAAAGAAAAAGAAAAGGGTGAGATATAAAGCCCAGTAAGGGAATAAACATGGAATAACTTGAGGAATATAATACATGTTAGAAAATAGGAATAAAAAAGGAACACAAGATAAACATTAACCTAAAATAATGATAATTCATGATAATCCTAAAATGGAAATGTGGCAACAACACTTTACATGAAATCAACATAAGACAAGGCTCATTGCACATGGAGAATGAGTAAACCCAAATTTCACATGAAGCATGACTAAAACCTTGCCACACCTAAATTAGCATGAGCCAATTCCCATTACACATGATTTATTAGGATACTATACTTTACCCAATGCAATGGACTGCTATCAGGGTGCACCCTTCTTAAACATTTCATTTCAAGCATAAGTGTGTCACATGGATCATGGAGTCAATCAACATCATAAGTTTTTCCACTATTAAGTAATGTGGAATAAACACATGAAAGTACCATTAAATATAAATATGTTTATAAATTGAATACCCTTGATAGATACATGGGTATGGTATTCACTACACAATGATATTGTCTTGGAAAAATGCAGTGTGATTTCGGCAGCATAACGACGTGACATAAAGATTCGTGAAATTGGTTGATGAGAGAGAAAAGGGTGTCTCATCATATATACAAGAAATTGTCAGTTTGGGGGTTATATAGATACATATCCCAAAAGCGTTATGAAATTTATATTCATAATACAAAAGAATTACATGGATGTAAAAGAGGAGAGAGAAATATCTCAAGGAATTTCAGCATGGTATCGGGTGTACATGGGAGGCATTAATGAGAGATAAAGGGGTCTCCCATAATCAAAACATAAATAGGATAGTATGGGGTAGGTGAAAAATCTTACCCCAACATTTTTAATTGAACACAAAAGGGCATAACAACTTAATGAAAATTAAGTAAAAATGAGAATGGAAGAAAACCTTTACTTGGATGTGTGATCTCAAGACCTTGGGAGAGGCTTCAGAGAGGCTTCTATAAAGCTTGGGGAAACTTGGGAGGATTCTAGAGAGATTTGGGAATGGTTTGGTCAAATACAAAAGGCATTTAATGAAGATGAAGTGGGATCCTGGGTGGGCTTATATATGAAAGGAGAGGTAATTCATTGTTATTTAGGTTTGAGACACCTCACATTAATCTAATCAAAACCACAAACCATACCATGGTTTTTCCCATGGTTTTTTCCAAAGGGGAGTGGAAAAAAATATTTTATATGTCCAATGGCCAAAATCTTAAAATAATAGGGTTTCTTTTGTGGAGTTCAGTCACACTCTCAAGGAAAAAAAATTTAAAAAGACCAAATGTTTTATAAGCCTTGAAGGGTCCACTAAAGTATGGTAAAATAAATAAAAATATCCAAAAATCAAATTATATTAATTTTAGAACAAATATGGGCCGAATATAATTTCTATATTAATTTATTACATCCTTATTAGGTCATTATGATTTCATAAAACACATTATATATTTAAATGATATTTAATTTTTACCCAAAAATTAGAGTCTCGGAATATTATGAAAAAATCACTGTTGGATAATTACGACGTCCTGATTCCAAAAATAATATTAATTTTATCTAAATAATTTTATAAATATGTGATTTTTTACTTTTAAAATAAAAACCGACATTTACCAAAAATTCACGTGTGTTTCAAAAACATCTTTCATACCTTAATAAAAATTAAAATTGCATTCATAAATTTATTATAAAATTTATATTTTATAAAAATTAATTTAATAATAAAAATATTTTATTAAAATATTATTTAATTCGAAAATCCATTATTTCATCAAAATATATTTCTTAGTTAAATATTAACTAATAAACATTTTTTTTGATTTAAAAAGGATTCACAATGTAACAAAAATAAAATGATTGTTCATTCTTTATAAAAAAATGTAAATAGAAATATTACTAGGGACTTGTTAAATAACCCCTTAAAACACATGCATAAGGCAGAAGGGTATGGTGTGTGATGGTGATAGACCCTTGTGGTGGCTCGGATAACATTGCTCAGGTGGTAATCTTAATTAAGTTCCACTTCTACTGTAGTCAGTTCCGCTCAAGCATAATGGGTCTAATTTTAGCTTGGGCTTGGTCAAGAGCAATAAC
Source organism: Viscum album (assembly GCA_963277665.1). Lineage (NCBI taxonomy): Eukaryota > Viridiplantae > Streptophyta > Magnoliopsida > Santalales > Viscaceae > Viscum > Viscum album. The sequence goes on along the minus strand of OY728153.1, from coordinate 1,016,599,163 downwards.
CAATGACGCCACCTCCTTTCCGAGCTCTGAAAAATAGGCTTTGTATGGGAAATATCTACTATATTAGGTCATCACTTCCTTTGTCTGAGTAAATTGGATTTGTTAAAGCCCTATATTTTTACTAACCATGTGATCGATGTTCAAGGACAGTATTATCAACGGTCACAATTCATCATGGTATTTTAAAATCCAAAAAACTAAAACCAATGAAGTTTGGATTTTATATAACAATATTAAACATTTAATTAGATCAAGAGTAATTTCCATTAATGAATATTTTGTTCGTTACTATCTTCCCCCCATAAGAAATTTCGACCCCGAAATTTTTTTTCCCACTATAAAAAATGTGGGTAACTCTACATCCTAACTTCCAATGATTCCCACATCTCTTCGTCAATATTTTGTTTTCTCCACAACTCCTTGATGAGGGTAATTGTCTTATTTCGTAATAATTTTTTCTACGATTAAAGATCTTCAATGGTTTCTCCTCAAAAGAAAGATCATCTTCTAATTGTACTACCTATTAAGAAAGTACATGTGAAGGGACTGGTATGTACTACATTCATAGGGATACCTGAATGAAATCATGTACTTTGGCCGTAGTAGATGGATGTTCTAGTCGATAGGCCACAACCCCATCATAATCAATAATCTAGAAGGTGACGACGTACCTAGGACTTATCTTCCCTTTCATTCCTAAGCTCATGAACTTTTTCTATGGATATATGTGCAGAAATACCTTGTATACAACATTAATGTGATTGTATCATTGATGGTTATCTGTATAAATCTTTTGTCAACTATGGGTTGCCTTGATAGGCTGCTAAAAATATTTCACCTTCTCCACCATTTATTTGACCATTTCTGGTCCTACTAGCTTATGCTCACCGAATTCAACCCAACATGCCAGTGTTTTTCACCTCTTCCCATATAAGTCTTCATAAGGTTCCATTCTGATGATCATGTGGAAATTTTTATTGTAGGAGAATTCAAACAATTTAATATGATGGTCCCACACTCCTTTTAAGTCAATAGAATATGATCTTAACATATCCATCAGTGTATGAATAGTTCGATAAGATTGGACATCAGTTTGACGATGATAGGCCAGAATGATGTTCAGTTCCGTGTCCAGAGCATGTTGAAGACTCTTCCGAAACATAGAGGTGAATCTTGGATCTCAATCGGATACAATAGATAGTGGTACTCCATGCAGCGTTACCACTTCCCAAATATATATTCGTTCCAGTTGATCCAATGAGAAATCCTCCTGAATTGCAATAAAGTGTTCAGACATTGTAAGACGATCCATAACAATCCATATTGCATTGTTTCTATTGGATGTATTCGGATGTTCGGTGACAAAGTCCATGGTGATGTTCTCCCATTTCAATGCTTTTATGGGTAATGGTTGCATCATCCCTATAGACATCTACCTCTCTGCCTTCACTAGATGACACACCAGGAACTTTTATGTATACTCAGTGATCTCCTTCTTCATATTATCCCACCAATAATACTCTACGAGATCATGATACATCTTTTTGTTTCTTGGGTGAATAGTGAAATTTGAATTATGTGAATCATCCAAAAGATCATTCTTCATCTCTGTACTTGATGTAACACATTGTCTTTTCCCAAATATCATAATTCCCCCATCATTAAATTTGAACTACGAGGATCTCCCTTATATAATAGCTTCCACTTTCTTTTGAATTCCCACATCACCCTTTTGAGCATCCTTTAACCTTTCCAAATGAGACGGTTGAGCAATCATTAGTGAAAGGATTGATGATGTTTCATTAATTATTATTCTTATGTCCATCTTCATCAAATCGATGAATATTTGATCCTTCTAAATTCTCATCAGTTACAGATTCATTGGATCCTTTCTACTTAGATAATCTACCACCTTGTTCACTTTCCCCGGTGGTAATGGATTGAGTAGTCATGGTCATTGATCATATCTAACCATCTTCATTGGCGCATGTTCAACTCTTTCTGTGTGAATATATACTTGAGGCTTTTGTGGTCTATCTATATTTCACACTTCTCCCCAAAGAGATAATGAAACCAAATTTCAAAGCGAAGATCACCACAGCCAACTCCAAATCATCTATTGGATAATTCTTCTCATGGACATTTAATTGCCTTGGAAGCATAGACAATGATTGTTATTTTGCATCAACCCACATCCTAGACCCTTCTTCAAAGAATCACAGAATACCAAAAAAAGTTCTACACTTATGGGTAAAGTGAGCATGAGCGTGGTGATAATCCTTTTTTCAAGTCCATGAATATTTATTTGTATTCATCACTCCAATTAAACCTTACTCCCTTCCGAGTCAGCTTTGTAAGAGGGTTGGACAATCGCAATAAATTTTTCACAAATCGTCGATAATATCCAAAGAACCACCAAAATCTACAGATATATGTTACTGATGTTGGCCTTGGCCATCCATCTACTGGATCTATCTTGGAGGTATCCACAGATATCCCATTACTTGTGACGATATGGCACAATAATGAGAACTCTTTCAACTAGAACTCACATTTGTTTGTGCTTTTCATAGAGATTTTCCTTCGGCAAGGTATATAGTATAGTTCTTAGATACTCCTCATGATCATCCTTGGTTTTGGAGTATATCAACGTATCACCTATAACGACTACCACAAATTTTTCAACGTAATCCCTAAAGAATCTATTCATCTTGTCCCTGAAGATTTGTAGAGAATTAGTGAGTCTGAAAGGTATTAAATTGAATTTATAGTGCCTGTATCATGTATGAAAACCAGTCTTGGGGATATCTTCCTTCTTCATCATTAGATGATAATATCCAGACCGCAAATCCACAGTGGAGAAGTATTATTCTCCACACAATTGATGGAAAAAGTCATTGCCCCATGGGAGAGGATACATGTACTTTATCATGATTTTTATGCTCATGATAATTGATGAAAAGCCACATTGACCCATCTTTCATCATGAAGGAGAGGACTAGTGCACCCCATTGTGAAGCACTTGGGTGTATAAAACCTTTATCCTGATTCTTCTGTAGTTGTTTCTTGAGCTTCTCAAGCTCCACAACATCAATTTTATATGGACTCTTGGATATTGGAAATGCCCCGGGTATAAAACAAATTGATAATTCAACATCTATTCTAGGAGTAAGACCAGAAATTTCCTCTAGTAACACTTAAATGAATTCCCTCACTATATACATGTATTAAAGAATGGTAGACTCCTTGGACTCAACCATCCTATCTAGATATGCATGCTCATAGGGCATTAATATTCCTGATTGAGTTAATGGATGTAATAAATATTCATCTTCCTCCTTCCACTTGTATATAATTGGTTTTCGATTCTCTACATTGAGAGTGATTTCTTTATCATGACAATTTATGTTGTCTCCATATAAGGAAGGAAAATCCATGCCATGAATTGAATCAAATTATACTAGAGGGAGTATGATAAGGTTCTCCTAGAAATTCATTCCACATATTATGACGGTGGAAGAGTTATATTCATGTGATGCAATGATTTCCCCATTTTCCATACTCACCAACATCTTTACTGCCATGATTTTTGGTGGTGCTAGGATTATTATACCAAACTTTTGGGATATAAAAGAATGCGTAGAAGCTGAATAAAAATCTATGTTTACTATTCATGAATGAAGAACTAGTGTACCAATCACCACTTCATTTTCGAGGTTCACTTCAGTAGTAGTGATGTAAATGATCTCCCTTACTACCTAGGAGGTAGTTGGTTGCCTCTAAAAACCCTTAGCTTAGGGAACTTATTTGAAAGATTTCCTGGTTCTTTGGAGTTACAATGAACAACACGTTGAGGTTAGAATAAAGCATTCGTCTCAACTGTTGCAGCTGTAGGTTTTTCTTGTATGTAGTTAACTACTAGTTTCCCTTCTCTTCCACACCAAAAGCATTTCCTTATCCCCTTCAGAAATTTTGGGGGATCTTCTTTCAGCACCATTGGAAAGTGGGGTGCTAGATCATCTTAGCATCATTGGATTTATCCATCGGACCGCCAACATTGAAGTCCACCTTATGCTTATTATCCCAATGATACACCTGAGATTATCCTATCTCCATTTAAACCTTGAGGGCACATCAGACAATTTCTTCATAGTTATCAAAGTCACGGATCGCTAGAGCTTTCGGTAGGCTAGGTTTCACACCCCCACCAAAGTGGTCAACCTTGAATTCAGGGGTAACGGCAATGAAAAATGCATATTGTGAAAGCCTTTTGAAGTGTTCCTCATACAATCTAATTGATTCATCGAATTTTTTCTTGATCAAATGGATATACCTATCCATCTTTAGTCGTAGGGTGCATGGAAAATATTAATCCAAAAATAGCTTCTTGGAATTCATCCATTCCAATGCCTCAATCTTCACCTCATGCTTCATATTTTTTATCAACATCCATTACTGATCAACTTCACCGTCTATACAATAAGCAGCTGAGAGAACCTTCTATTTTTCGGAAATTTATGGATGGGGAAGATCTTTTCAATGGATTTGAACCATTGTTTGGATAATAAGGTATTAGATGATCCATTAAAAGTAGGAAGCCATTGTCTCATGAATCTCTTGATAGTGACTTGTTCTTTCTTAGGGAGGGTTTAATGTTTCTCTTGACCCATGTTTCTATTCAAATATTGAGTTAACTGACAGAGAAATTTGGAAAAAAAAATTTATTCCCCCTCCCATCAAATTAGGCATCTCATAAGCACAGTCATCACGTTGATCTTCCCATTGGTTGTTAGCCCGAGTCCTCCTATTATAGGACATTGGTTGGAATAAAATGAATGTTAGTGGTAACACATTAAGGGTATCCCAAGGACAAAACTGATGACTTATAAATAACTTTTATTTCTATAACATATGAATCCATAGGCTTCAATCTATGCTAGTCATGACATACTTTCAATCATATATTCTTATGGAAATTTTATTAATTCTCTTATAAGGGTTCATAATAAGCTTCTGAATTTACCAAACCATATGCCTCAAAAGTGTCATAAACATGAGTACAAAAAGACCCATTTGTGTGCACCATTTTTCATTTGAGTCTAGCTCAAATCGGTGTTTTCGGGTTTTACCCCTATGAAACATTTGTGCCAGAGCTGCCTCTAGCTGCTCGTATCCAAACAGGGATGTATTTTCTTCATAAACAACTTACTCAAAACTCACAAATACACAGGGGTGTTTTTATTGTACTTATTCTTGTATCTAATTCCTCACTAGGTTTTTCTAATAATAATCCCAAAAATAACTAAATCTATCCCCAGATACCAACTATAACAACCCTGTTTTTTATTACACTCTTAAACCTAATTTATTACATAAACTCATCCCTTGATATGACATGGAAGATCGAGAGGTCGAGTGTCATTGGGTCTTAGGATCATTATATAAAAATATAGAACTCAAATCATACAACATCTTTATTGAAAACATTATTTACATGACCACTACATTCCCTCATGCTTTGCATTTCATGGGATAACCTAAGAACATGCATAAGAAAAGGGTGAGCTATAAAGCCCAGTAAGGGAATAAAAATGGAATAACATGAGGAATGAAATACATGTTAGACAAGAATAATTTAAATGGATAATAAGAGAAATATGATCATAAAGTCATGATAAATCATGATAATCATAAAATGGAAATGTGGCAACAATACTTTACATGAAATTAGCATAACCCAAGGCTCATTGCACTTGGAGCATGAGTAAACCCTCATTGAACATGAATCACGAGTAAAACTTTGTTGCACTTGAATTATCATGAGTCAACACCCATTGCACATGACAGACCAGGATACTATACTTTACCCAATTCATTGGAGCGCTATCAGGGTGCATCCTTCACAAACATTTCATTTCATGCATAAGTGTGCCATATAGATCATGGAATCAATCAAAATCATAAGTTATTATGTGATTAAGTAATGTGGAATAAATTAATGAATGTACCATTCATTATTTATATATATATAAAGGTGAATACCCTTTATAGAGACAAGGGTATGGTATTCATTAAACAATGATCTTGCCTTTGAAAAACATGGTGCGATTTTTGCAGCATAACTGTGTGACATAAGGAATCATGAAAATTGTATACGAGAGAGAAAAGGGTGTATCATCATATATATATATAATGGACAGTTTGGGGGTCATATAGATACATATCCCATGAAATTTAATTTAATTTAGATTCATAATACAAAATAATTACTTGGATGTAAAAGAGGAGAGAGAAATCCCTCAAGGAATTTCAGCATGGTAATGGGTGTACATGGGAGGCTTTAATGGGAGATAAAGGGGTCTCCCATCATCCAAAAATAAATATTACTCTATGGGGGAGGTGAAAAATCATACCATAAACATTTGTAATTGAAAAAAAGGGAATAACAACTTAATGAAAATTGGAAAAAAATGAGAAAGGAAGAAATCCCTTACATAGAGATGTGATCCCAAAGTATTGGGAGAGGCCTGATAGAGGCTTCTTGGGAGCTTGGTTAACCTTTGGAGGATTATAGAGAGGGGAGGGAAGTGGTTGGTAGAACTCAAAAGGATTTTAGTGAAGAGTATGTTGGAGCATGGGTGAGTTTATATATGAAAGGACATGGAATTCTTTATTATTTCGGTTTGGGACACCTCACATTAAACTAATCAAAACCACAGACCATACCATGGGTTTTTCCCATGGTTATTTCTGAAGGAGAGTGGATAGAAATATTTTATAAGTAACATGCTCGAAATTCTTAAAATAATAGGGTTTCTTATGTGGAGGAGGGTCCCACTCTCAAAGAAAACAATTTAAAAAGACAAAATGTTTCATAAGCCTTGAAGGGCCCACAAAAGCTTTGTAAAATAAATAAAACAAACCCTAAATTACATTATTTTAATGGTAAAACATATATTGGCAAAAACTAATGATTATATTATCTTAATACATCATTATTGGGTCATTATGATGTCATAAAACACATTATTTATTTAAACGTTATTTAATTTTTATCCAAAAATTTGAATGTCTCGGAAAATTATGAAAAATTGACCATTGGATAACTTTGACAGTCTAATTCGAAAAATAATATTATTTTTATCTAACAAATTTAACAAATATGTGAACTTTTACTTTTAAAATAAAAGCATACATTTACTGAAAATTCATGGGTTTTGGCAAAAATAGCTTTCAAACCATAATAAAAATAATAATTTCATTCATGAAATTAAATAATAATTTATATTCAATAAAATTTAATTTAATAATAACAATAATTAATTAATATATTATTTAATTCAAAAATCCCTTAATTAAATAAAATATATTTCTATGTTGAATATTAACTAAAAATAATATTTGTTCTTTAATGACTATTTGCAAAGAAACAATTATAAAACACATTATTTATAAAAATAATAATGTAAATAGAAATAGTGATAGGGTATTGTTACATAACCCCATATAAAACCCACATAAGACTGAAGGTTATGGTATGCAATGGGTACATACTCTTGGGGTGGCTCGTTTGACATCGCTCGGGTGGTAATCTCTATTAACTTCCACTTCTATAGTAGTCGGTTCCACTCAAGCTTAACATGTTGAAGATCGACTTGGGATTGGTCAAGAGCAAATAACAATTATGCCACCTCCATTCAGAGAATTGAAAAATAGGTTTCATATGTAGAAATTCTATTGGATGAGCTCATTACTTCCTTTTTCGGAGTAAATTGAATTTGTTAAATCTCTATATTTATACTAATCATGTGATCACTGTTCAATAGCTATATTAGAAATTATCAGAATTTATAACGGTATTTTAAAATCCAGAAATATAAAACAAATGATGTTCACTTTTTATATAACCATAACAAACTTTTAATTAGATCAAGATGAATTTCCACTAATGAATATTGGGGTCGTTAAATGTTCTAGACCTGTGTTGTAAATATCATACATAATAACCTCATGATGATAAACAACAAGGAAATAATTTGTATCGAATGATGTTAAACTACAAGATAGATACATATGTATTACATAAAAATAGAGTGTGCATACCATCACCCTTTATCATTCAATATCAAATGACCAGAAGATCATCAACCTTGTCCACTAATCTAGGGGGTGATTTAATCGTATTTTAATTAACTTGACTGATAAATTACACTCCATGTCTTGAGCGACTCAGGTAGTTGTAAACCATTCATATCCCCTATAATTTAGAATAGATCTCTATGTTCGACCATAAAAGTGGTTGATATACAGAAGTACTTAACCCCCCCCCCCCCCCGAAACAGATAAATCATGTCCCTACTAGAAGGGTTTTATGATCCTTGTGATTTCTAACATCACCATGGTGGAACTCATAAACTTAGAGTGTCATGAGACATCTTCGGTATGATTGTACCATCTATTTACTCAAGACCCAAGAACCTCGATCCATTTTCTAAAACATTTTCATCTACATATCAAAAGAATTTCGGATTAATCTTTACCCTGAGTATCCTAATAAGCCTTTTAAATACCATTCCCCTCACACTAATTCCACATGCATCGTGACCTTAAATTGAATACACATTGTTATTAGGTTTATGACCATAAACAATGGCCTATGATTGTTCAAATAACAAGTCTATACACTACTGGTGAAAAATACAAAAAACATATTTTTTATAAACACCACAAAATGGTGCCTAAGACAAATTCAAGTCTACAATAATTGAGATATTCATATCTAGAGTTTATACAAAAGTTGCCGAAAAAATTAACAAGGCATAAATCTCATAGGGCCTTGTTTGTGGACCTGGAAAATGTCAATCTTTTCTCATTAGACACCCTAGACCAAGAAAATTATAGAGTAATTATTATTCACATATCCTCAAAATGATATCATTTTCACAAGGTAGATACATATATTAAGTGTTCTCTAACCCTTCTTGATTATTAAAATTTCCATAAACCACCTTCATACCATTGAAGTTTGATCTGGACCAAATAGTTCATCGAGATTATATCCTTATCTTAAAACCCCATGGACCTTTATCTCCCTATCTCTTGGATAATCCTTATATCAAACTAGCAATAGGTAATGGCTAATCCTAAAGTAACCTACTTGGATTTTCTATAGAATTTCACCCTTATAAATAGCATGTACCTAGGGTATGTTTGGTCCTAGAGATGAGCCACTTAAATATAGAGATTATTATCCTAACCACATGGGATATGGACTTCATTTGTTGCTAGTGGTTGAACCATACCCACACTTACCACATTCAGTTAACTCTAATATTCTGGGACCAAGATTTTTAATCACCACGACCAGACAATTCTTATAGATTCGACATCCTCGGAATTATGTCACTATGTGTTGTAAAAAGATTCAATTTGATATATCATTCTCACACCTTTCAATATCCCACAACATGTGAATAAAACCTAAATTGTGTAGGTTCTATTCCTACGAACTAATATCCAAACATCCCTAGTGTGGTGGAACCCTCCTCGGATATATTTCACTCCACCTCCAATTACATTTTATAAACACTTTGGTCTTCACAAATAATTCACGGCCCCTGAAAAGGAGTGGGGGCACATATGCTTAGGCATACATATATTCCCCAATGGGCCAATGAATAATGGATTTTAACCTATCAACTATAATAATATCCTCCATAAAGTAATGAAACTATAATCATCATGATCCCAAGAAACAACGTACCAGAACCCAATTCCATAGGGTGTTTTGAGTCATCACTAGTATGTCTACCCCATTACATTGTCATAGGTTCAGGCTCCTAGAGGTATGATTTACACCACCAATACTCCAAATATCCTGTTATATTGGTATTCAATAATATTTTTTTCATCCACCAACACCCTTTAAGGTAAGGATACGGGGTTTTGCGACCTATCATTGATATTCGTCCCTCGTGATTTCTAATAGAATGCAGGGTATCAGAACCCCTCATGATCTTAAATTATTTATAATATAAATAATGAATTTAGGGTATTAGAACCGTTTATGGGAACTAATTATTTATAATATTATAAAATGTTTTGGCATCTCAAACCATTCATGAATACCCATCTTTCACTAAAAATAGAATGACCAAGCATGAAAAACCTAAACTGCAGCAGTAGATGGTTCGAGTAAGAAGACCCTGAACTACGACAGTATAAGATCTGAGCAACAAGACACTAAATTATAGTAGTATATGTTCCAATATATAAGACCATAGATAACAATAAAATAAATTAAAATGTATAAGAACCTAAACAATATAAATAAAATGTATAATCAACAAGTCCGGAAACATTTTTAATAGAAGGTCTTAGATAGAATAACCCATACTACATCAGAAGAAGTTCTAAACCATAAGAACATAATATAAAGCATCAGATGGTATGATATTAAAGACCCTAAACAATAGCATTGTTATATTCTAATTTTCAATACCTTTAAACATAAAATTAAACGATACATAATGCATGCCAAGTTGAAAAACTGAAAATGGTCACCATGGACAATAGTCGAGTCTCCTTTTATTGGAAATGCACTTTGTTTGAAATTGGTAATATTGAGCACCGAAAAAAGTGAAATAGAATAGAACATGTCATGGTAAGAATTACTAAGAGTGAAACATGGGAAAATTTTAACTCCACTTCCACTAAACTTTATCCTACATGAATCTTAGGAGAACGATAGTTAAATAGTAAAAAATATGAAAAACTGTAATGAAACATTATTATGTTCAATAAGATATCAATATATTCTATCTGAGTCCATTTTCATTGGAAGAAATTCTAGAATTATCCATATATAAAATATATTTCACCAACACTATCCTTTCAAACCATGCTATCCAAGGATTTTAAAAGTATATACATTAGAGTGTAATCTAATGTTGGTGGGTATTCAAGAGAAATTATCAAGGGAAATCATTTATGATTTTATCATTAAAATCTAGGTGTTTTATTGTACATTATATTATATAATGTATGTGTTTTATTGATGATCCATTCAATATTGAATCAAAGAAATTTCATAAAAATCATGAATCAAAAAACAAGGGAAATGAAATGTAATGTTTAGAAGATTTAGTCATTCATAAAGGGAGAAACAAGGAGGAATCTCCACATTCCAAAGACTCTCTAATAATTCCATCAAAAAACATTTATGATTATACTATAATAAAATTTATTTTTTGGATTTTCCAAAGCATCCAGAATATAGATAGATGTTTTGATTGAGTGATGAAGTGTCATATTCCCCACTTATTCTACTACATCCCATGGAAAAAGAGTCTAAAAATAGGACAACCCCTAATCTCATTTCTATGTAGTCCCAAATATGGATTATGGAATTGAAATACTGGACCTTTAAAAAGGTATGATCCCATGTTGTTTTGTTATCCTCATGGCCAAGTCAGCCATCTGGGCATGCAGTTGAGAGACTATCTAGTTTCTCTCTTCTAACTTTTCTGAAGATTACCTTCTTAATTCTAATAAGGTATTTCTATCATCAAAACCAAGAAAGTACCCCTTAAAACTATACATAATTTATGACAAGACAATTTCTCACATGATATAATAAAATAGATGATAATCAAATTAACATACAACCATATCATGAAAAACCTAGGAGATTAATTCCTATTTAAAAAGAAACTCTTCTATGGGAGTCTTGATAATCAAAGAATGGATTTTCTACAATATTATTATTTGTTGAACATGATTATATGAAACCCCTGGGGTGGAAATTTTAGAAGATTATATGTTTGGATAAGATGAAAAATAAGTATTAGAAGTTGTTTTGTATTCTATCTTCTGAACCAATGCATTTTTGTCTGCTAGTATTGAGAGGCCGTCTTCCCTAACCAATTATATCCCACTAAAATTAATTTAATCACTCTGATGACAGTGATTCCTTGGAGGTTCCCTCATATCTCGAATCAACTTTGGTGCTACCAAAAATAAGGGGTCATTAACCAAGAGGGACTATCCACCAGTTAGACAAGTTGATTCAATACACCACCATAGTATGGATTTACCCCATTCATGGGCATAATCATAATACATGAAGATATGAGATTCTATTGGTGGAAGAATGATGTCTCCATTTGGGTCTTCACCTTCCAATATGATCCAAAATTGGTGGAAAAGCATGGGATTTTATTATCCACACATTCTAGCTGAACGGATGTGAGAAAACCTTTGAATATAGATAAATTGGTGAGTAACCCAATCAGGGTATATAGATAGAAAATAATAATCTCATCAATATGAGACATAAAAACCCCATCTCAGAGAGATATTTTACAAGACCTCTCATCAAGAGATCCACCACAGTTATCGACAAGCATCTTATTTAGTGTAGGATAGGGCATGAAGTGGATGTAATCCTACTAGATCACCATGAAAATAACCATATCATGACCTAGTGGAATCGCCTCAGTACTAAAAACATTCAAAAACATGGAATAGAAAAGATCATTAGGAATTTCAGGAGTGTTTGGATATTTGTAACATGTAAAATGATATCATATCCTACCATAATCTAACTAAAAGGGGCCACAAATCAGGTTAGAGATGTTCCTTTCATGACATGACCAAGGATCTGATAAATGTGAGAAAGAGTCAGAATTTCCATATTAAAACGATTCACTTTGATAATTAAGAAATCAACACCAATTTTCCCACTCAAATTCCCAAGCATGCATCCCTAGTTGGGGAAATCCAACCATTCAAAAACATGGATAAAAATACTACTAACTAAAGGCTTGGGGACACCATCAGTCTCACACTATATCCCCATGAGGAATACTCTCTTGCATCAAGGAGGGATAAATAATATCTTGTGCTATTGATTTCCAATCATGAAGGGAATTGGTGAGGGCTTATAAATATTTATCGAGTTTCACTATGGTAGGGTACTATTTTGATCTAGAACTTACATAAAATAAGAAATCATAGGTTTATATACAATGGAACATCACATTAATGATAGTAATAATGTCCCCTTACAAGGTTAGAGTTTGTATGGGGTCATTTCAAAACATCACAATACGAATAAATTCATTATAAATATCCCCATGAATGGGGTATTCTACCTAGCTAGTAAATATACCAATGGTTGATCCCAACTTTTCCATGAGACATATAAACGTAATAAGTGTCAATTCACCTATAAAAAATCATCTATTTATAACATTATGAATGGTAATGCATGACAATATATGACTTCCGCATCACCATATAAAGATGAAAATGTGTAATTGGATAGATTATTCTAAGAAGATTTATTGGACCTAGAAAAACCATTCCAATTTATCATATGAATTATCTCTAGGTCACAAGTCCCACTATCAACTCCAAATTTATCTCACATTATTCAAGGAGGAGATTAGTATGCTCAAATATCTTTGATCAGTTATTTTATGGTCAATAACATAACCATCTGGACCATAAGGGGAGTCTTCCAACATATAAGAAATTCTATAGAGTAGTGCAATGACCAATTCACCATCTTCAGACATAATCTTTTTATTATATTAAATATAATACACCATACTATAAGATAAAATATTCTAATAATATGAGGTTGTTAAAACATCATACATTATACCAAATCTATAAAAAGTATGTCAGTTTGATAGTGGATAGCTCTGATGCTTAGGTAGGCGATGTCCTTTAAAAGCCTCATCGAATAACACTTTTTATCGAGGGTCGTCATTTTGAATCCTAGAAGTCATATCCCTCTAGATGGTTTCATTGAATGATTTTTTAGAATATCAATTCATCTATACAAAACAAGAAGTGCATTTTGGATGAGATTGGTACCCTATTAGAAGAGGTTCTTGAAGCAGACAACATCCTGAAAATCACATTAACCGTACAAGGATTTGAAATAGAAAGACCCAATTTCATGAATCACATGATCTAAAGAGTATCTCATGACTACATGATCTGTTTTAAAACATTTTATCATTTGACTATGATATGGTTATGGGGAAACTATAATGATCTAGAAATCACATGACTGAGCAAGAAGGTCAGGAAAAGATCGAAGGATAGTTATACAGGTGAAATCAAACTTTAAGTTTAATGAAAGTTACCATGAATTCATTTGGGGTTCATTTCATAATTTTCAGAGACAATGCATTTATATTAAGTACCAACATAGTGAGATCATGTTGCAAAATTTAATGAAGTTGTATTTTGATGGGTTCCTATAAAGAGGCCTTACGAAATAGATCTTGTGATGAGGTCTTATGAATCATTCACACGGTAGAAGAAATCACTAGAGCTTTAGGAATTCGAGTCTCCAGGGGAATGATCTCCAACCGTGATAAAATTTAGAATATAATACCTTAAAATTACCCAAGTTCATCAATAATACTAAATTTAACATAGAAAACTGATCAGTGGAAGCCTCAAGGATACTTGTGGGAATATACTCTCCTCAGAACGGGGTCTATGTCACTAATAACCTCACTCTTGAGTGGGGGAATTTCATGATGACTTCTAAATGAGATTCCAAAAATATATAATTTAATAAATATCTGAGTCATGGATATTATATTATCTAAAATATAAATGAAATATAATCACTAAAAATGGAGATCAGAGAACCATATCTTGTGAATTTCATATTCCCTAGAGGGACACGTGATCATTTGACCATTGATTTTGAATATGGAAAAACCATGAACTACACATTATTTGTGGATGAACATACAAATAACCTCTATAAATTCCCTATAATCATAAAAATACCCTCAAAAATTTCCTTTTATTCTTAAGAAATCATCTAGAATAGCACTGATGATAATTAAGTGGTTACCCAATGAGCTCCTTTGATAATATGATAGATGAAGAGATTGTCTCCTGAAAATCACCCAAATCCGTTTATAAAATAATTAAATAAATCTGAAAAATGTTTAAGGCATCATGAGTTTGAATTTTTAGTGTTTTTTATTCGATGGGGTTATGTGACACCTTTGATCACCATCGATCATGTAGTGGTCCTTTAGTATGTAATCTTAATCTCATGAATTTCCTCTAACATGACAAATTGATCTCATAGAGGGCCCTAGACCAGTATCCTTTATCATGTGAATGTATTTTCAATAGGTGACATGATCTCACAAATACGTCCATGCATATCATTCTTATTATACAGAATCCATTTGATATGCCAAATTTATCATACAAGATATCACATGCAAGGAGGGATACTATCTATGACAATTCTCATTCACTTTCATGAGATCCTCAAGTAACGACATGACTCACTGAGAAAAAACCAATGGGAAAAGGAAAAATGTATTGTAAAATAAGCAATAAAAAACTAGAAAAGGAGGAAGCCTCACATGATGGATAGATATGCTGATTTTCATGGGGAAGGGGTTATGATCCTCATGTGATTTACATTGATAATGTGAACGCTCATTGGCATTTCATTTTGATCTCATTGAGGCCCCCTTGAAAATAACAATTGGTATCATGAATGAACTCTAAGTAGAAAATTTGTTCTCACAAAGGGAACTATAAAAGTCTCTCTTGATCATACAACTGGTGTTCTAATCTCATGAAGAATCTTTGACATGTCATCCTGATCTTGTGAAGTATCTTTGACATGTAGTAAGGATCAAAGAAAATCCCAATGATAACCTATGGGTCTTATGAATATGGGGATTACAGAATGATCCCACAGTTGTTATTTATCCTATGAATCCATGAATACCCCATGATATGATAATTGGAATCACCTGATGTGATACTACCTCGATCAAATCTATCCCATATCTATAAGATACATTCCACACAATCATAGAATTAGGATATTTAGGCCTATAAATTCAGCCCCCTCATTACAAAAAAGTATCTACTACTTTACAGACATGTGATGGTAGATTTGAGGATTTCCCAAAGAAGAAACATACATGATCTCAAGCATATTACACTATGTAACATCTAGGGAAAAATATAATGGATTACATATAATGAATATTAAATTTTAATGATCACCACGTTGATCACAAAAGACCTCTGGTGCACTATCTAGGTTATGTGAAGGAATTTTATAATGAATGCATGCTCGCATGAAACTTCAATAAGCTAATTCTTGAAAAACAATGAGGAATAAATGAAATAATGAATAAAAAGGAAGGAATTCTTATATAAATATAGATATACTTATTTTCATGTGATGGAATCATGAACTTCACCTAACCTGTCCAAATCATTCAACAACACCTGAACAAGTCAAAGAAGTATTCCAAAGTACTTCGGAAATATCATCCATGCCACACAAATATCTTATAGATATTTCATCCACGTTTTATGAAGTCCACTATACTTTTTATCCAGGTCTTGAATATTCCTCTAGACATATTTTCTAAGTCATTTAAATCCCTCCAAACAAGCTATCCTGATCAAGAAACAACCTTCCAACATGATAGTCTTAATCACACGACACCACTAAATGTGTCTTTTTTGATAAATTGAAAACCATTATATGTGTCAGATGAGTTATGAGACAGTCCTCCAGACATGTTAGTTAAATCATTTGAATGAATTCAGACATGTTTTCTTCAATCGTGAAAAGAACCCTGAGATATTCCATCCTTATCCAATAGACATCCCGACATGAAAAGCATGTTAGAAAGACACTAAAAACATGTTTTTAAAAAACTAAATACATGTCAGATATAAAAAAATGATGTGTCCATTATTCACCCTTTATATTTCAATATTGCCAGGTAGACACCCTGGGATAAGATATACTTTTCAAAAAAAAACACTTGGTAATACATCGAATTGAACTATGATAACACAAATTCCTATTATAAACAAGATACATAGGACTCCATTCTATGTATCAAGATCAATACATGGGGCCTAATTACCCACATATATGTCCTTTATACTTGATGTTTAACTACATATATTAAAAAATCTATGTTGTTTTTGATTCGTGTTATAAATAAAATATGATGGATTCCTTATAAGTTTTAATCCCATCTTCAAGACACCAATTGCCTTCGAAGATGGTTGTAACATTCAAAGTGCCTTATTAATTATATTGAAAATATAAATATCTACCCATTTATAAAAATTCATTGTAAATAGAGGAATAACCTCAGACACATATAGTTTGTCCCATTAATAGACCCCTTGCATGAAAAATGATTTGAAACCCATTCATTTTATTAGGGTAACCGATATTGTATCAGGATTTGGAAGATATTACCAAACATACCATAAATATATAATAGAGTCTTTAAATAAGAAATATTTCTCCCTAAAAGTGTATGATTATTCCTACCTCCCATTCTCATGATCATTATGTGTTCTTAAACTCCATTGGGTCTAAAACCCCAATTGACCGTCAGCCTTTGGAGAGTAGTTCTATACAATCTTATGGATGTGGGAGACATTGAATGTTTATAAGAGATGTAAATTGAGATTTATGCACAAATTATTGTTAAAGAATGCATGGAACCCCATAATCAATCCTAAAAAATGAATCAAAAATTGTAAACTCAATGTGAAGGAATATAATGAAAGAATAATTGAATTGGCGTAGTCATTGGGAACCTTGTCTCCTAAACCGAAGAGTCCCTGATTTTTTAACAAAAATATAGACATTAAAGTTATTATTAGGGATTGTTTTTAATATTTTATGATGTTTTATAGTCCTTTCATTTTTGTTCAAAACATTATCTGTGAAGATGAAGTTAATAATAGGCCTGTTTTAGTGATTCTTGATGATCAAAGAGTGTTTTCTTAATTAATGACATGAACATTGATATAAAATAACCATAACCAGATAAATGTATATTTAAACATTTATATTATATTATAACATAAATTATTTCCCCATGTTCATTAATGAAAAAAATTCTTAGTATTGTCTCAGTATGTGGTTAAAGCGGCCCAAACAAAAACATAACCAGATTTAATGAAACATTATGAGAAGGTTATGTTATAATATAATTATACTAAGAGAGTAATGATATTATTTTGGGATTTTAGTGAAATAAATCATAATTACATGGACAAATAATATTTTTAAATGGATATAAAATAATTACACAATTTTAATAAGTAGTTATTCTCTTAACATGCTTATTTTGAATAATTAATTAATGATGATCATTTTTTGACCATATCATTAATGGGTTCTATAATTTTTCATAATAAAACATTATTTAAATCATAAAAATATATTTATCCTCTAATACTACCATTTTTAATCATACATGTTACATTGTGGAGGTTGTAGTCGGTGCAACGCATGAACAATGGTTTTGTTTTTGATAAGGGATAGGTTAGTGAATAAATAGTGATATTACCATTATCAAACTTACAATTAATGTATCTAAATGTTTAAAATATAATTATATTGGTGTTTCTAAAATATATATTAATGAATAAAATTAATATTAAAAATTGATATTTGATAATATTCGTGTAGGGGGATTGAATTTTCCGTAGTTGTCTAATTGAATATGATGGATTCAAAAAACTATGAGTGACCAAGTCCATATATCTATGGGAGATTGTTATAGGGATATTAAAATTTAAAATTATAAATTTATAAGTAAAATGAGAGGCACATATTTGAAAGGGTGGAAGTGATCCCTTTTTATAATAGTGAAAAATGGATATTTTTGGAAACACCATTTTTATTTGAATAATGTCATGACACTATTTAAAAGTTAATGAATCAAAAAATTTTAAATTATGGAATTTTTACTATATTTGTGTAAATATAAAGTCAAAAAATTCAATTCCACACTAATTATAAACTTGTTTTATGGTTTTTACCATTATGTTGTTTATATTTTACTCTTACATTTAAACTATATAACTATTTTTTGACTTAGTGATTTTTTTATTTATTATAAATATAAAGTACACCATATAACCAAATTTGGGTTTCATAGCTCTAAATTTAACCAATATTTAAAAAAAATTAAATTTCTATAAATCATAAAACTAACATTTTATTAAAACAGATAATTTGTAGAAATAAAATTGACATTTTTTCCATTACAGATTCTTAATATTATTTAGTATTGATTACCGATTAAAAGACTGTTAATATTGTTTTTATTTTTTTTATAAATCATATTAGATTCATTATTAAAATTATTTTAGTTTTATTTATTTGATAAAAATTAATCTATATTAATAAAACAATAATATCAAAATAAATGTTTCACCATTATCAGGGTAATTTTTATTAATCATAAAAATATTATCATTTTTCAAAAAAAATTAAAAATTAAATCTAATTTTGAAATTTTTTACTTAAAGGGGAAAAACATTTTATTATATTTAATTTCTAAACGTTATATATTTTAGAGGAATCGGTATTTTTATTTTTATCCTCAAAATCATTTATTTTAGAAAAAAACAAAAAATATCCTTAGGATAATATTTATATATTAAAACAAAAAATGAAGCTAATTTGAACATTTTATAATTATTATAATAATATATTAAATAATTATGTGAATAAGTTATATTTAAAGGTATATTATTTGAAATTGTTTTGGTACATATAATTTAACTTCTATAGTGGAGTCTTTGGTATCATAGATGTTTTATTCTTTGAGAGAGTTAAACCAATGAAAAAGTTTGTAATGTATAATGATGTTGGTATTCTTGATATTATGGGAATTGAGGTTAATTACTAACCTATAGTGTAGTCTTACCACAAGATTTCTTTTAAAATTCATCCTCAACTCATTCATAGTGATAATGACCGTCAATTTGAGTTTTTGATTCAGGGAGAGTTAACTTAGAGATAATTAGTTGATCTAGGAGAATAATTAGAAAACCATTATACCTCAATCATGGTACAACCACAATGATTTGGTATCAATTTTTTAAATGTTTTTCTAGATTAAAATAATAATGAGTTATAGATTTTAAAAAAACCATGAATTCTAATGAACTTAATTACTGTTTAGATGCTATAAAATATTAGATTGGACCCCTTATTCAAAATCATATATATATATACATAAGTATTGTTGTAACAATACCTGAATGAGGTAGAATCATATTGTTTATAAGTATTTTGAAAATTAATTAATAATAAACCACTGAGTGAAAATTAATTTCTAATATGGAATTGTAGCTAACAGATTACTTCTGCCAAAAAAAATTTACTTTAGTAAAATATTTTTCCTCTATGTTAAACAATCATAAATTATATTGCTACTTGATTTTGTTTCTAAAAATGTTTTTATTCAACAGTTAGATATGAAAACTAATTTTTTATGTGGTGGAATATATGTAAAACATTATATAAGACACTCCTAATGATTTTTGAAAGAATTAATATTTTATCAATAGTTCATTTTTTTTAAAATATTAGTAATTATTAAAATATTACTTAAGAAAATGGAATACAGAATTTGGTTCTTTCATTAATCAAAATGGTTTTGATGAAAGTAAATAAAATTTATGGGTTTAATTTAAATACATTAAAATTTAGATTATTTTACCTCTATTATTCATTGATAATATTTTTCTTATTAGGTATAGAAAGACCAAGGTTTTGTATCTATCCTAATATACCTATGTGAAGAAGTTATTAAATGGTATTTTTTGAGTATTTAAATCCTATTAATGTTTCATTGGTCCATAGCTTTAAATTTTCCTAATCCCTATCCCCAAGTTGTATGTATGATGTAGCTTTTATGAGTAAAAAATTTTATTATACCATAGTAGGTAGCCTTATGTAAACCATTATTTTCATTATACCGGATATCTATTTATTTTTTTACCTTAATTTGGTTTATTTGAAAACATGGATGTCCCATTATAATGATTAAAAGTGGATACTAAGGAATGTCATTATGTCCTCTAAACCATGTATATATTTTATAAATAATTGTTGTTATGATAATGATATTACTAGATTTGTGGATTTTGACTATGTTAAATAAATTGAAACATGGGAGTCTTTCATTGGTAATGTTTTTCTTACTTGTGGGGAACTTTTCTCCTTAAAATGTAATACATAACTACTTAGGGAATTTTCAACCTCTACAGAAGAATATATAGCCTCAATAATATCTATTAAGGAAGAAATGTGGTTTAATAGAATGATAAATGAATTGTCTTTATCTTTGGGAAATATTTAAGGGTATTATGATAGTCACTATACATTTTATATATCTAAAAACATGTTTTCCAAGGTAAAACAAAGAACATAGACATTAGGCTACATTTTTTCGGTAATTAATTTAAAATAAGATGGTGTGTGTCAACTAGATACACACTATTGAAAACTCGACTAATAGTTTGACTAAGGTCATTCAATTATCAAATTTTTTGCATCTTTTAAAGATTATAAATAGAGTCCCATTTATATGGACTGTGTTTTAAGAACATAATCTGTTATAAATAATTTTTATACAAAATTGGGGAGTTTTGAATTTTCATGTCATTTCTGATATAATTAGTTTTCAATTAGGTGACATAATATGTTTCATACATTTATATTTCTATAATACTTATTCATGGATTAAAATTTCATGCTGTTTTTATTTCATTTAATATTGGGTTATATATTTACATTTCAATATGATATGAATTTTTTCTTCTTTCATAGTGTGTATCTTAATGTAATGTTGATGGAGTTATTTTGGTAGTGGATCTCTAATGGTTCATATTCCTCTGATTTGTGTTTCACAATTTTTTTCTCTATATCTCAATTACAACTAAATACCATTGAAAATTTATAGCATATTTCATAATGTCTCTATACACATAATGTTTCATGTATTCAACCATATATATCAAAGATTTCTTCCATTCCTTTCGCATGGTGCTTGTCACACACTCTTTTCTAATGTTTCATCACATCACTATTGTGATGTGTCACCGTCCTCTCAAGGGTTTATCATTATCCCATTGATTCACTCTTTTTCCAAAGAGAGAGAATCATTGGTTTTAAATTTTTTTTGAATATATATTTTGATTGTTTTTTATTGAGAACTTTGTTCAGTCATTTTAGGTTTTCTTTTAAAGGAAGAAGATTATTTACTATTAGTAGTCTCGGTGTAATTATCTTATAGAGAGTGATAGATATCTCTAGGACCATTGAAGATGAATGGTCTATACATTATGGTGTTGATGGTCGCAGAGCATCATTCTAGAAACCATTTAGATATCGATAAATAAATCCATCGTTGTAATGGGTTTATTATTGTTCTTTCATTTTTTATTCTATTTTTAATGTATCTTTACATGATAGTGTGCTTACTGTGTATTCATCTAGGAAGATGAGAGGGTAACTCCTCAAGATGATTTTGATAATGTCTAATAGGTTTATCCTAGTTCATTCATTGGATAGTTTCCATGCTATTTACTAATTATAGAGTCTTTGTATCATGATGTTTTTTTATTTAGTAATAAGTATTCTTTGGGTGGGGTTCTCTCCATGAATGTAGTTCTAACACATACCAAATCATGTTATATCATTCTTTCCATTTCTTTCATGTTTTCCTTCTTGATATCTATTCTTTTTAATTCATCCCCTTTGACTATTTTTTATTTTTTTAATAAATAATTATTTTATCTATTTCATTTATAAGACAAAAACTAGAATGGTGGGTCTTGGTCATTGGATAGGGATTTCCATGATAACCCATCCCCTAAAAATTAGTATTATATTCTTTTCCATATTATAAATGGGCTATATTATATTTAAAATAGATATGTTTATTAGGGATAATGATTTTAATCATTAGAAGATTAAAATGAATTCAATTATTCAACATAATTAACTTCATGATTTTTTGTCCTAAAATGAAACTAACCACCATGTTTACTGATGGGAAATCCAATGTTCTAGAAGATTATGTGTCTTATGATATCATTTGGAAATATTTTAGTCTGTATATCTATATATAAGTAGAACAATTCTTTAGTAATTAATTTATGAGTTCACTATCACCCCAATGTGGTAAACTCTTGTGTTCATATGTTTGTTAAACACAATGGTATGAATACTACACAATAAAATGTTATATTATATATTTTGAATGCACCTTAGAACTGATGTAGGGACACATGTCGATTTAATTGTCAAAATAGTTTTAGTAATATATGATATAGAGTTCACGATTAATAATTAAAATCAATCTATTATCATTTTAGCATTATTATATGGGTCTTATAGTTTTTTAAAGGAATTGATGATATATAGTAATATTCCGTAGCATTAAAAGTTGAAAAATATGAATTGTTTGGTTTGGTTTTGAGGGGTATACCTAATTATAGAGGAAAATCATGTCTACAAGTCGTTCTATGTCAAAGGGTAGATTGATTAAAAATTTCTTTGTATGCAACAAGAGAATATTAAGAAGAATTATCCCGGAATGATTAATTCTAGGGAAAATTGATCATTCATTTTTTTTTGGGAAAAAATTTATACTAATGATGCTTTAAATATTTTTTTTAATATCCTGACTGATGATTGGATCTTATATTTAGAATTCTAATTTCATATGTTCTCAGTAACACCTTGAGATTTTATAATATATTTTCCTTTTATCCATTCTATGTGGTTGATTGATTGTGATGATCACAACACCAAAATAAATAAAACAAAGACTTTTAATAATTACAAACTAAATATAATATGAGAAAATTAAATTAAACATGATTACTAAAATCTATTAAGTAATTATATGATGTATTACTTTAATAATTCATTATTAAACCTAAATGATTTGTTTAAATCCATTGTTTTTATTGTATATGATATGTGTTTTATTTAAGAATTTTTAGAGATTTAATTTGAAAAAATGATCATATTTATTTAATTTATCATTTCAAAAGTATCTTAAGGTAAATGTTTCAGATTATTTGTGACGTTTTTGATTTTCTTTGTGAATATTAATAATTTCTATTTTTTCAAATATAATAGTTATTAAGACATATTTTTGATATAATAATGATCCTATAAAAGATTATATGAAGGTGGAAGAAGAAATAAATATTAAAGAACATGTCATGATTTAATACACATTAGGAATGTCATTCATTATAATATGATTATCGACTATAATTATTGATGATTAATAATCACACTAGGCGTACATGGTTTTAGTTAATGGATGGAACTATGAGTAATCCCATTAACAATAAATTTGATAACCAATGAAATAACTATCCTCATGGGAAACTAAATTTAATTGAATCGAAATGAAATATATTATGGTTATACACACCCTAATTTATTAATATATTAATGGTAACATGAATTATGAAGAACATCAAAATGACCAAAGGATGTAAAAACACGCCATTGAGTATTTTATGTGGTGATGTATATCATCTTCCATTACATACTATTATCCACTTATTCATGATTAATGGATCAATAATATAAAAAACATGTTTTTTGTTATACATTTATCAGTCCCTGAGAAAATAATTTTGGATGTGTATAGTTTAGAAGTTAAAGCTGATGAATAATGGTCTATTATTAAGAATATGAGGTAAGATGAGGAAATTGACTCTATGAAATGGAAATAGTTTAAGGATGTGTTTTAAAATAAGTAATTTACATGAAATATTCACACTAAAATAAAGAGGCAGTTCATAGAACTGATGTAGAAGGATTGGAAGTCAAATGGTTCCATGTAGTAAATTTCACTAAGACCTGTAATGTATGATTTTTATTTTACCATCGAACCTGAATGAAAAATGTAGCATTTATTTAGTGGATTATGATAGAGTACCTCAAAGGCATCGTTTATAAGAGACTTTGACAGATATTAACAAATCATTTAGTTTTCTCTCAGGGTTGAAATGGTGCATGGATACTCTCATTACTCTCATTGTTTTCGATACAAGAATAGAAAAGTTGATTTTATTGGAGATTAAAATAAAAAAAAACTATAGAGGAATGAAAGTTAATCCTCCTTTAAGCCAGAAATGTGGAATGAAACATGGAGGAAATTTCCTTAATGGGACGGGTAAATTATTCAATTATGGAAAACATGGAAATATTGAATTTATATTCCAAGATATATTAAGATTTATATCAATTATCAAAATAAATATCAACCTAATGCACCACCCACACTCAAATGGTACAACTACAAGGATTATGGACATTACACCAACCAGTGTATGAATCGAAAGGGTAATCATGATAATAACTATCAATAAACTCTTAATATAAGCGATAATGGGAAATACAATACAATAAATAATATATAAATGGGAAATGAGAATTATTTTGGGTAAATTACACTTATAATATAGTCTATAATAGCAAATTTATAACCTGATCTTAATATCTATCTATTACATTATATCTGAATAATTTACTAATTGTATCATATAACCACCTAAATGTTTAGATATAGAAGTATTTTTGAAGACTCTTAATGGTATGATGATTGTATATTAATCTTATATCCTCTCTCTGATAAATGTTTTTGTCAATATACTTATTTCAAATCTTGTAATTCTACTTCTAGTTAAAATTAATGTCATTTTTGGGCTTGGATTGGTTTTCTCTATATAGATCCCAAATCAATTAACTATGAAGAAAAGTCACATTTTATATTTTAAATAACCCTATGATCTATTATTGGTTTGATGATGACAAATAATTTCTACTTTAAATTAATTCCATTAGACGAGTAATATATTCTTTTCATTATGGGTATTTTTCCCAAATGGTTGGTGAGAGACTCAATATTAAAGATAGACATATTAACCCGGGATATATAATTAAATATTCTGAATACTTTCCCTGTATTACCCCTTTAGAAATGAAGTTTTGTTTTTAATATTACTCATACATGGTGCTACACCTATTTTAAGGACTCCTTAAAGAATATCAGAGATTAATTTATAATAATTGAAGATTAAAATCAACTAAAACATATGAAAGGAATTCATACACTATATTTCTTCCCAAAGGATTGAACCTATTATTTTATTAATAAAAATATGTTTTAATGCATCTTTGTAGTGATTATCAATATATTAACAATATCACAATAAAGAAAATATATCATATAACACATATTTACAACTTGTTTAATCAGTTAAATTCTACAGAATACTTCCCAAAGATTGACCTTCATTCAAGATATATTTAGTTAAGGGTCAAAAGAAACTATATACCTAATACAACCTTCGGTATGAGCTATGAACACTATAATTTTATAGTTATTCTAAATATACTTACCAAAACCCCTATCTTTATGGATCTAATGAATTGATTCATTATATATCACCAGATAGACTATTGGATGACTTTTTAAATCCCTTGAGGATGTATATGTTGTATTATATATTTTTAAAGAGTGAATTATTACTATACAAAGTGTTATAATTTTTTCCTATAATTACAAGAGAGGGGTATATCATCAGATCCTTTAAATACAAAAGTTTTAAAATAATGTACTATACTATCCAATTTGATTGAAATTTTTATTTTTCTTTGATTCTATGGATATTATCGAATATTTCTTATAATTATATAATGACTATCAAATCCACTACCCATGTAGACTTGAGAGCAAGGAAAGATCCATTGGGAATATGAATGTGAAGAAATTTTCAAGGAACATAATTTAATGTTGGTCAAGGAAACTATGATTAAATAACCCAAAAGTGTAGATGGGTTTTTGATATATATTGATTCATAAAAAAATTATGGGAATTGTTTTCATATATAATGACATGGTGGTAGTTTAGGAATCACACTAATTGATGACCCATGATACGAGTTCTCCAAATCATAATTTAGTGATGATAGTGGTAATTATTTCATGGAACTTATTGAGGTATTGTATGTATATTGATATGTTTAATATATATACTGATTATAAAATCATTAAGTATATATTCAAAAAAATGGTTAAATATTTTCCAAATGATAACGTCAGATTTGACTAAATATGATGACATCTCAATACCTTACTAGCCTTGGAACAGAGACAAGGTGGTTGATTCTCAGATTCAGAAGGATCGTGATAGCTTATCCATGATTAGGATTGAATGAGATCCAATAATTGTTGATTTTTAGAGTATATAACTTTAAATCATGAATAAATTAGAGAAATCTTATCTTGGTAAAATTAATATCCAACCATCCATCCATGTAAAGATTAATGAGGCATGGAAGGAAGATTTTGAACTACAAAAGAAGTTAAGGATTATTCCATAGTTCAACCTTGACCATGATAGAATATTATGTT
Organism: Viscum album; assembly: GCA_963277665.1. Taxonomy (NCBI): domain Eukaryota; kingdom Viridiplantae; phylum Streptophyta; class Magnoliopsida; order Santalales; family Viscaceae; genus Viscum; species Viscum album. The sequence goes on along the minus strand of OY728153.1, from coordinate 1,016,571,861 downwards.
TTATAAAATTGATACATGTCCCTAAAATGCTATAACTAAAAATAATTTTTTGGATTAAGAACATGTAACATCATTCCCTATCTATCCAAAAAAAGATGTATAGATATCTCAATGATAATTTTTTATGGGATAACAAAAAGTGGAATATTATAGTGTATTTATCTTTTTCTTGTTCTGTTATAATGTTAAGAATAAATTTCAAAAGTATAATGGGATGATTAAAACATTTTCCATACCTAAATAAAAATTGGAAAACATCACCATTAATTTCATCATAGGAATCCAAAAGAAATTTAAAGGATATAGTGACATTTGGGTTATAGTTAATAACCTTATTAATTATCTAAATATCATTAATATCAAATTAAATTTATTTCTTGCTAAATGATTTGGGAAATAAATTAAGAATGTGATAAGGTTTAATGGAGTACCACTATCAATTGTATTTTATCAATATCTAAGTTTTACCTTAGTTTTATGTAGAAGTATTCAGCATGCCTTGAATAAAAAGTTGATCATTAGAAGTGTATACCTTGCTTTGGAAGATGGATAGTATGAAAGGACCACTCAAAAACTTTAACATATATTGACATATTTATATAAAGATATCAAAGGTTATTTGGATTAACACAAACCTATAGTAAAATTTTATAACAATAATGACATTCACTCAAACATTCAGATGGATCTTTATGATGCTCTATATGGAATAAGTATTGTGAAACCCTAAAATTTAACAGTATTACTTATATTTTTATGGATAATTTAACCCATGGGTTTGGGATATCATGAGGTGAATGTTTTTAAATTTTGAGGCTTTTCCAATGATTCATGATTAGGTGAACATTTTTTGGGAAAGCATGAATTAGAAATAGTGATGCCTAAGTAGTTTTGGGATAATAGTGATTGCAAGATTTAGTAAATAATACATGAAAACCATGTGACCTTCTTGATTTTAGATATTTTTATAACATTTAGTTTTTTATTGGTTAACTATACCAAAATCCTCCCCCACTTGATCCATATATCTGATGTTCCTCCAAAGGGCCTCTTTTTCTATTCCAAGCACCTCCAAGGACTATATAGAGTTAGTTATTGTGGTTATTCCATTTAAATAGAAAGGTTATGGATCTTACTCTCATTCTATATTATATTTTATTATTTATCATTATTCCCAAACACTAATTTTCATGTTTAAAATATTTTTTCCCTATGGTTGTTCTTAATTGGGTATTCAGGTCTCTAATGATTATTTTACATATATTAAGGCCTATTCAAGTGGAATTTGTCGAAGATGACACATTTATATTTGTTGATATAAGTGATTCTATTCTGATTCATTTAATTAAATATATTCATAGTGTATTGGTGTTTAAAATGTGCTCTTGAGTTTATATAATACAGTATTTTATTTTTAATTTTCATTAGTTATCCATGTTAATGGGGATTTTCCTTTGTCTTAAATGGTTGAATTTGGTGATTCAGTGTCACGTTGATTTAAAATAATTTTTTTGTGTCCCATGTGTTTAAAAAATCCACTAAATGATTTATATAATAAAAATTAATTCTTTATGGTGATTTGGGACAATTTCGATTTTTAAACTATGTTTTTCCTACTTTAATAGATTTCAATGTTTTCAAATTGGTGTGTTTGTACTATTGAGTTCATTGATTAAGAAGAATCATTTTTTTGATTGGAAATATTGATTATTTAAAACTGTATTTGTGTTTTCCATAATTTTCATTTCATAAAAGATTACTTTTAAAAAGTATTTAAAATGATTTTAACTTTATTGTGAATTTTCGTTATTTTCGATTTTACATGGGATAATTCTTGGGTTTTTAATGGTTTTTAAAATGTATTTCTAAATAATATTATTTCTAGGTATAATGATAATTCATAGTTGGCATAGTGTGTGATTTCATTTTACTAATTAATGTAACCACCTAGGGTAGCCCCATTTTACCCATTATGTATGATTATGTAAATTTTATAATATTTATATGAATGGTGATTCATTTTTTTGTGGGTTGGATGGGGCCTGATTATTAAAGGGGGTGTGTTAGAGGTGTAATGTACATTATTTTTATGTTTTATTAATTTTATTATATTTTATTCTCATGTGATTAACATTGTTTATATAGTGTTGTTAATTCATTATCAATAAAATTAGGAACCCAATGATACCGATTATAGAGTCAAGGGATTTTAGTTATACAAGTTTAGATTTACAAAATGGATAGTATCTCAAGTTAAATGTCATGACCATGATGGGGGTTTCCACTAATGATGATTGTTAAAGTGATTCAAGTTATGGGTTTTTGGATCATTAAACTGTTGGCAGTTTGTTGAACTTTTTCACTCCTAATACTTGCACTATAAATCTGTAGGTAGTTTCCTAAAAATATGTATTATATATTAGGCCTTTTTATTTTGTATAGGATTGTGAGTTTCTTACTTATTATTTTGATTCTATTTTGATGTATTGGTTATTAATGGTTGATAATTTATGTTTTCACGGCTTACTATGCATTATTTTTTTCCATTTATGAATTTTCATGGGTGTCCATTTTTTTCTTTCCAATTACTTTAACTCATGTTTGAGGTGTATGTATATGTTGACTTTCAAAATGGGAAAAGTGAATGTTTTTTTGAATGAAAACCTTCTTATATGTTTCTATTTAATTTAATTTTTACCATAGGATGTTTTGTTTTTAGAAATGGGATTCGTAGATTCAATAATGAATCTTTAACATGTTTTTAATGAAAGATGTTTTAAACATGTAATGGTTAGTTTTGGAAGTGAATTTACCTGGTTAAAGACTCTTAATTCCATGTTTTATTAATGTGGTTTTTTAAATAGGATATAAGGAATTGTATGTTTATTTATATTTTTTATAAATGAAATTAAACCCTATTTTAAAAATAAATTTAAAATTATGGGCTTGGATTCATTATAAAAGAAATGTTATGGAAATGTGGTTGTATTATTCTGGAATTTTTCTCACATCGTACATACTCAAATTGTTGTTTATATAGTGGTCATGTTTTCTATATGTTTTAATTTAGGGAATACATACTGTAGTTTTACCAATAACTGATGGGAAGTGGTAGATCTTTAGGATATGGTGGTGAATTGAGAGCCACATGGTAATGGTCAATTTTTTCACCTTAGTATTTTTGGACCAGTTGGGAAATGTGGTGTATTATCAACTATATACTGCGATTTTGTTTTAACTTTTTCTCCACATTTTATAAATGTTTGTATAAAATGGTTTATTTTATATGTGGAAAATATTAATAAAACTCTTTAGTTTTTCATTATTCCATATTTGGTGTTTATTTTTATATTTGCTCGTTTATTTTTTGCATGGCCATCCCATATAAATAGAGGTATTATGGGCATCAGGATTGGGACCTTATGTTGATGTTGGATTTATTAAGGGTGAAATCATTCTCATGTGGTCACTTGTGATACCCTAGAACTTTTTTTCAGTGTAGGGTGATCAAGAAAATCTCTTGGGCCTTATGGAGGAATTTTTTGGGTCTCGGTTTAGGTGGAATCCCATGTTACTAAATTAAAAAATGTTATCATATACATCTTTTTATTTTGGGGTTGATGTTAGACTAGATGTAGGACTATATAAGCATGATTACTGGGCATTAAGGAGTTCTTTTCCATCTCTTCCCCTTGTTAATCCTTTAGTTTCCATTATTGGTCAAAATGTTTCTTCAGAACATGTAATTTTTTATGGTCTTTTTTTTAAATTTTTTTAATTGAAACATTTTAATAATCTATGTTTTAAATACAACCTATGAGAAATATTAAGAAACTAATTTTTTTAATGGTAAAATGGAGGAAACGTGATGGTAACACAGCCTTTTAAACCATGTGTATCTTGTGCAAACCATTCTATAAAACTTCCAATGGAACTCTCATGGTAGGTGTATAGTGTAAAAAAATATGCATCCAAACTGTATATAGTAGATAAATTTGAGAATTAGTATTATTTTCCCTATTTTGATTCTTTTATCCACACTTTTATTTGAGTAGGATAGTGATGAGTGATCGAGTAAATCTTTTGGGGTTCGTAGATATTTTTTTATAAAATTTTAAAGTGATGATTTATGATTTCGTATTTATGTTATTTTTGAAAACCATAATTTTCTCTTGAATTTCAATGTGGAGAAATTTTTTAACTCTAGGATAATTGATTTATGTGGATGAATTTCATTTTTGGTTGTGAGGGATTTCAAGGAAATAATTCCATGAATTATAAAAATCATTGAATTATTTAAATTATTATGACATGTTTGATGTGATGGTAAAATGGTTTTCACTAAATGAGCTATTTTATAATTGAGATTAAATTGTTTTAATTGTTTTTATAAATCCCTATGGTATTTTAAAAAAATAATGTATGGTTTCTTGAGGTGTTTTTATATGAGGTTTCAAAGAGTTCATTTCAATATTGTTTCATTTGTTATCTGCTTATACATCCCTTATTTTAATCCTGGGGTGGATTAATTAAACTATTCAATTTTTGCGATGTTTTAGAATGTATCCCATTGAAAATAATCAAAAATTATAAATTGGAATCTTTTTTGATTTGATTCTATTTATTAGGAGTGATCTTTTGAGTCTCAAATGTTTCCCAGACTCTTGATGGAGTTGAATATGCTTGTTCTTATCAATTTTTAGATCACTTGTGAGAGTTACAAAATAGGAATATACTAGAGTATAGTGGTCTCCATGGATTACTATAAATAAAATACTACTAGATAAGGTATATGTGTTCTTAATGTTAACATAGACCCCGAGGACCTCAAGGGTGCGGTGCGCTACTTCTTTTCATTCGGGATATTTCAAGGTCATCTTCATTAAATGATTTTATCCTGAGGAGGTTACAATAAAAAAGGTGATGGAATTATTTAGTGTCTATTTGGGAGAACATTTAGTGATGATTTAAGTTTAAAAATTTACTAGACTGGTTCCATTATTTCCTAAGACAGTTTTTTATTATTTAAAAAAGGATTGCTTCATAGCAGGGGCTTTATTCAAGATATTCAATTGGAAATTTTTTAGCCTGGCATAGCTAACTTTGTGGAGGTTGTCACACCCATTTTTTTCATTGCATTAATTCGGTCCATTGGAAATCTTGATCCTTTTGATGGGTATTTTATGAGGTTAATCTTTTTTTTAAGTTTCATATATTTCTAATCACCCTAATTTGGGTTCCCCATTTTTTGTTAAGGAGTTTTTGAAGAAAGGGTGGTTACTTCATGATTTGGGCCAACTGTGGGCCCATTTCCAGTTTTAAAAACAAAATTTGTTTCTTTTATAACTCCTTTGTTTTTCAACATTTTTCACCCATTACATTTCCCACTTGTCCTATACTGATATATTAAAACTTATTTATCCTTTTGGACATCAAATAAATTCATAAGCTTGGTGAATTGGTGTTACTTATTTAGGTATTGGGTCATCCCAAGGGCCCATTTCCTGTTTTAAAAAAATAAATCGTTTCTTTAATATCATTATCATTTTTTAATATTTGTCATTTATTACACCTCCACCTCGAAGCCAATAACCCTATACTCACCCTCGGAACCTAGTTACCCTCTTTGTAGCTCATATGTGTCATGGATTAAGGAGAAAAGTCTCAGGATACCTCAAATAACACAGAATTGATAAGGTAAATCGTTTTATACATAAATCATTCAATTCGTGCTCTCTTTCAAAAGAAATCTTCTTTACCTGGTTCTTCCAGACATTATGAGACACTCCATGATGTTTCATCCTATTCACTTTTCTCTATGGGTAAATATCTAATGGAATATGAAACGTTTTCTTGTGGAAAAAAGTGAGATTCCATCTCCTTTATCCTCCCTCTTCTTCCTACTTTCAATTTTTCACGATATTATAATCTCCCCTAGTGATGATCATTCTAGGGTTCTATTATAACATTGTCTTTTATGGAGTTTATATTCATTTAGGTTTGGTCTTTATAGTTATAGAGTTTATAAACCGGCGACGGGTGATTTCGGGTGTGCGTTTCCGTTACGCCAAGGATTTACGTTAGGATTCCCCTTACAAAAACCTTTACCATTTATTTTTCTACAATTTAATTCTATTATATCATTATTTATATGATATGTTCTGCTGTGAAACTTTGGTTCTAAAGTTTTTTTTTTGAAAATTATGTTTTATGACTTATTTTGTTAAAAATATAGTTGTTTTGCTATAAATGTGCACTCCTCTTGTTTGATAAAGTATTCCATGAGATTTCACACTTTTTTATGGTATTTTGAATATGTTTTATTAGCTTGAATAACATTATGGCATTAAAGTGGTGTTTTATCCCTTTTTTAAGTGCTTAACATAAGTTGTTTTGTTAAAGAGTGCATGTCATGTGTTCGGTAAATTGCATGTTTGGCTTTTATGTGTCTAGTGAAATTTAAAATAATTTGTTTGGATTTTTAAATATATTGGAAGAATGTAAGAAAATCATTTTGGGATCCTTTTATGGATTTCAAATTTGGATTTTTTTACAAACAATTGGTTTTTTTTTATTACAACATGTTTTGGCCTGAGTTGCCGAAAAATGGCATGTCTCACATTTTTATAAAAATGTTTGTGTTTTGAATATGTCACCTAAGTGTTTTAAGGGATTTATAAATTTGGTATTATTCTATAAATGGTGTTTACACACATCCTTAATAAAATTTAAATGCATAACTTCATCAAACGTTAGTTTTGAAAAAATGTTTAAAGGCCCGGTTGGCCTTTCCTAAAAATAAAGGATTGTTTTACTTGTATATACCAAGTTGTGTAATTGGGATTGTTTTATGGTCCATGAAATGATTTTATTAAAAAAAATTAGGGATTCCAAATATTATTTAGTGTGGTTTTTATGCGTTTTTATAATTGAAAGAGTTTATTTTAATGAGTTTTATGTTCAAAGCCTCAAGACACTTATTGAAATTATTTTACGAAAATATTTAGTAGTTTGTTGATTCGTGTAAGAAATGTGAAGAAATTTTATGGTATGTTTGTGTTTTTATAGTTTGGGAATGTAATTTTGATTTTAAATGTGTATTTGATAATATGTGTGACTTTATTGAGCACTAAATGGAATCCCGGGTGTCTAGGTGGGCGGGCGTGTACTACTATGCTAGTGATTCTGTGGGGTTTGGCCCCTATTTCACGTAGCATGTTTGATGATGAAAACACTAACTAAACTATGATGATGATGATTATTGGGGACCACTAGGTTATGGGTATTTCCTCTACTAGTGGGTCGTGCGTGAGAACAGATATTTATTTTAGTTACTTTTACCAAGATACGAGGTACCTAGGGCTCACAACTGATTAGTACCTAGGGGTGTTCCCATGACTTGGGCTCATTGGATCTTTTGTAGTCACCGTCGGCATATGGTGTGTATGGTTGGTAAATTTAGTAGTTTGTGTGATTCGTTTAAAAGATAAAATTCTTTAACGCATCCCACTTGAAAACTATTTTCATTTTGAAGTTGCACCTCTTTGAAAAAAATGTTACTTGCATTTTTGTTTATTAAACACGCATGTTTTTGTAAGATAATTATTATAGCATGGAACCTCATTTGAAAACCATACATTAATATATTGAATTTAAGACTATAAATTTATGTTTCTTTTATTTTAATGGAATCTACATTGGGAATAGAATATCAAGATAACCTACTGAGTTTTAATACTCACGCATATAGTATTCTTCTGTTTTTAGCCCCTGTGCAGGTTTCAGCTTGAGTTCATTCACCTTGGGAGATTTGTGATCATTTTTTGTAGAGTGACCAGCGATGTCACATGGATTTTATTGGTTATCGGGTTTGGTCAGTTGATTTGTTGGCTAAGTTGTACTTTTAGTTTCATGTACAAATAATGTTCAGTTCAATTTTTATATAAATGTATTTTGGGTTGTCCTTTTCTTTCCGATGTTCATTTGATTGTTCATATATGGGCGAAATTGGTCCTTTGTGTGCTCTATTAATTCCCATGGTTCTTGTCACCAACCAGGGAGGATCGGGAATATAACGACCCATAATTTACATACATTGTTAATACTTCAAAATTGAAGCACACTTATTACAACATATGACAAAACCACAAAGGACCATATACGTATAGTGTCTTTAGAAACTGGGAAACATAAACAACAGGTTCATAAATCTTCTACAGTGTCTCCCATTTATTTCATCATATCTAGGGTCCCTTTTAGCATATTCTATTTAATATCCATCTTCCTGACCTTGGGAAAAGAAAACATAAAAGGGTGAGCTCAAATTCTTAGCAAGGGCAAATAAAGGAAATAAAAATCATATCATATCTTTTTGAAAATCATAACCTGCAAAATAGATCATAATATCTTAACATGGAATAAATCATAGAAGTGAAAATGAGATCCCCATAATCATAACATAAAACTTGAAACCTTGTGGCATGCACACATAATCATGGAAAATCATTTCTTGTTAGTCATGACTCATTTCCAAGACTATCTTAGCGGACAAAGTCCATTTCTGAACCGAGTTCACTCCTCGTTTCACTCCTGTATCACTGAACCGAAATAACATTCCGTTCTAGACATGTCTATCTCATGATATATAAATCTTTACCCAATTCATTGGGGGGAGATATAGGTCCCACCCATCTTATAATGAATCCTTTCTTATGTGTGCCACATAATCATAAATCATACATCATCGCATAACACTTGTAACAAAAATGGGATTCTTGAAACATCATGACATCATAAAACAAATAATATAAGGTAAATTACTTCATAAAAATAATTCCCTCACAACATAATCAAATCAATTTAATAATAGGGATAAAAATAGAACCCTTTATTATCTTACATGGAAAATAATTTTGATAAAACACTTGAACTCCATTCTTGAGAAAAATATCCTTTCTTCATCAAAAAAACTTTTCTTTTCTTAACATGTCATACAATTATAAAATAAAAGAAGTTGATTAAAAATAAACTTGAAAACTTGTAAAGGAAGATTCTTGTAAATAATGTTTTAAAAATCCATTCATGCCGTATAAGTTAAAATAACATTCTTCGTATTTTTGTCGGAAAAGTCAAAAAGCACCTCGTACGAAAAAACGACAAAAGATTCCTTTCATATTCTTTACTAAAAACTCAACAAAGGGTAAAATTTGATTTAAACTATTGTATGTGGATGGAAACAATATTACATATTGAGGGAACATGGATGTGGATGATAAAATACACCCCAGTAAATACAAAAGTATAAAAATCTCAGATAAAAATGAGATTGTGATATTTCCCCTTACCTTAGGTCCCACTTGCTTTATAAGTGTCCGAAGCTCCTGTATAATGATTTAAATAATGTTATTGACTTATTCCAGAATCATACATATTTTTATGATATCATATATGGTCATATTCTTAGTTTCTTAGTAGTAATATTTCATTGCTACTTGTTATTCGGGTGTTTATAACTTTTTGTTCTTATGCGTGTTTTGTCGAATAAATTCTTATTCTTATCTTTAGGTTATAGATACCTCATTTCATGACTGGTATTAGTGTATTATATATCATATTCATTCATTCAATTCATTTATATAATCATTATGAAATGAAGATCGTGTAGAACGAGTCGCATCACATCGTGGAGATGGTATTCCGTACGTACGCACGAGTGATGATATCGTTCCTATGATCGTGGAATTGTATTGGAGTATATATATATTATTTAAGTATCAATATTAATTTATAATAATCATAAATAGTTACTCATTACACCATTATACCCATCCATGTAAGGTGATGGTGGAAAATATATTACACCACGGCGTGGAAACGGTATTCCGTACGTACGCACGCGCGGTGATTTCATTTTTCCGTAGGATGGATAGTAGGTGAATTAGGGTTGTTTCATATTTATAATTACATATCAGTATGTAAGTAATACTGATGTTATTACTTTATCATTAATCAACTAAAGAAGAAGAAGTTGAAGAAGAAAGAAAATGAAAATATCGGTAATGGATATTACCTCTTATTTAGAACGCCTCTTTGAATCCTCCACTTAGGGAACTACGATTGGTCTTTGAAGAAGACCATGACCTCTAGGATTATTCTAGGGAAGTGGAGAAGGGATTTTGGTAGGGTTTGGCCGATCTTGAGTGCTAAAATTGGTGTGAGGAGGAGGGGAAGGAGGTGCCCTTTTATAAGAGAGGAGAGGGGCACCTTAGGAATATCTCAAAATATTATTTTATATTAAAGTAAAAATCGGTTTATAATGGTTCCAAAGGGTTTTATTTAGAAGATAAAGTTGTGATGGGTCGAAATCCTATCATACAATAGTATTTAGACAAGTTTAGGTTATTATTTTAATCTTACCAATTATATTTAACTCTAAGTTAAATAATTTAACTTTTACCGTGTCTTTTTGTTTTCTTACACTATATGGTTAATACACTTACCATAAAATGCCAAACGAACACCAAATTGTTTATTATTAATATATATATCCTTATCTAAGTCATTTGGACGAACCTTATATTTTTAGGAATAAAATAACAATTAATAATATAATATTTTATTTAAAAACTATTTTGTGTCAATTTTGACACTATTTGATATATGAATTTTGTGAAAGTCATAACAGAATTATATGTTCGAACCAAGTTGATTAAATCAACACTAATATATCATAGTAACCTATAAAATTAGTGGGCTTCATAAAAAGTCTCAAATTAAATTTATTTTTGTGTTTATAACATCAATTATGTCAATATTTCATTAATAAGCTAATTACTGCATCATCATTGTGTCATAAATAAATAAAATTATATAATGTCTAAAAATTATAAATAAAATACCATTATGTAGGAAATATGTTTAGATTTCTAATGAATATTTATAGTCGAATTTATCTTATCTATAACCCCATAATAAAAATGATTTACTTATTAAACTCTGATTTTAACTATTTTAACCCTTCTTTAAATAAATTAATAATAAATGTCCTAATCTAATCCAAGTGGGCCTAAATGGTCATATAATATTCTTAAGATTGTTTTTGGTCGAATTAAACTTAGCCAATAGAATTAAGACATGTGTTAGGGTACTAGTAATATCATATTTACCCTTAGTTACCCTATTTACTATTAACCGCTGTAAAAAAAGTAAAAAGTTACTATTCACCAAAAAATTATTTTTATCTCATTGAACCACATTTTACTTACTGATATCAACCTTGTCTGTCGGATTTTCGAAATTCCATTCACAGAAGCGGTAAAATTATGTTTTTTGCAAAATTCAGTTTTTAACCTACCACTTATTGGTTTCACTATTCATCAAAAATGGAATGTTTTTAGAAAAATACCAAAATTTCGCCCTAGGCTAATTTCGGTATTCCGAATCCAAAAATGAAGTCCATTTTGAAAAATAAAATTTATAAAATTTCAAAAAGTGGTTATTACTATTCATGATGGCTAGTTTTAATAATATTTTAATAGCATATCGTTGTTTAGTGAAACTCAGTATTGCGTACGACGCAAGCTATCGAGGAAGGTCATGATTGCGTGTAAAGTAAGCCAAGCTAGTGTGTAGTGAAAGATTCCTTTGATGATTTAAATAACATAAAAGTCTCAGGTGTTACATTCTACCCCCCTTAAAATGAATTTCGCCCTCAAAATTCGTCACTTTTTAACAAACAGATGGGGATACCTCTCCCTTATCATATCCTCAAGCTCCCATGTAGCTTATTCAAGTTGGTGGTTCCTCCATAAAACTTTCACCAATCGAGTGGTCTTGTATCGTAGGACTTTTTCTCTACGATCCAGAATCTCTATCGGTTGTTCTTCATAAGAAAGATCTTGCTCCAGCGGTACAACTTCTGAGCTAAGTACATGTGAAGGATCAGGTATGTACTTTCTCAGGAGAGATACATGGAACATATCGTGAACTTGAGAAAGATTCGGTGGAAGCGCCAATTGGTAAGCTACCTTCCTAACACGATCCAATATTTCGAAAGGACCGATATATCTGGGGCTCAACTTCCACTTCTTTCCAAATCTCATAACCCTCTTCCAGGGAGATATCCGTAAGAACACTTTATCGCCCACTTCAAACTCTAGGTCTTTTCTTCGGCTGTCGGCATAACTTTTCTATCGACTCTGAGCTGCTCTTATGTGTTGTTGAATAGATCTGACCTTTTCTGCCATTTCATCGACGAGATCAGGTCCTAATAGCTTTCTTTCCCTAAATTCTTCCCAGCAAGTTAGAGTCCTGCATTTCTTTCCATAGAGAGCTTCATAAGGAGCCATCTGAATACTGGAGTGAAAGCTATTATTATAATAAAATTCCACCAAAGGTAGGTGTTGATCCCAACCTCCTTTGAAATCCATAGAGAAAGCTCTCAACATATCTTCTAGGGTTTGAATTGTTCTCTCAGACTGACCGTCTGTCTGAGGATGATAAGCAGTGCTGAAACTCAACTCTGTATCCAGAGTATGCTGAAGACTTCGCCAGAACTTCGAGGTAAATCTCGGATCCCGGTCAGATATAATAGAAAGTGGTACTCAATGCAATCTTACCACTTCGTTTACATATATCATGGCAATCTGATCTAGAGAGAAATCCTCTCTAATAGCAATGAAGTGTGAAGACTTTGTAAGACGATCAAATATGACCCAGATAGTATTATTGCCTTTGGATGTTTTAGGAAGTCCTGTGACAAAGTCCATAGTGATGTTTTCCCATTTCCATTCGGGTATGGGTAATGGTTGTAACATCCCCTTAGACTTCTTTCTCTTAGCTTTAACTTATTGACAAACCAAGCATCTAGAGACATATTCAGCAAAATCTCTTTTCATTCCATCCCACCAGAAGTACTCTTTCATATCCCTATACAACTTCGTGCTTCCAGGATGAATAGAGAATGAAGAACTATGAGCCTCATCCAGCAGCACCTTCTTTAATTCGGGGATGGGAGGAACACAAACCCGGTTCCTGAACTTTATTATCCCATCACAATCAAGGTTGAATTAAGGAAAATTTCTCACCTTCTTTTGTAACTCTACATCTTCTTTCTATGCCTCTTTAATCTTCACATGTATAGATGGTTGAACATTCATTTGAGAAAGATAAGATTTTCCCCTTCCATTATAATTCCAAGATCCATCCTTTGTAAATCCATAAATATTGGATCTTTTGTGATCCTCATCATGGATAAACTAGCATGGTATTGTTGACTTAATGCATCTGCCACCTTGTTTGCTTTCCCAGGGTGGTAATGGATTGAGCAGTCATAATCCTTAATCAGCTCCAACCATCTTCTTTGACGCATATTCATCTCCTTTTGTGTGAAAATATACTTTAAACTTTTATGATCAGTATAAATATCAGACCTTTCACCACAAAGGTAATGCCTACAAATCTTTAATATAAAGATTACCGCAGCTAACTCCAAATCATGTGTTGGGTAATTTTGCTCATTGATTTTCAACTATCGTGAGGCATAAGCTATCACCATATCATTTTGCATAAGAACACACCCCAATCCCTTCTTGGATGCATCAATATAGATCACAAACCTTTCTCCACTACAAGGCAGTGTGAGCACAGGTGCACTGGATAACCTTCTTTCCAACTCCTTGAAATTCTCTTCACATTCCTCTATCCAAACAAACTTAACTCCTTTCCGAGTCAACATGGTGAGTGGATTAGATAATCATGAAAAATATTTTACAAAACGTCGATAATATCCAGCCAAACCAAGAAAACTTCGGATCTCAGTTACAGTTGTTGGTCTCGACCATCTTTCGATAACTTCTGTTTTTGCTGGATCCACAAATATCCCCTCTTTTGAGATTATGTGACACAAAAATGCAACTTTTTAAAGCCAAAATTCACACTTGGTAAATTTGGCATAAAGCTTCTCCTTTCTCAGGGTCTTTAATATAATTCTCAAGTGATCTTCATGTTCTTCCTTTCTCTTTGAATAAACAATAATATTTTCTATAAAGACTACCACAAATTGATCAAGATAGTCTCTAAAGACTCTATTCATTAGATCCATGAAGATATCAGGGGCATTATTAAGACCAAATGGCATCACTATAAATTCATAGTGTCCATACCTTGTACGGAAAGTTGTCTTTGGTATATCCTCCCTTTTGACCCTTAATTGATGATACCCTGAAAGAAGATAAATCTTGGAAAAGTATTGAGCTCTACGTAGTTGGTCAAATAAGTCATCAATGCGTGGGAGAGGATATTTGTTCTTGATAGTGATCTTGTTAAGTTCTCGATAATCAATGCAGATTCTCATTGATCTATCTTTCTTCTTAACAAATAGAACAGGTTCTCCCCAAGGTGACGCACTAGGGCGTATGAATCCCTTATCAAGATTCTCTTGGAGTTGCTTCTTCAATTCCTGCAACTCAATTGGGGCCATTCTATAAGGTGTCTTTAAAATAGGCAATGCACCCGGTATGAGTTCTATTTAAAACTCAACTTCACGATTTGGTGGAAGACCTGGTAATTCCTCCGGAAAGACATCATCAAACTCCCGTACGATGGGCATATTCATAATAGCGAGTTTCTCACCAACCATTTGAGATAAATAACATTCATTTAGTGGAATCAATACCCATAAAATGGAAGAAATTTCCACTGGAAGGTTATGTTCATCCTTGCATTGATAGACGATCATAGATTGATCTGGAATATGAAATGTGATTTTCCTTCTTTGGAAATTGATATGAGCTCCGTATATAGAAAGCCAATCCATGCCAAGAATAACATCGAATTCCACTATAGGAAGAATCACCATATTTGCAGGAAGCACTTTCCCACAAACTTTGATCGGAGAAGAATTATATACTTTTGATGCGACTGTTGTGCCATTAGGTGTTTTCACAGCTAACTCAACATCGAATATTTGAGGTAATATGGTGATACCCTTAGAAAATTCTTTAGAAATAAAAGAGTGGGTGGATCCAGAATCATGTAAAACATTTGCTACTTTAGAGTGGATGGTAAGTGTACCTTTCACCACATCGTTATCGTACTCCACATCGCTAATAGAAATTGCATGTGACTTTCCTTTGTCTTTATCCTTAAGAGTTTGTTGACGTCGACCATCATCATCAACCCTTGGATTTGGGCATTGATTGTCATAATACCCCATATCCTTGCACTTGAAACATTGAAGTGTAGTAGGTTCATTTTGTGTATCCCTTCCTTTGTTTGCATCATTAGACATCTTCTTCCCATTATCGCGGCATTCAAATGCCCAATGACCTTCCATTCCACATTTGAAACATTTACTTGTCCCTTTAAGACAACTCCCTCCATGTTTCATTCCACACTTTGAGCATAAGGGAAAGCTCATCTTCTTTTCAGTGTGCTCTTTAGATTTTCCTTTGAATTCCATTTTCCTCTTCTTATCAAAACCATATGACTGATGGGTTACTCAAATCTACAAATTGACTTTGAGAGCACATCGAACGATTTCCTTGTAGCTATTGAAGTCCCTTATGGATAACGCCCTTCGAAGACTTGGTTTTAAGCCACTAAAGAATCGATCGATCTTACTCTCAGGTTGGATAAAAATACCAGAAGCGTACCTTGCAAGTCTTATAAAATTTTCTTCATAGGTACCAACAGATTCATCATCCCTTTGCTTCAGTTCAAGAAACTCTTTCTCCATCTATGTTCGGAGAATACGAGGGAAGTACTTAAGGAAAAATAAGTTCTTGAACTCGTCCCATTCCATGGACTCAATTTCATCCCTTTGCCTCGTATTCTTAATAAGATTCCACCATTGATCAGCATCTCCTTCCAAACGATACACTGCTAGGATGACTTTATCATGTGCAGAACATTGAAGAACTGAAAATATATTTTCAGTAGTACTAATCCATTGTTCAGCAACTAATGGATCAGTAGACCCACTGAAAGAAGGTGGACGCTACCTCATGAAGGATTCAACAGAATGTTGCTCCTTCCTCTGCTCATTTGGAAGTCTTGCATGATTCATAGCTTGAGAAAGTTGTGTGAGCATGGCTACAAGAATTTTCATTCCAGCTCCCATATCGTTTGGTTGCTCAGGGGGACAATCATTGCATTGCCCATCGCATTCCGCATTAACACGGTTCCTTCGGGTTCCGGCCATTGACTAAAACCAAGAAGAATAGTGTGAGAATCAATAATTATAATAGGAAAAACACATAATTCAAGAATAAAATTTTCATGCTTAAGGTCTTATCCTTGGTTATTCATGGCCATTTCTAAAACACTACGATTGTGTTCTATTCTTAGACTTATCCTTAGGGTTCTTACTATGGCTTTCACATCCTAGTTTCCAAAGGTTGACTATACCTTTCCTCTGATACCAACTACCACAACCCATACTTTACATAAATTGTTAATACTTCAAAATTGAAGCACACTTATTACAACATATGACAAAACCACAAAGGACCGTATAGGTATAGTGTCTTTAGAAACTGGAAAACATAAACAACTGGTTCATAAATCTTCTACAGTGTATCCCATTTATTTCATCGTATCTAGGGTCCCTTTTAGCATATTCTACATAATATCCATCTTCCTGACCTGGGTAAAAGAAAACATAAAAGGGTGAGCTCAAATGCTCAGCAAGGGAAAATAAAGGAAATAAAAATCATATCATATCTTTTTGAAAATCATAACCTGCAAAATAGATCATAATATCTTAACATGGAATAAATCATAGAAGTGAAAATGGCATCCCCATAATCATAACATAAAACTTGAAACGTTGTGGCATGCACACATAATCATGGAAGATCATTTCTTGTTAGTCTTGACTCATTTCCAAGACTATCTTAGTGGACAATGTCCATTTCTGAACCGAGTTCACTCCTCGTTTCAGTCCTGTATCACTGAACCAAAATAACCTTCCGTTCCAGCCATGTCTATCTCCTGAGATATAAATCTTTACCCAATGAATTGGAATGAGATATAGGTCCCACACATCTTATAATTAATCCTTTCTTATGTGTGCCACATAATCATAAATCATACATCATCGCATAACACATGTAACAAAAATGGGATTCTTGAAACATCATGACATCATAAAGAAATCATATAAGGTAAATGACTTCATAAAAATAATTCCCTCACAACATAATCAAATCAATGTAATAATAGGGATAAAAACAGAACCCTTTATTATCTTAGATGGAAAATAATTTTGATAAAACACTTGAACTCCATTCTTGAGGAAAATATCCTTTCTTCTTCAAAAACACTTTTCTTTTCTTAACATGTCATACAATTATAAACTAAAAGAAGTTGATTAAAAATAAACATGAAAACTTGTAAAGTAAACTTCTTTTAAATAATGT
Organism: Viscum album; assembly: GCA_963277665.1. NCBI lineage: Eukaryota > Viridiplantae > Streptophyta > Magnoliopsida > Santalales > Viscaceae > Viscum > Viscum album. The sequence goes on along the minus strand of OY728153.1, from coordinate 1,016,554,441 downwards.
TTTAAAAATCCATTCATGTCGTATAAGTTAAAAAAAACATTTTTCGTACTTTTGTCGGAAAAGTCAAAAAGTACCTCGTACAAAAAAAACGACAAAAGATTCCTTTCATATTCTTTACTAAAAACTCACCGAAGGGTAAAATTGGATTTAAAATATTGTAAGTGTATGGAAAAAATATTACATATTGATGGAACATGGATGTGGATGATAAAATACACCCCAGTAAATACCAAAGTATAAACAATCTCGGATAAAAATGAGATTGTGATATTTCCCCTTACCTTAGGTCCGACTTGCTTTTTAAGTGTCCGAACCTCCTGTATAATGATTTAAATAATGTTATTGACTTATTCCAGAATCATACTTATTTTTATGATATCATATATGGTCATATTCTTAGCTTCTTAGTAGTAATATTTCATTGCTACTCGTTATTCGGGTGTTTATAACTTTTTGTTCTTATGCGTGTTTTGTCGAATAAATTCTTATTCTTATCTTTAGGTTATAGATACCTCATTTCCAGAATGGTATTAGTGTACTATATATCATATTCATTCATTCAATTCATTTATATAATCATTATGAAATGAATATCATGTTGAACGAGTCGCATCACATCGTGGAGACGGTATTCCGTACGTACGCACGAGTGATGATATCGTTCCTATGATCATGGAATTGTATTGGAGTATATATATATTATTTAAGTATCAATATTAATTTATAATAATCATAAATAGTTACTATTTACACCATTATACCCATCCATGTAAGGTGATGGTGGAAAATAGATTACACCACGGCGTGGAGACGGTATTCCGTACGTACGCACGCGCGGTGATTTCATTTTTCCATAGGATGGATAGAAGGTGAATTGGGGTTGTTTCATATTTATAATAACATATCAGTATGTATGTAATACTGATGTTATTAATTTATCATCAAACAACAAAAGAAGAAGAAGTTGAAGAAGAAAGAAATTGAAAAGATCGGTAATGGATATTACCTCTTCTTTGGAACACCTCTTTGAATACTCCACTTAGGGAACTACAATTGGTCTTTGAAGAAGACCAGGACCTCTAGGATTATTCTAGGGAAGTGGAGAAGGGATTTTTTCAGGGTTTGGACGATCTTGAGTTCTCAAATTGGTGTGAGGAGGAGGGGGAGGAGGTGCCCTTTTATAAGAGAGGAGAGGGGCACCTTAGGAATATCTGAAAATATTATTTTATATTAAAGTCAAAATCTGTTTATAATGGTCCCAAAGGGTCTTATTTCGAAGCTAAAGTGGGGAAGGGTCGCAATCCTGTCAACCAATAGGATTTAGACAAGTTTAGGTCATTATTTTAACCTTACCAATTAGATTTAACTCTAAGTTAAATAATTTAACTTTTACCGTGTCTTTTTGTTTTTTTACACTATATAGTTAATACACTTACTATAACATGCCAAACGAACCCCAAATTGTTTATTATCGATATATATATCCTTATCTAAGTCATTTGGATGAACCTTAGATTTTTAGGAATAATATAACAATTAATAATATAATATTTGATTTAAAAACTATTTTGTGTCAATTTTGACACTATTTGATATATGAATTTTGTGAAAGTCATAACAGAATTATATGTTCGAACCAAGTTGATTAAATCAACACTAATATATCATAGTAACATAAAAAATTAGTGGGATTCATAAAAAGTCTCAAATTACATTTATTTGGGTGTTTATAACATCAATTATGTCAATATTTCATTAATAAGCTAATTACTGCATCATCATTGTGTCATAAATAAAATATATTATCTAATGTCTAAAAATTATAAATAAAATACCATTATGTAGGAAATCGATTTAGATTTCTAATGAATATTTATAGTCTAATTTATATTATGTATAACCCCATATTAAAAATGATTTACTTATCAAACTTTGATTTTAACTATTTTAACCCTTCTTTAAATAAATTAATAATAAATGTCCTAGTCTAATCTAGGTGGGCCTAAATGGTCATATTTTATTCCTAAGTTTGTTTTTGGTAGAATTAAACTTATCCAATAGAATTAGTTCATGTGTTAGGGTAATAGTAATATCATATTTACCCTTAGTTACCCTATTTACTATTAACCGCGGTAAAAAAAGTAAAAAGTTAATATTCACCAAAAAATTATTTTTATCTCATTGAACCACATTTTACTTACTGATATCATCCGTGTCTGTCGTATTTTCGAAATTCCATTCACAGAAGCGGTAAAATTATGTTTTATGCAAAATTCAGTTTTTAACCTACCACTTAGTGGTTTCACTATTCATCAAAAATTGGAAGTTTTCAGAAAAGTACCAAAATTTCACCCTAGGCTAATTTCGGTATTCCGAATCCAAAAATGAAGGCCATTTTGAAAAATAAAATTTATAAAATTTCAAAAAGTGGTTATTACTATTCATAACAGCTAGTTTTAATAATATTTTAATAACATATCGTTGTTTAGTGAAACTCAGTATTGCGTACGACGCAAGCGATCGAGGAAGGTCGTGATTGCGTGTAAAGTAAGACAAGCTAGTGTGTAGTGAAAGATTCCTTTGATGATTTATATAACATAAAAGTCTCGGGTGTTACAGGGAACATCGATCGGGACTTTTCATGGGCAAGCCTGGGTGACCGGTTCAGGATTGACTCAGACTGGTTCGTGACAAAATGGTATCAGAGGAGGTCGGCTCTTAGTAGAACATTTTTTTAGAGCACCCATTTTATTTTGGGGATGTAAAGGTATATATAGTAGGATTGTTGGGACTTGAGGGGTAAGGGAAAGAATAGTTTCAAGAATTCTTTATCGTTCTAATCCTCCGGTTTCCATGGGAAGTTCGGTTTTATTAGTGTCCTTTGTTCTTGTTGATTTTTTGGTGATGGGATACGACAAGGGGAGTCTGACTAATGGCCTTCGTGAGCTCGTAGGGCTTGGAAATCCATGTGGAGCTGGGGAATGGTCCTAATAAGACTTTTTTGTTGTTCTTGTGTTGAAATATGGCCACAAACCATATGGTCAAGTCACCCACCGACACTAGTTCCATTTTTTGGGTTTCTTGAACCTTTCTTGAATTCTGAATTTTTGTTTTTAAAATCCTAGTTTGAGAAATGTTGAAATTGGTTTTAAATTAAGGATTAGATTTTGAAAAGTAAAAAGGTGGGTTTTTAAAAATTAAATATAAGAATTGATTTGGAAGGTTGTGTTTTGTGAAAAAAATGGAGGGAAGTGGAAATGATTTAACAGGATTGGATTATCCATAATCTAAACCTGTGGTTTGTTGGAATAAATTGCTTGGAAATTGTGAATTATTTTAAGGTGATTGTTGATCTTTCTTTTAAATGGGGTATTTTTAGATGTTGAAAAGCTTTTTAATTGGATAAAATATTTTTGGAAATTGGTTTTGATCGGTTGGTGTTTTCCTATAAAGGGTATTGGTCTCAATAGAACTCAGATTATGAAAATATAGCTTGCTGAATTTTTTTAAAAAATCATAAGGGGCTGTTCAGTGTGGCCTGGTTATTTTAAAAGATGTTAAAAATGAAAAGGGGTATGTTTTTAAGAAAATGGTTCATAATGAATTGTTTTTTTTTCTGAAATATTAAAAGGGTCTTTAACATGGTGGTTGGTGTTCCTTTTGAAGGTGTATTTTTTTTGGAATGATGTTGTTTTGTTTTAGCCATTGTTGTTTTCATGGGTGCTCACATGTATGGTTTTATTTATATCTAGAAGGATGGACTATATGGTATGGTGGTTGGGTGCCTGGGGTGCCATGGAAATGTGCATATGGGTGAGACATGATGAAACACCATTAGTGAATGTGGAAACCCACCTTGTAAGTTTGTTTTTTCTAAAATTGTTTTGAGCTGAAAAATTGTGGCCATTTTTTTAAAACCAATCGTTATGTGGCTTGATTTTTTATGTCTTAGTAGAGTTTTTTATTCAGTAATATTCTTTGAGATCTAATGTTTTACTCTTGTGGTATCTTGGGACGAGATCCTGTTGGTGGATCGATTTTTGAGTAATGTTAATTGGGTTCCTAAAGATGTGTTTGATGTTATGATGTGGCCATGTATAGTTCTCTGTTGGAAATATTTCCTACTGATAAACCTAAGGATTCATTTAAATGTTAAATCCACCTCTTTTGATGATACCTCAACCTGTTTGTCGGAATAGGGAGTTGTTTTCTATCTATTAAAAGTGCATCTAGGTCGTGATAATTCTTTTGGACAAAGGAAATGTGTTCGGTGATGTTGATGTGTTTCATTTTATTCCTTGTCCATTCTGCCTCTCCTTTAGAGTGAGACTAAATTTTGATATATATCTATGATTTCCTATTTAGAAAATGGTTTTTTTTGAGAAAGTGGGTTTTTTGGGGGGGTGTGATCCTTATCACCTGACTGTGGTGCAACAAGTGCTTCAAGAATCAGGACTCCAACCATAGGCCTCAGAGTGAATCTTTTCACGCAGTCTGGAAATCACCAGAGGTGTGGAGTGATCGATTAGGATAATTCCTCCTCTGTTTTGGTAAGATAGTTTCTATTTCAATGTTTTGGTTCCTCCTTTCTTTTAATTTCCCATTGTCGCACCAAGCATGGTGGACTTACCCCTTACACAGTGTCTACGGTTATGCCTTCATGGATGTGGGTTTTCATTCAATGTCCATGTGTGGACCATCTATGAAAATCATGTGTAGTCATGGTGTTACCTATTAATAGGTGGAGAGTTTTGGGTAGTTTCTTTGTTTCTTTTGTGGTTTCAGTGGCCAAATTATTTGGTCCCCTTCCCTCCCCTCCCCGAGTGGTGGGAGTCCAGATCCATGCTAAAAGTCTTGGCCCAGTTCTTGTCCCCTCCATTCGGGAGTGGGTGGTTTACATGTCCATGTTGTAACCCTATTAACTTGTTATTTTAGGTTTTTGTAGGAGAATTTTATTTGGTCTTGTGTGAGTGAGGCCCAATTCTATCTCATGTTGAATTATTGTCTTTTCGTTTCTAGTTGGTTTCTAATAGTGGGGGGACCCACCATGGGTCTCATGGATTTTCATCCTATGAACTTTTCTAGTGATAGTTGTTTCTTAATGATGGGAAGTATATTCTAGAATCCCCTGTAATATTTGGTTTTTGTGTGTTCTTTTTGAATTTGGGAGATGGTTGGGTTCATTGGGAGAAGGCCCAAAAATCAGGTTCTTGGCTTGGTTGTCGAGGTGGTGGCTTGATTTTTTTCCAATGATTTTCGAGAAGTGGTTGTGAGTAGTGTGTTTTTTTGAGCAAGAGAATTAACATAGATTTATATTTTATGATATTTCATTTTATTGATAGGTTGGATCATGTTTATATGTAATCCTTAGGTGGGGATTTTTCATCCGGAAAGTGTTATGGATTTTAGGGTGTGGAAAGCATTAATGGTGGGGAGAATTGTCACACTCGTTTGTTTGTCTTTGTATTGATCTGATCCTTTGGAAATCCCGATACTTTTAATGGGTATTTAATGAGATTAATCTTGAGTTTTTACATTTCATATATGTTAAATCACCCTAATTTGGGTTCCCATTTTTTGTTTATGGGTTTTTGAAGAAAGGGTGGTTACTTCATGATTTGGGCCAATAGTGAGCCCATTTCCAGTTTTAAAAACATCGTTTCTTTTATAAATCCTTTGTTTTTCAAACAATATCACCCATTACACTTCCCAAATGTCCTATACTGATATGTTAATACTTATTTATCCTTTTGGTCACCATAGAAGTTCATAAGCATGGTGAATTGGGGTTACTAATTTAGGTATTGGGCCAGCCCATGGGCCCATTTCCTGTTTTTTAAAAAAATCATTTATTTTATATCTTTTTCCATTTTTTAATATTTTTTCGTGATTACACCTCCCAATCAATGCCAATAACCCTATAATCACCCTCATAATCGATCTACCCTCTTTGGAGCTCATATGTGTCGCGGATTATCGCGAAATGTCTCAGGATACCTAAAATCTCCCACAATTGATAAGGTACATCATTTTATACATATCTCATTCAATTCGTGCTCTTTTTAAAAAAAAATTCTTTATCTAGTTCATCCAGAAATTAAGTGACTCTCCATGAAGTTTCATCCCATTTCCCTTTTCTCTATGGGTGTAGATATAATGAAATACAAAATGTTTTCTTGTGGAAAAAGTGAGATTCCACCTCCTTTATCCTCCCTCTTCTTCCTCCTTTCAATTTTTATGGGTTTTATAATCACCCCTAGTGATGATCGACCTATGGTTATTTTATAACATGGTTTTTATTGAGTTTATATTCATTTAGGTCTGGTCTTCATAGTTTTAGGGTTTATAAACCCACGACGGGTGATTTCGGGTGTGCGTTTCCGTTACGCCAAGGATTTGAGGTAGGATACCCCTTGTGAAATCCTTGATCATTTAAGTTTCATCATTTTATTTATATTATATCCTTATTTATATGATATGTACTTCTATGAATCTTTCATTCTAGTGGTTTTGTTTGCAAATTATGTTTTATGACTTTTTTTGTTAAAAATATATTTGTTTTGGTATAAATGTGCACTCCTCTTGTTTGATTAATTATTCCATGAGCTTTCACACTTGTTTTATGGTATTTTCAATATTATTCAGTATCTTGAATAACATTATGGAATTAATGCGTTGTTTTATCCCTTTTTAAGTGCATAACATAAGTTGTTCTGTTAAAGTGTGCATGTCATGTGTTCGGTAAATTGCATGGTTGGATTTTATGTGTCTAGTGCAATTTAAAATAATTTTTTAGGATTTTTATATATATTGGAATCATGTAAGAAAATTATTTTGGGATCCTTTTATGGCTTTCAAATTTGGATTTTTTAAAAATCAATTGTTTTTTTTTTGTTTTACAACATGATTTGGCCTGGGTTGTCGAAAAATGGAATGTTTCAAATTTTTATAAAAAAGTTTGTGTTTTGAATATGTAACCAAAGTGTTTTAAGGGATTTATAAATTTGGATTTATTCTATAAATGGTGTTTAGAAACCTCCATAATAAAATTGAAATGTATAACTTCGTGAGATGTTATTTTTGAGAAAATGTATAATGGCCCGTTTGGCCTTTCCTAAAAATGAAGGAGTGTTTTACTTGTGTATACCATGTTGTGCAATTGGGATTGTTCTATGGTCCATGAAATTATTTTATTAAATTTTTTAGGGCTTCCAAATATTATATGGTATGGTTTTGATGTGTGTTTATAATTGAAATATTTTTTTTGAATGAGTTTTATGTGCAAAGCCTCAATACACCTCTTGAAATTGTTTTACAAAAATATTTAGTGGTCTGTTGATCATGTAAGAAATGTGAAGAAATTTTATGGGATGTCTATGTTTTTATGGTTTTGGAATGGAATTTGGATTTGAAATGTGTATTTTATAATATGTGTAACTAGATTGAGGACTAAAGGGAATCTCGGGTATCTAGGTGGGCGGACGTGTACTACTTTGCTAGTGATTCTGTGGGGTTTGGCCCCTATTTCATGGAGCAAGTTTGACGATGAAAACACTAACTAAACTATGATGATGATGATGATTGGGGACCACTAGGTTATGGGTATGTTCCCTACTAGTGGCTCGTGCATGATAACACATATTTATTTTGGTTACATTCACTGAAATATGAGGTACCTGGGGCTCACAACTGACTAGTACATATGGGTGTTCCCATGACTTTTGGTCATTGGATATTTTGTAGTCACCATAGGCATACAGTGTATTTGATTGGTAAATTTAGTATTGTGTGTGATTTATTTAAAAGATAAAATTTTTTAATGCAGCCCACTTGAAAACAATTTTCATTTTGATGTTGCACCTCTTTGAAAAAAATTGTTACTTGGATTTTTTTATTAAACATGCATGTTTTTGTCTGATAATTATTATAGCATGGAACCTCATTTGAAAACCACAATTTCATATATTGAATTTAAAACTATAAATTGATGTTTCTTTTATTTTAAATGAATGTGCATTGGGAATAGAATATCAGGCTAACCTACTTAGTTTTAATACTCATGCCTATAATCTTCTTCTGTTTTTAGCACCTGTGTAGGTTTTAGCTTCAGTTCGATCACCTTGGGCGATGTGTGATCTTTTTTTGTAGAGTTACCAGTGAGGTCACATGGAGATAGTTGGTTATCGGGTTTGGTCAGTTGATTTGTCGGCTTAGTTGTACTTTCAGTGTCTTGTACAAATAATGTTCAGTTCAATTTTTATATAAATGTATTTTCGGTTGTCCTTTTCTTTCCTCTGCTCATTTTATTGTTCATATATGGGTGAAATAGTCCCCTTGTGTACTCTATTGATGTCTTTAGTGTTTGTCTCCATCCTGAGAGGATTGGGAACTCCTCTCAGGACATGTCGCGGGCTGGCCTGGGTGACCAGTTCACGGTCGACTCGGATTGGTTCGTGACAAAATGATTTATAAGTTCATCATCAGGGATTATTTTTGAGCAGGAGAACCTATGAAATTGGTTGATTGACCCCATCTTGTTTTAGTAAAATTGATTCAGATAGTGTGAAGTAGATACCAATTGTGCACTTCTTGTGTGGAAAGTCAAGCATGATAGGCTCCCTTATCCAACATCTGTGATGTTTTTTCATTATTATTCTCATATTGGCACGATATAGAGTTTTTTAAGATTAACATACATTAAATTAAATAATAATTCATAGAATAGGCTGGGATCTAAGCAGTATTATGTGGGTTTATATGCACAAAAGATTTGAAACAAATTTTGTTGTTTTGGGTGTGTTCTCTTTTGTAACCACTTATTTTGTTGGCCTTCTTCTATCTCTTTTTTACAACTCACATCTTTATATTGTTAATGTAATAGATTGTGGATCATGTTCATGTATTTTGGGGTGTACATGCCTTTTCTATTTTTACTCATGTTTTCATTATTCGTAGTGTTGATCATGGATTGAGGATTTTTGATAGTTGAATAACAAGAAAATGGATTTGGTGTAGTGTAAGGTAGAAGGGAAAAATTTTATTTTCCATATATATACTGATTTCTTCCAAGATGGTATTTTATTTTAGGATCCCTATGAGTAGGTATCCAGGGAGGTTGGCTCTTCTTTACCCTTTGTGTATTTTGTTGACTAGCAATCAAAACCATTTCATTCCATGTGGATAAATATTCCTTTTTGGGTTGTCTCTCCTATTTTTCTGAGTGTGTTATTCTGGTTACCCCTGGTTATTTCTTCAGGCTTTTCTATCTGTTATGTTCATATCTTGATGTTTGTGGTTTGTATATCACGCTTGTTTAATGATGATCACACTTTTTAGTGTGTTTATCTAGTGTTTCATCATTTTAGTATAATTATAAATGGTTGGGATACCTATGTGTAGTCTCTTTGTGTCTACCTTATTCAATAAAATTTTATTTTGGATGATTTATTTAACATTTTTTATTACTTATTGCTTTTATGACCTCATTAGTATGTTGGAATTGTTATTATTTTTACCTTTAGATTGGTTTGGGACTTGAAAATCACTTATCGGTTTTTTATGTGGATTTATTAGAGTTCCTAAATTCTATCTACACTATAATAATGGTCATCCAAACATTTATATTTATTTGTAATCTTCTTTCATGGTATTTAGCACATCAAGTTTAGGTAAATATTACTCCATTTGGATATTTATTTTCTAGAGAATAAAGATGTTTTGACTCTATTTTGTTCGTTTTAGGTTCGAAAGTGGGCCTTATAATTAGTTTATATACTTTGGTGAGATGGACTTTAAAATTTTCATTAAATTATGTTATAAATGATTTTCTATGAGTGGAATTTATAGGGGGATAGTTTCATGGTGTCGAAATTTTGACACCCCAAAATGTCAATTTCATTATTTAGTATATGTGTGTAATTTCTCCTTTGGGTACATGGTGTTGTTTCCGACGCTTTCGCCAGGGCGCACACATCCGTCTGCGGGGAGGACGTGCTGCTTGTTTCCCCGCATTCTCGCTTTCCAAAGGCAGGCGGCATCCGTTCCTTGTTCAGGGATGTATGCTCCTTGATCGAAACCGGGATGATGGGATGTCAGTTCATCCTTATGTGGATTCCTCCTCGGAGCTCATCACCTAGTCCAGGTCTCCCTCATATATTTAAGATGGGTTCGTGAAGCTCATTCCCGGTGCCATATCTACATGGACGCCGGTTAATTATGCTACTTCAGTCAAGACGCTCCAAGGGGTCTTTTCGGGGTAGCAACCTTTGGTGAGGAGAATGGCCATGTTAGGGCGTCGCCGGCATGTCTGTCTTCGGTCCCTCATCACAGGGATTCTCGAGGGCGCGGAAACCTGAGGCATCCCGCATCGAACGAGGGGAATGTGTAACATCTGAGGTTTTCCTCAGCTTCCCATGTTTGACACGGGGTATGCTGCGAGTTTAACGTCTTTCATAGACGGTTACGCCGAGGGCGTGTCTTCTGAGGTTGTCCTCAGGAATCTCATTTTTAACATGAGGTAGGCTGCGAGTTTAACGTCTTGCAGAGATGGTTACGCCGAGGGAGTCTCTTCTGATGTTTTCCTCAGGCATCTCATGTTTAACACGAGGTAGGCCGCGAGTTTGACGTCTTGCGAAGACGGAAAGAGAGTGATCAGAACGTCCCATAGAGACAGATCATACTGGTATATCCCAAGGAGGGAACACCTGGGAGATGAATGAATCTGGATGCCCAATGAGGACGGATCCAAGGTGGTGCGCCCCATGTAGGGGAGAAGTCACACCGTGGCTGATCTGAACACCACTGAGGGCAGATCAGGGATAGTGCGCCCTAAAATGGGAGACACCAGAGTTTACCATCGGATGGGATTGAGCCTCATGGAGGTTTCCTATGTACCTTATATAGAGGACAGGGATGAAAACCCATGTAGTTCAAAGGGGTGATGGTATGAGGTGTACACAAAGGACAACGACCCGGAGACATGCAGGGGCTTACGCATAGATAGCTGCCCGGGTGCCACAGGGATCGGCGCTGGTGGATGAATGGCATGATCTCACCGGGATGTGGCGGCACAGGTAAGAATCATGATGGGTGGTGGATGGATGAATGAAATGGAGGGGGAATGAAACGGGACCATCACAAGGGTGACGGTGTAGTTGGGCTTGACCCTTGAAGAGGCTTTTCTACGTATCCCCGTGGCAGGGAATCAAAGTCCACATAGTTCGGGATGGATTGGGGCTTACGCAAGGGTGTTGCCCGGGTGCCACTAGGGAGCGGCAATGGTGAATGGGGCATGCGCTCTGAGGCGGCCCACAATGGCGGTACGGGTCATACGCTCTGAGGCGGCCCATTGTGGTATGGGGATTACACTCTGAGGCGGCCCATAGTGGTATGGGGCTTACGCTCTGAGGTGGCCCATGGTGGATAGTGAACTGACGTGAAGAGGTCGGAACAACTGGGTGGTGGGCTTGAACCTCATAGAGGCTTCCTACGTACCGTGCGTTAGCACAGATCAAAGTCCACGTAGTTCGCTGGAATGGGGATTACGCTCTGGGGCTGCCCATAGAGGATGTCATGGCTGATGCTCGCTCTAAGCCCACGTGAGTCATGCTCGGTATGGGAAACAAGAGGCAGCAGGGACCAGACGATCACGTCGTGAAGGATGTGTCCGTGAGAAGAGGAATGGGGCTTACGCATTGAGCGGCCCAAAGAGGAACAGGGGCTTACGTGTGGTTAGTGGCCCTTGGTGCCGAGGCTTACTCCAAGGTGGAGGCACGTGGTAAGACGAAGCGCAGTGGGAAAAGGACTCCACTGGCCTTGGCAGGGGGAAGTACAGAGACGCACAGGTGCATTCATCCGCAAGAAAGGTTAGGGGCTTACGCTCTGAGGCAGCCCTTCCCCTGCGGACAAACGCTGCTCCGACAAGGAGGATCTCATTCTATGTGAGGAAGAGTCTATTCCCGTGGAGACGAGTGGCGTAAGAAATATCTGGGTTGGGGGGACCCTGCGTGTGAAGCACGAGGTCGGACCACAATTTAACGTCATGTGTCAAGGACGAGGTGCTTTGCAGTTTAACATCCTACAGCTTGGACGAGGTGGGTTTTCTCCACACCCCTAGGGCTTACATGCCAAACTCCCTCTACCCATTGTGGAAGGGAAGGCATCGGCAAGGCCATGGTGAAGTGGGCCGCAGGGAAAACCACCGGGGGGGTCCACGTTAGCATGGCTCTGTGAAGAAGCAATAGCCATTAGCGTGCCTATGCAGAGAAGAATAAGGCAAAGCAACGCAACTGGAAACACGGCCCAGGTGACCTTGAGGTTACTTCGTACAAGCCTGGAAGGCCGTACGGGAAAACAATGCATGGCGCGCATGCCCAGTAGGGGGGAAATCAGGTGCCAGTGCAGGGGGCAGCCAAGGGGCGTTAAGGTGAGAGTTCCCGAGCTTTGCGCGCAAAAAGGAAGGTTTGCGCGCAAAACACCGGGACAGCACGCAATTGGAGTAAATTTAAATGCGTGTGAAGAGGGAATTAAGCGCAAGGTTTTGCACACACGGGAGGGTATTGCGTGCACAGGACGCGAATTGCGCACAAGGTTGGAACTCGAGAGAGGGGGAAAATTCACTGAGGCCGGTGGAGTTGCACGCAAAGGCGAACTCTGGGGAAAGATTGCATGAAATCGGTAATTACCTGAATGTCATCTTTCGCGCGGGGGGAGCCGAATTGCGCGCACGAGAGTCGCTTCGGATTCATCAACCCCCAAACCGTTCGGGGTCACCTTATATTTATAGGCGACCTCAGGCACGGAATCCAGGCGCCGCACGAAATTTTCCGCGCTGAGAACCGCTTGCGCGCAATATCAAGCCGCGGAGAACCGGGGCCCTCAATTATTGTGCGCATCACTAGCGCAATTCCGCGCATACCGGGAGGACTTCATGCGCATAACATTTTTTCACGCGGATCCTCCTTTATTTCTTGACCACTTCCTGGTCCTCCGGTTCGGGCCTCTGATTCCGAATATGACTTCGTTTCTTCATTTCGAAACTTCCTCCAAGAGTTACGGAACTTTTTTCGGCGTCAAAAATTTCCCCCCCTTAGAATTGGATCGGCGAGAGATCGCAACGATCGGATTCCAAGGGAAATGCCGAAACACCGAAATGCAGAGTCCCCTGGTCAAGCTGGGCACAAAATTTCGATGCGGCGCACAAAACCTATGAGCGCGCGCAGAATCTTCTTTCTGCGCAGTGCGGAACCCGGGCCTCACCTATAAAAAGGGGTGCTGGGTCCCAAATCTGTACATCCGCTTTTTCTACACGATAAACTTATTTATCTCGTGTGCGAATACGCTCCTGCGACTGCGCATAAAAATGCTCTGGCAGCGCGGAATTCCTTCCGAAATTTTATCGGGATTTCACGACGGACCGGGATCTTCCACGCTTCGCGTGCCGATTGCGTGCCAAACTCCAAGATTTCGCGCGACTCCTTCAGATTTCTCGCAGAACTCTCCAAATCCGCGCACTGCATCCTGATTTCACCCAACTCCCGAGAAATTTGAGATGGCCACAAACCGAGTTGACGAAGGGGAAGCCGCTGCTCGTAGGAGCAAAATGGCGGTGAATGAGGAGGTTCATGGCGCCAAGGTGATTGTGTCCAAAAATCTGACCTTGTTCAATCTGTTTACTCCGGCTCAAAAGATGTATCCCCTGTCTGACAACCTCCCTCTCTGGAATCTCGGCATCCTAGAGGAGGTGCCACTGCCGGGCTTCGAATTTGACACGCCGCGGTCTTGGGTGACACGGGAGGACGAACTTCCTCGCTACAACATCACCAACAACGGTCATCCTACCAGGGAAATGAGACATATGGGAGTATATGTCCTGAACCCGAGGACTAGGACCATTACCGCGGATGAGCCTATGGCAGAGGACTCTCAGGGCCTCTAACCGAGCATGTTCCGTCAGAGGATGACGGATGACACGAAGGGCTGGCTGAAGGATTGGGACCTACGGTCCGGAAGAGAAAACAATAAAGGGAAACTTCACCGGCGAATGGGCCTGGGCATTCAGGGTCCGCCATACCTGCGACCAGTTCAGGGACGAACTGCGGTATATCGGCCTGTTCGAGGCGGTATGGACATCCCAGTTCCACTTCCACCGCCAGACTGAACTCGGACCAGAGCTATTCACCCGATGGTCTACTGACACCAACACATTCCACCTTCACCATGGGGAGGTCGGCATCTGTCTCTGGGACATTCATTGCATCGGCAGTATCCCACTGGAGGGTTACCAATACGATGAGTTCGTTCCTCCAAAGACCACCGGGGGAGACAGGACGCGGACGCCTATGCTGACGTGGCACCTGTTGGAGCTGGCCAAAGAGAGGTCGGGGGTCATGGACTTCCTGACGGACGTTGCCTTCAAGGGCTGGTTCAGCCTATTCCTTGAGAAGGATCCAACCATCAAGATGACGAGACGGGGCAAACGGTGCCCAACCATGACTCAGAGGAGCAGGGACAGTTCATACTGGAGGACCCTGGAGGCGGGGAAATACCAATCATGGGGCTATTGTGTGATTGAAGATCGGGACCCGAATGTCCGGCATGCTGGGTTCCTTGCCGCCTTCCTAAGCGGGTGGCTCCTTCCGGTGCGGGACGTGAGGATGGGCGTCCGTCCAGCAACATTGGTGATGGCGGGCTCCATGGCTGCCAACAAATGGTTCAACCTAGGCGTCCCCGTACTGGCCAAGCTATATACTATTCTGGGGCGCATCTCACGAGGGGGGTCACCTCGGAGAGTATTTTGTCCCTTCCAGATCATCCATGGCTGGGTGGCAGCTCATCTCGGTGGGTATACTTTTCCAAACGACGTCCGTCCTCTGGGCAATGGCCTGTGACCGTCCTTTCTGAATATTGCAGGGGTGGCGCCGATGATGCTCAATGAGGAGGGCGTGAGGATCTACATCGGCAACCATGCCAACTTTAACTTCAGACCATTCCCCACCCATGTCGGCCAGCTGGTGGACAATGGTCGAGGCTCTCTGCAACAGCAGGAATACTTCCAAAGCATTCGGGGCGGGCTGCTCGTGGCTCGGATCGACGGGAAGGTGATCTGCGAGCCGTACGCGCCATCCCGATTTGGCAGGCAGTTCGGGTGCCTCCAGTGAATTCCAAAAAAGGTATTCAAGGCTGTCTGGCAGGAGAAGAATCCATGCGTCCTGCACCAGATGTGGTTGATGTTTACCACCTTCAGGTCTGGTGATGTCGTCACTCTTCCCCCCGCTGGGGTCGATGCCGTCCTAGCAACCGAATACACCGAACACTGGACCATTGCGTACCCTGAGGGGCTATTACGCAAGTGCGTCCGGCAACTCATGGTCACTCGCGCGGAAACCAAGTGATGAGAAAGAGGGAATGGTGCCATCAGAAGGGGGGAACTAAGGGCGCGTCAGGCAGCGAGGCCTGCGCAGGCCAGGACTTCGGCAGCGGGAACATCACATGGTGTCGCCACATCCTCGTTACCTGCAGGGGGTCACATGAGGCAGCCAGGGAACTTCCTGGGAAGAAAATAAGATATCTGCTCGATCCTTCCCAGGATGCAATTCTCCCGGCACTGTGGTCGGCTTGGATGACCCTGTAGCAATCGCTGAGCATCGAAGCCATCTGGCAGAAGATAATGCAAAACGGGATCCAACTGCCCGAGGTTGGGCTCGTTCGAATTACCGACCGAGTAAACTTCCATCGGCGACATTCTTATCTGACGGCCATGGACGCATACGCACACTAGAGGGGGAGGCGTGCGGAGCCAAATTTCCTCGTGAAAGTGATGCTTGGCCATGAGCATGATCCGGAAGCGATGATGTCGGGAGAAGGTGACAGTGACGAGGTGCCGGAGTGGGAGGAGGAAACCGGAGAGGACGAAGGAGAGGGAGAAGATGAAGAAGAAGAGCTCGAAGGTGAGGGTTCGCAAGGGGTGACCCACCAAGGGAGTCTCCGAGAGAGAGGTGAGATTTCCAACTCTGATCTCGGCCTAACCGAGATTCTCGAGGTTGGTCTCTGTCTTCATTCATTTCCCTCATTCATCCACTCTCACTTCTAACTCACTTCCTCATCCTACTCAGGAGCAGTTAAGCGTTAGATGGGCATCCCCACCAGAGGAGGGAGGAGAGGAACCAGTGAGACATGACGGGGATCCGAAACCCATCATTGAACTAACAAGCGCAGAGGGGTCTCCCATCATGGCAGCTCCTGTGGCGACCGAAACACTGGGGATTGGTGCTCTGGATTCCTGTAAGTCTCACGCTTCACTACTGGTGCTTGGTGGAAAAGGATCGCACCTAAATAGCGTATGACTTGTGCAGTGATCTCAACACTAGAGGCACGTCAGGCTGCGGAGCCCGGGATGTCCGTGAGTGGACAAGCGGCGGACATACAACCTCGTTTGGAACATGCGCCCTGCACTGAGTCGGCCCCGACAATTGATGAACAGGTGGCAGCGGACGTCAGCGGGGCTATTCCTGAGACGAGGCTGGAAGCTGGTGGAGGTATCATTGCTGTTGGGGTGAGAGAAGAAGGTCGCCAGGACGTTGAGAATTCTATACCTCACGAAGACATCACTGGGGTGGATCCTGCTGCCGATCTTCTGGTGGCCTTCCCCGTGTACCGACCCGCTGACCCTGAGGAGATAGATGACTTTGACTCAGAGGTGGCCGAAGAGAGCCGGATGGCATGGAGCAAGGGGTGGAAATGTATCTAGCACTTTCTTAGGCATCCCCAATCTGATTGGCGGAGGCGGATGGGATCACTTCAAACCTGGCTGCGCTTCCTGTGCACTGGAGGAGCTGACGCTCAGCGTCTTCATCTGACAGTTCGTGATTACATGGTCGAGAAGATACGCAAGAGACGCCGACACACTGACATTTCCCAATGCCAGGAAGGATCGGCGAGCGCCCAAGCGCTGTTGAGGGTGGAGCAGGAAGTCCGGCACCTTAAAGGGCAGGCGGCAGATAAGGAGGCCTTCATCGCAACATGCTCTGAGCTTGTGGAGCAACTGACGGCCCAGCTGGCTGATGCACAGGAACAGCTGGTGGAGGCAAGTCACCAGATGACCGTGCTTCGAAGCGAGCGGGCGTAGGCACATACTAGGGATGGCGAGTTGCGCTCTGTGGTGGCCGATGAGGAGAGAGTCTTCAATGAGCGAAAAGCGGCCCTGGAGGCTACCAGCCAGAGGGTAGAAGCGCTGGAAAGATCACTTCATCATGCTGATCCCTAAGGGATTTGTTTTTTACCATCTCATGAACTTGTCTTGTACTGCTCATCGTCTCAATCCAAATCCACTCTTTTGTACCATTGGTTTAATGCTCTCAACCATTATTCTGAAATGAATAACAACTCACCCCTAAGCCTCTGTGGGACATGCCCAACACGAGAAGCAAGAGATGCTCGTACCATCATTCCGTTCAACTGTGGGGCATTAACCAAGCTTCAGGCGTCCAAAATCGTGCCTGGACTTCTGAGGAGACCCCAGGCCGATTGATGTGTCGACTTCTCAATGTGCTTTAACACACGAGCGGGGCAATGTCGGGGGCATTGAAATCCATCCGAACACAGGGGGATGGAGAGAAATGGTGAATCACGTTGCCCAAATTCAGGACCCAATGAGGTGCAACCATGGAGGATAACTATCAGCCGTGGCGGAAACATAGCATCCATATCACATTATCGTGGAACGGGGACAATAAATGAGGGTTGACCGCTGACCATGTTCGCAGCATGGGTCCTAACTCAAATACCTTCGGTCAGTTTCCCAGAACGTTGGCCCAGGACAGTAGGCAGACCATAGGTTTGTCATCCATACTATTAGGGGGCCCTGTCAAACATGACCAGTCCTCCAGAACGTTGGCCCAGGACAGTAGGCGGACCATAGTTCGAGCATCCATACTGTTAGGGGGTCCCGTCAAACATGAAAGGAAATGAGGATCCGAATAAAGGGGAACGCAAAGTGTGGGAGGTGGAGTGATGGCTTGTTCGAACAGAGTCCAACACTCCCAATATTGCATCACCGTGGCGAAGGCGCATTAGGCGGACATACCGACCTGATCACAGGTCGTCCCAATTTACAGGCAGGACCTCTTTAACAAGAGAACTGTCGCTTCCCGTTATTGCCATGGGGCATCCCGCTGCTCAAGGTAATTGTCCCGATTACACCACTTCTCATGAAGTCGGGCAAAGGGGTCGACAATAAGGAAGGATGGGATTTAGCAATCTCTAGGGCTGGACCCAAGACAAAATGTCTGGGCAGTCCTACGTATCTCATTAGGATGAGAATCAAGCCACACGTAGTTCTTGAAATAAAGTTTAACGTCATGTTGGACGAAATACAGTTTAACGTCATTCGGGACGAAATACAGTTTAACGTCATGCGGGACGAGATAAGGATCTTAGTTTTAGGTCTTAGAGATCGGACCGTGAGAATCTTAGTTTTAGGTCGTAGAGCTCGGACCATAGGAATCTTAGTTTTAGGTCTTAGAGCTCGGACCATGGGAATCTTAGTTTTAGGTCTGAGAGCTCGGACCATGAGAATCTTAGTTTTAGGTCTTAGAGCACGGACCATGGGAATCATAGTTTTAGGTCTTAGAGCTCGGACCATGGGAATCATAGTTTTAGGTCTTAGAGCTCAGACCATGGGAATCTTAGTTTTAGGTCTTAGAGCTCGGACTGTGAGAATATTAGATTTAGGTCTTAGAGCTCGGACCGTGAGAATCTTAGTTTTAGGTCTTAGAGCTCGGACCTTGGGAATCTTAGTTTTAGGTCTTAGAGCTCCGACCATGGGAATCATAGTATTAGGTCTTAGAACTCAGACCATCGGAATCTTAGTTTTAGGTCTTAGAGCTCAGACCGTGTGAATCTTAGTTTTAGGTCATAGAGCTCGGACCGTGAGAATCTTAGTTTTAGGTCTTAGATCTCGGACCGTGAGAATCTTAGTTTTAGGTCTTAGAGCTCGGACCTTGGGAATCTTAGTTTTAGGTCTTAGAGCTCGAACCATGGGAATCTTAGTTTTAGGTCTTAGAGCTCGGACCATGAGAATATTAGTTTTAGGTCGTAGAGCTCGGACCGTGAGAATCTTAATTTTAGGTCTTAGAGCTCGGACCATGAGAATCATCGTTTTAGGTCATAGAGCTTGGAATGTCGGCAGAAAGGGGGAGAAATAGACACATGGCAAAGCGGTTACAAAACCCAACGTGAGTGAGGACCTAAGCCCTACATACCATGTGCTCTCCGGAGAAATGCTCGAGTCAAGGGACAGAACACAAAGGTAGGTTGGATGGTCCTATGGGGAAGTTCCCCAGGAACTCTTATGTATCTCATAAGGATGAGAATCAAGCCATGCGTAGTTCTGGAAGGTGACAGGTAATACACCAGTTCCATGGAAAAGGGGAGTGTGGGTGTGGCCCTTGCACTGAAAGAAGCGGAATTTGATAAATCTTGTTTGTCCTTTAAGGTGAGTGGGGTTTTTTTTGTGAAGCGACAGGCCTTGAGTAGCAGGATATGGTGTCGCCAGAAGAATAAATCCGTGATAGGCGTTGACAGATGGCATGGCACAAGACCAATACACAACGTGATGTCCTCTACAACGAGGTCACCACAATGCAGCGCCGTTTTTCGTTGTGCGGCCAGGACGATAATGTCACAGTTTAAGGTCATGTGATAGGACCAACAACACAGTTTAAGGTCATATGGTTTGGACCAACAACAAAGTTTAAGGTCGTATGGTTTGGACCGGCTGGGAGAGGCGCCTTGGGACAAGGAGGCCTATGAGGGTTCAACAATTAGGTAGGGGCATAAGATGCTATCTCTCAGCTGTGTTGGGCCTGAAACTCAATGTCCTGCTGAGTCCTCGTTTCCCATGGGTATGAGGGTAAAGCTGCACATAACCCGTAAAGAAGAGACCCAAGCACATACTCTAGCGCTCAGATCGCAGGAGCCCCGAGAGACACCGTTACGCAGCTCGGTCTGTCTGATGTGCGGGGGTGTACTAAGGGTTAGTACAAGGTGTGTCGAGATTCCACCTTGACACAGTGTGGCGGAACATGACATGAACCATGCCACCAACATTCAGGGCCCATGGAAGCATGTGTGACGACTGAGGATTACTGCTGACCATGTTCGCAACGTAGCATCATGTCGTGTTAGCGATGGGGACAAACTAATGGGCATAAACTGCTGACCATGTTCACAATGTGGGATTCGTATCAATGTGTTGTCTGAAATCCTCGGGGGCGTTGGCCCATGACGGTAGGAGAGCCCTTGGGCGTTGTATCTAGGTCGTTCTTGGGGGTCCCTCCGGGTGTGAAGGATAACAGGGGCCCAAATGAAGGGGAACATGAAGCCTGGAAAGTGGATGGAACTTGCCTAGACCAGAGTACCCTGAGCACATTGGAAAACCACTGGAAAGGGTCAGAGGGCTCAGTACGAGAGCGGCCAAAAGATGGCGGATCCCCGGGCGAAAGAGGGGGCGTAATGCCAAACACTCTGGGAACCGGGAGATCGTGGGATCTTCTAAGAGATGGGGCTGGACCTGACATCTAGGTGTTCAGGCGTTCCTACATATCTCATTAGGATGAGAATCAAGCCACACATAGTTGTTGAAAGCGTCTTCTAATGCCTTTGGACATAGGAGAGCTAAATCCTGAGGATAGGGTGCGCGTGGTGCAGCTATTGCAATCCCGACATGAATGAGGACATAGTCTCATACCACGCTACATAATCCTATGGTCATGGTCCCAGAGGCGAGACAGGCGTGATAGCAGATACCACGCTACGTGATCCTGTGGTCAAGGTCCCAGAGGCGAGACAGACGTGATAGCGGACCTCTAGCTGGACCCAAAGACGAAGGGTTTGGGTGTTCCCACATATCCCATGAGGATGGGAATCAAGCGAGACGTAGTTCTTGAAATACAGTTTATCGTCATGTTGGACGAAATATGGATCTTAGTTTTAGGTCTTAGAGCTCGGACCAAGGGGATCTTAGTTTTAGGTCTTAGAGCTCGGACCATGGTGCAGTTTAGGGTCGTGCTGGACCATGCAGTTTAAGGTCATGTTGGACCATGTAGTTTAAGGTCATGCTTGACCCAGGATCCTAGGAAAAGTACTTCTTGAGGAACCTGGCGTTCATGGGAGGAGTTATGTTCTCACCATCCATGGTTACCAGGGAATACGCGCCATTGGGATAGACCTTGTGGACAGTAAAAGGCCCCTCCCACTTGGGCTCCAACTTGGGCGGGTTCCTGCCGGGAATCATTGGCATTTTGAGAGCCATCACCATGTCACCTTGAAGGAAGGAGCGTAGGCGAACCATCTTATCGAAAGCTCGAGCCATCCTGCTCTGATGCCTCTCCATGTTGTGTAAAGCGTGAATCCTGCTTCCGTCCAGCGCTTCCAACACTGCTAGATGGATATCGACATCTCTATCTGGCTCTTGCTGGTCGTAGACCGCCGTGCACAATGAGGGAAGCTGGACTCGATTTGTAGGATGGCCTCATCTCCGTAAACCAGTGAATACATAGTCACCTGGGTGGAATTGCGAGTCATCATCCTATAAGCCCAGAGGGTGTTGGGGAGCTTGTCTGGCCAACTTTTCTTGTTCTGACCCACCATTTTCTGCAAAATTTTAGAGATGGTTTTGTTAAACTCCTCAATCTGTCCATTTGCTTGAGCATGATAGCGGGAGGTGTGCTTAGAGTGAATGTTGTACTTGGCGTACAATCTTTTCAGCTCGGCCGCTCGGAAGTTGGCTCTGTTATCCGTGAGGATCGCTCGAGGTATTCCAAATCAGTGGATGATATTGTAGCTCACGAAGTGGGCGATAGAACAAGCCTTGACTTCCCTGAGCGGGGATTCCTCTGCCCACTTTGAGAAGAAATACATAGCGGTCAAGATGAACCAGCACTGACGGGCCGTCGCCGGCAGGTAAGGCCCTACGACATCCAACCCCGAGACTGCAAAGGGCCAATAATACTTAGTGGCATGGAGAGGCTCCGGTGGCCGATGCACAAAGTTAGCATGAACATGGAATACATTACACCTCTTGATGTACTCGATGTAGTCGTGGATCATGGAGGGACAGAAGTATCCCAACCTCTGAATCTGTTGGGAAAACTTCGACCCGGCCAGGTGGACACCACAGGAACCAGTGTGCACTTCCTGCATGACCTGTGGGATCTCAACTCCTTGAAGACAACGGAGGAGAACACTATCAAAAACACACCTGTAAAGAATATTCTCATGGCTGGGACCGCTCTGAAGGGTAAACTACGGTGCATGATAACAAATTCATTCTCGTTCCGCTCGATCCATCGAAAGATGGCCGTGCTGGAGATATTCAACCAGGGGCTTCCTCCAGTCAGGAACTGTTCCGATCACCACGCCTGGAACCCCGAGGGGTCCTGACGCAGGGGTACCAGCGGTGAGATGGTTCACTCATAGGCTATGATCAACCTCTGGGATATCAGGAGCAGAGATAACAAGAGAAATGACTCTCTGGTGCGCTACATGGATGATTAGGTCATCCTGTCCGGGCTCCGCAAGTGATGCGGCCAGGCTAGCCAAAGCATATGCTCAACTGTTCTGTGACCGGGGAATGTGAACGACATCTGGTCGGGAAGGGAACTTGGCCATTAGATGGAGGGTGCACTCCAGCAACGGCATGAGTTCCGGCTTCCTGATAGCATAGTCACCGTTAATCTGCTTGATGACTAGCTTAGAGTCCCCTTTCACACACAGACGGGGCACGTTAACCTCTAGAGCCAACTCGAAGCTGGTGATGAGGGCATGATATTCTGCCTCATTGTTGGTGCAGCCTTTTGACAATAAGAAAGAAAATGGCAGAACGACTTGCTCAGGGGTGATGAAAACGATACCCAGGCCTACTCTGTTAAGCCTAGGATCATTGAGCCTTCTACCGGTAGGGCTTCGGGAGGCTCCGTCAAAGTGCATCTTCCAGTATGGGGTGCCGTGATCGACTGAGAGGATTGCCTCATCAGGAAAGCCCAAATCCAGTGGCCGGTCCGCAGAGGTGGGGTGGGTGGCAAAGATGTCTGCCAACGCCTGCCCTTTGACGTCCTTCTAAGGTACAAACCTAATATCGAACTGCTGGAGGATCACCGCCCAGCGTGCCAATCGGCCGGTCAATATAGGCCGGCTCAGGATGTGTTTCAACAAGTCTACATGAGAGACCAACTGTACCTCATGGTACTGCATGTAGTGCCATAATTTCTGTACGGAGAATACGAGCGCTAGGCAGCTCTTCTCGATATGAGAATATCTATTCTCCGCATCGAGGAGCCTGCGGCTGAGGTAGTAGAGGCTATTCTATGTTCCCTTGTTGTTCTTCAGGGCAAGAAGGGCGCCGAGGGATTTCTCGCAGGCGGTCACGTAAAGGACCAGCGGCCTTCTGGGAACAGGTGGCATCAGGACCGTAGGTTTAAGAAGATACTGCTTGATCTCCTCAAAAGCGGTCTGACACTCTTCATCCCACCAATAGGTGGTTCCTTTTTTCATGAGCCAGGAGAAGGGATTACACTTGTCGGCCAGATTTGCAATGAATCGGAGTATGTAGGCTAAGTGGCCTTTGAGGCCTCGAAGCTCCCGTATATTAATCGGGGGAGGCAACTGACTGATGGCCTTGATCTTCTCGGGGTCGATCTCAATACCTCGATATCTCACAATGAAGCCAAGAAACTTTCCAGAGGTGACCCCGAAGGCACACTTCAACGAGTTCATCTTCAAATGGCTAGAACAGAGGAAACCGAACACTTTCTCCAGGTCTTTGAGATGGTCCCCGGTGATGATGTGATTTAACCACCAGGTCATCTACGTAGCATTCCACCAGTGTCCCGAGGATCGGCTTGAATATGCGGTGCATAGCCCGTTGATAGGTGCCACCCGAATTATTCAGGCCGAAGGGCATAACCCGGTAGCAGAAGGTACCTTGGGGGGCCCTGAAGGTAGTGAACTCTTCATCCTCAGGGGCTATTCAGATCTGGTTGTACCCGGAGTACCCATCCATGAAGGAGAGGGCTTGTTACCCGGCCGTCGCATCAATCAACAGCTCTGTCACTGGAAGAGGAAAGTCATCCTTCGGACAGTGGCGATTAAGATCATGGAAGTCGATGCAGACCCTGATCTGCCTGTTCTTCTTCCTGACGGGCACAATGTTGGCTAGCCACTTATGATAATGGACATCCTTGACGAAGTTGGCCTTAATGATCTTATCAACTTCGGCCTCAACCATGGCACCATGCAAAGGGTTCATTTTCCTGGGAGGCTGCTTGAACCTGCGATGGTTTGCTGGGAGGCCAAGGCGGTGGATGGCTACCTGGGGATCTAGTCCCGAAATCTCATCATACTCCAGGAAAACACATCACAGTGTTGTCTGAGGAAGTCTATGTACTGTTGTCGTTCCTTGGGAGGCATTGCGACGCTGACCAACGTGGGTCTCGGGTCCTCCTCACTGCCGAGGTCCACTGGTACTAGCTCGTCAACCGTAGTGGAGACTCCCTCCTCAAAGGCGGGAGGAGTAGCTTCCATGTCTTCTTCTCTGCTTGAGGAAGGATCGTCCACGGGGGGAGCCGTTTTGGGGCTGCTCGACCCTGATGGGGAGCTGGCACTGGCTTGGGCGGCGGAGGTCATCCTGACGAGAGACCCATGCACCGCGGAGACCATGGCGACGAAGGCGGTCGATCCAATCCTATCCGGCCTTCGTCCCAAGGGGCCACATTTTATGACATCACAGTAGTGGGGATGCGTTGGCTTGAGCCGATCGATTCCAGCTTGGCAAAACAGACACGTATGATGTACCACTGTTGCCATGAGCCCAACGTCCCTATATCGCACAGGGGTAGGAGGCTCGAGGATCACCTGAGCCTGGTTCGTGTAAGAGTACGAGGTGATCTCCCTCCATTGCTGAGACCTGGAAATATTCCTTCCTCTAGTACTCGAGACAACAAAGAATTCTCCCATACAGGGAGTCGTAGCTTCCAACCAATGGATTGGGAAGACATATGCGTCATCCAGACCAGCCCAGGGATCACTTGCGACATCGGCGGGCTCAACCTCACCTGATAGTATTTACATGTCCTTGCTCATGTAATAGTCAGCGTCCAGGTAACGGGCTTCACATGAGGCAAACAGAGATTCATCTCCTTGGAGCACACCCACTCGACCCTTATGGGAGTATTTGAGGCACTGGTGGTATGATGAGGGAACTGCCGCATGTATATGGAGCCACGACCTACCCATCAATGCGTTGTAGGCAGTGTCCTGAGAGACAACCATGAATTCAGTGTTGGAAACTAAGCCACCAAACTGGTTCTTTAGACGAATCATGTCAAGTGGAGCTTGCTCGGTCCTGTCATACCCCCTGGATTCTGAGGTTGGAGAGAGTTAAATCATCATCGGACAACCCCGATTTTCGCAGTGTCCGTGTTGGGATCATGTTAATCACAGAACCCGTGTTGACAAGACAGCGACAGACTTCCACGCCATTGAACTGGCTGGTAATGTACAACGGGCGAATGTGCCCCTGTATAGGAAGGTCTTCATCTTCACCGGAAAACGAGATAACCGCCTAACATTCGGCGTCCCCGATCACCTCGGTGTGGAAGGCTTCTGTGGCCGCTACCTCCATTTCGAAATGGAGGGGGATCCTTAGGGCCTCAGCGAGAGCCTCACACATTTCAGATAATAGGCGAAGGGCCTCAAGGATGGAAAGACTTGTAGGGATACCAGCCAGATGCTTCAGAACATCATACTTTCACGCCAAATGCGAGCTTCTGCTTAAAGGAGGTCGCTCTGCGATTGGGGGCATGACGGGTCCTGCTGGCGAGACCGGCGACTGACTGGTACCAGGCGCGTCATGATGTGCAGTAGCTGAAGCCTGGGAGTTGACTGTCATGCCAAGACCGGAAGGTCGTAGTCGGCCAGCGGCAGGGCTGGGCCGGTCATGACGCGGGCAAGGCGGTTCCGCCCGATCCAGCAACACAAACGGTGGTGGAAGGGAACCTGTTGCCACCGGGTGAGGGAGCCGCGAGTGCTGCTCTCTATACCGTGCCTGCTTCCTGGTCTTGGTAGCCTACACAGCTTGGCTGGAGGTGACGACTGCCGTGCCCCGGCGACTCACGTAGCCACGGCTCCATCGGCGTTGGCGACAGTTGGGAACATTAGGGAGACTCACCTGGCGCTCCTCATCGTCGGGTTCCAAAAAGGGATTTACCAACTCTACAGTGTTAACCAAATCTTACCCCTAGATCTCCGGGAGATTCTCCTGGCGCTCCTCATCGTCGGGAGCCAAAAAGCGATTTACCAACTCTACGGCGTTAACCGAAGCGTACCCAGGGCTCTCACTCGAGGAATCATCCACTACCGGACGGGGTCTCGAAGGGATCCCCATCTCTAGGGGCATGAAATCGCCAAGCGTGTGAGAAGATGATGTCAATGGCAGGGCACGTTCTTTCTTCTTGTGTCACCGCCTGATCTTCTGGGAAGAAGTTGGCTGGGACGATGAGGCCAAAGCGGCGCTCGCAGACTCTGAGGTCTCTGGCTGACTCAGGCGGGCACAGATAATACCATGGGCACAGGAGACCGTCCTACGGGCCATCCAGTCATTATAATTCTAGGACCCACGGTCGGAATCCTGTTTCCACCCATCCCCATCGTCGCTGCTGCCATCTGATCCCACGAAGACACCTGCCACCTGTGCCGGGGCTGGGCCCAACCTGACTATGTTGTTGTCAATCTGGTCTTAGAGCCAGTACATGAACACATAGCACTGCCGGATGGTGTGCCCTAGGATCCGATGGTAAGGGAAGTAGTTGGGGTGATCAGTGAGACACGCCTCTTCTGGCTTTCGACACTTAGGCAGCCGCACGATCCTCTGCTCCAAGGCACTACGGAAATAACCAGGGATCTGGGCCTCACCAAACGAGTAATCTCAATTCCTTCTATCTGGAAAGGGGACTCTTGGTGGCTAACCATGACCAGGGGCTGGAGGAGCAGGCCGAGGAGGCGAAGCCAGATTACCTCGCCTAAGTGGTGGCGGTGCGTTACGCAGAGGCTCCTGCTAATTTTGAGGCGGTCGCTGCTGGGCCGGTGGCTGTGCCCGTGGGGGTGGACCCCTATGTGCCTATTGAGCTGGCCTCACTGGCACCAACTCTAGCTGTCTGGGGGCCTCGACCTGGGCCACAACAGCGGGCTCGGCTCTGGCGGCTCTTCTTGCATAGATTACAGGAGGCAACAGGCGTTCCTGAGTGGCCTGTTGCAGGGCTTCTTCGAGGCACTGAGCCTTGTCCGAGAAGTCCCGGAACCCTCCAGGGTAATTCTGCGTGATCAGGGAAGGAACCATCTCTGCCCTGACATTCCCTAGGAACATCGTTAGTAATTTCTCCTGAGTCAGTGGCATGTCATGGGAGTACGTGAGCCCCTTCCACCGGGCGACGAAGTCCGCGACTCGCTCGTCGGGCCTTTTCTTGCACCTGAAGAGGTTTGCAATGTTCGTCTTCCGGGTCGTGGAACTGAACTGGTAGAGGAATTTTCCGAAAATGTCCTCCCAGCTAGTCACCGATCCGACAGGTAGCTGGCTGTACCAGACAAATGCTGGTCCTTCCAGTGTCTGAACGAAGCACCAGAGCTTGGCAGCCTCCTGCTGCCCCTAAGTCCCTAATATAGGCCCGCACCTCGAGTTAATGTGGTCTAAGTGTTGAGGTGGGTCTCCAGTCCCGTTAAAGGGGGAAAAGTGGGGTTCCCAAATCCTGGCGGGGCTGACATATCATCCACCCATGCTGGGTATGGCTTGCCATCTGGCAGGATTTCCACCTGCCGAGTTTCTAGGGCCTCCAAGCGAGCGATGAGTACTTCCATCAGATCATCAGGGTGCGGATTTCTGTCCTGACGATGATCTCTAATCAGAATCATGTTTCCAGGCTCTTCGATATGGTAGTCGTGCCCAGTGGCTCACGGGGCAGCTGGCGGAGCGACTCTCCGAGCGGCGGGAGGAAACCGAGCAGGGTCCCCCAGGTTGTCTCGCCGCTCGGGAGGGTTCGGCGAAACATATCGCGCCCTCTTGCCATGGGTTCCAGCGTCCCACCTGTCGGCAAACACGACATAGTCACGGTTGCCCAGGGGAATCTCAGCAAGGGGTAGATGGTCCTGCCCCTACTGTCCTGGTCTAGGAGCACCATAGTCAGGCCGCCACTCTACAATGCGTTCGGCCAAAAGCTCATCAACCAGCCTCTTTTTCTCAGCAAGCTGCTGGCGCAAAGCGGCCTTCTTGGGATCTTCCTCTACCTTCTGCACTAAGGCAGATGGGTCGGTGAGTTTAACAGACCCAACGAGCTCTTTACCCTTGCCGATGTTTCGGCCTAGGGTCAGTGCCTCCATGGGTACATGAAGACCTAGGAGGCTCCTCTGTTGGCGAGTAATCCTCCTAGATGGTTCCAGTAGTAGCCTTTCCTCGGGGGGTGAGTCCCCGTCAAGGGGCTCCACAATGTTTCCCTCATCTGAAAGGTCAGTCATGTTGATCGCGACTGCCCTTGGAGACATTCCCTCAGGGTCGCCCAACGGATCGGGCTGTCGGTGGATCGAACAGAAGAGGAGAGCAGCGTACTGCCCCCATCCGCATACGTGCGCATGGGAGGTGTCTTCCTCGATAACTCTGTGGAGTAATTGAAAACTCTGAATGCATTGTTTCTAGAGGGACTCGTGGTGGTCCAACGACTCGGGGTACCGGACCGCGGGGAGTGCTGCTAAGTCGACCCGGCGGCACTGCTCACCGATCTCCTCGAGATGTGCTTGGCTCCCGGGATAAGGCGCTAGCTTATAGCGGAGGCGGGAGTGAGTCACCTGGAGAATCTGGCAGAACCATTCAAACTCTCTCGGGTTGAGTGACTCCGGAACATCAAAATCTGATTCTGCGATCGGCCAAAAGTTCTTAGGGAAGTGGCCCGCTGCATGAATAGTCCAGAAGCTCCACGGCTCTAGTTCGGGGTCCGGAACCTGTCGAACCTGCTCTTCCTTCGAGGAAATTCAGGAAATTGGCACCGAGGTAGGCCGCCTGGGCGGTGGGCTAGCCGGCGGGGAATACGGCGAACAAGCCGATTGGCCGCCGAGCCCTAGGTCATCCTCCCGGGGTTGCAGTGCCCTAGCTACCATGTCTTGATAATATGGGCCGGCGAACGGGCCTCATACCACAGTGTCGGTGCCTGCCAAGGGTGTATCACATTTCGATTCTTCTGTCGGTCCCCAGAAAATCTCTTCACCCTCCCCAGTAGGAGTGGGAGGTGCTTCCACGGAGGGCAGTGGCAACTGCAGGCTTGACCCTTGGCGGTACGCCAGGTCCTCGTCCTCCTGGATATACCTTCGAAGGCAGGAGGGGATCATACGGACCTCGCAATCGGGGAGTACAAGACTGACACGTCGCGTCCCCATCCCTTCCCTAGACTCGAAGGGTTGGGGGGAAGGTTCCACCGTCGAGGCGTACTCTTCCTCAGAATCCGAGAAACGGACTGGTCTAATTTTCATCTGGACTCCCCTGAAATTCCTCCTACGGCGACGACGCCCGGCCATCCTGCCCCTGGGTAGCTCCTCAGGGTAGGGACGATTTCCATCATAGGGTCCCCCGGACACAATGCAGCTGGGGCAGAGGGGACTGAGGGCCGGGGTGCGAGAAGCACCGGGACAGATGTCGAAAGGGACATGGGGAGGACCTCTATGTGTGTGGGCAACTGTATACACAACGGCTCCATGCTCACGGCCGACAGTAGGAGGAGTGACCTCATACCCCATGCAGCGGGCGCTGGAAGGAGTCATACCCAGAGCATAGCCGTCGCGACGAAGCTTTCAGCTTTCTAGATTGGAAGCACGGAATGAGCCTTCATTGTGAGGGGCACTACCGCGGATTGGTCCACAGTGGCCATCGCCAGTGCCCGCGACCAGGAGACTCGACCCAACTTGCCTCTGGGGTGGTTGGGCTTTCGATCCCAGTCAGGCACGTGGCTGCCCCTTCTCAACGTGTGCGGGGGTCTGGTAACGGGAGTCAGCAATGGCTCGGGCCATAGTGGTTTCTGATGGTGATGCCCCAGTACAGGCATTCTCTCCCGCTCGCACCCGACGCTGGCGTCTAGTCAGATGGGCTGAAACCGACGGTGCGGGCATAAAGATTGCCTGCTCCTCGGCTCAGAGGTTCGGGCGGCGGCATCGACGCGGCCTGGCGGGGATTCTTGCCGTTAACCCCTGGGATGGATCGCCGATCGGGTGGACCCGGACATCCCCCACCTCATTGGCGTAGGGGAGGGATGTGTCAAGGTGCTCCGGGGATAGACTCCTGAAGCGGTTGAACATCAGCGTGGGGAGCAGCGGCTCCCTGTGCGGCCCTCGAGGGCGGTGATGGTGGCGAGGTGCAGCTGCCTCTAGATTCAAACAGGCCATGCCCCTGGTGGGGATGACCCCTCCCTCGTCATACCTACGAACCAGGTCATTGATCACCCTCCGCTGGATTACTTCTGACGGGGAGAGGGGGTGCAGGTGTCCGGCTGCTACGGTGGTTGATGTCAGAGCAGCTGTGAAATGGGTGGGACCGCGTGGGGTAGCCGCGTCGGTACAGCCTCGGCCCCTGCGCCGGTGGGTAGGTGGCGATCGAGCTCTGAATGCAGTGATCTGATTCCTGGAAGTAGGGAAACGAAACCATTAGCATCAACAGGAAAAGAGATCAATGACCAAGGCCCAACATCATTACGTCTTCCACGGTCAGCGAGAGGGATCCATGCTAGCGGAGTTACGGGACGGAGTAGTCAATGCCCTGACAGCCTCGACCCCTGGTGGGTTCCCGTCCCGGTGAGGGTTACCCAGACCTGCTGACATGCTATTCTTCTGATGCCTTGACGGCTACCAATCCCCGTGTTGAGGAGAAGTGTTTCACGTCGGGTTCACCATTTTTTGTTTCTGACGCTTTCATCGGGGTGCACGCATCCGTCTGTGGGGAGGACCTGCTGCTTGTTGCCCCGCATTCCCGCTTTCCAAAGGCGGGCGACATCCGTTCCTTGTTCAGGGACGTCTGCTCCTTGATCGAAACCGGGATGATTGGATGTCGGTTCTTCCTTCCGTGGATTCCTCCTCGGAGCTCATCACCTAGTCTGCGTCTCCCTAATAGATTTAAGATGGGTTCGTGAAGCTCATTCCTGGTCCCATATCTACATAGACACCGGTTAATTATGCTACTTTCGTCAATAAGCTTCAATGGGTCTTGTCGGGGCAGCAACCTTCGGTGAGGAGAATGGTCACGTTAGGGCGTCGTCGACATGTCTGTCTTTGGTCCCTCATCACAGGGCTTCTCAAGGGCACGGAATCCCGAGGCATCCCGCATAGAACGCGGGGAATGTGTAACATCTGAGGTTTTCCTCAGCTTCCCATGTTTGACACGGGGTATGCCACGAGTTTAACGTCTTGCCTATATGGTTACGCCGAGGGCGTGTCTTCAGAGGGTTTCCTCAAGCATCTCATGTTTAACACGAGGTAGGTCGTGAGTTTAACGTCTTGCAGAGACGGTTACGCTGAGGGCATATCTTCTGAGGTTTTCCTTAGGCATGTCATGTTTAACACGAGGTAGGCCGCGAGATTAACGTCTTGCAAAGACAGAATGAGAGTGATCAGAATGTCCCATAGAGACAGATCATACTGGTATATCCCAAGGAGGGAACACCTGGGAGATGAATGGATCAGGACGCCCAATGTGGACGGATCCAAGGTGGTGCGCCCCATGTAGGGGAGAAGTCACACCGTGGCTGATCTGAACACCACTGAGGGCGGATCAGGGAGAGTGCGCCATAAAATGGGAGACACCAGGTTTTACCATCGGATGGGATTGAGCCTCATGGAGGTTTCCTACGTACCTTGTGTAGAGGACATGGATCAAAACCCAAGTAGTTCAGAGGGGTGATGGTCTGGGGTGTACACAAAGGACAACGACACGGAGGCATGCTGGGGTTTACGTATAGATAGCTGCCTGGGTGCCGCTGGGAGCGGCGCTGGTGGATGAATGGCATGATCTCACCGGGATGTGGCGGCCCGGGTAAGAATCAGGATGGGTGGTGGATGGATGAATGAAATGGAGGGGGAAAGAAATGGGACCATCGCAAGGGCGACAGTGTAGTTGGGCTTGAGCCTCGAAGAGGATTCCTACGAATCCCCAAGGCAGGGAATCAAAGTCCATGTAGTTCGGGATGGATTGGGGATTACGCAAGGGTGCTGCCCGGGTGCCGCTAAGGATCGACAATGGTGACTGGGGCCGGCGCTCTGAGGTGGCCCACAATGGCGGTACGAGGCATATGCTCTGAGGCGGCCCATTGTGGTATGGGGCTTACGCTCTGAGGTGGCCCATGGTGGTATCGGTCTTACGCTTTGAGGAGGCCCATGGTGGATAGTGAACCGACGTGAAGTGGTCGGAACAACTGGGTGGCGGGCTTGAACCTCATGGAGGCTTCCTACGTACCATGCGTTATCACGGATCAAAGTCCACATAGTTCGCTGGAATGGGGCTTACCCTCTGGGGTGGCCCATAGAGGATATCATGGCCGATGTGCACTCTATGCCCAAGTGAGTCTTGCTCGGTGTGGGCGACAAGAGGCAGAAGGGACCAGATGATCACGTCGCGAAGGATGCATCCGTGAGAAGCGGAATGGGGCTTACGGGTTGAGCGGCCCAAAGAGGAACATGGGCTTACGTGTGGTTAGCGGCCCTTGGTGCTGGGTCTTACTCCAAGGTGGAGGCCCATGGTGCGACAAAGCGTAGTGGGAAAAGGACTCCACTGGCCTTGGCAGGGGGAAGTACGGAGACGCACGAGTGCAGTCATCTGCAAGAAAGGTTAGGGGATTATGCTCTGAGGTAGCCCTTTCCCCCGCGGACAAACGTTGCTCCGACAAGGAGGATCTCATTCTGTGTGAGGAAGAGTCCATTCCTGTGGAGACGAGTGGCGTATGAAATGTTCGGGCTGGGGGGACCCTGCATGCGAAGCACGGGGTCGGACCACAGTTTAACATTTTGTGTCAAGGATGAGGTGCTTAGCAGTTTGACGTCCTGCATCTTGGATGATGTCGGTTTGCTCCACAACCCTAGGGCTTACATGCCCAACACCCTCTACCCTTTGTGGAGGGGAAGGCATCAGCAAGGCCATGGTGAAGGGGGGCCGCAGGGCAAACCATTGGGGGGTCCACGTTAGCATGGCTATATGAAGAAGGAATAGCCGTTAGCGTGCCAATGCGGAGAAATAAAAGGCAAAGCAACACAATGGGAAACACGGCCCAGGGGACGTTGAGGTTACTTCGTACGAGCCTGGAATTCCGTACGTGAAAACAACTCATGGCGCGCATGCCCGGCAGGGGGGACATCGGGTGCCAGTGTAGGGGGTAGCCAAGGGGCGTCAAGGTGAGAGGTCCGGAGCTTTGCACGGAAAAAGGAAGGTTTGCGCACAAAACACCAGGACAGCGCACAATTGGAGTAAATGGAATTTCGCGTGAAGAGGGAATTACATGCAAGGTTTTTCACGCAAGGCAGGGTATTGCACGCACAGGACACGAATTGCGCGCAAGGCTGGAACTCGAGGGAGGGGGAAAATTCACTTAGGCCAGTAGAGTTGCGCGCAAAGGCAAACTCTGTGGCAAGATTGCGTGAAATGGGGAATTACCTAAATGCCATCTTTCACACGGGGGGAGCCGAATTGCTCACACGAGAGTCACTTAGGATTCCTCAACCTCCAAACCGTTCGGGGTCACCTTATATTTATAGGTGACCTCAAGCGCGGAATACAGGCGGTGCGCAAAATGTTCCGCACCGGGAACTGCTTGCGCGCAATATCAGGCCGCAGAGAACCGGGGCGCGAAATTATTGCGCGCCTCACCGGCACGATTCCGCACATCCCGGGAGGACTTCACGCGCAGAACAATTTTTCGCGCGGATCCTCCTTTATTTCGTGCACCACTTCTCGGGCCTCCGGTTCGGGCCTCTGATTCCGAATATGACTTCAGTTCGTCATTTCGAAACTTCCTCCAAGAGTTACGTACCTTTTTTCGGTGTCAACAGGTGTCTCAAATTTAAAAATTTGACATTTTGAGGCTTTTAGAGGGTTTCATGGTTTGAATCTCAGTTTTGGATATCATGTAGTAGAAACTGTGAGACCTAGGTAGTTTTAAAATAATGTTGATATCATTTGTATGACAAATGTGCTACATGATCAGGTCTGGGCAGTTTTTTCTCCTAGAGTTCTATTTATTATTGTATTCTCCCACAATCCTCTACAACATTACCCCTTCATCCAAGGGGCCTCCTAAGGGACTCCTTTTCTCTACTAAGCACCTCCATGATGGATTTTGAGAGGTTTTTGGGTGTATTTGAATTGGGATCAAAAGGATAGGTCTCTTCCTCTCTTTCTCTAAATTTTTCTCTTCTTTTTCCCTTCTTCCCAATCCAAAATGACAATGGTTGGATGATTTTGGGTTATGGGGTTGTTTTTAATTGGGTATTTTGTTTTCTAAGGGTTTATATCCCTCTCTTGAGGAATATTTTTGTGGAATTCATTAAAAATGATAACATTATGATGGTTGAGGGATGAGTTTCTATTATGATTCCCTCTATTTAAGAGTTCCACATATTATTGATGTTTAAAATGTGTTCTATAATTTAATTAATGTTGTATTTTATATCTATAATTAGTTATTAATTTATTTCCTTTCTCATTGGGATTTTAATTTAGCTTAAATGGATATATTTGGTCATTCAATGAAACATTGATTTTAAATGATGGTTTATGTATCCCATGAGTTTAAAAAAATTCCAGTTATGATTTTTGATAAGAAAAATTATTGGATAATGGTTATTTGGGTTAGTTTGGATTTTTAATTTGGTGTTTTTATACTTTAAATCATTTCTTTATTTTTAAAAATGGGATCTGGGGTCCTCTTGATTTGGTTATTCTTGTGGAATCATTTTTTATTGGGCATATTGATTCATTGAAATTGGCTATGTGTTTTTTTGAATATTCAATGTCGTAAAAGTGTTTTAGAAAAATTATTTACTAATTTTTTATCTTGACTGTGAATTATAATTATGTATTATTTCCCATGAGATTTTTTTGGGTACTAAATGGTTCCTAAAGTGTATTTCTACACTATATCATTTCTTAATATACATGGATGGACCAATTGTAACCTTCTTTTAATTCGTTTTATTGATTGATTCCACATCCTAGTTGAGAATCATTATTAACCTTTTTTTATTATTGTGTATATGTGTTAATTGTAACATTAATGGTGATTCATTGTGATGTGTTTGGAATTGGGTTTTTTTATAAAAGAGGGTGTGTTCGTGGTAGAAAGTATTTTATTATTCTACTTTATTTCCTTTGGTCTAGGTAATTATCATGTGATTGACCTTTATCTGATAGTGGTGCACCTTTTTTATCTATATCATGACAAACCCTAGGATAAGGATTCAGAATTTTGTGGACATTATCTTTGCTAGTTGAAACATAAACAATGGATAGTATACCATAGATAAATGTTATGACTAGGCCATAGAGTTTTCACTGATGAGATTCATTAGATTGATTCAAGGGATGAGTTATGATACTATTTACCTTGTATTAATTGGTTCTACTATTTTATATCTTGTTATTACACCATTAGTCTCTATTTATTTTCCATAAAATATTTATCAAATGGTTTTCCTCTTTATTTTTTATTTTCAAATGAGATTCGTACATCTTGTTTTGAAAATATTTGTATATTTTTTTTATTAAAGTTTTATAGTTAATGTTTAATGTCATTTCACATAATGACCCAGCCTTAAAACCTTACATAATCATGAATTAAATTAATAATTCACATAGATGATCTTTTCAAGTTTATAGTTTTAGTGAATTACGACATAACTATTACATCTCAAAAGATTACAAAGTAGAAACTTTTACTAAGTTTCCATAAAATAAAAACTCTTAAAAAGAAACATGTGTAGTTCCATGTTATAGATAGAATGCCTTTCCTGGATCCCATCCTTGACCCTATTATCTTTCAGTCCTGTGCAAATCATTTCAAAAACATGGGATGAGCATAAAAAGCCCAGTAAAGGATACAAAAATAAGCAAAACCGTTAGTTTTTCAAAACAACAAGTAAACAATGAATACTTTATCAAAGTAATACTTTTCACCTTTACAAAGTAGTAAATACTCTCCAATGAATAAAAGATCACCACTTATCTTTGTAACCAAAAGATTACGATAAACCCATATAAATAACCCATAACATATAAAGGTATGTTGGGACATAAACATACTTAAATAGAAAAAACATACGGTCGACTTCCACACATATCACTACATGGAATAGCCATATGGCCGACTTCTAAACCCAATGCATTGGAGGTTATAACGTAACCACCCGTCCTGGTATTCACGCCACCACCTGTCATATGGTTTATCACGTAACAACCCGTCAAATTTCCATTTACCATCATAAAATCATAATACATAAAACAAATATAATGGAATGAAAACATTTCCACATTTAGATCACAATATATCACTTAAATATATTGACGTAGCAAATAAATTATAAAAATCATTTTCAATACCAAAAAACATAAAAGAGTATATGGTATTTATTTCATTTTAAAAACATTACGGCCTGTTGAGGAAGACAAATATCAAATAATACTCGCGGAGGCGGAAAGGTCATTGTCACTGCATACGTTAAAATGAAACATACTTTTTGTCATTTAGTAAATCTCTTTGAATGGAAAATATTCCTTTTGAGTAGAATTAAAAGGGGTTTATACAGTGTATAAATGAATGTCTTGTATTAGAACAAAATATCCTTCAATGAAAGGAGATTGAGACGAAGTCTCAAACAAAGATGGTATCCTTTGATTAAGGATAAATAAATTACATAATTAATTGTGACAAAAATAATACACCAAATATAAGTGGATATTATGTATACAACAATCAGAGGTCATTCACACATATTCATAAAACAACATATTCAAGGAGTATAAGTTTAATCCAAACAATCAAAATTGGGTTATGAATTTCCCTTGCAAAAATTCGACAGACTAACGACGTCACTTCAAAATTCAGAAAATGAGTTGATGAGAGATAAAAAGGGTATATCATCACTTTTAAATTAAATTTACAGATATAAGGATATATGAGAACATATCCCAACATAAGAAGATGTAAATTAAAAGACATAACAAAAAGAAGTCTTTTTATTTAAGTGGATGGTGAAAGGTCCCCTTACTGATTTGGGTAACTCTCGAAACATACACCCCATGCAAGAAGGGTCATAAAATGAAGATGTAAATACCCATAAATGAAATTATATTACTCAAAGAGTATAATAATAGGATGTATATACACCACTAAAAGGAAATGGTGGTATATGTAAAATAAATCTCATGGGAATAAAAGTGAGATGGAAATTCCCTTACGAAAACTCGGCAGCCTAACGACGCCACATAAAACATCCAAAAATCGATTTATGAGATAAATAGTGTCTCTCATAATATAAAAATAAAAATTACAGTATTAAGAATATAAAAGAACACCCCCAAACATAAGAAATATGAGCTTAAAATAAATGACCTAAAAGACAGTACTTAAAAAAGAATGATAGAGATAGGATCCCTAACCTCGAGTCCGAGTTGTCTTCTTCGTTTCGTTATATTCATAAATAATAAACCTTGGTTAATTTATAATTTCTTAAGGGAATCCTTTAAATATAATTATTCAGTTCATATCACATATTATAATGTTATAATAAATGGTTAATAATGTGAGTTCATATTAGACGTTTTTGTCGATGTTCGGTACATGAGTAAAAATCAATCTTTTTGGAAAATAATTTTCCATTTAGGTATAAGTACATCATCTCCAGAATAGTTTAAATTATTTAAATATCATATATATCTAGTATATATTCATCTTATACTATTCCATAACATTCGGAGATAATAAAATGAAATGCACCGTTCATGGAGATGGTAGGCCGTACGTACGCATGAACACTACTTTCATTTATTTGTCACATTAATGGAATTAAAACTAAATGAGATATATATGTTATAATTACAGTATAATATATATTTTATATAGGTCACATAAGTTCATTAATTTCATTATTTATACATTCCATGTATTGCATGAACAAGTCACATCACTTGAGAGGGTGGTAGTCCACACTTCCTCAAATAAAATTATCGCATTTGCACAACATTAAAAGCATAAAGGTATGTTTTAAATGTAAAATACTGAAGTATATAATGGAAATAAATATAATATATATCATAAATATATATATTTCCATCATAATGGACACCATGAGAGGTGGTAAGAGAAGATAGAACAATCATCGTTTCGTGAGGCAGTAATTCACCATCCACAGAAACAGTATGTTCTTTAACAATTAGACAGAGGTTTGTGTAAGTGTAGCTCTAATACTTATCATAAAAACATACTAGTATATTTACGATACTGGTTTTGTAAAAAAATAATGTAATAAAAAAAATTTATGGGGTGGAGAAGAAAAATAAAATAAAATAACATTAGGGAAGACTTTACCTTAAAATCGACTTACACCCTTTGGTTTGACCCAAAAGGGTTTCTTGAAGAGCTTTCTGCCTAAGGGAAGGCTTCTATAATGAATAGAGGGATGTAGAGAGATAAAAGGATCAGATTTTGGCTGAGACAATGGCTTGAGAGGTGTGGGTAAGGAGGTACAGGTGGGGTCCTTTTATAAGAGGGAGGAGGGGCACTCTTGGAAAGTCTTAAAAGGTTAAATTATTATAAAATTATTTTCGGATATCAAAGGTCCAAAAATTATTTATTTCTTGGATAAGGTGATAAGGGTTCGATATCCACCCATAGAATAGGTTTTGACAAGTTTATGTCTTATATTTTACATTATATTTTCATTTTATTTAAATCGTTCATTTATGGGGTAATCGCTGCATCATCATCGTGTCATAAATAAATTAATTTATTTAATGTCTAAAAATAATAAAAGAAATAATATGATGTAGGAAATATTTTTAGATTTAAAATGACTATTTATATTAAATAATATGACTTGTATAACCCCATGTAAAACTTGTTTTAGTAAAACAATACTTGTTTCTGACATTTTTATTTTTACTTAAAATAAACAGTTATTAATGTCATTTTCTTACCCAAGTGGCTCCATGGGGACCCCTAGTTGACCCATGGATTGTCTTGGTCTGCCATGACTCATCCAATAAGGTTAGTACATGTGGAAAGGTCATTTCCTATTATTATAACATTATCTTTACCTTAAATTACACTAATTACCTTTAATCGCGATTAATAAAACTTAAAAGATACTATTCACCAAAAAAAATATTTTCATCACAATTAACCAAATTTTACATCCTAATGAAAACCATGTCTATCAGATTTTTGAAATTCAAATCATAGAGGTGGTAAAATTTCCTTTAAATGAAAAATCAGTTTTTTAACTTCCACTTAGTGGTTCACTATTAATCAAAAACTGAAGTTTTTCAGAAAAATACCAAAAATTCACCCTAAGCGATATTTGATTTTCTGAATTCAAAAATGATGTCTGTTTTACAAAATTAAAAACATATAAGTTGAATTATTTAATTTAATAATTAATTCCTGCTGTAAAAACAAATAGCGTGTTTTTATGAAACAAAATATATCAAAATATTGACACTAGTTTAAGTACAATTTCAATGTGAAATTAATTCCAATGACCACCATTGGATTAAATGGTAAAACTATATTATAACTACACTTTAATCACAATTAAAAAGATAATCTATCCATATGATTAAATCAAATTAAAATGAGGTTTTGAATTAAAATACAACATATTCACTAAAAATGATCTTTATTGGAAAAATAAAAAATTTTTACACAAAGTAAATTTTGATGTCCAGATTCTAAAGAAGGATTTTATTTGGTCTAATATAAAATATAAAATTGTCAAAAAGTGTATTTTTAAAAGGGTACTCCATCAAAAGGCTGTTAATCGACCTTTTAAAGAATATTCGAATATTTACTCTTAAAATTGGATTTATTAGCATTTTAAGCCTCTAACATTTATTGGATAAATGTAAAAAATATTTGATAAACATATTTAATCATTTTGTAGTTAGTTCTGTTCATTCCCACCATTAAAATGGCTAGGCGTTAACTACCATTTAAAATAATATTATTTTATTATTAGAGTGCAACGTAAGATTTCAAAGAAGCTTGTTGTTGCATATTGGGTATGCCATCGAGCATAGCGTTTCCTTTAATGTAATATTAATATTTTATACTCAAAAAATTAATAAATTTAAAAAATCCTTATTCTTCATTTACCTGAGGTGTTAAATCCTTCCCCCCTTTTGGGAATTGCATCCTCGCAATTTTAAAATTAGGCTTGGAAACTTCATTGAAAGCCCCACATTGGAAAAGTAGTTCATTAAACAGTCACTTTAAAAGAAAGAAAGTGAAGTAAAAAGGTCACCCGAGTTAATCCATGATAAAATTCCATGTAGGAAATCATGGACATGGAAGTTAAAACAAATGGTCATGTTATGATGGAGAGTGATAGAAAGCATGTTTAGAAGAAAGTTAACCTCCATAAAATCACAAACTGGTGATGGGTTAAACGGTATTTGATTCCCCAGTAAGAAAATATAACATACAACATTTTTGTTTTAAGTTACTTTTCATTGAGGAATTTATTTACAATCTTAACTAAATCCAAAGGAAACATACTTACTTGTCATTTATACTTTCATCTCTTACAAGATTTCTTACACAAACTCATATTTTCTCCAAAAGATGAGTATTTATGATGACTTATTCACATTAAAAGAGATATAATCAACTTCTAGAGAATCACCAAATCCACAAAAGAGAACTATATATTTCCCAGGACATTAGACCTTAACCAAAAACAAAATGTTTAGAACAATATCAGATTATCCACAAAAGGATGATCCTTTATAAAAAAGAAAATCTATTCTTAATCTCCAAAATTTTTCCAGCAAAACCCAAAGTTCAACAAAAACCATTCGATAAACAATTTGACCATAAAATTCTTCAATGTAAACCAAACCAAGCTTAAAACCCAAATATTTATAGGATTTAATCACATAGTCTTCCAAGGAAAATATTAACATTTATCTCCAAATAACATCAGTTTCTCTTTATGTCTCATATTGAAAAGTAATTAACCTAATAATATATCCTCCATGATAGGTAAATATTTTCCTAGAAAACCCAAAATCAACATATTCTTGGTTCATAAAATTATATAACTGACAAGAATTTTTCATACTAACAAGGGACTTCATGTAGTCTAGTGGTAGGTGATAAATACCAGTTGCACTTTGGTTGTGGGTTTGATTCCCACAGCTTTGTCCGACGTGACGGGTTGTCACATGGTCTGCGTGTTGTCCTTTTTCCAAAACTATATAATTCTTAAAACATTCCCAAAAAAAAGATAAAATCTTCAAAAATAACCATAACATAATTTAACCTCAATTTTTCCTCATGACTTTAATCTTCCATCATATAGTAACCCATAATTACCTAAAAAGTAAGGATCATATAAACCCTAATGGTTACCATTATAATTATTACCTGAACTTCCACATCGATTTGGTTCTCTCATACATGATGCATCAGAGAACTCACCAAGGTTCAAGTGGTTAATCATGACTCCTTAATAGTTGGTTTAAAATAATCACAAGATTCCTCATTGAATCCCCCATTTCATCCGGTCTCTTAATCAGAGAACCGCCACAGTTTCCTTCAAACCCTTTGTCACTTCGGTGCCTTCTAGACCCATCCATTTACTAAATCCAAAAATGTCAATGTGAGTATATAAAAAAAATTATCATTTACTAATGAGGATGATAAACACTAAGATATACATACTCATTCACTTTATATAAAACTATAACTCTTTCTGAAATTCTAACCATTATGGTAATGACACTTATACTTAGAGAATACCCTGACCTCTAAATTTATCTAAACTAACCATTGATACCAACTATAAGGACTCGGCCATAAAACCTTACATAATCATGAATTAAATGAATAATTAAAATAGAGAATCTTTTCAGGTTTATAGTTTTAGAGAATTAGGGTATAACTATTACATATCAAAATATAACAAAGTAGACACTTATACTATGTTTCTATAAACTAAAAACTCTTAAAAAGAAACATGTGTAGTTTCATGTTTTAGATATCATGCCTTTCCATGATCAAATCCTTGACCCTATTCATCTTTATGTCCTATGGAAACCATATCAAAATCATGGGATTGGCATAA
Organism: Viscum album; assembly: GCA_963277665.1. NCBI lineage: Eukaryota > Viridiplantae > Streptophyta > Magnoliopsida > Santalales > Viscaceae > Viscum > Viscum album. The sequence continues at coordinate 1,016,512,036 of OY728153.1, read as the reverse complement.
AAAGACCAGTAAAGGATACCCAAAGAAGGAAACCTTTTAGTTTTTCAAAACAACAAGTAAACTATGAATACTTTATCAAAGTAATACTTTTCAGCTTTAGGAAGTAGTAAATACTCTTCACTGAATAAAAGACCACCACTTATCATTTGTAACCAAAAGATTACTATAAACCCATATAAAAATTAGATAACATATAAAGGTAACTTTGAAAAAACATACTTAAATGGAATAACCATACGGTCGACTTCCAAAAATATCACTACATGGAATAGCTATACGACCGACTACCATACGCAATGCATTGGAGGTTATAACATAAAAACCATCCTAGTATTCATAGAATCGCCCCTCATATGGTTTATCATGTAACCACCAGTCAAATTTCCATGTACCATCATAAAATCATAATACATAAAACAAATACAATGGAAAGAAAACATTTCCACATTTCGATCTCAATATATCACATAAATATATTGACATAACAAATCCATTATAAAAACAATTTTCAATACCAAAATACATAAAAGATTATATGGTATTTATTTCATTTTAAAAACATTACTCTTGTTGAGGAAGCCAAATATCAAATAATACCTGCGGCGGCGGAAAGTTCATTATCACCGCGTACGTTAAAAAGAAACATAGTTTTTGTCGTTTAGGAAAATGCATTGTATAAAAAAGATTCCTTTTGAGTAGAAGTCCAAGGGGTTTATATAGTGTATGAAATAATGTCATCTATTAGAATAAAATATTCCTCAATGAAAGGATATTGAGACGAAGTCCCAAACACAGACGATATCCTTTGATTAATGATAAATCAATTACATAATTATGTGTTACAAAATAATACACCAAATATAAGTGGATATTAAGTGTAAAAAAATAGGAGGTCATTCACACATATTCATGTAACGACATATTCATGGAGTACATGTTTAACCCAAATAATCAAAATTCGGTTAAGAAGTTCCCTTGCTAAAATCCGACAGCCTAACGGCGTCACTTCAAAATATAGAAAATGAGTTGATGAGAGATAAAAAAGGTATCTCATCAATTTTACATTAAATTTATCGAAATAAGGATATATGAGAACATATCCCAACATAAGAATATTTAAATTAAAATACATAACAAAAAGAATTATTTTTAAAGAAGAGGAGGGTGAAAGGTCCCCTTACCAATTTGGGTAACTTTCGAAATGTGCACCCCATGGAAGAAGGGTCATACCATGAAGATGTAAATACCCTTAAATTAAATTATATTACACAAAGAGAATAATAATGGGAAGTATATACACCAATCAATTTAAATGGTGTCAAATGTATCATAAATCTCACGAGAATAAAAGTGAGATGAAAAATCACTTACAAAAACCTTGCAGCCTAACGATGCCATTTAAAACTTCCAAAAATGGATTTATGAGATAAAATAGGGTCTCTAATAATATTAACATAAAAAGTAGAGTATGATAAATATAAAAGAACATCCCCAAACATAATAAATATGATCTCAAGAGAAATGACATAAAAGAGAGTACTTAAAAAGAAAGATAGAGGTAGGATCCCTTACCTCAAGTCTGACATGTCTTGTTCGTTTCTTTATATTCATGAATAATAAACATTGGTAAATTTATAATTTCTTAAGGAACTCCTTTAAAAAATATTATTAAGTTAATATCACATAATATAAGGTTATAAAAATTGGTTAATAATGTGAGTTCATATAAGACGTTTTTGTCAATGTTTGGTACATGAGTAAAAATCGAACTTTTTGGAAAAGAATTTTTCATGTTGGTATAAGTAAATCATCTCCAGAATAGTGTAAATGATTTAAATATAATATATATCCAGTATATATAATTTTATACTATTCCATAACATTCTAAGATAAGAAAATGAAATGCACCGTTCATGGAAAGGGTAGGCCGTACGTACGCATGAACGCTACTTTCATTTCTTTGTCATATTAATGTAATTAAAACTAAATGAGAGAGATATATATATATATATATATATTACAATTCCAGTATAATATATATGTTATATAGGTCACATATGTTCATCAATTTCATTCTTTATACATTTCATGTATTGCATGAACGAGTCACATCACTTGATGGGGCGGTAGTCCACACTTCCTCAAATGAAATTATCGCATTTGCACAACATGAAAAGAATAAAGGTATGTTTTAAATGTAAAATACTAAAGAATATTGAAGAAATAAATTTAATATATATAATAAATAAATATTGTTCCATCATAATGGCTGCCATGAGAGGAGTTAGGAGAAGATAGAACAATCATCGTTTCGTGAGGCAGTAATTCTCCATCCACGGAAACAACATGTTCTTTAACCATTAGACGGAGGTGTGTGTAAGTGTAGCTCGAATACATCTCATAAAAACATCACAGTATATTGAAGATACTGATGGTGTTACAAAATAAAGGATTAAAAAGAGTTTAGGAGGTTGGAAAAGAAAAATATAAGAAAATAACATTAGGGAAGACTTTACCATTAAATCGGGTAACTCCCCTTGGTTTAAACCAAAAGGGTTTCTTGAAGGGATTTATGCCTAAGGAAAGACTTATAAGATGAATAGAGGTATGTTGAGAGATAAAATGATCAGAGTTTTTCACAGCCAATGGCCTGAGAGATGTGGATAAGGAGGTAGAGGTGGGGACCTTTTATAAGAGGGAGGAGGGGCACTCTTGGAAAGTCTTGAAAAGTTACATTATTATAAAATGATTTTCAGATATAAAAGGTCCCACATTTATTTATTTCGAGGATAAGGTGATAGGGTTCGAAATACACCCATCCAATAGGTTTTTGACGTGTGTATGTCTTAGATTTTACATTAGATTTTCATTTTATTTGAATCGTTCATTAATGAGGTAATCACTGCATCATCATGGTGTCATAAATAAATTCATTTATTTATTGTCTAAGAATTATAAAAAAATTAAATGACATAGGAAATATTTTTGTATTTCCAATGACTATTTATAGTAAAAAATATGACTTGTATAAGCCCATGTAAAATTTTTTTTAGTAAAACAATACACATTTTTGACATTTTTATTTTAACTTAAAATAAAAAGTTGTTAGTCATTTTCTTACCCAAGTGGCTCCATGGAGTCCCCAAGCTGACCCATGTATTGTCTTGGTCGGCCATGACTCATCCAATAAGGGTAGTATATTTGTCAAGGTCATTTCATATGATTAAAATATTATCTTTACCTTAAATTACAATAATTACATTTAATCGCAATTAATAAAACTTAAAAGTTACTATTCACCAAAAAATATTTTCATCCCATTGAACCAAATTTTACATCGTAATGAAAACCATGTATGTAGGATTTTTGAAATTCAAATCACAGGGTGGTAAAATTTCATTTAAATGAAAAATCAGTTTTTTAACTACCACTTAGTGGTTTCACTATTCATCAAAAATTGAAGTTTTTCAGAAAAATACCAAAAATCCACCCTAAGCTATATTTGATATTCTGAATTCAAAAATGATGTCTATTTTAAAAAATTCAAAACATATAAGTTTAATTAATTAATTTAATAATTAATTCCCGCTGTCAAAACAAATAGTGTGTTTTTAAGTAACAAAATATATCAAAAGATCGACAGTAGTTTAAGTCCAATTTCAAGGTGAAATTAATTACAATGACCAACATTGGATTAAATGGTAAAAATATATTCTAATTAAACTTTAAACCCAATTAATTAGATAATATATACATATTAATAAATCATATTAAAATGAGGTTTTGAGTTAAAATACAACATTTTCACTAAAAATGATCTTTATCAGAAAAATAACAAAAATTTACACAATGTAAATTTTGATGTCCAGATTATACATAATGATTTTATTTAGTTCAATATAACATATAAAATTGTCAAAAAGTGGATTTAAATAGGGTTCGACATCAGAAGGTGGTTAATCGACCTTTTAATGAATATTCAAATATTTATGCTTAAAATTGGATTCATTCGCATTTGAAGCCTCTAAAATTTATTGGATAAAAGTAAAAAATATTTGACAAACATATTTAATCATTTTTTAGTTAGTTATATTCATTCTCTCCATTACAATGGCTAGGCGTTAACTACCATTTAAAATTAAATAATTTTATTATTAGACTGCAACGTAAGATTTCAAAGAAACTTGTTGTACGCCATCGAGCATAGCGTTACCTTTAAAGTAATATTGTTATTTTTTTCTAAAAAATTAATAAATATGAAAAAGTTATACTCTTCATTTATCCGGGGTGTTACATTACATGTGTTATTGTTGTCATTTATTGTAATGACCCGAGTATTTATAGAATAATTCTATGGATTTCAATTAATAGTTATGAAAAATATATTAATTTAATTTTTAATGGGATTCTATGTTCTATGGTGTATCGGACATGAAACTTTGGGTTCCTCTGAAATCTCATATTGCAAAAAGGCCTAAGTCATACTGAATTATAATAACATAATAATATTATTTTAAATGCTAGAAAACTCCTCACAGCTTTATAGGAGGTAAGGAACCTAAAACCATATTATGATTAAAAATGTGTGTTACATGTTATTAAATTTATCCAATAAAATTAAGAGGCTTAAAATGAGAATGTATCCAATTTTAAGCATAAGTACTCTAATATTTTTTAAATGTAGTTTTACCACCTTTTGATGGAAAACACCTTTTAAATGCTATTTTTTTCAATTTTATATGTTCCATTTGAAAATATAATCTTATTCTTTGGAAGTGGGACATCAAAATTTAGTTTGGGTAAATTTATGGTATTTTTCTAATAATGTTCGTTTTTTAAAAAGATTGAAAAATATTGTGTGTTAAGTCAAAATTATCTTTTCATATGATTTATTTATATGGTTAGATTATCTGTTTAATTGGTTTTAATGATTAATTAGATTAATTTGTTAAAATTTAATCCAATTATGGTCATTGTAAATAATTTCACTTATTAATTAGACCTAAACACATGTCAATCTTTTGATAGATATTATTTTGTAAAAATATACTTTTTGATTTTGACAATAAAAATTAATATTAAATTAATTTATAGAACTTTAATGTTTTTAATTTGAAAAAATGGATTCCAAATTTGGAATAATAAAGTCCAAATTCTGTGAATAGATAATTTATATTTTTTATCTTTAGTAAATATTTTATTTTCAATGGTTAAATGGTCAATATGGTAAATAACAGTATAAAATAATATTATAATAAAATTAAATTACCCCAACGCATGTCCCAGTCTTATTGGATGAGATATTTCAGACTATGGGCATCTTTTGGTTGATTTTAGGACACCATGGATCCACTTTTAAGTCACAATGACATTTTATAAAAATTAATTAAAAGTTATTGAAAATGTAACATAAACATATATATTTTAGTAAAACAATTATATATGGGGTTATATAACTGACATTTTCGATAAATAAAAGTCATTTAAAATATAAAAATATTTACTAAATCATGTAATTTTTCTTATAATTTTTAAATTTCAAAAAAAATAAATTTAATTATGACAAAATGGTGATGTGGTGATTACCTTGTTAATGAATGATTTAAATAAACGAGATTATAAATATTAAAATAGATTTATTTTTAAAATTTTTATTCCTTTCAAGAATTTTTTTTTGATTTCGACATGTTATATTTTAATTAAGGATGTGTTTTACAAATAATCATGTTGTTCAATTTATAAAATGTCATGATATAAATAGTATAAAAATTGATATAAAATAGTTTTAAAGTCAATTAATAATTTATTAAATGACATAATAGTTCTAAAAATATAAGATTCTTCCAAATGACATATTTAATGTTTAAATAGTTATTAAAGATCCATTTCTGGGTCTCTTTTTATTTTATAGTAACTATGGTAACCATATACAATATGACATGGTAAAAGATAAATAAGTTTACTAAGGGTTAAAGCTAAATGACAAGTTTAATTATGAAACTAATACTTGTCTAAAAAATATTTTATATGGGGATTTAGACTAATACTAATATTATCTTAGAAATATATAACTTTTTTGTTAATATAATTCAGAAATAAATTAATAATAAAATAATATTTTCATGCTTTCCAAAAGTACCACTCTTCCCTCTTATAAAAGGACATCTCCTCTAACCCTTCTTTACACCTGTAAAGCCACCTTGGCTCATCAAAAATCATCCAAAAAAATCTCCCACCATCCCTAAATTTTACCACGTAGCCCTCCCCTTGGAATAAGTCAATTAAATATATACCTTTGTCTCAATTCAAAAGAAGTTACCCGATTTGAGGTAACATATTCTCTCAAGTTTTTTTCCTTTATTTTTCTTCTCCACTCCCTATGATTTTCTTATTATTTGTTTATATAACAACACTTGTATACTAAATATAATAGGTTTTTGTTATGAGAATTATTTTAAATAAACTTACAAAAACATACATCTAAAGGATGTGAACATATTGTTTCTGTGTATGGTGAACTACTACCTCACGAAACGATGATTATTTTATTTTCCCCAACCACCTCTCATGGGGGTAATTATGATAGAAATATAATTATATATGATATGTATTATATTTATTGAATATCTATTATAATATAATTCTCTTTTAGAACATACTCTTTTTCTTTTAATGTTGTATACATATGATAATTTCATCTGAAAAAAGTGCGAATTACCTCCCCCTCAAAGTGGTATGAATCGTTTATACTATATATGGAATGTATAAAGGATATAATTTATTAACCAATAGAAAATATATAACACAGATATTATAGAATAATTATAATATACCTATGTATCATTTATTTTTCATTCATTAAAATATTGAGAAGAAATTAAAGTTGTGTTCATGTGTACGTATGACTTACCATCTCCATGAACTGTGCATCTCATTTCTTATATAAAATTTATATGGGAAATTATAAATACATATATTATGGATATATATAATATATATGATATCTAAATCATGAACAAAATTATGGAGATAATATAATTTTGACCACATGTACAATTTGTAATTATAACAAGTTCATTTTTTACTCAAGTTTCGAACATCAAAAAAAAGTCAGATATGAACTCAAAAAGTTAACTAATTGATATATCAAGGTAATAAGTGATAAAAAGGGATAATAAAAATGAAAAGTTTATAATGAAAATAAAAATTAAATTAAGTTTATTATTCATGAAATTAAATAATGAATGAGTCAACATAGACATGAGGTAAGAGACTTTGTCTCAATCTCTTTTCATTGAAGAAAATTTAGATTTATACATGACTTGATTTTATACGAGGTATAAACACATTTTTATTTTAATTTCATTCGAAGGGAATCATTTTCTATATAGGTTTCTACTAAATTACAAAGGTAATGATACTTTTAATGTATGTAGTGACAACGTCATTTCCGTCACTGCGGGCATTATTTGATATTTGGATTCCTTGACAAGTCATGATGTTTTTAAATGTAAAATAAATACCATATACCCTTTTTACATATTTTGGTATTGAAAATGGGTTTTAAAGTTGATTTATTATTTTAATATCTTGAAATTATTTATTTTTGTTTCAAATGAAATTTATGTTTGAAATGTTGATATTTGGAATCCATTATGTGTGATGATTATGTAATGGTACCCGAACATTTGACGGGAGGTTACGTGATAAAAAAATGATGGGTGGTTCCTTGATAAAAAAAGGATTTGTGGTTATGTTATAACCTCCAATATAATGAACCATACATTACATACAATGTTAGTACTTGAAAATTGAAGTACACTTATTACATCATATAACAAAACCATGAAACGACCGTATAGGTATAGTGTCTTTAGAAACTGGGAAACATAAACAACTGGTTCATAAAGCGTCTACACTATCTCCCCTTTATTTCATCATATCTATAATCCCATTTGGCATATCATACTTAATAACTTTCTTCCTAACCTGGGGAAATAAAACATACAAAAGGGTGAGCTCAAATGATCAGTAAGGGTAAACAAAAGAAATATCAATCACATCATATTCATAAGAACATAACATTTTGGAAATCTTAACCTGCAAAAGAGATCATAATTTCATAAAATGGGATAACATGTAGTAGTGAATTGTAATCCCAGAAATCATAAAAAACATGAAACTTTGTGGAATACACACATAATCATAGATAATCATTTCTTATTAGTCAAGACTCGTTTCCAAGACTATCTTAGTGGACAAAGTCCATTTCTGAACCGAGTTCACTCCTCGTTTCAGTCCTGTTTCACTGAACCAGTTTAACCTGCTGTTCCAGCCATGTCTATCTCATGAGATATAAGATCTTTACCCAATTCATTGTACGGAGATATAGGCCCCACCCTTCTCATAATGATACCATTCATATGTGTGCCACAAAATCAAAAATCATACATCATTGCATAACCAATGTAATAAAAATGGGAATCTTAGACATCATTCCATCATAACATAATCCATATAAGATAAAAGGACATCATAAAAATAATTCCATCATAATATAATCAAATATATGTAAAAATAGGTATAGAAATAGAACCCTATAATATCATAAATGGAAAATAATTTTGATAAAAAACATGAACTCCATTCTTGAGGAAAATACTCTTTCTACTTCAAAAACATTTTTCCTTTATTAACATGTCATAAAATTTTAAACTAAAAGAATTTGATTAAAAATAAACTTGAAAACTTGTAAAGGAATATTCTTGGAAATAATGTTTTAAAAATATATTCATTCCGTATAAGTTAAGAAAAACAGTCTTCTCGTACTTTTGTCGAAAAAGTCAAAAAGTACCTCGTACAAAAAACAACATAAGATTCCTTTCATATCTTTTACTAAAAACTCACCAAATGGTAAAATTGGATATTAACTATTGTATAAGGATATAAAAATTACTTATTGAGGAAACATGGATGTGGATGATAAATATTCCCTAGTAAATTCTGAAGTATAAACAATCTCGGATAAAAATTGAGATTGTGAGATTTTCCCTTACCATAGGTCCGATTTGCTTCGTAAGAGTCTGAAACTCTTGTATAATGATTTAAATAATGGAATTGACTTATTCCAGAATCATACTCATTGTTATGATATCATATATGGTCATATTCTTAGCTTCTTATTAGTAGTATTTCATTGTTACTTGTTATTTGGGTGTTTATTGCTTTTTGTTCTTATGCGTGTTTTGTCGAATAAATTCTTATTCATCATTTTGGGTTATAGATACCTCATTTCCAGAATGGTATTAGTGTAATATATATCATATTTTTTCATTCAATTCCTTTATATAATCATTATGAAATGAAGATCATGTAGAACGAGTCGGATCACATCGTGGATACGATAGGCCGTACATACGCACGAGCGATGATATCGTTCCCATGATCGTGGAATAGTATTGGAGTTTATGTATACTATTTAAGAATCAATATAACTTTACAATAATCATGTATAGTTATTATTTACACCATCATACCCATCCAAGTACGGTGGTGGTGGAAAATAGATTACACCACGTCGTGGAAATAGTATTCCGTACGTACGCACGCGCGAGGATTTCGTTTTCCGTATGATAGATAGATGGTGAACTAGGGCTGTTTCATAATTATAATAACAAATACGTATATGAGTGATACTGATGTTATTAATTCATAATGAACCAACTAAAGAAGAAGAAGTGGAAGAATAAATAAAGTTGACAGAATCGATAATGGACATTACCTCTTCTTTGAAGCGCTTCTTTGAGACCTCCTTTTAGGGCACTAAAATTGGTCTTTGAAGAAGACCATAACCTCTAGGATGTTTATAGGGAAGTGGAGAGGAGAAATTGGCAGGGGTTGGCCGAGCATGAAGGCTCAAAGTGGTGTGACGAATAGAGGAAGGAGGTGCCCTTTTATAAGGGAGGAGAGGGGCACCCTTGGAAAAACAAAAAACATTATATTATTATAAATTCATATTCGGTTTTAAATAGCTCTAAATTGATTTATTTTGAAGCTATGTTGGGGATGGGTCGAAATCCTATCATCCAATATAATTTTTACAAGTTTAGTTTACTGTTTTAACCCTATCATTTAGATTTAACTTTAAGTTAGATAACTTTTCTTTTACCGTGTCTTTTTGTGTTCTTACACTATAATGTAAATAAAATTACTATAAAAAGACAAACGAACACAAAGTTGTTTATTATTAATATATATAACCTTCTCTATGTCATTTTCCCAAAATTATATTTTTAGGAGTAAAATAAAAATTAATAATATAATATTTGTTTTAAAAACTATTATACGTCAATTTTGAAACTATTTAGTAATTGATTTTTGTGATAATCATAACAGAATGATTATTTCTAAAAACGTTACTTAAATCAATAATAACATGTCATATTAACCTAGAAATTTAGTGTAATTTATAAAAAGTCTCAAATAACATTTTTAAGTATTTATAACATCAATTATGTCAATATTTCATTAATAAGATAATTACTGCATCATCTTTGTGTCATAAATAAATTAAATTATTTAATGTCTAAAAATTACAAATAAAATACCGATATGTATGAAATCTATTTATCTTTCTAATGAATATTTATAGTCGAATTTATCTCATGTATAACCCTATATTAATAATTATTTACTTATTAAACTTTGATTTTAACTATTTTAACCCTTCTTTAAATAAATTAATAATAAATGTCCTAATCTAATCGAAGTGGGCCTAAATGGTCATATTTTATTCCTAAGGTTGTTTTTGGTTGAATTACACTTATCCAATGAAATTAGGACAAGTGTTAAGGTAATAATAATATCATTTTTAAACTTAATTACCCTATTTACTTTTAACCATGGTAAATAAAAGTAAAAACTTACTATTCACCAAAAATTATTGTCATCTCATTGAACCACATTTTAATTATTGACATCAATCGTGTCTCTTAGATTTTTGAAATTCCACTCACAGAAGCGGTAAAATTATGTTTTATGTAAATTTGCAAATTCTCCTAGTAGGTGGGTAAAAGACAGTGAAACGTTCAATAAAATTTTTATATATCTAAAATTATTATAAAATTACTCCAATGAATTACATTGAACTTATATAGGTATTATGTATCAATTTTGATCTAAAATAAATTATTATTTAAACAAAATTTCGGTTTTTAAATAGTAACCCAGTGTTTTCACTATTCATCAAAAATTGAATGTTTCCAGAAAAATACCAAAATTTCACCCTAGGCTAATTTAAATATTCCGAATCCAAAAACGAAGTCCATTTTGAAAAATAAAATTTAAAAAATTTCCAAAAAATTGGTTATTACTATTCATAACGGCTAGTTTTAATAATAATTTAATAGCATATCATTTTTTAGTGAAACTCGGTATTGCGTACGATGCAAGCTGTCAAGGAAGGTCGCGATTGCGTCTAAAGAAATCCAAGCTAGTGTTGTGTGTAGTGAAATATTCCTTTGATGATATATATAAAACAAAAAACAAAATATTTCTTATAAAAGTCTCGGGTGTTACATTCTACCCCCCTTAAAATGAATTTCGCCCTCGAAATTCATCACATGTAAGAAACAGATGAGGATACCTCTTTCTCATCATATCCTCAAGATCTCATGTAGCTTCTTCTAATTGGTGGTTCCACCATAAAACTTTCACCAAGTGAGTGGTCTTGTTCCGTAGGAATTTTTCACAACGATCAAGAATCTTTGTCAGCTGTTATTCATAAGAAAGATCTTGTTCCAGCGGTACAACTTCTGAGCTGAGTACATGTGAAGGATCAGGTATGTACATTCTCAGGAGATATACATGGAACAAATTGTGAACTTGAGAGAGATTTGTTGGAAGCACCAATCGGTAAGCTACCTTCCCAACACGATCCAGTATTTCGAAAGGACTGATATACCTAGGGCTCAGCTTTCCCTTCTTTCCAAATATAATTACTCTCTTCCAAGGAGATATTGGTAAGAACACTTTATCACCCACTTCAAACTCTAAGTCTTTCTTCGGTTGTCAGCATAACTTTTTTTGTCAACTTTGAGCTACTCTTATGTGTTGTTTAATAGATCGAACCTTTTCTGCCATCTCATCAACAAGATCGGGTCCTAATAGCTTTCTTTCCCCAACTTCATCCCAGCAAGTTGGAGTCCTGCATTTATTTCCAAAGAGAGCTTCATAAGGAGCCATCTGAATACTGGAGTGAAAGATATTATTATAAGAAAATTCTACCAAAGGTATGTGTTGATCCCAACCACCTTTGAAATCCATAGAGCAAGCTCTCAACATATCTTCTAGAGTTTGAATTGTCCTCTCAGACTGACCGTCTGTCTGAGGATGATAAGCAGTGCTGAAACTCAACTCTGTATCCAGAGTATGCTGAAGACTTCATCAGAACTTTGAGGAAAACCTCGGATCCCGATCAGATATAACAGAAAGTGGTACTCCATGCAATCTTACCACTTCCATTACATATATCCTAGAAAGCTGATCCAGAGAGAAATCCTCTCTAATAGAAATTAAGTGTGCAGACTTTGTAAGATGATCAACTATGACTTAGATAACATTATTTCCTTTGGATGTTTTAGGAAGTCCTGTGACAAAGTCCATAGTGATGTTTTCCCAGTTCCATTCGGGTATGTGTAATGGTTGTAACATCCTCTTAGAATTTTGTCTCTCATCTTTAACTTTCTGACTAACCAAGCATCGAGAGACATATTCAACAACATCTCTTTTCATTCCATCCCACCAGAAGTACTCTTTCAGGTCCCTATACATCTTCGTGCTTCCAGGATGAATAGAGAATGAAGAACTATGAGCCTCATCCAGCAGCTCCTTCTTTAATTCAGGGATGGTAGGAACACAAACCCGATTCATGAACTTTATTATCCCATCACAATCAAGGTTGAATTCAGGAACATTTCTCACTTTCTTTTGTAACTCTATATCTTCATTCTGTGACTTTTCAATCATAACATGCATATATGGTTGAACATTCATTTGAGAAAGATACGATTTTCCCCTTTCATTATAATTCCGAGATCCATCCATTGTAAATCCATAAATATTGGATCTTTTGTGATCCTCGTCATGGATAAACTGGCATGGCCTTGTCAACTTAATGCATCTGCCGCCTTGTTTGCTTTCCCAGGGTGGTAATGAATTGAGCAGTCGTAATCCTTAATCGGCTCCAACCATCTTCTTTAGCACATATTCAGCTCCTTTTGTGTGAAAAATATACTTTAAACTTTTATGATCAGTATAAATGTCACACCTTTCTCCATAAAGATAATGCCTCCAAATCATTAATGCAAAGATTACCGCAGCTAACTCCAAATCATGAGTTGGGTAATTTTTCTCATGGATTTTCAACTGTCGTGAGGAACAAGCTATCACAATATCATTTTTCATAAGAAAACACCCCAATCCCTTCTTAGATGCATCACTGTAGATCACAAACCTTTCTCCACTACAAGGTAGTGTGAGCATAGGTGCACTGGATATCCTTCTTTTCAACTCCTTGAAATTCTCTTCACATTCCTCTATCCAAACAAACTTAACTCCTTTCTGAGTCAACTTGGTGAGTGTATTAGATAATCATGAGAAATCATTCACAAAACATCAATAATATCCAGACAAACCAAGAAAACATCATATCTCAGTTACTGTTGATGGTCTCGACCATCTTTCGATAACCTCTGTTTTTTGCTGGATCCATATATATCCCCTCTTTTGAGATTATGTGACCTAGAAATGAAAATTTTTGAATCCAAAATTCACACTTGGTAAATTTGGCATAAAGATTCTCCTTTCTCAGGGTCTTCAATTAATTCTCAAGTTATCTTGATGTTCTTCCTTGTTCTTTGAATATACAAGAATATCGTATATAAAGACTACCACAAACTAATCATGATAGTCTCTATAGACTCTATTCATTAGATCTATGAAGATATCAGGGGCATTAGTAATACCAAATGGCATCACTATAAATTCATAGTGTCCATACCTTGAATGGAAATCTGTCATTGGTATATACTCCCTTTTGAACCATAATTGATGATCTCCTGAATGAAGATCAATCTTGGAAAATTATTGAGCTCCGCGTAGTTGGTCAAATAAGTCATCAATGCGTGGGAGAATATATTTTTTCTTGATAGTTCTCTTTTTAAGTTCTCGATAATCAATGTAGAGTCTTATTGATCCATCTTTATTCTTAACAAACAGAATAGGTGCTCCCCAAGGTGGCGCACTATGGTGTATGAACCCCTTATCAAGATTCTCTTCGAGTTGCTTCTTCAATTCCTGAAACTCAATTGGGGCCATTCTATAAGGTGTCTTTGAAAAAGGTAAATCACCTGGTACAAGTTCTATTGAAAACTCAACTTCACGATTTGGAGAAAGACCTGGAAATTCCTCTGAAAAGACATCATCAAACTCCCGTACAATGGGAATATTGTTAATCATGATTTTCTCACCAACCATTTGAGATAAATAACCTTCATTTATTGGAATCAAGACCCATAAGATTGAAGAAATTTCCACTGGAAGGTTATGTTCATCCTTGCGTCGATAGAAAATCATAGATTGATTTGTAATATGAAATGTGACTTCCCTTTTTTGGAAATTGATATGATCTCTATATAAAGAAATCTAATCCATGCCTAGAATAACATCAAATTCCACTATAGGAAGGATCACAAGATTCGCAGGAAGCACTTTCCCACAAACATTAATCGGAGAAGAATTATAAACTTTTGATGTGACTATTGTGCCATTAGGGGTTGTCACAGCTGACCCAACATCTAATTGTTGAGGTAATACGGTGATAGCCTTAGAAAATTATTCAGAAATAAATGAGTGGGTGGATCCAGATTAAAAAAAACATTTTCTACTTTAGAGTGGATGGTAAGTGTACCTTTCACCACTTCGTTATCATATTCCACATTGATGATAGAAATTGCATGTGACATTCCTTTGTCTTTAGCCTTATGAGTTTGTTGAAGTTGATCATCATCTACAATCCTTGGATTAGGGAATTGATTGGCATAATTCCCCATTTCCTTTCACTTGTAACATTGAAGTGTAGGAGGTGCACTCTGTGTAGCCTTTTCATTGTTTGCATCACTAGACATCTTCTTCCCATCCTTGTGGCATTAAAATGGCTGATGACCTTCCTTTCCACATTTGAAACATTTACTTGTCCTGTTAAGACAACTCCATCCATGTTTCTTTCCACACATTGTGCATAAGGGAAAAATCATCTTCTTTTGAGTGTTCTCTTTAGATTTTCCTTTGAATTCCATTTTCCTCTTCTTATCAAACCCATATGACTGATGGGTTACTCCAATCTCAGTCTCAACTTTGAGAGCACATCTAACGATTTCCTCATAGATATTGAAGTCCCTTATGGCTAAAAACCTTCATAGACTTGGTTTTAAGCCACTAAAGAATCGATTGATCTTACTCTCAGGTTGGATAATAATACAAGAAGCATACCATTCATGATTTGTAAAATTAGATTCATAGTTACCAACAGATTTATCATCCTTTTTCTTTAGTTCAAGGGACTCCTTCTCCATCTTTGTTCAGAGAATATGAGGGAAGTACTTATTGAGAAATAAGTTCATGAACTCTTCCCATTCTGTGGACTCAATTTCATTCCTTTGCCTTGTATTCTTAATAAGATTCCACCACTGATCAGCATCACCTTCCAAACGATACACTAATAAGACGAATTTATCATGTTTAGAACATTGAAGAACTAAAAATATCTTTTTAGAAGTACTGATCCATTGTTCAGCAACTAATGGATCAGTAGACCCGCTGAATGAAGGTGGACACTGTCTCATGAAGGATTCAACAGAATGTTGCTCCTTCTTTTTCTCATTTATAAGTCCTGCATGATTCATATCTTGAGAATGTTGTGTGATAATGGCTACAAGATTTTTCATTCCAGCTCCAATAACGTTTGGTTTCTCAGCGGGACAATCATTGCATTTCCCGTCGCATTCCGCATTAACACGGTTCTTTCGGGTTCCAGCCATTGACTAAAACCAAGAAGAATAGTGTGATCAACACTAATTATAATAGGAAAACCACATAATCAAGAATAAAATTTCACACTTAAGGTCTTATCATAGGTTATTCAACGCCATTTCTAAAACACTAATATTGTGTTCTATGCTTAGACTTATCCCAAGGATTCTTACTAAGGCTTTCACATCCTAGTTTCCAAAGGTTGACTATACCTTTCCTCTGATACCAACTATAACGACCCATACTTTACATAAAATGTTAGTACTTCAAAATTGAAGTACACTTATTACAACATATATCAAAACCACAAAATGACCGTATAGGTATAGTGTCTTTAGAAACTGGGAAACATAAACAACTGGTTCATAAAGCGTCTACACTGTCTCCCATTTATTTCATCATATCTATAGTCCCTTTTGGCATATCTTACTTAATAACCTTCTTCCTGACCAGGGGAAAGAAAACATACAAAAGGGTGAGCTAAAATTCTCATTAAGGGTAAACAAAAGAAATATCAATCACATCATATTTATAAGAACATAACATTTTGGAAATCATTACCTATAAAAGAGATCATAATTTCATAACTTGGGATAAATCATAGTAGTGAAATTTAATCCCAATAATCATAACTTAAAAAATGAAACTTTTTGAAATACACACATAATTATATATAATCATTTTTTATTAGTCAGGACTCATTTCCAAGACTATCTTAGTGGAAAAAGTCCATTTCTGAACTGAGTTCACTCCTCGTTTCAGTCCTGTTTCACTGAACTGGTTTAACCGGCCGTTCCAGCCATGTCTATCTCATGAGATATAAGATATTTACCCAATGAATTGGAGGGAGATATAGGTTCCACCCATCTCATAATGATATCATTCTTATGTGTGCCACAAAATCAAAAATCATACATCATTGCATAACCCATGTAATAAAAATGGGAATCTTAAACATCATGCCATCATAACATAATCCATATAAGATAAAAGGACATCATAAAAATAATTCCATCATAATATAATCAAATCGATGTAAAAATCGGGATAGAAACAGAATCCTATATTATCCTAGATGGAAAATAATTTTGATAAAACACTTGAACTCTATTCTTGAGGAAAATATCCTTTCTACTTCAAAAACATTTTTCATTTCTTAACATGTCATAAAATTTTGAACTAAAATAATTTGATTAAAAATAAACTTGAAAACATGTAAAGTAAGATTCTTGGAAATAATGTTTTAAAAATCCATTCATTCCGTATAAGTTAAAAAACAGCCTTCTCGTACTTTTGTCGAAAAAGTCAAAAAGTACCTCGTACAAAAAATGACAAAAGATTGCATTCATATATTTTACTAAAAACTCACTGATGGGTAAATGTGGATATAAAATAATTTAGAAGGATATAAAAATTACATATTGAGGAACCATGTATGTGGATGATAAATATTCCCCAGTAAATTCTGAAGTATAAACAATCCCGGATAAAAATTGAGATTGCGAGATTGTCCCTTACCTTAGGTCCGATTTTCTTCGTAAGTGTCTGAACCACCTGTATAATGATTTTAAATAATGTCATTGACTTATTCAAGAATCAAACTCATTTTTATGATATCATATATGCTCATATTCTTAGCTTTGTATTAGTAATATTTCATTGTTACTTGTTATTATGGTGTTTATTGCTTTTTGTTCTTATGCGTGTTTTGTCGAATAAATTCTTATTAACCTTTTTGGGTTATAGATACCTCATTTCCAGAATGGTATTAGTGTAATATATATCATATTTATTCATTCAATTCATTTATATAATCATTATGCAATGAAGATCATGTAGAATGAGTCGCATCACATCGTGGAGATGGTAGGCCGTACGTACGCACGAGCGATGATATCGTTCCCATGATCGTGGAATTTTATTGGAGTGTATGTATACTATTTCAGAATCAATATAAATTTACAAAAATAATATATAGTTATTATTTACACCATTATACCCATCCAAGTAAGGTGGGGGTGGAAAATAGATTACACCACGGTGTGGAGACGATATTCCGTACGTACGTACGCGCGATGATTTTGTTTTCCGTTGGATGGATAGATGGTGAAATAGGGTTGTTTCATAATTATAATAGCATATCATAATATGAGTGATACTGATGTTATTAATTCATAATGAAACAACTAAAGAAGAATAAGTGGAAGAAGAAATAAAGTTGAACGAATCGGTAATGGACATTACCTCTTCTTTGAAGTGCTTCTTTGAGACCTCCTTTTAGGGCACTAAAATTGGTCTTTGAAGAAGAACAGAACCTATAGGTTGTTTCTAGGGAAGTGGAGAGGAGAAAGTTTCATGGTTTGGCTGAGCTTGAAGGCTCAAAGTAGTGTGAGGAAGAGAGGGAGGAGGTTCCCTTTTATAAGGGAGGAGAGGGGAACCTTTGTAAAAACTAAAAATATTATTTTATTATAAAGTCATATTCGGTTTTAAATAGCTCCAAATTGATTTATTTCGAATATAAGGTGGGGATGGGTCGAAATCCTCACATCCAATAGAATTTGGAGAAGTATAGTTTACTAATTTAACCTTATCATTTAGATTTAACTTTAAGATAGATAATTTTACTTTTACCGTGTCTTTTTGTGTTCTTACACTATAAGGTTAATAAACTGACTATAAAATGACAAACAAACCCCAAGTTGTTTATTACTAATATATATAACCTTATCTAATTAATCTGGATGAACATTATATTTTTATGAATAAAATTACAATTAATAATATAATATTTTTTTTAAAAAAACTATTTTACTTCAATTTTGAAACTATTTAGTAATTGATTTTTGTGAAAATCATAACAGAATGATTAGTTCAAAAAAAGTTATTTAAATAAATTCTAACATGTCATAGTAACCTATAAAATTAGTTTAATTCATAAAAAGTCTCAAATTACATTTATTTGGGTATTTATAACATCCATTATGTCAATATTTCATTAATAAGATAATTACTGCATCATCTTTGTGTCATAAATAAATTAAATTATTTAATGTCTAAAAATTTCAAATAAACTACCATTATGTTGGAAATATTTTTATATTTCTAATGAATATTTATAGTCGATTTTTCTCATGTATAACACTATATTAAAAAATATTTACTTATTAAACAATGATTTTAACTATTTTAACCCTTCTTTAAATAAATTAATAATAAATGTTCTAATCTAATCAGCGTGGGCCTAAATGGTCATATTGTATTCCTAAGGTTGTTCTTGGTCGAATTAAACTTATCCAATAGAATTAGGACATGTGTTAGGGTAATAATAATATCATGTTTACCCTCAATTACCCTATTTAATTTTAACCATGCTAAATAAAAGTAAAAAGTTACTATTCACCAAAAATTATTTTCATCTCATTGAACCACATTTTAATTACTGACATCAACTATGTCTCTTAGATTTTTGAAATTCCACTCACAGAAGCAGTAAAATTAAATTTTATTTAAATTTTTAAATTCTCTATGGAGGTGGGTAAAAGATAGTGAAAAGTTCAATAAAATTTTTATATATCTAAAAATATTATATAATTACACCAATGAATTAAATTGAACTTATATAGGTATTATGTATCAATTTTGACCTAAGATAAATAATTATTTAAATAAAAAGTCGGTTTTTAAACAGTAACCAGTGTTTTCACTATTCATCAAAAATTGAATGTTTCCAGAAAAATACCGAAATTTCACCCTAGGATAATTTCGATATTCCGAATCCAAAAACGAAGTCCATTTTGAAAAATAAAATTTACAAAAATTTCAAAAAGTGGTTATTACTATTCATAACGGCTAGTTTTAATAATATTTTAATAGCATAACGTTATTTAGTGAAACTCGGTATTGCGTACGACGAAAGCATTCAAGGAAGGTCGCGATTGTGTGTAAAGAAATCCAAGAAAGTGTTGTGTGTAGTGAAAGATTCCTTTGATGATTTATATAAAATAAAAACAAAATATTTCTTATAAAATTCTCTGGTGTTACATCCAACCCATTGGTTATGGATGTCAGACATATGGTTATTCCATTTGTATGAATTATTTGTAGAAGTCAATCATACGGTTATTCTATTTAAGTATGATTAGGTCCCAAGTTTGCCTTTTATAAGTTATGTGTGCCTTATATGGGTCTTGTGGTAATATCTTGGTTACAAAAGATGGGTAATCAATGATATTTTATTCATTGAAGTGTTTTTCCTACTTCTTTAAGGTGAAAATATTACTTTTTGATAATGTATTAATGGTTTACATGTTGTTTTGAAAACTAATAGTTTCCCATTTTTGGGTTTCCCTTACTGATATTTTTATGATCATCCCATGTTTTTGAAATGTTTTTCACTAGAACTAAGGAGAAATAGTGTCAAGGATGGGATCAAGGAATATTCATATTGCTTAAAACATAGAACTTATCATTTTTCTTTTCTTTTAAGAGTTTTATTTTAGTAAAAAATGGATACTATGTAGAAGGGTAAACATGTAATATTCAAGTTGTTTTTTATATGTTAAAAACTAATTCTTTAAATTAATAAACCTAAAAATATCCTCAATGTGAATTATTAACATAATTCAATAATATGTAATGTCTAACGTCGGGGCCTTATATTTGGTATTAGAGGTGAGTTTAGATAACTTTAAGAGATAGAATTTTTTAATATAATATCCATAAATAATTTTTATATTATTGTTACATTGAAATAATTTAGAATTTGGATGTTAATATTTTTATTTTCCTAAGGAATATCTATGTTCAGAATGGTTTTCCCCATAGGAAATAGGGAGGCTATGATGGAACGACATCAAGAAGAAAAAAGATTTCAAAGCAGCAACCTGAGATGGTTAAATAAGAACTGAATAGCTTTTTGTAGTTATGGATGATTTGACATCGGCTATAAGTGTTGGGGTTATCCTTGAACGAGATAATCCAGATCAACCATAGAAGAATATGTCAATAGTGGATCATTTCATGCGGTAACATCCCCCATAATTTAGAGGATCATCTGACCTTGTTCAAGCTAAAGGGTGGATCAAATCACTTGAAAATACATTCGATTCCATGGGTTGTATAGAAAATAAAATGGTTGGTCATTCTATATATCATTTTTAAGGAGAAGTAGATCAGTGTTGGTCAATAGATAAAAATATTTGGGATGGTGAAGATAATGATGCTCTTTGTTGGGAATAATTCAATGGTATTTTTCTTGAGAAATAATTTCCTAAGGTGGTTCGATTTTGGATGTAAAAACAATTCATGGAATTGATGTTGTAGGATTAACACATGGTTTCTTATGAAAAAATGTTCACTCAACTAGAATGGTAAGCCTCAAATTTCATATATGATCTTGATATTAAGATAAATTAATTTTACTCGGGACTGAAGCCGTGATATTGAAGAGAATTACCCTATCTTGAATTCAAAAGCTTTGAGAATCTTTTCAGATGTTCTAAGAAGGTATAAATATGGTTTTTGGATGATCAAGTGTTCCAAGAGTGAAACCAAATGAAGAGTTCCAGTTGGATGGAATGGGTATAAATTCATCAAAGAAGCCTAGAGGTAAGAAAATTAAATTTTCATCTTGTCATATGTGTGGTAAAAATCATCTTGGAGAATGTATCTCAAAATATATAAATTGCTTCTGGTGTAGTAATATTGGTCATATTGCTCATAACTAAAATAAATATGATCAATAAGGCAATGAATTGCCTGCGGTAAGATGTTTTAATTACAATGAGTTTGGACATTATGCAATTGTGTGTCCAAATTTGATTACCCAGGGTGGAAACCAGACAGATCAAAAAAAGAATGGTGGGGAAAAATTATTTTCTACTACTATGGTTGATGTGGGACCATAACATGAAGTGGTATGAGGTAATATGTTTATTTAGATTATGAAAATGTCTTGTTTGATTCAATATCTACACATTAATTTATTTCGGAGTAATTTGCTAGTAAATTGGGAATTCTATCTCAAGATCTGAATCCTAAACTCGTGGTAAAAACATCTGGTGGAAATGTTGACAAAAAAATAAATTATAAGAATCTTCCTATTTTTATTTATCGAAATAATTTACCTATAAACCTTGTTGTTTTTCTTCTAGTAGAGTTTAATGTTATTTTGGAATTAGATTGGCTTTCTGTTTAACATGCTAAGATTGACTATAGGGATAAAGAGGATTGTTTTCAGAAAGGATTTCAGTTTTTTTACAATAATGAACCCTTATCCTTGATAACATGTCAATAATTTGTGAAACTATTGAAAGATAGAAATGAATGTTAGATTTCACATATTGCAATAAAAAAAGTAACTGATAAGATAAATTATGATCCAGTAGTAAATGAGTATCTTGATGTTTTTCCTAATGATTTTCCTGGTATTATACATTATTGAGAAGTTGAATTTACTTTTGAAGTTGTTTTTGATGCTAAGAAAATTTTTAAAACCCCCTTATCAAATGGCTCAAATTGATCTTTTATAGTTAAAGAAAAAATTTATAGAGTGGATAAATAAATGTTTCATTTGACCAAGCACATTACTTTATGTGATCTAGTATTTTTTTCTAAAAAGAATGATGTTTCAATTAGAGTTTTCATAGATATTAGAGCCCTGAAAAATATAAATATTAGGAATAAGTATTCATTTCCTCATATCGTCGATTTGTTTGATGATCTCTAGGGAGATCAGTATTTTTTGAAGATTGACT
The DNA here is from genome assembly GCA_963277665.1 of Viscum album. Lineage (NCBI taxonomy): Eukaryota > Viridiplantae > Streptophyta > Magnoliopsida > Santalales > Viscaceae > Viscum > Viscum album. The sequence goes on along the minus strand of OY728153.1, from coordinate 1,016,489,192 downwards.
TGAGGTATGGGTACCATCAGTTGAAATTAAAGTAAGTAGACATTTTGAAGACAAAATTTCATTATAAATATGGCCATTATATATTTGTAGTTATGCCTTTGGGGTTAACCAATGCACCTACTATATTCATGGATCTTATGGGTAGAATATTCCATGAGTTCTTGGATAGGATTGTGGTTGTGTTTAATGATGCAATTTTTGGTATTTTCCAAAAGTAAATAGAAACGTGAAAGTCATTTAAGGTGTGCCTCGTAAACCAAAATAGAAATGAAATAGCATGAGAAATTCAAGATGTATGAGCTTTGGTAACAACAAATTTCAATCCATGGTCACATTGTTTCAAAAAATGAAATAACTATTGATCCCGCTAAAAAAAGTTTTTGAAAAATGTCCAAGACCTACAAATATAACCGAGATTAAAAGTTTTCTTGGTTTGGTAGGATATAACTGAAGGTTTGTTGAAAATTTTACATGATTTTCTAGTCTAAATACTAAGTAAACATGGAAATGTGTTATGTTTATCTATACAAAATAATGCGAGGATTGTTTTCAAGAATTTAAAATAATATTGGTTAATTCTCCAGTATTGGCATTACCTTCTATAAATGGTGAGTTTGTTATCTACGGTGATGCTTCAATGAAAGTACTTGGTTGTGTCCTTCTGAAGAACGGTTCTGTAATTTTTTATTCTATGCATCTATTTAAACCTAATGAGTTAAATTACTCTACACATGATTTGGAATTAGTTGTTGTTGTTTTCCATTAGAAATTTAGAGTCATCATTTGCATAGAATATAGTGTGAAATATATACCAATCACAAATGTTTGATGTATATATTCACTCATAAGGAATTAAACATGAGATAGAGGATATGGTTAGAAATAATAAAGGATTATGGTTGCACGATCCATTTCCATCTATGAATGGAAAATAATGTGGTTTACACTATGAACCGAAAGAGTAGTGCTACATTAACCATACTAAGTTTTGAATAATATCCATTGATTAATGATTTGATAAACATTCACATAGATTTTTTTGGTGTAGGTAATTATTCTTTTTTGTTTCAGGAATTAGTGAAGTCATCTCTAGAAGACAGATTAAAGGAAGCATAGAAAGAAGACAATGAGTTGTAGAAATTAGTAGAGTTGGTTCATAAGTGTAAGTTACCTGAATTTAACATTGATAAAGATTATGTTTTTAGGTTTGGAAAGAGATTATATATGCCTTGTGACTCATATATAAATAATTATTAGTTATGAGATTCTCAATGTTCTCCATTTTCAGTTCATCTGGGCAGTACTAAGATATAATGATATCTCCAAGATTATTACTGGGGGTATTGAAAGAAAAGAGACATTATTGACTTCACTATGAATTTTTAAACTTGTCAACAAGTTATATCAGAGTGGTAGTTACTGAGAGGGATGCTTCAGCCTTTACCTATGCCAGAGTGGTAGATACCGAAAGGGATACTTATACATTTACCGGTGCTAGAGTGGAAAAGGGGAAATATATCCATGGACTTTGTTGTGGGATTACTGAAGACTTCTCATGGTAATAATGTAATCTGAGATATTTTTGATCAACTAACTAAATCTTTTCATTTTCTTCCTATTCAAAATAGTACATCTGTAGATCAACATTCTCATTTTTATATTAAAGAGATTGTAAGGTTTCATAGAGTTCCCATATCTATTGTATCTGATCATGATCTCAGGATCACTTATAAATTTTTTAAGGTCTTTCAGAAGTCATTAGGTACTAAATTAAATGTCAGTATAGCATTTCATCCTCAATCAGATGGGTAGTCTAAATTAACAATTCAGACTTTGGAAGATATGCTACATGATTCTCCAATGGATTACCAAGGATTTTGAGACCAACATCATTCTTTGGATGAGTTTTCATATAATAAAAATTTACATTCCAATACATAGATATCTCCATTTGAGGCATTATTTGGAAATCCATGTTGAACTCTACATTTATTAGATGATGTAGGTGAAAAAAAGTTGATGGGACCATAATTAGTTGAAGAGATGACAAAAAAAGTTTACTTAATTCAAAAGCACATGACAATAGCATAGAGGAGGTAGAAAATTTATGCAGATAACATGAGGAAGGATCATTATTTTGTGTTAGGTGATCATTTACTTCTCATTCTTTCTCCATGGAAAAGTGTGATGTGTTTTGGTATGAAGAAAAATCTGAGTACAAAGTTCATTGGACCCCATGAAATCCTAGAGATAGTTGGATCGATTTCCTACATAGTGGATTTACCTCCATATTTATCCCCAGTATGCAATGTTTTTCATGTTTCAATGCTGAGAAAGTATATTTCAGAACCATTTTCTGTTTTGAGTCCAGAGGTAGTTCATTTGGAAGAGAATCATTCATATGAGGAACAACCAGGATAGATTTTTAACAACAGAGGGAAAATGTTGATAAATAAGGTTATTAATTAGGTAATGGTTTTTTGGAAAAAACAAATGGTTGATGATGCAACATGGGAATCTAAAAATTCTCAGAGGGATAAATACCCACACTAATATGATAAGTGAGTAGAGTTGAGGGGAAGCAATTCTCAAAATGGGGGAAGGATGTAACGTCCTAGGTATTTATATAATAATAATTTTTATATCAATTAATAATTTTTAATATGATATTAAATTTACATTAAAGGGTTTTATTTGTTCGATGGTGTACCTATAACACTTCAAGCTTCCATGATATGTTTCTCTTTTAATAACGTAATAACTTGCATTGTACGCAACTTGGGGTTTTTCACACCATGAGAAATTAAACTAGCCATTATGAATAGTAATACAAAATTTTTAAAATTTTATACATTTAATTTTTTAAAATTGAATTTATTTTTGGATTCATAATATCTAAATAAGCTTATGGTGAATTTTGGTTTTTTGCGAAAAACATTCATTTTGTTTTATGAATAGTGAAAGACACTGCATTATTATTTAAATTGATTTTTTAAATAATAATTTATTTTATTTAAATTTATTTTAGGTTAAAATAGATATATTATACCTATATATGTTCTATGTAATTAATTGGAGTCATTTTATAATAAGATTATATATATATAATTTTATTGAACTTTTAACGACTGTTGCCCACATTATAGGAACATTTGAAAATTTCAATAAAATATTATTTTATCACTTCTATGAATTGAATATAACAAATATGAGAGACACAGTTGAAATCAGTAAGTAAAATTTGTTCAATAAGATTCAAATAATTTTTGTTGAATAGTAATTTTGGAATTTTATTAACCATGGTTAAAAGTAAATAGGGTAATTAAAGGTAAAAATGATATTATAATTACCCTAACACATGTCCCTATTCTATTGGACAAGTTTATTTTGAATAAAATCAACCTTAGTAATAAAATATGATCACTTTGGTCGACTTGGATTAGAATAGGACATTTATTATTATTTTATTTAAAGAAGAGTTAAAAGTGTTAAATTATAATTTTAATTACTAAAACATTTTTCATATAGGGATATAGATAATATATATTCAAATAAAAATATTAATTATAAATACAATAATTTTTCCAACATATTATTATTTTATTTATAATTTTAGACATTAAATAATTAAAATTATTTATGATATAATGATGATAAAGTAATTACCATATTAATGAAATATTAAATTAATTGATATTATAAATATTAAAATATTACTTAATCGAGACTTTTTATGTATTCCATGATTTTTCTAAGATAATATGACATATTTGGGATGATTAAATAAATATGTCTCTAAATGATAAATTTTCATGACTTTCACAGAAAAAAAATACTAAATAGTGTCAAAAATGACATAAATTAGTTTTTTAAACACTATATTATTAATTGATATAATATTCCTAAAAATATAAGGTCAGGAAAAAGGACTTATATAAGGATTGATATATCAATAATTAACCAATTGGGGTTCTCTGGGATTTTTATAGTATTTTTATTAACCATTTATTATAATAATACAAGAATACATGGTAAAAGATAAACTATTTAACAAAGAGTTCAATCTAAATGATAAGGTTAATATGGTAAAATAAACCTATCTAAAATCTATTTATTTAGATTATTTCAACCCAACCGCACATTATCCTATAAATAAATCATTTCCGAGACATTATAAACCGAATATGATTGTATAATAAAATAATATTTCAAGATTTTCTTAAATTGACCCTCACCTCTCTTATAAAAAGGTACCCCCCTTATCTTAATTTCACACCTCTAAATCCATTTGGATCTTCCAAACCCTACTCAAATATCCTCTAAACTACCCAAAAAGAAACCTATATTCCTTAATATGATCATAAATCCAACCTAAAGATCCTTTTTGATCAAATTAAAATGAATCCCCCGAAGAAGAGGTAATAATTTCTTTATCTCTTTCAATGATCTTTTCTTCTTCCACTTCCTCTTTAATTGTTGATTCCATACTAAAATAATGACTCTATTACCTTATACATAATATAAATTATTATAAATATGGTACAATATTATTCATTATTCAATCCATCCTATGAATGATAGAGACACCATACGTGTGTACGTACGACTTACCATCTCCACATCGTGGTGTATATTGATATTCTACATTTCATTATTTGGATGTGTATATAAATGATTATAATTGATTTAAATAATAAATATAACATTTTATTGATTTTGTATATAAAATATACCATCCAGTTTCATACGATTTCACCATCAATAGAATGGTATTGTCGCTCATGCGTATGTACGTATTACAGTCTCTACAAACGCAATGACATTCATTCGCCATCGTAATAATTAAAAAATAATTTTCATTTTATGATTATAAAAATGTTTAATAACATAATATCATTCCTTATATGAATCAAATACATCCTATCCATAACAATCATGACTGACATGACAAAACATATAATGGAATATGAATCATTTAACACCTGAAACAATGGTACTAAAAGTATATTTTTAACAAAGAAAGATTATAAGATCATATATGATAACATATTTATATATGTGGTTACTATATATTTTAATTAAAATTATTTAAATATTATACATGAGCTTAATTTACCCTTGATCAATTAAAAGTACAAGGTAAGGGTTAATTCTACAATATCTTCATTATCTGAGGTTGTTTATAAGTGAGTATCTAGTGGAACTCTTCATCATCCACATCCGTGTTTCCAACAAATGTATTTAAAAACATATTTACTATTTCCTATAATATGGGTTAATTTATTTTATAAACTTGTTTGAATTTTTATAAATTTTTTTGAAAGGAAACTTTTCTTCGTTTTCCCGAACAAGGTCCTTTACGACCTTTTGACAAAATTAATGACTGAATGTTTTTTTAACATATATGGAGGGTGCGGCTATTTTCCACCATTATAACACATTATAAGGTACCCTTACAAGATTATAATAATATTTTCTAAATAAATTTTTTTCTTTTATAATTACATGAATTTTAAATGATTTCAAAATAGAAAGAGATATTTCTCTCAAAGAGTATTGATTTCATATATGTCAACATCCTTTGAAGAATTTTACACTTTATTGATGTTTATTTGTTTGGATACCATCTTTGATATTGTATTGAAGGTTTTGTGATATGTTTGACTCTGGATGTGTTATTTTTATACCATTCATTATATAGGGTAAAATTATTAACACTTTGTATGCTAGTATTAATATAAATTTTTATGTTATTTTTCAACCTTTTCATATGTGGAATTCATTGGACATAGTATATGGTAGGAGGATCCCACTATATCTCATTGATGCATATATTGGTCTCATGAGACAAACTAGTGCCATGGAAAAAGGCCTTGAAAAAAATATTATTTTTAGTCTTAGCACGAGTCCTTGACTATGTTGTAATGATGTTCGGCATTATGCATTCTATCATTATGAAATTGGCTATTGATATTACAAGTTATTATTCAACTAGTAGAATTTCCATGCAAATTAGTAAATGGAATTATTTTATTTATATGTTCCATATTATTATTAATTTTATGTTTAAAAGGCTTGTGTTTTATTTTTATACATTACCAGAAATGTTTATACTTATTTATGAACGTTTTTTCTATATTGTTATCCTTACTAAGCACCTGAGCTCACCCCTTTCTATGTTTTATTTCCTCTAGTATGGGAAGAAGTATTTTTTTAGTGGACCTTTAAGAATAGTCTAAGGGAGATGAATGTGTTATAAAGAGACAAAATGTTGTTGTTTTTCATTTCATAATGTAATGTTAAACATATCTTTTTATCTAATACTTCCAAGGCTACTAAAATGATCTTTCATTCAGGATTTCATCCCTTGTGATCATACCAATGTTATTTAATAATGCACAGACTCTAAGTAACAAGGTTTGGGGCATTATAGTTGGTATCAGAGGAGTTTTAGTACAATAATTAGAACCTAGATTTATAAAAATAAACGCTGATTACAGAACATTACCCTAATATTAACTTTGAGGATTAGTATAGAAAACCCATCCTATAATTTTGGTAATGAAGAGATTTTGTGCATTTTCCAAGACATAAATACCTGTCTGGATACAAGTTGGTATAGATGGCTCAGGAACTGATGTACCTAGGAGTGAAAACTCTAACAAAGAGTTTTAGGCTTGACTCAGGGAATCCAAGTATGTTACAATGGGAATTGACGCACTCTTGGTCATGACACTCCTGGGTATATGATTTGGATAATTTACATTTTAATTAAAAATGATTATGAAGGATTTATGAGTAAATAATTCCTCAACGAAAGAAATTTTTGTATGATTATGAATTATATGCATAAACTGTTCAAATTATTTTACGTCTTTTACTAGTTTGGAATTGTGTATTGTGATTGATAAACTAATATAGTCTATGCCATTATTTAGAAATTACACCTAATGGAAGGAATGTAAACTCTATCAATGCACATAATTTATTTTGGTATTTTACTCCTACTCAATATACTTATAGTGGTGCTGGTGATTCACCTAGTGCCGAATAACTTATAACCATACAGGGACAACTCACTCAGGTTACAAATAATAACTTTACCTATATAGAGCACCCGGTTCCACAATGTGGAAGTTCAATGTTAGACCTCTTCATGAGGAAACAACCACCACCATTCAATGGGACTAAAAATCAATTTGCAGCTGAGAAATGGATATGTTCCTTAGAGAAAATATTTCATGCTTTGGGAGTAGTAAAAGGGAAAAAGTTTTCATGGCTGTTTACTGCCTCACGGGGGATTCCGATCAACGGTGGTCATTAATTCAAAACACAAAGGAGGATGAAGAAGTATCAAATATTTAATGGAAGGATTTTAATGTAAATTTCAGAGAAAAATACTTTCCTTGATACTATAAAGAAGATATGGAAAGCCAATTTCTGATTTCGAGGACAAAAGAGGATGAGAATGTCACAAATAATGAGGAAAACTTTACATGGTCAGCAAGGCATGCATCAAATTATATATGTAACCCGAAGAGTAAGATTGAATGATTCATTGAAGGGTTAAAACCTTTTCTCTATCGAGAATTATTCTCACAATCCTTCGAATTATACGAGTATATTTTCTCATGAACTATCAAGATAGAAAAAAATTCTCTAGGTCTTTCGACATTAAAGCAAATCAAGATTAGAAGAGATTTTCTAAAGACTCTGGAAATGGAAATAAGGGGAAGAACGCAAATGTTTAACTTCCATCCTACAGTAAATGTGGGAAGAAACACCATGGTACTTTCCTGAAGGGAATGGGAGTCTGTTACAAGTGTGGTGAAAAAGGCCACCGAGCTTTTTATTGCAAGGGAAAGAAATAGGTTGTTAGTTTCGGATGCTACAATTGTAGAGAAATGTGGAATTATGAAAAATGAATGTCCTAAGTACCAAGAAAACTAAACTCAGAAAATTACAAGTGAGAAAGGCCAAGTTATTGTGATCCCAACTATAATTTTTGATGCTTCGAATGATGTGGTGGTAGGTAATTTAATGGTTTCCTCCACTTTATCCAAAGATTTATTTGATTCTGGATCATTGCATTGTTTGATATCATCCTAGTTTGTAAGGAAAATTAGATATTTCCTATCTCAACCCCCTAACTACTAGGTGTACCCCTCCTAGGATTGTAATGTGAGAAGGGAGATAATGACCCCCCGAGTCCCGCCTCCAGTAGGCCCAGGGCTGGTGACTAGCACCGATGGTATAGTAAAGACAAAAATGTGAGGTGTTACCCTTTATGTGGAAACATGAAAAATAGAGAGATAAGATAGACACTAACCAACTCCATCACAGACAAAAATATAAAATAAAATCCAAGTGAACATATGTAATGTCATGAAAACTACTACAACTGAAAGGGAAAAACTAAAAGCACCCAAAATAATGTAAAAACATAAGAAACCATGAATCCCAAACACCTCCTACAACCCAATGCTTTTCGTGATCAGACCGATCTCCAACCTTCTCTAAGTGACCTGAAAAACTGTTTGTATATACATTGAGTGAGTATAATAGTATACTCCGTAGGATCCTCCCTAGATCCACTCATGCTAAAGTAATGAAAGAATGAAAAAGAAAAGGGAACAACAAGTAAAACTAACTCATCACCTAAACAGGTATACTATGGTCCCAGCCTCACCATGGCTACTCTCACTATGTATTACATTCAAAATTATTTAATATAATAAATAATATAAAGGGTACCTGGCTACTACCTCCCCACGGGTTATCGATTTTTTCCCAATGTCGCACATACTAAGAATCTCTCTCCAAAAAGGATTTCCCGCAGACACCTAGGTGAAGCACCACAACATGAATCTCATGAAACAAAACCACCACATCCATGTATGCAAAGTAACAAGGTAGTTTCTAAGAGCCACCACAGCTCGAATAACATGTATCATATGTCGGGTATTAAACATCAATCCATTATATCTCATACACTGAGTAAGGATTGTGAATCCATCATAGCCTCTCCACATTATATATATAGTCGTCCATAAGAAACAATATCCAGAATATATTTTAGTAAATAACCACAATCCAGTTCATCCCTCTACACACACATATGGGGAAAACTAACTGACATGCCTACCAGCATATGTTACTTCCAAGAGAAGAGAGTGGGCCCAATGTGGTAGTAATCCATCCATCCTCCCACTGGAATGTTGGGAAAAACACCCCCAGGGCTCAGAATCACTAGGGTGTCAGTTTCCCTAACTCACGAGGTGGAGCAGTGTATAGAAACAAAAAATTTATAGAATATACTATAGATCATAACCACACTATGGGAATAACATAGTATTATACTCAACTGCAGCTAACCCCTCTTGGACTCCTAGCTTCCACTTCGAAGTCTAGAAATCTTATAAGCACACAACCACTTAAAGAGAATTAAAAAATTACATCATTCCCTTTTTATCAGTTGCACATTACATTAATTAATTCTATAAACATTAATTAACCATTAATAATTTACAAATTTTATTTCATTAGAATCACACACAATGTTTAATGTTCCTTAAAATTACAACATGAGAATTTCACCCCAGCAAGATCTAACCCCATGGGTTTACATCATTTATTAAATTATTTATTTACAGCATTACTTTCCCATATTCCCAGGCATTCTAGAAAAATATTATATGCTTCTAAACAAAAGGGGGCTCAACACTGTGAGTAGAAGAACTATCTGTCAAGTATTTTCCACTGATAGTAAGAGCATAAACCCATCCTCTCTTAAGAATCTAAATATGGAAAGCATGTGGCATACCCATGTGAGTCTTCACCCATTTAAGAGGAAGGGTAAGAAAAACTAGCTTCCATGAGAAGTGGGGAATGTAAAGTAGATAAACAACAAACAAGAGTTATAAATAATACAAATATTCACATCCAACCCATTTCATCATCCCTGGTGTCCTCCTCGACACCCACATACATAATCTGATGCATATCGCCACTCTAGGCATCAACTGCTGCAACAACCAGTACAGCTACCTATGCATACATATCACAGCAACCATCTAGCTCACATCACAACTCAAGAAGTAGGAAAAGATGCATCATATCAATTAGTCTCTTTTCCCTTAAATAAGAATGTGGGTAACTCAGAACCCTACAAGGAATTATCTTTTATCAAAAAACCAGTTCTTTAATCCATCTTGTATTAATAAATTTATTATTCATAGGTTCCAACTTCGGGAAACCTAAACAGTGTTCCCTCAAAAATTGATTAAATATGAATACTGCATCAATTGATTAACATCAAGTCATAGCAACAAAAATTGGATTCATTCACATGACTCATTATCTTTAGCCATACAATTATCAATTAATTCTGTATTTACGTTCTTAAACAATTTCCATCAAGAACAAAAATGAAAACAAAGCAAGCATATATATCACACTATCTAAAAAACCAGAGGCATTAACATATGATTGATATTAATTTATTTATCCAGTTTAAAACTTTAATATGTTAATTCCATTCTGATCCAGTGGCTTAAACGTGATAACTCAATAGTTTCAGAAAAAAAGAAAAGGGGATAAATAAATCCCCAACCATAGATGGTTCTCAAAATTCATTAAACGAGAATGAACCACACAACGGGTTACAATCTTCTCCCCCCGTGACAACTATATCCACCTGGGGATGTAGAGACACCACCACAGTGGTCAACACCCCAGAAAAAAACATTAGTAACATTGAGATACCTTTCCATAAATGTTAAAGGATAAAGAGAAGGAGATGAAACCAATAGAATGAATATAGATCATACCATATATTAAATATTGATCGATACTACATGGTTGCAATAGAAACTGAGGGGAACCAATCCAAAGAGGAAAGTTAGATTATGAAACTCTTATGGCATGGAATGAATGTTTTGAGCATATCCTAGCTGAGAACTAGGAGGAAGAACTAGAGATGATGGTATCTCATCCCTTTTAGAAGATTTAACATAGTAGGGGTTTAAGATACACTGGATTTTCCATTAAAAGTGGATTTCCTTAAACCACATGGTTTGACCAAGTAAAAACATCCCGAACTTTAAGAAAAATTAATATCGGAGTTATGCCTTTGAATCAGCCTTAGATTCATTCAAAAGAGGCTCTGAATGAATTTTACATAAAAGGAAATGTCAAATTTGAGAAACTATTAGAAGATAGAAACATTTTTCATGAACACAAAATTTGGCAAAGGAAAGAGGCTATCATTGGAACATCACCGTTCTGGAAACATTATTCATGAAATCAACATTTGTCAAAGGAAAGAGGCTACCATTGAAACCTCACTATTCTAGAAACACTATTAATGGAAACAAAATTTGGAAAAGGAAATAGAGGCTACCATTAGACCTCACCTTTCGGGTAACACAGTTCACATAAGGTTACTGTTTCACTATTCACATAAGCCTACTGATGAAATTGTTCACATAAGGTTACCATTTCAATATACACATAAGGCTACCGATGACACTGTTCAAACAAGATTATCATTGCACTTTTCGGATAAGGCTACCAATGACATTGTTCATATAAGGTTACCATTGTACTGTTCACATAAGGCTACCAATGACACTGTTCAAAAAACTGGAAATTTGGGAAAGTGGTAGGTATAAGTCACGTTGACCACCTGAACACCTCAAATCTTAGATTCCAGCAAAGTAATAGATCAGAGAGGTCTGGGACATTACATCAGATTCCTATCAAAACATTCTCATCCTCTAGAATTCAAAAACCACCTAGAAGGAAACCAAAATGGGGTCTGAACTACCACCCATCGACATACCTCTCAAAACATAACATGCCACAAGAAGTAACCAAAATAAATCCATCATATAATCATGAAAGGTCTATAAAATCAAAGAAAACATCGTCATATGAAAATTGTTAAACAGGAAACAAATCTAGGTACTAAGCACGTATATACGACTCACGTTCTGAGTTAGTCTCTTCCATGCCTCTTTGTCTCCATAAGACAAGATCCATGGGGATAAAACGCCCATGCAACCACTTCTCATTTCAGCATTGGATCTCCACAGGCCACTCCTCTATGGTTCCCTCATCATCAACATTGATATCTCCCCAATCGCTGATGTGCGAGTTGTTTGTAAGATAATGATGGAGCTATGATATATTGAAAACATCATGTATATGCCTCATTTGTGGGGTTTCTGCTAATTGACCTACCATGGCTCCAACACGTACCAAAAAGTCAAAAAGACCAAAAAATATGGAGAAATCTTACTCCAGTGACCAAACCATCATTTCCCACGATGAGGAGTCACCTTAAAAAATTTCTGGTCCCCAAAATCAAACTCTAATGGTCTCCTCCTTTAATCAAAATATGATTTATAATGATCTTGTGCTATCTTTATCCTCTCATGAATCAGTAGAACCATCTCGGTTGTATTGTTCACTATTTCTTGTCCAAGAATTACTGACACTCCATCCATATTCCATCACAACGGAGAATGGAAAGTATGTCCATACAAGGCTTCAAACGGTGCCATACAGATTTTAGTGTGAAAAATATTATTGTAAGCGAACTTCCCCAAGGGTATGTTCATAATCAACGAACCTCAAAAATCGAGGACAAAAGAGCATAAAATGTCATCAAGAGTCTGGATAGTTCGATCTATCTGACCGTCCGTCTCATGAAGATATGTAGTGCTAAGGCATTGTTGAGAACCAAATGTATGTTGGAGACCTCTCCACACCATATAGGTGAAACAAGGATCATGATCATAAATCATCATCCATATGAATCCATGAAGTATCACCACCTCCGCTAGATACTACCATGATAAAACATCCACTAAGCATGACTCCTTGATCTCTATGAAGTGGGAGCATTTTGTTAAAAGATCCACTACCACAAAAATAGTGTCATTTCTTCCCTGAGCATGAGGCACACTAGTAACAAAGTCCATTGAGTTGTCCTACCACTTCCACTGAGGAACATCTAATGGCTGGAGAAGAACAATATGAACATGGTGTTCAACATTCTCCACCCGGAAGACTAAACATCGATACACAAACATTTCAATGTCATGCTTTATCCCAACCCACCAAAACAGACTCCTAAAGGCTCAATACATCTTTTCCACGCAAGTATGAACTGATAAAGGAGAACTATGGAACTCCTTATGAACAATCTCTCTCATCGTCAAAGGAACAAATATATTTCTAGTATTCAACACTCTGTGTTGTTCATCTTCAGACCAACCATGAGGAACCTCACCACAAAAAACTCGTTCACTCAAGACCTCCACCTCAGGATACCCCAATTAGGACTCTTCCACCTACTGCACCAGAGATGACTGCACTGTCATATGAAAAAGACATCCTCTACCCCCCAACATCTCCCATATTGTGTTTTAACACTGACAGTTATTCTATAACTCTCCAAGAATCACCAGATTCACGGACTACATCACTATATGACTTCCGACTCAGCGCAGTAGCTACAAAATTCCCCTTTCTAGGTGTATACAATATTTCAAAGTCGTATGCCTATAAGAACTCCTTCTACTGACACTATCATAAGATCAATTCATGCTGGGAGAAAACATACCTCAAACTCCTGTGATCGTTGAAAATCACAAAGTGCTTGCCAATGAGGTAATGTCTCCACAACTTCATTGAAAACACCACAGATGTCAACTGAAGATCATGGGTGAAATAATTACATTCAATCATATGAAACTACTGAGACCCATAAGAAAAAACCGATCTCTTCTACATTATAACATAGCCTAACCCTATATGTGAAGCATCACATAAAACATCAAACTGAACTCTCTCTACTAGATGACAAAGAACTATAGCACTTACTAGATTCTCCATTAGATACTCAAAAGCTTCCTGTCACTAATCAGTCCATATGAGCACTTAATCTTTCATGGTCCAAGGTGTCAAAGGAGTCGCAACATGAAATAAATCAGCTAATAACCTCCTGTAGTAGCCTTGTAGACCAACAAAACTTCACAACTCGGACAACGTCTAGGGGGATTTCCAAGACACAACTGCTTATATCTTCGATGGATCCACAGCTAATCCCTACTGGGACACAACATAACTCATGAAATAGACATCTGTATCCCAAAACTCACACTTTTACAAATTCCCAAACAACTGATGTTGACAATGTACACCCAAAATGGAATGTAGATTCTTTGTATTCTCCTCCTTAGATATGGAGTACACAAGGATATCGTTAATGAAAACTATAAAAAACGTGTCTAGGAACTCCAATAACATAGTTTTCATCAATCCCATGAACATAGCTAGAGAATTAATCACGCCAAATGGCATTACAATGAACTCAGTATTCCCATGTTGACAACAGAAAGTGTCTTCGTGATATCTGCATCCTTCACACGCAAATGATGATATCCTGACCAAAATTCTATCATTGAGAACCAACTTCCACCCTTCAGTTGATCTAATAAATCATCAATCCACATAACAGGGTAGAGATTCTTCACTGTCATTTTGTTTAAGGGATGATAATCGACACACAACTACAAACTGCCACCATCCATATTCAGGAACAAAACTGGTGCACCCATGGTGACACACTCCACTGAGAAAAACCACACTGTAACAGAACATCAATATGTACATGTATCTCTCGTAACATAGAAGTTTTTATCCTATATGGATACATAGATATAGGAGACACTCCTCGTTAGAGCTTCATCTGACACTTGATCTCTCATCAAGGGGGCAAGGTTACAACAACTTCTAGAAAGACAATAGGGTTCTCTTCTACAAACCTAGGAAACCCCTACTATTGAACCTCTAAAGAACTCAAAATTAACTCAACCATCATGGATGATTAGGACGACACATGCCTCTGACCATTTAAGGGTCTTGATTTCCAATGAACACCACTAGCTCTTCATATGCATCAATGAACACAACCTTCCTTTGGATGTATTCCATGATATCCTGCACCAAATACTACCAATCCATGCTGAGTATGACATCATATGGTTGTATTAATAAGCATAGGAAGTCTTCCCAATCACGGTTGTGCCCCAACAAAAGATCACTGTCCCTACATACTTCAAACAAGTCAGCTCGACCTCCAACTATAGTATTCAATTCCAAGGGAACTAGAAGCCTCCCTCCCTAAACTCCTAAAGTATGGATAGTGGTAGGTGATATGATGGATAATGTCTCCCCTAAAACAAACAAGGAATACACCATGGTTGAAAATTGGAAAAGGGTACCATGAATGATGTCTAGCTCGCCTGGCACTGGCAAGGCTAAATAATGAAGCTCACCAGGACCTCCTACACAACATCTCTCACCCCGATAACGACCACCACCATGGTTGCACTATTATCTCTAAGGACATAGATCATTATGGGGAGGTCTTTTTCCTGCCCTATCTACCCTCTACTAATCTATAGCTGTTGCAACCTGCTACTACTTCCTTGGCTGGAACTACCTCATTGGAGGAACCGGGAGTGGAAAACCTGGTGCAGGTTGACTACTCTAATTGGTCAGGCACTCTCGCAGCTGATGACCTCAACCCTCATTAGAAAAACACGTTTCATATCCCTTGTCATAGGCCTAAGAGTCACTTCCATTTGAGAAACAAGATGTAGAGGGTTGGGACATACCCCCGACAGAACGAAGACTCTTCTGCCCTGAAAAACATGAACCCCAGACCACAACTTTGCTTCATGAAGAATCGTGAAGACTACCCTCTAGCAATGATCCAATTAGGGAAAAAGACCTCTTGATGTCCTCTACCCTTTCTAGCACCAGAGGATATGTCTTCAGCATAAATGGGGTGACTTAGTGCTAGATCTATGGATGAAAAGCGTCATCGTAAAGCCTCACCCTGGCCTCCTCATTTGGCAATAGGTCTAAATCATGTCGTAATAGTTTCTTGATACTGATTCCAAACTCTATCACACTGGAGAACCCGTATCAATGGGTAAGAAGCTCCTGGTGTTCGGACGCCTTCACAGTTGAGGAAAGAAACTTTAATCTAAAATTATCTCAGAACTCCTTCCATGAGATTGCCGACTCCACGCAATCCCCAAGGAACAAGAACCACCACTTCCTCATTGGTCCATGAAACATTGACATAAACAAGGACACTGATTTCTTCTTATGAGCATGGATTGAACTAAAGCCTATCGCGGCCTCCTCCAAACAGTCTTATGTGATTGCATCAGAAACAGAGCCCTCATACTTCTGCATACTCTACCACTGAAACTCACTGAGTGTCCTCCTCCATGTGTCGTCATCGTCAACCTACCCTACAACGATTTGTTGACATAGCCTACTAGAAATCTTCTTATGTGATATTGACAAGGACATCGACTTGGAGCCATACCTATAAAATAAAAAACAGCTAGATGTCCTAATCCTTGAATAAATAAGACTCAACATTATTTCATTAATGGTTTTTTTCATTTTGGGTTACCCTATCCCAAGGTCTACCCATTCAATCATAGGCACAACGAAGAATGATGCATGGTCCTTTCCTAGGTCTCTACAATGAAACTAATATTACCTTGTTTAGTAGCCATTGTAAACATAAAGTTCCACGCATCAGATCACAGGTGGCCCTGAACACCTATGTCGCATCCATCCTCTAGTGTTTACATAACTTGATAAACAAGAATGACAATGATTGCCTACCAACCCATGAATTCTCAATTTTTTCCAACTCCAAACTCCATCATATCCCTCAACTAGATCTTTGATACCACTATATCACCACCCCCTTCCCACAACGTGTACCCCTCTTGGGCCTGCAATGTGATAAGTGAGATAATGACCCCTGTGTCCCTCCTCCTGTAGGCCCCAGGTTGGTGACTAGAACCAAGGGTATAGTAAACACCCAAATGGGTGGCATTACCCTCTAATAGAACACATGCAAAAGAGAGAAATAAGGGAGAAACCAACCAAATAAAATTCATAAAACAATATAAAATAAATCCCAAGTGCATATATGTAATTTCATTTAAAACTACTAAAACTAAATGGGAAAAATTTCAAGTACCCAAAAGAAAGTAAAAAAAACAGTGACCATGAAGCCCGAACAACTCCTGCAACCGAAAGCCAAAAGTAACCATCATGATCTCCAACCTGATCCATGTGAACTGAATAACAATTTATATATACATAGGGTGAGTCTAACAGTATACATAGTATAGACTTCTTCAGAGACTCTCGTTTAAATGTTATGAAAGTATGCTAAAGCACAGTGAACAATAAGTGAAACTAACTCATAACCTAAATAGTTGTACTATGTTCCCATCCCCACCATGGATTTTCACACTATGTATTACATACAATGGTATATAATAAAATAATGATTATACAGGGTACCCCATTACTACTTCCCCACTAGTCTTCCATTTTCCCCCAGCGCTGCACGTCCTATGCATCTCTCTCAAAAAAGGATTTTTTGCAGACACCTTGGAGAAGCACCACAATATGCACCTCAATAAAAAAAACCACTTTGTACATGTATGAAATGTATCCAGGTTGTTTCTGGGAGCCACCACAACTCTCATAACATGTATATTACGTCGGGTATTAAACCTTAATCCACTATATCCCATACACCATGTAAGGGTCCACAATCCACCATAGACTATACACATTAAAACTATAGTATTCTATAGAAGACTATATCCAGAATATATGTGTGTGAATAACCACAAGCCTTTACAGCCCTTTACACACATATATGGTGAAAAACTAATTGATGTGCCTACCAGAAGAAGTATATACCAAGAGAAGAGAGTGTGGACAAAGGGAGTAAAAATCCATTCATCCTCCCACAATAATGTTGGGAACCCCCCCCCCCTTCCCCAGGGCACAGAACCCTCGGGGTGTCAGTTTTTCTATATTACGGTGTTGATTATCATATAAAAACACAAAAAGTATAGAATTTACTATATCTCACAACCAAATTATGGGAATAACATAGAAATAGACTCAACTGCAGCTAACAACTCTCGGACTCCCAAATACCACTTCTATGACTAGGTATCCTATAAGGACATAACCATTTAAAGAGATTTAAAACATTAATTCATTCAATTTTTATAAGATTCAATTAACATTAATTAATTATTTAATCATTAATTATCCATCAATAATTTTAACATTAAATTTCATTAGAATCACACCCAAAGTTCACTGTTCTTTCAAATTACAACCTCATCATTATGCCCCAACAAGATTCAACCCCATGGGTTAACATTATTTATTAAATTATTTATTTGCGTAATTACATTCCCATATTACCGAGACTTCTATAAAAACATTCTATACTACTAAACTCAAGGGGGATCAACATGGCGAGTTAATGAACTACCCGTCGGGCCATTTCCGCATATAGAAGGAGCATAAACACATCCTACATTGAGAAGCTAAACACGAAATGAACATGGAATACCACATTCATATTATCCCCTTTCAGAAGAAGGGAAATCATGACCAGCTGCCTTGAGAAGTGGGCAATTGAAATCAGATAAACAACCGGCAAAAATTAGAAAGATTCCAAACATTCACATCCAACCTTTTTCACCATCCCTGGTGTCCTCCTGACACCCACATGCAAACATATTTATCTCGCCACTTTAGGCATCAACTTCTGCAACCACCAGTCAGCCTCCCTGCCCCCACATTTCATTATAGAAATCCAGGCTCACATCACAACACATGTAGTATGAAAACTAACATCATATCAATTGGTCTCTTTTCCCTTAAGCAAGTAAGTTGGTAACTCAGAACCCTACAAGTAATTATATTTTATCAAAAAAATAGTCTTTAATGAATCATAGATTAAATTATGTTTTATTATTAGATTCCAACGTCAAGAAACCTAAATAGTTAGTTATCACAAATTGATTAAACATGATATTGCATCATTTTATTAACATCAAATTACAGAAACAACAATCGAATTCATTCAAATCTCTATTTATATTTATCCAAACAATTATCAATTAATTTTGGATTTATTTTATTTACCAATATCTATCAAGAATGAAAATCTAAAACAAGCAAGCATAGATATCACTCTATCTATCAAAACAAGAGGCAATAACATACGATCGATATCAATTTATTTATCTGGTCAAAATATTTAATATATCAATTCAATTGTCATCCAGTTGATAAAACGTGAAAACTCTATAATTTCACGTAAAGGAAAAGAGAGGAAATGAATCCCGTACCTCAAATGGTTCTTAACGTTATTTATACAAGAACAAGTCACACAACGGTTTATGATCTCCTCCCCCTGTTACAATTGTATCCACCCGAGGATGCAGAAACACCGCCACACCGGTCAATACCACAGAAAAACCCATTAGGAGTATAGAGACACCATTCCATAAAGTGTAAAGGTGAAATAGAAGGATATGAACCCAAAATAATAACTATAGATCATAACTTATATCAATGATTGATAGATACTACATGGTTGCAAAAAAACTAAGGGGAACCAATCCAAGAAGGAATGTTTGATTGCGCAACTACTATGAGATGGAATGAAAGGTTCTAGAATCTCACAGATGATAACAAGGAGGAAGAACTATGGAGGATGATATCTCTTCCCTTTTAGATGATTTAATAGAGTACTGGTTTAATATATGTTGGATTTTCCATTAAAAGAGGATCGCATTAAATCACACAGTTTAATGAAGTAAAAGAATCCCAAGACATAGAAAAAATTAATATAAAATCTATGTCCATTGAATCTCCCATAGAGTCCTTAAAATGAGTATATAAATGCATTTACATCAAAGGAAACATTAAATGGTAGAAACTATAGAAATATGGGAACACTATTCATGAACACAAAATTTGATAAATGAAAGAGGACACTATTGGAACCTCACCATTCTAGAAACACTGTTCATAAACTCAAAATTTGAAAAAGGAAAGAGGCTACCATTGTAACATCACCATTCTGGAAACACTGTTTATGAACCAAAAATTTGGAAATGGAAAGAGGCTTCTATTGGAACCTCACCATTCTAGAAACAATGTTCATGAACATAGAATTTTTAAAAGGAAAGTGGCTACCGTTGGAACCTCACCATTCTGGAAGCACTGTTCATGAACCCCGAATTTTTCAATGGAAAGAGATTTCTATGGGACCCTCATTGTTTAGGAGAAACTGTTCATAAACTCAAAATTTCGAAAAGGGTGGAGGTTACCATTGGAACCTCACCGTTCTGGAAACACAATTTATAAACTCAATATTGGGAATTGGAAAGAGGCTACCATTGCAACCCCACCATTCTAGAAACACTATTTAAGAACTGAAAAACTGGAAAAGGAAATAGTGGCTATCGTTTGACCTCACCATTCTGGAAACTCTATTCCCATAAGGTTATCATTGCACTGTTCACATAACCCTACCGATGACATTGTTCCCAAAAGGTTGCCTTTGCACAGTTCACATAAGGCTACCGATGACACTGTTCGCATAAGGCTAACATTTCTCTTTTCAAATAAGGATATCGATGACAATGTTCACATAAGGTTATTGTTGTACTGTTCACATAAGGATATCATTTACACTATTCATATAACTAGAAATTATGAAATTTGTTGGGGGAAAGTCACCTTAACAACCCAAACACCTCAAACACAAGATTCCATCAAAGTAATAGACCAAAGTGGTCCGGTCCATCACATTTCTAATTTGATTTAACAAGGATGTTTTCAATCAAAACTCTTAATGGATGTATCATTTCAATAAAGTATTGTGAATCAATTATCATTAGGGAATACAATTGTTAATTATATGATGATCTCATCATCATACCCATGAATTAATTTGATATAATCCTCAGTATGGAAACACTTTCAGACTATGATGTTAAATTTTTTTGTAAGAATAAGAAGGATAAATTTTTTTATGATGATAAGAAGTACCTTATATTTAGAGCAAAAATGTCACCACCAAATTATTATCTAGATCCACCCCCAGTTGCTCTACTAAATTTAATTATTGGGGAGGAAGAGAATGGAATAACTATGGATGAGTAAAAGAATGTTCAAATAGATTACATACCTATTGTGCAAGAATTTGTTGATGTGTTTCCTAAGGATTTACCTAGACATCCTTTAGAATGAAAAATTGAGAATTTCATTGATTTAAATCTTGGTTCAAGGCCCATATCGAAGATGCCTTATAGAATGTTCATAGTGGAATTAGTGGAACTAACGAAACAACTAGTGGAATTGAGTAATAAAGTATTTTTCCACCCTAGTATTTTTTATGGGATCCCTTTTTCTTTTTATTAAGAAGAAAGATGGGTCAATGAGGTTGTGCATTGACTACAGGTAAATAAATGCTATAACAATAAAGAACAAGTTTCCCCTACCTCACATAGAAGATTTATTCAACCATCTTCATGGAGCTCAATATTTTTTAAGGATTGACCTTAAATATGGATATCATCAGTTGTGTGTAAAGAAGGAATACATTCCGAAAACAACATTTTAAACCAAGTACGGGCATTACAAGTTTACAGTAATGTTTTTTGGACTGACTAATGCACTATCTATTTTCATGGATCTAATGAATATAGTTTTCTAGGAATATCTTGATGAATTTGTAGTGGTAATTTTTGATGATATCATTGTATACTAAAAAATCTTTGAATATCATAAAACTAATTTGCACACAATTTTGAAAACCCTTAGATGAAATGAATTATATGGGATGTTTAGCATTTGTGAATTATGCTTTAAGGAAATTTCCTTTCCTGGTCATGTTGTCTATATGAATGGAATCTTTTTCGATCCTTCAAAGAATAAGGAAATCCATGAATGGCCAGCACCGATAGGTATAACTAAGGTACACCATTTTTTGGATTAGCAGGTTATTATTGACGGTTCGTCCAGAATTCCACTTCATTGGAAAACCCATTAACCAAGAACACATGTTAAGGGGTTTAATTTGTCTTGACAAAAGAGTGAGAAAAATGATTTGAATAAATGAAAAGAAGATTGTACAATGATCTTATCTTGAATCTATAATTGGGGAATAATTTGTTTGTTATTTATAGTGATGCTTCAAAGAAAGGACTTGGTTGTGCCCTTAGGCATAATGATAGATTTATTGCCTATTCATGAATATAGCTAAAATTTAATATACAAAATGATCCCACTCATGATCATGAGTTAAAAAATGTAATATTTTAATTGAAGATACAGAGACACTATCTCTTTGCTGAAAAATGTGAGATATATATGAATCACAATTTATTGAACTATATTTTCTTAGAAAAATAACTAAACATGAGGCAAAGTTGATGGCTTGACCTGATGAATGATTATTATTGAACTCTACACTACCACATGGGGAAGGAAAACAAGGTGGTAGATGGATTGAATAGAAAGGATTATGGAGTATTGAACAAGATGAGAGTGGAAATGCATCTTATGTTCAAGGATATAGTAATGATGGATCTATGAATAATCATGGAAGGTGAAACATCAAGACTTTTTCAAATGGTTTCCAACCCATCATTACTAGAATGGTTAAAAAGTCTTAGACTGATGATGACAATTTTAAAAAGAAAATTAATGTTGTGAATGATGGGAGATTGATTGAATATGTATATGAAGATGGATTATTGAAATATAGGAAGGCACATTTTATTCCCAATATACCTGATCTAAAAAGAGAATTGTTGGATGATGATCATAGCTCCAATTTCCCTATACACACAGGTAACACCAAGATGTATAGATATTTGAAGGAACATTTTTTGAGGGACACCATGAAGATGGATATTGCTTATTATGTATTAATATGTATCATTTTTCAACAATATAAGGCTGTAAGACAATATCCTAGAGGTTTCATGAAACCTCTTCCCATAACTGAGTGGAAATGGGATGACATTAAGATGGACTTTTTCATGGAGTTACCGAAGACTTCTAGAAGGAATGACGCAATATGGGTCATTGTTGATCATCATAACATGTTATCACATTTTAATGCTATAAGAGAAGATTTTCCACATGAACATTTAACAATAGTATATATTAATGAAGTTGTAAGACTTGATGGTTTACCCATATTGATTTTTTTGACCATGATCCCGGTTTTATATTAGGATTCTGGAAAATTATTCAGAAAGCCCTAGATACAAAACTTCTTTTGAGCACTGCCGACCACCATCAAACAGATTGAAAATCAGAACGGACTATTGAAGCCATAGAAGACATGTTTAGATCATACTCACATGACTTCTATGGTATATGGGATCAATATTTAACTCTGCTATAACTTTCCTATAACAATAGCTTCCATTCGAGTATTCTAATGGAACCATATGTAGCATTATATAAAAAGAGATGTCACAAAACAACTTGTTGTGATGGTGTTGGTGAAAGAAAACTCATAGGTCAAGAAATTATTGTGGAATAAAAGGAATAAAGATAAGATTATCCAAACCCACATCAAATCAGCTAAAATTAGGAAATAGAGCAATGTTTATAACTAAAGGAAGGATTTTTAATTTCAAGTATGAGATCATGTTTTATTAAAGGTATCTCTATCAAATGGTTTTTTACAATTCTGTAAGAAGTGTAAATTCAGTCCCAGGTACATTTGAACTTTCAAAATTATTGAATGAATTTGAGTTATAACATACCATTTGGAAATTCCACCAAGTCTCTAAAAAGGTCAAGATGTTTTCCACATATCAATGTTGAGAAAATACATGCCAGACCAAATGATTTTACTCACCTATGATGAAATAGAACCGGAACCTGATATTTCTTATTGTGAAGATATTTTCAAGATTCTTGATACATGATAACAAGTGTTGAGAAACTAGATGAATCGTTGAGTAATTGTTTTATAGAGAAACCATAAGATGGAAGAGGCTATGTGTGAACCCGAGGAACTTATGATCAAGAACCACCTGAATATTTTATTGATGTAGTATTCTAGAAATTTCATTGTTGAAATTATCTTATGGAGGGAAGAATGTAACACCACAAGCTTCTGTGGTATATTTTCCTTTGAATAATGCAATAGCTTGCATTGTACTCAACATGGAGTTTTATCACACCACGACCAATCAAACTAGCAGATATGAATAGTATTTCCCAATTTTTAAAATTTTATAAATTTTATTTTTCAAAATGGATATCATTTTTGGATTTGAAATATCAAAATTAGTGTAGGGTGAATTTTTTTTATTTTTATGAAGACGTTCATTTTTTCATGAATAGTGAAAACACTAGGCTTTTGTTTAAAACCAACTTTTTATTTTATTAATTAGTTATTTTATATTAATTAATTTTAGGTCAAAATTTATACATAATACCTATATATGTTCAATTTAATTCAGTGGCATAATTTTATAATAATATTAGATATATAAAATTTTATTGAACTTTTAACGCCTTTTACCCACCTTCTAGTAACATTTTCAAATTAGCATAAAACATAATTTTACCGCGTCTGTGAATTAAATTTCAAAACACTGAGGCAAAAAGATGAAATAAGTAAGTAAAATATGGTTCAATAGGATGAACTTATTTTTTTGTTGAAGTGTATCTTTTGAATTTTATTGTCCACGGTTAAAAATAAATAGGGTAATTAAAGGTAAGAATGATATTATTATTACCATAACACATGTCTTAATTCTTTTGGATAAGTGTATTTCAACCAAAATAAACCTTATGAATAAAATATGATCCTTTTGGTCTACATGATTTAGATTTGTACATTTATTATTATTTTATATAAAGAAGATTTAAAAGATTGAAATTAAAAGTTTAATAAGTAAAACATTTTTAATATATGTTTATACATAACATAAATACGTGTATAAATATTCATTAGAAATCAAAAAAGATTTCCTACATATATGTATTTTATTTATAATTTTTTGAAATTAAATAATTTAATTTATTTATGACACAATAATAATGTAGTAATTACCTTATTATGGAAAGATTAAAATAAGTAATAATATAAAAAATAAAATAATGTTAAATTCATACTTTTTTTGTATTCCAAAAATTATATTGAATAATATGTCATTTTGGGGTTGATTATATATGTTTTTTAAATGACAATGTTTTTATGTCTTTCACAAAAACCAAACACTAAATAGTGTCAAAATTGACAAAATGAGTTTTTAAAACAAATATTATTGTATTAATTGATATAATATTCATAAAAATCTATGGATTGGAAAAATGACTTATATAAAGATATATATATCAATAATTAACCACTTAGGGTTCTCTTGGCTTTTTATTGTTTGTTTATTAACCATTTACTATAATAATACAAGAATACATTGTATATGTTAAACTATTTAACTAATACTTAAATCTAAAATATAAGGATAATATGTTGTCCTAAACCTGTCTAAAACCTATTGTGTGAGAGGATTTTGACCAAAGCCCATCATATCCTTAAAATAAATCATTTTCGATCTATTATGAACTGAATATGATTGTATAATAAAATAATATATCAAGATTTTCCTAAAGTGACCCTCACCTCTCTTATAAAAGGGTAATTCCCATTCTCTTACTTTCACACCACAAAAATCATTTGGATCAGCAAAAACCTGATAAAATATTCTCCCTACAACCCTCACTTTAACCCTGAGGCCTTTCTTTATCATAAATCCGACCCAATGATCAATTTGGATCAAATCGAAAGGAATCACTTGAAGAAGAGGTAATAATTTCATCACCTCGTTTAAAGTTTTTTTCTTCTTCCACTTTCTCATTCATTGGTGTTTCCTTATCCAAATAATAACTCCATTACCTTCTAGATAACGTGAAGTTATTATAAATATGGTAAAACCATATTCATTATTCTATCAATCCTATGAATGACAAAGTCACCATACGTGAGTATGTATGGCTTACCGTCTCCACATCGTGGTGTAGTTTGTTATTCAGCACATCATTATTTCAAAGGGTATAATAATGAGTATAATTGATGTAAATAATAAAGATAACATGTTCATTATTCTGTATATAATATATCACTTCCTATTACATATGATTTCACCATCAATAGAATGGAATTGTTTCTCGTGCGTACGTACGGATTGTCGTCTCCTTGAACATGATGAGATTCATTCCCAATCTTAATATTTGAAGAATAATATTCATTTTATGATTAAAAATAATTTCTAAGAACATAATATCATTCTGTATATGAATAAAATAAATACGATCTATAACAAACATGACTTATGTTAAAACACATATAAAGAAATTCGAATTAGTTAACACCTGAAATAATGATACTACTGAATTATTATTAATAATGAAATTTTACAAAATCATATATGACATAATTTTATTTATTTTTTTCCTATAAAATTTATTAAAAATGATTTCACTCTTATAGGGAAGGTTAACATACCCTCGATCAAGTAAAAGTACAAGGTAAGGTTTAATTCTACAATCTCTTCATTATCTGAGGTGGTTTATACGTGAGTATCTAATGGGACCTCTTTATCATCCACATCCTTGTTTCTTAGAAATGTATTTAATTTTTTTTTCTATTTCCGATAATATGTTTTGGAGTCATTTATACCCTATTTTGACTCTTTATTGAATGTTTTTAAAGAAATATTTCCATCATTTTCCCAAAAAATGTCTTTTAAGAGCATTTCAACCAAATTAAGGAAAGAATGCCTTTTAATACATACAGTGGGTGCAGTTATTTTCCATTGTTATAACACCTTTGAAGCTTCCCATACACGATTATACTAATATTTTGAAAATAAATGTTTTCTTTTATTATTACATGACTTTTAAATGATTTCAAAATATAAAGAGATATTTCTCTCAAAGAGTTTTGATTTAATCTATGTCAACATATTTTGCTGGATTTTACACTTATTTGAAGATGATTTCTTATGATACAATATTCCGTATTGTATTTAAGGTTTTGTGATATGTTTGACTATGGATGTGTTATTTTTATACCATTCATGGTTTATGGTTAATGTATTAACATTTCGTATGCTAGTTTTAATATGAATGTTTATGTTATGTTTTAACGTTTTCATATGAGGAATGCATTGGACTTAGTAAGTTATGAGTAAAGCCCACAATATCTCCTCAATGCATCGGTATGTCTCATGTGACTAACTAGTGTCTTTACACAAGCCCTTGACCAAATCGTATTTGTATTCTTTTCAAGAGGCCTTGACTATGTGGTTATGATGTTCGACATTATGAATTCCATCACTATGAAATTTTCTATTGACGTTACATGTGAGTATTAGAATTAGAATATCTTTGTGAATAAGTATATAGAATTATTTGATTTATCTTTTCCATATTATTTTGGTGTTTATGTTTAAAAGGCTATTGTTTTATTCTTATAAATTTCCTTAAATATTTATGCTTATTTATCAAATTTTACGCTATATTCTGATCCTTACTTAGCACCTGAGCTCACCCCTTCCAATGTTTTATATTTCATAGGATGAGAATTAGTAGATTATGATTGGCCTTCAGGGATAGTCTTAGGGAGATTAATGTGTTAAAAGGAGACAAAATCTTAATATTTTTTATTTTATAATGTAATTTTATACTTATGTTTGTATCTAGTACTTCCAAGGATACTAAACTGATCAGTCATTTGGGATTTAATCCCTTATGATCATTCCAATGTTATATAATATTGCATAGAATCTAGGTAACTAGTCTGATTGAATTACAGTACCCAACATAGAACAATTTGTTTCTCTAAAATATCATGTTGCACACAAGGCTATGTAATACTAAAAAATAATAATATAATATCATTATTTTAACATGTAGTTAACGCCTTGTCGTTGTTTTGGTGGGAATGAACTGAACTGACCATATTATTATTAAAAATGTTTGTTAAATGTGTTTACATTTATCCAATAAAATTTGGTGGGATAAAATGGTAAAGAATCCAATTTTAAGCATAAATAATCTAATATTTTTAAAAGGTATTTTTACCACATTTTGATGGTGAAGCCCCTGTAAATATATATTTTTTTTCAAATTTATATGTTTCATTTGAAAAATAAACTTTTTCTTCAAATGTGGAAAATAAAAATTAACATTGGGTAAATTTTTTGTATTTTTCTGACAAAGATCATTTTTTTAATGAATAGTAAAAACTACTACATTTTAACTCAAAAATGTCTTTTCAGTTGATTTATTTGTATGGTTATATAATCATTTTAGTTAGTTTTAAATAGTAATTAGATTATTTTTTTACCATTTAATCCAATATTGGTTGTTGGATGTAATTTTACTATTAATTAGACACAAACACATGTCAAACTTTTGATAGATATTATTTCATAAATACACACTTTTTGGTTTTAACAACGACTATTAATTTAAAATTAATTTCTAAAACTTCTCGATTTTTTAATTTGAAAAAAAGGATTCTATATTTGGAATCAGATGATCCAAATTGTGTAAATAGTTAACTTTTATTTTTTGTAACTGCAGTTAATATTTTATTTGCCATGATTAAAGGGTAAATATTGTAAATAAGAGCAAAAAAGTATTATAATAATATTAAATTACCCTAGCACATGTCCTACTTCTATTGGATGAGATTTATCTAACTATGGAAATCTTTGGGTCGATTTTAGGACCCCATGGAGCAACTTCTAAGTGAAAATAAAATTTCATAAAAATTAATTTAAATTTAAGGAAAATTTAATATAAACATATATCTTTTAGTGAAAAAAAATTTATATTGGGTAATATAAGCGATATTTTTTACTATATATAGTTATTAAGAAGATAAAAATATTTATTGCATCATTGTTTTTTATTTATAATTTTTATATATCAAATAAAAAAATTATTTTTGACACAAAGGTGATGGAGTGATTACCTTATTAATGAAAGATTTAATTAAATGAGATTATAAATATCAAAATAAAATTATTTTGAAACTTTTTATGCCATACCCGAATTTTATAAATTATTATGACTTGGTATCTTTGAA
This sequence comes from Viscum album, assembly GCA_963277665.1. Classification (NCBI taxonomy): domain Eukaryota; kingdom Viridiplantae; phylum Streptophyta; class Magnoliopsida; order Santalales; family Viscaceae; genus Viscum; species Viscum album. The sequence goes on along the minus strand of OY728153.1, from coordinate 1,016,460,124 downwards.
TTAATGATGTTTTTTTCAAAATAATCATGTTTTTGGGGTTTTTATAAAAATTAATGAAATGAATAGTATAAAAATTGACATAATTGAGTTTATAAATAAATTAATATTTTATTACTGATATAATAGTCTTAAAAACTATGATTCGGACAACTGACATATATGATGTTAAAAATCCTATTAATGATACATTTTTGGGTTTCTTGGGATTTTATAGAAACTATGGTGACCATATAAAAGAATACATGGTAAATGTTAAATAAGTTTTCTAAGGGTTAATGTTATAAGATAAGGATAATTTTGAAACCAAAACATGTCTATAGCTTATTAGTGAAGATTCTTTTGACCCATACTAATCTGATCTTTGAAATATTTTTCACTATTGTTATTAGAATTTGAAAATTAATTAAGAATAAAATAATATTTTCAATCATTCCTAAAGTGCCCCTCCTCTTTCTTATAAAAGCACACCACCTCTAATCCTTACTCACAACTGTTAATACCCCTTGGATCATCCAATCTCTGCTCTAATAATCTATAAATATCCCCCCTTCCTCCTAAAAGAATTCTCTTAGGAAGAAAGAAATTTAAGGGAGCCCTTTGTCTCAAATCAAAACAGGTTACCTAATTTGAGGTAACGTCTTATCTCAAGTATCTTTCTATTATTTTCCTTATCCCTTCACTATTCTCTACTTATTAATTTTTTTTAATGAATAACCAGTATCCTAAATATAATAGGTTGTTTTTATAAGAATTATTCAAACTATAGTTACACACACCTCCATCTAATGGATACGAACATATTGTTTCTATGTACGGAGAACTGTTGCCTCACAAGATGATAATTATTCAATTTTCCCTTACCACCTCTCATTATGGCCATTATGATGGAAGTATAATTATATATGATATATATGTTATTTATTTTATCATTATACTACTTTAATTCTCATATAAAACACACCTTTATTCTTTTCATGCTATATCAATATGATAATTTCATTTGAGGATGTGTGGACTACCACCCCCTCAAAGTGGTAGGACTCATTCATGGTATACATGGAACTTATATAGGATGGAATGAAATAAATTGTGTAACATATATGAAATATATATTATAATTTAATTATAATATACCTATGTATCATTTATTTTTCATTCCATTAAATATGAAAAAATGAAAGGAGCATTCATACATGCGTACGGCTTACCATCTCCATGAACTGTGCATTTCATTTCTTATATCCAAATGATATGGACTATTATAAATACAAATATACTGGATATATATGATATATATGATTTCAAAATCATGAATATCATTTTGGAGTTATTTTAATTTTGACTACATGGATAATTAGAAATTATAACAAGTTTATTTTTTACTCAAGTTCTAAACAACAACAAAATGTGTGATATAAACTCAAATAATTAACTAATTGTTATTGCAACGTAATAAGTGATAAAATAGGAAAAATAAACATGAAAAATGTTTTGAATCAAGTATAAATTAACTTATGTTTATTTTGTAGGAAATTAATGAACGAACGAGTCATGTCAAACATGAGGTAAGGGACTTTGTCTTAATCTTTTTTGAGGCATATTTTGATTTATACACAACTTGCTATTATATGGTGTATAAAACCCTTTTAATTTTAATTTCATTCTAATGGAATATCATTTTAATTAGAGTTTTAGAAAATGAAAAATGGAGTGTTTCTTTTTAATATAGGTGGTGACAATGACCTTTCTACTGCTGTGAGCATTATTTAATATTGGGCTTCATTAACAAAACATGAGGATTTTAAATGGGAAAATAAATACCATATACCATTTTTATATATTTTTTCATATTTTTGTATTGAAAATATTAATGAAAGTGGATTTACCATTTTGATATCTTGAAATTATTTATTGTCATTTCAAATTAAATTTATGTTTGATGATTTTATATTTTCAATCATTTATATGTGATGATTATGTAATGGTTCTTGGACATTATATGGGTGGTTTTGTGATAAAAAAATGACAGTTTGTTCCATGATAAACCAAGGATGGGTGTTTATGTTGTAACCTATAATGAATTGGGTATGGAATTTAGATGAATATCTATTCCATTTGTAATAATGATTTGGGGAATTTGACAATATGATTAATACATTTAAGTATGATTATGTCCCATGTTTACCTTTTTTATGTTATGCGTTCTTCTTATGGGTTTTATGGAAATCTTTGTGTATCCATTACTCAGATTTTTATGCTCATCTGAAGTTTTTGAAATGTTTTACACATGACATAAGGTTGAATAGGGTCAAGGATGGGATCATGGAAAATTAAGACTGTTTAAAACATGGAACTAATCAGGTTTCTTTTCTTTTAAGAGTTTTTATTTTATGAAAAAATTGATATTGTGTAAGAGTGTCAACATGTAATATTAAACTCGTTTTTTATAAGTTATAACCTAATTATCTAATTCTCTAAAACTAAAAAATCCTCAATTGGATCTGTTAACATAATTTATGATTGTGTAATGTTTAATAATGGGGCCTTATATTTTTTTTATTAATTTTCATGGATTTTCATTTTTCTTATTATTTCTCTTGTCTTCTACTCGGGTTTGAGGTGTTTGTGTGTTTATTTTGATATTTATAAACCGAATAGAGATGATTTTTTAAATTAAATCCATTTGAAATTTTTTTAGAGAATTTTAAACCATGTCATGGTTTATTTTAAAAAAAGTGGATTATAAGAATTAAAAGACAAATTTTTGACAAGTTTTTAAATCAATTTTTTTAAAGGAAAATTATTGGTTTTTAAAATGAATTTTCCATAGTAAAACCTCTTTGAGTCTTGTTTTATAAACTGTTTGTTTTATGAAATGATATAAGGTATCGAATGTTTGTTTTTGTTTTTTATAAAGGAAATGAAACCATATATTTCTATTTCCTTCAAAATAGGGAACTTGGATTAATTATAAAAGTAATGTAATGGGACCATGGTGGTGTCACATTATTATTTAAATCAAACCTGACATACTAACATTTTTTGATATGTATTCTTCATGTTTTTTGTATATTTTAAGTAATGGATGACTGGTTGTCTTGTTACCACACTCCAATGAAAATTATATGATCTTTTTTTCATGATTTTGAATTGATTATCACATGGTGATGGTGGGTTTTATCACCAAAGTTATTTGGACCAGTTAGGCCATGTGTTGTATCAGTCTTTCCTAACTCCTTCTTTGTTTTTTTTTGTTCATATTTTTCCAATAAAATATCAATATAAATTGTTTATTTTTTATGAAGAAAATTTTTATAAAATTATTTGGTTTTTTATCTTTAATATTAATTTTTTATTTTTATTTATTTTTATACGTACTTATTTATTTTGTAATTTTCATATAATGTAAGGAGGAATCATGTTGGGTTCTTGTTTAACAATGGCCACTCATTTTGGATTTATTGAGAGTGAAATAATTTCCACATGAGATACAATAAAACATATACATAACTAAAGATGATTAGGAATGTTCTTTGATACTTTTTAAATAATGGATTGGGTTACAATTTTGATGCATGACTATTCCATTTCATTACAAAATTAAATCAGGTCATTTTTTTTATTTAGGAGATGGTGGTATATTTGAGATAAAACCATCTAAGATAATGTGGTGGGTGTGGAGGAGTGATTTTTATATTTCCTCCCCATGATAATCCCCATTTTTCCATTAGTGGTCGAGAACATTTATTTGAATTGGAAATTTTTTATGATTAGTTTTTGAAATATTTTAATTGTTTTTCTGCTACTGTGAGTTGTAAGAAGACTCCAAGAAATGATCATGGAATTACAAGTTTTAGAATGATGCTATATAAAATCCATGTGATGAAAAGTTTCATTCCATGGTTTATCAAACTATGCATAGACTAAGAAAATCACTCTCAGCAGCTTCCATTGACACATTCATGGATGGTGCATGGCCTGAAAGTTGTGCCACTAAACCATACATAGTTAAGAGAGTATGGAATTATTTTTATTTTACCTCCTTTAATTATTTTTCCCCTATTTTGATTAATTATTATTCTGGTGGGTTATCAAGTTAATCTTGTGGGTGTTTTAAATTTTTTGAGATATCATTAAAACAATGATCTACGCTTTAGTATTTATGTTTTATTTTGAAAACCATTTTTGGGGTATTTGAGTTACTTTTGTGAATTTTTTTAACTCTAGAACTAGAAGTTTAAGTGGATTAAATAAATTTTGGTTTTAGATGGTTTTCAAAGATATAATTACATTAGTTACAAGAATATTTTAAATCTTAAATTGATTTTTTCAAATGTGATTTGAAGGGAAATTGGTTTTCAAGAATTATTGTCATTAATTTTGGAAATAAATAGTTTTAATTATTTTTATGTACCCATGTTTTATGCTAAAATAAGAAGTTCTCATGGGGTGTTTTGAAATGAGGTTTCAAATATTTTTTTCAATCTTTTTTTTTGTTTTTCATGTGGTTTTGTATCGCTGGTTTTGGGTATACAATGGATTTATAAAAATGAGGAGTTTTTGTGATGTTTTATAATGAGACGCCAAGAAATGAATTTATAATTATACAATGGAATATTTTTAGAATTAATTCTATTGATCTTGATGTGGACCTCTATATTCTAAAATCTTCTTGTACTCTTGATAAAGTGGAATGTACTTATTATTTTTATCCAGTGGATCATTCATGGGATATTATTAATTTCCATCTGCTAGTTTTTAGTGGTGACCAAGTCTTATAGAAGGTGAATGAGTGGCTAGATAAGGTCAAAAATATCTATAAGTTATTTTAAACTCTTTAAACCCATTGTGTGTGGTGAACCACTCCTTTGTTTGAATGATTGTGTTTGGATTAATGTAAGGTTATTATCCCTACGAAGTCATTAGAATCATGTTCTTGGGGATATTTCATTACTACCATCACTTAGACATTAATGGAATTCTTACATTTCCATTAAAGAGATCATTCAATGAATGACTATATTCAACATTTCAGTTGACTGGTTCCTTTATATCATTAGTTAGATTATAATTATTTAAGAATGGCATGTTAATTATCCGGAGGCCTTAATATAGATCTATGTTCAGTGGTGTTTCAATCTAGTCTAAAGACAATTTTAGAGCTAATATGTACATTGAAATCATTGCTAAGGATTTTGTAGAAATTCAACATGTGAAAAGTGGTGATTTGACACTATCTTGTGTCTGTAAAAGTGATCTGATTAATGGGAAACAAAAACTAGTTATGCTCTAAGACTATTGGAATTTAGGGAATGATATAACATCTTATCTGATATCATTGATTACCAATTATCAGTTTTGTGATCTCAGTTATATATAGAGGTTTTTTAAAATGAACATACATTATAAGAAGAAGTATAAATATCATACTTATATTTGATAAATGAATTAGATTTTTATGTCTCTTCTCTGAAAAATTTGGTACCTTTTGTGAATTTTAGATTTATTCCTTTTATAACCATTTATTTTATTAGAATTTTTGACATATTTTCTATATACCACATATATTTTTTATTATAGTTGAAATACATTATAGATCATTTTCATTTATTTTTCAATGTTAATTACTTATTTATTTTTTTATTTTTACCACTGTACATATTATAGAACATGTTTTTATATTTTATAGGTGCATAGATCACATGGGAATATCTTTGGTGAAGTTTGAGGTAATGGGGATAATATTTTGGACTATGGTTAGAATATGATAGCTTGAAAGTTGGTATTTCTATTAAAGATCTCTACTAGTGGATGTTATATGAGTTTGTCCCTATATTACCCTTTGTGTAATTTCATAACCCAAATTATAAACCATGTCATTCCATGTTGAGGAATGTTCATGTTTGGGGTGTTTATCCTATTTTGTACAACATTATATCATTGAGACAAATTATTTTTTATTGAGGTTATTCAGTTTGTGGTCTTTAGAGTATGTGTATTAAGTTTGGTGGATCATGATTTTTTTTATGATGATCAATATTTTTCAAGTGATAATATGGTTTTTCAGTATTTTAGATTCATTCTAAATTGTGGGTAATCCTAAATATTTTCTTGATTTTTTTCCCTTGTTTGTGGGAATTTTATTCTGGATGATTTGATTGAGATGTTATATTTCTTGAATCCCTTGTGAATTTTATTTTCTAAAGGTATTGGTGTTTTTTTCATTATTCTAATACAAATGTCATTAATTACTTGAGGGTTCTGTTATGTTCTTTTATTAGAGTTCTGAAATTAATGGTAGGACATAGGATGGGTTATCTAAAAAATTACCATCATAAGGAATATGATTTTAGGATTTTTATTTCATTAATTCTAGGAAAATCATAGATCATTATGAGATGATGTTTCTTGAGGAAATGGTTATTTAGGTCCCATGTTATTGATTTAGGTTAATAAGTTGGCTTTTAATTGGTCACTTTTATTCAGTGATTTTGGCTTCACCTTTGTCTTTTCTTCAGTTGTACATTTTTTTGGGAGTCAAATTATAGGGATATAACGAGCCATAGTTGGGAGAACTGTGAAACCCTTAAATTTCAATTTCGTTCTTTTGTCAATGTTGTTAATTTCTCCCATGGGTTTAGAGTGTACCGAGAATAAAATTTTGAAATATCAGACTTTTAAAAAGTTGTATGGTTAAGAAAATATTCTGGGAATCCATGTAATAGAAACCTTATGAAATTTGAATTTTAAAACATTTGATATCACAGAGTTTGTGCATGTTTTGGTAAAATATGCAATTATCTTATGTTTTTGTATTTATGTATTTTTGAATTCTTTTATTAGTGGATTCTCCCAAAAATCTTCCCTTATTTGACAATTTCTTCTAAGGAAACTCCCACGGTCACCTTTTTCCTTTCCAAGCACCTTCATGGTGGATGGGCAGTGATTTCATGGTGTTATTACATTCAAATTGAATAGATATGGCTATAACTCCCTTTTTCTCTATTTATCTCTTGATTCCCTTCTTCCATAACACTAATAGAAAAAGATGGAAAATTTTTGTGTCTATAGTTTTCAATAAATTGTGATTTTGGTTTCTAAGGGTTGTTATCATTCTCTTGATTCCCATTCTGATGGTGGTCATCTAAGGAGACATGATTTCACTGATTTAGGTTGTTTTTTATATTCTAATTCATTTTATTAAATATTTACATGGATAAATTTTGTTTAAGATTTATTCTTTAATTTATGTAAATTATTATTTGTATATAGTTTTAATTATCAATGCTTTTCCAATTTCGTGATGTTTCTCCTTTGGATTAAATGGGTAAATATGTTTATTAAATAAAAATTTGATTTAGAATTATGTTTTTTTCATCCCAAGTGTCTGTTAAAATTCCATTGAAGGATTTCTACAACAAAAATTATTGGTTCACGGTGATTTGGTCAAATTAGGATTTTTAATGTAGGATGTGCATACCTTATAGGATTTTATTTTTTCAAAAAGAGGGGGTGTGTGTATCCTATTGTGTTAGTGGTTTTAGATTATTCTTTTCATTCATTTGGTATGTTGATACATTGAATTTGGATATTTTTTTCTTATAATTTTAATTTTATGAAATGTGATTTTGAAAGTGTTTTTCCAAAAATGTTACCCAGATTTTATTTTTGTATCATATGTGATTTCCTTTGGAATTATGTTGTGGTTGTAAATTTTATTTAAAAGTTATTTCCAGAGAATATCATTTCTAAGTACAAACAGAATACATTTTTGGAATATTAAGGGAATTTTTTTGATTGAATGATTTTACAGCTTATTTGAGCACCATTTTTTATCATTTCTAGTAATTTTGTGCTTGTGTTAATTATTACAAGAATATTGATTCATGGTATTTTGATTTAGTTTTGGAATAATTCTTGAGGGTGGTGTGTTAGATGTGTAAAGTATTTTATTTTTGTGTTTTATTGCCTTTGGGATATGTTGTTATCATGTAAATGACATTTTTTTTAAAGTTATGATCCACCTCTGTTAGCTATGAAATAAAGGAATATATTATAATAGGTGGGGATTTGAGGGATATTATCTCTACTAGTTGATATTTATACATTATTCCATATACCCTTATTGAAATTACTGACCTTGCTAGGGGGTTTCACAAATTATACTAGTTAGATAAATTTAGGTTACAGTTTATGTGATGGTTAACCTTTCAGTAGTTGGTTCCACATTTTCATGTTTTGTAATTGCACTATTAGTCCTATAGTTATTGTTTCATTCTATGTATCATATTTTATGCCTCTTTATTTTGTACTTGTATGAAAAATTTTTACCCATTATTTTGATTCTATTTTGACATATTGGTTATTAATGGTTGACAATTAATTTTTTATGTATTTCTTTGGATTTTTTTGTCATTTTTTTATGAATTTAGAACGATTTTTATATTATTTATTCATTACCTTGTCTTTTACTCATTTTTTAGGTGTTTGTGTGTCTGTGTTTGTGTTGGGTTTTGGAAATGGGAAATAGATGGTTCTTTTAAATGCATGGCTTGTGAATTTTTTTTGGAATGATTTTTAAAGAATGTGATGGTTTATTTTCGGGGTGGGGATCTTATAATGAAAAGAGAAGGTTTAATATGTTTTTTAAAAATATAATTTATTTTAAAAATATAATGGTTTATTTTTTAAATGATTTTACCTTGGAAAATCCTATTTGAGGAAAGAGTAATAAGTTTATTTTGGAAGGAATTATATAATGTATTGAATTTTTATTTACATTATTTATAAAGGAAGTAAAACCTTGTTTTTATATTAATTTCAATGATTTGAACATGGTTTCATTATAAAATTAATGTAATGGACTCATGGTGGTATCTTAATGGCTTTTAACTCCTATCAAATATACTCATATTGGTGATTATATAGTTCTCATGTTTTATAAACGATTCTTTTAGTGGATTGCATGTTAGTTTTTTTAACAATATCTTAGGGGAAGAGGGTGGTCTTTGGGTCATAATGGAATCTTGAGATTCACATGGTGACTGTGGGATTTGTCACTGAAGTTATTTAAACAAGTTGGTTCATGTGGTTTTCCATCCTTTTTGGCCCCTTGAGTTAGTTTAGTTTTGTTCAAAATCATATTTATAAAATATATTTATAAAATCATTTCTTTTAACATAGGAACTTTTTAGAATAAGATTTTGTTTTTTATCATTATTATTTCATGTTTGGATGGAATTTATTTTTTATGTATTGTTATTTATTTTCAAGTGGTCATCCAATGTATAGAGACCTCATTCTAAGTTCCCAATTGGGACCCACTATTGATCTTGGATTTTTTGAGGGTGAAATAATTCCCTTGTGTTCACTAATAATACTATAGAAATTGTCTCCATCCCAGGTAAATCAAGAATGTGCCTCTAGCCTTATGTATGAGCAGTTTAGGTGTCGATTCAGGTGGAACCCTAGGCCATTTCATTACATGGGTATAACTCCAATATGATGGGACTGGGTTTGAGAATTACAACTATGGATACTTGAACTAGAAAAGGAAATGGTGGAGAATGTTAGAGTCATTCAGAAGCACATTAGATCATATTAGAGTTGACAAAAAATATACTTTCAATCGAAGGAGAGATATAGAGTTAGAAGTGGGTGATAAGGTATTCATATAAACATATCCTTGGAATAAAATTATGATAATTTTAAATAATGGGAATTCAGTAAGCAAAGAACCCTCTCTAACTAATAATAACTATATTTATAGAAGGTTTTGGTGTCTACATACACTAGATCTCTTCATTCAAAATCATATTCCGGACATCTTTGATTACCAAGGCTCCTTTTCTATTGGAGTTACATTTTTAACATTCCTTCCCAGGATTCTAGAAATGATGACAATAATATTATCTCCCAAACATGATGTGTTGATTTTATTTTCATTGAATCAAGCTATATCTAGATAAATTTGGAATCATTATCATGATCCACTGTAGATCTTCCTTCATATACCTTCACACTGAATAACCATCACATTAAGAAATATTTATTCAGTGTTATGGGATTCTTAATTATATTTTGTATTACTAAAATTATCTCTTTCTTCATCATATTATCATATATATTCAAAGCTATATTTTGGGCCAATGTTATCCTTAAAGAACCTAGAACATTTCAATCCTTCTTTTCCTATTCATCCTTTCGAATTTTCTTAGTATTTTTAACTTTCAATGTAATTTATAGATATTTCTCGATGAGATAGTCCTTAATCATCATACTATAATAATTTAAATCCTTCCTAAAAAATTTTCTGGTAATGAATATACCATCTTCAAACACCAGTATATCCTATTAAAGGTATTCCTGATAAATAAAAAAAAGTACGATAATCCATAGAATATTACAAGAATTTTTATTGAGAAAACCATTAAGCCTTTGAAAACCCGTTTTACAACTCTAATACCAATTTTTTATATCCCATCACTAACATCTCACCATAGTTGTTAAATCACTAGATGATAAAAATAGAGAAATAGATCATTAGAACATGATCCTTCCTACATGGAAGTATAAGAACTAAGAAGGTAATCCACTCTCCTTAATAACTACTTTCAATTTCACTTATTCAAGTATTTTCACTTCAAATTAGAAAAAAATAATAAGAGATATGAAACAATATATAAGATAACAATAATCTATTTTTTCTTGGATTCCAATTTTACTAAATCAATTGAGAGAAGCAACACAATTATTTATTTCTTATGAGGTATAAAGTTATAATCACTGTGAAAAATAAACCATGTAGATCACTCACTCATTTCAAAAATTGAAATTTCAATAGATTGGTCCCTCCAACTTTTATAGAGGGTCTCACCCAGTCATCAAGTCACAATGACATTATATATTCTCAATAATCCATTAATTTCATTATTTAATTGTTGTCTCTATGTTTATTTCCTCATCCTAACTATCAATCATCTGTACTACAACATTTTTCCATGCACAACAATATTTTATAAAAAAATTAGACATTAGAGTGATTCTAACCCTAAATGATCCCTTTTGATAATATCAAATTATGTCATAATTTTAATATGATGAAAACCAATTAATTATCCATAAGAAGTTAAAAAAATTGACCACCTCAATACGATCCACTAAAACCTATTGGAGCTGAACAGATAAGGTCAAATAATTCCATAGAGTTTCACCAACATGTAAAATTAATTTAGCATTTTAAGAGTTTTCATAGTCCTAATAGATCTTATATTCATATAAATTTAATTAATAAGTTATGAAACAATACACACTACTATTTTTATCCTTCATAAACATGATCACTATATCACATCATGTTTTCTGAAATGATCTTGTCACAATACAGGTAAATCTTTTATAAACTCTGAATATATATCATAGTGGTTAACATCAAATTAGTCTAATCGTGGATGTTTTCTCATCAAGGTGATACTTTATAACACTTTTTATGTATTTATTTATTTTTAAAATAGAAATAAAATAAATAATATCAAAAAATAGTAAAAAAATAAAGAATAATAAAGAAAAAGTTAATCAATGAAAATGAAAAGAAATTTAACAAGTAGATATAGTAGTTTTATATTCATTCTCTATTTGGTTTCCTATCATTAACAAACTGAAATATTAAAATAATTAACCCTAAACCTATAATTATTAATAGGTTAGTTTATAACTCAAATCATTTATCTTTACAAAAAAGTGAAAACTTTTGAAAAGATTTTTCACAATGCATTGAGTATTTAAACAAGTATAACAAAGAACTCTAGAAAAGAAATTCATCCAAAAGAATGTATCAATATTAAAATATTAAATTTAATAAAAAAATAGATACACATCATCACATAACTCAAAAAAATAAAATGAGTAAAATGAAATAGGGGAATATTATTATAGAAAATAATGTGTATAACTATTTTTGAGAGAGAACAAGCTATCTCATCTCCACTTCACCTTCATTGTATAATAATAATGTAAGATATGGTAATAGCCATTGGGTTTTTCAGTATCTAGATAGGATTGAGATTTATTTATTAGAACCAGTTTCATAAGTTAGTCCTTCAGTTATTATTTTTGAGAACATATAGAGTAAGAGAACATTACACTTTTATTTACAAATATAAATTTTAGAAAAATAAAAAAATTCTCAAGAAAATAAATTGGATTTAAATTTTAAAAATTCTCAAACCCAATTTTTTTTTAAATTAAGAAAACATTGATAAAAATATATAATAATAATTTATCCATGTGGAATGATCATAGGAAATGTTAGTATTTATTTTATACATATTTGGTCATTTCCGCAAAACTCCATCAATAGAAAACGTTTCCCCCATATGCACTTGGCATCAGCTCCAAGGAATATGAAACTGGATGCATTTCTAGGTTAGTAAAACCTTAAGTATCCATGATCAATTTTTTCAACCACCACAGATCATAGTCAGTAACTCCAATCTCAAATAATTTGTCTTCACATGGCTACTTCGATTATTCATTACCTTCCTTAGGTCACTCAAGTTTATCTTTTCCCACAATTTCTATAAGACCACATGATCTTGATTATTTTATTAATTCTTCATCGAGATGTTTTAGTGTTGAAATTATTCATGTATAGCTAAAATAGTTTAGGTATGGATTCATTACCTTAATCATTGATTTTAATTAATAATTTAGGGTTGATGATGAATTTTTAACTCCCGCAATAATAGAGATACAAATCTCACAGCGTCATGATTTGGGAATGTTATAGTTATCCATAAAAAAGTCATACACCACAGAAAAATATCATATGTGGCACTTGAAATCCATACACCAGTGGTGGATTTAAATATCATACATGAAAATTGAAAGTGGTATACATGTTATGGATACATATATGTTATGTGACCATATAAAAAAGTCATATAGAAATGAGACTTGGTTGATTCTCAAGATAACTCAAATAGTACATGTGAAAAGAAATATAAACATGGAGATTTATAGATTTTTTAAGGAATTTTAAAACATTAACAACTGAAATATAATATATTTCATCAATTATTATTCAAAAATAAAAATGGATCTTGAAAAAATAACATTCAAAATTAAAATTCCATTTTAATCCTTGAAAAAAATTATATTTTACTTAAAATTTCATCAAAACTATCCAATCATTTTTATACATAAAATATAAGATAAGAAAACGAAGAATCTTTTCATAAATTAAGTACCAAAAACACAAAAGTTCTTTAACATATATATAAAATCATCACAATATTTCTTTAACGTATTTATAAAATAATTTTTTAACTAAAAATTATACAATATTCAAAAATTCAGTTTTACAAACACATTTAGATATAAAAACATAACTAATTCACAAAAATATGAATGGAAAACATTTCTAAAATTAATATTTCATTAAATTAATCAATACAAAACTTGTTAATTTTCCTTAGGAAACCAATTTATTAAATTCAATTGATGTCAATTGACATTAAAAATTAATGCTTTAAATTCCATCTAAGAAGTAATTTTTTATAAAAAAAAACTTGATGGAATCTCTCAAGTATTTGTGAATTAATTCTAATATCAAAAAAATATTATCCTATTTTATTATTATTATTTTGAAAAAATCATTGACTTTTTTTAAATTGAAATGAATTAAAAAAACCTCAAATTTCATTCAAATGTTTTTCCAAATTTATTTTTTTATCCATGGTGAAAACCCCATTACATGTTAGCACACCAAATAATTAAACACAATTAAATAGTTGATAGATTTTAATAATTAAAAGGATGTATAAACAATTAATATGATAGTTATAGAATCAATAATAAAAAAATTATTTGTAATAATAGTGCATTTCATAGGCTAATCAAATGAAAATATTATTAGTTTAACCCCAAATAAAGTTCAAATTCAAAAATATTATACATTTCACTCCCAAAATGTTACCAAAAGTAATTTTTTAATAGGATAAATAAAAAAGATGTTAAAATATTGAATCCATGATTTAATAGATATTATTAACCACTCAATGTAGAAAAATTTACCCCAATTCAATAAAAAATGATAAACAGGCAAAATGAATAATTATCTTTGAATATAATCAATTTTGTAAAAAAATAGCAGATTTTAGATTTGTATTCAATGAAATAAATATTATCATGTAATTATGATTCTTAATTGCACTTAAAACACAACATTATTCTAAATTTTTATCTTCAAGGTTAATGAATCAATTTAACTCATTTTTAGTTCAAAGATTATTTTCAATTTTTTATATTTAAAAAACAAGTTAAATGGTCATTGTTAAGTTAAAAAAATCATATTTTCCATGAATTATAATTGTTAGACAAGTCACTAGATGAAAAAAATAGTTCATAATATTTAGTACCTAACATTATAGTGTAACGAAATATCGTTTTCATAAAAGAGTATGATGTAACACTGATGATTTAAGATGGTTTTAAAAAATTCACCAAATAAACATGAAACATCATACTTCTGCTGACAAACACATCAGAAACTACTTGTTACCAAAACAATTCCCATGATTTTATCATGAAAAGAGTAAAAATAAATATATTTTCTATGTTTTAATTTCCAAAAATAGAGGAAATATATTAAATTTAAAGAATATAATTTAAACAATACCATATAATATAATATTTATAAACTATGGTTCGTTAAATAGAACTGTCACCTATTTTATTTGATAAATTTTACTCGGATTAGTCTTGTTTCAACTCATATACGTTCATAAGAATTAAAAAAATTTCCAAAATTTTAATTTTAACTAAAGCTAAACTGGATTTTGAGTTAATGTGAGGTTAATTAAAGTTGTTCTAGGACTGAACTTATAAATTCTTTGAAAACCTATAGAAATTTTGATTCATTTTTAGTGATATTCCCTCTACATCTTTTCCATGATAGAAATTAGAATGTTCATTAATTGTTTTATAGAAAGATTATATTAATTTTTCATTAAACATTGAAAATTTTCATGTTAGTATATTTTATATCATTACTATATAGATATATCCCCATATATCATTATATCCCATATATTATACCATCTCATCATTGTCATATTCAATTGTCCACAAATCCCATTAGATAGAAAATAAATTCCACATGCCACATCCTCATAAAATCCACCCCAAAGATGTCTTAATGTTGTCATATGAGGTAAGATAGAAACTCTACTATATCTAATTATTTTCTTCCCTTTCGATATATTCCTATATCACTCAACCGGTTTCTCCTAAAATAAACATATAATCCAATTTTCATCCTACCAGAAATGTCCCTTAAAATGTAAATCCAATTATTCATGAGAGTGGGGTTTGGATAAATAAATATATATATTTTTATGTTAATATATTTTATATATTTATGATGCATTGTGGGTACTATACTATAGTGAAAAGAACCCTCTCAACCTAAAGCTACAATGGGGAGCTCCCATCACAAATTATATTCTTCCTCTTCTAAAACTCAATACATTGTAAAATACAGCACCTCTAAAATGTTGTTCAAATACTATGTCACAGACTTCCACATTTCATTCAATCTCTCTCCTTCATAAACAATGACAAAAATCTTTTCATTTAACCTTATTAAACATCCAATTTACATTTATAATGACCATTCATCAATTATAGTACTCTTATATAGATCTTCATTTATACTATTATATGGTCAAACTCATACCTTTAAATGACCTCACATAACCCTTACCTAGATATCCAACTGAGCCATTAATCTTTTACATATCCACTTAAGTATTCTAAAATTTCAATGAAACCAAAAAAATGTTGACACCAAAATATCCCTATGAATGAAAACATCTAGAAGGGAACAATAGTGACCATAATGTGATCATCACATCTAAAAAATATCCCTATTAATCCATAATGAAAAGAATCATTTGCAGCATGAGGAATCATCAAAGACCAATTAAACACTATCATACCCGTGACTATTATAATATAACCATAATAAAGAATGTCTTCTATAGTGAAAACAATCTATGCAATGAATATAATGCAACCATAACAATAACATACTTTTGTTTCAGAAAGTAGAATAATTTCATGGAAATAAGCTACCACGAATCATAAATTCAAAAACATTACCTCTATATAATATATATTGTGGGGGAATCCAAGGCTTAGTTAATCATCCCCAAGGTCACCTCACATTTTACACTCCTTCGCAGCATTATCCCACAATGGATTATTCTCTCCTCACACATACACCACCATACATCGCCCGACACCGACCCGCACTAAGCTTCACTCTCACAATTGTTTTGTATGTATTTACTTTTGGTTGAGCTAAAGATCCTATATTAAGGTCTATATAGCAGCTATAGACTACTTCAGGTGTTGGATAACTTTTCAAAAACTCTTTATCATTATAATTTTTAAAAAATTAGTATTCTTACCATAATTTTCCACCTTCATAATAAATATTACTATTTTTTAAAATTTCATCAAAATTAATAAAAATAAATATGTTCTTTAACAAGACTTTATTACAAAATTCTATTTAAAATTTTATTTACCCAAAAATTTAGTAAAAAATTAAAACTTCAGAAAAACAAATTTATTAAAATGAAAAAATATTTCAACTAAATTTAAAAAACAATATGCATAAAATATGGTCATAAAATTCCCCCAAACATAAACCATGTTTTTTCTAAATCATAAATCTCAACTCAAAATAGAATGTACAACCATGATACCAATATTTCTATTTCATTGTAAATAAAATAAATTTACTTTCATTGTTGAACCGAACATTAAATAATCACATATGAATATCAATATAACTAATTACATTCCGAATGAGCTAAAAAATTATGAATTTTACATTTTCTCTTTTAAAGCTAATTATACTACTCTTAACTTCCATTCAATAATATTAATCCATAATTAGTATACATTACATGTTGTGATTTACCTCACATATAATTTGTTCTTTCATTACTAAATATTACAATTTAAATGGGTTTATTCCCAAAACTTATATATATTCTCCTAACTATAGGCTTTCAATGAAACTCAAATCTCTGCCCTAGAAATATAGAAAACAAAATTAATCATGATAACTGTACATTATTGTTCAAATTAATGTGAGGTTAAAAGGTAGGTATATAAAATATGTACAACAAGGAAATAATATAAATTAAAGTAAAATGAAATAATCCTTATAGAACAATCAAAAAGTATTTTAAAATCTTATACCTAATTCATGATAATAAAAATTAAAGTACAATTAAATAATCCTAATAGAATAAAATCAACCCAACATCCCAAACTCAAGGTAATAACTGATGAAGCAATGAATACAATTAATGACACACCCTCTTTTGTTTTTTTTTATTCTTATTTCAAAACATGGGATTGGTTTGAGTCTCACACTTGTTACCCAACCCATTGTAAATAACATCATGATAATAACTAGAATAGTTATAACATGATCATAGGTTGATATGAAGGTGATTTTTGACCTAAAAAATACACAACGCATTTTTTCAAAAACAATTTGTCTTTTATTACTTTCTTCATTTCAATTCAAATTTTTTCATTTTTTATTTAAAAGGTATAAACAATATAACTCAATGAATGATAATAATAAACATTTCCTACACCCTTATAAAGACCCTTATATCTTATCTTGAATTTGAAACATATATTTTCACCATGGATAACCACTCAACCATATTTTTACAATTGTTATCATGAAAAATGACTAGAGTAAGAGTGTGAAGGAAAATTTAGTCTCCAAATGTGGATCTTCCTAACAAAGGAAATTCATGGATTCTATGAGTTTAAAATAAAAATTCAAATTTCTAGGTAGGTATCAAGGATAATAGATCAATAAGAAAAATTAATCAATCCTATTAAAATAGATTGTTGCACAATCATGGATTCGATACGATCTCGATGATGATTTTAGAAGGTATACAAGTCCTATGTATCTCATAAAAAATATTCTTAGAATGGATGGGAAATATTTTAGATTAAATTCATTGAAGAATGGAAAAATACTATATTGTTCAATCACTCATAGCATGCATAATAAAAAAATCCCTATGAATTTCTCGAATTAAACACATGAATATTGTAAGTTAAATTTCATCTACTATAATTAAAGAACCTCCTGAAATCATGATTCTCTTAATTAAAACCTCAATACTTATCATTAATATTACATTCCAGCATCTTACTTATTCATCCCTATAAATAGTTAAATCTAAAACATGGCCTTTTATGATTCATAAGATAAACCTGCATAAAATAGTAAAAAATAGTATGAATCTAATATAGGTAATCATTTTAAGTTACAATGAGAAAGAAAAATAATAAAATATGGGGAACCTAAAAGAAAATAATTTAAGACAACACTCCCATTTACTCATGAAGATCCTTATTTGACTCTCTTCTTATCTTTTCTTATATTCCATCATCATGAGAGCCCTAAATAAAAATTCTAGTGAAATCACAATGTCTATATCCTTAAATCCCAAATATATATGGTGATTTATGTGTATAATTAAATTCCTAAAAAAATTATTAACCTATAAATATCCTAGAAAGAAATAAAAAAATATGATTCTCTTCTAGAAAATAAACATTTTTATAGTCATTTAGCCCATCCTTACAACTTTAATCACATAATAAAAGTATCATATAAAGTCACCAAGACCATATTTAATAATGTATGCAATTTTAGTGCAGATGATGTAGCTCTTATTCTAGTCATCATTGAAATCAACATCAAATTTTTTTATTGTGAATTCCAGAATCTTAACATCCCTATATATTATATTAATATATAATGGGTTATCCAAAAAATATTAAAATCCATATTTTTATTTTAATTAATTACTATTTTCCCCATGTCTTTAATAAGATGTTAAATCTTAGTACCCATTACTTAATATTATTCATGAAAATTATCATGTCAGACAAGATTCCAAAAAATTATCACCCCTTTAACCTCCTCCTCTTCTTATTCATCTTCCATAGAGTGTTCTTATTTATCAATCTACTTTGTTGTTGTGAATGAGCCTTCTATTGATACCTTTTTTTGGCATCATCACTGGATTTTACCTCATATTCATCTATAATTTCAACTTCATTATTAGATTACATTAATTATTTATTTGATTTTAGCTTCATCCAAGGGTATCAACTATTATTAATCTAATTATTCTTCCATTATCTCTTATATTTGGAATCCTACTTAGAATTATTCATCCCTGATTTATTGGAACTACTCATCCAGGATTTGGTGTAGTCGTAGAACCCATGTTTCAAGTTGTTGCACCCTCCCCCAACTTTGGATATTCCTTTGAAGACTATCGATTTTTTGTGATATATTTGATAGATAAATCACTATAAATATGTGATCCTTTATCTTTCCTTTTACACAATGTCACCTAAATAAATATCCTAAGTGAATAAACTAGTCAAAAATGAAAAAATATTCTAAGTTAGAAAATTGAAAATTTGGACTGATGATTTTTATCCTGGCTATCGAATTAATGTTTATAACCTAGTCCTTGGAAACAGTGCTAAAATCCTGATAGGTATGGAAGTTTAATTTTTTATTAATGTATCAAATACACATTTAAATTGAAAATATGAAACCAAAAATCACTAAAACTAATAAAAATTTCACCACGATATGAATGTCATGTGGTTGAACTCATAAGAATAAGTACAACTATAAACCAATAGTTAAGGTGTCATAAAATCATTTATTAACTAAACCAAAATAAAAGAGTGAATTTAACTAATGGAATATAAAAAATAAAAAAAAAGAATAAAATTAAATAAAATCGAAAGATACTCTTTCATTATTAATAGAAACTCAAATCCAATTGTGAAACAAAATCAAATTACTAATCATGATACATATTTCAGTATCTAGTTATACTTTTAAGAACTAACTCATACTACCATGAAAAATTGATTGGTGGGATTAGTTTATTTTAGTTTATTCTCATATGTATAACTAGATAGCCCACCAATTATTGTGACTAATAATTTGAATTTTTTCACAAGTGGAGTTCAATTTATGTAAATATTGAAAACCAATCCTTTAATTTTATTTCCCTCTATTTATCCTATGTTGTGCAATCTAACTTCTTAATTTTATCATTCACATCACATCAATAGTCTAAAAATGGATTTTTTTAAGATTTATGGATTGTGACATATATATATTTTTTATTTATCATATTCCTTGAGGGCATGATTGCAGGTCATTCGTATCCTATTATACTTGTTTGTAATTTTTTTATTTTTTATTTTAATTTTTTTATATTCCAAAATAATTTTTGGATATAGGAAGTAAAGAAACCTATGATCTTGTTAAATTGTATGTTTTATCAGTAAGGAAATATACCAGTATTATGTGAAGGTTTCAATATATTTTGGAGATAGGTAAGTTATTTCCATTATACATGGAAATGAAATTTTTAGGATTATTTGTTTCCATTGAAGAACTTTTCATGGATAGATTCAAGGAAACAAACTTATATTTTATGTATCAATATTTAATAAAAAGTAATTTAAATATGGTAAGTGTATTATTTGTAACATTTGATAGAAGTTAGAAGGCATCGGGATTGAATATGAATGGCCAGATGTTATTTGTAGTATAAATAGTTGCCTATGTAATGTTAACTCCATGTTTGTACATGTTATACAAGGGTTATGTGAACATGTGTAGAGGTCATTAAACAACATATAGTGGAAATATGGGAATATAGTGTTATTCATATGGCTAACATTAAAAACATGGTTATTGAATGTTCATTTCCATAATGTAGTATCTACATAAGGATAATTAATCTATATAAATAGTGACTCTATGTCTCTAAGACCTGCATAAGGTCCATTTCACATTAATCAATATTTTTTTAAGATAACACTGAAGTTATATAATTTTCATATGGGTCAAAAAGGAACTACACAAGTGTAAACTACATAAGGGTAATCTTAAATGACATATTCTATGTTTTTAAAATATCATATATTAGTAAGAATGAATAAATAAGATTTTTCTTTGTGAAATATTTCTTTATATTAAAATTCAAAAATCTATTGAAACATATAGTGAATTATGATGATTTTTTCAAGTACAAGAGGTCTTAATTAAAATAGTGAGAAAATATTTTCTATGATGATGGTCTTGGTTTATAGAAAACATGCATACTATGAGAACCACATCATTCCAATAAATGTTTTGGGTGTGAAGATCCCATGTAGAAAATGATGAGGTGGACCAAACAGGAATGATTTTTTACTTGGAATTTGGGACTTCATTGTGGATTAATGAGTGAAGAGAGTGTTGAAATGTAATTTTAAATATTTAACTATATTTTATAAAAGTTATAGTCGTAAAATGTGGAAAATTTAACACCATGTTTCATTGGTGATATTTTCAGGAAAGATGATTACCTGTGAGGAATAAAAATATTTTTCGTATCATGTTGTTGAGAATTTGGGGTGAATTTATTTATGATATGGTATAATGAGACTCATATAAATATTTTTTTTTGAGAAATGGGGAGATAATGAAGATTATTCCATTGTACAGTCTAGTTTTACTATCCTGTAATCCCTCATTGATGACCATCCTGAGATTCTCTCATTGATGGAAGTCTGACATAGGGAGGTCAACACCGCAAGTTTCATGTTCAAAATAATATTGTATACATCCAGGAATATGTAAAGGAATATTTAAATTTTTTTAATGGTTTATATTTCATAGAGAAAAATAATCCACAATTTTAGTATCCTACTAAGATAAAAAAGATGAGCATTAATGAGATGTTAAATAGAAAACCTTGAATCAATTCAAATGTCTTTAAATGATGGAATATATTTCTATTTATGGTCATGTATTTTCCATATTTTTAATATTGAATATATTATTCATGTTTTTAGTCTATTAATATAAATATGGAAATAGAATAAGATGAATTCATGATGAGATGTTAGAACCATTCTAAAGTTCTACGATGTTAAATAAATACTTCCAATTAAAAAAGAAGAATAGAATCTATTTGCATTCAGGAATTCTCTAAGAATCAACGTAAAATCAGTCCAAAAGAATAGTTTATGAGTAAATGTCTAGAAGGAAGTTAAATATAGGAATTACATCCAATTACCTTTGATATGAAAATATCATCAAGATATCATGTTATCATGGTCAGTGATCCATAAACAATCATGGGATGATGTGGATGCATGGACATGAAAGATAATAAGGCCAAAAATTATACTATACTAAGAGATAGTTTCAATTGACAAGATATTCTAGGATTAATTTTTATGGACCCTTGAAGAACAATCAAGAGTTAATATAAATACATCATTAGGAAATGTCAATAATCTTCTTGTAGGATAACTTCAACTAGTAGGATCGATTATAAATAACTTATCATGATATGTTCCTCTATCATCACTAGAAGCCAAGAATTTCGATTTATCATCTATTATGTAATTTTAGAGATTGAATATATGATTTTCGTGATAAATTTTGAATTTATATCAAAAGTGTTTCATAATAAATAATTCAAGTCACCTATACTTATCATGGGGGATTCTCAAATTAAGACCAAACCATTTAAATGTTTGTGTACCTATATTTAATAAATCACCATAAAAAGGATTATATAAATATTTATGAGAGAATTATTATTTACCTGGATATAAATTTGGATTATAATAGAAGAAATTGTAAAAAGATAATGGATCACAATTTCACACCTTACACTTTTTAGTTTTCTAACTAGTCATAAGAACTATAACATTAATGTATAATTCCTTATAAAGAACATGATTATTGTTATTTACATAGAAATATGTTCCAATTATATGAACAAATATTTAAATTCATCTTTTTCATATGATATATTGTAGAAGTATAAAGGTGTGTTATTTCATAACATATAAATTGATAGGTATGAAACCATGTTCTAGTGACATTCAATAGAATGTATTTTATCCTAAAAGAAACAATGATATGGTTAGAACCACCATGTTTTTGTTTTAAATTTAGTTAGTATTTTTATTAATTATATAGTTTAGCTAATAGATCATAGAATTTTAACACCTTGAAATTGCATTTTAAAAAAACAATTTCAATTGAATCATTTGTAATATTTATTATAGAATAATTGATGTTAGAAACTATTGGTATGTTATTATTATTGGATTTTTTATAATTTTTCTAAAACACATATTTATGAATTTTTTTATAAACATAAATAATGTAGAATCCCATCAAAATTTTTAAAATGACTAGGACATGTCAATTCTCATAATTTTTTAATATAGACACTAAACTATCTTTTCCAACAGACTCTCCCAACAATCAAATATGCTTCTCAGCTCATGTTATATTATAGTAAACATTTCAATTCCACTATAAACCTCACCTACCACAATAATAATTTGAAAAACCCCTTTCATAACTATCATCAACTAGAAGAATTAAATGGGTTGCAAGACTATGGACCAAATGAGCTTGGGATGAGGTGGGTATATTAAAAAGTACATATTTAAAAAAATCAAATATGGATACGAAATATGGGAATATAACACATAAATTTTCACATATATGTATACAGGTTGACCCAGGGGCTATTAATTTTGAAAACAAAATCCTCATTTCGGGTTACCACTATTTTAATATTCATAATTCAACCCATCTAAGTTACAAATTCCTTCACATACGGTGCACCCCACATGTGTGACCACTTCCCCACATAGAACGTCTTTCCCTAAATTTCCAGGGGCCTCCATACCAATTAAAACATTATTCTATAATTTCATCTTATTTATTTCACTCTTTAGATAACTCCCTCTTATTTTCAAACAGTCAGACTAGATGAACGAACAAACCAAGCACACCAAATATGCTAAACAAACATAATCTCATCCTTTACCTATCATCCATTAATTTCCAATTGTAGTGATGCACAAACTGGAACCAACATCAACCCCTATTATACCCTTTATAACCAATTTCCATCCAAGTCCACCACTCTCTCTATATTCAAGACAAACTAGACACCTTAAGCATCATCAGACATATCTTCCTCTAAACCACAGCACCTTGAATTATCCCACCACTCACCCTCTATAAATAATACCAAAACCCAAATACACATCATCACCTACCTTAATGAAATCCACATTCTCTATCAGCTTATTCCCCACACCTCTGACCAACCCCTCACTATTGGGCTTTTCCAACGTTGTCTCCAACTCCCCCCCCCCCACATCAGCTATACTACAGAAAGAACCATTAATAACTCATTATCATCCCAGTAATACTATTTATAATTTATAATTAAACTACAGTGTCTAATTCACTTACATCCCACCATCCTTGGTACACGTGCACCCCCAGAATCCGGTTTCACACTACACAGTTGCATAATGTATACGGTTAATTTTATTTATAAATAAATTTATTATATTTCAATCATATTCCTACTAAATTATAAAAAAAATTAAAAAATAATGATGAGTATACGTTCCTTATGGGATATATTATTTTCATGTCCAGGTGAGGTGGGATATATAAATACACACATTTTATATATAAGAAGTTACAGGTTCAATATGGTGTTGGTTTAAGCTCATGTAGGCTTCATCCACCCCACCCTAAACCATCCATTTCATATAAATTTTTCCAACATAATATTATAAAATTGGGTAACCTAGACTGAAATTTATTTGTACATTTTATTACCATATCATGTATATAGTGATTTATGCAATTTATACACTTACAATAAATAATGTTTTTTCATTCTACATCCACTATTTATAGGTATATTTCCATAGAATTTTTGTCATATCAAGAGGTTATAGTAGTTCCCATACTATAATGAAAACCTAGAGATACAATTAAAATAATCATAAATATATATTCTATGGTCAATATACATTATAAAAACTAGACACATATGATGTATGACTTTATAGGGTTGGGGGATCATAAGCATTGTGACATCTTCTTAAGATGTTTGCACTTGGTGATCTTGAGTACATGAGATCATGAGGAGTATACCACCAATAATAACACCACATCATTTAGGTTCCACCATTATTTCTACTCCATGAACATATTTAATGGTCTCTTAAATTGATTTTATAATTATTATATGACTTTGGATCACATACATTGATGTAAGGGAAAATATGGTATTGATGTTATAGAAAGGTAGCTTGTATTAGGTGCATCATTGGTGGTATAGAATACAATAAATAATCAAGAATGAATTTATCACATCTATAAGTAAGTGTAATCTCAAACCTAGTTGATCTGGATGGTAATACCTTCACTAAATTCATGTCCATGGTATAAGAAGGTATGTGCATCCAAGAACGTCAACGACTATTAAGGAAATAATAGGATTATGACAGTAAGTTTGCATCCTTCATTAAGAGATATTACAAGAAAAAAAGATCATATTACATGGTGTGTATTCATTGGAAGGATGTCATTGGTATAATTATTTTTTATATCCTTATGGTCTTTAATGGGTTGCTATAATCATCTCCTAGTTAATAAATATTATTGGTTTTTATTGAGATAAGGTCATAGAGGGTCACACACAATAAAATATTCAACATTATGCCCTATTATAGTTAGTATGAGTATATGACATAGTGAGACTCGCCATAGGGTCTGTGATATTTCCATGTATTTAGCAGCCATCAATGAGTAAAAAAATTCTTTATTTTTCAAATATAAAATAATTGGATATTAATTTATTTATAAAATCATTTCAAAATTTTCTATGTGAATACATGAAAAAATATTATAAAAATGAATATTATTTTAATATTTAGGGTTCATTTATTATTTTCAGGAATTATGAGTCAACTTATAGATTCACATTTACCCTGTAATATTTTTTTAAAAAAATTACAAGATAAAATATAAATGACATTTTTGTTACGTTTATGTCATCAAAACTTGTTATTTATGGCATACATTGTGGGTTATATATATATGGGGGTCTAGAAACCATTAATTGGTGTTTAATTCCCACTATAAAAGAAAATGTGATCTCATTTTTTGGGACAATTCTATAAAATGGATTTGAGTGATCCTATCTATACCTTCCAACATCTTAGAAATAGAATGTCTCCTTCCAAATAATCAAACAAAGATCACCTTAGCATATTGAAGGAATGGATTAGTGTTGATCGTCGGGATTTCAATGTCATTGTCAGACTGTTGTGATAAATCTAGATTCTGGTGATCAGTGTTATCACAAACTCTTGAAGCATGTGTGGATTCCCAATAGAGATTCATCCTCATATGTTTATTAGCAATGAAAAGATACAGCTATACAAGACATTAATTCACTCTAGTTGTTCATTCATATAATTTTTGTTCTTAATCAAATTATCATGACATTCTACAGACATTACTAGGGAATTAATCATCGTATAAGATGATGGTATGTCTATACAATGATAAAATATAAATTCATCAACCCATCATCATTGGTTGTGTTCCTTGCTAACAAAATTGGTATTAGAGTGACTAGGATAATTTTTTAATCCATGAAAATTTGTTTTTCCTTAAATTTAAGTAGATAGATTCATTTCGGTCACAAAGGATCAAATTACAAAGTGATCTGATCACAAATGGCTAAGTTAAAACCATATAAAAATTTTATTCAGAATGATATAGAGGATGTAATTTGAAGAACACGCACATTTTCTGTCTGTGCATGTTATTTTTTTAGGAAAATGCTATTTTTGGTTGGTGTCTATGACAATTAAGGCCAAAAAATCTTTTTCATGGGAGGATAGTTGTTTTATTTAAAAAATATAAAATAACTCCTAATGAAAAAAATAAATTGATATTTGTTCAAAAAAGAATTTTTTTTGTCGGTTTTAATAAAAATGTAAAAAAGGAGGGTCTATATATAGACAAAGAAAATTTAAAAATAACATAAAAGACAAATGTTCTATTAAATGACTGTGAAAAAAATATTAGTGGTGGAGACTTATAGAGTAATCCATTTTGTTGATAGATACCTACCCATCAAAAGGCACAATTTCTATAGACTCCTCCCTCCAGCACCCTATCTACATTTTTAACCCCCTCCCATGGATATCCACCACCCCACTAGCACAACTACTCTCTCTACCTGGATAGAACAATACTTCCCTCACTTACTCCTTGTTTGGATTGATCTCATCCCTATAATCCACCTATAATACACCCTACTGCATTTTACCGCCACCTTGAATCCCTCATGTGATCACCACTAGGTGAGCACCCTCCTTAAAAAGGCATTTCTCTGACTGGTCATCCTACGCTCGACATTTTCATAGCCTAGAATGCAATGGCCAACCACATAACAAACATGCCTCACTATCTGGGGGTCTCCCTCAGAGCACAACCCATTTCCTTGATCAAGTCTTGTAGTCATGACCCCTAACCCAATCATGGTTACCAGCTTCTGCCCCCATTGGATCTTCTATACCCAAGACACCATTTTGTGTGTTTTCTTGACCTCAGATTCCCTATACGGGGTTGTCCATCCTAGAATGATAACAAACTAGTCTCACCAAACCAAAAACACAAAAAATTTGTTCTTCCAAAACCGGAATAGGCCTACGTGAATTTCACCTCACCCATAATGTGCCAACCATGAATTTTTGATTCTAGGCAATATATTAAATATCCAAAATATTGTTTTATAATTTAATATATTAAAAAAATTAATGTTAAAATTAATTTAATTTTAGATGAAAATTAAATTAATTATAGGGACCGAATGAAATAATTTATTTTATTTTAAATAATTTATTTTGTTCCTTTAAATTCCTTTAACATTAAATTTTTTACAATTTAATATTAATTGTGAATTTAATATACCACTCAACCAGTGTTGAGAATTAACTGACCTTTTATTTCTAGGAATTTTTTATTTAAATAATTATTATAATTGTGTGAGGTGATTTTAATTTTAAATTAATTTTTTATTTTTTTCATCATCTATATTCATTATATATATATATATATCCATATACTTCCATCTATATTATTATATATGTATTTTGTTCTTCCTGAGACTCCCTTTCATATGGATGAGTATATTTGTTTTCTGAAGATGATGTTGTGAGATATGGACCATGCCAAGATGAGATGGAATCCTATATGGGAAAAAGAAATCTTGGATGGGGGTGTGAACTGCGATACGAGTCAAGACCAACTTAGGTGTTATACCCCTAGACCACAATTGATCTATTGAGATTAAATGACAAAAAAAATACAAAATATATCAACATTTATTGGATATATTATTTAATTTATTTACTATTTATAATTTTTTTGGAATGTTCATGTTATTAAGAACACATTAAATAATAAAAATATATTTTATAAAATAAAAAAATTAAACATGAAATAATTTTTTTCTATTTAATAAATTATTCTATTGTGAATGTGGTCACATATTACATGCATATCATATAGAAATGAATTCATTATTGAAGAAATAATAAAAAACCTCAAGGTAATATTAAGTCAAAACACCTTTTTCATTTGAATTTGAACCAAACCGGTTGTATGAGGTGCTCGTCAGCCCAAGTTGATGGTGCATCCTACTATTGAAGATTTCTTATAAGGAAGATTGGTCTACTAAATTAGACATGTCACAAATAAATATTTATAGCTAGATTTTTTTATTATTTAGAGTAAAATCATTGAGTAAATAATTTTTATGATTATAGAAGTTTGGACTTCCCTCAACAGTTCGGGGAGTTGTGAGTCTATGTGGTTGGTCAGCCTAGTTCATACCTTAAACTCTCCTAGTAATGGTGTAGAAATATATTATACTGTGAGGATTGATTTTAGGGATACTATCTACTATAATACCCTATTAATTATATATTGTAACTCTAGTATTGAGGGCTATATTGGTATGATAAAATAATATGATATATTTAATTATTTAATATATAATTCTTATTCAGTAATAAAGATAAATGTATTAATCTTGTAGTGATTTGTTTATTTATAAAAATGAAAATTAATACCACAAATAAAATATGATCTATAATGTGAAAATACCATGTCCAAAATTGAATGAGTTTCCAATAGTAGTATAGATTCTATTGCAAAGTACTACAATAGCAGTAAATTCTATTTGTTGGTGTTCCCAATGACTTTTTATACACCCCAAGATGTGAGGGGGTAAAATATTCTTACAAGAGACTCATGTATGATTAAATAGATGTTTACATAAAAATGAAATCATCAATGTCCAATAATTTGAGGATACGTCCTTAGGATGTGGATGGTACAACATGTTGTCTCAATATTGGGATGTTTATAAGGATATGGTGAAGAGAGATATGAATGGGATAATGATTACACTTTATATGTTTAAATTGAAATACAGAACAATTTTTTCAATGAATCCAATCTTATATATTTATCACCGATGTTTTACGCATCATTTAAGATAATATAATTAATAGTAAATAAAATAATCATTCATTACCTTTTGGATAATGTTCCACAGGCAGAGAAGACATTAATGAAATATTAATCTTTAGTTATTATTGTGAACAGGTTGAAATATGAGTTGAAAAGGAAAATTTAATGTGTGACACCAAAGGAATTGTATAAATTTATTCAATGAAAATAGTAATGTGATGATATGGGAGGTCATTTACTTCACATGTCATGAGCTAAATTTGTGGAAGTTTAAATGAAATGAACATAATTTATGAAGAAAGTATTCACTTCTTCTTCAGGTATTTTCATCAATTATATATGATGTATCTACCAAACTTCTAGGGTATCAAATAAAATATTACTATAACATATATTAATTTAAAAACAATAAAAAAGTAATTATATATACATTATAATAAGTAAGATGAATTCTTTAAGCGGTTGAGAAATGGTGATTCCAAAGTTAGTTGTGAGAATGTCCACACTTTAAATTGTCATGATTTACCATTATAGATGAAACTTAATTTAGTACAACCAAAAATATTTATCTAATGTTCTATTTAGAAACAATAATAAATTACTTTACTTTTGTAATGAATGTTTTTTGTGGTCTCTAATACTCTATTAATAGTTCAGTAATTCTTGTATCATTTATAATACATTATTAATAAAATTATCAGACTATAGTATACTTAGTTGTTGAAGGGTATATTATTATCCAGTAAAACTAAATAGTTGACATGGATATACCCAGTATAGTTGTAGACTCTGTGGATTTAAATACTGTAGGTATTATTGATACTTTTAATTATTTTAGTTTTTGTTAAAGAACCCATTATAAATAAAGGTAGGCTACAAAGATTTAATAATTTTTTCAGTTAAAGAGTGTGAAATGTTAGCTAATCAGGTGTAAAATATACTTCCAAATATTCTTTTATGTATTTTAAGGAATAAAAATGTGAATTATAAAATATGTTTTTTGAGAATATTTGAGTTTATTTAGGCCTATGATTTGAATAATATCATCATCAATCATTCATTGGTCACAAAAATGAAGCATGTATTAATTCTTAAAATAAAAATACCTTATGCACATAAAAGTTGTTATTTTAAAAAGGATTATTGATGATGAGTCTTACATGAATGAATCTATTATTAAAATGTATCATGGGGAAATTCCTAAACACATATTTTCTTATATACGTGAAACTCATGTTGTTAGTAAAATAAGCATCAATGTAGAGATTCATATGTATTGGATAAGATTCCATTATTTTTTAAGACATGTATTGAAAATAGAGACCTTATCCCATAACAATATTCCAAATTTAATGAATAATGGATACCATATGATTTGTATTAAAATATTAATCTTTTATGAGATAGGAATATGTGTTTAGGTGCATAGAGCTTGTTAGGATATAAACAATCTTACTATTAGAAAAAAACCATATCCATACCATGTAATCATCCTAATGTTTTCTAGGGATATTATAGAAATTATTGTTGTAAAAAATTTATAATCAAGTGATAGAATATATGTATATTAATGTGTTAACATCATTTTTTGAGATACTTAGATAAATATTGACATGGAATAAATCATGTATTTCAATGCACAAGTAGTATTCATATGAACAATTTCCAAACGATCTTGTGGGAAAGTAAATGTTTTAGAGATACATACTGTATATAAATGATTAAACCCTAGTGAAGATTTTAAATTCACCATGGTCGCTAATACATTAATCATTTATAATAGTGAGTCCTATAAGTAAGATGTAAATGGAAACAAGCTAAGATTTTAAATATCAATTAAAATTCAAAAATGTATTCCATTTATCAAACTACCAAGGGATTATTATTTTAAATATTGTGGTGGGTATTAATGTTATATATACATGGGTGGTACACACATGGTATCAATAAGGCTAAATTATTAATACCAAGTCATTATGCTTAGATAATTTATAATTTCACTTGTCATATATTATCTATATGATCATTAAATTGGTAATTTTATATCGATTGAATCCATCTTGGAAGGAATCTTCAAAACGCAGCCATAAAGTAGTTATCAATATAGAATTCCAATAAGGGGTGAACATTTTTGAAAACTAGTTTTTGGATTGAATAAGGAAACAAGTTCATAGAATAATCAATTAGAATGAATTTTTTCCATGTCTTTACATGTGTTTAGAGGGATATACATTGTTTTACAAGTAAAATATGTTTTATAACATGTGTAAAACAACAATTTTTCTTATAATTAGTTATGACTAAAATTAATGTAATTCATTTGATATGGACTTAAATTAAAAACCTATGATATAGAAAATTGGTTCTACTGAGGTAGATCTAATGGTTTCTAAGACATATTCGATAGTAAATATACTAAAAATGTATTGGTAAAATATATTTTGGAATAATTCAAAAGTGAATTGACACCAATTTCAAATTGAATAAATCTCTCTAAGAAGTCATCTATGGGAATATGAGTATATTAATATGGTGATCTGAACCCATATACTTCATGATGGATTAATAACACATTTCATTCTATGTAAATGATATAATATTTCTAACATATGATCTATTTACGGAAAATATTTGTTATATCTATAAGAACTAAAGGAGAAGTTGTCAGAAATTAAATTTTCCTTTGTGGAGTACAAGGGATATGTATCGGGCAAGGGGAGTTGAAGGGATAAAAGTTATAAAGGATAAAAAAAGTCCTCTTATTGATCAATATGATCTAATATTTCGACCATGAAAAATAAATTGGAATGTAAGATCATTCAAGATAGTGGTATCCATATCTATAAATATAGAGTTTGTTACGAATTTTGATGTAAATAAATAAGCAGTGTTAAATAAGAAATTATTTTTTCATGCTTTTGGAATCACACCTATTACGTAAATTTTTATTGTAGTAGCATTTATGGTAATTTTATTAATGAAACTAGACGGGATTTCCAGTTTTGAATGTGCTTAAAATGAATATAATTGTGGATATTAATTCTTGAGAATCCTTGATCAATGATGTGATGTCAAAAATATTAGAATAGTCACATATTGAAGACATGGGAGGTCCATAATAAATCTAAAACTCAAAAAATATGATCATATAATGCAAGAGCTAAAAATGTTCGTTATCAAGTTATCACTAGTTTAAGTGGGAGTGTTGTAAATATTGGTTACCTACAACTAGATCCTTTAGTATTTTTTGATTTCCACATCAAATATAAAGTGTGTTATGCATGATGTAAACATATCATAAATAGTTTTGTTTTTTCGACTTCCATAATTATAATGGTAATGTCTCTAGATTATTTGTTGTTTCAAGAGGTTGTAGTAGTTTAAAAGATATATTGATAACCTCAAGAAATCATGCCATTAATATTAATTATACATCATATAGTCCAGATACAACATATTTACTTATCATAGATAATGTGTAACTATTGGGTTCTTGGGTGTAAAACCCCACGAAATTTAAATAGTAACTTACTAAAAATTATTTAATTATATAATGATTATATATGTATATATAAGTATCTAAATATTATTTATGATACTAATAATATTCTAACCATTATTTCAAAATAAATATATATTTTTTAATTTTAATAATAATAATATTATTAGTAATAATAATATCTTGTGAAACATTTTTTTAATAAAATTAATATTGATATTTTATATTTTAAATATAACAAATTATATTGTGTTTTTTTATAGATATATATTATTATACTGTTACTAAAAAACGAAATATATACATATATATATATATATATTAAAACATTTGAAGAAACAATGTATATATATATAATTTTTTTTCAAAACATGATATTTATTAAAAGAACAAATTAATACATATATAAAAAATGGGAACGTTTTGTTTAAAAACATGCTTTGAATTAATTAAGAAAAATGATTTTCATTTTCTTCTTTTTCTAAAAGTAAAAATGTGTTCCTTTTTAAACATGTTAAACAAAAAAACTACCACATTGACCACAAAAATAAGATATTAAAAATTAAAAACAAAAAGATAAAAAACAAACAATGATTGCAAGTTGGTGTGTCTAGCACAATACAATCAATGATTGCATGTTTGTGTGTCCAACACAATACGTGAAAAGATAGAAAAAAATAGAAAAGATAAGATAAATTTTCGAATTAAAAAAATTTACAAACGAGATGATTGAACAACATGACAAAAAAGTGGAAAAGAATGAGATGAATGAAAAATGAAAAAGTAA
Source organism: Viscum album (assembly GCA_963277665.1). NCBI lineage: Eukaryota > Viridiplantae > Streptophyta > Magnoliopsida > Santalales > Viscaceae > Viscum > Viscum album. Next base: position 1,016,426,305 of record OY728153.1, on the reverse strand, counting down.
TAATAATAATATAATAATAGGTTTACCGTTATTGTATTTTTTTCAATTAAATATGGAATAAAAAAATGCACCTTTGATATGTGTTTCAAATATATATATATATATATATATATATATATATATCGTTTATATCAATATATGTTATTTAAAATGTTTTTTTTATTGTGTTTGTTTCAAAACAAAATAATGCTGATGTGTTTAATGATTAAATCTAAATATAACGTGTTGGTTGGAACAATGGTGAATTGATTGGAGAGACAAATTGGTTGGAACAAATAAAAAAATATTGGTTAATATATAATATATTGAATGTGACGTGAAACAAACCAAAGTATAAAAAAAATACTATTCACCCTTGATTGAGTCATTGATTAGCTTTTTATTTATTTATTTAATTTTTTTGTTAGCTTCTCCTATAAGCTTGCACATCCTTCCTTTCTTTTATAAATTTTGACAAAGTATAATCTAAACCCACACCCGGCATGAAAACCTTAAGGGTTCTCTTCCCCAAATCTCCAGTAATCCCTCTCCAGTCTGAGCCTCTCATCTAAGACAAGTAAGGGGTATTTTTTTAAATTGTTTTTATTATACATTTTTGATTATAATCAGATATATATATTGATATATTTATTTTTATTTCAAATCCAAGCCATTTCATGATTTCAAATGCCAGACGTTTGCGTTCAAGAGTTTATAATGTTTTAAGGATTTCTTTTCAAATGTTTTTTTTATCTGCTAACCCGATTGTACACGTTGTATATAATCATATATATATATATATATTTATTTATTTATAGATATAAACAAATTATGTGACTCGACCAAATCTGTTTTATGAATTTTAGAAGATGGTTTCCAATCCTTAAATAATGTTTTCAATACGAATTATATTTTGGGTTCAATTAGAGTTGTACTTCTTATAAAAAATCCCAATATATACTTATCTGTATATTCGTGTATATACATATATATTTATAAGTATTTCAAATCCAAAATAATCCATGTTTTTAATGCTGGGTATTTATGTTACTTGCGGTTCATATTTTTTTCAGAATCCTATAATGGATTTCATTATTTGCAATTGGTTTTGTGAACTTATACATATATATGTATACAATATATATATATATATATATAAACATGTATGATTATAAATTTGGAGTTCAATTTGCATATGTGATATTTTCTTCTTGATTCAAAGAGATTATTCTTAAAAAACCCTCTTCATTTGTAAGAGTCTATTTCTATGATAATTTCACAATATATTTTACATATATGTGTATATACATGTGTATATAAACATATATTGGTTATATTATATATATATATATAGGGTTTATCATGCCTTAAACCATATTTCTAATTTTATGTTGGAAAATAAGTCTCCTTGTTGAATTCAAACTTAGTTGGAAGGGTTTTAAAATAAATTACTCAACCCTTGATATATATATATATATTTATATATGGATGAAATCATTATTATTATGTTTATAATTTTATTGTCGATTTTTCATCATATTTCTATAAATTTGCATAACATATTGACGTGTTATTTCAAACTTCGCACCTACAAATAGTCATGGCCATGTGATTGTGCACATCATCGACACTCGTTGCATTATAATAAACTCATTGTTTCAACTTTATGATTTAATTCCAAAATGACATGTACATGAATATTATTAAAGTTATATTATTCCATATGTTCCCTTTTCCAATTTGTAATATTAAAAAATGTTTGATAGTCCATGCAAAGCCTATGTGGTAGAGGATTTAGTTGTAACCAAACATGCAAGTGATGCAATGGATGTTCATGAATTTTATGTGTATATATATATATATATTTATATGCATATAAATATATATATAAATCATTATGAAAGTAAATTTTAAATCAACGACATGTTTTCAAAATCGAAAACTCCTTTGAATATATATATATGTATGTAAAGCAAGCTTAAAATGTTTTGGAAAACTCGGCGCTTGACCATTGTAAACAGGAAGGAATCGGGGAGTGAACTCGTCCTTTTCTAAGTGGGTTGGCCCAGACAGCCTTCAACGATTCAAGCGACCTCATCATGATGTTTTGTTTTTAGAAGCTTGCGTATTGCTTTCACAAAAACACTGGATTATTTTCATGAAATTTTGAACGTAATTATTTGAAAAAAATGATATTGTAAGTAATTTAAAACTATGTTTTAAAAATGATATTTCTTGAAGTTATTTTCAAAAATAATGTTTTAGAAAGGATTTATCAAAGGTTTTAAAACCCCTTATGGAGCATATTTTGTTCTCACCCCTCGTTTTAAATATTTTCACAGGTCTACGTAGAGTTTTCTGAAGGCATTCGCTTCACTTTCGATGTTAGTGCACGTCCTGTTTTTGTTTGTTTTATTTTTTTTTTTGATGCAACTCTGATAATTTGTAAGTTTTTATATATTCTCCAGAACCTAGACCGGAATAAGGTCCTCTTGTATGTCATGTTTAAGGCTGGGTCCTTACACTTGGTATCAGAGGAACGGTCTGGACAATTTTGGAAATAGGTGTTGTTATTTAACGTTAGTGTCTTGGAATATAGTGGTCCTAGTTTTCTAAATTCTGAATACGAAAATTCAGAATTGGTTTTAGTCCAACAATCGAATTGCGAGGACACAATTCTTTTTAAGGGGGGGATAATTTAACACCCCACGAAATTTAAATAGTAACTTACTATAAATTATTTAATTATATAATGATTATATATATATATAAGTATCTAAATATTATTTATGATACTAATAATATTCTAACCATTATTTCAAAATAAATATATTTTTTTTAATTTTAATAATAATAATAATATTAGTAATAATAATATCTTGGGAAACATTTTTTTAATAAAATTATTATTGATATTTTTTATTTTGAATATATCAAAATATATTGTGTTTTTTTTGTAGATATATATTATTATACTATTACTAAAAAACGAAATATATATATATATTTATATATATATTAAAACATTTGAAGAAACAATGTATATATATATAATTTTGTTTCAAAACATGATATTTATTAAAAGAACGAATTAATACATATATAAAAAATGGGCATGTTTTGTTTAAAAACATGCTTTGATTTAATTAAGAAAAATGAATTTCATTTTCTTCTTTTTCTAAAAGTAAAAATGCGTTCCTTTTTAAACATGTTAAACAAAAAAACTGCCACATTGACCACAAAAATGAGATATTAAAAATTAAAAACAAAATGATAAAAAACAAACAATGATTGCATGTTGGTGTGTCCAGCACAATACAATCAATGATTGCATGTTTGTGTGTCCAACACAATACGTGAAATGATAGAAAAAATAGAAAAGACAAGATAAATTTTCGAATTAAAAAAAATGTACAAACGAGATGATTGAACAACATGAAAAAAAGTGGAAAAGAATGACATGAATGAAAAATGAAAAAGTAATTATAATAATATAAAAATAGGTTTACCATTAGTGTATTTTTTTCAATTAAATATGGAATAAAAAATGGACCTTTGATATGTGTTTCAAATATATATATATATATATATATTTTATATCAATATATGTTATTTAAAATGTTTTTTTATTGTATTTGTTTCAAAACAAAATAATGCTGATGTTTTTAATGATTAAATCTAAATATAACGTGTTGGTTGGAACAATGGTGAATTGATTGGAGAGAGAAATTGGTTGGAACAAATAAAAAAATATTGGTTAATATATAATATATTGAATGTGTCGTGAAACAAACCAAAGTATAAAAAAAATACTATTCAACCATGATTGAGTCATTGATTAGATTTTTATTTATTTATTTAATTTTTTTGTTAGCTTCTCCTATAAGATTGCACATCCTTCCTTTCTTTTATAAATTTTGATGAAGTATAATCTAAACCCACACCCGTCATGAAAACCTTAAGGGTTATCTTCCCCAAATCTCCAGCAATCCCTCTCCAGTCCGAGCCACTCATCTAAGACAAGTAAGGGGTATTTTTTTAAATTTTTTTATTATAAATTTTTGTTTATAATCGGATATATATATTGATATATTTATTTGTATCTCAAATCCAATCCATTTCATGATTTCAAATGCCGGACGTTTGCGGTCAAGAGTTTATAATGTTGTAAGGATATCTTTTCAAATGTTTTTTTAACTGCTAACCCAATTGTACACGTTGTATATAATCATATATATATATATATATAGATATAAACAAATTATGTGACTCAACCAAATCTGTTTTATAAATTTTAGAAGATGGTTTCCAATCCTTAAATAATGTTTTCAATATGAATTATATTTTGGGTTCAATTAGAGTTGTACTTCTTATATAAAATCCCAATATATACTTATCTATATATTCGGTTATATACATATATATTTATACGTATTTCAAATCCAAACTAATCCATGTTTTTAAAGCTGGGTATTTATGTTACTTGCGGTTCATGTTTTTTTCAGAATACTATAACGGATTTCATTATTTGAAATTGGTTTTGTGAACTTATACATATATATGTATATAATATACATATATATATATAAACATGTATGATTATAAATTTGGAGTTCAATTTGTATATGTGATATTTTCTTCTTGATTCAAAGAGATTATTCTTAAAAAACCCTCTTCATTTGTAAGAGTCTATTTCTATGATAATTTCACAATATATTTTACATATATTTGTATATACATGTGTATATAAACATATATTGGTTATATTATATATATATATATAGGGTTTATCATGCCTTAAACTGTATTTCAAATTTTATGTTGGAAAATAAGTCTCCTTGTTGAATTCAAACTTAGTTGGAAGGGTTTTAAAATAAATTACTCAACCCATGATATATATATATATTTATATATGGATGAAATCGTTATTATTATGTTTATAATTTTATCGTCGATTTTTCATCACATTTCTAAAAATGTGCATAACATATTGACGTGTCATTTCAAACTTCGCACCTACAAATAGTCATGGCCATGTGATTGTGCACATCATCGACACTCGTTGCGTTATAATAAACTCATTGTTTCCACTTTATGATTTAATTCCAAAATAAAAAGTACATGAATATTATTGAAAGTATATTATTCCATATGTTCCCTTTTCCAATTTGTAATATTAAAAAATGTTTGATAGTCCATGCAAAGCCCATGTGGTAGAGGATTTAGTTGTAACCAAACATGCAAGTGATGCAATGGATGTTCATGAATTTTATGTGTATACATATATATATGTATATGTATATAAATATATATATAAATCATTATGAAAGCGAATTTTAAAGAAACAACATGTTTTCAAAATAGAAAACTCCAGTGAAAATATATATATATGTAAGTAAAGCAAGCTTAAAATGTTTTGGAAAACTCAGCGCTTGACCGTTCTAAACAGGAAGGAATTGGGGAGTGAACTCATCCTTTTCTATGTGGGTAGGCCCAGACAGCCTTCAACGATTCAAGCGACCTCAGCATGATGTTTTGTTTTTAGAAGCTTGTTTATTGCTTTCACAAAAACACTGGATTATTTTCATGAAATTTTGAACATAATTATTTTATAAAATGATATTGTAAGTAATTTAAAACTATGTTTTAAAAATGATATTTCTTGAAGGTATTTTCAAAAATAATGTTTTAGAAAGGATTTATCAAAGGTCTTAAAACCCCTTACGGAGCATATTTTGTTCTCACCCCTCATTTTAAATATTTTTACAGGTCTACGTAGAGTTTTCTGAAGGCATTCGCTTCACTTTCGATGTTAGCGCATGTCGTGTTTTAGTTTGTTTTATTTTATTTTTGATGCTACTCTGATAATTTTTAAGTTTTTATCTATTCTCCAGAACCTAGACCGGAATAAGTTCCTCTTGCATGTCATGTTTATGGCTGGGTCCTTACATTGGGCATCAGAATCATTGAGACTTTTTAAGTCTTTACATGGTGATCAAGAGTAGATGAGATAAGGATTTCTGATCATCCAATAGGATCACCACATGTTTTAGGTTTCATTGGTAGTCTATATCTATGATCTTGTGTAATGGCCTCATGACATGATATTATTTTCAGTGTATACTATTTTACTGAATAATTTGATGAAATGAAAAAAATGGCATAAAATTCATACTGAGGTAGCATGAATTGGGTGTTCCATTGGTGGTAACACATTGATTTATTAATTAATAATAAAATTTATTCTTCAAAAAGGAAGTGATAAATCAGTCCTAGATGATTAGGATGGTACTACCTTCACTAAATTTTGGGTAATTGTAGATGAAGGTAACATTTTCTAAGAAGTTCCATGATTAATTAATCATTAATAGGATGACGACCCAAAGTGTGCATCCTCCTTTAGAAGATATCAGGAGATAAAGAGATTATATTGCATGGTGTATTTCATATGATGGTTGTCATTTCTATGTCTACTTCTTATCTCTTTAATGAACTTGATGATTTCATATACTCCTTTTATGGTCAATGAATAGCATTTAATCCAATCGAGATAAGGTTCAAGAGGTTTACACATAATACAGTATTCAAAAGTTTTCCTTGTTCTGGTGAATAATTTTATATGACATGGTGGCCCCTTCAATGAGGTCTGATATTTGTAAAGGTGTTGAATGTTAACCAAAGAATAAATAAATTCATTATTATTTATGTATAACATAATTTTAGTTTAATTTATTTTTAGAAAGTATTTCATAATTTATTATGTTAATACACGTAATAATATTATACGAATGAATTTTTTTAAAATATTCATTTTATGTTTAATATTTTGTTGAGTTATGAGTCAATTTAAATACATTGGTTTATCAAATATTATATTTATTATATATTTAAGGTTGGTGAAAAAAAAATAATATACATTTTTCAAATTTTTAGATCATAATAATGTGTCATTTATGGATTATTTAATGGGTTTTATATATACGGGGGTCAAAGAACTATTTTTGAGTGTTTAATTCCCACTATATAATTAAACAGGAGATCATTTCCATTGGATGAATAATTCATGTGATTTTAAGATATCATCAGTCTAACTTCTTGCATCCTAGAGAGAGAACGGCATGTTCGATGCAATCAAACTAAGAACAGCTTCAAGTATTGATGGAATGATAGATTGGTGTTCCTCAAGATGTTAATGGAAAAGTTGGACTTTAGTTATGGCACCCAGATTCTAATGATCGGATTTATTGTGAACTCTTGAGTCATTTTTAGATGATATAGAAGGATTAATCCTTGGATCCTTTGAATAATGATCATTTCCATATGATCTATATTCGAACTCCCCATCGATTTGAATGAGGTAATAATTCATTTAATTTGTGTGCTTAATTTAATTCATGTTAGAAATTGATTAAATTAGGGGTTAAAAATCACTAGAAAAGATAATTTTTTGTTGATATAAGGATAAAATAAAATTCCCTATCTTATCATATTTTGCTTCATGGCCTAGTACAAACACATCCATCATCTAGTTTTCTTTGACCACTTTTGATGTCCCATTTATAGTGTTCTCTGACTATCATCTAGTCATCACATTTAGATCCAATGAAAATGTTCTATTAATCCAATTTTAAGTTGTATTCTACTCAATTGAATCAATTATTCTCTAATTATTTTATAATTTTTTTATAAAATTAAATGGTATTGTTATTCCTAGAAACCTAATAAGGAAAGTTATTTTTATTGATTTTTAATTTTCAATTTCATATTTTAATCCATGTTTTATTTTATTAACAAATTTTATATCTGTATTGTTTATTTATTGGTAACTTATATTTTTAGTTATTGTAAACATGTAATAATTATAAAATTTTAGTATGAATATTTATAGAGAAAATTATTATCTTTATGTAATTTATAGTATTATGTTTTATTTTATACCCATTTATCATTTAGATTTTGAATAAATTTTTTAATGATTGCAAATGATATAATTTTTTTATATTTAATAATAAATATTTATAAATAATATATTATTAATTTCACAAGTAGTTTTTTGTATATTTATGAAAAATATATTATGTTTCTTATCTTGTGTGTGTGTGTATGTTTATTGGTGTATAACATATATTGGAATATTTATTTATATATATGTGTGTGTGTAAATGTTTTTATAAATTATCATTTAACATCAAATATTTATCTTTTCATAACAGTGTTTTATATAAATATAAACATTTAATATGTATATTTTTGTTTTAATAGATATTTACGAATTATTGATTATTAATATTAGTGTTAATATTGTGGCTCTATTTACTAAAATTAAAATATTTTTTACAAATTAAATATATATTATTAGTATATAGATAAATATATATATGTTAGTCTTGGTGTGAGAGGTCATTTCTAAGATAAATATTGAATTTCATATTAATGATTTAGTTTTTAATCTTTAGGATAAGAACATGATGAAAGATTGCTTTTGAACTAGATTTCTGGAACAATGAGTATCAATGGTGGTGAATCTAGAGGTTTTAAGTGTCGAAAATGGAGGATATGATCTAAAAGCTCATCACTAGTGTGGGAGAATGCAGATGTAATGGAATTACATAATATTATTTTTTAATATGTCTATGTTTCTTTCTAATGTAATGTAAGAATCTTTAATATGGTACATTTCTGGATCCAAACTTTTATAAATGAAATTTTCTTTTTGAATGAATATGTTCTTTATTAAGTACCATTGTTATAGAAAACATAGTCAGCCATTTTTTTATTTTAGACTAATATAGCATGTTGGATTTGAAATGTTATTATGCATCTAAAAAATTGATAATGTAGTAAGTTAATAGTGACTATTAATAATAGTATATATTATAAATTTTGAAAAACTCTAATTAACGCAAACAAAAGAATTGATTTCCTAAACCAGTAGGATCATAACCTATGAATTCAGTTTATTAGGGGTTCTGAAGAAGATGAGAATAATAGGATTTTCCATTGAAAACCATAAGCATACATTTATCAACTAAATCTCGAGTGAAACCATTTATGATATAAGCTCAAGCTTATCGAAATCAAGGCCCAGACCACATTCGTCAGGCCACCCAAATAAAGTACCTCCATAGAACACCTTACTCTTAGGCAGTAAGCTGGTGTAATAAAGTGTTTTCATCTAGACCCAATAAGTGTAAATGTTTTTATTTTTTTAATAAAATAATCACTATACATATCCCTTTTTATTAATATGTTATCATTGATTATATAATGAGTTTTATAAAAAGTAAATTTTTTACTTTAACAAAAAAATATTTTTTCGAAATATATATTTTCATTTAAGAAACTATTTTGATAAGTTCAATAAAAAATTTAATATTTGATATAATATTGTTGTTAGATACTAAATATTTAAATATAAATGATAATATAATTTAATGAAATCCAATGTAATTTTATGAGGGTCATAAAGTGGTTAATAATATAGAAATAATAATTATATAGTAAATATTGAATTTTATATAAATGTGAATAACTATCATATTTATAAAATTAGTTAGATAAAATAAATATTATTTTTCAAATCATCACATCATAATTAGCCAATGGATAATTTTTTGTAATTTTCATAGGCGGTCTTATTTTTTAGGGATCAATTAAATATAGTATACAAATATGGTTAGTATTATGACATCATAGTAGCCCAGTAGTAATGTATTAAATTATATAAAGAGAATAAAAGTACATATATTAATTTCCCATTTAATATAAATTGTTTTTAATGTTATTTGATTATTTTAAAAACACCTAATAAATCCTCCAAAGCATATATTGTATTTTAAGGATTTAGAATAATTGTTTTATAAACCCAACTCACTTCTATATAAGAAATGGTATTTTTTATATATGTTAAATTAAATGAATTATATATTATTAAAAACCAATCCTAATTATCGTAAACCACGGTATTACTTTTGGTTTTTATTATTTTTTCATATAGAGTCCAAAACCTATGTTTAGATATTAATAAATAATTCAACTATATTTTTCAATAAATACCCACCCAACCACCCACTCTTATTCACTAAATAGTAATTTAAAATGAATGTATTCTCCCTATATAAATATAAATCCTTGAAAATATGTTCTAATTCTCCTTATAATCATCTACAAATATTTTAGAAGCACCCTCTCGAGGAAAGGGGATCCTCTTTTCTTTTTTATTCAAGCACTTTATTTGTATTATTCCATTTAATTTCCATTTTTTCATGTTGTAATTCATATTTAAACATACATTTTACTATATTTATGATATACATGTAATCATAGAAAACATTTCACCCACATTAAACTCTTATATGAATCTTTGTGTACACTTGTTATGCTATTGAAATTATCCTATGAGTTTCCATGCCTAACATTTGTGTTGTGAATACCCATCCCAATTTATAATGAAGGTTATTTACCTACATTATTCCATATTTCAATGATTAGGGGATTTTAATTATGAACGCCACCCACATTTATCGTGGAATTAATGTTAATGAAATGTTTTCATATGTTTTATGATCTTTGTGGAACAATAATGTATGTACATGATATGAATGGGAAGGTAGGTCCCGATATTATATTGCACTTCAATGAATAGGGTAATGTATTTATTTCAGAATATACCATATATGATTTACATTAGGTTATCCTAGTCACAATATGTTATGATTCCTCAACATTTATCCTTAACTTATGTTTATGATGTCATTTCTTATGTTGTTTCCACATCCCTATTTTTCATTGATGTTATCATCTTATATCATGCGTCAACGGCCATGTTTATGATTTCCACCCATTTTATATCACCTTTATTTTTCCATTGAATAAAATATATCACTTTAATCAGTTTATGATTTGATTATTCATTTTATTGGCTTTATAACTCACCTATTTATTATAAAATTGATTGGTTATCTCAAGCATTATTAGAAGATCAATGGAATATTATAGAATGTTTCGTTTTTTTTCATAATTCTATTATACCCATGTTTTCATTTTTTGTTTAATGTATCTAATTACCTAAATACACTTTCCCTTTTCATATTTTGGGATAATTAATATTATCATCATATAATAAATCATGAATTAATATTTATAATGAATATTGGTTTTCATAGTTGGTATCAATGCAAGGTTAATTTATATTTGTGAACTATGATTAGAAAACATTAGTGAAATACATTTGGATAAGACTAAACATAGGTAAAACCCCGAAATTATGGTAAATTTCTGATTAAATGGTTTCTAAGATATAAAATCTATGTGTTGATACTACAAGTGGATGTGGATCCACACAGTTTCACTTAAGGCTGTCAAAAACAAAATGGGAAATTGGGAAGCAACCTTAATCATCACTTCATGCACAAAAAGTGTCCTTTTTGTACACATGGTTTGAAACTCTCATGAAATATTATTTGGTAAATTAAAAAGACCTTTAAAATCCACTATAAAGGGAAAACTGACTACGAAATATAACATTACAAAATAAATGAAGGATAAATTACATTGGATCCTAGAGATTCATAGGTTAATAAATATATGTCATTAATTATTTATCCCTCAAATGTTCATAGTTTCCATTTAATATGTAAAATAGTTTGAAATTTCTCATCCTTAATAATATTTTGGATTATGTATATGATTAGAAGTATAATCAAATAGTGAAAGGAAAGAATGTCATTAAATCATGAAAATCAAATTCCTTCTTTGAAAATGGTTCTACACATTATTTCATATCACGCAACATTAGTAGAACTATTCCAACACCACCTCAAAACAAGAATTTGGAGTTATCTATGATAATGGAAAATGTGAAAATTAATGCATCCTATGTATATAAATTCTACCTTATCTATATTTATGGGATGTATTTACAAGAAAATTGTGCGATACTCCCTATTGTATAATTCAATTATATTCAAGGTAGGTATTATCTTTTCTTATACTGAAAAATATAAATTACCAGGAGAAGTAAATTAAACTCTATATTGTGAATATCTCATCAATTCAATATATTCACACGTAAGAGGATGAATGTACATTGGCATCATTATCTCTAGAATTTATATTTCTACTTTATAGGAAATCTTATCTAGATCAAATGATTGAGACTATAAAAAATATCATCAATGATGAAATTATCATTTTAAGTGAATATAATGATTTTCTTCACAAAAAATCGTATTTTCCCCATGAAAATATGAGGATGAGTTACCAATAGTGCTTACACACAATGATTTTCCAATATCTAAGACTCTATAAAAATGGAAACTATTGAACTTGAAGTGATAATTAAAGAAACTGTAGGAGAATATGAAAAAAGGGATTACACACCCATCTGATTCACCATGGGGTGCACCAATCCTATTCATCAAGAAGACAGATTTGACAATATGCCTCTACATTTATTATCATGAACTCAAAATGTCACTATAAAGAAAAAGTATCCTATACAATGGATTGATGGCTTTCTTGATTAAATATGTGGAGCTAGTACTTCTCTAAAATATAACTTCTGTTATGTTAATATCATGAATGTTTTAAAGAGGATATCCCAATTGTAGTTTTTTTATAATATAAAGGCACTAAGATTTCATAGTGATTCAATTTTGGCTCACTAATTCTCAAATTATCAAGATGGAATTATTGAAGGGACTATTTAGGTATTACCTTGATAAATTTGTCGTAGTATTTATAGATGATATTCCTATCTACTCCAAAATGAAGGAGGAACATGATGATAATTCGAAAATTGTACTAAAGACCTTGTGAAAGGAATATTTATATGTTAAGTATATTGAATTAGTGTATTAGATGGAGTAGTTAAAATTCCTAAGGAATGTTATCCAAAAAAATTGGGAATATGTGGATCCTTGAAAAATAGAGGTAATCCAAGAATGCCTAGACCGACATCTGTGATAGAAATTTGTAGTTTACATAAAAACTAGGTATTATAATCGATTTGTGAGAGAATTATCACAATTGAAAATCCAAATAACTAAGATAAATCATAATGGAGTGCAGTTTCTTTGGAATGATGAATGCTAGGATATATTTAAAGAGTTCTATAAAATTATAAACACTATACTTACACTCACATTTCCCACCAGAGTAAAAGGATTCATGATCTAATATTTCATGAAAATGAAAATAATAGTATTTGTACTCGTATGACATGAAAAAGTGACAGTTTATTCATCCCAAAAATTAAATATCCATGATAATATCTACCTAACCCGTGAAATGGAATTGGTTGTGCTGATATTTTCATTAAATATTTAGTAGTATTATTTATATAGGGAAAAGTGTGACATATATACAGATTATAAAATCCTCAAGTATATATTCACATTAATGTAGCTCAACATTAACCAATGAAGGTGGTAAAATATGATCACAAATTACAATTGTTTAATCCATTGCAATCCTTTGAAAGAGAACACAGTACAAAATGCATACAGTAGAAAGGATAAAACAACCCAGTCCATGTAGAAAGTTTAAAGAGATCAATTCTTCTAAGAAATGATAAGGATGGATTTGGTAATAATAAAAGGAAATTTAACCTACATTTCTTAAATAACATATCAACCATCAATTATTGAGATGATTTACGATGCCTAAAAAGATGATGAGGAGATACATAAAAAGGTGGTGAATATTTTATAGTTCAATTTTTCTATCGATGGAGTTTTATGTCAGTAACACAAATAATTGTTCTATAAAAAAAGATGAATAGACAACTTCTAGATTATAGGAATTTATCATGATTATTTATTCATATAAGAAGTTCTACAATATATAGAGATTTAAGGGAAAACTTTTACTAGGATAACATGAAAAGGGAGATGGTAGAATTTATATCTTGAACCTTGATAAGCCAACAAGTTAGGGCTGGAAGTCAATAGTCTATGGTTTTGATATTGCAATTTCCCATTCTAGTATTGAAATGTTAGAAAATATCAAAAAAAATCAATATATTACTCCCCAGCATTCCTAAATATAATAACATAATATGGTGATAGTATATCACCTTACAATGTCAGCGCATTTAATTTCTATAAAGAGAGATTTCTTTATAGACCAATGTGACATGATATATATAAGAGAAGTTGTAATACTTCATGGATAACCACTCTCCATTATATCTTATCAAGAGCTATGGTTTTCATTAAGGGTCATGTGAACCCATTAGCAATCATTGGATTCAAATCCGAGTTTCAATAATTTTTATCACCCATCGATAGATTTTGAGTCAAAAATAACCATTCAATATCTAGAGCACATGTTGAGGTATTTTTCCATTACTTTTCAAGGATGTTGGGATAAATATAATCCCCTAGTGGAGTTATCATATAAAAACAGTTTATATTTTATAATTTAAATAGAACCATATAATTCATTTTGTGGGTAGAGTTGTCAGACTCTAATATATTGGGATAGAGCTGGATAGAGGAAACTGAGAGGACTTGATCATATCAAAGATATGATAGAGAAGGATTTATCCATTAATATTAATATGAAATATATTTAAATTTAATAAAAACTATATGCCAAAAATCAATGATGAGGCATGGATTTTTAGGTCAAGGATAATGTATTCATTCGTATATCACTAAAGACGAAAATCATGATTTTTTTGGAAGATAAGAATTATTAGTCATAGAAATGTAATTCTATATTATGTCCTTGATTGAATTGGATCTATGGCATATCAGTAGTGAAAATTGATTTTTAACCGCACTTGGATTTATCAACGCTAGCTAAAAGTGCTGATAAAGACCCCATTTATCTGTACTAGAAAAATCACTAATGAAGGGCCCCTTTATCTATGATTAAAAAACAATTGATAAAGGAGGTGTTTATAGGTGATAAAAAATCACTAATAAAGGGGCACCCATATCTGTGATAGAAAAAAAGGAGTTAATAAAAGGCATCCCATTATGAATTCTAGAAAAAAAACCACTCATAAAGGCAGGTTTTTATGAGTTCAGGTAAAAAACTTAAAATAAAGGGGGGTATTTATCAAGTTTTCTTTACTAGCACTAATAAAGGGTAAATTTCATTTAAAAAATCATTATCAATCATATATTATCATAAAATACATTTATATTTTTATATATAATATAATTTATAAAATATGATTTATATAATTCCAAATACGCATTTATAGTTAAAATATAATATATTTACTGAAAAATTTGAATATAAAATAATTAAAATTAATAAAATTAACAAATAATTTGTGAATTATTATTTATTATCAATCACTTAATAAAAACATGAAGGTAAAAAATAAAAAAAATAATAATAAATGATCTAAAATAAGTTGAAAATGTTACATAAACATCAAAAAATCAAACCTTTTTCTCCCTGTGTCTCTTTAATCATTACTATATATCAAATCAATGTTTGGGATGATATCTATTAATAACTAATTGGGGGACCCCTTATCGCATTTTCTGATGCCAAAAAAAGTCCAAGAATAACTCCAAAACTATGTTATAGTCGATTTAGACAAATTTTTGAACATTCTATGGAATTTTAACCTCGCTTAATGGGGTTTTATTGTCTTTTTTTCGGTGGATACTATATTTATTACCATATATCACATTCGTATTGAAATTATGGTTTTTAATTTTTATCATATTTTACATTAAACTATTATTAATAATCAAATGTATGAAAATATATACAAATGTTGTATATATTCTCCTATAAGAATTTAATCTTATAAATAAATGTGTATTTTTATTTAAAAAAATACATTTCTCAATGTATAAACCATATCAAAATAAAAAATCATAACCATTTTATTTGAAATAAATATGTAAGAATATTTATATACCAATACAATTGATATATATATATGTATAATGTTTATATAATGTTTATATATACATATATATATTTCTATGATTGTATTGACAAACAGGTATATAATTATCTATATATTTATTTATATATTCTAATATATTTATATAAATATTAATATATTGTATATATTAATAAATATAAATATGTATAATTATATTTATAGAGGCACACATATATAAATATATATATGTATGTATTTATTTTTTTATCTATAAAAACACACATACACACATACAAAAAAAATATGTTTTTATATGTACTTAATTAAATATATATATGGTTAAAAAATAATTAAATATATATAAATATATAGATATTTCATGAAATTGAAAACATGAAAAATATAGGGGATAGGAAAAGGAGTGGGTTCTTGAGATGGTGGTCTCAGGTTTGAAACTCACTAGAGTTAGGGGCACACGTAGGAGGCTAGAATTATGTATAGCATTGATAAGGGGGGAAGTGAATAAAAACATCAATAACCAGTGCTGATAAAAGGGGGTGGGAAGAACTAATTAATGTTGGGGAGGGAAGAGTTATGAATGAAAATAATATTATACCCCTTTATTAGTGCTTAAAAAATTAAAATAAATGGAGCCTTTATCAATTCTTCTTATAGAACTATACAGGGGGCCTTGGAAAATTATAAAAAGAACTAATAAATGTGTCCTTTAACAATTATACAAAATATCCTCTTAAATTCCCCTTTTATCGATGCTTTTTTAGTGCTGTAAAAGGGGATTTTTATCAGAGCTTTTTGAAATCACTATTCAATACAACCATTATCATCACTCATATTATCATCCCTTATATAGAACTTATAAATCAATTTTACCACATATATTTAAATCCATAGTTGTACTAGTATATATACAATAAATCCCTCCTGACATATGGTAAGTTCATGATATCTTCCATGTGTCCCTCTAGAGGATGTACACACTAAACCCCTTAGATGTACTAAATCTAGAGGTGGTTTCCTTGGAGAATGATCATTCATATGAGGTAAAAATGGTGAAGATAATATATCTTAGAGATAAAACTCTAAAAAATAATGCATCTCACATGGACAAAGTGAAGTGGAAGAACCACATGTTTGAGGAAGCAATATGGAAATCAGAAGTGGTGATGAAAGAGAAGTACCCTAATCTATTTTATTATATGAAATGAAAATTTTAAGGTGAAATTTTTAAAGATGTGAATAAATATCAAACCAAACATTTAAAAATAAATTTACATTTTTAAATGAATAAATACCTTATTAATTAATATTGTTAATGAAAATACAAGCACTAATTTTTTATTTTTGGACCAATAAGCCATGTTTGGTATAAAAAACTATTAATAATATTAAAAATTAATAACAAAGTTCTTTAATAGTGAACATTAAGAAGATTATATATTAATGGTTACAATAAATTCACATTTTCATTAATATAAGAAGAGATCACCTCAAATAGCTGGATTGTACCTTATAAACCCCATTAATTGAAGCTTCCAAGGTGGATGGTATAACTGAATTTTCCCTTCACCAACCATAATCTAAGACTCAAAAATAAAATCTTAAGTGAAACCATTAATGGGATAATTTAATTTTTATCGAGATCATGAACCAAACCATGTTCCGCAAACCTCCCTAAGAATATACCACCATCACATGCCTTACCCTTAGGGCATCGTCTGGGGTAACATGGGTTATAAATCTAGACCCTAACATTATGAATTTTTTATTTATAATGAAATAATTATTATATTTATCTCCTTTTATTATTAATTTATGAGTTATTATATAGTTATTTTTAACAAAACAAAATTTTGGCATTAAGATTTCAAAATTGTATTTCTAGGAAATATATAGTTTTAATTAACACACTATTTTGATAAATTAAAGAATTTTTTAAATAAATGATAACATATTCTTATTGGATAAAAATTATTTAAATATAAATTATAATATTATTTAATGAAGTTTAATTTAATTTTTATAAGGGTTAGAAAGCTCTTAATATATAAAAGTGGTTTATATAGTAAAAACTAGTATTTTCTCATAAATAGGGTTTTTAATTTAAATGTGATTAGTTTTAAAAAATTTAAAACTATTTCTAGAAAACAATAATTATTTTTGAATTGATTATATTCAAAATATCCAATGGTGAATTTTTAATAATGTTTTTAATCATTTTAATTTTCAGGTGAAAAATAAATACGGTATAAATATATGGTATGTAATATGACATAACAATATCCCAAAAGTGTTGAAATAAATTCCATAAAGGGAATCCTCCACCCAAAAAAAATTTCACCGTTAAAATATTTTTTTATGTTATTTTATTACTTTTAATATCATTTAATTAAACCACCAATATTATATTATTTTTTAATTTATAGAAATTAATTATTTATAAAAAAGAAACACTTCAACATAACCATTGATAGTATTTTAATATGTTTAGTTCTATGACTTATTTAATATTTAAAACCACTCTTATTTGGAATAATACATGGAAAGAAAACCATGACATGGTTTGTTGTTTTGATTTTTTTTATCATATAGAGTCCAGAAGCTATGTTTCTAAATTAATAAATAATTCCCCTCTATTTTTCTATTAATTACCCCACGCACCTCTTCAATCAAAACCAATTTAGTAGGAAGTTCCTCTCCCAATAACTCTATAAATACCTTCATGGTGATCCCATGATCATAAGAATATCCCCCCAATATTTTATAATCACCCTCTTATTGGAAGTGGATTCTATCCTCTACATTATTTGAGAAATTTCTTTGTATTGTGCCATTTTATTTCCAATTATTTATTATGGAATTTGTTTTTACACATCACCTTTACATTACATATGATAACCATATAATAAAAGAACACCTTTAACTCTCGTTAAACCCTTCCATTAATATTTATGTTCACTCGTTATACTGATGAAATTATCCAACAATTTTTCATCCCAAACATTTCTCCATTGAATACCCATCACCATTTACCCTAAATGTTATTATTCAAAATTTACAATATTTCATTAATTTTTGAAATACATGTATATAACCCACAATACCTAATAATGTGATTAGAGTTTATGAATTTTTTTCTAATTTTTTATTATCTATGTGGAACACTAATGCTTGTACATGATACAAATGTGGTGGGTGGGCTAGAAATTATATGTCCCTTCCATTAATTAGGTAATAATTTTATATCATGAAATAAAATGTATGTTGCATTTAATGTTATTCTAAAAATACTATGGAATGATATATAATTGTTCAATCTTTACTTATGCTTATGATGTCATGCTTTTTGTTGTTTCCAAAATTCTATATTTTTTTGAAGTTGTCATATATATCATGTTTTTATGCTCTTTTTTATGACTATCATACCTTTTATGTCACATTTATTTACTTATTAACTAACACATATTACTATCATCATGTTATATTTTGATTATTTTCTTACTAGGTTTTATAGATCACCCCTTTCTTTTGAACATCCCCTGGTTTTCCCATGCAGTATTAGAAGATCAATGAAATATAAGGGAATGATTTTTATGTTATTTAATAACGTTTTTGAACCGATTTTTCAAGTTATAATTCTTTATATATAATTTCCCAAATATACTTTGGCATTTGACTATTTGGTATGGTATTAAGTTTATCATTATGTAATAAATCATGAATTAAAATATATAAATAATATGGATTGTTTTAGAACATAAGATTAAACTCTTGGAGTTTATCAAAAATGAAAAGGTCAATAGAATAACCAGTTGAGGTGGCTATTAACTTTGATCGCATGGAAGGATTCCTACGATGATTAGATCTCTGTGGTATTCTCCCAATGGATATCAATTGGTGATTAAACTAGATTTATTATAAGTTATCTACTATATATTGGCGATGGTTTCATTAATACTTGTATCGTTAATTAAACACGTGACTCTATTATCTAGTGATATAATGTTTATTTATATCTATCGATTACTCTTTCTGTGATGTTTTTGTTTCCCATGGATTTATACTTCATCTTAACCTCATATAACTCCTTATGCTACTTTATTATTTTCTTTACTTAATTTTATTTCATGGTTCACGTGGAATGTATACTATGAGTCTCTAATAGTATCAAAAGGTGTGTAGTTAGTGTGTGTAGTTTTTTCATGGATTATCAATTTATGATACACCTTTTGGGGAACTATGTGATTATAGGACTTTTTGTGACCTTGTTTCGGACATGAGGATTAGAGATTGGGTTATTCAAATGATATACCTATTCAGGAAACATGTGGTATCTTTTCTTGTATTGGATATCAAAATTACAACTCAAATAGTGAATTTTGGAACTGATGAGCTTTTTATTCTTTGAACTTTTTCCAAATTTAGTGTTCTATTAACTATATTTTCAAAATGGTGTTAGAAGTGGGAATGTTCAGGTTAGATAAGCTTTATGGATATGACTTTGGATTTTGGATGATTCAGGTAGAGGTATACATATACTATATGTACCTTGATCATCCATTTATTGAGAGAATGTTGAAATCAATATAAAATACAAGGTAGTAAGGACTTAACATGATGGTTTTTGGGGTCATCTAGATGGTGTTGGCCCACAATATGACCATTAAAACGCCTAAGGATATGGAATCAGCAAGATTTATGGTTATATTTTTTATTTTTTTTAAAAAACATCATCCAAGAAAAATGTGCTCAAGTGGTGACGACATTTTAACATGAAAATTCTATAATGAAGGTTAAGGGATGATCATATAAATTAGGTTAATGTGATCTAATGATAGCTGGAGTTTTTTGTGTGAATTTTTAATAATGTAAGTGGGTCTTGATTCTACTATAATCAATTCAAGAATTATGGGATGCAATGGTGACCTATATGATAATTCTAGTGAAATTAATGAATATTTATTTTAGGGGATTTATGATCTGATATTGAAGGACTAGATCAATATGGAGGAGGTTTTTGGTGATATTTGAAGTTTTTTTGGTGTGAAAGGAATGGTTTTCTCTACACAAAGAATCTATTGGAGGAATGTGTTAACATGAGAGATAAGATCGTAGATAGTTAGCTGCTCTCAGTACCTCTTCATGTTGTAATTTTATAAATAAGGTACACATATGGAAGTATTATTGAGATAGTATTTTCTACTTTAAAAAGTATTCTTTTTTATTATTTTTAAACACCACAGTTTAAGTGGAGGATGGGACTTTAGTTACAAGTGTCAGGAGTTCAATGGAGTCATGGATCCTTGATTCAAGAGATTTACTTATTTCAGGTTTCAATGGTGGATTTATACACAATCACTTTTTTATAAGGATCAACAAGGATCACCTTAATGATAGAGATATACTTGAGGTAATTATAAAATGATTTTTCTGAATTTGAATAAAAATTATATTTCTGTTTTATTTATAGGGGATCTGAAACAGCATATATTTATAGAATACTCTAATTTCAATTGTTCATATTGATTATGTGGGATTCTATTATATTATTATTAATTTTGTGTGTAAGATTGCATAAGGGTCCATGGTGGTTGATCATGGTGTGAAAAATAGAACATATTATAGGACTAGGGTACTGAAAGGTTTCATTAATTGTATCATAAACACTTCAAAAATAATGATGTTTTATCATGAACATATTGGTCACATTTGTGAGATCGTTTTACAGACCATAGTTGTTAAAGGATAGCTAAAGCTTAACCATGGGATGTAAGGAACATGTGAGAGTAACATCTAAGGATATAAATAGAATATTTCATCCAATTCACATAGAAGGATATCAAGGAATTTGAAGGTCATGTTAGATCAAATGGATGAATGGGAACCAACACCAGTTTACTATCACGGGGGTTCATTATATTAAATTTACTTCCTCAATGATTATATTGAAAATGTGTGAATGTTTTTTCCTCAATGAAAATATAAATGTGTTTCTAAATTTCATTGGACATAGTTCTATGGTGGAATTCAATGCAATAATGATATTGTAATTCCCTTGGACTGATAATGGAGGTGAGTATAAGGGTCGAGGTTTTTATTGGATGAATGAAATCCACGTAGAGAAAACTATACTTGGAACACATAACTAGAATGTTGTTACATTAAAGATGAAAAAGATAATTAATGGTATATCCATGAACATGAGGTTATGTTTTACATTTCATAAGGATTGTTTCCATAAAAAAATTATTTTTGTGGCTTTTATCATGAATCAGAGTCTTTATGAACCATTATCATAGAATATTATAAAGGTTATTTTGTTTGAAAGGAAGTTGAAAATTACTTAACAAGATTTTTTTATATTTATTCTAATAGCACATAACAATTCTATGGATATGGAAAAGTTTAAAGATATGTCCCAGACATATTTATTTGTTGGATGTAGTGATTAAAAATTTGGATTAATAGTATTGTATTACTATTTGTGAAGAGTAATTAATGTCTATAACATAAAATTCATTTATGAGATCTTGTAAAAAGATAGGTACCAATAACGAATATGCTCTTTTGAAATAGGAAACAATCAAGAAAAGAGATGTTAAGATGAGTAGATTTGAGTGGTGTTGGGATTATCGTAAAGTATAAAAAATATTTTTTAGAGGTAAAAAAGTATTATGATAGAAGAAGAAAATAATGTTTCTTAATTACTAGGTTTTGATATACTAGAATAATCAAGTATAGTGAAATATCAGGTTAGATTTTTTAAATCATGGAATTAGGAAGGAGTTGAAGCTTAGGGGTTGAGAATATCTATCAGGGTTATAATGCTAGTATAGAGCTTTGATTATAAAGTTTACTTTCTACATATCATGGAGAGTAGAGATCCAAAAATCATTAATGGGGTGATAAGTTTGTGTAAATTGGGTTATTGGGAGTTGTAAATGAAGTAATAATTAGATTCCTTACATAATTTTGATCCAAGTTACCTAAAATATCATTCAAAATTAAATGGTATACTTTTGAAAAAATGATTTTATATTGTAAATGATGAATAAAATGTTATATCTCAGAGGAAGTTATGTCTATTTGAGTTTTGGTTCGAATAATATAAATGATTTTAATTTAATGATATTTGATAAATTTTTATGAAACAAGAAAATTTCCATATGGTGCATAGCCAAGTTTCTAGAAATGGTTTTTTTCTAGAATAAATTTATTTTATAGTAGTGTTCCTTTATGGGGATGAAAAAATTGATATAGATTAACTGGAATGTCCCATAACAAAATAAAATGAGGTTTTGGTATTAAATCTCATGAAATGTTTATTTAGGATCAAAAAAATCACAAATTCAATGGAATCAAAAGTTTTATAACTTCATAATGGAAAAAGTGTCCATAAAAAGAAATTTGGATCATTTAGGTTACCATAAGGTGTGTGAAGATGGATTTTTGTCATTATAATTCTCTATGTTGATGAATCAATCTTATTAGGCCTACAAAGGTGGGGTTGGAAGATTTTATTTGTGAATTATTAAAAAATTTATAGATGAAAGATCATGGTTTCAATAATCAGATTTTTGGGATGTTGATTAAAACACATTATCTTAGAAACACTATTAATTTCCTAATCTAAGTTAATCTAGAGAGTACTGATGAAATTTGGAATCAGTGCATCAAATCATTTAAGTACTCCCCTTGTGGAAAATTTTATACTTTTAGGAAAAACACATAATATGGTTGAGGTGGATGTGTGAATTGAAAATGTTTTATATTTATATGTTTTGGATTATTTATTTACATCATGTTTTGTAAAATGAATAATATCAGTCAATATTTATGTTTGGTTAATAGATTCATGAAAAATCATGGAAATTACTACTAGAAGTCTGTCAATTGGATCTTCTCGTCTCTCAAGGATTTAGTGGATCTAACTCCCTTTTGTAGAATAGGCAATCCCTTACATATGATTTTTAATGCTAAATTTGGGGTATATACATATTAATAAAATAGAACCACTAGTTCTTTTTTATTTTTATATATACTATAGGTATATGGACGTATCAGTTATAAATGTGGGATTCATAATAAACCACGAAATTTAGCTTCATTGCAATTATAGAAGCTGGTAGGGAGATAGTGTGGTTGAAGGGTATGTTAGAGGAGATTTATATAAGGAAAGAGATTTCCAATATGTATTTTGATATCCAATGTGGGATTTATAAAGACATAAATATAGTATTTCACTCGAAAGTGATGCAACTTAATCTAAAATACTAAATCATATAAAAGTTTTTAGAAGAATTTCTCCTTAAACTATGGAAAGGTGAAGAGAATCTAAATCTGATTGATATGATAAGTAAATTTATATCTCAATAAATTCTGGGGAATATTTTAACTTTAATGAGACCTATATAGATTAACGGTTTTATTATCACGGTATCTTTGATGAAGTCAAATAAGGTAATTAATGAATAATGTCATGAAACAAAGTACTTGTGACCCAGTAGACATGGTAGTGAATCCAAAAATTGATTATCAAGTGGGAGATTATTAGGTTTGGTGTGAGTAGTCATTTTATAGACAACTAATAACGTTTTTAGATATCCATTGATTCTCTATATTTGGACTAATAACTGGATGCATGGTAGATATTGAACTAGAAATATATAAAAATTAGTAGTTGTTGTGGTGAATCAAAATATTGTGAGTGTTGAAGAAAAAATATATGTTTTGGAAGTGTAGCACTGGAGTTGGATCCTATAGATGATAAGTAATTTCATAATATTATTATTATTGTTACAAAATAACCCTTTATAGGGTAAATAAGAATAAACTATCTAATATTTATGTAGTATTTATAGTTCAATAATTTAACCAATTTAGGCAGTGATTACCTTTGATCATGTAGAGGGATGTTTACAGAGATTATATCTTGATAGAATTGTTCCCATAGATTTTAGTTTGCGGTGGAACTATATTTTCCTAATGTTAGATACTATAAAGTGGTCCTAAGGTCATTTATATTGATGTGATTAATTAATCCTAAGCTTTTTTAATATATTATATGGAGATAATTTCATTAAAATGTCTTGTTTACACTTCTATTGAAGCTATTTATTCTTATGGATTAATAATTAATCTGAAACACCAAATATTCTTATGTTACATCAATATTTAAATTAATTTTATTTATTTATTTTTCTTTTAATGTCTACTATAAATCTTGATGGGTGAATATTTAGGGTGAATTGTTGTGTTTAAGTGTCTTCATAGTCATAGATACACCTTATAGGGTGCCAATGTATTTGAAAGATTCTAATAACCATATTCTATACTTGAATCCCAATGGTTGGGTGTTTTAGAAGGTTCAACTTTTTATGTAACAATATATGCATGTGTATACATGTCTGTGTATGTGTGCTTTTATATATCATACATAGAAAAATATATATTAGTATTATATTATATCATATATTTCAATATAATATATATATACATGTTGTCATAACAATACAACACACACACACATATATATGTGTTTTGTTAATATATAATGAACTAATAAATTAAATAATAATTAAAAATATTAAGCAATATAAATAGAATAATATGTATTAAATTCCATGCACATATGGTTGTTTTTATTTTTGTTATAATTTATTTTAAATATGTCTCTATATTCCTTTAAAAATTAATTTTAGTATTATTTAATATATTTATTTTCAATTTTATTTTATAAATGAAAATTCAAGTATACAATTTAAAAATAAATTATCTAGTAATATTTATTTAATAGTTTCTATATGTGATAATGAATTTTAGTTAGATTAATTCATAGAGAACTATTAAATATTATGATGATAATTTATTGACTTTTTGGAAATTTTCAATTGGAATTTTCTAGACAATGATTTATTTTATTACTCACACATGATATTTTTTACTATAAGAATTCTGGGATCTATATTAATCAAAGATCGTATAATTTTCAATGGTTTTAATTTGATTTATAGTTCTTAGATCGAACAAGGTAAAATTGTGTATAATTCAAGATCTAATCATGACAATGAATTTAAAATGACAATTTCTATGAAATAGAAGAAATTATTCACAATATTTATGTAGAAAAAATTGAGAAAACATTGATGAATGACTATCTATATAGTGATGATAAAAAGTCATCATATAATGGTCATAATAAATATATAGTTTTATAAGAAAATATTGAAATTAGTTAACTTGAATTCTATAGATGGATGGAACAATGATAATTTTATGGAATTTTCATTGTTTTTGAAAGATACACTTCTTAAAGGCAATAGTCTACTAGGTTAAAATTATAATTAAAAAAATATATTATATCGGATAATACCGGTGCACTAGAAGATGCATGAAATCCCTAAGGACATTCTTTTTTTATAAAATAATATGATGTTTTTTCATTGTTTCATATGAATTATACATCACAATATATGATTAAATAATGATCACGAGCTAATTTATCTCTTATCCCAAGTACCAAAATTTTTTATAACATATTTTTTATCTTTAAATAATTCCTCATTTGAAACATTTATTTAAAAATTTAAAAGGTGAAAAAATACTGAGATGATTTACATATGAGCAGATATTATATAAAATATTACATCATTAAATTAATTTCCCACAACGGAAGATAATTTGTAAACAATTTTCTACGTTTTAAAATGAAATTTTAAATCTTGGATTTATATTGTACGCAAAAGTAATAAATCATTATTGGATTCTCACTAGAAATCATTATTTACCACCAATTGTATTGGTAATTAATATAGGATATAAATTCATAACATTTTTTAATATTAAATTAATTTATTACCTTATATTTTTTAATTCATTCAAAAATAAGTTTTTTAGGAAGTAAGGTTTTAATCAATCATATTTTCTGAATGTTTTTTATAATTTCCATATTATAATATTAGATGATTTATTCAATTTGTTGTGTAAATATATGGTTAGATTTTGATGTTTTTTGTTTTTATGTTTTTGGGGATAAAAATTTTGGTTGCAGCGTTGGATTGAAATTTTTCTATGTGTCACTTAAAAAGAGTAAATGTACCCTTCATAATATACTTTTTACAATTTAAAAATTGTAAACTCTAAATTTATAAGAGTCATACACCCATGTATAAGGATTAATGTAAGAATTATGGATGACTAACTAAATTTTTTTATTAGAATAAAATGATAATTATACAAGATCCCAAGGAAGGGGGGATACGAGAATCTATAGATCGGTGGAGATAGTTGTAGAAGTAAATATATTTAAAAGTTGCTAATGTCTGGGGGACCCATGTAAGCGGATTTACAATTCATCCACCATGTAAAGGTATCCACATCATAGTACTCAATATATTGAGATCCACAATAGATTCGTTGTCTACATATGGGGATATGGAGGTTCATATCGACATAAGAGAAAAACATAAGGGGATTGTATATCCATAAGTTGGTGCTAATATTTAAATAAATAATTTTCTAAGTAATAAAATAATTCATTGGATATATTCAATGATCATCAAAAACTGTAAACATCATGAGAATATTGAAATTTAGTATAATTCCCATTGAGTATAGATTATTGTACCAAATATGATGTTGTCAGAAGAGGAATCTATATTATTACATTGTTTCCAGTTCTTCATTGAAAGATTACATGCCATGTCATAATATATATAGTATTATGAACATGTCGATAATTCAAAATAATTTATACAGGTGGGTTTCATGTAAAAAAATCCACTATGAAAGAGTCATATCCTTTGTAAATTTCAACCATTTGGAGAAAACATTCAGAAAATTTGAAATAGTAAAACCCATACATCGTAAAATTCATCAAATATATTATCCAAATATCCAAATTTGAAAATGTTAATTAATTAAAACCAATAAAAACAATCCATGGTAATTAAAATGAAAAATATCAATTTTAATATAAAATTAATAATCCATTCAAAAAAAATAATGGGAAGTGTTTGATTTTGAGGAAGGATGCACCATGACTCTCATGGGAGATTCTGAGGAAGAAGAATACATTATAAATTCAAATAAAAAAGGATAGTGGTAGAATTTAATATGATAAATAATAATGTAATTATTTTCCTTCAATAAGATGAGAAGGTTGGAGGAGGAAGAGAATTCAACTTTCAATACGCTGCTATTGAGAAGATTTATTTGTTTTATTTTATGTGTTATTATGTTTTTTCATGACATATACTTTATATTTCACAACTATTATCCCTTATATAGAGGGGTAAACATTAGTTGATCAGTGTAATGAAATATCCTTTTTCAACTCAACCCATCACCTGAGCTGGCCTGCCAAAGGGACCAAAGTGTGTTCCCACTCGCCATTTACTGACGACATGAATAGGGCATAACCCACTATCTCTTGGAAATGGTTTTTTCATTGGTAAAACATGAATGACACATTCATATAATGGTACATCCATACCAATAATATTAGAGACATCAATATGAAATTATACATAAAAATTAATAAATAAAGACTAAACAGATACCATAAGCAATATCACCCAACATATACAAAACATGCCATAACAAGATATATACATGGTATCTCAAGTCGATGCCCAAAAATCAAAATAAAGGGGAAATACTAAACATTCCTTATATATACATCCCAATGGATAAAAAAACCCTAAAATGTCTCCACTTGTTCCAATACCTACAATATCACATCTCCTCCACAAAACCTTCTATGATGTTAACCAAGAAGAGTAACCCCAGTGCACAATTCCCTTGCATTTACCTGTGTCCTGGTAAAAATTGTATAGAAATGATCAAATGACCATGTATGGTGTGATCCAAAAAGTATATTAGGATGCCACCATAAATATCAAATGACCATTTATATAGGAATGGGAACCATATATCTCATCACATATACTAGAACTAATCAAATGAATATATCATATAAAAAACGTGGTGTGAGAAATGTTCACCTAGAAATCCGGTCATCATATATATCATGAGTGATTTTAACATGTTTTTTAGATAGCTAGGAAATAATAGATTCTCTTACCGTCTCCCCCTAGGAAGAACACAAAGAGATATCATGGTCAATCATCATCTAAACATGGGAGATATCAAGGTCTTACTACACAAATGCACTCGTGGTCCATTTGAAACCAAAATTGAATCACTCTCAGTATTCCCTCTAGAGGCTCACATTGTCCCTCAAAAAATCCTCTCACTAAAACCGCATTTAACACAAGTTCTAATCCAAACCAAATAATCAAAAAATGTGTACCACATATATTATAGAGACATCACAGATAATGTTCATAATCCAACAATATAAAATTATCAAAAAACCTTAAGTTAGGTAAAACCATTTAATAAATCCATTTATACCAATTAATACCATTTTATATATTTTCTGAAACATGTCATGGGAACATTAGGCACACCCCTTGGAAAACACACTTCAAACGATCAAATTTCTAAATCCAGACATAAGCCTCTACAAACTTGGGATAAATATCAACCATAAATAAAAAAGGGATATCTAAATAAAATAATAAAATTGAATATAAATTTAAATGTAATACATTAAAATAACCCTTAAATATAAACACCTACCATGGATATGGTCCAAATCTGGTTTCCAAAAATGAAAACCACCCAGGATAGGTAGAATAAGGCCTAACACAACTAAGCCACTATAAACTAAACTGAAAACCTTTTCATACCCTAGAGTAAATCAACATATCCCCAAGGGTTGTACACTTCTATTATGATATAATAATAATAAAGAAAAGTGGGAAGTAGAAAACCCATTGAATTTGGAGTTACCTAAATCAAAATTACATAAAACTCATCAAAAATACACAACTAGTGGGGATGATCTTCCACAAAAGGAGAGTGGGTGTACAGAATGGGAAGAAAAAAGGAGTTGAAAAGAAGATATAATGTTGATAAGGGAAAATGGAAAATTATTAATTTTTATGTGACCTGTATAGGTCGCATGATTTCAGCAGATGGTTAGGAAAATTGTGTGCCAACCATGCATGGATATTTTCTCCCAGATATTTGAGATTCACTATTACTCTTAGGTGAAGAATGGTTTAAAAAACTATCTCAATCTTTGAAAATTCCCACTTTCCAAACATAAATCACACTCTCACGGATAAAAGAACTATTATAAAAACCCTAATCTAACCATGAACCTTCCTATGACTTCCCAAAAACTCACTTTTTGACCCTCGAAACTCAATAAATCTAAGAAAATACCAAATGGGGTAAATGAGGCTCAAAAGTAGATGTACTAGTGAATTGATTGGTTTCACATCCGAGGAAGGTAAGGAAATTCATTTGTGAATAATGAGATTATAAATTTCAATGAAAAATTATCTTTATTCTATTAAATGATTTTAGGGTTCAATGTTAGTTTATAATTTGAATTTTATTGTGGTTGATTTATTTTAGTTCATAGTTCACTTTATTTTTTTATGATCATTCATCTACCACCATATGTTTTAGGCAATATACTATGGATTAGAATAATCTTAGTGGTAATGTTATTGATGATTTATATAATCTGTGTTGTGAAACATTCTTTGGTGGCATGGGAAAAACACCTTTTTGGGTATTTCCTAAGTAAATGATGATCTATTTTCTATGTCACTTTAGACACATAAGAAGAAGGAATGGACAATAATATATGTCTATTAAATGAATCTTAAAATAATTAATTCATCCAATGGTGATATGTAAATAGATCATAGAACCTCTCATTCCTTGGTTTATAATGAGAATAATTAAATACTTTAATAACTTTGATATCATAATAACTAGATATCCAACCCTAAAGCATCTCTTTTTCATTACCTTTATTTCAAACCCAACTTTTAATTGATCCTTAGTTCTTTTCAAAGATCAAACAAATCAAAACACCCAGTTTTATAATTGTAATGCTACAATTTATTTTAATCTACCTTCTCTGGAAACAACCCTTGTTTGAATCTAGACTATATTTAACATAAAAAAATTAATTTTCACCACAATATGATAAGTGTTATAAAAAAGTTTCCTTATTATCTTTACGGAAGCTAAAAAATTATTAATTTTAAAATTGTATGTCCAATCCTGGTAACAACTAAATTCAATCATTTAACCCTATAATTGAGATAACCCTTCTAATATAACTCAGAAATATATATCTGTAACCTAAATTTTATATTTTTCCATGATAAAATCTAGTAAATCTTCAAGAGAATATTATGAACCTGATATTGAGGGAGAAAATCCTAACCAAACATTCTGGTATTTTAGTGTACCCAAATCTAATAACCGAAATAATCACATTTATATCCCTTTATAAAAAATTATTTTGAAAAGAGGAACAATTTATTCAAATTACTACCTAGATTCCATAGTCTTTTTGGTGAATAACCAAACAAAATCATCATGGATTTAACCATAGGTTGGTCCATAATTAAGCTAACATGAGTGGAAGAACGTTAATTGAAATAGGGAGATTTCCAATTATCACTATAAGGAATAATAAAGGAGTGATTGTGTAGCATATATCCTCATGAATTTAATGACTAGGATGATATTCAAATTAGTTTCTGATAGATATTCTTCCATGATTCTAGAATCATATCAATCAGAATGGAAATATCTTCAATTATTTATTCTTAATAAGAGACTCTATACTAGTAATCGGTGTGGTTCAAGAAATTGTGTGCAAACTAAACGCATCAAGACATATAAGAATATTATTTTCTTTTAATTTTGTGTTAATTTATTTTGAATAGTAATAGGAACCTTCAAGATTCATCATCATGAAGATCTCTAATTTAAAAGTAACTCATAGTGGCCAAAAGAATCATTCATTAGTTAATATAAACTTCTTAACAACTCAGCATAATATGTACTAATAATAGAATCCCATTTGAGGTAAGAACTCCTGATTCATCACCTTTATTGTATTACAATATTTAGGATATGAATAATTTTATTATAATAGTACCACTAAAACAATCCAATGAACAACTGTCACCAGTGATGGTATTTGAATTATTCTCATCTGTTAATCATTTTACTAATCTGTTTTCTAAGGTGAAGGTACATTTCATTTGTCAATATACCTATCAAAATTAGGTAATTCCATTAGCATTTTCAAGGATTGATAAATAATTCCCATGTCTAATTTGGATTTTGTAACCCAAAAAAACAAAAAAAACCCTTAATAGTAGTGGTACTAATAACCTACACCCTTTTAACAAATATTTCAAAAAAATATAAAAAAACCATTACATTCAACCATATTTCTAACAACTTCCCTTTTAATAAAAGCTTCCTTATGAGAAACCTTTACAAGTGCATAGTTTATGGTACAATAAAAATAAGGAGTTTAGGTTTAAAGTAATAAAGTATAAGAGTTAAGAATCCAAATTGGGAGTCATTCTGAGTATTTATCCAAAAATATAGAGAAATTACCATTCCATACAATACCAATACCTAAAGGTAATGAGATTATGATTAAAAACAGATACGGTAAAGAAATTCACTCTATTCAAAACCCTAAATCCAACCAAAAACCAACCCAAATATAAAGAAAATTAGCCTAAAATGCTGATAATACCCTTGATAACTAGTACATGGATAAAGAAAGAGAGAAATATAAATCTGGATGAAATAAAAAGAGAAAAGATTCACCCTTATAGAACCATAAATGGGAGAAATAGAATCTTTCACTTCTATTCCAATCAATAATGATCCAATTTTAGAAGATGAAATAAGGGTTTGTTCAAAGTGATACTATAGAGCCTTCAAAAAATTAACAATCAATGTTATCCTCACTAAAGATCTCAAAAAATACCACAATTTGTTATTTCACTAAATAAATATTCCACTAAAAATAGGATACATCAAGGGAATAAAATAAAAAATTTGGTAAAAAGTATTTCAACATTAATAACCCCAATGTTACCCTCAAAATTTCAAGATCTGATGATATTCTCTATCCTATACACCATTGGTTCTATGTATTTTATAGATTTTTTTTTTTTATTTTGGGTTCACATATAAATTTTATTCCTCGTAATATTTTTTCTTATTTTAATAAGGGAGAATTTAACAAAATGAGAGTGGTAGTTAAACTTCTAAATAGATCCACATCATTTCTAGTAGGAGGCCTATAATATGTCTTGGTCAGAGTGAAAAACATAATTGTTCGTGAAACCATATATATGCTTAATATAGCAGATAATAATACCCAAAATAGTCACCTATTATTCTAGGAAGACCCATGTTTAAGACAACCATGTTCATCATCAATATGTGTGAGGTAACTCTCACTAACGAGTTTTGAGAGAGAATTTTTTTCATTTCAAAATATATGACTTGATGAAGTTCTCTCAAGAGGATTATCTCTCCATTTACTATCACATGCTGTTAAAGAAAATGCCTCTAATGGAATAAGTATGTTTCATAAAATATTATCCTTATAAAAACAACTAATTATTTATATTTGTATAAAAAATGTTGTAATGTAATTTATAAAATTTACCAAAACATTGGAGGAAGAGATAAAAATAATTTTGTTTTATGGATTTGATTATTTATTCCATGATGGGTAAGATAATATTTTCTCTAGTGTTAATTAAAGGCAATATTTCTATGTAATAAACCTAATTATGGTTTTGTCTATAGAACAACCCCAAAATATAAAACTAAAACCATTAACCAATGGCCTAAATTATTTTTCCCTCATGGAAGTGCATAGGTTTTCACTAACAATTTATATAATGTAGTCTTTAGATTAAGAAGAGAAATTGAGTAAACTTTTTATGGAGAATATGTAATTAATAAGATAATGTTTAGAATATATATATTATAAATCCCAAAATATGCATTAATATAATTATATATGATGAAAACTAATAACTTGTCAAACAACCAAAAAAGTATTAATCAAACCACAATATAGATAGTGAATAAATAAATAGAGAACCTATTAGATGTAAGAATAACTGACCTCATTTATGACTCAAAATGGTTCAGTCCAATTCATATATTTCCTACAAAACTGGATTATATATAGTGAGAAATGAGTGAATAGAGTTGATCCCTATTTGATTTTCGAATAGTTGGAGAGGATGAATAGATTACAGGACGTTTAATTAGGACACTTTTAAGGAAACGTTCACTATTAAATTTATTGACTAGATGTTATAAATATTAGTATGGAAGGCTCATTGCAATTTTTTAGATGGGATTTTAGGTTACTTTCAGGTTCTTATTTCGCATAATGATTTGTATAAAACAACTTTTACTTTTCCCCATTATTCCATTTCTTATAGAATGATTTCGTTTTACTTTTCTAATGCATTAGGTATATTTAAAATATGTGTGGTTATTATTTAACTATTTATATTTAAAACATACTAAAATTATTTTATGATGACATTTCCATTTTTAGTAATTCTTATGATCATTGTTCGAAAAGACAATAAAATATTTTTTAAAACCTATGTTGAAAAGAACAATTTGAATATTGAAAGTTTCATTTCATGGTGGGAATAGGGATAGTTATTGGTCAACTTATTTTATAAAAAAGGAATTTAGGTAGATAATTTAAAAATTATTGTGATAAATTCATTTGCATATCCAACATGTGTGAATCCTAATAGATATTTTCTAAGACATGTTGGGTTTTATAAGAGATTATTAAAGGAAAAAAATAATGCTTTCCTTCCATTTTGAAATATATGTGTGAAGGATTATAAATTGTGTTGTATAATGATTATAGGAAATATTTTTATGGATTAAATAATATTCTGATCACAAAACTAGTAATGGAGCCTCCATATTTGGAAGATCCTTTTAAGAAAATTTGAGATACTTCCAACCTTTATTATTGGATCAATGTTATCCCATATAACGTATAGAAAACCTCTATCCATTCCCTATGTTTTAAGAATATTTCATTCTAACCAGACTCAATACATATCCACTCAAAATAATTCTAAATAGTTTTCATTGATTTGTATTAATTAATATCTTAATTACAAAGAACTGAATTGACTTTTCTCATTATTCATCTCTTAGGTAATTGATAAAAAATTCAGAAGTAAATACATGTATTTTAGGAGAATTATTCTTCTTTAGTATTTTAATCGAGAGATCACGATCATTAAAAAAGTTTATAATTATATGATGGATCTTCTAATTTGGATTCCAAACACAATAGATATTTAAATAATATAAATATATAACTTGAATGACTTAATTCTATGAGATAATTTGAATTGTATTAAGGTAGTGCTACATTTTTATATTGATATTTTCAACATTTATGAAACTTCTCAAGTACCATATCATCTAAAATATCAATTTCTTATGCTCAAATATAAATCCATATTTACATTTTGGATGTTTCATACCAGTGTAAAATCATAAATTATCAAATAATATGAAGGTGTTTTCCTAAGAGGGAGATGCAAAATTTTCATGAATTTTTCCACACTCTATAAATTGGATGCCACATTAGACCCCAAGATACTACATGGAAGATTATAGAATCTAGAATATATTGACATAAATTTTAAAGATGCCTATGAATTTTGTAAAAGATGTTAGGGATTCTTATTTATGACGAACATCTCTAAGAGAAAATAAATTCCTCAAACACCATAATAATTAATGGAATTTTTTATTCCTTGAAAATAGAAATAATTGGGAACATAAACATATAATTTGGGACCTTTTCATTAAATTAATTTTTGATTATGTTTCTAAATGGGTGGAAGTTTAATGCACCAAAATTGATGATGGTCATGTTGTTATTGTTATACATTGGACTAATATTTTTTATAGGTTTGGAGTTACTAGGGGAATAATAATTTATCAAGGGATATATTTCATTCATATATCTAGGAATATATTATTAGGATGTATTTATTTGTTCATATGATATCAACACCCAACCAGCCACAAAAAATGGTGAAGATAATATTTCATATAGATAAATCTGAGAGATCTTAGATAATATTATCGATCCAATTGTCACGACCCGTCCTCGGGGCCCGTTCCGTGACTACCCCAAGCCCGCATTCCATAGGCCAGGGGCTGGCGACTAGCACCAAGGCGTAAATCCCGGTAAAAAGGGAAGGCATTGCCTTTGTAAAGTAAACAATCACACAGAGTACAAGCGGAAGAAGTAAACACTATGTAAAAATTGAGTACAATAGTAAGTGCGGAAAGTAAAAAGGGTCCAGAAATACAAGCCCAACTGTAAAGTACAACTCGAAAGGGAAAACAACAACTGAAAAGTAAAGCTACTACGCCGAACTGTCCACTGGAAATCCCACATGAAGGGTGGGTACAGATAGCTCCTCTGCTCCTCGGGTCCCTCCGTCCGCTCCGATTATGTCCCGCCCAGTGGTCCACCTCCGGGTACCGCCTCATATTCACGTCCACCTCTGAGTACCGTCTCGTCGTGAGGTCCTCCTCCAGGTACCATCTCGTCGTATAGTCCACCTCCAGGTATCGTCCAGTCCTCGAACACTCGGCCTTTGTCAGCACTGCCCGTCGTCTGCAACCAACACAACGAGGTGCGGGCATAGCCCGTGCAGGGGTGAGTATAACGATACTCAGTAGGGACCCCGAGACCCTCATGGTCTCACTAAAACCAACAAGGATAACCACATAGAAGATCTCAACAGATAACCTCTACTTAGGTATATGCCCATACATAAACCTAAGTTATCAAATAACCCATCTCAATCATGAGGAAACACAAGGATTGTGAAATCAACGGATAACCACTACCCAGGTATATGCCCATACATATAACTAAGTTATCAAGTGACCCATCTCAATCATGAGGTAAACACAAAGGTCAAAAGTCTCAGCTCAAACCAGGATTTTCATTATCGAAACCGTAACTGCTGAAGAGATCCGTCTCTAGAGTGTACAGTGGTCCTGTCACGACTCCGAGGTACTGCTCACTAACCTAAGACTGCTGAGGTACTCCTCCTGTCGAGTACCGCGGGCCTGCCACCTCACACAGTAGTGCTTCCCGCCGGGGTCTGCCACCCAGCACAGTAGTGCTCCCCCCTCATAGCCTACAGAGGTACTCCTCCTGTCGAGTACTGCGGGTCTGCCACCTCACATAGTAGTGCTCCTCCACTATGGGTCTGCCACCTCACAAAGTAGGGCTCCCCACTGGGCTACGTAAGTCACTCCGAATCGAATCGGACCAGTAGTCTTCAGGTCTCTACCGGCTACACGATCTCCATACTCCGTACGCTCGTCTCTGGGAGGGTCCGCTCCACGAGCTACAAGTCGATACTCCAAGTATCTCAAAGTCCCACGAAGAAGTATCTCAAAGGACCACCTCGTCATAGGGTTCTTAACGCAACAGACGGCGTGTCAATCGGACGCCCGGTCTGTGAGTTGCTAGCCTTTTCGTCCTGGGGGCCCGGTTGGTTTCGTGTGTGAACAAATCTGGCCGTAACTCAACTATACCCCGTACATTCATAGGGTATACTCATAGGGACCGTTTCTCAACGAGATCACCAACGCCGCTGACGGTTCGTCAAACGGAAGTTCTTTCAGAAAGGTATCAGCTTTTTCGTTCCAGGGGCCAGGTTGGATTTCGGTACGATCCAACCCGGCCAAAATCCAACTGTGTCCAAAACTCGGGCGGAGGATGCCAAAAGTTCTGTATCGTCAACAGGAACTCAACGTAATAGACGGCGCGTCAATCGGACGCCCGGTCTAAGAGTTATTGGCTTTTTCATTCCAGGGACCCGATTGGTTTTTAAGGAAAAACCAACCCGACCGTACTCCACCTGTGTCCAAACCTTGGGCGAAGTATGCCAAAAGATCCGTCTCATCAAGAAAAATTCAACAAAATAGACGACGCGTATATCGGACGCACGGTCTGTTAGTTATTGGCCTTTCCGTCTCACACCCACCCTGGGAAAACTTCCCAGGAGGTCACCCATCCTGATCACTACTCCAGGCCAAGCACGCTTAACTATGGAGTTTTAACCACGTAGGCTCCCGAAAAGGAAGGAGCACCGTGAGTATAGTATACCGAAACGACCGTCTCGATCCAAGGATCGCGTTGCCGCTGACGGCGAGTCGTTTGGAGGCCCGTAGCCCAACATACGGGCATTTGACCAAAAGTGGTCCGAAACTGGGGGTCTGGGCTCGGGCCGACCCGGCCCGACCCCCCCCCCCCCCTGGGTCGGCCGAACCGGGTCGACCCGCCTCGGGCGGCGACCCGGCCCGACGACCCGGTCCGGCTCGGAAAACCCGGATCGGCGCGGTTCGGCGCGGCGGCGCGGTCTGCTGCGGCGGCGCGGTCCGGCGCGGCGGCATGGGCCGGCACGGCGGCGCGGCCTGGGCGCCATTCGTGTGTCGCGCGCGGGGGGCAAAGCCCCCGCCTTTCCTCAGCTGGCGGCGCGGCAGCCTGCCACGCCTAAAGAAAAACGGCCCCCCTCACGTGGGGGCCTGCCTTCGAAAAAACGGGGGGCCGCCTACCCCCCCTTTGTGAAACCAGCCCCCCTCATAATGGGGGGGGGGGGGCATTAAGGCTGGCCGGGGGAAATTATTTCCCCCGGTTTTCTCCCTTCCGGCCGGCCCGACCTGGCCGGCCAGTTCTTCCTCAACGGGACCGGCAAGGCCGGTCCCCCTTCCGGCTCCGACACTGGCGGCCCGGCTGGCCGCCGATCTTCTCGTTCCGCCGCGGCCCTGAACCGGCCGCGACCTTCGTTGTCCGGCGCGGTGCGACGACACCGCGCCCATCCACCGCGGCCCCGCTCCGGCCGCGGCGCCTTTAACTTTCTTCGACGCGGCGCGACTGCATCACGTCCTTGCATTATTTAACGATGCGGCGCGACGGCGCCACGCGTTTCTTGTCGCATGATCCTGCGCAGTGCGACGGCACCTGGCCACACCCGTTTCAATCCACAACAAAATCAACATGAAAGGAGGATGGTCGGCCGTGTCTGTGCGGTCCGGCCCCCTCGCGTTATTTGCTAACAATCAGCCTTTAATGAATGATAAACTTTCACAATCTTTTAAATTAAATAAAAAGATTTGGAATCAAGGCCCGACAAATATAAACCTTCAAGTTCGAAGGAGAGATCCACATAACTTTAAAAAGTTAAAACCCCAACTTTGATTTAAGAGGTGACTAGATTCGACGTCGCGAAAAGAGATGTCACGGAAGAAGACGTCGTCGGTATTGCGGGTATGGCGTCGCGGAAGACGGTTCCCGAGAACGTGGTGTTCTTCGTCGATGTCCGATTGTTCTTCACGTTCTTTGTCAAGAGGATGAAGAAACTTCATGAATTCTAAACCTTCTTTCCAAAAGCTCTCAAACAACACAACCCAACCAAAAGAAATAAGTTCTCCACTTATTTAATTAACTTCACATGGCTTTTAAAATTCAAGTGTTTGAAATTCAAAAGACTCACACAACTCACCAAATTAAAATCAACTCATTTAAGACATAAGTTATAACTAAGTTAAAATCATTTAAGTGGGAGTTGAGGGGTTTTAGAGGATATGAAGAGGTGGGGTTTGTGTGGGCCCCACCACACTCATAACCTCCCAAGGGAGGTTGGGTGGTTACCCAACTTCCACCATGAGCTAACACTTAGAGTAAGTTAATAAAAATTGTAGTGTAGTTATAAAATAAACTTCCACAATTTTTATTATTAACACTCGTGTAAACGCAACTCCGAAACAGGAGTTCCTAAGTAATTACCGGCATTGCGGTTCCATAGATACCCTCGGAATTCGATTCCGGGCACCGGTTCAAAAGATAGAAATTCTCGCTCGCTCGTTCACTGAACGTACCCGAGCCAAACTTCGGAAATTAATTCCGGGCACACCGGGCCTCGGAATCAGGCGCTGTCAGAAACTGCGTTCTTGTAAAATCCAAAGCAAATTAAGAAAAAAATTTCCTTGAAAATTCCGGATCTTTACATTACTCCCACCTCAGGGCTTTACGTCCCCGTAAAGCTTCAACACAAACTAGGGTCACAAAAGCGGTACAGAGCACGCATCTGGGCCTTCCTTTCCTATGTGCTCACCTAGAGGTTTCCGTACTGCCAAAGAAAGTGCACCCAATTAATCGATCTTCCTCATAGGATCTGCTCCTGTAAATCCTCAATCCCCACTGGAATCTACATGAACGACACCTCATCTCCATCGTCCAGCTCCTCATGGTCGATGGTATGCGAAGGGTCGAGCACGTATCTCCTCAGTTGAGATTTTTGGAAGTCGTCGTACACTTGGTGCAACTGACGTGAATGGGTCAAGCGGTAAACCACCCCTCCTACCCAGCTGGGGACCTAAGAAGGTCCGCTGAACCCCGGAGATAACTTGCCGCCTTGGCCACATCTCCGTAAACCTCGTCGAGGTGAGACCCGTATAAGGACGTTATCGTCATCCTTGAACTCCAGAGGTCTCCATTTTCTGTTAGAACTGTAACTCAAAAGGCTGCTGCCACGAGGGTAAGGCTGACCGACTCAAGAGTGATCGGTCACACCCTCCTATACAAGGGTTACCCTACGCTGCCTGGGGTTTCCTTTTCCAACGACCAAGGAAAACCCATCCCGACGTTTGCCTAAAACCGTCAATTTGATTATGAACAGTTATTGCCCATTCCATACTCAAACTAACGTCGTAAGGCCTCGACGCTTCCACCAAGAGATTCCAACCGAAACTCTCTCCTCGAGGGTCTGACCACACCATCGGCGTCAGTGTGATTATCGAGTCTCCTCCCAAGGTATCTCAAGACGTGAGGGTCAAGTCCACGGCTTACCGAAAACTCTAGGTCTGGAACAAGATTTGTGAAAGCAAGGAATGATTCACATCGACGTCTGTTACTACAACAGCTAGTAGTGGACACAGACTGTCCATTGAATCATTTCTAGAGCCATTGGGTCACACTCCTTGACCGCATGCAGCCGCACTCTTCCTCCGCCCTCCAGCTCCCTGAGCCTGGCAGGAATAACTAAGGCAGGTGGTTGTACAATGTTAGGATATACACCACCTCATGCTGCTCTCCTAACTCTGCCTCCACGTCTGCTGCTTCGTAGACTCGTCTCTCCTTTAAGCTTCCTCTTCTTTAACACGCCCGAGTCTCTAATACTGGCACCGGTTTCCTGTTTCTTACTGAACTGTGTAGTCTTCATCCTCTCTTGGATGTCCTGGACCTCCTTTAGTCTCACAAGAGCTGCTATGATTTCTTCTTTTCTGATAAGAGAAATCCGGTCTCATCCCCTGGATGAACCACATTCATTGCATAATACAGTCAATTCCAACATGAATGATGCATTCATGCCATGGATGACGTCGTAAGGCCTCGACATAACTACCAAGAGATCCAACTGTCACTCTCGCCTACAAGGGTCGAGTCACACTATCGGCAACAGTGTGAGGTCACTGGGTCACCTCCAGTAGAAATCTCGAAAGTTAGGGTCATGTCAAAAGTTTTAACCGGGACCACTCAGTTTCAACCAAACAAAAGACAGGAACGAAAAAAAAGATAAGTGTCTTTTTATTATTGCATCTCATAGTACAAGACATGAATACAACAGCAACATGGAACTAGAAGTACAAGGAATGTATCCACTAGTTCTGCTCCTGTCCACCTTCTCCCGGAGCTCTACTGCCTCGGTGGCTCCTCCAAAGCCTACGGATCAACTGTACGAGGAGTCAGACGGTCACGTGCCAGATGACCCTTTCCGCTACACGAGTAACACAGTCTGCTTCTGGCACGCCTGGCTCTGACCCCACCCCGGGTGCCCCGCACCACTGGTCCTAAAACCCGAGATCGCCCAACTGCTGGTCTGGTCCTCCTAGATCTCTGCACCATCTGTCTACTACCCACAGATGGCTCGGCTACTGATCGAAAAACACGCGGCAAAGGCAGAATCTCCTGTACACGCTCGGGGTGTAGAGCTAATGGAATAAACTCCACCCTGAAGAAGGTCTCGAAGTCCTCCCAAGCGAAGTTCATCCCGTCGCAAAACTGAAACAAGTGGCTCCACCACCTGCTTGCTGCTGCCTGAAAGAGGCTGGTAGCAAAGATCACCATGAAGTCTGCCGGCCTCCCCACTAGCTTGAAGACTCTCACCACAGCCTCCAGCCAAACCTCAGCCACCTGCGGGTCCGTCTCTCCCTGGAACCTAGGTGTCCTCTGGCACTGGAACTCGTGCAGCGCGCTCAAGCGTCATGCATCGCCTACTGCTGGGGCTGGTGGCGTCGGTGGCCCAACGGGTAGCAGTACCGCTGGTGCCTCCGCTGGTACCTCAACTGCAAGAGGGCCTTGTACCGAAGCCTCGTCGCTCGACAGGCTATCAGCATGCACATCCCTTTGGGCTCTAGCTGGTCGTCTGTAAAAAGGCATCCTGAAAGAAACATCGTGACACGGTCAAAAGTTTATACCTGGTGAGCTGACCTGGTTCAAGCTGTTTTAAGGGAAAACCTTTTAAAACACACACGCAATCAGTGTTTTCGTGCACAAAGTCGGAAATCAGTTGTCAGGGTCCTGGTGTATGGATACGTCGGCCGCCCGCACCAACACTGGACTCCCTGAACTGAAAACCACACTCTGTACCCTTAACACTATTGCTTCACAGAAAGAAAGATCAGAGTCTGCGGTAGAACCGACCATCTCTGATACCAATTTGTCACGACCCGTCCTCGGGGCCCGTGCCATGACTACCCCAAGCCCGCCTTCCATAGGCAAGGGGCTGGCGACTAGCACCAAGGTGTAAATCCTGGTAAAAAGGGAAGGCATTGGCTTTGTAAAGTAAACAATCACACAGAGTACAAGCGGAAGAAGTAAACACTAAGTAAAAAATGAGTACAACAGTAAGTGTGGAAAGTAAAAAGGGGCCGGAAATACAATCCCAACTATAAAGTACAACTCGAAAGGGAAAACAGCAACTAAAAAGTAAAGCTGCTATGCCGAACTGTCCACTGGAAATCCCACATGACGGCTAGGTACAGATAGCTCCTCTGCTCCTCGGGTCCCGCCATCCGCTCCGAGTATGTCCCGCCCAGTGGTCCACCTCCGGGTACCGCCTCGTCGTCACGTCCATCTCTGGGTACCGTCTCATCGTGAGGTCCTCCTCCAGGTACCATCTCGTCGTATAGTCCACCTCCAGGTATCGTCCAGTCCTCGAACACTCGGCCTCTGTCAGCACTGCCCGTCGTCTGCAACCAACACAATGAGGTGCGGGCATAGCCCGTGCAGGGGTGAGTATAACGATACTCAGTAGGGACCCCATGACCCTCAAGGTCTCACTAAAACCAACAAGGATAACCACATAGAAGATCTCAACAGATAAACTCTACTTAGGTATATGCCCATACATAAACCTAAGTTATCAAGTAACCCATCTCAATCATGAGGAAACACAAGGATTGTGAAATCAACGGATAACCACTACCCAGGTATATTCCCATACATATACCTAAGTTATCAAGTGACCCATCTCAATCATGAGGTAAACACAAAGGTCAAAAGTCTCAGCTCAAACCAGGATTTTCATTATCGAAACCGTAACTGCTGAAGAGCTCCGTCTCTAGAGTGTACAGTGGTCCTGTCACGACTCCGAGGTACTGCTCA
The DNA here is from genome assembly GCA_963277665.1 of Viscum album. Lineage (NCBI taxonomy): Eukaryota > Viridiplantae > Streptophyta > Magnoliopsida > Santalales > Viscaceae > Viscum > Viscum album. The sequence goes on along the minus strand of OY728153.1, from coordinate 1,016,382,770 downwards.
CTAACCTAAGACTGCTGAGGTACTCCTCCTATCGAGTGCCGCGGGCCTGCCACCTCACACAGTAGTGCTTCCCGCCGGGGTCTGCCACCCAACACAGTAGTGCTCCCCCCTCACAGCCTACAGAGGTACTCCTCCTGTCGAGTACCGTGGGTCTGCCACCTCACATAGTAGTGCTCCTCCACTATGGGTTTGCCACCTTACAAAGTAGTGCTCCCCACTGGGTTACGTAAGTCACTCCGAATCGAATCGGACAAGCAGTCTTCAGGTCTCTACCGGCTACACGGTCTCCGTACTCCGTACGCTCGTCTCTAGGAGGGTCCGCTCCATGAGCTACAAGTCGATACTCCAAGTATCTCAAAGTCCCATGAATAAGTATCTCAAAGAACCGCCTCATCATAGGGGTCTCAACGCAACAGACGGCGTGTCAATCGGACGCCCGGTCTGTGAGTTGCTAGCCTTTTCGTCCCAGGGGCCCGATCGGTTTCGTGTGCGAACCAATCCAGCCGTAACTCAACTATACCCTATACATTCATAGGGTATAATCATAGGGACCGCTTCTCAATGAGATCACCAACGCCGCTGACGGTTCGTCAAACGGACGTTCTGTCCGAAAGGTATCAGCTTTTCCGTTCCAAGGTATCAGCTTTTCGGTATGATCCAACCTGGCCAAAATCCAACTGTGTCCAAAACTCGGGCGGAGGATGCCAAAAGTTCCGTATCGTCAACATGAACTCAACGTAACAGACGGCGCGTCAATCGGACGCCTGGTCTGAGAGTTATTGGCTTTTTCGTTTCAGGGAACCGGTTGGTTTTTAAGGCAAAACCAACCCGACCGTACTCCACCTGTGTCCAAACCTCGGGCGAAGTATGCCAAAAGATCCGTCTCATCAAGAGGAATTCAATGAAACAGACGGCGCGTAAATCGGAAGCCCGGTCTGTTAGTTATTGGCCTTTCCGTCTCACACCCACCCTGGGAAAACTTCCCAGGAGGTCACCCATCTTGACCACTACTCTAGGCCAAGCACGCTTAACTATGGAGTTTTAACCACGTAGGCTCCCGAAAAGGACGGTGCACCTTGAGTATAGTATACTGAAACGACTGTCTCGATCCAAGGATCGCGTTGCCGCTGACGGCGAGTCGTTTGGAGGCCCGTAGCCCAAGATACGGGCATTTGACCAAAAGTGGTCAGAAACTAGGGGTCTGGGCCCGGGCCGACACGGCCCGACCCCCCCCCCCCCCCTGGGTCGGCCGAACCGGGTCGACCCGCACCGGGCGGCGACCCAGCCCGACGACCCGGCCCGGCTCGGAAAACCCGGATCGGCGCGGCGGCGCGGTCCGACGCGGCGGCGCGGTCCGTCACGGCGGTCCGGGCTGGCACGGCGGCGCGGCCTAGGCGCCGTTCGTGTGCCGCGCGTGGGGGGAAAAGCCCCCGCCTTTCCTCAGCTGGCGGCACGGCAACCTGACGCGCCTAAAGAAAAACGGCCCCCCTCGCGTGGGGGCCTGCCTTCGAAAAAACGGGGGGCCGCCTGCTCCCCCTTTGTGAAACCGGCCCCCCTGATAATGGGGGGGGGGGGCATTAAGGCTGGCCGGGGGAAATTATTTCCCCCGGTTTTCTCCCTTCCGGTCGGCCCGACCTGGCCGGCCGGTTCTTCCTCAACAGGACCGGCAAGGCCGGTCCCCCTTCCGGCTTCCGACACTGGCGGCCCGGCTGGCCGCCGATCTTCTCGTTCCGCCGCGGCCCAGAACCGGCCGCGGCCTTCATTGTCCGGCGCGGTGCGACGACACCGCGCCCCTCCACCGCGGCCCCGCTCCGGCCGCGGCGCCTTTAACTTTCTTCGACGCGGCGCGACGGCGTCGCGTCCTTGCATTATTTAACGACGCGGCGCGACTGCGCCGCGCGTTTCTTGTCGCATGATCCTGCGCAGTGCGACGCAACCGCGCCACACCCGTTTCAATCCACAACAAAATCAACATGAAAGGAGGATGGTCGGCCGTGTTCGTGCGGTCCGGCCCCCTCACGTTATTTTCTAACAATCGGCCTTTAATGAATGATAAACTTTCACAATCTTTTAAATTAAATAAAAAGATTTGGAATCAAGGCCCGACAAATATAATCCTTCAAGTTCGATGGAGAGATCCACATAAGTTTAAAAAGTTAAAACCCCTACCTTGATTTAAGAGGTGACGAGATTCGGCGTTGCGAAAAGAGATGTCGCGGAAGAATACGTCGTCGGTATTGCGGGTATGGCATCGCGGAAGACGGTTCCCGAGAACGTGGCGTTCTTCGTCGATGTCCGATTGTTCTTCGCATTCGTTGTCAAGAGGATGAAGAAACTTCAAGACTTCTAAGCCATCTTTCCAAAATCTCTCAAACAACACAACCCGAACAAAAGAAATAAGTTCTCCACTTATTTAATTAACTTCACATGGCTTTTGAAATTCAAGTGTTTCAAATTCAAACGACTCACACAACTCACCACATTAAAATCAACTCATTTAAGACATAAGTTATAACTCAGTTAAAATCATTTAAGTGGGAGTTGAGGGGTTTTAGAGGATATGAAGAGGTGGGGTTCGTGTGGGGCCCACCACCCTCATAGCCTCCAAAGGGAGGATGGGTGGTTACCCAACTTCCACCATGAGCTAACACTTAGAGTAAGTTAATAAAAATTGTAGTGTACTTATAAAATAAACTTCCACAATTTTTATTATCAACACTCGTGTAAACGCAACTCCAGAACAGGAGTTCCTAAGTAATTACCAGCACTGCGGTTCCATCGGTGCCCTCGGAATTCGATTCCGGACACCGGTTCAAAAGATAGAAATTCCCGCTCGCTCGTTCACTGAGTGTACCCGAGCCAAACTTTGGAAATTAATTCCGGGCACACCGGGCCTCGGAATCAGGCGCCGTCAGAAACTGTGTTCTTGTAAAATTCCAAAGAAAATTAAGAAAAAATTTTCCTTGAAATTTCCGGATCTTTACACCAATAAAAAGGATTGGAGAAAAAGGTTATGAGACACCTTGTTGGATTATAAGAAAGATTAAAAAACCCAAATAATATGAGACCATATAGTTTGATATATGGAAAGATCTACTACATACTTGTGGAACACGAGTACAAGTATTACTATGAAGTTACAGAGATGAACCTAAATCTAGACACAACTAGGTATGAAATAAAACATTCTTTGTATGATATTAATGAAATTAGAAGGGAGGATTTTGAGAAATGAATGGACTATAGTGAAACATTACAAATTATTCAGTAAGAGACTAATATTCAGGGTAACAAGTGATACATTATAATTCAAGACTAAAACTTATACATGTTAAGCATTGTTCTGGACGGTATGTTCTATTTTATATTACTCATGTGTAACCTTTATTTGTCATGTAGATCATTGAAGATAGATGCAACATTCTATTTAATATTAATCAGAATAGAAAAAATGAATTATTGAAACCTTCCATCAATACCAGTGCAGTACATCACTCTCCGACAACCTATCTATAAGAAAAATGCATTAGTTTATACCTTTATTTAAAACATGATTTTTTTCTATGTTTAAATTAAAATCTATTGAAACTTTTTAATTTTTTTATAACTAGTTTAGAATAATTTTTCATGTATATATATGTAATGGAACCTATAAATATTAGTATTAAAAAAAATTGTGTGTGATTATTTTTCCTATTTTGGTGTTTTGAATTGTACTGAGAAAATTTTGAATACCCCGGTAAATTTTTAAACTATTCCAATAAATGGATACAAATTTGACCCATTTTATAAACATAGAATAATATAAAAATAGATGTTCTTAAAAACCTTTAATTGTGTAAATTAGTTAAAAGACCATTATCTTTTAACCTCAAAACATGAAATAATGTCCTATATTTAAATCTCTTGACATTGAAGTCACTAAACCCATTTTAAAAAATTCTTTAGAATGCCCTAATTTTTTTAGGGAACTAAAAAATTCTTTAATAACTATAAATTGATGAGTAATATAATGAAATATTGATGAATTTTGGACATTCTGTTATAAATGATTGATTATTTTTTTTGTTTTTACTTTTTTTACATTGAGCCTATATGATGGAAAACATTGAAATTTGAACCTCATATCCCTTAGTATCCATGAGTGATCATAAAAACCTATTACAAGATGAAAATACCTATATACCTTATTCTAAAATATAATGCATGAATCATAGTTAAATTCCAATGTGGGTGATGGAACTAGATGACTTAAAATTAATTTTTCAGGATATAGAAATTTCTTGTTCCACTAACATTTTAGATGTATTCATGGAAATAATTTCTAAATATGTTTAAATAAACTCCCAAAAATGAATGGTTTATTAAGGTAATATATATGAAACATCTCTCATACTAGGGAAATGAAGTTCGTGTGCATACTAAATAAGCTAAAGTGATTACCTTCCTTCAAGATCAAACCTAATTTAAACATAAAAAATAATGAAATATGATTAATAAAATAGTGAGAAGAACACTTTTCCACTAAAATAATGCATAATGTGTGACCTATCCTATGAAAAAATCAAGATGGTGGAGCTTAATCAAGGCAGTATAAAAGAAGATAAGTGGGGAAAATCATTTTTGATCTATTTAATGAAGTTGTGTTATAACAATAATTTTTTGAATGAATTAATATCAAGTTTTTGAAGTTGTGATGAAGTCCAAAACATCATATAATTTTGGTCATGGGAGTTTAAAATAGTTTAAATACTAAGATATATCAACATTTCACTCCAAAATAAAAATTTATACCGAATTACAAATTTACTAAATCTGAAAAAATTGTTTTTATAAAATGTGAAAATAGGGAAGAAAAATAATTTTTTGTTGATATAAAGAAGTGTAGACTACTTGTGGAAATCAAGATGTGTCAAAAGATTATATTTATTTTGGGTTACTTTACCAAAGAGGGTAGTGAATATTTATTTGACAACCTAAACAAATACATGAGTTTGAACAATGGGACATTAAGAAAATATCTATCACCAGAAGATATCAGTTCGGAATTAAGGACATCAATTCATGTAAGATTCATCCAAATACATTTATTGGAAAGGCCATCTGCCACAATATTAACCTCTTAGTAAGAATGAGTGATGAAGTAGTTGAGTCTAGAAAGGGTATTCAACCATTCCATCCATGGAGTCATTTGATTCCAATAAGGATGAATACATTCATTCTTGATGGCTAAAACAATAGAAGTGTAATCACTTTTGATAAACCGTGTTAATGACTCTTTGAATTTCATATTCTAGTTACATTTATAAACCATATGAACCAAATAAACAGCTAATAAAATTGAAAAAATGGTCACAAAAAAGAGTACAACATCCAAAGGGACCTGGATTAACTATCAAATCACCATCTGAATTAATTTTAATCATGTTATAGAGAGGATGATTTCAGAAAACATCAAAATTACAAATAAAAGGATTGAAATTATCCAAAATTACAAGTATTCTAGGAACTGTAAAATCATGAATTCTATTAAATCAAAAACCTTCCTAGAGTTCCTTTGATTCTCAGATTGAAAAAATAATACCTGCAGTGACTAAATAAATATTGAAAGTGGCGATAATTTTAATCAACTAATTATGATCTTTCCAAATCAAGTTAATAATTTTTTATGCTTCCAAATGGAAAAGAATGGAATGCTACAGTGGAATAGCACCTGTCTTTTGATGAAGAAACAATCCAATAAACTAAACTATTGGTATCAGAGTAAAAAAAACTTGAAAAAAATATTCCAAAGCACAGATTCCATTGTAAAAATAATAAATTGGTGAGTGACATCTTTATAGTATTGATTTCATAGGTGGCACTTGAAACATAAGGAAATATTGATATATTGGGGGAATGAATCAGTCAGATGATATTCATGTGCCGACATTCAAATCAGAGTCAGACTCGAGGGTTACGTCTAGGTTTTGTTGAATTGATTGAGCTAGCCAAAATCATTGTTGGATCTTATGGAAATGAATGGGTAATATTAGAGGCTATCAAGGATTCCATTATTTGATGGTTTCAAGATTAGAATATCTTCATGAAGATAAAAGTGATAATTCATGAATATTTCACTAACATTAGTATGTAATTAAAAAAGAGTGTCATCAAAGAAGCATTTAATAGAGATCGTTATATCAAAAGAGAAATCAATTGGATAGAATCCAAAAAAAAGAGGAGTTCTAATTCAATTATCAATCAAGAATTTGATACTAGAAGACCTGATGACAATCTATCTTAATGAATTTGTTATATTAAGATAATAGTACATGATAGTAGGCCAAAGAGAAGAGTCCATGTAACTAGTATTCCCCTACTTCAATCTAACTATAAATATGTTTCATAAAAATTAAAAATACTTGGAACTATTTTTAATAAATATCCAAGTGAATGTAGCCTATAGAGCATCATTAAAGTGTTATATGCTTTTAATTCCAACTACACCACTAGAGAAAGGTTTACAACATATTTTGTAATGAATGGTGATCATTTAACTCTAAAGAGTAATTAATCTCAAAACATTGTATTTGATGTAGAAATATAATAACTTTATCAGTCCCATGGTCCATTAATAAAACATAAAAGTGTGGACAGAATTTTAGACAATGCTAGATTTAATAAGGGAAATATGAAAATTTAGTTAGAGGGCCTTTAATTTCTAGGATGAATGTGTTTATTGATCTGATCAACAAGGTGAATAATTTAACTAGCTTTTGGCCTACCCTAGAAAAGAGGAACACCAAGGTAATACAAGGTAATGTAAACCACTATGATTCAAATTTCCATCTCAATTCAATATTTTCAATCATGACTGAATCCCTTCCCAAAGAAATAAATAACGTATCCCAACTAATAACTTAATGAAAATATTTTTCATAGTGGTGGAAAATATCAGTAAAATACTAGATTTTACTCCAATTAAATTTTAGAAGATGATGATATCATATGGATAAAGAAGATAGAGACATGGTTTTTTCCTTTTTATATTTGAAATATTTCAATATATATTTCCAGAGCAAGGAGATGAGACGGTGTGAGATTCTGAGGCCTATTGTGCCCCAAATAAATTTTATTAAAATATTTAATATATTTTACACTTGGTATGCATGGTTCCCCAAAGAAAACATGATAATATATAATGGTAGCTCAAATTAGAAATCATACATCATGGTTGAATCTAAAACATGGTGTCTACCCTAGGAACGACCTAAAATGTCTTGGTGTGGGGAATTCCAACTCCTCAATCATTGGCGGTACATTTAGTGAGTTAAATAATTAGGAGATTCATTCATTCATTCATTTTTTTGACTTAGATGATATATTATAAATATATAATTATATAAAAACGTTCAAGTCCTGAATTATAATCCTAGAATCACCAGAAACACTATCCTTCCTCCATCTATTGGATGATCAACTCAGACAACGATGAAACTCCAGATTAGATCAGATCAGGACAGAGTGAATTTAGCATCTTCTATGGATGAGTTGAGGAAGAATTATTCATAAATATCGATCAATAATTAAGTTAAGACTCGTAAAATTAGTGGTTTATTACCTTCTGAATAAATTATTTGAGAAAATTTAACCCTTCTATCGATATATTCCAATGATGGCCTAACTGTTCTCATATGCACTGCTTAAATTGATTTAATTTAGTTGTTTTCTGACCAAGGATAATTAATCATGATTTTTGTCCAATAACACTTGAAAAAATATTGTTAAAAAATACTTGTGAATATATCCCCAAATATATCTTTTCATTTGTCACTAGTAGGACCCCAGATTCCCGATTAAACCTTTTTGGGAAATATTGAGTCCAATCAAACCACCAGAACTGTGTTTAATTTAAAAAAATGCACATTTTGTTGAACTGAGAAAAGATCTATTTTTTCGAGGAGAAGATTATTTTTTGTATAATTGGTTATTTATTAATCAATGGTTGAAGTTTTAGGGACATAAAACAGTGTACAGGTACACACAAACTCAAACCCAAACATATTTCTTATGAACAATGGCAAGAAAATGTGATTCCTAGCTAGATCCAATCATCCTAAAAGGATTCGAGGTTAGAGCTATGTAATCACGACCTGATTCAAGGTGAAAATATTGAATCTTAGAATCTTGTGAAAACCTGAAATATACCATGTATAATGATGAACACATGGAATATATCCCTTCACTGATTTTAGCTTGGGTTTTAGATAACATAAGGATAACATGGTGTGTAGCTATCATATATGTTGTGCACCCCTTCCCAAGATGGAAAACCCATTTGGATGGTCAGATATGTGGGACGTATTGTGGGAGTACCTTGTCAGGTACACAGTCATGTACTCGAGTACACAGACATATCTACTTTACATAAGTGGCACATCATGTGTACCAACACACTATATATAGAGTACACAGGTCATGTACATAGACATGGATTGGAAGACACAGCCTGATCCCAGTTAGTTGGTACATGCTGTGTAGTCCACCTCCATGGTCTGTACTACTAGATGAGAAGTAATATGTGTTCCAGTCAGGGAAATGGATAGGTGGTGGAGTAGGAATACACACCTTTTGGTTCCCATCACATGTTTTTTTTTTACCCCTTTGTTACATTTTAGGAAACATAAATGTTCCCTATCTTCTTCTTTTGAACTCATATTTTAGAACACGATTAGCCTTTCCTAAGTGTTTTTTCACATAGAACATGATGGTTTCATAATTTGAGGATTTGAATATGGGATATAAAATATTCATAGAATGGAACTTATTGAGGTGACACTCGATAATAGTAGTGATCAATTATAATCACAATATATTTATGAGTTGTGCCCTCACGTATATCTGGGTAGTGGAGTCTTTGGCCTTTAGAGTGGAACCTCCATCATCACAGTAATAAGTCCCATATAGATACCTTCTATGTAGAACTCCCTATCATACAAGGGTTTCGGTCCACATTGAAAATAGTAAAACCCCCTATGTAATAAAGGCATGGGTCCCTAAAATCCAAGTGGAAACCTCTATTGGATAAGGAATTAGTCCTCAGTGACAAAATAAGACCCCCCCCCCCCCCATTATCATTGGTGCAGTTCCTCAATGACTAGATTTGGACAACCCCTATCACACCAAGGATTAACTCATGAACATATATAGTGGAACCACCATCTCTATGGGTGCGGGTCCTCACCTACCATGTGGATCCCCTATCATCATATGGCATAGGTCCCCCTGACACTAGAGTAGAACCCAACCCCCATTAGCATTGGTTTGGGTCCTCTATGGATACAAACAGAGTGGAACCCCTCCCCCCAACGTACTAGGGAGTGGTCCTCTAATTTTATTTAGAGGCCCCTTTACTCTATGTCATATTGACGAGGTGTGACTTTACTTGAACGTTTACTTTTGGGAAGACATGTGAGATGCTGATCATTGATGATGGAATTTTAAAACTATTGGTTAATCGTTTTCATGGGATGAACTATGAGATAGAGATATCATTACTCTCTCATTAGTGATAATTTTAATGATAATATATATTTGTATAATTTTTTTCCACACCTTAGATTTGGTTACTCTCTTTCCAGGGGAGGCAAAGATATATGGGGTATGCATGGTTCCTTTTGTGTCTATATTATCATGGTTGGATGAGTCTAAACTTCTAATATATATAGAAGACTCAATGGTTTGTTCATCTACTCATCATGTTTATCCCCTTGTGTTTGGAAGAGATTACATTCACTCTCTTTTTGGGATTAGGAGTTCTCTTTTCTTGTATCATACATCTACTGTCTTGCTCTATTATGTCTCTTTCTTATCCTCCTTTATCATTTTAGGTGTCCTACTGGTTATTTATATACTCACCTCTACATGGTATTTTCATTTAGGTTTTTTTTCTAATGAAGATGACAGATAGGTCAATTGTAACAACATAGGTGGTTAGGGATATTGGGTGCTTTGAACTGCATTAGGTGGACATAGCATGGGATTTAGGAGTTTGGCTCTCCTAGAAGTATTATTTTCTAGTTTTTTTAGGTTGGGACAAATTTTTTGTTGGCCATGTATTTTTTCCATTAATTTTCAGTTTATACTATATACATTGGTATTATATGAAGGTTCCTGCCTCCTAAGTTTACTTTTTCATAGTGTTGCATATTTTACTCATTCTCTTTGAAATTTTTAATCTAGATGGCCATGTGTGTGTATAAATATAATTAGGAAAACTCATCACAAAGTATAGTTATGTCTTCTATACTTATCGCCACCCCCTATCCTATAGTTGTAGGCTTGGGGTAGTTACGGCTCGATACCGAGCTTGGGTCTAGTCGTGACAGATTTGTATTAGAGAAATTTCATTCCTTGGGAAGTTTTTAGGACTACTCCCCTTAAAGGTATTTGGTTGGTTTAATGGAAACCCAATCAATGTGTCTAGAGTGTAGTTCTCAGGCCATGGAATCTTGTGATGTTGTTGCTGTTGATTTATCCATTTACCGGGACCTTGACTACCTTATTGTTGACTTGGAATTCTAAGACATTATATTAAGGTAATAATGGTACATGCATAATATATGATGGAGACCTTTACTATCCTTCATTTTTCATCACAAAATTATATATATATATATATATATACATTTGATGGTGTTATTTTCTCACAAATCATGGGATGCCTCGATGATGGAATCCATCCTAGATACTATCTCTAGATCGCGACAAACGACCCAATGAGTTGTGAGGCCTCAGCTCAAGGTCTCTCTCATGTCCCCCTTCCTCTAGGTAGGTAGGTAGAATAACCTCAAACTATTGAAAATCCTATTGTTCCAATAGAGTAGCTTGAGGATGCGCATATGCTTATTATGCTCTGTGAGTTCTAGAGCCAGAGGCTGTGGAGGTTCTATAGTGAGCTAGATCCTCAAGTATCAAATGATTGGCTCGTGTCGGTGGTTCATATCTTCAGGTTTTTTCATACCATGACCGATCAAGTGGTTTTATTGGAATATATCCTTTTACAAGGACCAAATAATAGCTTTTTGAGTCTTATTACTCAAATGCATGATGTGTCAACACTCTCATTGACTGACTTCCAAAAGTTGTTCTACGAGGAGTACTACCCATACATATTGTGCTCAATTTGGATCTTGGAGCTTCTAGATATCCTGAGGAGAGGGATGATAGTGTTTGAGTTTGTATCATGGTTCACAAAACATATATGGTACTCCCTTATCATGATCCTTGATGGATACTTTCATGAACCTAAGTCTGAGTATGGACATCATTGGTAGATCAATGTTAGTGTGTTACCCTTGTTCATCCCTCCTACCACGAGTGCTGGAGAGGGAACTAGTGGCATAGATATTTATATTGGATAGAAACATGACAACTATATCTTTTAGTCGGCATCACAGAGTGTAGTTTTTGTAGTGACTAGAAGTCTCCCAGTGTAAGGATATCCATACATGGGACTTCCCCATGATCAGATAGATGCATGTGGTCAGAGAATCATAGAGTACCAGGTCATCCAATAGAGAATCTGTGATTTAATTTTGATTTTCAAGGTTACACAGCATAATACTCGACAACTAGGCGAGTTATGATCATAGGCAGAAATATGACAAACTTCCAAGGCAGAGTCAGTTTTACGCTCAAGTATCTATCAAGCATTGACATGGTGGTCCCTGGAGTGGTGGAGATGGAAGAAGAGTAGGAGGATCTATGGGCGGTGAATGACATTATGAGGTCATTCCACCACCACCACTAGGTATCCCATGTTAGGATCTAGGATCTAGTTTCCATGTCCATGGAATGTTGTAGGCCTTATAGGATTATGATACAACATAACTTGAGATGAATAAAGGTATGATATGTGTGTTTTCTACTCTTGATTCAGTATTAGTATGCATGGGTTTCAGTAATTCCTTTATCTCTATACTCGTAGAATCAAATATGGATCTCCCTATAGTGAGATTATCCCAGCACCTTCATTTTGAGGATCCTATAGGGAAAGACGCTTTTGTATCTTTTATCTTATGGTAGTGAGAGCTAACAGTTCGTCAGGAGAGGTTCACATGGTACCTTTTTTTACCAAGATGGAAACATATTACATGATATTATATATATATTGGTTTTCAATGGACTTAGCAATGATTAATTATTACTGATGACAAGTTAGATGCCTACTCACTTATGGGATGAGATTCTCATTTTTTGGGGATAGATATATCATGGTAAGGCAAGTGTTTTTTTTTGAATGAGGATACAACCCATCACCCATATGCTGGGAAGTATATCCCTTGGTGTATCATGATCTTTAGGCATCTGGGTTTCTTTATTTCTGGAGTATTATATGTACATCTTCCCAGATTACATTCTAGGACAACCTCCAAGGTCATTGAAGGGATTTTTGCAATGATTTGCATCCCAAAACCACTCTAATATCTTCTAAATTATATCATATGGCCCCTACCAATCTTCAATAGGTGCGTTTTCAATTAGAGAGCCTTTGAAAGTGTGTATTCTTCAAACCCATTATGCCCCTTGGAAAAATCTGGTATTGTTCATGAAAAATAAGGATATGAGTATTCGTCTTTGCATGGATTACCATCACTTGAACTATGCCATGATAAATAATAAGAACACATTTCCAAGGATTGACGGCCTATTTGACTAGTTGTGATGTGAAAAATGGTTCCTAATGATCGATCTCAGGTCTGTCTACCTCCAGTTGAGGGTTTTTTGGCTAATATTAAAAATTTATATTTCTGATGTCACAATGGACACTATGAGTTCCTAGTGATTCCCTTATATGTGATGAATGTCCTTAGAGTGTTTATAGATTTGATGAACCATGATGTCTAGCAATAATTAGACCAATTTTTTGTCTCTTTAATTGATGGCATACCCATCTACTCTGTAGTAGGGGAGGGGCATGTTGTGCACATGAGGATGGTCCCATATTTTCTTTGAGAGAACCATCTTTATAGAAATCTCTCAAAGTGTCAGTTTTGTATACATGAGGATCAGTTTCTAGGGCATGGCATTTTTTTGTAAGGATTTTTCATGGATCCAATGATGATAAAGGAAGTAATATCTTGGGATCCACTGAAGATTGTGTCAGAGGATTAGAGATTTCTTGGTTTGATAGGTTACTATAGGACGTTTGTGGGAGAAAAATCTAGAATCTCAACCCATATGACCACCCTCACATAGAATGAGTGGCCATTTACCTACTCTAAGAAGTGATATAGGGCCTTTAGAGAGTTTAGGCTAAGGATGATGAGTTCTTTAATGTTGAGACAACTAGTGGAATGTGTGCATTTTGTAGTGTATTGTGATTCCTTAGGAGCTGTGCTCATATGTGTATTGATATAGTGGTAAGCTGTCATTACATATAGGTCGAGGATGTTAAGACCACTTGATTAGAACAGCACAACTCGCGACCATGAACTGGCATCAGTAGTGTTGTCCTTGATGATGTAAAAGCACTACCTTTTGGGAGAGTTCTATGTAGTTTACTCAAATTATCAGATTCTTAGGTATGTCTTCATGCAAACAAACCTGAATATAAGACCATGGAATTTGATGGAGTTCCTACAATACTATGAATTTGAGATAGTCTATAATTTGGGGAGTGATAATTTTGTAGTGGATTACCTTAGAAGGAAGTCGTTGTCTCCCTTAGTGTATGAGGCTTCAGAGATGTTGGCCACCTTGTAGTTGACCCTGATGGATAAGGAGGGTGCAGTATTCATATGCTGATGTTATTGACTCTTCTTCTTCATGAGTGAGTGAGAGATTACCAGTTATGATACATATACTATGAGGTATTACCTGATCAAATATCTACAGGTGACTCGTTATATGGTTATTTGGAATGAGGGAATCACATCATCTTATTCTTGGGGACTATATATGATCTAGTCAAAATTTTCTAGGAGGATATTCAAGAGTTCCACACTTATCCCATAGTAGTACATATCAGAGTAGTAAAGATGTATAGACACATTCAGTAGTAGTTTTATTGGTTCTACATGTGAAAAATAATAAATTAGTTCATCTATCAGTACCTCACTTGTTAATATGTGAATTTTGGGAACCATGTTCATACAGGTTTGTTGCAGCCCCTTGTGATCCCAGACAAAAAATGGGATGGCATATCTATGTAATTTTTAATAGGGACACCACACATAGCGAAGGACCATGAAACCATCTGGGTGATAGTTGACTGAATCACGAGGTCAGAATACTTCCTTACTATCTGGGAGTATATTTCGATGGAGATATCAGGTGGTTGTATGTATGGGAGATCGTTCATCTTCATGGGGTGATTTGTGATGATTTTCGTTGATGTAGATCCAATATTTATGTCATGGATGTAGGGAGGACTACAAAAGGTATCTGGGACCCATATGAGGATGAGTACAACCTTTCACCCCCAAACTAATCGGCATAAAAAATCCACTATCATGGTGTTAGAGGATATGCTGAAAGATTTCATGTTAGAATTATCCTAGTGTTAGGAGGATCACCTACCATTGGATTAGTTTTCTTAAAATAACAGATTGAACTCTACCATCAATAATGATCCTTTTTAGGCCATATACGGGAGACCCTTCAGTTAACCCTTGATGAAGAATGTTCCTTAGAAACAACATCTATGTACATTATGATAACATGTATTCATATTTTTTAATATTAATAAACTTATTATACCATCATGATTTTTCTTCTATGTAACATTGTATGTGATGATGTTCCTAGAGTATTTTTCACATTAAAAGTTCATAATCATTCCCGAGAATAATGAGAACCTGAAAGTGCTATGAAACTATTCTTAAATATAGGTTATATATCTATATTATATCATTCTGGGGATGAAAAATATATAGGCTACGCGGGGTGGAGACTCATAGGGATTTGACGAACCTTCTCATGGTGTACAGCTTTGGTAATATATTGTAGGATATTGTGATAACGATACCTTCTAGTAATAAATCCACATTTATATGTGTAATTGGATATTCCTAAGTATAGATAGGTGTATTGGTTTTTGGACATTATGATTATTATTATTGAGTATTACACATTTCATATATTGATATTTTAATGAAAATCGTGATGAAAAATGTTTGCGGTGAGGTAGGATATGATGGGTGTTTCATAAATCATATGTCCTTAATGAATAGTGAGAGGAAGGATTTAACCATTTTGTTCCTTAATAGATGTTAATATCTCATTCCATTTATTGGAAATGATATATCTAAAATAACTCCACAAACATGGTGTTTTATAGGAAAGTTATATTTTGGAAAAATCAAATAAAGGGACATAGAGAACATAGTTTGATAGAAAGAGTATGAAACCTTATTGATTTGAGATATTGTGATGAAGGGATTACATTACACATTGATCATTTTTATGACATATTTTGTCATTACTATAGAAACTTATTTTCTAAGGGTTCCTTGGTGTGTTGTTAGACGCTAACCTTGGACATTAGGTAGCTTCTCTTAATTCCACTAATAAAGTGTCATGAAAGGTCACACGCTATGTTTATACCGAATCTCAGTTAAATAATATATTATTATTTATATTTAAAAAGTTGAGTAAATATTATTCTCAGATATGGTTTAATAATTTTTCATGTTTTCAAGATCAAATAAATTCGACAACCAATTATTTGAGAGAATATAATGTGAGAGTAATATTTAATAAATATTCATTTTCTATTTAGTGGATATAATATTTATTTATTTATTGGTGAATAATAAAGTGATATTTTTAATAAATAAATAGAAATTATTCAAGGTTTGATAAATATTTTGGAGGAATGAAAGACCTGAATTTTACTTCTAGTGAAAAATTAATAAAATTTTAATATTATTTGATTAAATAATATTTAATTTTAATTCACTAGCTGAATGCATGTCATGAAATAATATTATTATTATTATTTTACATGTTGTTCTTGTTAGGATTAAATAACTAGTTAAGGGCACTTCTGAAAAAAAATAACCTCAGTGAGATATAAACCTAGTTATGTAATTTTCTCAATAGAACATTTCATTTTTTTGGGATGTAAAAAAAAGAATTTGAGAACTATCTCATACCATTGAGATCTCACTTACCCAAGATTACTCCCAAGAATGGAGAGAAATATTCCTCCACCAGATCAAGGATAACTCTTGAGAAACAATTCTCATAGTAATAAAAGGTATATGACACAAGTGCAAGAATTTTTCATTATAGCACCCCAAAGATTCATTCAGTGATGTCTAGATATTTTTGTAACATGTGTGGATCACCAATTTAGGGAACCTAAACTTTATTCCTTCAAAATAGTGGTTGTGTATCACATATCTATTACTAGGTCTATCAATGAAGAAATAATTCTACCAAGGTAGTTATTATTTAATTAAATTAATTATATATAATATTTCATGATCCTCCATCTCTAGTTCCAGCTTGATTCATGTTGTCTATATTCCTTGATTCAATTTCACTGAATATAGATTTTATCATCATGCAGATCTAGGATTTATCATTGAACATGGAATAAAATAGTGTTGGGCTACACCCATTGCATGCTTATGCTTTTATAAGAACCTACAAGTGGTACCATAAAGGTCACATAATTATTTATAATTATTTAAATATAATTAGTGATTTATTTATTTTAATTTAGTTTTTCAATTATTGTTCAATCATTCTATTAATATGAATTGTGGTATCTTCTTCTTTCTCTTTTATTTCTCATAGATCTAATCAATGTGACAAATTTTATAAATGAAATAAAATTGAAGAATTCATATGATGATACCAATTATTCATGCTAGATAACATAGGGGTACACATCCTGTAATAATAATTACACATCATGTACATGTGGTCAACGCATCAAGAATTAATTTTCCAATTAATTTAAATTGTTTTCATTTATTACATGTGGTGTATTTATTACCATACACTATATATTGACTAGGATAGGGTGGCACACAGTTATTAAAAGTACACACCATGTATCCCACATACATGGCGTGTAGTCCCTTTGAGTCATATATGGTCATGTATTACCATACATGGCCTAGAATTTTGGTGACCATGTAATTTTGAGATTACACATCGTGTAGCCCATTGGGAATGTTGTGTCCTCCATTTTTCCAATGAATAATTTACACATCTAGTCCCTTGGTGTGTACCTTGAATAGATGGTGAGGGATATACATGTCATGTAGCTCGACTTCATACACTGTGTACTTATAAAAATTTACAAAGTGTTAAAATTTATTTGTTTTATCAGGTAAACCTTAATACATGTTCTTGTGTGTGGTCATTAAGATGATAGGATATTCCATGTGCTGTTTTTTAATGTGTGTGTATATATATAATTGTTTATATAACATCTCCATAATTATTGGATCTACATATCATGTATGATTCATATTACATTTGTTAATAAATGTGAATTATAGAATGACACATTATAGAAATATCATGTAATTTTTGAAATAAATAAGTTTATACTACACATTAGGAAAGTACATGATATGTCATGTATGATATATGAAAAAAAGAATAAACAAGTATATGAATATAATAAATGTTTGGTAGATTCAAATAGGTATTCACCATATTACCTCCATGGTATGTTTATGTACATATTTAATTTTAAATAAATTTATTTAATTAGTTTACAATTTTAATGGATGTGAATGTAAAGGAAATTCATATGAGAATTAAGATAAAAGAATTGATTAATTAAAGATGATAATTAATTGACACGATCATGTTTTATCTTAAATAATAATTATTAGGAATTGAATGATAGTTTTATTACACATGTAATTCTCTGCAGATTATGGATGATCATGAAAAAATACATGTTCGTTGTATGAGATGTGTTACCATTTAATTTATTATTAAATTAAATTGTTGGTATTCACATATTCTCCCTTCTTATTATGTAGGGCATGTGTGTCCATGGTATCTTTTATGTAAACCCTTTTTTACCATTTTTATGTGAGTAAAATTGTATGTAATGGATGGATCTCTTTGGCTAGGGGAGTCAGTTTAAGTTAGGAGTCTGTATAAAATAATCCAATAGTGATACATTAGTGGAACTATGGAAATCTATAACACAATCCATAAATGGTTCGTGTTTTTTTCTCTTAGTAAAATTGTTAGTTTATCAAGTTCTATATAAAATAACCAGTAGTAAAATATCATGATTATACTACATTATTATCTTATTTATGTCAATTTCATTTTTATTTCATTATGGTTTTTTTCACAATAACATAAATAAATAAAATTAATAGCCATGCATGATAAAACTACAATAAATTCACTTATGTGTAAATATCATCTAAGACGTGGTTAATAACATATGTAATCCCACTTAATAATAACCAGAATGTGATAAAGATAGTAATTGTAAATGTATGAATAAAAGATTAAAACCCTCAATTATATATATTAATTTCGTATAGCCTTCCACTACTTCCGTTAGAATTGAACCGTAGTTCAAATTTCATGACTAGCCAAAGTTGAGGTCCATTCAATTATCAGGGAATTATAACATGAATTTTTTGGTTAACAAAAAATAGTTCATATGATGGTTTGACTGTTAAACCTAGGAATGGTTTAACATAGTGTAAAAGGTTGATGAAATCCAATTTAAAGATTTTATGATTGAGGATTTCACTAACTGGATCAAGGAGTTGTGAGTTAATATAGTTGGAATTTGGAATGCCTATCTAAAACCATTCATGTTTCTTGTCCAACCAATTTTTATGTAATAAGAAGGGTAATATGGATCATTTCCACTATAATGTCCATGAAATGGAATATTCTGAATCTAATGGTGAGGGCTATTGGGTTTCGATAAAATAGTGGGAGGGTAATTAATATAATATTAATTTTTTTGATTAAAATTTATGATATAAATTACTAAAATTATTCTTATCCTATTTATATAGAAATGAATAAAATGACATGAAACATATTATTAGAATCCATACTTGAGGAGGAAAACCTTCTCACTGGCACAAGATTCCAATAATCGTAATGCAGAATATGCGTCATCCTTCACCAAGAAAGGAAATTGTATGTGCTGGAAGAACTTATTATTGATGCACATGGTAATGAGGAAAGTGATGAAGAGATATATCTCAATGAGAAACATCTAAATGACGCTACATATGTTCGTTGTTTCATTCTATCATCTATGTCCAATGATCTTTTAAATAAACATGAGGGAAAAAATAAAAATTTCAGGACGTATAACCTTCGTGATATCTATCAAGAGAAGGAGAGACTAGAGAGGTATGATGTCTCCCATTATTTTTTGACAACAAATCATGAAGATTATTTGCTAGTTGGGCCTCATGTATTCAAGATCATTTGAAATGTTTAATAATTAGAGATATTTGGGATTAAATTCCTTCATGATTTGCGTACAAATCTACCACTTCCATCACTTCACATGACTATCTCTAGTTTTAATAAAAATTATAATATGATAAATAATTAGAATTTTCTCTCAGAACCTATTACATTGATTTTCCAAGTGCATAAGGACTTCAGTTTAGATAAAACCACAGTCCTTATACTGAATAAGAAATGGAAGAATATGGAAAAGGGTTCCAAGACCTATAAATAATATAAATCTCCCACTCATTATCCTTCCAATAAGATGATGATCTAGAAGTAGGGAAATAAAACTGAGGTAGTGTGTTTTCCATGTGGAAAGATAGTACACTGGAAGAGGATCTATACCCAAAATCAAGGGGATGTTAAAGATGCATTGTTTATCAAGTTCAAGCTTTCAATATCTACACATTGGTTATTAGAAACAGATTTTGGTTCTAACATATATATCGAAATGTTAGAACCAAGTAGTTTTACAAATATTTATAGAGGATGGGTGGATCTGAGAGATTCCAATGAAGAGAGTTTGGCTACCCTATCAATTGGTGACTACCACCATTAATTTCCTACACAAATGATTTTTCTTTAAAAATATTGTTATTATATACCTACTGTCACAAAGAACATAATTTTTCTATCATTCCATGATGAATATGGGTTTGTTTTGAAATTTCAAAATAAAATTTGTTTCATTTATAAAGACAACATATGTTATGGTATGTCTCATTTAAATAATGGAATTTATGTAGTTAATTACAAAAACAGTGAATTTTCTATTTATAATGAATCATGTTCACACAATTCATATGACACCCTACTATGGAATCACTATCTTGGTCATGAAAATGAGATTTGTTTGACAAAGCACTATAAATCTGGTTATTTAGAATCATTTGAGAAACATTTATTGAAATATTCCATTATTGTTTACAAGAAATAATGTCTAGACCACAATTTTGTGGACAGAGTGAAAGGGCTAGATTGATTCTTGGATTGGTAAACACTTATGTGTTTAGACCATTTCCAGTAGAAGATAGTTTTGTAAATTCATACATCATAACGGTAACTAATTACTTGAGTAGATATGGATATATCCACTTGAGGAAGTATAATACTAAGGCCTTTGAGAAATTAAATGAAATCAATATTGGAGTAGAGAATTATCTTGGTGTGAAGATAACAAAGATATGACCTGATCGAGGTGGTGAATGTCTTAACTTGGTCTCCAAAGAATTCTACAAGAGTTTGGGATTTTTTTCTCATGTCACTCCATCTTAAAAAATATTCGAATGGAGTTAGTGATTTGTGGAACCATACCTTGTTACACATAGTAAGGTCAATGATGAGTCTTGAAGATGTTCCCTTATCATTTTGAGGATATGCATTACAAATTTTGGAATAAACACTAAACAGAGTACCAACTTAAGTGGAAAATGGAATTCCCTTTGAGTTCTGGAGTGGAATGAAACTCTTTTTTTTGCATACAGGGATATAGGGTTGGAATTCACCTGTTAAGGCCTTATCAGACAAGAAAATAACACCCTGAGGCACAAAATGTATCATTATAGGGTATCCTAAGGAAACAAAGGGATAATAACTATACGACCCCTCAGACAAGAAAGTGATTGTCACCAGAAAATATGTCCTTCTTGAGAGGGTTAACATCCTCAAAAGAGATAGTGGGATGAATATAGACATAGGTGAAATTGATGCTCAAGATACATCAGATTTGATAAATGAAAAAGATTATATAGGTTCATGTGGAAGAAGAAGTACCCAAAACACAATTACTAAATTAAAGAGTCAGAGAGGTAAAAGAAATAGAGAGATATGGAATTCTAGTCACCAAATATGGTGACTCATTATTGGTTGACCATGATGAACCTCTCTTCTATAAAGAGGTAGTTGAGATCTCAGATGCTGCAAGATGGTAAGAAGCCATGAATTCTGAAACCGATTCCATGTATCAGAACCAAGTATAGGTATTGGACAATGCACCAGTTGATGTAATGTATGTTGGATGAAAATGAGTATTCAAGAGAAAACTAGGCATAACAAGTAAATTAAATACCTATAAAGAAAGGATAGGGGATAAATTGTTAAAACATCATCAAGGAATATACTTTGATGAAACCCTTTCACCAGTTTACATGTCTAAATCCATCATAATTCTACTTGTTGTATTAGCTTACCAGGACTATGATATTTGTGAGATGTATTTCAAAACTACATTACATAATGGGAACCTTTAGGAAGATGTCTATGAGACACAACCAAAAGGATTTTTGAATACAGGTGATTCCAGAAGGATTTTGAAGTTACATAGATCAATTATTGGATTGAATCTGGAATCTACATCATGGAACATTCAATTTGAGGAATCCATAAAATAATTTGGTTTCATTAAGGATTAATGTGAGCTATATGTTTAAAAAAGGTTTATTAAAAATGTGTTCATTTTCATAATAGTATATTTTAATGGAATATTACTTATTGGAAATTACATACTAGTCTTACAATTTATTAAGGAATGGTTAAACAAGTGTTTCTCTATGAAAGACATAAGTGAAGTAGCCTATATTCTAGGGATCAAGATCCATCACGATTGATCCAAGAGGATACACGGACTTTGTAGAAGTATATATGTTGACTTGATACTAAATAGATTTAGTATGAAACAATCCAAGAGGATATTGGTTTCAGTGTCACATGTTTTATATATTTCTAAGAAAATGTGTCTTCAGACACAACATGAGAAAGAGAGAATGAGTAAGATACCATAAGCATCAGTGATTGAATAAATCATGTATGTCATACTATGTAATATAATTGATGTTCCCTATGCACTTAGAATGGTAGGAATATATCATGAATATATAGAAGAACAATATTGGATTTCTATTAAGGTTATCCTTATGTATATGAGAAGAACAAATGATATGTTCATGGTGTATAGAGTTGACAAGGAGCTTGCCATTATGGGTTATAATAATGATAGTTTCTTAATAGACTAGAATGATCTATAGTTACAATCATGATATATATTTTTTTGTTTCAACTGAGGTGTTGTGAGATGGAAGATTTCAAAGTAGCTAGTTATTGATAATTTTATAGTGGAGTCTGAGTATATATAGTCTTCTCATACAACCAAGGAATCCATTTGGATTAAGAACTTTTTCCAGAATCCAGATGTGGAACATAGAAGTAAAGGCCCAATCACATTGTTTCACGATAATACTATAGTGGTTGCTCTTGAGAAAGAGTCAAGGTCAGACCAAAATACAAAGAACATACTCTAGAAGTATAACCTTGTGATGTATTTTTATCAAATGGGTGAGGTTATAGTGAGTAGAGTACCTAAGAAAGAGAAAACGGTGTACCACATAACTAAAGGCATATAATAGAAAAACCATGAGTATCATATGAAATCAATCAAAATATAGGCTGTTAGTAGTTGGATCTTGAGAAAATGTGAGCCAATTAGAGTTTGTTCTACTCCCTAGAACCAACTTTTTTGTACTTTATGGTAATATGTATTCATTGTTTTGAATATTAATAAATAAAATTATCACATCATGAGTGTTCTTCTGTGTAACAGGGTATGTGATAATGTCCCTAAAGTAAATATCACACTAAAAGTACATAGTAGTTTCTTACAATGATTAGAACCCAAAAATGCTAGGTATCCATTTTTAGATATAGGTTCTATAGCCAGATGATATCATTTGAGGGACACAAATGATACAGGCTATCAAGGGTGGAGTCTCATAAAATTTTGAGGCACCTTCTCATAGTGTACGCCCTTGGTAATATCCAGTATGATATTATTAGAGTAGGACCCACCAATAGAAAATCCATATTGATATGTTTCATTGGATGTTCCTATCTGCAGATATATGTATTGGAACATATAATTTGATATTATTATTGTTAATGAGTATTATGAGTCACGTACATTGATGTCTTGATGAAAATTGTCATGACATATGTTCATTAATGGAAGATAATATCTTAGTCCCTTTTAATGAAATGATATATCCTAAATAAATTCAGGGCTATGGAGTTCAATATGCATATTATATTTCTAGAAAGTTAAGGGAAGTGACGTTGAGCACATAGGTTTATGGAACCAACCAACAACCTTCATGATGTGGGATATTACCATAAAAGGATTACATTACATGGTAAGTATCCATATGTTGTATTGTGACATTGAATCATTAATATGTTTCTCTATGGGTTCCTTGGCATGTTTCTAGATTTTAACCATGGATATTAAGATGTTTTTCCTAATTCCACTAAGAAAGATTCCTAGATTGTCACACACTAAGTGTATCCATATTCTTAGTTAATTAATATATTTCCCTATGGGTTCTTGTAGTGTACTGTAGTAGTGGTGGTACTGTAGCAACAGCCAAAACTATAGAAGCGGTATGTCACTTTAGCGGTGGAAGTGTACTATAGACGTGGCAGATACTGTGTAGTACTATAGAAGGTCAGAGGACTCTAGTATTACTATTCACAAAATGGGACTTGGGCCAATAATTTGGTATTACGGGCCGTGTAATGGGCTTTATGCCCACTGGGCCTTTGGGCTATGTAATCTGTCTCCCTCTACCTAGTTAAAAGAGGTCTTTTCTTTGCTTTAAAGAATAAATGAGGTTTCATCCCCAACCTTTTAAAAAAAATCTCGCATGTGGTTTAATAATTATTCATCTTTTCTTGATCGCATTTATTTTTTTAGTATTTATTTGAGAGAATATAATGTCAGCAGAATATCTAATTAATAATTATTTTATATTTAGTGAATATAATATTTTTTTATTTTATGGTGAATAATGTAGTTATATTTATTTAATAAACAAATAGACATTATTCATGTTATGATCCATATTATAATGAATGAACAGCCGATATTTTAGGTCCGATTAGAAAATACTAAATAATAAATATTATTTGATTAAATGATACTTAATTTTAATTAACAAGTTAATAAAATGTTGAGAAACAATAAAAATAATATTATTATTTTTTGACATGGGGTTTTTTCAGAAATTAAATAAATAATTAAGGTCACTTATGAAAGTATTTTATTTTAAACCAAGAGATATATAATCCTAGTTAGGCTATCATCTCAATAAAACAATTCATTTGTTTGGGTTATGTACAACCTAATTGGATAATTATATCAATCCTTTGAAATCTCTCTTCTCTAAGATCTCTCTAAAGAATGAAGATAAATATTCCTCCACCAGATAAGGGAGGACACTTTGGAAGAAATTATTATAGTGATTAATGTCATACAATGCAAGTATCAGCATATATCATGCTAGCACCCAGATATTCTTTTGGTAAAGTCTGTAGATTCGTGGAACACATGTTGACTAATGCTATAAGTAATTTTCACTATATTACAATAACACAACGATGGTTCATCATAGGTCTCTTACTAGATCCATCAACTAAGAAATAATTCCATAAAAGAAATTCTTATTTAATAAAATTAATGTTAAATAATATTTGAGGATTCTCTCTCTCTGATTCTGGTGTGATTCGTGTTGTATATCTCCATTGATTCAATTCCATTAAATGGGTTTTTTATCATTATGAAGATAATAGATTGATCATAGCACATGGAAAAAAGAAATGTTGGGAAATAACTATCACACACATTCATTGTGATCAGAACGTACAACCCTTATTCTATAAATAGACCAGTGAGATATCACTTCTTGGCCCAGAGATTGTGCAGGTGATGGTGGAGAAATTCTAGGTCATCTATGAGCTAATTAGGATGGCCCAAAAAAAGGCATAAATCTTACACAGATTAATGTTGTATGACCATGGAGTTCTAGAAGGGGAACCTTGTTTTCGGAGAGTCTCTAAATGATGAGAATTGGGAAGGTTCTGTCAGGTAGTAAATCAATCCTCAAGGATTATTGGGAAATTATAGATCATGCATAGGGTTTATGGGGTGTATTACTACCTTTCCCTACCCCCGTAGCTAGAGAAGGTGCATGACGTCTTCCACATGTCATAACTGAGGTAATACATGGATGACCCATGCACATTATCGATTGGGGTGAGTTGGAAATTTAGGATGGATAAAACATTTTTGATAACCAAGTGGTGATCATGGATTGAAAGGAAAGGATTCTACATGCATGGATCATCCACTTTTTTCTTGTGTTGGGGCAGTATATGAATGTTTATGAGAGTTCCTCGGATGGAGAGATCTAAGTGTGGGATTAGTATCTTGATTTGTCTATTTAGTTTTTCTTTTTAGGGATGAAAAGATTGAAGCATGGAATGATTTAAAGACCTTTTTTCTTTGTAATACTTTGAAATATTTCTATATATGTTTCCAGAGCTAGGTACTATGTCAGCATGTGATTATGAGTATCAGCCTTACGAGAATTAATTTGATAATAATACTAAATATATTTTATTTTGAGCATGTGTGTTTAATGAAATAAAATGATATAACTCTTAAATGGTATTTTGGATCAAAAACATAAGAACATGGTTGAGTCTTAAACATGGTTTTTTCTCTAGGCGCAATCTAAATTGGGTCAACATGAGGCATTCAGACATATCGCTTGTTGGTGATACTTTCAGTGAGTTAATTAATTATTAACTATAATATTTAATATATTTTGGGCCTAGAATTGTTTTTATAAATATATAATCATTAAAAAATTTATATGGTTAGCCTCATAATCATGGAATCATTTTTAACTATGTCCTTCCTCATTCCGTTAGAGGATCACCTCAGACGATAACAAAATGTTGGATCGGATCGGATCAGGATACAATGAACACAATAACTTCTCTTTATCATTGGTAGATGTGTTTTATATCCAAAAATGTTGCATAGTTTTGATAGGAATAATAATTTGATTGGTCACTCCCTTTTGATTAAATTGATAGAGCAGATCAATCCATTCTAAAAATATACTCCAATTTTGGCCTAATCATGATCCAATGCACTAGATAAATTTATTTAATCCAAAATTTTAACCCTATATCCTTCTTCTTGGTTGTCAGACTAGAATTATTGGACAATTATGTTTAAAAAAGAATTTGGTTCCTTTCTACCAAATTTGAATTCACATTTTTCACCGGCAGGACCCCACGGTCCTTTTTGACCTTTCCTAGTGATATCGAGCCAAATTGGACCCCATAGAATTGTGACGGGTTGAAGAAAAAGTCTTGGAACGAAGAACTAAGACCAGATCTAGAATTATTGTGAGGAGATGATGGTTGTTCATAAAATCATTTTTTATTGATCGATGGTGGAAAGATTTAGGATGTGCGGCAGTGTATAGGTTCTCATGAACTCATACTAGTGCCAATTTTGAGTGAATGATGGCCAGATGGAATGAATCATGGCCAGATATGCTCATCCCTAAAAGGTTTGTGTTGAGATCTATGATGGAACAACCTAATTTGAGGCAAAAATATTAGATCTGAGAATCTGGTGAAAACTCAACTACACACCATGTACAAGGATGAACACATAATATGTATACCCTTACCAGCAGTGGCTAGGTTTTTAGAAAAATTAAGGATGACACGTCATGTATCTCTCCTACACGTCGTGTACCCATTCCCCAGTTAGACAACCAATATGGAGGACCATACGAGCTGGAATCCATTTCGGAGTACATGTCTAGGTACATGGTTGTGTACCTGAGTACATGGACATGACTAGGTCAAATGAGTGACACCCCGCCTGAGGCTACACACTATTTATAGAGCTCATGGGTTCCATTACACGGACATGACCAGAAGACCATGTCATGACCTTGGTTAGTCTAGACACATCATGTTGTCCACCTAAATGATGTGTACTACTACAAGGGATGGCTGTAATGTGTCAGCTAGAGACACGGATATGTGGTGGAGCGGGAGCACATGTTTTGTGGGTCCCCTCACATGTTTTGTACCCCTCAATTTCATTTTATAAAACATCAATGTTCCATATCTCCATCATTTAAACTTGTATTTCAGCTCGAGACTATCATATCCTTTGTTTTTATTCATATTGAACATAATGGTCCTCTCGGTTTTATATTTCTAAATGTGATGTGATATATACTTGGCACAACACTTGTTAAGGTGATTCTTGATGATTGTAGTGATCTAGAATAGTCAGTGGAGGATACCAATTTGTACCCTCCATTACATATTGGAAGTGGAGTCCTCTGCCTTTACAGTGTAACCCCCCATCAGCATAGGAACGTGTCTAGTAAATCTACCATTCGAGTGGAACCCCCATATCGTACTAGAGAATGATTCCTTGATGACTGTAGGGGAACCTATTTCTAGTACTGGGGCATAGGTCCTTGACTATTGCATGAAACCCCTTATAGGATAGGGTGTAGGTCCATGATAACTGGAGTGGAACACCCCATCAGCATGGGTGTGGGTCCTCTAAAAGGAAATCCAAGTGTAACCCCTTATTGGAGTGGTTGTGGGTCATTAATGACAAGAGTGGAACCCCCATGTCACACTAGGGTGTGGATCTTCAACGTATAGAGTGTAACCACCATCATTATGGGCATATGTCCTATACCTACCATGTGAAACCACCTGTCAACATGGAGTGTGGGTCCTTTTAAAACTAGAGTGGAACCCCTCATCTGTATGGGAACATGTATATTATGGATACTTACATAGTGGAACCCCCATATATACTAGGGTGTGGTTCCCCTACATTGAGTAAGATTCCCCTAAAATATACAGCACCATGAGGAGGAATGTCTTGACATTTATTGTTATTTTTGGGAAAACATGTGGGATGTCGGGCATCGATGATGGACTTTTTGGAACTGGTGTCCACTCTTCTTCTTGGGAAGAGCTATGAGATGGAGACCCCCTTACTCTCTTATTTGGTCTTCTTTGACTATATATATGTGTATCTAACTATATTCACATCCTTTATTTGGTTACTCTCTTTACCGGAGAGGAATGTACATGCGGGGTATGGCATGTTCTTTTGGTGACTAGATTATTATGATTGGATGAGTCTAAACCCTTACTATAGGTGGTGAAGATTTGATGGGTAATTCATCTACTCTCCATTTATAGCCCCTTGTGTTTGGATGATCTAACTTTTACACTCTTTTTAGGTTAATCTATTCTCTTTTATTATATCTTTCATCAACTATATTTCCCTATTGTATCTCTTAATGCTACCCCTTTAACTTTTGGGGTGACCTACAAGGTATGTATATACTCACACACAAATAGGATTTTACCTCACATGTCATGTCTTATAAAGAAGATGAATATGTCAAATGATACTACAAAGAATATTAGGCATACTAGTTTATTTAGACTTAATAAGATTTTTGTAGATTGGTATTCTGGAGATAGGCTCTCTCAGCTATTTACTTTTCCAATTTTATCATGTTGATTAATATTTTGTGTTGGGATTGTATTTTTATCATTTACTTTTTAGTTAATCTAATATAATTTTATTTACTTTCTATAGGTTCATGCAAGTTTGGTTTAAATTATATAAGTGTTTCATATTTTAATCTTGACCTCTAATCTTTTTCATCAAGATGGTTGTGTGTGTGTGTAAAGGTACTTATGAAAAGGCATATCTGGGTATGGTTATTTTCTCAGCACATGTCTCCACACCCAATAAAATGGAGCCATGGTTTGGGTAGTTGTGGCTCAAGACCCATCATGGGTCAGGTCAGGACTGTATATGTAATGCCCCGACCCCAGTTACCTAGTGTCGGTGCATTATTACATAACATTGTCATTATACAAGGAAATCATGTCCTGAAAGACTGATAAGTTTCGTAGATTTGTAAATACTAGATAAATTCATAATTTTTACATTACATCATAAAATGGAAAACTAAAAAAACATTGCTTCAATAGACAACACTGAGAACCCATATATTGTCCCTGTAGGTCAGTCATAATATACTTTTTTGCATCCTGGGAAAAATGAAACATAGAAAGGTGTGATCTCAGATGCTCAGTGATGATAAAAAGTTAGCGGAAACTTTCATAAATAAGCATAAACATTTAATGAAATGTATAAGACTAAAACAAACTCCTTTTAAACGTGAACTTAATCATAATATGGAAAAGATAAAATCAAATAATTCTATTAACTTATTCACATGGATATTCTTCTAGTCGAATAAACACATGAAATACCAATAGAAACTTTCATAATGATGGAATGCATAATTCTAGACTTTCATAACCACATAGTCAAGGCCTTGTGCCAAGACTGAAAATAATATTTTTCTCAAGGCCTTATTACAAGACACTAGTTTATCTCATTTGACATACTGATGCATCGATGAGCTATAGTGGGCTCCACATATCACTTACTATGTCCAATGCATTCCTCATATGAAAAGGTTTAAAAATAACATAAACATTCATATTAAAAATAGTATAAGAAATGTCAATAATTTATCCACAAACCATGAATGATATAAAAATAACACATCCACAGTCAAAAATATCACCAAACGATCAATAAAATATATAATATTCGTATCATAATAAATCAACTTTAAACATGTTTAAATTTCCACCAAAGGATGTTGACATAGATGAAAATAATTTGTAAAACTCTTTGAGAGAAACATCCCTTTTTCATGAGAACATTTAAATGTCACAAAATTTAAAAAGGAACACATTTAAATACATTTTTTAATCGAAGTGTCTTATACCACATAGAAACTTTTTAAAGGAATCAATATTTTAAAAACATTCATGTCCATATAAATAAATTATTTAAAAAATTATTTTAAAAACATGGACATTAATGAGAATGATCTAAAAGAAAAAATATTCAAAAATTTTAATGTGATGTTTTAGTAAACAAAATTACCTTAAAATAATCCCTTTGAAAACTATTTTATGTATCATGTACATGGATAATAAATATGTCTCAATAGATACTTATGTAAAAACAACCTCAAATAATAAATAGGTTGTAAATTATCACTTCCCTTGTAATTTTCCTTGGTTGAGGGTATGTTAACCACTTTTATAATTGTGAAATAAATATTATTAAACTATACAAGAATCATATACATTAATATGATATCTTAAATGATATTTTAATATTGCTTTGTTAATAATATTTTTATATTATTGTCATTTAGAGTGTTAACTGATTTGTTTTCCTTTACATGATTTGTTATGAAAGTAATGTTTTTAATGGATAAGATGTATGATATTCATATTCAGAATGATATTAATTCTTATATAATTATTTTTAATCATCTAATGAAAATTATACTTGAATGGATATGATGGGGAATGAATCTCATCGTGTTCATGGAGACGTAATCCGTACATATGCATGAGTGACAATATCATTCTTTTAATATTAAAATAATATATAATTGGATGGTATATCATATATATAGAATATTTATCATGTTATATTTATTTTTAACATTAATTACACATCATTATTAGACCCATAAAAATAATAATGTATCGAATAACAATTACACCACGACATGAAGACAGTAAGTTGTACGTACGCACGTATGGTGACATATCATTCAAAGGATGTTATGAATAATGAATATGGTTGGTCCAAATTTGTAATAACATCTTAGTATATATAAGATACTAGAGTTATTATTTATTAATGGAAACAACATAGAAAGAGAAATTGGAAGAAGAAAGAAAACATGAAAGAGGTTATGAAATATTTACCTCTTCTTCGGGTTCTTCCTTTTGGTTTGATCAAAAGGGCTCCTTAGGTTGTCATTCTGAATAATGTAAGGCCACAAAAATGATTGGAGGGTAGTGAGAGGGTATTTTGGTAGAGGTTGGCTGATCCAAATGGCTTTGAAGGTGGGAATATGAGGGAAGGGGTAGTGGCCTTTTATAAGAGGGGTGAGGGGAACCTTAAGAAAATCTAGAAATATTATTTTATAATAAACTCATTTTCAGTTTCTAAGAGCTTGAAAATAAATTATTTGATATATAAGGTGGGGATGGTTTGAAAACCACCAACCAACAAGTTTTAGATAGTTTTGGATCACTCTATTAACTTTATCATTTAGATTTAACTCTTAGTTAAATAGTTTGACATTAACCATGTCTCTTTGTATTTTTAATTTATATGGTTAATAAACTTACTATAAACGTAAATGAGAATCCCATGTGGTTAATTAATGAGACACCTATCATTATATAAGTATTTTGGACGAGCCTTATATATTTAAGAATATAATATCAATTAATATTATAATATCTGTTTTAAATATTCTTTTAGGTCAATTTTGACACTATTTGCAATTTTGTTTTTGTTAAATTAATAACAGCACTATTACTTAGAAAAAAATTCATTTAATCAACTATAACATTCCATATTGACCTAAAACAATAGTGTAATTAATAAAAAGTCTCAAATTACATTTATTTGGATATTTATAATATCAATTATTTTAATATTTCATTAATAAGGTAATTATTGCAACCTCATTGTGTCATAAATAAATTAACTTATTTAATGTCTATAAAATATAAATAAAATACCATTATGTAGGAAATATTCTTAGATTTCCAATGAACATATATAGTCTAACATATGAATTATATAACCCCACATAATAATTTATTTACTAAAAGATATTAGTTTGTGTCATTTTTGTTGTTACTATGTTAATTAAAATAAAGTGTCATTATCATTCATAAGTGGCTCCATGGGTTCCCCAAATCGACCCAAGGACTCCCATGGTCGCCCATTACTCATCCAATAATGTTAGCACAAGTTTTATAGTGATTTTATATTATTATAATATTCATTTTAACTTGAATTTCTCTATTTACCTTTAACCATGGTAAATAAAAGACAAAATTTACAATTCAACAAAAAATATTTTCAACTTATTGAACCCCATTTTACTTAATGAGGTTATCCATGTCTCTCATATTTTTTATATTCAACTCATAGAAACAGTACAATTATGTTTTATGCAAATTTCCAAATTCTTTTAAGAGGTGGGTAAAGAAGGTAAAAAGTTCAATAAAATTTTTATACATCTAAAAATATTATAAAATGAATCCAATTAATTATATTGATATTAAATAGGTATTATGTATCAATTTATACCTGAAATAAATTTAAATAAAATAAATATTTTTTAAAATTAAAAGTCAGGTTTAACCAATAACTTAGTGTTTTTCACTATTCATTAAAAATTTGAAAGTTTTCAGAAAAATACCAAAATTTCACCCTAAGATAATTTTGATATTCCAAATTCAATAATGAAGTCTATTTTAACAAATTAAAAACATATAAATATCATTTATATATTTAATATTAATTCCCTTAGTCAAAACCAAAAATCGTTTTTACAAAATAATAACTACCAGAAGATTGAAATTTTTTTATGTCTAATTTCAAAGTGAAATTACATCCAACGACCTAAATTAGATTAAATGGGAAATATATAATCTAATTAAACTTCCAAACCTTTAAAATGTACAGTTGATCACTAGAAATTATTTTTATTAAAAAAGTTGCTTACAGTTAAAATTTACTATTTTTACTATTCACCCAAATATGAATGTTTTCATAAAAACGCCCAAAATTTATCAAAGTTAAATTTTTATGTCTCGATTATAAATAAGAAGTTTATTTTGTCAAATTTAATATATAAAAGTTTCAAATAATGGATTTAAAACGGGTTTGCAATTAAAAGATGGTAAAACTGCATTTTTAAGAAAAATACTTCTTTTAATTGAAAAAAATGATTTTGTTTTTATATTTTTTCTATGAAACTCAAAATATGGATTCTAAAATTATAAAGATAATATAAAATTCATAATTCAGTTAATACAATTCATAACCTCTTTTGAACGGCTAGTTTGGTAATTCGTGGTGTTGTTGAACACAATGATGCATGTAGTGAAAGTTATTGAATTACATTGAAGAAATAGTGTACTATGAAATCATGGGGTGTTACATTATCCCCTCCTTCAGTAAATCACATCCTCTAAATTTGAAATTTTTATTCAAAAATAAAATGTAAAAAATAGAAAAACACCTTTTTGGAGAACCCACATCAGAAATTGGGTTAATAAAATTTATTCTTAATAAGAGGGAAATGGAAATGAAAAAGTCACCACCAAATTATGATCTCTATTAGGAGAACATCGGTGAAAATTAGAGACATAATTGGTGGAAAATGTAAATATTTATTGGGAGTGACTGCGGTCATTTATCAGAAACAAGTGTAAAATTGAGGGCCTCAAATCCATTAATCTATGATGATTTGAAATACCATCGGTTCATCAAAACATAAGGTCTTAGGATAACAAATTTTTTGTTTTTATAACCCTTATCTAAAGTATAAGAATTAATTTACCCATAGAATAAGATGGAAAATTATATATATATATATATACTTGACCAGTAGAGTTTAATCCTTCAAATAATTTTTACCACAAACTCATCTTTCCCTCCAAACATTTTCAGAAAAATTATTCTATTTATCCTAATCATATAGGTTTCCAAAAATAATGAATTTATAATTCACCTATCATACCCTAAACAACTAGATTATACAATACAAGGACTTCATGTAGTCTAGTGGTAGAAAATAAATCCCAGTCGCACTATAGTTGTGGGTTCAATTCCTGCACCTTTTTCTTACGTGACGGATTGTCAAACGGTCTGCATGTTGTCTTTTTTATAACAATCCAAAAATAACCTTAATAATAATATCCAATTTCAAATGTAATCCCTTCCAAAATTTAGACATATCCAAAATAATTCTATCCAAACTCACAGTCCAAAATTCTTAAGGATGTTAAACACAATGAAAATCCTTTTTTCCATGTAATGACATGTGAACACCTTCATCATGTATTATTTTAAAACATGGTAACACCCTGAATTTCCATAAAACCATAGTGATTACATTCATGCTCCATTATTCCTTATAGAATACTAGATATATTCCTTATATCCAAAAAATTTCAATACTCCAACAATGATGAAATAAACAAACCATTAATCAGTTCCAAGATAGTAAAAAATATCCAATATAGTTTATCCAAATCAACCATCTCTTATTCCAAAATTACTACCTCAGTATCAGGACTATATTAAGGTTTATCTTTCCTCCAACCATGTATTTTCCAAATAGTTTAATTTTTTGTCGAGACACTTTTCCTAAAACTATATAATCTCAAATCCTCAATGAAATAGTCCTGTAGTAAAATCCTTATTTATTTCCATAATTCATATAACTGGTATATCATCGATACAACAATGAAATGACATAATCATTTAACAAGAACATAAGAACACTAGTCATTCATCTTAATCTGTAGTAGTATTATAACTTGATTATTATCCAATAGCATCATTTGGGGTATACTTAGATGATTTGTTCATCAATTTCTATAGTTACCTACTTCTTGTAGATGAAGCACTATACACAAGAAACCCTTCTCTTATCCTTTAAATCACGTACTTGGTGTCCTTTTTCACCACACTCATAAAAAAACTCCCATTCCCATCATGCATTTAACAAGGTGATTCTTTCCCCAATTATCACATATGGGGAAATCCTTCTTTCCCTTCTTCCATTTATCCATATTTCTATCTACCATCATTTTCTTCTCTGGCTTCCCTTCAAAGCCACATGACTCAGATAATTCGTTACTTATCTTATTAACACAAGATAATATTTCTTCATTTGTTGAGAATGTGTGGTATATTATTTCCCTTTTAAATGTTGGCTTAATACTATGTAAGATATGATCCTTCTTACTCTTTGGATTATACACATTGATGGAGGTCTCATTTCATCTACTAGGAGCCATTTCTAAACAATGGAATTCACTATGTTAGTTTATGAATTGAAATGCATAATTCCAAACTTGTAAAATAGTTAACATAAATTGAACAGTTCATGGATATAATACATAATCATAAAAAAGTTTTCTTTTAGTAAATATATACAATAAAATCTTCATAGTGGATCGTAATGAAAACAAGAATTATACAAAGAATATCCCCGATAGTATCATATCCAAGAGTGTAGCATGGCCCGTTATCATGCACCAGTTCCCAATAGAGTCTAGCTCAAAGCAGTGTTCTCATGTTTTACCCCTAGGTACATCTGTGGTAGAGACATCTCTACCTGATCGTATCCAGACAGAGATTTATTCGCTTGGAAAACTCACAAAATCACTATATTACCAAAATTATATGATGTTATTTTATATTAATTCTCAAAGTCTATCTTAGGATAATGTGCTCTAATCAGAGTATATATAATTCTAGTTTCAAAGGTTATTTATAAACTTCCTCTGATATCAACTGTAATTCCCTAACCCCAGTTACCCAATGTCTGTGCATTAATAGATAACATTGGCCTGATACAAGGAAATCATGTCCCGAAATACCGACCAGTTTAGTAACTTTGGAAATACTATATACATTCATATGTTTTACATTAAATTATAAAATGGAAAACTACAACAACATTGTTTCCATAGACAACACTGATATCCCATATACTATCCCTACGGGACATACATAATATACATCTTCACATATAAGGAAAAATAAAAAATAGAAAGGGGTGAGCTCTAATGCTCAGTAAGGATAACAATATAGTAGAATCTTTCATAAATAAGTGCAAACATTTATGGAAATGTATATGACTAAAACAAAAGCCTTTTAAACCTAATATTCATCATAATATGGAAAAGATAAAATCAAATAATTCTATATACTTATTCACATTGATATTCTACTAGTAAAATAATCACATGCAATATCAATAGCCACTTTCATAATGATGGAATGCATAATTCCAGGCTTTCATAACCACATAGTCAAGGCCTTGTGCCAAGACTAAAAATA
Organism: Viscum album; assembly: GCA_963277665.1. Taxonomy (NCBI): domain Eukaryota; kingdom Viridiplantae; phylum Streptophyta; class Magnoliopsida; order Santalales; family Viscaceae; genus Viscum; species Viscum album. Next base: position 1,016,346,418 of record OY728153.1, on the reverse strand, counting down.
TTATTTTTGGAAACTCCTTGCGCCATGACACTAGTTTTACTTATGAGACCTACTGATGCATCATGGAGCTATAGCGGGCTCTACCCGTCACTTACTGAGTCCAATGCATTACTCATATGAAAAGTTTAAAACATAACATAAAAATTCGTACTAAAACTAGCATACAAAATTTAAATACTTTATCTATAAACCATGAATGGTATTAAAATAACACATCCATAGTTAAAAATATCACAAAACCATCAATACAATATGGAAGAATTGTATCAATATAAATCAAGTTTAAACAAGTTTAAAATTCCATCAATGTATATAGATATAGATGAAAATGATTTATAAAACTGATTGAGAGAAATATAATTTTTTTCATGAAAAAATATAAAGTCCACACAACATAGAATGGAATATATTTAAATACATTTTTTAAACAAAGATTCCCATACCACATAGAAACTTTTGAATTGAATCAACATTTTATAAACATTCATGTCCATATAAATAAATTCATAAAAATTCATTCTGAAAACATGGACATTAATGAGAATGATTTAGAAGAATAATTACTTAAAAAATTAAAAATGATGTTTTAGTAAAAAAGTACCTTAATTTAATCCCTCTGAAAACTCTTTTATGAAACATGGACATGGATAATAAATCTGTCCCAGTAGATACTTACGTAAAAACAACCTCGGATAATAAAGAGATTGTGAAATTAACCCTTACCTTGTACTTTTACTTGGTCGAGGGTAGGATAACCTCCTATATAATGGTGAAATAATTGTTCTTAAATTATTAAATAATCATATACATTTATATGATATCATATATGATCTTTTCATATTTATTTATTTATAATATTTTAGTATTATCATCATTTCAGGTGTTAATTGATTCATTATCCTTTGTATACATTGTTAAGTAAGTAATTGTTTTATGGATAAGATGTATCTTATTCATATTATTAATTATATTAAGTCTTTAAAAATTATTTTTAATCATCTAATGATTTTTATCATTGAATGGATACGATAGGGAATGAATCTCATCACGTTCGTGGAGGCGGTAATCTGTATGTACGAACGAGTGACAATATCATTCTTTTGAAATTAAAATAATATATAATTGGATGTTATATCATATATACCTAATCATTATACTGTTATATTTATTATTTACATTAATTAAGCATCACTATTATACCCATCCAAATAATAATGTACTGAATATCAATTACACCATGACGTGGAGACGGTAAGTCGTACGTACAAACATGTAGGGACATGTCATTTAAAGGATGGATAGAATAATTAATATGTTTTTACTATAGTTATAATAACATTACAGTATATATAATATACTTGAGTTGTTATTTTAGAAAGGAAAAAAAAGAGGAAGTGGAAGAAGAAAGCAACTTGAAAGAGGTAATGAAATATTTACCTCTTCTGTGGGTTCTTCCTTTTGATCTGATCAAAAGAGCTCCTTAGATTGTCTTTCTGACTAAATTAAGGCCTCTATAATGAATTTAGCATAGTTTAGAGGGTATTTGGGAAAATGTTGGCCGATCCAAATGTCATTTAAGGTGTGAATTTGAGTGAAGGGTGTGTGCCCTTTTATAAGAGGGGTGAGGGGCACCTTAGGAAACGCCTGAAATATTATTTTATAATAAAATAATTTTGGTTTCTAATGGTTAAAAATTAAATAGTTTAAAGGATAAGGTGTGTATGGGTCCATAACCACTAACCAATAGGTTTTATATAATTCTTGGTCACTATATTAACATTATCTTTTATATTTAACTCTTAGTTAAATAGTTTGACATTTACCATGTCTCTTTGTATTTTTAAATTATATGGATAATAAACATCCAATAAACATCCAATAGAACCCCAAGTGGTTCATTAATGACACGCATATCATTATATAAGTAGTTTTTCCGATCCATATAGTTTTAGAAAGGGAATATCAATTAATAATTTTATATATTTTTTAAAAATTGTTTTATGTCAATTTTGACACTATTTGCAATTTTGTTTTTGTTAAATTTATAAGAGCATTATTTCTCCGATTAAAATTCATTTAATAAACCCTAAAATGCCATATTATCCTCTAAAATTAGTGTAATTCATAAAAAGTCTCAAATTACATTTCTTTGGAAATTTATAATATCAATTATTTTAATAATTCATTAATAAGGTAATTAGTGCACCATCATTCAATCATAACTAAATAATATTATTTAATCTATTAAAAATATAAATAAAACACCATTATGTAGGAAATCTTCATATCTTTCCAATTAATATTTGTAGTCGAAAATATGACTTGTATAACCCCATGTAAAAATTAATTTACTAAAAGATATTGGTTTTTGTATTTTTTTGCTTTACTTAGATAATTAAAATATAGAGCCATTATAATTAATAAGTGGCTCCATGGGGTCCCAAAAATGACATATGGATGCCCATGATCAGCCATGAATCATCCAATATGGTCAAAACAAGTGTTAAGGCGATTTTGTATTATTATAATATTTATTTTACCTTGAATTACCCTATTTAACATTAACCACGGTAAATAAAAGTTAAAAGTTACTATTCACTATAAATTGTTTTCATCTTATTGAAATAAATTTTTACTACTGAGGGTAACCGTGTCTCTAATATATTTTAAATTCAACTCATAGAAATGTTAAATTATGTTTTATGAAAATTTGCAAATTCTCCTAGGAGGTGGGTAAAGACCGTAAAAAGATCAATAAAATTTTTGTATATCTAAACATATTATAAAACGATTTCAGTGAATTAAATTGAAATTATATAGGTATTATGTATCTATTTGGAACTAAAATAAATTTAAATAAAATTAATTATTATTTGAATAAAATTTTGGTTTTAACCAATAACATAATGTTTTTCACTATTCATCAAAAATTGAAAGTTTTCAAAAAAATAACAAAATTTCACCCTAAGCTAATTTTGATATTCCGAATTAAAAAATGAATTCTATTTTTAAAAATTAAATACATAGAAAATACATTTATTAATTAGAAATTAATTCTTGTTGTCAAAACCAAAAAGCGTATTTTACGAAATAATAACTACCAAAAGATTGACATTTGTTTATGTCCAATTTCAATGTGAAATTACTTCCGATGACCAAAATTGGATTAAATGGTAAAAATATAATCTAATTATACTCCAAACAATTAAAATTTATAGATTAACACTATGAATTATTTTTAATAAAAAAATTTTTTATAGTTAAAATTTAGTATTTCCACTATTCACCAAAATTTGAATGTTAACAGAAAAACACCAATAATTTATCAAAACTAAATTATTATGTTCTGATTATAAATAAGGTGTTTATTTTTTCAAGTTGAATGTATAAATGTTTCAAATATTGGATTTAAAAAGTGTTCTTCATTAAAAGGTGATAAAATTGCATTAAAAAATACTTCATTTATCTGAAAAAAATGAAGTTGTTCTCATATTTTGTCTAAAAAACTCATAATATGGGTTATAATATTATAAAGATAATCTAAAATTCAAAATTCAGTCAATATTAATCATAACTTCTTTTAAACGGCTAGTTTGGTAAGTCCTGGTGTGCTTGAACTCAGTGTTGCGTGTAGTGCAAGTTATGGAATTACATTGAAAAAATAAGGTATTATGAAAGCCTGGGGTGTTACAATATTGGTGCAGAATGTCCGCTAGAAGCATGGATTGGTTGAATTTTACCTAGATACACCATGTGGGAGATGAGATGAATGATATAATATATTGAAATTTAGAATAAAATATTTCAAAGAGGATCGTTGTACCTAAACCCTTGAGTGAACATGATGTTTCCTTTAAATGATTAATTAATTATAACTAAGATGTGAGATGAACCAAAGAGGTATTTCACCCATCCAATTAATGTCTTGTGGAATTTGAAACTCTAAATGGCATTCTAAATGAAATTCCAATCTATACTATTAAAGTCCTTCTTGGTATCAATCTTATGATAAATTTTACCAACCCCATTAGACTTTTTTAGAATGTTAAGATAGCCAAAAGTAGTGCCAATAAAATATTGAACACACATACCTTGAACAAAACCAAATTGATTCTAATAAATGATCTTTCTAGTAATAAGATCAATTATATTAGTAATTTTTTTTAAAAATATTATAGATCATGTTAACAATATAAATTGTCCTGAAAAACTAATGTTCACAAGAATTTTAAGTCTTTGGAAGAAGGGTGAAAAATTGAGCCTTGAGACCAGTGGGAAGGGAACATGTAACAAGGAAAGTGGTAACCATCTTAAAAAATTCAACCTTTATTATATCCCAATTTCTCTAAAAAATAAATTTAAAATTCTATCTGGTCCACGATCACTATTGGGATTCATATTGAAAATATTTTTCGTTATTTCAAATACAAGAGGAAAGCTGGTAAGCAAAGAGTTATCCTTAAGACTAACAAGATTGGGAATGACACCATCAATAAAATATCCCCCAATTCCATTTCTATTAAACTAATTGTGATAATAGGATAAAATGTCATAATCAATATCATCTTTTCCCTAAATGATATTTCCACCAAGATTTATAAAGTATAGAGGCTTAAAAGAGTTTATGATCCACTGAATAGAATTATAGAACAACGCTTTCTTATTCCAATCGTTAATCTACTTGTTTTTTTTACTTTTGTATTTTTTCATCCATTGTGAGTAATTCATTTAGTTTATGAGATTTGAAAATCACTTGAGAGAAGTCAGTAATGATGTCTATATTAGTATTAGCCTCTCGTACCCATTGATAAGAGGTTTCAAATGAGGTAATTTCTTTATCAATGATTCCAAGATTTTCTCTACTCCATCCCTTGAGCTTGAATTTCAATAGAGTCATCTTCCAAAGATAATCCCCCATGAATTTTACCATAATAAATGGAATTCAATAACTCTTTATCAGGGCTATCACAATCATTATGATGTTCCCATTAACTATTTAAATGGAAAGGAAGAGAAAATTTAATAACCCTAGCCACTAAAATGGTCATAATAGGGAGATGATCAAAATTGATCTTAGATAGAGTAATGCTATAAATAGTAATTCTTGTAAAACACTTAAATTCATTGTGATTTTATTTTATTTCTTATTTTTTTCATTGAATTCTAATTTTTTTTTCTATAGTACAATAGAAAAAAATCGAAATGGTAAGTTGTATTCTCAATTTTTGATACATTGTATACATGGGTTTTCTTAAAATAGGAATTTCTATAATTTTGTTCTATGTTTGAATATGAATAGGATGATTTCATTTCTATAGGTTCCAAACCTGGTAGATATATCTCAACATCCATAGGTGGTATTGGTACCCAAAATGAATAAAGACATAGTGGGTTTTTTCCAACAATGCTCCACCAGACAATGAGTGAAGCTCAAGGATCATACAACCAAAAGTTTTTCGGAAATGTTAGTCATTTATGAATGGAAATATAATGAAATGATTATTTATGTTGGGATGGGTTTGTTCAAGTATCCCCAAGGAAACAATGTATTATATGTTATTTTATATTAATTAACGAAGTTAGTACATTTCCTACTGATTTGGGATACCAGTTTTTTTCAATGAGGTTGGAAAACTATATTTCAAGGAGAGAATGCATCCTCAGGGGGTGCCTGGGAGTATTTTTTTAGATCATATAGTCATATTTCATGTCATTTTTTTAGGAGGGTCTATATAAATAACATGATGTGCATTTTTAACTGATCATTTCATTACATCCTTAGTCATATGGATAGTTTGAACATACCATACTAGTGTTAGACGACATATTGTGTCCATGTTTCCATTATTTTGATGGTTAATGGAGGTTCACCCTATACATACAGTGTTCTCTAATAGAAATAGTTATTAGTAGTCTATTCATATAGAACCTTTTATGGCCTTATATAGTAGGCCATATCAAAAAACTAATTTCTGGTTAGAGGTAGTGGAGTCTACTATTATGGAACCAAGTCCCATTATGGAGATGTTATAGAATATACTTCTAATTTTAGACTCACTAGAGAATGCTTAGAGAAGAAAATAAACATTTGTTAATTGGAAATGCCATCCAATGGAGTTTTAGGTCGGAAATATATTTTTCTTGAAAGTGTAACCTTAATTGGGAAACCATCACGTTTTGAGGTAGAAGAAGTTTATACCTTAGTGCGTGGATCCATTTTAGGTTATTAAGAGGATTAGAATAGTATCTTACCATTTAGTGCTTCCTTAGATATAAAATTTTATTCATTATGAGTTATATGTATCTTAACATGATATATTACAATTTTAACATTTCTCATGTTGTCAATGATAATGATGATATCAAGTTGGGGATAGATGAATAATTCAAGAAATAACAAACTCATATAGTACATCAAAGATAAAATATCATCTGTGGAAAACTGGTCTTTTTTGTATACATTAAATGGTAGAATAGTCAAATCTAATAGGATTCTAAGGAACAATAAGACGTTAAATGAGTGAAGTAGATGGATTTTTTGATAGGTGAGTCCCAATGATGCATCTTTAGGATTACTATCCTTATGGAGGGGAGGTTAAAACATCATCAGATTTTTTAAGGATAGAATGTTGTATAATATTTTCCAAGACTCATGTATTTTAGTGTTTCTAGGATATTAAAGATGTTTACAAGGGATCAAGGATCCATTTAAAACAAATACTTTTAGTAATTCATCCTTAATGATTTGTTCCAAAAGTAACTTGGTGGTCCTGTACCAGGTATTTGGTGGGACCAAATTGATGGGGAAGGGTTTTTTAGGGACATTGAGTTTTCATAACCCCTATAATGTGTACCCTGTAGGTGCTAGGTGTATCATGGGATCTAGGAGGGTACCCAATGGGTAACTCGGTATATTTTCAATATAATGTTAAAATAGTTTAAATGTTATATTTGTAACTAAAACTGAACCTACCTCTCCCATTTCATAGGAAACATTTAACAAATATAAACCCATTTTCTTCTTATTAATTTTTTCCAAAGAGGATATCTTCTCCATTTAGCATTTTATATGAGTTTCTTTTAGCCCATGTGATCATTTTTTGTGATTATATGAATATTATTCCCTCCAATTTATGTTTCTCTTTCGATCTCACCATTTTCAATCGATTATTCACAAATTTGTGGGTGTATACTCGATTATTCTATTTTATCCATGATATATTAATTAAATTAATAAAATCACTCAATAAGACATATTATATTTTGAGGTAAGTTGTACCTTATATCTCCTAGCAGTTTATATACGTTTTCATGCTTCATGAGATATGTGATCATGTAAACCATGTGTTATTGACCTCGAATTAAATTTTAATGGTTTTCCTTGTTACTTATAGAGTTTTAAAGGCATGTTTGAGTGGAGATTGGATCTTTATGGGTTTTTATTCCTATTATAGGGTCACATAAGGATTTGTACCTAAATTGAGTTTGTTAGATAATTATAAAGGTAACCTGTAGTTGTTTCCATCAATATATTATGTCCTAGCGGAAATTGTGTGTATTCCATAGAATGATTTTTAATAATTAGAAATATAATAATGTGATTCTAACAAGGTAGTATCCCTAAATAATAAGGAGAATTAGGAAGATGTTGGGAATGTGAGTGGATAATATTTTTTGAATTGTATACCAGTTTTGGGAGAGTTTCCAAATTAAATTGAGCCTTGTGAATTCTATGTGTTTATTATGTTATTATTAATTATTTTATATTGAAATAAATAATTATATTTTGTTATTGTTATGTTGAGTGTGTTAAATGGATATTATACAAGTTGACATTGGGTGTAATTCCAACCTGGGTATCTGCTTAATGTGTGGTTATATGTAATTCCAATCAGGAACATAAATGATATGTAGTTGATTTTAATTCCAACATGGGCTATGTTTGGGTTTGGTTGGGTGTGATTCCAACAAGGAAATATAGGTGATACAGAGTTTGTTGTAATGATAACATGGGGGTTTCTTGGGATGTGGATGGGGTAATTCCATCTAAGTCATAATGGGAATACTGGGGGTACATGGTTAAGTATAATTCCAATCGTGGTCATTCATGAGAGGTGGTTTGGTTATAATTCCAACCATGGGAATACATGGGATACGATTTTGGTGTAATACCAACTATGGTTAGACTTGTGATATGGGATGGGTGTAATTCCCACTAGGGATGTTTTAGTAGAATGATTTAGGCATACTACCAACCATAATATTCTTGGTTATATAGTTCGGTATATTTCCAACTAGTATTAATAATATTTGTGGGATGATACACTGGGTGTATATCCTTCTGGACATTATTTATGTTATGTGATATATTCAGAATCAATGTATACATTGGACAAAGAAGGTATGTTTGATCTTTTATATCATGACAGAACCAAAGGATAACATAGGGGTATATTTTGATGCATTGTTATTATATTTGACATGTCACAAATAAAACATATATTGACTTAATATGATTAGGTGAACATTTGGTAGTGGTCCGCATAGTTGTACATACACCATGATTAGGCACCTTGATACCGAATTAGATATCATGTTTCATGACCTAGATAAGGTAAAAGGACAAGTTTCAATAGATGTGTGAGTTATAGAGAATAGTTGAATATGGGTGTTAGGACTAAGCTATGACTCAATGTTGTTTGAAATATAGCAGCCACAATGGGTGGGTGAATTAACTTTTTTTTAAAACTTATAATTTCACCCACTCATTAGTATTATTTGGAATCAATTTATGTGAAAGGATCAATACCAATAAATCGATGTGGAATCATTATATGAGCACAAAAAATGAATATTATAAAAGATAATACATACCCAAATTAGTAAATTAAATGGAAGTAGAATAATAATGAATACAACAACACAATGATGCTTCAGATGATAGTTTATATATTCCATTAAAATATATTACTAATGGATATTCTAGTTCTAGTTAATGTAAATCTATGATTTTAATACAAATTTGCCAGAGGATCAATACAAAAAAGAAAAGGAACCAAGTTCCAATACTCTATAACTATCCTGGTATTAAATATTGGATGATTTAATCTATATCCCATCTTTCGTTGACTTTCATTGACATTAATAATACTTAGAATCAACATCCGCGCTGATCAGATAATCGATAAAAAATGTCCCTGTAGTCGTTAGAATAATAATTAATTATTAAAGATTAATATAACTTGAATCTCTTCAATCACACAATATTGAAAGTAAACTATTATAATTAGAAACTTTGAGGTTATATAAACAATGTCTTAACCATCATAATCTTTAATAATTCTTAAAAAACTCATAAAAATAAAGGCCCTCCGACACTGAGGTAGTACACATCTCTTGAATGAATGTGTTCTATCATTTGATCCTCAATGTAGCGGTGTTATATCTATGTGTTTTGGAGTAATAAAATCCTAAATGGTTTGATTCATAGAAATAATGCACAAAATTAGAATTGTAATAAACTCATAATATCCAACATTAACATCAAGATAAAGTAGTTTAGGTGACCTTATGATATTCGGAATGTTTATGGTTAAAAACTAGCTTGTTCAGAACATGTGGTTTGAAATCTAAAAGTGAAAACATATCTAATAAAAATTCAAGAGATTAAAATTATAAAAAAATATATGTTATGATTCAACAAACTAATATATTAAGTAGTCATTTCATGAAAATAACTCAACCTTGGGGACTAGTGGGGTGGACATCTCTAGTTCTTTTTTACTTTTGGACCATTATTTATATGATTGTCCCATATGATATCATGTTTATATATGCATGACTTGTGTGACATTATAGTAGTTCATTTTTATACCTCATGTGGTGTGTTATTTACTTATGTTATCAATTATCAATGATGTATATATGTAATTTGTTGTTATTAAGATATTTTTATTATTGATATGTATTTGTTCTTCTATTTGTAGAATCTGATACATTGGGTATAGTCCCTTTATATGGTATTATAGACCCTTGTTTCTAGTTTGAAGCTGCTATAATATGAAGAGGTATGATTGCGGTCTAGTAACTATATATTTTATTCATAGTGGAGATGAAATAGGATGGGGACTTTAAAATATATTAAATTTATAAGGGATGTAGATTATTTCAATCCTATATAGAATACTCATTCATTATCAATGATCTAAATACATTATAACAAAACAGATGAACACATGGCATGTAATTTAACATGCCATATGAGAACATCACATTTCTCCATTCCTAAATAGATATGAATATCCATTTTCACTTATCCATCTATAGAAATTTACTTCCTCATATTAACTCAATCATTGGACAAGATTCAATACTCATTATACGAGAGGAAAAAATATTATATTGGTTAAACCCCAGTAGATGTAATGATGAGAAATATAACCAACCAAACCCGGATTATCTCAATCTCAAGTATGGAATAAAAATATGTAAAAATTTGTAATTTTCTTAGGCTAAGTATCTTTTCAAACTTAGGTACATGGATTCAATATGAAATAGGAACCCTTAGTGTATCGAATACATGGTGTATAAAACAACATGTAGTATATATATTGGATTATCTAGCATACGAAACATTTTTATTACTCATGATTGAATTCAAAATCTCTATACAGAACCCAAAAAACATTAATCTTAACATTTCATCATAATATATAATACTCTATAATTTCCATTTACTAAGGATAACTCATAGTTCTATTTTTAGTGGTTAATTATCACTTCACTACAGGAATATATACGGCCAACATGAAAGAATGATGAAGTGAAAATTTCATTTTATAGAACAAAATAAATTTTATTTTAATAAAATAATTTAAGATAAACAATAGAGCCATGGAAAAGAACTATTTTAAAAATATCTCATAGGATATACTTTTAGAGAGGCCTTATGTTTTCTAAACTTCTATGGTTTTATTAAACTAGTTATATTTCTATGTAATTCATACCACATCACTATTTGACCATCTAAAAATACTCTCACTAAACTAATTTAATGGAAAAATTTCAAAAACATAAATATTGTTTTAATAATGGTGATATCATATTCTCAATTCGTAGATAAAACTTATTTAATATATTATTCAAACATTTTTTACATCACAAAATAAAAGTTTACAACATTAATAACTTATGTTTTCTATTTAGAACTATTTTTAAGTTTATCATCATCATCATGGAACATTTATATGTTTAAAGTTTCTTTTATACATTTTGGTAACAAATTTAAATGTAACACTTTACATTATGACCATTCTTTACCAACATACCAAAAACTCATTTAGGATAAAAAATATTTTTCACTTTTATTGACACTAATGTAATAATTTATTTGTCACATTTTGATCTTCTATTGGCCTACAAATTCTCTCAAAAACATCTTAGAAAATATAATTTTCTTATAATATATTTCTAATAAAATAATCTTTTTTTTATAAAATAAAATTTATTTCATTTAGTTGGAATATTTAACAACTATATTATTGACAACCATATTAAAAGCGTTAACTTATGTGTTTTTAAGAAATTCCCAAAAGAGAATATTTTAATATTTAAAACCCATTAGTAATGGGTGGTGGGAAATCATTCCCTATAATTTTAAATAATATATTGGATAAATATTTTTATCATTTAATTATTTTCAATCATGTTACACAACATGATCAAATAATAAACCATGTGTATAGAAAATATTATCTCATTATTTCATAAAAAAAGAATTATTTTCAATAAAAATCCACTAATCAAATAAGATATAATGAGATGAGATGTTCATATTTTATAATTTATTTATCCACTCAATAATTTAAGTAGTTTTATCCAAACTCGTCCTCCATGTAGAAACCTTTTTTTTATCAAATGAATGTATAATTTTAAATTTATCCATCAAACCTTATTCAATTTTAAACTCATGTTCATATTTACAACATTTTCATAATGAGATAATAGTATTATATACCCTTAAAAATAGAATAATTATCTTTTATGACACTAAACCCAATAATGAAATCTCAATAGGGTTTCTTGCAACACTATGGATATTTTTGAAAATTCATCCTCTAATATTTATGTTTCCCATAATGGAAACATTTTACTTTAATAAAAGCTCATTTATTTTTTTAAAGGATGTTCAGAATATCACCAACATATTTTTATAATGACCCACAATTACATAAATTATTTTAAACATAATTTCGTAATAAAATTAATACACTAATAATTTCATTGGGACATTTGAGGATTAGTTTTTTGAAAACTAAGAACATAATGTCTGGTAGACATAGATCAAATAAGAAAACATAAATAATGTATAACTTTCTTAAAAGTCTTATTTATTATCGCATCCTAGATCTCCTCACTGTATGATATTTACGTGGAATATTTTTCAAAAAACACATTGATCATAAATCCGAGTAAGGGATAATATTGAAAATGAATAAAAAATGAACAATATGGGTAAAACTATAGGTAGAATGTAAGAAAATGAACATAAGTACAAGAGTTATGATATGATCAATAGTTCATGGTTCATAACATGATCATATATACATGAGGCATAATGGTATTTTGATTGAACGAGTCATGACCTGATCTTAAGTTCATGAGGCATAATATGATCATGAGTATATGAGTCATAACTTGAAAATGTGGATATGTCATAATAATGAGTCATTCATAATCGTTTCACCAACGATAACAACTATGGTTCTGAAAACATGTGGAAATTTTATTCACCAAGGTGTCATGAAACATTACAAAGGCATGTTTCTAAGGTTTCATAAATATGTCATCTGAATAGATTAATTATTTAACCATTTCATTAGATCCCTACTTGGGATCACCCTTTATATTACCATATATATTCACTAATGTATCATAAAAAATTACTAATGAATGATTCCAAGGAATCCAAAATATGTAATCTCTGTAGAATAATTTATTACCCAATACATTTGATCACTTTCTGGGTGCAGACATTAAATGGCTATCATTATGTGTTCCACATCAATAATAGATATTAGGAATATATCATTTTAACTCGTGAGTATGGAATTTGGGATTGAATATTGGATTTCCCCAATCAATAGGATAATTTTAAATCTATATAGATATCATTGAATGAAATTAAAGTTGGGAATTCACGTCATGAAAATATGACATGGTAAAATCAATGAATGCTTTAGCAGCATGATAAATATACAAAAGGGGTTATGAAATGCATTAAATGATATGGAAATATATTCTGTCATCAATAGGTAATAATTTTAATTATATTGTTTGATTATAAACACATGAAATCATATTCACATGGAATTAAAAATGCATCCATAAAATGGAATATATTGAATGGAAAAGAGTTGTCTTAAAATTATGGAGAAATTTTGGCATTGTGACAAATATACAAAAGGGACAAAAAAATTGGTTTAATGAGAGAGAAGGTTAGACTTAAATTAATAATCCATAATTAATATATTATATAATTTAATATGAATTAATCTAATCATGATAATATGGAAATAAACATGGATTATCACAAAATAAGTAGTTGAATAAAAAGGAGTAGGAGAACACTTAGCTTGGTATATAGCTTCTTAAGGCTTTGTAGGAATTAAAATAACCTTAATAATTTTTTAAGAGGGATTTATATTGGTAAAATGGAACAAATTTATTGATAAATGAATTATTAAGGAAAATTATGAGGGATCGGGTGGAAAAGAGATCATTTTTAGTTGAAAATAAGGGTTTTTATGAAAACTAATGTTAGTTAATGGGTAATAATGGAACCATGTGGTTGTTATGTGGGATATGTGAGTTATAAGAGTTAGGTGGGTAAATGTTGTTGATACATGTAGGTATGATTTTTAACCCAAAATATTATTCTATAAAGTCATATTTTAATGTTTATTTAGAAAAAATTGGGTTGCATTAGGTTGCACCTTTTAGAACATATTAATCATGATTAAATATTAATATTGGTAAATATATTATCAATAAAAGTATAAGATGATGCTTATTTTAAAATTTCATCATGATGAATCCAAATTTGGGATATATTTAACCTATTTAAATTTGTAAATAGGAGAAAATTAACTATTAAATGAAAATATATAGCGTGAAGAAAAATCATTTTACAGAATGATTTTATTTCAATTATAAAGTGTTATTAATATTATTTGACATTTATTACCAATAAAATATGTGTTGATTTATTTATATATATTTTTTAAAACCATATTATTATTTTTTAAAATTAAAATTGATGCATTTAATTAAAAAATTTAAAAATAGAAAAGAATTATTCTTTGAAAAATAATCATTTAATAGCAATAACTAATTTTACCTAAGTAGTTTAATTTTAATTCCTAATAATAACATGGTCCTTATTAAATAATTTAGATATAATAATTTTAGATATAAGTTATGTTTTATCATATATAATTTATATATGTATGAAATATCAACTTTATCATTAGTTCATGTAGCGTGTAAAACCATGTTTGTTAGAAAAAGTGTATTCTATGTCTAAAATTCATGTGTAGTATAAAATTACCAATTTATTTTGATTTTAATGATACAAATTTGTTTATTATAAAATCAATATAATTTATGTTGTTTTTAAAATAATAAAAAACCAAATTTTACCTAAATATTATTTATCTCGAACAAAATATCCAGAATATTATAATTTTTTGGAAAAAATTACATTAATTCATAAAATATTATACCAAGGTTTTATAAAAACACAATTATATTAAAAAATGTATAATTTTACTAATAAAATTAATATTTTATAATGAAAAATATTTTATAAATTTTTATGTTATTCTTACTTTGTGATAGAGCCATAAATACTTTGGCTTTAGTCAAAAATATAATTTTCAATAATCATTAAAAATGACTATTTCTTAATAAATCTATAAAAATAATACTAAAAAATTATGAAATTATAAATTTAAAAAATATTTTAAATTTTATCAAATCTACGTTCTAAAATTATTTAATTATTTTTTTATGAAAATATTTAATATAAAGAAAATTTATTTTTATTGAAAATGCTTATTTTTTATATTTACTATTTTTAATATTATTTTATATCAATTTATAATTTAGATATTATTATTATAAAATGTAAAATGTGGTTTATTTAATTTATTAGGGTCAAATACACAACCCTCAAATTAAAAAAAATTCTTCAAAAAGTTTTACTTTAATATTAAATAATCATTAGCAATAAAATTAATTATTTATATTCTAAAAATTTAATTGTGATAATCCATGGATATTATTTTATTTCTAAAAATTTTATAAAAAAACAGTGTCATACATTAATAATTATAATGTGATTAATAAGACGTATTATATATATATATATCATATTTTTATTGTCTTATTTATTATTCCTAAAATATATTATATTCAATTTACTATCGATAATACACAAATTTGTTTTACTGATTAGATACATGTATCCAATTACAACATTTACAACATATATTTCCAAAGAGTATATTTTCAATGACAATATTTATAATAGAAATATTTCATTCTTTTATTTACCCTTAATAAACTCATTCATTCCATTCACGCTTCTTATGTCATACTTCTTGTCTCTATAGTTTTCATTTTTGATCTAATAATATGATTTATCATTTCAATATGTTCTTCTTCATTATATTTTTTCATTGGATATTCATGTCCCTCATTGGTTATAATGATCCAAAATATATCATAGTGTTAAGGATTTTATTACTTTATATTTATTTTCCATTTTAATTTTTACACATTTAAAGGATGTAATAATCTATAATGAGTAATAATCCAGGGTCTGTAATACCTAGTCTCAAGTGTTTTGTTGTAATTATTTATAATAAAAGAATAAATTTTAGTTGTTTTCATTCCTTTTTTAATGAATTATTTACTAATCTATATTAATTATTTTGAATAAATAGAAAAAATAAGAAATATAGTATTTATTTATAATTATATAATTTATGGAAATAATATTTTTCATAAAAACGTGGTGGGTTACACTGTTCTTATGCTTCTAGAGAAAACTTTTTCCATTTCATTTTTATACCACCACCGCAACACTTAATCTTGGAACTCTCATTTCCTTCTTAGTAAAATTATTCATATTAAGAAGATCGAGTAAACATTTGTTGAGCTCATTCATGTTTTAATTCACTATCAACTATCATAACCTTTCCACATTGACTATAGATTTAATTCCCTAAAAAGAAAAACCATGAATAATAACCCTACTCACTCTAATTCATTTACTTACCCAATTATATAGAGTAAATGAGTTCATACTAATGATCCTTTATCCATATTACACTGAAATAAAAAATATTAAATTTTATATCTCTTATCTCAAGCCTATTATTGATAGATACTTTTTAGATTATCTATCAACCTAAAAGTATATATATTCTCATATTGATTTTTGTTATTTGGATCCATATAAATAAGTATAAATGTAGATAAGTTAGGATAAATTTTACTATGATTACTATAAGAATATTTCTCTTGCTTTCTACCTTCATCGATATGATTTTTCTCACCATGTTTTTTTCTCCAGCATATAGTTTCTTCCTTCTTTCATAAGAAAAAATATTATGATTCTATACCATTCTAGAATTTTTTTCCCTTTAATATTTTCTTACTTTAATATTGATCTCAACTCATGTTTGATCATAATGATTCGATATTTCTATAACAATATATTATATCTTATGAGTATCATGTTTAAGATCATTTAATAAGTACTTTTATTAATTATTCTCCCATTAAAATGAGGACCTTTTTAAATTACAACATTTCCATTAGTGGGCCAATATAAATTTTCCACTATGTAATGAACTGAATTTTCCACCTATTTCATCACATAACTATATAGGTAGATCATCATTTCAATCATATCATATATGAATCATAGATAGTTGAGTAGAAAATTGTTTTCTTAATATATCATATGTATTACCCTTACTTTATTTCTCTAGTATCCCATCCCTGAAGATTTTCTATCTAAGTGTGACCTAAATATCTAATAGATATTTGGTTACCTAACTCTTCGGATTATCCATTCCACTATGCCTTAAAAATATAAATCATTAATACCCCTATTTACAAGGAACCTACTCATTAGACAATCTAGTTCATGATATATGTTCATTTTAGAAGGAATATAACACTTAGTGTTTTTAGGAGTATTTATATCTAACAATTTAATCTCATATATTCCCTTTATATAGGTATTCTTATAATCATAGTTGTTAATTTTTTACCATGATGCATTCCATGGTGCGTTCCATAGTGCATGGATTTATTCCATGGAATGTTGCACTTATCCATGTCAATGGTATTATGGAAATGAGATGGTGTGCACCAAGGTGGTTGGTGTTGGCATGTGCCATTAGGTTCCATATTTATAATTTTTTTAAATTTTGTCTTATTTTATAATTTTTAACCCTAACCAAAAAAATGACACCACTACCCCCCACCCCCCCAATTCACAAGACTTCCTAGCCTCAACTCAAATAAGAATCCTTTTAGTTGGATGATAGCTACCACAACACAAGAACACCCTTAGAAATAACTCAATATTTAGTTCTCTTCTCATCGCTTCTAAACTACTCTAATCTATCCTCGGGTTTCTTCCGTCCTCTTTTACAAGTTTATTGTGTTTCTACCTTGGATAAAAAGATAAAACACACCCAAAAAATTATTTTTTATTTTCTTTTATTTATTTAGTTATGCTTTTATTTATTTTGTTTTTTCTATGATTTACTTCAGATATTTTTTTCTATAATATAAATAGATACTATAAATTTGATAAATATATCATTTGAATGTATTTTTCATTAACTAATCCCAAAAATAAAAAATTTGTGACATTTAAATTCTATTGAAAAGTTATAAATTGTGGTATTACATTAGTGATAATACATTTTTAAGAAGTTTCTTAAAATACAATAGCTTTCCCAAGATATATAACACTTATAAGAGAATAAATTAGAAAGTATAATAATGAAAAAAAATATTAATGCATAAAATAAAATTGATTACCTGATAAAATGATATAGATATAATATAAGATAATGGATAATAATATACTTCGTTCATTTTGAATATAAGAGGGGTAAAAAATAAGGGAATAAATTCAAAAAAATATCAGGAATATATGTTAATGGAATTAGTATGAAGGAATATCATTCATATTGAAGAATATTTTTTATCACTACTTCATTTAAATCCCCAAATAAAATTCCCGATAAAGAAAAAAATAAACATTGAAGAAAACAACAATTTTTAGTGCATACAAAAAGGAAAAAATAGATAATGTTTACCTATTATTTGTAAGGTAAATGTATGATGTTGGAATTCTATATAATGATTTCAACTATAATAGATTTGTTTATTTCATTTAAGGATTTGTTCATTGTGGACCCGGCATAAAATTTCTATCTTGTAATGAGGTATTCGTTCCCTTATTGAATAAATTATTGGAACAAAAAAATTAGGTGATAAAGAATTATTATAAAGAATCTGTAAGAATGGGGAATTTTATTTTCCCTGATGATTGGATGGATGGAAGGGTAAGAACACCTAAAAATATCTTGGGAATCGACTAAATAGATCATTTTTCATTTAATATGTTCATGCATTATCCAATGTGAAAAGTGGTGAAATTTTTTTAAGCTTTCTATTAATTTTTTAATAAATGATATACCATCGTTTATTGTTCAAGTTATAACTGATAGTTCTTCTAATAATGTTTATTCGTACTAGAATTATATTTCTTTATTTTTTATATTATAATAATAAATTATTATTTTTTATAGTGTTAGTTTATTTTTCTTTTAATTATTCATTAATAGGATATTAGTTTGAGAAAACCTATCCAAATTTGTATTAGACTCTATGTCCCGCTCATTAATTGAAGTTAATATTAGAGAACATGCATAAAATTTTGATTCATTCCTAATCATTGAAGAAGGAGGTGTGAGTCAATGGTTATATTTATAATCATATTGGTGTATTGAACATGATAAAGAAATTCATCCAATAGTGGGAGCTACATAAGGCTTCCAAACTAATATTTTACATTTATATGACCACTTCTCTAGAAAGTATAAACAACAAAGAAATTTCATAAATATTTTTGGATTATATTAATGGAATACTAGAAAGTTTCAATGGATCAAGGTGGAAATTTGAAAACTCTTATTGTATATAGTACATTATTTGGGAATAATGTTATTTATTACCTAAATTTAAGTGTTCATATTTTTGAAGTTCTTAGATTAGTTGATAATTAAAGAATACAAATAATTGGATATATTTTCAAATATATCGATAGGGAAAAGTCCAATGTAAAATATTTTAAAAATATTTTCTATTACTGAAGATCCTACGATAGGATTACATTCATTGTCACTAAGAGGACCATTATAATAAATAATTTATCAATATGAGTTGGGAAACATGGGAATGGTGAGTAAGGTACTACCATTATAAAAGGAAGTAATAAAATTGTAGGTTGGTGCTTAGTGAACTCACAATGAAATATTATGTTCAGCAATAATTACATATGACCATTTTATTGTTGTTATTAAGTTGAGAGATAGGTTTTAATGATTGTGATAAGCACACTATCAACAACATGATGCATGGGAATTATTATGTGCTACCTAAAGGGGAGATTGACGATTTTCGTGTTATTTATAATCTATAATTATGTTTATTTTTCATGTAAAATAGAGATAGGAAATAAATACACACCTGGATAAAGATTTTAAGTATTTTATGTTACCTTAAATATATTTAGAAAAAAATTTCGATTGGATTTGAGTTAAATTGTTTAATATTAAAAATAATGAAAAAATATTATTTTTAAGTAATAATTGTCCTATAAAATTAAATAAATGAAATTTAAGAATGGATAAGTGTAACACCCCAAATCTCAAACCACATGTATTGATAAGTTATGTTTACTTTTTTTTAAACATCGGAAAAAAACTTCTTTCTCATGAGAAGGTAATAATATGGTTTTAATTTATATTAGAATTAAATAGAGTAAAACACACAAAAGGATACAAGACATTTCAATTAAAAAACACTGTATTATTTACAATACATAGAGATCAAAAGAATAATCATGATAACCAAATATACCTATTAAAAACCCTCTTATAATTACAGGGAGACCACTTAAGACAATGAGAACCCAAAGAAAATAATATGGGTCCTTAGAATTTGTCATAATTAACATAAGAAGGGTCGAAGCCACTCTGGCCACACTAAGAACAAATGGATTGATGTGAACCATCTTCCTCAATCTCTGTGAGTTTAGGACACCCTAGAGCATGGTTTTATATAAAGCGATGACTTGAATTTTTCCCTAGTTGACTGTTGGATTCCAACAACTATAATTATAGTCGTTGGACTCAATGTGAATTAATTAAAAATATTCTATTAAATCATAGTTTTTCAAAATTTTTGAATTGGATATTATAAGATAACTCCTGGTTATGGTGATAAATTTTGAAATACACTTTGGGATTTGAAATGTAATAAGGAATTCAAAACATTTTTCTTATATTCTAAATCCAAAGTAATGATTTTCATTTCCTAAATGGTGTTTTAAACTATGTTTGATTTCTTTTAGTGAATCTATGATTTTTATAAACATAGTTATAACTAATATAATATTAGTATAAAATATTTTCTGTGGGTATTTCAAATTTATATTTATAAACTTGAATGTTAAAGATTCAGTTTTTATAAATAACTTGGGTAATAATATATTTAGATAATGTATATATAGGTATTCATTAAACTTTTTTATAATTTTCAAGTTTAAAAAAAGATAATTTTTATATAATAAGACATCATATTATTTTTAGGTTAGTTTCAATAAAAAATGTGGCCTGCTTGAGCTAGCCCTTTATGGCTGGGCCAAGAGAGGCAGCCCATGCTTGGTGGCTGATCCTAGCCCTTAACCCAAGCTAGGGCCAGCCCGAGTGTGGTCATAGGTTCCCTAAAGGGTTCACTAGAGTTGGAGAGCATGAGGGCCCAGCGCGGGCACAAGGCTACGGTGGGCGTGGGTAGGCCAAGGCCTACAGGGGAAGTGGGAGCCTATTTTTATGGCCCCATGCATGTGTGATGTATGATTTCTGAATGATTCATTGGAGCCTTAAGATTATAAGGAAGTCATGTGCGCCTCCCCATTTCAATCTGGGATGCATTTTTTGGGTGAAACAAGATCTGGGTCGTTGGATCACATATCGTACGATTTGGGTCAATGGTCTTGACCCACCCCCGCCCAACCCCCAGCATCCAGGGTAAAACAATCCACGTTTCAATATGCCATTGGATCTGGCGAGATATAACAACAACTGTTCAAGGTTTTTAAAAAGATGCTTCAGTCTCTAGCTGTCTGATCAGACAGGGATTTAATCTGTGCAGATCATTACCTTGATAAACAGAAAACGCTTCCCAACCATTGAATCCAAGCCAGATCTGATCCTGTTCATCGAAATTTCTCCTGGTTTTCCACCAGTAGCATTGTCTTCTTCCCCGAAGCATTCCATGCACCAGTTACCTACCTCCATTTTTGCACCATTTTTTCTTCATCACTTTTCTGATGCCAGACCCTCCTCTCACAGGGTTTCCAAAGAGGTATTTTTCCAAAGTATTTTAATAATATATTTAGGCCTCAGATCCATTTCCTCTTTCATTAAAACTACCATTATAGGTATATTTTATATAAAAACCTCATTGAGGTATCCGAAGGACACCTCAGTTCCATGCACACAATCCTCCAGCGAACCTCAACGAGTCCTCTGAGTATTCCTACATCTCCCAATCCCCTCTTCCTCATCATGCTAAGGTAGGGGATTAATCTTTTTCGTGATTAATGGTCTTTAAGTTGTATGAATATAAAAATATACACTTGTAATATAAATATACTTCATCTTATAGTTTGAGGATAATTGTTTTCTCAATTAAGTGTTGCAAGATCATGAGTTATAGGGAATTAATAGACCCTATGTATGGACACCCCATGAAAATTTATTTCATGGCTTAAAAATACATAATTGGTTATATATATACAGAAGTCTATGTAAATATATAAGTATAATATACACAGCTTTAGATTGTCATAAACTTCATCTTCCAGAATAAGGATTTCTAAGTTCGAGTTTCTATATTATTGAAGAACTATGAAATAAATGGAATCATTTTCTCATAAAGAAAATTTTATATATTTATTCCATGTTATACAATTTATTTTCTAATTTGCAGAAGGTTTCTTTATAATTTTTCTTGAATATTTATTTTTATGACTTGTATGGGTTGCATATTAATATTTTTCATTAAATGTATATTTTCTGAGGGTGTAATTTGATCAAATTATGGTTTCTATATGTGTATATATTTATATATACACATATATATGTTATTATAAGTTAAGAGTTATTTTGATTTATAATTACTTAATGATATACAATTAATGTATATTCGGACATACACACATAATTCAATCTATTTCTATTCTGTGTTATTAAATATTTTATTTGAAATATTTAGATAAAGACTTGGATGTGAATAAAGATTTAGGTACTATGAATTTTATTATTATGAAAAAATTAGTTTTTATGTATGTTTGTTCATGCGTTTAGGTAATTTAAAGCTAACAAGTGTTTGTCTTCAATCCAGTGATATAAACAATTAAGTAATTTAATGGACTATTCAATAATTATAAGGTTACGACATATACATAAATTATGTATATATATAAGGTTACATAAATGCACCTATAAGTTTGAACCATAATCCAAAATAGGTTGGCCTAAAAAAACATCAGTGGTTAATGTATGTTGTTGATATGATTAAGTAAATTAGCATGAGTGTGTGCATTAATTATAATATATGTTCGGTTGACCATATATGCTACGCAACATATAGTATGACCATTTATTAAGACATGGACATTTATCAGTGCATGCTTGTGTACAAATGACATCTATCCTAATTTTAAATTTTTCATTTTAAACTATAAATATTCTTTTCCATGAATCAATGATTTTGAAAATTAGGAAACTATCATTTTATTTTGTAACACCATCCATTCATTACTTTCATGTTGAAAATCAATATCACATGCACAAAGAATGTTTACTATTTTATGCATTTCATTGGGAAAATTATCATTTAAATAATAACAGGAATATTATGATTTAGTCCCTTTCTATTTCCATTTGTCATTTTGTGAATTGATGATGACTAATAAATATGTATTATAATGCATTCAACGTTTATTACAATTAAAGGGTTCGTAAATTTATTATTTTATGTGATAATCAAACAATTTTTTATTCCTGATAATTTAGGTAATAAGAATTTAATTATTCAAGGTGGTAAGGAAAACATTGAATAATGTGAAGTAAGAATCTATGTAATATGTGTACATGGAATGATAAGTTATTTAATAAATCAATGTGGTATGAGCACTTTGATTTTGATATATGAGGAATGAATTGAACATAGTATGTTATAGGTTGGAGACCATTTAAAGTAAGCCCTAAAAGTTGATGTCCGGTTACAGCAGACCCTCCATGTTGGTGTTCGGTTATTAGAGGCTCTCTGGGGTGGTGTCCAGTTACAGAGTCTCACTGGGTTGGGTTCCGGTTATAGTTATCCCCTAGGTCTTGGAACAAGGCCTTGACATAGTCCCTCATATGCACCTTCTTCATTTTTAATATGTAAATTAATTAACCAGAATAATATTCGACTAGTAGAATATTCCTGGTTAAAGAGCTTATGATTATGAGAATCGCATGAAGTTTAAGTATGGAATATTATTTATGCAACATTCAAAGATTTTATTGCCAGAGTATGTATCAACATGGTAAAGGATGAAATTGAAGTTATTATTTTAAGCGCATCTCTAATCATACATTACACATAGTTATTAATTTTGAACATTCATTTTAACATAAAATATCTTATAATTTTAAGTAGATTTCCCATAATTCAATCATGATAATGTTAGTGTGTTTTAAATTATAGAATTATATCCCTTATAAATTTATCATGGTATGATTAATGTGTTACAACACTTCAATGAAAATGTTGAATGGAAACGTTAGTGAATTTTTTCAAAAGTTTTTTTGGGTATTGTATGATATTTTTAAACCCCTTACTAAGCATTTGTATGCTCACCATATGTTTTTGAAATAAAATTTTCAGGTGTAATATTTTAGCAGAAGCAACATTTCAAAAGTAGCTGGTTTCTGATAGCCCGAACTGAATTTGATCCTCTGTATGGAAGTGACTCAAGGTTCTCAGGAGTTGGGGCGTGACAGTTAGTATTAGATAATTCGGTTTGGATAACTCCATAAAACCAGATCTGAACATTGAAAACCTTATTTAAGAAATACTAAGAATGATTTTTTATTAATTTTCTGATGGAAAATGAAGGTACTAATATTTTTTCTCTTCCCAATGAATCCCTAGAAACCATAATTTCAATATCTAGTCATGAAAATTTTATTAACTATGCCTATATCCGAATGACATGTAAACATCTCGATGATATATCCAATTCGACCCAAGAACTACAACTCCACCGAAGTGCGGGTCTGGATTACATCTTTTTGATGCAAGCCCAGTTTCCATCCTACACAGGATGGGGAAAATACTATAAGGGACATTTTAGATGCTTCACCATAGCGAAAGGATTCCCGTCCCTCTTGACCTTCTAAGAAGCTCCAGTACTGGGAGACCTCCATGTGACATATATGTGTCAAGTCTTGTGTTATGGTCATCATGGTCAAGTTATGGATTTTGACATCCTTGAAAACGAAGCCTCTCGTTCTGTGTACAGACAAAAAGTACAAACGGAAATCTCACAGTTGTATACCCCACATGTTAGGCTCTAGAGACAGCACAAGTGCACACACGATATTGAACCAAATTGACTAGGTTTCATATGGTTTTGGGAAATTGAATGTTTTGAAATAGTTCTAGGGATTCATGTATTATAGAACTGTGGAAACCATTCGCATGTCTCCTTTTATGAACAAGTGTTGATATGAGAACGCAATTTGTTATCCCTTCTTTATTTTTTCTATCTTGTCTATGTTTATGGTAGTGAATTGGTTTCACTAATTGATCCTTTATAATTAATTTTCATATGAAATGACAGACTCACATCCTATCGCTCCATACTGAGATACTAGAGACCATCTTGGCCAAGACCAGTGAATAGGAGTACCTACCTTTTACAAATTTGCGAAAAATGTGCAAGTAGATCTATGATGAATCAAACAGCCCAGAAATTCTCCATTCCTATTATGAGAATGCCTATGTATACAATAGAATAGCCATGGTATAGTTTTCCAAGTACCAGAGAAGAAGGAAATACCACAATGGACTATTTCTATTCTTTACTCTGGGCTCAAACTTCGTGGCCGGGGTGATATTTCTAGAGGATGCAAAGGAGTGCGTCCTTTGTGTGGCTTACATGTACCAACTACTCAGTTTTAGTTTATAAGACAATGCCTATGACTTAGATATTCTCAATCGAGGGTTAGTCGGTGATTTCATTGAGAGATGGTCCATTTGGACATCTCCGAACATTTCACCGCTTGAGCATCTCTGTAGAGGCCCGAATGAACTATGCAGATGTTCAACCCCTTACTCTCAAAATGTACTTGGGATAGAGAAGAAGAAGAGTTGACCAAAAAAATTGTAATTCCCCTAGCCACACCGAAGGACCCTCCATGATGGAGGTTGTGGTAAAATGGTAAATAAGACATTCTCTTATGCGTATGTAGAATGAATTTTGAGGACACAATTCCTTATAGGGGGGAATGATGTGACACCCCAAAACTCGAAACTCTTGTATTGAAAAGTTATGTATACTTTTGATTGAGTAACTGAACAAAACTTGTTTCTCATGAGAATGTGATAATATGGTTTTAATTTATATTTGAATGAAACCGAGTAAAACAAACAAAATGATATAAGACTTTAGATTTAAATATGAACACCTTGGTATTTACAACACACCGAGATCAAAAGAGTAATCATGCTAACCAAATATACCTATTAAAACCCATATCAAAATTATAGGGAGACAACATAATCCAACAAGAACCCCAAGAAAATAATATGGGTTCTTAGAATTTTTCATAATGAACATAAGAGAGGTCGAAGCCACCATGGAAACACTAAGCACCAATGGTATGATGTGAACCATCTTCTTCAATTTCCTTGAGTGTAGAACATCTGAGGGAATGATTTTATATTAGGAAACAACTTGAACATTACCTTGGGTGACTGTTGGATTCCAACGGCTATAATTATAGATGTTGGGATCAAGTTGAATTAACTAAAAATATTCGTGTACAACTTAGATTGTCAAAATTAATGAATTAATGATTATAAGATAACTCCTTGTTATGGTGAGAAGTTTTGAATTAAACATTGGGATTTGAAATGTAATAATGATTTGAAAACATTTTTGAAATATTCCAAATACAAAGTAATGATTTTCATTTCATAAATTGTGTTTTAAGCTATGTTTGATTTTTTTAGTTAAACTATGTCTTTGATTAGCTTAGTTATAACATGTATAATATTAGTATAAAATATTTTATGTGTGTATTTTAGATTTCTCTTTATAACCTTGTGTGTTAATGCATTAGGGTTTATAATTAACTTTTGTAATAATATATTTATATAGTGTATATTAAGGTATTAATGAAACTTTTTTTATAAAGGATATGTTAAAAAAAGATAATTTTTATATAATTTAATTTAATATTCTTTTTTACGATAGTTTCTATAAAAACTTTGGCCTGCTAGGGCTACCCCTTCATGGTTAGGCCATAAGAGGTAGCTTAGGCTAGGTGGTTGAGCCTAGCCCTCAGCACATGCCAGGGTCGACTGGAGTGTGGGCATATGATCCTCGAAGTGCGCAGAAGATTAAGAGTGCATGAGTGCGTAGCGCGGCCGCAAGGCCGCGGTGGGCATGGGTAGGCTGAGGCCTGAGGGGAAGCGGGAGCCCATGTGTAAGGCCCCCAAGGTGTGTGATGTGTGATTTCTAAATGATCCTTCGGAGGCTTTGGCTGATAAGGAAGACGTGCACGCCTCCCCGTTTCTATGTGGGAAACAAATTCGTGTTAAACGAGATCTGGGCCGTTGGAACACGTACCACACGATTTCAGCAATTGGTCTTGAACTCGCACTTGACCAACAACAGCTGCGGTAAAAAAATCCATGTTTTTAAATGCCATCAGATCAGGTGAGATCTAATTAAAACCATTCTAGGTTTTCAAAATTCTTCTTCAGTCTATGGCCATCCGACCAGACTCAGATTTAATCCAAGCTGACCATTACCTTGATAAACTGTGAAAGCATCCCGACCCTTGAATCAAAGCAAGATCTGATCCTGGCCCTTGAAATTCCTCCCAGTTTCCCACCTGCAGCGCTGACTTCTTCCCTGAAGTGAGCCATGCACCAGTACCCTACCTCCCTTTTTCTTCATTTTTTCTTCAACCCTTTTCATTCATCGTACCCTCCTATCACACAGGTTGCAAAGAGGCCTTTTTACCTATTATTATTATAATATATGTAGGCCTTGAATACCTTTCATCATTATTTAAAGAAACCATTATAATTATATTTTATAAAAAAACTTCACTTAGGGGTCCAAAGGACCCCTTGGTTTTTTGCACACAAGCCTCCAGCTGACCTCAATGAGTCCTCCGAGTTTTCTAGCATATCCTGATCCCCACTTCCTCCTCAAGTTAAGGTAGGGATTAATCATTATCTTTCTTGTTGGGTTTTAAGTTGTATGAATATATACATATACACTTGTAATATAAATATACATCATCTTAAATTTTGGGTTAATTATTCTCTCAATTAAGTGTTGCAAGATCTAGAGTTATAGGGTATTAATAGACTGCAAGTATGAACACCCCATGAAAATTTGTTTTATTCCATAAAAATACAAAATTGGTTATATATATACATAATTATATAGAGATATATAAGTATAATATAAGCAACCTCAGATTTTAATAAACATCATATGATCGAATAATGATTTCTATGTTCGAGTTTCAAAATTATTGAAGAACTATGAAATCCATGGATTCATTTTTTGGTAAGGAAATATTTATTTATTTATTACAAGTTATACTATCTATTTTCTAATTTTCATAAGAGTTCATTATAATTTGTCTCAAATATTTATTTTTACGACTTTTATGGGTTTCATATTAATATTTTTCATTAAATGTATATTTTGTGAGGGTGTAATTTAATCAAATTACAGTTTCTATATGTGTATATATTTATATATACACATATATAACTTATTATATGTTAAGGATTATTTTGATTTATAATTGCTTTCTATTATACAATTAATGTATATTTGGACATAAACACATAATTCAATCAATTTCTATTTTCTATTATAAAAGATATCATTTTCAATCTTTAGATAATGAATTGGATGCGAATAATGTTTTCAGAATAATGAATTAGTATTATTATGAAAAACTTTAGTTTTTATGTATTATTTTCTATGAGTTTATATAATTTAAACCTAATAAGAGTTTTGGTTTTCAATCCGGTGATGTTAACAATTATATAATGTGATGAAGTATTCATTAATTATAGGGGTGTGTCATGTACATAAATTATGTATATATATAATGTCACATATATACACCTCTATGTTTGAACCATAATCCAAAATAGGTTGGCCTAAAACAAACGTTGGTGGTAAATGTACGTTGTAGATATGCTTAATTAAATTCTCATGAATATATGCATTACATATAATAAATGTCCAGTTAACCATATATGCTACACAACATAGGGTATGACCATTTATCAGCGCATGTTTGTGTACAAATGACATTTGTCCCTATTTAAAATGGGTTATTTTAAACTATAAATATTATTTTCCATGAATCTAGTATTTTGAAAAATAAGGAACTATCATTTTATTTAGTAACCCACTCAATTCGTTACTTGTGTGTTCTAAATCAATATCAAATGCGCAAATAATATTTACTATTTTATGGATGTCGTTGGGAAAATTTTCATTTAAATAATAACTAGAAAATTATGATTTAGTATGTTTCCAATTCCATTTATTAGTGCATGAATTGATAATGAATAATATATATGTATTATAATGCATTAAATGTTTATTACCATGGAAGAGTTTGTAATGTTATTATTTTATGTGATAATCAAAAACATTATTATTTATGGTAATTTTTGTAATATGAATTTAATTATTCAATGTGTTATGGGAAACATTGAATAATGTGAAGTAAGAAACCATATAATATTTGTACATGGAATGATAAGGGATTTAATAAATCAATGTGTTTTTAGAACTTTGATTTAGAGAAATTAGGAATTCATTGGACGTAGTATGTTCTGAGTTGGGGACTGGTAAAAGTAAGCCCTACGGGTTCGTGCCTAGTTACAGCAGACCCTCTGGGTTAGAGTCCAGTTATTAGAGGCTATCTGGGGTGGAGTCTGGCAACAGAGTCTCTCTGAGTTAGGGTCTGGTTATAGTTAGCCCCTATGTCTTGGCATGAGGCCTTGATATAGTCTTACATGTGCACTTTCCTCATTATGACTATGTAAATTAATTAACCATATAAATATTCAACTAGTAGAATATTCTTGGTTAAAAAGCTTATGATTATGAGAATTTGTAAGAAGTTTTAGAATGGAAATATCATTTATGAAATATTCAGAGATTTTATGGCATGTGTATGTATCACAATGATAAAGGATGAAATTGAAGTTATTATTTTAAGTGCACCTCTGGTCATGCATTACACTTAGTTATTAATTTTTTACATTCATTTTAACATGAAATGTCTTTTAAATATTATGATAATTCCCATAATTGAATCATGATAATGGTAGTGTGTTTTAAATTGTGCACTTATATCCCTTAGAAAATAGTCATGGTACATTTAATGTGTTAAACCACTTTAAAGAAAATGTTTTATGGATTATTTAGATAATATTTTCAAAAGTTATTTTGGGTATAGTATGATATTTTTAAATCCCTTACTGGGCATTCATATGCTCACCCTACATATTTAAGTAATTTTTTTAGGTATCAGATTTTATCATAAGCAATATTTCTGAGGTAGCTAGTTTCTCAGAGCCCAAACCGAATTTGATCCTTTATATGGAACCGACTTCGGGTACTCGGGATTTGGGGTGTGACAATAAGGATAATATTTTGAAGACTACTTGGTAATTATATTTGTTTAAAGCCATGAAAAAATAAAAATATAGAGGTCATATCTCAAGGAAAAAACCCCAGATGTAGCTAGTTGTTTATAGGATGGGTTGAGCTTGATAAGGGATCTGGTAGAGAATATCCATAGAGAAGAAGAAAAGGTGCATGTGTGTGTCTGTGTAGTGATCATGATTTATTCAGTGTTTTACCATATAGTGGAGTAGATTCATAAGAGTTTTTCAGTTTACAGAGTGGGGTGCATAATAATATAATTGAATGCCTAGTGAAAAATAGATGTCGGGTTTGGCTTAATGGGTGGTATTTTTCACAACATTGAATCACATTCCCCATTTTATTATACTTTTGTCTCATTAGTATTATTTTATATATTTTTTCCTATGTTCATCTTGAATTATAGGTGTTCATTATGTGCTCTTGAGATAAGATAACACATGAAAAGGCCATGTGATCTTCCATGCGAGTTCAAACAATGATAAACTAAATAAACAAGAGTGATAATGGGAATATATTCATATAATTTATTTGAAAATAGAGTCATGATACGCATTCATGGTAAGTTCGATATAGCCATGTAAAGTCAACAAAGTTGGAAATATTCATATACTTAGTTGATGAATAGATGTTTGTTGTGCGATGGATGGTGTGTGAATGAACAAGAAATTTATAGTGCATGAATGTAGTCTATAGATATCATCATGAAAGAAAGTTGTATTAAATGACCCAAGAAATATGATATCATGCAGTACGATAAGAAACCTATTTTTTTTATGAAAAACAGATTAAAATTTTATGGAGTCTCATTGGAATGGGATGCTAAAATTACTTTCAGAATCAACGGGGTTAATCTTGTTTACATTAACGTATAAATACCATATAATATCACTTTTAAAGGTGTTAGTGATATTAAGTAAATATTGATGATATTTTTTTTCAAGTCTCAATTACCCTATGTATATTATTAGTTACTGTAGAAACTGCACATGTAGAAATACTATGCAATGATTCAGTATGCATAATATCCATTCACGTAGAATCTGTATGTGAAGAATCTACCCATAAAGTATCACTCATGCTATGAAAATACTGCTTTTAGAATTTATAAAAGTTGAGATTCTTATATATTAAGTTAAAATAGATTAAATTTGGTTAATAATACCAAACGAATAAAGGAATGTAAATTATAAGAAGTGATTTCACAAGATGTAATCAATTGTTGAAAAAATTGTTTGTGTGAAATAGTTAAAGGGAATAGATGAGTTGTGTTCATTGGAACTCAATATTCCGGAAGCATAATATTGGGATTTTAAATATTGGGATATCAAAAGAAACACGTTCTATTAAATGGTGATCGAGTACATGGATCCTTTTGAAAACCATGGTGCATTTACATGAAGGAGGAAAAGGCCAACATGCAAACTACATTACAAGGATGGCATGGATAAAGAACTATTTATGGAAGGATTTTAGGAGATCCCTTTAAATAAATATTAGGAGGTATTATAAAGACCTTTTTGGAAGAAAACCATATGCTTTTAAAATGATGTATTTAATTGGTAAGATCCATTATAATGAAACTATATGCAGGAGACCACTGTAATAAGTTGTGATTAAAATTTTTTGGATTCAACATTTAATTAAACTCAAATTTATTTACAGATGAAAAATGGTTCTTGAGATAATAATTAAACCCAGTAAGAAGTATTCTCTTACAATGAGGTTAAAACATGAAAATAAATTTTTCTTTGTGACATTATCTGATGTATTATCTGGGTAAGGCTAACATGAATTAAGACAAGAACGGTGAGATCATAACTGGTTGAAGAGGTTGAATAAAAAACATTATTCATAGAATAGATCAGAGACTCACCTCCTTCCCTACTTATTTATCTTTTTGAACCTGGGAACATCAAGTTATATTAGAGCTATAGTAAAACAACTCTCATCAAAATCTAAACTCGCACCTAAATAGGACTACGACATACACATAGAGTATCCCTAATCCCCCTGAGCTGGAGAAAAGTATCATGGGTATTTCACATAACTGTTGGAAATGGTTTCACTGTAAAAATTATAAAAAAATTAAATATCCAAAAAACTTATAAAATAAATGATTAGAATAATATTCAAAAGGCATCCCAAATAAATTAACTTCCGATAAAAATATACATACTAAAACAAAAATTAATATAAGAATAAGAAAAACAAAACCCCAAAATGACAAACCAACTAGATCCAACTAGATGTACAAACCTAAGGTACGAAAAGCATCTCTATGTGATAATTGAGTCAATATAATGACATAAATGTTATCCTTGTTGAAATGAATTTGGTACTCGAGCCGATATGAATCTAAGACCTAAAGTTACCTACAAAATACCTGAATACTGCATACCCACCAACATGAGTGTGTAAGGTGTAATCAAAATCAAATAGGATACCACCATTAGTTCATTTCACTAATTTATTTATGAAAATAATTATTCTAATTTGAAAACAGGTTTTAGAAAATGTGTATTTTTCATTTTCACTTTATAATCATTAGAGAAAATATTTTTCAAAACAGGTAGTTCCTAAAAGATCCCCAATATGAAACTATTTCATGAAATTGGGATTATTTCAAAACACATCCAATTCCAAGGTCACCCAAAACATTATCTCAATAAATAACCTTTTGAAAATAAACCCACATAATGTTTCAAAATATTCAGAAATACTCTTTTTAAATAAATAATACCATTTAAAAACAATTTCCCAATTTTTCCCTTGAAATCTTATATGTGTCCTACTCAAAGTACGGAAGGAAACGAGAGAAAAAATAGATATCAACATGAGAAAAAAAGATCATAAATAATTCCACTAAAATTATTGAATAAAACTAGTCAATGACATCACTAAGAAATATAGGATCACATTCGAAACAAGTCTATAAAAGTAATATACTATACACATGAAAAAATGTAAATAAAAGTTGCATAACACATATATATAACATGAGGTAACACCATGAGGACTAATGGAATTTCATAAGGCAAAAAAACAAGGACCTTTCTATTATAATGGTAACAGTCACATATCAATAAACTAAATCCCTCTGTGAAGTATTCTTAGGGATCAACCACAAAGCTAGGTGTTATGTACAACTAAGGGGGTTAGATAGTGAACAAAACTCAACAATCCCAGCAATTTCCCACAATTTTTCACTTAGAAACCTTATTATCCTAATTGGATAATAATATATTTATTCCATGAACAATAATTTTATCACATGAAAATAATAGGTACCTAGGGATTACACCACAATCCCGCCCTTATCAACTCCCATATTACCCCCAAAGTGATCCCCAACACACATTAAAAGCATGATTCACATAGCTACACATCCATCACATGGATTAGAACAACATCAAAGAAAAAAATGGGAATCAATAAGGATAGAATCCACAATCGACACATCACACGGTGACAATCAGGCATTCACATTTATAAATATAACATATAAATTTGGGAATCCCTTTTTTCAAAACAACATGGAATTTAAATAAAATTCCAAAACAAACAATAATCAAGAGAATGTACAACTACATAACCTTAGAGAAATTATATTTCCCTTTATAACTTTAATCCACCCCTTTAAACATGAAATTGCTCTTTTAACACAAAAGAAAACCAACTGTGGAAAACTTGTTTTTATTAAAACACAAAAATGGTGTGATTATTAAATAAAATTAACCTGGGAATTTTATGAAACATGGGGAGTGTATAAAATACCATTTCACATCATGATACCCTCCGATAATGAAATTCAACCCATTTACCACATGAAAATCGATCAAAGTACATGGAAGATTTATCAAAACTACCATAGATTGTCTTAACCTTGATTATCTTGGCCAAATTCGGATTTATAAACCAAAGAAATAATGAAACTCATTAATAAATGAAAATGAAATGGAAACACCTACCTCAAATGACAGAACCCTTTCACATTTGATGAAATCCACCCAAAAGGGAATCCTACTATGGCTCACATCAACTAAAAACCAAAAACCAAAATTCCTAAAAACCCTAACAAATATATTTGGCTAAATAAGACCCCAATGATTATAGGTATTATAGAAAAATAGATAATCCAATAGAAATATAACATATAAGCTCATGCATCTTGATCCAAATAAAGAACCTCTAATGAACGACTCCAAAATCACTCGGATAAGATTATAATGAGAGGAGGTTTTTGTGAGGCACCATGCCCTAGTTGTTTATCTCGGGTGTAATAGGGTGCATGCCCTGATTAAAAAAGAGAGAAAAGACAAAAATAACATGATTTTTGTTAGGCCACATGCTAATCCGACATAGTTTTACAAAACATATATAAACCATGAGTATATCTACTATTAAGTGTTTTAATGTCTTTAAAATTGGGTTTCATGGTTACATAATCATGCACACTAACCGTGACCTCCACATAGATCCACTTAACAAGGTGCAAAAATTTCCCAAGGTATCGTGCATAGTTTAAAAACAATACATCACTAACATGAACCCTAATAGAGAATCCAAAACTCCAAATTCAAACCCATAAAAACACCAAACTCAAGACAAAAAGAAACCACAAGACTACTACAATTAAATTGAAACCCCATGGTTTCACAAGATAAAACCATGTTACCCTTTGTTATCAAAAGTTATGTTGGTAACAATGATATTTACTCCACTTTGAAGAAATCCTCCCATGACTTGTATTTAAAATAGAAATATTGAATTGAATGGTAAATCTATAATTAAATCTTTTCATTTATATCTAAAAAATTATTCATCTCTTTAATAAGACATAAAACTACCAAGTAGATTTGGGAGAAGATTAAGAAAATGTATGATATATATATGAATATTAATGAGGGAACAATTTATATATGCAGAGCTATGTTTAAAGACATATTGATGACTGAGGATGAAAATAAAGATGACTGCATTAAAATGTATAATGAGATAGTAAGTGATATTAGATAATTTGGTGATAATTTGGAATATTTGACTATTTTCATGAAGATGATGAGGAATTTACCCTATATATTTATTCCAAATATATCAATCCTGATGAAAATAGGAGACTTATCCCTTAATGGTTTTCAAAAAACTCTACTGAATTATTAAATAATGAAATCACATGTGTTCAAAAAGTTAGTTAACAAATATGTGGAATTCCAAAACAAGAAAGAACAAAAAATTATGGAGAAGAATGTTAAATAAAATTAACTTTCATAATGATATGATAAAATAAGTGAATATAATAAGAAATTCATGGCGTTTATCTCTAAAAAAATAGAAGAATGAGAGACAAATAAAATTTATGCAACCTAATAAATTCATTAGTTCTGAAGGAATTTTGAGTTTTTAATTGACTTCTAAAAAAATAAATATATTGAGGTTGAAAGTGATTATGTGGAAAATCACTTGTCTAAAAAACTAGTGTGAATCATGAAAAGTGATCATAGAAAGAAGAATAAGTATTCATAAAAATTCAAGAGAAATTTTATGATGAGTATAGAAGATGATGTTTCATAAAAATGAAGTGAGTTGGAAGATAAAAGTGTATCTTAGAATAAAAAAAATCATATCATAGTTTATGAAGCATAAAGTAACTTCATGAAGTGATGAGTACGAAAATAAGTGGCACTAATTACATAATGATATCTAAACCTGAATAATATCTTAATAAAAAAACCCCAATCCCATGAAAATATTCAAGTGACTATAAAAGGATTTAATAAATGATTATGGGAAGGATAATGTATTCAATGTGTAAATTAATGATTTCAAGGTGGTGATTTAATAACAAGATAATATTCTCAAGGACTATAAATTAAATATTTTCCTCAAAAAACAGAACTAGGTGTGGCATATTGAAAGCATCTTAAAGTTTAAAAATTTTAAATACTGTCAAAGAAAACCTCCATTTTTCTTTTATTAGTTGTGTCAGGAAACTCATTCATGTTGACATTATTAATCATATAATGATATATAAGATTAATCTTAATCACAAGGTTCCACCATCCAACTCACATTTCATTTGGTTACTCATGAAGAAAATCCTTCCAATATCTATCAAATTTTTTTAACACAAATACTACTGGTTCAATCTATTTAAATAAACCAAATAGTATTGTGTGAGAAATAATATTCATATTGATTTATCATATAATCATGAAAAATCCTTCATAGTATGTATAAATCATGACACTTTGTTTTCAATCTATTACACTTTAGGATCAACCAAGGTAATCCATGGTTATAATCTATTCAATTACATCATAATGGTTTTTAGTGTGAATTGTCCTAAGAATATCCCCTAGTAATGAAAACCATGTGTGCGATAAGGGAAAACTCACCGTGAATGAGAATTATTGTTGATATATACTTTATGTAACAAATCATCATGGTCTTCCATCCTACCCACACTTGACCCAACTCACTAAAAGGACCTAATGGAATTCCTGATTTGCATGGGATAGAAACTAGTTTTTGGGTATAATAATAATCCCATTCAAAAATGTTTCACCCAAAAAGATTTAAACAAAAAAGAAAAAATATAAACACAACATTCAAATAAAATAAACATGCCAAATAATTAATAACCAACTAGATTGATCCATAACATTTTCATATACACAATACAAAATAAAGATACATCAAGTAATTCATTAAAAATACACAAAAAACCAAATATTGTAGACAAACTTGAGCTGAGTCTAAACTATCTCCATGAAACTTTTAGTTGGTCACCAACTTCCAACACTCCATACTCTGTTCATAATGAACTAGAAGATAATGCACTGAAAACCTAAAACCTAAAATATACAGGCATGAGCTAAAAATCCTTGGAGGTCACCACAATCCATAAAAACTATGAAATTATTTTTTTAGGATAATTTATCATTATAAGATTGAAAATAAACTAAAAATTAATATTTTCTCATTTAACTTTATAGAAATAAATTAATTTCATCACATCTCTCAAAAAAATATCATTTTTTCCAAAATTGAGCACACATGTTTTGATAAAAAATCCACCAACTTAATCCATTTCCAAATCATTCCTCCTATTAACAATTCTTAAAAACAACCCACTAGTTTTATTTAAATAGAAATAATCACTTTAAAAAATTTATCAAGCGAATCCATATAAAATAACCCATTTTTAATCCTCCATAAATAACTCACACAAGTGCCATTAATTTTAAAATGGTTTTACAAACACCATTATAAATTAATTTCTTAAATAATAGACCCAAACCACATATGGTTCAAACATAACCAAGTAGGAACCAAAAATCACATGACATATATAAAAATTAAATAAAGAATGGTGTCATAGTAATGAAATTAAAAAAATTATACAATAATCAATATATAAAGATCCCATCAATCACTAACTAAGAATCACACAATCAAATGTGTCTTGAGATATAACCAAATTTAACTAATGTATAGTTTTCTTAAAATCCCTTAAAATGGAGCAACATTGTGAAGTATGTTGTGCCCAAAAAACAACTCATCTGACTAGATTGAAACAACACCATAAGAATGGAAAACCACATCTACCCATTATTTATGATAGAGGATTTACTAGTAGAGTTTAGTTTTCTATTGTTACTAAGATTTAGAATCCCACCTTGAATCTAGGTTCCCATGACCAATAGAGAAAATGAGAAATAGGAAAAAAAGATAGGTTTAACCCACAAGAAATAACTATAGCTACTCTCACCCCAAACACCTAATGATGAAAATCCCCATACAAATAAAATACACCCGTAATAGTGCAAGAACATTCTCACTCAAGGGGATAAACAACATCATATAGTGATCATGTATCTACTCAAGGGATAAAAACCACAAGGGTCCATTAAGGGATGTCTTTCACAGACACCATTTTAATAGTAATGTTCCTATTGGGCCTTTAACATGAAAACATTACTCAAAATTCTAATCCCTTTCATTTTCTATAAAACATCATTTTTAGTTCAATAGAAAACGGTCACGGAATCAAAGAATTTCAAATACACCCATAAAACAAGGGTATTTCTCTTTGAAAGAAACAACAAGGCCAATGGTCATCCATATCCATAATATGTTTTTAATATAATCCTTTAAGTAATTTAAAAAAGGTTAAATCACACATAAATTTTAAATATTCTTTTTAAATTCCTTAAAGAACCCCTTCATGACTCACTTTGAGGCCAACACGTCGCTCTAAAATCGAATTCCATTCAAAAAAATTCACTCATAGAAAAATAAAAATCATAAAAACCCCATAGATCAACATGAAAACAAATTAAAATGGAAATAAATAATTTTAGAAGAATATTATTGTAATAAAAATTTCCATTTTAAACATTAAAACATGAAATTCGCATGAAAAAACAACTATACCAAGATAAAAACACAATGAAACGATTTTGAAATATCACAAGTATATGAAATATAATTACATATTCACTAAAAAATAATTTAGAAAGAACAATCAAAATTATAATTCAAAATGGAAATAATTTCACAAAAATATATACCTCAATGAGATAATAAAAAATATGGAGAGTCTTGGGACATATTTCCCTCAATGGGGACTATACCCACAAGAGTAAAAACATTGTATACAAAACCTAGACACTAAAAACCACATAAATAGATCCAGTTGATACACTAAAATCAAAAAATAGAGATCTAGGGTTCATGGAGAAAGAAAAATCCAAGATAATAAATGGAAAAAAAGTAATAAGTTGTAAATAAATGAATAACATATCAAAAAAAATTCTTGTAAATCATTAAAATAATGAAAATTATCCATGTTTGATGAGGTTGGAGCTCCTCTTTACGCTCCAAATGGTTACACAACTTGTATGGGAGATAAGGGGGTGAAACCCCTCTTAATTTGAGATGGAAAACATAATTAATCGAATTTATTAATGCCTAGAAAAATCCTATGGTTTGGCTACATAATTAGGAATACTATGTGCCAACTCTGTAGGAATCACTGCCTCCCAAAGACATAAGTTGCACAGTTTCTCCTTGGGAAATGCTTGACATGGAAAATATGTGCACCTCGCCTAGAAAAATCCAAGACCCCACATGATCGCAGGGTAGCTTAACACATTTTTGTAAACAATTTGGAATTTTTACAAAATGAATATGTCAAAGTGAGAGGCCCACCCGTGTGGGAACTTCGCGGTTAGTACATACAATGCAGGCTAACCATTATACTCTCAAAAACAATCCAAAATGTTAATTTTTAAACCTCCACCAACCAAAACTCAAATCCATCAATGTAAATATAAAATCATATAAAAGAAACCACACTATGAAACAGGGGTCTCCCAAACAACCTATCATGTTCCTTTCATCCCCTAGAAAGACCATGGTTGAATGATAAGGAAAGAGAAGACATAAGCGCCCAAGATGAAATAACCCAAAATTATTGATCTTGATCTCGAACCCTCAAAACCAAAAACTATTGTCCTCAAAATGATCAAACTGATCAACCACAAAACTAATAAATTTCTCTAGTAACTAAAATTCATAACTTATACATGGAATCCAAAATAGCATGAGAGACCTACCATGATCTCACAAAATTTATAATTCCTATAACACAGAGTAACCAATGAAAATTACCATGATATGAATCCTTGAACAATTAATAAATCATTATATAAACAAACTCCCAACCATAAAAAACCTGAAAATAATGAGACGATCCCTTACATATGTCCACAAAAAACGTAGATAACCTAGGTTTGAATCCTAGATAACCCTCACATGGTGCATCTGAAACAGCCACATCCAAACAGAAGCTAGTATACCAAACTGAAATGGAGGAACACACACCCTGTTTAACATATCATTCACTAAACAACATTCTCATTCCCATGAAATGAACACCTCAAAGGCTCAACGAGGAAAAATGAGTGAACAATACTCTATATTAATGTCATTCCAGACAATTAGGTTCAAAGAATGGTGATTACAACCAACCAAAAAGAACCCCAATAAAGAGGTATAAGGGGAAATAATTCCACAAATTAACAAGGAATTACATAAAATAGCATTTAAACTGACAATAAAAACAACATAAAATGTATTCATACACAAAAAACTAACTACCAAAGCCAAACCACCCAAAACAAAGATCGTGACTATAACAGCCTGAATCCATGATTCTGGGTTCAACACATAAAATACTCAATATATTTATATAAAATAAAAGAAAAAAATTCAAAACACTTAATAAAATCAAGGAACTTTTCCAACCAATATTTTTAGAGAATTGGATAGGAACGTATATATTTTCATAGTTGTAAGAAAATAAAATAAAATATCTACTTTTCAATGTGTATGATTACTCCGTAATTAACATAATTCCATCATTGATCTTCAATGATACCTATGAAAATAATTTTAAAACATCAGATGCGAAATAAATTTCCCAATTTGGGGTTTTAAAATCAGTAAAATACCTATTATGAAATCTACTTTTTAAATAATTAAAATAATAATAATATAATAATTTTTGGATAATAATGTTTAAAATACCTTTATAAATACCATTTTAAAATATCATTTTAAAATTTTAAACTA
The DNA here is from genome assembly GCA_963277665.1 of Viscum album. Classification (NCBI taxonomy): domain Eukaryota; kingdom Viridiplantae; phylum Streptophyta; class Magnoliopsida; order Santalales; family Viscaceae; genus Viscum; species Viscum album. Next base: position 1,016,305,401 of record OY728153.1, on the reverse strand, counting down.
TTAAAATAATAAAACACTTTTAAAATACATACAATAAAAAAATTAAAAATTATCCACTAATTTTTTAGAAAAAAAAAAGAAATCTTTTGAAGGAATGATATTGGGGGAACTGAAACCATTGAAGGTTGTCTTTGGCCTATCCACTTACTAAGGGATGTTTTTACTCCCCAATTACATACCATATTTACAATTTCCTAGTTTTTAATTTTATAAAAAATTATTTTTAAGATGTCCTTAGTTATATAAACACTTTCACTAGAGTTTTTACATTAAAAACATGACAATATATTTACATATAAAAAAACTTCACTCATATCTTCATAAAAAACAACTAATAAATTAGAGAAACTAAATATATTATATTTTAGAAATTTCATAACACAAAAAATTTGAATGAAAAAATCATTAACATTCATGTGTAGAAATTTCATTAACATAACTCCCAAAAACCATTTATGAAATTCGTTTTCGTCAAAAAATATAATTTACTAAATAGACATACATAAACTAGTTCATGTAATATAAATGCATGACAAGACATTTGTTATTGATGATTTCTATATCTTATATTACTTTGGAAATTCATGTTTTTTCATGAACTTTCACACATAAAATAATAGTTTTTATTAAATAAAACATACAATAAATAATAAAAAAAATGATAACAGAAAGAAAAAACATTTATTTAAACTCAAGATAATTAAATAATAACCCTTAAAAAACTTTTTGTAGATAAAAAATATACATAAATTTATAAATTTCTTTAATTATAAGTGCATAAGTAAAATGAAAATTATTTTAATAAAATAATTTTGAAAGAAATGAAATTACATAAGATTTTCATAATCTTAATCAAACTCAAACCCCCACAAGGGTTTCTTTTGAAAATAAAAATAACATATATTTTTATTCATTTGAAATATATAGAATGGAATATCTTAAAATAGAACAAATGAATTCCATTTCAAATAATTAAATACCTGAAGAATATTTATTTCCCTTTGAAATATAAATTTTAAATGTTTCATTAGTATTTTAAATTAAAAATAATTAAATATTTTACAATAATACCATAATATTACAAAATTAAATCCATTATTGTAATGAAATAGTAATATAAATAAATATTTAAAATAAATTTTCCCCTTAAAAAATTATAAATATTACGATTTATGAGTATAGATTTTGAAAATAGAATCATTATGATAATATAATTTTGTAAAAAATATAAAAAATATATCATTTCCCTAATAAATATCACAATACTAATTTAAAAATATAATATTATGTATATACACATAAATTTTAAAAATAAATAATGAAATCTATTACCTTAATTGATTAACAAATAAATAAATCGGTCCTTGGATATCTTAGTGTGACGGTGGAATATATGAAAGGAAGGGATTTGTCTCCTTTTATAGGAAAAAATTGTTCTTACTGTATACTATTTAAACTGTATATATTATTTAAATCTGTTGAGGGGGTTAAAATGATGGTTTTTTTGAATATTCTGTTCGATTTGTGGGATTATTAAGATATATAATGGAAGATATAATTTTGTTTTAAAATTATAGCAACATATATACTTATTTTATACACTTTTTCTTGGGAATGAGAAACCATATGATTCTATAAGATTCTTAGGCATCCAAAAATCGACGTTTGATGATTTGAAAAAATAGAATTCATACCACCATTTAGTTCCCTACATTCAATATAGTAGAGATAAATTTTTTATATGTCATTGACAGTTATATGCTGGAATTATAGTATAAACATGAAAATCAGATGTAGATATGGATTGAATGTATTATCTACCTCTTTAAGAAAAACAATCAACATAAACACATAAAATGAAACAAAATAGATTGGAAATGTTGATAAGGGTATTCAAATATACATTAAAATTAATACCAGTGTTTAAAATCAATAGTGAATGGTATAAAAAATTCAAACAAAGACCATAATGGGAACTCCAACAGCAAACGAAGAAGAAATTGAATGAAGTCATCAAATGAGATATTTAATACACCTAAAAATGAATCTAAATACAAGATTCAGATACACAAAAACAGCTACCTCCCACGATTGAGGAAGATCTAAGATCTAACCCTTAGATCTAGATCACAATTCTTTAAAACCCTTTGATTTTTCTTGGTCATCACAGTTTAGCAGTCAATATCCTTCCTCATCCATGGTCGAGACATCCAGATGATGACATACCTACGGTCTAACCCATATCCTAACTCAGCTTCGACTTCCTCAACTTCAGCTCCTCCTAAAAAATCCTCCTGCGATGCGGCTCGGTCACTCAATCGACATCTATACCAACTCCCACAAACTCTTTCAGTTTCCACTAAATAATCTATATCTTTTTTCAATACCCGAGTATATTGTTTTATTTGTTCATTTATAATAATAATAATTATTATTTATTTAACTTATTTAATAAAATTTTATTGATATATAAATATTATCATAATTTATATATATATATATAATATTTTAAATTCATCATTTTTAAATGTAAATAAATTTATAGAAATTATAAATTATGTATTCCTTAAAAATAATATATATTTTAAAATAAAATTTATTGATTTTGAATATACTAAAATTTTATTAATTAATATTTTCCTAATTTCATTTATTTAATATATTTAAAGGATATTATGTTTAATTATTATTTTCATCATTTTTATTTAATTTTTATTGTTATCATAATCTTATTGAATTTATATTTTGGTTTATCATTTCATAATTCTAAAATTATATAAAATTATGTTATAATTTTCATGATTTATTATATTTATCATTTTATAGTATATTACCTTTTAATAAAAGAATAATATATTTAACTATTCTTATATATACATTATTAAAAATTTCATTGTTATAATTAATTTATATAAATATATGTACTTTTTAGATATAAATCATTTTTAAGAGCATCATTAGATTTCCGATAATTTATTAATTAAAATGTAATATTATTTCAAAAATAATAAAACCACATTTGGAAAAGTAGTATTTCATAATTTAAAATATTAATTTAATAATAATATAAATTTCAAAAAATCATGAATTAATTTAATATTATATTATATAATGTTCAATATTTAACTTAGTAAATCAAATCTTATTTTGTACATTAATTATTCAGTTAAATAAAATATTTATAAAAGAAAAATTAAGCGTATATTTTCAGTGGTGTTATATTCTCTCCCCATTTAATGACTTGTGCCCTCCCAATTTTTTCTTTGGACATTATAAAATTCTAAATTTCTATCTTAAAATTTAAGAAAAGTTAAAACATCTAAGGGAGAAAAATTATCTAAAAAAACCTATCGCCTATATTTTGTTTTCCTCCAAAGAAAACATCTAATATCCAAAGTTGTCTAAAATGTTTCTTTGAAAACAACTATAATTCCCTGAAGATGCTCTTATGGGTTCACCATATAAAATTTTTTCTTTTTTTTAAAGTGACTAAACAAATATAAAAAACTTAATACGATCTAGGAACTTTTCCAATCGAGGTTATGGATAATTAGACAAGAAAATACATATTTTCATAGTTAAAATAAAATAGAACAAAATTTCAACTTCACTACACATATTTTAACTCTTTAAGTGGCATCATCCATCTTATAACATCTATGATAAATGTGAAATTCATTTTAAAACATGGTATGAGCATTAAATTTCCTAGTAAGGGGTTTTAAAATTAGTTAAATACATTTTATGGAATCTCCTTCTATAGTAATTTTAGAAAAATACATTGGAACATTTTTTAGATAATAATTTAAAAAATACCATTATAAATATCATATGAAAATACTATTGATATTAATTACACCTTTATAATACTATTAAGATTTGAAAATAAATTCCCTCACAAATTTATTTAAAAATAATATTGTGATTTTTCTGAAAATAATATGAATGCTTTTTAAAACAAAGAATTAAGGCCATTTGAAATAATAAGTCTATCATGGGCCCACTCAAATAACTAGAAATGGATTCACTACCCAATTCCTCACCGTATTTACAATGTTCAAGTGCATAATATATAAAAAAACATTTTTATGTTTCCCTTACATATATAAACACTTTCACAGGAGTTTTTACATTACAAACATGACAACATGTTTACATATAAATAAATTAACTTATATTTTTCAAATAAAACTACTAATATATTAGAGAAAATGAATATCTACTCTTTATGAAATTTTCTAACACATGAAATTTCAATGAAAGAATAATTAACCATCATGTGTTGAAATTTCTTTCACATTACTCACAAAAACCATTTTGAAAGTAGTTTCCTACATAAATATAATTTATTAAATACACATACATAAAATATTTCATGTAACATAAATTCAAGATATGTCATGTGTTATATATGACCATCATATCTTATATTCCATGTGACATTCATGGTTGTTCATGCACATGCACACATAAAATGATATTTATTTAAAACACTTACATTAAATAATAAACATAAAATGATAACATAAATAATTAACATTAATTTAATCTAAATAGAAAAAAATAATAACCCTTAGAAACCAATTTTAAATTGAAATATATATATATATATATATAAATGGGTACCATTCTTATATTTAATTTGTATAAGTAAAATCAATGATATTTTATAAAAACTAATTTCGAAAAAATAACTTTCCTTAATATTTTCATAATCATAAACAAACTCAAACCCCCACAAGGGTTTATTTTAAAAGTAAAAATAACATATATTATTATTAATTTAAAATATATATAATGGAGGATCTTAAAAGAGAAAAAATAAATTCTATTTCAACTAAATAAATACCAGAAAAAATATTTATTTCCCTTTTCCATTTAAATTTCGAAGAGTATATTAATATTTTAAATTACAAATAAGTAAATCCATAACAATAATACCATAATATTAAAAAATTTATTACATTAATAAAATATTGATTAAAATAAATATAAAAATAGTTTTCCCCTTATAAAATTATAAATCTTAAGATTTATGTCTATAGATTTTGAAAATAGAATCATTTTGAATATATAGTTTTAAAAACAATATGAAGATTAAAGCATTTCCCATAAAAAAATCATAAAACTAATGCAAAAAAATGTTATGAGCATACACTTAAATCATCAAAATAACAATTAAAACACCATTACCTTAATTTATCAACAAATATAGAATTGGGTCCATGGTTTTCTAAGAAAGAGGGTGGTATATATGAAAGGAAGGGATATATCTTCTTTTTTAGGCACAAATTGGTCCTACTGTATAATATTTATACTGTATATTTTATTTCAATTTGTTTAGGTGTTTTAAATGATAGTTGTTTTTGGATTTTCTATTAGATTATTTTCAATCTGAGTGTTACACTAAATATATCATATTTTAAACAATAGAAACATATAAAATATTTTATACAATTCATCATGGGAATGGGAAACCAAATGAATCCAGTAGATTCTACGGCACTGAAAAATCAAAGTTTGAACATATATAAAATTGAATTCAAACAAAATTTATTTCTCAACATTTAATTTCATTGATATATATATATATATCATTTATAGTTATAGGTTGTAATTTCCAAATAAAAATAAAAATCAGATGCATAAATGGATTAAAAATAGGATATGGTTCTTCAAGAAGCATCAATTGATGACCATTCACAAAATAAACCAAAAAAGATCAGAAATATTTACAAAGTTATAAAAAATGCTTCCAAAGTAATACCGGTCTTTAATCTCAATATCAAAAGCTTTAAGAAAATTTAAACAATGAAAAAAAATGGAAACTAAAACTGTAAATGTAATGACCCGACTCCAGAAGCTTAGAGTTGGTGCATTGTTTTAATATATTGGCATGATTAAAAGGAATCAAATCCCCATGGATTGATCAGTTCAGTAATATTAAAGAAACTTGATACATACATTCAACCTATTTTAAATTTTTAAAGGAAACAAAATATGATACATAACATAAGCTAATAAATTGAATCCTTGAATACTCAATAAATGATCTCTTCTTCTAAATCTGGGGAAGGTAAAACAAATGAAAGGGGTGTGCTCAAATTCTTAGTAATTGTTAGGGAAAACGGTGGAAGATAACATAACCATAAATATTAGTCATGGTGAATGATTAAAATACATTCCTTTAAAATTAAATATGAACAATTAATGGAAGGAATGAGAGATGTATAAATAATTATGTAATAAATCAAAATCACAAGTATTCTACTAGATGAACTACTACATGAACCATAAATGATATTTTTATAATGAGGGAATGCATAATTTGGGACATCATGATCATACTGTAAATACCACATGCCAAGACCATAAATAATCACTTTTTCGTGGTCTTATGTAAAGACAATAGTTTGTCTCATAAGACCTACTGATGAACCAAGGGGCTATAGAGGGCCCCACCTGATAGGTACTATGGCTAATTCATTCCAATTATGAATAGGGATAATGAAAAAAATATACATTCATATAGAAACTAACATTTGGAATGTAAATAACATTCTCCATGCATTAATCATAAACATTAACCACTCAGAGAAATGTGGTGAATGGTTTCAAGATAGCACATCTAGTATAAAACTAATCATAAATCATTCAATAAAACATTCAGGATGTTATAATAGTATATAGACGTCAATCAAGTACAATATTCAACCAAGGATGTCGACATGTATAAAGATACTTTTAAATGACAACATTTAAAAATCCTTGAGCAAATAATCATTAATCATTCTATAGTTCCCCATATAACCATGAAACATTCAAATAATAATCCCTATGAATATTATGAGAATACGGAGAATAGTGATATGATATACCAAAGGGAAGTGCATACACCACAATTAAGGAAAAAGTGGTGAAAGGCATATATCTCATAAAAGTTAAATTGAGATGAGAAAACTCGTTTTTACTTTGGAAAGAAGGGTTCTTCTGGAAAATCATTATTATTTGTCATGAAATCAGATTTGTAAACATTTAAATCTAATAAAAGAAGAAGCAAGAACATTTAAATTGTATATTTCTCTTAAATTATGTCCCACTGAACTGAAATCATATAAAAAGGTCTTTGAAAGAAGCTTTAGAAGTAAAATAGTTTAGTGTTGTTTTAGGAAAATATTAAAGATATTTTAAAACAAAAAGGTATGTTTGCTTTTATAATACCATAAATGAACCAAGAAGTATTTTCATGATAAAATGTTTTCTTTTACAAAAATTATAATGACCTAAAATATATTATATATTACACTTGAAAATAGGTAAGAATTAGAGAACTTCCCTTTTATTAGGAAGAATTTTTGAAAGATACTTTTAAAACACATAACTCTCTATAAGTGAAAGTAGGATTTGGGTTGGTAAAAATATATAAACAATTCATACAAAATTTATTAGTAGTATATAAAAAATAAAAATAGTATCATTGAAGTGACTATAGAATAAGACCAACCCGATTGAAAATGGAGGTTCAGGTAGATTACACACAAAAATTTAAAATAAATTGAATCATATGGCCCAAAATTAATAATAATAAATGATAAATTCATTGTCTTGAAAATAAATAGATTCATTATGTGAAACATCAATGGAAATTATAAATAAACCATAAACAATTTTTATTAGTGAATATGGAATATCTCACAAAAATGGGAGTGAGACGCAAAAAAAACATACATTAAGTCTGAATGTGTTCCCATCTTGATCTTAAGGAAATGGAATAAGAGATTATATTTATTAAAAAATTAATTCAAAAAATATTTTACATTTATTTATTTTATCATAATTTTATTATGTTTATTTTTTCTTCATTAATTATTTATATGATTGAATTTCATCATTCCTGAGTGTTTGTTTCCTTGATCACCCTAATAGGTTGACTTGTTTTTATGTAATAGAGTTCATGAAGAATGGATTTAAATCTAAAAAATTAAAATTAATTATTATCTATGAACAAAAAAATATTTCATGGTCATTTCTATCATTTGGTTACATATCATGAGGACGAATCATTTGATGAAATATTAATGGCAATCACTTATATTATCTAAGCGGTATATAGATTATTAAGAACTAGTTTGGTCATATGATTTAATATTATGTAAATATATTGGTTATTAAATATTAAATAGGATACAATACATGTATTATAGTATTTTTCAACCACATAAATGGTTTCATTACCAGTAATAAAGGATAAATTGAACAACAAAATGTTGTCTTCTATGAAGGTTGTAAATTGGAACATCAAGGATAATGATTTCATTTATAAAATAACAGAGAGTGAGAAAGAATGTTGATGATGGTTCTTCCATTATCATGATATAATTACAGTATATTAATGATATTGGATTTATCATGGCCATTTTGATAAAGGAGGTGAGGATAAGTTAACAATATCAAGGAACTTGTAACAAAAATGAATGAAATAAAATGTGAATTTACCTCTTGAATCAAACTCCTTGAGAATCTCTTAAAGGAAAGGGGTTTAGATCTTTTGAAAAGACCAATATCTTATTGGACGTTGGTAGTGACTAGAGAAGTGTATTTGGGCCTAAAAATGAGGATCTTAAAGGCTTATAGGAGTGAGGAGAAGAGGGATTGAGGTGGGTGGGTATATTGTTGGAGAGGAGAGGATTTTGAATATATTATTCCTTATTTTATTATTTCCAAAAAGACAACAAATACTGTTGTTTCATAAGACCCCTAATTGTGATATGTTCATGTGATTTTAAACCAAGTTGCATTAAATTTCTCATTATGTCATAAATAGTGTATTTAATGGATAATTTGTATATATGGTATTTTACCGTATTTCACTATTCATCAAAAATTCGAGTACTTCAAAAAATTCCTAAAAATTAACCCAAAACATTTTTTAATGTTTAGAAATAAAAAATGAAATTCATTTTTCGAAATTAATTTTCAAAATATTTTGAATTTAATTTTTATATTAAATCATCATTTATTCCAAAAAAAAACAACTTTAAAACTATAACTCATTTTATAAAACATTCAAAAATTAATCAAGGTCCCATAAATTTATCTTATAACCATAATAAAATAAAGTAAAAATTTATGAATACATTTTATAAAAATAAATATTCATTTTAAATTATTAAATTAATCATAAAATTGTAATTAAAATATTTATGACATGCAAAAATAACAATACTTATACTATGATAATTTTATCACCTTTAAGATGTCTAAATAGTATTTATACATTTATGGGGGAATTTTATATTTTTTGGAAATTTATTATTAATTATTATTCATTATTATTCATAAGGGTGTGTTACTATTCATAAGGGTATTTTACTATTCACCAAAAAAATTTTGTTTCTCTTATCAAACTCTAAATATCATACTGAATAAAACTGTGAGTGTCAATTTATTAAAATCTAATCATTGTGGTGGAAAAATTATTTTTACATGGCTAGGTTATTAGAAAGTGGTGTTTTTAGAGACTCAGTGTTTCATTAATTCTATATTAAATCTATTTGTGAATTTTTCAGGTGTTACATTATCCCCGTCGTACAAATCTTTTGTCCAATAAATTTAAAATTGAACATTGAAAGCTAATTATTAATACTTAAATATTCCCTTATGGGAAACCCACATCAATAATATGGTTAAAATATCCTATTAATAAGAATAAAGGTAAATGCATTGGTTACTACAAAACAGTGCATTCTAATTAGACAACAAGGCCAGGGAAGAATAATAAAACCACCATGTAGTGACATTAAATGCTTAAAACCCATAAAATGATTGTCTTTAACCTTTTTGTAAATGATTAAAAAATCCAAAATTTAGTGATTCAACACATTTTAATGAAGGTCTATAAATTTCGAATATGAATTTATCATTAACCAATAATCAATAAGAATCTTCTCTAAAATTCACATTCCAAACATTTGAATAACTTCTTCATGTATGCTCTTGAAAGATAGAAATAGCATGAATTAACATGAAAACCATATTGGAAACATGCATTCCTCTGTATTCTTTATGTAAGATACATGTTGTTAGATATATTCCTTAAATCCAAAATTGTTATAAACTCCATCGATGATATCATGGACCACATCTCGACAAGTCAATAATCAGTTCCATGGCAGTCAGTACTTAGCTGAATCAATAGTTTTGTCATTATTATCTTAACATCGTATATATATATTATGGGTTGACTTTCCCCCAATCTTGTTTTTTATAAAAAGATTAACTATATACGAAATCAAATTTTCTTTTATACCATTCATCATATGAACTCAAATCCTTAATGAAATATTACTATAATACAATCCTTATATATCTCATAATTCACTTAACCAGCACATTACTAAAAAAATATTCAAATGCAATGATTTTAGACTAGGAAAATTAATTATTCTACATCATCTACAATAGCAACATAACATGATCATGATTTAAAATCATCATTTGGGTATATTCCTTCGATTCTAGGGATATTGATTCGCATAGTTTCCCATCTCCGTGTAGTTGAAGCATTGTATAATGAAAACCACTTTCTTACCCTTGCAATCATGAACTCAGTGTCCTTTTTCTCCATACTTATAGCATACTCCCATTCCAATAATGAATTTCCCATAGTGATTCTTTCCACAGTTATCACATGTGGTAAAACACTTATTTCCCTTATTCCCTTTATCCTCATATTTCTATACCATCCTATGATTCTTTTTCTTCCCTTAAAATACATAGGACTCATAGAAGCCTTCACATACCTTGTTAACACATGATATTATTTCCTCATATAATGACGATACTTGGGAGACAATATTCCCCTGAAAAGATGGATTAAGACCATTAGAGATATGATCCCTCTTACTCTTCGCATCACGTGCATTGGTGAAGTTTTTATTCCTTCTAATAGATTCCATTTCTAATCAATTTCATATTACATATTAGATAAAAAATTATGAACTCTCTATAACACTAATCATTGTATAGAACATGGAATAGATTTAATCATCATAAATCATAAAACCATATTCTTTGGTTACATTAGGGGTATAAATAATTCCTAATGGTGGTTAAATTAAATGTGAATTATTGTAAGAATATCACATGGGAGTCCCAATCTCGGTGCCCATTAAGGCCCGTTGTCGGGTACCAGTATACCCCTGGTCAAACCCACAACTCTTTGTCAGAATTGTTACCTGGGTACTTTTGTTATAGAACCTTTCCCACATGTAGTATCCAAATAAGGATTTATTTTTTAGAAATATTCACATAATATATTCCATACCGAAAGTCCAGAACCTTCTATTATTTTTATCCTCAAAGCCTATCTTAGTGTTTGGTTCACTAATCTATATTTTCTAAGTCTACGTTCCATGTTTTATATTAAACTTCCTTTGATACCAACTATAACTCTCTGAATCAGGAAAATAAATACCGGTGCATTATTTTAAAACATTGGCTTAATTACAAGGAATAAAATATTGAAGGAATTATCATTTTAGTAGTCTTGAAGAAACTAGATACATACATGATACATCTATTACATTTTTAAAGGAAAAAAATATAATATATACTAAAAGGTAATAAACCAAATCCTTGACAAATTAATAAATGATCAATTTTTATTAAAATGGGGAAGAAAAAACAAATAAACTTGGTGAGATAAAAATCTCATTAAGGGTTATGTAATAAAGTGGAAGATAACATAAGCATAAATATTAGGCATGGAGAATGACAAAACACATGCCTTTAAAAATAAACTTGAACACATTATGGAAGGAATAAGAGCTGAATAAATAATTACATAATAAAATATAATCATGGGTATTCTACTAGAAAAATTACCAGATGAACCATCAATATTATTTTCATAATATGGAAATTCATAATGTGGGACATCGTAACCATACTGTCAAGGCCCCCTTCCAATACCATAAATAATCATTTTGTCAAGGCCTTGTGCCAAGACTATAGTTTCTCCCATGATACCTACTGAAGCACTAAGGGGATATAGTGGTCCCCACCTAACACTCACTATATCCAATCCACTCTTCTTATTAATTGGGATAAACCTAAATAATATATACATTAATATTGAAACTAACATATGAAATGTAAATATCTTTCCCCAGTCATTAAATATAAACATAATCAATTCGAAGAAATGTGGTGAATGGTTTCAAGATAGATAATTCACAGTAAAAATCATCATAAAACATTCAATAAAACATGTTGGTTGATATCATAGGATATTTACATCAATCAAGTACATGATTCAACCATGTATTTTGACATTGACAAAGATAATTTTAAATGAGACCATTGAAAAATCTTTGAATAAACAATCATAATCATTTGAAAGCTTCACATACCACCTTGAAACATTCAAATCATAATCCCTTAAAATATAATGAGAATAAAGAGACTATTGATAAGATATACCTATGGTATGTACATACACCACAATCAATGAATAAGTGGTGAACATGTCATATATCTCCTAAAAGATAAAGTGAGACGAGGAAAATATGTTTTTCATTGGAAAGAAGCTTTATTTTGAAAAATCATTTTTATTTGTCTTGAAATAAGATTTTTAAACATTTAAATCACATAAAATAAGATTTATGAACATTGACATTATATTTGAGGAATAAATTATGTCCCACTGAGTGAAATCATGCAAAAAGAGCATTTAAAGAAACTTTAAGAGTAAAACATTTTAGTAATGTTTTAGAAAAATAATAAAGATATTTTCAAATGTAAAGGTGTGTTTGATTTCATAGAACCATAAGACAAAAAATATGGTTTCTCATGATAAAATTTGTTCTTTTTAAAAAATTATAATGACTTAAAATATTTTACATAGTGCACTTGAAAATAGGTAAGAATATTAGAAGTTCCCTTTTATTAAGAAGACTTTTTGAAAGATCCTTTAAAAACGTATAACTCCCCATAAATGAAAGTTGGATTCTGGTTAGTAAAAATAAATATAACATTCAAACAGAATTTACGAGGATTACAAAAGAATAAATAAGAATTTCATTGAGGTGATTAATGAATAAGAGCAACCCGAATGAAAATGGAGGTTCAGGTAGATTATACTTAAAACATTGTAATCAATTGAATTGTATAGAAAATAATAATAATCATCAATGATAAATTTATTAACATGAAAATAAATATAATCATGATGTGAAAAATTAATTTGATGTATACATACAACATACACATGTAATATTTGGGAATATGGGATATCTCACAGAAATGGGAGTGAGATAAAAAAACCATATCTTAAGTCTGAATGTGTTCCCCTTTCGAACTTAGGGATCTAGAATATGAAATTAGAATTATTAATAACATAATTAAGAACCTATTATACATGTATTTATTTTTTCATAATTTTATGATGTTTATTTTTTCTTTATTGATTAGTTATAATATTTAATTTGTCATTCCGGAGTGTTTGTTTCCTAGATCTTCATAAACGGTTCACTTATTTTTATGTAATGCAGATCATGAAGAATGTATATAAATCTTAAAAATTGAAATAACATATTATTTAAGAAAATTATGAAATTTTAATGATTATTTATATCGTCTGGTTACATGTCCTGAGGATTAATCATTAAATAAAATATTAATGACATTTACTTAGATTATTTCAGCAGTATTTTGATTATTAGGAAATAGTTTTGCCATATAATTTTATATTATGTACATATACTAGTTCGTGAATATTTAATAGTTTATAATACATATATAATATTATGGTTCAATCATAAAAATGGTTTCATTAATAGTAGTGAATGAGAAATTGAAGAACGAAACTTCGTCATCCACGAAGGTTGTAAATTGGAACCTCACAGATGATGATTTGATTTATAAAATAAAAGAGACAGAGAAAAGGAATATTGATGATGGTTCTTCCATTTACATGATATAATTCAAGTATAAATATTATACTATAGTTATTATGGTCATTTGGATAGATGAGGTGAGGATAGGATAACTGTAGAAAGGAACATGAAATGAAAATTAAAGAAAAAAATGTGAATTTGCCTCTTGAATCCACCTCCTTGAGAATCTTTTAAAAGGAAGGGGTTTTGGTATTATGGCAAGACTAAGAGCTTAATGGAATTTGGGAATGACTAGTTAAGGGTATTAGGGAAGAAATTTTTGGAGCATCAGGTATTAGAGGAGTGAGGAGAAGAGGGAGTGGGGGGGGGGGGTTAGTGGAGGAGAGGGGGGAATTTTGAATATTTTATTCATTATTTTATTATTTCCAATAAGACAACAAATAGTGTAGTTGCATGTGACCCCAAATAGTGATATATTCATGTGATTTCAATCCAAGTAGACATACATAAATCCTGATGTCATAAATAGTGTATTTAACTAATAATTTGTTTATATGGCGTTTTACCATATTTCACTATTCATCAAAAATTTGAGTATTTCAGATAAATCACAAAAATTTACCCTATCCATTTGTCAACATGTAGAATTCAAATATGAAATCCATTTTTTGAAATTAATTTACTATATATTTTTTATTTTATTTTTAAATATGATAATAATTTATTCCAAAAAAACAACTGTAAAACTATAACTCATTTTGAAACACATTGAGAAATTAATCAAGGTCCCATAAATTATCTTATAAACATAAGAAATTAATGTAACAATTTAAGAATACATTTTATAAAAATATATTTCTATTTTAAATTAATAAATTAATCATAAAATTTTAATTAAAATATTTTTAACATGAGAAAAAAATACAAATACCTATACAATGATCATTTTTTACATTTAAGATATCGAAATTGTATTTCTTCATTACTATTAATAAGGGTTTGTTACTATTCATAAGGGTATGTTACTATTAACAAAAAATTAAAGTTTTTTTATGACACTCTAAATATCTTACAGAATGTAATCGTGTATGTTGGTTTTTAAAAATTCATATCATAGAGGTGGAATGTTTATGTTTACATGGCTAAGTTAAAAAATCATTGTTTTGTAGAGACTCTATGTTTCATTCATTATATATTAAATCTATATATAAAATTTTGGGGTGTTATATTATCCACTCCTTACAAAAATTTCATCCTCGAAATTTAAAATTGATCTTCAAATGTTAATAGTTGATACCTAAAAATTCCCTTATGGGAAACCCAAATCATGAATATAGTTAAAATTTCATTTTAATAAGAGGAAAGGTAAATGCATCTGTTAGTACTAAACAACATATTATAATTTGAAAACATGTCATCTAAGAATAATCAAACCATCATGTTATGAAATTAAACTCTACAACCTCATACAATGATTATATTAAACCATATCGTAAATGGTTAAAAAATACAGAATATAATGATTCAAAACATTATTACGAAGGTCTCAAATTTTCCAAGATGAACTTATCATTAACCCTTAAAAAATCAGAAGAATATCCAATATTCACATTCCGAACGTGTGAATAAATTCTTCATGTTTCCTCTAAAAATATATTCATAACTTGAAATATCAAAAAAATCATATTAGAAACATGCATTCCTCCATATTATTTAAGTAAGATACATGTTATTGGATGTATTCCTTAAATCCAAAAGTGTTCTAAACTCAATAGAATAGCACAGACCACTTCTCAACTTGTCAATAATCAGTTCCAAGGTAGTCAGTACTTATCTGAATTAATTATTTCATCATCATTATCTTAACATCCTATATATATTATGGGTTTTCTTTACCTTAATTATGATTTTTTTTTAAAGTGTATAACCTTCTACTGAATCAATTTTCCTTTATACCACTCATCATATTACCTAAAATCCCTAATTAAATAGTATTGCAATATTATCCTTATATGTCTTATTTTTCATATAACTAGTATATAACTAACAAAATATTCAAATGACATGATTCATGACAAGGAATATTAATAATTCTATTTCATCTGTGATAGCATCCTAACTTTATCATTATCCAAAATCATCATTTGGGGTATATTCCTTTGAAGCTTAGGATATTGATTCGCATGGTGTCCCATCTCCTTGTAGTTGAATCATTATACATTGGAATCCATTTTCTTACCCTTTCATTCAATAAATTTGTTTCCTTTTTCTCTACACTTATCAAAAACTCAAATTCCCTTTAATCATTTACCATGTTTATTCTTTTCATAGTTATCACATGTGGGAAAATTCATCTTTCCCATCTTCCCTTTATCCTTGAATTTCTCTATCATCCCCTCATTATTTTTCTTCCCCTAAAAATAATAGGACTTAGAGAAGTCATTACAAACCTTTTTAACACATGTTATTATTTCCTCATATGATGAGTATACTTGGGAGAATAATTTCCTTTTAAAATATGGATTAGTACCATTATAGATATGATCCTTCATACTCTTCACATCACATCCATTGGTGAAGTTATTATTCCGTCATCTAGGTTCCATTTCTAATCAATTTCTTATTATATATTTTCTTATAAAATTATGAACTCTATATAACTATAAACATTCTATAGAACATAGCATGAATTTGAGCATCGTAAATACTAGAAATATATTCTTTAGTTATATTGGGGGAATTAATACTTCATAATGGGGGTGAAAATGTGAATTATCCTGAACATATCCCCCAGGAGTGTCAAAATAGGTGTAAAGTAAGGCCCATTTTTAGGTACCTTGATACCTTGGGTCAAGCCCAAAACTCCTTAATAGATTTTTCACTCCTAGGTACATATATTCCAAAACCATGCCCACTTGTAGTATCTATAAAAGAATGTATTTTATAGAAATATCAACATAATTTATTCCAAATGAAAATTTCAGGATGTTCTTGTATTTTTATCCTCAAATTCTATCTTTTGGTTTTCATCACTAATATACATTTTGTAAATCTAGTTTCCATGCATTATTTTAATACATTTTCATGATTACAAGAAATAAAATCTTAAAGGACTGATCAGTTTAGTAGTATTGAATAAGCTATATACATACATGGAACCTATTTTATATTTTGAAAGGAAACAAAATATGATACATAACAAAACCTAATAAACTGCATCCTTGAAAAATCAATATGTGATATCTTCTTCTTAACCTGGGTAATGAAAAAATGAAAGGGCTAAGCTAAAATTCTCTGTAAGGGTTACACAATACATCAGAATATAATATAAACATAAATATTAGTCTTGGTGAATGACTCAAACACATGACTTTAAAACTAAACTTGAACATATTATTGTAGGAATAAGAGCTTCGTAAATAATGCCATAATAAAACATAATCCTGAGTATTATACTAGACAAATTAACACAAAGACAATCAATACTATTTTCATAATGAGGGAATATATAATGTAGGATATCATGACCATATCGTCAAGACCTCCATCTCAGACCATAAATAATCATTTTGTCATGGCCTTATGCCTAGACTGTAGTTTGTCTCATGAGACCTACTGATGAACTGAGGGGCTATAGTGGGCCCCACCCAACACTTAATATGCCAAATTCATTCCTATTATTAAATTGGATAAACATAAACAATATAAAAATTTATATTGAAACTAACATATGAAATGTAAATACCTTTCCCCAGTCATTAAACCTAAACATTAACCATTCAGAACAATGTAGTGAATGGTTTCAAGATATCACATATACAGTCATACTAGTCATAAAATATTAAATAAAACATGGTGGATAACATCATAGGATATAAAAATAAATCATTTACAAAATTAAACCATGGATGTTGACATGGTTGAAGATACTTTTAAATGATACCATTGAAAATTTCTTGAGGAAATAATCCTTCAATATTCCAAAGTTTCCCAGAACGCCTTAAAAAAATTCAAATCATAATAAATTATAATATCATGGGAATAAAGATACTATTTATATGATATTAAAAATGGCAGTACATACACAAAAATCAAGGAATAAGTGGTTAAAAAGGCATATATTTCATAATAGTAAAAGTGACATGTGAAAAGTCATTTTTTACTTAGGAAAGAAGAGTTCTTTTGGAAAATATTTTTTATTTTTCATGAAATCAGATTTGTAAACATGTTAATCCTAGAAAATAATATGGAATAAAATTTAAATTATATTTTAGTCATAAATGATGTCCCACTGAAGTGAAATCATGTTAAAATAGATTTTAAATAATCTTTAGAGGTAAAACATTTTAGTATAGTTTTAGGAAAATGGTAAATATATTTTCAAACAAAAAGGAGTGTTTTAGATCATAAAACCATAACTGAAACAATATTATTTTCATGATAAAATTTAATATTTTACAAAAATAATAATGAATTAAAATATATTACATATCGCAATTGAAATTAGGTAAGAATTTGAGAAGTTTTCTTTTATCGGGAAGAATTTTTGATAGATACTTTTAAAACATATAACTACCCATAAATGTAAGTAGGATTCAGGTTGGTTCAAATATATAGAACATTTAACTATAATTTATGAGGATAAAAGAATAAAATTTAATAATATCATTGAGGTGACTATAGAATAAGAGCAACCCAAATGAAAATAGAGGTTTGTGGAGATTATACTTATAACATTGTAATCAATAGAATCATATTCCCAAAAAGTAATAATCATCAATGATATATTTATAATCATAAAAATAAATGTATTCACTTTTTAAAAAATCAATGGAAAGTGTACATACAACAAACACAAGTGATATTAGTCAATGTTGAATATCTCACAAAAATTGGAGTGAGATGAAAAAAACCTTAGCTTAAGTCTGAATGTGTTCCCCTCATGAACTTAAGGTCCTGGAATATTAAATTTAGAAATATTAATAACATTATTCAGAACATATTATACATGTATTTATTTTATCATAATTTTATTCAGTTCATTATGTACTTATTTAATAGTTATAAGATTGAATTTCTTCATTATTGAGTGTCTGTTTCCTTGATCTTCATAATGGGTTCACTTTTTTTATGAAATGGAATACATGGGGAATGAATGTAAATTACCAGAATTAAAATTAAATTTTATTTATGAACATCTAGAATTGATAATGGTAATTTCTATAATTTTTTTATAAGGCATGAGGATGAATCATTAGAGTAAGTATTAATGAAAATCCCTTATATTATTTAAGTCGTATTTTGATTATTATGAAATATTTTTCTCATAAGATTTAATATTATGTACATATACTAATTATTGATAATAAATAGGTTTAAATACATATATTATAAACTTTTCAAACCATAAAAAGGTTTTCATAATAAGTAATGAAGGAGAAATTTAAGAATGAACCATTATTGTCCATGAAGGTTGTAAATTGGAACCTCATGAATGATGATTAAGTTTATAAAATAAAAGATAGAGATAAATAATATTGATGTTTTTTATTCCATTCACATGATATAATCCTTGTATATAGATGATAATGGAGTTATCTTGGTCATTTGGACAGAGGATGTGGTGATAGGATTACAATATATAGGAACTTGAATCGAAAATGAAAGTAATAAAATGTTAATTTACTTCTAAAATCCATCTCCTTAAGAATCTATTAAAAGGAAAGGGATTTGTTCTTTTAGAAATACCAAGAGATTATTGGAATTGAGGAGCAACAAGGAATGTTTATTTTGGCAGATCATTGATGACATTCAAGGCTTAAAGGAGTGTGGAGAAGAGAGAGTGAGGGGGGTTTTATAGTGGATGAGAGGAGTGAATTTTGAATATTTTATTCATTATTTTATTATTTCCTACAAGACAACCAATAGTGTTGTTTCATGTGACCCGTAATAGTGATAATTGCATGTGAGTTCGAAACAAGAGGTCTTACATAACTCATGATGTCATAAATTGTGTATTTAACTGATAATTTGTATATATAGTATTTTAACATATTTCATTATTCACAAAAAATTCTAATATTTCAGAAAAATCCCAAAAATTAACCCTAACCATTTTTGATGGGTAGAATTAAAAAATGTGATTCATTTTTAGAAATTAATTTTTTTAATATTTTTAATTTAATATTTAAATAAACGCATAATTTATTCCAAAAAAATAATATTAAAACAATATCTCATTTTATAACACATTGAGAAATTGATCATGGTCCCATGAAATTATCATAAAACCAGACAATAAAGTTAAAATATATGAATACATTTTATGAAAATAAATTTTCATTTTAAATAATAAAATTGATCATAAAAGTGTAATTAAAAAATTAATGACATGTAAAAGTACCAATACTTATAATATGATCATTTTATCACTTTAAAGATGTATAAATTGTATTTATACATTTATGGGTGAAGTTTATATTTTTCTGGACGATTTACTATTGATTACTATTCATAATGGTATCTTACTATTCATAAGGGTATATTAATATCAACCAAATATTATTTTTGTCTTATCAAACTCTATATATCTTACTAAATGAAACAGTGTATGTCAATTGTTCAAAATTCAAATCACAGAGGTTGAAGAATTATGTTTACATGGCTAGGTTCTCACAAAGTGGTGTTTTGTAGAGACTCAGTGTTTCATGCACTCTATATTAAATCTATTTGTAAATTTTTGGGGTGTTACAGTAAACTATGATTAAATGGAATGAATTCATCAAACCAGGTATTTTATACACCTAAAAATGAATCGGTAAATGATATTTGGATACACAAAAACACATTCCTCACAATATTGACAAAGATCTGAGATCCAACCCTTTGATCTGGATCAAGATGATTCAAAACTCTTCAACATCACTTGGTCCACATAGGCGAATGGACGATCTCCTTCCTCATACACGGTTAAGACTTTTAGATGAATCCATTCTTGCTATTAAACTTCGATCCTTTCTCAGTTTTGACTTCATCGGCTTTAGCTCCTCTCGAAGAATCCTCCCATCAAAAGACTTGATCCCTCGCTTGACATCTACCCCATCTTGAGAAAACTCTTTCAATATCCCCCAAAATGATGTTTATCACATTTTTATACCTGGTAATTTTTTTTCAACATTTATCATTTATTATTATTATTTAATTTATTTATTTAATAAAATTGTATTCATATATAACGATTATCAAAATTTATCTTAGTATAATATTTTCCATTCATAATTTTTATCTATAAATAAATTTATATCAATTATAAATTAGGAATTATTTAAAAATTATATATATATTGTAATAAAATTAATTTATTTTAAATATACTAATATTTTATTTGTTAATATTTTCATAATTTCATTTTTTTCATATATTTAAACGATATTATATTTAATTATTATTTTCATCCTTTTTCATAAATGTTTATTTTTATTATCATTTTAATTGAACTTATTTTTTGGTTTACCATTTCAATATTTAAAGATTTTGAAAACATAATTTTATAATTTTCATGATTGTCATATATTTATCATTTTATAATATATTATATTTTGACAACAAAAATTATTTATAATATTTTGATTAAATTTGAATTATTATAATTTTATTTTTATAATTAATTTAAATAAATGGATGTATTTATAAGATATAAATCATTTTTAAGAGTTAAATTTGAATTCCAAGTACTAATTTGTTAAAACATATTAATATTTCAAACATAATAAACCCACATTTGTAAAAGAATTATTTTAAATTTTAAAATATCCATTTAATAAAATTATAAATTTCATAAAAGTATGAGATAATTTAATGTTATATTATAGAATTTTAAATATTAAACATATTAAATAAAAGTTTGTTTAGTTTATAAATTAGTCAATTGAAAATAATATTTATAAAAGAAATATTAATATTATATTTTATAGGATGTTACATAGAACATTAATGAAATGTTCCCAAATAAAAAACCTATCCCAAGGGGGTCAACCCAATACCACTTCCCAAAAAAGATTAAAAACTTACAAAGAAGAAATAGATAGAAAAAATAGAGGCAAATTAGGGTGGCATAAGATAGGTGGTCTTAGCATACATTGGATCCCAATATTGAAATATCAGAAGAGATATTTTCTTCTCAGGATAAAGACCCTCTATCCCCAAGCCTTGAATCATTTTACTTATATGCCTCATGCATGGGGTTAACCTTCAAACCATTCAAAGGGAACTAAGGAATCGCCCACCATTATTAATTTCCTAGACTCGTAAGATTCTACTTAGATATACACATCGAAAATAAATTTAAACGATGTCATATCAAACACAAGTATAGCTAAACTTGGATTTGGGGGAATATTACCTATAAAGAAACAAGATTTTGAAGCTTCAATGAAAACCATATTGGAGATATGATGAAAAACATCAATATGTGATCTTTGTACTCCCTTAGTGATCAATCACCCGGATGAAATCTCACATGTACAAGCACTTCTCTACTCCTAAGATCATATGAAATAACCATTCGATAATCACCACTTAATGGGATCCTAAAACATTTGGCTAAAAACTAATAAAAAATGCACATATATCCAACTCAAAAATCATTAGTTGTTTTGAGATAGTTGATTATCACATCGATATATTTCAACCACCACACCAATTCCACCGACTCTTGATCACAACACAGAAAATGTGGATAATGATTTTGGAAGTCTGAGACATGATCCATGCACCAAAAGGATACATGTACACCAATATGTTCAGAGTCAAGGTAGATACTAGAGCTATAGAACCCTTTTGGCCTTTTTGTGGGAAATTATAAACAAAATACAAGAACATTGAAATTTTTTTCATTAAAAAAACTGAATGATTACACCCGACCGTGAATCAAAACCAAAATGAAAATTCAGCTAGCAAGGCAAAAAAAAACATCCACACCAAATTGAAATTTCCTTCGAAACCACCATTTTTGACCAAGGAATTTTGAAATCACCCATTACCAAGGAGAATTCATGAAATCCAAGCCATCCCCAGTTTAAGAAAAAACTTAGAAAAACACACACACTAAACTAGGCATCCAACAAAAATTCCTTTTCATAATCCCATTTTATTGCAAAAACCAAGAATCCATGGAATTCACTTCAAATAATCTTCCCATTCACAAACCACCATCCATAAAAGAGGATAGCATTTTAAGATACATTCCTTTAGAACAAAACATGAAAATTGACATTTAATGAAAATCGCCCACCCCATTTTCCAAAGTAAGGTCTTATAACCAATCACACCCAATCCCTACAGAAGTATCCAAACAATGCTCACAGAACCATGATCCAAAAAGGGCAACAAAACACTCTAAAATAAACCTCCCACAATTGGAAACCACTTTGAGAGAATCCAAATTTGAGAGGATTCAAATAGGATAACCATGAGATAAATATTGTTTTGTACACTTTGTCCATACGGGTTGGGAACCTAAGTTCCATCCATACAATACACTATCCTAAAGAGATATTTTCAACCGTACTAGAACTATATGGTTTCCCAAGCTTGGAAACTCATCCCCAAATATTGATCTCTCATCCCTTTCCACCTTAAAATAATGGTGAGGCCCCCAGTATCACATACCTAATTAAATGGGATCCGAAATAGTCAACTCATATAAAAAGAAACTAAAATTTCCGTAAGATCATAATCTGAAACCCAACATTCCCAAGAATATTGAGGATCATGATGAGTATGAGTAAAAAAGACTCTTCCCACCCATACCTCACATCCTCCAATAACCCTAATCTCTCTTATACCCTAAAATCCACAAATAAAAAGGACTCCACAAGAGGGTTAGGCTCTTACTAGAGAACACAATCCATTTTATGATACCATTTTTTAACGAACCAACCTAAGCATCCTTCCAACCTGAAACCTAATAAGAGTTTACAAAATGCCCAAATTCCATACCTAGTCCCCATGGGCTAGTAACCAGTTCATGGGCATCATAGAAATTCTTTTTGGAATGGATTCTCTCATAATAGAATTAAAAAACAATGAAATATAAATAAATTAAAGAGACAAAATTTATACATTCTCTAAAGAGGTTATAACCAACTAGAGTGATCTAACAAATTTTCATATATATAATCATGAACAATGATAAATGAATACATAAATAAACACTAAAAAAAATAATTAAACATACCAACTTGAGCTGAGCCTGAACCATCTCTATGTAACCTTTGTTTTATCCCCACCACTAAACTCTCCCCTTTTCAGTAAAAATAATCATGAATTTAAATGAATGAAAACCTAAAAAATGAAATATATAGGTGTGAGTGAAAAATATATGTATGTCACCAAAACCTGAAAAAGATATGAAATATTTTTATAAGTAAATTCATCAATTCCATTATGGGAATAAATAAAAATGTTCATAATTTGTTTTTAAAAATTAAAATATTATGTTTAGAAAAAAATAAACCAACCAATTTCATTTCTAATCAATTTCAACTATTAAAATTTCAAAAAAAACAACACACTTGTTTTATTTAAATTGAAATTTTCACTTTAAAACATTTAACTAGATGAATCCCTCTCAAATAACCCATTTCTAAATCCACATCAAGATCTCACAGAAGAGCCTTTAATTTCAAAAAAAATAAAAACACCTTTTAATACTCATTTTTCATATAAATGACCCAACACACACATGGCATAAGAATAATAATGTTGGAAACAATAATCTCATGAAATATCGAAAATAAACAACAAAAGGTGTCATGATATTGAAATAAATGAAAATTATACAAGAATAACTAGATGAATATTCCCTCAATCACTAACCAAAAATAATACAGTTAAATCTGTTGTGGGATCTACTGTATGATCCCTAATGTGGGGATGTCCTAGAATCACTTAAAATGGACCAACATTCTGATGTACATCATGTCTTAACAAAAAAACATTGGAGTATCTTTCATGAGCCTAATTGGAATGGAAATTTTAATTAATCCATTTATAAATATGGAGGACCCACTAGTAGTGTGTGACCATCTAGTTTATAAGAGATTTAGAATCCCCGTAATAATTTAGTTTCCCATGATCAAGAGAGGAAATGAGGAATAATAATAAATATTCCAGTTCTAACTCACTATGCCTTACCATATCTACCCTCACCCCTAACACCCAATGATGAAAATACTCAAAAATATAAAACACATCCATGGAAGAAAACAAAATTACGACACAAAGGTAGAAATAAAATTATATAGTGGTCAAGAAAAAACTCAAGGAACAAACAAGGAATTTGACCATTAAGGGGTTTCTTCCACACACATTATTTTAAAACCAAAGTGCCGACTAGGCCTTTCAACACAAAATAAAACTCATAATTATAATCCCTATCTCATTCAATAAAACATCATTTAGAGATCAATGGAAAAACCCATGAATTAAAATAATTTCAAATACTCCATCAAAACATGAGTAATTATCTTTAAAAACCCAAATAAGAACAAAGGATATCCATTTTAATCCAACCATTTTAAAACAATCCATGAACAAATTTTCACAAATAAAATTCCCAAAAAAATAAAATCAACATTGAAAATACATTATGAAACCATTTTCAATATCCATTGAGGTTAACACCTCACTCTAAAATTAGATTCCTTTCAAAACCTTGTTTTCACTCATTGAAAATATAAAGACCTCAACCCCAGTAGCTAAGATCTAGTGCCTTATATTATTACATTGGTACTAAGAACAAGTGATCATGTCCCAATGGACTAAATAATTTATTAGATTTAGTAAACCATAAAAAAACATAATTTTAACATTAAAACATAAAAGAATAAACAATATATAAACTCTATTGGAAACACCCATAGACTACTATATTATTCTTGAATGTCATTAATAATATACATCTTTGCATCACAGGGGAAAATAAAACATAATAAAGGGTTGATCCCATATGCTCTGTAGTGGTATTAAATAAAGTAGAAGCTATCATATATAAATATTAACAATAAGGCCAGGTTAGAAACTAAAAACACATTACATTAAAACATAATATTGAGCATAATATTCCAGGAATAAAAGATGAATAAGTAATTAAATTTAAATAATCACATGAGATTGAAACTTAAACATGGATATTCAATGAGTAGAATAATCACATAGATTATCAACTACTAATATAAAAATAATGTAATTCATATTGTGGGACATAATAAACATACATTCAATGATTTATCTATGAAACCTTATATAAATGGGTAAAAAATCATTCTATTTTGTCCCATGAGACCGACCAATGCATCAAGGGGCTGTAATAGTCCCCACTCATCACATACAAAGTCTAGTTAATAGTTAATATGAATGTTGTGGAACCTAAAAAAGAAATACATTTTTATTGAAACTATAATATGAAATGTAAATGATTTCCCAAATTAGTAAACATAATCTTAAACTATCTTGATTAATATGGCGAATGGTATCAATATAATACATCCCCATTCCAAATAATCATAAACACTTAAAAAATATCTAATATAGTAACATATGTGAACAATATCAATTTAAAAAAATATTCAATAGAGGGTTTTGAAATAGATGAAAATACTCTAATAAAATCATTGAAAAATTCTAGAGATAAATACCCTTTAACTCTAGAAAGAAGAGTTATTATGGAAAATCATTTTCATTTGTCATAAAAATGTATGTATATAAAAATATAATTCAATGAAATCAAAAGAATATTAAGACAAAAATTTCTCAAATGAATTAAAAACATATAAAAATATTGTTTAAGAAACTTTAGAAATGTGTCACTTAAGTGTGGTTTAAGTGAAAATATAAATTAGTCATTAAGAATTAAAAACATATAATTATTTGCATAAAACCAGAAATAAACTATGATAGTTTTTCATGATAAAAATATATATTTTAGAGAAAATATTTTAGTTTAAAACTGATTATGGAGTGTACATGAAAATGGGTAATAAATTAGGATATTCCCTTTTATCAGACATTCTTATTGAGGGGAATTGAAAACGTAACCATATAAAATATATATATCCACATTAAATAAAGTATAATTGAGCTAGGTGCATATATTTGAAACATAAACATATAATTTAGGTGGATTACATGATAATAATTAACAATTGCATTGGGGTAAGGAGAGAGAAGGCATATCTTGAAGAAAAAAATAGAGGTTTGAGAAGCAACACTTACTACTTTGCAAATAGTCAAACCATATGCCCAATATAATTAATAAAAATAAAATAATATATTTAATTTCATCTAGACAAATAGATTCATAATATTATACATGAATTGGTGGTATATATACACCACACAAAATAAATAGTTTTGAATATGGAATATCTTACAAAAATAAAGCGAGATGAGAAAACCCTTACCTTATGTCTTAAAGTGTTCTGCACTTGCACATAATGTCCTGGATAAGGAAATTAGATTCATGAACAATTTAATTTATAACCACTGAAGTTTTTATTTTATTTATTAAAATTTTATTATGTTCATTTATTGATTTTTATATGTTATAATATTCAATTTCACCACTGATGAGTGTTTTTTTCATTGGTTTTCATGATTGGTTTACTTGAATACAAGTATGGAAGATCATGTAAAATGGGAATAGTGATCCAAAATTGAAATTATATATTTCTAATGAATTTATATACTATTAACTTTTCTTATATAAATTATTTGCTATATATGCGGATGATTCAATATATAAAACATTAATGATAATCGTTTATCTTCTTTTGGCATTTTTTCTATCATCATGTGTTATTTCTGTTTTATTAATTAATATTAATTTTATATATTAGTTCCAAAATACTAAATATGTTTTCATATACATTTTACAATCTTTTAGAACTATAAAAATTATTTTCGAACCATCCTTGAAGGTGGTATTGGAAAACAAAAAACATTTTCCATGAAGGTGGTGAATCGACACCTCACAGATGATGACATTTTTTTTAGAAAAAATGGGAAGAGAGGAGAATTGATGGTGGATATATAATTATCATAATAACATTCTAGTATATATATATATATATATGATATTGTGGTTATCTTGTTACTTTGGATGGGGTAGGCAAGGAAATGATAAGAAAATAAAGAAATTGAAAGAAAGAGAGGGAAGGTTTTACCTCTTGAGTGTAGTATCCTTGAGAACATTTGTAAGGGGCATAAAATGGTAATTTAGTTATAGCAGTACAACCATTAAATGTGAATGATATTTGGGATATGAATTGGATAGAATTTCGACAAGATTATAGGATTTGGAGGTGTAAAGAGAAGAGGTGGTGATAAATGTATTAATAGTGGGAGGAGAGGGATGTTTTTTATTAACTAATTAATTAGTTTATTATATTGCTAGGAGAATATCAATAATGATTACACGACCCATCCTATAGGGTCCCATTCTACGACTATAGCAAGCATGCATCTGATATACTAGGGGCTAGTGACTAGCATCGAGTATGAATTTCCAATAAATTGGAGACATTAACCTAAAGTAGATGTACCCATGCACACATCTCGAGTCCATACAATGATGAAATTTAAAAAAACTGAATGGATGCATGCATACCTCTAAGAGCTCAGAACTACAGTACAACCAAAGGTAAAGGAAAATTATACAAGGCCAAATACAATCCCACCACAAAGAGTCTATAACAAAAGTCTAACTAAAACTATATAAGTCCAACATGAACAAAGGCATATGACTACGTCAAAGGTATGCTCCCTGTAAAAACCTTGGTCATCCCAAATCCAGCTATACTCCACTCTCTCTATGTCCTCCTAGGACAACATCAAAAGGTCTATCGTCTACACAAGACATAGAGTGTATAGGAAAATCTTGTCCAGGGGAGAGTATAATAATACTCAGTAGGACACCCTGAAAACTCTAAACAAGAAGGAAAATGCAGTCATATCAATAAAATATGTAATAATTTTTCTATAAAAGACTCCAAGAGAAAAAGAGAACCTAGATATAATCAAGTGTCACACGACACCAGTAGGAATTCATAACCAACTTTCAGCCACAAGATTCTATTCGATGAAACACTCGTTCAAGGATATGACACTCCATGAGCCATTCTATCGTTTGAGACACTCAACGAAGAGGTTTAACTAATATTGGACACATCCAAATAGAACATGTTGTTCGAAGAATACTATGAAACATAGATAGTGGATCATGTACATGATCGTTTGGGGACACCATGAACCCGATCTGTATCAACCTTGATACACATATAGGGTGTCAGGTCAATAACCACAAGGGGACACAACAAACCTGATTTTGATCAACCTTGATTCAAAGATATGGATTAATGCCCAAAACCATAGGGGGACAAAAAAAACCCAATCTGGATCACCCCTTTATGTTGGGTATCTCCTACCAATGATCCCACAAACCCTATCAAATGTGGCCTGCTAGAGAGAGGATCACCGACCAACTCAGGGAGGTCACGATGACTCCACAAACTCCACTAAGGATGAAATAAGATCACACTCTTGTCTCATAGAGGTGCACCACAACTCTATCTGAGACTTGGCATCTAGAGGAAATTTTAATCAAGTGATGTGGATATAATGCCACACTATAACCATGTGGAAAGGACCAGGGGAACACACTCAACCTATAATGGTCAAAACTATGAAAAAGAAGACCCCTAATTCCAAATAAGGTACCCAAATTTATTCCTGGGTTTACTACATAAAAGTCCGGGTCACGCTTCCACTAACAAAAAGTTGTTTGGATTCTTCATTTAAAAGTTATGGATATTTGAACAAAGTTACCAGTTGAACTATCATGTCATGTGGACCTACTGCCGCAGTCAATCCACCTACGACCATAATTAGTCTACCTACTGTACGGACCATCAACCCATGGACTGACCATCATGCTTAGACCACTTAACATGCTGACTAACCGCCATGGTCGACTTCTGTGGTCGACCGTAAACACATTTTCTACACCCATGGTAGTTAGAGATACTGTTGCACCAGGGTCAACTGCAATAGGGCTCCACCCTGGTTTCCCTAGATCTGACCAGTTCTGACCCAGGTCCATCTCATCTGACCTGACCCATCAACCCAACCAAGCCCACTAATTAGACCTATCCAATCGATCCAACATGTCCTACTCCATATTTGTTGTCGCTCCTGTGTCTGCTGCCACTATGGATGCACGTGGCTCCACTGCCAGTGTGTGGGCCACCACTGGCATTGCATCCATGCTATAGTAGTCCCTTTCATAGACCATTTTTCCTTTTCTATTGCTTGAAAATTAAAACGATCATATCTTTATGCTGTTTGAGTCCCGATCTATGATGATCTAGACTTATTTGTCAATTTTCCACAAATCTGGGGGTGTGATCAAGTTCAAAACCACCCAGAAATGTTATAATAGGACCACGGGAATCCCAAAATAAAGGAACCTTAGTAATAAAGGAGAAATAGATAATAAAGAATGTTTATCATCATTGGATAAGTATTCTTGGCCAAAAACCAAGAAGAGGGAATTTATGTTTGAAAACCAAATCAAATAAGTCCTTTAGAACAAAACCCTTACACAAAAAATTGATTCGAAAATCAATTTATTCATCGATTGATTTTTTTTCATCATATAAATTGAGAACGGGGAATATAAAAATAAAATGAACACCCTAAATTCATTTAGATCGATCACTACTTCAAAAAAATGTTTTGTTGTGTTATTTGTGGAGATCCATCAAAATCAATGTGCGTCATTCATCAATCCTTGATTTTTCATCTTTTGTCAGAAAGGACATCTAGATCTCTGTCTCCATGATCATTAAGAAGATACAGGGTGATAGGGATAACAATGGAATTATAAAATTATGATATATTTAATGAAATAGGTCGTTTCATTTCTACATTAGTAAATGTATTTAATGATTTTATTTGTTTTTACACCAGTGGTGTATTTTTCACAAAAAAATGTGTCGAACATTTTCAGGACATGACTAAGGTAAAACTTCTATTCTAGATTCAATAGAGACATCAGACATCTAATATGGGATCTTTTTTAAGAGTTATTCTACTTTTTCAAGAAAACCACACGCGTGTACTATTAAATATTTTAATATTTTTCAAGCATTTGTTATGGGAACCCCAGGACTTAGAATTACATTCCATCTATTCTCATGATCTCTAAATCAATCCATATAATATCTTAAAAGTTACATAAATAATATGAGACATTACATTCTCCCTACCTTGGTGCTTTAAATCCTTTAAAATCTAAAAAAAGGAAACTCAAACAAATGGGGGTACTGAGCACAAATATAAGCCTCCCACTCCCATCGAATCACCTAGAGATACATGTGTTGTCACCCAAAAAGAACAAAAAGAATCTATCATAGTTGATGGATCCTCTAATACATATCCTCGATATCAATTACATACTCGGTAAAGGTCATTCCATCCTCAATGTCCAGTTCACCCCAATTATAACATGTTATGGGTCATGCACGTACCTCCTTAGCTGTGATGGGTGGAAGATGTCTTGTACCCAGATTAACTATGGAGGTAGATCCAAGTGATACACCACCTCTCTAACACTAAATAGTTTCTGGAAAGGTGCCGATAAAACTCATAGATAGCTTGTTGCCTCGGACAAATCTTGGTAACCCCTATCAAGGTGAAACCCAAAGGAACACATGGACTTATTCCTCAAAATCTGAAGGCCTCCATCTCTAGTCAGCATAAGACTTATGGTAGATCTGTGTAGTCTTCATCCAATCCTAGATGATCTTCACCTTTTCTTTGTTAGCTTGCACTAACTTCAAACCCATGAGTACAAACTCTCCTCGGTCAGTCCATCAATGTGGTGGCCTGCAAGGTTTCTCGTTCAAAGCCTTAAACGGTGCCATATAAATGGAGGGAAAGTAGTTGTTTCTTGTAAGTAAACTCTAATAGTGGTAGGTGATCATCATAGCTATGAAAAAATTCTAGCATGCAAGATCACATCATGTCCTCTTGAACCTAAATGTTTGACTCAGTCTCGTCATTTTTTTGTGGGTGAAACATTGTGCTCAAGCATAACTGGGTCCCACATGCCTCCTATAATCCCATTCACAACTGTGATGTAAAGAGAGAATCACAGTATGAATCAATCATTGATAGAACACCATTGATTAGAACTATCTTTTTCACCTAGAGGAATCTTAGGATATATACTAAACTCTTCTCTCATATAGCTAGAAAGGAGGACCAACTTGGTGATTTGGTCAGTGATCACACAGATTGAATCGTGTCTCATGGACGTATGTCGTAAGCCTGTCATGAAGTCCCTAAATATACCATCCCACTTCCATTCTGTAACTTAAAGAGGTTGATCTAAACTCACTAGAACATGGTTCTTAGCCTACACTTATTTATAATTAAGGCATCTACAAACAATTTTTTTAACTCTTTTCTTCATCCCTGGCTATAAAAACTAGAATTGGAGGTCCTGGTACTTCTTCTCCAAGAATGGATACACCACTAAAGGGGATGTATAAAACTCCCTCAAAACCTTCTCCCACAAAGCCACTTGTACTACTTTGCATCCTCTAAAAAGAATTCCATGATCTATACCTTTTAAACATCCATCAGGATAATTCATCGTGGATATCCAATAATTAGGGTCTCGCAGTCGGTATCCCCAAGATGTGACTTATTTACAAATTGTAAGGGTGGGGGTTGATATCCATCTAATAGAGGTAATATTCTCTATCCAAATCTATAAATGATATATGAAATGAGGCTAACTAATCTGACACCTCATTCATCGACTGTTAAAGGGATCTCATATTGAGAGAATCTTCCACCACGTTCTCCTTCCAAGGAGTATAGATAATCTCAAATACATAGTTCTGGAGGAACTCTAGTCATCACCTCTATCTCAGGTTATAATATTTCTAAAGAAGATATTATTGAGACTATTGTGATCAGAATTGATGATAAACCACTCTCCCAATAGGTAATGTCACCACATATTCAGTGTGAATACTACCATTGCTAACTCAAGATCAAGGGTCACATAGTTCTTATCATATGGTCTCAATGGGTAGAAACCATAGGAAATTTCCACTTGATTCTAAATATGGAAAAACCAAACCATGACCCTTATGCATCAAAGAACACCATGTACTTGATACCTTCCTTTGGTAACCTCATTATGGGAGTTCTTTTTAACCTTTAACCCAACTTCTGAAAGCATTAAACCGAGTTCAACCTTCGAGAACTAGCATTACCCTCTCAAATGATCAGTGGGGGTCATCGATCCTTGATGTTTGGAAATTTTTCTTCATGGACACCTTGTTCAAGTGCCCGTAGTCCATATACAACCTCAATCTCTCATCTAAAGTTTTGTAAAATTAAACTGGGGCCACCCAAGGTGAAACACTGGGTCTCACAAATCCCTTCCTCTATAATTCCTCTAACATCAACCTTACCTTGAAAATCTCTATGTAATCTATATGATATGATGTTGTAGATATCAATGTCTTCCCGAGTTTTAGACCAATGCAAAAGTCTATCTCCTGATGGGAAGGTAAACTTGAAACATCTTCAAGAAATATGTTCTCATAATATTATACAAATCCAAGAAACTAAGGACTCATATCATCCACTACATGAAAGGTTAGGCTAGAAAATGGATGATTAATTGGCTACACCCTCCTAAATGTGATTCCAACCTATGCTACTTGGATTTTATTTTTCAACAAAAAAGGAAAACTTATTTCCATCACTATGGACACACCACACTCTTTTCATAAAATAGCCAACATGGGCATGAAATGTGGATAACCAGTCCATACCAAGAATTACATCTTAAGGCCTTGATTCCACTACCAAGAGATCTCAAATGAAACATTCACCTTCAAGATTGAGGTCATATTGTCGTCACCAATGCATGATCATTGGGTCTCCTCCAATAGTAGTCTCCAAGCAAGAGGGTTGAGTCAATGGTTCAACTGGAATCTCTGAGTCCCATACAATATTCATGGAATGAAATTAATTACTAGAAACTATGTCTATCAAAATGGAAGCTAATGTTGAAAATACAAGGAGTGTTCCTTGAATCATTCTTGGATCCCCTAGGACATATTCCTCGACCGTATACATTTGTCCCCTCCTATATCCTCTAACTCCTTGAGCATGGTTGGGGCTAACTAGGGGTGGTGGTGGTAAATTTTTTAAACAACGAACACCTCCTCCTTCTTTTACAAATCCTCTCTCACATCTTTTACCCTCAGAATTTGTCTTCTCCCATTGTTGTCTCTATGTTGGTGGTGTATCAACAGTCTCCCTGTTAGTATTACGGTTGGTTACACAATCTTGAGTGAGATTTCCTCTACCATCACATGAATAGCATCGCCTATCTCTAGGATGATGAGACCCACACTTTGAGCACTGAGCTATAGATTCATTGTCCTAGAACCACCTAATGAATTATGTCACACATCAAATTCCCTGAGACTGACATCGGCTCCCTGATGCTGAGATATCTACTCTTTCTTAACCATTACTAAAAATCACTATTTGTATCCTCTTAGCCATGAAAATTTTTGATCACTAAATCTTCCTCAAGATAACCAATATAAGATGGAATGCTAATAGGGATAACACACTCTTGGATGTCTGTATTCAGACCTTTCTCAAAGGTCTGAGACCGAAAGTACATATCTTGTATCATATCCATCATGTACCTAGAGATGTTTGATTGCCTTGATGAGTACTTAGATACCTACACGTCAACCTGCTTGAGCTAAAGACACTCCTGGATACGCATATCCCTTAGATTATAAGGTTAGAACTCTTCTATTAAAAGGTTATAAGACACTATTCATGGAAGATTCGACACATCATAAGATCTGGTAACCAAACCCCACCATCACCCAGTTGAGCTATGTAGAGGGATCACTGCCAAGACCATTATCTGATCTATGGGTATCCTGAGTAGACAAAAAACCTGAGTCAGTTTCCCAATCTAGCCCTTAGCAGTTGGGGACTCTAGCTCACCTAGAACCATAGAAGGTTGATGACTCTGAAACTCATGAAACACACTAATCCTACATGAATCCTTAGCTATTAATGATGGTAGTAGTGGTTGCTTAATGGGTGGTGGTATAGCTGTTAAACCACTCATAGGTGTTATCTCTGATACATGCCCCTATAAGGATGAATCATCACTAGAAAGATAATCCTCATTATCACATGGTGATATCCTAGCTAGATTTATACATGGATACATCTTGAAATAAAATAATATAAACCACGGTCAATTGAGTATATCTGGGGAGCTGACTCAACAAGGACATAGAAAACATCACCATTTGTATATACTTTATATACCATTGTTTCTTCCTACAACCAATGTTTTAATGTACCGAGTAAAAAAGTAGGAGCTCAGAGTCATGGTGTATAGATATGTAAGTCATCACACCAAAACTAGAGTCATTGGCATGAATGCCGAACTAGAAATAGTTAACATTGTTTCCAGAAACCAACCTTAGAGACTATCTATCCTACGGTAAAACTGGCCCCTCTGATAACACTATGTCATGACCCATCCCAGAGGGCATCGTGCCTTAACTACCCCAAGTCGACCTCTGATATCCCAAGGGCTGGTGGCTAACATCGAGTAGTCATTAACCATAAATGGGATCCATTATCGTAAAGTAAATGTATATAGGCCCACATCTTTATGACACACAATGCTGAAACGTAACACAACTGAAAGGATGCATGCATAAAACAAAGATCCCAGAACCATAGTACAACCAAAAGTAAGGGAAATGTATGTAGGGCCAAATAAAAGACAACCACAAAAATTCTATAACAAAATTCTAACTAAAACTATAGAATTAAAACCAATAACAAACCACAGTTGAGCGCCAAGGTTTACTGCAATGGGATTTTACCCCAGTTGCCCCAGATCCGACCAGGGTCCAACTCAAGTCCATATCGCCAAATTTTCCCACCGACCCAACCATTCCCACTGATCCGACCATGACCGCTCCACATTCGCTGCATGTAACACCATGAGATTTGTTAAATTATATTTTTCAAATTAATTTATCTTTTTTATAATTTTCATTTCACTTGGCACTATAAATAGTTCTTTATATATATATATATTAAATCCAAAACAAAAACATTCCTTTCACACATCACTGATTTGTCTTGTGGTACAAAAAATATTGACTTGCCTTGCACCACATGCAATACCGACTTGGCTTGCACTACATGCAACACCAAATTGTCTTTTGTTACATGCAGCACAAATGTTTCTACAAAACATCATTTTATTATTATAATTATTTAAATGAGATAATTATAACCTTTCCATTAAACCTAGCTATATTAATATTCATAACAAATCTTCAAATATTTTTTACAATTTTTAAATAACTAATGAATATATTTTTAATGTAATACATGATTTTTGGTAAACTCCTTTTATGTTCAAAAATATTGTTTTCTCAAATGTACTACTTTTAATAATAAATTTAATTTTAGGAACATTTATAAATTTAAATTTATAAATTAATTTAAACTTATAATTAATAATTTTGATATTATATTAGGGTGAATTTTTTGTATTTTTCTGAAAAACAAATTTTTTTTGATGAATAGTAAAAAAATACTGGTTTTTAGTTAAAAAATGCCTTTTCTCTTAAATATTTATTAATGATAAATTATATTATAAAGTGGTTTTGAGGACCCATTAGATCAATTATACATATATTAATATAATTTATGTCATTAGGTTAAATTTAACTTTTAAATTGAATTTAAAAACTTAATAAACATGTGAACATCTTTCAACTTTAAAAACTCGTAGTTTCATCCTGTCTTCGAGATTAACATTAATATTAATTTTTCCACTTTTGAAAATGAAATTTAAAAAACATAAATACAAAATTTTTATCATTATTCTATTTATTGTCTAATTATATCATGTTTATTTTTTACCAAAATTATTAGTAAATGTGTTTAGATTTAATCACAGTGATTACGGTAAATTTTGCTTAATGAGAGACTAAACTTTAATCTTAGGAGCCCAAATGAACTAAAAATTTTTGAAAACACATTTAATGGACATATATTGGAAAAAAAAACTTCATTTATTGATTAATTTTGTTTTTTTATGAATTTGTTTTGTATGAACATGTGTACACCTAACTTGTTTTCAAAAAAACCATGTGAGTCTTTTTCCTTCCCTATAAAAGGCCAAAACCTCTCCCATATCCTCACACATATGACCTATTAGATTTTTACAATATATGAAAAATATAATTCCAATAAATTCTCCCTTCCTCATATAATCATTACCTTTGGTAAAAGAAAAACCTCGGATGCCTTGTGGTGCAAACCAAATAGAGTTACCATAATAACAAGTAACTTCTTCTCTCAAGTCCTTTATTCTATTTTCAATCACCGCCCCCTACACATTATATTTACATGATTGTATAAAAAAATAGTATCCTAAATATATTGTTACATTTTTTTTCATAAGTTTTCAACCTACACTTACACACACCTACATCTAATGGGAAACAAACATATTGTTTATGTGTACTGTGAACTACTACCCGACAAAATGATGATTGTTCAATTTTCCATACATCTTCTCATGGTGGTAATTATTATAAAAACTATTATTATATATATTATTTATATATTTTATTTTTTTTTAATATTAATTATTCCTTTTACAACATTGTCTTTTTAACTTTCTATTCAGTGTTAATCTGATAATTTCGTTTGGGGGAGTGTTGACTACCGCCCCCTCAAAGTGATGTGATTCGTTTACACACTATATGAAATGTATTAAGGATGGATTTAGTGAATATATAAGATACATATAATATAATAAATCTACTTTAATAATTATATATATATATATATATTTATTTTAATTTCTTTCTCCCAACACAACAATTAAAAAGAAATACCGTTCATGCGTACGTACGGCCTACCATCTCCATGAATAGTGCATTCTATTTCATAGTTATATATTATATTGATTATTATAATACACATATACTATATATAAATGATATCTATATCATGGTTTAAATTTTTTAATCAAGATATATGTATAAGGAACAACATTATAACAAATTAAGACACATACAAAAAACAATGCAAATATTACATGATGTGAAACATTAACATATCATGGATAAAAACTAGCCAATTTAAGGCCATAATAAAACCATATATAGTATTAGATATAATAATATGTTTAATTATTGTATATTTAATAAATTAATAATTATTATATAGGTGGTTTGAATGATTACAATGAGAGTCAATTACAAGGTAAGTGGATTTCATCTCACTTTTTATTTCATTGAGATACATTCTTTATTCCCCACTTGTTCCTTTTGTGTGGTGTGTATACATCAGATGGATGTATTCAATTTGTTTTATAGTTAAATTTATTGTTATTTTCATATCCATTCTATTAAAATTATTTCATGGGTTTTCTGTTTCAAAAGATACCAGATTGGTAAAATAGTTTTTTCTCAATTTTCCTTATTTGAGAGTCAGATTTTCTTATACGCCTAGATTTGTTTTGATGTGTATATAATTAAATTTTCAATGATATGTAATTAATTGATTTGTTTTATTGATATTATATGATTAAAGTAATTTCTATTTCTTATATGTATAGTATGATACCAGGATACCATGTTATAAGCGTTTATTGGGACAATCTCTTCTCTTTTTAGATTGTTTATGTTTATGATTCCTTTGATGAAATATTTTGATCCATATATCAAGAACATTCATGAAATTTCTTCTCCTCTGGTTATTAATTATTTATTCATATGTTTCTGTTATTTATTCTACTATTTGATAAATAATATAGTTAATAAAGTGTTTTTAAGAAAGCCCATCTTTACCCTCACTTTGGTTGAAAATCTATGTGCCTTCAAAACCATGTTTTCTAAATAGGGTTTTCAAGAATATTTCACCATTATACTTTAATCATTAAAATACATTTTTACCCTATTTGTTATTTTACCAATCTATCCAATATAATCTTCTTGTCTCTTTCTAAATGAGTCATTGTTTTTGAAAAGTTTTATCATGAAAAAGGAATTTTCTTTTTACCTCGCATGACATATAATGATTTACCCATTGTTATTTCATTAAAGCTTACTTTTAATTTTTAAATCATTAATTTTTTGGAAAATGTTTTTAAAATTATTTTTAAGGAATCTTTTTTCAAAATGTTCTTAATCTATATTTATAAGTATTCAAAGTATTTTCAATGAAATGGTTCTCAAAATATTTTTAATCTTACCTTATATTTTTAATTTATTCTTAATGAAATTGTTTTCAAAACAATTTCAATTTCCTTCAATATTTTCTCAAGTAAACAGTTTTTACAAACATTTTCAAGATTTATAATATTATTTGAATTTGTTTTCAAAGAAAAAGGCATTTAAAATGTTTTAAAGATTATTTAATAAGTTTTCAAGGAATGAGGTTTTCTAAATGATTTAATGTTTTCTATAATATTTCAAGGTATTTTATATTAAAATAATTATTAAATGGATTTATAAATTAAAAAATATTTTTTCAATAAAGAAAGGATATTTCCTAAAAGAAACATTTTTGAAAGATATCTCTAATTTATTTTTCATCTATGATGACAGCTGTTACCGATACTCATGCCCTTGTAGAAAATGATCTAAATGTTACATTCATATTATTTCTATGAATGGGTTATCCTTAATGTCATGGTCTTTATGAAATATATTTATCTTTCACGGGTAATATTTTTATAAAATATGTTTCTCCTTCATGTGTTATGATTTTTAATAAATGATTATGAAACATGTATCATTTTCAATAGGATAAGATATGTTTACATGTTTATGATACCCATTTCATTACATGGGTTATGATATGATTATTATTTTTCTTGTGGTGTATGTTTATAGGATTTAATTATGAGATGGGTGGGACCTATATATACCTCCAATTACTTGGGAAATTATTTATATTTCATGATATTGAAATGGATAGATTGAGAAATGAACTTGGTTCAGTATTACAGGGCTTGAACATGAAATAAACTTTGTTCAGTATTACAGGGATGGAAGGAGAAATGATCCTAGTTTAGTTTTACTGGGTTGGAATGAGGAGTGAACTTGGTTCAGTAATATGTGGTTGAAATAAGGTGTGAACCCAGTTCAGTAAAGGACTTTTTCAACCAATAAGGAATTGGAAGAAATACCTTGATGACTATGGAAACCATTATTATATTCCTATTTGTCTGCCAAAATTCCATGTTTTATTCCTATGTTATGCTTTCAAGGATTATTTTCTTTCTCCCATTATGATTGATGTCTTATGAAATTCTATGATTAATTAAATGATTCATGTATGTGATCTTTGATATGCAGGGTATGATCTTCTATTTTCATGTCCATGTTCTCATACTCTTATGCTCATAATATTGCTTACATATCTACCTTATTTACCCTTATTGAGAATTTTTACTCACCCCTTTATTATGTTTCCTTTAACTAGGTTATGAAGAATGTTTTTTGGTAGAATTACTAAAGATAAAGATCTTTACAAGAGTTTTTGATGATATTTTGTCAACATAAAATATTTTGTTTCCATGTATCCAAAGACACTAATCTATTATTGTCCTCCGTCATGTATTTTTTTTATAATGTACTAAATATTCATCTAAAATTATGAAATATTAATATATGTTAATCTTGGGTCCCTATACCGTAGCTCTTGCATATTATGCCTCAACTCGTACAATCACCGCCACATGCACCTTCACCGCAGCCGCACACGACTTTGTCGGTTGTCAACGCCACCGTCATGCACACATAGTATCTTTCACAGACCATTGTGCCTCATATGATGCCTAAAAATTGATATGATCATTGATACAATATCATTGGGTCCTTATCTATACTAATCCAACCCCAGTTGTTGATTTTCATCAAATATGGGGGTCTGTTCATGTTTGAAACCACCCAGAAATTTAAATCCATGACCACAAGGATCCAATTGATAAAGAACACACACAAGGATGGAAAAAAGCCCAAGAATGAAGGTTTATCATAATTGAATAAGAGTTCATGGAAATTGATCAATAATGGGGTATTTCTATTAGAAAACCAAATCAAATAAATCACATTGAATGAAACCCTTCCACAAAGTGATCGATCTGAAAATCAATCTGTTCATCAATTTATTTGTGTTCATCACAAAAATTAAGAATAGGGAATAAAAAATAGAAACAGACACCCTACCATGATCTAAATTGATAGGTGATGAAGAAAGAAGCTTTGTTACATTCATTGTAAAGATAATTTAGAATCGATATGTGTCATTCAACAATTTTTGATTTTCCATCGTTTGTTAGAAAAGATTCCCAGAGCTCTCTCTCCATAGTCCTCTAGAAGTTCCAGGGTCATGCGGCTAACCCTGGAATTCTGATATAAGGATATATTTAATTAAAAAATTCATTATGTAGCTACATCAGTAGAATAATTTAATTATTTTATTCATTTTTAAACCCACAATGGCTTTTTTAGAAATGAAACGATTTGACCAATGTTAGGTCGCGCCTAAGGTAAATTCTCTATTCTTGATACAATGGTGCCCTTGGATTTCTGATCTATGTAATTTTTAGGAGTTATTACACATTATCAAGAAAAATATTCATTTTTGTGGTTAAATAATTTAATATTTTTTAAACCTTTTTTGGGGATTGCGGGCCTCAGAATCATATGTCATCTATGTGCCTAGTCTTGAAATCAATCCATATAATATCTAAAAATAATACACTTAAAATATTAGATGTTACAAGTGAAAATTATTGTGAATAAATACATTAAATATTTTATTTGAATTTGAAAAAATTGTGATTACCACATCCACACATCATCAATGAATTAATAATTGATGTATTTTTTAAATATCATAAATTACTGTATTTCACTATTCAAAAAAATTAAACTATTTTATAAAATTAAAAAAAAATAACCCAAACCATTTTTCAATGTGTAGAATTCAAAAATGCCCTCCATTTTCTGAAAATAATTTTCTATCTATGAGAAATTTAATTTTAAATCAATTCAAAATTTATTTGAAAAATACATATTTTAAAATTATAACTCATTTTCTAACACATTAAAAAATTAATAAACATCACATAAAAATATATTATTATATTAATAATACAAAATATTAACTTATGATTCTATTTTTTGAAAATA
Source organism: Viscum album (assembly GCA_963277665.1). Lineage (NCBI taxonomy): Eukaryota > Viridiplantae > Streptophyta > Magnoliopsida > Santalales > Viscaceae > Viscum > Viscum album. Next base: position 1,016,263,133 of record OY728153.1, on the reverse strand, counting down.
AATTTTCTTTTAAATCATCATATTAATTATAAAATTGAAAATAAACATTTCCATTTCATAGAAATACCAATAATTAATTTATCATTTTTAATAAATATATTTACTTATTCTATGATATAAGTATATCATATTTTCGTTTATTATATAATTAATTTTATTAATATCATCATATGTATAATCAAATTAAAGTCATAAATAAACCTTTTAATATAAAGGAAATGATAGTTTTACAAAAAATCAGTATTTTTCACTTTTGATTAGAAAATATATATTTTTAGAAAAATACCATCATTTCACCCTAAGAAAATTTTGAAATTCCACTTGAAAAAATGAATTTAATTTTTTTCAATATAAATTATTAAAATTCTAAAACTCAATTTTAAAACAAGTGCATCATTAAAACGTGGTAAAAATAACTTTAGAAAAATATTGTCTTTTAGGTGTAAAATTTGGCTCGTTCTTCTTTTATGCCAATAAAATTTATTTTTATAAATTTAACAATATAAATTTCATAATTTGGTTAATAATATTCATTCACACTAATTTCATGACTAGTAAATAATGGTCACATTTTAAATAGTATGTCATTGTTTTAAACAAACTGTTGTGTGCTACATAAGCAATCATTGTTGTACAATTTAAAAGAGACATACTATAAAATATTGGGGGTTTAAATTCATTCATCCTTAAATAAATTGTATCTCACAATTTAAACTTTTTAATGGTAATCATGGGGGTTTAATTTTATAATACCATTTTGGAAATCCCACAGTATAAAAAGTCTTAATAAAACATCCTCTTAAAAGATGGAAAGGGAAGTATAAAGGTCACCAAAAATTTCATCATTAGGATAGGATAACATTAGTGAGAATTGAAAATATGGAAACAAAAGAAAAATATTACCATAATGTTATGATGTATAATGATAGAAAAGATGGTCATCATAAAGTTAACAACCATAAGATAATAAATATATGATTGGTTAAAAGACAATTGATTTCTCAAAAAGAAATGTAAGTGGATTATGTTTATGTTCTAAAATTATTTTTCCTAGAGTTGAGGGTTTATTTTACTATATATAGATGAAATTAAAAAAAATCAATTGATCTCTTTCCATATAATAATATCATCCTTTGGTTGTGCTTTGATCTATCACTAATTCATTCCGTACACAAAGAAATGAATGTTCATGTTGATTTTGTGTGTGTCTAAAGTAGTTTAATGAATCATAAGGTCCACAAGTAATTCATTTGGAAATTTAATGTTTAATTAAACCAAAATGGTTGCCACATGATATCCAATATATTAAACTATAATTTATCATCAAACAATAATATTAAATTTTCAACACAATCCATTCAATAAGTAGATAATTTTATGAAATGTACAAAATATGTATATCCGAATTCAAGGACCAAAAAAATTAGAAGGAAGGTAACTGACATTCAAATAATAAACTTAACATAAGAATTCCCAAAATGATGCTGCACTTTTTACCACATACCAAATATAGTAATTCTTCGATCACCTTTAATCCTTTATGAAAAATGGATGTTTCCAAAAAATAAAATCATAGGTTGTGAAATATATTAATTAAATAGAAACATCTAATAATTCCATCATAACATAGAATATCAGATCCCTAACCACATTCATGGTCACCAATAATATCTCATAAATATATATTTATTATTATCTCAACGTCAAGAAAATATTTAGGGTTATCTTTCCCAATTCAATATCCTACAACAGAATCACTTCTCTTGATTAGAGGTGATATCCATCATATTCTTCCAATTCAATAAAGAATAAGTATTACAGTATCATCCTTATGTATCTCATTATTATTATTACCATATAATTGTTGATAAAATAATCAAATCACAAAATTATTGAATCCAAGCATAGGTATATTAATCATTACTCTTTCTAAGTAATTTTTTTTTAGGGTTGAGACATTGATTAGTGTAGTGTCACATCTCATTTCCGAATTTTACATTAGAAAACTTTTTCTTGCCCTTAAAATCACAACCAAGGTGAATTTATTTACACACTTGTAAAAACCCATTTCTTTTAAGAAATTACCCTCGTGCTTCTTTAAAAAAATATCACATGTAGGAAAATAATTATTTATATTCATTCCATTATCCAACATTTTCCAAGTTATACTCTTGTTCTCATGATTCCCTCCAAACCCATAAGACATATATAATTAGTTATTTGTCTCAATGTCACATGATACTGTGAACTCACTTGATGAGATCATTTGGCGGACTTGATCCCTTCAAAATATTTGTAAAAGATCATAAAATATTGGATCCACCTTACTCTCTGGACTCTCTACATTGGTGAGGTTTTCATTACTTCTAAAATGATTCATTTTTAAATGAATACATACAATATATTAGATAATTTCATTATGAAATGTAATTTATATTCACAAAACTATTCAAATAAATAAAATAAATTTGAAGAAAATAAGTGTTGCTAAACTCATAAGCATGATTTTATTGGGATGTTAATCTTTAGTTATCCTCAAATTTTATCATAGGGTTGTGTTATCTAATCTATTTTTTCAAAAATATATTTTCAAAATATGAGATATAAATACCCAGGCCCCAGTATCCTAGAGCTGATTCACAAAAATATTACAATAGTTCTATGAATAAGCGATCACGTCCTAAAGGGCTGGATAGTTTAGTAGCTTTTTAAAACCAGATAAAAACTTAATTGTTACATTAAAACGTGAAAGGAAAATCATTATAGTTACTCTATTAGAAACACCCATAAAATTATACATTATCCCTTTATGTTGTTCATCATACACATCTTTGCATCCCGTGGAAAAATAAAACATATGAAATGGGTGCACTTAGATGCTCGGTAAGGGTATGAAATAAAGTTTGATCTGTCATATATAACCATAAATAGTAAAGAAAGGTGAATAACTAAAAAATGTTATCATAACATAATCTTGAGCTTAATATAGAAGGAATAAAATCTAAACAAGTAATGAAATGTAAATAATCACATGAGAATGAAACATAACCATTGATATTATACTAGTTGAATGATCACATGGATTATCAATTACTAGTGTCATAATGAGGTAATGCATAATACGGGTCATTATAAGTATATCATAAAGTCATTGGACAAGACACCATACATAAATTGGTAAAAACCCAATCTAGTTTGTCTCCTGATAACTACGAACACATTTATAGGATATAGAGATCCATGAACATCACTTACTAGGTTCAATGCATTCCTGATATAGAAATGGTAGAAGATAATCAATATATACATTCAAATTTGAACTAGAATATGGAATTTAAATATTATCCCTAATCTATAAACATAATCACAAACTATCCAAATAAATATGGTGAATGGTATCAAAATAGTACATCAATAATAAAGATAATCATTAAAAAATCAGTAAAATATAATAGATGATAACATTGTAGTTAAATATAAATTAAGAAATAGATTCAATGGATGATGATGAAATTGATGAAAATACATTAATAAAATCATTAAAAAAATATTGAGATAAATACCCTTTTAATTTGGATAGAAGCGTTCTTTTGGAAAATAATTTGTATTTTTCATAAAATTAAGATTGTAAACATGTATATACTAGAAAATAAAATAGAATTAAATTAAAATAAAATTCATATTGAAATTTGGAAACTATAGTTAAAACATGTAAAAATCGTGTTTAAGAAACTTTAGAAATGAGTCACATAAGTGCAGTTTAAGGGAAAAAATAAATGAGTTTTTATAAAAGATGTAGGAATAATTGTCTGTCCAAAACCATAAATTAAATAAGATATTTTTTCATGATAAAATTATATATATTTAAAACATATTAGTGGTTAAAAATAAATTATGTATTTTACTTCAAAATGGGTAATAAACGGGGAGGTTCCCTTCAATTAGGCTTGCTTATCAGGAGGAATTAAAAAATTAACATTATAAATCATGTATTTTCCCATAAAAGAAAGAATAATTGATATAGGAACATATATATTGAACATAAACACATAATTTAAGAAGTGCACATAAGAATAATAGATATTTATAATATTTTAAATAGAGAAAATTTATCTTGAAGGGAAAAATGGAGGTTCGGGAAGAAACCCTTACCACTTTTCTAATACTCAAACCATATGCCCCCATCCAATTAATGATCTTAAAATTTGAAATTTAATACCATGATAATAAATATTTTTATCATATGATACATCAATGTAATTTATCATACACGGCATATAATAAATAGTGGACATTTATTCATATCTTACCAAAATAAAGTGATATGAGAAAACACTGAAATTTTGTCCTAATGTTTTCTACACTTGCATTTAGTTTCCAGGATAATGAAATTAGATTAATTAATAATTTAATTTCATACCACATAAACATTAATTTGATTTATTATAATATTATTATGTTTATTTATGGCCTCTTTTATAAGTTATAAGATTCAATTTTATCGCTCGAGAGTGTTTGTTTCCTTGGTTTCTTGATTTTCTAACTTGTATACAAGTATAGAAGATCATGTAAAATGGAAATTGTTTTCCAGAATTGAAATTATATGTTTTCAATTAATTTACATAAGATTCAGTTGTCTTATATATCATTTTGTGTTCAGATATGTGGATGACTCGTTAGATAAAACATTAATGATAACGGTTTATATTTTTTGGTGTTTTTTCGATCATCGTACACTAGTTTTTTTTTCATTAATTAATATTAGGAATATATAATAGTTAAAGAACACTAAATAAGATTTAATATATATTTAAAAATCTTTTTTAACCATAAAAATTTCTTTATGACCAGCCTTGATGGTTGCATTAAAAATTAAATATCATCATTTATGAACGTGGTGAATCAACACCTTATGGATGATGTTTTCATTTCTATAAAATTGAGAAGATAATAGAATTAATGGTTAAAATACCATCAAAATAATATAATTAAATTATATATATTTTATTTTATATGTTATGTTACTTTGGATAATAGAGTTGAGGAAAATATAATAAAATACAATAAATTGAATGAGATAGAGGGAAGGTTTTACCTCTTGAGCGTAGTCTCTTGAGAACATCCTTAGGGAACCTGGAAATGGCCTTTTAGAGAGACCATAAAGAAAAAAACTTTTGATATTGGTTTGGGAGGTAAATTGGTCAGATTATTGATATGATTCTAGGCTTTTGAGGTGCGAGGAGAAGATGTGGTGATGGGTGGTATTTATAGTGGGAGTGGAGGGGTGTTTTTTATTAATTTATTCATTTTATTATTATTTTAGCTTAAGACTATCAATAGTGAGGATTAATAAAAATAAACAAAGTAAATAGTTCATATTAATTCTAGGAAATCTATACTTACCTCATCCACACAACATTCATGCTTCTCTAATTAATGTAATTGTTAAATACCGTAAATTACCATATTTCACTATTCAAAAACAATTCAACCATTTTAGAAAAATTTCAAAAATTAACCCTAATGAATTTTAATTGTATAGAATTAAAAAAAGGAATAAATATTATGGAAATAATTTTATATGTATGATAAATTCATTCTTTAATTAAAATCATTATTTATTAAAAAAGTAGTTATTTTAAATTTATTAATTAATTTATGACACTTTGAAAAATTAATTAGGATCTCATAAGAGTACATAATAACAATAAAAAAATATTAATTTATGAATACATTTTATGAAAATAAATTTTTAATTAAATTATTATGTTAATTATAAAATTGTAATTATACATTTACATTTCATAGAAATACCGATACTTAATTTATAATTTTTAATACATTTATTTACATATTCTAGGATATATATATATATATATCATATTTTAATTTATGACATACCTAAATTTTATTTTTATTTTTACTTTCACAGGTGAGATAAAATTCAAATCATTAATATAATTTTAATTTAATGAATTTTGATAATTTTATAAAAATTAGAATTTTTTACTATTCATAGAAATATAAATACTTTCATAAAAATACCAAACTTTTACTCTAAGATAATATTGAAATTATGATTTTAAAAATGAAGTTTATTTTTTTCAATAGAATGTATTAAATATTCAGAATTTAATTTTAAAATTATTTCACCATTAAAAGGTCGTAGAACATCCTTTATAAAAATATATTTTTTTAACCCAAAATTTGATATGTTCATATATTTTGCCAATAAAAATCATTTGGATGAATTTAATAATTTAAATTCCATAATTTGGTTAATATTATTCATTCCTACCAATTTAATAGCTAGGTTATAAGGGTAACATTTTAAATAGTACACCGTGGTTTTAATATTAGTGTTGTGTGCACCACAAACTATCAAACCTATACAATTTCAAGGATACACACTATAAAATATAAGGGTGTTATTGAAAAAACAAATCAAGTAAAACACCATTTATAAATATAAAAACCAATTCAAAAGAATATAAAACACTTTACCAAAATATTAGCAATATAAACCACCAAATTTCAAACATGTAAAGATCAAATTCACATGAAAACTCAATTAAGGAACACTCAAAACAACATGAAATGGATTTGAAAAATCATAAGGATATAATATATAATGTTAATTGCTATAAAAATTAATTTATAAAGAAAAATCACTATTATAATTCCAAAAGGAGAAAATTTCATCAAAACACCTTCCTCAAAGAGATAATCATAATGAAAGTGAATCATTGAACTCGTCATCCTCAATAGCGCTATGACCATTAATATAAAAATAGGGTCTACGAACCCTAAAAAAAATAATTATATTCACACAAACCCCCAATTTCAGTAAAGAGTGTTATGAGTCTCATGGGGAAATATAAATCCATGAGAAGAGAGGAAAGACAATGAATAAGGGGAAAAAGGATTAACTGAACTTAAACCTATTAGAAAACATAAAAAGGAATTAATTCATGGGGGAGAGGTTGGAGCTCCTCCTTGAGCTCACTAGGGTCGGCTGAATCATGTGGGAAAGAAGGGGGTGTAACCCCTATTAAATGAAGAAGGAAAAATTAAAAATTACCAAATTTTTAAACACCAATAAAACTGGCATGGATTAGTCACATGGTTAACAAAACCATCTACCATCCAAGCTAGAGCTACTACCTCTTAATGAATAAATCCACATAGTTTCTACTTGGGTTGTTCATAGATTTTAAAAATCATGTGCCTTGCCCCATACATACCCAAGACCCTACATGATCTCAGAGGATCTCCTCATAGTTGGAAAACCCATATATAAATTGTGAAAAATAACTCTTTCAAAGTGATAGTCCCACATACACAGACGCCCCATGGTTATTTCTAACCAAATGGGACAACCAATATCCTATCAAAAATTATAAAAAACATAAATTTTCATCCTACAACCAATTGAAACTCAATTCCACTAAAGGTAAGATAAAATCATATAAATGAAACCACATCATGTCATCTGGGTGTCACACGTCAACTAACTCTAAAAAAATACTCCCACTTGTAGTTTCTAGATTGGTATGTATTGATAGGAAACCTAGATAATAACTATCTTACCAAAACATTATGATTTTATCCTATACAAAGTTATATCCCTAGGGATTTCACAAAGGTTCTCTAATTGTGATCATTAATGATTGATTAACCGTATTGTGATACGAACTATAATGACCCAACCATTTGAAGGATAAATATTACATATTTATGAATTAATATCTAAAACAAAACATTGTTAACCATATTATAATATTATGGTTTTAGTGTCTTTAGAAACATGGATTCATAAAAAACTCATTCATAAGAGATCTGCATCATCTCCCACTACGTTCTTAATAATTAGAAACCATATAAAACTTATTATACTTATAATCTTTCCATATAACATGGGGAAAAGAAATATAATGAAGGGTGATTTATGATACTTGGTATGGTTAATAAAGGGATATATCAATAATCACTAAATCATAACATGAACATAAGGCTATTATTTCAGGATCTTAACATTTGAAACCCCTACCTAAAAAATCAAGGATCATAATCATAAATTATGAAATATTGCTTAGTTGTTCACAAGGCATCAATCCTAAAGGAATTAAATAACATGATATCTGAGAGAATAAAATTAGCATAAGATATAATATTTTGGCATAAAAATAAGTTTATATAATCATTTCATTGGTCAATGATTATTTTCAAGACTATTAAAGTCGATTGGGTGCACTCTCTATTCCATCATATCTTTAGTCAAGGTTCACTCACAATACTATTGTAGTAGAAAATGTTCCATACTGAACTATTTTTACTCCCTATTTAAGTACTCATTATCACATGTGATATCAATATTTACCCAATGTATTGGAGTGCTATATAATTTTTGTCCCACCCTAAAACATCCTGGTAATTTTTGAATTTTTTTAAATGAATTTTATTATTCAGATATCTTATGTTACACAAAACATTTTTTATAACTCACATTATATGAAACACCCAATTTATCTTATGCTACACACAACAAAAAGTTTCTTCGAAATCATTCTTGACACATGACACAGATATTCATTAAACCATGAAATAATATTATGTTAAATACTTCTATTAAAATCTATCTGTTAAATAAGTTAGTATGAATAGTATTGAATACTATATTAAATATAAATATAAATTTCCTAATAAATATAAAATTATTTATAAAATATTATTAAATAATTAATAACATTATTATTAAGGTATTTATATGCATCAAAAATATTATTTAATCAAAAATGATTTTTTATTATTTTTATTGAAAATTTTAATCATTTATTTACAGTGATTTTGGGTAATTTATTTGGAAAAATGAATTAAATTTGAGTAACAATCATATCAAAATTTTCTAATGGTTAATTTTTTTTATTTTTTTGAAAAATATTTATTTTTGAGTGAATAGAGAAAATTACCAATTTTTATAAAACTATAATTTATTTTCAATAAATTATGTAATTTAAATTTCCTATTCTAGTTTAAATTAAAATAAGTATTAAAAATTTATATTTAGTCTAATTAATTTATTTATAAAAAACTTTATATTTTATTTTAGTATAAGTTTATTTTTGTCTCTTAAAGGTGGTCATTTCTGAAAATTCTTTTAACGTGCAAAATGTTTCACCATTTTAATTAGTTAAAAAAATCCCTAACAAAGAATTTTATAGATAAAATTTCTATATTATATACCCATAAATTTAAATATATTCATACAATTAGTATTGTTAGACATATAGTTAATAGAAAATTATCTTATTCTTGAAAAAAATGCGCTTCTAGAAAACCATCATTTTTCTTGTATTTTCAGGTTTTGATATAAATTTTATTTTTTCCAATTTTAGAATATTTAATTTAAAAAGTAAATTTAATTTTTTAAATAATAATTTCAGAATTATATTAGGGTTAATATTTTATAATTTTCTCAGAAGATTAATTTTTTTGATAAATTGTGGAAAACAATAAATATTAATTTAAAACTACCTTGTCAATAAAATTATATATAAAGTTAAATTATATTTTAAATAGGGTTTAAATTAAAAATAGTTAAATTATATATCTATTAAACCTATTTATATCATTGGAATCATTTTTATTTTGAATTATGATATATAAACTTTATAAACTATTGAACATTTCCTCTTAAGAAACTCGGTTATTCATCACGTATCTGAGAATAATATTAAATTAAATTTTAAAACTTATGTGAATTGATTTATAATAAATTTATTCATTATATTGAATTATTTTAATTAATATTATATAGTATGTTTAACATATTTTTTTATCAAAAGGAATGTTGAAAAAATTAAAACATTTTATTGATATAGTTAAGGTATGAAATTGGTTTACTAGGGAATTAAACTAAAAAATAATGGTTAAAATGACATAAAAAATTATATAAAAATTATTTTATAAAAATATATAGACCAATAAATCTCCAATGTTCTATAATGGGATATTTTTTATACTTTTTATATGTGAAAATGTGGGATCACTTAATTCTTTTCAAAAACACCAAGTGTTTCCTCTCCCTAGCTTATAAATGATCATCCACTATCCTCTATTATTCAAATAATAAATACCATTTTTTCATCCAATAACTACCCAAATAACTAATAAAACCTCATTATCACATCCAATAATCCTTATTTTTTGATGAAATTCAACTAAAGAATGATTTTTGCGCAAACCTAGGGAGGTTAATCGAATAATATGTAACGTTCTTCAACAAGCATTTTTTCTATTTCTTCCTCAACCTCCTTCAATTATTATTAAAATTTTATGCTATAAAAACATCATTATTTTCCATATAATTTTAATTTTTTATGTTAATTTATTACTTAAATATTTTCACTTCTATTGAATGGGTTATGAAATTACCATTCATGTGTACGGTGGGTTATCACCTCATGAACGGATGTCGTTCATTTTTCAACAACCAGCACTCACAACTGGGTATGTTGATGGATATAAAGTTTTTATATAATATTTATTACATTATTATATGTATTTATTTATTTTATAATATATTTACTTTTTTTAATTTCCATTCAATATGAGATATGATATCATCATTCATGTGAACAGTGGAGTACTGCCTTACGAAGCAATGTGATTCATTATTTTTAACACTTTACAAGGAAAATAATAATGATAAATATAGTTAATATGTGGTATTTACATGAAATAATAATTCTCTTAATTAAATAGTTATAATTTTAAAATGATAATGTATTATTTTATTTCTTACCTTTTCACTCACTTCTATATGATAACATCATTCATATACGTATGTATTATTCCCTTCATGAAGTGATGCAACTCTCTCTTTTCAACACCACACCACCTGGATTATATACATAAGTATCCTTAAATAAATAATATTTTACTTATTATATTATTATAATTATATAAATATAATATATTGTTTACATCCTTTCCATAATGATCATTGAAAAATGGAAATGTTACTCATGAGTATGTATGACGTACTTTCTCCATGATAATAACATATTTCTTTTCTCAAAATCATAATTCATAATTTTTCATATAGTTATAATGGATCTATAAATATGGTTATTATTTAATGATTAATGTTCTATATATTATTGAACCATTATCAAATTTAAAGGACTTAAAATAATAAACTAAAACAAATAGGAAAAAAGAGGTTATTACCCAAAACATTACATTAAAATTGAATTGTTAATAAATAGGTAATAAGAATAAATAATTAAACCATATATGGTATGATATATGTAATTTTGATTCAATAATAGATATATATTAAACATATATTTATTACACTATAGGTTCAAATGTGTATTGATGAAGTCGAGACATATGGTAAGGTGTTTATAGTCTCTCTTTAATTTCTGGGAGACATATGAAAATTTTCCGCTCATTTATTTTTTTGATTTCTATATTATATTAATTTTACATTTTATATTATGAATAAACTATTTTTAATGACATATAAATTTTCATTTTATGTAATGATTTATTATATCTTTCTATACAATAGATTACTAAAGTGGTAAGGTATCTTCATCTCACTTTTTACTCTTGTGAGACACATGTCATATTCATAAATTATTAATTTTATGTGGTTTATATACTTCCCATTAATTTATTTTTGGATTATTATCCTTAAAATAAGGGGGATTTCAATATTTATTTTAGGATTTCTCTTTCAAGGGTTTTATGGTTCAAAATTCACCAAAGCGGCAAGGGATTTTAGTCTCAAGTATTCTTTTTTGAGTCAAATGTTATGTTGTGAACCAATATTACTTTTTGAGGTGTATATATAAATCATTTTTTATTATATATCATGAATTTATTTACCCTCATGATATTTTTAGTTTCATTTAATGATTTTCCTTCTTGAGTATAACATTTAAAATTTACCAAAGTGGTATAGAATTTATGTTAAAATCTCATCGTTTATCGACATTGTTTTTTATGATGTTTCTGATGATAAAATATTATAATAAATATATAAATTTCATTAATATCATTCTCCTATATTTATTCATGATATTCAAAAGTAAAATTATCATTTTTAAACTTCTCGTAACATAAAATAATTGATAAAAATTTAAGAAAAAAAGTTCTCATTTCTCTCTTCAGTCAAAAACCATTTTTCATCGAAAACCATAATTTATGAAAAAATCATTTCTAAATGTTGTTATAATTTTTAAAATGATTTATTAAATTAATTTTTAATTATGTTTTATTTTAAACAAACATATGAATCTTCATATTTAATACCAAACAGTGAATGATTGTCTTTTACCAAAAATGTGAAATGAATATTTATATTAACATGTAATTCATTGGTGAAATTTTCCTAGGTCAGGATCATTATTTTTATTGAGTATTATTTTATAGGTTTTCAAGGATATTTTTAAAAAAACATTTTTTAATTTTTTTTATTTTTTAAAAAGTATCATTCAATGTAGAGATTTGTTTTTCTCAAGAAATGTTTTAAATTATTGTTTTATTATTACTTTATTATTTTTAAATTTTATTTTCAAATAATGTATTTTCAAAATGTTTTATGTTTTAAAATGTGTTTCTCAAAGTGAAAAGTTAATATTTTTAAGAAATGTTTAAAATGATTTTCCAAGATTCTCTTTTATGTCTCTAAGGTAATTTTGAAGGAAATGTGTTTTCAAAATGTATTTGGTTTAAAAAAAGTATTTTTTAACTGAAAAGGTTATTTTCCACAAGAAATTATTGAAATGGTTTTTAATGAATCATTTATAATTTTTTCGTGTTTATTTTCAATGAAAATAATTTCCAAAATATTTTTATTTTAAAAATATTATTTTAAATGAATATTTATCTTCCTCGTGATATATTTCAAGTGATTTATCTTTCAAAATAATTCTCTATTTATGATGGTATCTTTTGATGTAAATTTTGATATTTTTAGGATATGATCCAAGGATAACAATATTATTAACTCTCTAAATGGTTTATTATGAACTGATTTTTAAGAAACATATTTCTCTTACATGTTATACCATGATAAAATTCTTATAAAACTAACATCCTTTTACAAGATTTACACTATGATGAAATGATGTGATTTTGATACCTGTCTATTTTCTACAGGTTATGATATAATGATATAGTTTTGAAAAAAAATTCATTTCATTTGTTATGATATGATGAAATTTTTGTGATATGTTGGCACACATTTGTGTGATTTTAATTATGTGATGGGTGGGAACAATATATGCCTACAATTCATTTGGTAAATATTTATACCTCATGATATAAACAATACTAGAATATAGAGTGAACCCGGTTTAGAGAGGAACTTTCTACCCTACGATAGAATTGTGAATGAACCATGACTACCATGATGGTTTGGTGAGTAAACCCATTCCACTATGATATACATGGTAATGATCCTTTTCTAGTATAAAAATTATTTTTTATCATTACATGTTTACCATGATTTTATTTCTTATGGAAATTTTTTCTTCTCATGGTTTATATTATCTGATTTCCTTATGATTTATGTCTTATGAATTGTCAATATTTATTCCATAGATTAATATTCTAATGTTTTACATGAAGGGTATGTTTTTTAATTGTTATTATCATGTTATCATAACCTTATGTTCATATTATACTTATATGTCTCCAATGTTTACCCATACTGAACATCTATGATCAAAATTTCTATTATTTCTTTTCCCTAGTTTATGATTAATGGTTTCGATTTTGGTATGTGTATCAAGAGAACATAATGACAATATATTTATGGAAGAAATTTAAGAACACTCACCAAATTATATGATTTTTGGCATAGTATTTAGAGACACTAAACTATTATGGTTTTTAAGTGTGAGTTTGTGTAAAATATTTAATAATTATCTAGAAAGTTGAAATGTCTTTTTATGAAATGAATGGGTCAATATAGTTGGTATTATATGATAGGTTTAGATATAATTTGGAATGTAGGATTATAAAACCATAGTCACATCCCTATGTTAATGTCTAAAGATAAGTCTAATTATGTTTTAATGTATAAGAAAATATCCTATAATTTTATTAAAGGGCATAGATAGAGGATTCTATGAAATTACATCCCTTTCTCAATACTACAAGTGGATGAGGATCTTGCACAGAGTTAACATGAGGTAATAACACCAAAAAGGGTTCATGAGATGTACGCAACTATCACGACGTGCATGAGAATGGGCCTTACTACACATCTTGTTTGACACTCTCTGTGGATATAGTTGGTAAATTCAAAAAAAATTGAACAGTAATTAAGGATCTAAATAGATGATGATTATGAGTGAACTAGAATAAACCTATAGGGTCATTAATTAAAAAGAAGGTAAAATTATTTAGAAGTCCTATGTATTATTTTCCTGATTTGTTTGTATACTATTATGAATAGTATTACTCACACTATAATTTTTTTATTTAATGATAAAAGCCCAAAGAAATTGGGTTAACAATGAATGTGATGAGAGATTTACTGATGGGCCCTATAATGGGATGATGACTCGAGTGAAGGACATTATGATTATACTTAATTAGTAATCATGTTAGATGACTAAAAGTTTTCGCTATAACTAACTCTCAATCTCACCAAAGAAGAGAAGGATATAGTTCATTAAGAGTTCAGGTTGGTGAGACAATGGAGTAAATAAGATACAGTTTCTTATATGTCTAGAATGTGTGATTAAGCACTCAATTGAATCTCCTAGGGGGCTGATAATATGTTATAGGTGTGGAAAGGAAAGATATAAAAAGTAACAGAAATGGAAAAATAAAATATTTGGTAGAAAAAATATATTTGATTAAAGGTCTCCCTAAGGTAACATTTACTATTAAATATTTAAAATGAGGAAGGTATGGGATTTATGAAAATATATTTCCTAAGGGGAAATCTCATGAAGATTAGCAAGGTTGTAGGAGTAATGGTTTTTCTATTGATTATGAATGGACTACAAGTGATTTATGAAAGGAAGAATCTATTTAGAAATAAGATGATGAATCCTAGTTAAGGTTTTGAGAAGAAAGTAGGATGATTAAAGTACCGATTTATTTGAATTAAAGGATTATTTTATATTAATCATAAGATTTGTAAGTATTGTTTAGTAAAAGTGTTTCATTAAGGATTTAAATAATATATTGAATGATTCTTATGGAATAGAAAAATTATTTATGGGAAACGTGATATTTCATGGAAAATATATGATTAAGGAAAATATAATTATCAATATGTTCATTTGTTGATGATAATGATGTTGGGATAAAGTGATTATTGGTAGGGATAAATAAAATTGGATATTAAATATTTAATTGGAAATGATTGAGGATTTATTGAAAAGGTGGTTTATTCTATCATTGATGGAGTTTATAGGATTTTTGGATTTGAGGAATATATATAATAATCAATCTTTGATGTAATTAATGAAGAATCATGAATGTTTTCAATATTTGTTTATAGTAATTCATGTTATTTCCATGTTTCAAGAGAATAAATGATAAAGTTATTCACACATTTTTTAAGTGATAATCAAGAGATACATTATGATCTATAGGGGGGAAATTTTATGCATTTTGTGATAAATTTAGTGAACATAATTATAAAGATTTGTATTTTAAAATTTTGGAAGTCTTATATGGTTATCCATTTATGGAAGGATTTTTTTCAACTTTAGATGAGGTTTTAGAGATTAACATATTACATTACCATATAAATATTTATCCATATTGGATAACCAGTGTTAACCATACTTTTAACTAAAGATATAAGTAATGACATATCATTATTTTTGGGATAATATTTAACTCTTTAGAAATGAAAAAATTCATCCCTTAGAGTAATAGATAATCTTTAGATTGATTAAGTAACAAATAAAGTGTGAGATAGTGTTTATGAAATAGAATAAAATAAATTATGTATATATTCTCATAAATATTATTCAAATTTAATAAAATTGTCTTGAAAATGAAATATTGTCTAGTTATCATCATTATTTATAACATAAATGACATTTTACATAAATATATTGCTTGTGGCTTTGTGTTCATTAACTTTTTCCTAACCATTTCTCTATCATTATACATCAGTATTTTTGTGTTAGTTTTCCCTTAAATGTAAATGTTTTCAATTCCCAACCATGTTCTTCTATTTGGAATTATATTGTCTGTTATTCAAGATGACTTTCAAAGATTCATTTATATTTTTTGAGATGATTTTACAATAACCCTTTTTAATATGTGGGTTTCTATTATGTAAATTTTAAATGATAATCCTTTGACGACTAAGATGAATTTTTAGGATAAAATTTGTTTTAAGGGGCTACAATGTAACACTATGAGTTTTTGTAAGTTTTTTTTATGAATCTTTCTTTATAATATTTTATGATAAAAAAGAAACATTTATTATAGATTTATTTATATAAAAAAATAATTTTATCTTAATGTATGTGCAACAAAGAGTTCTTTGGAAAGTGTTCATGACACACGACAGTGAGCTTCAGTGAACCATGAAATAATATTATTTTAAATATACTCATGATAACCTTATCGTTCAATAGAAAATTATGAATATTATTAACTACTATATTAAATACACATATAAATTTCCTATTCAATATAAATTTATTTTTAAAATCTTAGTAAATAATCAATCAATTTTTAGTAAAGTAATTATATTCTTAAAAATATGTTTTCATCTAAAATGATTTTCCTTTTGTTTTTATGTAAATATAATATAACTAATTTATATAAACTATAAATTTTATTTGATAAAATTAGTTTTATTATTTTAATAATTATATCTAAATTGACTTATGGTGAAAGTTTTGATTTTTTCAGAAAATGATGATTTTTTTGTTGAATAGGGAAAAATACCGATTATATTTTCAATAAATTAAGTTATTAAAATTACCAATTATGATTTAAATTAATATAATTATTATTTTGATAATATATAATCCAATTTATTAATTTTTAAAAAAATTTATATTTGATATTAGTATATGTTAAATTTTTGGTTTAAAAACGGGTCTTCTCATAAAACCTTTTTAAAGTGCATAATGGTTGTCTATTTTAGATAATTAAAATAATCCCTAATTATGAATGTTTTTAATTTTGTTTATTTATTACATATCCATAAATTTAATTCTATATTAATAATTTTATTTCTATTATATATATTATTAATATAAAATCATCTTGTACTTGAAAAAAACAAACTTCTCAAAAACCCACTTTCTGCAGCTTTTGTGAGTTTTATTTTAAATTTAATTTTTTCACTTATATAAAATTTAAATTATGAAAGAAAATTAATTTATTAAATTATTATTTAAAAATTATATTAGGGACATTTCTTGATAATTCTTCGAGAATGTTAATTTTTTATGAATAGTGAAAAACCCTGAGTTTTAATTGATAACTGAATTTTCATTTATATTATTTGTAATGATAAATTATATATTAACTTGTTTTTAAAGTGAAATTACTATAATTATATATCTATTAATATAATTAAGTTCATTTTAATCATTTTTATATTGATTTATGATATAAAACATTATAAACTTTTGAACATTTCATCTTTGAAAACCCATTTTATCATTACATATATGGGATTAATTTTAAATTAAATTTTTACACTTCTAGGAATGAAATATATAAAAATTGATTCCATATTTTTATTAGAAAATTTTATATTTTATACTAATTTCAACATAATTTTTTACCAAACTGAATTGTGGAAATAGTAAAACATAATTTTCAGAATTAAGGTAAAATGAGTTTATGAAGGGTTAAACTAAAAAGATAAGGGTAAAAATAACCTATAAACATGTATAAAAACTATTTAATGGAAATATTTAGAATAATAAAACCATAATATTTGATAATGACCCATTTTGGACCCTTTTTACATGCAAAAAATATGATATCACTTAATTATTTTCAAAAAATACCAAATGTGTCATCTCCCCCGCTTATAAAAGGTCACCCATATCCTCTCTTCTTAATTCCTTCAAACCCTTTTTTGAAAAAAATAGCATAAATAAGCTTAACCAATTACCTCCTATGAACTTGAAATCCTTATTTTTTAAATTAGTATAACCTAGTATTTATTTTGGTGCAAACCTATGAGTGTTTTTATTTTATATCTTCCTCCACATTCATAAATTATTATTAAAAAATGATAATATAATAACATAATTGCCTTAAATATACTAATATATTGTTATGTTATGGTCATTAACAATAACCATCTACACTTCCATCAAATGTGTTTTTAAACCATCATTCGTGTGTATGGCATACTACCACCCCACGCACCGAAATCATTCTTTTTTTCATTACCACCTCTCACAGTAGGGTATGATGATGGATATAAATTATATATATATATATATATATATATATATTATATTTATAATTTTATTATACTTCTTATTTATTATAACATATATAAATTCTTAATTTTTATCCTGTAGGGGTACGATAATGTCGTTCATGTGTATGGTGGACTACCATCTCACAAAGCGATGTGATTCATTTTCACTAATGCTTTACATAGAAAATAGAAAAGATAATGTTAATGTATATATGTGATATAACTGAAATATTTATAATATTAATTATATTTTTACCATTCTTAATGGAAAATATATAATTTTATTTCTTACCTTTTTCCCCACTAAAAAAATAATATTGTTCGTGTATTTGAGGTTTGTCTCCTTCATGAAGTGATGTGACTCTATTTTTATTACCACACCACATGGATGATATGTATAAGAATATTTAAAGAAATAATATTTTATTAATTATATTATTATCAATATATATAGATAATATATTACATACCTCTTTCCATAATGATCTTTGAAAAATGGAAATGTTACTCATGCGTACGTATAACCTTCTGATTTTATGATCGTAACATACTTCATTTCTCAAAATCAACATTAATAATTGGTATTAAAAGTATAATTTATTTTAAAATATAATAATTAATTAATTAATTATTATTTAAATTATATAACTATAATCCATGTTATAGGACCAAAAATAAAAATCCAAAACATATACAAAAAACAATGCAGTTATTACCATAAATGTCCATTTAACAAGGAATTATAAATAAAAGGGTAATAAAAGTAAATAAATAAATAAAATATTTTGTGATATATTTATTATTTATTCATTAATACATTTATAATTAACATATAATTTTTAAATATTTTGTTCGAATGAGTATATATGATGTTGAGACTTATGATAAGGGATTTCTAGTCTCTCTTTAATTTCTGGGAGGCTTTGGAAAATTCACCACTTGTTTATTTTGTGTCATGTATATACTAAACCATTTACCTATTATATCATTAATATAATAATTTTTATGATATATAATGTTTCATTTTATTTTATTCTTTATTGGATCTTATGATTTAAAAGTTTACTAAAGCGGTAAGGAATTTTCATCTCACGTTTTACTACTATGAGACACATACATATTCACCACCAATGTCTTTTATGTGGTTTTTATAATATCCATATATGTATTTTATGATTTTAAACCTTAAAATTATGTTTATTTACATTTCTATTTTAGTATAACTCTTTTAACGGGTTTACAGTTTAAATTTTTCCAAATTGGTGATGAATTTTTGTCTCAATTCATCCTTCTTTGAAACAGATGTTATGTTAGGCACCTATATTCTTTTACTATGTGTATATACAACCCTTTAGACATGTGATATCATGAATTTATTTATACAAATGATATTTTAATTTTAATTTGATTATTTTCTCTTATGGGGATTACGTTTCATAGTTACCAAATTAGTAATGATTATATGATACAATCTCATTATTCATTTTATGAATATGTTTACAATGATAAAATATTATGATCCATATCTCGACAATCATAATTAATTATCTTATATTTTGGATATTCATGATATTTTAAATTAATAGTAAAATTTTCCCACTCTTGGGTATTTATAATAATTGAGAAAATGTTGTAAAGAAAGACATATTTATTTCTCTCTTCATTCAAAAACCATTTTTCATCAAATAAAATGTTTGGAAGAATTTTTTATCACATTTAAAATGATTTATTATATTATTTTTTTCCCTTGTTTGACTGTTCTAAAAAATTAAGGTAATATTAATGACATCTTCCAAATATTGAATTTTTGGAATTTACCAAAAATGTAAAAGTAATATTTATTTTCACATGTATGGCATGATAATTATTCCCCATAACCATGAAAATTATTTTCCTTTAAGATTCCTTTATAATTATTCAAGGATATTTTCAATGAAATTTTTATCAAAAAATTTCTATGTCTTAAAAGGATTTATTTTTCAAATTTAAATATTTATTTTCCATAAATAAAATTATTTATTTTTTGAATATTCATTTATAAGAATCAAAGGTTATTTACAAATATAATTATTTTTAAAATGTTTTATGTTTTAAAAAGTATTTTTAAAATTGAAAAAAGAATCACTCAAGAAATTTTTTAACTTAAATTTAAAGCTTCTTTTATATGTTTTCTATGTTATTTTCATATAAAAGTATTTTCAAATTGATTTATGTTTTAAATAGTGTTTTCAATGTGAAAAGGATATTTTACTCAAGAAAGTTTTGAAATATTTTTTGATGCTTCATTTTTTTTTTGAAGTTTATTTTCAAATAAAAGGATTTACAAATTGTTCTTACTCTTAAAAATTTATTTTCAATGAAATTTTATCTTCCTCATGGAATGGTCTAAATTATTTATCATTTAAAATCATTATCCATATAAGATTAAATCATTTTGTGTAACTTAGGATTTGTTGGGGATATAACCGAAAGATTCCATTCTTATTCTTTATCTGAATGGTTTACGATGAAAATATTTTATCAACACATTTAATATTCTATGTGTTATATCATGATAAAATTATTATAAAACTCGCTTATTTTTACATAATTAATGATATAAAAAATGATTATGAAAACTGGACCTTTTAAATAGGTTATGATATGATGAAAGTTTTTTGAAAACTATTCCATTTCATTGGTTATGATATGATTAATGATTTATGATCTTCTGGAACAAATATGTATTATTTTCATTTTTTGATTGGTGGGACCTATATCTACCTCTAATACATTGGGTAAAGATTTATATTTCATGATATTTATTAGACTAGAATGTGGAGTGAACTTGTTTTAGTAAGAGTCATTGTCCTCAATCATTATCTTGGGAGTAAACCTTAACTACTATGATGGTTTTTTGAGTTAACTCATTCCACTATGACATCCTTGATATTGATCCATGAATACTATGGAAAATATTTTATATTCTTATGTGTATGTCAGAATTTTATTTCTAATTCCAATTTTATGATCTCAAGGATCATATTCTATAATTTGATTATGATTCGTGTCTTATTAACTACTAATATTTTTTTCATGATTAAATATTATCATATTTGATGTGAATAGTATGTTTTTAAATTGTTATTCTCATGTTATCATACCCTTATGTTCATATAATTCTTATATATCTCCCTTTTGTACCCATATTGAGCATTTGAGTACACTCTTTCATATGATTCCATTCCCTAGGTTATGAAGACAATTTTTAAGTATTGTATGGATATACGAGTATATAATGAAAAGATCTTTATTTTAGACATTTATGATCATTCACTAAATTATATGATTGTGTAACTAGTCTCCAAATACACTAAATGATAACGATCTTCATGCATGTTTTTGTGTAAAGTGTTGAATATTAACTTAAAAAGATATAATATCTATGTAAAAATGAATAGGTCAATATACACCCATGACATAATAATAATAATACATTCATATGAGTTCCATTAGATTATAAAACACACATCATATATAATAACTCATATAAAATAAATAGGTTTCTTAAACATGTCAACAATTCATCATAGAATAACACAAGGAGAAGAAAATGTGTTTCATAAACATTTCAATAATTCATCATTGAATAACTCTTGGAAAATAAAATTTGTTTCATATAATTCTCTTAATCAAAAAAATAAACCATCTAGAGAAATAATAAGGATGGTATCATGGGATAATATATCCGATTAAACATATGTAACATCTAAGGGTGTTATTTTATTTGAAAATTCTATTAAATTATTTTTATAATATTTCTTGAAGAAAATACACTTTTCATTTTGAACTCGCATATTTAAAATATAAAAGATTCCCAAAATATTAGGGAAAACATTTTTTTAAAATAAAAATGCAAAATTAAAAAGTAATTTTAAAAATGTTGAATGTTTATAATGGTGGGAAATTCATTCATGTCTTTTACACTAAAACAAAAATTCCTTCTCATTTTTATTAAATAGTAAAAAGTGCCTCATTTTGAAAAAAAAGAAGAATATTCCATTTAACCCATTAATTAAAAATTAAATCATGAGTTAAAATTAATTTAAACATTCATAGTTTAATATTAAAAACACCCTTGAAACCTTTTTTATAAAAACAATTGATAGTGAAGAAAAAGGATTTTAAACCAACGGGAGAAATAAAGCCAGTTTTTATAAACAATATTCCATCAGCCTCTTGATTACTTATAGAGGTTAAAATGATATGAAACTATCTAATATCTTGAAATAACCATAGTATAATAAAATAAATAATATTTTTATTGGTAGATCATAAATTTCATTATTGGAATCTTATTCATAAACAATCTCGGTAAACAATGGGAGTGTAACATATGACTCTTAACACATTGGTAACATTCAATGAAAAACAATGTGAAATAATGAAACATATATGGATATGTAATTAATCATAATTTTCATGAAAATTATCATAACATACATTCATGTATTTTATATACACCACATAAAAGATAAAATTGGTGAATATGGAATGTGTCTCACGGAAATAAAATGAGATGGGAATCCTTTACCTCAAGTTCAACTTGTTTCGAATGTTCAAAAAAATCTTATATAATAAATTTAGATTTATTATAGTTATATACTAGAATAATTTACTTAATTATAATATCATATATTATCCATTAATAAAATTTCAACCATAATTTACAAATAATTCTTTCCTAAAATCAATATTTCTATGTGTTAATTGTTTTGTTTTTCATAGAAGTTTAGATTCAATAGTTCTAGTTCTAGTTCTAGTAATTTTATCATGGATCCATAATATATATAATATTAAATATGATATAAATATCATATATATTAATTAATTTTTTTTATTTATCATCATTTATAAAAGGCATATATAGAAAAATGAATTAAATTATTCATAGATATGGTAGTTCATATATACGCATGAATATTGTAATCATTTTTTGATGGATGAAGCCAAATAAATATAAATAATAATTAAAATTTAATTTCATATTTTTTATAAAATATATATTTTAAAAATTTATTAAATAAATTTATATTATTATATATATTAAATAGAAAATGAAAATGTATTGCATTACTTCCTGGATGTGGTAGTCCATACGTACAAATAAGTAACCTTATCATTTTCCAATAGATGGGAAGAATTTAGATTATAGTTTTCCAAAATAAAATTAATTAATTATATAAAAAATATATAGTTCATTTTTTTATAATTGAAACCATGGATTAATAAGAGGTAGAATAAGAAATAAATTAAAAGAGGTAGGGTAAGACGATTACGTCTTCTTCACTAGGCTCCAATATATTCCTTATTAAGGTCCTTGGGAATGGTATTTTAAGACTAACACTACATATAATTAATGAATATATAATATTATTGTAGAATTTCTTATATTTTTATTTAGATATAATTCTCAAAAGGTGCCCAGAAGAGAGGAGAAGATGTTCCCTTTTATAAGTGAGTGGAGGGGCACTCATGGAATTACATAAAGTATTCAATTTATATAAATTAATTTTCATGTAAAAATAATACCAAATTCATATTATTATAATATATGATGATTATTATCTAAAATAAAATCATTCAATAAAATTTAGATAAGTTTTTGTTATGCTTTTCAAATATCTATTAGTTTTAACCCTCTGTTAACCCTTTTGATAATTAATATGATATGAATGTTTTTATCTGATGGGGTAAATAAATTTACTATAATTGGAAAAGATACCCATAATTTAAATTAGGTAACAATTTTAAATCATATACAATTTAATTTTATTAAGATATTATTTTTATGAATTTTAAATCATTTAATAAAATATTTTTTATTAAAAACATCATTAATGGAATTATTCAAAATATATAAAATATTATAAAATAATATGTTTCTAACTCGTGTAGAATGGAAATAAAAAGATATGGATTAAAATATAATAAATATATATTATTTATATAATATTAAAGTTAAATTTTTATTGGTTTCGAACCTTATCTTTTGGTTTAACCCCTTGGTGGTAATGAATTTATAAATTTTAACGGGTCATAATATGACAAATAAGAGGATAATTAGAATATAAATGGAAAATAAATAAAATTTATGATATTTATCTTCTTAATTTTCATATTTAAATATTTTATAATTTTTCAATAATTTAATAAAATATTATTTAATATTAAATACTATTAATGTTGTTTTAAGAACAATTTACATAATTTAAGTTTGAAAAAATATGAAAGAAATTTAATTCGAATATAAACCTATCATAAATATCTAATATGTTATAATAAAACATATTTTTTTAACTCTGTAACAAAATATTATAGATTTTAAAACCAATAGAGTCACATTTTTACATTATCCATTACTTATTTATTATAAAGGTAGAAATAAAATCTAAATTTAAACAAATGGTTAGATATTCAATGTTTAGGTGATTATTGATGAAATAAACTCATAAAATAAAAGAAAGTGAAATTTTTTAATGAATTATAATCCTTATCACATTAATTTTTACCCAAATGAAACATTTTAACTTAATTGTGGTAAAAAATGACTATAGTTACTATTAATTTTGACCAAAAATAAAAATAAAATATTTATCAAATTTAGAACTCCTAATTTTTATTAATGAATCTATTTTTCATTATCAAATTTATAGAAGTCGTATAAATCCATTTAATATAAAAATTGAAAATGAAATGAAAATTGTTTTTTTAGAAAAAAAGGACTTGTAAATATAAAAGTGTTTTTATACCAAATTCAAGAATAACATTTATTCATATAAACATAATTAAATTAATAGAAAAATAATATAACTATTTTTATTTGTAAATCTGTTTAAAAACAAAATTGAATTTTTTAAATTCTTTGAACAAAAAATATGTTTTCATTAAAAAAATGGTATTTTTAAATATTCATTAAAAAATAATATTTTTATAAAAATTCCAAAAATGTCACCCTAATATAATTTTTAAGATATAATTTAAAAAAAATTATTTTTACCAAATATAATTTCAAATTGTTCAAATATTTAATTATAATATTCTCTCATAAAAAGAAAAATCAATATTTGTAGAAAATGTATTTTAATTAATAAAATGGACTTACAAAAAATATTGAGTGATTATTTCATAACAATTAATCATTAATTTTTTATGGATTATGTTTTATATATATATATCATAATATAGTTAATTCTTTTCATACCAACCCATTCATGGTTATGTTATAACTGTCACAAAATAAAAATATTGAGTGGTTCATTTATTCTCGATGTTGAATTTTATATACTTTATCAAACATGGTGTTTTTTAAAATATAAGGGTGTTATAGTTAATAAGTAAATTATATAAAATAATTCATGGTTATCAACATGTTACATGTCTCAAGGAATTGAAATTGAGAATTAGAACTCTTACATGGATGGTAACATTTGATGTAGGATTCAATCAGGGAAGTGATTATTTAAAACAAATGTAAATACACATAAAATAAGTGTATATAAAATACAAACAAAGTATAAGTCCTATCAAATTTAATAATTTCATAACATAGTAAATGAAAAAGTGATATAACCTAGGGAAATTAAATTGATTTATGAATCTCATTACCATGGACCTCTACTTGGTCAAACATGTTCTAACCTCCTGTATAATAAATTTAGGCTAATTATAAATCTAAATAATAATCATATTTATTCTTACTTTACTTTATATCATTCAAATATAAGTTTTATTGATCATTTATTAATAATTATTTGTTTAAAACAAAGTTTTTTTGTTAATTGTCTCATTTTCATTGTATGTTTCGATTCAATGGTTTGGGTCATTGTACCTTAGTCATGGTTTTTTCACCACAAAAAGTTTATTTAATTATTTTTTATATTAATTTTGATATTATTCAATAGTATCATGAATATTTCATCAAACATATGGTGATCAGTCACATTGAAACATAAAAATTCCATTTTTAGACGAAATAACTTCATTGATATAATAGCTTTTAATAACATGTATATTAATATTTATATATATATATTACCATTAAATAAAGTATAAAAGATATTAATTTCATAATTATTACATTATATTACCAATATCTTTGTTTTTTAATCATTCATGACATAATTATTATAACATCATTCATGTTAGTGGTGAAGTCAACCCAAACAAGAACATGTTATAATGATCGAATGAGTAAGAATATATTATTTTATTGTGATATTATCACTATTAAATAACCCTAATGATTTTAAAAACATGTTATTATTTTATTAATTATATTCAATAATATGTAGATTAAAAATATAGGTAAGAATTTATTACCTCAAAGTGTCTTGGTAAGCTCATTTTATGTGGTCAAAATTTACATAAATAATTTATTTTTAATATTATTAATAAATGATAAAAATAGAATTACATATCCTTATTAATACTATAAATTTAATATTTATTATGTCAATACATTCATAAAACCATCCATGCAAGGTGGTAATGAAAAATAAAATACGTCGCTCATGGAGGTGGTAGTTTACATTTATGCATGGAAAACATTTTAATTTTTCAATGGATGGAATAGAAAGAGGGTAGATAATATCTTATATTTATATAATATTAATTGCTTCCCAAATATCATATCTATTAAATAATTAAATATTTATAATAATCTATGTGATATGGTGATGAAAAAATGAATGCATCACTTTTGTGGAGTTGGAAGTTTACATGTACGCATGAGCGACATTTTCACTTTCCATAGCATGGGAAGTAGATTGAAATTATTGGACCATGAAAATAATTACATTTTATTATATTAAATATAATAATTACATTAAAATATTATATTTAGAATATATTTTATTGTGGTGGAATAAGAAAGAACCTTAAAAAAATCTGGTTGGGACTTTTACTTCTTCATTGGAAATCTTTCTTTTGATTGAATTAAGGCCATAGGAAGAGAGGTTTATGGTCACACTAGGGGATTTTAAAAAAAACGTATATGAAGTTTTCAGATTTATTTGGGAATAATTTTGGGTAAAATAAACTCATACGGGACTTTTAAAAGGTTGTATTAAGTCCCCCTTTTATTTGGAAAAATTAGTGGTGTTGTCACAAATATTAAGTCCATAAGTGTCTAGAAAGTAATTTTAAAAATACCTAATGGATCACAAATGCATCATGGAAATATTTTTTGAAAATTATCAATCCTTGTTTTCTTATTATAATTTTTTTATGATTTTCATTAATACATTATTATCTAACATTAAATATCAGTACAGTCATTTTCAAGACTATTCATATAATTTGGTTTTAAAAACAACTAAATAATAATGATTGTTTGAATATAAACACATAAATCATAACTTATAATTAATAATTATGTATAAAAGATTTATAAAATCATAATTCATCCAAACCAAATCACTTTTAATGTTTTTAAAACAACTTACATGATTTTTCTTCTACTAGTATAAGTGTTGTGTCGATGCTGGATTAACATTTAAGATCATTAAATTATAATTTAAAAAAATACCTGCATAAATTTAATTTATTCAAATAAAATATTATGAACTTGAACCATTCGTAAAGTATTTTATCCAATATCTTTCTCGTGAATAATTACTAATTGGTTGAGAGTGACATTTTTATTCATACTAATTTTATAATATACTTGCAATGTCATAATCAATTCTAGTGGAATAAAATAGAAAAAATTTAAAATAAAGGATACACATAAACTCATAAAGATATTTTATACAAGTTTTAATTATTTTTTTTATCATTATATCTTATTTTACAACCTCATTAAACAATTTAAAATTAATTGTGGTGACTAAGTATTTATTAGGGTAACTTAAGATTAAAACTAAAAAATTAATGCACCTTGTTATATAATTTTATTATGATGATTCCAAATATGGAATCAATATTACAAGATTAAATTAATACAATTATCAATAATTAATTCAAATCTATGCTCACAATACTCATAAAGTCAAATTTTAGAAAAAATATTTTTTATGTGTTGAAATGAATTTATACTTATTTAGGCGAAACAAAATTGAGTAGTGGTAATTCCCAAAAATTTATTAGATTATTATTAATAAAATAAATATTTTTTTAAATTAGAAGCATTCTATAACTAAATATAATCTTCCAACAATACTATTAGATGAAAATATCCAAAAAATAGTTTTTATTATAATAAAATATCACTTTGGTTCTAAAAAAGATAATGGGTTTATAAATTCAAAATTATAGTAATAAATAATTTATTATACTTCTCAAATATATATTTGGTCAATAAAATTTTTTTATAAATTTTTACGTTAATCGTACATCCTAACGATGTCATAAAATTTATTGTATTTTGTAAACATGTTATTTTCACTATTCACCCAAAAAAATAATATTTTTAGAAAAATAAAAAACACCACTACCTAATTTTAAAATAAAAAATTAAAACATTAAGTATGTTTTATAATATTTAAATTATAAAATTCCTAAATTTATGTTTTAAAAGAAAATTCAAAATATAAATAAATCACTTTAATAGAAAAATGACCCTTTGATCTTTAAGTATTCTTATCCTTATATCATATCAATTAACAATGAGTGTTAATTTATTATTGTTCACAATTTATATTCTTAATTTATTGATTTTTTCCGTTCATTTTAATAAAGTATTATGTTCTTTAATTCTGTGTTGTCTATAACAAGAGTTATCAAATAAGAATTTATTTAAAGTAATACATAATAAAATCTAGAGGTGTTGCACCATCCGTGTTTTTTAACCTGAAAAATAACGAGAGATAAGAAATAATCACGCTTATAAAATTTTCATTAGTTTAAGGTTTCTCTATAATTATTTGAATAAATTTTTATATCAAATTTGAGTTGAATTGAAGAAGCATGTATCTAATGTTGAAATAATATTTAGAATAAAGAATTGCCTATGAAATTAAATAGAAGGACTTTGAGAATGGATAGGTTAAATTTTTTTTACATATTAATTATACATTTTCAAAGGACTAGGGAAATAGTAATATATTTTATCACTCAAGAACAACACCCTTGAAGCAGTCTGCTACCTATATGCAGGTCTGATCTTGATAAGGTCACCATCCAAGATTGAACATGGAGGAGTAGAGTGGAATGTGCGGTTCATTGTAGTGATCATTATTTATTCATGTTTTTACTATATATTATGGTTTATATATGATAATGTTTCACATTTTTGAGAAGTGGGGTCAGTAATAAGCCAGTGGAATACCCATTGCAAAACTAATGAAGAATTTGTGTTAATACCCATATTGTTCATCACTTTAAAAACATGTTTCATATGTTCTTGGAATGACCAAGAATCTATCATCTCCTCCACATAGAGTTCAGGGTTTTTAATGTATACAAATATCCTATGGTTTTCTTCTAATTTTTCATAATGCTTGATAAAACCATGTAATATTCCAAAGATGTTTAATTAAGGTATGACATAATAATGAAAAAAAAATTATTGGTTGTCCAGATACATTAATTTACAATATAAATATATTATGTGTTCATGTTAATATCAATGTAGTAAATTAAATTCCGATAATATGGGATGATTTTCATACTTAGTTCATTAACAAAACGATGTAATGTGGTGAATTCTAAGCAAATTAACAAGTAGTATGCAGTAAATGCATATAATACATGATGAGGGAGAAGTATGTGCAATCCACCATGTGAACAAGAAATATATGATCCATCAAGAAATATTAAATAATGAAGTATTTGAAGAAAAAAATCTTTGGGAATAATATATGACATTTGTATGACATCACATGAGAATGAGTGGCTAAGCATGGTTTTCATAATCTTAATGCATAAGAACATTTACAGTAGCCCATAAATACCCCATAACCTCACTACTAAAGGTTATAATGATATTAATTGAATATTATTGATATTTGTTCTATGGACACTCATATTTCTTAATTGAATCATTCATTGATGTAACAAATATGAATGTAGAATCACAACTCAAAGCTTAAACAAGTGTAGAATCGGTTTTTGTAACATCATTGTATGAATAATCAGTTCATGAAGCATCACTCGTGATACGTACAGTCCAATAAGAGGATATTTTTATGTTTTTTTCATGGATGTTATGTTCAATAAGATGAAACTGTGTTAATAATACCAAAGGTAAAGATCTAAGCACCCAAGAAAAAGTGAGTTTACTAGAAGTTAGAAATAGTGGGATATGGTTTTTATATGAAATAGTTGAAGAGAAGATCTGAGGTATGCTCTATAGAACTCAATATACCATTAGTAAAATATTGGGATTTTAAAATAGTGATATATCCTAATATAAAAGTTTTGCCACACGGTGAGAAATTCCAATGATACTTTGAAAGATAGGGATTAATGGAATTGAATAAGTAAAACACTGATATTGTATCAGAAGTAATATATAGTTGAATCCCTATTTAAGGAATTAGTTTCGAATGTCCCTTTATATAATATTCAAGATAAATTCAACTAGTGGGACTTAGTATAAAGAAATAGTTAATATGTGGTCACTGCATTCAACTATGATTAGGCTTTTCAGGATATTTTCTATCAATATTTTTTAGAGATAGACTATACTTATACTCACATTTTTTATAGTGTAAATATGGGTCTTGAGGTAATAATGAAACCCAAATATGAGTATTTTCTCACATTGAGGCTAAACATTGTAAATCATTATGTCTTTTCCCTTGGTTACTGAATTATATATATATGTCTAAGAGACCAAAATAAGAGAGATTACGATCTTAACTAGTCATAAATTATATATTAAAAATAAAAATTCATAAAAGGAATCACTTATTCACCTTCTCCCCACTTAGTGGTCTATTAAACATAGGAACACTAACTATTATAAGAAATGTTTTAATATTGTCGATAAAATATGGGATGTGAAACATCATTGACCATTTCATGATGCCATATACTACTTGAATCCCATATTTTTTATAATAATAACATTTATGGAGATGAAGAGGTAATCTTGTGTTTAGTGAATTATATCCAAATATTGATTTTAGAATTGGATCTCAAGATAAATTATTAAAGGAGATGAAAAAATATAAAGATTACTCAGGCACTCTTGAGACTAATTTGGTTGTTTAAAATAAAAATATTATGGATATAGTTGATTTTTGGTAATTTAATAGCACATTGAATCCTCGTTTGATATAGTTCACAATAAAATTTATTACTCTTACTCACAGTTCATCGGTTTTTGTTGGAATTAGAGTTTATTTCAAAATATCTACACATAGAGATGAAATAGTCTTTCTTGATCAAAATTCAATGATGTGATTTATATAATATATCATCGGGATTTGATGAGGATATTTAATGATTGTGAAAATTACAAATTCATATTAATGAAATAGTTTTATGGTTTTAATGAATGGGTGCATGGTCAGTTGGAAAAGAACTTTATGCAAGAAAAGATGTTGTTTTATAGGCTGATTATTTGTCTTGGGGTGATGAAGATTTAAAATATAAGGATAAATAACATATTTTTATTACTAGACTATCCACTTTCAAAGAAATTAATTTCAACAGTGAACCTCTTCAACATATCAAAGAAGAGGAGGAATATCTTGAATCTTGAGAAATGAGTAAATAGTAAGATATTTAAGGGGTTTGTATATATATTATTATAAACAGTGATTCCATTTCCATGGATAGAAATAAAAAAATATAGTTTTTTTCATTTTATATTAATTTCCATTTTAATATTTTATAATATTTAGACTTATTTGGATTGGATGATCGTCTTTTTAAATAAATTTTCATGAGAAAATGTTTCTTCTGTTTTTATTTTTTTCATTATTTTAATTTAATATTTCATATATAATATTTTCATCATAAATTAAATTTACACATGTAGTTTAGTGCTTCATGTGTCATAGTTTCAAGGTCCCACATCATAATTTGTCACCATGTGTCATCGACAACTATGCTTCTAATGATTTAGTTATTTAGCATCATATATAACATAGGATTTGTGTTACATACCCAAAAATAAAAGAAAATTAAATTTACACATATCCAAAAGGCCCTCATTAATAAGGTACATGAAACTCTTTTTTTAAAGAATTGGAATCAAAAAAATAATAATAAATCCCATAATAGAAGGCATTGTGAGACGGGTATCCAACCCCCACTTTTCTAGATAAACCTTGACCCCCTTAGAAAGTGAGTAGTCTAATCTAAAGTAATTTTATCCATATATCGATACTCAAATGATACTTCAACTATAACGTGGTCCTAATACATGATATATAAAAATGATCACTAACCATTAATTTAAAGTTAATAATAGGCAAAACTAATCCTAGTCAATATTGAACATAACAAAGTCATACATCATACCTTGTATATATCCCTAAATATTAATTTTATGATATTTATAAGAATCATTTTAACTCTTTAATCTAAAACATGCATCTATTAATTATAGAAAACAAATATCAATTAATAATAATGCTGATAATAATCTTAATAAATAAAAAATTCCAAAATTTAGATATGAGAAGAACATTTATGAAAAATAAACAATTATAACGATTTCATTATTAAATATTAATTATAGACATTCTATAACATATAAATATAAAAAAATATATTTATATTATAAATATGATAATTTAATATTTATTTATTTACATGGAATTTAATATGATCTTATATATATTTCAAGATATATGATATTTATGAAAAATTTGATATCATAAAAAAATTTAATATTTTATGTAAACACTTTACATAACCAAAATATTTCATATTTCAATTTATTTAGTCCTTTATTAAATCTATTAAACTCATTTTGGAATGGTTTAAATAAATTTTCTAAAAAGGAATTTAAAAATGAATATTTCATATTATTATTTATGAATATTTCATAAACTAAAAGTATATAATTTATATATTACTTTATTTTAATCCTATCTACAATCAAATATCCAAAACTAATAGAACAATCCCTACTCATCTCCCACCAAATAATCCTATTTATTATTCCCTAGCCACTCCAACAACAATAATAACCTATCCTAAATGAAAGAACATTTATTCTCGTAGAAATGACCACTCTACTCGTAATACAATCAAACTTACATGCGCATCCCCAATCACACAAGCAGGTACTCCCATTCCTATCATTTTTATCCACTCAAAAATCCACCTTGTCCTCAAGGTGAAAGTATAAGATAGTTTCAACAACATCATGGAGCTGAGTTCTAGGAAACATTATAGAAAACCCCTTTTTTAGAATCCAATAATAAATTATATAATCCCATATTTCGATAGTTTATGGGAGAAAATGCTTTAGCTAAAAGAAAGTTACTTCCTTTTCAAATTAATTTTAAACCTAAATTCCTAAAAATATTGATCATTTTATCATTAAAACCAATATCACCCATCTCATTTTTTAGAATAGGGGCGTTATATTTATTTTATTCTAGGTCACGGTTAAGAATGATTTGTAAAGGGTTCTTTATAGAATCTTCTTTAGCATTAACTTCACTTTCAATCCTGGAAGCATTTAGTCCAATGTCACATATTTCCTTATCATTAATGAAAAAACACCCAAAAACATCCTTAAAAAGTCTTGAATGACCCTATCATCATTAGTAGACACTCAAATAGTAAAACAATGGGTCAGAGTTTCACAATCACTACACATCATGAGGTTCTCAGTCTTGATGGAATATGACTGTCTCATCTTTTACATCACAGTAAGTACATAGCCACCCCCATACACATCAGCACCATGGAACCACCAGCGGACTTCATTGGAAAATATAACAAAATTTTTTTTCACTTTTGTCTTATCATCTGTATTTCTATTAGCACATAGATCCTTCTAGTGCCCATTATCTTGATACATATCCTCGTTATTTTCAACATGTATGTGAATCCTAACACCCGACCTGACCTAGGAAAAATATTTTTTTTCTCAACATGAAGATGTTGTCATGTAAGAAAAACTATTGTAGTTTTCATATTAACACATCCCTAATCAATCTGGGTAACCACATCCTTCTCGAATTCCATTATTTCTACTATCAATTTCTCTTCAATGTGCGTAACATAATTTTCTTCTTAAAATTCACTATTTTTACTCCAAACTAACCAAATATCTTCATTCGAGATATATATAAATGTTTAAATTTCCTCATATTGTGGATGAGTAGCCCAAGAGAACTTATATTTTTATCGTTGGGGTTTTTGGACCTTGTTGCACCACCAGGATACAAAATAATTATTGATTTCTTCAGTTAATAATAAGAAGAGTCCCTAGAGTTACCAGAGTTACACCGAATATCTGTAGTAAATTTATGTATGAAAATTCTTGGATTGAAATTTTATTTTCACATAGAGACAATTTCAGATGATACAACCAATGAAACAAAATATTATTCTCTTATAATAATGTTTAAACATTAGGATTCATCACTATAGAAATAGATTGTTCTCTAGACCCAACTAAAAATATTTTTTATTATAATTTCATGTATATATAGAAATATGTATTATTTATAATTACCATTATAGTGATGATATTTCAACATCAACTATTTAAATGGTAATTTCGATAGATTATTTATTATATCAAAAGGATCGGTAAAGGATATTACCTTTTCTTTCATGCGCCTCTTCTAAACCTCCTCTTAGGGCCCTAAAGTTGGTCTTTGAAGAAGACCAGGACCTCTAGTATCATTATAGAGAATTATACAAGAGAAATTGGCATGGGTTGGTAGAGATTTGAGGCTCAAAATGGTGTGAGGAGGAGATGGAGGAGGTCATCTTTTGTAATGGAGGAGAGGGGCTCCTTTGTAAATATAAGAAATATTAATTTATAATAAATTACGACCCCACAAATAAACCATAAAAAATTACTCAATTAGAAGATGAGATGATATAGGGTTGTAATCTCATCAACCAATAAAATTTAGACATGTTGTGAATTTATTTTAAACCTTATCAAATTGCTTTATCCATATTTAATCTATTTAATTTTATTTGTGGTAATAATATTCTAAATTTTTAATTGTTATAAATAAATAATTATGTGTCTTCAATTGTCTATAATTGGATACATGATGACATTTTAGACCATATAAATTTAAATTCATAATTTTTAAATATTTTTTTTTAATTTTTAATCAATTTTATAATATGTTTTTTTTAAAATAACAATAGTGTCAATTTTGACACTATTTATATATTTAAATTTAAATAAAATCCACACAGAGGATATTTTCGAACAAAATTATTTAATAGATTTACAATATGTCATATGCATCTAGAAAATTCATGGGTCGCATTAAATATTTTATATAATAATAATTTTATATTTTTAAAACCATTTATTTGATATTTCAATCAATAAAATAATTTCAACATCACTGTTCTGTCTTTATTAATGATAATTATTTAATCCCTAAAAATTCTAAATAAGTTCACATGATATAGATAATTTTATTAGAAATCTGGATACTATTCATGTTTGAAGGTTTATGAAGTTTATCACTAAATTGAAATTATTACACTAATAAGATATAAGAGAGTGATATGTTGTCACTTTCTTTTGTTTTGATTATAATTATATCATTTTCAAGGTCAATAGTCCATTAAACAAATCAATTATAACCCTTAGGTGATATGGGTCGACTTTTATTCATCCAATAGAATATTAGTAGGTGTTACGGTAATTTTATAATCTTATTTTTACCCTTAATTGCCAGATTTACCTTTAACTGTAGTAAATTAAAACTACCGTAGTTACTATTCATAATGTCAAAAAAATAAAACCAACCTATTAACATAATTTGGACCCACTGAATCCAAATATGGAATCCATTTTTCAAAATTAAAAACACAGAATTTTTGGTATTTAATTTAAAATTAATCCCATTGTTAATAAAACAGATTTTAAAAGTTAAAATATTTTCAATGATTGAAATATTTTTACCTATGAATTAAACGTAAAATTAATGGTAATGAAATAAATTATATTAAATGGTAAAAATTTATTCTATTTATACTTTAAAACCATTAAATTTTATCGTTTAACCATAAAAATTATCTTGATTAAAATATTATTTTTGATGAAAAAATGAGCGTATTTTTACTATTCATCAAAATATGAAAGTTATCAGAAAAGTATCAATAATTTTTCCGAAGTAAATTTTTATACCCAGATTCAAAAGAAGAAGTATATTTTGTAAAATTGAACTTATAAACTTGTCAAAAAATATATTTAAAATGGGTGTTCCATCAAAAGGTCGTATAACTGTTTTTTTTAAAAAATACTTCTTTTATCCGAAAAATTGATTTTGTTTTCATATCTCATTCATGAAAATGTGTAAGATTAATTATAATGTTATAAAATTCATAATGGATAGTTCATAATATTATAATAATATATCGTTGTTTAGTTAAAATTGGCATTTCGCGCAACGCAAGCTATCAAGGAAGGTTTCTCTTGAGTGTAACGCAAGCCGCGCCACTGTTGTGTGTAGTGAAAGATTAACATGGTGTTGCGTATAACATAAGACATAAAAAAATATTTCTCATAAAATATAAGGGTGTTACATTTAACCCCCCTTAAAATAAATTTCTCCCTCTAAATTCATTATTTCATAACAAACAGATGAGGGTACCTCTCCCTCATCATATTCTCTAGTTCCCATGTAGCATCATCTAATTTGTGGTTCCTCCATAAAACTTTAACCATGAAAGTGGTCTTGTTTTGTAGAACATTTTCACTACAATCAAGAATCTCTATCAGCTATTCATTATAAGAAAGATCTTGCTCTAGCGGTACACCTTCTGATCGTAGTACATGTGAAAGATTGGGTATGTACTTTCTTAGGAGAGATACATGTAACACATCATAAACATGAAAGAGATTTGGTGGAAGTTCCAATCGGTAAGCTACCATCCCAGAACGATCCAGTATTTTGAAAGGACTGATATACCTAGGGCTCAGCTTACCCTTCTTTCTAAATCTCATTACTCTTTTCTAAGTAGATATTCTTAAGAACACTTTCTCACCCACTTCATACTCTAGGTATTTTCTTCAGTTATTGGCATAACTTTTTTGTCGAATCTGAGCTAATATTATGTGTTGTTGAATAGATATGACCTTTTCTGCCATCTCATCAACAAGATCAGGTCCTAATAGCTTTAATTCCCAAACTTCATCTTAGTAATTTGGAGTTTGGAATTTCTTTCCACAGAGAGCTTCATAAAGATCCATATGAATACTTGAGTGAAAGATATTATTATAAGAAAATTCCACCAAAGGTAGGTGTTGATCCCAACCACCTTTGAAATCCATAGAAAAAGCTCTCAATATTTCTTCTAATGTTTAAATTTTCCTCTCAGACTGACCGTCTATCTGAGGATGATAAGCTGTGCTGAAACTCAACTCTGTATCTAGAGTATGTTGAAGACTTTTCCAAACATCGAGGTAAACCTTGGATCCTTATCTGATATATTGGAAAGTGGTGCTCCATGCAATCTTACCACTTCCTCTACATATATCTTTTCAAGCTTATCAAGAGAGAAATCCTCACTAATAGAAATGATTTGTGCTGACTTTGTAAGGTGATCAACTATAACCTAGATAGCATTATTGCATTTGGATGTTTTGGGAAGTCCGATGATAAAGACCATAGTGATGTTTTCCCATTTTTATTCTGGTACGGGTAATGGTTGTAATATCTCCTTATACTTATATCTCTCGAATTTAACATGCTGACAAACCAAGAATTGAGATACATATTCAGCAACATCTCTTCTCATTCCATCCCACCAAGAAGTACCCCTTTAGGTCCCTATACATCTTCGTGCTTCAAGGGTGAATAGAGAATGAAGAACTATCAGCCTGATATAATATTTCCATCTTTAATTCTGGGAAGGTAGGAACACAAACCCGTTTCCTGAACATTATTATTTCATCACAATAAATGTGGAACTCTGGAATATTTCTCACCTTCTTTTGTAACTATACATCTTCTTTCTTATCCTCTTTAATCTTCACATGTATAGATGGTTGAACATTCATTTGATAAAGTTAAGATTTTTCCCCTTCCATTATAATTCCATGATTAATCCTTTGTAAATCCATAAATATTAGGTCTTTTGTGATCCTCATCATGGATAAGCTAGCATGGTCTTGTCGACTTAATGAATCTTCCACCTTGTTTTCTTTCCCATGGTGATTATGAATTGAGCATTCATCATCTGTAATCATCTCCAACCATCTTATTTGGTGCATACTCAGATCCTTTTTTGTGAAAATATACATTAAACTTTTATGATCAGTATAAATATCACACATTTCACCATATATAAAATGCATCCAAATATTTAATGCAATGATTACCGCAGCTAACTCTAAATCATGAGTTGGGTAATTTTGCTCATGGATTCTCAACTATCGTGAGGTATAAGCTATTGGCATATCATTTTTCATGAGAACACACCCCAATCCCTTATTGGATTCATCACTATAGATCACAAACCTTTCTCCACTACAAGGCAGTGTGAGCACAGGTGCACTGGATAAACTTCTTTTTAAATCCTTGAAATTCTATTCACACTCCTCCATCCAAATGGACTTAACTCCTTTTTGAGTCAACCTGGTAAGTGGATTAGGTAATCATGAAAAATATTTCACAAAACATCGATAATATCCAGCCAAACCAAGAAAATATAAGAT
Source organism: Viscum album (assembly GCA_963277665.1). Lineage (NCBI taxonomy): Eukaryota > Viridiplantae > Streptophyta > Magnoliopsida > Santalales > Viscaceae > Viscum > Viscum album. The sequence goes on along the minus strand of OY728153.1, from coordinate 1,016,223,867 downwards.
CTCAGTTACTATTGTTGGTCTTTCCCATCTTTAAATAACCTCTATTTTTCCTGGATCCATATATATACCCTATTTTGACATTATGTGACCCAAAAATGAAACTTTTTGAAGCCAAAATTCACAGTTGGTAAATATTGGATAAAGATTCTCCATTCATAGGGTCTGTAATTCAATTATCAAGTGATATTCATGTTCTTCTTTTCTCTTTGAATAGACAAGAATATCATCTATAAATACTTCCACTAAATGATCAAGGTAGTCTCTAAATAATCTATTCATTAGATCCTTGAATAGAGCTGGGGAATTAGTAAGACCAAATGGAATCACTATAAATTCATAGTGTCCATACCTTGTACAGAAATCCAACATTTGTATATCTTCCCTTTTGACCCTTAATTGACGATACCCTGAATGAATATCAATATTGGAAAAGTAATGAGCTCCACATAGTTGTTCAAATAAGTCATCAATGCATGGGAGAGGATATTTTTTCTTGATAGTGATCTTGTTATGTTGTTGATAATCAATAATGAGTCTCATTGATCTATATTTCTTCTTAACAATTAGAACAGGTGCTCCCCAAGGAGTTGCACTAGGGTGTATTAATCCCTTATCAAGATTCTCTTGGAGTTGTTTCTTTAATTCTTACAACTCAATTGGGGTTATTCTATAAGGTGTCATTGAAATTTCCATAGCACCAATTATGAGTTATATTGAAAACTCAACTTCACGATTTGGTGGAAGACCATGCAATTCCTCTGGAAATACATCATCAAACACCTATACAATGGACATATTCTTAATTGTGAGTTTCTCTCCAACCATTTGAGATAAATAACATTCATTTATTGGAATCATGACCCATAAGATGGAAGAAATTTCCAATGGAATGTTATATTCATCCTTGCATCGATATATGATCATAGATTGATCAGGAATATGAAATGTGACTTCCCTTCTTTGGAAATCGATATGAGCTCCATATAAGGAAAGCCAATCCATTCCATGAATCACATAAAATTCCACTATAAGAAGGATCAAAAGTTTTCTTGGAAGCAGTTTCCCATAAATGTAAATTGGAGAATAATTATAAACTTTTGATGAAACTATTGTTCCATTAGGAGTTTTTACAACCATCTCAACAGATAATTGTTGAGGTAGTACAGTGATACCCTTAAAAAATCTTTAGAAATAAACATGTGGGTGGATCCAGAATCAAATAAAACATTTTCTAATTTAGATTCGATGGAAAGTGTACCTTTCACCACATCGTTATCGTACTCCACATCGCTGATAGAAATTTCATGTGACATTCCTTTGTCTTTGGCCTTAAGAGTTTGTTGACATCGATCATCATCCACAACACTTGGATTAGGGAATTGATTAGCATAATGCATCATTTCCTTGCACTTGTAACGTTAAAGTGTAGGATGTGAATTTTGTGTAGCCATTTCTTTGTTCGCTTAACTAGACATATTTTTCCCATCACTGTCACATTCAAATGTCCGAGGACCTTCTTTTCCACCTTTGAAACATTTACTTGTCCCTTTAAGAAAATTACATCCATGTTTTTCTCCATAGTTTTAGCATAAGGGAAAACGCATATTTTTTCAGTGTGGTCTTTATATTTCTCTTTGAATTCGATTTTCCTCTTCTTATCAAAACCATATGACTAATGGGTTATTCCTATTTCCATCTCAACCTTGAGAGCACATCGAACAATTTCCTCGTAGCTATTTAAGTCCTTTATGGATAATTTCCTTTGGAGACTTGGTTTTATGCCACTAAAGAATCGATCTATCTTACTCTCAGGTTGGATAATCATCCCATAAGTGTACCTTGGAAGAATTATAAAATTTGATTTGTAGGTAAAAATAAATTCATTATCCTTTTGCTTCAGTTCAACAATCTCATTATCCATATTTGTTCAAAGAATAAGAGGGAAGTACTTATTGAAAAATAAGTTTATAAACACATCCCATTCTGTGGACTCAATTTCATCTCTTTGCCTCGTATTCCTTATAATATTCCACCATTGATCAGATTCACCTTCAAAATGATATACTGTTGAGATGACATTATCATGTTTATAACATTGTAGAACTGAAAATATTTTTTAGTGGTACTAATACATTGTTAAGCCAATAATGGATCAGAAGACCCATTGAATGAAGGTGGACACAGCCTCATGAAATATTCAATAGAATGTTGCTCCTATTTCTCGATTGGAAGTCCTACATGATTCATAGATTAAGAAAGTTTTGTGAGCTTGGTTAAAAGATTTTTCATTCCATCACCCATATCTTTTGGTTTCTCAGGGGGACAATCATTGCAATTCCCGTCATATTCAGCATTAGCACGGTTCCATCGGGTTCCATCCATTAACTAAAAACAATAAGCATAGTGTGAGAAACACTAATCATAATAGGAAAACCACATAATCAAGAATAAAATTTCACACTTTAGGTCTTATTATAGGTTATTCATGGCCATTTCTAAGACACTAATATTGTGTTCTATTCTTAAACATATCATTATATTTCTTACTGTGGCTTTCACATCCTAGTTTCTGAAGGTTGACTATACCTTTCCTCTAATACCAAGTATAAAGACTTCTACTTAACTACATTGTTATTACATTATAATTAAATCATACTTATTACAATATATAACAAAACCATGATAATAACATATAGTTATAGTGACTTTAGAAACTGGGAAACATAAACAACCGGTTCATAAATCATCTACATTGCCTCACGCTTATTTCATCATAACTAAATTTCCTTTTATAATATCCTACTTAACACCCTTCTTCCTAACCTGGGGTAAATAATACATAAAAAAGGGTGACCTCAAATTCTCATTAAGGGTGAACGAAGGAAATATCAATCATATCATATACATAAGAAGATGACATTTTTGAAAATCTTAACCTACAAAAGAGATCATAATATCATGACACGGGATAAATCATGGTAGTGAAATGTAATCCCGATAATCATAACATAAAACATGAAACTTTGTGGCATACACACATAACCTTAGAAAGTCATTTCATATTAGTAAAGAGTCATTGTCAAGACTATCATAGTAGACAAAGTCCATTTTCGATCTGATTTCACTCCTCGTTCTGGTCTTGTATCGCTGAACTGGATTAACTTGTCTTTCCAGCCCTGTCTATCTCATTAGATATAAATATTTACCAATGCATTGGATGGAGATATGGGTCCCACCCATCTCATTATGAAACAATTCTTATTTGTTCCAGAAAATCATAAATCATACATCATAGCATAACCCATGTAATAAAAATGGGATTCTTAAACATCAGTCCATCATAACATAATCCATATAAGATAAAAGTGCTTCATTAAATAATTCCAGCATAACATAATCAAATCAATGTAAAAAATAGTTATAGAATAATAACCCTATATTATCTTAGATGGAAAATAATTTTTATAAAACACTTGAAATCCATTTTTGAGGAAAATATCCTTTCTACTACAAAAATATTATTCCTTTCTTAACATGTCATTAAATTTTAAACTAAAAGAAGATAATTAAAAATGAACTTGAAAAGTTTTAAAGGATGCTTCATGGTAATAATTTTCTACGAAATCATAACAACTTATTAATGCTGTATAAGTTAAAAAACATTATCCCCGTAGTTTGGTCAGAAAAGTCAAAAAGTATCTCGTACTGAAAATGACAAAAGATTCCTTTAATATATTTTACTAAAAATTCAACAACAGGTAAAACTAGATTTAAAAAAATATAGGGGGATGTAAATAATATTACATATTGATGAAACTTTCATGTGGATGATAAATATTCCCCAGTAAATTCTAAAGAATAACCAATCTCAGATAAAAATGAGATTGTGAGATTTTCTATTACCTTAGGTTTGATATGCTTTGTACGTATCCAAACCTCCAGTATAATGATTTAAATAATTTCATTGACTTATTCCAGAGTCATACTAATTTTTATGATATCATATATGGTCATATTATTAGCTTCATGTTGGTAATATTTCATTGCTACTTGTTATTAGGGCGTTCATTGCTTTATGTTCTTATGCATGTTTTGTCGAATAAATTATTATTCCTATTTGTAGGTTATAGCTACATAATTTAGGGAATGGTATTAGTATAATATATATCCTATTTATACATTCAATTTTTTTTATATAATCACGGCTTAATGAAGATCATGTAGAATGAATCACATCACATCGTGGAGACGGTAAGTCGTACGTATGCACACACGACGATATCATTCCATTAATTGTTGAATGGTCTTGGAGTGGATGATATAATATCTCAGAATTAGTATCATGTTATAATAATAATATATAGTTATTCTTTACCCCATTATACCCATGTAAGGTGGTGGTGGAAAATAGATTACACCACGGTGTGGAGATGGTATTCCGTACGTATGTACGCATAGTGATTTCATTTTCCATTGGATGGATAGAAGGTGAAATATGTTTGTTTCATATTTATAATAACATATCAGTATATGAGTGATACTAATGTTATTAATTTATAATAAAACCAATAAAAAAGTTGAAGTATAGGAATAAATAAATTTGAAAGGATCGATAAAGGATATTACCTCTTCTTCAATGTGCCTCTTCTAAACCTCTTCTTAGGGCACTAATGGCGGTCTCTGAAGAATACCAGGAACACTAATATGTTTCTAGGGAATTGTAGAAGAAATTTTTTCGGGGTTGGCCGAGTATAAAGGCTCAAAATGGTGTTAGGAGGAGAGGGAGGAGGTTCCCTTTTATAAGGGAGGAGAGGGGCTCCTTTGGAAATATAAGAAATATTAATTTATAATAAATTCCAAACCCCCTTAAAACTTCCAAAAATGACTCAATTAGAATATGATATGTGATAGGGTTGTAATCAAATCAACCAATAAAATTTAGAAGTGTTGTGAATTTATTTTAAACCTTATCAGATTTAATTATACTTATTTAATCTACTTAATTTTATTTGTGGTAATAATATTATAAATTTTAAAATGATATAAATATTAACTTATGTGTTGTGAATTGTCCATAATTGGGTAATTTATCACATTAAAAACCATAAAAATATAAATTTATAATTTTTAAATATTTTTGTGATTTTTAAACAATTTTATAATATGTTATTTTTATAAAATGACAATAGTGTCAATTTTGACACTATCCATTTATTTGAATTTAAATATAATCCCCACAGAGGATATATTCAAAAAAAATATTTAATAGATTACCAATATGTCATATTCATCTAGAAAATAAGTTTATCACATGAAATAGTTTATATAATATTTATTTTAATATTTTTAAAACCATTTATTTGATATTTCAATCAATAAAATAATTTCAACATCACTATTGTATAACTATTAATGATAAGTATTTAATCCCTAAAAATTATAAATAAATTTACATGATGTATAAAATTTTATTATCTTTCTGGAGAATATCCAATAGAATTTTGGTATGTGTTATGGCAATTTTATAATCTTTTTTACCCTTAATTACCCGATTTATCTTTAACTATAGTAAATAAAAATTACCGTAGTTATTATTCATAATGTAAAAAAATAAAAGTATACTATTAACATAATCTGTACCCACTGAATCCAAATATGGAATCCATTTTTCAAAATTCAAAACACATAAGTTGTAGTAATTTATTTTAAATTAATCTCGTTGTTATGAAAATGAGTTTTAAAAGATAAAACATTTTCAAAGATTGAAATGGTTTTACCTATGAATTTAATGTAAAATTAATGGTAATGAAATAAATTAAATTAAATGGTAAAAATATATTCCCTTTTAAATTTAAAAACATTAAATTTTATCAGTCAACCATATAAATCATCTTGATGAAAAAAGTTGTTTTTAAGAAAAAATTAGCTTATTTTTACTATTTATCAAAATATTAAAGTTATAAGAAAAGTATCAAAAATTTATCCAATATAAATTTTAATATCCTGATTCAAAATAAGAAGCCTATTTTGTATAATTGAACTTATAAACTTGTCAAAATAATATATTAAAATTGGTGCGCCATCAAAAGGCGGTAAGACTGCATTTTTTTAAAAATGCTTCTTTTATCTGAAAAAATGATTTTGTTTCCATATCTCATTCTAGAAATTGTGTAAGATGAATTATAATGTTATAACATTCATAATAGAAATTTCATATTATTATAATAATATATCATTTGTTAGTGAAATTGGGCATTGCTTGCAACACAAACTATCGAGGAAGGTTGCTCTTGCGTGTAACGCAAGCCAAGCCAGCGTTGTGTGTAGTGAAAGATTCTCTTAGTGTTGCGTATAACATTAGACATAAAAAAATATTTCTCATAAAATCTCAAGGTGTTACAATAATTGTGTGTGATTATTACGATATTTAATTATGTTTTTCGATGGTTTGTGCATCATCTTCTTCATTAAAATTATATAGGGTTATGTGTGTCAATTTTTTTCTATCTACATATTGTTCTTCATGAGACCCCCTCGCCTATATTCAAGTACATTTTTACTATTAACAATGGCTATGTATGATATAGACCATTTTAAGATGAGGTAGTATGCTTGATGGGAGGTGGAAAAAGTAAACCAGGGGTGAGAAGCCTCATGAGTTAAGACCTACCATGTATATGATACACCTAGGTCAAGGAAAATTCATTTAGTTTAAATGGGCCAACCAATTTTTTATTTTTGAGACTATTCAAGTAATTTATTTCCTTTTTGCATTATTTATTATTTTATTCATTTTTTTAACTAGGATAAACACGTAAAATAATAAATGTAAAAAAAATTAATAAATATGTGATGAATGTATTCTATTAATACATGTTTTATTTTGATCACGAAAACATAATATGAACACAGTTAATAGACAAGGATAAAATTCATAAAAGATATTAAAAACCCCTGAATGAAATATTCTGTTTAAAACACCTTCAACCATTTAAATTTAAACACAACCAGTGTACAAGATGCTTATCAACCATAATTGATGGTGGATCCTACTACTGGGGGGTTCTTATGAAAGTGATGGTTTGACTTAACTAATGATTTAATCAAATAATTTGTGACAGAGTTTTTTTTATATATTTATAGGCAACTTTTGAGTAAATCATGTTTATGGTTGTTTAGAAGTTGGGACTTCACTAAAAAGATCAAGAAGTCCCCAGTTAATGTGGTTGGCTAGCTTAGTGCCTACCTAGGAACTCTCTTGAGTAGGGGTGTAGTCATATATTGTAGATTATTAATATAGGTTTCAAGGTTATTTTCCACTAAGAATACTAAAACGAAAAATTACACTAATTATTGTAGCGAGGGATACTATAGTTCGAAAAAATAGTGTGAGACATATGATGATTAAATTAATCGGTAATCAATATAAATGTTCTAATCTGATAGATTTTGATATGTTAAAATTGGAAAGTAATTCCACAAGTACACTATAATAAATGTTGGAAAAAGGTAATGTTTAGGCTGGAATGAATTTCCCAGAGTAGTATGGGAAATTGCATAAAGCACTCTGACATAGGAATTTTAAGGCATTGGAGTCTCCACTACCTGTCACGCCACCTCAATAAGCGAGGGTGAGAAAAATTCTTATAGGAGACTCATGTATCTCACATATGATATTAGTTTCATAATACTATTATATACTTATGAAATATGTTATGGATAAAACATAAGGGAAAAGATGATTTCACATGTTGTCTCATCTCCAAGAAGTTTGTGAGGAGAAATTGAATTAAAATATTAATTAGTGATGATTATAATGTCTATGTGTGAATTGAAAAGAGGATCATAATATTTTGAGACATCTCTTTCTTACATATTTTTCACCTTATTTCTCTAATTTTATTTTATATTTTAAAATTAACAATGTGAAGAAAATGCTTCATTGCCTTTTAGGTATGTATTTCTAAGTAAATTAAAAACTCAATGAAATAATTAAATTATTTTGCTGAACAAGTTTATAGGAAAAGTGAAAATTCCTATGGAAATTGTGATACCAAAGGCACCTTCACAATTTCATTCAATTATAATAGGTTATTTAACAAATAAGAGGTTATTTTTTTGCATGTCATGAAATAAATCTATAGAATTTTAAATGCAATGACCAAAATAAAAGAAGAAAGTATCCACTTATTCTTCAGGTATATTTATCAATTATAAAGTAATGTTCATATTTTACTTTTTTGTTATTGAATAAAATCTTCCTATCACATATGTGTATTTAAATACAGTAATCCAGTAAGTGTAGTAACATTATAAGAAGTTAGGATATTTCTCTAAACGGCTGTGAAATGGTTATTCATAAGTCAGCTGTGAGAAGTTCGTGACTTCTAATTGTCATGTTAATGATTCTAATTGTAATTTTATTCAGTGTTACCAAAATAATTACTTGATGTGTTATTTTCAAATAAGTATATATTATTATACTTCGTGAATGAATGTTGTTTGTAGTTTTTTATACTCAAATAATTGGTCATTAATGCGCGAATCATAGCTGCTAATTAATGAATATATAAATATAAGAATCTAATACCAATTTTTATCCAGATAACTCTTCATTAAGTAAAAAATAAAACTATATATCAATAATATATGTTATAAGGTAGTTAGACTATGTGGAGGTAAACACCATAAGTTTAACCTACATATATATTTATTTATTTTGGACAAAGAAACCTTTATAAATAAATGTATGCCACAAATCATTGGGAATTAGTTTGTCTAGATATCATGAACTATTCCATGAGTAATCTAGTGGTTAATATACTTCATAAGATTCATTAATCTATTTTAAAGAATGTAAATGTGAAATATGTAATATGAATGGAAACAAAGTATTAAAAGCATTAGGCGTGTATGCCAAAGAATATCTTGATGAAACATTCATTGCTCATTATAATGTAGTGTGGATAATTCATAAACACAGATTACATTATCCAATTAAAATCTAAGATATTGGTAAGGAGGATCGGTGATGATTCTTACATACAAACATTGATCCATATAATTCATTGTGGATTAATTATTAAACACCCATTTCTTTACAAATATCAGAGCCATAATGTATGTAAAATGATATTCAATTTTGAGACATATATGTAGTGCACTAAATACCATTATTTTTTAGGCATAAGATGAATATAGAGGCATTATCCCATAACCACATGTCAAATATAAAGAAAAATGGGTTTCATATGAGTTATATTATGATAAAAATCCATTATATCATAATAACGTGTGTTTAGATGAAAATTGTTCGACAATGATATAAACATAATTGCATCATGAGAAACACAAAGTGAATCTTAATTAGTTATCCTATATTTCAATAAGGATATTACATAAATCCCTAAGATAGAAAATTTATAGTTAAGTGGTAGAATATATTTCTATGAAGGGTAACACATCTCTATTTGAGGTAGGAGAAATATTTACTTGGGTTTAGTCAATGATGAAGATGCATAAATAGTTGACAAGGAAATAAGTTCCACAAGAAAATGTGGAAAGATAATGTTTCATAGAAACATGCAATATAGAAAGAATTAATCAATGGTAAAGATTTTCTAATCACTATAACTGCTAATACATTATTCACTGAGAATAATGAATCTTATAGGTAAGATGTATGTTACAATTAGCTAAAATATTCAATATAAATTAAAATTCAATAAAGGATTCCATGTATCAACATACAAGGGGTATTATTATTTTGAATAATATGATGCGTATTCAAGTGATACTATAAATGGATGGTAAAAGAATGGTACTAATGAGGCTTGATTTGTAATACTAAGTCATTATGCCTAAATCCATTATAATTTTACTTTTCATAACTACTTTATATAATAATTTTATTGAGAATTGAATGCAAGGACCTCCAATTATGAAATGTGATTATAAAAAACAACCAGAAAGGGATAATGACACCATAGAATGCTAATAAGGGGTGTATAGTATCTCAAATCTAGTTTAGGATTAAATTAAGTAACAAGATTAAATAATATTCATTCGGAATGAATTTTTTTCAGGTGTTTACAAGAGGTCAGTGGGAGCTCCACAATTTTCCACGTAAAATATGTTTGGTAAATTATGGAGAAAAACTATTTGTCTTATAGTTAGTCCATTCCATGATGAAGGTTACTCTCCAGATATTGACTTAATATAGTAACCTGAGTTATTGGGGACATCATCTACTAAGGTTAATGTAATAGTTGTTTAGACTAAGTCAATTGTACATATATTTACAATTTATTGAAAAATAAAATTTGGAATAATTAGAGATAGGATTTTCAACTATCTCACAGGGCATAAATCACTCTATGAATTCATACATAAGAATATGAAGAGATTACTATAGTGAGATAAATTTTTTTAACCCAAATCATTTTTTCATCATTTCATAAAACCACTTTCAAGGAGAAGTGGGAACCCTAACATTTTCCAAATCATCAACGATCAAGAAATTAAAAATTAAAAAACATAACACAGTGATCCTAAAATTAAAAATTCAAAATTAAATTCAAAATAAATCATCACCGGGTACACATCCTGCGAATCCCGCGATTAAAATCATCATCATTCATGTCACATTGCTTTCAAACACTCCAATAGTCATCACTGTTGTCACCTATCATGAAAGCTAAATAATCCCCACACCAGTCATCTTCTACCTTCATCCCCCAGTTCACCAACGAGGTAGGCCACAGAATTCCCACAATATCACAGCTGAAGAACCATTTCTATCAATGAAATAACATCCCACTGAACACCATAGGACGAGCAACACCTCCAGAACTGCTATTAAAAATCCATCATCTTTGACCAAAATTGACCCCCCAAAATAGAACAATCACTCAAAATCAACCAAACATTAAAGGATCATCAAAGTAGTTTCAGTAAAATCAATAAAATCTTAGGGTAGGGGGACCAAAAGTAATGGGGCATGAAACCCAAGAAAAATCCAAATCCAAGAAAGAAGGAATGACCGGGGGCAAGAACCCTAGGGACATTGAATGAATATTCCTTGAAGATAATAAAATATCAATATATTCTAGGATAATTATATATCAAGCAGTCCCAACTATCCAATTGTAGATGAGAATGTATAAGGGTTATGTTCATTTCACTTAGAGAGGGAGGAAAAGTAGTTTTTAGGGGACACAAGCTAGTAATATTATGGATAAAATTGATCTAATATCACAATCAGGATAAGGTATTGCGAAAAAATATCTCAATCATTTCATTGGTATCCACATATAAAATAATCAATATGTTAATACTTTTGTGAAAACTAAATAATTATTGGAAAATATGTAATTATTTGTTCCATTTCATGGAATTTCACCTTTTAATCGATGTTTTATTATAATAATAATTATTATATTATAATTGTAATAGTATCTAAGAAGTTTAGTTCTCACAATGTAAAAAATAATATACTCGAGGATATCGTCTCTTCATAAGTCTTACTCAAGGATGTGAAGTCACATATACTAGAATAGCCATGCAACAGAAACATAGAAGGCCCGTGAATATTTCCATAACATTGTAGAAACACGATCTTATCATGTGAGTGAAAACAATGATAGTTATCAATTTGTATCTAGTGCAAGTTGGAGTGTTGTAATATTGGTTTCCTAATACCCAACTCAATAGTATTTTTTGTTACCATTCCATGTATATAGTGAGATATACATGATAAATACATACCTTTTTAGAGTTCATATTTCTTCATCCACTGTATAAATGATAATTTCCATAGGTTATTTTTCATATAAAAAGGTTATTGTAGTTCACAAAATATTATGAAACCCTTTAGATACTATGAAATTAATTTTAAAAATATGTTCTATGGTCTTGATACATTATACTAACTAATCCCATTTGATGTCTAGATATCAGGTGTTTGTTGCTAATAATCATTAATACTTCTTCTCATGAAGTTCATACATTGTGATATCTAGTAGGTGATATCATGAGGACATACACACTAATAGGAACACCACATGAGTCAGGTTTCATTGGTTGTCCCAATACACAACCATGTGTATTGGTCTCCTAACTTGATATCATTATCAACATGTACCATTTTATTATTTACTTTGATGTAATTAAAAACCCTTGGAATTTAAGTTGGGGTGAGGTAGCTTATATAGGGTACATAATTAGTTGTATAGAATTGGTTGAATGGCCAAGATATATTTTCCCACTTCCAAGTTGAAGAAGTGATATCACAGGCCTTGTTGACCACGATGGAAGTACATTAATAAATCATTGTCCAAGGTAGTCAATGGTAGTTCTATTTAGTTAGATCAATATATAATAAATCAGGAATATATGATGACATTATATATACATCTTTACTTATGAGATATTGTGAGACAAATAGATTATATTACATGATGTGTGTTTTTAGAAAAGGTTGTCGTTGTTATGATTTATCATTAACATTTTAGGGTCCTTGATCGGTTTTAGACTCAAATCCTAGTGTACTAATAGTAATAATTATAATTGAGATAATTTTTTAGATGTTTTAAGGAAATAGAATATTTAATATTCTGCCCTATTATGGTGAATAGGTGTATAGGACATAGTGGATGCCACCATGGGTTCTGAGAGTTGTCCAAGTATTAATGATCACCAATGAAAAACAATTCATTGTTATTTGAGTATAGAATAATTTGGTTGAATTTAGTTATTAAAATTATTCAAAATTTATTAAATTGAATACAAAAACTATTATATGAATGAATATTATTTTAATATTCAATGTTTTTATAATATTAGTAGGAAAATATGAGTTGAGTAAATGACTCAGTTTTATAAATTAATATATTTTTTAATTAGTAGAAATAGGAAGTGGCCTCAGGAAGGCTTGGTGTTGGCGACGTTCCCCTACTAGTAATCTCGTTCGATCTATAGTTCTGGTGAGCTGCCAATGAAGATCTCCCTATCGGTCAACCCCCATCGTGGATCTGGTGTGGGTCTTTATTTTTGTTTGGTGCGACTTGCTTTGGTTGACTTCATTCTGTTTCACTGGAAGGCCATGGACGTCGTAGATCCCGACGATAAGGATGGGGGTGTAATGGGGTTGTGGCCTGATCTGGTGTCGGGGCGATTTGAAGGACTCTCCTAGTGCGACGTTGGTGGTTCAAAGAGAAGTTTGGTGTGGTGGTTCTGGCCCCAGGAGACGCTCTATTCTTGATGGCGTGGGTTCATGGTGTGTTTTGGGTGGGTTGGTCCTGAACTGGGTTCCCCGACCGACCTGTCGATGCTTGCTTCTTTCGGGTGATGTGTTATGGTTTTTTGGTGGGTCTAGTCGTGGGTTGGGTGTCTTCCCAGGTTCACCTGTTCGTGTGCGGTGTTTGATGGTTCTCAGTTTTCCTTAAAGTGATTTTTATAATATGAAAAAAATGTTATTTTGCAAGCAAGTGATAAGATTATAAATAACATTATGATGTATTATTTTTATCATAACGTTTCATTTAGTTCTTATTTAGTGGGAATTTAATTTTTGGGAGGCTGAGAACCCTTCCAAGGTATTTTGAGCATCCACTATATAAGTAAAATAGAATCACTTTACTATAGACTATTCATTCCAATGTATAGAGAGATCTGCTCTCCTCCTACCAAATTATCAAGAGAGAATTAATATATTCATGAAAACAATCCAATAATGTCTTCGATGATAAATGTAATGTAGTTGAGGTGATCTTCAAGATGTTGAAAGATTTGTCGAATCTCTATACTAGTAGACAAAATTTGATGATCAACATATGTGTAAATTATTTGTGTGTGTCTGGTTGGATGATCTAGATGGGTTCAGACATAGATCTTTCAATCAATGGTTCTCAACAATATGTAATAGTCAAATGTGTGGCCATATTTAATGTGTAAATCATTTAGTTTTGATTTTTGATTTGATAATTCATGTGATATCCTCAAACCTATATCGAGGCTTGGGTCACTGGAGATGGTGAACTAACATCACTTAAAAATGAAAATTTTAAATCTATTACCCACTAGCTTCTGATGCATGCCTCGATACCAAAAACATCTAATCTCAAGAGTATGTGACAGCCCAAAATAGTACTTTCATCTACTTTTCTACCAAGATCTAACATCATCGATCTAACTTGAAATGTTAACAACATTGCCAAACTGGTTATGAACCAAAATTGCCCCATTAATTGATTTTATTTTTCTAATTCAGATATACTATGTTGTAGGAAATAATTTTATAAGTAATAAACTCTTGATTACCTCATTTTAATCTAAAAAAATTAAAAGGAAAAAAAGAATATCCACTTCCTCAGCACAATACTTAGGACTTCCAATACTCCACATATATCCTTAGGAAACATAGTTTCTTTTTAATTTATAGTAGTTATTAAATTTTCTCACAGTAGGTCTAGAGAAATATTAATTCCAACATTAGATAAAGCAAACAAAGGATAAATGAAATCAGTTTCCTTGGGCCAAAACTAAGAAGAAACTCTATCATGTTTGAAAAAATATTACATCTGATACACGTGTTGGATATGGACCACATTGGTAAATTTTATAACACTGGTAACATCACTATATTGGTACCCCCACTATCATATGTTTCCATATTCCCTCCAACCAGAGATGAAACATGAAAAGGATTTAGTGGCACAACCTCCTTGATAAGTTATAAAGCATATAAAGAAGCATTACAGATATTCCAGTCAAACTTTTCCCCACTTCATTAATCTAAATTGGGTCTCATTACCACCATTGAAAATGATTTAAATAATCAAACTCACACAATGTATAATGTTATAAATATAATGTGTTCATGCTATCGAGAATGTATTTACTTGAGATATGACCAGATATTACCATGTTTGGAAATTATTGACAGGCCTCCCCATGGATGGGTTTACGAAATCAAGGAGCAGAAGTATATTTCCCAATTGTCTTCTTAGTATGCTCTAGTGCATGTGCCTTTCTAAACTATATCATTGCTCGCAGATCCTGTAACACAATTAGAAACTAGCACTTCTACTTCGTTATAGATTCCATAATAATTATCTCTAATCATATGAGTCTAGATTGAATAATTGATATTCTAGGGAAATACCCTTCGATCTAGGATATCAAACTACCTTGACATGTACTACAGTCTCTACTATTTGCTTTTTTGTCACTGAGAATTTATTTAAATCAATATTTTGGAGCTAGATAAATATTTCTCCTCACCTCAATTTTCATATCCAAGGCTAGAGGATCCACGATATTGATTTTACGGAGAGTATAAGGGAAACAAAATGTTTTATTACCTTGAAAACATGTAAAACAGTCATTCGTCCACAATAAATTCTTAGGAAGGAATGTGTGTTTCATTTTGAATAGGAATATCCTCTTTTCTATTCCCATTCTTCATAGATTGCTATGAATCCAGTGGATTACATTGATTTTCTTCTGGTTGATATTCATCTAATACTTATTCCTCCTTAATGGATTTCTAGTATTACAAAATAATTAACATCAATCAATGATTCATTAAAATTTATGCATGTTCCCTAACATGTTATTTACATAGAATATGATGGTTTTGTGACAATATTGTGAGTGTTTATTTCATCTATTGTTTCAAATCCAATCCATCTAACACAAACTATACCAAAAAAATCTAATGTCTCCTACCCTATTATCCTCTTTAGCATCTTTCATGATTTTTCATTCATATACAATCCTATAAATCATGAAATATCTCAAAGAAAGCACTAGTTGATAATATCATAAGTGAAAATAAAAGGAAAATAGAAAGTCTATATTATTCAGTGAAGTAATTACAATATTAATTATTATAGTAGAATTAGGAATTAGAGTAAATGATAAGAAGACTCTCTGATGAACTACTTCAATCCAAGTCCAAGGCCTCCTATATAATTAATCATATATCCAAAACTAATAGAATAATCCCACCTCCTCCCCCACCAACAATCATATTTTTTATTCCCTAACCACTCCAACAACCTGAATAACCTAACCTAAAGGAAACAAAATTTCCTACCCTAGTAGTAACCACCCGACCCAAAAGACCACCCTACATATACAAGAAATTCAACTCAAACTAACATCTTCTCTCATTCCTATTAGGGATCTACATGGTTTTAGGATTACATAGAGGGGAGAAGATATTCACCTAGCATCATTCAAAAACTATACCCTAAGTATGCATGTGATTATTCTACAACTGTGGTCTTAGGTTTTCCCCTAACTAAAATGAGAGAAAAAAGGGGAATCCTTAGTGGGGAAAAGATGCAAACTAAAATAAAAAATTTATTCACAACAATGGTAGGGATAGGTAATACCCCTGGAAGGTGAAATATACATAAAAAATAATAATATCTTGATGAATCAACATTATCCATGTGGAATTTCCTGATAACCCAAGAATCACAAGAAGGCCATGAAGACGACCATGATGAACTATTCCAAAAAGGATTAATAATGGCTTATGAGAGTCACATGAAACAAACAGGGAATAATCATGAGGAATCAGATCAACCCAGAACTACCACAAATTCCATGAATGAATCCTATCAATGGAACATAGTAGTGGCCAATTACACAAACCCGTATGAGTTGTCTAATATCTGTTTTCAGCATAAAACAAACCAAAACAATTTTTCATGAATGAGAATTATAGAAATGGTAAATGAAAAGATTAATGGGATAATTTAATATATAAATAAAATTTCCAAAATCTCCATCATTTTCATATAAAATATTTTATGGTCTTGAACCTACGGTTATTGACTAGAACCATGTTCAATAAAATTAAACAATGGTTGAATTTGGGTGACATTATGACCTCAGTAAAACTATCATTTGTAATATTTTCAGTGTCTGAAATGGAACCTCTAGGATCAACAAAGAGTCACTGAAAGAGAGGTAAATCAGTGATCCAATTTCATATTAATTTTCCATGATGAATAAACTCATTACCTATTATAGTGAATCTTGATAACAATCTAACACACACACATCAAGGGAAAATAAATTTTATAAGGTTTTCTTCTAAAAAATCAAAGATTGGTCCATGGCATGATCCATATTTCTCCAAGATCCTACGGCCAACTAGTTTCATCATGAAGGAACAACAATAAAAGTTTATATTTTATATTTAATATGAATCTAATAACACTTATTAGATACAGTGAAATCAAATAGATACCAAATATAAGGATCTTTATCAAATATATTATAAAATATTTGTGAAAACAAAAATATTGAACACATTTTAAATATGTGTACGTTATAGTGAAGAGCCATTAAATTATTTTTATCTTTTTCTGGTGAGTTTAGTGAAGATCACCAAAGTGTAAAATATAATTACCCCACCCTTATATGTATCCATGGGATAATTTGAATCACTCGATGTTCAATAAGTATTCATCTTTTCTCCATGGTATTCTAGAACCTCATATACAATAAAGGTGTCAGATGTGCACTAAAATATAAATGAATGTGATGTATGTACATATTCATATGATGCAAGATATAATCATATAATAATGATATGTTATATATATATCATACATTTTATTATACATAAGCTTTACGCATACGATGGATGAATATGAGATATATATATATATATTATTCATTTATCCTGAATGGTTTTCTGATAAATTACAGTCCATTATAAATGGATTAATTGGTTTTCATTTATTTATTTAAATTAATTTAATAAATAAATTTCCAATAGGAAATATCACATGAGATGCATTGTGAATTTTATATTCTTTGGGAGCTGCCTATATGAAAGGATAATATCCTCTTCTATTACATATAGTGGATATTTCAAGATCTCTCTTCCTCTTGAAACCCCTTTAATCTATTTTAATAATATAATTTCACTCAATCATACATTAGATAACCTCATGAAGCACCCATGGATTCATTGGTCATTGTACTCCCTCAGAGGTGGTGTATATTTATTCGCTGCTCATGATCTTCCTCAAACATTATTCATGATGGTAGATAGAACCCGTTGTTGTTCATGAATTCCAAGTACTTTGTTTTACTGTATTATTTACACATTATGTAAGGGTAACTACATTAGTAAATATAAAAATTGATTTAAATAGATTCAGTGACCTTACATGATACTGAAGTGTGATATGTAAAGGTAATTTCTCGTTTACTGTTACACTATATAGTTATACAGAAGGTCAATATAAGGGTAACCACATTGATTACCATTATGAATGTGTGTTGAATAATTGTTTTTCCCATACCTAAATAGTTTAATTTAAGCTTTACAAAACACTTTATTTTCACATGTAAGGGTATAAAAGTCATTGTTTAAAGGTTCCTAGAGTTTACCATTACACCATAGTTGAACATTTCAAAATACATATAACACAAAGGTTGTGTACGAGTGATTACTTTATTTAAGGGCGATTCACAAAGGTAATATATGTATTAACATTAAATTTTGTCTAAAAACATTAGTAATCTTATGTAGGGAATCTTTATAAGCATAATAACATGATACCCTTGTGCGGAATATGGTTTTGGCGTAAGGGTAAGAGGAAAAGTGTTAAAAAAATTTGTTTTTAACATATTAACTTATTTTTATGTTTTATAAATTTTTTATAAATAATGTTTAATGTATTGTGGAAATATTTAATATATAATTAATTTATAAATAACTAAATTAATTATACTTTTTTGATGATTAATTAAATAAATTCTTTTGAAACATTATTGAAAAATTTTAAAGGTTGATATTTTAATATTTCTTTATAAAAACTAAATGAAATACAATGTGATCTATTAATAAATGGTTTTTTTTTCAAAATCAAAATAATTGATTTATAATGTATTTATAAACTAAAAAATATAAGATAATTATTTTATAAAAAAATTATATAATACATATTAAATTATAAAATATTTATAATTCCTAAAATATCATATGAATTTATTTAATATATAATATATAATTCATAATGAATTGAATATAAAATTTTTATATTCTATCTATATAATTTTCAGTGCCTTCCTAGCCCAT
This sequence comes from Viscum album, assembly GCA_963277665.1. NCBI lineage: Eukaryota > Viridiplantae > Streptophyta > Magnoliopsida > Santalales > Viscaceae > Viscum > Viscum album. The sequence goes on along the minus strand of OY728153.1, from coordinate 1,016,204,756 downwards.
CACTTTACTCCTTCTTTCGTTAGAAAGCACATGGAGGTGGTTATCGAGGGTTCTTTGGAGTTATAGTTTTAGTTGTGTAAAAGTAGGGTGGTTTGCAGTGTGAAAGAGGGGTTTATGCTATAACTAAGTAGTTTACAACTTGAGTGGCCAGTGGATTGTGTCTTTTATATGATTGTGGTTCAAATCATAAAATGGGTTTAGGCTGTACGAATGGAATGTATGGAATAATATAATCATGGACTAGTGTTTCATGTTTTTCATTAGAATTTTAGGAATCCATGTTTTTTATAGCCAACTGTTGGTTTTATGGTGTATGTTTTTGGATCCTTGATTTTATGTTGTAAATTTGGGTTTTACCCCAAAAATAAATTGAGTTGAAGGATGTTTATAACACTTGTTTTTCCAAATTTTCATTCATTATCTAGGTTTGTGGAGAACCCTATTTGATTTTGGGATTCTTTTCAATCCATATTACATTGCCTTGATCCTTTGATTTTGGTGTTTTCTTGTTGGAAATATGAGGTGATTTCTTCTCCCATTCCCATTTTTTACCATGTATTCTTATTCTGGGGATCCACTATGGTGTTTTGGTATCGATTTTGAGGATATTTGGTCTGTATTTTGATGATCCCTTAATGGGGTATAGGATGATTTGTCGATTCCTTACGTGGTTGTGTTTTCATTTTGTTTATTCTTGTATTTTTAATGCATAGTTAGATTGAAAAGCTTCTTTGGGGTTTGTGATCCTCATTCTCTCCCTTTTTATGTTCTATATATATGATCTATATTGTTTTTATTTTCATTGAGTGGATAATAAGTCTCATCGTAATAAGATAACAAAATCATCATAATTAAAATTGATGGGTATAGGGAGATACCATATTTTATGTCCTCTTTGATATTTTTGGTCATGATATTATGCCATGTTGAAGCCTTTCATAAAATAAATATTATTGAAAGGATTATTTTTACTATGTATGGTATGATGAGATGACCCTTTCTATGCTGTTGTGTATGACCCTCTATATGTTGTTGTGTGTTAAAACCCAAAATAAAAGGCTACAGAAATTATTTTTAGTGAATATACTGGAATCCCATAGAATATAGTTTGTGTGATAATACCCATGCTAAATTAAGATCTAATGTAATGAAATACCATGAATATTTATGGAAGTTGGAATGTGTTGTTGTTATGTGATTTTGACTTGTTTTCATTCCTTGTGTGGTTTTGGAAATTTCATGGTGATAGGGGTTCCAAAATGGGGTGTGTGATGCATGGGGCTGTGACACGATGGTTGGTTGGAATTGATGATATTTTGGATGATTCAAGGTTGTGGTATGCAATGTGGTGTGTAGTGGTAGTGGTGCACGGTGGTTGTGGTTGTGTGGGGGCATTGATGTGTAGTTGTTTCGGAAATACGGCCTAGCTGATGTGGTTCGGTGATGATGGTTGTTATGGTGTTGTGGTGATGGTAATTGTGAGATGGGTGAGTTTTTGTGTGTTGGTTTATTTAGTCTTCTAGTTATTAATGAAAAAATTAGAATTATAAAACAAAACAAAATAGTATTGTAAATAAATGATATGGGATAGAAATGGTTTTATGGAAAATGGATTAATTAATTGAATGTTAAATGAATGCATTATGTAAATGATAATGAATTTTTTAGTAACGAATGCTAGTGTAACTTGTTATATTGTGTGAACTTGTAAATGTAAGTGGAAAATGTTGTGTTTCTTATGTCTTGGTGGTGTGAAGGGTTGCATATAGTGCTGGTAGTTGTTGTGATGGTTTATGTGTGGCATGGTGGTTGTGAAGTGGGGTATTATAGTTCATTTGATGTATACCCATAGTTTTTGTAATAACCCAGATATTTATTCAATCATATTTATTAGTATTCATGAATTTAAAAGCTATATTCATTAGATTAAGTAATTCATAAAATAAATACTTTAATATATGGTTATTTACTAAAAAAATTAAATTTATAATTATATAATTTTAACTTATAAAAACTAATTTCATTTTTAAATTCATCATGATAAAATTTTCAGAGTATGATTTTTTTATAATTTTCAAAAAAAATTAATTTTTTGTGAATAGTATAAATTACAATCTTTATAAAATACTATTATTTCTGTATGTCATAGAGACATAATTATGTTATTGAATTTATTAAATTTATTTAATTACTAAATTATAATTTTATAAGAGTTTAATTTTAAATAAATAATTCATAACATCTATGTTATAATTTATTTCATGATAATTATAGAAATTATTAGTAGTGTCAACGTAGTGGCAATGTCAAAAGTTGCTCCTTATAAATACTTAGTGAGTGATAAAAATTATTTGAAAGAATATTTAATAATTATTATCTATAATTTATGTTTTTGGTTGTTAATATATAATTTTATAGTTATATAAGATTACTCTTATCCAAATGCACGTGCAATGATTGTACATGGAAAGAAAAGACAAAATAAAAAATTTTAGAAGTCTTCTTGACATGTATTTGATTGAATATACGTAATGAATGAATATATAATTTTATATTGAATATAATTTATTTATTTTTATGATGGTATTTTATTTTATATTTTTATATACAAAATAATTAACATTAATGCATGTGCAGTGGTGATGTCATTCTTGTGAAAGAATAAAAAAAATAAAAAACGTGTTTTTAATTAAAATTATAAGATTTATTTAAGGAACCTTATTTTGGATAAATATTTTTATATATGTTAATATTTATCATTGTCTTTTTTTATTTTGTTTTGAGACAATTTGGACCCACATGAATCACTTTATGGATTTTATAATATTTTATATCAAAAGGATGTCAGGTAGTCACATTATAGTTTATCTTTAGTATAATATTTTAATTTATGATTTTCCTGTATATTTTTTAGAAAATAAATAGTGAATTTAATTCAAACAAATTTATAACCTTATTGAAATTTTATTTTATATTTTTAGGTAATAAATAATAACCTTAATGGATTTCACAATAATAATGTAATAAATATTCAAATAATTATAAAATCAAATTACTGATACTAATAATAATAAAAGAAATAAAATTTTGTATTTTTAAGCTAATTCATGAATTAACTTTATCTATATGATATTTATATGATATAATTAAAAAATATATTGGAATTTGAGACATTTTTTATGTGATTAATGTCATAGTTTTGAATAGTTTTTATTTTAAAAAATTATTTTTCATGAATAAAAAATTATACACAATAATATAAAAATCAAAAAAATTTCTAGAAATGAAAAAAATATATAATATTCTTTACTAAATGAAATTCCCTTATGTTTATAATCCTTTTTGAAGTCTTAATCTCTATAATATATTTATTATATTTTAATAATTTGAGTAATTCCAAAATTACACCTCACCTCAACTACAAAAGGAGTATCTTTCCATCACAAAACATCCATTACCTTTAGCCTTATTTCTTAAATATATTGTTCTAGATTATATTCTCGTCATCCCTTTTTAATTATAGATCTTCATTTCTCACAAAAAGAAAACTTCCAAGAGCCTTAAGAAGGTTCTCAAGGAGAAATTTTCAACTGGTTTGATTCCGTCTTCTTCTCTTTCAAATTACTTTCACCTTTACCTTACCCTCACCTCTTAAACAATTTTTGATGTATTTTCTAGTATCATATATATATTTTAATGTTTTTTCATTGATGGTATATCCATTATAAAATCTCTCATCTTCTCCTTTTATTATTAAATATCGAAATCGTCCTCTGTGGTGTGTTAATTCACCACCTTTGTAGACGATGACAAACCATTTCCCTATACCACAATAATGGGAATTTTGGATTCTCCTGTAATATTTTAAAATGATATAAATATATATATTTTCTCACTATAAGAGTATTATATCTTTTTGACATGTAATTCCATAATAAACCGACCTCAAAAACCATGAAAAGAACACACCCGAATCAAAGGAAATAACAAAAATATTATTAATAAAAGGGTGGAAATATTATAAGAATATCATATAATGTATTAAAAAAATTAGTATAGTTATTTAATAAATTAATAACAATTTTAAACCTTATCCAATATGTTTTTACACTTTTTAATGAATTCAAATTGGAGGTAAAGGGATTTCCTTTTGAAATCCTTTTAAATGTCTCTTTTATGAAATTCAAAACATTTGTTTTTACTTATATACAGCATGAGAAGATATTCCTATTTTCAAAACTATATATTACTATAATATTTCCTTTATATGATTTTATAATTATTTCTTAAGAATATTGTTTCATAAATTTGTGTCTGGTTTTTATATTTTAAAAATTTATTAAGGAGAAAATGGTATTTTGATATCCAAATGTATATTTCTCATGAGTTGAAATGAATTATCAAGGGTTTTATTCATTATATGTTCCTTGAAAATTTTTTATTATGGGTTGATACCATGATAGATCAAGATTTTATGGGTTTAAACCAATTATAGCTCAAGATATGATGGGTTGAGCCCCATTATTGCACAAGATATGACGGGTGAGCCCTATTATCGATCTCCAATGCATTGGGTTATCCAGAGATGGAATTTGACCATAAGGTTATTCCATTTGTACATGTAAATTTAAGGGTGATATGGTAATGATGTTCCAATGATACTTCAAGATTTTTCTATGCATTCTTATGAGTTTTGATGAAAATTTTTTTTAATGGGTTTTCATGTTTTCATTAAACTAATGATTTTCTTTCTTTGTGTACCTTACTGAGATTTTTTTACTCATCATAAATTTTTTTAAAAAAAATAAAAGGGTATAAGGATGGGTAAGATAAATGAGGAAGTCATGTTGAATGTTTTTAAGATTATTCAGAGAAATCAAGTTTTATTTTTAAAATTTTTATATTTTGGAAGAAATATATATTATTTTAATAGTATCTGTATTGTATAAATGTTGGAGGTAATGTATGTATTTTTTCCAAATTATATAAATCACTAAAACAGAAAATATACTCAATGTGAAATAAAATAAAATTATCAACTTAAATAAAGATTATATATTGTTATATGTCTAGGTCCATAAAGTTGGTTTCAGAGGATGGTTTAGATAACCTTATGATTTATGTTTATGTTAACAAAATACCATAAATTATTTTTTCTTTTTGGTTAATTTAGAGTGATATAAAATTTGACGGTTACCATGTTTCTTTATTTAATATATGTATATTCATAATGGTTTTCTATAGATGAAAAAGGGAAGCTATAGTAAGAAGGAACTGAGAAGCGGATATATTTCTTGAATATATATCCTAGAATGGTGTGAATTGGAACCGATAAGTATGTCATATTAGTGGCTCAATTTACTCAAGAGACAAATGGTGGTTGTATCCATTCTATAGAGGATCCCGATCCACAATGAAGGATCATTTTTTTCGATCATTATATGAAGTAACAACCCCGATAATATATTGTATCATTTAACCACGTAATAGATGAAAAATGAATCAATCCCCTTGAAAAGATATTTTATTCCTTGTTATGGTTAGAATATCAAAAGGAATCCCTTTTTTTATTGTTTTGAAGGTGAAGTTGATCAGTGGTGGTCATTGGATAAGAATACCAGATAGATAGAAGATTTTGATTCCATGGAATGGGAAACACTAGAGGATCTTTTCCTTGATAAAGATTTTCCAAAGGTTTTTCAACTTCTAATGGAATGAAAATTTATGGAATTTAAGGAAAAATATGAAGATTTTGTTGCTACATATGAATCAAATATCACAATATTGGCCAGGTATGTTCTGAATTTTGTACGGGATACCGATTGCAACATTAATATATTTTAATTAGGATTGAAATCAGGTTTATGAAGATATTTTACTACATGAGAATCTGACCTATAAGAAATTTTTGTCCTTATGATTATAAGGTTCAAATTAAGTTTTATGAAGCCTATGTACCTCTTGAATATAAAAATAAGAATCATTTAGGTTGGTATGCTTTAGAGAAGAATTCATAAAAGAAATTTCAAGGTAAGAAAATAAAATTCCCTTTCCTGTGAAAATTGCGGTAAATAAGCATCGTTGAGATTATCTAGTAAATTGTAGGAATCTTTACCAATGTGGAGCGTTTGGAAACATGGCTCTTGAGTTAAAGGAAAAAAGATCAGAAAAATTACGAGAAGCCAATCATAATATTATTTAACTATAAGAAGTTGAGTCATTTTTCTAAAGTGTGTCCAAATCTAGTCACTCGGGTGGAAATTTAGTAATATTGGAAATAGAAGTGTGTGGAAAAATACATTACAACTACTTCAATATATTTTTATCCAAATAAATAAGTGGTTTTAGGAATATTTCTTTGCATAATATTCCAATTTTTTGTTTGATTTAGGGTCTACACATTGATTTATTTTTAATAAATATTTTGGTAAGTTTGAAATTCCACCTCAAGAAATGAATCCAGATCTTATGATGGAAGAAACTAAAGAAAATTTTGAGGAAAAGATAAATTATAAAAATATTCATGTCATTTTATGTGGATGGAATATACTTGCAATACATGTTGTTTTGCCTCTAGTAGAGTTTGATGTTATCTTGGGTATTGATTGGATTTATGTTTACCATGCTAAGATTTATTAAGGATCTAAAAAGTTTACTTTAAAAAATGAGTTTTAGTATTTATACAAGAATGAACCCTTATCATTCATAAAAAGTCACAAAGTTGAGAAACTATTAAAATATGGGAATTAAGGTTATCTTTCACATGTTGTTGAAAATAAAGGGAGAGTTTGGATTAGTGATGTGCATATGGTAAAATTGTATCTTGATTTTTTTCCAAACGATTTCTCGATGTTATTCCTAACTGATCGGTTGAGTATACCATTGAATTAGTTCCTAATACTAAGCCAATTTCAAATCCCCATTATTAAATGGCTCATGTATAACTTCTATAATTGAAAAGTAAGTTTCAAAAAAAATTAGATAATTGATTCAACTGACCTAGCATTTCACTACGGGGTGATCCTACCTTGATTGTAAAAAAAAGGATTTAATGAGAGTTTGTATTCATTATAGAGCCTTCTATAACATCACTATTAATAATAGGTATCTTTTCCTCAGGTAGATAATCTTTTTATCATCTTTATGGAATTGAGTTTGGGGCACATTTAGTTAAAAGTAAAAGATGCATACATTCTGAATACTACATTTCATTCTATAAATGGGAATTATGAATTTGTAGTTAAGTAATTTGGGTTAACTAATAAACCTATTTTATTCAGGGATCTTATGAATAGAATATTCTCTGAGAACTTGGATATATTTTTTGTTGTTTTCATTGATGATATTCTGGTATATTCTAAATGTAAATAAGAACATGAAATACATCTAAGAGTAATTTTGAAAACAATAAAAGAAAATAAACTATATGGAAAATTCAGAAAGTGTAACTTTTGGTGGAAAAAATTATTTTCCTTGGTCACATTATTTCTTGATATATAATAACTATTTATCCTACTAAAAATAGTTTTTAAATAATTTCCAAGACCCACAAATATAATTATGATTCATAGTTTTCTTGGTTTGGTAGGATATTACCAAAGTTTTGTTGAAAACATTTCTTGGTTATCTAGCCCGATGAATAATAAAACATCAAATGGTGTTAAGTTCATCTATATAAAATAATGTTAGGATTTTTTTACCATAATTGAAAATTAGAATGGTTCATGCACCCATTTTGGCCATGCCTTATAGAAATAGTGAATTTTTCATCTACAACGATGCTTAGTTGAAATGAATTTCATGTGTCCCAATGAAAATTGATTAGGTAATTGCTTATGCTTCATGTCAGTTGAAACCTCAAGAGTTATATTACTATACACATGATTTGGAATTAGCTATTTTTTTAATAAAAAATTTCAGAGGCGTCATATGTATGGAATAAAATGTGAAATATATATTGATCATAAAATGGCTGGAATTAATCAAGGATTCTGATTTCACGATTCATTACCATACAATAAAAAAACAATTTGGTTTAATATTTATGTCAAATGATAAATTATACATTAAACATGTTCCATTTGAAACAAGACCCCTAGGTTAATAATTTGATGACATTTTTATTTAAATTTTTTTGTGAGGGAAATAATTTGTTTTGTTTCAGGTGTTATTGCATTAATATATATCATATATAATAAAGCAAGATTAGAAGGAATATTATGAGATAAAGAAAAATTATGAGTTAGTTAAAAGGGGTAATTTGACAAAATTTAAGATTGGTAGATATTGTGTTTTAATAATTGGGAAGAGATTATGTGTGTCATTTGATTCACAATTGAAGAAAGAGTTGTTGTGTGAAGCTCATAGTTCTCTATTTTTAGTTCATCCTAGATGCACTAAGATGTACAAATATCATTGGGAGTATTATGGGTGGGATGGAATTAAAAGAGATATTGTTTCTTTTACAATGAAAATTTTGACATGTTAATAGGTAAAAGAAGAATGAAAGTTAATGAAGGGGATGCTTTATCCTTTTCTTGTTCTAGAGTGGAAAAAAATATATCCATGGATTACATGGTGTGACTACAAATGACTTCATGAGGTAAAAATGAAATTAGTATTAGTGTTGATCATTTGAATAAATCATCTAATTTTCACCCTATATTAGACACCCAGTATATAGATCAACATTCAAAACTGTATCTAAAGGAGATTCTCAAGTTACATGAAGCTCCTCTCTACATCATATCTTATTGTGGTCTCAGGTTAGCTTCAAAATTTTATAAAGGCCTTCATATTTCATTGGGAATTGAATTAAATTTCATCCTAGCCTTTCATACTCAATCTAATGAACATTTAGAGTGAATAATTCAAATAATAGAGGTTATTCCCTGATCTGGGTAAATGGATTACTAGGAAATTTGGGGTTGACATCTTTCTTTAGTTGAGTTTTCTTATAGTAACATTTTCCATTAAAGTATAAATATGAACCCTTTTAAGGAATTATATGGAAAGTGGTTCTAAACTCTATAATTTTGTGATTAATTCAGATAAAATAAGTTTATTGGACCATAATTTGTAGAGTAATTGGCATGTACAATTTAGTTCACTCAATGATACATGTGGATAACTCAGATTAGGCAGAAAAGTTATGCGGATAATAGTAAGAAAGACCTTTATTTTGAGCTAGGTAATCAAGTCCTTCTTGATATTTCTCAATGGAAAAGTGTAGTTTGTTTTTGTAATAATGGAAATTTTAGTCCAAGAATTATTGGACCTTATAAAATTATGAAAAAATTTGGACTAGTTACCTACCATGTAACCCTTCCTTCGAGTTTATCTCAGGTACACATGTTTTTTCATGTTTTGATGTAAAAACTTATGGGCCAGATCCATATCATGTTTTGAGGCTAGAAGTAATTTATCTATAATAGAAAATTTCTTATAAGTAAAAACCTATTTAGATTCTTGACTGTAAATAGAAAGTATTGCAGAATAAGGTAATTCACCAGGTTAAGGTTTTATGGAGAAACCACATGGTTGAAGAAGAAGCATGTGAATCTCAGAATGCTATGAGGTAAAAGTATCCCTATTTTTTTAATGAGTTAATAAAACTGTGAGGGTGAAATTTTAAAAATGAGGTGATAATGTAACAACCCAGTTATTTAACGAAACATTTTTATTAGTTTTCTTGAATGAAAAAGTTATATTCATAATGTTAAGTAATTATTAAATGAAATAATTTATCATATGGTTATTTATTTAAAACATTAACTTTTAAATTATAGAAATATAATCATTAAAAACTAATTTCATTTTTTAATTCATCGTGGTGAAATTACATTAGTATTAATATTTTAGAATTTTTTAAAAGAAGTTTAATTTTTGGTGAATAGTAAAAATACTGTTTTTTATAAAATATGTGTTTTTGTGATGTCTTGAAGACATAATTATGATATAAAATTTATTAATTTTATTGAATAACTAAAATATTTCTGATAATATTAATATTTTATAAAAATAATTCAGAACATGTATGTTATAATTTATTGCATAATAAGTATAAAATTTATTGTCAGGGTTGAAACAGTACATGCGCAGCATTGGAAATTTAAAATTCGGTTACCTAAAAATACTAAATGAGTGATTAAAATTATTTGAAAGAATTATTATTAATTTTTATGTATAATTGATGTTTTTGGTTGTTAATATTTTAATTTTAGAGTTATATATCCTTAATCTTATTCAAATGTTTGTGCAATGATTATGTTGGACAAGAAAAGACAAAATAACATTATTTAGAAGTTTTTTTGATATGTATATGAGATAATATACATAATGAATGAGTATAATTTTTTTTTAAAGATAATTAATTTATTCTTATGATAGTATTTTATTTTTAATTTTTATATATAAAATAATTGACATTAATGTCTGTGCAACGTAGACGTAGTATTTGTGCCAGCATAACAAAAATAAATAAAATGTTTATAATTAAAATTATAATAATTATTAAATGACACATATTTTGTATAAATCTTTATCAATAAGTAAATTGCGACCATTATTTAAATTTTTCTTAGTTTTTGGGACATTTTTTACTGACATGAATCAATTGATGTCCTTTATGATATTTTATTTCAAAATGAACTGGAGTTGACACATTATAGTTTTAAATTGGTATAATATTTTAATGTATGGTTTTACAGTATAGTTTTTCAAACGTAAATATTAAATTTTGTTAAAAATAATTTATAATCTTCATAAAATTTTATTTTTTAATATTATGGAATAAATAATTACCTTAATGTCTTTCACAATAATTATGTAATTAATATTCAATAAATGAATAAATCAAATTAATGATTTTAAAAATATTAAAATAAATATAATTTGATATTTGTATGCTAAATAATGAATTTCAAATATTAATATTATATTCCTATGATATAATAAATAATTTTATTTGAATTTGAAGATTTTTGTTGATCGGTTGAATTTCATAGTTATGAATTGTTTTTATTTTGAAAAAATAATTTTTCATTAATAAAATATTTTTTTAAATTATTTAAAAATCAAACAAAATATTTAAAAAGGTCAAAAAATGATAATATTACTTCTAAAATATAACACCATATATTTTTTAGGCCTTTTTTATGTCTTAAACACTATAATAGACTTATTATATTTTAATAATTTGAGTAATTCCTTAGTTACCGGTAACCTTAATTATAAAAGGACGCTCTTTACTTCACAAAAATTCATCACCATGAGCCTTCTTGCTCAACTATATTATAAAATATTTAATTATCATCATTTATTTTCACATTATAGAGCTTCTAGTCTCACAAAAATACCACTTCCAAGAGCCTTAAGAAGGTTCTCAAGGAGAAATTTTCAAGATGTAATATTCCTTCTTCTTCTATTTTAAATTCTTATTCACCTCTACCATATCCTCACATACTATACAATGTTTCATGAAAATTATAGTATCATATATATAATTTAATTTCATTTTTGATGGTATATTCATCATAAAATAACGTATCTTATCCTTTTATTCATAAATAACGAAATCGTCGTCCGCGGTGTGTCAATTCACTGCCTTCATGGATGATGAGGTTCTATTTTTCTTTTCCGCAATAATGGGAAATATTAATTGTCTTGTAATGGTTTAAAATGACCAAAATATATATATTTTCTCCATTCTAGATTATTATATCATTTTTACTAGGAATTACATAACAAACTACCCTTGAAAACCATGAAAAGAACGCATCTAAAACAATATAAATAACAAAAATATTGTTATTAAACAGGTAGAAAATGTTATAATAATATCATGTAAGTAATTATAAACATGAGTATAATTTTTTTATAAATTAATAACACTTTACAACTATATACAGGAGGATTGAACACTTTTTAAGTAATTCCAAACTCATGTATGTGACGTTCCATTTGAAATCTTTTTAAATGACTCTTTTATGAAATTTAAAAATAGTTTTTATTTATATACAGAATGAGTTTATTATCCTTTTTTATGTTTTATTACTATAATTTATTCATTATATGTTTTAATAGTCACTTTTTTGGAATATTTATTCGTTAATATGTGTGATATTTTTATATTTTAAAAGTGATTTTTGGAAGAAAATTATATTTTGACATCTGAATGTATTTTAGCGATGTGTTTAAATGAGTTATAAAGTGTTTTATTAATGATACTATTATTGTAAATTGTTTATAATGGGTTGATCCCATTATAATACAAGATACGATGGGTTGTTCCCCATTATATCTCATGATATGATGAGTTAATACCCATTTGTCACGAACCAACTCGGGTCGACCTTGAGCCGGTCACCCGAGCTGGTCTACGGTAAGTCCGGAGGGGCATTCTCGATCCCCCCAGGATGGTAACTAGTACCGGGCATCAAAGTTAAAACATTGGGAAATATTTTTCCCAAAAAGAAAGATAAGTAAATAATAATAAACTGAACAAATGCACTAAACTCTAGCAGTGGAAAGAAATAAAACCAAACAGCAGACGTACCTCCATGTGACCCTTCTATAACCTCCCAACCAAAGCCAACATTTCTCCCAAAATGATCAACTCAGCAAAGAAAACTTCAATGAGGGAAACCTATGGCTGAAATGATAAAAATAGGTGTGATCATTAAAAATGCTCAATAGGGATGAAAAATTAAACCACAGAATCCAACCAAGACCACATTCTAGAAACAATCCCAAAAACACTAGTTTGCATATACAAATATAGGAAATAGGGTTTTCATATTATAAAAGAAAAAGGATCCTGATTTACCATTTCAAAAACCAACACATACCACAACCCGTTTTCCCCAAAAACAATGAATTTCCTGAAAACTAAATTTCAAATCCATGTTTATCACATTTGTGAAAAATAATAATAGGTAATAAGTAATTGCTAGAAACCAAGTGAAAGTAAAAGTAAACAAGCAGATATAAGCAATAACCATGGGTGATCCTAAACATCCCTAGAAAACCCCTGGATGTACTCGGTTTCAGACTACCCACAGGCGTGGTACTCTATAGTCAATAACCAACTAGTCACCCCAATAGAAAACCAGTGGCACGCCCCACAAGGCCTATTTACTAAGGGGGAACTAACAGGTCTAATCATGGCTGGCTAGAAACTGTTACTCGATAATTTATAAAATGCCCAGTGTAGAGACCCGTATCTTGACGTACATTGACATTACATTACTTTCACGGAATACTTAGTACATTACAAAAACACACACACAAGGACCGTAATAGTTTAGTGTCTTTGGAAACTCAGACTATAATCTTCTAATCGTGGTGAAAGATCTTCAAAATCTCCCATAAAGATCTTCCTCTTTTTTTTTACCTAAAACCTTTCTTTATATCCTGGGGAAAAGAAAACATAAAAGGGTGAGCTCAAATGCTCAGTAAGGGTAAACAAAATAAATATCAATCACATCATATTCATAAGAACATAGCATTTTGGAAATCATAACCTGCAAAAGAGAGCATAATTTCATAATCATGGGATAAATCATGGTAGTGAAAAAGTAATCCCAATAATCATAACTTAAAACATGAAACTTTGTGGCATACACACATAATCATAGAGAATCATTTCTTGTTAGTCAAGACTAATTGCCAAGACTATCTTAGTGGACAAAGTCCCTTTCTGAATCGAGTAACCCTCGTTTCAGTCCTGTTTCACTGAACCAGTATAACCTACCGTTCCAGCCCTGTCTATCTCATGAGATATAAAATCTTTAACCAATGCATTGGAGGGAGATATAGGTCCCACCCATCTTATAATGAATCCTTTCTTATGTGTGCCACATAATCATAAAACATACATCATCGCATAACACATGTAACAAAAATGGGATTCTTGAAACATCATGACATCATAAATCAATTCATATAAGATAAAGGAATTCATAAACATAATTCCATCACAACATAGTCAAATCAATGTAAAAATATTGATAGAAATAGAACGCTTTATTATCTTAGATGGAAAATAATTTTGATAAAACACTTGAATTGAATTCTTGAGGAAAATTTCCTTTCTTCTTCAAAATCAATTTCTTTTCACAAAACATCATGCAATTTTAAAAGAAAGAGATTTTATTGAAAATAGTCATGAAATCTTTTAGAGGAAGCTTCATGAAAATAAGGCTTTATAAAACAGTAGAAATCCGTTCGTGCCGTATAAGTTAAAAAAAACATTCTTCGGACTTTTGTCGGAAAAGTCAAAAAGTACCTCGTACGAAAAACGACAAAAGATTCCTTTCTTACGTATTACTAAAAACTCACCGAAGGGTAAAAATGGATTTAAACAATTTTAGGTGGATGGAAATAGTATTACATATTGAGTAAACATGGATGTGGATGATAAAATACACCCCAGTAAATACTTACGAATAAACAATCTCGGATAAAAATGAGATTGTGATATTTCCCTTACCTTATGTCCGACTTGCTTTGTAAGTGTCTGAACCTCCTGTATAATGATTTAAATCATGTTATTGACTTATTCCAGAATCATATTCATTGTTATGATATCATATATGGTTCACATATGACATTATATTACCCGTTCTTTTGTAAATTCCATGTTAAAGAAGCGTTTTGGGTAAAATCGTTTCATTTATCGTAGGTGTTTTGACTTGTTGTTATTGACATTATTATTACTTATATCATGATTTACTTACTTCCAGAATATAAAATATGATTTATATATCATATATATTCAGTATATATATATATATATATAATATATAGATAAATGAAATGAAAAACACCGTTCATGGAGGCGGTAGTCCGTCCGTACGCATGAACGCTGTTTTCCTTTCCCTATTGTCTTGAATGGAAGTAAGTAGATGACATACATATATATATATATACATAAATACATTAGCTTTATAATGTCATATATTTCATTATTATTTCTTATATATACTTTATAATCATTCTTAAATGGTTAACATGGAGAATGAATCTCATCGCGTCGTGGAGACGGTAGTCCGTACGTACGCACGAGCGACGATATCATTTCCATAAATATTGAATTGAATTGGAGTGGATTATACAATATATCATAATCAATATGATGTTTTAATAACTATGTATAGTTATTCTTTACAACATTATACCCATCCATGTAAGGTGGTGGTGGAAAATAGATTACACCACGGCGTGGAGACAGTATTTCGTACGTACGCACGCGCGGTGATTTATTTTTCCGTAGGATAGATAGATGGTGAAATAGGGTTGTTTCATACTTATAATAACATATCAGTATATGAGTGATACTGATGTTATTACTTCATAATGAAACAACCTAAGAAGAAGAAGTGGAAGAAGAAATAAAGATGAAAGAATTGGTAACGGTAATTACCTCTTCTTTGAAGCGCCTTTGGGAGACCTCCTCTTAGGGAACTAAAATTGGTCTTTGAGGAAGACCAGAACCTCTAGGATGTTGCTAGGGAAGTGTAGAAGAGATTTTGGCAGGGTTTGGCCGAGCTTGAGTGCTCAAATTGGTGTGAGGAGGAGGGGGAGGAGGTGCCCTTTTATAAGGGAGGAGAGGGGCACCTTAGGAATATCTCAAAATATTATTTTATATTAAAGTAAAAATCGGTTTATAATGGTTCCAAAGGGTCTTATTTCGAAGCTAAAGTGGGGATGGGTCGAAATCCTATCAACCAATAGGATTTAGACAAGTTTAGGTTCTTATTTTAACCTTATCAATTAGATTTAACTCTAAGTTAAATAATTTAACTTTTACCGTGTCTTTTTGTTTTCTTTCACTATATAGTTAATACACTTACTATAACTTGCCAAACGAACCCCAAATTGTTTATTATTAAGATAAATATCCTTATCTAAGTCATTTGGCCGAACCTTAGATTTTTAGGAATAAAATAACAATTAATAATATAATATTTGATTTAAAAACTATTTTGTGTCAATTTTGACACTATTTGATATATGATTTGTGTGAAAGTCATAACAGAATTATATGTTCGAACCAAGTAGATTAAATCAACACTAATATATCATAGTAACCTAGAAAATTAGTGGAATTCATAAAAAGTCTCAAATTACATTCATTTGAGTATTTATAACATCAATTATGTTAATATTTCCTTCAAAGGGTAATTACTGCATCATCGTTGTGTCATAAATAAATTAATTTATTTAAAGTCTAAAAATTATAAATAAAATATCATTATGTAGGAAATATTTTTAGCTTTCTAATGAATATTTATAGTCGAATTTATCTTATGTATAAACCCATATTAAAAATGTTTTAGTGAATAAACTTTGATTTTAACTCTTTTAACTCTTCTTTGAATTAAATAATAATAAATGTCCTAATCTAATCCAAGTGGGCCTAAATGATAATATTTTACACTTAAGGTTGTTTTTGGTCGAAATACACTTGTCCAATAGAATTAGGACATGTGTTAGGGTAATATTAATATCATTCTTACCCTTAATTACCCTATTTACTTTTAACCGTGGTAAATAAAAGTAAAAAGTTACTATTCACCAAAAATTATTTTAATCTCATTGAACCACATTTTACTTACTAACATCAACCGTGTCTCTCGGATTTTTGAAATTCCATTCACAGAAGCGGTAAAATTAAGTTTTATGAAAAATTCAGTTTTTTAACTACCACTTAGTAGTTTCACTATTCATCAAAAAATGAAGGTTTTCAGAAAAATGCCAAAATTTCATCCTAAGCTATATTTCATATTCCGAATTCAAAAATGAAGTCTGTTTTACCAAATTCATAACATAGAAGTTTCATTAAATAATTTTATAATTAAATCCCGCTGTTAAAACAAATAGCGTGTTTTTAAGAAACAATATCTATCAAAAGATTGACACTTGTTTATGTCTGGTTTAAATGTGCAATTACATCCAATGACCAACATTGTATTAAATTGTAAAAATATATTCTAAATATACTTTAAAACTACTCCAATTAATAATTTATCACTATTAATTATTTCGATTAAAAAAGTTGTTTTTTAATTATAATTTAGTAATTTTCACTTTTCATCAGAATATGAAAGTTATCCGAAACGTACCAAAATTTCACCTTAGGCTAAATTCGATACTCCGAATCCAAAAATGAAGTTCATTTTGAAAAATAAGATTTACAGAATTTTAAAAAGTGGTTATTACTATTCATAACGGCTAGTTTTAATAACATTTTAATAGCATATCGATGTTTAGTGAAACTCGTTATTGCGTACTACACACGCTATCGAGGAAGGTCGCGATTGCGTGTAATGCAAGGAAAGTCAAGGATGCGTGTTGTGCAAGCTCCTTTTGGTGTAGCGTACAACACAAGATATTAATAAAATTAAAAAGAATATTTTTTTATAAAATCTTGGGCTGTTACATTCTACCCCCCCTTAAAATGAATTTCTCCCTCGAAATTCGTCGGGGTTATAAATGGTTTACTATTTGAAAGTTTCTTTAATAGAAACCCACATCGTAAAAAGGAATATCAAAACCAATCTTTAAAAACAAAAGTATGAAACGTAATGGTTACCCAAATAAACTAATCATTGGGTTTCCACATAGGTGAAAATATGGATATGGAAGAGAAATCTAACCATCATGTTCTGATGGAGAGTGGTAGAGGACATGGCTATGGAAAAGCCAATAATCACAAATCCATAAATTTGTGACGATCTAAGGTACCATCTGATTCATCGGGTATAAGATCACTAGGACAACATTTTTGGTTTTCAAGATCATTTCCCTAAAGTTGAAAATTTGAATTGGAATAAATACTTTCTTTATTTTGGTACAATCTCACTATTGTTCGTGCCTAGAACAATTTCCACTTCATCTCTTAAATGAAGTTGAATTTGTTATTCGTGAAGTGTTAGCAGATCATGTGATAGAATGACGGGTCATTCCATCTGTCTCAAACAAAAGGTTAGCAAAAATTATATACATAAGTCGATCTATAGTGAGATTAATAATATATAGTTCCTAAAATGGACTTATACTTTAAAACTAGTTTCTACTAAACAGGGACTTCCTGTAGGCCAGTGGTAGGCGATAAAGGCCAGTCGCACTTCGGTTGTGGGTTCGATTCCCACAGCCTTGTCCGAAGCGATGGGCTGTCGCCCGTCCTGCAGGTTGTCCTTTTTCTAAAACTATATTACTATAGAATCCCATAAATAATATCGAAAAAACTTCTATCCTTAAACAATACTAACTTATGTCCAACATAATCCATTCCAATCTTTAGTCCTATCCATAATACTGCAGTCCATTCTCATAACATAGTGAAAACGATTACCAGAGATTTAATACCATCGTTGATCCCCATATATCATAAGATATATCTTGTTGGACACATTCCAAACATTCAAAGGCCTTAATCTTGTACTCTCTTGAATACCCATTGAACCTTAGTGAAAACTTGAATGCAGTTAAAATTTAACACTTTCCACATACCAAAATCCTCAAAATTCTATATACTCAAACCATGATATCACTTAGTCCTTATATCAATCATGAGCTCATGAATACTGTTAAACATTTCATTTTCTCGTTTTCCCTTCATTATGCGCATAATATCTCAATCACTTTGAATACCACATTAGACCAATACATAAATATTCCAATATTCCATGATACAACATTATTTTGGAATCCCATTACATAAAAACTTAATCATTCCACCACATCGTTGTCATATTCAACATTGCCAATAGTGATCGCATGTGACTTCCCTTTGTCCTTTGCCTTAAGCGGTTGCTCATGTCGATCATCACTAACCCTTGGATTAGGGCATTTATTGGCATAATGTCCCATCTCCTTGCACTTGAAGCATTGAAGTGTTGGTTGTGTGTTCTCTGCAGTGTTTGCTTTATTCACTTCATTAGAATCCCTTTTTCCATTACTTCGACACTCAGCTGCTCGATGACCTTCTTTAAAACATTTTCTAGTCCCTTTAAGACAATCTCCACCATGCTTCTTTCCACACTTTGTGCATAAGGAAACATTCATCTTCTTATCACCATTATTCTGAGATTTCTCCTTGAACTCCATCTTTCGTTTCTTGTCAAAACCATGAGATGGATATGTAACACCAACTTCCATTTCTACCTTGATAGCACAACGCACAATTTCTTCATAGCTACTGAAGTCTCTTATAGCTAATGCCCTTCGAAGACTTGGTTTTAAGCCACTGAAAAATCGATCAACTTTACTTTCAGGTTGGATGATAATGCCAGATGCATACCTTGCAAGTCTTGTAAAATTCTCTTCGTATATACCAACAGATTCATCATCCTTTTGCTTTAGTTCAAGAAACTCCTTCTCTATCTTCGTTCGAAGAATACGAGGGAAGTACTTACAAGTTCTTGAACTCGTCCCATTCCATGGAATCAATTTCATCTCTTTGCCTCGTATTCTTGATAAGATTCCACCATTGATCAGCTTCACCTTCCAAAAGATATACTGCTAAGATGACTTTATCATGTTCAGAACATTGAAGAACTGAAAATATATTTTCAATAGTACTAATCCATTGTTCAGCAACTAATGGATCAGTAGACCCACTGAAAGAAGGCGGACGCTGCCTCATGAAGGATTCAACAGAATGTTGCTCCTTCCTTTGCACGTTTGGAAGTCCTGCATGATTCATAGCTTGAGAAAGTTGTGTGAGCATGGATACAAGATTTTTCATTCCAGCTCCCATATCGTTTGGTTGCTCAGGGGGACAATCATTGCATTGTCCATTGCATTGATCAACACGGTTCCTTCGGGTTCCAGCCATCGTCTAAAATCCCAAAATAATAGTGTGAGAGGCAAAAATCATGCTAGGGAAAACAACATAATAAAGGGGTAGTACCCTCAATATCTAACATCTTAGGTTAAATTCTAATATCGTTAGAGCAATTCTAGGACTATAACCTATACGTATACATAACCTTAGAGACATCCCTAGACATACCTTAGAAATATCTCTAGGGATCTCACTAACGTTTTTGCATCCTAGTTTCCAAAGGTTGACTAAACCTTTCCTCTGATACCAACTGTAGAGACCCGTATCTTGACGTACATTGACATTACATTACTTTCGCGGAATACTTAGTACATTACAAAAACACACACACAAGGACCGTAATAGTTTAGTGTCTTTGGAAACTCGGACTATAATCTTCTAATCGTGGTGAAAGATCTTCAAAATCTCCCATAAAGATCTTCCTCTTTTTTTTTTACCTAAAACCTTTCTTTATATCCTGGGGAAAAGAAAACATAAAAGGGTGAGCTCAAATGCTCAGTAAGGGTAAACAAAATAAATATCAATCACATCATATTCATAAGAACATAGCATTTTGGAAATCATAACCTGCAAAAGAGAGCATAATTTCATAATCATGGGATAAATCATGGCAGTGAAAAAGTAATCCCAATAATCAAAACTTAAAACATGAAACTTTGTGGCATACACACATAATCATAGAGAATCATTTCTTGTTAGTCAAGACTAATTGCCAAGACTATCTTAGTGGACAAAGTCCCTTTCTGAATCGAGTAACCCTCGTTTCAGTCCTGTTTCACTGAACCGGTATAACCTACCGTTCCAGCCCTGTCTATCTCATGAGATATAAAATCTTTACCCAATGCATTGGAGGGAGATATAGGTCCCACCCATCTTATAATGAATCCTTTCTTATGTGCGCCACATAATCATAAAACATACATCATCGCATAACACATGTAACAAAAATGGGATTCTTGAAACATCATGACATCATAAATCAATTCATATAAGATAAAGGAATTCATAAACATAATTCCATCACAACATAGTCAAATCAATGTAAAAATATGGATAGAAACAGAACCCTTTATTATCTTAGATAGAAAATAATTTTGATAAAACACTTGAATTGAATTCTTGAGGAAAATATCCTTTCTTCTTCAAAATCAATTTCTTTTCACAAAACATCATGCAATTTTAAATGAAAGAGATTTTATTGAAAATAGTCATGAAATATTTTAGAGGAAGCTTCATGAAAATAAGGCTTTATAAAATAGTAGAAATCCGTTCGTGACGTATAAGTTTAAAAAAAACATTCTTCGCACTTTTGTCGGAAAAGTCAAAAAGTACCTCGTACGAAAAACGATAAAAGATTCCTTTCATACGTATTACTAAAAACTCACCGAAGGGTAAAAATGGATTTAAACAATTTTAGGTGGATGGAAATATTATTACATATTGAGTAAACATGGATGTGGATGATAAAATACACCCCAGTAAATACTTACGAATAAACAATCTCGGATAAAAATGAGATTGTGATATTTCCCTTACCTTATGTCCGACTTGCTTTGTAAGTATCTGAACCTCCTGTATAATGATTTAAATCATGTTATTGACTTATTCCAGAATCATATTCATTGTTATGATATCATATATGGTTCACTTATGACATTATATTACCCGTTCTTTTGTAAATTCCATGTTAAAGAAGCGTTTTGGGTAAAATCGTTTCATTTATCGTAGGTGTTTTGACTTGTTGTTATTGACATTATTATTACTTATATCATGATTTACTTACTTCCAGAATATAAAATATGATTTATATATCATATATATTCAGTATATATATATATATAATAGATAGATAAATGAAATGAAAAACACTGTTCATGGAGGCGGTAGTCCGTACGTACGCATGAACGCTGTTTTCCTTTCCCTATTGTCTTGAATGGAAGTAAGTAGATGACATAAATATATATATAAATAAATCCAGTATCTTTATAATGTCATATATTTCATTATTATTTCTTATATATACTTTATAATCATTCTTAAATGGTTAACATGGAGAATGAATCCCATCGCGTCGTGGAGACGGTAGTCCGTACGTACGCACGAGCGACGATATCATTTCCATAAATATTGAATTGAATTGGAGTGGATTATACAATATATCAGAATCAATATGATGTTTTAATAACTATGTATAGTTATTCTTTACAACATTATATCCATCCATGTAAGGTGGTGGTGGAAAATAGATTACACCACGGCGTGGAGACGGTATTCCGTACGTACGCACGCGCGGTGATTTCTTTTTCCATAGGATAGATAGATGGTGAAATAGGGTTGTTTCATACTTATAATAACATATCAGTATATGAGTGATACTGATGTTATTACTTCATAATGAAACAACCTAAGAAGAAGAAGTGGAAGAAGAAATAAAGATGAAAGAATTGGTAACGGTAATTACCTCTTCTTTGAAGCGCCTTTGGGAGACCTCCTCTTAGGGAACTAAAATTGGTCTTTGAGGAAGACCAAAACCTCTAGGATGTTTCTAGGGAAGTGGAGAAGAGATTTTGGCAGGGGTTGGCCGAGCTTGATTGCTCAAATTGGTGTGAGGAGGAGGGGGAGGAGGTGCCCTTTTATAAGGGAGGAGAGGGGCACCTTAGGAATATCTCAAAATATTATTTTATATTAAAGTAAAAATTGGTTTATAATGGTTCCAAAGGGTCTTATTTCGAAGCTAAAGTGGGGATGGGTCGAAATCCTATCAACCAATAGGATTTAGACAAGTTTAGGTTCTTATTTTAACCTTATCAATTAGATTTAACTCTAAGTTAAATAATTTAACTTTTACCGTGTCTTTTTGTTTTCTTTCACTATATGGTTAATACACTTACTATAACATGCCAAACGAACCCCAAATTGTTTATTATTAAGATAAATATCCTTATCTAAGTCATTTGGCCGAACCTTATATTTTTAGGAATAAAATAACAATTAATAATATAATATTTTATTTGAAAACTATTTTGTGTCAATTTTGACACTATTTGATATATGATTTTTGTTAAAGTCATAACAGAATTATATGTTCGAACCAAGTTGATTAAATCAACACTAATATATCATAGTAACCTAGAAAATTAGTGGAATTAATAAAAAGTCTCAAATTACATTCATTTGAGTATTTATAACATCAATTATGTTAATATTTCCTTAAAAGGGTAATTACTGCATCATCGTTGTGTCATAAATAAATTAATTTATTTAAAGTCTAAAAATTATAAATAAAATATCATTATGTAGGAAATATTTTTATCTTTCTAATGAATATTTATAGTCGAATTTATCTTATGTATAAACCCATATGAAAAATGTTTTAGTGAATAAACTTTGATTTTAACTCTTTTAACTCTTCTTTGAATTAAATAATAATAAATGTCCTAATCTAATCCAAGTGGGCCTAAATGATAATATTTTACACTTAAGGTTGTTTTTGGTCGAGATACACTTGTCCAATAGAATTATGACATGTGTTAGGGTAATATTAATATCATTCATACCCTTAATTACCCTATTTACTTTTAACCGTGGTAAATAAAAGTAAAAAGTTACTATTCACCAAAAATTATTTTCATCTCATTGAACCACATTTTACTTACTGACATCAACCGTGTCTCTCAGATTTTTGAAATTCCATTCACAGAAGCGGTAAAATTAAGTTTTATGAAAAATTCAGTTTTTTAACTACCACTTAGTAGTTTCACTATTCATCAAAAAATGAAGGTTTTCAGAAAAATGCCAAAATTTCATCCTAAGATATATTTCATATTCCGAATTCAAAAATGAAGTCTGTTTTACCAAATTCATAACATAGAAGTTTCATTAATTAATTTTATAATTAAATCCCGCTGTTAAAACAAATAGCGTGTTTTTAAGAAACAATATCTATCAAAAGATTGACACTTGTTTATGTCTGGTTTAAATGTGCAATTACATCCAATGACCAAAATTGTATTAAATTGTAAAAATATATTCTAAATATACTTTAAAACTACTCCAATTAATAATTTATCACTATTAATTATTTCGATTAAAAAAGTTGTTTTTTAATTATAATTTAGTAATTTTCACTTTTCATCAGAATATGAAAGTTATCCGAAACGTACCAAAATTTCACCTTAGGCTAAATTCGATACTCCGAATCCAAAAATGAAGTTCATTTTGAAAAATAAGATTTACAGAATTTTAAAAAGTGGTTATTACTATTCATAACGGCTAGTTTTAATAACATTTTAATAGCATATCGCTGTTTAGTGAAACTCGTTATTACGTACTACACACGCTATCGAGGAAGGTCGCGATTGCGTGTAATGCAAGGCAAGTCAAGGATGCGTGTTGTGCAAGCTCCTTTTGGTGTAGCCTACAAAACAAGACATTAATAAAATTAAAAAGAATATTTTTTTTATAAAATCTTGGGCTGTTACACCCAGGAACCCATGGTGATTTCGATAATACTATGTAAGTAGGAGGCCCTCGCACGCGTGACTCATCCCACCGCACTTGCCAACCCCTTACACGGAAACCACCACCTGATAACCCTCGATGGGAAGTCCCCCTGTAGACATGCCCATAAATATGTATATATGAAATTCATTCACATTCAACAAGGTGCCAACCGGGCCTTCACACCATGTGTAGTTTCAAAACATTTTGTAAATGAGTTATGTTGGAAATTGGGAACACACTCTTTTCCCAAAAGTCACTACAAACACCCCATTCAAAACCCAATACCATACGGGCCTTCAAACCGAACAACCATTCAACTCAAACAAAAGGCCAACTAGGCCAACTTCTTTTCAACCCTCTTGAAATACCAAGCAATTTCATCAAAATCCCGTCATTAAGAAAATATACTTTTTATGTGTTGTTTTCATTTGGAGGCACAACCATGTGAATACCTAGTGCTCCCATGGATGTTCCAACATCCAACGGCACTTCTAGCTTTTAGAAGAATCACCTTAGAAACCATTTTCATAAAATACATAGCATTGAAACCAAACCCAATTTTTTCACAATAGATTATAAAATCAAATTGCATCTTTCAAACCAACCACAATTTCCAAAACTTTTCTAAAACAACCTATTGGTTCATCATTTTTTCAAAAAAAACACGAAACCAAATCATACATTTACAAAACACAATCACTCTCAATTACAACCAAACACATCACAAGGCACTCAATTTAACATTACCAAGAACCTATTCATTTCATAAAAAAAAACATCAAAAGCAACTTTCAGAAATTTAAAATGATTATACAACTATGTTAGATACTTTTTATAAACACAATAGAAATGCAACGATATAAAAGAATTATTTGAAAACATTAAGGTGCTCAAGGTTTGAATCAGAAAGGGAAATGGTTGGAAACACCTACCTCGGTTAACCCACGCCCAAAACGCACGCTCTTCCAGCAGTAACCATCTTCACACGTCACACGGTTGTGCACACATGTCTTTGATGTCTATATTTATATACATATATATATATACATATATACATATATGCACCAAACACCCATATACCATAGGTATATATATCCTGCAATGCAAAGAGTGAGACATTGCTAAATTAATATTTCAGGTAAAGCCGGGTCTGGACCAGATAAAGACCTCAAGGGTCCACAACTCAAATACAACATATGAAAATAAATCAAGCAGTTCAAAACCAATCAACTGGTATAAAATCTTACCAGAAAAAACAGTGGCATAGCGAAACGAGTCCATCGCCTCACCCTTGGCGGCAGATGCCAGAACCTAGACCAAAGGGGTCCCAAAACAGCAATTTCCCACTCCAAACAACGTGCAAACAATGTGAAACACAAATTGAGACATCAAATTTCAATGAAAATGAAGAAACACCAAAATTTGAATGAGATGAAAACTATGGTTTGATGACGAGGGGAAACGAGACCGTGCCCGGGAAAAGCGGAGATGTTGCGCAAGGGAATTCCGGTCGTGCTGGAACAAGGCAGAGGCATGCTCAAGGGTTCGGGTCACGCTGGAACAAGACGGAGACGCGCGCAAGGGTTCGGGTCACGCCCGAATAAGGCGGAGGCATGCGCAAGGGTTCGGGTCGCACCGGAGCTCGGGCCACCACTGCTGACCGGATTGGGAGAGGAGGAGCCGCCGTGTGGGGTTGCGGTCGGAGGTCGCTGGCAGAAGGGGGTACGGGGTTCGCCACAGTGAGGGCGTGGCTATGCGAAGGAGGCGGAGCCACGGTGCGGGGTTCGCCGCCTGGTGGGCGCGGCTGCGCGGAGGAGGTAGAGCTGGGGGTGCGGCCGGAGGGGCACCGGCGGAGGGGAGCGGGGTTCACCGATGGGGCTGCTGCACTACTAGAAGGAGGGTAAAAAGGGGGGGATGCGTGCAACCCTAACTCGCTCCTCTTTTTTTTTCTTTTTTTTCTTTTTTTTAATAATAATAATGATAATAATAATAATAATATTATTATTATTATTATTAATTATTATTATTATAAACATATATACGTATATAAATATATATATACATATATAAACCCACTTATATAATCATAGATACATATATACATATATATATATAAACATATATATAACAATTATAAACATATATGAACATATATATAAATATATATACACATAAGCATATAACGTTAAAACATATTTATTTATTAACATATGTGTATACATATACAGACATATAAACATATATACATATGTATATATATATACCCACAATGTTAAAACATAAACACATACAAATGTAGATACACATATATAAACATTGAACGTACATATACATGTATCTATACACATAACGTTAAAAATGGAAGACCGTGCGTTATTTCAGCACCGTACGGTACCCAAGCGGACTGCAAGCGGGCTACACGTACCCAAACGGAAAGCACGTGCCCAAGCGGACAGTGCATCTTAAACGTACGGTGTTCACGTAGTATCCCAAACCATAAAATCACCCCATAATTAAAATTTTAATCCGGTACTCACCTGTACTTACGCAAAATCACCCAACACTAAGTGAAATAAATTAAATAAAATGACTAAAAAATAGGTGCGACAATTCTCCCCACCACAAACACTTTCTTCCCCCAGAACGTCACCAAGCCAACAGTTAGCATAACTCGAGTCCGTGCCCAGGAAAAACCAGAAGAAACTGAGAGGCTCAGGGTGACCATTACCATCACAAGTCACTCCCGACCAACTCGACTACAATCATTGTCTGGGGTTGAGTGGAGAACACAGGAGGGTTCTCCCCACCACATAAATTCACTAACACGAAGACCATGAAACTCGAACACACAACCCCAAGGGGGCCTTGCGGGAACTCCCCAAACTAAACTCATCCCAACTTCTCAATGCTAACGAAACAACTCCACCCCTAGGATTAAAACTATTTTGTGAAAAACTGGCAGATAGGGACACCAAGAAGGAGGAATTCCCTACAAAACTCAAACATAATAAATGAAAATCCATGGAGAGGCGTCTGGCCAAATAAAGAGCCCAGAAACGACACCCATTATTTTTGCAGAACCAAATACCCCCCTAACGTAGGAAGCTGAGACCAACCCCAAGATCAAAACGGGTTTGTTTAGTCATGGACCTGACGCACATCAAAGAATCTGAACGATTTAGAAACTACACCAAGAAAAAATGAGGCCACTTGGATTGCAGTAGAACATGGTCATCGCGCAACCACAACAAGGATGAGCTTACAACGATGACAAGAATCGAACAAGGATACTTTGGATATTTCCCTTCCGGAGGTAGAAAACATGGACCGAACCAAGGTTCCACACACTCTTAGCAATTCCTGATGGTGCGCGAGCTTCACCCCGAGACCTGTGGTTGGGGATCTGATGCTTGAAGCATCCCCTGCCTCACAGTCAGGTATTTGAATTCTCCAGTCCCCAACTTCTTCTTCTTCTCGACGATTCAAATGACCACAATAGTGACATTGTTTTCTACGGAATGAAAGATAATGGCATAGAATGCCCGAACTGGCCATACTAGTGGCACACAAGAGGATGGTCAGAAAAACTAGGAGTCGGCATCGACGAAGATGGTGTCCTGGCGATAGGTTCCTCCTGCATGCACTCCTTTCCAGATGGGGATCCTTCGCTAGAGCCAATTACCATCAAACACACCCCAATCTTCAACGCTGGTGAGACATCCATCTTTACTAGTCCAGAACTGGACCCTCAAATAAACCTGAGACGGTATGAACCCTAACAACCCTGGGAGTTCCCAACAGCCTGAAGACCCACTCTAATTTCCACAACCACACAACTACCCCTCACGAACATAGATTACTTTGGTCGATAGCCAACATGAAAAAAGAACTAAAAACTGGGCATGACTCATTAGAAACATTAGCGACCTTTCTAGGCGGCATACTCAAAACAACACAAAAAACACATCTTAAAATGGCATCTAGCCAAAACTCAATCAATGCAACATCCCGATCCAAGGGCAAAAAACTCATAAGCTAAACATATACAAACATAAGTCAAAATTTCTTTTTCAAAAACCGTCTTTTCTTTTAAATTTGTAAAACTCACCTATATCCCCTTATGGACTATCACATGTGCATTCACCCAATCCCGACTACATTGCCCGCGGACAAGTGCTCCCATGCACTCTCTGGACATATCGATGCACATGTGATCCTCCATACGGAATACCAAGGTTTGAACACTTCTTTCCATTATCAAATCCAAAGAATAAATAAAACATTCCAAATCGAAACACACCCACTTTAAAACCCAATTCACCAATTTCAAAACAGTTTTAAAAGAAGCACTTTTCTATTTTAAAACCACTTCCATTTTTAACACACACTCACATCGATTGAGATCAAAACGAAACACAGTCAATAAAAACCCACCGGAACGATGAACTAGTGCATATTCCTAACTCAGCGACATGGAGGTAAGTCATATCCCATGTAAGGTATATCACTAAAAGGACATTGAAATGGACACTTGGACTCCACATGGGTCACCACTCCATGTGAGGCCACAACCTGAACTAGTCCGCCTCCATTATCATCCCCCAAACCATAACAATCAAAAGCAAATGACTCAAAACCCAGACTACCCCTGGTAATTCAGGTCTCTTCATGGGTGGTGGTGATCAAGCACCAACCCGCAACCTACCATCTGAGTCACGACAAATCCTAATCTCCTTCTACCAGACATCCCAAATATCAAGGGCCTGCTCTGATACTATTTTTTCACGAACCAACGCGGGTCGACCTTTATCTGGTCACCCAATCCGATCTGCGGAAAGTCCCGAGGGGCGTTCCCGATCCCCCTAGGATGGTAACTAGTACCGAGAATCAAAGTTAAAATATTGGGAATGATTTGGCCCAAAAAGATAAATAATTAAATAAGAATAAACAGAACAAAAGCACTAAACTCTAGCAGTGGAAAAAAATAAAACCAAACAGCAGACATACCTCCATGTGACGCTTCGGTCACCTCCCAATCAAAGCCAACATTGGTCCCAAATGAGAAACTCGGCCATGAAAACTTAAATGGGGGAAACATGTGACTGAAATGATAAAAATAGGTGTGAGCATTAAATATTCTTAGTAGGGATGCCAAAGTAAATCACAGAATCCAACCAAGACCACATTCCAGAAACAATCCCAAAAACACTAGTTTGCACTTACAAATATAGAAAATAGGGTTTTCATATTTTAACGAAAAAAGGATCCTGATTTACCATTTCAAAAACCAACAAACACCACAACCCGTTTTCCCCAAAAACAATGCATCTCTTGAAAACTAAATTTCAAATCCATGTTTATCACATTTTTGAATAAGAAGAACAGGTAATTAGTAAATGCTGGAAACCAAGTGCAAGTAAAAGTAAACATAAAGATATAAGCAATAACCATGGGTGATCCTAAACATCCCTAGAAAACCCCTGGATGTACTCGGTTTCAGACTACCTGCCGGTGTGGTACTCCATAGTAAATAACCAACTGGTCGCCGTAATATCCAACCAGTGGCATGCCCCACAAGGCCTATCTACCAAGGGGGAACCTACCCATATAATCAGGGCTGGCTAGCAATCGTCACTCGATAATCTATAAGACGCCGAGGAACCCATGGTGATTTCGATAATACTGTGTCAGTACGAGGCCCTCACACGGGTGACCCATCTCACCGCACTTTCCAACCCCTTACACAAACACCACCACACGACAACCCTCAAAAGTAAGTCCCCCTATTGAGATGCCCACAAATATGTATATATGAAATTCTTTCACATTCAACAAGGTGCCAACCGGGCCTTCACAGCATGTGTAGTTTCAAAACATTTCGTAAATGAGTTAAGTTGCAAATAGGGCACACACGCTTTTCCAAAAAGTCAGTACAAACACCCCATTCAAAACCCAATACCAAACAGGCCTTCAAACTGAACAACCATTCAACTCACACGAAAGGCCAACCAGGCCAACTTATTTTCATCACTCTTGAAATACCAAACCATTTCATCAAAAACCCATCTTTAAGAAAATATAGTTTTTATGTGTCGTTTTCATTTGGAGGCACATCCATGCGAGCACCTAGTGCTCCCATGGATGTGCCAACATCCAAAGGCACTTCTAGCTTTCAGAAGAATCATCATAGAAACCATTTTCATAAAATACATAGCATTGAAACGAAACCCAATTCTTTCAAAATAGTTTATAAAATCAAATTTCATCTTTCAAACCAACCCCTATTTTCAAAACATTTCTAAAACAACCTATTGATTCATCATTTTGTAAAACAAACACACCAAACCAAATGTTAAATTTCCCAAACACAATCACTTTCAATTAAAACCAAACACATCACAAGGCACTCAATTTAACCTTACCAAGAACCTATTCCTTTCATATAAACCAACATCAAAATCCACTTTCAGAAATTTAAAACAACAATAAAACTATGTCAGATGCTTTTTATAAACACAACAGAAATGCAACGATATAAAAGTAGTAATTGAAAACATTCCAGTGCTCAAGGTTTGAATCAAAAACGGAAATTGTTGGAAACACCTATCTCGGTTAACCCATGCCCAAAACGCAGGCTCTTCCAGCAGTAACCATCTTCACACGTCACACAGTTGTGCGCACGTGTCTTTGATGTGCATATATAAATATATATATATATATACATATATACATATATGAACCATACACCCATATACCATAGGTATATATATCCTGCATTTCAAAGTGCGATATATTGCTAAATTAATAATTCAGGTAAAGCTGAGTCTAAACCAGATAAAGACCTCAAGGGTCCGTAACTCAAATACAACATAAGACACTAAATCAAGCAGTGCAAAACCAATCAACTGGTATAAACTCTTACCTAAAACAACAGCGGCATAGAAAAATGAGTCCATCACCTCGCCCTTGGTGGCGGATGCTAGAACCTATACCAATGGGGTCCCAAAACATCAATTGCCCACTCCAAACACTGTGCAAACAATGTGAAACACAAACAGAGACATCAAATTTTATTGAAAATGAAGAAACACCAAAATTGGAATGAGATGCAAACTGTGGTTTGACAGTGAGGGGAAAAGAGACCTCGCCCTACTATATGTGTTGTGGGTAACTTTTAGAGTGAGTTCTGGGTTGAGATCCAATCATCAATGATGAGGGAAACCCAGAGGTAGGAGCTACTCTCATTAGGGGATCATGAGTGTACATGAGTTATGGATCAATTTCTAGGACCTACCTCACATTACTCCATATTTTTTCTAGAGGAGGATTCTTGTGCAAGGTTTATGGAGGAGGCATTGCGCTTAGTGATCTGGATTGTGGTTACTTCGTTTATCGACTTTACATATCAAGAGGTGTAGAAAATGATGGAGGTTATTGATAGAATTATTTCCATGGTAGTTGGGACTTGAGATGGTGCCAAATTGGGTATCTAAAGGAGTAGGACTTCAAGATCTAGGTCATGAGTGTACAGAAAGTTAGGGTTTTGACCAGTGGGGAATCAACCATGAATGATCTCTTCCCGTTCTTGTAACGCCCCGACCCCAGCTACCCAGAGTCGGTGCATTACTTCGTAACATTGGCATGATCACAAGAAAGATCAAATCTCGAAAGACCAATTGGTTTAGTAGCCTTGGAAACACTAGATATATTCATAAGTTTTACATTACATCATAAAATGAAAAACTACTACAACAACATAATGTTTCCACAGTCCACACTATAATCCCCTCATAAAATCCCTGCAGGTCATTCATAACTTACTTCTTCACATCCTGGGAAAAATAAAACATAGAAAAGGGGTGAGCTCAAATGCCCAGTAAGGATAACAATATAGCGGAAACTTTCATAAATAAGAATAAAAATTTAAGGCAATGTATAACTAAAACAAAAGCCTTTTAAATATGAACTTTCAACATGGTATGGCATAAATAAAATGAAATAATGCCATTTACTTATTCACATGGATATTCTACTAATCGAATAATCACATGCAAAAATCAATAACCACTTTCATAATGTTGGAATGCATAATGAAAAACTTTAATTTCTTTGTCAAGGCCTCGTCCCAAGACCTTGGGGCTAACTGTAACCGAAACCCAACCCGGAGTGCCTCTAATAACCGGACACCAACCCGGAGTGCCTCTAATAACCGGACACCAACCCGGAGTGCCTCTAATAACCGGACACAAAACCGGAGGGCTTACTTTTACCAGTCCCTAACCTGGAGGGATTACTTTTATCAGTCCCCAACCTGGAGGGCTTACTTTAACCAGTCCCCAACCTGGAACATACATGTCCAACACATTCATATGAAGTAAAGGTTGAAATATAACATAAACATTCTTATTGGAACTAGCATAGGAAATGTCAATAATTTCACCATAAACTATGAATGGTATAAAAATAACACATCCACAGTCAAACATATCACAAAACCTTCAATACAATATAGAAGTTTTGTATCATAATAAATAAACTTCAAATAAGCGTAAAATCCATCAAAGGATGTTGACATAGATGAAATCAAAACACTTTTTAGAGAAATATCTCTTTCTATTTTTGAAATCATTTAAGATACATATAAAATAAAACATTTTCCTGAAAATATTCTTATAATCTTGTAAGGAAAGCTTTGAATATTTTATAACGGCGGAAAATAACCGTACCCGCCGTATAAGTTAAAAAAAACATTCTTACCTTATTTCTGTCGAAAAGGTTAAAAAGGACCTTGTTTTGAAAACGACAGAAAGATTCCTTTATAAACCTCTTATAAAAGTCAAACAAGGGTATGAATGACTTTAACCCATATTCTTGTAAATAATAAATATGTTTTGAAATACATTTCGAAGAAACATGGATGTGGATGATAAAGAAATCCCAGTAGACTATTACGTATAAACAATCTCGGATAATGAAGAGATTGTGAAATAACCCTTACCTTGTACTTTTCTTTTGTTGGGGTCAGTTAACCTCCTGTATAATGGTGAAATAATTGTTATTAAATTATAAAAGAATCATATACATTAATATGATATCATATATGATCTTTTAACATTGATTTGTTAATAATATCTTAGAATTATCGTCGTTTCGGGAGTTAACTTACTCATTTTCTTTTATATGTTTTGTTACATAATCCATGGTCGTTGTATCTTATTCATATCCAGAATGATATCCTGTCCTTAAACATCATTTTTAAATCATTAAATGATAATTATACTTGAATGGATACGATGGAGAATGAATCTCATCGCGTTCGTGGAGACGGTAGTCCGTACGTACGCACGAGCGACAATATCATTCTTTTGATATTAAAATAATATATAAATGGATGGTATATCATAAATACAGAATCATTAACATGTTATATTTATTATTTACATGAGTTACACATCATTATTATACCCATCCAAATAATATTATATTGAATAACAATTACACCACGACGTGGAGACGGTAGTCTGTACGTACGCACGTATGGTGACATGTTATTCAAAGGGTGGATAGAATAATGAATATGGTTGTACCATATTTATAATAACATCACAGTATATGTGAGATACTGGAGTTATTATTTTAGAATGGTAAGAACAAAGGAAGAAGAAGTGGAATAAGAAATGAACTTGGAGAAGGGTGGTGAAATCATTACCTCTTCTTCGGGTTCTTCCTTTTGATTTGATCAAAAGGGCTCCTTAGGTTGGCTTTATGATCAATCAAAGGCCTCTAGGTTGTATTGAGGGATGTTGGGAGAGTATTTGGGCAGAGTTTGGCCGAACCAAAAGGCTTTAGAGTTGTGAAGAAATGAGAAGGAGGAGTGCCCTTTTATAAGAGGGGTGAGGGGCATCTTTGGAAAAGCTAGAAATATTAATTTATAATAAATTCATATTCGGTTTCTAATGGCTCCAAAGTTGATTATTCAAAGGTTAATGTGGGGATAGGTCTAAAAACACTCAACCAATAGAATTTAGATAGGTTTGGGTACTTATATTAACCTTATCTTTATGTATTAACTCTAAGTTAATTAGTTTCACTTTTACAATGTCTCTTTGTATTTTTATATAATATGGTTAATAAACTTACTATATACATCCAAGAGACCCCCAAGTGGTACATTAATGATGAACCTATCATGATATAAGTCTCTTGGCCGAACCTTAGATTTTTAGGAATTTAATATCAATTAATAATATAATATTTGTTTTAAGAACTCTTTTATGTCAATTTTGACACTATTCAATAGTTGATTTTTGTGAAACTCATAACAGATTGATTACTTCGAAAAAAGTCAATTAAATCAATCCTAATATATCATATTATCCTAGAAAATTAGTTTAATTCATTAAAAGTTTCATATTATATTTATTTGGGTATTTATAATATCAATTATTTTAATTTTTCACTATTATAGTAATTACTGCATCATCATTGTGTCATAATTAAAATAAATTATTTAATGTCTAAAAATTATAAATAAAATATAATTATGTATGAAATCTTTTTAGATTTCTAATGAATATTTATAATCTAAAATCAAACTTATATAACGCTATGTAACAATTGTTTTTCTAAAAGATATATGCTTGTGTCATTTTTGTATTCATTTTAACTTAATTAAAATAAAGTGTCATTATCACTTACAACTGGATCCATGGGGTCCCAAAATAGACCCAATGATTCCCATGGTCGACCCTGTATCAACCAATAGGGTTAAGACACGTTTTAGGGTAATTTAGTATTATTATAATATTATTTTTTTAACCCTTATTTACTGGATTTACCCTTAACCATGGTAAATAAAATATTTACCGCAGTAATTATTCAAAATGTCTAAAAATAAAAGTTACCTATTTACACAATATGAACATCCTGATTCCAAATATGGAATCCATTTTCCTAAATTCTAAACACATAAGTGGCAGAAATTAATTTAAAATTAATTCCCGCTGTCAAAACAAAAAGCGTGTTTTTTAGAGATAATAACTATCAAAAGATTGACACTTGTTTATGTTCTGTTTAATTGTAAAATTATGTCCAATGACCAACATTATATTAAATGGTAAAAATATATTCTAAATATACTTTAAAACCACTCAAATTCATAATTTATCACTATTAATTATTTTGATTAAAAAAGTTGTTTTTAATTAAAATTTAGTAATTTTCACTATTCATCAAAATATGAAAGTTATCCGAAATGTACCAAAATTTCACCTTAGGCTAAATTCGATATTCCGAATCCAAAAATGAAGTCCATTTTCAAATATAAAATATATATAATTTCAAAAAGTAGGTATTACTATTCATAACGGCTAGTTTGATTAGTTATGGTGTGTTAGAACTCGGTGTTGCGTACAACACACGCTATCACATTATTCAAAGAGAAGCGTACCGTAGAAGCTTTGGATGTTTCATTTTAAATTTTTGATGTCCCCATTTAGTCAAAAAGTTTAAAATATAGTATTTAAAAAGGGTTCACTATTAAAGTTGATAAAAGTGCAATACTGAAAATGAATTTGTTCTTGCATTATATCTAAGAAACTCATAATATGGATTCTAAAATTATAAGGATTATATAAACATTAAAATTTATCTAATACTATTCATAACCTCTTTTGAACGGCTTGTTTGGTAAGTCATGGTGTGCTTGAACTTGGTGTTGCATGTAGTGAAAGTTATTGAATTATTTTGAAGAAGTAACACACTATGAAATCTTGGGGTGTTACATTCTCCCCTCCTTCAATAAATTGCGTCCTCGCAATTTGAAATTGTTCTTCGAAAATAAAAGTTTGAAAATAGATAATATATTTGTGGGAAAACCCACATCGGAAATTGGTTTACTAAAATTTAGTCTTAATATGAGGAAAAGAGAAATGAAAGGGTCACCACCAAATTATGATCTCGATTAGGAGAACATTGGTGGCAATTTGAGACATATAATTGGAGGAAAAACGTAAATATTTATAGGTAGTGATTGAGGTCATCAATCACAAACAAGTATAAAATTGAGGTCCTTATATTCATCAATCTATGATGATTTGAAATACCATCGGTTCAACAAAACATAGGATATTAGGATAACACATTTTTGACGTTTCATAATATCTTAGTTGAAATCCCACATCGAAAAATGAATTAATGAGGCCTCTATTTAAAATAAAGAGTGGAAAGTATGAAGATTACCGAAAATAACAAATACTAGGGTTCCATGTAGGAAAATATGGATATGGAAGAGAAATCTAACCATCAATTATCTGATGGAGAGTGGTAGAGAACATGGCTATGAAAAGGCCAACACTCCCAAAGCCATAAATTTGTGATGATTTAAGGTACCATCTAGGACAACATTTTTGTTCTATGTTTCTATTATTAATGTTGAGGAATTTATTTATGAGATTGGCTAAGATCATAAGGAGATATACTTACTTTATAATTAGAGTTTTGTCCATTAATAAATTTCTACCATAAACTAATCTTTCACTCGTAAAAAAAATTATATTTATACTATTCGTACAGGGTTCCAAAATAAACGAATTTATAATTTATCTACCATATCTTTTAAAAAAACTACATTATTTAATCCAGCACATCTCTTGGGCCAGTGGTAGGTGATACCCCCTTGTCGCCCTTCGGTTGAGGGTTCGAGTCTCGCAGCCTTGCTGGACGCGACGGGTTGCCGCCCGACCTCCGGGTTTTCCTTTTATGGTAATCCAAAATAATCCAAACTAGAAATATCCAAAATACTTCTGTCCAAACTCACAGTCCAACATTTATAAGGAAGGTAAACATAATATAGATCCTTTTTACCCCGCAATAGCATATGAATACCTTCATCTTGTATTCTTTTAATAAACTGAAACATCTTGAATTACCATATTCCTTATTGATTACATTTATGCTCCCCTATTCCATATAGAATGCTGGATATACTTCATCAATCCAAAAATGTTTTAAACCCCAAAAATGATGGAATATACAAATCATTAATCAGTTCCAAGGTAGTCAAGAATATCCAATATTATTTATCCAAAACAATCACATATTATTCCAAAATCACTACCTCAGTATCAGAACTATATTATGGTTTATCATTCTCTCACCCATATATTTTCCAAAAATTATCCTGTTATTGAGTCACTTTTCTTTGTTACACACAATCTCAAGTCCTTAATGAAATACTACTGCAGTACAATCCTTATATACTCCATAATTATTATAACAAGTACATTGTTGATACAACACTCAATTGACATAATCAACATAAGAACTCTAATCATTCTTCTTCATCTGTGGTAGTATCATAACTTGATTATTATCCAACAGCATAATTTGTGGCATAGTCTGATGACTGGGACATAGGTTCGCGTAGTGTCCAAACTCCTTGCAAATGAAGCATTGTACATTTGAACCCATTTTCTTACCCTTGCAGTCATGTACTTTGTGCCCTTTTCCTCCACACTTATAACAAACTCCCATTCCTTTCAGGAAAGTTCCAGGGTGTTTCTTTCCACAGTTACCACATATGGGAAAATTCTTCTTTTCCCTCTTCCCTTTATCTATCTTTCTCTCTTCCATCCTTTTCTTCTCTTGCTTCCCTTCAAAGCCATAGGACTCAGTAATCTCTTTACGTATCTTATCAATACATGATATTATTTCTTCATATGATGATAATACATGGGAGACTATTTCTCTTATAAATTCTAGCTTAAGACCATGAAAGATATGATCCTTCCTTCTCTTTGGATCATGTGCATTTCCGGAGTTCTCATTCCTTCTACTGGGCGCCATTTCTAAACAATGGCATAAACTAGATCAGTTTATGAATCAAAATACATAATCCCATACTTATAAAACACTTAACATAAATTGAACTATTTATGGATATAATCCATAATCATAAAAATTTCTCCTTTGAGGATGTATATACTCATAAACCCTTCATAATGATTTGTAAAGAAAATGAGAGTTATCCTAAGCATATCCCCCGGGAGTGTCGTAACCAAGAGTGCAGCAAGGCCCGTTGTCGTGCACCAGTTCCCGTTCGATTCTAGCTCAAAGCGGTGTTTTCGGGTTTTACCCCTAGGTACATCAGTGCCAGAGCCGCCTCTACCTGCTCGTATCCAGACAGGGATGTATTGCTCGGAAAACTCACAAAATCTCTACAATACAAAAATTCTAGGAAGTTCTTCTATACTAATCCTCAAAGTTCATCTTAGGTCTACGTGCTCTAATAAGAGTTTATCTAAATCTAGCTTCCAAGTTTTGTACTAAACTTCCTCTGATACCAACTGTAATGCCCCGACCCCAGCTACCCAGAGTCGGTGCATTACTTCGTAACATTGGCATGATCACAAGAAAGATCAAATCTCGAAAGACCAATTGGTTTAGTAGCCTTGGAAACACTAGATATATTCATAAGTTTTACATTACATCATAAAATGAAAAACTACTACAACAACATAATGTTTCCACAGTCCACACTATAATCCCCTCATAAAATCCCTGCAGGTCATTCATAACTTACTTCTTCACATCCTGGGAAAAATAAAACATAGAAAAGGGGTGAGCTCAAATGCCCAGTAAGGATAACAATATAGCGGAAACTTTCCTAAATAACAATAAACATTTAAGACAATGTATAACTAAAACAAAAGCCTTTTAAATATGAACTTTCAACATGGTATGGCATAAATAAAATGAAATAATGCCATTTACTTATTCACATGGATACTCTACTAATCGAATAATCACATGAAAAAATCAATAACCACTTTCATAATGTTGGAATGCATAATGACAAACTTTAATTTCTTTGTCAAGGCCTCGTCCCAAGACCTTGGGGCTAACTGTAACCGGAACCCAACCCGGAGTGCCTCTAATAACCGGACACCAACCCGGAGTGCCTCTAATAACCGGACACCAACCCGGAGTGCCTCTAATAACCGGACACCAAACCGGAGGGCTTACTTTTACCAGTCCCTAACCTGGAGGGATTACTTTTACCAGTCCCCAACCTGGAGGGCTTACTTTAACCAGTCCCCAACCTGGAACATCCTTGTCCAACACATTCATATGAAGTAAAGGTTGAAATATAACATAAACATTCTTATTGGAACTAGCATACGAAATGTCAATAATTTCACCATAAACTATGAATGGTATAAAAATAACACATCCACAGTCAAACATATCACAAAACCTTCAATACAATATAGAAGTTTTGTATCATAATAAATAAACATCAAATAAGCGTAAAATCCATCAAAGGATGTTGACATAGATAAAATCAAAACACTTTTTAGAGAAATATCTCTTTCTATTTTTGAAATCATTTAAGATCCATATAAAATAAAACATTTTCTTGAAAATATTCTTATAAGCTTGTAAGGAAAGCTTTGAATATTTTATAACGGCGGAAAATAACCGTACCCGTCGTATAAGTTAAAAAAAACATTCTTACCTTAATTCTGTCGAAAAGGTTAAAAAGGACCTTGTTTTGAAAACGACGGAAAGATTCCTTTATAAACCTCTTATAAAAGTAAAACAAGGGTATAAATGACTTTAACCCATATTCTTGTAAATAATAAATATGTTTTGAAATACATTTCGAAGAAACATGGATGTGGATGATAAAGAAATCCCAGTAGACTATTACGTATAAACAACCTCGGATAATGAAGAGATTGTGAAATAACCCTTACCTTGTACTTTTCCTTTGTTGGGGTCGGTTAACCTCATGTATAATGGTGAAATAATTGTTCTTAAATTATACAAGAATCATATACATTAATATGATATCATATATGATCTTTTAACATTGATTTGTTAATAATATCTTAGAATTATCGTCGTTTCGGGAGTTAACTTACTCATTTTATTTTATATGTTTTGTTACATAAGCCATGGTTGTTGTATCTTATTCATATCCAGAATGATATCCAGTCCTTAAACATCATTTTTAAATCATCAAATGATAATTATACTTGAATGGATACGATGGAGAATGAATCTCATCGCGTTCGTGGAGACGGTAGTCCGTACGTACGCACGAGCGACAATATCATTCTTTTGATATTAAAATAATATATAAATGGATGGTATATCATATATACAGAATAATTAACATGTTATATTTATTATTTACATGAGTTACACATCATTATTATACCCATCCAAATAATATTATATTGAATAACAATTACACCACGACGTGGAGACGGTAGTCCGTACGTATGCACGTATGGTGAAATGTTATTCAAAGGGTGGATAGAATACTGAATATGGTTGTACCATATTTATAATAACATCACAGTATATGTGAGATACTGGAGTTATTATTTTAGAATGGTAAGAACAAAGGAAGAAGAAGTGGAATAAGAAATGAACTTGGAGAAGGGTGGTGAAATCATTACCTCTTCTTCGGGTTCTTCCTTTTGATTTGATCATAAGGGCTCCATAGGTTGGCTTTCTGATCAATCTAAGGCCTCTAGGTTGTATTGAGGGATGTTGGGAGAGTATTTGGGCAGATTTTGGCCGAACCAAAAGGCTTTAGAGTTGTGAATAAATGAGAAGGAGGAGTGCCCTTTTATAAGAGGGGTGAGGGGCATCTTTGGAAAAGCTAGAAATATTAATTTATAATAAATTCATATTCGGTTTCTAATGGCTCCAAAGTTGATTATTCAAAGGTTAAGGTGGGGATAGGTCTAAAACCACTCAACCAATAGAATTTAGATAGGTTTTGGTACTTATATTAACCTTATCTTTAAGTATTAACTCTAAGTTAATTAGTTTCACTTTTACAATGTCTCTTTGTATTTTTATACAATATGGTTAATAAACTTAATATATACATCCAAGAGACCCCCAAGTGGTACATTAATGATGAACCTATCATGATATAAGTCTCTTGGCCGAACCTTAGATTTTTAGGAATTTAATATCAATTAATAATATAATATTTGTTTTAAGAACTCTTTTAGGTCAATTTTGTAACTATTCAATAGTTGATTT
Source organism: Viscum album (assembly GCA_963277665.1). NCBI lineage: Eukaryota > Viridiplantae > Streptophyta > Magnoliopsida > Santalales > Viscaceae > Viscum > Viscum album. The sequence goes on along the minus strand of OY728153.1, from coordinate 1,016,163,334 downwards.
TTGTGAAACTCATAACAGATTGATTACTTCGAGAAAAGTAAATTAAATCAATCCTAATATATCATATTATCCTATAAAATTAGTTTTATTCATTAAAAGTTTCATATTATATTTATTTGGGTATTTATAATATCAATTATTTTAATTTTTCACTATTATAGTAATTACTGCATCATCATTGTGTCATAAATAAAATAAATTATTTAATGTCTAAAAATTATAAATAAAATATCATTATGTAGGAAACCGTTTTATATTTATAATGAATATTTATAATCTAAAATCAAACTTATATAACCCTATGTAACAATTGTTTTTCTAAAAGATATATGCTTGTGTCATTTTTGTATTCATTTTAACTTAATTAAAATAAAGTGTCATTGTCACTTACAAGTGGATCCATGGAGTCCCAAAATAGACCCAAAGATTCCCATGGTCGACCATGTATCAACCAATAGGGTTAAGAAACGTTTTAGGATAATTTAGTATTATTATAATATTATTTTTTTAACCCTTATTTACCGGATTTACCCTTAACCATGGTAAATAAAATATTTACCGCAGTAATTATTCAAAATGTCTAAAAATAAAAGTTACCTATTTACACAATTTTAACATCCTGATTCAAAATATGGAATCCATTTTCCTAAATTCTAAACACATAAGTGGCAGAAATTAATTTAAAATTAATTCCCGCTGTCAAAACAAAAAGCGTGTTTTTAAGAGATAATAACTATCAAAAGATTGACACTTGTTTATGTTCGGTTTAATTGTAAAATTATGTCCAATGACCAAAATTATATTAAATGGTAAAAATATATTGTAAATATACTTTAAAACCACTCAAATTCATAATTTATCACTATTAATTATTTTGATTAAAAAAGTTGTTTTTAATTAAAATTTAGTAATTTTCACTATTCATCAAAATATGAAAGTTATCCAAAATGTACCAAAATTTCACCTTAGGATAAATTCGATATTCCGAATCCAAAAATGAAGTCCATTTCCAAATATAAAATATATATAATTTCAAAAAGTAGGTATTACTATTCATAACGGCTAGTTTGATTAGTTATGGTGTGTTAGAACTCGGTGTTGCGTACAACACACGCTATCACATTATTCAAAGAGAAGCGTACCGTAGAAGCTTTGGATGTTTCATTTTAAATTTTTGATGTCCCCATTTAGTCAAAAAGTTTAAAATATAGTATTTAAAAAGGGTTCACTATTAAAGTTGATAAAAGTGCAATACTGAAAATGAATTTGTTCTTGCATTATATCTAAGAAACTCATAATATGGATTCTAAAATTATAAGGATTATATAAACATTAAAATTTATCTAATACTATTCATAACCTCTTTTGAACGGCTTGTTTGGTAATTCATGGTGTGCTTGAACTTGGTGTTGCATGTAGTGAAAGTTATTGAATTATTTTGAAGAAGTAACACACTATGAAATCTTGGGGTGTTACAGTTCTTCTCAGTAGGGTGACTTCCCAGCACCAATTTTGTGATTCCTATTTTCATTCTATGACTATTGAGGGCATGGTAACTACCAGGATCATTGACCAATGGGATAGGGCGGGTGGAATCAGGTGGGTTTCCAAACACATTTTGGAAACATTAACATTTTCTTCCATGGTAGTTTCAGTGGTAGTGACTACCGATGCTTGTTCAGTAGCCGAGGGAAGATGATATTGGTAGTGGGAATCCATGTGATAAAAATCATCCATACAGAGTTAGTATTATTCATGTCCTTGTAGGAAGATAATAAAGAGGAAGAGGTGGTGGGAATGGTCAGATTCATGTGTTAAAGACATCAGTACTAGTAAAGTCTGGAGTTTTTTGAGGTATGATAAAATTTATCATCCACCATTTTTTATTTTTTTATTATATGAGCCTAATACTCCTTTGTTTCTCCCAAATTGTTCATTTATTTGGGTCTGAATATGGAGAGACTTCCAGTTCTCTTAGTGTTATCTATACTAATTGGAGGCCACACTATACTGTTTGATGTGTGTCTGGGATGTTGACTGGTGATGGGGTAGCACCAGTCAAATGGATATTTCTTCTTTTTGTAGATATAGAGACATGATGTTATCCTTGTTATGTATTGGCTATATTTCGTTTATTAATTAATAAATTTCTTATATATGATAATTTTCTTCATACGGAGGGCCTTCTAATGGCGTTCGTTGGCAAGCAAGTTTACCAGATGGATTGCAGGAAAGTGGAGTCACTTTTTTCTCAGTTTGTAGATATACTTGTTGAATCTTGGGTTAATGGTGATCACAAGGTTGTGGAGGACATCCTGTATTTTTTCCAATAGTATTTTATGACACTTCCCCCTCTATAAGTCATCTGGTTTAGGATAGAGTTGTAGCCAGGCGCATCTCTAATTTTGATGGATATGTATTGGATGGAACATAATGAGCTACATGAGTTGAGTTTGTAGGTATATGATCTGATGTATAAGGGTTTCATCTAACCTTGTGCGTCTACATGGGTCGATCCATTATATTTCATCAAGAATTCAGGCAATGTTTTGAAGTTGTGTATAGAATAACGAAGGATGAATCAGGTAACGGTCAAGATTCGTTTCCCTTTTTTGAGGATTGATGATATGTTCAACCAATTGAGAAGATCTATTTAGTATTTGAATATTGGTCTATGGTTTGGATACCACTATCTGAGGGTGAGGGATGGGGATATACAAAATAATTCTTTTATTTTTAGGTATGGGAACTTCGATGATGTAGTCATTCCATTTATTGTTACAAATGTGCCATCCATTTCCATGGATCTTATGAACTCCATGTTTCATGAGTTCATGTATCATTTCTCCGTCATATTCATCGATGATATTTTTTTACCAAAGTCATGGGTGGAGGTCACTGAGAATATTAGAGTTATGTTCATGTATATTAACACCACCAGCTCTATGGATTGTTGTCCTAGTGTATGTTCGGGATACAAGAGGTGTATTTCCATTAACATGTAGTGTCTCAGTAGTGTGTTTTAATAGAACCACAAAATATAAAGTTTTTCTTCTTTGGAATAACAAAAGAATGTGGTATAGGTTCATTGTTTTGTGGGTATCACAAGGTATTATTGTAGTTTGTACCTAATTTCTCTCAATTTGAAGCATGTATAATATAATTAACCAACAAGGACCAAGATTTTTTGTGGACTCATTAGTTTAAAGAAGAATTCTATTATTTTGAAGATAATTGGGTTAGTTCTCCAAATATACAATTTCTTAAGGAGAGTATGTTGATTGAGGTTCTCTAGGACAATTTATATCTTGATTGTGATGTGGGTTAATGTGGGAGAAATGATTTATCTCATATTGTTCTAGGTAGTTATATCTCCATGAGTGTAACTATTCCACCCATGATCTGAAGTTCTTAGATGTTTATTTTTGATATATGTTTTGTATAATTAACTCATTTTTAAGCACTTGGTTGTTTTCATAGACCACAAGATCCTAAAATATTTTTTTATATTAGAAGGATCTAAATCTAATCTAGGGGGGATGGATTTCATTCATGATTACAATATTTGGATCAATTACACCCTAGGTAATAGAAATTTTATTATTGGTGAATTAAATAGAAAACTCAAAAAATATGTGGTTCAGGGGTATAGAGACATTTGGAAAGGAATAAAGGAACTTGCAACAATGCATCATGAAATCGTAGATAGAAGTGGTTGTAGTTGTCTTTATCAAATGACTTTTGAGTCATCCTTGATGTGTCATGTGGATGAATCATATTTGGGAGACTCTAATGAATATGTAATGTGTGATTTTTTTGATCATGGTAATGCTCATGAGGGTTGATAGAATGATGGTCAGAATCAGGTGTTATTACAGGGTTGGTTGTTTATTCGAGTGGCATTTTTTGAGAAATTTCACTTTGAGTTTTACAAATTACCTTTGGTGGTATATCCTAGTGTGACCAAGTTGTTATATTTCTTGAGGAGTCATATTTGGTGTCTATATAAGAAAATGTCAATGGAAAAGTATGTGGTAAGGTTTCTCCATTTTCAGAAAGGGATGGTAGAGAACTATGTTCCGAAATATTTTTTCCACATCTAGTATGTTACATAGTAGAAATGAGAATAAATCTCGATAAATTATGTCACTATATTACCTTGATCTTAGAAATGTTGTGATTCATTATGGGTTGTAGTGGACCAGTTGGTAATGTTATCTCTCTTTTTATAGATCTGCGAGTTGATTATCGTGGATGTTTTATAAAGGTAGTATGTGGATTATGTGGTTAGTATTTAGGGGGTATCGAGGACCCTCATCTCTGATTGGGGTCTTCATTTATCCTCATTAATCGAGATGGGATTGTAGTGTGATTTCAGCTCCCAGTTTCACCTTATAATAGATTTCAACCATCAAATAGATGGGAAGATGGAGCATACCATCTAGAAGTTTGAGGATATATTGCAATCTTTAATCATTAACATTGGTGGATCATGACTAAGACACCTACCTCTTTTCATGTTTTCATATAACATCATATATCACTCATGAACTGTCATGGCCCCATTTTTACAATTTTATAAGATGTTATGTTATTATCAATTTTATTGTATGGAGGTCAGGGAATCAGTAGTTATTGGTCCTGATGTAGTATAGAGCACAACCAAGAAAATCCATTTCGTCCATGAGAGGATGAGGGTAGTGATGGACCACTAAAAGGCACATGTTAATCATAGGTGGAGGCCCATAGAGTTCAATGTTGGAGTCCATGTGTTCTTGAGTGCCTTGCCTTAATATGATCAGTGGAAATTTAGTGAGGGGATTAAGTTGTATACTCAGGTTTTTAGTACTGTTGAGGTTTTGGTGATCGTTAGAGAGGTGGCATATCGATTGGAATTTCCTCTATGGCTGGAGAGGATCCATGATATATTTTATATCTCCTAGATTCATCAATATATTCATGATTACTCCCACATCATTGAATAGGGAGAGTTAGATATTGAGGATGAAGTGGCATTTGTGGAGTGATTATTATAGATATAGTAAAATAAAATCAGAAAATATGGGATGATTTTCATACTTAGTTCATTAAAATATGGATGTTATGTTATAAATACTATGAAACTAAACAAGTGGTATGAATTAAAATCATATAGTACATGAGGAGGTAGAATTATGTACAATCCTTTATGTGAATAAGAAGTTTGACACGCACCAAGAAATATAAAATCATTTAGTATGTAGAAAGTATTATTTTTTTAATATGAGATGACACTTTTATGACATCTCTTGTGAAAGAGTGGATAAACATGATTTTTGGAATTATTAGGGATGATAAAATTTACAATATCCCCTAAATACACTAAAACGTCACTGTTAATGGTGATAATGATATTGAGTGTAGAATATTTTGAGTTTTTTCTAGCCTCAAAATTTTTCAAAGTGAAGAATTCATTCACATAACAATAGTGAATGTAGCATCAATACACAAATCTTTAACATGTGTAGAATTGGTATGTGTAACAGTAGTGTTTCAAAAATCTATTCGTGAAGCTTCCCTAATGCTATGTGAAGTCCAATTTGATGTGTTTTAAAGTTGAGTATTCTAGATGTTAGGTTTTCAAAGTTAAAATATTGTTAAGAATACCACATGTAAAAAATTAAGTGCATCAGAAAAAGTGTGTTTACTAGAAGTGAGAAATGGTATCACAATCTTGTGTGAAATAGTTAAAGAGAAGATCAAAGTTAAGTTCTCTAGAACTCAATATACCATTAGTAGAATATTGATATTTTCAGATAGTGAGAAATCAGAAGATACATGTTCTTGTACACGGTGATCTAGGCCCATGATCCTTTGGAGGACAGGGATGTATGGACTTGAAGGACGAGATGGTTAATATTGTATCAGATGGAAAATGTTGTTGAATACCCATTTAAGGAAGGCCCTAAGGAGTTCACTTTAAATAATAGTTTTGATAGCTTCAAATAGTGGGATTGAATATAAATAACTCATTCAAAAGTAGCCACTATATTCACTTTTTGTTAGACTTTTTGTGATATTGTCTCTCATGATTTTTGAGAGATATATTATCCATATACTCACATTTTTTATAGTTGAACTATGGGTTTTGAGATAAAAATAAAACCTGGAAAGGAGTATACTCTCAAATTGAGGCTAAACCATCTAAATAATTATATCTTGTGCCCTTCTTTATTGAATTATTTGAGTTAGTCTAAGAGACATAATGATGATAGGATCAATATCATAACTTGTCATAGATGTTTGATTAAAAAGAAAAACTCATAAAATTGATCACTTATTCACATTATGTCCATCTCATTAGTCAATTCTAACCAAGGTACATCAATAGTTATATTGAAATTTATTAATTTTTTGATAGAAGATGGGTTGTGAATCTTTATCGACCATTGAAAGATGTTCGATACTACTAGAATCCTATGTTTTTGTATGACAATCATAACATTTATGGTGATGATAATGTAATCTTGGTTTTAATGAATTATATCTAATGATTGATTCTAGATATTTTAACACTTGATTAAATCATTATGGATGTGGAAAAATATATAAATGAATCAAGCACTCTCGGAACTAAATTTTCCATTTGAAACAAAAAATTAAGGGAACTGATTGATTTTTGGGATTCTAATTGTACATTAAATCCCCTTTTGAGACAGTTCACAATAAAATTTATTACTCTTGCTTTCAGTTCATTGGGATTTGAATGGAATTAGAGTGTATTTTAAAATTTCCACACAAAGAGATAAAATATTCAAACTATTTTAAAATTTAATGATGTGGTTTATTTAAAATATAAAATGGATTTAATGAAGATATTTAATGATTGTGACAACAATGAATTCATATCAATGAATGATGTCGATGATTGCAATGAATGGGAACATGGTCATGTGGAATACTAAATTGATTGAAGAAATGATTTTGTTTTTTAGGATGATGATTTAACTTCAGGTGATATAGATTGAGCATCTAGATCAAAATAACCTATTTTATTACTAGATCATCCACTTTCAGAGAAACAATAATAAAAAATAACCTATTCAACATGTCAAAGAATAGAATAAATATCATAAATCATGAGAAATAATTGAATATAATGATATTTAAGGGCTTCTTGGTGATCTTATCAGAAATGATGATGGTGTAACTATGGATGACAATAGACAACTATATTTTTTGTTATTTTATGTTAATTTTCTTTTTCATATTTTTATAATATTTATACCTATTTTTATTTCATGTTTATCATTTTTTAACTATGTTTTCATGAGATAATGTGTTTTCTATTGTTATTTTTTCATAATTCTAGTTTTATATTTAATATATAATGTTTTCATTGTAAATTAAATTTTCACATGCGGGGCAGTGCGTCATGTTTAATAGTGCCAAGGGCCCTCTCCATAATTTTTCATCGTCTTTCTTTAAAAACAATGATTCTAATTTTTTAATTTTTACTATTTTATAACTTAATCCAAATTTATATTAATAAAACTATTTATAAATATTTATACAAATCAGGATTTATTTTATATACCCAAAACTCAAAGCCGATTATATTTACACATATTCAAAAGGATATCATTCATATGGTATGTGAAACTCTTTCATGTAAAGTCTTAGAATCAAACAAAAATTAAATTCCCAAAAGAGTAGGCACGGTGAGAGTCGTAACCAACCCCCACTTTTCGAGGTAAATCCTAAACCCCATTGATAGTGAGTAGTCTAAACCAAAGTCCTACTATCCATTGATCAATACTAAATAGGGACTTTGACTATAATAGATTCTTAGTACATAACATATATAAATCCTCACAAGCCTTTAAATTAAATTTCATAATCTAAAAAACAAGTCATATTAAAGATTGAACGTAACTAAATATTACATCACACATAGTATATATCAATTCATATTAACTGTATGATAATTATAATAAGTAGTTTTACTCTTTAAACTAAATCTTGTAACTATTGATAACAGATAACTCATATTGATAAACAATAATGTAGAGAATAATATAAATAAATAAACTATTCGAAAATTTAGACACGACATGGACGTTAATGATAAATAAATAATTATAAAAAGTTCATAATTAAATAATATTTAAAGACATTTCATAACATATAAATACAAAAAAAAATATTATAAATATTAGAATTTCATATTTCATTTTATACAAGGAATTTTTTGGATATTATTTATATTTCAAGATATATGTTATTTTGGAAAAAATTTTAATCATATTAAAAGTTCAAAATTTATGTAAACACATTAAATAAACTAAATATCACATATTTTACCTTATTTAGACCTTAATTAAATCCACTAATCTCTTTTATGAATGGTTAGAATAAATTTACATTTAAAGAATTTAAAAATTCATATTTCATATTATTGTTTATGCACATTTCATAAACTAAAATAAAATCTTTTATATAATACCATATATTAAACTTGTTCATAATCAAGTATCCAAAACTAAATATATAATCCCCCACCTCCCCCAATAACAACCCCTATTTATTATTCCATTACCACTCCAACAACACCAGTAACCTAACCTCAAAGAAGGGACATTTATTCCCCAAGAAATAACCACCACTCTCATAAAACCATCTTACTTACTTGAGAATACCAACTCACACAAGAAAAAACTACCATTCGTATAATTTTTTTTCTCAATAACCCACTTTTTCTTTAAGGTGGAACAATATGAATGTTTCAGTGACATCATGTGGATGAGTTTTGTGCAACATTATGGCTAACCCCTTTCATAGAATCGAGTAAAAAGTGTCAACATCAAGGGTAGTATAATGTATGAAAATATAATTCTTCTATAGAAAAAATTATTCATTTTCAAATTTATTTTAAACCTAAATAACTCCAAAGATTTGTCATTTGGTAATAAAAATTGATATCATCCATCTCAGATTTCAAAATGGTTAAATAAGATTTTTTTCTTTTAGAGAATGGGCATTCCACTTTTCCAAGGAGTTATTTATAGAATATTACTTATTGTAAATAGAACTTTCTGGAATGTTAACATGAAGGAAAATGCCCCATATATCCTTAGCTTCTATATAGAAAACCGCTGAAAATTTTATTGATAACCCATGAATCAATCCATCATCATCTATAGACACTAGAACGGAAATATAAAGGATCGTATTTTAAATATCACCACACCCAATGTGCTTCTCAGTATTTTGTGCATCTATTTTTCTCTTCTTTAACATCTAAGTAAATGAACAACCTCCCTAATACACTTATGCACCTTCAAACCACCAGATAACTTCAACAAAAAAATACATCTAAAATGATTTTTTTGTCTTATCATCCATATTTAGATCAACACATAGAAGCATATGGTGCCTAGTAGCCTGATACCTCTCTTCATTCATTTTTGGAATTTTTTTGAATCCTAACACCCCAACTGACTTCAGAATAATATTTTGTTTCTAAACATGAGACTGTTAAGGCATAGGAATAATGACTGAAATTCCAATAATGACATATCCACCTTCAATCCGGATAACAAAAATCATCTAAGAATCCATCATTTCTACAATCATTCCCACTTCAATGTGAGTAACATCATTTACCTGTTCAAAATATATATTTTATTCCCAGATAACCAAAACGCTTCATCCAAGCTATGTATAAATGTTCCAATTTCTTCTAATTATTGTTGAACAAGCCTAGACGACTTGTATTTTTACCCTTTGGGTTTTTCCCCCAGATGCACCACTGGAATACAACGGATTGTGTTATTTTTTTGTTAAAATCTAATGTTTAACTATATTAATTGGAGTTACAGTGTATAGCTACAATAAATCTATGTAGGAAAATTATGAGATTGAAATTTCATTTTCCCATAGAAACAACTGTTGATACACCAACCCATGATCCAAAATATTCATATCTTCTGATAATATTTCAACATTGGGAGACAACTCAATAATAATAGCGGGTTTCATGGGGCTAAATAAATAGTGTTTTTATTTTAATATCATGTATACAGTGAGTTATACCTGATTTATCGATACCATTAATTGTTTTTATATTTATAAATCAACTATTTAAATAGTAATTTCCATATATTATATATTATATCAAAATGTTACATTAGTTCACAGCCTATAATGTGATCCTTAGGATATTATGACATTAATCTTAAACATATTTTCTATGGTATAAATACATCATACAGACTTGATACATTTGATATCTAACTATTAGCTGTTAATGGTTTATAAACATTGATACTTCTTGTCATTAAGTTTTCATATGGCCATAAAAAGTCGATGAGATCATATAGATAGTCCTTCCAATAGGAACACCACAAGCCTCCTGTTTCATTGGTTATTCATATTTATAAATATGTGTATTGGTCTCCAGACTTGATATCTTTCTCAATGTGTCCAGTTTGATCATTTATTTTGATACAATTCAAAAATCATGAAAATGAAGTCATGGTGAGGTATCTTATGTTGATTGTTTCATTGGTTTTATGGCATTGGTTAAATGGTCAAGATAGAATTTTTCACATCTGAGTTGATGAAATGATATCTCATTTCTAGTTGATAAGGAAGGTAGTAACTTCAAAAATCCTTTTCCATGTTAGTCGAAGGTATGTCTATCCAGTTAGATAAATAAACAGTAAATCAAGAGTGGTTGATGACACAATCTATTCATCATTATTTAAGAGATATCGTGAGATAAAGAGATTATATCACAAAATTTGTTTTGAGAGGAAATTTTGTCATTGCTATGACTTTTCCTTTCCATTTAAAGGTTGGTATGTGTTGCTAGACTCTACTCCTGGTCTATAAATTGTATTCACTACTATCAAGATAAGGTCCTAGAGGGTCAATCACAATAGCGTATTCAAGAGACTTCCATATTTTAGTGAATTAGGGTATAGGGAATATTGGGACACACCCTGGGGACCAAAAGTTGACCAGTTATTAATAATTATCAATGAATAAATAAATTCATTATTATTATTGTATAAAATAATTTAGTTGAATTTATTTATTAAAAGTATTCACAAGTAATTTAATTTAATACATGAAAAAAATATGAAGGAATATTTTTTTAATATTCAAGGTTCTCATAACATTAGGGGGAAAATTTGGGTAGAATTAATGGATTTCACATAATTTTTTTATTATATATTACAAGTATGTGATAAAAATATAAATGAAGTTAAGATGCAATTAGTTCTTCATAACATGTCTTTTAATACTTATTTAGTGGGTGTTTTATTTTTGAGGGCTATAAAACACTTTCTAGGTATTTTGATCTTCCATAATATTGGTAGTGGAGAATCCCATTTTAATAGATTTTTCATTATAATGGATTATGATCTACTATCTTTTCTTCCTGTATTCTAGAGGGATAATGACATTGTTTGATTAAACTATCCCAGAATATCTTAATGGATCATTGCAATAGAGTCAAGGGATCATCATGACGTCGTATAATTCATCATATCTCTAAGATATCACTTGGAATTTATTGATCAGTGTACACACAAATTCATGGAACATGTTTGGGTGATCGAGTTAGGTTTGAACTCATATCCTTCAAGAAACATTCACCAACGATGTGAAAAAATCAAATGCATTTCCAATTCAAATGAGGTAACTCTTTAGTGTAGATGTTGTTCTTGGATAATTAACATGAAATCCTTATACCACTATTTAGGCTCGGATATCTATAGATGATGAAGTAATGTCACTCTAGTGATAGAAAATGTTAAATCATCAGTGCACTAGTTTCCACTATGTGCACTACTACAAACAATTGGTATTCGATGGATTGGATGAATTTTCTAATCCATGTAAATTAAAATGGATTTAAATTTAATTATAGGGATTTAGTTTGCTCCCAATAGAATATACCATGTGTCGATCCAATTTAGGATGGACCAATTAATTCCATCTAAAAAAATTAATTTAAAAAACTGAAGAATATATATGTTCTTATATGTTATTATTTTTATAGAGATTTCGGTTATTGAATTTTTTTGCATGGATATGTATGGATATTAGGCACCAAAATTGTAATTTTGGGAGGAAATTTTTCTTCTACATGTTTTTGGTATTAAAAATCATAAAAATATATGATTATTCTTAAAAAATTGATAAAATGGGAGGATAGACTGACCTATGGGTCAGTATAAATTTAAAATTTGAATAAAATTACTTTTTGAAAAACTGGGTGGTTGGCTTGTTTTTACATAAAGAAAATGAAAGATGTAAATTCATGGTTTTGGTAAATCAATTTTACAAAAGAAAAAAATTAAAAAAAATCATCTTCTTATGGAAGAATCCCAACCATTGTAACCCCTCTCATTGCACCCTCCCTTAGTCAACTGACTTTCTGGCCACCCATTCACTAGAAATTCTACCCATTCTGGAAAAACAAGTAGCCATAACCCCCTTGTTTAGATGTGTCACAGCCTTCAAGATTCTAAAACTTCCAAACGGTCCAACTGTCATGACCATTCAGTCCACCTTGTATCACCTGGACATGTCATTATCATCCCTCCATTGTGGGATCCAACCTCAACAGCCATCGGTCATCATCCCATCAGACACCAAGCGGGTGCCACGGTTCCTTCCCCACAGACCACACATCGAAGCTCATCTCCTAGCTCACATCTCTGGTTAGCGTCGAAGCCTCATCCAAGTTTGATCCTCCCACATTCTTTACTTCTTCCACCTGGCCATATTCAACTGTATCTACTAATGTCATAACGATGACCCCATGAGTGTGCCCCTCCCAAGAAGCATCCTACCTAGCCCCGATCTGGACTCGATAATGCACTTTTGGAATTCCATGGGTTCTGTATGACTATATCCACTTATATTCCTGACCTGGAAGTGGTTAGGGTGGGTCTTCCCAACCCAGAACGGTCAGGGAAAGACTTCCTGACACATATTAGCCAAATAGAGGGGTTTTCCAGGCCCAGTAAGGACGTAGGTTGGTTCGACCTGACTAGCAATAGGTCCGGGAAGATTTTAGGGCCCGATGAATTTTTTATAAATATCCAACAATATTAATTTAATATTTTTTGGAATTTAAAAAATAATAATATTTGTAATATCCATAAAATAATTATATTTTCAAATAAAATTTATTTTAATAAAAAATTTAATTTTGAGTTATAATTTAAAATAATCATGGGACCGAATAAATATCAATTATTAAAATTAATATAATTAATATAAATTATTAATTTCCCTCAACATAAAATTTATTGCAATTTAATTTTTATAATTCTTTGATTTTACCCATACACTTTTATTGAGTAGTGACCAATCGTACAAGTTGGGTTTTGTTTTATTTAACTATATATTACAATTGTGTGTCATTTTTTTGATAATTAATTAAATCTATTGACGATCTATGAATCATCTTATTTATTCAATATGTATAAGGTTTTGTTCACCCATGTTTCTACATCTATATATTCTGCTTCCCGAGACCCCCTCACATGAATATGAGTACATTTTTTACTATTGACTATGAGAATATAATATGTAGACCATGCAAAGTAAAGTATGTGAGAAGTGGAAACACTAGACTAGGGGTGAGATGCCTCATGAGTCAAGACCTGACTCATGTATGATTCCCCTAGGTCATATTTGATCCATTGATTTTAAATAGATCGATCAATATTAGATGTTCAAGCATAGTGAGGTAATTTATTTCATTTATTAATTGTTTATTATTTTTTGCATATCCTTATCTATGGAAAACACATAAAATAATAAACAAAAAATAAATTCATAAAGATGTGATGATTGTATTATACTAATACATGTTCATTTTTTATTTCAACAATATAATATGAAATAATTAATAGACAGATTACATTCTTAAAAAATAATGGAAACCCAAAAAAGAAATTTTATGTTGAAAATTCTTTCTTCAATTTCAATTTGAACACAACCAGGTTTACATGGTGCTAGACAACCATATTTGAGGGTGAATCCTACTACTGGAAAGTTCTTATGAATTTGATGTGTTTTATTAATTAATTATGACATCAAGGAAGTAGAAATGTCTAGCTTTTTTCATCTTTATACGCTGCTGTTAGGTATGTCAAGTTTATGGTTTTTAGTAGCTGATACTTCACTCAACATATCAAGGAGCTGTGATTTATTGTGATCATCTAGATTAGTACCTATGTATTGACTCTTTGAGTAGTGATATACCCATATCTTATAGACTATGAGGATAGGTTTCAAGGATACATGCCACCAAGAATACTCAAGTGACAATGTATTCTGAGTCAAGTAGTGAGGGATACAATATTTTGATAAAATAGTGTAAGGAATTTGATGATTAAATTAATTGGTAATGTCTAATCAGAAATTAAGATAAATATAATAATCTCCAAGATTTTGTATTTTTAGAAAATGGAATGTAATATAACAAGAACATTGTAATAAATATTGGAAAAAGTGAATGTCCAAACTAGAATTAATTTCAAAGAGTAGTATGGGATCTTTCCCAAAGTACTATGATATAGGAATTTCAATGAATTAGAGTCCCTAATACCTATATAGCCACCTCAAGAAGTGAAGGTGAAAACATGCATATAAGAGACTCATGTATCTCACATATGATGGTTATTTCATAATTATATCATCTACATATAATGTGAGTTCTGGATAAAACATTAGGACGTGGATGATTTCACCTGTTGTCTCGTCTCCAAGAATCTAGAGTGGAGAATGTGAATCGTGACATGAATGAGTTATGATTACACATGCTACGTTTAAATTGAATGGAGGATAATTATCTTTAAATACATCCCCCTACTAGATTTTTGTTACCGAATTACTCTAATTTCATATAAGATTGCAAAATGAAAAATATTGATAAAATGATTTATTGACTCTTAGGTATGGATCTCCAAGTGAATTAAAATCTCGATGAAGGTCTTCAGTTCTTATGGTGAGAATTTTTAAAAAAGGTGAAAAGGCCAATGGAAATTGTGATGAAAAATGAACCTTTTAAATTTCCTTCAATAAAAAGAGGATAGTTATAATACATGAGTTTATTTTCCTCGCATTTCATGAAATTAATTTAGGGATGTTTAAATATAGTGAACTGAATAAAAGACGAAAGTAGTCACTTTTTCTTCAAGTATCTTCATCAATTGTAATGTAATGTTCCTATTTTACTTCTTAGTTATTGAATAAAATATACTTATCACATATTTTTATTTTAATATATTTACCATGTATGTTTAGTAACATTATAAGAAGTCATGAGATTTCTCTAGATGGCTATGAAAGGGTGCTTCCAAAGTCATCAGTGAGAAGTTCACCACAATTAATTGTCAATTTAATGATTCTAGTTGAACTTTTATTGAGTATTACCAAATTATTTTTATCATGTGTCCTTTGGAAACAAGGTTCCATTATTCCAATTCATGAATTAATTTTTTTATGGCGTTATATACTCAACTAATTATTTAGAAATGCAAGAATAGTCAGTATTAATTGAATTATTGTTTATTTTAAGACTCTAATACCAAGTTGTGTTAGGATAAATCTTTGTTAAGTAAAACTAAAAGTGGATTTTAGGCATATACCCAATATGATATTTAGACTCTATGGACATAAAAACATCAGGTACTACCAAGGTATATACTAATTTAGATTGGATAAACCTTTAGAAATAATGTTTCTGAAACCAACCCGGGTTGAACCTTAACCCATCAACCGAGTCGGTCCGCTACATGGCATGAGAGGCTTTCATGATCCTCCCAGGTAGCCGACAAGTGGTAGGGAAACAAAAAATATTGTGGGAAGGATTTCTCCCATTAAAAATAAATAAAGCATCAGAAATAATAAAAAGTGAAGCGTAGAATAAATAAACGAATGAAACAACTAAACAAGAAACTAATTGAAGATAAAAACTAACAGAACTTAGTGGCCAAACTAACTCCATGTGACCCCATGGGTCACTCTCCAACTCAATGATTAAATGTCTCCCAAGTTGAGCACCCCCAAACTAGAGCCTACACAATCACTATAAATAGAAAATAACTATAGGCGTGAGTATTAAAACTTAGTAGTCTAGCCTGATATCTATCCCCAATGAACTACCATTAAAACTAAGGAACATAAATTCTATGTTTGAACTAAAATATTTAAAAATATGAATTTCTATAATTTTTACATGAAAAAAATTACAAACCATTCACCTTAGTCATTTGAAAAACCAAAACAAAAGGGTTTGGAATACCTTTTCTTTTGAAAACATTATCATTGGAGTTGGAAATCCAAAATGTCACTCTTCATGACACCACACAAGGGTACCGAGGCAGATATAGCAAGGGAACTGTAAATATGTATGAAAATATATCAGAAACTATTCATTATCTAGAAATCACTAGACATAGGCGAACCCAAGAGATTAAGAATAATCCAGACAACACTAATACATGTGACCCCATCTATAGTAGTATTCCACCTACGATGAAATCTAATGCTTCAAAACACTCATCCATCCTTTCATATGCAGGATAAGGGAAAATCCCATAGAAATAAACCCAAAAATATCCACCTACAATGGTCCACTAGTCAGTACCAAAACCTACCAATGTAGTACTCGTTTAAAACAATTCTCTATATATGTCAGGTTTTTATGTCTCCAGTATAAAAAAAGGTGAGTCAACAGATGTCATCGAGCATCAAATCCAAACAAATATTTATAAAAAAATCACTGTAGGACTCACCCTGAGTCTCCCGGAAAACAAATCTCATTCCATAATGCAAAGAGATTCCAATGGTTCTTAACCATGGGACTGGTATAACGGAAGATGAGGATTCTATACCAAGGACATCCTAACTATCCCAAGTCAACGAGGAACAAGGAACATCCACGGGGGTTTTATTTCAAACACTATACAACATTTATTTCAATGTGGCCAAATGGGCCTTGAACACAATTTACAAAATCCTATTTTACCAAAGATACAATTTCCAGTTTTACAAGGGAGGTGAAAACACATCATTTATCACACCAAAACATTGCTAAAACTCTTTTTAATATATTTAGTATACAAACTCAAGACCCAAGCATTTTTAATAAAATTCAAAAACAAGAAAAAACACAATACACAATTTTTTAAAAGCCAAACCACTTGGAATACCTCAGAATTTTTCGAAAACATTGTTTGGCATGCTTCTGATACATTTATAAACTCAAAAAATTTATTTTACATCACACATTACTCCCAAAATCCAAACGGGCATTTTATAAAGAAAACAAGGCATGCATTATTGAATAAAACAATTTAAATTTAACACTGAATGAATTATGAACCCCAATCTGCATGCCATACTTTTATTTAAATCATTGAACATTGTTTTTAACATTACAAAACATGTGTGTAAACATTTGTTATTCACAACTCAACACAACACACAAACCATTCATCAAAAGGAAAAGTATTTTTGAAATAGAATGCACCCCAAGAATACCCTCTTTTATAATTCGTACTACCAAAATCATTTTTTAAATGATTGAGAAACTTATAAAATACCAACCAGAGCCACAACAAGGTTCCACATTAAGACATGCATGATTTTCCCGAAAATACTACATTAAAATTAATTGCATAATGAAACCATAACAAACAAGACTTCAAACGTAGACCACATACTAAGAAACTAAAAATGAGGTTGCACAAGAAAATTAAACATTTATATTAAGTGCTGAAAAAATAGAATTAACGATTCTAAAATTAAAAATGGAAAGTGAAATGGAATTCCAACCACGGATACATAGTGTGATAAAAACAACACCCATTCGGAACCATGTGGTATGTTCCCACGTACTGAATAATAAATATCAAGTACTTAAACACATAAAAAAATAAAAACCCAAATAGAGTATATAAAATCAATCAGCGGGGGGAAACCTTCACCTTGAAACTGAAGTGTGACAACAATGAAAAATATGAGACCGCTTCACAATGGTTTTAGAAATTATAAACCTACCGAAATAACCACTAACAATAAAACCCCCAAACTATCTAAAATAACACAAAGAGAGAATATGATTATACCAAAGGGGGGTGAAACATGCTGGAAGGAGGAGGTGCATCGATAAGAGGTCAAAGGGGTTGTGCACACTGAAGGAGCGTAGGCTGGAGGTTTACGTCCGAAGGCGGGTGCAGCGGTTTGCGGCGTGCAGGGTAGGAAGTGAGTGGTGGTGATGGGGCTCCTGCAAGGAGGTCAAGGGTTGGTCGGTTGGAGTAGCGAGGTATGAGGGTTGTAGAGGGATTTCTGGGCGAGGGCCGCCAATGTAGGGGGTCACGCCTCTTGGTAGAGAAGGGCTGAGGGGGGTCTCAGCCAGAATCTGGGAATACTGGCAGGGTGAGGTCGATGTTACACCGAGGGATGGGATGAAAAAATGCAGGGCTGCGGTGGGGAGGTCATTGAGGAGAGATCAATGGTGGAGGAGGTCGCCACAGAGAGACTGGGACAACGCCACCTAAGGTGGGGTGGTGGAGATAAAGGGTGGAGTCCGTAGGTCAGGGGCGTTGGAGTAGGTGTAGTGCGCACCAGGGTGTGTGTCAGGCTAGAAGGAAGCTGCGCAGGGTGACGTGGCTGGGCAGGGGGGATCCGGCTGAGAGTTGCGGTGGTAGAGGAGGTCAGGGCGCTAACTATGGTAGAGGGAGGTTATGTGCTGAGCAGTGCTACAGGGGGAGGAGGCGGCTGGATCGCACTGCACACAAGTGGAAGGGGATTATAGGGGAGAGAAAGGGGTGGGTAAGGGTTTCCTTATTTTTTTCCTTTAATTATAATGTAATAAGAATAGTAATAAGAAATCAAATGAATAAAAAGAATAATAATAATAATAATTCAACAATAAAATAATTTATAACAATTTATTTAATTAATATAATAACATTAATAATAATGCATAATATTAAAATTATAAATTTATGTTTTTTCCTAAATAGTAAAATTAACATTCTTGATAACCATGAAAAAAAGGAATTTAAAAGACACAATAAATTAAAATTAATTTTAATTTTAATATTCAGAATAATAAACATAATAATAATAACAATAATAACATGATGATAAAATTAAAAATAATAAAATTATTTATTTATTTTCAATAATAATTAAATCCTTAATTAACAAACATTTAAAATACAATAATTAATGTTTTTTTTAATTACAATATTTATTTATTTTTACTTTCTAAGAGCAGGTGATCGCACAGTTGCCATGGAGAAACCGTGCGGCTTCCAAATTCGCACTCTTCTTGGGCACCTGACGACGTCAACACCAAATGTGCACATTTCACAAAATCTCATAAATTTCATCTAGGACTCACCCTGGACCCCATAAAAAATTATTTAAGGTATAAAAAAATTAAATAAATTAAATTCATGGGTTGGGGTGTGACAATTATCCTCATTATGATGCTTTATATCCCCAAATAAAACATGACCATCCAGTTGGTCGATCAACACTTAAAGATTTTACACAACACGATCCAACCTTTAAACACATGGTCATTCCATCGACCACCAATGGTACTTAACCCGATCTCCCGAACAAAAATTACCACCAGTGGGGAGGTTTGAACGGACACCCCACCATAAATATTTAACATCAATTAGGTAACAAATTAAGAGAAAACCCAAAGATACGGTGCATCTCCCCACTATAAAGAAGAAACTTATACACGACCAATGTAAATTCAACATATACGTGCCTCTATCCTTACTAAAGCTAAAAGGAATCACTGTAAGAACACTTAAACCACTTAGTCCCATCCGAAAGAATTAGAAAATGAACTGAAAACTCCATATGACCCCAAAAACCCTCACACCAAGGGTGGGAACGGAGGTCCCCCAAGGATTAGATCAATTGAATTATGATGGAAAACTAATCACGACTCTTCCCCTCATGATGGACACAAACTAAAGATGCAATTTTTTCACATCGGTGGTCCACACAAGGTCACTAATCAGAAACATGCATCCAGAAAATGAACCATTGCAGACATTGTGTGAGGGAAAAGTCTATCACACACTTTTTGAGATGAGAGAGAATTTACAATGATAGAGAAACCAAAACAAAAATGCAAAAAACTATATCACTACAACAATAGAGGCACCACCTTAACCAGACTCTTTAAAATTACCCAAGGTTCCTGGATATGCACCGGATTCACTCCGAAGTCTTTTGGATGGAGCTATGATGGATGAAGAGTCTCATTCCCTATAGTCAGGTTCTGATAATCCTAATAAGAAACATAATTCTTTTGATTTGACAAAAGAAATGAAAAATTTTTTAATTGAAAAATATATTGGAATTGATGACCGGAGTTCATCAATAGACTCATGACATCCCATACATGTTAAAACCCAAAACACCATCAGTACACTAAAATGATAAGAGATCCCTTACACTAGAAAGAAACATATATAAGAAACTTTGAACAGAAACCCAACAACACATCACTTCTGAGAACTTCCTTTGAGACACTTTCTAGCAACACCCCTATAGAATCGTTACAAGTGACCCAGGCATCCACATACCTGGAAGGGTTTTAGAACACATGGGAATGAAGGCTTCATGTGAACCAACTTACCACACTAATAACATGCGAGGATCTCTTGCTTCAAAGAGGTTGATGAAAGATCCCGAGGCAATTTTATTCCATGACGAGCTCCATCCTCATTCAATCTCTTGATCATCTCCTTTCCTGAATCTTCACTATTGCTCATACGGATCGAAGGAGAGAGGAATACTTCGAGCACTCCATCCATCACGGCTTAGACATGAAAATCCTTTCTCACCACATTAGCAAATGAAGTTAGGTTGGTCTTTGACACCTTCGACTGTAAATAAGGGTAGAAAACTGCCTCAAAACGTCGAGCCTTTGTGGGGTTATCTGTGGCACACCATGAATCATAAGGGACCAACTCCAAAAAGTGTTGTACATATTCAAACACATATTTGTCACCCTATTGCAGAAAACACCTTTCCATCCCCTTTCTCACCCTTTCTTCCCCATAGAAATGTTGATGAATGAACAAAGCCTTGAAAATCTCCAAAGTAATCTCTTGACATGGCTTGTTCCGAGATGTTGGCTTCCACCACATCCACAGTGAACCCTCGAGCATGAAGGTTGCAAACATGACCTTCAATGACTCAGGAAACTCAATGAGTTTAAAGTCCCTTTCAATTGTCTACATCCACTCCCATACTATGAATGTTTCTGATTGACCATAAAAGAGAGGTGGATCAAGCTTCTGAAACTCATGCATAAAATCCTTAGGTGTATCTACTGTACTATGATCACCCACTGAAGCTTCTAAGGGAATAGTTGTTGGAAGAGAAGTGTCAAGAACCAAATCAATGCCAATTAAATAAATAAAAATCCTCAAAAACAAACACTGTATATATTACAAGCTCCAAAGACAAGAAAACGATCCATCATAAAATCAAAACATTTCTTCTGAAAACATCTTTAATTGAAGACAATCATGGTGGGTCTGAACCCTCCCCAATGATTTTCTTTAGAGTGTCACTCACTTGCATGTATTCGTGCAACCCCGGGTATCCATCCACCATACTAGAAATCTGTTCATATTCCAACATACCACTCTACAGGTGAGCACCCATTGGGACACCAAGGCCAAAAAAATGAAACTCCATTAACCAAAAACAAATCATTCATAACAAATATGTTAAAATAATCCACAAATTAATTATTTCAATTAAAAAAACCATTATTCAAAACCAATATGTTTGATACAAATAACTCCAATAAGTTAGAAAAGGCCCAAAAAACTCAAATAGGGAACTAGTGTCAGTGGGTGACCTGACCATATGGTTGACAACCATATGCCAAAAACATCACCAACACAGAGAGACATTTTGGACCATGCCCCTAGCTGTAAAAGGATTACTAGGTTGTGTTGCTTTTGAGAACTATTATCCCAACTCCCTTTGTCATATCCCAACCACAAAACATTTCCATAAAACCCTAATGAAACTAATTAAACCAGACATCCCATGGAAACCTGAGGATCACAATGAGAAATAGTTCATGATGCTCTTCCTGATCCTACCCCTTGAGTCCCGACAGTCCAAATCTGTCTACCTTGACATCCTAAATAACAAAGGGCACTCTGAAAAGTGAGGAACACTACGATATGACCTCCTATGATACCAATTTGTCATGAACCAACCCGGGTTGACCCTGAACCAATCACCTGATCCAGTCCACGACTTGGCCTGAGAGGCTTTCCTAATCCTCCTAGGCTGTCAAAAAGAGCCGGGGCTTCAATAGGGACTGTTGAACGATTTTAATCATTACAAATAAAAAACTAGAATAAATATTAAAAATAACAGCATAGAATAAATAATCCAAATAAACAACTAAACAAGAAACTAAAGGAAGATATAAACTAACTGAACTCAATGACCGAAATAACTCCATATAACCCTATGGGTCACTCTCCGAATCAATGATCAAACGTCACCCAAGTCAACTGAACCCAAAAAGGAGCCTAAACAAACCCTAAAAATGAAAAAAACAATAAGCTTGAGTATTAAAACTCGGTAGGCTTTCCCGATATCTATTCTCAATTCACTACCATTAAAATAAAGAAACATCATTTCTATGTTTGAACTAAAATATATTAATACATTAATTTCTATAATTTTTACTTGAAAAAAATACAAACCATAAACCTTAGACATTTGAAAAACCAGAATAAAAGGGTTTGGAACACATTTTCTTTTGAAAACATTATCATAGGAGTTCGAAAACCAAAATGTCACTTTTCATGAAAAACACCACACAATGTTACCAAGGATGATATATTATGGGCAATGTAAATAGGTATGAATATATCTCAGCAACAGTTAATTAGCTAAAAATAAGTTTACATATATGAAACTGAGAGAACGAGAATAATCCATATGACACAAATACCAATAACCTCATCTACAATAGTATGCCACATACGATGAAATCTAACTCTCCAATATGCTCGACCATCTTTTCTTAGTATGGTCAAAAGAAAATCCCAAAGCAATGAACCCAAACATATCCGCCTTCAATGAGCCACTGGTTAGTACCATAACCTACCAGTGTAGTACTCTTCTCAGACAATTCTCTCAATATGTCAGGTTATGTTTGTCTCTAGTGTAAAAAGAGGTGAGTCAACAGATGTAATCGAGCATCAAATAAGAATCTATATTTATAAAAAATCACAATAGGACTCACCCCAAGTCTCCCCAAGGACGAATATCATGCTTTAAAGTCAAGAGATAACAAGGGTTCATAACCAGGAGACCCGTATAACGGAACCAAGGGATTCTATATCAAGGACATCCCAACCATCCCAAGTCAACGAGGCACAAGGAACATCCATGGGGGTTTTATAACAAACAATTTACATCATTAATTTCAAAGTGTCCAGACAGGCCCTAGAACACTATTTACAAAAATCCACTTTTATGAAAGGTACAATTTCCACATTTCCAAGAGAGGTGTAAACACAACATTTATCACATCCAAGAATTGCTAAAACTCTTTTTAATATATTTATGCAACACACTCAAGACCAAATTTTTTTTAATAAAATTCCAAAATATGATAAAACACAATATATTCTTTTTTAAAATCCAAACCACTTGGAAAACCACAGAAAGAACCAAAAACAATGTTCTGCACACTGGTGATACATCTATAAGATCAAATAATCTATTTTACATCACACATTACTCCTAAAAAAATAGGCATTTTATAAATAAAATGAGGCATGCATTATTGAATAATGCAATTTCAATTTAACACTCAATGAATTATGAACCCCAATCTGCATGCCATCCTTTTATTTAAATCGTTGATCCTAATTTTTAACTTTACAAACCATGTGTGTAAACATTTGGTATTCAAAAATCGATACAATTCACAACCCATTCATCAAAAGGAAAACTATTTTTGAAATAGAACGCATCCCAAAAATACCCTCTTTTACACTTCATACTACCAAAATAATTTATTAAATGTTTGGGAAACTTATAAAATACCAACCAGAGCCACAACAAGGTTCCACATAAAAACACTCATTATTTTTGCCAAAAATACTACATTAAAATTAACTGCATAATGAAACCATAAAAAACAACACCTAAAATGTAGACCACATGCTAAGAAACTAAAAATAAGGTTTCAAAAAAAAATTAACATCTATACTATGTGAGAAAAACATAGATTTAAAGTTTCTTAAATTAAAAATGGCAAGTGAAATGGAATTCCTACCTCGGATACATAGCGCGATAAAAAAAATGCACGTTTAGAACCACGTTTTAAGGTCCAACGTACTACAAAATAAATATAAATTACTTAAACACATAAAAAATAAAAAAACCCAACTAGATTATGTGAAACCATACAGCGGGGAGAAACCCTCACCTTGAGACTAAAGAATGACGACAAAAAAACACAAAATAGAATTGGGACTGTTTTAAAAATTATAAACCTACTAAGATAAACAATCACAATAAAACTCCCAAACTAACTAACATAACACAAAGAGATAATATGATTATACTTAAGGACAGGGGTGAAACATGCCAGAAGGAGACGGCGCATCGACAGGGGGTCGAAGGCATGGTGCGCACTAATGGAGGGTATGTCGGGGGTTCGTGACTGGATGCGGGTGCGCCTAGATGGGGAGTGCAAGGTAGGAAGTGTGTGAGGGTGACAGGGATGCTGCAAGGAGGCTGAGGGATGTTTGGTTGGAGCATGGTGGTCTGAGGGTTAATGAGGGATTTCTAGGTGAGTGCCGTTGGAGCAGGGGGGTCGCACGTCTTGGTGGAGCAGGGTTGAGGGGGTCTTGGCCAGAATATGGGAATGCTGGTAGGGAGAGGATGATGTTTCACCAAGGGAGGGGATGAAAAAAAACATAGGGCTAGATCAGGGCGGTCATTGCAGAGAGATCAAGGGTGGAGGAGGTCATTGCAGAGAGGCTGGGACGACGCCGGCTGAGGTGGGAAGGTGGAGATCAAGGGGGAGTTTGAATGGTAGGGGTGTCGGAGCGGGTGGAGCGCACACCAGGGGTTGGGGTCACACCTGAAGGGAGTTGTGCAGGGCGATGGGGCTGGGCAGGGTGGAGCCGGTTGGGAGTTGTAGAGGTAGAGGAGGTCGGGTTACTCGAAGAGGCAGGGGGGCTGAGGGCCAAGCGGTGCTACATGGGGAGGAGGCGGCTACGGGGGTAATAGGGATGATAAATGGGCAGGTTAGGGTTTCCTTCTTATTATTTTGTTCCATTAATTATAATGTATTAAGAATATTAATAATAAAAAAGAATAAAAAGAATAATCATAATAATAATTCCTCAATAAAATAATTTCTAACAATAGTTTTAATTAATATAATAACATTAATAATAATTCATAATAATAAAATTAGAAATTTAATTATTCACCTGAATAAAAAATTAACATTCTTAATAACCATGAAAAAAATAATTTAAATGACACAAGAAATTAACATTAATTTTAATTGTAATATTTTGAATAACAATTATAATAATAAAAATAATAACATTATAATATAATTAAAAATAATAAAAGTATTTATTTAATTTCAAGAATAATAAAATCCTTAATTACAATAAAAATTTTAAAAGTTAACAAGTATTGTTTGTTTTAATTACTATTTTTATTTATTTTCACTTTCTGAGAGCGGGTGATGACATAGTTTCTAGGGTGAAGCCGTTTGGCTTCCAAATTCGCGCTTCCCCAGGACACCCAGTGACGTCAACACCCAAAGTGCGCTTTTTCAAAAAAACCCAGAAATATCTTCTAGGACACTCCCCGTACCCCAAAATAATTATTTAAGGCAGAAAAAATTTAAATAAATTAAATGCATGGGTTGGGGTGTGACATAAAGGTATGCCTCAAAGCTTTCATAATAGTTAAGATAGAGAGAAAGTATTATTCCAATGGTAAGATAGTGGATATATACTTCATAAGATTCCATTAACTTTTTTTGTACTAAAAAATTATTGTTTATAATAGGAATTGTAAAAATTTATTAGTGGATTTAGGCCAGTTTACCAGAGAATATCTTAACCAATCATTCATCGAACATTATAATATATTCTGTAGTAATTATTAAACACACATTACATTATCCACATCAAATATAAAATGTTAGTATGGATAATCTTTTATGAGTCTTACATACAAACATTGATCCCTAAAATCACTACTAAAAATAGGGCTTTAATATTTCTAAAAATAGCCTTTTCAGCACTAGAGAAGCATTGACTATAGGAGTGGGATTAAAATCCCTAGGCTTTTATCAGTTGTAAAAATAACTGATAAAGAAAAAAGTTATCATCACTTTTATTTAGTGCTATCATGGGGGAATACTGTAGTGTGTTGTTACAGCACACTATAGCACCATAAACACCACCAGAAATCAAAAAAATGAAGTACTGATATAGAATTTAAATGAAACAAAATTTACAACAAAAAAACAAAAAAAATAATATATAATAGACCTTTAATAAATTGGTGTATACAATTATATAAGTACATATTTTTACAAATATTCAAAAACATCAATGTTCTTTTGTCTTTTGACCCTGAACCCCATTTATGCTATGTTGAACACACCACTAGTGCTTGAGAAAAAGAATGCAATAATATATGAAAAAAATTATTATGTTAGAAATAATGTAAATAAATATATTAATATAAAGTGTTAATTTTAAACTAATATTTCAATCATACGAGAAACATTGTGTATCAGATTGATTAGTGGTTGATTCATGCATCTCACACCATTTTTTGGTCACCTTCACGTATTATCTTTTTGAAAAATAACTAAATAAGTTTAGGATAAAAATGATAAGGAAATTATTTAAGTAATAGTAGATAGAGTTACCTGAAAACAATCTTGGCTCAATTGCTCGGTTTTGGCGATGTGAATCACATTTTAAAGTAAAATGACTCTTACATATTACAAAGATGCAATTTCAGTCATACTGGTCACACCGTGCATCAGATGGAGGTGTGACTGATTCCTACATATCCCAATTGCCTTATGGTTCATTTTCCTAAATTATCAAAAAAAAATTGAATGTGTTTTATCGATTTTGATTACATCACTTTTCTTTTTTACTAAAATGTGATTTTTAACAAGAAACACAGAATTTGAATCATAATATTCATAATGTGTTTTATTTTGATGTGATACTAATTACTACACATCAAAATGACTTATGAATCATTTTAATAAATTATAAATACAATATAAATATGTTTTATTAGTTTTTAGTGAGTAAGAATTTTTGAACTAAAATATAAATTTTAAACTGATTACGGAAAATGTGAGTTATACTGGGAATACCGTGTAACATATTGACTTTTGGATGATTTATTCATGTCAAAAATTACATTAGAATAATTTTCCTAAAGTATCAAAATAATTTGAATGTGTTTTCTCAATTTTGAGTATGTTTGTATTCTTTTTTATTAATATTAATGGAAATTTTAAATAGAAATACACACTTAGGGTCATAATGGTCACACCGTGCATAGTATTGAGGTGATAATGATTCCTAAAAATCTCAAATGACTTATGTATATTTTTCCTAAATTATCAAAACAATCTAAATGTGATTGTTAGTTTTGAGTATAGTGCTTAACGTTTTTACTAAAATGCCATTTTAAACTTGAAACATGAATTTTGAGTCATATCAGTAACATCCTGTGTTTTTTTACATGAGACCAATTCATACATTTCAAAAATGATTTGTGAATCATTTTATAAAACTATCAAGATAATAATAATGTGTCTTCTTGGATTCTAGTAAGTGACACTTTTTGAAATAGAATATCGATTTTACTCTAATAATAGGAAATTTGAGTCTTATAGGGAATATCATGTATCATATTGAGGCGAGTTGGATTCCACAACATCATAAATGAATTATAGATAATTTTCTTTAAGTATGAAGATAATCTGAATTCATTTTCTTGGTCTCAGGTATGATATTTTTCGTTTTTTCTAAAATTAATGTTAATTTTAAATAAAAAGACCCACATGAAGTCATACTTATCACACCATGCATCATATTGAGGTTCATTTAATTAATACATGTCACAAATGAATGATGGATTTTTTCATAATGTACAAAAATAATCTGAATGTGTTTACTTGGATTTGAGAATGTCACATGTCTTTTTTTACAAAAATGTCATTTTAAACTTGTAACATTCACTTTGAGTCATATCGGTCACATCATGTGTCAGTTAGACATGATACTAATTCCCACACATAAAAAAGGACTTATTAATCATTGTTATAAATTATCAACAAAATAAAAGTTTATTTTATTGGTTATAAGTGAGTAACACCTTTTGAAATAAAATTTCAAAATTAAACAGGTAATGAACACTTTGAGTCATATTAGTCACGTCAAGTATCATATTGTGTTGTGGATAACTCCTACATGTCAAGAATTACTTATGGATTGTTTTCCTAAAGTATCAAAACAATCTAAATGCATTTTATTAGTTTTGAGTATGTCATTTGTCTTTTTTAGTAAAATTAATGTCAGTTTTAAATAAAAGGGGTGAACATGGTGTCATATTGGTAACATTGTGCATTTTATTAAAGTTTCGGCGAATCTGTACACATCCCAAATTAATTATGGATTTTTATAATAATTTATTAAAAAAAACACGAATGTGTTTTCTTAGGTTTGAGTACTTAACATTTTTTTACCAAAATTTCATTTTCAACTAGAAACATAATCATTTTGTCATACTAGTCATATCGTGTGATGGTTTTTTGTAAGAGTAATTCCTATATGTAAACAATGACTTATGAATCATCTTCCTAAATTATCAAGATATTATGAGCATGTTTTGTTGGTTTTTATTGAGGGACACTTTTTAAACTAAAATGTAAATTTTAATCACATAATGGGAACTTTGAGTAATACCGAACACAATGTGTATCATATTAAGGTGAGGCTTGATTAATAAAAAAAATGACTTCTAGATATTTTTTATAATGTATCAAAACAATATTAATTATTTTTCTTGGTTTGGAATGTGTCGGTTTTGTTTTTTACTAAAATTACTATTATTTTTAAATAAAAAGACACACTTGGAGTCATACAAGTCACACCATGCTTCATTTGTAGATGTAGTAGATTCCTACGCATCTCAAATTATTGATGTATATTTTTACTATAGTATCAAAAAATATAAATGTGTTTTCTTGATTTTGACTATGTCACTTTTCTTTTTTAATAAAATGTGATTTTAAACTAGAAACATGAACTTTGGTTCTTAGCGGTCACATCGTGTATTGGTTTTACATGATAATAATTCTTAAATTCCAGCAATGAATTATGAATCATTTTACATAATTATCAAGAAAATATGGGCATGTTTACTTAGCTTTCGGTGAGTGACACTTTTGAACTAAAATGTTAATTTTAAACAGATAAAAGAAATTATTTATACTAAGAAAATCGTGAATTAGATTGAGGTGTGGTTGATTCCTATACGTCACAAATGAAATATAAATCATTTTATTAACGTATCGAAACTATCTAATTTTTTTTCTCATTTTTGAGTATGTCAATTTTATTTTTAAAAAATAATGTCAGTTTTAAATAAAAAGACACACTTGGATTTACATTGGTCACACAAAGTGTCAAATTGATGTGTGGATAATTCTTAAACATATTGAATGAATTATGTATAATTTTCCAAATGTATAAAAACAATCGAATGCCTTTTCTCATTTTTGAGTATGTCACTTGTTTTTTACTAAAATGCCATTTTAAAATGGAAACATGAAATTTAAGTTATACAGATCTCATCGTGTGTTGTTTTGAAATGTGAATTATTTTTACATGTCACAATTTAATTAAGAATCATTGTTCTAAATTATCAATACAATTAGAGTTTATTTTATCAATTTTCAGTGAGTGACAGTTTTTAAACTATAATGTCAATTTCAAACTTATAATGGAAACTTTGAATCATATCAGGCACACCATTTATCTCATTGAGCTGAGAATGATTACTAAAAATTATAAATGAATTACATGTCATTTTCCTAAAGTGTCAAAATAATACAAATGTTTTTTCTCAGTTTTGAGTATGTCGGTTATCTTTTTTATTAAAATTGATGTCTATTTTATATAAAAAGAAGCTCTTGGAGACATATTGGTCAAACTGTCGGTTATATTGACATATAGATGGTTCATACATGTCTCTAAGTCTAAAAAAATACAATCTTCCAATGTTACCATGCTCTCCATTATAATTATTTTTTGAACATCCAAGAATTTATATTGTACCTATGTTTTAGCTGAAGACGATTTTTCAGCTAAGAACATCGACCCAATATGGTGTGTTTGCAGTTAGACTAAGAAATATAATGGAAAGTGTGGTAACATTTTATCACTTTTTTTGCATTGTTTTAGATAGTTTGAATATAAATATGGCTTCCCGAAAGATATATGAAAAAAACAAAAAAAAGTATTAGATAAAAATTATGAGGGTATTAAATTAAAATAGTAGATAAAATGATGAAAGAATTAATTAAATAAGTATCATGAAGTCACATTTTCATGTTGGTTTTATAAATTATTAACCCATTTATTTATTTTAATTATCTCAAGTGATGTCTATAAGCCTAATATCTCATGATCATGAACGGCTTCAAACAAACCACACCAACACAAACAAAATAATCCACATGTATAAGAAAAATATTATTATGTGTGTTATAATAAAAATAAATAAATTTAACAAAAATATGAAACAATAAATTAATTAAATGAAAAAATCTTTTATAGTAAATACATAAATACTACCTCTGTTATTGAGAGGACTAAACATCGTTTCTCATCCTGACAAGGTAGTGGACAGAACTTGATGGAAATTGATAAATTTCTACACTATAGGGGTGAAACAGTTTTGAGAGATAATATTTATATGGAATTTATGGTGTAGAAATTCATGAAAGATGGATAGAAATAATTTAAAATAAAATAACTATAAAAATATTACATTCCAAAAGATCTATGAAGAAAATTAAATGAGAGTTGGATAAAAATTGTAATGAAATTAACATACAAATAGTAGATAAAATGATAGAAAATTTATTTAAATAAGTATTAGGAATTCAATTTTGTAATTTTTATATAAATTCATGATCCATTTCCAAGTAATTATCATAGTTTCATTCTCTAATTCAAATCTCTCAGAAGCATTAGTAGCTTCAAACAGACCACTCCAACTGGAAAAAAATAATTCACCTATATAAGAAAATAATTATTATGTGAGTAATACTGAAAATAAATAAATTGAACATAAATATAATGAAAAAGATTAATTATATTGACAATGGTTTTACTTTGAAAACATCAATGTTTCTTCATTTAATAAATAGAGGTAGTGTTGCTTCTCTTTCTAAAAAGGAAGTGGAGTGAACTTGAAGGAATGTGATAAATGTCAACATTGTAGGGGCGAAATTTTTTTAAGGGATAAGAAGTCTATAACACCCCATGGATTTCCAAATTAATTTAAAATATAATGAAGTGAATGCAACAATATGTATCTATAAATAAACTTTATTATTTATAAGAGATAGTTATAACCAATTTGTTAATCATAATTTTTCCACTTCTATGTTTTGAATTTCAAAAAAAATGCACATACATGGTTTTGATCAGTAAGATATGTAGATTCTAATAGGATAAGCTAACATTTTCAGTGAATAGAAACATGACCCTTTGGAATAGTATTGTACCCCTATGAAAAATAATATTACCCTTATGAATATTAAATCATCAAAATGAATAGTAACCTCAGTCAAGAATGTATAAATAAAATTTACGCACCATATAATGGAACGTATGATAAAATTATATCATTGCACAGGTAAGTGAATATGTTAAAAATTAATAATAAATTGTTGGTATTTTTGTTAGTAATAAAAATTTAATAATTAATAAATTTATTTTCATAAAATATATTAATAAATCACAAAAATTATCCTATTATTTTAGGATAACTTAATAAGACCATTGTTAATTTTTCAAGGTGTTATAAAATATGGTTTACTCCTAAAAAATGTATTTTTTTAGTAAATGCTGTTTTTAATTAAAAATTTCATATCACATATTCAGAAAATTATCTTCATAAAATATATTAGTGATATAATTATACACATTAAAAAATAGTTAGGGCTAATTTTTGGGTTTTTCTGAAATACTTGAGTTTTTAAGTGAATAGTTAAATATGGTAATTTACAACATAAATACATTATAATCTAAATACACTATTATTTGAGTCATGTATGGTGTAAGAAACCTTGATTTTAGCTCACATAGACTTAGTGCTTTATTTAGTAACACTAATCAACACTATTGGTTGTCTTGATAAAAATAATATTATAATGATTATAATAATACGAAATTACCCCTCACCCCCTCTTCTCCTCACACCTTCCAAGATTTGAGCCTACATAAAATTTCTTACAAATAATCATACTAAGATCCTCTCCCATGTCTATAATAACTTTTTCTTATAAAATGACCAAAATTAATCCCCTTAAGTAGATTCTCAAGGAGGAGTATTCAAGATGTAAAATCCTATTCGTTTTCCTTTTATTTTATTTTCATGTTCTTTCATTTATTATTCTCCCCTCACCTACGCTATCCAAATGAGAAAGATAAATCTGTTATAATTTTTATACTACAATGATATCATTTTAATGTAATATACTTCATCAAAATCCTCTCTCTATCTCTCTATTATTTTAAAAATGAAATCATTGCTCAGGAGGTGACAATTTACAACCTTTGTGGAGGAAGAATTTGTGTTCTCTAATTTATCCTTCAAGGTGAGTCATGAAAACTTTTTTATTGTTGAAAAATATTATAAAGTATTTATTATATCTTATTTAAAGTTCTATATCCATTGTATATACAAGATATTAAATAATATAACAAAAATAGTTCATTGTGATAAAAAAACCTCTAAAATTGTGCTAAATGATTATCATTAACATGTTATATGATGATTCATCCTCATGTATGTATAAAAAATAATAAATAATACCAATTAAACATTTGGTTATTCATTAATAACATTTAATTCCAATTATGTAGACTCATAAAAATTTTAAATGAACTCCATTACATATTATCAATAGAACAGATCAGGAAATCATGGAAACAAACTTTCTTGAATGATGAAATTCAATATTATAACTTATCAAAATAATTATAAATAAAATGAATAAAAATATAGTGAATCAAATTATTTTAGAAAAATTTCTGAATTAATTAATTAACATATAAAATTTTATTATCAAGGACGTCATGTTTAATTGCAGAACTCATTTGAACTTAAGGTGTGGGTTTTCTTCTCAAACCACCATTTTCATTCAGGTTAAGATTTCATCCTCTATAAACTAATATAATTCTTCATATATTTTATATAATTAATAAAAATTGTTATATATGTTCCAAAATCATGTATTGTTTCATCTCATCCTTTTTTTGTGGAAAATACATGTTTTAAAAGGGCCCCCTTCTGAATTCTTCACGATAAGTGCGCCTAATTAAAGGGAATTTCCCGATTTCTTGCATATTTTCAAGTGAACTCTATAATATATTTTAATACACCATTATTTTTATAAAACCAATCATTTTATCATGGAAAAAATATCTTATTTTATTTTTGGTTTTATGAAAATATTGTTTCAAAAGAACTATTCTTTTCAAAGTAAAAGACTATTACTCCCAAGAATTCATTGATGAATTTATTAGAGATTTTTCATATATTTAAACCCCCCTATTGAATATAATGTTTTATTTTGATTAAAATATTATTATTATCATCTAAAAAATTATATTAATGGTTTATGATATATTTTATTATGGATGGTTAGTGATTATGTCTACGGATTTGGGAAAGTTACTTCATATGTTCATGAAATTTATGTTTAGCCCCATTTATATGAGGAATAAATAGGACATATAATGTGATGGGTGGGGACCACTTATACCCTCAATACATAGATAGGTCTCATGAGACAAAATAGAATTGGGTTTCAGCTAAGTACGTACTTTAGTGTTTCTATAGATCTTGGTCGATGCCTTAACAATATGTTTCAGATGTCCAGCATTATGCATTCCCCCATTATGATATTAGTAATTGATAAACAATGTGATATTTTACTATTATAATAACTATCAATATGTTTCACGCCCCTATGATCATTTATATGGATTTATGTATTCAGTTTCATTCCTACTATATTATGATCATGTTTATTTTTAAAGACATGTGTTTTTAGTTATTCACCATGCCTAATTTTTATATTTACGATCGATTCCACTGTATTACTTACCCTTATGAGAAACTAATCTCACCCATTTTTTATGTTTTATTTTCCCCTAGGATGTGAAGATTAATATTATTATGAATGACTTGCAGGAATAATCTAAGATTTTATGTGTGTTTCCAATGGATTTTAAATGTAGTTTTTTCAATCAATTTGTAATCTAATTTTTATTTTTTTATATAGTTTTCCAAATCTATTAAACTATACGGTCCTTCAGGATGTGATTTCCCTATAAACATACCAATGTATTAATATAAGCCACTAGATTTGAGAAACTGGGGTTGGGGTCCTTATAGTTGGTATCAAATTAAGTTTAGTCGAAAACATGGAAACTGCATAGAGAAAATGTAGATCAGGGGGAAAACCCCTAAGATAGAATTTGTGGATAAACATACAAGAACAACCTATAATTTTGTTATGGTATATATTATTCTAATATTTTAGTAAATAAATCATTTCTGGGATACTACAAGTGCACATTGTTCAGGAATATATATACCTAGGAGTAACAACTTTGACAAGGTGTTTTGGGCCTAACATAGGGTAACCCAGCACACGACAACATGCCTTACAGCACACCTAGTTTGAAAATATCATGGGATTTTCTTAGGATAATTCACATTTTCATTAAAAAACATTATAAATGATTTAATTGAAAATATTCCCCCAAAGAAACCATTCTTATGATTATAAGATTAGAAATGCCTAAAATTAAAATTTATGTTTTGTGTTTTTATAGTTTGACATTATACATTATTATTAATAACCTAATTTAGTGTATACCATTATTTAGAAATAGAGCCTAGTGGAAGGAATGGAAACGATAAGATGGAGAGTATCTCATATAGGGATTCCCCTGTGAAAGATAATGATGTCAGTTCTAGAGAAGAAACTGGTGATGAGAAACATCGAACTATACTGGGAAAAATGACTCACGTTATGAACAATAACCTTACTCGTATGGAGCATCACGATCCACAACAATGAGAAGAAATATTACAATTCTCTATGGGATAGTATCTTCCATTATTTAACAAGGGTAAAAACCTAATCATATCAGAGTAATGGATAAGTAT
Organism: Viscum album; assembly: GCA_963277665.1. Classification (NCBI taxonomy): domain Eukaryota; kingdom Viridiplantae; phylum Streptophyta; class Magnoliopsida; order Santalales; family Viscaceae; genus Viscum; species Viscum album. Next base: position 1,016,127,739 of record OY728153.1, on the reverse strand, counting down.
CTTAGAAAAGATATTTCTATCCTTAAGAAGTAATGAAAGGAAGAAGGTTTTCATGGTAGTTTATCATCTATTGAGAGAAGTTGATCGATGGTGGTCATTGATTCCAAAAAAAGGAGGAGGATGATATTGGAAATATGGAATGAGGGGATTTTAAAGATATTATCCTAGAAGAACATTTTCCTCTTGAACAACGAGTGGATTTGGAAAGGAAATTGTTGAATATAAGGCAGAAGTAGGATGAGAATGTTTTCAAGTATGAAGCCAACTTTACAAAGTTATCAATGCATGATGCAGAATACATAGGTAATCTGTGGAGGAAAATTGATTTATTCATTTATGGCTTAAAACCATTACTCTAAAGGGTACTGTTTTTCAAAAATTTCTCATCAAATAAAGATATAATTTCATGTGAAATCAGGATAAAGAAGAAATTATCTATGTCTTAAGACTTTAAAGGAAATCAAGAGAAGAAGAGGGTTGTGAAGTAAATAATGGATAAATGGAAGAAAAAAGAGGGTTTTCTAACATGTCATACCTATGGAATGAAACACCATGGATCCTAATTAAAAGGAATAAATAATCTATTACATGTGGGGAGAAAAAGACCACTAATCATGTGATTGCAAGGAAAATAAAGAAGATACAAATGATCAATGTTGAAATTATAGGGAGATAAGATACTATGAAAATAATTGTTTGAACTGTTAAGGAAACATTCCTCAGAAAAGGATATGAAAACAAGTACAAGCTTATGTGATCACAATAGCTAAGGTTGAAATTCCAAATTATGTGGTTACAGATACATTAATCATATCCTCAAATTTAGATAAATATTTATTTGATTCTGGATCATCACATTATTTTATATATTCCTATTTTTCATTAAAAATTAGATATTTCTATTTATCCTTATCAAGTACGTTGTTATTATATACCCCTAAGGGAAGTTTCATTGGAAAAAAGATGTGTCAGAAAGTTCCCATTGTGGCATATAAATATTCTTTATCTGCTGATTCTATCATCATTCCTATGGTATAATTTGACATAATTTTTGGTATGGACTATATTTCAAAATATTATGCTGAAATATAATGAAATAAGAAGTAAATTACAATTTTTGAGTGAGGTTTATAATCCCTTATCTTTAGGGAAAAAACATCAACATGTGATTCTTATCTAGATCATCTCCTAGTAGCTCTACTGAATTCAATTCTTGTGGATGAAGAGAATAAAATATCTATATGTGGGGAAAGAATTTTTCAAATTTAGGATGTACCTATTGTAAAAGAATACATTTAAGTATTTATATAATATTTACCTAGACATCCATCAGAGTGGGAAATTGAGTTTTCTATTGATTTAATTCTTGGTTCAAGGCCTATATCAAATACTCTTTATAGAATGACCATAGTGGAATTAGTAGAACTAAATATAAAACTAAAATAATTGAGTTATTAAGTGTAACGACCCAAAATATCATTAATTTAAATCTATCTTGATCTAATTAAAGGTCTCATTGTGTAAAATGTTTTGTAAACTTCTTTGGTTTTAGGATTTCTATTTTGAAAATACCTTTAAGAAAAGTTACTATTTCAATTATAGTTGTTGAACAGTGATCACATGATTAGTATAAATATTGGGCTTTGAGAAATTGGATTTACTTAGACAAAAAAAGTGATGTAATCATTCAATAGAATTTACCCATGTGAACCCCATTTGTTAGAGCGCGAAAAAGGGGTGGCATCATTGGGATTCACTCTTGACCAATCAGAAGCTGTTCTTGAAGACATGAGGCTTGAGTGGAACTGACTATGAATGAACTGGAAGTTAATAGAGATTACAACCCCAGTGATGTTATCCTAGCAACCCCAAGAGTCTGTCACCATCACAAACCTTACCCTTCGGTCTTATGAGGGTGTTATAAGGGTTTATGTAACAATACACTAGCACTATGACTATGTACATTATTTTTGTTTCAAGAATGTGCATTCATTTTAATATTGTTACATTGTTAATAGTTTTTAAAGAACAAATAGTATTTTTAGTTAATATTCAACTAAGAAATCTATTTTGATGAATTAATGGATTTATTAATTAAATAATATTTTAATAAAATAATATTTTAAATAAATTAATTTTTATTAAATATAAATGATCATATAATTTGATGAATACAATTGTAATTTTTATTATGGTTTCAAAGTCATTTTTTCCAAAACCTATGAATTTATAATAATTGTCCGTTTTTATTATAAAAGTAAAAATTCAAATATTTATAAAATTATTTAGATAAAATGAATATTATTTTTGGAATCAGGATGTCAAAATTATGCAACAGTGATTTTTTTATAATTTTCGGAGATAGTCAAATTTTTTGGGTAAATATTAAATACTGTTTAAATATATAATGTGTTTTATGACATAATAATGACCCAATAGTGATGTATTAAAATAATATAAACATTATTTTCATGCAATATATGTTTTATCATTAAAACAAAGTGATTTTATATTTTTTTGATTTTTTTTACAAAGCATTAGTGGACTCTCTAAGACTTATAAAACATTTTGTCTTTTTAAATATTTTTCTTTGAGAGTGTAAGTCACCTCTTCATAAGTAACCCTATTATTTTAAGATTTTCGGCCATTGGCCTTATAAAATATGGTTTTCCACACCCATTTTTGAAAAACCATGTGCAAAACCCTCGGATGGTTTGTGGTTTTGATTAGTTTAATGTGAGGTGTCCCAAACCTAAATAATAAATAATTCCCTCTATTTTCCTATATAAACCCTCCAAAGCTCCCACTTCATCTTCACTAAAATTAGTTTGAGTTTGACCAATACCTTCCCTCATATCTATAAAATCCTCCCATGGTTCCCCAAGCTCCCAAGAAGCCTCTCTCAAGACTCTCCCAAGCCTTTGGTATCACACTTCGAAGTAAGGGGTTTCCTCTTTTCTCATTTTTGTCTCAATTTCATTATGTTGTTTTACCCTTCTAATTTCAATTACATATATTGGGGTGTGATTTTTCACATCCCCAATAATTCACTATTTATGTTTGAAATTATGATAGACCTCTTTCTCTCTCATTAATTTCATCTGTGTACACCCATTACAATGTCGAAATTCCGTAAGGAGTTTCTCTATTCTCATTCACTTCCAAGCTATTATTTTGTATTATAAATCTAATTTCCATTAAATTTTTTGGTAAATTTATCTATATGGCCCCCTTACTATCCATTTCATGTATATATGATTTTAATCCCATTTCTCTCTCATCAACCATTTTTTTATGAATTCTTATGTCACGTTGTTACGCTGCTGAAATTGCTCCGTGATTTTTCAAGCCAATGTCATTGAGTAGTGAATACCATGCGCATTTATCAATCAAGGGTCTTCACCTTTATAGAAATTTACATATTAATTATAGTGTTTCAGGTATTAATTACACATTTCCTTTATCGTTGAATAAATTATGAGGTTTAATGAATCCATGTTATATGATCCATGTGGAACATTTATGCACGAAATGAAATGTTTAAGAAGGGTGAAACCTAATAGCGCTCCAATGCATTGGGTAAAGTATAGTACCCTGATAAGTCATTTGAAATGGGTGGTGACTCATTCTAATTCAAGTGCAATGAGGTTTTACCCATTATTCATGTTCAATGAGGGTTAAATCATGCTCCATGTTCAATGAGCATTGGCTTGTGCTAAAATCATGTTAACTGTTGTTGCGACATTTCCATGTTATGATTATCATTCTTTATCATGCTTTATCATGCCTTTATGTTAATGTTTCTCTTTTGCTCCATTGATATGCATATTTTCTTACATGTACTGTATTCCTCATGTTATTTCATCTTTATTCCCTTAATTAGGCTTATATCTCACCCTTTTCTTATGCAAGTCCTTAGGTTATCCCATGCAATGCTAAGTACGACAGAATTTAGTGATCATGTAATGGAAGTTTTCAATAAGGATGTTGTATTTCATGTTTTTATTTGTTATGTAATGATCATATTCCCTAAATGCAGTAGACCTCTTGATATTCTATATTGTATTAAGTGATTTTTATATAATAAATCATAATTAAGTGTATAATAAAGAGTAGGGTTGTCATATAAAGGATTTATATGCCCTAATGTTTCTCTATGGGGAGCTCTTGTTATTTTTAATAAGAAGAAAGTTGGATCTATGAGGTTGTACATTTACTATAGAGAGATAAATTCTATTATGATAAAGAACAAGTATCCACTTCCTTACATTAATGATTTATTTGATAAAATTCATGGAGGCAAATATATTTTTACGATTGACCTTCGTTCTAGATATCATCAGTTGCATGTGAGGAAGGAAGAAATTCCAATGAAAGTATTTCAAACTAGGTATAAGCATTACATGTTTACATTAATGCCTTTTATACGGACTAATGTTCCATATATTTTGAATGGTCTATTGAATAGAGTTTTAAAGGAATATCTTGATGACTCTTTGTGGTATTTATTGATGATATCTTGGTATACTTCAAAATCTACGAAGATCATGACAATCACTTATGCATTATTCTAAAGGCTCTTAGAAGAAATGAGTTATATGGAAAGTTTATAAAATGGGAATTATAGCTTCAAATAGTTTATTTTCATGTTAATATTGTCACTAAGGATGGAATAATAGTTGATACTACAAATACAAAGGAAATATTTCAATGGCCTACTACAATGAACATAAATAAGCTATGTAGTTTTATTAGTTTAGCAGGTTATTATTGGTGTATTGTTCATAATTTCACCCGATTAAATAACACGTTAACCAAACGTACTCATATAGGGGTCTTGAGCATATTTACTAAATAATGTGAAGACTTTTTTGAATAATTGAAGAGTAAATTAGTGAAGGCTTCGATCTTGGATCTACCATTGGGAAATGGTGTATTTGTGATTTATGGTGATGCATCAAAGAAATGACTTGGATATGTCCTTGTGTATAATTATATAGTTTTTGACTATTCAACAAGGAAGTTAAAAACTAATTAACAAAACAATCAAACTCATGATCTTGAGTTAGAATTTGTAATATTTTCTCTAAAGACATGGATACATTATCTTTATGGTAAAGGGACACGAAATATATCTTCTAACATAAATAACTAAACATGAGGCCAATGAGATGCCTCAAGATACTCAAGGATTATGATTTTTCAACACAATACCACCCATGGAAGGAAAATAAGGTGGAAGATGCGTTGATTAGGAAGGATCATGTAGTCATAAAAAAATAAGGATTGAAAGAGATCATGTGTTTACGGATCGAGTAAAGATGAATATGGGAATTATAAAATAAGTGGAAACATCATTACTTTTTCAATTGGTTTCCCAACCATTTTTATTAGAAAGGTTTAAATGTTCTTAGCATGATTATGAGAATCTTCAAAAAAAATTGGTGTTTTTAAAGATGGAATCTTGGAAGAATTAGTGTATGAAGATGGAATTCTAAAATTTGGGGGGATGATATGTGTTCCCTCTATACCCGAGATAAAAAAGAGTTATTAGATTACTCTCGTAACACAAATTTCTCCATACACTCTTGTAGCACTAATGTGTATAGTGATCTAAAGGAACATTTCTGGTGGGATAATATGAAATGGGAAATTGTTGATTATTTATGAAGATGTTTATTTTTTCAATAGGTAAAGGATGAAAGATAACAAACTATGGGAGTCATAAAGCCTATTACTATTCTTAAATGTAAAAGGGATGACTTTATTATGGACTTTGTCATTGTATTATATAAAAATATAAGAAACCATGAAGCTATATGGGTAATTGTTGATTGACTTTCCAAATCCAAAAATTTCCCCCTTATAAGGGGGGAATTTCCAATAGATATCCTTGAAAAACTCTATATTAATGAAGTTGTAAGACATCATGAAGTGCCTCTCTAAATTAAGTATGATCATGCTCTATGATGTAAACAGAAATTATTTAAAATACTTCAGATATATTTGGATACTGAGTTCTGTTTGAGTATTTCATATCACCCTCAAACTGGCGGGCAGTCTGAAAGGACCATTCAAACATTAGAAGGCATGTTTAGATCATGATCCCTCAAATTTCAATGTATGTGGGGTTAGTAATTTTATTTGGTATATTTTTTATATAATAATAGTCTCCATTCAAGTATTCAAATGGCACCGTATAAAGTGTTTTTTATAGAAATTTCATACACCAACATGTTGGGATGAAGTTCTTGAAAGGAAGCTTGTAGGACCAGATCTTGTAGAGGAAATAATGGAGAAGGTAAAGACTATTAAAATCCATATCAAAGTATCTCAAATCAGGCACAAGATTTATACCGATAATCGAAGGAAGGACTTGGAATTTCAAGTGGGAGATCACATTTTCTTGAATGTATCTCCATGGAAAGGTGTTATAAGACTTGGGAAGAAAGGGAAACTAAGCCCCAAGTACATTGGTCCTTTTGAAATATTGTAGTGAATCAGACTCGTGGCTTATCATTTGGATATTCTACCTAGCCAAAATAAAGTACACTATTTGTTTCATGTCTCATTGTTAAGAAAGTACATCCCAAACCCAACACATGCCCTCACTTCTGAAGGAATAGATATGAATCTTTATTTATCTTACTTTGAAGAGACTATATGTATTTTGGACACTAAATATTAGGTGTCGAGGAATTATATGACTCGGCTGTTAATGGTAATTTAGAAAATTCATTAAATTTAAGAGGAGATGTGGGAGCAAAAGGAATTTATGATTAAGACATCCCCAAATTGTTTTATGAGGTAACATTCTGGTAATTTCATGGATGAAATTTTTGAAGGAGGGGATAATATAACTCCCCAAGGATTTAAAAATAAATATAATATAAAATGAAATGCCTGAAACAACAAATCTCTACAAAACAACACTTTGTTATATATAGGAGATAGTTATAACCTAACTATTAAACATAATTTTTCCACTTTTGTGTTTTAAATTTTGAAAAATAGACATACACGGTTGTAATCAGTAAGATATTTTGAGTCTAATGGGATCAACCTACATATTTTGTGAATAGTAACTTGACCCATTGGAATAGTAATGCACCTATATGAATATTAATATGAACATTATGAAATGTTAATCATCCAAATGAATAGTAAACTCACTCATTAATATATAAATAAAATTTATGCACCTTCTAACTGAAATTATGATATAATTATATCATTGTACAAGTAAGTGAATATTTTATAAATTAATAATTAATTTTTGGTATTTTTTTGAGTAATAAATACTTAATAACTGCTAAATTTATTTTCATAATATTTATTCATATATCAATATTTTTTTCTTATAATTTTAGGATAATTTAATAAGACCGTTGTTAATTGTTCAGGGTGTTATAAAATTAGTTTCAATCTTAAAAACTGTTTTTTTTCAAGTAAATGTGTTTTTAAATAAAAATTAAATATCTCATATTCAGAATTTTGTTCATAAAATTTAGATCATTTTTAAATTGTATAGGTCAGAAATTTATTAGGGTAATGTTTTGGGTTTTTTCTGAAATACATGAATTTTTAAGTGATTAGTAAAATACTATAATTTAAATTATAAACACATTATAATATATGTACAGTATTCCATGAGTCAAGGATGATGTAAACACCCTTGTTTCGAACTAACATTCACTTATTATTTTGTTTAGCCACAATAATCAACAGTAGTGGTTGTCTTGAAAAAAATAATAAAATAATGAATAAATTAATTAGAAATTTCCCCACTCCTCAACAATAACACCACCCTCACCACCTCATCTCATGAAACCTTCTAATCTTTGATCATTGTCAAATTTCTTCCCAATACTCTTCCCAAGATTCTACCTCAGGTTCAAAATCTCTTGGACTCATCAAAAAACCAAAATCAATCCCCTTAAAGAGATTCTGATAGAGAAATATTCATGAGGTAAAATACTCTTCCTTTTCCTTTTATTTCATTCCCAAGTTATTTCTTTTATTATTATCTCCTCACCTCCAACATCGAAATTTGAATGATAACTATAGTATCATTTATATAATATAATGATATCATATTAATGAAATACCATTCACCAAACTCCTTTATCTCTCTCTTCTATTTTAAAAATGAAATCATCATCCAGGAGGTTCCAATTTACATATGTCGTAGATGTTGTACTTTAATTCTTTAATTTCTCCTTCAATTCTGGTCGTGAATGATTTTTTGGTTGAACCATATTATAAAATATGAATTATAACTTATTAAAAGTTATGTAACCATTATCTATACATGATATTAAATAATAGAATAAAACTAATTCATTGTGATCAAAAAACTGCTAAATTGAGCTGAACAATTATCATTAACATGTTATCTAATGATTCATCCACATATATGGAAAATATTAATAAATAATACCAATTACACTTCTGGTTATTTATGAATAACTTTTAATTCCAATTTAGGAGAATCATAACTATCTTACTTGAACTCCATTACATATAATAAAGTGTAACAATCATGAAATCAAGGAAACGAACATTCCAGAATGACATAATTCAATTTTATAACTTATCAAAAAGACCATAAATGGACTTAATAAAAATATAATGAATCAAATAATTATAGAAAATGTTCTTAATTAGTCAGTTAATGGATTAAATTTTATTATCCATGATGTTAAGTTCAAGTGCAGAACTCATTCATATATAAGATAAGAGTTTTCTTCCCAAACCTCCATTTTCATTCGGGTTGTGATTTCTTCCTCTATAAACAAATATAATTGCTTATTTATTATATATAATTAATTTAACTTCTCGGTATATGTTCTAAAATCAGTTATTCGGATCAGTTCATCATTCATTGGTGGAAAATACATGTTTTTAAAGGGTCCCCTTCTCAACTCTTCACAATAAGCAACCCCAATTAAAGGGAACTTCCTGATTTCTTACATATATTCATGTGTACACTATAATATGTTTTAATCCACTCTGATTTTTATAAAACCACTCTTTTTATCATGGAAAACAATCTTATTTAATTTCTAGTTTTATGCATGCATTTTTCCAAAAGAACTCTTCTTTTCAAAGTAAAAGAGTATTACTCTCAAGAATTCATCGATGAATTAATTAGATCAATTTCAACTATTTTAAAACCTCTATTGAATATTATATTTTATTTTGATTAACCTCTTATTATTATAATATACCATATTTTATTAAATGGTATGTGATTAGTTTGACTATGGATGTTCTATGTTGAGACCATTCACTATACTACTCATAATGGTTATTTATTATGTCTATGGATTGGGGAATGTTATTTAATATGTTCATGTTGTTTATCTTTATCCACATTCATGTGAGGAATTTATTTTACTTATAAATTGATTTTTTGAGCCCTTTATATCCCCTCGATGCATCAGTAAGTCTCATGGGATATAACAGAATTGGGTTTTGGCTGAGGCCTTACCCTAGTATATTCAGATGTCCTGGTCATGACCTTGAAAATTTGTTTCAGCTGTCCAGAATAAGGAATTTACTCATTATGTTATTATTAATTGATAAAAAATTTGATGTTTGACTACTATAATATCCATTATTAAGTTTCAATCTCTTATGATCATTTATATGGTTTTATGTGTTCAAATTTCTTTAATACCATGTTATGCTGAAGTTTATTTTTAAATGAATTTGTTTTTAGTTATTCAATATGTCTAATGTTTATTTTTATGGTAACTTACTCTATATTACTTACCCTTACTGAGCATCTAAACTCGCCACTTTCTTGTGTTTTATTTTTTCCGAGTATATGAAGCTGAATATTATTATGAATGACTAGTAGGAATAATATAAAAGTGTATGAGTGTTTACAATGGAGTTGAAATTTTGTTATTTCTTTCAAGATTTAATATAAATCTAATGTTGTTATCTGGATATACAAAACTACAAAACTATTCAGTCCTCCGTGATGTAAAATCCTTATAAAAATACCAATATATTAATATAAGGCACTGATTCCGGGAAACTGGGGTCGGTGTCTTTACAAATTCTATTGAATTTTTTTTGTATAAAGGTATGAAATATCAATGTAAATATTATAAAATAAAATAATAAATCTATAATAAATAATGAAAATTAAACCAACGTTTCATTATATAACTTTTTGGTAAAATAGTGAATGTATATCCTAAAATTACCTTTACATATTCAAAATGGATTCCTTCATTACAGTCTATTATTCTACGTGATGGGTAACTTCATCATGTGCAGAATACATTGGGTACATGAGTAGTCAAATATTTAATTTATCGTTTGATAATGTGGTAGAGAACAGAAAATATTATGAGGAAAACAAACTATATTAAAAAAACTTTTATCTTCTCATTGAACTCTCTTTAATTTATTTAAAGGATTTATAGATTTATCTCTTCTACCGAGACTCAAAATCCCCTTTTTTGGTTCCCTATAATGTATAATACATTATCTATATTGGGACCGACAAGAATTGATTGTGATATTCCAATAAAAGGGTCATCTTTGATTGAATTTTCATTTAACCTACCATTAGTTTTATTCATGAGTACGACAATCAACCATTTCTTGTTTGCTAGATCTAAGAGATAAAATAATGGCATTACTTTTGATGCCATTATGAATGGCTCATCGTTTTCCCTTTTCAAATGGAAATTCACCTTTATGAAGCTCATTTCATTATCTTTTATAGCACTCCTATTTTCAACCCATTTGAAATAGAAAATTATCACTTGAAATATTGTATAATCCAACTCATATATTTGTTTGATAATGCTAAAATATTTCATGTTTACATAAATTAGATTTCTATATTTGGAACCAGATAACTGCATCACTTCTTCCATAAGTGTAACACCACTATTTCTCATCATACTATAGTCATTGTGCTCTTTTATATAAAACATATAATAATTAATTACAAAATAGGTGGAATATATAACATTTTCATTCAGTCACCTGGCTAGCTATCAGGGTTTCTTTGTAATTGAATTCATATTTTTAGAGAACTCATTATAAATTTGATCTCATAATAATCATATAGACTATTAATTATTTGTATTTAATATCCATCCTTCTTCCCTTGATGGATTAAAATATCTAATAATTCCTTTGTGGGATTCAATATATAGATCAACATCTTCACTACAATGTAAAATGTATTGGTGTTCTTACTCCTGCTCTATCAGGGTAATTATAACAACATCTCATTAGAAAATCCCTTCACCCATAAGCTGCCTGCTATGATCTATTCTGTGAAAAATAAAATTTTCTCCTAACTCTTTGAGACTAATTTTTATTGAATATAAAATCCTAAACATGGACAAAGCATTTGATAACGTTTGTATGCATTCTATATTAAGAACTTGATGAACTCTTTTACCTAATCTTCATAAAATTTTCTCAAATAATAAGAAGACATCCATTTTTATTCAATTCCATATTATTTGGTTCATAAAATATTAATTTTGTATAATAAATCTATAAATACACATAAGATATTCATTATCAAAAGTAAAAATTATTGATTATTCTAATAAAGGAAATCCAAAAATTGATTGTTTCAAAGAATTTCAATTTGATTTGATGAAAATATGTAATTGAATTGAAAAAACTAATTACACCACTATGTTTTGTGTTATCCTATTAATTCATCCAAATGTGAAAGTTATAGTCAAGTTCCATCCCCATCAACTCATCTCCTGAAGAGTTATCATTTCAATTTGTTTTTTGACACTCATACTCCATATCTTGTGTATATGAACCAATGTTACTTGAAAAACTATAAGAAGTAGTCATCCATGGGATTACTACTGCTTAGAGTATTATAGGAAATATAGAAGATATGGGGGATAAGTCTCATGAAAAAATTACAATAATAATTGTTCAGGAGATGAAGCTGATGAGGAAGAAATTTGTACAACATTGTGTTCTCTAAAAGGAGTAATGAATCCCATTTGTGATAATTACACCTTTTACAATAGTTATTAACTCATTTCCTATTGAAGGTGATTTTTGGGGGCATACATATTCTTTTATTTGATTGAAGATGTCTCAATGGGGACATTTTATGATATATTAATTATTGGGGACTCTGAATTCTATATTTATAGTAGAAATACAAATTTTAATACTCTCAATCCTCTTACATAGACTAGCCCTACAACAATTAAAATGAGACATAATGTCATTCTTAAATTCCTCAAACAAGTTATAATATAATATAGAAAATTAAGGAGTAATAAGAGACCCAAATATTATAAACAAGATTAATAAACTTTCAATCAATCAACAAGAAGATATAAAAATGTATTGATAAAACAATTTAATAAATAAATATTTATTTCATATATATAGATGGTAATCAGAGATTCCTACTGGTGAAACCAATACATGTAGACCTAAAATTATGCATACCTAAAAAAATCTTATAATTAATCAAAAAAATATAGATTTTGATAAACAGTATTTTATGTTTTGGAGCAGGCGATGTAACAACCTAAGTAATTACTACATTTAATATTAATAGTATATAAAATATTTGAAAAACACTAAAAACTATAATTTCAATTTCAATTTAGAATTGATGAGGAATGGAATAAATAATTGTAGGAAAAGAATATACCTGATAGTGATAAAGGTTTTAAACAACACAAAATTATTAGTTGATAAATTAAATCTAGAATTATGTCTAGATAGGTTGAAATAAGAATAATTTTCAAGAAGTCGAAGAGTATGGTTTATAAGAAAATTTCATTTCCATTGAAATTATGGGGTATATGGTTATTTTGGGAATGTAGTTTAAAATTTTAGTCATAATGAGATAAATAATTGTATTTAAGGAATATATAGTGGTTTTAAGTTAAAGGGGAGATGAACCACTCTTACAAAAATAATTTCTAAGTGAGATGAATCTTCATAAGTAGTATTGAATGATGAATTTTAACAATTGAAAGAACTCTGTTGAACATGTGACAAATTGAACAGTTTTATGAAGGATTGTAATGATTTTTTAAAAACATTGATGAATGTGAAGAACGGATTATACATGTATTATATGAAAAATAATGTAATGTAAGATGAATCTATTAATGATTCCAAACTAAAGGATTTACAAAAGAAACATCCTTTAATATTATTTATTGGTAGTTCATCTCATAGGACAAGTAAATTGATGTAATTAAAGATTTTTTACATACTTAGAGGGTACTTATTATTTTAGAAATGGCATATCCCTTAAGATAAATTGTTTTCATTTAACATATATGGTATATAAAAGAAAATGTTAAAGAATGATCAATTTTTAGATGGATTAATGTATATCATACATAGTGTTAATTAGATGTGTGATGAATGAAGTAAAGTGATTTTTAAGATGAATTGATGAGTGGTTTATCATTTCAAAGATGACTACATTTTTACCAACGTATAGAAAAGAAGTCGAACCATATTCAAATTCAGGGTTGGTAAAAATTTATGTTAATTGTGGTTGAAAGGCGAAATTAATTTCTTTTAGTGAAAAATTAATCATACTAGATAATGAGACAATTAAATATTGACTTAAAATGAGTGGGCTGATATGCTTTTAAAATGAAAAGATACAATTGATATATATTTTTTACTAATTTGAAGGTATAGATAGTTATTTATTAAAATAATTAATTAGATATTTAAATGAGACAACCCTTAGAGTTTATTAACTATGATATATATGAACAGTCAAAGTATAAATCAATGCACTGTGATAAGTATTTCATTTAACCCATTTATGATTATACTCGGATCATATGTGTTATGTTTTAGCCATATATATATATAATTCTCTAAAGGGGATTACGATTTTAAGAATAAGTATTAAGAATGAGTTTCATTATGTGGTAATGAAGTCTATATTAGATTATGGGGTTGAGTATATAACACACCTATTATGGGGTGGTAAAAATAATATTTATATTCCTAATTATTGTAGAACAGTTGATGGCCATGGTCATTCGCTTAAATATTTAATTTTGGATCACTCACTATTCATTCCACATTGTTATATTTATGGTATTATATATATATATATATTGAAGAAATGAATTTTTTTGGGTATTTTGATAATTTATGCAACCAAAATAACAAAAATAATGAAAATATATTATTATAAATACATTATTATCAGAAACAATGATCAATAATTTGTGGATTTAGCATATACGTATTTAATTTTTTTTCATAATGTGTTGTCCCAACATTTTTGTCACTCTATATAAATGATCAATATCATTCACCTAACCACCTATGACTGGTTAATCCATGTAAGGAATGGGAGCATTACTACCACAAGTGCATTAGGACTATTATTTCCTAAGTCCAATGGTAGAATGCATCCCTCAATTAAGTAGAATAACCCTTAGTTTCTACATCCATCAGGCTCAATGGATGAAGAGAACCACATTGTACATATCCAGTTGTTACTAAGAAATTCCCAATATTGTAACCAATATCTCTCGTATTCAATAAAAATATAGAATGAGAGGAATTTATCAAAAAATTGTGTTAGAAGAAATAGTTTTGTGATGAATAAAATTAATATATGATCAAGAAAATGAAAATCCAAATCTCTAAACAAGCAATCGGTGAGTTAGGAGGAGGGGAAAATAACATGGCTTGGATTATAGATTTGAATTGTTTGAGAGAATGTAGATATATCAACAAACCAGTAATTTCTTCAAGCCATGGAATCATTTGACCCTTGAATCATTTGAGTCTTATAATTGATTTGAACATTGATTCAAGCTTGGATTCGATGAGTAGGAGCGCCAATTGTGGGTGGAATTCGTGAAAAAATTCAGATATTGTGAGTCCTTCACTACAGGTTGGGGTTCTTTAAATAGATTGAGAATCTTTTATTAGTGCTTCCACAAATGTGTTGATAAAGATGTCTTTTATCAGTACATATTACTTTAGTCCTAATAAATTTTTTATAATTATAATTATAAACAATTTTTTATATATATATTTATATAATTATATATATTTAATAAATATATATATTTATATAATTATATATATTTAATAAATATATATATTTATATAATTATATATATTTAATAAATATATATATTTATATAATTATATATATTTAATAAATATATATAATTATAAATATTATAATTATATTAATTATTTAAATATATTTTTTTATAATTTTATAATTATTCAAATGTAAAAATATTTATTTATAATTATATAAATATTTTTTAAAAAATAATATTTATATATTTATTTATTTATATCGTTATATATGTTTATATATATATATATATATATTTAATAAATATATATATATATAGTAAATATATTCATTATTTAAATAAATTATTATAAATTTATAATTATTTAGATATATATATTTATTTATTTATAATTATATAAATAATTTTTTAGACAATAATATTTATTTATTTATAATTATAAATATATAAATGTATAAATATAGTAAATATACATTTATAAAAGGAATTATTTATAAATATTTATTTGAAAATATATTTATAACATTATTAATGAATATTTAATCTTATGAGTGTGCCTGTTAAAAATGACTGAAATTGAATAATTATAAATGAGTACACTTTCACAATATTGAAAAATGGAAAGGTTTTATTAATTAAGTATAAATTATTAAAAATATATAGATATATAGATATATATAAATAAATATGAATACATATTGAACATATTAGAAATGAATTAATACCAAATCGTAATAATATTAAAAATAAATAGATAAAATTAACTTATTAAAGACGTGATATATTAAATGTATCATGTTATAAAAAAATTCAAAAATTAATACTAAATTTTGTATAAATTACATAAATATTAGGTGTATGTGTTTCTATATAAGATTTCATTAATTACGTAAATATTTTTGTTTGTGTTTCATATAAAAATGAATAAATTACAGGTATGTATATGAAATCAATATAATACATGTTTGATATATGTTAAATTTAAAAATTAAATGACATTCAATTATGTCCATTACTCGATGCAATTAGTCCTTTTATTTAATTCATATTAATTTTTAATTATAAACCATTCTTCACTAAATATATGACTATATTATATAAGGAATAAATATTTTTTTATAAATCATATTTACATACAATCATATATATCTATATATTTAATATATAATATTTATCAATATCATTAATAATTATTTAATTAATAAAATGTTTAATATTTTTCTAAATTTACATATTTTTTAATTCAGTTTCATTAATTATCATTTTAAAAATATCATTATATTTAATATATAATATTTACTATTAATTTTAGTTTATATATAGTATAATCGATTTATTCATTTTTATTAATAATTATTTAATTAATAAAAAATTTAATGAACTGATTTTTATTTTTTATTTGTTTAATTATTTCATTTTACTTGGTAACTTTATTAGTGATACAATTAAATTATTGATAAAGGGTACCTATTATTAGTGCTAAAGAAAATCATGGGTAAAGGTTACCCTATGTCAGTGCGGAAAAAAGCACTGATAAAATGCACCATTTATTAGTGCTTGTTTTAGCATTCATAAAAGGTATTTTTATCAATTCTTTTTTCTATTGCTGTTAATGTACCATTTTTTTATTAGTTAATATAGCGTGGATTAATTATTAAATGAACATTTCTTTAAACACGTCCATTCCATTATGTAAATAAAAGAAGAATCAGTGTTGAGACATATATGCATTGCACTGACTTCAATTATTTTTCAAGGCATGTTATGTATATAAAGGCATTATCCCATAACAATATGTCAACTATCATGGAAAATGGATTTGATATGAGTAATCATATCATAAAAATCCATTATATCTTAATAACATGTGTTTAGTTGCAATGTTTATTTAATGATATAAACAAACTTTCATCAAGAGAAACACAATGTCTATCCAAAGTAGTTATCCTAAAGTTATCTAAGGACATTACTAAATTCCCTAGGATTGAAAATTATAGTCAAGTGATAAACTATACTTATATTAAAGGACACACATATCTCTTTCAGATAGTGGGAGCAAGATTGACTTGGGTTTACTCAATGTCGAAGATGGACAAATAGTAGAGATAAGAACAAGTTTCACCAGAGCATGTGGAAAGAGTATGTTTCAGAGAAACATACAAAATAGGAAGGATTGGTCCATGGTAGTGATTTTTTATTCAATGTGACTAGAGATACATTAGTCTTTGAGAATAATGAATTCTACGGTTAAGATGTGTATGATAGTTATCTAAAGTCTATAATATAAATAAAAATTAACAAATGGATTCCATGTATCAATGTACACGTGGGATTATTATTTTTGAATACTTTGGTGGGTATTCAATGGAAACTACACATGGATGGTACAAGAATGGTACCAATGAGGCTTGATTTCTAATTACAAGTAGTTATGCCTAAATCCATCAGAATTTTACTTATAATAGCTACTTTCTATGAAACTTTTATTGATCTATGGATGTCAAGACATCTAATTGTGTAATGTGACTCTATAACACAACCAAAAAGGGGTGGTGAAAACATATAATTCCAATAAGGGGTGAAAGTTACTCAAATCTACTTCAGGATTAAATTATGAAATACGATGATAGATTATTCATTTGGAATAAATTTTTTCATGTATCAATAAGAGGATAGTGGGAGTGCCACTATTTTACAAGTAAAATATCATTTGTAATATATGGGAAAAAACAATTGGTCTTGAAGTTACTGAAGGCTAGGATTAAATTAACTCTCAAGATATTGAATTAAAATAGAAACCTAAGTTATAAGTGTCATTATCTATTAAGTTATATCTATTATTTTTCTATCCAAAGTCAATAGTACATATACTACTAATGGTCTGAATGGCTCGAAGTCCTTCGCTTCAGATAGTATTATCACTAGTTTCACATGGCATAAATCTCTCAAATAAGACATGTATAGGTATATGATGATATTAACGTGGTGTGATGAATTTCACACTCTTATATGATGGATCAATCATATGTTTAATTATATTAAAAAGTTATTATATTTTCAACATATAGTTTATGATGGGAATATATATGTACATTCCAGGATAACTACATGGTAAGTAGTCACAACTATCCAATTGATCTTTATTGAGTATAAGGGATATGTTCTTGGTTCTTAGAGAGGAAGAGACACGAGTTTTGAGAGGATGTGAACTAGTATTTCTATAGATCAAATTGATCTAATATCCCAATCATTATATGGTGTTGATCAAGAAGATCTCATTAAAGACATTGTTACTCATATCTGTAAAACTAAGTGTGTTGCAGCATCTGAGGAAACTAAATATGTAATGTAAAATATACAATTATTTGTTCCATTTATTGGTGCTTCACCTTTTATGTAATGTTTTATAATAATATAAATTATAAAAATTATACTATTAGTACTATCTAATATATCAAGTTTTCATAGTGTAAAAAGGGATATGCTCTGGTATATCATATCTTTAGAATTCATACTCAAGGAGGTAAAGTTGGAGATACCAGAATAACCACACAGAAGAGATGTGGAAGGACCATGACATAATTTGTAACTAATTAGAAACATGATCTTATGATGTGAGATAATATAAGGATAGTTAGAAAGTTTGAACTAGTAAAAGTGGGAGTGTTGTAATATTGAGTACCTTATAACCAAATAAATAGTGATTTTATTACCAATTCATGTATACAATGAGATGTTCATGATGTATACATACCTTTATAGTGTTGAAATGTATGTGTCCACTATTTAAATGGAAATTTGTATAGATTATTTTTCATATAAAAAGTTTATTATAGTTCCTATACAATAATGAAAACTTCAATATACTATGGCATTAATCATAAAAATATGTACTATGGTGTAGATACATTATACTAATTGAACACATTAGAAGTCTGGATATCAGTCGTTGGGAACTCAAAATCATAGATATTTCCACTCATAAATTTCATACATAGTGATATATATTAGGTGACATCATGGGGATAGACCCTCCAATAGGAACACCACATGTTTCAGTTGTTATTGGTTATTCCTAGCTACAAACATTCGTATTAGTCTCCTAACTTGAGATTGTTATCAATGTGTAACATTCGATCACATACTTTGATGTAACAAAAATCCATGAAATTAAATTCATCGTATGGTATCTTATTTTGGGTGTGTCATTGGTGGTATAGAATTGGTTGAGTGGTCAGGATAGAATTCTTCACTTCTGAGTTGAATAAGTAATATTTTTGGACTAATTGACCAGGATAGAAATACCTTCATAAATCATTTACAAAGGTATCCAATGGTGAGTCTATCAAGTTATATCAATATATAATAAAGAAATAATGGATGATGAAACAAGATATACATCCAACTTTATGAGATGTTGTTAGATAAAGAGATTATATTACAGATTATGGGTTCAAAGGAAAGGTTGTCCTCAATATAACTTTTCATTATCTCTTTAGGGTCCTTGATGGGTTGATATAATCTACTCCTAGTCTATGAATAGTAGTTACTCCTATCGAGATAATGGTGTAGAGGGTCACACACAATATCATATTCAATAGTCTTCCCTATAATGGGGAATAGGTGTATAGGACATAGTGGGGCCCACCATAGGCTTTGAGAGTTGTCCATGTATTAACGATCACCAATGAATAAATTAATTAATTTTTATTGATGTATAGGATAATTGGGTTGAGTTTATTTATTAAAATGGTTGAAAAGGTGTTTGAATGAATACAAAAGAATATATGAGTGTATATTACTTTAATATTCATGGTTAATTTAATATTAGTAGGAAAATATGAGTTGAGTTAATGACCTATGTTTCTCAATTAATAAATTTAATATATATTAGAAGTTTTTATTAAAAAGATAAATGGAATTTTGATTTAGTTAGTTCATCATAACTTTTCATTTCCTTCTTATTTAGTGGGCATTTTATTTTTGCAGGCTGGCAAACCCTTCCTGGGTATTTTATGAATCCATGATATACATAAAAGAGAATCACTTTCCGAGGGACTTTTCATTCCAAAGGGTTGATAGGTAATTTCTCCTCTTCCCACATTATATATATAGAATAAATTTTTCAAGGAAATGATCCAAGAATGTCTTTACCAAATCATTGGGATGGAGTTAAGGTAATCTCCATGAATTCAAAATATTCATTGAAGCTCTACGCCAATAGCCATAATTTGATGACCGATGTACATGCAGGTTCTTGGTGTGTGTGTGTGTGGATGATCTGGAGGGATTCAAGCTTAGATCCTTCACGAAACAGTTCCAGAGATGTGTGACATTAGAATTAATTTCTTATTCAAACATGGTATCCATTTTGTTTAAAGATTTTGGATTGATAATTCACACAAGATCCTCAACCCTCCATTGGGTATCAGATCATTGGGGGAAACGAACTAACATCACTCCAGCAATGAAAACTTTTAAATACCTAAACCATTAACTTTATATGCATGCCCTAGTACCATCAATCTATAATCTTACGATTATAAAATATCCAACAAAAAAAATAGTACCTTCATCTAGTATTCTAACAAGACCTTACACTATTGATCTATCATGCAATGTTGAAAACTGTATCAGACTATTTTCAAACCAAAATTGCCACATTCATTGATTTTTTTTTGGATTCATACATACTCAGTTGGAGAAAACAATTATTTAATTCATTCATCCTTGAGTACATCATTTTAAACTGAAAATGAAATGACAAATAAGAATATCCACATTTTCAGCACACTGCTCAGGACTTCCAATACTCCAACTCCATTCTCATGAAACTTACTTCCATGGAAGATCATAGTAGTTCTATAATATTCACATTATAGGACTAGTGAAAATTTAATTCTATATTTATATTAATTAAACCAGGGAAAAAAATTGATTTCATTATTCCAAAACTGAGAGGAAACACTATCATGTTAAAAAAAATTACATATGTTATGCATGTCAAATACAAACTCAGTTGGTAAGTTGAAAAACCTTTTTAACCTCACTACATTGCCCCCCCAACTATCATCTTTTTCATTCTTTTCTCCAAACAAACATGAAACATGAAATTTTTTAGTGTAATAGAGTCCTCATAATGTTTAAAAGTGTATAAATAATAATTACATACATTCCACTAAACCTTTATCCCACTTCATTAATCTCGATTCAGTCTCATTACCACCATGGACAGTAGTTTTAAGGAATCAACCTTATACAAAAAAGAATACTATAAAGTTAAGATTTTCATGCTACTGAGCATGTATTTACTTGATTTATGACCATATATCACCATGTTTTGAAATTTCAGACCATAATTTCCATGATTATGTTTTAGAAATCCTGGAGTATAAGTTCATTTCCAAATGATCTGCTCAACAAGATCTAGCTCATGTTCATGTGAAAACTATAGCATCGCTCGCAGCTCCTGCAACACAATTGGTTGTTTTCACAGCTATATCAATGTTGATTACTTATAGATTGGCTCCAAAAATATATAATTTTATTATATAATAGATATTTTAGGGAGGGACCCTTTGGTCCATGCTATAAAACTACCTTGAAATGTATTGTGTGATCTGCTCCCTCCTTCTACCACACTTAAAATTTATAAAAATCATGTTTGTGAAGATAAAAAATCTTTCTCCTCACCTCAATTTTCAATTCCAGAGCTATAAGATCCACAATATTCATTTTCATGGAGAGAATATAGAGAATTTAAGGTTTTTGTACCTTGTAAATCCGATATAACACTCATTTCTTCCATAATAAAAGCATTGTAAAGAACAATTATTCCATGTTGAATAAGAAGCTCCTTTTTTCTACTCCCATTCTACATAGAATACTATGTCTCTAGAGGCTTACACAAGTTTCTTCTAGATGAAATTATTCTAATATTTATTAACCCTTAATGGATTTACAGTCCTAAAAAATAGTTAACATCACTCAATGATGCTTAAAAATTTCGCATGTTCCCTAGCGTATTCTTCTCTTTGCATCTGATGTTTCTGATACACTGTTGTGATGGTTTGTTTCATTCATTGTTTCAACTCCAATCCACCTCTCAAAAACTCTACCAGAAAATCTAGTTTCTTTTTCCATGGCATCATCTTCGACATCTTTCATGGTTCTCCACTCATATATGATCCTATGACAGAAGAAGTCTCTTAAAGAAATTACCTGTTGGTAAGATCATAGGTGGAAATAATAGGTAAATAGAAGTTTTCTATTATTAGGTAAAGGATTTACAATGTGAGTTATTTTAATATACAAAATGATAATAAGACTCTCAGATGAATAGCTCATAGCCAAGTCCAATGACTCATATATCTTTAATAAGATAGCAAAAAATATTAGAATAATATACCCTCCTCTCACACCAACAACTCATATATATAATTCCCTAAAAACTCCAAGAACTCTTTAAACCTAACCTAAATATATTTACCTATATTCCAATGGTAGTAACCTCCCCAATGATAAGACCACCCCACTTACATAATCAACCTCACTCATAGGAATAGGTGGTCCCATTCAAATTTGGGATTAACTCTATTTCAGGATTATGGAGCGGTGAGAAAATCTCCCCCTAACAAAATTCAAAAACAACATGACAAAGATGCATGATATTATTCTATGAATATGATATAAGGTTTTATCTAACCTTAAATAATAGAAATAGGAGTAATCAAGAGTGGATAAGTTATCCAAAATGAGATAAGAAATTTAACATAATAACGGTAGTGGTAGTAAATTTCCCTGATAGGCACACCAGATAGGAAAGAGGGATAATAGCATAATGAATTGGAACAAGCCACTTGGTGTAGTAAAAAAACCCATGTATCACACGAAGATCATACAGATGGTCAGGATGTACTCTTCCATAAATGTTAATCAATGGATTAGGAGAGTCACAAGAAAAAAAATAAGGATCAATCTGGAAAAAACAATCCAACACAGCACTAGCACAATTCCCAGGAATGAATCCTATCAATGGATCCTAGCAGAGCCCAATTACACAAACCCAGTTGAGTATACTAATATATATTTTTAGTATAAAATAATAGAAATCATTCATGAGAATTACAAAAAATATAAATGATAGAATTAATTGTATAATTTAATATGGAAATAAAATTTCACAAATATCTATCATTTTCATATATAATTTTTAATGTTATTTCAAAAATTGTTGTTGATATGTATCAAATTTAGTAAATTTAAATGGTTGTTAAATTTTGATGACATCATAAACTTATTCAAGATATCATTTTCAATGTTTTCAGAATGTTAAAATGCACCTCTAGGATTAATGATGATTCACTAAGAGGGTTAAATCAGTGATCCAATTCCATTTTAATTTTACTTGATGAAATGTTAAAGTGAATATTGATCACTCTCCATCACACACACATTAAGAGAAAAGAAAATTTGCAAGTTTCACCTCTCAAAACGAGAAGACTAGTCCATGGCATGATCTGGATTTCCCAAATATCCAACGATCAACTAGTTTCAACATATAGGGACGAAAAACGATGTTTATATGTAAAATTTAATTTGAATATAATAATACTTATTACATAGAAATCAAATAGAAACCAAATCTAAGAATCTTCATCCATGACAATATGAAATCTATGTAAAAACTGAAATTAATAACACATAGTAAGTATAGGTACATTACACCTAAGATCTATTGAAACCTTTGGATCTTTGTCTGATGAGTTTTGTGAAGATAAAAAAATTGGAAAACCTAAGTATCCCACATCTATAGGTATCCATGTTATAATCTAAATAACTTTACATTTGATCAGGATTCATCTTTTCTCCATGGTATTCTAGTACCTCATATAAAAAAGAGGTGTTATATGTTCCCTAAAATATGAATGGATGTGATGAATGTAAATGTGAATGTGATGCATGAAATAAATATATAATAATAATATTATATATATATTGTGTACATTTTATATACATAAGCTGCATGCAAGAAATTTATGAATATACGATATATATATATGATATATATATATATGATATATATATATATGATATATATCTATATATATATTATTCATTTCATTAGAATGGTTTTATTATCAGTTATAATCCATCGTTAATGGATTAATTTATTTTCATATATTTTTTGAAATAAATTTAATAAATAAATACCCAAGGGGCAATAACACATGATATACATTATGAATTTGAGATAATTTAGCACTGTCATTATAAGAGGATAAGATCTTCCTCTGTTGTGTATGGTGGGTATTATAAGATCTTTATACCTCTTAAAACCCCATTATTCACATTTGAGAATGTTCTTACACCCATTCAGTTGTCAGGTATTCTCATGATGTGTCCATAGATCCATTGTTTGTTTTAATCCCTCAGAGTTAGTGAGTATTTATTCACTTCTCATGACCTTCCTCAAACATTCATTATAGAGGAAAATATAAACTATTTTTGTTCATGAATTCTAGGTACTTTTTTATATTATTATTTACATGTCATTATTCTTGAAGATGGAACTCTTGTATTTTGGTTGTCTTCCATTTTTTGTGATCTTATGATGTTCATATGAAACCCATCATTGGTATGATTTTGAAATAGTGGGTACCCCAGACCCAACAATATCGTAATTTTGATTACCATATCTTGTATACAGTTAGATATACATGATATATATATAACATTGTTGTGTATATATTTCTACATCCACTATTTAATGGTAATCTCAATAGATTAATTTTCATATCCAAATGTTATAGAATATCTCAGTCTATAATGAGTACCTCAAGATACTGTGACATCAATCTTAAAAAAATGTATAATGGTCTAAATACATCTTACTAACTGGACACAACAGATTTCTAACTATCAGGTGTTGAGGGATCATAATCATTGAGACATATTATCATGATGTTCACACTTGGTGATATCTAGTTGTGAGATCATAAGGACAGACCCACCAATTAGAACACACAATATTTTGGGTGTCATTGGTTTTTCATATCTATGAACATGTGTATTGGTCTCCAACTTGAGATCATTACCAGTGTGTTCCATTTGATCGCGTACTTTTATGCAAGGTGAAAACCATGATAATGAAATTGTGGTGAGGTAGCTTGTGTGCAGGGCATCATTAATGGTTTGACATTGTTTGAATGGTTAAGAAATGATTTTTCACTTCCATGTTAAGGGAGTGATATATCTCTGTCCTAGTGGATCAGGATGGTGTTTCTTTTATAAGCCTTTGTGAAAAGAAATGAAAGGTAAATCCATCCGAATATCACTATATAATAAAGAAATAAAATGGCAATGATATAAGTGTGGATCCCACATTACAAGATATTTAAAGACAAAAATACTATAGTACACATTACTTGTTCGTTGGTTGGTTGTCATTGCTATGAAAATATTTATCTCTTTGGGGATCTTGAAGGGTTTCTGGACATTGCTCTTGGTATGTTGATTTTTTTCACTTCTATCAAGATAAGGTCCTAGAGGGTCACACATAATATCATATTCATGAATCTACCCTATTCAGTTGAATAGGTATGTTGGACACGGTGGGACCTATTATGAGTTCTGAGTGTTGTCCAAGGTATTGATCACCAAAGAAATAAATAAATTCATCATTATTCGAGTTATGAATAATTGAGTTTAATTTATTTAATTTTATTTATATGTTATGTAAACACAAGAAAATATTAATCCAATGAATATTATTTTAATATTCATGGTTTGATTAATATTAAGTGGGAATGACGAGTTAAGTTAAATGAATCATATTTATCATGTAATATATTTGTAAATATATTACCGGAATGTGAAATAATAATAAATAATATTGATGCAGTTTAGTTAAACATAGTTATTTATTTAGTGTACATTAAATAAACGGGGGTCGGGAAACCCAACCAGGTATTTAGAACCTCCACTATAAATAGAGAGAAATGATCTATCCCAATGTACAATACAGTCATTTAGAATGAGAGCCTCTATCTCCTCCTACTATTTTGGTAGAGAGTGTCTCACTAAAGGGGTGATCCATGAATGCCTTCAAGAATCGAAGCCAGAGGATCGCGGTGATCGACATGAAATAAAAGATATCACCCGATCCCCCAGATAGCACCTGAAATTGGATGATTATTACTATCGTAGATTTTTGAAGCATGTTTGGATGATCTAGAAGGATCCTGTTATAGAACCTTCTATCAATGATCATCGGTGACGAGTTGCAGTTCAGCATGGATTCATATCTGTAAAGTTTTATTTACAATTTTAATTTTTTGTTGTTTTTAATTTATGCGAGATCCTTGCAACATACCGTGTATCGGATCATCTGTAGCAACAAGTTCCATCATCCCATAGATGAGTCGATTAAAATCCTCATCCCACCAGCTTCTGCTGTGGACCTTGGTACCTTCAATTGGTAATTGAGGGACATGTAAATTTTCTGGGCCAAATTAAAGATAATTTGAATTAAACAAGTATGAGCATTATTTAATTAAATTAAATGAATTAACTAATCAAAATACAGTAATTATTCTTTGATCACATGATTTAATTTTTCATTTCAACAATTGAATTAATTAATTAATTTAATATAAAACCAAAATTAAATTAACTTACAAATGTAGTAAAATTAATATTTTTAAATAAAAATTAATATATTAATTAATTTAATTTAATCATCAAATTAAACTAATTAATAATATTAATTTAACTTAAATATTATAATGAATTAATTTATTAATTTCATTTTTATTACTAAAATTGAATTAATTAAGGGATCGAATAGAATTAAATTATTTTAATTTCTTAATTCACATAATTTAATTAATACCATTATACTTATTTAATTCAATTTAATTTTTATTATGATTTATTTTTACCTGCCTACTAGTCTTATGCACTAAACCATGTATGTGTGGTTTTATTTAATTAATTATTTCAAAATATATATGATATTTGTAATTAATTAAATGATAGTTATCACATCATCTTTATTATTGGTTAATACTCCATCTTATGTACATTACACCCCTAGTCCCCCTCTCTTGCACGTGAGTATTTTTGTACATTGGACAAAGACATTGTGTGACATGGAACCCGCCAAGATTAGGTAGTGTGTGCTGAATAAGATGATGCATGATGTCATGTGGACTCTACCAATACAGGATAAAACTCCAAGACTTGATGTTGACCCCTCCAAGGTGATGTGATACTCTATGTAACACCCCAAGCTTGCACGGTACGTTTCTCTTTGAATAATACAGTAGTGTGTGTTGTACGCAACCTCAACTTCTAACACATCACAACCAATCAAACTAGGCGTTATGAATAGTAATACCCACTTTTTAAAATTATATTAATTATATCTTTTAAAATGGACTTCATTATTGAAATCGGAATATCAAAATTATCCTAGGATGATTTTTTGGTATTTTTCTAAGAACTTCCAATTTTTTGTGAATAGTGAAAAATATAAACTTCAATTAAAAACATGTTTTTAATGAAAATAATTTATAGTACTAAATTATACTATTAAGTTGTTTTAATGTATAAATATAATATATTATTAAAATTTAATCCAATTTTTTTCATTGTATGTAATTTAAAATTTAAACTAGACATAAACAAGTGTCAATCTTTTGATAGTTATTATTTCTTAAAAACACGCTTTTTGTTTTAACAGCAAGAATTAATATTAAATTAATTTCTCCCACTTCATTATTTTGAATTTAGGAAAATGGATTTCATATTTAGAATCATGAGATCCAAATTGTGTAAATAGGTATGTTTTATTTTTATACATTTTGAATAATTACTTCGGCAAATATTTTATTTACCTTGATTAAAGGGTAAAACGGGTAAATAATGGTAACAAATAATATAATAATAATACTAAATTACTCTAAAACGTGTCCTAAACCTATTGGGTGATACATGTATGACCATGGGCATCTTTGGGTCGATTTTGGGACCCCATGGAGCCACTTTTAAGTGATAATGACACTTTATATTAATTAAGTTCAAGTAAATACAGAAATGACAAAAGCATATATCTTCTAGAAAAAATTTTTTTACATAGGGTTATATAGGTTATATTTTCAACTATTAATATTCATTATAAATCTAAAACAATTTCCTATATAATGGTATTATATATATATTTTTTAGACATTTAATAATTAAATTTATTTATGACACAATAATGATGCAGTATTTTCCTTATTAATGAAAGAATCAAATTATTGGTATTATTAATGTTAAAATAAATATAATTTGAATGTTTTGATGACATAAACAAATTTTATTGGTTAATATTACCTTTTAGTATTAATTAAATGAATTATTTTTAATTAATAAATTTGTTAAGACTTTAACAAAAATCAATTATTAAATAGCGTCAAAATTTACCTAAAGAAGTTTTTAAAACTAATATTATATTATTAATTGATATTATTTTCCTAAAAATCTATGGCTTGGAAAAAGGACTTGTATAATAATATATGTATAATTAATGGACCACTTGGGGGTGTATTGGAAGTATATAGTATGTTTATTAACAATATAATATAAAAATACAAAGAGACATGGTAAATGTAAAACTATTTAACTAAGAGTTAAATCAAAAAGATAATGTTAATAAAGTGAAACAAACCAATCTAAACCATATTGTTTGAGTGGTTTTTGACCTATTCCCACATTAACCTTTATATAATCCACTTTATATCCATTAGAAACTGTATATGAATTTATTATAAATTAATATTTCTAGCTTTTCCAAAGGAGCCCCTCACCCATCTTATAAAAGGGCACTCCCCATTCTCTCTAATTCACACATTAAATTCCTTTTGGATTGACCAAAACCTGCCCAAATATTCTCTCAAATTCCCTCAAATAAACGTAGATTCCTTAGTTTGATCATAGAGCCAACATAAAGATCCCTTTTTAATAAATCAAAATGAAGAACCCGAAGAAGTGGTAATGTTTTCTCCACCCTCTTTCAAGTTCCATTCTTCTTCAACTTATTCTGTATTTGTTATTTCCATTATAAAATAGTAACTTAAGTATCTTCTATATAATTTTATGTTATTATAAATATGGTACAACCATATTCAGTGTTATATCCATCCTTTGAATGACATGTCACTATACGTGTGTACGTACAGCTTACCCTCTCAACGACGTGGTGTAATTGTTATTAAAAACATTATTATTTTGATGGTTATGATAATGATGTTTAATTTAAGTAGATATTAAATATAAAATTATAATGATTCTGTATATATGATATACCATCCAATTATATATTATATTAATATCAAAAGAATGATATTGTTTCTCGTGTGTACGTACAGACTACCGTCTCCACAAACATGATGAGATTTATTCCTCATCATATCCATTCAAGTATAATTATCATTTGATAATTAAAAATAATGATTAAGGACTTGATGTCATTCTGGATATGAATATTATACAACCTATCCATAATAAACAAGGCTTATTTAATAAAACAACTAAGTTAACACATGAAACGACGATAATACTAAGATATTATTAACAAAGCAATGTTAAAAGATCATATATGATATCATATTAATGTATTTGATTCTTGTTTAATTTGACAACAATTATTTCACCATTATATAGAAGTTTAAACTGCCCTCGACGAAGGAAAATTAGAAGGTAAGAGTTTATTTTACAATCTCTTCATTATTCGAGATTTTTTATATGTAATTATCAATTGGGACCTCCTTATCATCCACATACATGTTTCTTAAACATTTATTTCAAATAATTATTAATATTTTAAATAATATGGTTTAATGTAATCTATACCCTTGTTTTAATTTTTATAAGTTGTTTATAAAGAAATATTTTCGTCATTTTCCAAACAATGTCCTTTTTAATCTTTTTGACAGAATTAAGGTAAGAATATATTTTTTTAACTTATACGGAAGGTGCATCTATTTTCCATGGTTATAAAATCATCAAAGCTTCCCTTACAATCTTATAAGAATATTTTCAATGTAAATGTTTCATATTTTAATTATGTGACTCTTAAATGATTTTAAAAAAGAGATATTTCTCTCAAATAGTATTTTTTCCATCTATGTCAACATCATTTGATGGATTTTATGCTTATTTGAAGTTGATTTATTATGATACAAAACATCCATATTGTATTGAAGTTATTGTGATATTTTTGACTGTGTATGTGTTATTTTTATACCATTCATGGTTTATGGAGAATGTATTGACATTTACTATGCTAGTTTTAATATGAATGTTTATGTTATGTTTAAAACTGTTCATATGAGGAATGCATTGGACTTAATAAGTGACAGGTGGATCCTGCTATAGACCATCAAATCATCGGTAGGTCTCATGAGACAAACTAGTATTTTTGCACAAGGCCTTGACAAAATATTATTTGTAGTCTTGGCATAAGGCCTTGACTACGTGGTTATGATAGTCTGGCATTATTCATTGCATCATTATGAAAGTGGTTATTGATATTTCATGTGATTATTTGATTAGTAGAATATCCATGTGAATAAGTAAATATAATTATTTCATTTTATTTCTTCCATATTATGCTGAAATTAAAATTTAAAATTCTTTTGTTTTAGTTATACATTGCCTTAAATGTTTATTATTATTTATGAAATTTTCTTCTATATTGTTATCCTTACTAGGAATCTGAGCTCACCCTATTCTATGTTTCATTTTTCCCAGGATCTGAAGAAGTATTTTATGAATAACCTGGAGGGATTGAATGATTGGATATGAGTGCGGTCTATGGAGACAAGATGTTGTTGTAGTTTTTCATTTTATGATGCAATGTAAAATTTATGAATGTATTTAGTGATTCCAAGGATACTAAACTAATCAGTCTTTCCAGAATTGATCTTTATTGATCATGCCAATGTTATGTAATAATGCATCGACTCTAGGTAACTAGGGTCGGGCCGTTATAATTGGTATCAGATGGAGGTTTAGTATAGTACTTGGAAGCTAGATTTGGATAAATTCTGATTTGAGCTCATAGACCTAAGATTGATATTGAGGATTAGTATAGAAGAACTTCCTAGAATTTTGTAATTGTAGAGATTTTGTGAGTTTTCCGAGAAATACATCCTTGTCTAGATCTGAGCAGATAGAGTCGGCTCTAGTACAGATGTACCTAGGGGTAAAACCCAAAAAAAACCGCTTTGAGCTAGACTCGAACAGGAACTGGTGTAAGACAACAGGCCTTGATGCACTCTTGGTTACGACACTCCAAGATGATATTCTTATGATAATTCTTATTTTCATTACAAACCATTATGAAATCTTTATTAGTATATAATTCCTCAAAGAAAACATTTTTATGATTATGGATTATATCCATAAACATTTTAATTCATGTTAAGTGTTTTACATGTTTGGAATTATGTATTATGATTCATAAACTGATCTAGTTTATGCCATTATTTAGAAATAGAGACTAGTAAAATGAATGGAAACCATATCAATGCATGCAATCCATGTAGGGATTTCCCTCTTGCTCAAGATAATTATAGTAGAGATGGTGATGCAACTGGTGTTGATCAGCTAATCACCATGCTGGGACAACTCACCCAGGTTAGGAATAATAACCTTACCCATATGGAGCACCCATATCAATAGCATGGAGGATCAATGTTAGATATCTTCATGAGGCAACAACCACCAACATTAAATTTGAGTACAAATAAATTAGTAGGTGAGCAATGGATAAATTCCTTAGAGAAAATATTCCATGCCTTGGGGAGTAGTGAAAGGGAAAAATTTATCATGACAGTTTACTGACCCACTGGAGATACTGACCAATGGTGGTCATTGATTCAAAACAAAAAGGAGGATGATAAAGTATCAAATATGGAATTTATGGGGTTCAAAGATATTTTCTTAGAAAAATACATTCCTCGTGACCATCGAGCAGATATGGAAAGGCAATTTCTGAGTCTGAGACAAAAGGGGGATGATAATGTCGCAAAGTATGTGCCTAACATTACAAGGTTAGCAAGGCATGCAGTAGATTATATACGTAACCCAAGGAGTAATATTGTTCATTTATTTTATGGGTTAAAACCATTTCTCTATCAAGCATTAGTCTCACAATCCTTCTCTTCGTACGAAGATATTTTCTCATGTGCTATCTAGACAGAAAAGGAATCCTCTAAGTCTTATGACTTTAAGGACAAGAAAAAAGAAGAAGAGATTTATCGATCACTCTAGGAATGGAAATAAGGGGAATAAGTGAAATGCTGAATATCTATCCTGCAGTAAATGTGGGAAGAAACACCCTGGTACTTTCTTGAATGGAATGGGAGTCTGTTACAAGTGTGGTAAAAAGTCCACCAAGCTCATGAATGTAAGGGGAATAAAAAAGATTCTGATGTTCAATGCTACAATTGCTGGGAGATGGGACATTATGCATATGAATTTCATAATCATGAGGTTAACTTACCTCAGAAAAGGCTAAGGGATCAAATCCAAGCTTATTCTATCACTACTTCTGAGGTAAAATCTCTGAAAGACGTGGTGGAAGGTAATGTAATGGTTTCCTCATGTTTAGAAAATGCTTTATTTGATTCTATATCATTTCATTGTTTCATATCTTCCCAATTTTCTATGATAATTTGATATTTTCAATTTGATTTAACAAGGGATTAGTTAGTCAAAACTCCTAAGGGAAGTATCATTAAATCAATGT
This sequence comes from Viscum album, assembly GCA_963277665.1. NCBI lineage: Eukaryota > Viridiplantae > Streptophyta > Magnoliopsida > Santalales > Viscaceae > Viscum > Viscum album. The sequence continues at coordinate 1,016,094,865 of OY728153.1, read as the reverse complement.
TTTCTGAATCAGTCCCCAGTAGAGCACATAAATGTTCTTTATCTGCTGATCTCATCGTCATAACCATGATTGAATTTGATATAATCATCGGTATGGATTGGTTTTCAGACCAGGATGTGAATATTTTTTGTAAGAATAAGGAGGTTGCGATTTTTGATGATGATGATAAATAACACCTTATCTTTATAGCAGAATCGTCACCACCTGATTCTTATCTAAATCCACCCCTAGTAGCTCAACTAAATTCAAGGGAAGGAAAATAATTAAATAACTGTATGTGAGGAAATGAATATTCAAATAGAGGATTTACCTATTTTGAACGAATATGTAGATGTGTTTCCGAAAGATTTACCTAGACATCCTCTAGAACGAGAAATTGAGTTTTAAATTGATTTAATTCTTAGTTCAAGGCCTATATCAAAGACCCCTTAAAGAATGGCCACTGTGAAATTAGTTGAATTAATGAAAAAACTGGATGAATTGAGTAATAAGGGATTTATTTTCCCTAGTGTTTCTCCATGGTGAGCCCCTGTCCTTTTTGTTGAGAAGTATGATGTATCTATGAGGTTATGTATCGACTACAGGGAAATCAATGCTATAAAAATAAAGAACAATTTCCCCTACCTCGCATTGATGATTTATTTTACCATCTTCATGGAGATAAATACTTTTAAAAGATTGAACTTTGATCTGGATACCATTTGTTATGTGTAAAGAAGGAAGACATTCTGAAGACAACATTTTGAACGAGGTATAGGCATTACGAGTTTACTGTAATGCCTTTTGGTCTGACTAATGAACCATCTGTTTTCATGGATCTAATGAATAGAGTTTTCAAGGAATATCTCGATGATTTTGTAGTGGTATTTATTGATGATATCTTGGTATAATGCAAAATCTATGAAGATCATGAAAACCACTTGTGCGTTATCCTGAAGACTCTTTGAAGTCATGAATTATATGGGAAGTTTAGGAAGTGTGAATTCTGGATTCAGAAGATTTCTTTTCATAGCCATATTCTCTTTAAGGGTGGAATCTCTGTTGATCCTTCTATGACAGGATCATTCCATGAATGGCCAACACCAACGATTATAATCAAGGTACATAGTTTTATTGGTTTAGCAAGTTATTATCGAAGTTTCGTCCAGAATTTTTCCTGATTGGCTAACCCATTAATGAATATTACACATAAAGGGGTTAAATTTGATTGGAAAAAAGAGTTTGAAGAATATTATGAAGAAGTTAAAAGAATATTAGTCAATGCTCCTATATTGACTCTACCATCGGGGAATGATGGGTTCATTATTTTTAGTGATGCTTCAAAGAAAAGACTTGGTTGTGTCCTTATGCAGAATGATAGGGCTATCGCATATGCATCACGACTGATGAAAATTAATGAGAAAAACTATCATAATCATGATCTTGAGTTATCTTTAGTAATCATTACTTTGAAGATATGGAGACATTATCTATATGGTAAAAAATGTGAGATATATACCGATCACAAGAGTTTGAAGTATATTATCTCACAGAAAGTACTCAACATGAGGCAAAGGAGATGGCTTGGACTACTCAAGGATTATGATTGCATGATACAATACCACCCGGGGAAGGAAAATAAGGTGGCATAGGCTTTGAGTAGAAAGGATCATGGAGTTTTGAACAAGATGATAGTTGAAAAGGATCTTATTTTCATGGATCTAGTAAAGTTAGATATGGGAACAACCATGGAAGGTGAAACATCGATACTTTTTCAAATGTATTCCAAACCATCATTACTTGAAATGATAAAGTGTACTCAGACCGATGATGAAGAATTTCAAAAGAAGATTAAAGCTGTGAATGATGGGAGATTGAATGACTTTGTGTATGAAGATGGAATTTTGAAATTTGGGAAGAGACTTTGTGTTCCGGATGTACCTGATCTAAAAAGGGAATTTTTGGATGATGCTCATAGTTTAAATTTCTTTATACACCCTAGGAGAACCAAAATGTATAAAGATTTGAAGGAATATTTTTGGTGGGACAACATGAAGAGGGACATTTCTGATTTTGTGTCAGGATGTATGGTTTGACATCAAATGAAAGTAAGAAGGAAACAGCCTGGAATAGTCATGAAACCTCTTCCCATACTGGAGTGGAAATGAGATAATATTATGATGGACTTTGTCATCGGGCTACCAAAGACTCCTAGAAGGAATGATGCAATATGGGTCATTGTTGATCGTCCTACTAAGTCATCACATTTTCTTACTATAAGATAAGATCCACCACTTTAACGTCTAGAAGGACAATATATTAATGAATTTGATAGACATCATGGAGTACCCATATCGATTGTTTCTGATCATGATCCTTATTTCACATCAAGTTCTGGAAAATTCATCAGAAAAACCTAGATACTAAACATCATTTGAGCACTGCCTACCACCCCAAAACTGATGGACAATCAGAACGGACTATTCAAACCATAGAAAACATGTTGATATCTTGATCACTTTACTTTCAGGGTATATGGGATCAATATTTACCTCTGGTGGAATGTTCCTATAATAATATCTTTCATTCCAATATTCGGATAGCACTATATGAAGCGTTATATGGAAAGAGATGTCACACACCAACCTGTTGGGATGGTGTTGGTGAAAGAAAACTCGTAGGCCCCGAACTGGTGGAGGAAACAATGGAAAATGTGAAGGTGATCAGAAACAACATCAAAGAAGCCTGAAGTAGGAAGAAGAGCTATGATGATAACCGAAGGAAGGATTTGAAATTTCAGGTAGGAGATCATGTTTTCTTGAAGGTATCTCTATGGAATGTAGATATATGTTTCGGTAAGAAATGTAAATTAAGTCACAGGTACATAGGACCTTTCAAAATTCTAGAACTAATTGGGGTTGTAGCTTATCGTTTGGCAATGCTGCCAAATCTCTCCCAAGTTCACGCTGTGTTCCATGTATCACTGTTAAAAAAATTCATGCCTGACCCAATGCATAAACTCACCTATAAGGAATTAGAAATGGAACCAGATCTATATTATTGAGAATATCCCTTCAGGATTCTTGATACCAGAGAACAACTATTGAGAAACAGAACGACTCGTCTGTTAAAAGTTCTATGGAGAAACCATAAGATGGAAGAAGTAACATGGGAACACCAGGAACATATGATGAATAACCACCCAAGTCTTTTTATGCAGTAACATCCTAGAAATTTGGAGGAAAAAATTATTTGAAGGAGGGGAGAATGTAACACCCCAAGCATCCACAGTATGTTTCTCTCTGAATAATATAGTTGCATGTGTTGTACGCATCTTCGAGTTCTAACAAACCACAACCAATCAAACTAGCCATTATGAATAGTAATACACAAATTTTGAAATTATATAAATTTTATATATTAAAATGTACTTCATTTTTTGGATTTAGGATATCAAAATTAGCCTAGGATGATTTTTTGGAATTTTTCTGAGAACATTCAATTTTTTATGAATAGTGAAAAATATAAACTTTAATTAAAAACAAGTTTTTTAATCAAAATAATTTATAGTTATAAATTATACTATTTAGTGGTTTTAATGTATAATTAGAATATATTTTTACCATTTATCCAATTTAGTTCATTGGATGTAATTTCACATTAAACAAGAAACAAACAAGTGTCAATCTTTTGATAGTTATTATTTCTCAAAAACACGCTTTTTGTTTTAACAAAGGGAATTAATTTTAAATTAATTTCTGTCACTTCTATGGTTTCAATTTAGGAAATTGGATTTTATATTTAGAATTAGGATGCCAAAAATTTGTAAATAGGTAAATTGTTTTAGGTATTTTCAATAATTACTTCGGTAAATATTTTATTTACCATGATTAAAGGGTAAAACCAGTAAATAAGGGTAAAAACTAATATTATAATAATATTAAATTACCCTTAAACGTGTCCAAACCCAATTATATGATACATTTCCTACCATGGGAATGTTTGGGTCGATTTGGGGACCCCATGGAGCCACTTGTAAGTAATAATGACACTCTATATTAATTAAGTTTAAGTAAATACCAAAATGGTATAAGCATATATCTTATAGAAAAATGATTTTTACATAGGATTATATATGTTTTATTTTTTACTATAAATATAATTTATAAAGATAAAAATATTTCCTACATAATGGTATTTTATTTATAATTTTTATCTGTAGAATAATTAAATTTATTTATGACACAATAATGATGCAGTATTTTTCTTATTAATGAAAGAATCAAATAATTGGTATTATAAATATTAATGTAAATATACTTTGAATTTTTTGATGACATACACAAATTTTATTGGTTAATATGACATGTTAGGATTACTTAAATGAATTTTTTTTGAATTAATAATGTTTTTAAGACTTTATGAAAAATAAATGATTAAATAGTGTCAAAATTGACAAAAAGGTGTTTTTAAAACAAATATTATATTATTAATTGTTATGTTATTCCTAAAAAATATAATATTAGGCAAAAGGACTTATATAATTAAGTTTGTATCATTAATGGAACACATGGGGGTCTCTTGGAAGTATATAGTAAGTTTATTAACTATATAATATAAAAATACAAAGAGACATGGTCGATGTCAAACTATTTAACTAAGAATTAAATCAAAAAGATAAATCTAATATAGTGACCCAAACATATCTAAATCCTATTGGTTGAGTGTTTTGTGACCTATCCCCACCTTAACCATTAAATAATATACTTTGGAGCCATTATAAACTGATTATTAATTTATTATAAAATAATATTTCTAGCTTTTCCAAAGTTTCCCCTCACCCATCATATAAAAGGGAACTCCCCCTTCTTTCTAATTCACACCTTCAAAGCCTTTTGGAGCATCCAAATACTACCCAAATATTCTCTAAAATTCATTCAATTCAAACTATTGGCCTTAGTTGTTGTACCTCTCATACCCCTCGTGGTTTAATTTTCATGATCACAATCACTCTCATCTTTATCTAATCTTGTTTTAAGTGTTTTTGGATGATAGGCATGGTTTCAGGTGGCCAAGGAATTGGGCCAAGAAAGCAAGAAGCCAAAGTGGACTGATCTTCAGTCCACCGGCCAACTGGTGGCTTCACCACCGGCCAGCCGATGGACCCTGGGCAGAAGGGACACCCACTGCCTTCTCACCGGCCAACCGGTGTCTCAGCACGGGCCAGCCGGTGGGACCCAGACAGAAGGGTGAGCCACTGCCTCAGCACCGGCCAACCGGTGGCCTCAGCACCGGCTAGCCGGTGGCACCCAGCCAGAACAGTGTCAGCTACTGCCTCAGCACCGGCCAACCAGTGGTCTCCTCACCGGCCAGCCGGTGGCGCCTGGACAGAAGCCCTCCTCCATTTTGCAAGCACCGGCCAACCGGTGGCTCTGCACCGGTCAGCCGGTGGAGCCAGTCAAACTAGTCGTTGGGCCTTTGACCAGCCCTGTCCTCTTGCCTCCCAACGGCTCCGAAGGCCTCTCCAACGGCTCCGAAGCCTCCCAAAGGCCATTTGAGGGTTCCCCCTCTATAAATAAAGGACTAGTAAGCCCCAGAACATTGTCGGAACAATTACCAAGCCACGGAAGCCCACGGGACACATTTTTGATCATTTGGCGAACCTCCGGCGCATTCCCTCAAGGAACCCTCACTTGCTCCAACACATTTCCACATCCAAGGAGCACCACCAAAGAAGCTTGGGAGCGCTCTTCATTAACTCCATCAATCCTTCGGCGCCCAAGACTTCCCCATTACGGTTTTTCTTATTTTATCTATTTTGAGCTTCAATTTGGGTTTGTGCCTACAAACCCCATCTCTTTCTCTCATCCTCTCTTTTGGGTTCTCACACCACCTTCAAGGTGTGAAGAGGTTAGTCAAGACTTCCCTTTAAAAGGCTTGAGACATAGGTGAGCTAGCCTTCACCTGTAAGAAGGCTAGTGGGTTCTTGCTCAACCATTGAAAGCAAGTGGGTTTTTGCTCAACCATTTAAAAGCAAGCTGTAATAGGTTCTAGACTACCTGAAAAGTCTAGTGGGTTTCATGCTAAAACCATTAAAAAGCAAGTGGTAGTAAATATCTCAACGGTAGAGTTGGGAGCGGAGACGTAGGCTTGGGTTTAAGCCGAACTCCGTTATCAATTTTGTGTCTTACCTATTTTATTTCCGCTGCACTTTCAACTTTGATTTTAAATTGTTAATTAATTTTTAAAAGGCAATTCACCCCCCCTCTTGCCATCACCTTCCTTCTTTCTCCGCCCAACAATTGGTATCAGAGGCAAAATTTGAGTAATACCTTCACCTGTTTCAAATTTAAGATCCATTGTTATGGCTTCAACCTATTTTGCCCCCGAAGGCTATTCTTTGGGTCGTGCTCCATTCTTTGATGGAACCGACTATAACTATTGGAAAACCCGCATGACCACTTTTCTTAAAAGTATTGGTTATCCCATTTATAAAATTGTCATGCATGGTTACACTCTCTCTTCGCCCGATGAATCCAAATGGACCCAAGCTGATATTAAAAATTTCGAGCTTGATGGAAAAGCCATGAACTCTCTTCATTGCGGCCTTGATCATAATGAATTCAATCGGGTTTCCACATGCACCTCCTCACATGAAATCTGGAAACTTTTGGAGGTTACCCATGAGGGGACCAACAAAGTCAAGGATACTCGATTGGACATGTACCGTCAAGATTTTGAGTCTTTTTCCATGCATCCATCCGAATCTATTTCTAAAATTTTTACTCGGTTTACTGACGTTTGCAATGGTAGAAAATCTCTTGGAGATAATATTTCTACAGAAACAATGGTCAAGAAGATTCTATGGATCTTACCAAGCTCATGGGCACCGAAGGTCACGGCAATCCAAGAAGCGAATGACATCAAAAACATGTCAGTCAAAGAGCTCATCGGATCCCTCATGACCTATGAGATCACCATGAGGAGGCAAGCTGAAAAGGAAGGCAAACCGATCAAAGTTCCAAAGAACATCGCCTTCAAGGTTCAACAAGAAGAAAGCTCCTCCTCCTCATCGTCTTCCTCTTCAAGCGGCGATTCCGAAATGGAGAATCTTGCCCGCAAAATGCACAAGTTCATGAAGAAGCACAAGAAGAAGAAATCCCGCAAGGCTCAACCCAACGAAAAATCCGAGCCCAAGGTAACATGTTACGGGTGCGGCGAGAAAGGCCATTACAAGCCCGATTGTCCACTCAACAAGAAAAAGGCCAAGAAAAAGGAAAAGAAGAAGGCATTCAAGGCCACATGGAGTGATAGCTCCACATCCTCCTCCTCCTCCTCTTCAAGTGACAACGGTAACAAATGCCTAATGGCATTTCATGAGGTAACCTCTTCCGACTCCTCTTCCTCTTCTTCTTCAAATTCTTTCAATCATCTTTCCTATGAGGATCTCCAATATGCTAGAGATCAATTGGAGGAAGGTTTTCACGAACTTTCTTCCAAATTTGTTGCTTTAAAAAAGAATTTCAAAAAACTTTCTTCCGAAAAGGAACAACTTCTCAAAGAAAAGGAGGAGTTGTCCCTCAAGATTCAAAACCTTCCCGATGTTGATTCTATAGAATCAACAATAATGGATTTAAGGGAATCCCTTGCCAAGTTCACCCAAGGGGAACAAAATTTGACCAAACTCCTAGGTTCCCAACGCATATCTAGAACCACCGAAGGGCTTGGCTATTCCAAGCAAGCTTCCTCTTCCCATGCTCCAACTATTTTTGTAAGGGGGAGCTCCCAATATAAATTTTGAAACTATTGTAAAAAACCCAGGCACTTAATTTATGAGTGCAATTGCAAAAATGCCCGGTATGGTAGGCCCAAAACCATTTTCCTTAACGATGAATTTTATAGGAGAAGATCCGCCACTAGACAAGTGTGGATTGAAAAATCCCTTTTAACGAGTCTCACCGGACCAAAATTTGTCTCGGTTCCAAAATCCTCTCCCTGGTGATTTTTTGTTTTTATTTAGGGGGAGCCTTTTTGCGTTTTTTAATTCAAAACTTTCAATTCAATTCAAAACATTCAATTAAATTCAAAACTTTCAATTCAATTCAAAACTTTCAATTCAATTCAAAACTTTCAAATCAAAATTTTCATTTCAAAATTTTCGATTCAAAACTTTCAATTCAAAATTTACTTTCAAATCATTCAATTCAAATTTCAAATTTCAATTGTTTTAAAATCTCTATCTCGTTTTTCAACGTATCCCTCAATCAAGTTTTATGCCCCGTGATATTTTGATAATCACAAAGGGGGATAAATTCTTGGTTGATTGGGGGGAAAATCATTTAAAGCATGCCTCTCATTTCAGTCTTTCTACATTGTTTGTTTTGGTGATTGTGATCATCAAAATAGGGGGAGATTGTTGTACCTCTCGTACCCCTCGTGGTTTAATTTTCATGATCACAATCACTCTCATCTTTATCTAATCTTGTTTTAAGTGTTTTTGAATGATAGGCATGGTTTCAGGTGGCCAAGGAATTGGGCCAAGAAAGCAAGAAGCCAAAGTGCACTGATCTTCAGTCCCCCGGCCAACCGGTGGCTTCACCACCGGCCAGCCGATGGACCCTGGGTAGAAGGGACACCCACTGCCTTCTCACCGGCCAACCGGTGTCTCAGCACCGGCCAGCCGGTGGGACCCAGACAGAAGGGTGAGCCACTGCCTCAGCACCGGCCAACCGGTGGCCTCATCACCGGCCAGCCGGTGGCACCCAGCCAGAACAGTGTCAGCTACTACCTCAGCACCGGCCAACCGGTGGTCTCCTCACCGGCCAACCGGTGGTCTCCTCACCGGCCAGCCGGTGGCGCCTGGACAGAAGCCCTCCTCCATTTTGCAAGCACCGGCCAACCGGTGGCTCTGCACCGGTCAGCCGGTGGAGCCAGTCAAACTAGCCATTGGGCCTTTGACCAGCCCTGTCCTCTTGCCTCCCAACGGCTCCGAAGGCCTCTCCAACGGCTCCGAAGCCTCCCAAAGGCCATTTGAGGGTTCCCCCTCTATAAATAAAGGACTAGGAAGCCCCGGAACATTGTCGGAACAATTACCAATCCACGGAAGCCCACGGGACACATTTTTGATCATTTGGCGAACCTCCGGCGCATTCCCTCAAGGAACCCTCACTTGCTCCAACACATTTCCACATCCAAGGAGCACCACCAAAGAAGCTTGCGAGCGCTCTTCATCAACTCCATCAATCCTTTGGCGCCCAAGACTTCCCCATTACGGTTTTTCTTGTTTTATCTATTTTCAGCTTCAATTTGGGTTTGTGCCTACAAACCCCATCTCTTTCGCTCATCCTCTCTTTTGGGTTCTCACCCCACCTTCAAGGTGTGAAGAGGTTAGTCAAGCCTTCCCTTTAAAAGGCTTGAGACATAGGTGAGCTAGCCTTCACCTGTAAGAAGGCTAGTGGGTTCTTGCTCAACCATTGAAAGCAAGTGGGTTCTTGCTCAACCATTTAAAAGCAAGCTGTAATAGGTTCTAGACTACCTGAAAAGTCTAGTGGGTTTCTTGCTAAAACCATTAAAAAGCAAGCGGTAGTAAATCTCTCAACGGTTGAGTTGGGAGCGGAGACGTAGGCTTGGGTTTAAGCCGAACTCCGGTATCAATTTTGTGTCTTGCCTATTTTATTTCCGCTGCACTTTCAACTTTGATTTTAAATTGTTAATTAATTTTTAAAAGGCAATTCACCCCCCCTCTTGCCATCACCTTCCTTCTTTCTCCGCCCAACATTAGTTTTATTATAATTCCAACCTAAAGAGACCTTTTGATCAAATCAAAATGAAGAACCAGAAGAAGAGGTAATGTTTTCACCACCCTCTTTCAAGTTCATTTCTTCTTCAACTTCTTCTTTATTTGTTATTTCCATTATAAAATAATAAATCTAGTATATTCTATATATTATGATGTTATTATAAATATGGTACAACCATATTCAGTATTATATCCATCCTTTTAATGAAATTTCAACATACGTGCATACGTACGGCTTACGGTCTCCACGCCGTGGTGTAATTGTTATTCAAAAGATTTTTATTTGGATGGTATGATAATGATGTTTAATTGATGTTAATATTAAATATAACATTATAATTATTATTTATATATGATATACCTTCTAATTATATATTATTTTAATATCAAAAAATGATATTGTTTCTCGTGCATACGTACAGACTACCGTCTCCACGAATGCGATGAGATTCATTCCTCATCGTACCGATTCAAGTACAATTCTCATTTGATGATTACAAATAATTATTAAGGACATTATATCATTCAATATATGAATAATATACAACCTTTCCATAACAAACATGGCTTATGCAATAAAATATATAAGTTAACACCCTAAACGATGATAATACTAAGATATTATTACCACGACAATGTTAAAAGATCATATATGATATCATATTAAAATATATGATTATTGTATAATTTAATTACAATTATTTCACCATTATACAGGTGGTTAAGTTACACTCAACCAAGGAAAAGTACAAGTTAAGGGTTTATTTCCCAATCTCTTCATTATCCAAGGTTGTTTATATATAATTATCAACTGGGACCTATTTATCATCCATGTCCATGTTTCATAAAAATTTATTTCAAATCAGTCATACTATTTTATATAATATGGTTTAAATTAATTTTTACCCTTGTTTGACTTTTTATAAGATGTTTATAAAGGAATCTTTCCATTGTTTTCCAAACAAGGTCTTTTTTAACATTTTCGACAGAATTAAGGTAAGAATGTCTTTTTTTAACTTATACGATGGGTGAAGCTATTTTCCACCATTATAAAATAATCGAAGAATCCATTACAAGCTTATAAGAATATTTTGAAATTAAATGTTTCCTTTTTTAATTATGTGACTTTTTAATGATTAAAAAAAGAGATATTTCTCTCAAATAGTTCTGTTTTCATCTTTGTTAACATCCTTTGACGGATTTTAAGCTTATTTGAAGTTGATTTATTATGATACAAAACATCCATATTGTATTGAAGGTTTTGAGATATGTTTGACTATGGATGTGCTATTTTTATACCATTCATGGTTTATGGAGAAATTATTGACATTTCATATGCTTTTTTTAATACGAATGTTTATGTTATGTTTAAACCTATTCATATGAGGAATGCATTGGACTTAATAAGTGACATGTGGAGCCAGCAGTAGGTCCTCGATGCATCGGTAGGTCTCATGAGACAAACTAGTTTCCTAAAACAAGGCCTTGAAAAAATCTTAATTGTATTCTTGGAACAAGGCCTAGACTATGTGGTTATGATAGTCTGGAATTATGCATTCCATCAGTATGAAAGTTGTTATTGATATTGCATGTGATTATTCGATTAATAGAATATCCATGTGAATAAGTAAGTGGAATTATTTAATTTTATTTCTTCTATATTATGAAGATGTTCAAGTCTAAAATTCTTCTTTTTTATTTATACATTGCTTTAAATGTTTATTCTTATTTATGAAAGTTTCTGCTATATTGTTATCCTTACAGGGCATCTGAACTCACCCCTTTCTATGTTTTTTCCCAGGATGTGAAGAAGTATTTTATGAATGACCTACAGGGATAGAATGGGGGGATATGAGTGTGTTCTATGGAGACAAGATGTTGTTCTAGTTTTTCATTTTATGATGTAATGTAAACATTATGAATGTATCTAGTGATTCCAAGGCTACTAAACTAATCAGTCTTTCGAGACTTGATCTTTAGTGATCATGAAAATGTTATATAATAATGCACTGACTCTGGGTAACTAGGGTCGGGGCATTACACTCTTGACCAGAATTATACACACTAGATGGGGGTGAGCTGCATCAAGAGTCAAGCAAGAAACATGTATGATGCTCTTAGGTCAGTTTAGATTCTCATGATCAATCGAGTAATAGTTTACCTTTATGAATTTATTTATTATTTTATACATTGTATAATAGCATGATGATACATAAAATAATAAATAATAAAATTCATAAAGAGGTAATGAATATTTTGTTATTAATGATCAGTTGTGAACGTTACGACATAGATGAACAAGATTTATATAAATGGATTACATTTTTTGATAGAAAAATACAAAACCCTCAAAGAAATATTAAGTCATTACTGCCTTCCATCTTTCATGTTTAAAAAAACGGGTATTTGGGGTGTCGTTCGTGCCAAAGCTGAGGGTTCCTCTTACAATTGGGGTGTTTGTATGTGAGTGGTGGGTTGACATAACTAAAATTATAGTAAATATGTATCTAAAGATAGCTTGTTGTAATTTTAGAGACAAGTGTTGAGTAAAACAAGTTATGATTTTAGAATATGGGACTTCACTCAGTTGATCAAGGACCCACTAGTTATTATGGTTGGATAGCCAAACACCTACCTTGAACCATCTGAGTAATGGAGTAGCCAATGATTGTAGACTATGAGGAGAGGTTTAGGGATCCTTGGCACTAGAATACTCAAGAGGTATACTATTCCACTTATAGTATAAAGGGTTCCTACAATTCAATAATATAGTGGGATACATTTAATGATTAAATTAATTAGTAATGTCTAATTTAGTAATCAACAAAAAAGTACTAATATTATAAGGTTTTTTTGTAAAAAATTTAAAGTAATACCACAATAAAAATGGATATAAATATTGGACAAAGATAATTTTCCAAACTAGCATGAATTTCTAAGTGTAGTAAAGTCACTTGTGAACATTTTTAACATATTGGAAAATTAAGTTGTTGGTTTCCCTATACCTCTTAAGACACCTGAAGAAGTGTGGGTGATAAATTTCTTATAGGAGACTCATGTAGTGAGAATATGATAGTTCATTCATAATGATATCATCGATGACTGATGTTTTTTGTAGATACAACATCAAATCATGGATGATATCACATGTAGATTTTTCTCCAAGGAGTTTTCAAGGATAAAGTGAAACATGATTATAATGTAATGATTAAACTGGATTTGTGTAAATTGAAAGATGGATCAAAATCATTATAGGAATCCCATTCTTACACTCAATAACTCCAGTTTCGTTTTATGTTACAAAACAAATATGAGTGGAGTAAATACATCATTAACTATTAAAGTAAGCTTCACCAAGTAAATAAGAATATTAAATAAATTATGATCTTTTCTTCTTATGTAGATTAAATAGGAAGAAAAGTTGAAAAATACAATGGAAAGTTATGCTAATTTCTTCTTCATAATTTCCATAAAATAATAGTGGTAGGTTATTAAATAGGTAGTTATTTGCATCACATATTATGAAGTAAATTTATGGAAGTTTAAAGCATAGTGAAATGAATTGAGTAAGAAAGAATATTCTTCTTCTTCAGTGTATATTAATCATATAAAAGTATTGTTTCTAAAATACATATTAGGTATTAAATAAAATATATTCCACTCATGTGTATTAAAATATAGTAACCAAGTACATATAGAAACAATACAAGAATTAAGGTACATTCACTGAGTGGCTAAGAAAGGGAGATTCATATTTCAGTGGTGAGAAGTACATAACATCTATTTTCCAAGATAATCATTATAGTGTATCCATTATTGTGTATTACCAAAAAATTTGTCTCATGTGTCCTTTGGATATATGAATAGATTATTCCAAGTTTAGGAATTAATGTTGTTTGTGGTGTAATATATTTGACAAATAGTTCAGTGGTATTTGAATCATAGACAATAAGTGATGAATTTAAAATGTAAGACTTATTTAACCAGTTGTGGAAAGAAAATTATTTATCCTCAAAACTAAAATTGTACATCAAGTATATACCTAGTACGGTATTTAAGCTCAGTAAATATAAACACCTTGGTTATAATCAACTTATTTAGTTTGAAAAAAGAATCCTTTATAAATTAAGGTATGCCATAAGGCTTTTGGAATTAGTTCAACAAGAGAGCACAAATTATTCGAAGGGAAACCTATTGTTAAAGATAAGTTTTAAGATTCATTTAAGTTTTTAAGGAAAGTGATAGTGAAGTATACACATGTTCGAAAGATATGAGTTCCTTAGGATTGGAATGAAAAAGAATATCTTGAACAAAAATGCATCGATCATGATATTGTAGCCTAGAGTAATTACTAAACATGCATTAACTTTTCTACATCACGATATTGATTCTATTAACGCGGATCAATGATGAGTCTTACAATTTAACATTGATCAAAAAAATGTAGCATGAAGTAATTCCTAAACATACATTTTATACATCAAAATTGTGATGTAACTAGTATCAATATTTCAAGATGTGCTTTTCAAATAATAACGATACCCCATAATCATATTCCAACTAAAATTACAAATGGATATAATATGAGTTAAAGTATGATGGAAATATATTATCTAATAAGTCATGTTTTTACATTTAAAGAGTTTTTTAGGATATAAACAAACTTCCATTAGCTAAAAACATTGTGCATCTCATTAATTATCCTAACAGTTTTTTAGGATATTACATAAATCCTTATGATAGAAAAATGTAATCAAGTGATAAACTACATTTCTATAAAAGGGTGTACATCTCTACTTGAGATAGTGGGAAAGATAATGACTTGGGATTAGTAAATTGCATAGATGCACATATAATTGTCATAGGAACTAGTTCCACAAATTCATGCAGAAGATGTATGTTCCTTAGACACAAACAACATAAGATGGTTGAAACCATTTAGATGGTTTACTATTCACCGAGGACAGTGAGAATAATAATTTATACACGTAAGAAGCATATTGAAGTATGCTATGATTTACAAGACCAATTAAAATTCAATAATGGATTCTATGTATCAAAGTGAAAATGGGGATTATATATTGAATATTGTGGGGGTTATTCAAGTGAGTTGATACATGGGTGTAAAAATTGTGGTACCAATAAGGATTGATTGGAAATACCAAGTCGGTATGCCTAAATACATTAGAATTTTACATGTCATAGAAAACTTCTAAGAACAATTATAGGCCATTTTATGTCAAAATAAAATTTCATGGAAGGGTCCTATATGAAGCAACGAGAAAGGGATGATGAAACTATTGGATTCCAATAAGGGTTTCAGGTTACTTAAATCTAATTTAGGATTAAAGTAAGCAGCAAGGTGTTAGTGAGTTCATTTGGAATGAATATTTTTCATGTAAATAACAAAGTTTAGTGGGAGTTCCATTTTTTTCCAATTAAAATATGTTTGAAAACATATTGAGAATATATATTGGAGTTATAGTCATACACGACTAGGATAAAAGTAAATCTCTAGTGATTCACATAAAGTAGAAACCTAAGTTATAGGGAACATGATCTATAGAGTTAGATATAATGGTTTCTTGGACCAATTAAATCATAAATATAGTGACATTGTATTGAAATATAAAAGTTGGAAAAATTTGAGCGAATTTTTTTTTACCAATGTTATATGGAGTAATCCCTCTAGGTTGACATGTTCGGAACATGGGAAGAGATTAACATGGTGAGTTGATTCCCATTAGCTTTATTGATGGATTAAATATGTATTCCATGATATGTACAAGAAATTATATTTTAAAGATATACTTTATAGTATAAAAATATCAATTATATCAGGGAGTACTACAAGTGAATTAGTTAGAACAATTTATTTGTACTCTAGGAAGTAAAAAAGAAAAGTACCTAGTATGTAGAAAAGGGATAGTAGTTATGGTGGGACACGAAATAGTCTTTCTTAGATCAGAATGATATAATATTATTTTTAGTATAATATAATGAGTGATACATGTTAATAAGATCTATTGGTACCCACAACTAAAAACACTGAGTACCTTACAACTTCTGAGGTAGCTAAGAAGCAGTTAAATGCAACGGTTTGTTCCAGTTCTTGAAATCACACATAATATGTAAAGTACCATCATAATGTAATTTATTTTATTCTTACTAGAAAAGATTTTATGTTATGAAAATGGAAAAAATTGATACACTTGGTTATAACATATCGTTATAAGTTTTACTCAAGGATATGAGGTCACATATAGTAGAATAGTCATGTGGTGTAAACATGGAAGACCCAAGATCTAAAGTCTTTACTCAGTAGAAACATTATTTTTATCATGTGAGTATCTAAGAAGTTTGGTTAACATGTTTTCTCTAGTGTAAGTGGGAGTGTTTAAATAGAAGATTCCATAGACCTAACTATGGAGTACTTTTGGTTACTATATCACGTATAGAGTTAGATATACATAATGTATACTTACCATTATAGTGTAGATATTTCTACATCAACTATTTAATGGTAATTTCAATAGATTAATTGTCATATCAATAGGTATTAGAAGATCCCAAGATATAATGAGAACCTCAAGATACTATGACATTAATCATAAAGAATGGTCTTATGGTCTAGATATATCATACAAACTGGACAAAGTAGATATCTGACTATCAGGTAGTGGGGGCTCCTAAGCATTGAGACTTCTTCTAATAAAGTTCACACTTGCTTATCTGTAGTAAAGAGATCATGAGGATAGACCCACCAATAGGAACCCCACATGTTTTGGGTGTCATTGGTTGTTTCTATCTATGGACATGTGTATTGGTATCCTAACATGAGATCATTACCAGTGTGTTCCATTTGATCGCATAATTTGATGCATGGTGAAAACCATGATAATGATATTGTGTAAAGGTAACTTGTGTTGGGTGCTTCATTGGTGGTATAACATTGGTTGATTGGTCAAGAAAGGATTTTTCCCTTCCAATTCAATAAATTTATATATCTCAGACCTAGTTGACTTGGATAGTGCGGCCTTTATAAGTATTTGTCCAATGTAGTCAAAAGTCAAATCCATCCAGATAGATCAAAAAATTATAAGGAAATAATAGAGAGATGACACAAGTGTGTGACCTAATTTAATAGATATTTAAAGACAAAGATTTATAGTACATAATATGTGTTTGTAGTTTGGTTGTTATTGCTACAAAAATCCTTATCTCTTTCAGGGCCTTGAAGGGTTTCATGACTCCACTTTTGGTCTGTGAATTTTATTCACTACTATCAAGATGAGGTCCAAGAGGGTCAAACTAAAGAGGCCATCCAAGAATACATTAAATCATAAAAATAAGATGATTGTGATGATCATCAAGATATCAAAGATATCATCAGATCGCCGCAATATCACCTAGAATTTGATGATCGATGCTCTCGTGGATATTTTGAAGTATGTATATATGATCTAGAGGGGTCCTGATATGGATCCATCAAACAATGGTAACCGAAGATGAGTTGAAGTCAAGCATGGATTCCAACATGTAAAGGTATTTTTATAGATTTATTTCTTTACTCTTTTAATTTAAGCTAGATCCTTAGACCATACCAGGTCACATATCATCGGCAATGACAAGTTCTGTCCTCCCATCAATGATAAGTATAATTTTCATGTCTCATAGTCTTCCTCTATGAGCTCTGGTGCCTTTATATCAAATGGTTTTTCATTATAAATATTACATTTTTGATTCATTGGTTTTCAAAAAATAATGTAATACATCATTTTCATAAAACAAGAAATACAAAGAAAACCCTTACAAGACTTCAGTAAAGGTTAACTTGATTTAACCTTACACATGTGAGATGCATAAAGGTAATACCCTTACACACATTCTCTATGTTAGGTTAACTACTTTAGTACCTTTACGCAAATCATTTTTGTAAAGGTGGAACACTTATGTAATAGTACATCATGATAAATAAAGGTAATTTTTCCATTATCGTTATGTGATACCCTTATGTAGAAGGTCTGGATAAGGGTAACATCACTTATTACATTTAAGAAAATTAGTTGTGTAAAGGTAGTACCCTTATGAAAAGGGTTTTATATACAGTCTCTTAATTCCATACCCTTACACCTAACGGTATAAGTGGTGCTGTTTAAAGGATCTTGGTGCTTAACTTTACGCGGTGTGTGAGATTATCCGAATAACATTAACGCAAAAGTTTACTATGGGTAATACCTTTATGTGAGGGAAATTAACAAAGGTAATATATGTACAACCTTAAAAAAGTTTTAAAAACATTATTACCCTTAGGTAGGGAATCTGCATAAGGATAATAAAGAGATACACTTGTGCAAAATAGGGTTGTTATGTAAGGGTAAGTGGAAAAGTTTTAAAAAAATATTTTTTACATATTAAATGTCTTTATGTTTCATAAATTTTCAATAAATCTTGTTAAACTGTATTTTGGGAATATTCAATTTATAGATATTTCATTAATTAATTAATTTTAAATTTTTTATAATTAATTAAATAATTTTTTTTGAAATATTATTCCTTAATATTAATGGTTTATATTTTAAAATGCATTTTGAAAATTAAATAACATACCATATGATCTAGTAAAAAAATTTATAAATCAAAAAATTAATTTATAAAGTGTTCATAAATTTCAAAATAAATTATAACTAGATTATATAAGTATTTATAACATACATATTGAATTATAAAATGTTTATAATTCATGAAATATCTAATAAATTTCATTTAATATATAATATAACATTCATATTGAAATGAATATAAAATTTTTATATTCTTTCTAGAAAATGATCAGTTCCTTCCCAACACAACACTTTGCTGGTTTTTTTATTAAAAATCACTTGGATTAGGTATTGAAGGGTTCTTTGGAGTTATTGTTGTAGTTTTGTGGTAACAGGGTGGTTTATGGTTTAAAATAGGGGTTTACAATAAGTTGTTGGTTTATCGCTTGAGTGGCCACTCATTTGTGATTTGTATATGATTGAGGCACATAGTGTAAAATGGGTTTATGTAGTAATAATGGAATTTAAATCATAAGTTATTTGTTCCTGATGTGCCAAGTTTTTCAGGTGAATTTTTTGTTTCAGAGGTTTTACGACCTAAAGGTTAGTTTTATGGTGTAATTATTATATATGTGGATTTTATACTATAAATGTGGGTGTTATGCTGTAAATATGATGAGTTTAAATATGTTTATAACACTTATTTCCCCAAATTTTAGTTCATTTGGTTTTAATTATTTATCTCTATTTGTGGTGAAACCTATGCGATTTTGGGATACTTTCCAACCCATATTCCATCACCTAGATCCTTGGGTTCTGGTGGTTTCTGGTTGGTGATATGTGAAACTTTATTCTCCCTTTATCATTTTTTCCCTTGCATTATTCTTCTATGAATCTTCTATGGTGTGGTGGTTTTTATTTTTAGGTGGTTTGGGTTGTGTTATGATGATCCCTTAATGGGTTGTAGGACGATCCATAGTTTCCTTGTGCATTTTTGTTTGTGGGTTTTTTCTTCTTTTCATTATAGTGTATAGTGAGATCAGGACGATTCTTTTAGGTAGGGGATCCTCTTTTTCTCCCTTTTTAATTGTTTTTTACAAGATCTACGTGGTTTTTCATTCCTTTGAGTGGATAGTAAGGCTCGGTGTAATAAGATAATAAATTGGCATAATTAAAATTGTTTGGTGTGGGGAGATGTCACATGTTTTGATTGATTTGATATTTTTGTTGATGATATTATGTCATTTTGAGGCCATTCAAAAAAATAATGATTGTTGTAAGCCTTATTTTAACTGTGTATGAAATGATGTGATGGCCCTTTATATGTTATTGTGTGTTCAAACCTTGAATATAATTCTAAAGAATGTATATTTGGATAATAAACCAATTTTCCATGGAATCGAGTTTTTTTATAATACCCATGGTAAAAATTAACAAGTAATGTGATGAAATCACCTGAATATTTATGGAGGCTATAATGTGATGTTATTGTGTGAGGGTTAATTGTTGGGATTGCCTTGTGTTCTTTGGACTATTGTGATGTGACAGAGGTTCTCAGATGTGATGTCTGATGTGTGGGTCTGTGAGGGTTGGATAGATATCCTGGATGAGATTTCGATATATGTATGGTTTTGGCATGCAATGCGGTGTGTAGTGGTAGTGGTGCATGGTGGTTTTAGTTTTTTATGGTTGGGAAGAGTATTCGTTGTCCGGATATGGGTTGGTTGATGTGGAGTAGTGATGATGGAAGTTGTGGTGTTCTGGTGATGGATGTTGGTAATTGGTAGGTTTGTTGTGTGGTGGCTGTGTTAGTCTCCTAGTTAGTCATGGAATAATTTGAAATTATAAAACAAAAAATAGGCTAGTAAATAAATGACAGGGGGTGGAAATGGTTGTGTGTTAAATGGACATGTTAATTGAATGTTAAACGAATAGTTTTTGTATATATGAATGAATTATTTTAGTAATGAAAGTTAACAGAACATGTTATATATAGTGAACTTGTAAACAAAAGTGGAAATCCTTGTGTTTCTTGTGTGCTGATGGTGGTGTGTGTGTGTGTTTAATATAGTGGTGTAAGTGGTTGTGATGCTTGATGTGTGGTACAATGGTTGTGATGTGATGTGTGCTAGTTCAGTTAGTGTAAACCCATTGTTTGGTTATTTTTTGTTATCTATATATCATGTATTTTATGTTATTTATATATTCTTTCCACATGATATGGGTAACCTTACTAATGTTTATAGGTTCTTGGTTTTGGGTGTTTTCCCCAACATCTGGGATAATGGTGATATAGATTATTATTCTCTGCTCTTCCTTCGATAGTGATGTCCTAGGTGTATTTGAGAGATATGTGTTGTGATGTACCGGGTGTTTTTAGGTGATATGTGATGCTATGAGGGATTGATGTGATGTAATATGTGGTGGGTGTTATTTGTGGTAGGATAAAGGCACGAGGTTGATGTATTTGACATTCATGATACCCGACTAATCTAGTTATGGGACAATATAAGATGTCATGGACCAGATGTCTTTGAATTAGATGTGGTGTGGGGATGCATGGTGTTATCATAGGATGCTAGATCATGTGAGGGTGCGGTGGGAAGGGACACATCTAAAACCACATCAGAGATGGACCAAGGGTCCTTGAGTGAGATGTGAAGTGATGGGATGTGATGTGTAGGAAAGGGTTGGAAGAACATGACATTCGATGTTAGGTCATTAGAGTAAACAATTAGAGGGGAAGTGGTAACTGGGTGCCTTTATTTATTATAATCTTTATGTTATATTATTATATTGGATGTGTGATTTGGTGTGCAATCCAAGGTGAATTTTGGTTCTAGTTAGTGGACATGTTTAGGTTTTTTTTGTGTTGTTGTTAATTCATTAGAAATTTATAATTCTCTTTTCACATGTTTACTTGAGACATTGGTTATATCCCTACTAATTATACATGTTATGTTCACCCAATGTATTTAAACATTTTACTAGGATTCCATGATATTTTGGACCGAGATGGACATTTCTAGCTTAGGATAGAAGCTACTGTTGAGTTGGAATCATATGACTTGTCGTTTTGTATATATACTAGATAATTTTTTTATATTGGTTTATTTATGTTCATGAATTATGGGATGGTTTTGGGTTTACTTTTATATTATTTGTTGGAATTTTATGGTGGTTTTTTATCCTATCTTCTGTTCATGTTTTATATTATAGGGTAATTCCTACCATTTAAGTGATTTTTATACACTCGATGTTAGTCTCCAACCCAAGGACTATGGGAGGTGGGACAAGTGGGGTTTACTATCTATCTTAATTTATTAAGGAATCTTTAGAAGGAGGGGTCATTATAGAGTGGTATCAGAGGACTTTGGTTGCGAGATAGGATGCATTTTTTATTTAGACGCATTATGCTTTGCATGGACTGATAGGGAAATAATGCTAGTTGACCTTGGTGTGTGATATAGGCCAGGGATGCCAGCTAGGACATAAGAATTTATATCTTCCTATGATCCATTACATATACTCTAATCTTATCAAATTACTACATGAGGTAGACATGTTTTCAAGGGGGAGACCCAGGGTAGGTACATGAATCATGAATAACATTGTTTTTGTTGAGTTGTGTAATCTTGGGAAAGTTAAAATGAAATAATTAAATAAAATTTTGATAAAATTCAATGCTACCAGGTATAATTTGTTCTCTAGACTTTTTAGGAATGGATCATGTTCATCATTTATGAGTTTCTCAGACAGCTGATGTTTAGTAGGATAATCTAAATTTTCATCAAAGGATTAACCTGACAGAAGAGGATGAGGTTTTGTAGTGGTATTTCCATTCCTTTAAGGGGTATATTTTTAAAAATTATGAGGGGAGTGTCTCAGATATTGAGACAGATCCCTATTTGAAGTATCTCAATATCACTTTCAGGATCATATACATAATGGCTATGATTTAGGTGTCATTGGAAGTTAGTTAGTTTCAGAGAGTTTCATGTCAGTTGTGGACGTTTTTTCTTAGTGACTATAAGGATTCAAATGTGTTGTGGTTTTATTTTTTGAGGGAATTCAAAGCTGATTTCCTTTTATTTATGATGAGGGAAGCCAAGAGGTAGGAGCTAATCTACCTTCTTCCGGGGGTCTTGAGTGTGCATGTGTTATAGATCATATCCAAGGACCTCATGTACATTACTCCATATATTTTTCTTGAGGTTGATTATAGGGCATGATACCTAAAATAGGATTTATGCCCAATGATTAGGTATGCAGTCACTCCATTTATGATCCCTGCTTATCTAGAGGTGAAAAAAGGTGGATTTTATTGACCAAATTATTTCCTTGGGAGTTGATCATTGAGAGGGTGGAAATTAGGGTATCTCTACGAGTAGGACTTTATTTTGTGGGCCACATGTGTCCCGGAAACCTGTGTTTTGACCAGTGTGGAACCAAACAAGAGCAGATATCTTCCAATACATTTGGGGTGGGTGGCTTCTGAGAACCTAATATGAGATTCTTATTTTAGTGCTATGTCTACAGAGGACATGGAAACTACTTGGATCAGTGAACAGCTTCTTGGGGTGAGTTTCAAGATGGTGTCCAGGCCCCTTTTCGATAGTAGCAACCATTTCCTCTATAGAAGCTTTAGTGGTAGAAACAACTGAAACTTGTTCAGCAGCTGAGGGAAGATGGTATTGGTTGTGGGAATCCATTTGATATCCCTCTTCCATATATACCTAGTCCAATGTGTTTAAATGTAGGAATAAAATAGATAGCATGAGGATCTTGGTGCGGTCAGATGCATGTGCTAGAGGAAACATTGATAATAGATCTAGGAGTTGTTCAAGGTATAATCAATTTATCATCCACCCTTGTTTGTTTTTGTTTTATTTAGTATCCCCATATTCCTTTATTTCTCCAACTTTTATTATTTCATTGATATTGAAAATAGAAAGGCTTCTAGTACCCCTGGTGTTATTTATGCTAGTTGGAGGCCAGACTACATAGTTTAATGTGTGTCAGGGATGTGGACTAGTGAAGGGGCATCACCAATCAATGGGAGATTTATTCTAGTTCTAGATAATACGAAATAATGTTATCCTTAGCATGAATTGGATATATATTGTGCATTTAATCATAAATTTATTCCATGAGATATTTTTTATTGATGTGTAGGGTCTGTGAGTGGTGTTCATTAGAAAGCATGTTTATTAGATGGGTGGCTGGAAAATAGATCCGATTTTGTCTCAGCTGGAACATTTGTCTATACAATCTCAGGTTTATGGTGTTCCTAAGGCTATGGAGGAGTTCGTATATTTTTTCTTGGAATATGTTATGACACTTACCCCTCGATGAGATTTCTTTTTTGGGATAGAGTTGTAGCCGGGAACATCTCTAATTTTAATGGATCCCTATCGGATACACCTATAGAGTTACATGAGTTGAGATCATAGATGGACGATATTATATATAGGTGTTTCATCTGACCATGTCTTTCTCTTTAGGGTGATATAGTGTTTTTTATCAAGAATGTGGGTGATGTATTGAGGTTTTTTATAGACTAAAAGTGTTTTAATATAGTAATGGTTATGAATGTTTACCCTCTTCTGAGGATCGATGATCTGTTCGACCAATTGGGAGGAGCTATTTAGTTTTTGAAGATCGATCTGTGATCTAGATATCACTAATTGAGGGTGATGAATGAGTATATCCCATGTACTTCCTTCAAAAGTAGATATGGGAACATTGACATTATAATCATGCCATTTATTGTTAAAAATATTCCATCTATGTTCATGGGCCATATGAACTCCATGTTCTGGGAGTTCCTAGATTGTCTCCTCACTGTATTTGTTGATGAAATCGTACTTTATTTGATGTCAGAGGAGGTTCACACTGAGAATATCAACATTATTTTGAAGGTTTTTCAGCACCACCAGCTCTATGGAAACTTATCCAAGTGTAAGTTCTTGATGTGGGAGGTGCATTTCCTTTGATTTGTGGTGTCTTGACTGGGTGTTCCATTAGACCTGTTAAAGATCGATGTAGTTTTTCCAGTGGAAGAACCTAGGAACATGGTATTGGTTCATAGTGTACTGGGTTCACAAGCGATTATTGGTGGCTTTACCTAATTTATCTTGAGTAAAAGAACTTTTAATAGCATTGAACTAGAAGGTACCACCTTCTGTGTGGACTATCCAATGTTATAAATCATTCAGTTATTTGAAATAGAAGTTGGTTTGTGCTCCAATTATTCTGGTTCCTAAGGAGGGTGTGTTGTTTGAGGTTTTCTATGACACTTCTCATTTAGGATTGGAATGCATGTTGATGCAACGGAAAGTGATGATATCATATAGTTCTTTATAGTTATGTCCCCATGAGTGTTAATATTCCACCTAGGATATGGAGTTTTCAATAGTTATTTTTTTTGCTAATGTTGTGGCGGAATTACCTCATTGAAAGTGCTTTTGGGTTTTCATAGACCACAATATCCTAAAATGTGTTTTCTCTCAGTGGGATCTAAATATATTCAAGAAGAGGATTATGGAGTTTCTTCACGATTAATATTTTTAGATATCTTAGACCCAAGGGAATTGGAATGTTTTTGTTGATGAATTGAGTCGGAAGATCTATGAAAATGTGGTTTGGGGGTCAACAGACATTCAGAAACGAATAGAAAGGTGTGCAATAATGCATCTTGATGTCAGAGATATAAGTGGTCATGGATGCCATTATCATATGGTTGTTGAGTCATCCTTGATGTGTTAGGTGGATGAGTCTCAGTTGAAAGACTCAATGTAATAGGTGATGTGTAATCATGTTTTTCATGGTAATACTTTTGAGGGATGGTCGGATGATGGTCAGAATTGGGTGTTGTTCTTGGGGATGTTGTTCATTGCAGAGGCATTATGTGAGGGAGTTCTCTGTTAGTTTCATATATTATATTTGGTGGTATATTCTAGAGTGACCAAGATGTATCATTTCTTGAAGAGGAAGCTTTGGTGTGTAGGGAAAATGGTCAATGGAAAAGTTAATGGTGAGGTGTCAAATTTTTCAATAGGTGATAGTAGATCACTATTTTATAATAGGTTTTTTGAATTTTTTAGATGTTCTACAGTATAAATCAGAAGATGTATGGGTAGATTTATCACTGTATTACCCTGAGCTTAGGGAGGTTGTGATGTAGTCTCGATTTTAGTGGACTGGTTGAATTTGTCAACTTTACTTTTAGAAAACTATGAGTTGAGTGTATTGGATTTTTTGGCAAGGAAGTATATGGATGATGTGGTTTTGATTCATGGAGAATAGAGGTCCATCATCTCTAATGAGGATCAGCATTATACCTTATGATTCTAGAGAGTATTTTAACTTGATTTTGGCTCCCATTTGCGACTTATCAATGATTTCAAACTTCAAACAAATTGGTAGATGAAGCAGACCATCCCGATGCTGGAGGATATATTACGAGCATGCATCGTGGACATTGGTGGATCAGGGGTAAGACACTAGCCTTTTTTCATGTTTTCATATAAAAGCATATATCACTTATCCATTGGCATGGCCCCATTTGAGGCATTTTATAAGAGGTATATTGTTTTTCATTGTGATGGATAGTGGTTGGGGAGTAAATAGTTATTTATCTTATTTTAGTAAAGAGAATAAATGAGAAAAACTAGTCAGTCTGAGAGAGGATGAGGGTGGTGAAAGACCGCAAGAAGGCCTTTGTTAATCATAAGTGGAGGCCCTTAGAGGTCTAGGATGGATACCATGTGTTCTAGAGAGTCTCCCCTTGATTAATGCAGTGGATTTTTGATGAGTAGAGTATGTTTTCTCACAAATATTTTAGGAATGATTAGGTATTGAGGAGAGTTAAAGAGGCGGGGTATCGATTGGCATTATCACTATGTCCATAAATGATCCATAATGTCATTTATGTGTCATAGTTTCATATATATCCTTATGATGAATCCCATATCATTGACTGGGGAGAGTGAGTTTTCAAGGATTAAGTGTCATTTGTGGAGCGGCCAGTATTGACCAAGGATCGTTGAAAGGAGGTTGTTCATGGATGAACCATTCCCTTGGTTCATATGTTTTGGACTCATGGTGGCATGTAGAAGATTAATTGAGAGTGAGGGACATAGATGTGTTCCTAATACCCAGATCTATTTTGGGTTTTTCCTTTCACAGATTTTTTTGATGATATGATTCTTGGATATTTCTATTTTATGAGATGTGTTGTTTCAATTTATGTGTAATTAGTGATATATGACAAGGATTCTAGTATATAAAAAAAGAGAAAACCAAATTCCTAATAGAGATGCATTATAATTGGGCATGACTGAAACTATATGGGTGGGTCAGTATCACTAACACATGACTATCATGGGGTGTGGAAAAAACAAATATAACCTAAGTTAAAATATATTATATTCAGTTACATAGGTTGTCTCTAGAGAGGAGTGCTCAACAACAGTTTTTGTCACTTAAAATAAGAAAAGAAGTGATGTTCTTTTTGAAATTTTCTGATTTGGAAAATACAAGTAAGAAACTAAATAATATAAAGCAATTAAGTGAATGTTTTAAAACAAATTGACAAATGATATGACTTAAATCAGTGATATGAAATGGTGATTAGTTTAGGGTCAGTTTTCTGATTGTAATTATATCACAATTCACTTTACCCAATTCTCTTCTACTAAGTCGTTAAGAGTGAGAATACACAATCATTTATCCTCACTCCCTTGGTAAAATAATAATGTGGGAATAAATATTACTAAAACCTCATATTGGCCTACACTTCTTAAAATCTATAATAGATTTTAATCGAATACCCCAAATTATCTTACACAATTCCCAATTAGGTCTTGTTCATCCCAAGCAATCATGAACATTTACTACTCCTCCCACATGTATCAGTGATCACCATATACTTCACCATTAAGTTATTTTCTATCCTATCATATGTAAACCTAATCATAGTGGAGGGAGGTACTTATCATTGACCAAATAAAAATAAAAATTGAATCCAAAATCTGATACAATCGTATATGATAATAAAAACTGTTATAAGAAATTTAAACTGATTTACAAAATAGAAAAGAGGATTTTAAGACATTAAATTCAAGAACTCAAGAATTAAAAAAGGGTAAATCATCCCCACTCAAATCACTAATAAGATCTACCCCACCATGGTAGGGTAACCGAATTGAAGTGGGAAGATGAATTCATTACAAACCTAAGAAGACCAAAATAACAAAAAGTAAGAACAAAAATTTTGATAATCCAGAATCTATCCTCTAGATGTTTTCCTCTTTTATGTCCACCATCAATCTGAACCAAGCCAATATTTATTCTTATAAGATATTGGAAATTTATATTTTGGTCGTACATAAAATATCAAATCTTTTGGATAGGTTTAAAGGATGATATTGCTCTATTAGTGAGTTTAACATCTTCTGACTGCCAAACATTGTTTCACCCATAATACATGGATGCACCAAAATGATGCCTTGATAAAATTATTATTTTCTGAGATTTAATGTGAACCATCCCTTGAAGGGTCTCTATCGAAAACAGCTTTAATCACCTCAATTGAAGTTTTGTTGAATGATATATTACAAATTTAATGTAGTGCAGTCCATTCTGCCAGCCAAACTGATTTCTCCATTTGATTGATTTTTCTATACCATTGGGTTTCGAATTGGGTCTTAGTCCAGAATACAAAACTGAAGCCCATGAGCATATGAAGCCTACAAAAAAATTTTCACTTCAATTGGGTAAATTATATAAAAGTTATTTCTGAAAAACAAATTCTCCAAAAAACTATCAATTTTACAGAATTACCCCATTTTCACATTTAACCCCAAAATACACAAAAAACACATAAATGATGCAAATATACTCAAATTGGATAATTTGGAGGGATTAAATCATTGGATAATATATTAATAATAATGAAAATATTAACTCTATCAATTCCCCCACACTTTCCACATGGAATCCTGGACAAGTCAGAATTAAAATAAAAATAAATTAAATTCAAAACACATATCCATGAGATCCACCAATTTGAAAACAAGAAACAAAATATATCATTCCTCCTAAAAACTATTACTTCTAGTTCATAATTTCATATCATTAAATATATTTCAACTTCATTTCTCCTCCCATGAACACAAAGAACATACCTAACATTAATTATCTCTCATCACACAAATTTCAATTTTTTAACAATGTATTTCTCATCAAAACTCATACAAAGATCTCCATAGGCTTGATAAATTCCTACATATCCACCTGATTGAGTCAAAGAAGTTTTTTTATCATGAGGACTTCCCTTGATTGTTCTGTGGATTTATGTTGGTAGGTTTTGATGTGATAATTTTGAGGCTAAATGAAGAGTTCTTGGCACTTTTTGAATCAAAATTGCATAACTCTAATTTTTACACAAGTATGGTCTCCTCTTCACTGCCCTTAGTAGAAAATCGCCTTCATTGTCATGAAATTTCAAGGAATGTTCACAATGTTCATCATTTCAGTAGAAAAAAATTTAATCTTCTCAAACATAATATTTCATGAAAGCTCTAAAAAAGGCACAACTTTTTTCTCTATTCGAAGCACTAGAAAGGCACAACATCTCTTGTCATGAAAGCTCTAGAAAAGGCACAACTTCTAGCAGAATGATTTTTTTTGCAGAAATAACATCTATCCAACATTTTATTTTCACCCAAAGTATCCCCAAATAAGGTATCACAATACAAGACATCTTCCCCCACACATAAGTTCAACTAGATCATGCAAGTTTACTTCAAGAGTAGGTTGGATAAGGAAAATTGGCTTGTAATGTGGCTATCCTAATATGTTGTTCATGGATTCTAAGGGCCACAAGGATTAAATGTTCAGGGTGGGGCATAATAAATAGGATTTTATTGAATAGAGGGATTCAAAACAAAATAAATTTCTCAATCATTTAAAACACATGTACCTAAAACCCTCCAGTTTTGATATGAATAAATCAAATTCTGGTTAAATCAAGAATTGTTTGGTTCTCTCAAAAAGTGAGGTGAATTTAAATAATATGAAAACAATAGGTTCAAAAGCCACATGAGAATGTGATTTCAAATATAAAGACAGTGATATGTGGCATTTTATTTAATAATTAGATTACTTTTCATTAAATTCACAAGGAATTTAACTTGAAACAAAGTCATTTTCACCCTTTATTTAATCTCAGTTTCATGGAATAAACTATTTCATCAGTGGAAATGGATTTCAAAAGTGTCAAAGATAATAATTTCAGATCAAAAGTTTTATAAACACACAAAATTTGAAACACACACACTTTTTTACAAATAAAAATCCTAAACTACAAAGGTTCCCTCCCCCACACCGAAATGATGTAGTGTCCGCAATTCATTCAAATGGATTTAACATTAAAAGATTATTTCAAATTGAATCATAGAAATAAATAAAATATAATGGAGAGGTATGACCTGGTAGAGTTTATTGATAAATAGTTTGTAGGAGTGTGATCTCCTCCATTGGATCTGATGGCATGGTCCCCAAGAATTTCTTCAGGCTATGACCATTCACAGTGAATGGCTACTTCTCTACATCATTCACAATCTACATAGCACCAAAAGGATATACATGAGTAAAAATAAATGGAACTTCCCATATGGAATGATTTTCACCTGGCATCAGCTCGATTCATGAATTTAACAACAGTACTTTGTCACCGGTATGGAAGTCTTTTTGTTGGATCATTTTGTCAGGATCCACTCGTGTTCCCTCTTGGTAAATACTATAATTTTCAAATGATTCTCTTCTAATTTTTTCAGATCATGTAACTAAAATCTTGTCTCTTTCTCAAAAATTTCAAGATCTAGAATCATATTCCTCACAGCCCAGTATTCCTTATGTTCAAATTTCATAGGTAGATGACAACTTTTCCCATAAATCATCCTATATAGACTCATTCCAATTGGGATTTTATAGGCTGTCATATAATCCCTCAATGTGTCTTCTATCCTTTTGCTCCAATCCTTCCTATTTGGATTAACAGTCTTTTCAAAAATTCTTTTTATTTTCCTACTGGACACTTCAGCTTGTCCATCAGTCTGTGGATGACAGGGAGTTGATGTTTTATGATACACCCCTTACTTTTTCAACAAAGACTCCATTATAATACTACAAAAGTGTGTCCCTTGATCACTCATGATGGCTCTCAAAGCTCTAAACCTACAAAATATGTTAGCCCTCTCAAAATCACAAACAACATTAGCATTGTCATTCTTGGCGGCTTTTGATTCTACCCATTTGGGAACATAATTAACAACAAGAAGAATATAAAAATTTCCAAATGAAATTGGGAAGGTACCCATTAAATCTATCCCCAAACATAAAAAATTTCAAAAATAAATTAACCGGCTTTTGAGGCATTTCTTGTCTCTTTGAAATATTTCTTGTAAATTGACATTTTTCACACCGTTGGCAATATTCTTGAGAATCTTTGGAAAGTTTTAGCCAATAAATTATAGATTCTTAAACCTTTCTTTATATAATTTGAGGTCCAAAGTGGAATAAACATGTTAATGTTTGAAAAAACTTAAATAATGTTTCAATTTCATTTTTAGGAAGACATCGTTTGAACATTTGTCCATTGCAAACATTCCAAATAAACAGATCATCCCAGATGTAATATCTAGAGTCATCTATAAATTTGTCAATTTGGGGAGAATTTAAATGAGATGGTACCTGAGATGTTACCAAATAATTGACCATGTCAGCATACCAAGGTACTTATCCTTCAATCAAGTACAACTTCTCTCCTAGAAGGTGATCATTTAGTGGTTCAGTGTCTTGAATTTCCACTTCAGCAGTATTGGTTAGTCTATATAAGTGATCAGACACTTGGTTCTTAGCTCCCTTATTATCATTGATTTCTATGTTGAACTCTTGCTGTAATTGCATCCATCTCACCATCCTTGGTTTTGCTTCAGCCTTCTTCATAAAGTACCTAAGTGTTGCGTGATCAGAAAACACAATGACTTTAGTTCTAAGAAGATATGATCTAAATCTTTCTAAAGAAAAACAACTGCTAAAAACTCATTTTCTTTTGTTGTGTAGCAAAATTGGGCACATCTAAGGTTTTTGAGACATATAAAATGACTTATGGAATGCCCTCAGTTCTTTGAGAATGGGCTGCTCCAACTGATTGGTTTGAAGCATCACAAAGTAGCTCGAAGGGTACTTCCAAATTGGGTAGCTTCATTACTGGTGGTCTAATCAATATTTTTTTCAAATCATCAAAGTCTTCCCTATATAAAACATATAAATTGAAATCAGAATCTTTCAAAAGTAATATATAGAGAAGGAGATAAATATTACAGAAATCTATGATCAAAATCCTGTAGAATCCTACATGTCCTAAAAATGAACTATCATGTTTGACACATGTTGGGTAAGGAAAAGTATTTATCACTTCAGGTTCTGATTTATCAACTCCAATGCCTTTATTTGAAACTACATTACCAAGGAAAACTCCTCTCTCAACCATAAAATGATACTTTTCAAAATTCAAAACAATGTTTTTTTCAAGGCATGTTTTTAAATATTTTTCCAGATTTTTCAAACAATGGTCAAAATAATTTCAAAAAATTGTGATACAATCCAAGAAAACCTACAATAAATCTTCAATTTCATCAGATATTATACTTAACATGAACCTCTAGAATTTACAAGGAGCATTACACAATCTAAATGGAATCATTTTGTATGAAAAAGTACCGAAAGGACAAGTAAATGTAGTCTTCTTTTGATCCTTAAGAGCGATGTGTACCTAAAAATCACCGGAAAATCCATCCCAAAAAAATAATGAGTCCTCCCTTATAATCTCTCTATCATCTAGTCAATGAAAGGTATAGTTAAATGATCTTTTCAAGTGACATGATTTAACTTCTTAAAATCGATGTACACTCTCCAGCAACTATGAATTCTCACAGGGATTAATTCATTATTTTAATTCCTCGGAATGGTTAGGCTGGATTTAATTAGGAATACATGGATGGGGAAACCCATTTTGGATCTATTATGGGATAGATGATCCCAGATTCTAACATCTTCTCAATCTCTTTTTTCAAAACCTCCCTCAGGGTGGGGTTCATCCTCTTTGGGGTTGTCTGAAAGGTTTGGAATCTCCCTCAAGAAAAATTCTATATGAAATATTTTTTAGGGTTTATTATAGGGATATCACCTAAGATTCACCCTATTTCTTGGAAATTCTCTCTCAAAATCTCAGTCAATGTTTCTTGAGTTTCAGATATATTATTAGTAATTATTACTAGTAATCATTCTCCCTCCATAAGGTAAATATATTTTAAATCATTGGAGATTGGTTTTAATTCTAGATAAGGAGGATGCTCAAGGAATTAAACTAAATTAAGGTTACCCATATCAAATGGTTTGACATTTTGAACCCAAGAAATAATATCATCTTCATCATTATTTAATAAATTATGAAGGAAATAAAATTTTACCTCTTCTTCGAACATGAAATCAGAATCCCCAAGAGGTTGGGCATCCATATATTAATTGATATTTCTAAAAGAAACATTATCTCATATTGATAAGAATTCATGAAACATACATGATTATTCAATTGGTTTTTGTACCATCTTCATGGGAGAGTGTAAAGAATGAATGATCATCTGATGGGTGCCTCATGGATTTAAAAATATTTAAGTGGATAGTTCTGTCTCCAAACTCCATGGAAACTTTCCCTTCATGGACATTGATGATGGTTTTGGGCATCTTTAAGAAAGGTCTTTCCAAAATGATGGGTGAATATTATGGGATCCTATCATCTTCCATATTCAAAACATATAAGTAAGCAGGGAGTAAAATATCTTTGACATTTACCAGGACATCCATCAAAACTCTTATTGGGAAAACATTGGATATGTTTGTAAGTTGGACCACAACTCTTGTGGGCTTCAACTATCCCATCTACAAATAAGTATATACTAAGTGAGGAAATACATTAATTGATGCACCAAAATAACACAAATCATTATAAAAATTTAATGAACTAATGGTGCATTGAATAGAAAACATCCCTGGATCTTGACATTTTATTGGTAATTGTGGTGTTATATGGGCTAAGAAACATCTTCCCAAATTCATCCTCTAATTTCCTTGAAGACTCCTCTTCTTCGTGAAAATATCCTTAAAGAATTTAGTATACTTTGGAATTTGTTTGAGTGCTTCAAGCATTGGTATATTGATTTCTATTTTCTAAATGGTGTCCAAAATTTCTTTTTATAGTTCTTCTTCTTGCAACCTCTTTGATTCAATCATCCTTGATGGAAATGGTAGGGATATATATTTCTTCTCCCTTTATTTGTTTTGAAATGGTGTTTCTGGTTTCTTCTTCCTTGGACGATCCTTCTCCTCCTCCTCTGTATTATCTTCTTCTCGATTCATTTTCATAGAATTTTCATCATTTCCTACTACATTCACCCTTAGAACAGGTGGTCTTTTTTTAGGCTCAATGGTGGATGGTGGTGGGATTTTGTTTCCACTTCTAGTAGTTATAATAATAACATTATATTTTGGGTTTTTGGTTGTTTGGGAAGAGATTTTACCTAGATTTTTTTTCAGAATGTCCATGAGACTTTCAAGCTTGTTGGAAAAATCATTAACAGTGTCCTTCAACCCCTCAAACTCATATTTTTGCTATTGGTTTTGAATTGTAGTTTTTGAACTGTTGGATAGATGCTTATAGGGTCTTTGGAAGTTGGTTGCTTTATAGAAACAATGCTGGTTTTAAGACATCATTTTTTAAAATAGTGGTGGGTTTTGGAATTAATTTTGGAATGGTGGTTGGTTTAGAAACTAGTTCTGGTATAGGGGTCTACCATGATTTTTTTTATTTACAAACCCATATTGTACTTGGTTAGGATCTCTCTATACCTGATTTTTTTAGAACTTCCTTGGCTGAAATATAACTACACGTGTTTCTATTTCTTATATTTTAGAACACTGGTCAGTGAAATGATCAGGGGATGAGCATAAACCACATACCTTAGCTGGAGTTTTTTGGTCACTAACTGGTTTTAAGGTCATTTGTCTCACCAAAGTAGTTAGCTCTTCAATCCTAGTTTCTAGTACGCTTAATGGATGAAAATTTCATGCCACATGAATACCTCTTGTTCCAATACATCTTCATCCAAACTTATGTGAGTTCTAGAAAATCATCTTAATCAAGCCCTTGGCTTCTTCTGGTGAACTATCAATCAATGCACCACTAGATGATGCATCAAGATGGTTTTTATCATTTTTTAGTAGACCTTGATAGAAGAATACAATAAAGTGATGTTCCTCAATGGATTGATGTGGTCAGCAGGAATATAGCTTCTTAAATCTCTCCCAATACGCAAAAATGTATTCTCTATTTGATTGGCATATGGTGTAGATTTCCTTCTGAAAGGATGTTCTTCTAGAGGTGTGGAATAATCCTTGTATAAAACATCTTACCAGGTCATTCCATTTATTCACTTCTCCTAGTTTTAGGACATACAACCATTATTTTGTAGCCTCATCCAATGAAAATGGAAATGCCTTCCACTTTACCTACTCCTCATAAACTCCAAGGGGTCTGAATGTTTAGCAATAATGTGTGAACTCTTTAATGTGTTTGTTTGGATATTCACCTGCCAAACCATGAAACTTTGGAAGCAAATGAATCATGTAAGGATTCATTTCAAAAACATTTTTTAACACTGGAATGGAATGATTATTGTTTTGATTAAGGAATTGTGTCACACAGAGGTCTCTAAGAGTTTCATTTTGATTTTCAGCCATGATGACAGGCTCATAGTGAACACTTGATGTTTCACTTGAGTCTGTAAGGAGATTTTCTTCAAATTAAGATTTAAAATTAATTTTTCTAATAATATTAAATACTATTCTTTTAATTTCATGATCAATGGGTAATGGTTTAGTTTTTTAGGTTCTAGTCATGAAATTTTGAAGAGGAAATATTATAAGAGAAAGGAAATAAAAGAAAATAAATGTTGGTGCTACCTCCCTGACAACGGCGCCATGTTTTGACATGTTCCTATCATGGGGTTTAGAAAAAATAAATATA
Source organism: Viscum album (assembly GCA_963277665.1). Taxonomy (NCBI): domain Eukaryota; kingdom Viridiplantae; phylum Streptophyta; class Magnoliopsida; order Santalales; family Viscaceae; genus Viscum; species Viscum album. The sequence goes on along the minus strand of OY728153.1, from coordinate 1,016,059,392 downwards.
ATCTAAGATAAAATTTATTATATTGGGTTACCTAGGTTATCTCTAGAGAGGAGCTCTCAACAATAGTTTTTTTACTCAAAATAAGAGAAAGAATTTATGTTATTTGTAAATTGTTTGATTTGGAAAATACTAGAAAGAAACTAATTATAGTAAAGAAATTAAGTGAAATTTTTTAAAAAAATGAAAAATGATGTGATTTAAATTAGTGATATGAAATGGTGATTAGGTTAGGGTCATTTTTTCAATTTTCATTCTATCACATTTCACTTTACCCAATTCTTTTCTGCTAAGTCATTAAGAGTGAGAATCCACAATCATTTCTCCCCAATCCCTTGGTCAAATAATAATGTGAGAATAAACCCCACCAGAACCTAATATTGGTCTAATATCCTTAAAATGTGTAATATATTGTTATAAAATAGCCCAAATTATATTAGGAAATTCCCAATTGGGTCTTTTTCATCCCAAGATACCAAGAACATTCATGACTCCTCCTACACGTACCAGTGATCACTGTGTACTTCGCCACTAAGTACTGATATATTCCATCATATATAAACCAAAACCTAGTGGACAGAGATATTTATATTTTAAAAATGAAAATAAATAATAGAATTTATAATCATATACAATCTTACATGTTAATAAAAACTGTTATAAGAAATTGAAACTGATCCGCAGAAGAGAAAAGAGGATTTTAAAACCTTAACTGAAAGAAATTAAGAATTAAAAAAGGGTAAACCAACCCCTCCCCAGTCATTCATAAGATCTACCCCACCATGTTAATGGTAGATGAGTTTATCTTTGAAATATAATTCATTACAAATATAAGAATAATAAAATAAAGAATTGTAAGAACAGAAATTTTGATCCTCCAGAATCTGTCTTCAAGAAGTTTGCCTCAATTATACCCACCAGCCACCCTAACCAAGCCAAGATCCCTTCTTATAAGATGTGGGAAATTTATTTTTCTATCTATAATAAAAATATCAAAGCCTTTATATAGGTTTAAAAGAATTTATTTCTTGATTAGTTAGTTTAACATTTTCAGGCTGCCAAACACTGTTTCACCCACTCCACTTGAACGCATCAAAAAGATGTATTGATAAGCATATTATATTATGAGATTTGTGTTGAAACGTCCCTTAAAGTTTATATATCAAAAAAATCTATAATAACTTCATTTTAATGTTGGTTGAATGAGATATTGTAGATTAAATACAGTGGGGTCCATTCTGTCAGCCAGACAGATTTCTCCATTTGATTGATTTTTTTCGTACCATTGGGTTTCGAATTGAGTCTTGGTCCAGAAGAAAAAATATAATCCTAAGAGAATATAAATCCAATAAAAATTATTCACTTTATTTGGATCAATAATATAAAATTTATTCCCAAAAAACAAAATCTCCCAAAAATGATCAATTTTACAGAATTTCCCCATTTTCACATTTAAGCCCAAAATACCCCAAAAAACAAAAATAAAGAAAATGTACTCAAATTTAATAATTTGTATGGTTTAAATAATTGAAAATAATATTAATAATAATGAAAATATTGACTCTATCAGTCACCCAAAGAGGATAATAATTTGACATTAAAGATGGAATTCTATAATTCATGTGATTTACAAAATGTTCTATTTCAGTTGTGATAGTGGTTGGTTTGGACTACGTGGATGTCAAAATTTTGAAGTGAATGGTTATGTGGAAATTAGTGACCTGTATATGGTACTAGATGAGTAGTTTTTGGTCCAATTTGAGTTTGTGTTGCGGTTTTGTGGTGATGTGCTTGTGTGGGATGTTTTCTTTGTACATGTTGGTTCGGATTTTTTGGATAGGTGGTAGTGTAGATATGTGATGAGATCTTTTATATTTATCTCGTAGGTTTATTTTTCTAACCTCATACATTTTATTTGGTTTTGGTTTTGATTTTCAAGGATAAGAATCATTTTCTAGGTTTCTAATGTAATGGGGTGTACCTTGTCAACCCATTACATTGATGGTGTTGTGGTTGGAAAGAAGTTGGATGAGGTCCAGGAGGGTTCTGTTGAGTTGTAGCTACAATTATGTAGAAATATGGAGGTTTAAGGCATAAAAAGGGGTTTAAACCATAATTTTATGATTTATGAATTCAGTGGTCATTGGATTAAAAATTGTATGTGGCAGAGGTGTAGACAGTAAAATTGGTGTACGCTGTAATAAGGGAATTTATAGCCTAAAATATTCTTGCCAAAGGCACCATGTTTTTTATATGAAGTTGATGATTCAAAGGTTATATTACCTAAATTTTGGTTTTGAGGCATAATTTTTTAGACTTGTGGATTTTAAACTATAAATGTGTGTTTTGCACCATAAATCGGGTGAGTAGCATAATGTATATAACCCTTGTTTGACTGAATTTTTAGACATTTGGTTGTCTCTCTTTCTCTATATTTGTGGAGAAACCTATGTAATTTTGAGAGGACTTACATCATTTATTCTCTACCTTGATCTGTAGGTTTTGATGGTTTCTTGTTGATGGTCTATGGTAAGTTCTTCTTTCTTTCCAACTATTTCTATTTCTTTCTTCTTTCAGGGATCTGGTATGGTATTGTGGTTTCAGTTTTGTAGAGATTTGGGATGTTTTTTATGATCCCTTGATGTAGTTAAGGTTTATCTATCATTTATTTGTGTGTTTGTTGTTTTTTATTATTTATTCTACACCCTATGGTGTGTAGTGAGATTTAAATTATTTTTCTAGGTAGGGTGTCCACATTATCTATCCTTTTATATTCTATTTGTGAGAAATTCATGGTTCTTCATTCTTGTGGGTGGATAGTTAGGGTTTATATATTAATATACTAAATTATCATAATTTAAATTGATGTTTATGGGGAGATATAAAAAATTTGAATACTTATATATTTCTTTGATGATATTATGTCATGATAAATCCTTGGAGAATATTATGGTTATTGGAAGCCTTTTTTTGTTGTGTATGTTATGATTTGATAACTATTGGTATTTTATTATGTTTTCACACCCTGAAAAAAATTATAAGGGATGTTTACTTGGATAATAAACTAGTTTCCTATGGAATATGGTTCATGTGACAATACTCATGCTAAATTAAGAATTAAGGTGATGAAAGCCCTTGAATAACAATAAAAGAATGAATGTCTTCTTTTTTGGTGTGTTTGCATTATTTTTCTTTCCTTTTGTGGTGTGGTCCGGTGTGTGGTTATGGAGGAACCTATCTGGGATGTGTGATTCATGTGGATTTGATGTAGTGGTTTGTTGGTAGCAATGATATGTTGCAAAATGTGTGGTTTTGATATGGGATGTGGTGAACAGTGGTTGTGGTGCACAGTGGCTATGGTTGTGTAGTGGTTGTGATCTATTTTTGTTGTGCAGATATTTCTTTGTGTATGTGGCAAGGTGATAATGGTGCTTGTGGAGTTTTGGTGATGGTTATTGTGACTTGGGTGTGTTTTTTTGTGGTGGTTCTGTTAGTTTCTCATTTACCCATGGAATAAATTGAAAATGATAAAAAAATATGATGGTAAATAACTGAGACGGGTTATAAATGGTTGTGTCGTAAATGGATTAATTAGTTGAATGGTAAATGAATGGGATGTGAAAAGTTGAAATAAGTGAATTAGTAATTATATTTAGTGGAACTTCTTAGATATGTAAAGTAGAGATCTTGTAAATGAAAGTGGAAAATGTTGTATGGATAATGTGTTGGTGGTGTAGTTTGATGCATGTAGTGGTGATAGTGGTGGTAGTGGTTGTAATAAATGATGTATATTATAATGGTGGTGATTTGGTGTGTTCTAGTTCAGTTGATGATAACCCATATGTAGGGTATTTTGTTTTATATATATATATCATGTTTTTCTGTTTTTTCTATAAGCACCCCTCCCAAGTTTAATGACATTACCAACACTCATAGGTTCTCATTTCTAATTTTTCTACCCAATATCTAGTACGGTGGCATTATGGATGATTGGATACCCCCTCTTCCATTATCATTCTTCGGCAGTGATGGCCCATTTTTATTAGGTTACGATGTGTTCTATGGATTAGGTGTTTTTGGGAAAAACGTGATGTGATGAGGTAGTGATGTAATGTGATATGTTATGGGGATCATGCATGGAAGGGGGAGGTCATGAGGTTGATGTACTTCACATTCATGATATCCTACTTCTTTGTTTATGTGATGACTGACTGAAAGTTGTTTTTTATTGAGAAATAAAGGAAGGAACACCACATCATCCCTTCACGGAGGGAGAAAGTGATAGAGTCCCAAGGAATCCCCTTTGACAATGCTTTTACACTCAACGGGGAGAGAATCTAAACTATCATAAATAAAAATCTCCTCCTCCTGTCTACCCAATCTAGCCAAAGATTCTGTTGTAAAATTGGTTTCCCTTCAATTATGATGGACAATGCGCCCTTTTTGGGTCTCACATTTGCATTGTCTAATGAGGTAATTCAATTCCCAAGGGGCTGCATGTCGTCCCTGTATGGCCTTTACAAGGACTTCAGAATCAGACTTGATCTCGTCCACTTGGAAACCCCTTCTTCTACAAACCATTATCCTGGAAAGGAGGGCCCACACTTCATCTCCTAATGAGTTCCCTAGACCATAATAAGCACTGAATCCGATATGTACCGACCCCCATGAGTCCCATAGTACCCCCCCTCCCTCATGACCCCTTCCGTATAGGAACCGTCCACCTTCTGTTTCAACCCACTGCTAGGAGGCTGCCATCGAATCCAATGATTGTTCCCTCTGCTCGTATTATGTGGCCGATTGGTGATGTTGCGAATGGAAACTGAAGCCTGCCCTCCCTTAACAAGTGATTCTAGCTCAGCTATTAGAGATTTAAGATGCATCTTCATGAATAAAAGAGATAGACTAGCACCAAGCTGCACACTATTACACACTTCCCAAATGGTCCAGCATATAGCCGCCAAGATATTCGTCTGAGCAGCCCGCTCCAAAAACTAGACTCATTCCCGTGAAACCATGCACCCAGAAATAATTTCATGGAAAAATATGCATGATCCATGACTAGATGTGGACTGACTATAGACCACAAATATTAATCCCAATGGCCCTGGAAGAACATATGAACCATCGACTCTGTAATGGGTCTCACAAAACAATAGCAGCGGGATGCCAAATATATTCCCTTCTTCTAAATGTTCTCTTCAATTGGGATGGCTTTATTTCTGATTTTCCATACCAAGAAGTTAAGTTCCATTGGAATATCCTTACACCAAATTGTAAGAACCTGCTCCGCTAAATTATCTTCCTCCTGGAGAATTCCCGTGTAATCCCTTATGTTAAATCTACCAGTACCCACTCTGATGAAGCAGCAGATATCAGTCTCGTCACTCATGACAATATTATCAAAGATGTGTCTTTGTTGAGTGTTGATCATCACCTGAATGAATTCATACCGCATCATTGCTTCTCTGAAAGAGATATCCAGAAAAGGGAAGCCGGGAAGTCAAGTCGATCCCCAGCCCAGTCGGCTTCCCAGAAATTAATGTCACCCCTTCCAATGACCCACCGTGTGTGCCCCTGTAATGGACATGGGTTTTTACAAGCGAGATGTGGGGTTGTAACGACCCTAGATCTAGTAACCCAATGTCAATTTTTTTTATTATATTGTAATAAGATAGAAAGAATCAAATCACCGAGGATTAATCATTTTAGTAGTCTTATAGAACCAAATACATACATTGTACCTATTTTACATTGGGAATAAAAAATACAAAGCATAGTAATGGAAAACATTCATCATCCTTGAACTCATTTAAGGAATTCATCTTCATATCCTCTAGAAAAGAAACAAACTAAGGACGATATTAAATGCTTAGTAAGGGTTACATATAGTGAAATATCTCATGAATAAATAAGTTATAATAAATATTGAAAGGTAAATAAAAAACATCATGTCATTTGATCAATAATTTGATTATCATAATTAGATAAGAAATGATCAATATGGGAAGGTAAATAATTGAACACACATGTCACTTAATTAATAATCAAATAATGAAATACATACAGATATAATATCTATGCGAAAATATAATGGATAATAATAATAACTAAATTCTCATTGATGTAGATACTTAATTATTGGACTTCATGATCTCAGGTATCATGCTACCTATACTATCAAGACCTTTCAAAAAAACAATTTAATACTATGGGTAAAAACACATATAATACTAGCTAAATGATTCTCCTCATTAGATTACTAATGCGTTGAGATGATATCTATAATAAGGACCAATACATCAATGAATTTCCAAAGAATTCCTCATATATTAAATAATAAATTTAATTCATGAATAATGTGTTTTATCATCAAATATATTTATTTATTAATTAATGTGAACTTATCAATATTTCCCTAGATAATCAAATAACATTAAAATTAAAAAACATATGTAAAAAATGGTATATTATTAAATAAATAGTCATATCTATGATATAAATAAATATTTTATTTAAGAAAAATGTAATTTCCATTAAAAAATAATCATATTAAAGTGATTATCACAAGAGAAAGTTAATAATCACAAAGTTAAACAACAAATTAGAGGTGGCCCTAGATTCGTCAGGAATATAGTTTTTTTTAAAAAAAAAATTCAAAAATAAATATTTATCTGTTTTAAATACATAAGATTTTTATTATATACACAACATAAAATTTAATATTCTCATATTTAAAAAAGATACCTTAATGAAATGAAAATCGAGAAGAGACACCTAACCACATGCTTCCTTTTGGTTGAACATGCTTTAACTCTGGTATAATTATTTTAATATTGTGATTAATTTATACTATAACCATATTAATATTTATAATATCATATATGATATTATTATAACCTTTTATCACAAGTTTTCTCAATATATTTCATTATTTTTATTGTCTCGAGTGTTGATTGTCTTATTCTCCCATCTGTGTTTTGTCATAAAAGTTTGAGTTCTTGTGAATAAGATATAGATCCATAATAAGCTAAATGATATTATTGTAATAAATATCATTTTTACTCATTTTAGACATTTTTTGAATCATTCTTGATGTTTTTATATGAAAAATATATAACAACACTTCGTGGAGATGGTCGGTCATACAAACACATTAGCGGTGATATCATTCCTTTAAAAAGTGAAAGGGTAAGGAAGTGGGTGATATATTAATTTTAAAGAATCAATATAATATCATATATATCACATATAATAATTAAATTTATACTTATTAATTTCCTTTTAAATCATGAGTGAGAGACTAATTTCATCGCTTTGCAAAGTGGTAGTCCGTCATACACAAGAGCGATGTTATCGTATTTTAAATGACATAGAAAGTAAGAAGTTATATGTGATATTATAATTAAATAAATATACTAATAACATAAATATTATATATATATATATACATTAAATCCATCAGCATATGCAATATTAAGATGTCTTGATTGAAAATGAGTTACATCGATCTATGAGGCAGTCGTCCGTTGTACACATGATCGATGATTTAACTTCCCATTTGATGGAACATGAGATGAATATAGGTTATGAATTTTGAATAATAACATATAATTATGTGGGAGATATTTGTTTTATTATATTGTATGTTTTAAAACATAATTAAAGGTGATAAAAAAGAAATAAAATGAAAATTATTTGTTAAGATGATTACCTTTTTTGAGAGAAACTTATTTTGGATCTACACTTAAGGACACTAGGGGTAGAATTTTTGGAATACTATATGATATATAAAGTGGATAAGTTTTTTTAGGGAGATATTTTAGTAGGCTTTTTTCAAATTAAATAGCTTTATAGGTGTCAATAAGTGAAGTTAGAGAGTGTCCTTTAATAAGTTGGGGAGAGGACAGACATATAATTTTTTAAAAGAAAAAATTCAACCCACATTTTTAAAATTATAAAAGAAACAAAAATGATACATTATCAAATATTAGAGGTAAGTTTTAGGTCATTATTTACCCTTATATTCAATGTTTAACCCTCTATTAAACCCATTTTTACCTTAACTGCAGTATTTAATTTTTACAGTTTTTAATAGTCATTATAGCAAAAAAATATGTTGACCTAGTTAGATAATGTAAATTATTTTGATTAAAAATATTTAATCCATTTTTAAAAATTAAATTCAAATAATTTGAAAAAATTAATTTAAATTAATCCCACAGAACGGTAAAATAATGGTTTTTCCAATGAAAATCATTCAAAAGTTTAAATGGTTTTAATTTAAAAACTTATCATATAATTGACTCCAATAAAGTAAAGTGGATTAACTATTATGTAATTGAACTAATTTTTCTTTAAAACAATATTTAAAAAAATATACTTGTAAATTCTTTAAACAAAAATGCAGGTTTTAACCCAAAAAATGATATATTTCCCAATTCATCAAAAATAAAACTTTTTGGAAAAATCCAAAAACATAACGCTAAGATAATTTTTACATGATAAATTAAAAATTTTAGTTAATTTTATAAAATAAATTATATAAAACTGGTAAAAATAAATTTTCAAATTGGTTTTCAAAATGAGATAAAATTGACTTTCAGAAAAATACAGTTTTTCAGAAAACATTTTTTTTTCATTCAAATGATTTTTACATTTATTTATAAGAAATAGATTACCAATAACCATGTTTAAACCACATATTTTCATAAATTATTTGTTCATATTCATACCTTCCAACATAAGGTCTTGGTTATAACAGTCACTCTTAAATAATACTATTTTAATAGAATATTTTGTTTCATTTAAACTCAACGTTGCGTATATTGCAAGATATATAAGAAATTAAATATATTATAAATAGAATATATTGTAAATTATTGGGGTGCTACATTCTAATCACCTAAATAAATTCATCCATGAAATTTTGTATAGAATACCTTCGAAACAAATGATTATAGTTCTTCCTCATAACATCTTCTTGGTCACATATTGCTTCCTCCATTTTAGGATTTCTCTAAATTACCTTCACCAATACAATCATCTGATTCCTAAATAATTTCTCTATAGAAAAAAGTATCAGGATGGGTTCATCATAGTAATATAGATCATTTTATTATTCTATCTCTTTATAGGTGAGCACAAGAATTGGGTCTTGCATGTACATCCGTAATAATGATATATAGAATACACTATGTAATTGAGATAATCTTACTGGAATTGTCAAACAATATGCCACATATCCATAAATTTCTAGAATTTTTAAGGTTTTGATGTACCTATGGGTCAAATTTTCCTTTATTATGAAACCTTATTACAACCTTCTAGGGATATACTTTCAAGAACACATGTTCTCCCACTTGGAATTCCATATCTTTCCTCTGATTGTTGGCAAAACTCTTTTCCATTCTTTGATATTCTTCATTATGATATTGAATATCCTTTACCTTTATTTTTACCTCTTAAAAAATTTATGGTCCTAAAATATTCCTTTCACTAATTTCATCCCAATAAGTGAGATTACCATATCATTGTCTATATAATGTTTCATACGGAGCCATTTGAATACTTTAATGGAAACTACTGTTATTGAGAATCTATATAAAATATAAATATTGATCCCACATAACATGAAAGTAAACTGGGAATGACCTCAACATGTCTCCCAATGTCTGAATAGTCATTTTAGACTATCCATCAGTTTGAGGATAATAGGTGGTGCTCAAATGAAGATCATTATCAAGATCCTTTTGAATACTCTTCCAGAAGTTTGATGTAAATTGGGGATCACAATCTAGAATAATCAAAATTACTATTCCATAATGTCTTAAAACATCCTGAATATAGATCCTTTATAGGTCATCAATATGTAAAACTTCTCTTATCATGAGGAAATGTACAGATTTGGTTAAGCTTTCAACAATAAGCCATATTACATCCATCTTTCTGGGATTATTTGGTATTTCTATGACAAATTCCTTAGTAATTTCATCCTATTTTCACTTCGTAATAGGAAGGGGTTACAAAAATACTCTAGGATATTATCCAATATCTTCCATTTTTTGAAAAACCAAACATCTGGACACATAATCATCACTTTACCACTTCATGTTATCCAACCAAAAATGTTCCCTCAAATCCCGATACATCTTAGTGCTACCTGGGTGTGTATAGAAATTCAAGCTATGGGCATCATCAAGTAGCTACATTTTCAGCACAAGTATATATATAACACATAATATATTTCCAAACATTATAACACCACATTTAAAAAATTAGTTCTATCAATTTCCATCATTCATATATTTAATTTTCTTCAAAAAATTATCATCATCAGATTGAAATTTTTTTACCTTTTCCAATAAACTTAGTTTTTAAATCATATGACAAATGATCGGTGCATCCCTTCCCATAATTTTCTCATATCTATATTTAATATATCAATGAACATAAGATCCCTCTAAATCCACATTTGGGATAGAACTCCATGATCTTTCCAAATTAGTTCATCTACCACCTTATTTTCCTTCCTCGGGTGCTATTGTATAGAACAATCATAATCCATGAGTTACTTGAGTCATCATCCTCTCCTCATGTTGATATATGTCTATTAAAAGATATATTTTAGGCTCTTATGGTTTATTTATATCTCACATCTCTCACCATAGAGATAATTTATTTATTCTTTAAAGAAAATATTATGACTGCCAACTCAAGATAAAGAGTTGGTTAGTTCTATTTGGAAGCTTTCAACTACCTTGATGCATAAGAAATATTTTTGTCATTTTACATAAGGAAACAATCCAATACATTCATTGATGCATCATTATATATCATAAACCCATCATTTCCTTATGGTAGATCAAAATCGGAGCATTGACCAATCTACTCTCCAATTAATCAAAACTTTCTTCACTTTCTTTTATCCAAATTAACATATCCCTTTTATGAGTCAACATGTTTAATGGGTTATCCAATCAAGTAAAAATATAAAGGAATCATCTATAGTAACTTTACAAACTTATGAAACTACTTATTTCAATTAATTTCATCGGTTTAGGTCACTCTATAACCACCTTTGTCTTTTCAGGATCAACTGAGATTCCATCCTTAGAGATAATATGGCCAAGATAAGAAACTTATTGAATCCATAAATCATACTTGTTATACGTCCCATATAACTATGTTATCCTAAGAGTATCAATAATTATCTTCAAGTTATCATCATGGTCCTATTATATTTTAGAATACACTGGGATATCATAAATGAATACCACAAAAAACATCATGATATTCCTTGAATACTTTATTCATTATATCTATAAAAATAAATGGTGTAATAGTTAATCCAAACAGAATTAATGTAAACTTTTAATTTCCATACATTATTTGGAATGATATCATTTTACTGTTTTTATTCATTAATCACAATTCATGATACCAATAATGAATCTCAATCTTGTAAAAATATTGAGCTTTATGAAGTTGATCGAATAATTCATCATTGTGTGGTAGATGATACATTGTCTCCATTATAATGGAATTGAATTCTCTATAAAAATTACGCAGCCTCAGAGACCCATCATTATTATTAATTAAGTGAATATGTGTTTCCCATAGTGAAACACCTGGGAGAATGAATCCCTTATCACATAAATTCTCTAGTTATTTCCTTAACTCCCCTAATTACACAGTGTTTATTCTATATGGGAATCTTCGATATTGATCTTGCATGAGAATTTAAATCAATAGAGAAATAAACTTCATGATTTGGTGGATGTATAGGTAATTCCTTGGGAGATACATTTATATATTCTTGTACAATAGACACTTCTTCAATTTAAATATTAACTTCTCCATCCACAATTTTGTTTCCTTCTTCCCCAAGAATCTAATTCAGAAGTGCTACTGGGGGTGGATCTATACATAAATCAGAAGATGAATCCTCCACTCTAAAGATAAATAATTCAATTTTCATCATGGATCATAATTTACTTCTCTTAGTAATAAATTTTCAAATCATATTTTTAAGGTCAATATATACCCAAGATTATCAAAGTAGACCATAGGTTTGATAATAAATTATAAAAAATTAATGTTTATGTGTCATAATGGGGAATTCATGACATATCTTTGTTGTAGTGAGACTTCTCTTAAGATTTGTTTCTAATAACTTCTTTATTAAGGTTCTAGGGAGATATTTAATTTTGTTAGAAAAAATGAAATATATAAAAGAGTGAAATTATCCAAAATCAAATAAATAATTGTCTATATTTGAGGTAATGATTAAAGTACATACCACCACTTCATTGGGTGCTTCAACCTTAGCTATAGTGATTGTATAAGCTTGGTCCCCCCACCCCCTCGGCCTCTTATATGGTATATTATCATGATACTTTGGAAAATGGTTTGAATAATTCCCCTTTTCTGTATAGTTGAATCAATGTAAGTCATTGATTTGATTCATTCCCTCGCATTAATGAGATATATCACCCTTATCTCTATACTTATAGAAAAATTTCATACCCTTAAATAATTTCCCATGATTATTCTTTCCATAGTTTTTACAAGGTGAAAATTGGTCCATTTTCTTCTTCTTCTTTTATTAATTCCCTTTTTCGTAGTTCTTAGTCAAAATATTATTTTCTTAATTTCCATTGAAAATATATGATCTAGAAAACCCATTTGTTTTGATGGTGATTTAAACTATTTCATCATTTGATAAAAAAAATTGATATACCAGTTCCCTTTAAAGACTTGGCTTAATCCCTTCAATGAAAAGGTATCATAAAACTCCAAAACAATTTCTTCTACATTTTGATTTAATATAATGAATTTCATCATTATTTTAGTTCATTTCCCATGAGGGAAATATTTTTCAAATAATGTTTCTTTAAAATATATCTATTCCATTTGATCCATTTCTCCATCATTTTTTGTATTTTTGAATAATGGTCACCATTGAGTAGTATCTCCCTTGAAACAGTATACTTCTAGTATAAGATTTTTATTTACATCAAATACCAAGGCCATGAATATCTTCTCAATACATTATCCATTTCTCATATCCTAGTGGATTATTAGTCCCAATAAATGTTGAGGGATTCAATCACATAAAGTAATCAAACATAGGAGAATCACACTATGGAACAAAAGGGTTATCTATTTAGGAAAATTTATTTTTTATAACCTAATTAATCTTCCCTAATATAGCCATGATCTACTCTATTCTAATACTATCTATATTAGCTTGATCAGTAGGGAAATCTCTTCATTAGTCAGGAGCATTGATGCCACTCTTTCTAACAGGCATCATTTCTAAATAATGGAATAATGTGGATTAGCTTATAAAAGTATGAATTTTAAATCAAAATTTATAATTATAAAAATGGTTTATCACTAAACATAAATAAAAAAATTTGTAATTTTTAATCATTTAATCTCAAAATTGGTTTTGTGGGGATATTTTCATTATCAAATACTTCATAATCATTTGAAAAGAAAATATTAATTATCCTGAGCATGTCCCTTGAGAGTGTAAAACCAAGTACATAGTAAGGCTCGTTATTGTGTACCAGGAAATTAATAAGTCAAACCTGATTTGCTTTATTTAGAGGTATTACCCCTAGGTACCTCAATACCAGCCCCATGTCCAGTTGTAATATCTAGAGAAGATTGTACTTTTAAGAGAAACCATATAATTTTGACCATACCAAATCTTTATGATGTTCTTCTATAGTTATCCTCAAAATTTTATCATTGGGTGTTTTTTCAATAATCTATGTTTTCCTTAATCTAGTTCTCAAAGTTTATACTAAACTCTTCTAATAAAAACTATAATGTCCTCGACTCTAGTAACATAGAGTTGGTGTCTACTTTATTATTTTGGAATAATTTACAAGGGACCATATCTATAATTACCAGAAAATTCCATTTTAATATTTTATTATATGGGAATTTTATGAGTCTGTAAAAATTGACGGTGCGTGATTTTGAGGCATGGTGTGCCCGGAATTAATTTCTGAACATTATATACGTGTGCGTTCAGTAAATGTGCAGGTGGGTTTTTTTAACATTTGAACTGGTGCTCAGAATTGAAATATGAGGACACTGTTGAACTCTCAGTGCCGATATTCACAAAAAGAGTTCTTTACCTTGACCACAGTAGGTCGAGGGTGAAAGATAGTTTTCAATTTTGTGTGGAAAATTAAAAATTAAATTAGTTAACATTTTATTTTTATTCTTTAAACCTATATACATGGATTAGGGAGGTGGGGACCACCCTAACTAAACCCCCCATTTTGAATTCATATGTGGGTACCACACGACTCTTGAAATCCCTCTTTAATAAGGGGGTTGACCCTAGGTTTCATCTAAATTAATTGTTCCAACACCCCATTTAATTGTTAGATCCAACTAACAATTAAAAAATGTGTTAACATTTTAATTTTGGGAACATAATTAATCTTCTTTAGTTAAATTATATTGGCACCACATTATTTTGGTGGGAAAAAGAGAAGGGGAGAACTTTTGGTAGTATTACGCTTCTCCAATGAAGGACACCTCCCAAGGAAGGAAATATTCAACAAAGAACGCACCACCTCCAACATGGGACGTCTTTTACAACGATGAACCGACATTCTCCCTTCTCTCCTCACCGACGTCAAAAAATCTTCAAGGTAGGGTTTTTTTTTTTATTATTTATGTTTTACATCGAATTAATCATCTTGATCTGCCTTATACCGAACTAATGTAGTGGAAGCAGGCCAAATGAACACGGCCTGATACCTCCATCGTTCATCATGGTTGGTGTGTTCTTCACGATGGAGGAGGATGAAAGCTGACACTGGAAGGGCATGGTAATGGAATCTAGCACCACGGTCGGCCGTGACAAAGGAAACGGTGTGACCACAACACCTAAAAGAAGAGAATTACGACCTTGTGCCGCAGCAGCATGGGAAGGACGGCCAGCTTCTTTCTGGCCTTCGGTGAATTCACAGACTCTGGAATTTTGTAGAATTCAGATTCTAAATACTTTTGAAGATAGAATCTGAATATTCATGTATTATAGACACCGAATGGTTTTTTTGATTGAATACAAACTCTTATTCTTTTTCTTAGAATACGAAGAATGAATTTGTTTAAGCAACCATATTTTTCTTACCATTATTATAGTTATAAATCATGTTGTGCATTCTGTTTTTAACCAACTATTGTTTGAGTGACACGTGTATAGGTCCCTCTGAAAATCAAGGAAAAATATGACCGTTGGAGGAGGCATATAACCATTGAAGATGTGCGTTTAAATATGAGCTCATTTGAAAGAGCTGAATACTATTCTATGACTCTAGGGATTACATGCGGATGAAGTGATTTCTAGAGAGAGACTCTCATGCTTAGTGCATTCTGAACATCTTGTTATGGATTGCCTCATGTGACTCCAATTGTTGATATGTAAAATCGAGGGCTACCGGGGATTAGTAGAGAGAGGTGCCAAATACCTTGATGTTCGAGGTCTTGCGGGGATAGCAAGACAGACTTCGATATTCGTATCAAAGTCTTACACTAGTGTGGGTAATATATACATTATTGAAAGTATAAATCAAGGGACCTTTTTCAAAGGTTGTTAGATACCCTTATCTTTGGGTTAAATGATTTACTACTTGTTACTTGTATTGTTTCAAGTTTGTTTTCTACTGCATTTTGACTTTCAAGAACAGTGTAACTATTTTATACTTTCTTATGCTTATATGCTATGATTTTTGTGATTTTATACGCTTTAAGGTAGAGTCATTTTTCATGTAAACTTTTTTTAAGTTTTATTGCCAGAACCATATTTCCAGAATCAAGAAAGTTTGTAGAACTAAAAGACCATATAAATTTACCTTGTTTAACATTTTAGATGCTCAAAGTACAAGAGGGGGGTGAATTGTATACTTTATGAAATTCCTTTGGAACTTTTAGAGATGGTAATTTTTCACAATCTTAAACAATGTAAATTTACATGACCTCTTATTTATACTAACTTTCTTGATTCCGAAAATATGGTTCCAGAAATGAACCTTAAGAAATGTTTACAAGAATGAAGTTTTTACCTTAAAGCATATAGAATATTCAAAATCAGAGTATACATGTATAAGAAAGTATAAGATAGATATAATTTCCTTATTAGTCAAAATGTAGCGAAAAACAAACTTGAAACAATACAAGTAACAAGTAGTAAATCTTATAACCCAAAGAGAAGAGTATCTAACATCCTTGGATAAAGGTCCATTGATTTATACCTTCAAAAAAGTATATCTTACCCACACCAGGGTAAGCCATCAATACAAATATCAGAGTCTGTATTCCTATCCCCGCAATCCCTTAAACATCAACGTAGTCATCACCTCTGTCTTCCTATCCCCGAAAGCCCTTGATTGTACATAGTAACAATTATAGTCACACGAAGAAATCCGAAATAAGATGTTTAGTACGCACTAAGCAAGAGGGTCACTATATAAATCAAATCAATAGTGTCTAATCTCAAGAGCGGTAGAATAGTATTAAGCTCGTTCAAATGAGCTCCTATTTATAGGCACATCTTCAACGGTCGGCTTCCTCCTCCAATGGTCATATTTTTCCTTGAATTTATGAGGGACCAGTACATTTGTCACTCAAATAATGGTTAGTATATAACAGAATACAAGACATAATTTTCTAACAAGGTGAGAAAAAATATGGTTTCTTGATCAAATGCATTTTTCAGAGTCTAAGGAAATAAAAGTTCTGAGTATACCCAAAAACCATTCAGTGTCTATAATAAATAAATATTCAGATTCTGTCTTCAAAAGAATTCGGAACATGAATTCTACAGAATTCCGTAGTCATAATTTCAAGGAAATTTGGACTCTAAATTCTGAAGAATTCAATGTCCTAATTTAAGGAATAGGAGTCTAAATTAATAATAATTTGGAGTCCGAATTCATAAGAATTCAGAGTGTCAATTCATAAGAATTTTGAGTATTAATTCATATGAATTGAGAGTTCGAATTCATACGAATTGAGAGTCTGAATTCATAAGAATTCAGAATTGGAATTCAGATCCCGAAAACAGAATGCTCTATATCATAGTATTTATAAGATTCCAAGGCTTTAGATAAGAAACCGAATTTTATACATAGAAATAAAATGAGTTAGTTTTAGAAAAATTATGACATGAACAATGAAATCATGGTAAGGATAAATTTTCCATGAGGAAGGAAAATCTAATGTATTAAATCTTAAAGAAAATAAAATTTTCCATGAGATAGAGTGTTTGTGATTTTCAAAACCTGAAGGAATGGAAAATTCATAAGGAAACCGTATCGACTCAACAATCTCCCCATTTTTGGAAAGCACAAACATCATTAAAAAAATAATATAAGGACATAGAACTTTTATGAACTTGAAAATAAAAACTTATCTCCCTTTACTTATGGATCATAGTGAATAGGATTAACTTCCCCTTAGGCTTTGAAATCCCTATGGATCGTATTCTGGATTTCTTGAATGAGATTCTACATTATCCTGTATACAAAAATCATCATTGATAATAACTCCCCCTTAAATGAACCCCCCCCCCCCCTTAAATAAACTCCCCCTTATATAGGGAAATTTCTTCTTTACTTCATATTCTTTTTTAAATTCCTTTCCCACCCTTTGTGATATTCAAAAAGGAATAAAGGGGGTAGAAAATAAATGTGGTACCTGAAATATTTGTACTAAACAACCAAAAAATGAGAACTTCCAAAAATTTTATTAATATTTAAATAATTTTTTCAACAAGGAAAATAAAACAAAAGATCAAATTTAGAAAAGATTATCCTTCTTTCTCCTTCAGCATCAGATTCTTCACTATGGTTTTCAACTTGTTTTTTTCCTTGCGATCCTCATTTGTATGTTTGAGAAGCTAATCCTGATATTCTGTTTTCTTTCTAAATATTTGATTTTTCCTTCCTGAGTCATTAGAGATTCTACCTGGCCCTTTAGAACTTCTTCTTACTTAGCAATCTACTCTTTTATCTCAATCGTAATATCCCTTTCTCTCTTGCAACTCCAAGCAACTGAAAATAATTTCCCATTCAGATCTTTCAATTCTTGCTTCCGATTATTTTCTTCAAGAGATATCTTTTTTCAAAAGACATGGTGAGATCTTTGAACTTACAATATTTGGTTTCAATAGAATCATTGACATTATCTTGAAACTCATCAATAATTTTCATGTCTTCCCTAGTTTTCTTTGACCAGCTAGTCATCTTCTTGTAAGATATTTTGTGGGCTTCGTAGTTTATGAAAAAGGTTTTGAAATTATCCTCAAGTTTGACACACTTATCTATCACCATGGATACTGAATATGATTTTTGATTTAATGTAGGCTGAAGAATCTATAATCTAGAGTCTATGCATGGAAAGAAAGGGATACTTCCAACAATCTTTTTCAAAGACTGTACTACAAAATTATATCCAAGAGAGGACGTTTCTAAATTAGAGATTTTTCTTGGTGAGGATTATTTTTATAACTCAGCATGTTTCCTCTTCGATGAAGTACCAACTTCTTTCTTCTTCACTAATGATTTTATAGGTGTATCAACTACCACCTGTTTTACCATATAATCATTCGGAATAAATTCTTCTTGATTGGGTGATTCTTGTTCACTATGAGATAGTTGCATAATTTTATCTTTATCTACCTCTTCCTTCTCATCTTCTGCATTAGCATCTTTTGTTTGAATGAAATCGTGGTTGTATATTTCTTCTTCAACAGCTTTTTTTAACTTCTTCTCCACTCTTCTCGTCTTTCCCAATGGTAGAATTTTTTGAAGATTTGTCTTCAGAGGTTCGGGGTGAAAATTTTTCAAAAGGGCATTCCTTATCATGAAAATCCTAAAAATTCATTATCGAATCATCAGTATCACCACTCCCTTCTTTTTTTAATTCATCCACTTCCAATTGTTGAAAATTTTATAGAGTCACAAATTTCTCTCCCGGAGTCTCTAGTAATGATTCTATCATATTGGATTCTTGTACAGAAATATTCTCGGATGCTTTCTCAGCAGCCTTTAGATGTGATTAGACAATCTCTGCCTCGGAAAACTTTTTCTTCTAGTTCTTCTCTTTCTATTTTTTCTCAATCTCATCACCTGCCTTTTCCTTTAAATATTTTTCCTCAACAGGGTCAAGGCCAAACTTAGGCTCCCCATATTTAGGATTTTTCTTATCTTCTATCCACTTTTCTATTACTTCATTAGGATAATCTATTTTTTCTTTCTCTTTGGGGGTGCTGAAAAAAATTACTTTGCCACTGGATTTTTTTCCTTCTCATCCACTTCCTTCACCTTCCTCTTCCTTCCACCCGTATTTGAGGTTTCAGCCACCTCCTGTTTATTTGAAAGAGTTTCAACTTCATCTACAGGAAAATCATAGAATTCATTGGATTGTTTATAAAAACCAATTTTTATTATTCTCAAAATATCCTCACTCAATAACATGACTTTGAAATTCCACGACTTATAACTGCATGGAATTTTTAAGGATTCTAAACACCAAACAATCATCTTTGACAGAATGGTTGGGTACATATTAATTTTAGATTTAAAATTCCCATTCTTAATATTCTCAATTGTAATCAGAATGCACTTAACCAAATTTATATTCCTTAGACTCGCTATGAAATCCAAAATATAGATTTCACTCTTCTTTAGATTATACTTATCTCCTTTTCTTGGAATAATGAATCCTTTAACCCACAATTCAAGAATTCGAATATTTGTAGACATGTGACGAATCTTCAGAGTCTTTACTTCTAAAAGACCAAGACAATCCATGGATTTTTCCTTAATAAAACATCTTTGAACATCCAGTAGCTTGTGAGTTTAGAACACAACTTCCCCTTCATAAGTAATACCAACCAATCTTGTAGATTTTGTGTAAGAAATTGAATATTTCTGTCCATAACACTTGAAAGAAAATATACTCTTGTTTTCTTCCATAAAGAAAGTTATTGACTCATAGATCTATTCTAAGAACTCAAGATATAACAAATCCTAAGCTTTTGGTTTTGAAATACAAATACTCTCCCAGCCATTGAGTTTGATATTCTTGGAAATGATAGAGTAATATTTGGCATAAAACATTGGATCAACTAAATTTTTCCAATATATCTTCCATTAAGAGACTGACTTGACAGTTGAAATTTCTTAATGGGAAGAGACATCGATAGACATTCGGAAGTAACAAAGATCTGAGAAGTTCAGAATGGGCATATGTAGGAAGAGCAGTGATTCAGCATGCAAGAGATTTGAGATCAATGTGGGAAAACCATCGTGGGGTCCTTTATATAGGCGTTGAGGTGACGGTTCAACTACCATGAGTGATCCAATGGTTGAAAGCTTCTTGAGAATATCTAATGGTTGAGATTGTCGAATAATAATTTTTATTGAATCCGATCTTTTGAGGTTTTTTAAGAAAAACATTGAAATTTAAGGGAAAAATTGAATACAAAAGAAAAAAAAATAAATGAAAATACCAAGAAGTAAAATATTATTACTAAAATTCAAGAAAGGAAACATACCATTCGAATTTCTAAGAAGATTATTCATAATGAATTAAAAATTCTTGAAGAACATTAGATTTTGAAAATTTTGATTACAAAAGCTTCAACTACGAACAATCTAGCTACAACAACTTTCCTTAAGAAAAATTTTAAGCTAAAAAAATTTAGACTGAGAAAAATTTACACTACAAAAAATTGTAAACTATGCAAATTTTTAGACTATGAAAATTTTTAGACTACGAAAGTTTTTAGAAATGTGAAATTTCTAAACTACGAAAATTTTGAAAACCTAACAAACAAATGTACTCCCCCTATGAAAAGGAGTTCCTTACTGTAAGAAGATTGGTTTCAACATGAAGTTAAAATGGAATATCACCTTACAGTTATAACTCGTAACTTATGTTTAATGTATTCTAATCTATAAGATGGTAAAGATTTTGTGAAAATATTTTCAAGTTGATCTTGTGTTCCAATAAATTGAAGAATGATATCTCCTTTTTGTGTGTGATCCCTAAGAAAATGATGCTTAATATCTATGTGTTTTGTACAAGAGTGATGTGCATGGTTTTAACTTTGGGAAATGGGACTCATATTATCACACAAAATTTGTATTTTGGTAAAACACATACCATAGTCTATGAGTGTATGTTACATCCACAACACTTGAGCACAACAACATCTAGAAGTTATATATTCAGCTTTAACTGTGCAAAGTGCTACTGAGTATTGATTTTTTCATGACCAAAAAACTAATGAATCTCTTAAGAAATGACACATTCCATATGTACATTTCTGATCCATTCTATATCCACCAAAATCAGTATCCAAAAAACTTTTTAAAACAAAATCATTTACAGAAGTATAAAAGAGTCTTAAATCCATGGTTCCATTTAAGAAGTGATAAAATCTTTTCACTGCCTTTAAATGAGTTTTCTTAGGACTGGATTGATATCTCGGACATAAGAATATTGAAAACATTATATCTGGATGAATAGCTTTCAAATAAATTATAATTCCTATCATACCTCTAAAAGATGCTTGATCTACTGGTTTACCAACTTCATCAAGATCAAGTAAATTTGAGGTACCAATGGGAGTACTTATACTCTTAGTTTTCTCATATCCATACTTTTTATGAAGATCATTAATATATTTATGTTGGGATATATAGATTCCTTCTATTTTTTAAAAAATCTGAAAACCATGGGAAAATGTTAACTCACCCATCATACTCATTTCAATCATAGATTTCATTAGATCTACAAAGAATTTAGTTAATTATTTGCTGAGTTGAACCAAATATAATGAAACCAATATAAATTCAAAAAATAAAAACATTTTTATTATCTTTCTTTAAAAAAAGGGGTTGGATCAGTATTTCCCGTAACATAATTATTTTGAATCAAAAATCATGTAAGTCAATCATACCATGCTCGAGGGGCATGCTTAAGACTATACAATGCATTCCTAATTTTATAAACATGTTCAGGATGTTATGTATCTTCAAAACCCGAATGTTGTTCTACCAAAATTTATTCTTGAACAAAACCATTAAGAAAATCACATTTATAATCCATTTGAAAATTTTTGAAATTGAATAATGATTCCAAGGCTAGTAGAATACAAATAGATTCATGTCTAGATACTGGATCATAGGTTTCTTCATATTCTATTCCTTCTTTTTTATTATATATTTTATCAACCAATATAGATTTATTTATTACTACTATTCCATTTTCATCACATTTATTTCTGAAGACCCATTTTACTCTAATAACAGAAGTTTCCTTAGGCCTTTCAACCATGGTCCAGACATTATTCCTTTTGAATTAATTTAGCTCATCTTTCATAGCTTTTTTACAATCGTCATCACCTAAATATTCGTCACTACTTTTTGGTTCTAATTTGGAATGGAATTCTAGATGTTCTACTTCATTTCTTAAGGAACTTCTAGTCCTTACAAGTAGATTTACATCATCAATGATACTATCAATGGGATGATTTTTAAGAAACAAATGATTTGGGTTTTGTAAAACCTGTTCATCGACATTTGGTGGAAGTGTTCTGGGGTAAATGCTTCAGAAAAATTTTCTTGAACATTTTCTTTATCAGAATGATATTCTATCAAGGGTTGGTAATCAGTTTTTGAAAACACATATGATGATGTATGTTCAGGTTGTTTAAAAACAAAAGGATTAGTTTCATCAAATTTTACAAGTACTGTTTCACCAACAGTACAATTATTTTTATCGAAAACTCTATAAGCCTTAGAGGTTGTGGACTAGCCTAATAAAATTCCTTCATCAGATTTTGGTGTGAATTTGTGTATATTATCTTTAGTATTCAGAATGAATTATTTGAAACCAAAAACCATTAAGTAAGAAAGTCTTGGATTTCTATCATTTGATAACTCATAAATGGTTTTATTAAGAAAAGGTCTAATCAAAACAAGATTTATAGTATAGCAAGCAGTACTTACAGCTTCAGCCCAAAAATGTTTGGCAATAGAATATTCACTAAACATGGTTCTTGTTATCTCCTGTAGAATTCTATATCTTCTTTCAACAACACCATTTTTCTGAGGTGTTCTTGTTGTTGAGAAGTTATGAGTAATGCCTTTTCTACTAAAAAGGTTTCAAAATCCAAATTTTGAAATTCTCCTCCATTATCACTATGAATAGTTATCAAAGAAAGGTTTTTCTAATTTTTAAATTGGGCTCTAATAGTTTTGAAATAAAAAATAACTACAGTTTTCTTTGCTAGAAAATAGACCCATGTAAATCTAGTATAATAATCAACTAGGAAAAATACTTAATATTTTCCTACAATGCTTCCATTTTGTGTTAGACCAAAAAGATCCATATGCACCAACTACAATGCATCATTATTTGAGACATCACTGACTAATTTAAAAAATGATTTATTTTTCTTTTCATATTGAAAATGATCACAAAATTTTGAAGAATCAAATCTAAACTCTGGTATATCCTTAACTAATCTATTATTAGAGAGTTTTTATAAGTTCATAAGGTTACAGTGTTTTAACCTTCTATGCCACAACAAAGAATGGTCTTCCATTGCACTAAGGAAAGTTAGTTCTTGGCTTCTAAGGTCTTCTATTTTTAGTGTGTAAACATTCTCTTGCCTATGGGAAGAAAGAATAAATTCATCCTCATAATTGGGTGCTAAACACATTTAGTTCCTAAAATTCACAAGGTATAATTCATCAAATAATTGAATTATTATATTGAGGTTGAGCATAAGACCCTTAAAAAATACAATTTTTGAAATAAAATATTTTCAATGAAGAACAATATTTCCTATACTAATAATTTCTACTTGAGCATTATCTCCAAACGTTACTTTTCCTCTTTTCGTCTTGATTATCTTTTGAAATATGTTTTTGTTACCATTCATATACCTGGAACATCCACTATCTATGAAAAATATTTTTTTGTTGGTACTGTCTTTATTTTCTTGAAAATAGGAGTGTTATACTTTCAGAACACAAATTTTCTTGGATCCAAAAACATCAGAAATCCAAATCATTGTAATCCCCATTTTCGTAGAAAAATAAGCTTTATGAAAAACTAAAGACTTAGTTTGGTTTAAGGAAAAATATTTTGCCCAATGCCCACCACATTGACACTTAGTGCAGAATGAAGCACTTTGAGGAACAAAATAATTGTTACTAAAAATTACGTTTGAACTTGTATACCCAAAACCAGAATTATTCCTTAGGGGTTGAATTTGGGAATACATTTTATCAAAATTTTCCATACCAAATGTAAAGTTTGACAAACACTTCCTCAAGGAAGATATTTCGGACTTTAACTTAATAATTAAGTTCTTATCCTCAAAAAAATTAGTTTTATCACTAGAGTTAGTCTCAAAAACATTTTTCATAGAAATTACTTTTTATATATCCTTAGAAAGTTTGTCCTTATCAGAATTAACTTCCTCAAGATTTTTTGAAAGACTTTCAAAATCAAAGTTTTTCTTGTAAAGATCATTGGAAGGGTCTAATATATACTTAGTAAGAATAGAAATTCTAGAGTTTGCCTTATCAAGATTTTTTTGACTTTATAATTTTCATTCATAAAGAGCATAGAAAACCTAGAAACTTCTTCATAGGTATGAAAAGTATTATCTTCATCGGAATAAGATTCTTCATCCAAGGATTCATAGTGTTTACTATCACTATAATGAGAATTCAAGGATACATTGGTTATGGATTCACCATTGTGTACCTTAACCATTAATCAATGATTTCAATAGGTATCTTGGAATGAAAACCAAGATTCTTCTGTCCAGAAGATTCGTAATATGAGGATTCATTAGAAGAGTCTCCACCACTAGCACTCTAGGTGTCGTTAGATTTCAAAACATTATTAGATTTAGTTTTTTAGTACATCTTTCTATTATTTAAAAAATACTTTTCCTTTCTATATTTTTTCTTAAGCATAAGACAATCTGGCCTTATATGCCCTACTCTTTTGCATTCATAACAAGTGACTTCAGAGTCTTTCTTGTCTTTCCTTTATTTCTTCTTGTATCTATAATGCAAGTCTTTATTCCCAAATTTCATGTTCATCCTTCGATCAATATTATCTAGTTCATTCCCAAAATTTTCACATTCACTTGATTCAGATAAAACATTGATCTTCTAAGATTTAGATCTCGTAACACCCTCAGTAGTCTTGGATTTAATATGATTTGAAGTAGTTATAAAAGAAACACTTCCATTACCAATATTTTTCTTAACATTTGTTGCATCTCTCTTCATTCTAGTCTCATGTTGAAGAAGAGTTTGAAAAACCTCATCTAGAGTGATCTGTGAGACTTTCCTATTTCCATCTATAGCTATCATCTTGGATTCCCACTCATTAGGCATGATGTCTATAATCTTTTCTACAAGTGCCTCATCATCCAAACCTTTTTTACCCATGGATTGTAATCTGTTGAAAATATTTATAAATCTCCCTTGTACCTTACATATAAAATCTCCATAAGGAAATCAGAAACCATGGTACTCAGCTCTAAGCATATCTCTTATAGTTTAAATAACTTTGGAAGTTCTAATGTGAGTTATGTCAAGCTTCTTCCAAAGACAATTTGCTAATTCACAAGATTAAATCTGACTATATATATTTCTAGTCATGGAACAAAGAACAGTATTACGTAACTTATAATTCTGTTGATATTCATTCTTTTCTTGGTTGGTGAAATTAATGACTTTCTTGTTAAGAATTTTATAACCTCTAGTAAGCATAACATAATTTTCTACTCCAGTATTGATAACAGAAGTCTTCATACAATCTCTCCAATAATCGTAATCATTCCCGTCAAATATAGGTGGTCTAATAGGATTTTTATTGCCTATAGAACCAATAATAATTCCTATCATATTAAGAGAAAAAAATAATTCCAAAAAAAACTGTTAATAATAAAAGTTTGTAAACAAGAATAAAAATAACCTTAGAAAGGAAAATATAGAACAATGAAAAACGTGAACAAGAAAACATATATGTGAATATAATTTTTTCAGAGACCACATATGAAACCAATTTTTGGATTGAAATAATGATATAGATGCTCAAAGTACAAGAGGTGGGGTGAATTTTATACTTTAAAAAATTCCTTTGGAAGTATTAAATATGGTGATGTTTAACAATGTTAAAGAAGGTAAATTCAGAATACCTTTTTGTTCTACAAACATGCTTGAATCTAGAAATATGGTTCCCAAAATGAAACTTATGAAAAGTTTACAAGAACAAAGATTATATCTTAAGGCATATAGAATCTTATAAATCAGAGTATACAAGTAAACAATAGTATAAAATAGTTATACTTTCCTTATCATTAAAAATGTAGTGGAAAACAAACTAGAAACAATAAAAGTAACAAGTAGTAAATCTTTTAACCCAAATAGATGGGTATCCAACAACCTTGGATAAATGTCCCTTGATTTATACATTCAAGAAAGTTTGTCTAACCCACATCAGGGTAGGCCCTCGATACAAATATCGGAGTTTGTCTTGCTATCCCCGCAACCCCTCGATCTTCAAGGTAATCAACACCTCAGTCTTCCTATCTCCGGGATTGTACTAAGAAACAATAGGAGTCGCACAAAGCAATCCAGAACAAGATATTCAGTACCCACTAAGCTTGAGAGCCTCTCTCTAGAAACCACTCTAGTAGTGTGTAATTTCTAGAGTCTTATAACATTATTGAGCTCGTTCAAATGAGCTCTTATTTATAGGAACATATTTAATGGTAAGCTTCCTCCTCCAACGATCATATTTTTTCTTCAATTGTTGTGGGAGAAATACATGTGTCACTCAAAAAATGTTTATTAAATAACAGAATGCACGACATCTTTTTATAACAAGGTGAGCAAAACTATGGTTGCTTAATCAAATCTATTTTTCAAAGCCAAAGGAAATAAAAGTTCGGAGTCTAACTAAAAACCTTTCAGTGTTTATAATACATGAATATTTGGATTTTGTCTCCAAATAATTCAGAACCTAAATTCTATATATTTCTAGAGTTTGAATTCAGAGAATTCAGAGTCTGAAATGATAGTAATTTGGTGCCTGAATTCATAAGAATTCAGAGTTTGAATTCATATGAATTAGGAGTCTGAATTCATAAGAATATGGAGTCTTAATTCATAAGAATTCAGAGTCTTAATTCATAATAATTAGGAGTATGAATTAATAATAATTTGGAGTCTGAATTCATAAAAATTCGGAGTCCGAATTCATAAGAATTTAAAGTCTGAACTCATATGAATTCGGAGTCTAAATTCATACGAATTTAAAACCTGAATTCGGATCCTGAAAATAGAATTCTATATATCTAATTATTAATAATATTTCGAGGTTTTAGATACAAAACAGAATTTTATACTTAGAAATAAAATGATTTAGGTATAGGGAAATTATGACATCAACAATGAAAACATGGTAAGGATAAATTTTCTTTGAGGAAAGAAAATATTCCTTATGAAATCTTAAGGAAAATAAAATTTTCCTTGAGATAGAGTGTTTTTTATTTTCAAAAAATGAAGTAATATAAAAGTCATATGGAAACCTTATAGACTCTACAATGTCCCCATTTTTTGAAAGAATATAAATCATTATGAAAAATAATAAAAGGATATAGAAATTTTATAAACCTGTAAATACAAACATATCTCTCTTTACTTATGGATCATAGTGAATATGACTAACTCCACCTTAGGCTTTGAAATCCCTAAGGATCATATTATTTGTTTCGTGAATGAGAATATAAATTATCGTTCATATGAAAAATATTCATTGATAAGAACTCCCTCATTAAATGAACTCTCCCATACTTATTGAAATTTCTTCATTACTTTGTATTATTTTTTTACATTCATTTCTCCCCTTTGTGATTTTCAAAAAGGAATAATGGGAATGAAAAATAAATATGGTACGAGAAATATTAGTACTAAACAACCAAAAAATGAGAACATTTGAAAATTTTGTAAAGATTGAAAGAATTTGTTCAACGAGGAAAATACAACAATAGATCGAATTTAGAAAAGATTATCCTTCCTTCACCTTCGGCATCAGCTTATTCACTATGGTTTTCAACTTATTTATTTCATTATGATCCTCCTCTACATGTTTGAGATGTTGTTCCTGATCTTTAGTTTTCTTCTCAAAATTTTTGTTTTTTCCTTCCTCAGTCTTCAGAGATTCTATCTGACCCTTTAGAACTGGTTTTTACTTAGCGAGCTTCTCTTATATCTCAATCATGAGATTCCTTCCTCTCTTCCAACTCTGAGGAACTGAAAATAATTTTCCTTTCAAATCTTTCACTTCTTGTTTTTGAGTATTTTCTTCAAGAGATAGCTTTTCATCAAAAGACATGGTGAGATATTTGAACTTATTATCTTCAGTTTCAAACACATCCTTGACATTATCTTGAAACTCATCAAGAATTCTGATTTCATCCATATTTTTCATTAACCATCTAGTCATCTTCTTGCAAGATGCTTTGTGGGCTCCATAGTTTTTTTAAAAATGTTTTTAAATTAGCCTCAATTATGACACACTTATCCATCACCATGGATATTAAATCCTATTTTTGATTTAATGTATGTTGAAGCATCTGGAATCTAGATTCTATTCTAGGAAATAGAGGGATAGTTACAACAAGATTTTTCAAACACTGGGCTACAAAATCATGTCCAAGAGAGGATGACTCTGAATCAGAGATTTTTCATGGTGAGGATTATTTTTCAATCTCATCAAGTTTCCTCTTTGATGAAGTACCAACTTCTTTCTTCTTCACTATGGATTTTCTAGGTGTATCAACTACCACCTGTTTTCCCTTATCATCTTTTTGAATGACTTCTTCTTGATTGGGTGATTCGTGCTCACTATCAAATTTTTGTATAATTTTATCTTCATATACCTCTTCCTTCTCTACTCCTACCTTAGCATCCTCTGGCTGAATGAAATCATGGTTGGAGATTTCTTCTCCAGACACATTGTTTACTTCTTATCCACTCATCTCATCTTTCTATGGGGTATAAAGTTTATTAGACATAGCTTCAGAGGTTTGGAATGACAATTTTTCAGAAGGGCATTCCATCTCATTAAAATCCCTGACTTGCTTTATCAAATCTTTTGTATCACCACTCCTTTATTTTTCTTCTTCATCCACTTCATTTTTTTAACTTTTTTCGGAGTCACAAATTCCCTTCCCAGAGTCTATGGTAATTATTCTATCATAAGTAATTATGGTACCATAATATTCTTGGATTATTTCTCAGCAGCCTTGAGAAGTGATTGGACAATCTTTGCCTCAGAAAACATTTTCTTCTACTTCTTCTCTTTGTGTATCTTCTCAAGCACTTCATCTACCTTTTCCTTCAAATATTCATCCTCAATAGGGCCTATTCCAAACATAGGCCACCTTATTACTGATTTTTTATATCTTCTCTTCACTTTTCTACAACTACATTAGGGAATGTTTTTTTAGCTTCGGGGGATCTGGCTGAATTTCTTATGCCACTGGAGTTTTTTCCTTCTCTTCCACTTCTTTCACCTTCCTCTTCCTTCCACCCTTTTTAGATGTTTCATCCAACTTATGTTTCTTTTCAATAGTTTCAACTTAATTTTTAAGAAAATCTTAGAATTCATCAGATTCTTTGGGAAAACCAATTTTCATCCTTCTCAAAGTATCATCACTCAAAAATATGAGTTTTAAATTCCTTGACTTAGAACTGCAAGGAATTTTGAAGGATTCTAAACACCGAACAATCATTAATGACAAAATGGTTGGATACATAATAATTTAATATTTGAAATTCCCATTCTTAATATTCTCAATCATAATCAAAATGTACTTAACCAAATTTATCTTCCTTAGATTCACCAAGAAATCCAAAGATAGATGCCGCTCTTTTTTAGAGTATCCTTATCACCTTTTCTTGGAATGATGAATCCTTGAACCCCCAATTTAAGAATCCAAAAGTTTGTTGACAGGTGAAGAATATTTGGAGTCTTTACATCTAAAATACCAAGACAAGCCATGGATTTTTCCTTAATAAAACTTTGTTAAACATCTGGCAGCTCGTGAGTACAGAACTCAGCTTCCCAGTCATAAGGAATACCAACCAAGCTTGCAGCCTTGGTGTATGAAAGTGAATATTTCTTTCCATAAAACATGAAAGAAAACTTACCCCATCATTCTTCCTTAAAGAGAGTTACTGACTCATATAACTCTACTAACAACTCCCGATATACCAAATCCTGAGCTTTTGGTTTTGAAATATAAACACTCTCCCAACCATTGAGTTTGATATTATTGGAAATGATATAGTAATATTGGACATAAAACTTTGGATCAACTAACCTTTCACTGTATATATTCTATTTAGAGATTGACTTGAATGTTGACATTTCTTTCCAGGAAGAGACTTCGGTAGACATTCGAAGGTAAGAAACATCTGAGAAGTTCAGAACGAGCTTATGTTGGAATGGGTGATCTTCAAAACATAAGATCTTTGAGATCGATGTGGGAAAACCATCAGGGGTCCTTTATATAGGCGTTGTAGTGACGGTTCA
Source organism: Viscum album (assembly GCA_963277665.1). NCBI lineage: Eukaryota > Viridiplantae > Streptophyta > Magnoliopsida > Santalales > Viscaceae > Viscum > Viscum album. Next base: position 1,016,028,714 of record OY728153.1, on the reverse strand, counting down.
ACTACCATTATTTATCCAAAGTCTGAAAGATTCTTGAGAAGATCTAATGGTTGAGATAGCTGATGGGGAATTATGATTGAATCTGATCTTTTGATTTGTTTTAGAAAAACATTCAAATTTAAGGAAAAAAATGAATATGAAAGAAAAAAATAGATTAAAATACCATAATGTAAAAGATGATTACTAAAATTTAAGATAAGAAACATGCATTTTGGATTGCTATAATTATTATTCATAATGAAGAAAATTCTTCTTGAATAAATTTAGAGTACGAAAATTTGGATTACAAAATCCTTGACTACGAACAATCTAGATACATGAATTTTCATTGTGAAAAAATTTAAACAAATGAGAAATTAAGGCTAATAAAAATTTAGACTATGAATATTTTTAAACTACAAATATTTTTAAACTACTAAAATTTTTAGACTACAAAACTTTTTAGACTAAAAATAAATTTAGAAATGAAAAATTTCTAGACTACAATATTTTTGAAAACCTAAAAAAACATGTACTCCCCATATGAAAAGGAATTCATTACTGTAAAGAGATTTTTTTGAACATGAAGTTAACATGGAAGATCACCTTATGGATATCATTCCTAACATCCGCTTAATGTATTCAAATATATCAGATGGTAATTATTTTTTGAAAATATTAGTAAGTTGATCTTCTGTTCCGATAAATTGAAGAATGATATATCCTTTTTGTATGTGATCCCTAAGAAAGTAACGCCTAATATCTATTTGTTTTGAATGAGAGTGATGTTCAGGTTTTTTACTTAGGGAAATGGCACCCATATTTTCACATAAAATTTTTGTTTTGGTAAAACTCATACCATAGTCTGTGAGTGTGGGTTGCATCCACAACACTTCAGCAAAACAACATCTAGCTACTACATGTTCATCTTCAGGAGTGGAAAGTGCTACTGAGTGTTACTTATTTCCTGACCAAGAAACTAATGAATCTCCTAAGAATTGATAAGTTCTGGATTCAGTTTTCCAATCCATTCTAAATGCACCAAAATCAGCATCCGAAAAACTTTTTAAAACAAAATCATTTCTATAAGTATTAAAGAGTCCTAAATCTATAGTTCCCCTTATGTAGCGAAAAATTCTTTTCAATGCCTTTAAATGAGGTTCCATAGGATTGGATTTATATATTGCACATAAGCATACTGAAAACATTATGTTTTTACGACTAGCTGTCAAATAAATTATACAAACTATCATACCACTAAAAGATGTTTGATCTATTGGTTTCCTAGCTTCATCAAGATCAAGTGAATTTGAGGTACAAATGGATGTACTTATACTCTTAGTGCTGTCATTTCGATAGATTTTAAGAAGATCATTAATATATATATTGGGATATATAGATTCTTTCTGGTTTTGAGAAATTTCAAAACCAAGGAAAAATGATTACTCACCCATCATACTGATTTCAAACTCAGATTCCATAAGATCCACAAAGGAATCAGTTAAAGATATCCGAGTTGAACCAAATATAATTTAATCAAAAAAAATTTGAACAATCAAAACATTTTTCTTATCTTTCTTTATAAAAAGGTTTGGATCAGAATTTCCCTTAACATAATTATTTTTTAGCAAAAAACTTGTAAGTATATCATACCATGCTCGAGGTGCTTGCTTAATTCAATAAAAATATTAGGTAAGTTTGTAAACATGTTTAGGATGTTTTGTATCTTCAAAACTAGGAATTTGTTCAACAAAAACATCCTCTTGAACAAAACCATTAAGGAAAGCACATTTAACAACTATTTGAAAATGTTTGAAATTGAAGAATGCTATAATGGAAAGTCGAATACGAATAGATTCAAGTCTAGCTATTGGAGCATAGGTTTCTTCATAGTCTATTACATCTTGTGGATTATATCCTTTTGCAAACAATATAGCTTTATTTCATACTATGATTCCACTTTCATCACATTTATTTTTGAAGGCCCATTTTACTCGAATAACAGAAGATTCCTAAGGTCTTTCAACCAAGGTCTAGACTTTATTCCTTTCAAATTTATTTAGCTCATATTGCCTAGATTTTATCCAATCATCATCACATAAAGCTTCATCAGTGCTTTTTGGTTCTAATTGGGAATGGAATGCTAGATGTTCTAGTTCATTTCTTAAGGAACTTCTAATCCTTAATGGTTGATTTACATCACCAATGATACTATCACTGGGATAATTCTTAAGAAACAACTGATTAGGGATTTGTAAAACAGGTTCATCAACATAGGGTAGGAAGTCTTCTGGGGTAAATGCTTTAGAAATATTTTCTTGAACATTTTCCTTTTTAGAAGGATCTTCTATCAAAGATTGATAATAAGTTTTTGAAAACATATATGAAGATGTAGGTTCAAGTTTTTTAAAAACAAATGGATCAGTTTCATCAAATTTGACATGTACTATTTGTTTAATAAAAACAGTATTTTTATTGAAAACTCCATAAGCCTTAGAGGTTGTGGAGTAGGCAATGAAAGTTTCTTCATTATATTTTGGTGTGAATATTTCTAGACTATATTTATTATTCAAGATTATTACTTTGCAACCAAAAACCTTGAATTTGGAAAGTCTAGGTTTTCTACCATGCCATAACTCATAAAGAGTTTTATTAAGAAAATTTCTAATCAAAACAAGATTTATAATATAGAAAGTAGTACTTACAGCTTCATACCAAAAATGTTTGGCTATAGAATATTCACTAAACATTGTTGTTATTATCTCTTGAAGAATCCAAGTTCTTCATTAAACAACAACATTTTTTTAGGTGTTCTTAGTTTTGAGAAGTTATAAGTAATTACTTTTCTACTTCCAAAGGTTTAAAAATCAAAATGTTGAAATTCTCTTCCATGATCACTATAAATATTTTTCAAAGAAGTTTTTTATCGTTTTTAACCTGGGCTCTAAATGTTTTGAAATAAGAAAAATCATCATATTTATTTTTTAGAAAATAGACCCATGTAAATCTAGTGTCATCATCAACTAAGACAAATATGTAATATTTTCTTCCAATGCATACAGTTTGTGTTGGACCAAAAAGATCCATATGCACCTACTATAATGAATTAGTAGTTGAGACTTAAATGAAAAATTTAAAACTTGATTTATGTTGCTTTCCATATTGATAAGGATAAAAAACTTTTGAAGAATCTAAACTATGATTCGGTAGATCCTTAACTACTCTTTTTTAGTCAGTTTTCATAGGTTTCTAAGGTTACAGTGTCCAAACCTTCTACGCCACAACCATGAATGATCTTCCATTTCTCTAAGGAATGGTAGATCTTGGCTTCTAAGGTCTTAAAAGTTTAGTGTTTAAAAATCATGTTTCCTATGGGCAGAAATAATAAATTCTTCCTTGAAATTGGGTACATAACACTTTTCATTCCTAAAATTCACAAGGTAACCTTCATCACAGAATTGAATTATTCTAAAGAGCTTGTTCTTAAGACCCTTAACAAATAAAAAATTTGAAATCAAAGTTTTACCAAGAAGAACAATATTACCTATACCAATAATTTCTCCCTGAGAAATATCTCTAAAAGTTACCCTTCCTCCTTTGTCTTGATAATCATTTCAAAGAATTTTTTGTTACCTGTCCTATGCCGGGAACAACCACTATCCAAGTACTATATGTTTTTGTTGGTACTGTCTTTCTTTTCCTGAAAATAAGATTATTAGACTTTCAAAACCCAAATTTCCTTGGATCTGGAAACATCAGAAAGCAAACTTTTAGGAATCTATATTTTCATATAAAAATATGATTTATGATAACCTAAAGATGGAGTTTTGTTTAAGAAATAATTTTTTTCAAATTCCCACCACACTGACAGTTAGTGTAGAATGTAGCACTTTGAGGATCAAAATAATTGTTACTAAAAATCAGTTTTGAACTTGTATAACCAAAACAAAATTATTCCTTAGAGGTTGAATTTGAGAATACATTTTATCGAAATCTTCCTTAACTAAGGTAATGTTTTTCAAACACTTACTCAAGGAAAATATTTCTAACGTTATCATAATAACTAAGTTATTATCCTCAAAAACATTATTTTTAGAACAAGAGTTATGCTTGAAAAAAAATTATTATAAATTACATTTTCTAGATCCTCTAAATGTTTATCCTTCTCAGAATTAACTTCCTAAGTGTTTTTGAAATACTTTCAAAATCAAAGGTTTTCTTATCAATATATTTGTAATGATCTAATATTTCCTTAGTAAGAATAGAAATTCTAGTTTTTACCTTATCAATCATTTTCTTGACTTTATAATTTTCTTTCTCTAGGAGCATAGAAAACCTAGAAATTTATTCATAGGTAGGTAAAGTATTATATTCATCAGAGGAAGATACATAATCTAAGGATTCATAGTGTTTATTATCCCAATAATTATAATTTAAGGATAAATTAGTTATGGATTCATCATTGTGCACCTTATCCATTAAACAATGATTTTCAATAGGTAGCTTTGTAGGTAAACCAAGATTCATCTATCCAAAAGATTCTTAATCTGAGGATTAATCAGAAGGGTCTCCACCACTGGCACTCCAGGTGTAATTAGCTTTCACAACATTCATATCTTTAGCTTTGTAGTACATATTTCTATTCATTTCATAATTCTTTTCATTTCTATCTATATTTCTGAAGCATAGAAGATTCGGGCCTCATATGCCTTGCTCTTTTGCATTCATAACTAGTGACTTCAGAGTCTTTCTTGTATTTCCTTTCTTTCTTCTTGTATATATACTGGTAGTATTTCTTCCCAAATATTTTGTTAATACTTTGATCAAGATTAGCTAGTTCATTATAATAATGATCAATTTCACTTGATTCAGATAAAACATTGACCTTATTAGATTTAGATCTCGTAACTCTCTGAAGAGTCTTACATTTCATCTAATTTGAAGTAGTTGTAAAAGCCACACTTCCATTCCCATTCTTTTTCATAATATTTTCAGGATCTATCTTCATTCTAGTATCATGTTGAAGCTAATTTTCAAAAATCTAATCAATTGTGATATGTGAGACTTTTCTGTTCAAATTTATAGTTGTCCTATTAGATTCCCACTCATTAGGCATGATGTCTATAATCTTGTCTACAAGTGTCTCATAATCCAAATATGAAATATAATTAACAACAATTAAAAAAAATATGGTTTTGTGAAATTTTCAATAAATATATAAATTATTAAGGTCCACATATCATGAAAGACTTTAAAGTTCCCTATTATAATTTATTTTTTTATAATCATTGAAATTGAATGTTAATGGTTCATAAGTCACATAAAAAATCTAAGTATGGATAATTTTATCTATAGTACATAAATCAGTAAAAAATAATGTATTCATGATATAAATAATAATTATGTACTATAACAAAAAAATAATATGCAAGTATAAATCATTAATTTAAAAAACAACCAATTTGCAAACCAATCTTCAATAAAAAACAAAATATTGGAATTTCAAAGGAAGAAAATATAGGTTCTAAGCATAGAAAAACACCTTTATGGCATGGACAACTCATATTTTATAATTAATTTACGATTAATCATTGTCTCCCATGACTAATAGCCTCATATCCAATGAAACATTACTAAAAAACATGAAAAATGAAATATAAGGATCTTTATATGTAATTTATATTTAATTTATAAGAATATATGTAGTTACCGAAACATTTAATTCTATATCCATTGATGCTCTAGTAACTAGATATTATCGTACCATCATTTCATTATAGGGTCCATGTATAGAATCCCTCTAGAGATGATTCACACATACATCAGAGTCTCTAAATGTCATTATAGAATATCCAGGTGCTAGCATGACCGATCTTGATCGATTATGGTGTTCATGGTTGATCGCAACAGAATTCTTATTGAAGGATGAAGGAATCATGATGTTCGATCAATGGATTGAGAGAGGAGGATGAATGAACATTTTCTAGATACCTGATTCCCTCCCTAGGTCTTGATAGAGTCTATATCTATTTGTTGTGTAGAACAAGAGTCTTTATGGAAAATTATGTAGTTAAATATTTATTATAAAATGTTTATAGTTGGAAAATAGGACACAAAATCTTCTCCAACAAAAAAATTACTAGTTAACCCCATGTATAACAATAATATTATTGTTATTAATAATATTTTGACATTCACAACAATTTAAGAATATAAATAAATATCATTTATATCATTTCTAATCGGACCACTAAGCTTGTTCCACTTTCCAACATCAATATTTATTGATCCTCAAATAATGATTATTTATTTAATAAACATCGCTACATTATTCATCGATAAATATAATATACATTATATTCATAAAACATTGAAAATAAATATTAATTATTATTATTTAACTCACTTATCTTTCTGAATAACATGTGATTAAATCTTGGAAAACAAGAAAACCTGAATAAATATTATTTATTATATCTTGTAAATCCAATCCTTGAATTTAACTGAGATTGGAGATACACTTGGCATTTGACCCTATAGGTTTCATTATTTGTAATAATGTTTATAACCACCTAATTCCCAAGGTTTTTATATAAAAACATGTTGAGTCTCTCAAAAATAATGAAGTTAATATCATAGTGACATCCACCCTAAAATGAATGCTTATCATGTCATATAATCTCTTTATCGTGATGTATATTTCTTTTAATTTTCAGAAATGAACTCACGCAATGAAAATAATGATCATGGATTTATCTAGGTAGTTATATTTTATCAATGGTCATGAGTTATCAACTTCCATCAAGGGACATAAGGGATAAATCCTTTATCGCATTATCCATTAATTCCATATCACTTATATAGCATCCAATGTATCATACCTCAATGTGAGAATATTCCATCACATTTTTTATCAATACCATAAATTATGTGAGCCAGGATATCCAATGATAATAATATTAATGTCTAAGGACTAATACACACGTCCACTGATAGGAACATCCAATTACATATAGAAATGTGGATTTCATATTGACATGTCTATTCTCGTAACCTCATATCTTGGGGACTACCATAGGGAAACACCATGAGAAGGTATCTCAATGTATTATGAGCCTCCTACCCTTGATAATATTTATCATCTATGTCCCAGTAGAAAATATCATTTGTCCATATAAAAATATTCATGAATATTTTCGTGTAACATCCTAGTTCTAATCGTAGCGGGGAACTTTCATGGCCTTTCAGTGAAACATATATTCTTAGGACATTGTCACATGAAAATGTAATCAATAGGGATTGTAATGATGTGATAAGTAACTCCATAAATAATGATAACATGTAATCAATTACTAGAGAAGTCGGTTCAAGAGAACCAAATCCAACAAACTCCAACTTTCTCTAGATACAAATGATAAAAAAAATTCAATCCTTAACTCTCACATAATAATCATGCCTCTACTGAGATAAAATGTTCTTCAATTGGTCCTCCATGTTTTTCCCCATAGATACTTTGTTCACTACAAATTCACCACTTTGAGAGAAATATCTCACAAGATGAAAGATTTCTAGTATGTGGTCTATAATTTGATGTGACCTTGGATATATAGAGAGATTAAACACTACAGATTTATTTTACAAAAATGTGATAGGTTCTTGATTTCTAGGTGGTACATAAATCTCTTGCAAAAAGTTGTGAATTTAAACTACTTTTTTGGTTATATCATAGGTCTCTATATACTCATACTTCCTTGTAAAACAAGTGAAAACCTACTACATAGAACTCTTGTAGCTCACAGATCCTCTCTTGAGAAAAAAATACATATCTTGGATATGATGTTATATCATAGTTTTAAAATCATAGGGGATCGATCACAATCTCATTGGTGCATTGCATTGTGGCACCCCACCATGTTTGGGGGTAGGATAATGCGCTAAACATGATCGCAAAACCTATACTGTGATTTCATCTGTCGTAGGTCCTTAGTGATCCTAGAAGGAGTGTCACGCCACATTTTAGTACCCAGATACATTTTTTCCCCATAACTCCTCAAATCCCACTTTCCCCTACTTTTTGCACCCTATTTTTACCGTCACAACAGCGACGACACCCTCCTTTTTTTATACACCCCTTTTTCTTCCATGTTACATTTCTCCATCCACATTGTATTAGACCACCCCCATCTATTCTCATTTATTCCAACTCTTCTAGTGACAACCATCTATACATAGTCTCTACTTTATGACTCTACACTATCCTATACTGACAACCACTTAAAATAATGACATAGTGGCAACAAAATTCTATTATTATTTTTCTTTTCTAAGTGATTCAAACATATTTATTTCACCTATTATTTGTGTGAAAAAACCCTCTCAATACCTATATACTATTTTCCCACTCTACAGCTGTGGATTGATTTTCTTAGTCAACTATTGCACCAATAAATGATACAATAGTGCAGTCTTTTCTAACACTAGTGAATCCTCAAAGAAAAAAATATATACATTACTTGGAAGTGGAATTCCTTAAATAACATCAATTATAAAAATAAAGTCACATGTGATTTTTTCATGATAGATACCAAGGATGGTATTAATCAAGCTAAATAACATCAAATGGGATTATCAAGAAATTTTCAAAAGTTTAAGACGATTGCTTAAGAAGTGATAGATAAGCTTCATGCGGCCTAAGAAAGGAAAAAAATCTAACAAATCAGCATTTATAAATGAGATTCCTGATCTTAATAATGATATGAAGGAATATATTAAATACATTAATGCCATTGATATTGGAAAAATATATGCATCAAGTACAACATCATGTACTTTAAGTGTTTAGAGAGTGAAAAATATGAAAGGGACACTTGATTTAATGTCTATGGATAATCTAGAAACCACTTCAAGAGTAGTCATGGATACAAAGAAAACAATTATTAATGATGTTTTTAGAAAGTAATTAAGAGATCGAATGGATCAATACATAAAGTGATTCTTTTTCACTATTGAGATTTATTTTAATAGTGTTTAATCAATAAGATTCAAGTTGGTGGTGGAAACAATCAGCCAATATGAACCACAATTGAAATATCCATGTTGTCTTTAATGTTGTGTTCCTCTTCTTAAAAAGGATTTAGAGTATGAAAAGTGATTATTGAAGGATCATTAAATTTAACAAGATATTTATGATTGTTGAATCATATATGATAGTTGGACAGACAATAAAGGAAGATCCTTCAACATTTTCTTAGTAAATTTTCTAACTGGTTCTATATTTATATGTTTTGATGCCTCAGGTTATGTGAAAATGAGAGATTTATATTGAATGTTATTGGATGATTTTTTGGATGATATTGGAGAATCAAAAGTTGTGCAAGTAGTTACTTACAACAGAATAAATTTCAAGTTATCCAGTAATAAGATACTTTTGTTTTAAGTACTTGAATTTAATTTTAATATTAACAAATCTATTAACAGCTTAAGATTTTCATTTTTTATTATTTATTTTATATGGTATTGGTAATTTTTTGATGGCTAAGGGATAACACTTATTTTGGACTCCATTCACTACACATTGTATTGACTTGATCTCGAAAAACATTGGAAATATTGGTAGTGTGAAGATGGTTATACAAAGATTTATTAATATTATGCCCTTCATGTACAATCACTCATTCAAATTTAACATTATGAGTATTTGCACAAAAAAATTAAGATGGTGTGATATTGAGTTACTCATTTTGATATATCCTTTCTAATTTTACAAAGGTTTTATTTTCAAAATTGTAATCTAATAATGATGTTAATTTATTAAGAGTGGTTGATATCCAAGAATGAAAATGAAGTAAAGATAAATCATGTTGTTGAAACCATTTTGATTTCATCTCTTTGGAATGATGATGTCTAAAGCCTCAAGGATATGGGACCTCTTGTTTAATTAATTTGAATGGTTGATAATGAGAAGCAACCCACAATGGGATTCAAATATGAGACTATGGATAAGGAAAAGGATACCTTTCAAAATATTTTCAGGAATGATGAAACCAAGTATAAAGATATATTTTGGATAATTGATGAATGATGGAATGTTCAGTTGCATCAATCATTTCATGCTGCAGGTTATTATTTCAAACCTCAAATTTTTTATTGACTTCCAAGTATTGAAAGAGATAAATATGTGATGAAAGGATTATCTGATTGTGGTAATAGATTGTATTTTATCCTAGAGAAGGAATATAAGGTGTGTTTAGAATTGATAATATATATAAGCATGCAATGCCTCTTTATTAGGAAGGGTTTCATAATAAAATAGAGTAAAATAACTCTGGATAAGATATTATTTTTTCCTTAATTATTTAATTAAATGATCCTTAATTTAGATCATTACGAAACAATGTTAATAAATAAATAATTTTAGCTGAAAGGTGGAATAATTATGGAAAATAACTCCATCATTGATAACAATTTTCATTAATGTCTTTTGTTTGACATGTGGCTCATGAGGATGTGAGAAGAATTTGATTGCCTTTGAGTATGTAACTGACTCAGTACTAAAATAACTTTGATTTGAGCTTAAATTTCATTATTGATACTAATTGTTTTTGAATCATTATAAAATACGTACATTCTAAAAAGAGAATTTGGATGTAATATCCAAGGTTACAATATTTGGGGTTTAGTAAATACAACCAAACATTGAAGAACCAGTTTGATTGCAATTATTCCATAGATCTCATTTTCCTTAAGAATGTTGATGATGATAGTAGTGAGTGGTTTTTTGGAGAAATCAATGGTAATGATGATGGAGCTGAAGATGGGTTTTTGTTTGACAACGACAACACCATGACTTGGGGTTTAGTTAAGGAAGCTCCTGGGGCTGGTGAACCTTCCAATTATCTAAGAAGAAGAAAAGGTGGAGGAGATACCCATGAATTACATTCAATATCTAAATGAAAAATGAGGATGGTTATTTAAGAAGACAATGATGATTAAGGATTATATAATGATGATGATGATGATGAAACAATTGAAGCGGAATATTTTAAAAGTGGTGATACAGAATGTGATGATGTAGAAGAAATAGAATATCATGAAAATGAAAAAAATGATTGAACATTGGTTATTATTATGATTATTATTTAAGAAAATTTTTATTGGAAATGTTTCTGATGCATTATGAATACTTTTAGTTATAAATTTGAATGTTTTTACTTTTTATATATTTTTTTAAAATTTATCAACATATATATTTGTGTGTAAAAAAATATAATTAAAATTATATTAACTTCTACATGACTACATAAAAAAGTAGACATGATGTGATTCATGTTGTTGTTATCCCACTGTATGACCCCCACTACACCAAGGCACAATCTGATATTAAAAACAATGCTTCATATCATTTTTATCAGTCTAAAATATAGAATTTTTATAACCCTTTATGAAAAGATCTTCATTTATTCCATACATCAGGAACATATTCATAGTCTTCCTCGGATACTTAAGGATAACCTTAATAGAAATCCAATATTATTTACTAGGATCTGCTAGATATCTTCCAATCATCCTAAAAATAATAGGATACATCAAGACTCATACATAACATAACATACAAGATAGATCCTATCATAGAAGTGTATGAGATATTACTCATTATCTCTATTTCCTATTGTGTCATAGAACACATTTTCTTGGAAATATGTATACCATGGGACATTGAAACCAATCCCCTATTTTATAATCTCATAATAGACCTCTTTAATATATGTTCAATGTATGTACATTCAATTAGTCCAAGATACTTCTTGGATCTATCATGCTTGGTATTTATCCCTAGTATGTAGGTTACTTTGATGGACCCCAAGGTGCATGCATAAACATAAAACACATGAAATTAAAATTTTGGGTTTAGAATCACATAAAAAACATAGAATCCACAAAATCACTTACCCATATTTATTAAAGGATTTCATTTAATTAAACTTATGCATGACAAATAAAATAAAATGAATTCGTAAATGTTGTCGTGTTTGTTGGAAGTCGTTGGTTTGATTCTCTCATTGTTGATTTGTCAGGACTCAAAGATGTCAAGCTGGGAATCCAATAGATTTTACACACATGAACTATATATACTAGATTTTTTGTCTATGTTTCCTGGGTTCTAGAATAGTAAATAAAATATCTTTACAATTCCCTGCATATTTCCTGAAAATGTTGACTCGATCAAGAAAGTGATATTGATCTGACCATGTCATTCCTTCAACATCTCTCTCTAAGAATTTACAAGGAGAGGAGAGATGAGATCATCTTTCTAAATTCATCCAAATGGATAATATCAAAATTCAGAAGGCTAAAAGGATCTGTTCTTCCTAGGTTATACATTCCAAAAATTCACTCTAGTCCCTTGAGTGTAAAAAACTACATTTTAGTCCTTTTAACACAATTATGACTTAATAATTTTTCATAAATGTCAAAAAAACATTATCAATAACATGAATTAATTTATCATGTTAATTAATAAAATAAAAACATTTAAATTGAACCATAATCACCATATATAATTTAATGAACCTTGAAAATTATATGTTCATTTGAAAAAATACATTTTCTCGTATTCGCTTTTATGATCAAACAACCTGTGAATACCTTGAGAAATAAAATCAATCAGCATTATTCAAAACATGAATAACATAATTGAATTATTTATACTTTTCATCTATCACTTTCGGATGTTCATCGGTCTCCACACATAGGTCCCACTTCATTCTGAACTCTTATTCATTAGAATAGGTGAAACTTGTGGATACACTAATTGTGTAATCCACTAAATCCTTATCTCAATAGCAGTGATTCCAACCCAAAGACCAAGAGAGGAGTCTAGAAACCCAAAATGGACCCTAAAGAGATAAGAAATCTCAAATCTATAACCACATCCTATAGACACATTCTGTGAAATATAATCTCTTTATCACATGATATCTCTTAAAGTAGGATGCACACTTATATCATCACCCTACTGTTTCTTTATATATTTAAAGATCATACAGAATAGACTTAACTTCTTGTACTATGGCCATGGATTTAATAAAGTTACTACCTTCCAATTCAACCTGGTCCCATGAGATATCTCCACCTCAACTCGAAATTGAAAAAATCTATATTGATCATTCAATGAATGTCATACCACCGAAGACGCACCCAAAACAAGCCACCTCACCATGACTTCAATGTCATTGTTTTTCCTTGTACCCAAGTACATGATTGAATTGTAAAAATTGATAATGATCTAAATTCTGGAGACCAATACAGATGTTCAAAGATAGGAACAATGAATAACACCTGAAACATGTGGTGTTCCTATTAGAAGGTTAGTCCCCAAAATCACACCTACTCAATATCATGAAGTGAGAATATCATGAGAAGAAGTATTAATGATTATAAGCCCCATGTAACTGATAGTTATAAATCATCTATGTCTCATCATTATTGAGTATCTTTAACATAGTAATTATATATTTAGGATTACTATCACAGTATCTCGAGGTTGTAATTAAGTTAGGAACAACTATAACCTTTTCATATGACATGTATTCTAAGGACATTACCATTTAAATTGTTGATACAGAAGTATCAACACTATTATGGTAAAAATAAACACATGTATATATCAAATTGTATACATGTATTGGTAATTAGAGTACACAAAGGAGTTGGGTCTTGGGAACCTGCTCACAATACTCTCAATTTCACTAGATCCAATTGCTTTCAATTCTCAACCTGCTAGCTCTTACATGAGTATCATGATTATACTGAGAAATGGGTTTTTCAGGAGGACTTTAACATTATCCTTTATATATAATCAGCTAACTGAAACTTCACCTCTCTCTCTAAAATCCCTGAAGAGGTGAAACTTTAGAAGTCTATTTTCTATCCTTTCATGTAAACTAGGATCCATGGAAAGCACCACTACCACAGTACTATCACAATATACTGTAATAAGATCCTTACTAATAAGAACAACACAAAACTTGAAAAAAAGTATTCATATAAAAACTGCTTCCTTAGGTACATCAGAAATGGCTATATACTCAAATTCTGCTATAGAATTGGAAAACAGAAGGCTTATTTGAGCTCCTCTAGCTCACTACACCATTATTCAGGCAAAAGACATGGCCTAACTATGATTTCAGACCATCTTGATCTATTTTGAATCTATAATCAATGTATCCCAACATTACTAAATCCTCATCTCCTCCATGCACCAAGAACATATCCTTTGTGTGTCTCCAGTACATCATGATAGTATTTACAGCTTCCTAATATAGCTCTTCTATATTGTCTTGATATCTTCCCACCATGATTAAAGAAAAGGAAAAATCAAACCTAGTACATATCATGGAATACATGACACATCTCATAGCTAAATCAAAATTAATTCTACTCATTCTTTTAATATACTCATGTATTTGTGGACACAACTTCTTAGAGAGATTAATTCTATGTGACATTGGAAATAATCCTCTATTGGATTGTTCCATATTTTACCTTTTTTGTACCTTTTCGTTATATATACTTTGACATGGCCCAAGAATCCTCAAATATCTATCTTGATATATCATGATCCCTAGAAAACAAGATTATTCCCCAAATTATTTCCTTTAGAATAATTCATTTAACCAATTATTTCCTGACTTTAATAATTTCACTTTATTTCCCATTAATAATATTTTCTCAACATATAATGATAGGAAAATTATAGCACTTCCACTGACCTTCTTATAGACACATGGATCTCTTTCATTCTTAATGAAACCAAATTCTCATATTCCCTCAAAAAAATGAATATTCCATGATCTTGATTTATGATTCAGTACATAAATGGATCTCTATAACATTTACACTTTATTGGAAATCATTTATATAATGAATACTTCGGGTTGTGTCATATATACATCTTCAAGTAACTTTCCATTTAGAAAAATAATTCAAACATCAATTTTCCAAATTTCATAATCATGGAAGTCTACTATTGAAAGTATTCTTCAAATGGATTTCATTGTTACAACGGGTGAGAAGGTTTCATCATATTCAATTACATGATATTATCTGAAACCCTTCACTACTAGTCATTCCTTATGGGTGCTTACTTGATCATCTATTTTAATATTTTACTTGAATACCTATTTACACCCAATAGGCATTATGTCTTCTGGTGGGTCTACCAAAATCAAAACATAAATTTGTTATATAGACTCCATTTCATAATGAATGGATTCTAACCATTTAGCATAATTATTATCATTCAGTGCTTCATTGTAGGTTAGAGGTTCATCATTATGTAGGAGTATTGTGTCACCTGGCCTAGTGGAAAGAAAGCTATATATCTTTGTTCCTATAACTTATCTAGTATATGTATATGTACTTATGTCTCCGGAATGTATCTATTTCCCACTATCACATTTGGAGTTTGTTCTCGTACCTAATCTTGTGCAACTAGAGCAACAAATTCATCAAAGTCAATCGTGTTCCCACTAGGTCCATTTGAAATGTGTTCCCTTTCTAGAAATATAGCATGTATTTCTACAACCACTTTTTTATTTTAATAATTTTATAGGTAATATCATTTTTCCTCCTTAGGAAAACCTATAAAGATGCACTTTATGCTCATAGATTCTAATTTTTCACTTGGTATAGTCTTGAAAAAATCCTCCCATCCCCATACACGCATGTGTGGTAGAGTAGATTTCATTTCATACCAAAAATTATATGAAATCCCATATTATACATTATTTAGTACATGATTTAGTGTATATAACAGAGTTTGTAGTTGAAATCCCTAAAATGTTAATGGTAGATTTTCATGACTCTTCATCTATCCGACCATGTTAGTCAGGGTCTGATTCCTTCTTTCACTAACACCATTCTACTTAGGTTTATAAGGAGGAGTGATTTGATAAATTATCTCACACACCATTAAATGATCGATGAAGTCTTGTTTTTGATATTCTCCACCATAGTCTGTGTAGAGTTTCTTAATCTTCATTACAAGTTATTATATAATTCATTATGATATTCCTTAAACATGATAAAGGAATATGAATTAAACCACATCAAGTAGATATATCCATATCTGCTATAGTCATTAGTAAAGGTAATGAATTAAAAAATCACCCCATTCATCTACTAAAAATAGATCATATACATCAATATGAACCGACTCCAATGGTTCTTTAGCTCTTTCTCCCTCTACAATGAAAGGTGCATTGTCCATTTTACCATGTGAACAAGTGTAACATATATCCAAGGGTTTTAACTCAATTAATTCAAAATAACTTTATAGATGTAATTTTCATAAATGATTCTTGTTTACATAACTAGCATAAAGTGTTGTGTGTGGTTAGGATATGAGTCATTATCACTAGACTTTTCATTTATTTCTAATACTATATTTTCTAGTTGAATTATATGAAACCAATTATTAATATGTCTCATACCATAACATATGTTGTCCTCATAAATAAGAAAAAATTTATTTATTAACATAAAATAAAATCTCAGTGTATAAACTCGACACTGAGATTTTGTTTTTGGAAATATATGATACATAATAAAAATTATTTAGTACAAGAATAATCCCACTAGGAAAAGTAAGATGATAATATCCCACTGATAATGCTACAAGTCTCATACCATTATCAACTCAAGGATCTACTACAACTTTTTCAATTTTATTGAATCTACATGATTTTTTTATTTGACTAAAATATTTAATTGATTTGAATTATCCAATAACCTACTTATAGAAATATACAAATTGCATTCAATGACAAATATACTAGAAGCAAAGGCATCAACTTGCTTCTACTTCCCAACTATGAAATTCTTCTTCCAATGGCCTTTCATGCCACATGAAAAGAAGACCTATCTCCAAATATTTTCCCTCTCTATATATATCATAGGTTTCTTGAAAGGTTAGTGCATCAGTGTCTTTGACTTAGACTAGTCCCTTAACACATAATACTTTCCATTCCTCCTCTTGTTCACTATAAGGACTAAAGAGTTGTAGTTCTCAATATCTTTATCTTCTTGGAAAACTAAATCCAAACAATATAAGACTGGATTATTAAATTTATTCATATTATAATTAATACAGAAATTCTATAATCTATGCATTAAAGAGGCAAGAATGAGATCAGTTTCTAAATCATGGTTCAATTTGAACCCAAGAGATTCAAGTTCCTCAATGTACCCGATCATATTGAATACATGCAGTTCTACATGATTTCCTTTTACTAGTAAGCATCAATATAGAGAACTCGATATCACATATATTTTTTTCATTATCTCTCTCGGTATAACTCTTAGAAATAAAATAGCATTCAGAAAGAATCTTTTTTCCTCATGAATTTTCTATAGATATATAAAAACATGAAATAGTGGACATATAGATCACCATCCATATTATTCTTATATTTATCTTTATGCACCTTACATTATCCCTGAGGGGGGTCAACCAAAAGTTATATTTTCAACACATAAAGCTTCCTCTATTGGATAAGTACTATGTGTAGATGTTTGTATCACTCTTATATGTTATGGTTGGACAAGATATTCTCTAAACAATATTAATCATTGTAAGATTAAATTGGTGGTGGTTTCCATTTTATCTACAAAAAAACTCTTGGTTTATTATTACATTATCTTTATTACTAGAATAAATTTTAAAATAATAAATTTTAAATGTCTCCCACTATTTTATCAAATCCTAGTAGCCCTCAACTACTAGATTTTGAATACTTAGTAACTTGAATATTCTAGTGAAAAGGATCATTAAACCTCTATTCATACCATAAGATATGGAATCTCCACTACTCCAAGAGTATAATGTAGTTTTCTGACCATCCAACTACATTAACTCATAGATATTTGATCTGTTGACTGGAGTCTTAGCTTATGAAAAGAATTTCTTTTTATTGCTTGATGTTTAACCACTAAAATTACAACAAACTAGATATGGCTACTCCTTGGTTTCCAACATTAGTTATATTGACTCATAACTCTCATAATAACACATTTATAGTAATAGAAACCCTCAACTAGGGGTGGTGAGCACCTTGAACAGTTGGTTGTGTCCAAATTCAAGATATCGAAGGCATTGAATGACTTATATTTTCTTTGAGGGATTTGGTAAGTATATTATAGAGAATGAAACCCTTTTTCCGTATAATATTCTTGTTCTATATGATCTCAATCACAATATAACCATGCTATTAAATATTAAACATTCACCACACTGTTCATTTTATCTATGCATTCTTATTTATTGTTATATTATGTGATCACACCTAATAAATACACATTCAAAAAAATTTAAACCATGAACATGATAAAATAAATAATTAAATAAATAATGGCATGTTTTTGAGCTTTTAACTATTGGTTAATTCATCGAGTGAATAATGGATTACTAAAAATCCTAGGTAAATTCCTCAAGTAAATACCAAACATGAATTGTATCACCTGCAACTCCCGTGCACTCCACATGTATGATCTACATCGACTCTTGACTATAACTTCTTTGCTACAATCTCCTTCAATCTTTACAATGTATATTCCCACAAATATTAGGAGAACTCAAGGTGTAAAATTACAATTCATAATTTAAATATTGACATGTAGGCCTGTATACAAATTAATGATGGAGGGATGATGCATAGATCGTCAAAATAAAATAATTATTACATTTTTAAAAAAAACTAAAATGCATTAATTTACTTAAATAAATAATAAACAAAACATTCTTAGGATAGTCTCATCTTGTAACCAGTCAACAGGCAATTATATTTCATAAGATGAAATCAATTTTCTAAAATCTAACTCAATGGTATTTTAATGGATTAACTTACGTTAAAATAATTTTAATTAATTATCGATACATCTCACACCACCCTAGATAATTTTAATAAATCCTAGAAAATTAAATTTAAATTAAAACAAATTATATTTTTTGGGATCATTTGGACCTAATTAAGATCCCCAAAAAATTATATTTGGGTTAGTGATGCGTCGCGCTGGACGGACATAGACTATACTAGTCCAGCCGAAGTCTAGTTGGATATTCGTTTAAAGGATATTATATATATATAAATATATATATATATTAAATCTTCCAAGGTAATCTTTGAACAAAATTCCAATGGAATCTGTGTCCACTTTTTTATTTTTATGAAATAAAATCTTACCAGGGAAGCATTAACCTTTTTATTTTTTTAACAAAATAAAGCTTCTACAGAAAGCTCGTATTTTCAATGAACTAACTCAATTGGCTTCTAGTATATCTAAAAAACACAAAATTTATTCACATCATTCTCTAGATAAAAATATTTGGCACAAATATCCATTAAAGTGACTAAAAAACAAAACATTAATTTTCATCACAATTTTTTATGGAAAACCCATCGATATTCAATTTTCTATATCATGGAGATTTGAACTCAGATCAATGAAAAATTAGTTGTGTTGGGGCCATATCAAAACCCTCACTCTAAATCATAGAAAATTTAATAAAATTTCAATGAATTTTACTTAAATATTTATATGTTCTATCTGATGCCAATTGATGGAACTCGAAGTGCACCTGATGTGTCAGACACGTGCAATTTAAAATTTTGGGTTTGGATTAATGTTAAAAACACTAAACCCACACATCCAACTTCAATAGGTTTCTTAAAATATAATGTGTAATTCAATTTAAGAATAAAAAATAAAATAAAACAATAGTGTGAATGGTACCTTGTTTGTTTGAAATTTCCAGTTTGATTCACTCACCGTCAATGTGTCGTGACTCTAAGGAACCAAGTGAATTATCTTATAGATCATACACTCATATACCACAACTCTTGGATTATCAATCTATGTTTCTCAGATGCTACCCTATGAAATCAAAGGGCATTATAATGTCCCTTTTATTTAATGAAGAACACAGACTCAATTGAGAAAGCTAGATTGATACGTCCTTGTTATTCTTTCGAAATATATCTCTAAAAACTTGAGAGGGGAGGAAATGACATATTCTATAACTAAATTATTCCAAATAGTGGAACTCTCTATTCTAAGTACTAAAAAGATATTTTATACCTATGTTATTGTCAGTTCTGGGAGTATCATAAGTGCATGATGGGTGATATGATAATTAAAATTTCATTTAATTTTAATTATCTAGAACCATGAGTGAGGATATTGAAAATTAAGTTTATAATTAATTCATTTAGATAAGAAGAAAGAAATTACATCAACATAGGTTTATTTATTCATAGTCAATATTTATCATTCAAAAAGCCGTTTTCAAATTACCTTTATTATGCTAATGAGGATCCAAGGGTAGAATTCTTCTAGTGCAGATCCAAATGTGATTCAAATGATCTTTAAGAAATACCACACAATATATAGGTTCTTTTGTAGTGAATTGAATGTCTTTCATTGTTCGTTCTTGAAGGATAATTCTTTAGTCTTTAAGAAATATCTTTTCCATTATCATTATTGAGATGGAGAGAGATGGATGATTCAAAAGAGATTTATTTATGAACAATAGTTCTCTTTTTTCTGATTATCAATAAAATAGTCATAATGGGATATTTATAGAGATATGGTTTATGTTAAAATATTTTTTTAATTCCATGTCATCCCTTAAAGAATATTAAAAGATTTAATAAAACCTATGACACATAATAATAATAAAATTATTATTTTGGGGCATGCACCATCTTGTGAAAATGATAAATAGTATTTACTATCATGTAAACAATTATTTATCTTTGAATGTGGTCTTGGTCTGTTCGATATCCTAAACAATTATGGAATACCTGAATGAATATTTTTATTCATTTATACATATTTCATTCACATACAGATGAATAAATATTTATTAAATAATAAATAAAATAAAAATATTTTTTTTCACTTATCGAAGAATAAATATTTATTTAATTTATGAGATCAATATAACTTGTATAAAATTATTCTTCAATATTGAAAAAAATAGTTAATATATTAATTAAATTCAAAATGAATTTAATCATTATCAAAGAAAACACATTGTATGTGACCCACTGGGATTCTTTGTCATTGTCATTTGGAAAGCTTGCATAATTTCTAGGATTACTATATAGAAACTAGTCATTTCATCTGAGAGAAAGAAGATAATGTTGAAATATTGATAGTCACATGTGAACGCTCACTATGCAATATAATATAGTTGTCTAAATATCTCATCAAGAAAGTTGTACATACGTTTCATCAACCAATTTTCTAGATATTGACTATCTAAAATAAATATTATTACACCATTTCCATGGAAGTTATGAAACTTTCATCTTGAAATCAAAGGGCCAAGATATAAACTTCCATGAAAATAGAAGTGACAAATCCTTCCTCGTCTTATTATTAATAACATGTCATTCATGAGTCACCCAATGTATTCAACTTCACTATGAATTGAAGTCATAATTGTTTATGAAATACATCTTAGTGTGTGAGTCATGACATCCAATAATAATAATCTTAAAATCTAAGGACCATTACACATACTTGTAGATAGAAATATTTGATGACACCAACATGTAAAAAATTTATGTTGGTAGGTTTGAGCTAATGATCTCGTGTATTATAGATTACCATGTGGAAACATCATAATAAGAATACTAATCTTTTTATGAGTACTCACACCTGATGTTTTATATACCACGTGTCTTATTATAGTACGTTATCCAACTGCATGATTGTATTTAATAGATATCGTCATAGCATCTCAAGGTTCTCATCATAGTGGGGAACTATTACATCCTTATAAATATGAATATAATCTTTGACATTATCATATAAATGTTATATAGAATAACAATCAATTTTTGATAATATATTTATTCTAATATTCAATTATTTGAATATATATGTAATCTAAACTACAAAGTAGTAGGTTCTAGGGAACCAACTCCAATGAACTACCACTTTCAGTAGAGTCAACTAGTAATTATAGGTTATTCCTTACATGTTAAACTTTCTTTTTCTGGGTATGGATACAGTTGATAGGGCAACCATGTTTCTATGGATAGGTTTGGTTAAGACACATGTCTATGTGGAGGATATGTTTACGAAAACAAAACTATTTTGAGAAAATCCCTCAAGTATTAATTTAACCATGTATCTACCACTTGTTCACATATCAGAATCTTGACATCCTGACTAAATCCATTGTCATATTTTATCATAATATGATAAAACACATTCTTTTAGAATAACCCAAAATTAGAACAATACATTTGAAAAATGCTTCTTAAGTTGTATCAGAGGCTAAGATGTACTTGGATATTGTAGATGTGGAATCCACTAGTTGTAATAAGATTTAATTTCATATTATTATAGCCTTATAAATTATACTATTCCAAATTGATGAACAGATAGATAATTGTTCTATTCCTTTGTTCACTGGTATTATCACTTCTCTAGAGACCAAGAACTCATCTAGTTTTATTTTTCAAAGTAATGTATGATAGTTCTAACTACAAGTCTATGAATTTTTTTGGATTTATTTTATATTCATATATTATTATTTATGCATTAGTAATATAAAATTTCAGCACATATAATTAAGTATGATATGAATTCCTAGCACTTAATCTTTTGAAATTATTTTAATCTCCAAAATCACTTCTAATTCCAATGTATGTTATGATATAAGGATTATATGACAGTACCAATTTGATCTTGAATTTTTGTCAACTTTTATTTTTCAATAATTTATTAACATATGTACTATGATTAGACTAAGAAAACACATGGACCCAATTTTATAGATCTTGTTCCCCAAAATACGGTTTCTACTTTAAGTAGAACATAGAGAAATTTCATTCCTTTGTCTTAACAAACATGTAAGACCTAAAAAACATTATCATTATGTTGACAACATATCTAACTTGAAACACTTATTGTGATCCCACTAATTAGATAGAAACAAATATCTCTCATTCATTTCAAAATAATATTACATGATCATTATGCATGACTTATTATTAAATAAATTTATATAGTCTTCATATCTTATTATCATTTACTGATTTCACCGACCATTTTAGTTATTCCTAATAGAAAAATACCATATGGTATCCTTTTAGTTGTGTCATGTAGAAATATTTCTTAAGGATTCATCTAAATGATGTGGTCCTAACAATAAATTTCCTAATATAATGGTCAAATAAGTATGTTTTGACAAGTATAATTAAAAAAGGAATTTAGTCACAATGATAGGTGAATAATTTTTATCATTTACAAAACATTTGATAATAAATAATTAATTATATGTATCATCATTTACAATCCATGTCCAGTTTCTCCTGAATACTCCCAATAGTATAAAGTCTTATAAAAAATAAAAATACTAAGTCCAGAATCTTGATACATGGAATACATTGCAGGAATTTATATATAATTGTCAACATTTTCATATCACCATTTACGACTTCTTTATAAGAATAATTTTTTTGAAATAATAATTCATGTATCACCCACTATAGTGAACATAAACCACCACTTTGGTTATGAATTCTTATTTTGTATGTATCTTTGGAACTATTACTCCCTCTAAGATTAGAGGACTCTAGTATTCATATGCCAACTCATGTAAATTCATATCCTTAACCCAAAAAAGATAAGTCTACTCCCAATATCTTTAAAAACATAGATTTTCTTTATATAAATTTAGTCAATATTGACTATATTTTAAAATCCCTAGTGTCATTAGGTTCATTAACTCATATGAACCTTAGTATTTCATTATTAATTTGTATCTAAGGCCATCTTTTAACAACATGTTTTCAGAAAATATGTTTGGTGGTGTTCTAATTTATTTTTATCATATTGATATTGATATGATATCCATTAAACGATATGGTTGGCATATGGTTAGTTGTTATACTTATATTTTGAAAATATTTCATGGATGGTATAATGGATGATTTGAAATATACATAATAATATTCATTAATATTCCTTTTACTATAATCAATTCATTCTTTTATATAAGAAAATGTGAGTTTGTGATAACATTTACTCAATATGTTTGATCAATTATTTCATGTATAAGTTGTTCTCTGACAAGACAGCTTATAAATTCCTCTATATTTATAAAGTTTACTCATTTACTTCACTAAGGATTTTTAAAATTTCTTAACGTAATCTCATGAAGTGCATAAAATTACCATCAGATTTTGAATAGTTCACATGGCCATTTTAAACCAATTTTAACATATTTTTGGACTACCTTTATGAATAAATGTTTCCTTTTATAAAATAGGATATTAGTTTGTATGTCTAGTATCATAGCTCAATTGATAATAAAAACACTTTGAAGGGAATAAACAGGTCAACTACATTCAATTTTATTTAGAAAATAATTATCTCTATACAGTGAGGTAATAGTATTATATTTTATATTCATAATTCATTGTAATGGATATATGTGATTCAAGAGTTATTAAACTATTAGTTCGATATATAAAGTGCCATAAACATTTATTACAAATGTCAAATAATGTCTCATGGTCTCTATCTAGACACTGAGATAAATTTTTTGGTAACAGTTATTACAAACTTGAATAAATCCATTTAGCAATGAGAAGTAGCAAGCTCTCCTTGAAAGACATAGTAATCACCCTTTCTCATCTACTTTTGAATTCAATATATTTATCATCTATTCGTTCTCCTTTCCAATATTTAACTAAAAGTGTTCTATAATGATTTAGAATTTAATATACAAGTGAAGAATTAAAAAATTATGAATATACCTAAAGTGGAGGAATAATTTGTCATCTTCAATTCATTGTAATTTATTTTTCGATTTCTATGCTTTCCAAATGACAATAAAATAGCCTCATGTTCATTCTTCTACCCTCGAAACATTTGTCTCTTTGAAGGATGTTGTGAATGATATTTTGGTTGTATATTATCCACAGTATCTTTAGTATTACCTTTCATCATTTTCACCCTAGGGAGTGGGGAAACATTTTTTAACCAATCCTTATCTTATTGGTTATGTATGGAAAAAAGTTTCCTAAGAAACTTATCCATTTTCTTTATTCAGACTTGAAAAAATAAGTATAATCTTAGTGTTAAGGATAATAAAATGAAATTAATGGATAATTTCTTATCTACGTGGAAGATAGATCTTATAATCGACCAAAATACCCCATCATGTTTAAAGCACGATTAGTAGCTGAATTTCATTCTTCCATTTTCCATTGATATAATTCATTGACAACATTATTTATTTCATGTTGTTCTTTCTCTTTATCTAGAGAATATAGATGTTTTATTATGGTATAAGTATCCATGAAATTATGTTGTATCATCAACTCTCCATTCATAATAGATAATATAATACATTAGAGGTAAGAAGCATTCTCAACATATCTTTGGTGGGATTCCCTTTCACTTCCACTTACCTGTTGGTGTGGTAGAACAAGAATAGAGGATTACAAAACTTGATGAAAACATTATGATAATAGTGCATCAAATAAAATATTTTACCATAAATAAAAAATTTTATTTTTAAGAATATACCATGAGATAATGAATGATTTCACTACTTTCACATTTTTTTATAACCATTTTATACAATAATTAAAATAGATGACTAGTAATTTACTTGATTAAAAATTATGTGAGAAATAATAATAATTTAATTTTACTAATTTTACCACTACTTGATCATGTCTCAATATCCTTCACTAATGAACTCAAAATTTCTAGTAGCTAAGTAATTATAGTTGCAAGGATCCCCATTACTTTTCTTAATGGTGCAGACTTTGTTCATGAAAACCATAAGAAAGTAATTAGATAGGTGTTCTTGACAACTTCAATCTTGTAGCTCATTGATCCTTTGAGTGGATTCACCTATCCTGAAATGATGACTTTGATTTTCTCAACACATGCCTCCAAATTTTTATTGAACTAACTTTGGCCACTATACTTAGTATAAGTTTGGTCATGTTAACCAAAAACCATCATGATAACTCCCCATTTATGTTTGTGTCTAGTATTAGTCCATATACTACAATTAGTTATATGGTTTCATTCTCAGTCAAGTAACAGTAGTCTTAGTATGACTTTATAAAAGTTTTAGGGATTTTCATTAATTATGCATACATTTAATCTTGTTTTATCCTTTACATGTCTTGTTAGGATTAAGTTGATTTTACTTAATTAATTAACCTTGTTGGATAAAACATGTATACACAACCTATTGATTTAAATTCTATCTTTTCACATTAATTCATTTATTTATGTGATTGGGGTCTTTCTTAAATAATATAAATAATGTGTAGGTAGAAATAAATAGATAAAATGAAATAATTCTGATTTTCTCTATCGATTGATTTAATGAGAGACCTTTGAATCAAACATTTACCTAGGGTAATTAACTCATATTTTTAGTCTTGGAATGAGTTATATCATTCCACATATCCACATATGTATCACTTGTGTTGGAATCATACTGGTTTTTTCTTGAACCGAGTAAATGTTCCTTGGGAACTCCATTAATTACATGTATTTATAACACACTTTTCGGGTGAGAGGAGCCATAGGATTGGTTAAATGGGATTACATAAATAACTATAGACACAATGTTCCTATATAATAGAGGGAGAAATGACTCATAGGCCTTAATTTAAATTTAAAATAATTATAAACTCATGAAATAAATTAAATTAAATTAATATCAAAACATACCTAGGTCTTGGTCAAGATCATGATCAGTCATACATGCAACAAATACAAAAAATTAATTAGCAAGAATTAATTTCATTATTAATTTTTTATTATTAATATAAACCCACTTTTATTAATTAATTAATTCTCCTTCATCTTAAGGATCATCCAAATATAATTGGAGATACTCATTATTTGTGTAATTCATGGAAAATAACTTGCATGACAAATAATGACATATTTATTACAATAAATTATTTGGTTATTTAAAATTATTCAAAGTTGTTATTAAATTTTCAAACACACAATGGTGTTTCAAATAAAAAAATAAATTTTTAATGCTAAATTGTTTCAATTTAATGTAATTTTTTAATTTTTTCCATTAATGAGAGATTTCCCAGCGTGTACAGACAAGATACATACCATGTATCTTGATTTTTGTGTATCTATGGTACACACCTTGTTCTGCTACATGTACATTAGATGGAAAAAAAACCATCTACACTCTATGTGTTATGTTTTTCTTGTGTTTGGGATGCATACATGGGTCTTAGGCATGTGTTTTGGATGTGAGAATTGATGAACAACATACCGTGTACACCACATGCACATCGTGTATATCATAAATTCATAGGTTGTCAGACTCAAACATGTTTGACTATGAATAATAACAACACATATTGTTTGATTTACACCGCTAACCCATGTATACTACACAACATGAATGTCGATACATGTTGTGTAATATAAAAACAATGTGTCAGGTTGTCCGATCGACATACAGCGTTAACCATATTTCATTATTCCATGGTGTTTCTTATATCCCTTGGAACATTCAAATGCTATGAAATTGGGTACATAACATGTACTTCTGATTACATGTCTTGTAACCTTGTCTTACCAGCCAAAAATTCGTCACTTATCGATAGCATCTTCAGACATTCTTTATCTATACTTAGACATTTGAAAAAATGAAACACTAAACAAACATGATTAATATATCTAATAATTTTAATTCAAATCATATTAATGAATGAATAACATGAAATGAAAATCTAACCACAATTGTACATAGATCAACTATCAAATAAAAAATTATAAATTTAAACTCTATCCCTTTAATACCTCTTGTTGGTTCTCAGAGCAACAGAAACACGTAGTGGGTGATATGATAATTAAAATTTCTTTTGATTTGAATTGCTAGGAACCATGAATGGGGATCTTACACATTCAGTTTATAATTAATTTATATAGATAAGAAGAAATAAATTAACTCATCTTAGGTTTATTTCTTCGTATTCGATTTCAATCTTCTGAAAAACCCCTTTTTGATTTCCTTCGTTGCGCTTGTGAGGATCAAATGGTAGAATCCCTCAAATGGTGATCCACACATGCTCAAAATTTTCATTAATAAACGTCACTCAATCTCTGGGTGCTAGCACAGTGAATCAAATTTCTTTCATTGTTCATTCTTGATCACTTGTTCATTGGACTTGAATAAATCTCTCTTGTGTTCTAGTTCTTGAGAGAGAGGGAGATGGATGCTTCAAAAAAATTCATTGTGTGCAATAATTTTAAATTTTTCAATTACCTACAAAATAGCCATAATAGTATATTTATAAAGTGAGGTTTCATTAGAATATTGTTTAATTTCATGTTGGCCATTAAATAATATTAAAAATATTATTAAACTCATTTCCGCATAATAATGATATAATTATTATTTTTCAGCATGTTCCATCTTGTGCAAATGATAAATAATATTTACTTGATTGTAAATAAATATTTATCCCAGAATGTATTGTTGGTCAGTTCTAACTCCTATGTATTTATTTAGTACCTAAATAAATATTTTTATTCGTAAATAAATATTTCATTCACATACCAAAGAATAAATATTTAATAAATATTAAATATATATATATATATTTACATTCCAATGAATAAATATTAGAATAATTTATTATATCAATAAATCTTGAATAAATTATTCCTTGATCTTGAAGATAATATTTTTCCAATAATTAAATTAAAATATAATTTAATTTAGATCAACAAAAATACATAGTTTGTGACCCTCTAGGATTATTTATCATATCATTAGGTGGGACTGTCTAATGTCCAAGATTTTTATTTTTCAATGGGTCAACACACCTAATAGAAAGAACTTAATGTCACGAAATAAAAAACCAAATATGAATTCTCACTATGTAAAATAATCCATCTATCTTAATATAGTATCAATAAGATTACACATATGTGTTATCAACCTATTTGATCGATACATATTTCTTTGAATATTTGTAATAAATAACATTACAACATGGTCATGGAATTGATGAGATAGTCATATTTCAATCAAAGGGTCAAGATATCAACATCCATGAAGATGAAAGGGATAAAGCCTTCCTCAAATTATTATTATAACATGTCATTCACGATGCACCCATCATATCCAATTTCACCATAAACTATCATCATCATTTTTTATGAAATACATTTAAGTGTACAAGTCATAACATGCATTAATAATATTATTAATGTTTAAATACCATTACACATGCTCACGGATATGAATATTTGAGGAAACCAAAACATGTGGAATTAATATTGGTGGGTTTGTTCTCATAATCTCTAGTCTTGGTGATTACCAAGTGTGAACTTAATGAGAACCATCACCTTCTTAGAATCACTCACACATAATGGTCTACATACCATGTTTCCTTTCATAGTACCTTATCCAACTATGGAACACTAGTTAAGACATATCATCAATGCATCTCAAGGTTCTTATCATAGCAGGGAACTTCTACCACCTTATTAATATGTCAAATACTATATGACATTATCACATCAATTTTATGCAAAAGAACAATCAATATTTGATAATATTTCTATATTAATATTAACTTATTTGAATATAAAAGTAATCTAAATTACATAGTAGTTGGTTTTAGGGAACTAACTCCAATAGTTATAATTTACAAAATTCACTTTGGAACATTGAATTTAATAACCTTCATTTTAGACCTTTTTACACACTTATAACATAATAAACATTTCATAAATTTCACAATTATTTTTTCACTCACTTTTAACACTTTAACATGTTACGTGATAAAATAAAAACCATTAACATGACCCATAATCTCCCCAAATAATTTAACGAACCTTGGACATCCTATGATCATTCGAAAAAATTAAATTTTCTCATATTCACTTTTATGATCAAACAACATGTAAATAAATTGATAAATGAATTCAATCATAATTATTCTAAAATTGAATAATATTATTGAATTATTTTTAATTTTTATTGATTATGATCAGATGTTCAACAGCCCCTTAACATGGGTCCCACTTCGTCCTCGACTCATATTCATTATAATAGGTGGGACTTGTGGATAAACTTAGTGTGTAACCCTCTAGGTCCTTTTCTAGATAATATTGAGTCTAACCCATAGACCAAGAGTAGATTCTAGCAACCCATCATATCCCTTTTGGAGATAAGGATTCTCATATCTGTGACTACCTCCTATGAAAATTTTATGTGTAATATAATTTCTTTGTCTTGTGATATATCATAAAGCATAGGGCTCACTTATTTCATCATCCTTTGGTTGATTTATATATTTTGTGACCTTACTAGATAAACTTTCCTTCTAATATCATGGCCATGGATTAACCTGGTCCCAAGAGATATCTCTTACTCAACTCGTAAGAATATTTTTTATCTTTATCATCCAACCTATTCCTTAACACCAAAGAAACACCCAAAAAAACCTACCTCACCATGACTTTAATGTCATTGTTTTTTTATTACATAAAAGTACGCGATAAAATTGTAGACATTGATAACTATCTCAATTATTGTGAGCAATAAAAATGTTCATAGATAGGAACAACTATTTACACTTCAAATATTTGGTGTTCCAATTGGAAGGTCATTACTCATGATCGCATCTACTCAAGATCACTTTGTAAAAAAATCATGAGAAGTTGTATCAATGATTATGATACCCCAACGCCATATAGACATACATCATATTTGTCCCATCAGTATGATGTATCTAGACCATAGGGAATATATATTTATGATTATTGTGATAGTATCTTAAAGTTCTCATTATAGTTGGGGACAACTATAACCTTTTCATTAAAATGTATTATAAGAACATTAACATACAAACAGTATATGAATAATCATAAAAAATATTATGGTATGATTAAATATATCTATATATCAAACTATATATATGTAATGATAATTAATGTACATAAACGAGTTGGGTATAGGGAACCCACTCACAACATGTTTCACTTAAGTCCTTCATGGACAAGAACTTGTTTAACCCTGCATTAACCACTTGTATGCTTGGTGTATAATTTCCCATTAGTAATATGTCATCAACATATACTACTATGAAAAAACTATTCTCCCAATAAATTTATTATAAACACATGTATCACATTAATTATTAATGAAACCATATTTTTTATGACTTTATTCAACTGAATATTTCATGACATGGAGGCATTCCTTAATCCATAAATGGATATCTGTATTGGTTTTAGATGCAGCAGAAGCTCCTGGTGGGTGAATAACCATAATGGTTTTTTTCAGATTTTATGGATCAATTGTGAAATATGTAGATTTCATGACTAATGAAATTTTCCCATCAATTATTGACATATAAATTTTTGAAACCTAGAGAGATGATCTTTACATGTTTAATTTATAATTAATTTAAATATATCCAAATAAATGATACATCATCATTGGATCTTTCTTCAAAGGTGTTGTTGGCCATCTAAAACCCCCTTTTTCATTACATTCACTATGCTAGTACGTCCAAGTGTATAATCCCTCTAGAGATGATTCAAACACTCTCATTTGATCTCCCAAATACACTAATAGAACGTTGGGTGCTATCATGATGGATTTATCATCTTGTGTTGTATATCTTAACTGATTTATGTTCATTCAGACTTGAAGGATTCTCTCTTGTTCTTCTTGTTCTTGAGAGGAGCGAAAGGAAAATTAGAGAAAGAATTTTGGTGTGTGCAGCGATTCTCAATTCTCGATTAACCGAACACAATAGACATAACCATATATTTGTGGTTTAGGTTAAAATATTGTTTAATTTCAGAGTAGCCCTTAATTAATATTATGATCCTTTTACAACCTCATGCCATATTTTAATGATAATATAACAATTAGTTTTTAGTGTTCACTAACTGATGCAATGACAAATATTATTTTATCATCTTGAAAATTAATGTTTATCATTATACATGATCTTGGTCTGCTCGAACTCTTCAGTATTTATTAAATGCCTGAATAAATATTTTTTATTAATAAATAAATATTTTAACCACATATTAGTGAATAATTATTTATTAAATATTCAATAAATATTTTTGATCGATAAAATATTAATAAAATTATTTCTAAGTCTTAAGAATAATATTTATTACATTAAATTAAAATAGAATTTAATCGAGATCAATGAAAACACTTATTTTTTGATCCTCTAGGATTCTTTCTTATTGGTATTAGGTGATATTTCATAATGTCCAAGATTACTATCTATAAATTTTTCAAGGCACCAAATAGAAATAACATAATGTCACAGCATCGATAACCACATATAAACACTCATGGTAAAATATTTTTGACAAAATATCTCCTCATGCAAGCTGCACAACTTTGTCATCATCTTATGTATTTGATACGTCTTTCATTGACTATATAAAATAAACACATTTTAACACCATGGAGATAGAATTTAAGGTGATGGTTTCATTCCAATCAATAGGTCAATACATCTACTTTCATAAACATGGAAGGGGAAAATCATTACTTTATTTCTCCATTAATAACATGTCATTCATGACAAACCCAACATTCCCTACTTCCCACAAACATATGTCATCACGATTTTGGGTAGTAAATATAAGGGAATGATTCATGAATTGTATTAAAGAAAATATTAAAGTATAAAGACCATTATACACAATCAAAAATAGGAATATTTGATGAAACTAAAACATGCAGAATTTCTATTTGTGGGTATTTTCTCATAACCTCCCATCATGGAGATTACTGAGTGAAAACGTTATGAGAAGTATCATCTGCTTATCAGTACTAAAAGCTGACAATCAACATACTATGTTCCACAACATAGAATTATATCTAACCATAGAACTATATTTAAGAATATCATCTTGAAATTTCAAGTCTCACATCATAGTAGAGAACTATTAGAAACTTATCAATGTGATAGATACTCTAAGACATTATTACATCAAAGTAATAAAGAATAATGACTAATTTGTAGCAAGATATTCCATTAATATTAAAATATTTGGCAAAATCATATTTTTATTTTATTATGAAGGAAGAATGTGGCCATCGGCACACGACAGAAGTATCCAAAGTCCCTAAGGGGGCTGAAAATGTTGTAATCCAAGAGTGTCCCCTTGTGAAAACGACATAAAGACCATGGGGAGTGACCTGATACTATTGTAAATAACAAGCGGCGCCTCCCCCCTTCCCAAGTCAACAAGTGCATCTGCAGCAAAGTTAGCTTCCCTCCAAATGTGGTGAACATGTTGGCCTTGACTCGTATCTAAGGAGCACCTCCTGGCTAAGTAGAAAAAGGACCATGGCACCTCACAGCTTCCCTTGACCATATTGACCAAGGCCTATGAATCAGACTTAATCACTTCTGGATGCAACCCCAGCCTCTTACACACATCTAGTCCTATGATAAGGGCTCTCATTTAAGATTCTAGAGAGCTACCTGCCCCGAAGAAGGCGCTGAATCCCGGCAAAACAGAGCCACTTGAATCGTGTATGAGGAACCTGCCCCACATCATCCCACTCCTATAGGAACCGTCGAATTTCAATTTCAACCCATGTAAGGGAGGCCTCCAACGAATCCATTTTCCACTCAGCCCGCCCGATGCCTCGGCCGAATAAGTCTGATGGAAGAACCTGCAGAAGGTGGCTGAGGATTTTCCACCTTTGATGACCGAACCCAACTCGTAACAAAGCGCCCTTTCCCGCATCTGGAGGTACCCAACCAAGGGGTGAGCGTCCCTCCTCTCCTGGTTCCTTGCCTCCCAAAGAGACCAACAGACGGAAATGAGAACATAGGCCCAGATTT
This sequence comes from Viscum album, assembly GCA_963277665.1. Classification (NCBI taxonomy): domain Eukaryota; kingdom Viridiplantae; phylum Streptophyta; class Magnoliopsida; order Santalales; family Viscaceae; genus Viscum; species Viscum album. Next base: position 1,015,994,803 of record OY728153.1, on the reverse strand, counting down.
TGGCCTCCATCACATTGTCACCCACCCCATGAAACCATGAGGTAAGGAACTCGTGGAGGGAAGCATGAGCCTAGCTACCACTGAAATGGGGGGTGAACATCAACCAAAGATGGCCAGCCCACTCGCTCTGTAAGAATAGATGAAGCATAGATTCTCTCCGTGGGTGCTCGCAGCAAATACACCGAGATACAAAGGGAATGCCCTTTAAATATTTTCATCTGTCGGCAGCACAACAGTCCTAATCCTCCAATCCAGAAAGCTCATTTTCATGGGGAACTCCTTACACCAAATCTTGAAGTACCACTCGTCCTGAGTTTCTGTAGTAGACTGGAGCCGTTTGAAATCCCAAACATAAAATTGGCCCGAGGTTAACCCAGTAAAACAGCACCTATACACCACGTTATTCAAGGTGATTCTCTCGAAGATCTCCCTCTGGTCTAGACTGAGAACAGCCTAGATAAAACGAAGGATAGCTACATGCCTCTTTTAAGGATACCGCAGGGATAGGACACCCAGGGAAGAAGATAGAAGCACCCACCCAGTTCGTTCTCCATAAAACTAACGTTGTTGCTGCCAATAATCCATCAGGACGGTTCCTGAAGCTCCTCCAAATGTGAAAGAATGCCCGTTAGCTAGGTTGAACATGTCGGTCCATTGAAGCTCTTGCTGCCCGTCATCCCACCCGAACCTTCCTCTGAAGAATGAATCCCATAAGGAATCCCCCTTGATAACCTCCTAGGTGAGCCATGACTGCAACCCTTGCATGGTATTAAAAATGTCCCGGAGCCCCACCCCTCCTTCATCGATAGGCCTCACCAACTATCTCTAGGAGGCCCAATGGCATCGCCCCTCCTGGTTGGCGTCCCAAAGAAAAGTAGTGAAAATATTATCCATCCTTGCAACAACACCCTTTAACGCTCTCACGATGGAAAGAAGGTGCATTGGGATGGATGTAAGCACGTTGTTGATCAGGGAAACTCTCCCACCAAATGAAAGGAACTTGCTCTTCCAATTAATGATTTTCCCCATAATTCTGCTGATAATTCCATCAATGAAATGGTTCTGGATACGCTCGTAGGATTAAGGAATACCGAGGTAAATCATCAGGAATTATTGCCTCTAGCAGTTCAAAATTTCATGTATCCCTCTACAACGGTGCCTTGAGCATTTATTAGAGATGAAAACATGGATCTTTGCACTGTTAATACCTTCTCCGCTCAAGTATTCATAAGTCTGCATGATCTCTATAAAACCATTCAACAATCGTCTCCGCCCGTTCAGAAAAACCAGTATGTTGTCGGCGAACTTGAGATGGGAAACCGCCTCCGACCCACCGCGGGAGACAAAAGGAGACACCCTTCCCTCTACCATCCCTCTATGAATGTTCCAAGAAAGAGCATCCTGAGCAAGGACAAAGAGGCTTGGAGATAAAATATTGCCTTTCTGCACCCCCCGTACCGTCTTGAAAAAACCAAAAACCTTCCCCATGATTGAGATAGACAGCCATGGAGAAGAGTATCATCGAAAGAAAAGATCACAAAACCCTTCCTCAAAGCCCATCTTCCATATAACCTGGATCATGAAACCCCACTCCATAGTGTCATAAGCCTTATCTATATTTACCTGGAAAATGACATTCGACCCGACTACCTTCTTGTTGATGTCACTGATGATTTCGTTCGCAATGCCCACCGCCCCCTGCATGCTACGACCATGTATGAAACCATGATGATACCTTAAGACAATCCACGGTATCACACTGCTGAATCGACGGGAAAGAAGACTGGCCAGGATCTTGTAGGACATATTTCACAAGAAAATTGGCCTATACTGATTAATGCAGGAAGGGTCCTTGATCTTAGGAATAAGGACCGCCTTGGAGGCATAGGTGCTTCTGTTAAAGGGGCCACCACGGAAGAAATCCTGAATGGCCTCCCCCACGTGAGGCCCCACGACCTCCCATGCACCTACATAGAATGATCCAAGAAACCCATCCGGCCCTGGGGTGTTGTCCCGTGGCATCCCCAGAACTGTCTTCTTAACCTCAGCTGCGGAAGGAATAGCCCTCAAGCGCACATTGTCGATTCCTTGCACCAACTGGGGAATGCATCCCATTAAGTATCCATCCCTTTCCTCAGTACCTTGTAGTTTCCCATGAGATCGCTTTCCACCCAAAATTCCTTCAAAGTGCTCTAGATCCATATGGCTAGCAATACCCACGTCTGAAGGGAACTCCCCATTACCCAGGTTGAGGTTAGGTCTCAAGTTGCTTTTTTTCCTTCAGGTAAGCATTAAAAAATGTGTTATTCTTGTCTCCCTCCTTATGCCAACGGACCCGAGATCTCTCCCGATAGGCTCTTTCCAATTCGAGTAGCTTCTCAGCCAGAAAGATACGTTTGTCACATAGCACAGTAAACTTGTTCTCATCCCAGTTGTCCTACAGCTCCTCCTCCATTTGGTCGATGTCCCGCTGGATCCTATCCACCCTCGTGCTATTAAAATATTTAAATATACAAGTAATTAATGTGAAAATAGTGAACACAAACTCCAACAGACTCTCGCTTATACTAGATCCAACTACCGATGTCTTTCAGTCTACTAGTCCTCAGATCATGATTATATTTATGCTAAGTCGGGTCTTAATTCAAGGGGTCTGCCACATTCTCCTCCAAGGATATTCTTCTGACTAAAAATTCACATATCTAACAAAAATCCCTAAATATATGACACTTAAAATGTATGTTTTTCATCCACTAATGTGATCTTATATTCTTTTCAAGAGTCATCAGTATAGTATTATCAAAATAAATTGTGATGGAATATTTACTACTAGATGTCACATCAAGATTTTGGATGAAGATTCATATCCATAATACTATTTTATCTTCCTCAGAAGCTACAATATACTCAAACTGTACTATAGAATCTACAACCATAGATTTCTTTGAGCTCTTCTATCTCGCAACACCTCCATTAAGATTTAATATGTATCACGACTATGATTTCAAAACATCTCGATCTATTTGGAAACTAACATATGCATAACCTCTAATGAAAAGTCCATCATCTTCACTATAAACCATGAACAAATCCTTATTACACTTCAGATACTTAATAATAGTCTTTACATTCATCCAATAGTGATAAACTATGTCATATTAATAAATCTATACCACACTCAAGTCATGAGAAACAACATGCCTAGTATATTGCATCACATGCATGACTGACCCAATTACAAATGAATATGGAATCCTTACCATCATCTATCATTCATCATATATCTAAGGGTAAATTTTCTTGGAATGATGAATGTAATGTGATATTGGTAGAAATATGATCTTAGATTGTTCCTTACTAAATATATTGTCAAAATATGTACCATGAATTAGGCTGAGAGGAATTTTAGATTTATCATGATGGATCTTGATCCCAATAATATATGTTGTTTCACTCAATTCCTTCATGGATAAGAATTTATTCAACTAGGATTTAACTATATATAAGACTGGTATTTCATTTCCAAAAAGTAATATGTAGTCGATATATAATATTAAGAAAACAACTACACCCCCATCAACCCATTTATATATACAAGGCTAACATTCATTTTTTTAAACCAAATTCTATTCTGGAGTCATAAAATCAAATTTTCCATGACTAATATGTTTTCTTTAATTCGTAAATGTATATTTTCAACTTTCATACCTCATTGGAATCCTTTGGAGTCAAAAACCATCGGGTTGTGTCATATATACATCTTCTGAAATGTTTTTATTAAGGTTGTTTTGACATCCATTTTATCAATTCTAATTGTCATGGGATGTATCAATGGAAAGTAGAGTTCTGATAAATTTTAGCATTGCAACTCATCAAAAGGTTTTGTCATTGTATATGAATTGATGCTTTTTTAACCCTTTTGAAACCTACCATGCATTATAAGTACTAAATTGTCCATACATGTTCATAATCTTCATAAATACCCATTTTCAACCAATGGTGTTTCCATCCATTGGAGGCTCTACCAAAATTCAAACATGGTTTTGGTGCATGGAAACCATTTCAAAATTCATAGCTTCTTGTCACTTGGAAACATCTATGTCACTTACTACTTCCTTGTAGGTTAGAGGGTTGATTTTATCAACTAATAATGTGTATCCATCCTCAATTACTAGAAAACCATGTTGTTTTTATTCTCTATCCTCTCTTGTGCTCTAATATAGTACTTATATCACTAGAACATTTTCATACACATGGTTTTGCGGAATATGTTCATGTGTCAACTATTGTGTACCTTGATCATAGACTTCATTAATGGCTATATCTCTCTCACTATCTCTTTTAGATATGTTCTCCCTCTCAATTAATATGACATGTATTTAAATTATTAACTTTTTCTGATGGTTTGTATAAAGGTACACACTGATACTAGGGGTTCATGTTTGTTGTCTTAATAGGACTTAACAAACTCTTTGCAACCCCACACATGTATGTAGGACAACATGATTTTCTTTCCATTCCATAATTGTTTTATAATACTGCTTTATTTGGAACTTCGTTTAGTATTTGTGTTAATGTGTAAAATTATTATCTCCAAAAGGATAATGGAAGACTCGCAAGACTCGTTATTGAACTCACCATGTATATAAAGGTGTGGTTCCTCTTTTTTCTTACAAAATTATAGTGAGTTTTATAAGGAGGAGTGATTAAAGATAGAATCTCTAACACCCAAAAATAATCAATGAATTATTGGTTAAGATATTGTTGTATTCCTTGAATCTCTCAAATGAATATAACTTATACCACATCAAGTAGAAATAAATATCTCCACTAAAATAAAAATTAAATGTTATGAAGTATGAGCACCCATATCTTTTTTTAATTGGAAATTGTCCCCACACATTAGTATAAACTAATTTAAGAATCCCTTTTACCCAATCACCTTTTACACTAAATGGGGGTTTGGTCTTTTTTTGGAATGATGTTTGACATACACCAAGTGATTTTAGTTCAAAATAATCTATATATACATCTTGCTGTAATTTAGATAACATTTTTCATTTACATGACATGTTCAGTGATTCCATATTTGGGTGTGGTATGACTCATATGAAGTAGTTTTTTTATCGATTATCACTACTTGGTTTGTGTAATTCAACACATGAAGACCATTATTTAAATGTGTCTCACCATAAAAAAATAATCTTTATAAAATAAGAAACATTCATTCTGAAACTTAAATATAAATCTATCTGTATCAAGTGTGAATACATAAATAATTTTTTTGGTAATAGGTGGCCCATAATAACAATATTTAAAAAAACAATCATTCATGTTGACAACGCGAGGTGGTATCTCCTGATTGCCACAACAGCATGTTTGGCTCTTTTATCTGCTCATAGATCTACCTCTACTCAGTTACTCCTTCTAAATATACATGGTTCATATATTTGAATGAATATTTTAGCACCACAAGCTATATCTAATAACCAATATATAGGAATAGATAAATTACACTTGATAATAAACACGCCTCACGATTCATGGTGATTATTTTTTTGGGTGTGGCTTTTCTTCCAGTTGTCTTTCCTTCTACATGAAAAACAAATAGAACCATGTTCTATTTCTATCCCATCAATCCTTCTATTCTTGTAAGGGAACTATGAAGAATATCTGGTCTTAGAGATCTTCTCATTTCCTTTCCTTTTATTCACGATAAGGATGGAAGGTCGTTCACACTTTTATCCAAATCAACTTGGTGAAGAATACTGAGAAAATTTTGGAGACTTCTCAATTTTGTTTATATTAAAATCAACAATGATAGAGAATCTCTGATGGAGTGATATAATAATGGGATCGGTGTACAGTTCTTCAGAGAGTGTAAACCCTAGAACCTCTATGCACCCAATGTTGCCAATGAGCATGACTATATGAACCCTAAATGATACACCCTCTCTAATATTACTTTGAAAGAGAACCATAGATATCTCAAACCGTAATGGAAATATCTCTCCTCACATAAACCATGGATATGCTCGAGCATGCTAAAAACATCCATGTCATTAGGATAATTCATGAGTTCACTATACATAGATGAAAGCATCAAAACTTGAAATTAAATATTGTCACTCAAGTGTTTCTTGTAAATAAAAAACTCTTCATCACTCACCTTCTTAGAAGAAAAATCAGGTAATGGGGATTCTGGAACATAAGATTTCTATTAATGGCACAAAACAACTCAAAATAATCTGAACCATTCCTATTAGATATTTTCCAGTAAGGATATAGTATTTCTCCAATATTGATAAAATATATAGTGTTGATGACAAACATATAATTTATTCTATAATTATAAAGAACAGATTATTGGTACATTTCTTGATTATAATTTATGTGAGAAATAATAATTAATTTTATTAACTCTTTCACTATTTTATCATGTCTCAATATCCCTCACCAATAGACTCTAAACGTCCGTTTTTTGGGAAATTCTAATGGAATGGATTCATATTCCCCTTTTCATAACCCAAACACAGGTTGTTCAAGCTGCTTTAAGCTATTTCGATAGGCAAAACATTTCCAAATATGGGCTTGCAACTCCTTGATCCATTGAGTGGGCTCTCCAATCTAGATTTTCTGAATTTAATTTCCTCAAAATTTACTGACAAGTTACATAATGTCTAGTTATGAAAACTTCTCTTGAAATAAGATGGATAATTATACCCATAACATTCATAATAACTTCACATTAAAAATAAGTGTCCCAACAAGTTTTGATCAATCATTTATTTCTATGGATTTCATTCCTAATCAAGTACTAGAATACTAGGTTTGAATTATTATTAAGTTGAGGGATTTTGTTTATTAGGAATTAATTTTATCTTATTTTATCTTTTACATGTCTTTTTAAGATTAAGTAAATTTTACATAAGTTATTATCCATGTTTTGATAAAATATCTAGGCCGAATCCATTTAATTAAATTTTATATTTTCATATTAATTCATTTATTTATGTGATCGTGGTCTTGTATCCATTAAATGAATAGTGCATATGTTAGAAGTAAATAAATATAACGATCATGAACTTATCTAATGGATGATTTATTGATCGGACATTAAATCAACTTATGAACTTGGAAAGAACTCATTGTGTCAATCTTGGAATGAGATGCAGTATTCCACCAGTCCACCTGTGTTTCACCTAGGTTGATATTGTCTCAGTTCCACCTTGAACCACCTCTATGAACATTAGGATAATTCATTAATTACATTTATTTATAAATCACTCACATGAGGGGAACTAAAGGATTGGTTAAGGGGAATGTCATAAATAACATTGGACAAGTTGGACCTGCATAATAATGGAGGGGGGGATGACTCATAGGCCATCATATTTAATTTAATAATTAATACTTGAAAAACTATGCAATAAATTATATCAAATAAAAACAAAACATAAATAGATCTCGGTAAAGCTCATGAATGGTCAAACATGAAACGAATACAAAAAAGTATAATTGTTAAAATTAATTTCTATTTATTTTTTTTATTATGATAAACACGCTTTCATTAATTAATTAATTACTTAATTAATTAATTAATTTCATTTTATCTTAATAACCATATAAATTCTCTTGAAGATACACATCATTGAGGAATTCATGTAAAACAAATAGCTTGGCCAGTAGATAATTATAATAAATAAATAGATCATTTTTAATTATTCAAAAAAATCATTATTAAATGATTCTGGCATTAATCAATTTAATATGGTTTTAATGTTGTAATATATTATTTTAATGTAATGTAATTTTTTATTTTATTGGGAGACAACATGGCATGTACTTATGAGCTACACATCATGTTACTTGATTGTTTTGTTATATGGATAAATACTTGGGGCTTTGATATGTGCCTCGTCTAGGCCACATGGCATGTACTATCCAGTTACATGTTGTGTTTTGTGTTTTTTTGCAAGTCTATTAAACATTCCGAAGGAATCATCTTGTTCATAGAATATGGGACTATACGACTTGTACTCCATCTAAACATCATGTGTTTCGCTAATTGTGTGTCTGTATAACTCATCAAAGGACTTGGTATGTATTCTAGATGTAAGAATTAATGAATTAAATGTCATTTATCTTGGATAAAAGTTTTTTTGTTTCATTAATTTCATTGTTTTTTTGTCTCAAGTGGGGTAAATCCATGTATTTGACAACATTGTTTTCAAGAATTTTACTATTAAACTTTATAGACTACACTACATAATCACCAACTACACATCATGTTATCCAACAAGTCATGTTTCAGGTTGTCCTAGACTACACACGATGTGTAATAAATGCACCGCATGTAGTTACTTCTTGGAATGTTGTGTATCCAACAACTTATATAGGTGTAGTGCACTTTGATACATAGTGAGTACTTTAGTTACAAATCATGTAACCCAATCTCACCATCTATAATTATTGGAACTTCTTGATGGCATCTCCAACTATTCTTCATATATTCTTAGTACTTTATGAAATTATAAATCCTAAATTAATTAAATATAATTTCAAAATCATGTGAATTAATCATTTGATTAAAGAATGAATAATCTAAAAATGAAATATATAACCACAATTGTTCACATACATCAATAATAAAAATAATTATAAATTTAAATGTGATTTCCCTGATAACACTTAAAGGTTCCAGATATAGTTAATTCTCCTAGTGGATGAATAATCATGAAGTTTTTTTTAAATTTGATAGCTCATTCGCCAATTTTGAAAGATATAAACGTCCTGACCAATGAAATGTTTTCATTAAATTTTGACATAGAAAATACTTGAACTCAGAGAGAGTATCATTTCAATTTTACATTATAATTAATTTAAATTGATCTAATGAAAGTATACCACATCTTAGAAGAATTTTTATAATGTGTTGTTGACCATCTAAAAATCCCCTTTTTTCATTACTGGCATTACACTTGTAGGATCCACGTGTAGAATCGCTGAAGTAGTGGTCAATGCATTCTCCTTTTAGATCTGAGAAAAACTAATAAAACCTTGGGTTCTAGCATGTAAAATCTATAATCTTTTGTTGTTCAAATTAATTTCATCGATTTCCTTTGAGCTTGAAGGATTCTTTCTTATTCTTCTCATTATTGAGAGAAGAGAAATAGGAATTTGAAATAGAAGTCTGTTGTATTCCATGATTCTCAATTCTCAATTAACCATTTACAATAGATGTAACCATCTATTTAAAGATTTTTTATTTATGTTAAAATTATATTTAATTACACAAGAACCCTTAAATAACATTATAATCCTTATCAAAACTCATGTGGTATCATAATATTTTTATATTTATTATGTTATGGAATTAACTAACTAAATAATTGTTAAATATTACTTCATCATCATGCAAATTAATATTTATCATCGGACATGATCCTAGTGCACTTGAAATCCTCAGTATTTATTGAATACCCAAATAAATAACTTTTATTCAAAAATAAATATTTACCAACAAACCAAAAAATAATTTATTATTAAATATTCAATAAATATTTTTGATTGATAAAACATGAATAAAACTATTACTCAAACTTGGAAATAATATTTAATTCATTATATTAGAATAAAATTTAATCGAGAGCAATGGAAACACTTAGTGTGCGAACCTTTGGGATTATTTATCATTGGAATTAGGTTAGAATGCTTAAAGTACATGATTATTTTCTAGTAATGGGTCAAGTAACCCAAGATAAATAACTTAATGTTTCACTGTTGACAAATACATATGAATTCTCATTATGTAATATAGTCTCTTCATCACAATATCTCATCAATAAGGTTGCACATCTATATCATCAACCTATATTCTTGATACATCTTTCTTTGACTATATAAAATAAAAATTTGGTAACACCATGGATATAAAATTGATGGTGATAGATATATTACAATCAAAGGTTCTAGATATCAACTTCCATAAAGTTGAAAGTGGAAAATACTTCCTCGAATTATCCATTAATAACAAGTAATTTTTGATACACCCAACGTACACTACTTATCATGAAAATGAGGGATTGTGTTTTTTGTCAGTAAATATATGTGTGAGTCCAAACATGCATTAATAATAATCTACAACTCTATGGACCATTACACACACTCATGAATAAGAATATCTGATGACTCTAAGGCATGTGCAATTCCTACTGGTGGGTCTATTCTCGTAACCATCGGTCATGGAAATTACTAGTGTTAACTTCATCAGATGAAGTATCATTCACTTACGAATACACACATCTAATAGTAATAAATTTATGTGCACCATCATAGAATGTTATCTGACCGTAGAACTATATTTCAGAATATAATTATAGAATTTCAATGTTCCCATCATAGCAAGGAACTATTATGACCTTATCAATATAATAGATACTCTATGACATTATTATTACAAGGTCCAGAACAAAAATGAAAAATATATAACAATATGTTTTATTAATATTCAAAAATTCATTTATAAATTTAATTAAACTACAAAAAATTGATTCTAGAATACCATGTCCAACACTTTGAAAATTTCATACCTTTTTTCTATTTTGTGGGGACACAAACCCTTATTATTATGGTATATACACATCCTCTTGATGTTTCTGGTGAAGGAAAACAATTTTTGACATCCATTTTTCAAGATTCATAGTCATGAAAAGATGTTATTGTAAGAAAATTTTGAATGGATTTAAACATGGAAACTGGATAAATGGTTTAGTCATAGTCGGTGTATTGATGTTGTCTATACCATTTATCCACTGGTCATGATTTATAGGTATTTACATTAATTTCTAGATCTATTTGTCTCTTGAATACCCATTTATTCTCAATGATCACTACGTCCATTTTTGAATCGATCAAAAAATAAATATAGTTTCGATACATGGAATTCATCTCAGTATTCATACTTTCTTTTCAACATTCACCTTCTGATATCTCTGCTTCCTCTTTGTAACATCATGTTACTTTTTTTAGGTACACATTTACACTTATTTTGTTCAATATATTGTTTGGGGTTGTTATAGGTTATTTAAGGTGATCATTGATGAATTTTGGAATCCCATAGGGATACATATGGTTGGTGCATGGTCATAAAAAACCATGTGGTTTGGTCCAACAAAATATTCACCCAATGATGGTGCACTGGATGGTGGAATACGGTTTGTCCAAATCAAGCAGAATAACCCGCCAAATCATATTTCCAGAACTAGTGGAAATTTTCATAGTTGGTGAACGGTTACCAAAATCATGCACCCACTTAGGAGAAATCATGCATCCCAAAATTTAGGGGTGCATGGTTAGGGAGCACAATTACTTCAAACCATGTGAACATTTCAGAAAACCATGCACATCGGATTTTAAACCACCAAATATTTATTTAAAAATTGTGGGGCCTTATTTTTACCCCCAAATCTACCCCCACTTTACCGTAATCTATTTCCATAGTATTAAGGCTCTCAAGAAGTGAATACGACTCCTAAAACCCCTTCTATTTGTGAATAAAATCACAGTTAATCTTATTTGATGTTCTTCAGTTAAGTAGATCTCTTCTCATGTGGTTTCTCCATATATCCTCTATCATGCTCTTTGAAGATTGATAAATAATCATGATATTTATGTATATAATCTTATTTTTTATGGATCTTGATTCTAGTTTGTGTTTCTTAATCACCTTCACCTTATTCTTCATTGACAATCTCGTTGTAGGTGTTGTGTTTGACTGAGTCATTAAAGGTATGTGGTTCTCTATACCTTCACCGTATAATTAAAACCTTGATTTTCGTGATTTTTTGAAGTATATTTATATTGATTTATAAAACCCATATTTGAAATGAAATTATGTGAAATTTTAATTAGAATTAGATTAATGAGAAATCACTAATTTTAATGGAATTTAAATTGTGGGATGGATTTTGAGAATGATGGCCTGATTTTGGAAAATTAATTTAATGATAGTTTTGGTGAAATGATTTGAGAATTTTTTTGAAAAATGGATTACATTGAAATGATGAAAACCTATTATAGGTTTTAATTTAAAAATTGGTGAAATGATGAAAACCCAATGATTTGGTTTTGAAATTGAAAATGTCATTGAAATTGAAACCATGAGATTGAAATATAAATGATGATTTGATTTGAAATGAAATTAATTTTATCATGATTTATTGATTGAGAACATGTGATTTTAGATAGTTAGTATGCAATTTGGGACAAGAATAATAGGATATGACGCCCTAAAATGGATATACAATGACAATTCTGACAAGAACCTAGTTTTGCATGATTATCCCAGATGATATAATGACCAGTCCAATTCGACTAGAGCCCGAGGGATGTGTGCACTTATATTAGAGTCATGATCACTGATTTGAGAATTGTGAAATTTTTATAACTGAAAAATGGCATAAATCAAGAAATATTCTCATGGTTCATGGTTCCTTTGTTTTTTATATGACATCATTGTTTATTAATTTTTTTTCATTCCAGCTGATTTATATAAATGATTTTATATATAAATATTTATTTAATAAATGTTTTGAAATTTCTTTCATATACAAAAAATAAAACATGTTTGGTATTAAATATAAAAATTAAATGGCATAACTTGTTTTATTTTAAAATTGATAGTATGATTGGTTTATTATTATGGATTTGATTATGGAACACTTTGTGAGACCCTACTAGGATTTATATATCTTAATATATTTTTGTATTTGGTTGTTTGTATATTTTCATATTATAGGTTCAAGAAAAGGGAAATCTCCACTTGGAGGTGGTAGATGTTCTTTATCTTTGGGACCTAGAGTCATATAGGTGACTGGTGGAGATGTTATCCACTAATTTCATGTCAATTCTGAGATTTTATCAACTCGTATGATGATTATTTTGGTGATGTACTATTTTGGTTTTGTTTTACATATTTGTTTTTAGAGGTTTCCAATTTTTGGATTGTTGAGCATACTGACTTGTATCTTTATCTTATTCTACATTGTGGAAAAAATGTTCTCTTCTATTTCTTTTATGATTTCAAGTGCTATTCGTCATCCTGTGGTGGTCAAGAACACCCTTCAAGCCATGTCAAGATAATATCTGATATCATGGTACTAGGGTATCTAGGCTGGTTCCTAAAACATTGTGTCAACTAGATGTTTTTCATCTTTCTTTGAAGTCAGTATGTAGTCAGAGCTATCCTAATAAACATTAGATGTGATTTTTGGGACTTAAGAGGTAGTAGAAAGTGATTTCCTAGAGATATATCATAGTCAAAAAGGCCTTAATTAACCATAGGTGTTTGGGTAAATAATCTTGAGGATTGTTTTGATCTGATTCTAGTATTTTTCTTACCCTTGTTTTGAATTTTTTGTAATCCCTATCTAGAATTTTGTTTGATGTTATTGTTATTCGTATACATTTTACTTTTGTATCCTTTTGTAATCTTGTTAACTCTTCCAATGTTTTATATTGATGTTGTATAGAATCATGCCTCCAATAAAGAATTTTAATTGGTCCTAGGAGGAATTTTTTTGCTCACCTCCATTTAGGATCCAGTTGTGGAACCTCAAAGGAAAGAATCTCGAAGTCATGTTCAAGAGTTTCTTCACTATATTCCACCTTATCTACAAGGTTCTAATGATCCTCAACAGGTTGTGGAATGGTTAAAAAATTTAGAGATTCTTTTTGATGTCATGGAAACACTTTATTATATTAAGTTAATGTGTACTACATTCAAGATGGAATGGCCCAGTATAATATGGTGAAATTTGATGGTGACATCAAAGAATCACGACAGCTTAGAGTGGAAGGACTTAAGAGTTCACTTCACTAATCAGTTCTATCCATAGTCAATGATGTTGGAAAATTCTTTGGAGTTATTTAATCTCGAGTAGGGTGAAAAGACCATGACGCAGTACGCAAACCATTTTCCTGAGCTCGTACATTTTTCTTCTAAGTTTGTGACTAATGAGAAACTGAAGGATTGAATATTTGATACAAGTCTTCATGCTTACGTCTTATTACAAGTCTTCATGTTGAAGCTCACATCTTATATTGATGAACTGGATAGAGAATTGATGGCTCATCTTGATCTATCTGGAAATTTAGGGTCAACAGGAGTTCCCTTTTCTCCTAGTGGTAAGTCAAAGAGTTCCAAAAAGGGAAAGAGAAATAATGAAGATCAGCATAGTAGATATTAATAGTATGTGTCTTCTAGAACTACTTTAATTACTAGAATAGGACCTTTGACTTGATTTATGTATGGAAAGGTTGGGCATTCAAGATAGGTTTTCAATGTGACACCGAAGATATATGGTTCATGTGGATGCTCAGGTCACCTGTAAAAGTTATATCACAACTTTTCTTCTCTATAAAGTGGCATGGGATCATCAGAACTAAAAATACTATAGTGAAATAAGATACTTCCTGATATAAGGGATTTTAACCACCAGCATCTAGAATAAATCTAATTCAGTTGGTGGAATAGTCCCTATAAGAATTTTACACAGGTCCAGTCATGGTGAGAGGTATCATTGCTATTTCATTATCTTTAGTGATTGTTTTATTTTATATTGGTTCGTCTCACTCATTCATATAAATGAGTGTTGTTGATTTTCTAACTTTCCCTATGATTCGTTTGTCTTATGTGGAAGATATTATCATACCCCTCAGATTAAAGAGAGAGGAGGACCTTAGTTTTCATTCTTGTATTCTCTCATTATCAGAGATTGATATTGTTTTGGATTTTCTATTTCTCAAAATGAAATATCATAATTTAATTCCCATGATGAATTGGTTGATTACCCATAATCTATAAATTGACTGTTATATTTGATGAGTGTCCTTTACTACACCTGATAAGGCGTGTCGTGTTTTTCAAGGAGAAAGGAACATGAGTTTTAGTAGAGTCAGACCTAATTTTCCAGAGTTTGGAAGAAAAATATCTATGTTTTCTTTTTATCTGGAGTCGGAATATTTAAGTGAATATCTCCCTCCAGTTGTCAATGATTTTTTCTACGTGATTCCATCTGACTTTTATGGTTTTCCAACTGTAATAGGTTCATATTTTTCTATCGATTTAGTAAATGGTACTCAACAGGTTTTTATTCATTCTTACCAGATGGAACCAGCTGAATTTAATGATTTGAATAATTGGATGGATTATTTTATTGAGAAAGGATTTATATGTCGGAGCATATCAACTTGGGAGGTGCTTGTTCTATTTGAAAAGAAATTTTATGCTACATTTCACCTCTTGGCTGATTATCAAAATATCAATCGATTTATGGTGAAGAAAAAGTATATATTACCTCAAATATATGACATATATGATATGTTTAAAGGGGAGAAGTTGTTCTTCAATATCAATCTTTGGTATGGTTTCCACCAATTGATAATTAAATAATATGATATTCTAAAGACTACCATTAGCATCAAGTATGGTCACTTTCAGTATCTTGTTATGCCCTTTTCTCTAACCAATTGTCATGTGGTATTTATGACTTTGAAGAACATAATATTCCATGAGTACCTCAATTCATTCATGGACTAATTTGAGGATGATAGTTCGATTTACTCTGAAAATGAATAGGATCTTGTGTGTATTTTGAGAGTTGTCATAGAAATCATAAGAGATCATAGAATCTATGTGATGCTTTCAAAATATAGTTTTTTGAAATGAGAAGTGATGTTCTTGGGATGAGTGGTCTCAAAACATTGCATATCAGTCAATCCTAAGGAGGTGAAAGCAATTATGACATAGCATCGACTATATTGTCCTTGACCAAGAAGCCACTAAACCGGTGCTCCAATCCAGGTGGTTACATGACCTTAATTGTTCCTCCTCATACGCAAAAGTTTTTCGACAAGCAGCGGGGGTCTAAATAGTCAATTGGGGAGACTATACCCCCTTTTATCAGAGTAAGCCCCAAAAGAAGATAAACAAAATTGCAAAACAATAATCCATAATACAAGAGCATTCATAACAACCAATGTAAGACCCAAAACCTATTTACCCAGAGTTAGTGCATTATTAAATAACATTGGAATGATCACAAGGTATTAGTCTAGAAATACCAATCAATTTAGTAGCCTTGGAAGTACTAGATACAAACATAAGTTTCACATTACATTAGGAAATGAAAACAAAAAAAAATTGCGCCTCTTTTTAACACATTCATCTCCCTTAGACAATAACTATATGTCATTCATAATATAATTCTTAACATCCTGGGAAAAATAAAATATAGAAAGGGTGAGCTCAGTTGTTCAGTAAATATAACAATATAGCGGAAACATTCATAATTAAGCATAAACATTTAAGGAGATGTATAAGACAAAAACAAAAGCCTTTTAAACCTTAAATTAAGAATAATATGGAAAAGATAAGTCAAATATGACATTTAATTATTCACATGGATATTCTACTAGTTTAATAATCACATATAATATCAATATCTAATTTCATAAAGATGGAAAGAAAAATGTCGGACATCATAACCACATATTCATGGTCTCGTGCCAAGACTAGAAATAAGATTGTGTCAAGAAATTATGCCAAGACACTAGTTTGTCTCATGAGACCTACCGATGCATCAAGGATCTATAGTGGGCTCCACCTATCACTTATTAAGTCCAGTGCATTCCTCAAATGAATAGGTTTAAACATAACATAAACATTTGTATTAAAACGATCATATGAAATATTAATACTTTAACTATAAACCATGAATGGTGTAAAAATAACACATCCACATTCAAACATATCACAAAACCTACAATAAAATATTTAAGATTGTGTCATAATAAATCAAATTTAAACAAGTGCAAAATCCATCCAAGGATGTTGACATGGGTGAAATAAAAAATGTTTGAAAGAAATATATCTTTCTATTTTGAAATTATTTAGAAGTAATTTAATTATAAAATAAAACATTCATTTTAAAAATATTATTAAAATCTTGTAAGGGATGCTTTGAATGTGTTATAATGGTGGAAAATATCCGCACCCTCCGTATAAGTTAAAAAACATTCTTTCCTTAATTTTTTCAAAATGGCCCTAAATGACCTTGTTGGGAAAAATGACAAAAAACTCCTTTCATAACATTTTATAGAAAATAAAATAAGAGTATAAATGAATTTAACCAATATTATATAAAATATTAAAAAAAATTGAAATAAATTTTTTAGAAACACGAATTTGGATGACAAAGAGGTCCTAGTAGATAGTCACGTATAAACAGCCTTAAATAATGAAGATATTGTTAAATTGACCCTTACCTTGTAATTTTACTTGATCAAGGGTAAGTTAACCTCTTATATAATAGTAAAATAATTTTTATTAAATTATATAGGAACTATATACATAAATATGATATCATATATGATCTTCTAATATTTCTTTGTTAATAATATTTTAGTAGTATCATTCTTTCAGGTGTTAACTGATTCGTTTTCCTTTATATGTTTTGTTACATAAGTCATTTTGGATATGTATAGGATGTATTTGATTCATATAAATAATTATATTAAGTTATTAATCCTTATTTTTAATCATAAAATTAAATTTATTCTTGAATGATTATGATGACGAATGAATATCATCGCGTTCGTGGAGACGACAATCCGTACATACGCATTAGTGACAATTCCATTATATTGATGGTGAAATCATTTGTAATTGGATTTTGTATCATACAAATAGAATCACTAACATGTTATATTTATTATTTTCATCAATTATACTAATTATTATACCCATCCTAACAATGAAGTTTTGAATAACATATTACACCACGACATGGAGACGGTAAGCCAAACGTACACACATATAGTGAATTTTTCATTCCTTTGATGGATAGAATAATGAATATAGTAGTACCATATTTATAATAACATCATATTATTTATAACGTACTATAATTATTATTTTGGTATGGAAACAAAAAAGAAAGAGGAAGTTGAAGAAAATAACTTTGACAGAGGTGATGAAATTATTACCTCTTCTTTGGGTGCTTCATTTTTATTTGATCAAATAGTAACCTTATGATGGTCTTATGATCAAATTAAGGACTCTAGGTTAAATTTATGGAAGTTGGTAGGATATTTGAGAAGGTTTTGGCTGATCCAAATGGATTTGGACATGTGAAATTAAGAGAAGGGTAAGTACCCTTTTATAAGAGAGGTTAGGGTCACTTTAGGAAAAACATTAAATATTATTTTATTATTTTATTATACAGTCATATTCAGTTTATAATGAATCCAAAATAAATTATTTGTAGGATATGGTGGTTATGGGTTAAAAATATCTCAATTAATAAGTTTTATACAAGTCTAGGTCACCATATTAATCTTATCTTTTATATTTAACTCTTAGTCAAATAGTTTAAATTTTACCATGGATTCTGGTATTATTATAATAAATGGTTAATAAACGTACTATAAAAAGAAAAGAGAACCCCAAGTGGTTCCTTATTGATATATCTAACCTTATAGAATACCTCTTTCAAATCCTTATATTTTTATGAATATTATATCAATTAATAATATAGTATTTGTTTTAAAAACTCGTTAATTTGAATTTTGAAACAATTTCATATTCGGTTTTTATTAAAGTCATAAAGATTTATGATTTTGAAAAAAATATATTTAATCAACCCTAACATGTCATTATAACCGATAAAATTTTTGGAATACATAAAAAGAATCAATTTACAATTATTTTAATATTTATAATATCAATTATTTTAATCTTTCAATGATAAGGTAATTACTACATCATCATTGTGTCGTAAATAAATTTAATAATTTAATTTATAAAAATTTTAAATAAAACACCAATATGTATGAAACCTTTTTATATTTCAAATTAATATTTATAGTTGAATTAATCTTATGTATAACCCTATATTAAAAATATTATAGTTATTAAAAGTTTAATTTAACACTTTTAACAATTCTTTTGATAAAATAATAATAAATGTTCTGATCTAATCCATGTGGACCAAAAGAAGCATATATTATTCCTAAGGTTGAGTTTGGTTAAAATAAACTTATCCAATAGAATTATGACATGTGTTAGGGTAATTATAATATCATTTTTACCTTTAATTACCCTATTTACCTTTAACTGTGGTAAATAAAATTCAAAAGTTACTATTAACCCAAATTATTTTCAACATATTAAACCAAATTTTATCTACTAATGTCAAATATGTCTCTCGTATTTTTGAAATTAAATTCACAGATGTAGTAAAATTACATTTTATGAAAATTTACAAATTTTCCAATAAGGTGGGTAAAAGATATTAAAAGATCAATAAAATTTTATATATATAATCTTATTATAAAATGACTCCAAAGAATTACATTGAACATATATAGGTATTATATATCTATTTTTTACCATAAATAAATTTAAATAAAATAACTTATTATTTAAATAAAAATTCGGTTTTAAACAATAACACAGTGCTTTTCAATATTTATAAAAAAATGAATGTTTTTAGAAAAATACTAAAAATTATCCCTAAGCTAATTTCGACATTCCAAATCAAAAAATGAAGTAATTTTTGAAAAATAAAATTTATAAATTTTAAAAAAGTGGGTATTAATATCTATCATGGCTAGTTTGATTGGTCGTGGGGTGCTGAAACTCCATGTTACGTATAGCACAAGCTGTTGCATTATTCAAAGACAAACGTACTGTGAAGGCTTGGGGGTTACATTATTCCCTCCTTCAATTAATTTCATCCTCAAATTTTCTAGAATACTACTGCAAAAAAATATTCAGGACGTTCTTCATCATAAGTTCCTCAGGTTCCCAAATTTCCTCTTCCATCTTATGGTTTTTCTCCAAAAAACTTTTACCAGAAGAATCATCTGGTTTCTCAACACTTATGCTTTGGTATCAAGAATCTTTACATTCTATTAACAAAAGACAGATCATGTTCTAGTTCTATTTCTTCATAGGTGAGTACATGTGTTGGGTCCAGCATGTATTTTCTCAATAGTGATACGTGGAAGACATCATGAACTTTGGAGAGACTTAGGCATATTTCCAAATGGTAAGATACAACTCCAATTCATTCTAAAAATTTTAAAGGTCTGATGTACCTGGGACTCAATTTCCCCTCTTATCGAATCATAAAACACCCTTCTATGGAGATACCTTTATAAAAATGTGATATCCTACTAGAAGTTCTAAATCCTTCCTTCAGTTATCTACATATCTCTTTTTCCTACTTTGAGCTGCTTTGATTTGGATTTGGATAATCATAACAATTTCTCTTGTTCCATAAACAACTTATGGGCCTATGAGTTTTATTTCACCAACACCATCCCAACATGTTGGTGTGTGACATCACTCTCCATATAACACTTCATATTGTGCCATATAAATACTTGAATGGAAGCTATTGTTATAGGAAAATAATACCAGAGGTAAATACCGATCCCACGTACTTGAATGTCAAGTGAGAAAGATATCAACATGTCTTATAAGGTTTTAATAGTTTGTTCTGATTGTCTATCATTTTGAGGTTGGTAGGCAGTGCTCAAAGAAGTTCAATATTCAGGTCTTTTTTAAGACATTTCCTGAATCTTAATGTATATTGGGGATCACGATCAGAAATAATCAATATTGGTACAGCATGAAGTCTTACAAATTTATAAATATATAGTCTTTTGAAATGTTCAATTGGAAGAACTTCTCTTATAAAAAGAAAATGTGATGAATTGGTAAGACAATCAACAATGACCCATATTGCATCCTTCCTTCTTGGATTCCTTTGTATCCCCATTACAATGTCCATCGTAATATCATCCCATTTCTACTCAGGTATGGGAAGAGGTTCCATGACTCCTCCAAGATTTTTTCTTCCAACCTTAACCTGTGGAAAACCCATACATAATGACACATAATCAGAAAAATCACTCTTCATGTTGTCCCACAAAAAAAAAAGTTTCCTTCAAATATCTATACATATTAGTGATACTATGGAGTATAGTGAAATTGGAGCTATAAACATCATCCAACAATTCCCGTTTTAGATCAGGCATATCAGGAACACAAAGACTCTTCCGAAATTTTACAATTCTGTTTTCATATATGAATTCAATCAATATCCCATCATTCACATCATTAATTTTTTTTAAACTCCTCATCATCAGTATGAGAACTTTTTATCCTTTCTAGTAAAGATGGTTTGGAAACCATTGGAAATAGTATTGATGTTTTAGCTTCCATGATTATTATCATATATTTATTTAATAGATCCATGAACATAGGATCCCTTACAACTCTCATATTGTTCAAAACTCCATGATACATTCTACTCAAATCATTTTCTACCTTATTTGCCTTCCCAGGATGATAGTGTGTTGTGAAATTATAATCTTTGAGTAGTTCAAGCCATTATCTTTTCCTCATGTTGAGTTCTTTTTGTGAGAAAACATTCATCAAAATCTTGTGATCAATATATATCACAGATTTTTCACCGTAAGGATAGTATCTCTATATATTTAAAGTAAATATTATAGCTGCTAACTCAAGATCATGAGTGGGATAGTTTTTTCCATTAATTTTTAGCTGTCATCATGAATAGGAAAAAAATCTGTCATTTTTCATAAGGACACAACCAAGTCCTTTTTTGAAGCATTGCTATAATTAACATACCCATCATTCCCTGATGGTAGAGTAAAGATAGAATCATTGAAGAATATTCTATATAGTTCTTGAAAACATTATTCACACTATTCTCTCCAAACAAATTTAACCCCTTTACATGTGAGCTCGGTTAATGGGTTTTACAATCAGGAAAAATTCCAGGAGAAACACAGATAATAACCTAATTAACAAATAAAACTACGTACCTCATATATACTTTTCTATAATGGAAATTCTTGGATTTCCTTGGTCATTGAAAGATTGACAGAGATTTCATCCTTAGAGATAATATGTCCAAGAAAAGAAATTTCCTGAAGCTAGAATTCACACTTTCTAAACTTCCCATATTATTCATTTCTTTTGACAGTTTTCAGAATATTGTGCATTTTATTTCCATGATCTAAGTAGAATTTTTAGTATACCAATATATCATCAATAAATACCACTACAAATTCATCATGATATTTGTCACGATCCGTCCTTGGGGCCCGTGCTATGACTACCCCAAGCCCGCCTTCCATAGGCCAGGGGCTGGCGACTACAACCAAGGCAAAAATCCCGGAAAAAAAGGGAAGGCATTGCCTTTGTAAAGTAAAAAAACACCACAGAGTAAGCAACAGAGGAACTAAACACTAAGTAAAAACTAATTACAATAGTAAGTGTAGAAAAGTAGGTGGCCCAGTATACAAACCCAAACTGAAAGTAAAGTACAACTGGAAAGGGAAAACAACAACTGAAAAGTAAAGCCACAACGCTGAGTTGTCCACTGGAAATCCACCTGAAGGGTGGGTACAAATAGTCTCCACTGCTCCTCGGGTCCCGCTGTCCGCTCC
Organism: Viscum album; assembly: GCA_963277665.1. Lineage (NCBI taxonomy): Eukaryota > Viridiplantae > Streptophyta > Magnoliopsida > Santalales > Viscaceae > Viscum > Viscum album. The sequence continues at coordinate 1,015,972,255 of OY728153.1, read as the reverse complement.
GAGTACATCCCGCCTAGTGGTCCACCTCCAGGTACCGTCATTCTCTGCAAGCCTCAACCACGATCAACGCTGCCTATTGTCTGCAACCAACACAACGTAGTGCGGGCATAGCCCGTGCAAGGGTGAGTATAAGCTACTCAGTAAGAACCACGAGACCCCCAAAGGTCTCCCCATAACCACAAAGGATAAACCACAAAGGAAAGGTAAATCACTAAGTAACATCCGACACTGCTTAGGTATAAGCCCATACATATACCTAAGTCATCAATTCTCATTCGGATCCAACATTCGAGCCCAATTACAACCCAGTCCACACAGGAAAGCAAAATGTAAATCCACACAGGATAGCTCAACACAATCCACATAGGAAAGCAAAACAGGATTCAGCTTACATAGGTATACATCTTCGTATGACAATAGAGATGACTAGATATTGTCACTGATTCATCTAAGTCGTCGGACCCACAAAGGATCGATAGGTACTAACCCCCGTACTGGCCCTAGTAAGGGTCTGATCCACACAAGATCGATAGGTAACTAACCCCTGCAAAGACCCACACAGGATTGGACCCACACAGGATCTGTAGGCGCTGGCTCACACAGAACCAATGAGCGCTGACCAACACAGAATCGGAACCACATAGGATTGGTAGCACTGATCCACGTAGGATCAGTGAGTTCTATATTCATCGTCGTCGAATCCACTGAGGATCTCTGTACAGTCGTTGTCATCGTCACTGCCACAAACGCAGCCAGCTCTAGGGTTCCCACACACAGCAAGCTCATTCGGGAGGTTCTGCTCCACGAGACGAGAGGCAGATACATCAACTAGCATAATGTCCAGAGTTGATGTATCCAAAAGTTCTGTATCGTCAACAAGAACTCAACATCGTAGACGACGCGTCAATCGGACGCCCTTTCTGAGAGTTATTGGCTTTTTCGTCCCAGGGGCACGGTTTATTTTTAAGTCAAAAACAACCCGACCATAATCCACCTATATCCAAACCTCGGGCGGAGTAAGCCAAAAGATCCTTCTCACTAAGAGGAATCCATCAAAGTCGACGGCACGTCAATCGGACGTCCGGAGCTCAAGATATGAGTGTTTCCGCTCCGAGGGCCCGGTTGGTTTCGTGTACGAACCAACTCATCCGAACCCAAAGTATTCCAAAATCTTGAGTGCAATATGTCGAAACGACCGTCTCAATCCAAGGATTTCATCGCCGCTGACGGTGCGTCGATCGGAGGTCTGTAGAACAAGATATGGGCAAAAGACCAAAGCGGGTCCGAAAACGGGGGGTTTCAGGCCCGGACCGACCCGGTTAGAGACCCCCTGGGTCGCCCGAACCGGGTTGACCAGACCCGGGTCCGAGTCAACCCGGCTGGGAGCGGCCCGGCCCGGCCCGGCTGCCGGCCTGGTGGTCCGGCGCGCGGCGCCAGCAGGCTCGGCCGAACGGCCGGGCCGTTCGGTTATGTAGGGGGGGCGCTGCCCCCCGCCATTCGGAAACTGCGACCCCAATTAAGGGGCCGCTCAGCTGGCCAACCGGGGGTTTGACCCCCAGCTCTTCCACTGACCGGCCGGCCGGTTCTTTCTTCACTGGACCGGCGACGGCCGGTCCCCTCCCTGCTCCGATGCTGGCAGCCCGTCTCCTGCTGCCGATCACCCTGCTTCGCCACGGCCCGGAACCGGTCGCGGAATTCGTTGTCCGGTGCGGCTCGATGGCGTCGTTCTCTTCCACCACGGCCCCGCTCCGGCCGCGGTGTCTTCGGGTTGCTCCGACGCGGCGTGACGGTGTCGTGTCCTTGTTCGTTTCCACGGCACGGCGCGACGGTGCCGCACATTCCTTGTCACGCGATCACACGCGGTGCGACGGCACCACGCCATTCTCGTTTCAAACCACAAAGAAACAACATTGATAAAGGAGGAGGGTCGGCCATTTTTGTGTGGTCCAGCCCCCTCTCGTTAATCGATAGCATTTGGTCGTATTTTCACGAAGAACGACAAGGTGGTAAACATGAAAAAAAATAATTAAATAACCCCTACCTCGTGTGAGCTTGAACGGAGGTTCGTCGAATGAGGATTCGCCGCTGGAAGTGACGTCGTGGAAGGAGATATTGCGGAACGAGACATCGCGGAAGAAGATGTCGCGGAAGAACCGTCGCGGTCTACGGCGTCACGTAGTCGGTCTCAGAGGACTCGGTGTTCTTCGACGGAGTCCGATGTGTCTTCGCATTCTTCATCAAAGATGAAGAAGTTCCTCAATCCTTAGCCTTTTCCTCCACAAGACTCCACCACAAGAAACTAACCCCAAAATAAATTAAGCCCTCAATTAATTTATTAACAAGACAAGAGTTTGAAATTCAAACCTATACACACATTAAACTCACACCATTACTAACATAAGTTATTCATACTTAAGTTATCAAAATTAAAAGGTGAGTTGAGGGGGGTTTTAGAATATGAAGGGGTGGGGTTCGTGTGGGCCCCACCACCCTCATAACCTCCCTTGGGATGTTGGGTAGTTACCCAACTTCCACCCAAATCCTTAAACCATTAAAAGAAAATAAAAATTGTAATTTAATTATAAAATAAACTTCCACAATTATTATCATATTCTCTCGTGCAAACGCAACTCCGGAAATGGCGTTCATAAGAAATTACTAGTGTTACGGTTCCATAGGTGCCCTCGGAATTCGATTCCAAGCACCAGTTCAAAAGTTAGAAATTCCCGTTCATTCTTTCACTGAACGTACCTGAGCTAAACTTCAGATAGAAATTCCAGGCACACCGGTCCTCAGAATCATGTGCCTTCAGAAACTGTGTTCTTGTAAAATCCCAAAAAAAAATTAGAAAAAAAAATTTTCCTTGAATTTTACAGTTCTTTACAATACTCCCACCTCAGTTCTTTACGTCCCCATAAAGATACATCGAAAGCTAGGGAAACAAATGTGGTTACTGAGAATGCATCTGAGCCTCCTACTCCCAAGTGCTCTCCTGGAGATTCTTGTGCTGCCATCTGATGCGCACTACAGGAATCGACCGTCCACGTAGGACCCACTCCTGTCAATCCACGATCTCCACTGGGACCTCCGTAAAAGTCACTCCATCATCAACATCTATCTCCCCATGGTCAATGATATGTGTTGGGTCGTGCAAGTATCTCCTCAGCTGAGATACGTGGAAGACGTCATGCACCCGGTGCAACTGAGGTGGTAGAGCCAGGCGATAATCCACCTCTCCAATCTTGCTGAGGACCTGGAATGGTCCAATGAAGTGTGGAGACAAAATTCCACTTTGGCCAAATCTCCGTAATCCACGTCGAGGTGAGACATGCAAGAAGACATGGTCGTCATCCTCAAACTCTAGTGGCCTCCGCCTCCTGTCCGCATAAGACTTCTGTTGGCTCTGAGCTGTCCTCATCCGCTCCTGGATGACCTGGACCTTCTTTGTCATGGCCTGGACCATCTCTGGTTCCATAAGTGTAGACCCCCCAGGGTCTGTCCAGCACAAAAGATATTTGAAAGGCCGGCCGTACAACGCCTCGTATGGTGCCATCCCGATGGTGGAGTGGTAGCTATTGTTGCACGCGTACTCCACCAAGGGTAGGTGGTCCTCCCAGCTGCGACCAAAGTCGAGGACACATGCGCGGAGCATGTCCTCAAGAGTCTGAATGGTCCTCTCCATCTGACCATCCATCTGAGGGTGAAAGGCTGTGCTCAGACATAGCTATGTCCCGAACGCCTCCTGAAACCCCTTCTAAAGCATGTAAGTAAAGGGAGCATCTCGATCGGATATGATAGATGATGTCACACCGTGAAGCCGTACAATCTCCTAAACGTAGAGACGTCCCAAGCTCTCCACTGAGCCCTGCTCTCTGATGGGTAAGAAGTGAGCCGACTTGGTGAGTCGGTCGATAATCACCCAAATGGAGTCGTGACATCTGTAAGTGCATGGAAGTCCAGTCACAAAGTCCATAGATATCCCATCCCACTTCCACTCTGGGACCTCCAAGGGCTGTACCAAGCCTGTTGGTACCTGATGCTCTGCCTTCACCTACTGGAAGGTGAGGCAACGAGAAACGAACTCTGCCACTGCCTTCTTCATGCCCGGTCACCAGTGATGACGTCTAAGATCCTGGTACACCTTCGCCACTCCAGGATGTACCACCAAAGGAGAAGTGTGAAAATCTCTCAGCACCTCCTCCCATAAAGCAACTGGTACCAAGGTACGTCCTCTGAAAAGGACGTCGTGCTCTGCTCCAAAAGAGAAACCATCAGGTGCCTATCCTGAGGATATCTGTGCACGCCGCGTCTCACAGTCAGCGTCCCCACGTTGTGCCTCTCTGACCCACTGCAGTAGTGGAGGGGTGACTGTGAGAGACTGATGGAAGGCTGCTCCATCTCTATCCATGAAGGATATTTGCAAAGAGGATAGCTGCTCTGTCGCCTCCTCAAGTATCTGAATGCCCGTCCTCCTGCTGAGAGCATCGTCTACCACGTTCCCCTTCCCAGGAGTATAGACTATCTCAAAGTCATAGTCCTAGAGGAAGTCGACCAATCGCCGTTGTCTCAGATTTAGGTCCTTCTGAGAGAAGATGAATCTGAGACTCTGATGGTCAGAAAAGACTGTAAAGCGCTCGCCCATCAGGTAGTGTCGCCATGTCTTCAGAGCGAGGACCACTGCTGCTAACTCCAGGTCATGGGTAGCGTAGTTCTACCCATGCGACCTCAACTAACATGATCCATAAGCGATCACTACCTGCTCTTGAATCAGGACACATCTGAGCCTGGTCCCTGATGCATTGCAGAAGACTACGTACCCTACTCCCTCCTTAGGCAACCTCAAGATATGTGCATTGGTCAATCTCTGTCTCAACTCATGGAAGCTCTGCTGACATTTGTCTGACCACACAAAGGGTTCCCCTTCTTCGTAAGAGCTAAGAGTGGTTTCACAACTCTGGAGAAGTCTGGCACAAATCTCTGATAGTATCCATCTAGTCCCAAGAAACTCCGTACCTCCGTCACGCTCCTGGGTGGCTCCCAAGCTAGCACTACCTCGATCTTTACAGGATCCACCGCAACTCCCGCCTCAGAGATGACGTGTCCCAAGAAGTGGACCTCGCGTTTATATAACTGACACTTCGAGAGCTTTCCATAAAGCTGGTGCTCTCGGAGTGTGTCTAGCACAACCCGCAAGTTGTAAGTGTGCTCCTCCTTAGTCGTCGAGTAAATCAAAATTTCGTCGATGAAGACCATGAAAAATAGATCGAGGTATGGCTAAAAGATCCTATTCATGAGGGAGATGAACACTGCTGGAGAATTGGTTATGCCAAATGGCATAACCAAGAACTCATAGAGGCCATACCGACACCTAAAGGTCGTCTTCTGCACATCCTCTTCTCGAACTTTGAGCTGAGGATAGCCTGACCTGAGGTCTATCTTCAAGAACCACCGTGCTCCCTTGAGCTGATCAAAGAGGTCATCAATCCTTGGTAGCGGATACTTGTTCCTCACTGTCACCTGGATCAGGTGACAATAGTCAACACAAAGTCGCAAGCTCCCGTCCGCCTACTTGGCGAACAAAATCGGGGAAGCCCATGGTGAAACACTGGATCGGATGAATTCCTTGCCCTATATGTCCTCCAACTGTACTCGTAGCTCTCGAAGCTCAGCGGGGGCCATCCGATACGCTGGAGTCGATATCGGGGATTTCCTGGGGTATAGGTCAATATAAAAGTATACCTCTCTGTGAGGAGGTAGCCCTGGAATGTCGTCTGAAAAAAAGTCTTCATACAGATCCACCACTGTAGGAAAACTAGGACTTCGCACGTCAACTGCTCCTAGGATGAGGCTAGCCGACTGTTGAGTGATGGGCTATCCTCTCCTCTGCGAGAGTCCATCCTGTGCTGCAAAGGATCCCTCCTCGCTGGTGAAGGTGAACCTGCTCCCCTCGGTGCGTACACATCGCACCTTGCACCTAATACAGTCAATCTGTGCATGGACTGTCAACAACCAATCCATGCCCAAGATGACGTCGTAAGGCCTCAACACCGCTATAAGAAGATCCCAGCCGAAGATCTCACCTCCTAGAGTAATCTCACACTGCCATCACTAGTGTGTAATCGTCGAGTCTGCTCCCGTAGGAGTCACTACCCATAAGGATCGAGCCAACAGCTCTGTCGGAATCTCCGAGCTCCGAACAAGGGCAGAGGCTATGAAAAATGACTTGATCCTGTGTCTATAAGTACTGCAGCTAGGGTGGAATAGACATAGATAGTACCTCGAATCATCTCTGGCACGCCTTGGTCATAGGCCTCCGCTGCCTGGACCTGTGCCTGTCTCTGCCCGCCCGCTCCCTATGGTCGGGGTGGACCTCCAGGTGGTGGTGGTGGTAGAGCCTCAAAGCGTCACCCACCACCTACTGCTCGGCCTGCTCCTCTGCCTCATCCGCCTACTCCCTGCGGACCGCCACAGTTGACCCTCTGCCTCTGCCTCGGTGGTCCTTCAATCGTCTGCTGCTCCTCGGCACGACGGGTCGGGCAGTCACGAGCCATGTGTCCCTGCCCGCCGCACGAGTTGCACTGCCTGCCTCTCGAAAGGCTGGCTCTGCGCTGTGTGCCTCGCACTGCTGAGCCAGTGTCCTGAGGTCGTCTGCCTGAGGGTCTAGTCTTCCTGGACCCATTATTCATCCGTCGACTGCCTGCTGTAGAAGACTCTGCTACGTGCCGCCCCACGGTAGGTCTCTCCGCTAAAGAAGGCTCAGCAAGAAAGCTCTCGATCAAGAGGGCTCACTCCAGTACTCCTTCCTGAGTCGGAATACTGAGGGAGATTAGTGATGCCCTGATCTCATGTCTCAATCCTTGCTCAAAGGTCCGGGCCAAGAAGAATGGGTCTCGTACCATGTCTGTTGTGTAACGCGATAGATTGGTAAATCTCACCGAGTACTGGGCGACCATCAAGCTGCCCTGCCGCAGCTGATGAAGCTCCTGGATGCGCACCGCACGGAGGGTGGCTGGGACAATCTCCGAGTGGAAGAGGCCCTCAAAGTCTGTCCAGAGGAGAGATGCCTCATTGTGCACCTAGAGCATCAAGCTCTACCATCGGCCTGCTGCAGTGTGCAGTAGGCTCGCCGCAAGGATCATCATGAGGTCTTCTGGTGTCCTCACTAACCTGAAAACTCTCACCACTGCCTCCAGCCAGTCCTCGGCTGCCTCGGGGTCCATCTCCCCGCGGAACCTGGGTGGTCACTGGCGCTGGAACTCATGCAGTGCACTAAGGCGACGTGCATCGTCAACGGCTGCGGCTGGAAGTATCGGTGGCTCGGTGGGTAAAGGTACCGCCGGTGCCTCAGCTGTCAAAGGGCCCTTCACCGAGGCCTCGTCGCTTGGTGGGTTGTCGTCACGCTCAACTCTCGGAACCCTAGATTGCTGCCATCGTGAGGCCATCCTGAAAAGAAAAAGGTGTGCCACGGTCAAACTGTATACCTGGTGAGCTGACACAAAGTAATCACATAGAAAACCTGAAACACACATGCAATCAATGTTTTCGTGCATTAAGACGGAAATCATAAGTCAGGGTCCTGGTGTACGGATACATCGGCCACCGCACCAACACTGGACTCCATGGACTGATAACCACACCCAATACGCTTAACACTATTGCTTCACATAGAAAAGATCAGATTCCAGAGTTCTATGGTAAAACCGAACTCCCTTGATACCAATTTGTCACGACCCATCCTCGGGGCCCGTGCTGTGACTACCCCAAACCTGCCTTCCATAGGCCAGGGGCTGGCGACTAGCACCAAGGTGTAAATCCTGGTAAAAAGGGAATACATTGCCTTTGTAAAGTAAACAAACACCACAGAGTAAGCAACAGAAGAAGTAAAAACTGAGTACGACAGTAAGTGCAGAAAAGTAAGTGGGCCAGTATACAAACCCAAACTGAAAGTAAAGTAAAACTTGAAAGAGAAAACAACAACTGAAAAGTAAAGACGCAACGCTGAGTTGTCCACTGGAAATCCCACCTGAAGGGTGGGTACAGATAGCCTCCACTGCTCCTCGGGTCTCGCCGTCTGCTTCGAGTACGTCCCACCCAGTGGTCCACCTCCAGGTACAATCCTGCTCTGCAAGCCTCAACAACAATCAACGTTGTCTGTCGTCTGCAACCAACACAACGTAGTGCGGGCATAGCCCGTGAAGGGGTGAGTATAAGCTACTCAGTAGGGACCCCGATACCCCTGAAGGTCTCCCAGAATCCACAAAGGATAATCCACAAAGGAAAGGTAAATCACAAAGTAACATCTGACACTTCTTAGGTATAAGCCCATGCATATACCTAAGTCATCAATTCTCGTTCGGCTCCAACATCCAAGCCCAAGTACAACCCAGTCCACACAGGAAAGAAAAACGTAAATCCACATAGGATAGCTCAACACAATCCACATAGGAAAGCAAAACAGGATTCAGATCACATAGTTATACATCTTTGTATGACGATAGAGATGACCAGATATTGTCACTGATTCATCTAAGCCATCGGACCCACACAGGATCGATAGATACTAACCCCCGCAATGATCCTAGGAAGGGTCTGACCCACATTGGATCGATAAGTAACTAACCCCCGCAAAGACCCACACAGGATCGGACCCACACAGGCTCTGTAGGCGCTGGCTCACACAGAACCGCTGAGCGCTGACCCACACAGGATCAGACCCACACAGGATCGGTAGCACTGATCCACGTAGGATCGCTGAGTGATGTAGTCGTCGCCGTCGAATCCACTGAGGATCTCTGTACAGTCGTCGTCATCGTCAGAGTCACAAACGCAGCCAACTCTAGGGTTCCCGCACACAGCAAGCTCATTCGGGAGGGTCCGCTCCATGAGCCGAGAGGCTGATACATCAACTAAAACAAAGTCCATATTTGATGTATCCAAATGTTTTGTATCGTCAATAGGAACTCAACGTCACAGACGACACGTCAATCGGACGCCCGGTCTGAGAGTTATTGGCTTTTTCGTCCCAGGGGCCCGGTTGGTTTTCTAGTCAAAACCAACCCGACCGTACTCCACCTGCATCCAAACCTCGGGCGGAGTACGCCAGAAGATTCGTCTCACTAAGAGGAATCCAACAAAGTCGATGGCACATCAATCGGACGTCTGGAGCTCAAGATATGAGTGTTTCCACTCCAAGGGCCTGGTTGGTTTCGTGTACGAACCAACTCAGCTGAACCCAAAGTATTTCGAAACCTTGAGTGCGATATGTCGAAACGACCATCTCGATCCAAGGATCTCATCGCTGCTGACGGTGCGTCGATCGGTGGTCCGTAGCCCATGATATGGGCAAAAGACCAAAGAGGGTCCGAAAATGGGGGTTTCTGTCCCGGGCCGATCCGGTCTGAAACCCCCCGGGTCGGCCTGAACCGGGTCGGCCCGACTGGGCGCGGCCCGACACAACTGGGCACGGTCCGGCGCACTGGTGTGCGGTGCCAGCTGGCTCGGCCGAACGGCCGAGCCATTCGGTTATGCGGGGGGGCGCGCTGCCCCCCGCCGTTCGGAAACCGCGTCCCCAATTAAGGGGCCGCTCAGCTGGCCAGCCGGGGGTTTGACCCTCGGTGCATCCCCTATCCGGCCGGCCCGCCTTGGCCGGCCGATTCTTGCTTTACGGGATCGACGACGGCCGGTCCCCTCCCTGCTCCGATGCCGGAGGCCCGTCTCCGGCCGCCGGCCACCCTGCTTCGCCGTGGCCCGGATCCGGCTGCGACCTTGGTCGTCCGGTGCGGTGCGACAACGCCGTGCTCTTCCACCGCGGCCCTGCTCCGGCCATGGTGTCTTTGGGTTTCTCTGACGCGACGTGACGGCGTCGTGTCCTTGTTCGTTTCCACGGCGTGGTGCGACGGCGCCGCACATTCCTTGTCGCACGATCACACGCGGTGCGACAACACCGCGCCATTCTCGTTTCAAACCACAAAGATACAACATGGATAAATGAGGAGGGTCGGCCGTGTTTGTGCGGTCTGGACCCCTCTCGTTAATCGATAGCATTTGGTTGTATTTTCACAAAGAACGACAAGGTGGTAAACACGAACAAAATAATTAAATAACCCCTACCTCGTGCGAGCTTGAACGGAGGTTCGTCGAATGAGGATTTGTTGCGGGAAGAGACGTCATAGAATGAGATGTTGCAGAAGGAGACGTCGTGGAAGAAGACATCGCGGAAGAACCATCATAGTCTACGGCGTCGCGTAGTCGGTCTCCGAGGACTCGGTGTTCTTCGACAGAGTCCGATGTGTTCTTCGCGTTCTTTGTCGAAGATGAAGAAGTTCCTCAATCCTTAGCCTTTTCCTCCCCAAGACTCCACCACAAGAAATTAACCCCAAAATAAATTAAGCCCTCACGTAATTTATTAACTAGACAAGAGTTTGAAATTCAAACCTACACACACATTAAACTCACACCATTAATAACATAAGTTATTAATACTTAAGTTATCAAAATTAAAAGGTGAGTTGAGGGAGGTTGTAGAATCTGAAGGGGTGGGGTTCGTGTGGGCCCCACCACCCTCATATCCCTCCTTGGGAAGTTGGGTACTTACCCAACTTCCACCCAAAGCCTTAAACCATTAAAAGAAAATAAAAATTGTAGTTCAATTATAAAATAAACTTCTACAGTTTTTATCATCTTGTCTCGTGCAAATGCAACTCCGGAAATGGCGTTCATAAGCAATTAACGGTGCTACAGTTCAATCGGTGCCCTCGGAATTTTATTCCGAGCACCAGTTCAAAAGTTAGAAATTCCCACTCGTTCGTTCACTGAACGTACCCAAGCTAATCATCGGATAGAAATTTCGGGCACACCGGCCCTCGGAATCATGTGCCGTCAAAAACTGTGTTCTTGTAAAATCCCAAAGAAAATTTAGAATTTTTTTCCTTGAATTTTACGGGTCTTTACAATATTCCTTGAAATGTCTATTCATTAGATCCATGGAAAAAGATGGTGCATTAGTTAGTCCAAAAGTCATTACTGTAAACTCGTAATGCTCATACTTGGTTCGAAATATTGTTTTCGGATTGTCTTCCTTCTTCACACACAAATGATGATATCTAGATCAAAGGTCAATCTTTGAAAAAAAAATAGAGCTTTATGAATTTAGTCACATAAATCATCAATACGAGGTAGGGGATACATGTTCTTTATTTTTATATCATTGATCTCCCTGTAGTCAATGCAAAACTTCATAGATCCATCATTCTTCATAACAAAAAGAATAGGGGCTCCCCATGGAGAAACACTAGGGTGAATAAATCCTATATTACTCAATTCCTCTAGTTGTTTCTTTATTCTATAAATTCCATAGTGGCTATTTTATAAGGGGTCTTCAATATGGGCCTTGAACCAGGAATTAAATTAATCGAAAACTAAATTTCTTGTTCTGGAGGATGTCCTGGTAAATCCTAGAGAAACAGATTAATATATTGTTGCACAATAGGTACATCTTCTATTTGAAAATTATTTTCCTCGTCTGTAGTTATTTCATTCTCTTCCTCCCCAATAATTGAATTTAGTAGAAAAAATAGAGTGGGTCTAGATAAGAATCAAGTGGTGATGTTTCTCCTCTAAAGATAAGGTACTCCTTATAATCATTGAAAATTGTAACCTCTTTCTTCATACAAAATATTTTCACATCATGGTCCAAAAGCCAATCCATACCAAGGATTATATCAAATTCAATCATGGATAGGACGATGATATCAGCAGATAAAGAACATGTATATTCCTTAATGGGGACTGATTCACAAAAATATGTTGCAATGATACTTTCTTTAAGAGTTTTGACTGATAACTTCCTTGTTAAATCAATTTGGACATATTTAATTTTCTTATCAAACTGGGATGATATGAAATAATGTGATGATCTAGAATCAAATAAAGTATTGGTTAATTTTGAGGAAACCAATAAATTACCCACCACCAAGTCATTCAGAGCTTCAATATCAATAGTAGTGATCTCATAATCTTGGCCTTGCCCTCTTATCATTTTATGAGGTTATTTTCCATGGTGCTTAATACATTAATTTACATAATTCCCCTTTCTATGTAAATGTAGCATTCAACATTGGCAGCCTCTTTATTTCCCTTACTATCACGAACATGGTGGCCTTCTTCACCACACTTGTAACAGACCCCCATTCCCTTCAGGAAAGTACAAGGGTGTTTCTTCTAACATTTACTACAGGATGGAAATTCAACTTTTCTCTTCTTTCCCTTATTTCCATTTCCAGAGTGTTCCGCTGATCTCTTCTTCTCTTACATTTCTATAAATCCATAAGACATAGTGAATCACTTTTCTTTCTTGATAGCACATGAGACAATATCTTCTTACGATGAGAAAAATTGTGAGACTAATGCTTGATAGATAAATGTTTTTAACCCATTAGAGAATCGTTCAATCTTACCCCTTGGGTTATGTATATAATCTGCTGCATGCCTTGCTAACCATGTAATGTTAGCCTCATAATTTGTGACATTATCATCCTCATTTTTCCTCAGAATCATAAATTGTCTCTGCATATCTACTTGATGATCATGAGGAAAGTATTTTAATGAGAAAACTTATTTAAACTCCCTACATTCCATATTTGATACTTCTTCATCCTCCTTTGTGTTTTGAATTAATGACCACCATTGACCTGCATCTTCTGTGATGCGATAAACTGCCACGACAACTTTTTCCCTTTCACTACTCCCAAAATCATGAAATATTTTTTTCTAAGGAACTTCTCCAGTGATCAGCTACAAATGGATTTGTAGTCCCATTGAATGTTCGTGGTTGTTTCCTCATGAAATGGTCTAACATTGATCCTCTGAATTGTGGATCAGGGTGCTCCATATGGGTTATGTTATTATTCATAACCTGAGTGAGATTTCCCAGTATGGTTATTACTTGTTTAGCACCGGTTACATCACCAGCTCTACTATAATTGTCTTGAGTAGGAGTGAAATTCATAAATTGATTACGTGTGTTGATATAGTTTCCATTCCTTCCATTATGCATCATTTCTAAACAATAGAATACACTAGATTATTTTATGAATCTCAATACAAAATTCCAAACTATAAAAATACAAAACATAATTTGAACAGTTTATGCATATGATACATAATCATAAAAAAATGTTTGAGGAAGTATTTACTCATAAATCCTTCATAATGGGTTGTAATGCAAATGTGAATTATCCTAAGAATATCCCCCGGAAGTGTCATAACCAAGAGTGAAGAAAGGCCCGTTGTAATGTACCAGGATACCCCAGTTCAAGCTCAAATCTCTTTGTCTGGGGTTTCACTCCTAGTTACATCAAATATAAAGCCTCCTCTACCTTCTCATATCCAAGCAGGGATGTATTTCTTGGAAAATACACAAAACATCTACATTACCAAAATTCTATGACGTTTTTCTAAACTATTACTCAAAGTGTATCTTAGTGTAAAGTTATCTAATCAGAGTTTTTTCCTAAATATAGCTTTCATGGTTTGTACTATGCTTCCTATGATACCAAATGTAACACCCTAACCCTAGTTACCCAAAGTCAGTGCATTATTACATAACATTTGCATGATCACAAGGGATCAAATCCCAAATGACAGGTCAATTTAGTAGCATTGGAAGTACTAGATACAAACATATGTTTTACATTACATTATGAAATGAAAAACAACAACATTTAGTCTCATTTTAACAAATTCATCTCCATTAAACGATCCTTGTTGGTCAGTCATAATATACTTCTTCACATCCTGGGAAAAATAAAACATAGAAAGGGGTGAGCTTAGGTGCTCATTAAGGATAACAATAAAGCAAAAAACTTCAATAAATAAGAATAAACATTTAAGGAAACTTATAAGAATAAAACACAAGATTTTTAAAATTAAACTTTACCATAATATGGAAAATATAAATCAAATAATTCTATTTACTTATTCACAAGGATTTTCTACTAGTCGAATAATCACATGTAATATCAATTGCCAATTTCATAATGATGGAATGTATAATGCAGGACATCATAACCACATAGACATCGAATCATACCAATACTACAAATAATATTTTGTCAAGGCCTTTTTCCAAGACACTACTTTGATTCATGAGACCTATTGATTCATTGAATAGTTATAGTGGGCTCCACCTGTCACTTATTAGGTCCAATGCATTCCTCATATGAAAAGGTTGAAACATAATATAAAAATTCGTATTAAAAATATCATAAGAAATGTTAATACTTTAACAATAAAACATTAATGGTATAAAATTAACACATCCATATTAAAACATATCACAAAATATTGAATACAATATGGAAAACTGTATCATAATAAATAAACTTCAAACAAGTGTAAAATCCATCAAAGGATGTTGACATAGATGAAATAAAAACTATTTGAGAGAAATATCTCTTTCTAAATTAAAATCATTTAAAAGTTATGTAATTATAAAATAAAATAAAAATTATTTTTGAAAATATTCTTATAATATTGTAAGGGAAGCTTCGAATGTATTATAACGGCAGAAAATAGCTGCACCCACCGTATAAGTTAAAAAACATTCTTTCCTTAATTTTGTCGAAAAGGTCATAAAGGACCTTGTTTGGGAAAATGACTGAAAGATTATTTTAAAAAAATTATTAAAATTTAAACACGTGTATAATTTACATTAAACCATATTATAGAAAATAGTAAAAATGTTTTGAAATGCATTTTTAATAAACACTCATGTGGATGATAAAGAGGTCCCAGTAGATACGTAAAAACAACCTTGGATAATGAAGAGATTATAGAATTAACCCTTACCTTGTAATTTTAATTGATATAGGGTATGTTAACCACATGTATAATAGTTAAATAATTTTTATTAAATTATACAGGAACCACATACATAAATATGATATCATATATTATCTACTAATATTTCTTTGTTAATAATATTTCAGTAGTATCATTGTTTCGGGTGTTAACTGATATGTTTTCTTTATATGTTTTTTTATGTAAGTCATGTTTGTTATGGATAGGATGTATTTCATTCATATAAAGAATGATATTATGTTTTTAAATTTTTTAATCATAAAATAAAAATTATTCTATAATGATTATGATGAGGAATGAATTTCAATGCATACATGCAGACGGTAATCCGTATATATGCACGAGCGACAATACCATTCTATTGATGGTGAAATAATATATAATTGGATGTTATATCATATAAAAAGATTCATTAATATTTTATATTTATTATTTACATCAATTATACTCATTATTATATCCATCCAAACAATTGAGTGTGGAATAACAAACCACACCAAGATGTGGAGACGGTAAGCCGTACGTACGCACGTATGGTAACTTTTTCATTCATAGGATGGATAGAATAATGAATACGGTTGTACTATATTTATAATAACATCAAACTATATAGAAGGTATTGGATTTTTTTATGGAAACAACAAATAAAGAGTATGTGTAAGAAGAAAAAATCATTGAAAGAGGTGATGAAATTATTACCTCTTCTTCGGGTGTTTCCTTTTGATCAGATCAAAAGGGCTCCTTGGGTTGGATTTCTAATCAAAGTAAAGCCTATAGGTTGAATTTAGGGTAGTTGGGAGGATATTTGAGTAGGTTTTGGTCGATCCAAAGGACTTTGTACATGTGAAATTAAGAGAAGGGGAAGTACCCTTTTATAAGAGAGGTGAGGGTCACTTTAGGAAATGCTTGAAATATTATTTTATTATACAATCATATTTGGTTTATAATGGCTGCAAAAGGATTTATTTAGATGATAAGGGGGATTATTCTAAATCCACTCACCCAATATGTTTTACACATGTTTAGGTTTTCATATTAACTTTATCTTTTATATTTTACTCTTAGTTAAATAGTTTATCTTTTACCATGAATTCTTGTATTATTATAATAAATGGTGAATAAACTTACAGTAAAATTCGAATAGAACCACAAGTGGTTAATTATTGATATATATATTCTTATATAAGTCATTTGGATTATCCATATATTTTTAGGAATATTATATAAATTAATAATATAGTATTTGTTTTAAAAACACATTTTGGTCAATTTTGACACTATTTAGTATTTGGTTTTTGTGAAAGTCATAAAAACATTATCATTTAAGAAAATAATTTAATCAACCCTAACATGTCATATTAACCTATAAAATTAGTGTAATACAAAAAAACCCTTAATTTAAAATTATTTTAATATATATAATATCAATTATTTTAATCATCCAATAATAAAGTAATTTCTGCATCATCATTGTGTCCTAAATAAATTTAATTATTTAATGTTAGAAATTTATAAATGAAATACCAATATGTAGGAAATATATTTAGGATTCTAAATAATATTTATAGTCGAATTTATCTTATTTAGAACCCCGCATTAAAAATATTTTAGTTATTAATATTTGAATTTGACACTTTTAACTATTTTTTAAATAAAATAATAATAACTGTCTTAATCTAATCCAAGTGGACCAAAAAGATCATATTTTTTTCTAAGGTTATTTTTGTTGTAAATAAACTTATCCAATAGAATTAAGACATGTGATAAGGTAATTCTAATATCATTTTTACCTTTAATTACCGTGTTTAATTTTAAGTGTGGTATATAAAATTCAAAAGTTACTATTCACCAATAATTATTTTTCATCCTATTAAACCACATTTTACTTACTGATATAAATCATGTCTCTCATGTTTTTGAAATTCAATTCAAAGAAGTGGTTAAATTACATTTTAGGGAAATTTGAAAATGTGCCAATAAGGTGGGTAAAAGTCATTAAAAGTTCAATTAAATTATATATATATATAATCTTATTTTAAAATGATTCCAATTAATTACATTGAACATATATAGGTATTATTTATATATTTTCACGTAAAATATATTTCAATAAAATAAAAAATTATTTAAATAAAAGTTTGTTTTTAAACAATAATGTAATGTTTTTAATTATTCATCAAAAATTAAAACTTCTTGAAAATTAGAAAAAAATCACACTAACCAAATTTTTATATTCCAAATCCTAAAATGAACTCCATATTTAAAAATAAAATTAGAAAATTTCAAAAAAAAGGGTATTACTACTCATAACGGTTACTTTTATTGGTCGTG
Organism: Viscum album; assembly: GCA_963277665.1. Classification (NCBI taxonomy): domain Eukaryota; kingdom Viridiplantae; phylum Streptophyta; class Magnoliopsida; order Santalales; family Viscaceae; genus Viscum; species Viscum album. Next base: position 1,015,955,065 of record OY728153.1, on the reverse strand, counting down.
GTGTGCTAAAACTCAATGCTGTGTATAGCGCAAGGTATTGCATTATTCAAAGAGAAACATACCAAGGAAGCTTGGGGTGTTACAAACACTCCCCAAAACAGGGTGCCACCATGTCCAATATTAAATATACCATAACATACTAGAGGTGAAAAATTTAACATAACCCAAATTTCGAAAAACTATAGAATCCCCAAAATGGTCTTGAAACCAAGTCTGGGTCCTCCTCCATGCACAACCATGACAACCCAACTACCTAGCAAGGGACTTTTCCATTATCTTGACCTGAAAACAAAAATTCTGCTCGAGTACCCAGTGGTGGCCCAATCCGGGTGTGAGTACCACTTAGTAGGCCACCACCAATGATGTCTACAAAATATTTGGTATAAGTAATTGTGCGTGCAAAAGGGAAATGAATAATAAATGACAAGGAAAATATTTAGTGCTCTTAGCCAGTTTAGGTCCATTACCAACATTATTACCATTTCCATATCTTACCACTTCATCTTATTTCCATTACTTACCATTTCTAACAAATTTGACATGGGTTCATCAGACACACCAAGTTACATGGGCGTAATTATAAAAACCCATACATACGAAAAAACACACAATTGTCCTATCTCACATGGTCCAACATCCTCATGCCAACCATTTCCTCACCTTGAAGCATATGTCTCTGTGGATGCAACCTATTGGAAAACATAACATCAGTCATATCCTTACCCCGTGCATTAGGGGTGGAGTTTAGTGACTCACTCCCACTCAACCTGTGGGCGTATAACCTCAGTCAATACCCCACACTACCAAGATATGTGCACATGATATATATATATATATATATATATATCCCTTAACCATTTACACAACATCACAACCATTTCTTAAGGAAAACATAAACCATAAAAATAAAATGAGAGTTAACCCAATTCCATTACCCATTTACCCATTTACAACATTTCACATCATTTTTTCATTTTCCTAATTCCCTTTTATTACGGTTATATCACTAAGAGTTCACTCGTTGTGCCAATCTGACTAGGCTTTGTTCATTATGCTTAACTCACTAGGATTCATTACCATACTCATAATACATTTCATTATGGTCTTTAGTCATTTACACATATTAACCATATATCCCTTAGGTTATTATGAAGCCTAGTTGCACCACATATCTTCTATCACAACACAAATAGTCACATCAACATGTTTACCAAGGTCTATACATGATTACACTACAATATAACTTATTCTTCACAAATACCAATGTCCGAGAGAGTCGCCACACACCATGGGTGGCCTTAGATTTGTTTTAATGCCCTCTATGAATCCCATGGAGGTTGTGAGGGTATCCATTTACCTTTTAAATAATAGTTTTACCTAAACATTTCAAGGCTGATACAAACATACCAAGAGACACCCAAGAAAAAAACCAGACATGCTCAAATCCTCAAATAAACCATGGGATATAACTTGTATTCCACCAACCACAATTCCATGGGTGAATGTGCTCTTAATAAAGACCTTAGATTTTTCTTCAACCAACCATTGATGCTTCAACCAAGATCTCACCCAAAGAGTAGGGTTTTAGATATTTGGAAGGAGAGGAGAAGAAGATACAAACCCCAAACTCAAAAAAGAAGCAAGGATGGGATTATCCTTACCCGGTGCTTCAATCCGCAAACAATGACACCAAAAATAACATAGAAAGAATTGATATTGATCTCTTGAAGTTCTTGGGATATTTGGTTCATCCCTAGGGTGAAGAAAGGAGAATGGGAATGAAATTCCGAATTGTGGTTAAAAATCCTGGAGTGGAAAAAAATTTATTTTTTAAACGTTTAGGGGATTCATGGTTTGAAAAACCATGAACAAACCATTTGGAGGCCACTGTCCAATATCCCACATCCCACGTGGTTTCATGGGCTGTCCGCACTGTTATCACTAAAAATGTGAAAATTGTGCGACCTACCCTGAAAACCCCTTTTTCTCTATTTTTTATGTACTAAACCCTCGAAACACCCCCAAGCCTCCTTAAGGACATGGGTAGGCACTTAAAAAACCAAAAAAAATATTCAAACCATAACATAAAAATGAACATACCTTTCCATGATCCGAGATCTTACAACCTCCACACCTAATAACGGCTCATCCTCAAGATAAGCTCCCAATCTCTATTGCACTTCCAATGGGAAGAGATTGGGATACTGAGCCTGAATATCTAATTCTATCTCCCATGTTTCTTGTAGAACCTTTCCATAATACCGCAGTCCTCACACTAATGGCACGACCTTTCCCCACAAGACTTTCTCATTATGATCCACTACACGAGTCGGATGCTCCTTAATGGACGCATTTGTATTAAGTTCAAATTCCTCTATATACACCATGTGAGTTGGGTCAGGGTGATACCACTAAAGCTACAACACATGAAAGACATCATGAAACCCACTATACAATTGTTTAAGAGACAATTGGTATTCCATTGGCCCGATCCTTTCCACAATCTCAAATATCCCCACATTCCTAGGCACCAACATTCCATACTTTCGAATCTGTCAGTGATCCAAACATGGCGACACTCGATCGAACACACTAACACCCACCCTGAACTCAAGGGGTATATGCCTCCAATCTCTATATGACATATTCCAACACTGATCCATTTTCATTCATTTCCGAATCAACTCAAATTTCTCTGATGTCGCCTATACGAGACTCGGTCCCAACAGCTCGGATTCATCGGCCTCTAACCAACACAATGGAGATCTACATGGCCTCTCATAGAGATCCTCAAACTATTTCATCTAAACCGTAACTTCAAAACTATTGTTGTAGTAAAATTCAACAAGCGACAAGTGATTTTCCCAAAAACCACCAAAATCCAACACACAAGCCCTCAACATGTCTTCCAATACTTAGATTATATGCTCTAATTACCCATCCATCGGTGGGTGGAAAGCCGTACTCAAAGGTACATGCGTACCAAACACCTTCTACAACCCCTGATAGAAGTGTGACGTGAAACGAGGATCATGATCCAAAACTATAGTATGTGATACACGATGCAAACGTACTATTTCCTGAACATACAACTCACCCAAATCGTCAACTATGTAAGTCTCTTGAATCAGTAAAAAATGAACCACTTTCGTTAGTTGATCCACAACCACTTGGATTACATCATTTTTCAGAGGTGTCCTCGGAAGACCCACCACAAATTCCATTGTCGCATCATCCCAATTCAACTCCGGAATGTGAAATGGATGTAGGGAACCACTAGGGAGTTGATGGTCAGCATTCACCAGTTGATAGGTATGACGGCATGCCAAAAATCCCACAAATTCCTTTTTCATTATTGAATACCAAAACTATCTATAGAGATCACAATAAATCTTTCTCAAACTAGGATGCACTACTACTTTTGATGCATAGAACTCACACATAAACTCTTACGGCATGCACAATGGCCCAACCACATGATCATTCACACAAAAAAAACCCATCAATACTGATGGCCCAACCTCAATGTGGCTCCCCACCTTTAATTATTTCCTTCATGGAAAAAAAATCGGTGTCATCGAGATGACTTTCCCTAACTCGATTCAAAATATTTGACTCAACCGTCACAAAATAAAGAGTCACCTAATTGTTTTCTAGCACCTTCAGGTGCATCTCCATGAACAAAGCCATCACCTTTCACTCGGTGCTGGATTTTTGAACCCCCTAGTTCTGAGCCTTCCTGCTCAATGAATCAGCAACACTATTCTCTTTTCCCTACGTGTATACCATCTCAAAGTCAAAATACTGAATATATTTAACTCATATTCACTACCAAAGATTCATATCCCACTGTGAAAATATATACTTTAAACTCTTGTGATCGGTATATACCATGAACCATTCCCCCAACAAGAAGTGTCTCCAACACATAAAGGAATACACTACTTCAGCCAAATCAAGATAATTAGTGGGATAATTCCACTCATGGGGTCTCAATTTCCTCAACCCATAAGCCACCACCCGCTCATCTTGAATCAACACAGCCCCAAGCATGATATCGGATGGATCACAAAACAGGACATACTTCATACCTTGCTCGGGTATGATCAAGATCGGTGCAGTCATCAATCACTTTTTGAACACTTAAAAGGCATTCTCAAAAGCCTCAGTCCACTAAAACTAGATTCCCTTCTTGGTCAAGCCTGACAGTGGTGCTCCCAAACAATAGAAATATTGGACGAACATTAGGCAATACCTGGCCAAACCAAGAAAAATCCAAATGTCTGAAACACTCATAGGATTCTCCCAACACACAACAGCCTTCCATTTCAATAGATCCACTAAAACACCTACCTATAAGATGATGTAACCCATAAAATGCACTTCTCCAATCCAGAATTTACACTTTGATATTTTGGCGTAAAGCTGATGTTCTTTTAGTGTACTTATGAAAATTTCAAGATGTTGGTCATGATCGTCATGAGTTTTTTAGTACACCAAGATGTATTCAACAAATACAACTAAGAACAGATCCAGATAAAGATGAAATATTCAGTTCATCAAAGCCATGAACACCACTGGTGCATTAGTCATGCTGAAAGGAATCACCACAAACTAAAACAACCCATACTGACTCCTAAATGTTGTTAGTGGTATTTTAGGAGTCCTCATACTCAACTGGTGATAACCCGATCTCATATCAATCTTAGAAAACACTGATCCACCCCTCAACTAGTCAATCATTTCATCAATTCTAGGAATAGGGTATCTTTTTTTCACTGTCATATAATTTAACAATCGATAATCAACAAACATCTTTAACGACCCATCAGCCTTCTTTGCAAAAAGAACATGAGATCCCCAAGGAGACATGCAAGGGAATTTGAACCCCTTATGCTCCAAATCCTCAAGCTGAACCTTTAACTCTTGGAGTTTCCTCGGTGCCATTCGGTATGGTGGAATAGAAACTGGCTCCAATCCTAGTAGAAATTCAATCAAGACCTCAACATCCCTCTTGGGAGGAAACCCTGAGAAATCCTCAGGAAACACATCCTGAAACTGAATCCACTACTGGAGGGAATATAGATTGTTTCCATCTTTCATCATTAGGAACAATTCAAGATACTTGATTTGTGATCCTACCCAACTTCTGTCAAAACGGTCTCACACAACTTGCTCGATCATCCCACTCTCCACGATGGACATAAATGTCACCCTAAAGTTACCTGAATGATACCTTCTGATGGTAATAGTCTATGTGTGGATGATACAAAACAAACTTGTCTATATCCAATATTTGTTCAAATAACAAAATCTTTAGAATGAACAAGTCCCTTAAGAAATTATACCTAACGGATTACAGATCATATCCATTACACTACCTAATAACTTCCTTTCACACCCCCAATGAAGTTTCAATCGACATAACCCCGCAGACACTCTCCACAGGAAAACCCAACACTACCACAAAATGAGTATAAATAAAAGTTTCTATGGCATTAGTATCAAACAACACACTAGAAAGCATAGAATCTATAAGGATCGTACCTCGTACAGTTCATGACCTAGCTTAACCATCACCAGATGTAGACTGGGCTTCATAAAGTTGACATGCCCATCTACCCTAGGCTTCAACCTGTGTGCCTTGCACTGCACTGCCCTAATGACGTGGTTGATCCTACCCCAATGTTTCACATCTATCGCCCCTACCAGTACAGCCTGTGGATCTCCAACTTCCTAACTGATATGGTGTAACTGATACATTTCCTCTACTTGGTATCTATCTTTCACTAATATCCATACTCTCATACTGAGGGTTCTTTAGAACCTCTACACATGTCTCAATCTTCCACATGACAGGCACTCAACTGGAGGTCAAGTACACTGGCCACGCATGTGCCCCAACCTGGCACACTGATAGCAGAACACCCAATCACCAACCTAAGAGGATGACCCTCTCTTATAACCACCTTGCACACTTCCACCCTATAGAAAACTTACAAAACGTTACTTATGGTCCTCATAAGTTGCACCACTTTTCTGCTTATCTGGAATAACAAGACCACTACATGAAGCTCCCATGAGGTTACCTTTTGAGATAAATGCTTGATCAACTACCTCTATAAACCTCTCCAAGTAAAATGTATTCACCTTAATCCTAAACTCGTGTCTCAACCCATCCTAGAAATTCCTTATAACTGCTTCCTCATCCCCCCCCCCAATGCTAAAACAAAGCACCGTAGGTCATGTAAGTAGCCATCATATTCTATAACTGACATTGATCCCTGAGTCAGGCTCATGAACTCTACAACCCGCTCTTGCCTCAAAGACTCGGGAGAATGATGCTCCAGAAAATTTTCCAAGAAATTATTCCACAACATCCTCTCAACCTGCTCAGTCTGAGCTAGGATGTCCCTCCAATGATTTTACTAGCCCCACAAAATATAATCTGCTAACTTGACTCACCTTCCAACAAGAGTCTCCAGATGATCAAGTATCATCTAGGAAGACTCTATCAAGAAATATAATTCCTCTAGCCCACCCTCTCTGTTAAAGGTCAGAGGGAGCTACAACTGATGTTTTTTGGTCAACTCAAACATACTTGGTGTGACTATCCCTGTGTCCCAATCCATCATCTACATAATATGATCCAAGATCTCTCAGAACCACTCTTCCCCAATTTCTTTGATCACTAAGTTCTCTTTCTCCTCTACTATATGAGTGTTCTCAGAAATATCCTCTTGTTTCCCAAGAGGCGCTTGATTTCATGGTGGTATTTCTCTACATTTCCAAACAAAATGTTTAGAACAGACACCATAAACATTCACAACATCATAATAAGAAGGATCTACACCAGCCACAATAACCCTTAAAATTCCAAAAAAACATCACTCCAACCATGCCTACTACAATCCATGGTCCACATGGGTAATAAACCATACACCTCCACAAGGCTCACACGACATGTTACAAACAACTTTTTAATTCATTATAAACCTTTAATTACACATATTTTATTAATCATAACTTATCATTATTTTATCTTCACACCCATTCATTGTTTCATTTAAAGCATTTTCTATTTTTAATTATCAAGATTCAAGGTGCATTCCATCTTTCATGCCTCACACACCCAACCCTTGTGTGCCTACCATGATACATGCCACCTATCTCTCTAGGTTCCTACAATGGTGCATGAATGCCCAACCTCATTCCATTGAGACCACGATCCAAATACCATAAAACAATCACATCACACAACATGTGCATCACCCCTTGGTGAAATATCATCAATTGTAACATCGCACAATCAAGAACTACAATTCCTACCCTGGGTGACTTGGGGTTTCACTCATACATGGGTTAACTACTCCTAAGAATGAGCTCATTACCAAGGCCTGACACATCCTAACTCTCATATACCATCCCAAATAACAAGATTCCATAGAGTAGAAGAAAGACCTCCTTTGATACCACTTTGTAACGTACCTCACTTGTAATCCACAAAATCGGTGCTCCGAGCCAGGTGGTTCAATGACCTTAAGCACACCTCCCAGTACTCCCAAGGATGATGACTAGTAATGGGGTTCTAAATAGTCAATTGGGGAGACTACACCCCCTTTTATTAGAGTAATCCACAATTGAAGATAAACAAAATAGAGGAATAATAATTAATAATACAAGATCATGCTTAACAACCACTCCCCAAAATGGGGTACAACACTATCCAATAATAAATATGCCATGTATTTCTACAATTGAAAAAGTGAACAAAACCCAAAAGGAAGACAAACTGAAAAATTCCCAAAATGGCCTCAACATCAAGTATATTTCCTCCTCCACAAACACTCATGCCAACCCAACTTCCTAGAAAGGTCTGTTTCCCTTCTCCTTACTTGAAAACATGAAGTCTGCTCGGCTACCCAATAGAGGCCCGAGCATGGTGTGAGTACAACTCATTAGGCCACCACTAATGGTGTATAGAAAATATCTCATATGAGTAATTGTGCATGAAAAGGGGAAATGAATAATAAATGACAAGGAAAATATTAAGTGCTCTTAGCCGGTTTAGGTCCATTACCAACATTATTACCATTTCAATGTCTTAACATTTCATCCCTTTTCCATTACTTACCATTTCCAACACATTTGACATGGGTTCATCCCACACAACAAGTTACTTTGGCTTAAATTACACAAACACATACATGCAGAAAAACACACAGTTTTCATATCTCACTAGGTCCAAATTCCTCATGCCAACCATATCCTCACCTAGAAGCATCAGTCCTAGTGGATGCAACTGATAGGGAAATAGGGCATCAGTCTTATCCCAACCTCATGCATTAGGGGTGGAGTTTAGAGCTTCAATCCAGCTCAAACCGTGGGTGTATAACCTTATTCAATACCCTAATCTACCATGATATGTGCACATGTTGTACATATATGTATCCATTAACCATTCATAAAACATCACTACCATTTTTCAAGGAAAACATAAACCATAAAAATAACATGAGATTTAACACCATGCCATAACCCATTTACACATTTACCACATTTCACATCATTTAGCCATTTATCCGAATTTCTTTTTATTATGCTTATCTCACATAGCATTCACCTGTTGTTCCTGACTGAGAAGGCTTTTTCATTATTCCTAACTCACTGGGATTCATTACCATACTCAAATCTATTACTTTATGGTCTTTAGTCATTTCCACATATTAAACCAATATCCATTATGATATTATCAATCCTAGGTGCGCCACCTAGATTCTATCCCAACACAAATAGTCACATTAGAATTTTTATCAAGGGATCTACATGATTACACACCAATATCACATGTTCTTCTTAAATCCCTTGGTTCCGGAGAGTCGTCACACCCCATGTGTTGCCCTATATTAGTGTAATTACCCTTGATTCATCCCATGGGGATTGTGAGGGTCTCCAATTACCTTTTTAATAACCATTTTTCCTAAATATGTCAAGGGTGATCCAAACATACCAAGATACACCCAAGAACAAAACCATTCATGCACAAGTACTAAAATATACAATGGGATATAACTTTAAGACCACATACCTAGATTCTATGGGTGATTGCACTCTTGATCAATCCCTTATATTCCACATCAACCAAACCTTGAAACATTAACCTATATCTCACCCAAATATTATGTTTCTAGAGGATTTCAAGGAGAGGAGAAGAAGATATAAACCCAAAATTCAAAAGAGAAGCAAACATAAGATTATCCTTACCCAGAGCTTCGATCTAAAACCAACTGCACCAAAAATGCCTTAGAAAAGAGATATATCGATCTATTGGAGCTCTTGGGAGATTAGGTTCATTCCTAGGGTGAAGAGAGGAGAATGGGGAAGAAATACTGAGTAGGGGTTAAAAATCTTGGAGTGGAAAAATTGTAATTTTTTCAACATTTTGGGGCCACAATGTTTAACTGAATAGTTTGAGAAACCATGCACAATCCATGTGAAGGATACTATCAAAAATCCCATATCCTGCATGGTTTCCTATGATATCTTCACAATTAGCACTAACCATGTGCAAACCATGCGGCCTACCTAGAAAAAATATTTTCTCCATTTTTCATCCCCCGAACCCTCGGAACACCCATGAGACTCCTTAAGGACCTAGGTAAGCACTTAACCAACCAAAAAATGATATTAAAACCAAAAAATAAACTAGAACATACCTTTGCAAGATCCTGGATCTTTCATCGACCGTGTAATGTTTTTGAGAAATGTAGATTCTTCGGTTTGGTGGGGTATTACCATGGGTTTATTAAATATGCTCGAAGTTCTCTACTAAAATGACCATCATCACTAAGAAGGGAGTAAAGTTCTTGTGGAATGAAAAACTTAACATTTCATTTGATTATTTGAAACATATTTTAAATTTTGTTCCAGTGTTAACTCTTCCAAAGGCCAGTATGGGCTATGCGGTCTTCTATAACACATCAGGTTTAGTTTTAGATTGTGTTCTTATATATGGTGATCACGTGGTAGCCTATGGACCTAAAAGATTAAAATACATGAGAAAAATTACCCAACCACTGATCTAGAATTTCTAATTTTGATTCATATGTGTAAGAGTTCGTCGAATTACCTCTTTAGTATAAAGGTTTACCATTTATTCTTACCAGAAAAGATAGAGTTATATCTTCTGTCAAAAATATTTGAACCTTTAACAATGTTGTTAAGTGGAGTACCTATAATCTCTATATTTCAACATTACCTAGACTTTGGGAAAGTGGGATTTCATTGATGAGTCCTTGAGTAGGAAACATCCAACCCATACCATGGAAGAATCATCGAAAGAGTGTAACTTGATGGATCTTTTTGTTTAGTTGTGTTTGGGAGTTTGGGAGGAAGAGGTCGTGGATGTCTTGTCAGGTGCTTAGTTTACCTTCACTCTTCTTGAGATGATTATTAAGAATTAGAATCTTGATGATGAAATATATATCTTTAGCGAATATATTTATGGTGGGGAGACTGTTGAAGAGTAGACATTCTCTTCTGAAGGCACCCTATGTTTTTTGGAATCTGTTTGTTGTGCCTTTTTACATAAGTAAGTTCGTAATTGTGGATTGTCATAATTCTCAGTGGGTGATACACCCTGGAACCATGAAGATGTTTTATGATATGTGGTGACAATTTTGGTAATCAAGTTTGATATAGGGCATCGTTGATTTTTTTATCATTGTTATACTTGTTAGTAGGTAAAATCCATGTACAAACGACATTTGAGTTTGTTTCAGCTGCTTATAATGACGGCATAGAAGTGGTGTAGCACCCCTAGTTTCAAGTAAGTAACCCTTCATTTATATATTTTATGTATATAAAGTGTTTGGGCGAAGTTTAGATGGGTTTGGAAACCTTTTATCATGTTTTTTGTTTTTCTAAATGTGTATAGTTGGTGCACAGTTGGTGGAAACCTTGAAACTCCTATAGTAAATCATACACATTGAGACAAGGGCTAAGGAGAAGGTGCATGGGAAGGCGCACTGTTTGTCCAAACTATACGGCCGCTTTGAAGAAATCGTGAAACATGGGATAGTGGTATTTTTCATATATGATGCATTGTTTTTCTAACCATGCGAACCGACTGTGCAAGGCCCCCTTAAGGCAATACCTGGTAGATAGTTAGTGCACAGTTTAAAAACAAGATCTAAAAATTGTGGATCTAGTTAGGGATTAAGAATTAACCCCTAATTGTTTTCCCAATCAAACCGTAACATAGGATTTTTTTTCCTTTTAACGACTATAGAGGCTTCTCTCATTGATATAGAGGTTATCTGAAGGATTCTCTTGGTACGTTGAAGATGGATTCTCGTAGTAAATCATAATTCTTCATAGTTCTTGGTTTTCCTTATATCTACTAATGCCTATCTATCAGTTTCATAGATATATGTATGATGTGGATATATATAAGGTATTTTCTTCCAAATGTGATTATGTTTTTTTCTATTCTAGGGGAAGAGATCAGAGGTGGGTTCATATAGATTTGACCTGATTTCCGATAAGTTTTTTATGTCATTTATAATTTTTTCCCAATTTATGAGGTATGTAGATTCACTCTCAACTCCTCTATTTAGAATATGAATTATTTTTTAAAATTTAATGTGTTAATTGAAATTTTCTTGGGAATTGGTGTGAATGTCTGTTCAAAAACCCTCTTTGGTGGTGATTTATTGAATTGTGGAATTTGGGAATTTTTAAAGAAAGTGGAATTGGTAACATGATTTTAAAATGATAATTTTAAAATATTTTTTTTGTTTTATGTCTTGGAAAATGGTTTTCAATAAAACTTTGGTTTTATTGAAATGGTGGGTTTGAATTGTTTTCAATAAAAGCTTGTTTTTATTTAAATAGTTGAAAAGGTTTTTTGGAATTGGTTTTTAACATAATGGTTTTGTGTGTATATGCATTTAGGGAAGATAAGTGTATGAACTATCCCTCATAATTAGTTTGATGTATAAGGGTAAGGGATTTCCCCCATCGAAATGGATCACTAAGTGACTATATAGTGAAAGGATGACTCACCACTCATGAGTATAGGGAGGTCCATGATTCATGCATGGTTGTATGTGAGGTTATGTAGAAAGAAATGGGTTATGCTGAAATAGAATTTGTGAAGTGGTTTATAGCATTGTTTGGTTTCTTTACTTAGAACATGATATAGTTTTGAGAAAACTATTTTACTATAGAACTTGTTAATATTTTTGATATAAACTATTTCAGTAATTGTTTTATATAAATTTTTTAATATAAATGTGCTACCTTGTTCTATCCTATTGGTGTGAGTAGGGAATTCCTTTGGGGAATGCCTACTGAGTTTCATTACTCACCTCTTCTTTTCCACTTTGGTGCTTTTCCAAATATCATTTATTAGGACACAAGAATAGGTAATGTATCACACTTTTTCTTGTTGTGGTTTGTGATACTTAGACTATTTTGTGGAGTCATAGAATGGAGCATGTTGGAGCTTTGGTGTTGTAGTTGTCATTGAGTTTTGTTGGTTTTTAATTCTTTCATTGTGTACTTGGTTGTTTTCTTGTCTTTCATTGTGGCACTCTTGTGTGGTTTGATTTTGATATAATTGGTACAATTTGAGTTGTATTTCATTAATATCATGCATCATGTAGTGGTTTATTTGGTTATGACTTTTTTGGTCATTTGTTTTATTCCAATATGAAAAATAAACCCACATATTCATGAAGCTCTTGGAATTTATTGTCAACCTTTGGCATCTTGGTGATGTCATTTAAGGCCAAGTAATGTTTCACTACTTTCTCATGCCAATTAGGAGGGGTAGGATGTTACAAATGGGATGAGATCTCTATATACTTCAAGGTTGTGTTTACATGTACCCCTAAGGGAAATAATGATATATGGGTTTTGTTCGATAGCCTGGCCAAATCGGCTCACATTATAACCATTCGAGATACAACCATTGTTGAGGACTTTGGAAATTTCTATATCCATAAGACTGTTAGACTGCACATAATCTCTTATACTATAGTCTCTGAGAGGGATCTTAATTTTATTTATCATTTTTCGAAAGGCATCCAGAAAGCATTGGGATATCATGTACATTTGATCACGACATATCATCCACAAACAGATGGTCATATAGAACAAGATATACAAACTCTTATGGATATTTATGTGCTTGAAGAATTGACTTTGGTGGATATTGGGATGTCTATTGGGGATTGGTTGAGTTTTATTATCATAACAGTTACTATTCTTCAATTTGGATGGCTCCTTTTGAGGCCTTGTATGGTAGGCCATGTAAATTTCTATTGTGTTGGTTGGACCAAGTTTCATCCAAGAGATGATGGTGATGATTCAGTTGATTCATCATATTATCGCTATGTCACAGAGCTGGTATAAGTCCTAGTTTGATCATCATCAATGACCATTGGAGTTTTGAGTATGTGACGATGTTTTCTTGAGATTTTCACCTCAGTTTAGTCACTGATGTCGTGAGAAATAGGGAAATCCTACACTATAGTTTACGGTTTCTTCTGAGATTGTTATATATGTGGGGAAAGTGGAATTCCATTTTAAACTTTCACCATAGTTGAATTTGATGCACAATTTTTTTCATGTTTCACATCTTCAAAATAATATTTCTGGCCTATTTCATGTCTTGAGTTTGGAAGACCATGACGTTCAGTCATATTTATTTGAATGAGCATCTAGTCAGGATCATTGAATCTAAAATAAAGGTTCTTAATGGGAATACAATAACATTGGGTCATTTCCATGTATACATGGTTCTGGTTTTCTTGAGACATGGGAGCATGAGTCACTAATGATATAGTAGTGGTCTCATATATTTGATATGGAATCTACATGATAAGATTTTGGTGACAGAAAGTGTTTACGGTGCGGAGAATGTAACATCTCATTACTTTCTTTTAGGTACTTCTTTACCATTGTATTGATCAATATTTGGTTGGGGATTGTTATGGATCATTTCAGGTGAACCTTTTTGAATTTTAGAATCTCATAGTGCTATGAATGGTTAGTTCATAGTTAGGGTAAATTGTGCGCCTTATGATGGTGCATTGGAGGGTGGTAAATGGTTTTTCCAAATCATGTGGCCAGACCCCTCAAACCATGCATCCTTAATTAGTGTTCATTTTTATTTTTTTGAACATGGTTACTCTAATTATGTTCTTATCTTGGAGATACCATGCACCCCAAACAATAGTGGTGTATGATTAAGGTCCACAATTACTTCTAACTATGAAGCCTCTCAAGAAAACCATGCACATGGGATTTTATACCCATGAAAATTTAATTAGAAAACTTGAGACCCATAGTTTCACCCTTAATTGACCCCAACTCATCCATTATATATTTACCTGATCTTGATGGCTGTTAAGAAGTGAATTTGGATCCTCAAACCTCTTCTCTTGGTTGATCAAATCGTGGTTGATCTCATTTGATCTCTTTCATGTAATTTGATCTCTCCTTGTGTTGTTTCTTCTAATTTCATCTCTTATCCTTTTTATATATTTATATGTCATCATGTTTTTGATGTATTTAATTTTTTTATATAGATTCTAGGTTGTGTTTCTTGATATCATTCATGTTGTTCTTTGTTGATGATCTCGTTGTCAGTGTTGTCTTTGATGTTATAATTAAAGGTAGGAAGATCTATATGCCTTCTCTCTATAATTGAAACCTTTATTTGATTGTTTTTGAAGTATATTTACGTTGATTAATAAAACCCTTATTTGAAATTAATTTATTTAAAATTTTAAATTCCATGGGATTTATTAAAAATACCCAATTTTAATGGAATTGAAATTATGGGATGAATTTTTAGAATAATAGCTTGATTTTGAAAAATTTATTTGATGATGGATTTGAAGAAATGATTTGACATTGGTTGTGATAAAAATGTCATAAATTGAAATGATAAAATCCCTATGATAGGTTTTGAACTGAAAATGCATGAAATGATAAAAAACTAATGATTTGGTTTTGAAATTTAAAATTGCATATTGAATTTGAAATTGAGAAATTAAAATATAAATGATGATTTGATTTGAAATGAAATGATTTTTTCCAGGACTTATTGATTGATTGAGAACATGAGATCATGGAAAATTATTAGGTTATTTTGTACAAGAACACTGGGATATAACTCCTAAAAATGGATATATGATGAAAAATCTAACAAAAACCTAGTTTGGCGTGATTATCCCTGGTGGGATACTGAGTAGTCTTATTCATCCGGATCCTAAGGAACATGTGCACAGATATTTAGTCATTATCACTAAATTAAAAATTTTGACTATTCTATAACTAGAAACCAATGTACTTATGGAGAGATGATCAAGGTGTATTATTACTTTATTTTTATTATATATGAAATCTTTTTTTATAGAATTGTTTTTCATGCTAAATAATTTTTATAAATGATTGTATATAAAAAAATTTATTTAATCCATGTTTTTAAATTTCTTTCATCTCTGAAAAACAAAGCATGATTTGATTTAAATATGTAAATAATATGACATGTTTTGTTTAATTGGAATTTTGAAAGCATGATCGGTTTAATATTATGGCTTTGATTATGGAATACTTAGTGAGGCCCTACTAGGGTTTATAGCTCACAAAATTCTGTTTCCTTTGATCATTTATAAATTTTCTTTTCCTAGGTTTGATCAAAGGGAAGGTGTCACTTAGAGGTGGTGGATATTCTTGATATTTGTAACTTGAAGTATAGAGGTGACCAGTGGAGATTTTATCCACTAGTTTCATGGTATGTATGAGATTTTATATTTTTAGATAATGATTACTTTGGTGATTTACTATTTTGGGTTTATATTAACTATTTTTTTCTTATAATTTCTCCTTTTTGAAGTGTTGATCATAGTGACTTGTATATTTATATTCTGATACATTGTAGAAAAATAATTCCCTCTTATTTTTTTTTATGATTTCAAGTGCTAGCCATCAACCCATGCGGATAAGGAATGCCCTTTGAGCCATGTCAAAGTTAGCTCATGTATCAGGGTACCAGGATATCTAGGCAAGTTTATAACACTCCTTGTAGGATATAAGATCATCATTTCTAAAAAAATAATAAGTCACAATAATCAATGACTATAAAACCATATCTCTCTGGTTCTCTTACCTCACCAACACTTTTTCACAGTACTTGTGTTTTAGAAACAAAATCTTGCATGGGGACCTATGGAGTCTATTGTTATACCACATCACATCTATCATGAGAATCAAATTTATCAAATTCAATCATTTTCCCACTATCCTCCTTGCCTATGTGATCCCTATCAAGAAATCTAGTTTTTCTTGTGATAGATACTTTTTTGTCTGAATGGTTGTATGTATAATATCTCATTGTTTCCTTCAGATTCCATATAAAGATACACTTTGTACCTCAATGTTCCAGTTTTTTGTTTAAAATAGTTTTAAGAAATGTCTCTCAACCCCATTCATGAACATGTGACAAAATGGGTTTTTTTCACACCATAACTCTAAGGGAATATCGTTTTTCAAATTATTTGGTACTAAGTTAAGTAATTATGATGTCTTATATAATGTATATCCCCGAAAGGGTAATGGATGATTTTTCTGACTCATCATCAACCAAACCATGTCTAATGAAGTATGGATCCTCCTTTCACGCACATAATTCTACTATGGTGTATAAGGTGCAGTTAGTTGAGATAAAATCACATAAAACCATATAAATTCAATAAAGTCTTAGTTAAGATATTTATTACCTAGATCCAATTGATTTTTCATTACCTTATTTCCAAGATAATTCTCAAAATCATTCTTAAACTCTCTGAACTTCTCAATGGATTTATAATTACACCTCATCATGTAAATATAACTATACCTACTCAAGTCATCGATTACAGTTATAAGGTATGAGAATCCACTTATAGATTCTACTTGATAATATTTGCATGAATCTGTGTGTTCCAATTCTAGAGGATTCATATCCCTTTTACCTTGACCATTAATTTTCTGTCTTGTCATCTTACCTTATAAACAAGCATGACTTCTTTCGAGTGGTTTTATCTCAAAACTGTCTAAATAACCATCTTGATTGAGCTTTGTCAGATTATTCTTATTTATGTGACTGGGATAGTGATGCCACAACTGTGTGTTATATTAGTCTTTCCTATCTATTTCATTATCAATTTTAATTATTTGGTCTTCATAATTAAATACATAAATATCATTATTCAATTGTGACATACTATAACGTATGTCTTCTTTATAAAAGTATAAAATCTTATTTCCATAGTTTAAAATTAATTCATCCATGTCTAAAGAAACGAAAATTATGTTTTTGATAACACTAGGAACATAATAATAATTATTTAAAACCAAAATTAAACTTCTTGGAAATTAGACATGTAGTCTCCAATGGCTAGAACAATCATCCTTGCTCCATTGGCAGCCTGTAAATTTGCCTCATCTATGGAAACCTTACAAAATCTACTCGGTTCCTAAATTTAGATACAAATACTATCACCACATGTAGTATCTAATACCCAAATTATAGATATAGAAGGATTACATTTGATAATGAATGCACTTGAAGCTTCTCTTTTCTTATCTGGTTAGGTGCAGTTCATATTTTAGTAGCCCTTCTTGCCACATGAAAATCATACTAAATCTTGTTGATTTATTTTCCTCTAAATATTATTTTTATTGGGAGAATGGTGCTATGAAATCATATACATGGAATGAGTATTTGGACTCTATCTTATTCATTCTATTTTTATTTACTAGTACATTTTTTCAGATTTTTATAATACTAATAATACTAAAATTTTGATCTTTTCATAAATAAAATATTTTCATAAATTTATCCATTAAAAAGTCAAATCACACCATAATCTACTCTTATTTTTTAGTTTATAAATATATGATAAATTTAATTTGTATATATGATATTATTTTTTGCCCCATGATTGGTGGGGGAGGTTTTGGTTTGGTGGAATGAGGTATAGGTTGGAGGGTCAGGTCTGGTATGGAGAATATGATGGACCATATATATATATAACATTTATATTTTATATGTTAAATCATGTTTAATAAATTTAATTTTTCTCTAACATATCTCTACATGTGTAAAATGATTTTTAAAATTCAAATAAAAATTATATTTCTTTTATAAAATTCATTTAATCTTATTTCACAAGACATCAAATAGTTTTTTATGTGAGAAAAAAATTAATAAAAACACAAAGAACATCACAACATCTGGTTATAAATCCTTCACCACAGAACTCATCCCATAACCCA
This sequence comes from Viscum album, assembly GCA_963277665.1. Taxonomy (NCBI): domain Eukaryota; kingdom Viridiplantae; phylum Streptophyta; class Magnoliopsida; order Santalales; family Viscaceae; genus Viscum; species Viscum album. The sequence continues at coordinate 1,015,936,732 of OY728153.1, read as the reverse complement.
TCAAACATACCTAATCCAAATAATGATACCAAACAGTTCCATCAGACTTCAACGACAAAATATCTATAATGACATAAATGGTTACATCAAAAAAAGACAACATAGACCCCCACATAGACCAATAAGACAACATAGACCAATAAGATACTTGTGTCTCAGTAACATCCATCACTTCAACACCCTCGCATGTGATGGTTTATATTTTCAATATATTATTTATGAATATTGTATTGATTATTATCAAGACTGGGCATTGAGACGGTGTGCAATTCTGAGACCCGATGTACCCAGAAAAAATGATTGAAATGTATTAAATATAATAAATAGCACTTGTATATGGTTTTCCTAAAAAAGTGGAATATCATCTAAATGGGTGCCCAGATCAGAAATCAAATGAAACAATTGAGTTCAAAATGATGGTTTTACTCTATGCATGACTTAACATTAGTCAGCACAGGTCATTTGTGGACATGTCATTGCAAGCGTAGAAGTTAATAAAATAATTATAATAAATTATTTTATTCAAATTGTTTTGACACTGTGATTGAAAGTATTTTAAAAGACTGTTATGAAAAAATCACAGGGTTATCTGTGTAACACTGTAACCTTTGGAGATTCATTGGGGAGAACATCTAGAGAATTCTCTCAGGTGAAGGATGATGGATTTACGAATCAAGGATCGATGCGCCTCAGATTCGATAGATATTATTGATGACGATGAAGGATTGTTTTTCTACAGTGATCAAATCAAATCAAGGTAGTTCATGTGTTTAAAAATTTTCATTACCCCTTTCTTGATTTCTATAACGAACACTGACCAATCAGTAAACATATTGGTTCGCAGATTGATCTTTATACAGGATGAGCTTATTATCAGTGTTTATCAGGATATTTTTTCATGATTATTGATTTTTTTCATTTTAATATAAATGAACTGAAATCGACATAAACATTGATCGAGGTTTGTTCTTCTAGTTCAGATTTGTGATTTTCTCCCCTGATTCTCCATTCTTCAGGATATTCTTTGTTTCCCCTCATTTTTCAACGTCTCTTCAAATGATCTATAGTTGCGCATCCTATTCTTGGTGCAGTGATCTGAAATCATAGATCTGACAACGATACGACTCAACAGAGGTGCAATGGTGGTTGTGGCTGATAATGGAACAATGGTTAGTGTTGATTTTATGTTCTTCAGTGTGTAATGAAGAACAACAATGATCTTATTTTCCATGTGGATTGAGGAATCTAAAGTGGTAGATCGGTGGTGGGAAGGCTCGGATGAGGTTCCACCTAGAATTTCCCGATAAGGCATGGCTAGAATTGTGGCCGGAGAAACGGAGAAGACAACCAAAGCCCGAACCAGGGATTCTGGAAAATCACACAAAACACAACGTGTAAACCGTATCTACAAACTGTGTGGGGACCCTTTCAGCGAAAGGGGTTTCTATGAGAAAGTTAAGGATCACACGATGTGTGAAACTATCACATAAAGTGTGTCTGGCCCCAGGTAACTTGGCGTGTATCTTGGGAAGTACATAGACATGAGGTGGATTACACAGGTTTCCTACATGGCTTGTACACCACCGCATGACACAGCCTAGATCAGGTACACCTGATAAGTTGTGCTTTTCTACATGAACATATGTACACAGAATAGAGTCAGGTAATGATACACAGGTAGTGTACACAGCATGTAGTACTACAAGAACATAGTTCAATGACATGAACCATTTTATATGGGCAGAACTCGGGGTCCAGGGACATGACGTGTAACCCTTATACACATTGATTACTTATTCTAATAGGGATTAGATCTCTTGTCATTCGTATCTTGGAAAATTTTCCTTAGGGTTTGTTCCATTAATTGTTTCCCTGAAGGTTGGTATGAATCACTTCCTACTCTTAGGACTACAATCCCTTCAACAAAACTTCTTGGATAGAGTGGTTTGAATTCCCTCAAGAGGCACAGGTGAGATCATTTATTCATCTTTGTTCCCTAGGAGGAGTTATTAGTTTAGACATGATCGACACTACATGATCATTGATCCTCTACTTAGTGGGATAATCTATATGGATTTTTTGGTATCACCCCATGACCCTGGTTGTGACCTTTATTTGTCATATCATATTATCTTTTGACTATTAGTGTATCTTTCTCATAGAGATACCTAACAAGAAGTGCCTCTCAGATAGACATCATCAGTACTATTAGACTCAAGAGTGTGTTCTTCGAGATGAGTGCTTCGTGGAATCTTCGAACTGGAATCCTAGGCTGTTATACTATGGTTGTGGATTACATGTAGATTGTGTGTCTTGTTGAGTATATATGGATATTATTATTATATGTGTTGTAGGCATATAACTTTGTAGAGATGGTTTTATTTCCTTTATTATATGCTTTGTGGTTTCAGGGTGTCCTACCGAGTGTTGTTATACTCACCCATGCACAGGCTTTGTCTGCACGTGTCATATCTTTTGAAAATGATCTAACTTTTCATATATTTCTAGGTAGACCAGGGCCAGATGGTACTTAGTGAGACTATACAGACCGAGGTGTGTTCCTACAGCTTTCATAAAGCAGCCCCAGTACCTTTAATTTCAGGTTGGACTTGTGTTACAGACTTCTTTATAGTGGGATTTTATTTGGAAATGTTTACTTTATTTACATCATATATTAATTTGGTTGTGGGATATAGATGTATTAATGCATTGGTTGTTCAGTTGTTTTTAAATTTCAACATTATTATGGGCTTGTAGATGTGTCGGTATGTGTAGATACTTAGAGAATGACTCCCATGTTAGTGATATGCCTACATGGTGCTATTCACCAGCCCCTGGCCTATTGGAGGAGGGATTGGGGAGTCGTGGCATGGGCCCCAATAGGATAGGTCATGATAGAGTGGTATCAAAGTGGTCGGTTCAACTTTAGGAAAGAGAGTATGTGATATTGGTATGGAATGAAAGTGTTAATTGTTTGATGTTCGGATTTCAGGCCAGGGACTCCAATGTTGGTGTAGCGGCCAACGTATCCTTTCACCAGGACTCTGATGACCTACTTTTCAACTCGGTACATGATAACACTGGTTGCACAGAAACCAATGGTACATGCATCATATAAGAATGGGTTGTGTTTCTATGTCCTTCTTTAGTGATCCCTCCAGATATACTCATGGTCGTGGTACATCTTGTTTACTTTTAGGATGCCTTTATGATGTATACCATCTAGGATTCAGCATGAAAATCACAAGAATGATCCCCTCAGTGACAAGGCTTTGATACATGGACCAATTCATGAGATGTTACATCCAGGTGTTTCAGCATATATACCACATGTAGAGAAGCACATGGTTCCCATAGTACAAATGGATGAGGTGTGTAGGCTGAGAATCCTTTACGACTTCCAGATGAAAATACCCCTCAGGTTCTGAGGTATGCCTAACCCATAGGTGGTTGAGAACTGGCTTGAAGAGGTGAACAATGTTTTCTATCTAGTAAGTACACAAGTTGATCAGATGGAGGTCCTGGCAGCGATCCTTCTTCTTGGCTTATTTGTATGATGGTGGAGTTTAGCTTCCCTATATTATGCCAAGATGAAACTTTTATGGAAATAGTTAGAGAATATCTTCCAAGAAAAGTCTTCACTAGCTACACTATGGGATGTGCGTATTCAAAAGCTTTTGTTTCTTCATTAAGGAAGCATGACAGTAGTTGATTATTAATCGAGGTTTACCAACCTTTCTAGGTACTCGATGGATATGATTCAAGATCAGTGCTTTAGGGATCAGACTTTCAGGTGAGGTTTGCGTAGAGACATATGATCCAACATTATTCCTCTATGAATTCATACCTATGTTTGGGTGTTGGAGAGAGCTTTAGTGGATGAGAGTTTCTTGGATGAGCAGATACAGCCAGTGGTTGTCATGTGTGGGAAAGTAGGGGCAGAGACCTTTGCAACAAGAGATGATGTTTGTCTCAAGGATCTGGACGTGGGAGATGTATCAAGAGGTGGTCCCATGAAAGAGGACCTATAGTTTAGGGATCATAGGGTGGGTTCAGTCAACCTAATGTGAGGTATTACTACTCATGTGATGATTGGGGACATCTTTCTCGAGATTATCTGACCTACCACGGACCTAACAGAGAAACTGTGGATATGACACAAAGGCATAGATATTAGTAGAAGAATCCAAGTTCCTAGGATGACATAAGTGGCAGAGGATTTGGGAGGGTAGCAGGAGGTGGTTGATGTTTCGACTTGTTACCACCACCACCCCCAGGTGGTCCATGCCAGGCTCAGGGAGCTGGAGGATACGGGAGGGGACAACTACAAGTGATCAAAAATTACAACCCAAGGGCTTCATGAATGATTCTAGGTAAAAATTTTGACAACTCCACCTTAGATGCAGTATTGATCGAAACGGTTGTTGTTTGTTACATTCTCACTACATATCTTGTTTTAGACTAAGACAGTCATATTGAATCATTGACTCGACCCTTTCACTTAGATAATTTTATTAGAGAATACTTGATGATCACACACTTGTGTTGATATGTTACCTAACTCTTAAGAGTGGGAGTTTTTATTGGTATATCTTAATAGTAGCGTTAATGCCTAATGATTTCATTCTTTGTATGGAATTGTAATCCAAATTTCTTTATTAGATTGAATGTTTTTGGTGAAGGGTGTCGTGTGTCCATAGTAAGAGAATGAGGTTCTTATTTGTTGGTGAAATGGAAATCCAGGTAGCACAGGATGGACTTATGTATAAGAAGGGGCAGTCGATAACTCGTTAGTCAACCAGACTAACCCTTGGTGCATATGATGTTGTGATTTTCTAGTATTCTGCAGTTGTGGAGGAGTACAAGGGTGTCTTTCGGGAAAATGGTTCTGGTTTACCTCCCTTTTGAGAGATAAAATTATGCATCAATATACACCCTAGTATGATGCCAATATTTTCTCCATCATATTAGATAGCTCACATAGAACATCACAATATGAGGGTGAAGTTGGAGGGCTTGCAGAGTAAGGGCATCGCGATACCCAGTGTTTCTCCCTAAGTAACCCCAATTTTGTTCACAAAGAAGGAAAACAAGAGCTTTAGGTTGTGTGTACACTATAAGTGTTTGAATTAGGTGAATGTGAAGAACAAGTATCCACTACTAAGGATTGATGACTTCTTTGATTAGTTGAGAGGGACACAATGGTTCTCAAAGATTGTCCTCGGGTCAGGATATCACCAGCTATGAGTACGAGACAAGGATATAATGAAGATGAAATTCATATGTCACTATGGTCACTATGAGTACTAGGTGATGCCCTTTGTCATGATGAACACCCCAACAATGTCCACACGACTCATTAACTAGATCATCCAGTCTTTATAGACCAGTTTGTGGTAGTCTTCATTCATGATATCATTGTGTACTCGAAATATGATGAGGAGCATGCAAGACACTTAAGGGTTGTTCTGAACATACTATGAGATAATAAGATTTATGAAAGTCATTCAGAGTGTCAGTTCTAGACTCAAGTGGTCCACTTTTTGGGACAGATTATCTTAGAAGATGGAGTGGCAGTGGAACTAGCCAAGGTCGAGGTTGAGTTAGCATGGGAGCCACCTAAGAACGTCACGGAGGTGCAGAGCTTCCATGGTTTGGCAGGATATTACCGGAGATTCATACCTAATTTCTTGAGGATATCAATACCCATGATAGCATTAACTCAAATGGGATAGTCTTTCATGTGGATAGAGAAGTGCCAAAAGTCCTTTCAATAATTGAGGCAAATTTTGACGAGGTCTCTGATCATAAGATTACCATGGGATGTTTTCGATTAAATAGTTTTTTGTGATGCATCACAAATCAGTCTTGGTTATGTCCTGATGTAGAGGTAAGCATTGATTACCTATTGTTCTCACATGTTGATACCACACGAGTAGTACTACATGACCCATGATCTTGAGTTAGTAGTTGTAGTATTCAATTTGAATATGTAGAAACACAAGTTGATGGGTGAGTAGTTTATCTTCTACTCTAATCACAAGAGTATTAAGTATATATTCTCGCCGAATGATCTTAACATGAGGTAGAGCTAATGGCTACAGTTTCTCCAAGATTATGAATTTGAAATTTTCCATACTTATTAGAAGGTGAACTTAGTAGAATATGCACATAGTAAGAGATCTAGTTCACAGGTTCTGAATTAGGCATCAGAGAAGTTAGTCTTATTGTAGTTATCACTTGTGGATGGAGAGGGAGTAGCTTACCTCTAGTCAATGGTTTTTACCCCTCCACTCATTCGATGAGTTGGGGAGGCATAGCTTGGGGATATTAATTGAGAGACCCTACGTGCTTAGATATCCATAGGGTATGCTTCAGATGAATATTCTAATGGCAGGGAGTATGATGTTATTTTTGGAGGATGCACTATGCTACTAATGGAATTATGGGTGGAGGTTATGAGAGAGTTTCACACACCTACTTTAGAGGTACATCTAGTTGTGGAAAAGATATCCTAGGATCTCTGACACTAATTTTTATGTCCAGGGATAAATAAATGAGTTTTATAGTTTGTCTCTCGATTCCTTACTTGTCAGCAAGTGAAGGTTAAACACTAAGTTTCAAAAAGTTTATCTCAACTCATTGAGGCGAAAAAATGGACGTGGGATTATATATCTATAGTCTTCATGATGGGATTACCACATATGTCAAGGGGGCACAAGGTCATCTAATTAATCATAGAACAGATCACAACATTGGACCACTTTCTAGCTATATGAGAGAAATGTTCATTAGATAGCTTGCGATGCCTCTCTCTGTAGGAGATAGCCTTACTCTATGGAGTTCCATCGATGATTGTTTCTAATAATTATGATCTCTTTACAAACTGTTTGTAGAAGGGATAACAAGAGGCGTTTAGGACCCAATTATGCTTGAGAATAGTGTTTCACCCCCATACAGATAGCAAAACTAAGGTGACCATTCAAGTTCTAGAGGATATGTTTTGATCTTTCATGTTAGACTTTGGCCATAGTTAGTAAGATCACCTACCACTGGTGTAGTTTACATTCAATAACGGCTACCATTACACCATCATTATGTCACTATTTGAGGCTTTGTATGGGTGACCTTACAGGTCACCACTTTGTTAGACTAACCCTATATAATCAGTACTCATGGGCCTAAAGATGGTGTGAGATACACTGTGGAAGGTACGGATCATCTAAAAATGGATGAATAATATAAAAATCCATCATAAGTCTTATATTGAAAGGTGATGAGGGCCTTTTATGTTCAAGGAATAGGACCATGTGTTCCTACTAGTTTCACCTTGTCATCTATTACGAATATTTTTTGCGGGGTGTAAATCTATCTTTGAGGTTCATTTACCCTTTCCATATACCACGTAGAGTTGGAGAGGTTGAATATCACCTAGAACTACCTCTACATTTAGACCATGTATACGACATCTTTTACATGTCTTAGTTGAGGAGGTCCATGCATGACTCATCACACGTTATTGACTGGGGAGAGCTAGAAATCAAGGACTGAGAGACCCTTTCTGATTACCCAGTGGAAATCGAGGATTGGTAGGAGAGGATCATTCATGGATGATTGATTTCTTTGGTATGTGTTCAGTGGCAACACAAGAATATCTAAGATAGCAGTTTGGAGGTGGAGGCTCGTATTCATGATCAGTACCCTCATCATTTTTAGGAACCCTTGTTTTGGGTTTTTAGGGATGTAAAGCCCCAAGGTGGGGAGAATGTAATGAATTTTATTTTCCCTAAATTATTTTTTATTAATATATGGATTATTATTGATACCATGTGATGAGACAGTGTTCTATTCTGAGGACCGGTGTGCTTGGAAAAAATATTTGAAATATATTAAATATACTAAATAGCACAAGAACATGTTGTTCATGAATAATGGAATATCTTCAAGGGGATTAAAAATCAGAAATCTAAGGTCACTGTTGAGTTCATAATGAAAGTTTTACCCTTTGTATGACTTAAAATTAGTTGGCATGGTTTGTTTGTGGAAAAGTTGTTGTCGGCGCAGAAGTTAATAAAATAATTGGAATAGATTATTTTATTCCAATTTCTTTGACAAAGTGATCAAAAGTCTTTAAATAGACTATTATGATAAATCCTAGGGTTATCTTCATATCCCTAAAAACTCTGTAGAGTAATTGGTTAGAAACTTTGGAGAATTATCTTGGGTGAATGACAATGGAGTTGCAAATCAAGGATTAACACACCTTGGATTCGATGGATCTTGTCCTCTATGATGACGATAGATCGTTCTTCATCAGTGATAAAACTAAATTGAGGTAGGGTGTGTGTCTACATTTTTTTATCACCCCGTTCTTGATTTCTATGATGAACTCAAACCAATCAATTATTATATTGGCCCGCGGATCGATCATTATGTGGGTTGAGTTTATTGTTGGGGTTTATCTGGAGATTTCTTCATGGTAGTTTATTTATTAATTTTTAATTATAACAAAAATGAACCAATATAGAAATATATGTCGATCAAGGTTAGTTCCAATTTTTCATATTTGTACTTTTCTCATCGATTTACCATTCTTCGTGTTGTTCTTCATTTCTCATCACAGTTCTATATTTCTTCAAATAAACGATCATTAAACATCTGATTCATTGAACATGATCCAAACTCTTAGATCTGGAATCTTTAACAGTCAAAATAGGTGAGACGGTGGTTGCGGCAGTGGATTGAATGACTGTTGGTGTTGATTTCGTGTTCCTCGGCATGCAATGAAGAACAAAGATGTTCTTTTTTTCAAAAGGATTGAGGACTCAAAAGTGGTAGATTTGTGGAGGGAAGGCTAAGTCGAGGCTCCCCCTTGAATTCTGCGATAATGTGCCACTATAATGGTGGTCAGAGCGATGGAGAAGATGACTAGAGTATAAACCATGGATTTTGGAAAATCACATAGAACACAGCATGTAAAGTGGATCTACAAACCATGTGGGGCCCCTTGTGGTGGCTAGGGTTTCCATGAGAATATTACAGATCACAGGGTGTGTGACCCTATCAAACAATGTGTGGCCTACCATAGGTAAATCAATATGAATCTTGGGAATTACATGGACATAGGGTGGAGTATAGAAGTTTCCTACATGGCATGTACTCCCCCACACGACACAGTCTCAATTAGGTACAGAGGAATATGTATACAGACTATAGTCATGAGCTAATACATGAGTAGTCTACATGTTGAGTAGTATTACACAAACATTGCAAAATGACATGGTCTAATTTATATGGATAGAACTCAGGGTCAAGGGATATGATGTGTAACTCATCTACACATCTTGTACTCTTTAAATGGAATATATCTCTTATCCTCTGTATATTAGACCTGTTTTGTTATGATTTTTCCATTTATCATTCACCTGAAGGTTGGTATGATTATTTTCCTACTCTTAGGACTATGATCCCTTCATCATGATTTCTTAGATAGAGTTTTTGGAATTCCCCTGAGGGGCCCGGGTGGGATCCCTTACTCATCTTTGTGCCATAGGTTTTGTTCTTAGTACTGATGTAACCAACACAACATGGGCGTCGATCCTATAAATAGTTGGTTAATCCAGATTGAGTTGTTTGTATCAGCCCATGGATCTAGCTATCATCCCCATCCATTTTTTCATATTCTCTTCATACTATCAATGCATCTTTATCATGGTGAGACCTGATGATTAGTACCTATTGAACAGACGTAATTAGTGATATTGGACTCAAGAGTGTGTTCTCCCAAGTGATTGCTTCATGGAATCTTTAAGATGGAATCCTATGATGTTATACTATGGTTTTGTCTTACCACTAAATTGTGTGTCTTATTGATTATATTTGTATATTCTTTATATAAGTGATGTAGGCATTTACCTATGTATATCTGATTGTATTTCCTTTGTTATATGCTTTTGGTTTAGGGGTTTCCTACTGAGTATTGTTATACTCACCCCTGTATGGGCTTTTCCCACATGTGTAATTTCTTGTGTAGATGATCAAACTTTTCATGGAGCCCTATGTAGACCAAGACCAAGAAATGCTTATTGAGACCTAACAGACTTACCTATGTTCTTATATATTTCATATAGCAGTCCAAGTACCTTTACTATTAGGTTATACTTGTGTTATAAACATCATTGTGGTGGGCTTGTATTTGGACTAGTGTACTATAATACCCTATAATTCCATGAATTTTTTTTTGACAATTAAATGGGATTATTTCAAGACCATGGGTTGAGACGACATGTGATTCTAAGTCATGGATTTCCTAGAATGATCCATAAAAAAAATATTAATTTTTAAATTGCATGCCTGAGTGGTTTCCTAAAAAAGTGGAATTACTATTAAAAGGTATCCTAGATCAGAAATTTGAGGGCACATTTGCATTTAGTATGGGGGGTTTACCCTATTCACAGTAGAAGTTTAGTCTGCGTGAGCCTCTAATGAAAAAAACTGAAATTGCATATCCGTAAATAAAATAATTAAATTAAATTAAATTATCTTTCAAAATATTATAACAAGTGAACATTGACTTGGATTGAAAATCCGATACCACCGTTGACCTCATGAGGGTAGTATTTCTTTAGGCAGATCCTAACATTGGCTGGCCTGGGTCAACAGTAGAATGTAATTTTTGGCTATAAATAAAATAATTGAATGAAGTTATTTTATTTTCGAAACCTTAGAACTCATAAAAAGTAACTCGGATTGGAAATATGAGAGTACCATTGAGTTTTTAAGGGTATTCATCCTTTTGGTGGATCCTAACACCAGCTAGCATAGGCCGGCTTTGAAGGTTGGTTTTTGGGATGTAACCGTAAATAATAAAATTTAAATAAAAGTTATTATATTTTCGAATCCTCATTACCCACAACTGGTAACTCATATTAAAATCCAGAGACCATTTTTCAGTTCATAATTATATTTTCTCCTTAATTAATACTTAACCTCGACCAATGAGAGTCAAGAGAAAAAGTTAATTTTCGGAATTTTCAGAAAAAAATACCTTGATAAGTTATTTTAATTTTTTTCATCGTGGAGCAGTGGAACATCAGCCTTGTGGTGTAGTGATTAGGAAACAATGAATCTCTTTAATTAACCTCATTAATGAGCCAGATTAATGACACTTCAACGTAGCATAACATAAATGATGATTCGTGTTTCATTAATTAATAACCTAACGCGCAATGCGGGATTGGGGGAACAATATTAGAATTTATCTAAGGAATTGTGGGGTGGCGACGATGAATAATGAAGGAAACCCTCTATAATGAAAAACATTGGAGAATAAAACAATGATGAAGACAACCATGAAGATTGGATTTCGGATCAGAGATCGACGAACAATGACAAATGATCATCCTCGAGCAGTCTTCTTTCCTAGGTAGGGGTTTAAATAATTAATGATTTTTCCCCTCTCTCCCCCTCTAAAAAAAGAACAGGGATCAACTCTCTAACATGTTGATCCACATATGGACTTTACTTTTGGGGTTGGGAAATATAATTGTAGTTTGATGTCAGGATTAAATTGTAGTGATTTATAACTCTATACTTCATGTTCCCGCTAACTGGAACAATCTCGCACCAGCAAGAACAAAGGTTGGGATGTTCAATTTGGGTTTTATTTGCAATACCCTATATCTCCCCCTCTATCCCTTTGTTCTTCGTGGTGTAATGGACCTTGGTGAAATGGCCGTTCAGGTACCAGGCAGAAGGGCCATGGCTAGGTTTGGTTGTTACACTAACGAGAGACCACGACACAAGGCAGCAACAGAAACTGGCGGGGGGCGTGCTATGGTGGTAGCAGGAGCCGGACAATGGAGGTAGGGAACATGGCCGAAGGTGCCCATGGCGTAGAGTTTTTGTCCGCATACCGCGGTGGTAGGTTGAACCTTTGGTAGAGCCGGTTCGCATGAGAGTACCAACGTAGGCAGGAGGCACCGCTCGGGTGATGCATTGGAGGAGCGGCCTACGTCGGCGGGCCGCATCATGCGTAGTAGGCGGCTTACCTTAGTAGGTCATGTGTGGTGAAAACCGAACACCCCACAGGTGTTTTTGTAAGGGGAAATGGTCCAGCCAAATGGTTTGGGCTGGTGGCATGAAATGGCAAGCTGGGAGGCCCGAGATGTATAAGAACTAGGCCGACGGGACAAACCGGGCCACTGGGGGGCCCAGGCTGGAAAATAATCGGCCTACCAGTTGCCGTCCAGGATGAATGAAATTGGGTCGTTGGATGTCCTAGTGGGATAAACCCATGGTCAAACCATTCCCTATCCACCAAGGTTCAATGGGTCTATCCCAATGGCTAGGCCAGACTGGGTCGACCCACATCAAGCCAGGTCAAGTCGGCTAAACCAGATCAGGTCATGCGGGATCACTGGATCGGGTTGGTCCGGTCGGTCTGACTAGGTCGGATTAGGCCTAGACACAACCAGCCCCTGTTTACTAAAATGCCAATATCTTCCAGACCAAGGTTCTAATTGACACGCAGTTTAGGGCATTGGAACCATTGTGATGAGGAGGTTCTTTTGGAATTCTCTAAGGAGACTTTCATGGAATTTGAAATTCGACTAATGTCTTAAGGAGTGGATTCTCCTAGAATCAAGTGCACTATGTACGAGAATCGTGTGGCTAGTTCAGAACTGATGAATGAAGATGAGTAGGCCTATGTGACCCTAAATTCCTTCATGATAGGCAGACCTATTTGGACTAGCTACAACTGGAACTGTGTGAACCAGCTACAAGCAGCCCTGTGTGGACCAGCTGTCACCAGCCCTGTGTGGACCAGCTACTAGAGGCTCTATGTGCACTAGCTAAAATCGGCTTTATGTGGACCAGTTACATGGGGATCTATGTGAACCAACTATAAGAGACTCTGTGTGAACCAGCTACAAGCTACTCTATGTGAACCAACTATAAGCGGCCCTATGTGGACTAGCTATAAGTGGCCCTGTGTGGAATAGTTATGATGGAATAAGTTGGGAGAGGCTATGTGTGACCCTATAGAGCCACGGTGGGGAGCATCTCATTGTGACCTAATATATACATGGTACTCATCAGAGATGATTCCCTCAGCAGTCCAAGGTGTTCAGTGTTACGACAGATAGTCTTGACTTCCATACTTTGATTTATACCTGGTGTGATCTATATTTGATTTATGATATTTTTGTGTGGTTTTCTTTTGTGGTTTGGGGTCCCTAGTGAGTATTGTGTTACTCACCCCTGAATGGGCTTCACTTCCACGTGTTGTGTCCCATGCAGGTGATCAATGCTTCGATGGAGACCTTGTTGGACTGGGGCCTAGTGGTGCTCAGTGAGATGGGATGGATGGGATTCAATTCTACGACTAGCAACAATTATCGCCCACCAACCCTAAAGGTAGGGATGGAGTAGATGAAACATTAAATCTGTACCTTTTCTTGTGGATTTGGGCTTGTATTCTAGCCTGTTGTACTTTCTAGTTGTACTGTACTTTCAGTAATTGTCTTCTGACAGTTGTGTTTCACATGGTGTTTACCTTTCCATAGTTTCTGTTTTGTGCATGTATAATGGTTTAAAGGAAAATGCCTTCCCTTTTGGGATATGCTGATTTGGTGCTAGTCGCCAGCCCCTAGCTTAAGGAAGGTGGGCTTGGGGTAGTTACATCACGGGCCCTAGGGGACGGTTCATGACCAACAGGTATCAAGGGACACTAGTTCTACTAAAATAACTAAGAGTATGTACATTTTTATGGGACAACAATGTTAAGTATTTCGTGTTTGGATTTCAAGCCATAGATTCCAATGTTGGTGGGGAGGCCAATGTATATATACACTAGAACCCTAAATTCTATTTTATTACCAGGAACATGAAAACACCGGTTTCATGCATCTTTGAGTGTTTTCCCACAATATTTTTGAGTTAGAGACATCTCATTGGGTATAATAAATTGATTGTGGTTTATCTTGATTCTATTTCAAGATTCCTCCACATAGAAAGTTATCCAAGATTCTAGTGAAAGACCATGGGGATGTTCCACATAATTATGAGGCTTCATTATTGGGATTGTTTCCTAATAGAAAACCTTCTTGCAGTGTCCTAGAGATACCATCACCCGTTCGTCTGCAGTTAATAACGAAACTATTGGTGGAGGACGCATGTAGCCTCATTGCCTTACATGAGATCCAGTGACATGGACCTCTCAGTTTCATGGGAGAGACAAGTCCTAAGGTCGCTAAGTATTGGTTGGAGCCAGTGGCGTGAGTTTTCTGCGTAGTGAGGATGCCAGTTGACCATATAGCGGTTCCAGTCGCAAGCCTTTTGTAGGGAGGAAGATATGGCAGAGGAGTTGGGAGTGAAGAAGAATGTGGTATACATTTTGACATGTTACAACCACCACCCCTAATGTGGTCCACACCAGGCTCAGGGAGCTAGGGGATAGGGGAAGGGGTAGTAGCATGCAGCCATCCTTACCCATGTCGTAGTAGATGTTTTGAGTTTTTAGCTCTCTACAGTGGTGGATGGGTACGAGGACATATTTCCTAAGGATGTTCTAGGAATACCTACTTTCAGAGTGGAATACATTGACATTGACCCGTACCCCAGGACAACACTGATATCTACACCTTCATTTTGAGTGGCCCCGACAGAGCTCTAGGAGCTGAGGGTATAGTTATAGGATTTGCAAAGGAAGGGATTCGTAAGGTCCAATGATTCACAGTGGGAATCCCCAGTATTGTCTGCCAAGAAGACAGACAAAAGTATGAGGTAATTCATAGGCATTTGGTGCCTGAACTAGCTGACCTTGAAGAACAAGTATCCTCAAGCGAGGATTGATTACCTATTTGATCAGCTGAAGGGAAAGAGATGGTTCTTGAAGATAGACATCATATCAGGCTATCACAAGCTTAAAGTATGAGATGAGGACATCTTTAAGATGGATTCGAGATGTCTCTATAGCCACTACAAGTACTTAGTGATGTTTTTTTGTGTGAGGAATTCCCACCACTGTTCACAGGACTCATCAAACAAGATCTTCCTATTTTAATTAGAGTTTTTTTCAAGTAGTCTTTAATGATGAAATCATAGTGTATTCAGTGTATGAGGAGGAGCACGTGATACACCTGAGGATAGTTCTACACACAATCTGATAGCACTAGATTTTAAGGAAATATCTCAAAGTGTGAGTTCTGGATATGAAATTTCCACTTCCTGGAACATGGCATCTCACAGGTTGGAGTTTTGGTGGATCCGAAAAATCTCAAGGAAGTGTTTTCTTGGGAACCACCCAAGACTGTCACCGAGGTGCAAAGTTTCCATGGTTTGGCTGGGTACTATCAAAATTTATGAACTATCTTCTCCAGAGAATTAGCACTCATGAAGGAATTGATGAAGAAGGTAAAACCCTTTTCATGGACAGATGGATGCCAACAGAGCTTTTATAAGATGAGGCAAAGCTTGAAGAGTGCTCTTATCTTGAGGTTACCAAAGGAGAGCGCCGACTATGTGGTGTACAATGATGCATCAGGAACCAGTCATGGTTGTCTCCAGATGCAATGTAATGTATTGACTTCTTATGGATCATGATAGTTGAGAATACATTTGTAGAACTATGTGACTCCAGACCTTGATTTGGTAGCGTAGTCATCGCACTGAAGATGTGGAGACACTACATTTTGGGATAACGCTTCATCGTCTATAATGAACACAAGAGTCTCAAGATTATCTTTTCTCAAAATGATCTAAATATCAGAAAGAGGTTTTGGGTAGAGTTATTCTAGGATTATGACTTCTAGATAGTCTATAATCCCGGTAAGGGGAACGTGGTGGAAGATTCGCTAAGAATAAGATAGAGTTAACAACTACTGGACGAGGCCTCAAAGCAGTTGGCCTCGCTTCAGATTTCCTTTGTGGATAGGTTTGAGGTAGCTTAACTTCAATATATGGTGGTTTCCCATCATCTTATTAATTATTTAGGGAGGAAAAACTTGGTTAAACTAAATGTGATCCTTTATGTGATTAGTTTTCCATAGGGAATAGCCATGATGGACATTCGATGGGTGGGGAGCATGACATTCTTTTCAGAGGATACACCATAGTACATGTGTCTTTATGGGAGGAGGTGTTGAAGGAGTTCTATATATCCACTTTTTACGTACATCCGCATATGGAGAATTTGTATCAGGACCTCTAATGTTAGTACTGGTGGTGGGGGATGAAGAATACAGTAGCAGAGTTTGCCTCGAGATGCCACACTTTTGAGTAAGTGAAGGCTGGGCACCATGTTCCAGTAGGTTTGACAGGACCACTCAAGGTACCAGAGTGGAAGTGGGAGGGAATATCGATGGAATTCATGACACGATTACCACATACGTAAAGGGGGGATGATACTATTTGGGTGATTGTATACCGACTCACCATGTTAACCCACTTTCTACCCATTCGAGAGTAGGGTTTAGTAGAGATATTGAGACGCCACTATGTTAAGGAGATATTTTACTCCCTGGAGTCCCATATTTGATAGTCTCAGATCATGACACACTCATTACAACTATATTTTGGAAGAGATTGTAGGAGTCTTTTCGGAGTTAGCTATGCTTGAGCAAAACCTTTCACCCACAGACTGATGATCAAATGTAGCAGACCATACAGACCTTGTAGGAGATGCTTTGTCCTTCTATCCCTGACTTTGGTCATAGTTGGGAGGACCACCTACCATGGGGAGAGTTTGCGTAAAAAAATAGCTAACAATTGTCCATCAGTATGGCATCGTTTGAGGAACTATATGGACGACCATGCAGCTCACCGGTATGCTGGGCAGACCTAGGGGAGTCAGTACTCATGGGTCCAGAGATGGTACATGCTACAATTGAGAAGTTGCAAGTCATTTGATAGTGGATAAAGACTACACATAGTTGACAAAATACTGATGCTGATAGGTTGTTGGGACCCTTGGAGTTTGAATAGAAAGGCCACGTATTCCTACGGGTCTCTCCTCGACAAGGGATATAGAGATTTGGTCAAGGTGGAAAGTTATCTCTGATGTTCATCAGACCTTTCCTGACACTGTGTAGAGTGGGAAAGGTGGCATACCTCTTGGCTCTACAACCATATTTAGAGAGGGTTTATGACATCTTCCATATATCATAGCTGAGGAGATATGTGCACGACCCTTCTCATGTCATCGACCACAGCAAGCTAGAGATTAATGATGGGGAAACATTCACGGAGTACCCAGTGGAGATAATGGATTGATAGGAGAGGATCCTTCATGGATTGTCAATTCCTCTGGTATGTGTTCTTTGGTAGGATAGGAATATCCTGGAGAGCATGTGGGATCTAGAGACTCATATTCAGGATCAGTACCCCCCTTTGTTTTTAGGCCTTGTTTGGGCTTACTAGGACGTAAATCCCAAAATAGGGGAGTAATGTAATACCCCCGGAATTCCATGAATTTTATTTGTTGAAATTAAATGGGATTATTTCATGACCTTGTGCTGAGTTGGAATGTGATTATGAGGCCCAGAGTGCCCGAAATGAACCATCAAAAAATGTTATGCTTTAAATAAGAACATGTGAGTAGTTTTCATGAAAAATTTGAACAACTGTTAAAAAGTTTCTCGGCTCAGAAATCAGAGGGAACCATTGCATTCAGGATGGAAGGTTTACCCTAGATGTGAATTATGTTTCATCGGCGTGGGACTCCAGTGATAAAACCTGCAAATGGCATAACCATAAATAAAATAATTAAATAAATTTATTTTATTTTTCAAATCCTTATAAATCAAAAATGGTGACTCAGATTGAAAATCTGAGACCACCGTTAACCTCATCAGGGTATGAATTTCTTAGGAAGATCTTAACATTGGCCGGCGTGGGTCAATGGTGGAACGTAATTTTTTTCCATAATAAAATAATTGAATAACGTTATTTTATTTTTAATTCCATGAAACTCATAAACGGTAACTCGGATTGGAAATCCGAGAACCATTTAATTCATGAGGGTGTGCTTCCCTTTGGTGGAGCTTATCATCGGTCGGTGCAGATTGGTTGTGAAAGTTGGTTTTTGGGATTTAACTATAAATAAAATAATTTAAATTAATGTAATTTTTTCCGAATCCTCATAACTCAAAAATGGTAACTCAGATTAAAAATATGATACCACCATTGACATCATAATTATACATTCTCCTTAAGAAGGACTTAACCTCGACCGTTGCAGGTTGATGGAAAAATTTAATTTTTAGACTTTTTGGAAGAAAAATTAAATAACTAAAAAAATTTAATTGTTTTCTTCATCATTGAGCTGTGGCACAGAAGCGATGTAGTGCAGCGATAAAGCTATGATGAATCTCATTAATGAACCCCATTAAGGATTAAACATAATAATACTACAATGCATCATAATAAGAACTTTGATTTACATTTTTTCAATTAATATCATTACAAGAAATGCCATATTGGGGGCAGAATCATGGAATTGCTCTAAGGTTTTGGTGGGTGGCGATGAAGAACGATGATAGGAAAAACTCTACAATGACAAATACTGGTGAATCATATGACGATAAAGACACCCTTGGAGAGTGGATTTGGGATCAGAGATCGACGGATGACAACGAATGATCATCCTCAAGAAATATCCTTTCCTAGAAAGAGGTTTAAATTCTTAATGAATTGTTTTCCCCACTCTCCCCCTCTAAATGTATAAGGTCGATCAACTCTCTAACAAGTTGATCCACAGATGGATTTTTCTTGTGGGGTTGAAAAATATCATTGTAGGTTGCTTCTGGGAGTAAATCATAGTGATTTATAACTCTATACTTTGTGATCCTGCTAATTGGATCAATCTTGGGTTGGTACGAACAATGGTCGGGTTGTTCAATTTGGGTTTTTGTTGTGATCCTATCTATCTACCACTTTCTCTCTTCATTCTCCGTGGTATAATAGATGGAGATGCAATGTTCATTGAGGAACTAGGTGAAAGGGCCCCATCCAAGTAGGCCGCAGCACCAACAATAGACTGTAGCAAAAGGCTATGACAGAATGTGGGAGGTGGCATGCTGCAGTGGCAGTAGGAGCGGACAGATTGCGGTAGGGGATGGGTCCGGAGGTGCACTTGGTGTAGATCCACAATCCCCACACAATGAAGGTAGGGTAGAACTGTGGCAGAGCTGGTTCCCATGGGTGGATAGGCGTAGAAAGGAGGCACTTCTCAGGTGCTGGGTTAGAGGAGCGGCCAGCGTCGGTGGGCCGTAGTGTGTGGAGGAGGCATCCGACCTCATTCATTAGCACACTGTGTAAACCAAATTCCCCTCAGGTGTCTAGGAAGGGGGGGACCTTCCCACCAAACTGGCCGGTCCAGTGGCACAAACCAGCACACTATGTGGCCCAAGATGGAGAAGAACCGAGCCGACAGGATGAACGTGGCCGTTGGGTGGCTCGGGCTGGGAAAGAACCGGCCCACCATTTGTGGGTTGGGCTGGATAAAACCTGGTCGTTGGGCGACCCAGTGGGGTAGACCCATGGCCGAACTGATCTATGCCCAGCAAGGCCCAATGGGACTGGCCCAGTGGCCGGGCCAGATCGGGCCATCCCATAACCAATCGGGTTGGGTTGGTCGAACTAGATCGGGTTGGTTGGGTTGGTCTGATTAGGTCTGAGTGGTCCTGGAAAAAACTAGCCCATATTTACTAAAACTCCAATAGCTTTTAGACCGGGTGTCTGATTGACACATAGTTTGTAGTATTGGAACCCTAGTGATGAATTAGTTGTTTTGGAATGATCTAAGGAAAATTTCATTGATGTTTAAATTCAACGAATGGCTTGAAGAGTGGATTCTCCCAGAATCAAGCACACTACATGCATGAATCCTGCAGTTGGTTGAGACCCAAAGACTACTTATGAGTGGGTATAACTGATGATGTTAGCCTAGATGATAAGATGTCCTATGTGGAAGAGTTATAACCAGTGTTGTGTTAACCAGCTACAAGTGTCCATGTGTGGACCTGCTACAAGCGGCCCTATGTAGACTAGCTACAAGCATCACTATGTGAACTAGCTACAAGTGTCCCTGTGTGGACTATCTAAAGGTTCTCTATATAATCTAGTTACATGTGGCTCTATGTGAACCAGCTACTAGCCGCTCTATATGAACAAGCTATAAGTCGCCCCGTGTGGACCAACTATAAATGGACCTGTGTGGACCATCTATGGTGGCCTATGTGGGGAGCATCTCTGTGTGACCAAGCAGACCCATAATGGGGAGCATCTCTATATGACCCAGAAGACCCATGGTACTCTTCAGAGAAGAATACCTTAGGATTCCAATGTGTTCATTGTTACCACTGATATTCTTGATTTCCATACTTTGAGTTATACCTAGTGTGAGTTGTCTCCGCTTTTTGATCTTGTTGTGTGGTTTTTGTTTGTGGATTGGGTTCCCTGTTGAGTATTGTGTTACTCACCCCGGAACAGGCTTTTCTCGCACATTTTGTGTTGCTTACAGGTGATTGACACTTCGATGAAGACCTTGGTGGTCCAGGGCTAGGTGGTGCTCAGTGATATGGGACAGATGGGACATACTTCTACAGAAACTGACAACTATCCTGCACCTACCATCTAGGTAGGGACTAAGCAGATGGACCTTGGATGTTATACAATTTCATCTAGACGTGGGCTTATATTATGGCCCCTTGTACATTTCAGTTGTAATGTACATTCAGTAGATGTCTTATGAGTGTTTTGTTTTACATAGTTTTTACCATTCTATAGTTTGTGTTCTGTGCATGTGTAAAAGATTAAGGGCAAATGCCTTCACTTTTTGGGATATGACTATTCAGTGCTAGTCACCAGCCCATGGACTATTGAAGGCAAGCTTTGGGTAGTCCCAACACATTTCTTGGGGGATGGTTCCTGAAAAAGTAGTATCAGAGGATTTCGATTCTACCAAAACAACTAAGAGTCTATAATTTTGATAGGGAAACAGTGTTATGTGTTTCTAGTTTGGCTTTTAGACCAGGGAGTCAAATATTTGTGCAGCGACCAACGTATCCATACATCAGGACCCTAAATTTGTTTTGCCTAACTCGGTACATGAAAACACCAGTTTCATGATTCTTTGAGTGTATTCCCATGATCTTTTTGAGTCAGAGTCAGCTCACCAGGTATAATAAATTTACCATGGTTCATCTTGATTCTATTTCAAGATGCCTCCACACAAATAGCCATCTAGGATTCTGGTGGATGACAATGAGGATGGTTAACAGTGTGATGAGGCCTCAGTATAGTTACTGTTGCCTGAGTAGGCACCTTTGGGTGGTGTCCCAGGGATACCATCGCCTGTTGGTCCGAAGTAACTACCGGCACTACCAGTAGAGGACACACGTAGGCTCAGTGCCTTACACAAGTTCCAACAACATAGACCTTCTAGTTTCTGGGGAGGGATAGATCCCTGGGTCACTGAGGATTGGATGGAACCAGTTATTTGAGTCTTCAATTTAGTGAGGACGTCACTTGACTAGATGGAAATTCTATCTGTGAGCCTTCTCTAGGGCACCAAACATGGTAGAGGAGCTGGGAGGGCACCAACAGGTGGTATACATTTTGACATTTTACAACCACCGCCACAATGTAGTTCAAACACGGATGAGGGAGCTGGAGGATACGGTAAGGGGGTAGAAGCATGAAACCATCCTTACCCATGTCACATTATAGGTTTTTTATTTTTATTTCCCTACAGTGGTGGACGAGTATGAGGATGTCATTCCAGAGGATGTTCCAGGACTACCACATCATAGAGGGGTAAACTTCTGAATTGATCTATACCTCAAGAAGACACTAATATCTACACCTTCATATTAAATGTCCCCCAGAGAGCCCTGGGAGCTGAGAGTGCTGTTAATGTATTTTTAGAGGTAGGGGTTCATAAGGCGCAACATTTAACCAAGGGTACCCCAGTTTTGTTTTCCATGAAGGAAGATAAAAGAATGAGGTTATTCATGGACTTCCAGTGCCCGAAACATGTTACCTTGAAGAACAAGTATCTTTTACCAAGGATTTTTGACCTCTTTGATCATCTAAAATGATCAAGATGGTTCTTGAAGATAGACCTCAGATCGGGCTATCACCAGCTTTGAGTAGGATATGAGGAGATCTCATAGATGGACTTCACATGTCGCTACAGACACTACGAGTACCTAGTTATTCCATTTGGCATGATGAACAACCCAACTGTGTTCATGGGACTCATGAACAGGATCTTCCAGCTGTACTTTAGAAAGGTTTTTAGTGGTCTTCATTGATGGCATCTTAGTGTATTCAGCATCTAAGGAGGATCTTATGATACACATGAGGATGGTTTAAGACAAACTCCAAGATCACCAAAAATATAGAAATCTCTCAATGTGTGAGTTCCTAATACAAAAGGTCTAATTCCACGGACATGTCATCTCAGGGGCTAGAGTTGTGGTTGATCTAGCAATGATCAAGGCAGTGCTTTCTTGGGAACCACCCAAGAGCATCACAGTGGTGTAGAGTTTCCTTGGATTGGCTGGGTACTATAGAAATTTTGTACATGACTTCTCCAGAGTAGTAGCACTTGTGAAGGCATTGATGAAGAAGGTAAAACCCTTCATTTGGACAGAAGGATATGATCAGAGCATTCATCAGCTATTTCAAAGCTTGATGAGTGCTCCTATCTTGAGGTTTCTAGAGGAGAGCAACGACAATGTGATGTACTGTGATTAATTTGGAACTAGGCTTGGTTGTGTCCTAGTGCCGGGGAAAGTAGCGATTACTTATGGATGAAGATAGTTGAGACCACATGAAAAAAACTATGTGACTCATGACCTTGAGTTGGTAGTGGTATCCTTCGCACTGAAGATGTGGCGACACTACCTTATGTGTGAATGATTCATTTTCTACTCTGACCACAAGATTATATAGTTCATATTTTCTCAAAAGGATATAAATCTAGGATAGAAAAGTTGTCTCGAGTTCCTCCAATAATATGGCTTCGAGATAGTCTATACACCTGGGCAGGGAAATGTGGTGGCATATTCTCTAAGTAGAAGATCAAGTTCACAACTACTGAACGAGGCCACAAAGAAGTTTTCCACCCTTAAAATATACTTTGTTAATAAGGATGAGGTAGATTATCTTCAGTATTTGACGGTTTCCTGTCCACTGTTAAATGAGTCGGGTAGGTATAACTCGATGAAATTGACTATGACCCTTGACGTACTCAGTTGTCCATAGGGAATACCCCTGATGGACAATCGAGAGGTGGAGAGTATATCATCCTTTTCAAAGGATGCACCACAGTACTAGTGGCACTGTGGGAGTAGGTTTTGAGTGAGTTCTATACATACCCTTAGGCGGTGCATACAATTGTGGAGAATATGTACCAGGACCTCTGATGTCAGCACTGGTGGTAGGGGATGAAGAAGGCAGTAGTAGAGTTTGTCTCGACATGCCTCACTTGTGAGTAAGTGAAGGTTGAGCACCATGTTCCAATAGGTTTGACACGACCCCTCATGGTACCAGAGTTGAAGTGGTATGGAATATTAATGAACTTCATGATGAGGATTCCACATACATCTAGGGGGAACGATACCATCTGGGTGATCATGGACCGACTCACCAGGTCGGCCCAATTCCTACCCTTTTGAGAGTAGGGTTCAGTAGAGAGCATGGGAGGCCTCTACATGAAGGAGATAGTTCAACTACATGGTGTCCCATCCTCGATTGTCTCATATTGTGATGCACACATTACATCCCTATTGTGGAAAGGATTGCAGAAAGATTTTAGGACTCAGTTGCGCTTGATCACAGCCATTCACCCACAAACTAATGGTAAGATGGAGCAGACCATACAGACCTTGGAGGGCATGCTTCATTCTCACAACCTTAATTTTGGACATAATTGGGAGGACCACCTACCACTGGTGGAGTTTGCGTACAGTAAAAACTATCGCTCCACCATCAGTATGACACCATTTAAGGCACTGTACAGATGATCATGTAGGTCACTGATATACTGTACAGACTGAGGGTTGTTACCACTCATGGATCTATAGATGGTACAGACTACCACTAAGAAGGTGTAGGTTGTCTGAGAGTGGATGAAGACTACGTAGAGCTGAAAAAAATTATATACTGAAAGGAGATGGAGATCCTTGGAGTTCAAAGAGGGGGACCACATATTCCTATGAGTATCTCCTTGATGATAGGTATAGAGATTTGGTCAGGGTAGCAAGTTATCTCCGAGGTTTATCAGACCTTTCATGATACTTCTTAGAGTGGGAAAGGTGGTGTATTGATTGGCTTTACCACTGCAGTTAGAGAGGGTGCATGATGTCTTCCACGTATCCTAGCTATGGAGATACTAGCATTTACATTCTCACGTCATCGACCATGGTGAGATGGAGATTGATGACAGGGAAACATTCACGGAGTACCAAGTGGAGATAGAGGATTGACATGAGAGTATCCTTTATGGATAGTTGATTCTTCTAGTGTGTGTTTTTTGGAAGTAGAGGAATCTCCAGGAGATCACGTGGGAGTGAGAGGCTCATATTCGTGCTCAGTACCCCCTTTTGTTGTTTATCCCTTGTTCGGGCTTATAAGGACATAAATCCCTAAAGGGGGGAGTAATGTAATACCCTGGAATTGCATGATTTTTTAAAAACATTTAAATGGGATTATTTTGAGACCTGTACAGAGATGGCATGCGATTTTGAGGACCAAAGTTCCTTGAATGATTTGTCAAAAAATAATAAGTTATAAATATCGAGTGTTAGAGGATTTACTAAAAAAGTGAAATTACTATTAAATAGGTTCCCTGATCATAATTCTAAGGACACTGTTGCATTTAGCATAGCAGTTTTACCCTTGGCGTGACATAATTTTCGTCGGCGTGGGCCTCCAGTGAGAAACCCTGAAAATGTAATAACTGTAAATAAAATAATTAACTAAAATTATTTTATTTTTCAAATCCTGATAACTCACGAATAGTGATTCAGATAGAAATTCTGAGACCACTATTGACCTCGTGAGGGCATGATTTCCTTAGGAAGAGCATAACATTGGCCAACACAGGTCAATAGTGGAATGTAGTTGTTGTCTCTATATAAAATAATTGAATAAAGTTATCATATTGTCGAATCCTTAAAACTCATAAACAGTAAATCAGATTGGAAATACGAGAGTATCGTTGTGTTTTTCCGGGTATGATTCTCTTAGGTGGAGCCTAACATCCGTCGACGCAGGCCGGTTGTGAAAGTTGGTTTTTGGGACGTAACCCCAAAAAAAATAACTTAAATAAATTTTTTTTATTTTTGAATCCGCATAACTCAAAAATGGTAACTCAATTTAAAAATCTGAGAACACTGTTGAGTTTGTAATGACATGTTCACCTTTATAAGGACTTAATCTCGACCGAAACGGGTGGAGGCAAAAGGTAATTTTGGGACTTTTTAGAAGAAAAATAAAATAACATAAAAAGTTATTTTAATTTTCTTATTCATCATTGAGTAGTGGAGCATAAGCGATGCGGTGTAGGGAAAAGGCAGTGATGAATCTCATTAATGAACCCCATTAATGATTTTGCATAACGATGCTACAACACATCATAACAGAAATGTTGACTTGTGTTTTTTCAATTAATATCCTAACATGAAATTTAGGATTAGGGGAACAATCCTAGAATTTCTCTATGGTTTTGATGGGTGGTGACGATGATTGATGAAGGGCATCATCTACAATGACAGAACACTAGTGAATCAAACGACAACGAGGACACCCTTGGAGAGAGGATTTGAGATCGTAGATCGACAGAAGACAACGAACGATCATCCTCGAGCAGTCTCCTTTCCCAGGTTGGGGTTTAAATTATTAATGAATTGTTTGTCCACTCTCCCCTTATAAAAGAAAAACTCAGATCAACTCTCTAACAATTTGATACGTAGATGGATTTTCCTTGTGGGGTTGGGAAATATAATTTTGGGTTAGTGCCTGGATTAAATCATAGTGATTTATAACTCTATAATTTTTGATCCCTATAACTAGAACAATCTTGGGTCGACACAAACAATGGTTGGGTTGTTAAATTTGGGTATTATTTATGATCCCCTCGATATCCTCCTCCTCTCTCTCTCTCTCTTTGTTCTTAATAGTGTAATGGACAATGGTGCAATGGTCATTGAGGGACTTGGAATAAGGGTAATGGCCAAGCGGGCCATGACACCAGTGAGAGACCATGGCACAAGGCTACGATGGTGGCAACAGGTCGTGGCACATTGACCGCGGTAGTAGGGGACGACATGCGGCGTTAATATCAGGAGCCAATGGCATGGAGGCCGGAGACTGCTGGTAGAGGACATGGCCACCCAGTTACGTCGGAGGTGCATGCGGCGCAGAGCCGTGATCTATAGACCATGGCGATAGGATGGACCTGTGGCAGCGTTGGCCCGCGTGAGTGGACAGGCATAGGAAGGCGGGTCTGCTTAAGTTCCATGTTGGAGGAGTGGCCCGTGTCAGCTAGCCATTACGTACAGTGGAGGTGGCCAGCTTCAGTCGTCTATGTGATGTGTGAACCGGATTCCCCATGGGTGCCCGAGCAGGGGGAAATAGGCCTGCCAAATGGTCTATCAGGTAGTTTGGGCTGGAGAAGAAAATAGGGCTGCTAGGCAGCTTGGGCTTGGAAAAAACCAGTCTGGCATTTGCAGGCTAGGCCAGATAAAACCTCTTCATCGGTGACCTGGTGGGCTAGACCTACTACCAAACCGGGCTGGGTCTAGCAAGGCCTAATAGGCCTAGCCCAGTGGCCAGTACAACCCATAACCAATCATGTCAGGTCGGCCGAATCGGGTCTCGTCATGTGGGACCCCCAGTCTGGATTGGTCGGGTTGGTCCAACCAAGTCAGACCGAGCCCGAACACAACCGGCCTCTGTTTACTAAAATTCCAATATCATTCATACTGGGTGTTCGATTGATGCACTTTTTTGGTGTTGGAACCCTCATGATGAGTCGGTTCTTTGGGCATGCGCTAAAAAGGCATTAATTGTCACACCCTGACTAGTCTAATTTATATATATTACTAGTCTAAAAAATTTATGTTGAGGTTTGTGTCGAATCCCAAACCAAGTGGTTGAGTTAGGTCAAAACGTGCATTTTTTGGGTTGACATAATTGGGTGCATGGGTAGAGTGCCTTTTTAAAACCCCACGTGGCTCCTCCCAGAAAACTATGCGACCTGTCTTCCCTAGAGAAAAAATTAAAATGAGTTATTTATTATAAATAAAACAAATGTTAACAATTAATTTTCTTATTAGTAATTTAATTGTATTTATTTTAGGAGAAAAGATAAATTATTATTATTATTACTATTATTATTATTATTATTAGTATAATTAAGCTTAAAAAAGAAGAAGCCAACCCAAGGGGGTGTCCCCCCCTCCTTCCCGCTGGATCCACACAGCGCACTCTGACCCCCCCACCCCCCACCCCTTCCCACCTATTTTCCATAGCGCAGCGCACTGGACACCAGCCAACATCACTGGAACAACCTGACTTTCTCCTGCAAAGCGCTTCACCGCCTAGCCTGGCAGCACCAAATTTCCCTGGTCGTCCTGAGGCCTATGCCTGGTGAACCCCTCCCCTTGATGATTTCTCTCTGGCTGACCTCCCCTCTCTGATGCATCTCTCTCCATCCAAGATCCACCCTCCAGCGTGCACTGTCTAGCCATGTGACATCTGCCCATGCTCGACCCAGCAGTCTAACCCGTCATCGGTGCACCATCTTCTCTGGTGATCCACCCTCCTCTGGCGGTGGTGGTGGAAATTTTCCCCTTCGGTGGTTTTTCTTGTCGATTCTCCTAATTTAGGGTTCTTATTATGAGGTCTTCATTTTTGAAAAATTCTAGTTTTTAGAATTTGTTTTTCTGGGATAAATCCTTTAATTATTGGATTAATCTCGCTATTTTTGGTTGTTTTTTGTCTGCTTTTGGTGCGGTGGTGGTGCCATTGATGTTTCGCACCGGATTCCAAAAAACTCATCGTTACTTGAGGAAGGTTCCAACTTGCATGTACCTATTTTATATAAAATTAAATTGTTTAATGTATTTCACACTATTCGTGATCAATAATTTGCAACATGGAGTATTTAGAATAAGTTAATTTATGTTCAATTACATAAACATTAGTTTTCCATGTGAAAATTTTGTATATTGTGTGTGCGGAGCTTATTGTGTTTATTGAAAATAGTTTATAAGTTGTTTGAATAATTAATTAAATTATTTATGTAGTGTGAAAACCGTTTTTGGTAGCATTGATGAAGGGTCAAATTTTAATGTTGTATTTTGACATGAAATTTGGAATTTTCCATGGGTGTTTCATGCTGCATCATTTGGGGTTTCCACTTCACTTACAAATGGTGGTTTGAAATGTGAGAGTGGTTTATCTCTTATAGAAATGCCTGATTGGCCTCTTTGAAATTGGATTTATGGAATCTGTATTAATGCATCCTTTATGTTTGATAAAATTTCCAATATATGTTTCCATTTATAAAATTCATTTAAACATTGGGCCTTAGGAAAAATGGGTTTGAAGAGGGATTATTTTGTGTTTAAAAGAGGATTTCATGTCAAAAAAGTGTGTTTCAGTTTTATAAAATCGGAATGGGTTTTCCATATATTTATGTGGTTATGCTTGGAAATGTTTTATCTTTGCTTTGGAGTTGTGTTTGAAATTTCATATTGTTTTGGAAATGGATTTCCAAGTGTTTATGAAATGGGTGAAGGCATGGTTGGCACTTGTGTTGTGATATTGATTTCCCTTGTTGATCCCACCTATTGCATATGACGACTATGGTTTATGTGATTTAATCTTGTGCTATAATAAATGGGTGTGTTATTGGTGCAGACCATTGGTGTGTTATTTTGAGATGTTTTATAGATTTTTTCAGTGTTTAATTATTTTATTAAATTATATGTGTAGTGCGTTGGTGTAACATCCCAAGTAAGTAATGAATAGTAGATATTTTTATCTATAACTATTTATGAATTAGATAGTGTTTTAGAGACTTAAAATGAGAATAAATCCAATCATAAGCATGGAATACACTATTATTTTTAAAAGATTTCTTTACTTTCTTTTAATGGAAAACCAATTTTAAATCAAACTTTTGAAAATATTATAATCTCTATTTGTCAAAATAAACAAATTCTTTATTATTCGGACATTGAAATTTACATTGGATAATTTTTGGTATTTTTCTGACAATGTTCATTTTTCATGAATAGTGAAAAATACTGCATTTTACATTAAAATAGCTCTTTCGTCTAATTTAATTATTTGGTAAGATTATTTTTTTAATTGGCCTTAAAGTTTAATATTAATATATTTTTACCATTTAATCCAATGGTGGTCATTAGGATTAATTTCACTTTGGAATTGGTCATAAACTAATGCCAAACTTTTCATAGATATTGTTTCAAAAAAACCGGCTATTTGTTTTTACAACGAGAATTGTTTATAAATAAATTATTGAAATTTCTGTGTTTGGAATTTGGTAAAATGTATTAAATATTTGGAATCATAAGGTCCAAATTATGTAATCAATACTCTTTTTTTTTGACATTATGAATAGTAATGACGGTAATTATCTTTAATTATCCTGATTAATGAGTAATCGGGTAGTTAAGGATAATAAAATAATATCATAATAATAAAAAATGACACCAACATGTGTCTTAATGATACTGGTTGTCTCATGGCCGACCATGGGATGCCTTGTGCCAAACATGGGGACCCCATGGAATCACTTTTGTGGGAAAGTGACTTTTTATCTTTTTATTTTTTAAAGAAAGTAAATATAACAAAGAAATTATCACCTGAGTAAAACATTTTTAATTTTGCCTAAATACATGTTATTTTGGACTATAAATATTCATTGGAAAGATAAAAATATTTCCTACATCATAGGATTTTTTCATAATTTTTAGACATTAAATGAATTAAAATATATATGACATCATGATGATGCTGTGATTACCTCATTATATAAAGATTTAAATAAAATAAAAAGATAATGAAAAATATAATACCTACACTTGTCAAAGACATATTGGATGAGTATATTTCGAACTTTTATCACTTTACCCTAGATATAAATCAATTTGGGACCTTTAAAATCCGAAACTCATTTGAAAATAAAGTAACATTTTGTAACATTCCAAGAGTGCCCCTCCTCTCCTATTATAAAAGGCCCCCACCTCCACCTATTTACCCACACCTCTCAAGCCTTTTTCTTGGCAAACCCTTGCTCATTTTGTCTCTCCACATCCCTCTCTTACTCCTAGAAGTCTCACTTTGGGCAGAATTCTTCCCAAGGAAGCCTTTGAGCTCAAATCAAAAAGAGTTACCTAATTTAAAGGTAGTGTATTCTCTTGTGTTCTTATGTTTTATTTTGCATCTCCAACCCCCTAAACTCTTTTTATTCATTTCATTTGTAACAACTCCATTATCTCCAATATACTATGTTGTTTTCATATGAATGATTAGATCTACACTTACACACACCTACATCTAATGGTTAAAGAACATATTGTTTCCGTGGATGTTGAATTTCTGCCTCATGAAACGATGATTGTTCAATATTCTTTTAACACCTTCAAAGGTGGCCATTAATATGAAACTATATTTATATATGATATATAACATGTCTATGTTTTACTTAAGCTTCTGTATTTTTCATTTATGTCATACCTTTATGGTTTCTATTATGGGTAAACGCGATATATTCATCTTAGGAAGTGCGGACTACCGCCCCTCAAAGTGATTTTATTCGTTAATGCCATATGTGGGATGTAAAAAGGATGTAATTAATGATATTATATATGATATTATACTGATATTATAATATACCTTTATATCATTATGATTCCATTCCATAAAATACGAAATAGAAAAGAAAGTAGCGTTCATGCGTACGTACGGCTTACAGTCTCCATGAACGGTGCATTTCATTTATTTCCACTAAACGTTATGTAATATTATAAATGCATGTATATACTAGATATATATAATATATATGATATCTAAATCATGAGTATAACTCTGGATATAATGGATACATGAACAACTTGTAATTATAGAGATTTTAATTTTGACTCAATTACCAATGATCATTAAAACGACCGTTATTAACTTAAATAATTACATAGTGTTCATGACCTAGTAATAAGTGATATAAAAGTAATAATGAACTTGAAAAATGTCCTTAAGCAATTAGAAATTAACTCAAGTTGATTATTCAGGAGATTAAAGAACGATCGAGTCCAGTCAGATACGAGGTAAGGGACTTCATCTCAATCTCCATTCATTGAGGCATATTTTGTTTTATACACAACATTATTTTATACGGTGTATAAACCCATTTGAATTTTACGCTTATTCAAAAGGAATATTTTATTATATGAAGCATTTAATAAATGACAAAAGGAATGTTTTTTTTCATACGTATGCAGCGACAACGACTTCTCCACCGCCGTGAACTTTATTTGAGTTTCGGCTTCCTATACAAGCCATAACCTTTTTTGAATAAAAAATAAATCCCATGTTTTACTTTTCTTTTATTTTGGTATTGAAAATGGTTTTCATAATGTTTTTATTATATCAATGTATTGCATGGATATCTTGTGATTGAAATATGGAAATGTTATGTTTCCTTTATACATGTTTTATGTGATATGATTATGTTATGGTTCTTGGGAATTGTTTTGAAGACGGGTGGTTCCATGATAAACTAAAGCTAGGTGAACCCGATATAGCTCTCCAATGCATTGGGGAACGCGAAGGAGTTAAACGTTATTGTTTCTCTGAAGATATTTAGGGAATATAAAGTGATGGGTATTCCAAACGTAACCAAGAGGGTTACTCCCTATGTAAGAATGTTATGAATGCCTCAAGTTACCTTTATGTCTTATGATTTCTATGATTTATTCATGATTTGATGAGGCATGTTAAAGTGCCTATGTTTTATGGGTAAAGTATGATTTCATTCTTATGCATATATGAACTCATGTTTCCTTTCCATATTTTTATAACACTTACTGAGCTTTTTATGCTCATCCCATGTTTTTGAAATGATTTTCACAGGTCAAGGGAAAGGTACATGATGTGATGATAGTGTCATGGAAGTGTCAAGAAAGAATCCATGTTTTATTTTAAATATGTTTCCATTGATGGGAAAAATGAATACTCTCTTTTATGTAACCACTTTGTTTAAATGTGGAATGTAATGCAATTTTTATGATCTAATTTTCTAAAATTCTACACCTGAAAAGATCCTCAATGTGTAATCTTGTAATAACTCAAGATTAAGTTAGGTTTAAGGCTGGGGCCTTATATTTGGTATCAGAGGTCATTTTAGATAACTTTAGGAGTTTTAATTCTATTAAATGATTATCCAAAAATATTTTTTATGGTCAAATTGAAATGATATATAATTTGAAGATTACCATGTTGCTTCACCTAATATATTTCAGTGTTAAGAATGGTTTTTCATAGAGGAAACAAAACAACTTTTTTGGGAAGTCATACAGAGGGAAATGACCATTCAAATCAGTATCCTGAGATGGTCAGAATCATAACTAAACAGTTTTTTGCAGTGATGGCTCAGTTGGCTCAGGTGCAAAAATTTGGTTGTTTTTATTGATAATATTTTGGTGTTTTCTAAAAGTAAAGAGGAGAATGAAATTAATTTAAGGGTTATTTTTGAAACCATAAAATTAAAGAAATTGTATGGTAAATTCAGCATGTGTGAGTTTTGGTTGAAAAAAATTTCATTCCTTGGTCATATTGTTTCTAAAGATGGGATAACTGTTGATCCTTCAAAAACAGAGGTTGTTGAAGAAAGGAAAATACCCACAAATGTAACTATGATTCGTAGCTTTCTTGGTTTGGCAGGATACTACCAAAGGTTTGTTGAAAGATTTTCATGGTTATCTAGTCCAATGACTAAGCTAACACGGAAGGGTGTTAAGTTTATCTAGAAAAAAGAATGTGATGATTGTTTTCATGAGTTGAATAGAAGATTGGTGAATGCTCCAGTATTGGCACTACCTTCTAGGAATGGTGAGTTTGTTATCTACAGTTATTCTTCGTTGAAAGGACTTGGTTGTGTCTTAATTCATAATGATCAGGTAATTTCTTATGCTTCACGACAGTTGAAAACTCATGAGGTAAATTACCCTACACATTATTTGGAATTAGCTGCTATTTTTTTGCTTTAAAAATTTGGAGGCATCATTTTTATGGAGTAAAGTGTGAAATATATACTGATCACAAAAGTTTAAAGTATATATTAACTCATAAAGAATTGAACATGAGACAGAAGAGATGGATAGAATTAATCAAGGATTATGATTGTACAATTCATTACCATCCAGGAAAAGAAAATAAAGTTGCTGATTCTTTGAGTCGAAAGAGTAATGATTCATTAACAATGTTGTGTTTGGAACGTGATCCCTTGATTAAGGATTTGATCAACTTTGGAATAGAAGTTGTTGGTGCCAGATTTCCTTCTGTTTTGTTTCATGTATCAGTGAAATCTTCTCTATCAAACAGAATCAAGAAAGCACAGAAGCAAGATAGCGAGTTGCAGAAAAAGGTAGAGCTGGTTCAGAAGGGTAAGTTTCCTGAATTCAACATTGATAATGATTGTGTTTTGAGATTTGGGAAGAGATTGTTTGTAACTTGTGATTCACAGTTGAAGAGAGAGTTGTTATGTGAAGCACATAGTTCTCCGTTTTCAGTTCATCCTGGCAGTACTAAGATGTACAGTGATCTGTGGTAGTATTTCTGGTGGGATGGAATGAAAAGAGATATTGATGATTTTACTGTGGAGTGTTTAACCTGTCAACAGGTTAAAGCAGAGCGGCAGTTACCGAAAGGGTTGCTTCAGCCTTTACCAGTGCTATAGTGGAAATGGGAGAATATATCCATGGACATCATTCTGGGATTATCGAAGACACCTCGAGGTAATAATTCAATATGGGTTATGGTTGATCGCTTGACTAAATCTACTCATTTCTTTGATATATGAGATACTTTTTCCCTAGATCAACTTTCCCGTTTGTATCTTAATGAGTTAGTCAGGTTACATGGAGTTCCTCTCTCCATTGTATCTGATCATGATCCTAGGTTTACGTCTATCTTTTGGAAAGGCCTTCAGAAGTCGTTGGGTACTGAATTAAATTTTAGTACAGCTTCTCATCCTCAATCAGAAGGGCAGTCAGAATGAACAATTCAGACTTTGGAATATATTCTACACCCTTGTTTGATGGATTATCAGGGAATTTGGGACCAACATCTTTCTTTGGTTGAATTTTCATATAATAACAGTTTTCATTCTAGTATACAGATGGCACCATTTGAGGCGTTATATGGGAAGCAGTGTCGAACTCTAGCTTTCTGGGATGAAGTAGGTGAAAGGAAGCTGATGGGACCAGAATTGGTAGAAGAGATGGCAGAAAAAGTTCAATTGATACAGAAACACATGAGAATAGCTCAGAGCAGGCAGAAAAGTTATACGGATAACCAGAGGAAGAATCTATCTTTTGAGGTAGGTGATCATGTTTTTGTCAAAGTATCACCATGGAAAAGTGTGATGTGATTTGGTAAGAAGGAAAGCTGAGTACAAGGGTCATTGGAACATAAGAAATTCTGGAGAGATTTGGATTAGTTGCATACCGAGTGGCTTTACCTCCGATTTTATCTCAGGTACACAATGTTTTTCATGTTTCAATGTTAAGGAAGTACATGCCAGATCCATCTCATGTTTTGAGCCCAAAGGTAGTTCAGCTGCAAGAGAACCTATCATATGAGGAACAACCGGTCCAGATTATTGACCACAGGGAGCAAGTGTTACGGAATAAGGTGATTCATCAGGTAAAGTTTTTGTGGAGAAACCACATTATTGAAGAGGCAACATGGGAATCTGAAAATGCAATGAGGGATAAATACCCCCACTTATTCGATAAGTAAATAAATTTCGGGGATGCAATTTTCTAAAGGGGGAAGGATGTAACATCCCAAGTAAGTAATGAATAATAGTTATATTTATCTATGTCTATTTATGAATTTGATAGTGTTTTAGAGACTTAAAATGAGAATAAATCTAATCTTAAGCATGGAATACAATAATAATTTTAAAATATTTTTTTACTTCCTTTTGTTGGCAAACCAATTTTAAATAAAACTATTGACAATTTTATAATCTCTATTTCTAAAAATAAACACATTATTTATGATTGGGACATTTAAATTTACATTAGATAAATTTTGGGTATTTTTCTGACAATGTTCATTTTTTAATGAATAGTGAAAAATACTGCATTTTACATCAAAACTGCTTTTTCATCTAATTTAATTATATGGTTAGATTTTTTTTTAAATTGTTATTAAAGTGTAATATGAATATAGTTTTACCATTTAATCCAATGGTGGTCATTATGATTAATTTCAATTTTTAATTAGGCATAAACTAATGCAAAACTTTTTATAGATATTGTTTCAAAAAAACCCACTATTTGTTTTGACAACGAGAATTATTTTTAATTAAATTATTGCAATTTCTGTGTTTGTAATTTGGTAAAATGGATTACATATTTGGAATCAGAAGGTCCAAATTATGTAATCAATACTCTTTTTTTGGACATTATGAATAGTAACGACGGTGATTATCTTTAATTATCTTGATTAATGAGTAATCGGTTAGTTAAGGATAATAAATTAATATCATAATAACAAAAAATGACACCAACATGTGTCCTAATTCTACTGTTTGTCTCATGTACGACCATGGGATGCCTTTTTCCAAACTTATAGAACCCCATGGAATCACGTTTGTCATAAAGTGACTTTTTATCTTTTTATTTTTTAAAGAAAGTAAATATAACAAAGAATGTATCACCTGAGTAAAAGATTTTTAATCTTTTCTACATAAATGATATTTTGGACTATAAATATTCATTGGAAATCTAAAAAGATTTCCTATATCATAGTATTTTTTTCATAATTTTTAGACATTAAATAAATTAAATTATTTATGACATCATGATGATGCAGCGATTACCTCATTATTTAGAGATTTAAATAAAATAAACAGATAATGTAAAATCTAAGACTTAAACATGTAAAATACCTATTGGATGAGTATATTTATAACCCTTATCACCTTATCCTCTAAATACATCAATGTGTGACATTTAAAATCCGAAACTCATTTGAAAATAAAGTAACATTTTGTACAAGACTGCCCATCCTGTCCTCTTATAAAAGGCCCCCACCTCTACCTCTTTACCCACACCTCTCAAGCCTTTGGCTCTGCCAAACCATGATCCTTTTGTCTCTACAAATCCCTCTCTTACTCCTAGAAGCCTTACTTTGGGCAGAATTCTTTCCAAGGAATCCTTTGAGCTCAAATCAAAAAGAGTTACTCGATTTAAAGGTAGTGTCTTCTCTTGTGTTCTTATGTTTTATTTTGCTTCTCCAACCCCCTAAAAACATTTTATTCATTTCTTTTGTAAAAACTCTAGTATATTCAATATACAATGATGTTTTTATATGAAGGATTCGATATACACTTACACACACCTACATCTAATGGTTAACGAACATATTGTTTCCGTGGATGGAGAATTTTTGCCTCAAAAAATGATGATTGTTCAATACTCTTTTAACACCTTCAAAGGTGGTCATTAAGATGACACTATATTTATATATGATATATAATATTTTTATGTTTTACTTAAGCTTCTGTATTTTTCATTTATGGCATAGCTTTATGGTTTCAATTATGGGTAAATGTGATATTTTCATTTTAGGAAGTGCGGACTACTGCCCCCCTCAAAGTGATTTGATTCATTAATGCCATATGTGGGACGTATAAAGGATGTAATTAATGATATTATATATGATATTATACTGGAATTATAATATACCTTTATATCATTATGATTCCATTCCATAAAATATGAAATAGAAATGAAAGTAGTGTTCATGTGTACGTACGGCTTACCGTCTCCATGAATGGTGCATTTCATTTCTTACCTATAAACATTATGTAATATTATAAATGCATGTATATACTGGATATATATGATATATATTATATCCACATCATGGTTATAACTTTGGATATAATGGATACATGAACAACTTGTAATTATAGAGAGTTTATTTTTGACTCAAGTACCAATGATCGTTAAAGCGACCGTTATTAACTTAAATAATTACATAGTATTAATGACATGGTAATAAGTGATATAAAAGGAATAATTAAATTGGAAATGGTTCTAAAGAAATTATAAATTATCTCATGTTTATTATTCAGGAGATTAAAGAACGATCAAGTCAAGTTAGATGGGAAGTAAGGGACTTCGTCTCAATCTCCATTCATTGAGGCATATTTTGTTTTATACACAACTTTATTTTATACGGTTTATAAACCCCTTTTACTTTTACGCTTATTCAAAAGGAATCTTTTTTTATACGAATAATTTACTAAATGACAAAAGGAATGTTTTTTTGTCGTACATATGCGGCGACAACGACTTCTCCACCACCGTGACCATTATTTGAGTTTCGGCTTCCTCTACAAGCCATAACCTTTTTTGAATGAAATATAAATCCCATGTTTTACTTTTCTTTTATTTTTGTATTGAAAATGTTTTTCATAATGTTTTTATTATATCAATGTGTTGTATTGATATCTTGTGATTGAAATGTGGAAATTTTATGTTTCCTTTATGCATGTTTTATGTGATATGATTATGTTATGGTTCTTGGAGATTGTTATGAAGACGGGTGGTTCTGTGATAAAATAAGGGAAGGTGAGCCTGATATAGCTCTCTAATGAATTAGGTAACGTGAATGAGTTAAACGTTAAGGTTTCTCTGAAGAGATTTAAGGAATATACTGTGATGGGTATTCCAAACGTAACCAAGAGGGTTACTCCCTACGTAAGAATGTTATGAATGCCTCAAGTTACCTTTATGTCTTATGATTTCTATGATTTATTCATGATTTGATGAGGTATGTTACAGTGCTTATGTTTTATGGGTAAAGTATGATTTCATTCTTATATATATATGAGATAATGTTTCCTTTCTATATTTTTATAACCCTTACTGAGCTTTTTATGCTCATCCCAAGTTTTTGAAATGATTCTCACAGGTCAAGGGAAAGGTACATGATGTGATGATAGTGTCAAGGAAGTGTCAAGAAAGAATCCATGTTTTATTTTAAATATTTTTCCATTGATGGGAAAAATGAATACAATGCTTTATGTAACCACTTTGTTTAAATGTGGAATGTAATGCAAGTTTTATGATCTATTTCACTAAAACTCTAAACCTGAAAAGATCCTCAATGTGTAATCTTGTAATAACTCACGATTAAGTAAGGTTTAAGGTTGGGGCCTTATAGTTGGTATCAGAGGTCCGTTTAGATAACTTTTGGTGTTAGAATTATATTAAATGATTATCCAAAAATATTTTGTTATGGTCAAATTGAAATGATATAGCATTTGAAGATTACCTTGTTGCTTCGCCTAAGATATTTCAGTGCTAAGAATGGTTTTTCAGAGGAAACAGAACAGATTTTCTGGGAAGGCATACAGAGGGAAATTAACTTTCAAATCAGTATCCTGATATGGTCAGAATCAGAACTAAACAGTTTTTTGCGGTGATGGCTCAGTTGGCTCAGGTGAAAAATATTGGTTGTTTTTATTGATGATATTTTGGTGTTTTCTAAAAGTAAAGAGGAGAATGAAATTCATTTGAGGGTTATTTTGTAAACCTTAAATGAAAAGAAATTTTATGGGAAATTCAGGAAGTGTGAGTTTTGGTTGCATGAAATTTCTTTCCTTGGTGATATTGTTTATAAAGATGGGATAACTGTTGATCCTGCAAAAATAGAGGTTGTTGAAGAATGGCCAATACCCACAAATGTAACTGAGATTTGTAGCTTTCTTGGTTTTGCAGGCTACTACTGAAGGTTTGTTGAAAAATTTTCACAGTTATCTAGTCCAATGACTAAGCTAACTCGAAAGGGTGTTAAATTTATCTGGACAAAATAATGTGATGTTTATTTTCATGAGTTGAAAAAAATATTGGTAAATGCTCACGTTTTGGAACTACCTTCCAAGAATGGTGAGATTGATATCTACAGTGATGCTTCGTTGAAAGGACTTGGTTGTGTCTTAATGCAGAATGATCAGGTAATTGCTTATGCTTCACGATAGTTGAAAACTCATGAGGTAAATTACCCTATAGATGATTTGGAATTAGCTATTGTTGTTTTCGCTTTAAAAATTTGGAGGCATCATTTGTATGGAGTAAAGTGTGAAATATATATCGATCACAAAAGTTTAAACTATATATTCACTCAGAAAGAATTGAACATGAGACAGAGGAGATGGCTAGAATTAATCAAGGATTATGATTGTACAATTCATTACCTTCTGGGAAAAGCAAATAAAGTGGATGATGCTTTGAGTCGAAAGAGTAATGATTCATTAACAATGTTTCATTTGGAACGTGATCCCTTGGTTAAGGATTTGATCAACTTTGGCATAGAATTTGTTGGTGTTGGATGTCCTTCTATATTGTTTCAGGTATCAGTGAAATCTTCTCTATTAGACAGAATCAAGCAAGCACAGAAGCAAGACAGTGAGTTGCAGAAAAAGGTAGAGCTATTTTAGAAGGGTAATTTTCCTGAATTCAACATTGATAATGATTTTATTTTGATATTTTGGAAGATATTGTGTGTCCCTTGTGATTCACAGTTGAAGAGAGAGTTGTTATGTAAATCTCATAGGTCTCCATTTTCAGTTCATCCTGGTAGTACTAAGATGTACAGAGATCTGCGGGAGTATTACTGGTGGGATGGAATGAAAATAGATATTGCTGATTTTACTATGGAGTGTTTGACCTGTCGACAGGTTAAAGCAGAGCGGTAGTTACCAAAAGGGTTACTTCAGCCTTTCCCAGTGCCAGAGTAGAAATGGGAGAATATATCCATGGACTTCGTTGTAGGATTGCCGAAGACACCTCGAGGTAATAATGCAATCTGGGTTATGGTTGATCGATTGACTAAATCTACTCATTTATTTTCTATACGAGATAATTTTTCTCTAGATAAACTTTCCCGTTTGTATCTTAAAGAGATATTCAGGTTACATGGAGTTCCTCTCTCCATTGTATCTGATCATGATCCCAGGTTTACTTCTAACTTTTGTAAAGGCCTTCAGAAGTCGTTGGGTACTGAATTAAATTTTAGTACAGCTTTTCATCCTCAATCAGATGGGAAGTCAGAACAAAAAATTCATACTTTGGAAGATATGCTACGTGATATTTCAATGGATTATCAGGGATGTTGGGATCAACATATTTCTTTGGTTAAATTTTTATATAATAACAGTTTTCATTCCAGTATACAGATGACACCATTTGAGGTGTAATATGGGAAGCGGTGTCGAACTCCAACTTTCTACGATGAAGTGGGTGGAAGGAAGCTGATGGGACCCGAATTTGTAGAATAGATGGCAGAAAAAGTTCAGTTGATACAGAAACACATGAGAACAGCTCAGAGCAGACAGAAAATTTTTGCGGATAACCGGAGGAAGGATCTATCTTTCGAGGTAGGTGATCATGTTTTTCTAAAAGTATCACCATGGAAAAGTGTGATGCGATTTGGTAAGAAAGGAAAGTTGAGTCCAATTTTCATTGGTCCATATGAAATTCTGGAGAGAGTTGGATCAGTTGCATACCTAGTGGATTTACCTCCGATTTTATCTTTGGTACACAATGTTTTTCATGTTTCAATGTTAAGGAAGTACATGCTAGATCCATCTCATGTTTTGAGTCCAGAGCTAGTTCAGCTGGAAGAGAACCTATCTTATGAGGAACAACCGGTCCAGATTCTTGACCACAGGGAACAAGTGTTATGGAATAAGGTGATTCATCAGGTAAAGGTTTTGTGGAAAAACCACATGATTGAAGAGGCAACATGGGAATATGAAAATGCAATGAGAGATAAATACCCCCACTTATTCGATAAGTAAATAAATTGCGGGGACGAAATTTTCTAAAGGGGGAATGTTGTAACATCCCAAGGAAGTAATGAATAATCGATATTTTTATCTATGTCTATTTTTGAATTAGATAGTGTTTTAGAGACTTAAAATGAGAATAAATCTAATCTTAAGCATGGAATACACTAATATTTTTAAAAGATTGTTTTACTGCCTTTTGATGGAAAACAATTTTTAAATAAAAATTTTGACAATTTTATAATATATATTTGTCAAAATAAAAATATTCTTTATGATTGGGACATTGAAATTTACATTGGATAAATTTTTGGTATTTTTCTGACAATGTTCATTTTTGTAATTAATAGTGAAAAATACTGCATTTTACATCAAAACTACTTTTTCATATAATTTAATTATATGGTTGGATTATTTTTTATAATTGGTCTTAAAGTGTAATCTGAATATATTTTTACCATTTAATCCAATGGTGGTCATTAGGATTAATTTCACTTTGGAATTGGGCATAAACTAATGCCAAACTTTTCATAGAAATTGTTTCAAAAAAAACCCGCTATTTGTTTTGACAACGGGAATTATTATTAAATAAATTATTGCAATTTCTATGTTTGGAATTTGGTAAAATGGATTAAATATTTGGAATCATAAGTTCCAAATTATGTAATCA
This sequence comes from Viscum album, assembly GCA_963277665.1. Lineage (NCBI taxonomy): Eukaryota > Viridiplantae > Streptophyta > Magnoliopsida > Santalales > Viscaceae > Viscum > Viscum album. The sequence continues at coordinate 1,015,894,928 of OY728153.1, read as the reverse complement.
ATACTCTTTTGTTTTTTAACATTATGAATAGTAACGATGGTAATTATCTTTAATTATCTTGATTAATGAGTAATCATGTAGTTAAGGATAATAAAATAATATCATAATAACAAAAAATGATATCAAAATGTGTCCTAATGATACTAGGTGTCTCATGGATGACCATGGGATGCCTTGTTCTAAACTTGGGGACCCCATGGAATCACTTTTGTTGGAAAGTGACTTTTTATCTTTTTATTTTTAAGAAAGTAAATATAACAAAGAATGCATCACCTGAGTAAAACATTTTTAATTTTGTCTACATAAATTTTATTTTGGACTATAAATATTCATTGGAATGATAAAACGATTTCCAACATCATAGTAGTTTTTTCATTATTTTTTAGACATTAAATAGATTAATTTTTTTATGGCATCATGATGATGCTGTGATTACCTCATTATATAAAGATTTAAATAAAATAAAAAGATAATGAAAACTATAATACCTACACTTGTCAAAGACATATTGGATGAGTATATTTCGAACTTTTATCACTTTACCCTAGAAATAAATCAATTTGGGACCTTGAAAATCCGAAACTCATTTGAAAATAAAGTAACATTTTGTAACTTTCCAAGAGTGCCCCTCCTCTCCTCTTATAAAAGCCCCCCCAACCTCTACCTCTTTACCCACACCTCTCAAGCCTTTGGCTCGGCAAACCCCTACTAATTTAGTCTCTACACATCCCTATCTTACTTCTTGAAGCCTCACTTGGGGTAGAAGTATTCCCAAGGAAGCCTTTGAGCTCAAATCAAAAAGAGTTACCCGATTTAAAGGTAGTGTCTTCTCTTGTGTTCTTATGTTTTATTTTGCTTCTACAACCCCCGAAACTGTTTTTATTCATTACTTTAGTAACAACTCCAGTATCTTCAATATACTAGGATGTTGTTATAAGAATTATTAGATCTACACTTACACACACCTACATCTAATGGTTAAAGAACATACTGTTTCCGTGGATGGTGAATTTCTACCTCACGAAATGATGATTGTTCAATATTCATTTAAAACCTTCAAAGGTGGCCATTAAGATGGAACTATATTTATATATGATATATAATATGTTTATGTTTTACTTAAGCTTCTGTATTTTTCATTTATGGCATACCTTTATGGTTTCTATTATGGGTTAACGTGATATCTTCATTTTTGGAAGTGCGGACTATTGCCCCCTCAAAGTGATTTGATTAGTTAATGCCATATGTGGGATGTATAAAGGATGTAATTAATGATATTATATATGATACTATACTGGAATTATTATATACCTTTATATCATTAAGATTCCATTCCATAAAATACGAAATAGAAATGAAAGTAGCGTTCATGCGTACGTACGGCTTACCGTCTCCATGAATGGTGCATCTCATTTCTTACCTCTAAAAATTATGTAATATTATAAATGCAAGTATATACTAGATATATATGATATAGATGATATCTACATCATGAGTATAACTCTGGATATAATGGATACATGAACAACTTGTAATTATTGAGAGTTTATTTTTGACTCAAGTACCAATGATCGTTAAAATGACTATATTAACTTAAATAATTACATAGTGTTCATGACATGGTAATAAGTGATATAAAAGGAATAATGAACTTGAAAAAGTTTCTTAAGCAAGTAGAAATTAACTAAAGTTTATTCTTCAGGAGATTAAAGAACGATCGAGTCAAGTCAGATACAAGGTAAGGGACTTCGTCTCAATATCCATTCATTGAGACATATTTTGTTTTATACACAACTTTCTTTTATACGGTGTATATACCCCATTGACTATTACTCTTATTAAAAAGGAATATTTTTTTATTTGAAGAATTAACTAATTGATAAAAGGAATGTTTTTTTTGTCGTACGTATGCGGTGACAACGACTTCTCCACCGCCGTGACCATTATTTGAGTTTCGGCTTCCTCTACAAGCCATAACCTTTTTTGAATGAAAAATAAATCCCATGTTTTACTTTTATTTTATTTTGGTATTGAAAATGGTTTTCATAATGTTTTTATTATATCAATGTGTTGTATTGATATCTTGTGATTGAAATGTAGAAATGTTATGTTTCCTTTATGCATGTTTTATGTGATATGATTATGTTATGGTTATTGGGCATTGTTATGAAGACTTGTGGTTCCCTGATAAACTAATGGCGGGTGAGCCCGATATAGCTCTCCAATGCATTGGGTAACACGAAGGAGTTAAAAGTTAAGGTTTCTCCAAAGAGATTTAGGGAATATACTGTGATGGGTATTCCAAACATAACCAAGAGGGTTACTCCCTATGTAAGAATGTTATGAATGCCTCAAGTTACCTTTATGTCTTATGATTTATATGATTTATTCATGATTTTTGAGGTATGTTAAAGTGCCTATATTTTATGGGTAAAGTATGATTTAATTCTTATGTATATATGAACTCATGTTTCCTTTCCGTATTATTATAACCATTACTGAGCTTTTTTATGCTCATCCCATGTTTTTGAAATGATTTTCATAGGTCAAGGGAAAGGTATATGATGTGATGAAAGTGTCAAGGAAGTGTCAATAAAGAATCCATGTTTTATTTTAAATATGTTTCCATTTATGGGAAAAATGAATACTATCTTTTATGTAACCACTTTGTTTAAATGTGGAATGTAATTCATGTTTTATGATCTAATTCTCTCAAACTCTAAACCTGAAAAGATCCTCAATGTGTAATCTTTTAATAACTCAAGATTAAGTGAGGTTTAAGGCCGGACCCTTATAGTTGGACCTCGCTGTGAGGTTTTTATGCTGTGGGTGTTGAGGATTCCAACATGTACATGCATAGAGTAAGACATGTATATATATATGCCCTCTTTGTGCATATTCCCCCATGGTGCGAGGAGTATGTGAAATGCGGCAATGGGTGTGTGTGTGTGTGTGTGTCTATATATATAAATGTGTGTGTGTGTGTGTGAGTGTGTGTTTAAATGCATGTGCGTGTATATTCTAAGGGTTTATTCGAGTGGTCATCGATAAATAGTGGCATGTTTGAGGTAGTTCCCTTATGTCTATGCCTTTAATTTTAATTTCATAATTTCTAGTTTGTTTTAAAAATATGTTTTACATTTATGCTACATACACATGCTCTGAAATCTAGTTGCAGTTTCTAGAAATTATTATTCCTTTATTTTGAAAATTGAGATGTATTTCTAATTCCATTGGTCTTAAGTGAAATTTCTTGGAAATTAATTTCCTAAGTGGTTTGGAATTGTTAATTTTTATTTCCAAAGGTGTTAGGAATTTTGGAATGTTAGTTATAAAAAGTGTTCCCTTTATGTAATTAAGCTCGTTTTCACCTTAAGAATGTTTTATAAAAAAAGAAAAACCTCTCTTAAGGTATGCCCCCTTGGTTTTAGAAAATGATTTGTCTGTTGAATGTGTTATTATGCACCAAATTTTGAGGCTTATGCATTGTGTGACGTTAAAGAGGTGGAATGCAATTAAGAAGGGAGAATTGTGGTGAGACGTTGAATGGGTTTTGGATAAAGAAAGTGTTATGTACAGATATGTCTTCTTGATAAAGAATACTCCCCACCACATGAAAAAGAGAACAATGGGAAACCTGGGTATCTAGGTGGGTGGACTAGGCCTAGTACGCTAGATGACACCGTAGGGGTTTATAACAGTTTCTTCTAGTAGGATTGATGCCACAACACTAACTACATATATGAATGACTGAGGGTCGTGGTTTCTAAGCCACAGTTACTGAGGGTTGTGGTTTCTAAGCTACGTTATGTTAGGGTCGTGGTTTTTAAGCGACCTTTCACCGAGTTATGAGGTATCTATGGTCCCACTTGTGCTATCTACCTATAGGGATTTTCCAGGGTGCTCATTGGGACATGATTCTTGTGATGTGATTTTCATTTCAGTTGTTTCATACTTGATGCATTATTTTTGAAAACCATATTTTAATCAAAATTGGTTTCCATTGATTTTGAAATTTTAGTGCATTCTTGGAACCTATTTTGAAAATTTTGTGAGAGAGAAATGATTTACATGAAAATTAAAACATGTTACTTAAATTTGAAAATATTTAAAAAAAAGTATTTTATTATGTTCTATTTTCAAACTAGCATGTGCTGGATTTCTTATTAAATTCATGGGAATAGGGCATTGTTATATCTTGGCATTCCTACTGAGCTTCTCGGTGCTCATGCCTACTTTTACTTTCAGTTTTAGGATCATCTTGATTTGGATCTCTTTTAGAGTGATTGTAGTTTATTATTCTTATTTACCCACATGGTCAGTTGAGGTATGTCTTGTTGCTTCATTTATTCCAATTTCTACTGCTAGTTTTTTTGGTTTGTTTTATTTTATTTATCTATTCTTTTCTGTTTATGATTATTTATCTCATTTTTTATGGGACAAATCAATCCCAATTGGTTTATATCGATGCCCGGTACTAGTTGCTAGCCCATGGGGATCGGTATTGCCCTTCGGGCCTTGTTGCAGGCCCGCTCAGGTGATCGGTTCAGGGTCAACTCAGGTTGGTTAATGAAAAAATGGTATCATAAGAGTCCCTTGGTATTTGGGATGTTTGGAAGATAAATAATATGATTATCAGGGCACAGGAGGTAGGTTACGAGTTGGTGCTTGATCACCACAACTCGTGATGAGACCTAAGTTACCAGGGGTAGTCCGGGTTTTGAGTCTTTTTTTTGGGTTGTTTTGGATTGATGGATGACAATGGAGGAGAATCAGTTGACGTTGTGGCCTTACATAGGGTGGTGGCCCATGTGAATTCCAATTTCCCATCTCAAGGTCCTCCTAGTGTTATACCTTACTTGGGTATGTCTCACTACCATGTCACTGATTCAGGAATATGCACTAGTTCATCAATCCAGTGGGGTTTTATTGATTTTTTTTCATTTTATCTAAGTATAGGTGAGTGATCATTAATATTGAAATTGATTTTGATATGGAAAAGTGATTCTTGTAATTTTTTTTGAAATTGGTGAAGGGATTTTTTAAACAGAAAGTGCTTCAATTTGGAAAATTTTAGTGTGTGTTTGGATTTGATAAGGGAAAAAAGTTTTTGAACATAGGTATCCTTTATGGAGGGTCAGATGTGTGTACATATGTATGGAGAGTACATGGGGTCACTTGTTTGCAAAGGATTTAATCAGGGCTGAATGAACACACATGTGACGGTTCATAAAGTTCCATAGGTGAGTTTGAAAAAAAATTAAAAGAAATGGAAATTTCTGGAAAAAGAAAATTTCACTTGTGTTTATTTATGTTTTTCTTATGTGCATGTTTTCCTTGGATTGGGTTATTTCATTGATTAATCTTTTGCCTGATGGCAATCGTAGTTGTGTTTTTCGTGTTGTTCTGAGTATGCCTCCCAGAAAGGTTGCTATGGTTTCCAATTAGTCAGGCCCATTTTTCGGTTATTTTTGTGTGTCGCCTATATATCTAGGTAATCAAAGTCTGTTTGAGGCAGTTGGGTGGTTTGTAGATTTAGAGCAGTTCTTTGGGGTTTTGGGAACTCCCAAGGGTGCTAATGTTCGTACTGTCCCAGATTTATTTGAGGGTTCAGTTATTGACTGTTAAAGATGGTATATCTCATTGTCATGGGAGTTTTGGGTGTGGTTAATGGTGGTAAAATTTCCTAAAGGTTCCCCATATGTAAAGGATTTCATGCCGATGGAACCTATCTCCAATAACCATCTTTGACAGTGATGAAACCCAGTTTGTCATACCGTTCTCTTATGTGCCACCAGTGTGGCCAGTTCAGGCATTCTAAGCCATCATCGTGCATACCATTGAAAAATTCCTCCATTGTAGTCATTGGAATCATTGGGATGAAGGAGTTGGGTACTAGAGGATGTTAATGCCTAACTGTGAGGCAAGAGATGCTTCAGCCATTAGGGGCCCAACCACAAGTCTCGGGGAAAATCTCGTGCACAGTCAGGAGTTTCCGAGAGTGTGTGATACTTTGGTCTGAATCATGTTTTCATCTTTTAGAAAAGAAATATACAAATTATCTTTTTTATATTCTTGTCATCGTCATAATCTCATACTTGTTTTGGTGGTGTGATGAGTTCATTGTACCATAATCGAGGCATCCTCATCTTCTCTAAATGTCACTTTTAAATTATTTTTATACTTTTAAGGGTGTTGGGCCCATGAATAAGCAGACCTATTATAATTTTGAGTTTTGTGTCAGTTGTATTCATTAGGGGAACAAGTGGTTTCATGAATTAATGGGTGGTGTTTTTAGGCCCCTTCTTAGTTTGGGAATCTCTTTGTGGGTATTACTTTAGTGTGTTTCGGTTTTGTAGGGGATTCCTCCATCCTAGTGTCTCGGTTTGTTAGTTTTCCCCCATAATAGTTTTAATCCTAGTGGTGGAGTTGTTCCCTTGGTGTTGAGAAGGTAGGATGAGTTTTTTTTGGAGTTTCCCATGTTTCCCCCCTGGAGGTGGTGTATTCAAGTTTCAAAGATCTCTATATTAGTGAATTATTTTGGTGCGTAGAACCCTCTTGTGTTATCCCCTCAATCTTGAGAAGTAGTCTTTCTTGAATTGTTCGGGTGCGACATGTGTTGGAAATGATCACCCCAAGGCTCTCAGTTTCATTTGGTTTTGTCTGGGTATGGACTCAAGTGGCATTAACTGCTGGCTTGGTGGATTTATGGGGCTAGAAAGTGTCTATGGTGGGGAGAGATGTCACACCCCAGCTTGTCTAATTAATTTATTTTATTTTGCTTAAATAATTTTTATTGACGTTCGGGTCGAATCCCAAACCAAATCTTTGAGTTATGTCAAAAAGTGCATTTTTTTAGGTTGACATCATTGGGTTGATGGGTGGAGCACGTTTTGAAAACCCCATGCGGCTCTGCCCAGACAACTACACACCCTATATTCCCAAAAAAATTAGTATTAAAATTAGTAATTTGTTGTAAATAAATTGAATGTTAACTATTTTTTGTTATTTATAATTTAATTGTTGTTATTTTAGGAGAAAATTAAATTTACATTATTATTATTATTATATTATTATTATTATTATTATTATTATTATTATGTAAAAAAAGGAATCAAACCCTAGAGGGAATCCCCCCCCTCTTTCACACTGGCTGTGCACAACACACTCAGAACCCCCCCCTATTTTCAATGGTAAGGTACACCAAACACCATTAAACGCCACCAACACGGGCCCCCTTCTTCTCACATAATGATACGCTGCCCTTCTTAGTTGTGCCAACCCACCATGGTCCCCTGGCGGCATGTGCGCGGCGAACCCCTCCTCTTACAGCTCTCTCTATGATCGACCTCCCCTCACTAATTCATCTCTCTCCAGCTAAGATCCCCTCACCAGCATGCATTGTACAGTCGCATGACATATTCCCATGCATGACCCAACATTCTAACCCCTCACTGACACACCATCTCTTCCAGCGAACCACCCTCCTCCGGCAGTAGTAGCGGTGGTTTTCCCCTTCGGTGGGTTTTCTTCTTCCTTTTCCCAATTTTGGGTTATTATGATGAGGTCTTCGTGTTGGCCAAATTCTAGTTAGAATTTTTTTAGGGATATATCCTTAAATTATGGGATTAATCTCACAATTTTAGGTTGTTTCTTGTTTCTTATGGGTGTGGTGGTGGTGCGATTGATGTTTGACACCAGATTTCAGAAATCTGTCATCACTTGAGGTTGGTTCCCACTTTCATATACCTGTTTAATTTAACATTCAATTGTTTCATGTATTTTTCACTATCTTTGATGATTAATTTTCTACTTGCAGTGTTTAGAATAATTTAATTTCTAGGAAGTTACCTAAATATGAGTCTTCCATGTGAGAATTTGGTATATTGTGTGTGAAAATCTTATTGTATTTATTTCAAAATTGTTTATAAGTTGTTTTAATAATTTATTAAATTATTTTTGTGGTGAAAACCCCAATTTTGGTAGCATTGATGATGGTTTAAAATTTAAAGTTGTATTTTTCCAAGAAATTGTGTATTTTCCATGGGTGTTTCATGTTGCATCATTTGGGGGTTTCACTTTTCTTCTTAATGGTGGTTTGAAATATGTGAGAGTTTTATATCTTGTGGAAATTCCTGGTTGTCCTCTTGGGAAGTGGTTTTATGGAAATGGGATTGATGAATCCTTTATGTTGGATAAATTTTCCAATAGATATTTAAATTTGTAAAATGCATTTGAAAATTGGACTTTATTCCAAATGGGTTATAAGTGGGATTATTTTGTGTTTAAAATGGTTTTATTGTCAAAAAGGGGTTTTTTAGTTTTATAAAGTGGGAATGGGGTGTCCCTTGATTTATGTGGTTAGGCTTGGAAAAGATTAAGCCTTTCTTTGGAGTTGTGTTTGAAATTTCTTAATGTTTTGGAAATGGATTTTCCAATGTTTATGAAATGGTTGAAGGTCTGGTTGGCACTTGTAATGTGATATTGATTTCCCTTGTTGAGACCTCTTGTTTCAGATGATGATTATGGTTTATTTGATTGAATATTTTGTTATAATAAATGGGTTTGTAATTGGTTGAAACCCTTGGTGTGTTATTTTGAATATTTTTATAGATTGTTTAAGTTTTTAATTGATTTATTAAATTATATGTGTAGTGCGTTGAACCTCGTTGTGATGGTTTTGGGCTATGGGTGTTGATGATTCCTACATGTACATGCATAGGGTAAGGCAAATATATTTTCCCTCTTTGTGCATATTTCATCATGGAATGGGGAGTATGTGCAATGCAGCTAGTGGTCTATATATATATGTATATATGAATGTGTGTGTATATTCCAAGGGTTGGTTTGAGTGGTCGTCGATAAATATCGTCATGTTTGAGGTAGGTCTTTTATGCCTATGCCTTTAATTTTATTTTCATAATTTCTTACTTGTTTTAGAAATATGTTTTGCATTTATGCTATATACACATGCTATGAAATCTGGTTGTAGATGATAGAAATGATTATGCCTTTGTTTTAGAAATTGAAATGTATTTCTAACAATATTAGTATTAAGTGATTTTTCATGAAAATTTATTTCTTAAGTTGTTTTGAATTGGTAATGAGTATTTCCAAAGTTGTTTTTCCTTTCTGACGGTTAGTTATAAAAGGTGTTCCTTTTATGTAGTTAAACTCATTTGGCACCTTAAGAATTTTTTATAAAAAAAACCACCCTTGATACACGACACATGGTTTTAGAAAATCATTTTTATTTTGAATGTGTTATTATGTGCTTAATGTTGAGGATTATGCATTGTGTCATGTGAAATAGGGGGAATGCGCTTTAGGAGGGATAATGGTGGTCAGAGGTTGAATGGTTTTTGGATAAAAAAAGTGTTATGTACATATATTTTCTCTTGATAAAGAAAACTCACCACCACTTGAAATAGATAACTATATGAATCCTGGGTATCTAGGTGGGTGGACTAGGACTAGTACACTAGATGACACAGAAGGGGATCATCCCAGTTTTGTCTAAAATAATTGAAATAACAACACAAACTAAACATATGAATGACTGAGGGTCGTGGTTTCTAAGCCACGGTTATAGAAGGTCGTGGTTTCCAAGCCACATTATCAGAGGTTCTTGATTTATAAGCCACGTTTCACCATAGTGTGAGGTCTCTAGGGTCCCACTTGTGTTAGCTACCTATAGGGATTTCCCATGGTGATCAACATGATGCTTGTGATGTAACTTACATTTTAGTTGTTTCATACTTGATGTCTTATTTGTGAAAACCATATTTTAATCTAAATTGGTTTCCATTCATTTTAAAATGTTAATGCATGCTTGGAAGCTATTATGAAAATATAGTATGAGATAAATGATTTACATGAAAATTCCATCTTTTTACTTAAATTTGAAAAAGAATGAAAACAATTATTTTATTATGTCTAATTTTAAAACTATCATGTTTTGGATTTCTTATTATAGGTAATGTCATAGTGTATTGTTATATATTAGCATATATTCTGAGTATATCAGTTCTTTTTCCTACTTTACTTTTTAGTTTCAGGTCCCTCTAGTTTTTTGTCCGATTTTGGAGAGAGTGTAGTTCATGTTCCTTAGTGACCCACAGGGTCACTTGAGGTATGTCTTGTTGCTTCGTTTATTGCTTTTTCTATTGAAATTTTGATTGTTTTATTTTCTTTTATTTATATGTTTGTTTTGTTTATGATTATTTATATGTCTTTATTATGGGAAAAATTATTCTCAACTGGTTTATCTCGAAGCCTGGCACTAGTTTCCAGCCCTTGGGGATTAAGAATTCCCTTCAGGCCTTGTTGTGGGCCGACTTGGGTGACTGGTTCATGGTCAACTCAGGATGGTTCATGACATTCATGGAAGATGAAATTCGAATAATGGCTTAAAGAGTGGATTCTACCGAAATCAAGTGCACTACATGTGGGAATCCTACGGCTGGATGAGCCCCGAAGACTGCTGACTAGTAGGTCTAAGTGACCATTCAGGCCTAGATAATAAGCAACCATGTGTGGACTAGCTATAAGCGGTGATGTGTGAACTAGCTACAAGCGGCCCAATGTGGACCAACTACAAGCAGCCCTATGTGGACCAGCTACAAGCGGTGTTGTTTAAATGAGCTATGAGTAGCCCTTTGTGGACCAGCTACAAGCGACTTAGTATGGACCAACTACAAGTGGCTCTGTGTGAACCAGCTACAAGTGAATTTATGTGAACCAACTACAAGCGGCTATGTGTGGACCAGCTATAAGCAGCCCTGTATGGACCAGCTATGATGGCCAATGTGGGGAGCGGCTCTATGAGACCCGATAGACCCACTCTAGGTAGTAGATATGTGTAACCCTATAGACCCACGGTATTCATTAAGGATGAGTACCTCAGTAGTCCAAGTTGTTCAGTGTTACAACTAATAGCCTTGCATTCCATACATTGAGTCATACCTGGTGTGAGCTATCTTTGCTTTGTGATCTTTCTGTGTGGTTTTCCTTTCTTGGTTTGGGGACCCTACTGAGTATTTTTTTTATAATGCCCTGACCCTAGAAGACCAGAGTTAGTGCATTATTTTAATATATTGGCCTGATTATAAGGAATCAAATCTCGAAAGACCAATCAGTTTAGCATTTTTGGAAATAGATTACATACATCAAATTCACATTTCAATTTCAAAAATTAAATATAGCATAAAGAGTTCTTTGAGAACACCATTATTCCATTTTAGCTTAACCCAACATATCAATAATAATACACTTCTTGGAAATCTTGGGAAAATAAAACATAAGAAATGGGTGAACTCAGATTCTCAGTAAGGATAAAAACTTCAGCAGAAGATAACAAAAACAACAGGCATGATGAATAACTGAAAACACATGCCTTTATAAACAATAAACATGAACACTTTATGGCAGAAATATGAGCTGAGTAACTAATGCCATAATAAAACATAGTCAGGGGTATTCTACTGGTTGAATAACAACATGAACCATCAATATTATTTTCATAATGAGGTAATGTATAATGCCAGACATTCTGAAATATTTTATTAAGGCATCGGCCAAGATGTCTAAAAATGATTAAGGCCTCAGAAAAACCATATATCAGATTGGGGAAGGCCTCGACTAATTCCACGTCTAATTGTTTCATGAGACATACCGATGAATTGAGGAGTTATAGTAGGATCCACCTGTCACTAACTGTGTCCAATACATTCCTCATATAGAAAGGTTGAAACATAACATAAACATTCGTATTAGAACTAGTATATGAAATGTCAATTCTTTAACCATAAACTATGAATGGTATAAAAATAACACATCCATATTCAAACATATCACAAAACCTAAAATACAATATGGAATATTTGTATCATAATAAATCAACTTCAAACAAGTTTAAAATCCATCAAAGGATGTTGACATAGATGGAAATTATTTGTAAAACTCTTTGAGAGAAATATCTATTTTTAATGAAAACATTTAAAAGTCACAAAATTTAAAAAGGAATAAATTTAAAGACATTTTTTAATCAAAGTATCTCATAGAACTTTTTAACTTTTTAATGGAAATAACATCTTAAAAACAATCATTTCCATAAAAATAATCCCTTAAAAACCATTTAGAAAACATGGAAATTAATGAGAATGATTTAGAAGAATAAATATTTAAAACATTTAAAATTTTGTTTTAATAAAAGAGTACCTTAAAAATAATCCCTTTGAAATCTTTTTTATTAAACATGGACATGGATAATAAATATGACCTAGTAAAATCTTACCCATAAAAAATCTCGAATAATAATGAGATTGAGTAATTAACCCTTACCTTGTACTTTCCTTTGGTTGAGGGTAAATTTAACCTCCTATATAATGACCATAGTATGTAATTAAATTATACCCGAACCATATTTATATTTATTATATCATACATGGTTCATTTATGACTTTATACTGCCCATTTAAAAATTATTTCCATGTTAAATTAACATTTCGGGTAATAATCACTTTTTTTATTATACATGTTTTAACTTGTTATTCTTTATTTTATCATTTAGATCATTATTTTAATACATTAAGAATATAAAACATGATTTATATATCAAATATATTTATAATATAAATATTTATAATTGATATATAAAAGAAATGGAAGGCCCCGTTTATGGAGACGGTAGGTCGTACGTACACATAAGTTCTATTTCCGTTTTCAAATCGTATTTAAGATAATTAAGTGAATAAGGTATGTGTAAGTACATACATACATACATATATATATATATATCTATTAGAATTATTATGTCATATATGAAATACTTATTATTAATATATATTTTTATAATCATCGTTGAATGGTGAACGTGGGAATGAATCTCATCGTGTCGTGGAGACGGTAATCTATACGTACTCACGAGCAACAATATCATTATATTGATGGTGAAATAATATGTAATTGGATGGTAAATAATATATTAAGTATAATTAACATGTTATATTTATTATTTACATTAGTTAAACTCATTATTATACCCATCCAAATAATGAAGTGTTTGAATAACAAACTACACCATGATGTGGAGACGGTAAGCCGTACGTACGCACGTATGGTGAATTTTTCATTTATAGGATGGATAGAATAACATATATGGTTGTAATATATATAATAACATCAAATTATTTAGGAGGTATTGTATTTATTATTTTGGCATGGAAACAACAAAGAAAGAGGAAGTAGAAGATGAAAAGAAATTGAAGGAGGGTGGTGAAATTATTACCTCTTCTTCGGGTGTTTCCTTTTGAGTTGACCAAAGGTCTCTTTAGGTGGGATTTATGATCAATGTAAGGATTCTAGGATTATTTGAGAGAAGTTGAGAGGATATTTGGGTAGGGTTTGGCCGATCCAAATGGCTTTGGAGGTGTGATTTTGAGAAACGGGGAAGTGCCCTTTTATAAGAGGGGTGAGGGTCACTTTAGGAAAAGATTAAAATATAAATTTATTATACAATCATATTCGATTTATAATGGCTCCAAATGAATTTATTTAGAGACTTAGGTGGTTATGGGTCTAAATACTCCCAAACAATAGGTTTTATAAAATTTTAGGTTACCATTTTAACATTATCTTCTAGATTTAACTCTTAGTTAAATAGTTTAACTTTTATTGTGTCTTCTTATATTTTTATATTATATGGTTAATCAACTTAAAATAAAATTCCAAGAGAACACCAAGTGGTTCATTAATTAAATGTATATCATTATAATAGTCCATTGTAGGAATGTTATATTTTTAAGACTATTATATAATTTAATGATATAGTATTTGATTTGAAAACACATTTATGTCAATTTAACAGTATTTGGTATTTTGTTTTTTGTGAAAGGCATAACAACGTGATTAATTCAAAAAAAAATACATCGAATCAACCCTAAACAGTTATATTCACCTAGAAAATTTTAATATGTCATAAAAACTTTGAAATTATATTTCTTTTAATATTTATAATACCATTTATTTGATTCTTTCATTAATAGGGTAATTACTGCATCATCATTCTGTCATAAATAAATTAAATTATTTAATGTATAAAATTTTTAAGTAAAATAATAATATGTAGGAAATATTCTTATCTTTATAATGAATATTTATAGTAGAAATTATCTTATCTAGAAAACTATATTAAAAATGTTTTAGTTAATATACTTTGAATTTAACACTTTTAACTCTTCTTTAAATAAAATAATAATAAATGTCCTAATCTAATCCAATTGGACCAAATAGGATCATATTTTATTCCTAATATTTTTTAGACAAATTAAACTTATCCTATAGAATTAGAACATGTGTTATGGTAATTATAATATCATTTTACCCTTAATTACCCTATTTACTTTTAGCTGCGGTAAAAAAGTCAATAGTTACTATTCACCAAAAATTATTTTCATCTTATTGAACCACATTTTACATACTGATGTCAACCGTGTTTTTTGGATTTTTGAAATTCAACTCACATAAGTGGTAAATTTATGTTTTATTCAAATTTGAAAATGCTCCTAGAATGTTGTTAAAAAATGTTATAAAGTTCAATAAAATTGTATACATCTAATTTTATTATAAAATGACTCCAATTAATAACATTGAACTTATATAGGTATTATATATCTATTTTGACTGAAAATGATTTTAAATAAAATAAATAATTATTTAAATAAAAAGTTGGTTTTAAATAATAACGATGTGTTTTTCACTATTAATCAAAAAATGAATATTGTAAGAAAAATACCCAAAATTTACCCTAATATAATTTTGATATTCTGAATTCAAAAATGAAGTTCATTTTACCAAATTAAAAATATATAATTTTAATTTATTAATTTAAAATAAATTCTTCTTGTCAAAACAAAAAAATGGGTTTTTTAAAAAGTAAAAACTATTAAAATATTGACATGTGTTTATATCAAATTTAAATGTGAAATTATTTATAATGACCTAAATTGTATTAAATGATAAAAATATTATATAATTATATTTAAAAAACATTCATATTCATAATTTAACACAATAAATTATTTTAATTAAAATGTTTTTTTCAATTAAAACATAGTATTTTTCACTATTCATCAAAATATGAAAGTTATCAGAAACGTACAAAAATTGGTCCAAACTAAATTTTTATGTCCCACTTCTGAATAATAAGTTTATTTTGTCAAATTTAATATAATGTTTCAGATATTTCATTTAAAAAAACTCACCATTAGTAGGCGGTAAAATTGCATGTTTTAAAAATACATCTGTTATCTGAAAAATTGAATTTTTTCTTATATTATGTCTAATAAACACATAATATGGGTGTTAATATTATATAGATTATATAATATTAAAAATGAAATTAATACTATTCATAACCTCTTTTTTAACGTATAGTTTGGTAATTTTTGGTGTCTTGGAACTTAGTGTTTCTTGAGCGCAAGCTATTGAATTACTTTAATAAAATAGCATACTATAAAATCATTGGTTGTTACATTCTTCCCTACTTCAATAAATTTCATCCTCAAAATATGAAATTGTTTTTCGAAAATAAAAGGTTAAAAATAGAAAAATATCTCTGTGGAAAACCCTCATCGAATATTGGGTTAATAAAATTTAATCTTAATAAGAGGCAACGGAAATAAAAAAGCCACCACCAAATTATAATCTCAATTAAGAGAACAATGGCCGAAATTAGAAACAAATAATTGGAAAAATGTAAATATTTATTGGGAGTGATTGATTTTATCAATCAAAAACAAGCATAAAATTTAGGGCCACAAAGCCATCAATCTAAGATGATGTAAAATATCATCGGTTCAACAAAACATAAGGTATTAGGATAACAAATTTTTGGTATTAAGATACCTTATATAAAGATTATTTATTAATTTATTAAAAGAATAAGAAGAATATATATATATATATATACATATATACTTGACATGTATACTTTCATCCTTCAACTAATTCCTACCACAAACTCATATTTCACAGCAAAGGATAAAATAATTCAAAAATATTCTATTTATCCTATTTGTATAGGGTTTAAAAAAGTAAATTTATAATTAATCTGCCAGACCATTTAAAAAACTACATTATACAAACCAGTACATCACGTAGGGTAGTGGTAGGTGATTCACCCTTGTCTCCCATTGGTTGTGGGTTTAAGTCTCACGGCCTTGAAAAACGTGACGGGTTGTTGCCCAACCTCCGGGTTGTCCTTTTTTATGACAGTAAAAAAATAATCTCAATAAATGATTTAACCTTAACAATAGTATCCAATGCCACACATAATCAATTCCATCCTTTAGAATTATCCAAAATACTTTTGTCCAAACCAACAATCCAATATTTATAAGGAATGTGAACACAATGAAGATCCTTTTTGTCACGTAATAACATGTGAAAACATTCATCATTTATTCTTTTAATGAACAGTAACACCCTAAATTACCATAAAAATTTATTGATTACATTCATGATCCCTTATTTCTTATATAATACTGGATATACTCTTTCTATACAAAAATGTTGTCAACTCCAATAATGATGGAATATACAAATCATTAATCAATTTCAAGGTAGTCAAGAATATCAAATATAATTTATCCAAACAAATCGTATATTATTCCAAAATCACTACCTCAGTATCATAACCATATTATGGTCTGTCTTTCTATCAACCATATATTTTCCAAAAAAAATAACCCGCTACTGAGTCACTTTTCTTGGTTCCACACAATCTCAAGTCCTTAATGAAATAGTACTGTAGTACACTCCTTATATACTTCATAATTATTATAACTAGTACATAATTGATACAACACTCAGATGATATAATTCTTTAATATCAACATAAGAAAACTAGTCATTACACATTAACTGTGGTGATATCATAACATGATTATTAACCAACAACATCATTTGTTGTATACTCTGATGATTGGGAAATTGATTCGAATTGTGTCCCATATTCTTGCAGATTAAGCGTTGTACATTTGAAACCTTTTTCTTACCCTTGAAATCACGTACTTGGTGTCCTTTTTCTCCACACATATGACAAACTCTCATTCACTTCAAGAATTTTCCAAGGTGATTCTTTCTGCAGTTATCACATATGGGAAAATATTTCTTTCCCCTCTTTCTTTTATCCATCTTTCTCTCTTCCACCATTTTCTTCTCAATCATCCCTTGAAAGCCATATGACTCGGAGAATTATTTACTTATTTTATTAACACATGAAACTATAACATCATATGATAATAATACATGGGAGACTATTTACTTTCTAAATTTTGTCTTAATACCATGAAATATATTATCCTTATTACTCTTCAAATCATGTGTATTACTGGAGTTCTCATTCTATATACTAGGTACCATTTCTAAATAATGGCATACACTAGGTTAGTTTAGAAATCGCAATGCATAATTCCAAACTTGTAAAATACCTAATGTAAATTGAAATGATTATTCATATAATCTATAATCATAAAATGTTTTCTTTAAGGAAGTATATACTCTTAAATCCTTCATAATGGATTGTATTGAAAAGTGAATTATCCTAAGTATATCCCTCGGGAGTGTCGTTACCAAGAGTGCAGCAAGGCCTGTTGTTGTGTACCAAGATGCACTGGGTCAACCAAGAAACTCTTTATTGGATTTTTCACTCCATGGTGCATCTAATCTAGAGCCACCTCTACCTGCTTGTATCCAGAAAGGGATGTATTTCTTTTAAAATAAACAAAATCTCTACATTACCAAAATTATAGGAATTTATTCTATACAAATCCTTAAAGTGTATCTTAGGGCAATGTTCTCTAATTAGATTTTATCTAAATCCAAATCTAGTGTTGTTGCTAAAATTCCTCTGATGCCAACTGTAACTCCCCCACCACAGAATCCCAGAGTCATGGACTTATTTTAATACATTGGTATGATTACAAGGAATCAACTCTTGAAATACCGATCAATTTAGTAGTCTTGGAAATAGATTACATACATCGACTTAAGATTACAATTTCAAACATAATATACAGCATAGATAGTTCTTTGAGAATTCCATTATTCCCTTTTAACCTAACCCTACATATAAATCATAATACACTTCTTTGAAATCTTGGGAAGATTAAATATAAGAAAGGGGTGAGCTTAGATGCTCAGTAAGGGTAAACAATTTAGTAGAAGACAACATAAATAATAAGGAAGGTGAATAATTGAAAACACATTCCGTTACAAACAATAAACATGAACACTTTATGGAAGAAAAATTATTCTAGTAAATAAGCCATAATAAAACATTGTCATGGGTATTCTACTAGTCAAATAACCACATGAACCATCAATATTATTTTCATAATGAGGTAATGTATTATGTTGGACATTCTAAAACAATTTTCAAGGCCTTGGCCAAGAGGTCTAAAAATCATTAATGTCTTGATCAAAACCATAAATCAAATTGAGAAGGGCATCATCCAATTACACATCTAATTGTCAAATTATACCTACCGATGCATCGAGAATCTATATTAGGCTCCACCCATCACTAACCATGTCTAATACATTCCTCATATGAAAAGGTTGAAGCATAACATAAACATTCGTATTAGAACTAGCATACGAAATTCCAATACATTAACCATAAACTATGAATGGTATAAAAATAACACATATATAGTCAAACATATCTCAAAACCTTCAATATAATATGGAATATTTTATCATAATAAATCAACTTCAACCAAGTTTAAAATCCATCAAAGGGTGTTGACATAGATGGAAATGATTTGTAAAACTCTTTTAGAGAAATATCCTTTTTTTCATGAAAACATTTGAATGTCCCACAATTTAAAAATTCATTTTAAAAAATTCAATCAAAGTTTCTCATATAACATTGTAAATTTTTAATGTAATTAACATTTAAAAAACATTCATATCCATATAAATAAATCCTTAAAATTTATTTTGAAAACATGGACATTAATGAGAATGATTTAGAAGAATAAATATTTAAAACATTTAAAATGATATTTTAATAAAATACTACCTTAAAAAGAATCTATTTGAAAAATCTTTAATGAAACATGTATAGGGATAATAAATATGTCCCATTAAAAACTTCCCAATAATCAATCTCGAATGATAATTAGATTGAGGAATTAACACTGACCTTGCACTTTCTTTTGGTCGAGGGTACGTTAAACCTCCTGTATAATAACCATAGTATATTTTTAAATTAAACCATAACCATATTCATATTATCAATATCATATATGATTCATTTATGACTTTATATTACCCATTTAATAGTGATTTTCATGTTAAATTAACATTTTGGGTAATAATCTCTTTCTTTATCTTGCATTTTTTAACTTGTTATTCTTGATCGTATAATTTAGATCATGATTTAAATACTTCTAGAATATAAAACATGATATATATATCAAATATATTTAGAATATAAATATTTATAATAGATAGATAAATTAAATGTAAGCCACTGTCTATGGAGACGATAGGCCGTAGGTACGCAAAAATGTTGTTTCGGTTTTCATATCATATTAAACGCAAGTAAGTGAATAATATGTATGTAAGTACATAGATAAATAAATATATATATATATATATATCTAGTATAATTATTATGTCATATATTACATACTTATTAGTAATATATGTCTTTATAATCATCATGGAATGGTGAACGTGGGAATGAATCTCATCGCGTCGTGGAAATGGTAATCCGTAAGTACGCACAAGTGACAATATCAATATATTGATGGTGAAATCATATGTAATTTTATAATATATCATATATAAAGAATCATTAACATGTTATATTTATTTTTTACAACTGTTATACTCATTATTATACCCATCCAAATAATGAAGTGTTTGAATAACAAACTATACCACGACGTGGAGATGGTAAGCCATCCGTACGCATGTATGGAGACTTTTTCAGTTATAGGATGGATAGAATAAAGAATATGGTTGTACCATATCTATAATAACATAACAATATGTAAGAGTTACTGGATTTATTTTTTTGTATGGAAACAACAAAGAAAGAAGAAGTGGAAGAAGAAAAGAACTTGAAAGAGGGTGCTCAAATTATTACTTATTCTTCAGGTGTTTCCTTTTTATTTGAAAAAAGGGCTACTTAGGTTTTATTTTTGATCAATTTAAGGGCTCTAGGATGAGTTGAGGGATGTTTGGAGGATATTTGGGCAGGTTTTGGCCGAGACAAATGGATTTGGAGGTGTGATTTTTAGAGAAATGGGAGAGCCCTTTTATAGGAGGGGTGAGGGTCACTTTAGGAAAAGATTAAAATATTAATTTATTATACAATCATATTCAGTTTATAATGGCTCCAAATGATTTTATTTCTAGACTTCAGTGGTTATGGGTCTAAATTCTCTTAAAAAATAGGTTTTAGACAAGTTTTGGTTACCATTTAAACATTATATTTTAGATTTAACTCTTAGTTAAATAGTTTAACTTTTACCGTGACTTCATGTATTTTTTTATTATATGGTTAATAAACATACAATAAAATGCGAAGAGAACCCCAAGTGGTTCATTAATGAAATATATATTATAATAAGATTCCTTTGACCAAACTTATATTTTGAGGACTATTATATAATTTAATGATATAGTATTTGTTTTAAAAACTCATTTATGTCAATTTTGACACAATTTGGTATTTTTTTTGTGAAAGTCATAACAGCATGATTACGTCAAAAAAATACATTGAATCAGCCTTAACATATCATATTCACCTATAAAATTCATGATGTCATAAAAACTTTGATGTATATTTTTTATAATATTTATAATACCATTTATTTGGTTCTTTTATTAATAAGGTAATTATTGCATCATCATTGTGTTATAAATAAATTAAATTATTTAATGTCTAAAAATTATAAATAAACAACCATTATATATAAAATCTGATTATCCTTCCAATGAATATTTATAGTTGAATTTATCTAATGTAGAGCGCAATATTAAAAATGGTTTAGTTAATAAACATTGAATATAACACTTTTAACTCTTCTTTAAATAAAATATTAATAAATGTCCTAATCTAATCCAAGTGGACCAAAGAGGATAATATTTTATTCCTAATATTGTTTTTAGTCTAATTACACTTATCCAATATAATTAGAACATGTGTTTGGATAATTATAATATCATTTTTACCCTTAATCACCCTATTTACTTTTAACCATTGTAAAAAAAAGTCAAAAGTTACTATTTCAAAAAAAAATATTATTATCATATTGAACCACATTTTACATACTGATGTCAACTATATCTCTCAGATCTTTAAAATTCAACTCACAT
Source organism: Viscum album (assembly GCA_963277665.1). Lineage (NCBI taxonomy): Eukaryota > Viridiplantae > Streptophyta > Magnoliopsida > Santalales > Viscaceae > Viscum > Viscum album. Next base: position 1,015,873,532 of record OY728153.1, on the reverse strand, counting down.
AAGCAGTAAAATTGTGTTTTATGCAAAGTTGCAAATACTTCTAGAAGGTGGGTAAAACCGTTAAAAGGTTCAATAAAATTTTACAAATCTAATTTTACTATAAAATTATTCCAATGAATTAAATTGAACATATAGATTTATTATAAATCTATTTTGAAATAAAGTAAATTTAAATAATATAAATATTTATTTAAATAAATAGTCAGTTTTAAATAATAATGTAGTGTTTTCTACTATTCATCAAAAATTGAATGTTTTCAGAAAAATAAAAAAAATTTACCCAAAGCTAATTTTGATATTCTGAATTCAAATATGAAGTCCATTTTACCAAATTCAAAATATATAAGTTGCATTTTTTAATTTAAAATTAATTCTCGTTGTCAAAACCAAAAAGCAGGTCTTTAAAAATTAAAAAACTATCAAAAGATTGACATGTGTTTATGTCAAATTTAAATGTGAAGTTTATTATAATAACCTAAATTATATTAAATGATAAAATTTTAATCTAATTATACTTCAAATACATTCTAATTATTAATTTAACACTATAAATTATTTCTATTAAAAAATTTGTTTTCAATTAAAATATAGTATTTTTCAGTACTCATCCAAATATGAAAGTTATCAAAAAAGTACTAGAAATGTTTCCAAACTAAATTTTTATGTCTGTATTATAAATAAGATGTTTATTTTTTCAAATTTAATAGAAAATTTTTAGATATTTCATATAAAAAAATTCACAATTAGTAGGCGGTAAAATTATAGTTTTGAAAGATACTTCCTTTATCTGTAAAATTGTATTTGTTCTTATATTATGTATAATAAACAAATAATATGGGTGTTAAGATTATATAGAGTATATAATATTCAAAATTCAGTTAATAATATTCATAATCGCTTTTTGAATGTCTAGTTTGATAAGTTATGGTGTGTTCGAACTCGGTGTCGCGTGTATCACATGCTATTGCGTTAAGTTAATGAGATAGCGTACTATAAAATCTTGGGGTGTTGGATTCTCCCTTCCTTAAATAGATTGTGTCCTCAAAATTTGAAATTGTTCTTAGAAAATAAAATGTTAAAAATTGAAAAATACATTTTTGGAGAACCCACATCAGAAATTGGGTTAAAAAAATCAGTCTTGATAAGAGGGAAAGGGAATAAAAAAGTCACCACCAAATTATGATCTCGATTAATAGAACATTGGTGTAAATTAGAGACATATAATTAGAGGAAAACGTAAATATTTATAGGGAGTGATTGAGGCCATCAATCACAAAAAAGTGTAAAACTAAGGTCCTTAAATCCATCAATCTAAGATGATGTAAAATATCATCGGTTCAACAAAACATAAGGTTTTAGGATAACACATTTTTGGTTTTAAGATCCCTTCCCTAAAGTTTAAGAATTAATTTATTCAGAGAATAATATATATATATACCTGAAGAGTAGAGTTTCATCCTTTAACTAATTCCTACCACAAAATCATCATTCACACCAAAGGATAATAGAATTCATAAATATGTTATTTATTCTGATTGTATAGGGTTCAAAAAAATGAATTTATAATTAATCTGTTAGAACATTAAAAAAACTACATTATAAAAACTAGGAAATAATGTAGACTGATGGTAGGGGATTCACCCTTTTCGCCCTTCGGTTGCGGGTTCAAGTCTCATGGCCTTGCCGGACCCGACGGTTTATTGCCCAACCTCCGGGTTGTCCTTTTTATGACAATCCAAAAATAATCTCAAGAAATGATTTAACCTTAAAAATAGTATCCAATGTCAAACATAATCGATTCCAAACTTTATAATTATCCAAACTAATTTTTTCCAAACTCAAAGTCCAAAATTTTTAAGGATGGTAAACACAATGAAGATCCTTTCTGTCATGATATAACATGTGAAAACCTTCATCGCCTATTCTTTTAAAACACTGTAACACCCTGAATTACCATAAAACCTCATTGATTACATTCATGCTCCCTTATTCCTCATATAACATTGGATATACTCCTTCTATCCAAAAATTTTGTAAACTCCAACAATGATGGAATATAAAAATAATTAATCAGTTTCAAGGTAGTCAATAATATCCAATATAATTTATCTAAATAAATCATATATTATTCCAAAATCACTACCTCAATATCAGAACCATATTATGGTTTATCAATCTCTCAACCATATATTTTCCAAAAAAATTACCCTCTACTGAGTCACATTACTTGGTTTCACACAATCTCAAGTCCTTAATGAAATAGTTCTGCAATACACTCCTAATATACTCTATAATTATTATAACCAATACATCTTTGATATAACACGAAAATGACATAATTATTTAATATCAACTTAAGATAACTAGTCATTACTCTTCATCTATGGTAATATCATAACATGATTATTATCCAAAAACATCATTTGTGGTATACTCTGATGATTTGGACATTGACTTGTGTAGTGTCCCAACACCTTGCAGATGAAGCATTGTACATTTGAAACCATTTTCTTACCCTTGAAATCATGTACTTTGTTTCCTTCTTCTCCACACGTATGAAAAACTCTAATTTACTTCAAGAATTTTCCAAGTTGATTCATTCCGTAGTTTCACATATGGTAAAATCCTTCTTTCCCCTCTTTCTGTTATCCATCTTTCTCACTTCCATCCTTTTCTTCTTTGGCTTCCCTTTAAAGCCATAGGACTCAGATAATTATTTACTTATCTTATTAACGCATAATACTATTTCATCATATGATGATGATAAATGGGAGACTATTTAATTTCTAAATGTTGTCTTAATACCATGAAATATATGATCCTTCTTACTCTTTGGATCATGCGTATTGTTGGAGTTCTCATTCCATCTTCTGGGGAACAATGGAATACACTAGGTTAGTTTAGAAATCGAAATTCATAATTCCAAAATGGTAAAATACCTAACTTAAATTGAAAATATTATTCATACAATCTATAATCATAAAATATTTTCTTTGAGGAAGTATTTACTCCTAAATCCTCCATAATGGGTTGTAATGAGAATGTGAATTATCCTAAGAATATCCCTCAGGAGTGTCATAACCAAGAGTGTAGCAATGCCTGTTGTTGTTTACCAAGATACCCCGGGTCAAGCCAAGAACTCCTTGTCGGAGTTTTCACACCTAGGTATATCTGTGTCAAAGCCACCTCTACTTACTCATATCCAGACAGGAATGTATTGGTTGGAAGATACACAAAATCTATACATTACCAAAATTATAGGAAGTTCATATATACTAATCCTCAATGTCTATTATAGGGCAATGTTCTCTAATCAGATTTTTTATAAATCTATTTCCAAGGTTGTTGCTAAACTTCCTCTGATACCAACTGTAACACCCCGACCCCATAAGCCTAGAGTTGGTGCATTGTTTTAATACATTTTCATGATTATAAGTAATCATGTCTTGAAAGACTGATCAGATTAGAAGTCTTCGAAATAGATTACATACATCAACTTCACATTACAATTTTCTACATAAAATATAACAAAGATAGTTCTTTGAGAACGCCATTATTCCCTTTTATCTTAACCCTGCATATCAATCATAATACACTTTTTCGGAAATCCTAAGAAAATTAAAAAAAAGAAAGGGGTGTGCTCAGATGCTCAATAAGGACAAACAATTTATCATAAGATAACATAAATAATAGGCATGGTGAATAATTGAAAACACATGACTTTACAAACAATAAACATGAACACTTTATGGAAGAAATATGAGAAGAGTAAATAATTTCATAATAAAACATATCCATTGGTATTCTACTAGTCTAATAACAGCATGAACCATAAATATTATTTTTATAATGAGGGAATGTATAATGCCATAAATTCTAAAACATTTTGTGAAGGCCTCAGCCAAGACATCTAAAAATGATTAAGGCATCGTCCAAGAACATATATCAAATATGGAATGTCCTTGGTCAATTCCACATCTAATTGTCACATGAGACCTACCGATGCATCGAGGACCTATAGCAGGCTCCAACCGTCACTGACTATGTCCAATACATTTCTCATATGAAAAGGTTGAAACATAACATAAACATTCGTATTAGAAATAGCATACTAAATGTAAATACATTAACCATAAACTATGAATGGTATAAAAATAACACATCCATAGTCAAATATATCACAAAATAATTAATACAATATGGATGATTTGTATCATAATAAATGTAGAGACCCTAAGCTTGAAATAAATGGAAATTACATTACTTTTGCGGAATACTTAATACATAAGAAAAACAAACACACAAGGACCGTAATAGTTTAGTGTCTTTGGAAACTCGGAATAAAATCCTCTAATCGTGGTGAATGATCTTCAACATCTCCCAATAAAGATCTTCCATTTTTTTCTTACCTAAAACCTTTCTTTATATCCTGGGGAAAAGAAAACATAATAGAGTGATCTCAAATGCTCAGTAAGGTTAAACAAAAGAAATATCAATCACATCATATTCATAAGAACATATCTTTTGGAAATCTTAACCTGCAAAAGAGATCATGATTTCATAACATGGGATAAATCATAGTAGTGAAATATAATCCCAATAATCATAACATAAAACATGAAACTTTGTGTCATTCACACATAATCATAGAGAATCATTTCTTATTAGTCAAGACTCATTTTCAAGACTATCTTAGTGGACAAAGTCCCTTTCTGAACCGAGTTCACTCCTCGTTTCAGTCCTGTTTCACTGATCCGGTATAAGCTACCATTCCAGACATGTCTATCTCATGAGATATAAAATCTTTACCCAATGCATTGGAGGGAGATATAGGTCCCACCCATCTCATAATGATACCATGCTAATGTGTGCCACAAAATATTAAATTGTACATCATTGCATAACCCATGTAATAAAAATGGGATTCTTAAACAACATGACATCATAAAATAATTCATATAAGATAAATGAATTCATAAAAATAATTCCATCACAACATTATCAAATCAATGTAATAATAGGGATAGAAACAGAACCCTTTATTATCTTAGATGGAAAATAATTTTGATAAAACACTTGAACTCCATTCTTGAGGAAAATATCATTTCTACATTAAAAACACTTTTCCTTTCTTAACATGTCATAATATTCTAAACTAAAAGAAGTTGATTAAAAATAAACTTGAAAACTTGTAAAGTAATCTTCTTGGAAATAATGTTTTAAAAATCCATTCATGCCGTATAAGTTAAAAAAACATTCTTCTCATACTTTTGTCGGAAAAGTTAAAAAGCACCTCGACAAAAGATTCCTTTCATATCTTTTACAAAAAACTCATTGAAGTTTAAAATTGGATATAAACTATTGTAGAAGGATATAAATATTACATATTGAGGAAACATGGATGTGGATGATAAAATACACCCCAGTAAATACCAAAGTATAAACAATATCAGATAAAAATGAGATTGTGATATTTCCCTTACCATAGGTCTGATTTGCTTCGTAAGTGTCTGAACCTCCTGTATAATGGTTTAAATAAAGTCATTGATTTATTCCAGAATCATACTCATTGTTATGATATCATATATAGTTCACTTATGACTTTATATTACCCGTTCTTTTGTAAATTCCATGTCAAATAGCGTTTGGGGTAAAATTGTTTCATTTGTCGTCCGTGTTTTGACTTGTAATTATTCATATGATTACATAGATCATGATTAATAAATTCCAGAATATAAAACATGATTTATATATAATATATATTCATAATATACATATATACAATAAATCAGTAAATGGAAAGAAATACACTGTTCATTGAGACGGTAGGCCGTACGTACGCATGAACGCTGTTTTCGTTTCCTTATTGAGTTGAATGGAATTAAGTAGATGACATACATATATATATACATAAATCTAGTATAATTATTATTTCATATATTTCATGATTACTTATTATATGTACTTTATAATCCTTCATAAATGGTTAAAGTGGAGAATGAATCTCATCGCGTCGTGGAGACGGTAGTCCATACATACGCACGAGCGATGATATCGTTCTCATGATCATGGGACTGTATTGGAGTGTATGTATAATATTTAAGAATCACTATCACTTCAAAATAATCATATATAGTTATTATTTACACCCTTATACCCATCCAAGTAAGGTGGTGGTGGAAAATAGATTTCACCACGGCGTGGAGACGGTATTCCGTACGTACGCACGCGCGGTGATTTCGTTTTTCGTAGGATGGATAGATGGTGAAATAGGGTTGTTTCATACTTATAATAACATATCAGTATATGAGTAATACTGATGTTATTACTTAATAATGAAACAACCTAAGAAGAAGAAGTGGAAGAAGAAATAAAGTTGAAAGAATCGGTAACAGAAATTACCTCTTCTTTGAAGCGCCTCTTTGAGATCTCCCTTTAGGGCACTAAAATTGGTCTTTGAGGAAGACCATAACCTCTAGGATATTTCTAGGGAAGTTGAGAAGAGAATTTGGCAGGGTTTGGCTGAGAATGAAGGCTCACATTTGTGTGAGGAAGAGAGGGAGGAGGTGCCCTTTTATAAGGGAGGAGAGGGGTAACTTTGGAATAACTAAAACTATTATTTTATTATAAAGTCAAATTCGGTTTTAAATAGCTCCAAATTGATTGATTTCAAAGATAAGGTGGGTATGGGTCGAAATCCTCTCATCCAATAGAATTTAGACAAGTTTAGGTTCCTATTTTAAACTTATCATTTAGACTTAACATTAAGTTAAATAGTTTTACTTTTACCGTGTCTTCTTGTGTTCTTATACTATAAGGTTAATAAACTTACTATAACAAGACAAAAGAAACCCAAGTTGTTTATTATTAATATATATAACCTTATCTAAGTCATTTGGCCGAACCTTATATTTTTCAGAATAAAATAATAATTAATAATATAATATTTTTTTTAAAAACTATTTTATGTCAATTTTGACACTATTTAGTAATTGATTTTTGGGAAAATCATAACATAATGATTAGTTCTAAAAAAGTTAATTACATCAATAATAACATGTCATATTAACCTAAAAATTAGTGTAATTCATTAAAAGTCTCAAATTATATTTATTTGGGTATTTATAATATCAATTATTATAATTTTTCAATATTATGGTAATTACTGCATCATCATTGTGTCATAAATAAATTAATTTATTTAATGTCTAAAAATTATAAATAAAGTATCATGATGTAGGAAATTTTATTAGATTCCTAATGAATATTTACAATCGAATTTATATTATGTATAACCCTATATTAAAAATGTTTTAGTAAATAAACTTTTATTTTAACTCTTTTAACTCTTCTTTGAATTAAATAATAATAAATGTCCTAATCTAATCCAAGTGGGCCTAAATGGTCATATGTTATTCCTAAGGTTGTTTTTGGTCTAATTACACTTATCCAATAGAATTAGGACATGATTTAGGGTAATAATAATATCATTTTTACCCTTAATTACCCCATTTACTTTTAACCGTGGTAAAAAAAAGTAAAAAGTTATTATTCACCAAAAATTATTTTCATCTCATTGAACCACATTTTAGTCCTTGATATTAACCGTGTCTCTCGGATTTTTGAAATTCCACTCACATAAGCGGTAAAATTATGGTTTATAAAAAATTCAGTTTTTTAACTACCACTTGGTGGTTTCACTATTCATCAAAAAATGAAAGTTTCCAGAAAAATACCAAAATTTAGGCCTAAGCTATATTTGATATTAAGAATTCAAAAATGATGTCTATTTTAAAAAATTCAGAACATATCAGTTTCATTAATTAATTTAAAAATTATTTCCCGTCGTCCAATCAAATAGCGTGTTTTTAAGAGATAATAACTATCAAAAGATTGACACTTGTTTATAACTGGTTTAAATGTGAAATTACATCCAATGACCAAAATTTTATTAAACTGTAAAAATATATTCTAAATATACTTTAAAACCACGAAAATTAATAATTTATCACTATTAATTATTTCTATTAAAAAAGTTCTTTTAATTAAAATTTAGTAATTTTCACTATTCATCAGAATATGAAAGTTATCCGAAAATAAACAAAATTTTACCCTAAGATAATTTCGATATTCCAAATCCAAAAATGAAGTCCATTTTGAAAAATAAAATTTACAAAATTTCAAAAAGTGGTTATTACTATTCATAACGGCTAGTTTTAATAATATTTTAATAGCATCTCATTGTTTAGTGAAACTCGGTATTGCGTACTACACACGCTATCGAGGAAAGTCGTGATTGCATGTAATGCAAGGAAATTCAAGGATGTGTGTTGTGAAAGCTCCTTTTGGTGTAGCGTACAACACAAGACATTAATGAAAAGAATATTTTTCATAAAATCTCAGGGTGTTACATTCTACCCCCCTTAAAATGAATTTCTCCCTCGAAATTCGTCGGGGTTATAAATGGTTTTCTACCTGAAAGTTTATTTAATCGAAACCCACATCATAAAAAGGAATACCAAAACCATTCTTTAAAAACAAAAGTATGAAACGTAATGGTTACCCAAATAAACTAATCAATGGGTTTCCACATAGGATAAAATATGGATATGGAAGAGAAATTTAACCATCATGTTCTGATGGAGAGTGGTAGAGAACATGGCTATGGAAAAGCCAGCAATCACAAAGACATAAATTTGTGACGATCTAAGGTACCATCTAATTCATCAGAAATAGGAGCACTAGGACAACATTTTTGGTTTTCAAGATGTTTTCCCTAAAGTTGATGAAATTGGAATTAGAAGAAATACTTTCTTGATTTTGGTACTGTGTCACTGTTGGTCATTCTTTGGATAATTTCCACTTCATCTCTTAAATAAATGAAGTTGGATTTGTCATTCATGAAGTGTTAGCAGATCATGTGATAGAATGATGGGTCATTCCATCTGTCTCAAACAAAAGGTTACAAAAGTTATCAAAAATAAATAAGACCATCTATGGTGAAGTTAATCGTATACGATTCCAAAAATGAAATATACTTCAAATTTCATACCGCGTAATAAAATAAAACTAGTTTCTACTAACCAGGGACTTCCTGTAGGCCAGTGGTAGGAGATAAAGGCCAGTCGCAATTCGGTTGTGGGTTTGATTCCTACAGCCTTGTCCGACGCGATGGGATGTCTCCCGTCCTACAGGTTTTCCTTTTTCTAAACTACATTACTATAACATCCCATCAATAATATCGAAAAAACTTTTATCCTTATACAATACTAACTTATGTCCAACATAGTCCATTCCAATCTTTAGGCTTATCCATAATACTGTTGTCTAATCTCATATTATAGTGAAAACGATTACCAAAGAGTTCATATAACAAGCATGTTAATACCATCGTTGATCCCCGTATATCATGAGATATGTCTTGTTGGTCAATTCTAATCATTTGAAGGCCTTAATCATGTATTCTCTTGAAAAATTAATACCCATTGAACCTTAGTGAAAACATTAATGCAGTTAAAAGTTAAGAATTTCCATATACCAAAATCCTCAAAATTCTATATACTCAAACCATGATATCACTTAGTCCTTATATCAATCATGAGCTCATGAATACTGTCAAATATGTCATTTTATCGTTTTCCCTTCATTATGCGCATATCAGCTTTTTCCAAAAATATCTCAATCACTTTCCATGGTTATCGGTATAAAAATATTGAAGACCACAATAGACCAATACATAAATATTCCAATACTCAACATTATTTTGAAATCCCATTACATAAACACTTACTCATTCCACCACATCGTTGTCATATTCAAAATCACCAATGGTGATCACATGTGACTTCCCTTTGTCCTTTTCCTTAAGTGCTTGCTCATTTTGATCATCACTAACCATTGGATTAGGGCATTTATTGGCATAATGTCCCATCTCCTTGCACTTGAAACATTGAAGTGTAGTAGGTTCATTCTGTGTATCCCTTCCTTTGTTTACATCATTAGACATCTTCTTCCCATCATTGCGGCATTCAAACACCCGATGACCTTCCTTTCCACATTTGAAACATTTACTTGTCCCTTTAAGACAATCTTCACCATGCTTCTTTCCACACATTGAGTATAAGGAAACATTCATCTTCTTTTCACCATTATTATGAGATTTCTCCTTGAACTCCATCTTTCGTTTCTTGTCAAAACTACTAGATGGATAAGTAACACCAACTTCCATTTCTAACTTGATAGCACAACGCACAGTTTATTCATAGCTACTGAAGTCTCTTATAGATAATGCCCTTAGAAGATTTGGTTTTAAGCCACTGAAGAATCGATCAACTTTACTTTCAGGTTGGATGATAAAGCCAGATGCACACCTTGCAAGCCTTCTAAAATTTGCTTCGTATACACCAACAGATTCATCATCCTTTTGCTTTAGTTCAAGAAACTCCTTCTCCATCTTTGTTCTAAGAATACGAGGGAAGTACTTATTGAAAAATACGTTCTTGAACTTTTCCCATTCCATGGACTCAATTTCATCTCTTTTCCTCGTATTCTTGATAAGATTCCACCATTGATCAGCTTCACCTTCCAAACGATATACTGCTAAGATGACTTTATCATGTTCATAACATTGAAGAACTGAAAATATCTTTTCAGTGGTACTGATCCATTGTTCAGCAACAAGTGGATCAGAAGACCCACTGAAAGAAGGTGGACGTTGCCTCATAAAGGACTCAATAGAATATTGTTCCCTTCTCTGCTCATTTGCAAGTCCAGAATGATTCATAGCTTGTGTAAGTATAGAAATAAGATTTTTCACTCTATATCCCATAACATTTGTTTGTTTAGGAGGACAATCATTGAATTGTACATTGCATTGATCAACATGGTTCCTTCGGGTTCCAGCCATCATCTAAAACCCAAAAAGAATAGTGTGAGAGGTAAAAATCATGCTAGGGAAAACAACATAATAAAGGGGGAGTACCTTCAATATCTAACATCTTATGTTTAATTATATAATCGTTAGCGTAATTATAGAACTATAACCTATATGTACACTTAACCTTAGGGACATCCCTAGACATACCTTAGAAATATCTCTAGGGATCTCACTAAAGTTCTCGCATCCTAATTTCCAATGGTTGATTAAACCTTTCCTCTGATACCAGCTGTAGAGACCCTAAGCTTGAAATACATGGACATTACATTACTTTTTCAGAATACTTAATACATAAGAAAAACAAACACACAAGGACCGTAATAGTTTAGTGCCTTTGGAAACTCTGAATAAAATCCTCTAATCATGGTGAATGATCTTCAATATCTCCCAATAAAAATCTTCACTTTTTTTTCTTACCTAAAACCTTTCTTTATATCCTGGGGAAAAGAATACATAAAAGAGTGATCTCAAATGCTCATTAAGGGTAAATAATAGAAATATCAATCACATCATATTCATAAGAACATATCTTTTGGAAATCTTAACCTGCAAAAGAGATCATGATTTCATAACATGGGATAAATCATAGTAGTGAAATGTAATCCCAATAATCAAAACATAAAACATGAAACTTTTTGTAATATACATATAATCATAGAGAATCATTTCTTATTAGTCAAGACTCATTGCCAAGACTATCTTAGTGGACAAAGTTCCTTTCTGAACCGAGTTCACTCCTCGTTTCAGTCCTGTTTCACTGAATCGGTATAACCTACCATTCAGCCATGTCTATCTCATGAGATATAAAATCATTACCCAATGCATTGGAGGGATATATAGGCCCCACCCATCTCATAATGATACCATTATTATGTGTGCAACAAAATCTTAAATCATACATCATTGCATAACCCATGTAATAAAAATGGGATTCTTAAACAACATGACATCAAAAAAAAATTCATATAAGATAAAGGAATTCATAAAAATAATTCCATCACAACATTATCAAATCAATGTAATAATAGGGATAGAAACATAACCCTTTATTATCTTAGTTGGAAATTAATTTTTATAAAACACTTGAACTCCATTCTTGAAGAAAATATCCTTTCTACTTCAAAAACAATTTTCCTTTCTTAACATGTCATAAAATTCTAAACTAAAAGAAGTTGATTAAAAATTAACTTGAAAACTTGTAATGGAAGCTTCTTGTAAATAATGTTTTAAAAATCCATTCATGCCGTATAAGTTAAAAAACATTCTTCTCGTACTTTTGTCTGAAAAGTTAAAAAGCACCTCGACAAAAGATTCCTTTCATATGATTTACTAAAAACTCATTGAAGGGTAAAATTGGATATAAACTATTGTATAAGGAAATAAATATTACATATTGAGGAAACATGGATTTGGATGATAAAATACACCCCAGTAAATACCAATGTATAAACAATCTCGGATAAAAATGAGATTGTGATATTTCCCTTACCTTGGGTCCTATTTGCTTCGTTAGTGTCCAAACCTCCTGTATAATGGTTTAAATAATGTCATTGACTTATTCCAGAATCATACTCATTGTTATGATATCATATATGGTTCACTTATGACTTTATATTACCCGTTCTTTTGTAAATTCCATGTCAAAGAGCGTTTTGGGTAAAATTGTTTCATTTGTCGTCCGTGTTTTGACTTGTAATTATTCATATGATTACTTAGATCATGATTACTTAATTCCAGAATATAAAACATGATTTATATATAATATATATTCAGAATATACATATATATAATAAATCAGTAAATGGAAATAAATACACCGTTCATGGAGACGGTAGGTCGTACGTACGCATGAACGCTGTTTTCGTTTCCTTATTGAGTTGAATGGAATTAAGTAGATGACATACATATATATAAACATAAATCCAGTATCAGTATTATGTCATATATTTCATTAATACTTATTATATGAACTTTATAATCATTCATGAATGGTTAAAGTTGAGAATGAATCCTATCACGTCGTGGAGACGGTAGTCCGTACGTACGCACAAGCGATGATATCATTCTCATGATCATCAGACTGTATTGGAGTGTATGTATACTATTTCAGAATCACTATAACTTTAAAATAATCATATATAGTTATTATTTACACCATTATACCCATCCAAGTAAGGTGGTGGTGGAAAATAGAATTCACCACAGCGTGGAGACGGTATTCCGTACGTATGCACGCGCGGTGATTTCATTTTCCATAGGATGGATATATGGTGAAATAGGGTTTTTTAATACTTATAATAACATATCAGTATATGAGTGATACTTATGTTATTACTTCATAATGAAAAAACCTAAGAAGAAGAAGTGGAAGAAGAAATAAAGTTGAAAGAATCGGTAACAGAAATTACCTCTTCTTTGAAGCGCCTTTTTGAGATATCCCTTTAGGGTACTAAAATTTGTCTTCGAGGAAGACCATAACCTCTAGGATATTTCTAGGGAAGTGGATAAGAGAATTTGGCAGGGGTTGGCCGAACTTGAAGGTTCAAAGTTGTTTGAGGAAGAGAGGGAGGAGGTGCCCTTTTATAAGGGAGGAGAGGGGTAACTTTGGAATAACTAAAACTATTATTTTATTATAAAGTCAAATTCGGTTTTAAATATCTCCAAATTGATTTATTTCTAAGATAAGGTGTGGATGGGTCGAAATCCTCTCATCCAATATAATTTAGACATGTTTAGGTTCCTATTTTAACCTTATCATTTAGATTTAACATTAAGTTAAATAATTTAACTTTTACCGTGTCTTCTTGTGTTCTTATACTATAAGGTTAATAAACTTACTATAACAAGCCAAAATAACCCCAAGTTGTTTATTATTAATATATATAACCTTATATAAGTCATTTGGCCGAACCATATATTTTTAGGAATAAAATAATAATTAATAATATAATTTTTTTTAAAAAACTATTTTATGTCAATTTTGACACTATTTATTAATTGATTTTTGGGAAAATCATAACAGAATGATTAGTTCGAAAAAATTTAATTAAATCAATACTAACATGCCATATTAACCTAGAAAATTAGTGTAATTCATAAAAAGTCTCAAATTATAATTATTTTGGTATTTATAATATCAATTATTATAATTTTTCACTATTATGGTAATCACTGCATCATCATTGTGTCATAAATAAATTAATTTATTTAATGTCAAAAAATTATAAATACAATATCATTATTTATTAAATCTTATTAGCTTCCTAATGAATATTTACAATCGAATTTATCTTATTTATAACCCTATATTAAAAATGTTTTAGTAAATAAACTTTGATTTTAACCCTTTTAACTCTTCTTTGAATTATATAATAATAAATGTCCTAATCTAATCCATGTGAGTCTAAATGGTCATCATTTATTCTTAAGCTTGTTTTTGGTCGAATTAAATTTATCCAATAGAATTAGGACATGTGTTATGGTAATAATAATATCATTTTTACCCTTAATTACCCCATTTACTTTTAAATGTGGTAAAAAAAAGTAAAAAGTTACTATTCACCAAAAATTATTTTAATCTCATTGAACCACATTTTAGTCCTTGATATTAACTGTGTCTCTCGGATTTTGGAAATTCCACTCACAGAAGCGGTAAAATTAAGTTTTATGAAAAATTCAGTTTTTTAACTACCACTTTGTGGTTTCACTATTCATCAAAAAATGAAAGTTTCCAAAAAAATACAAAAAATTAGGCCTAAGGTATATTTGATATTAAGAATTAAAAAATGATGTCTATTTTACCAAATTCAGAACATATCAGTTGCATTAATTAATTTAAAATTTAGTTCTCGTTGTCAAAAAAAATAGCGTGTTTTTAAAAGATAATAACTATCAAAGGATTGACACTTGTTTATAGCTGGTTTAAATGTGAAATTACATACAATGACCAACATTGTATTAAACTGTAAAAATATATTCCAAATATACTTTAAAACCACTCAAATTAATAATTTATCACTATTAATTATTTCTATTAAAAATTTCTTTTTAATTAAAATTTAGTAATTTTCACTATTCATCAATATATGAAAGTTATCCAAAAGGAACCAAAATTTCACCCTAAGATAATTTTGATATTCCAAATCCAAAAATGAAGTCCATTTTGAAAAATAAAATTTACAAAATTTCAAAAAGTGGCTGTTACTATTCATAATGGCTAGTTTTAATAATATTTTAATAGCATATCGTTGTTTAGTGAAACTCGGTATTGCGTACTACACACGCTATCGAGGAAGGTCGCGATTGCGTGTAATGCAAGGAAAGTCAAGGATGCATGTTGTGCAAGATCCTTTTGGTGTAGCGTACAACACAAGACATGAATTAAAAGAATATTTTTCATAAAATCTCATGGTGTTACAATAAATCAACTTCAAACAAGTTTAAAATCTTTCAAAGGATGTTGACATAAAAGAAAATGATTTGTAAAACTCTTCTAGAGAAATATCCCTTTTTCATGAAAACATTTTAAAGTCACACAATTTAGAAAGGATGAAATTTAAATACATTTTTGAATCAAAGTGTTCCATATCACTTTGAAACTTTTGAATGGAATTAAAATTTTAAAAACATTCATGTCCATATAAATAAATCCTTAAAACTCCATATTGAAAACATGGACATTAATGAGAATGATTCAAAAGAATAAATATTAAAAACATTCAAAATTATGTTTTAAGAAAAGAGTCCCCTAAAAATAATCCCTTTGAAAACTCATTTATGAAACATGTACATGGATAATAAATATGTCCCAGTAAAAACTTACCTATAAATAATCTCGAATAATAATGTGATTGATGAATTAATCATTACCATGCACTTTCTTTTGGTCGAGGGTACTTTTAACCTCTTGTATAATGACCATAGTATGTTAGTAAATTATAATAGAACTATATTAATGTTTATTATGTCATGTATTATTCATTTATGACTTTATACTACCCATTTACTAATGATTTCCATGTTAAATTAACATTTTTGGTAATTATCACTTTCTTTATCGTACGTGTTTTAACTTGTTATTCTTGATCGTATCATTTAGATACTGATTTAAATACTTATAGAATATAAAACATGATTTATATATCAAATATATTTAGAATATAAATATTTATAATATATATATATATATATTAAATGGAAGGCACCGTTTATGGAGACGGTAGGTCGTATGTACGCATAAACGTTGTTTCTATTTTCATATCGTATTGAATGGAAGTAAGTAAATAAGATATATGTAAGTACATATATACATATATATATATATATATCCAGTGGAATTATTATTTCATAAATTACATACTTATTAATAATATATATTTTTATAATCATCATTGAATGGTGAATGTGGGAATGAATCTCATCGCATCTGGGAGACGGTAATCGGTACACACGCAGGAGCGACAATATCATTATATTGATGGTGGAATATTATGAATTTGAATGGTATATAATATATACATAATCATTGACATGTTATATTTATTATTTACATCATTTATATTCATTTTTATACCCATCCAAATAATGAAGTGCTTTAATAACAAACTACCCCATGACGTGGAGACGGTAAGCCGTACGTAGGAATGTATGGTGACATTGTGATTTATAGGATGGATAGAATAAAGAATATGGTTGTACCATATCTATAATAACATAATAGTACATTGGAGGTACTGGAGTTATTATTTTTGTATGGAAACAACAAAGAAAGAAGAAGTGGAAGAAGAAAAGAACTTGAAAAAGGGTTGTGAAATTGTTACGTCTTCTTTGGGTATTTCTTTTAGAGTTGATCAAAAGGGATCCTTTTGTTGGATTTATGATCATTATAAGGACTATATGTTGATTTGAGGGAATTTTAGAGGATATTTGGGTAGTTTTTTTCTGAGCCAAATGGCTTTGGAGGTGTGATTTTGCGGGAAGGGGAAGTTCCCTTTTATAAGAGGGGTGGGGTCACATTAGAAACAAAATTAAAATATTAATTTATTATACAATCATATTTGGTTTATAAATGGCTCCAACTGAATTTATTTAGAGACTTAGGTGGTTATGGGTTTAAATAATCTCAACCAATTGATTTTAGACATGTTTAGTTTACCATTTAAACATTATCGTTTAGAATTAACTCTTAGTTAAATAATTTAACTTTTACCATGTCTTCTTGTATTTTTATATTATATGGTTAACAAACATACAATTAAATTTCAAGAGAACCCCAAGGGGTTAATTAATGAAATATATATCATTATAAGAGTCCTTTGGCTGGTCCTTCGATTTTTACGTATATTATATAATTTAATGGTATAGTATTTGTTTTAAAAACTCATTTATGTCAATTTTGACACTATTTGGTATTTTTTTGTTTAAGTCATAATAGCATGATTAATTCAAAAAAATTACATTTAATCGACCCTAACATGTCATATTCAGCTAGAAAATTTGTGGATGTCATAAAAAAATTGAAATTGTATTTATTTTAATATTTATAATACAATTTTTATGATTTTTTCAATAATAAGGTAATTACTGCATCATCATTGTGTCATAAATAAATTAAATTATTTAATGTCTAAAAATTATAAATAAACTATCTTTATGTATGAAATATTTTTATATTTATAATGAATATTTATAGATTAATTTATCTTATGTAGAATTCTATATTAAAAATTGTTTAGTTAATAAACATTGAATTTAACACTTTTCACTCTTTTTTAAATAAAATAATAATAAATGTCCTAATCTAATCTAAGTGGAACAAAGAGGATTATATTTTCTTCCTAAGACTGCTTTAGTTGAATTACACTTATCCAATAAAATTATAACACGTTTTAGGGTAATTATAATATCATTTATACCATTAATTACCCAATTTACATTTAACCGCGGTCAAAGAAGTCAAAAGTTACTATTCACAAAAAAATATTTTCAACTTATTGAACCACATTTTACATACTGATGTCAACCGTGTCTCTCATATTTTTGAAATTCAACTCACAGAAGAGGTACAATTTTGTTTTATACAAATTCGTAAATGCTCCTAAAAGCTGGGTAATAAACATTGAAATGTTAAATAAAATTTTACACATCTAATTTTATTATAAAATGACTCCATTTAATTAAATTGAACTTATATCGGTATTATTTATCTATTTTGACATAAAATAAATTTAAATAAATTAAATAATTATTTAAATAAAAAGCTGGTGTTAAATAATAACTCAGTGTTTTTCACTCTTCATCAAAATTGAATTTTGTAGAAAAATACCAAAAATTTACCCTAAGCTAGTTTTGATTTTCCAAATTCAAAAATGAAGTCCATTTTAACAAATTAAAAACATAGAAGTTGCATTTATTAATTTAAAATTAATTCCTGTTGTCAAAACCAAAAAGCAGGTTTTTAAAAAATTAAAAACTATCAAAAGATTGACATGTGTTTATGTCAAATATAAATGTGAAATTACTTATATAGACCTAAATTTTATTAAATGAAAAAAATTTGATCAAATTATACATCAAAACCTTTCAAATTTATAATTTAACACTATAAATTATTTCTATTAAAAAAGTTGTTTTCAATTAAAACATAGAATTTTTCACTATTCATCAAAATATGAAAGTTATCAAAAAATTACCTGAAATTTCTCCAAACTAAATTTTTATGTACCTCTTCTAAATAAGAATTTTATTTTGTCAAATTTAATATAAAGCTGTCAGATATTTCATTTAAAAAATCCACCATTAGTAGGCGGTAAAATTGCATTTTTGTAAAATAATTCCTTTATCTGAAAAATTGAATTTGTTCTTATATTATGTCTAATAAACACATTATATGGGTGTTAAAATTATTTCAAGTATATAAGATTCAAAATGTTGTTAATACAATTCCTAACTGCTTTTTGAACGGCTAGTTTGGTAAGTTGTGGTGCGTTCAAACTCGGTGTTGCGTGTAGCGCAAGCTATTTAATTAATTTAATGAGAAAAAACAGTATATAATCATAGGTTGTTACATTTTTTTACTCACCCATACATGGCATTTTCCCATACATTTTTTTTCCCATGCAGGTGGTCGATTCTTTGACAGAGACCATGGTGAATGGGGCTAGGTAGAGCTCAGTGATACGGGACAGACGATATATACTTCTATGGATACCAACAGTTATTCTCCACCTACCCTCCAGGTATGGCTTGAGAAGATATACCTTGGAAGCTATAACTTTTCTAGTGGATTTGGGTTTGTATTCTTGCCACTTTTACTTTTCAGTTGTATTTTACTTTTAGTAATATTCATGTGATAGTTGTAATTTACTTAGTGTTTACCTTTCCACAGTTTGTGTTGTGTGCATGTGTACAAGTTTAACGAAAAATGCCTTCCCTTTTTGGGATATTCCTATTTGGTTCTATTCTCTATCCCATAGCCTATAGAAGGTGGGCTTGGGGTAGTAACGACACAGGTCCTGGGAGATGGGTAATGAAATTTACTTTATTTACTTCTTGTCATACTCTAGTTGTGGGGTATAGATGCATGCATGCATTGGTTGTTCAGTTGTTTTTACATTTCATCATTATTGTGGGCTTGGATATGTGTATGTGTGTGTGTATATGTACATCTAAAATGTCTCTCATTTTAGTGATATTCCTACTCAATGCTTATCTCTATCCCTTGGCCACTTGGAGGCGAACTTGGGGAGTCAAGGCATGAGCCCCACTAGGAAGGGTCGTGACACCAGATTTGAAAAATCTGGAAAACCAATAACCCCCATAAAACCCCAAATAAGGGGAAACAAAGAACACCTGGAACAAGAAGCACTATAATACTTCTACATATTGGACGACTTGTCAGGATTAGAAATAACTTTTTTTAGTATTAGTAAAACATTAATGTTGTAGGAAACTTTAAAATGGATTCACTTTTATCAGCACTAAAAAAATGCAGATAAATACATATTTATTAGTGCTAAAAATCATTGATTAAAGGGGTATTTTATCACTACTAAAAAATGTTGATAAAAGAGCTCTTTTATCAGTAATTTTATTTTACACTAATCAATGTCTAAACATAATCATTTTTTTACTATTAATTGGGGAGAAATTTGCAGGGAGACCTCCCCCCCCCCCCCATCACTAGTCAATCCTACCACCCCTCTTTTATATTGATGCTTGTGTGGACCTCCCTTACCATTTATAACTGCTGCTCTTTCCCACACTCAAGTGCACCTCCACCTGAATTCAAACATGGGACCTCCACCCACACGCACTTATGCCACTACTGAAAATTCAGTATATACCAATGGTTTCAAAATGTTGGTATAAGATATAAAACCATTGGTATATCTTATACCAGTAGTTTTCCAAACCGTTGGGTAGTATGGTGTTGGGATAGCCCTATTCCAATGGTTATGCCCAAACTGTTGGTATAGGGAAATGTAAATTCAAGTATACCAGCGGTTTCAAAATAACTATTGGTATAGATTTATACCAATGGTTAATAAAATATCGGTATATAGCATAATTAAATAGTTTACCAATGCTTTATAAACTATTTTTTTAGAGTTTTACAAATAGTTTATTAAAAATATTGGTAAAGACATGTTGTTCAGCACTATACCAATAGTTTAAAACCATTGGTGTATGGTATTTCTAGAAATCTGCACACCAGTCAACCAGAATCCCCTCCATTTCATACACCTGCATACAACCCATAAAACAACACAAAAAACACCTGCAATATCACATAGAAACAAAACATAAAATCATAATACTCTTCTAATCATGGAATGTACCACAACATAGTATTCCCCATTTCAATATTCATTTGAAATCCACTCATCCAACAAATCAATTTCAATTTCTTTGGTGGAGACATCTCAAAATTTTTACTTTACATAAAATGATCACAAATATTTTTTCATGGAGTAGTCAATTTCATTATTGGTTCTCAAACACACACTACAAAATTATCATCTCTAAGATGAAATTCTTTTTATTCTCTGATATGGTGTGTTATCTACTACACCATGACATATTTAATACTTCTTTTTAGAAAACTACATGAAAAATGATCCTTTCTTGGGTAGAAAAACTCTTTTAATTCCCATATAAGAATTATACATTCTTATTGTGTTTCTGTTATTGATTGATGAGTTTAGTATTTACTACCCTTGAATGATGTTTTAAAATTGGTTTTTGATGGTAGGTACTATTTTTTATATATGTATTTAAATGAAGGGTTTTAGTGAAATTGAGTATAATGCTTACTCAATGAAATATTGAAGAAAACATCAATGAATTTATGGATGAAGGGATCCATCATCATCACCACGATGGTGAGGGACCACTCAAATTTGGAAAGTGGGAATGAGACTAGATCAAATTGGTGTCCAATGAGACTATATAAAAATGGTGGGTGACCACTCACCTTTTAGAGAAATGATGATATTTATAGTTATATTTTAAGAATGTGACTGTGGTTTTTATGTTTTTATTATGGAAATTGGTTCATGAGGTGTATGTGTGATAAGTGAATTAACATAGAGTTGTTCATATATGGGAATTAGGAGTGATGCAGGACTTGTATGAGCATTGGGTGTGATGTGGTATTTTATGGGCATCATGTATGGTGTGATAATGAAATGAGAATATGATGGGATGTGGGAAATTATGATTTATATCAGTTCTAATATAAGAGTTATTGTATGATGGTAAGTGTGGAACCATTAGGATATTGAGATCTTGGGTCGAGAAGTTATCAGGTAGGTAATTCTTATGGGGGAGTTCCCGCATAAGTGATCGATTTATTATATTGAGTAGTTAGGGTATTATGGGCATGTGGGAGTGATACATTTGCATTCAATGTCATATCAAATTTTGTGTCAATTTAGATCAGGCACTTGATACATAAGATATTTTTGGTCTGTGTATTTCCAAAATAGCATAGGGATGAGCTATTATATGTTGTGGATATGGAAAGGAATGTGTATTTTTCATATATTTAAAATATTTGAGGGTAAGGAGGATACACGGAATAGTTATGGGAGAATCATGCTGGTCTATATATATCCATAGTGTGAAACTATGTGTCATGGAATAAAATAGTTATAAAGAGGTGGGGGCGGTCCTGATGACCCATGTAATGAACATACAGTTCACACTATGAATAGTTCTAGGCAAAAGAAAAAGGTTGTTTATTTTTATATTAAAATGAGGTTTTATGGTTGGCCATTTGGCTAAGCAAGTAGTGTAATCCTCTTTCTCCTTTATTTTGAGTCTTGAATATGGGATTCACTATTTTCCTTCTAGATATTAAAATCATTAGAATTAGGATGTATCTTAGAGAAAGTATAACATTATATATCCATTATTATATGATTTTTCTCACTTACTTGAGGTGCTGAAGTATTTATGAAAATTATGCCCTATTTTTATATTTTTCATATTCCTTTTTTAATCTTCCTATTTGAAATCGAATTAGAGTTCATTCTTCGATGAGTAGGCATACATGATTATAAGTAAGGTGCTGCATATATTTCTCCTAAATTTATATGTGTGTCATGTGATGTGTGGTAAATAGCTGTGAGAGTGTTGATCTAGGTGAGATCATTTCTGATCTTCCTAAGATTTTTATGGTTATTAGGAAACACTATATGTTAATCTCATGTGTGAAATGTTATGGTGGAGCCAATTGTGTAATGGTAGGTGTGATTTATGACTCTATTGTTAGATTGGCATGATGATGTTGGTTATGGAAATTATTTCATGATGTGATCGCTAAGATAGTTCTATAAGATTGTGTTTGGAAAGGCCCATGTGACTAGGGGTGATGTTAATCAATAGAAGTGAGGTGAAATGGGTTTTTAGGAAGAGGTAGATGGTTTTGACCATTTTTTTGTTGGAAAAAATGGTTCATAGTTGGTGATAGTGGTTTTCTGAAGGTGTAGAATAAGTTTTTTTGTGATACCTCCCACTCTTGTTAGCCAATATATCCATTCAGATCATATTCACATAGGATAAAATGCATTAAGGTGGTGTTGACTACTCATTGTAGGTGGAGACCTTAGTAGATTATTCGACATAGGATATGGGGTTAACCATGGGTATGAAGAAGGTTTTTATCATAGAAGGCCATGACTGGAGGTATGTGAGGCCATCATATGGAGGCTAAGTCTAACTACTATATTGGGGTTGATGGGATATGACATGGAGGAATATATATTATCATGCCTGGATATTTCTACCTTTGATCCAATTTTGTTTGAGTATATCGTAGTTTGTGGGACATGTGATACGTCTTTTGGGAATTCCTTTTGGGAATTAGGTTGAATTAAAGAGATTTTGTTGGAATGATGACATGTGTTTTTATAAATTTTTTTGGTTATTCCTACTATGTGAATTCATGTGGTATAAAAATAGTTAGAAGGTTATTCCTTTTGGGAATTGGGTTGACTCAAAAAGATTATGCACTTGTGACTAACCAAAGGTTGTCTGGGTAGTGTGAAGGGATATTGGGTATCAATAATGATTCTAATAGGCATCAATGTGATGGAATTGTTTCCCATAATGTTGTATAATGAAGTTTATATGGCCAATTGCATTAGAAATTCCATGAGTAGTAGAATAGTGCACACCATCATGTCCTTGAAAAGATATCATGGAACTATGATCTATCATATAGAAACTACATTAAGATCCAAAATAATATTGGACTCAAAATGATGATTATATAAATAAAATAAGTTGATTGCGGTTGGGATTTCTAGAATATATATCACAGTGGTGGCATAATTTTGAAGTTATCCCATGGAGAAGAGAAACTCATGAGGATTTACAATCAAATGATAATCAAGGTCCATACCCTCAAGACTGAAATAATCCTCTATCACATTAAATTATACTAAAATCACTACAAAATGAAATTTTAATGTATAATATATGTTGGTATAGAATAAATGGAAGCCCAAAACAAAGTGTTCAAGTAATGTCAGAAGGTGTGTTTTAAAAAATGTTGTTAATCAAACAAAACACATTTAAACAATGATAAATCAAGAGGGTTGGGAAGGTGTGTGAACCTAGTAGGATAAGAGAGTTTGATAAAGAGATAACATGTAAGGGTATACTAGGAGGGGCCATGGACATGGGTGGTTTTGGTAGGGAGGGTGGTGCGTTGGGGAGGGTGTTATGGATAAGGATGGGTAGGGTTGTGAAATATATTTGGTACCATGGAAAAATAGAATAAATAGAATCCATTTATAGATAAAGAAATAAAGATACAAGAGCACTGACCTAATCAATCCTTTGAATGTAGAATCATATATTTAATATCCCAATACCCAAATTAATTTATAAAAAAAGAGAGATAATAAATTGTAAATGGGTGTTGTGGTTAAAACTATATAGTATTTTGGATACTTAAGTTAAGCATAATGTGACCTACCTGATCAAACATCTATTTAGTCATGACAAATCATCACAAATCAAATGTCATTGATATCATTTAAAAATGTAGTATATCAATATGTACCTCATCAACATCACTATAATCATAGTCATCATCATTATCATCCTCCTCCTCATCCCTATCTCTATCTTCATCCCCTTCCTCATCCTTGTCCTAATCCTCAACCTCATCCTAGCATTCTTCCTCCACCTTAGTCTCTACCTCATCCTCTTCCTCAGTCTCAACATTATCCTCATCCTCGGCCTTTTCCTCGCCATCATCATCTCTCAAAACAACATTATCGGGAACACCACATGGATTTCCACCTTGTGACTATATAATGAATTCATCAATGGTATATATTCATCACAAGTTGTGCTAACCTCTAGTGGATGTGATGGAGATAAAACATTCATCAGTTTCATAAATTCAATGTTTTCTATATCAATACGTTCTTCCACCTATGTAACCCTTTTCAGACAATTCTTCATGTGCCTTAACATTTTCTCACTCGGTGGTACAAAAAATGGTGCCTGAATAGGGACAATACCTTTTTGGGACTATACTCTTCACAGGTCAGCAGCATACTCTGCCAGGGTGCTCATCTCCTAGCACCGGATGTAATTGATCATTTGGCCCAAAATTGTCTGGTTCCTGGGAATCAAAGGACTCCAAAGCATCATGTTACAAATATAAATAGATTATTAAGTTACAAAATAGATTATTTAAATTTTAAATCAACAATGTAAAACTTACAATCTACTTTTAGGTCAGTTCATTTACTGCACTTTAATATTTTTCCTTCCTACTCGATCAAAACAGTTTTTCTCAAGGAACGCATCCTTCAATATTCAATACATGTATTTGTAATGACATTGAATGTGTGAAACCATACTTGAAAATAGGTTACCAATAATGAATTTTATAACTAAAAAAATATCAAAACCTTTGAAAAAGAATAAATTGTGTAGGAAACAATAGAAAGTGAAAGTCCTAAAGAAAAGTTATAAAAAATTGTTGTACAGGATTCCTCTCATGATCTGAAATCGTAGAATTCCCCTAAGTGTGGAGGTATTTTTAGCATCAATGTTTTTTTCTAGATGATTACTAAATAAAATTCAATAATACAAAAGATATTATTACTGAAAAAATGAAAATTTTCATTTAAAAACCTCAAATGTGATTAATACCATAAACTTGGTATTCATCCAATGATTAATCATTTTTCGATACTATTATATTAGACACTCATTCATGACAGGTACTGCCTATAAATATTTTTCAACTCTAGAATGCCATCCGATATACAACTCATCTTTATAGGCTCTCCAAAGATCACATAATTCCTTTAGATGTGTTTACTGTGGACCCTCACCATCAGGAAAATTAAACCCATGATGACACCAAAATATTAATTCATATAAATAAAAAACAATATTACATTAAATCAAATAGATTTCTTTACCTATTTCTGGTCCCAAACATTATCCTTGACTTTGTTTGGCAATTTTCTCCATGAGAGCGGGTTGGCAGGAATGATATTGAAGTATTTGGAAAGTATCGCCAAAACACTCTGACATCGATGCCCTATTTTTTCAAAAATTTAGTTATCTTTGTTGTAGTACACCATCAACTGTGTATAGAGGCTCCACACCACATGCATACATGTAAGCCCCCACCCCCACCGTGTATCAATACATGTATTTATTGTGAAAGAAAAACAAATATTGTAACATAAATAAATTATGGTATAAAATTTTTTTATGGTTCTAAAATATACATAGGGAAGTCTGATCAATGGGTGTTGCTGGATCCATAGGCACTGAAGGTTAGTCACCCTGTATAGGTGGAGCGGGTCATAGTGTTTGCTTTGTAGGAATAGATTGTGTCGGAACAAGAGTCAAAGAAGTAATTGAGATGCTTGGAGAGAAAGAAGTAGATGGTAAATTATATGGCACTGATGGATCACCAAATGCATGAACTGGATAAGGAGTGGGAATCATCTTCATATATGGTAAATATGGGTGAGGAGGCTTAGATGTAAAGGCTAGTTAAAACATGGGAGGCATAAATATCCTGTGTATCCCTAATAACCCAGCATGATCAGAATGTGTGGAAGATGGTACGTTTGTGGGATGGGAAAGGTATAGTGGGGAAAGCCGAATGGAGCACCTAGCTCTCATACAACCACCTCTCATACCACTGTCCTAAGTACTAGAACCACTACTAGGATTCTCATTGAATAATTGGTGCCTAAGTGGTGGATCTTGAAGAAAAGTTTAAAACAATATTAAGCACATGACATTATATGTTAATGATAACATCCACAATAGACTTTTATGGAAGTCATCGCACTGGATTCTGATCGGAATCCAGTGCCGTCTCTGCCACCACGGCATTCTCATTTTTATTCTTCTTGGTCCACACTTTTTCCTTCACACTCGGCATGGATTGAGGCTTCTGTTCTTTCTCAGAGTATGATAGACCAGCTTCATCTTGTAGAGCCGCAAATCTATTCTGCATTTTTAACTCACCTATTGGTTTATTTATCTGGGGCATGCATACATTTTGATTTTGATTTTGTCCATTTCTCTGAATGGTCGAAGTGCAGTACCTAGCAATGTTCCCAAATCCTCCGCACCAAAAATAGTGTCCTTTGAAATATGTTCTAGAAAACTCTTCTTTGTTTAGCTGCCACCACTGTTCTTGTTCCCTTATATATCTCTTGGCTATGGAACACACATACTGTGAATGTCCCATCTTCCCACAACAATAACACCTAATATAACGTGCATTACTTTGTGTTACTTTATCACATCAATTTTCCCTTTGGGATCACTGAATATTATGATTTTGCATTGTGCCCAAATCAACCTTCAATTTAGGGATGGGTGCTTGCGGTATGACCTCAATTATCACAAATATTTGTTTCTGATTAAGCCCTCAAACAGCCTAAACTTCTGAGCTCAATTGGTGCTTCTTCCCTGCTGAACTACTAAGCTCCTCTTTCATCTTTTCTGTCTTCGTAAAAACATTCCTTCCTAGGAATGTGTTAGGAATCAAAGGTTTTTCTTGGACTTTGACATTTCTTAACAGACCGACAAATTCCTCTTCAAGCTCTTCGATACGCTTGAGGTGATCTTTCAATTTTTTTTTTCAAGCCATCGATCTCCCTTTTCTATTCTTCAATCTTGATCTTATGCTAATCAAACTTTTCTGTGCTCTCTGGCCTTGAAGACATAAGGTTTTCTATTTCTTTTACAAGCTCGGACTTCTCGTCTTCCTGTTGTTTCATGTAGAGTTTGACATCATGTACTACCTTGTTGTATTTCTTTGTTTTTTCTCTCCAAATATCTATCTATTCAATAGATGAATCCAATTCAGCTTCCATGTCAACTCTACCTTCAATTTCTTCTTCTTCTTCAATAGCATCGGTTTCTTCCTTTTATTGATCACTACCGACTATATCCACCATTGCATTTTTTCCACGATCTTTACAATTTTCAAACTCCTCAACCTCTTTATCCTCAGACTCATCTGAACTGTCTCTTTCTTGTGAAAGAAGATTCTTCTTCTTGATGCAATTTCTCTTGAATTGTTTCTTCCCTTTCACAAATGCTGAAGACTTCATCTTGTGAATTTCTACTTCATCATTGCCATTATCGTTATCTTGAAACTTTTTGGGTCACCTTGCCGCAAGATGACCAACCTTTCTACATCTAAATCATCCTAGTGGAAGATTCCCTTTAAACTTTCCTTTTCCTCTTTGAAGATTTATAGAAAGGAAGGACATAACCTCATCTATATCTTCTTCTTTCTGAGAATCATCAATGGTGAGCTTCTTCATGGCCTTCAATTCCATCTCTTTGTATTTTCCCTTTTCCACAGCCTCGTTATCGCCATTCTTCATCTCATATGCAACCAAGGTACTATGCAAATTGTCCAATGTCAACACTTTGGGATCTTTATCTTCTAGTACTGAAACTTTTGAATTGAACCGAGGTGGAAGCTTCCTAAAGATAAGCTTTACGATCTTTATGTATTCAATG
Organism: Viscum album; assembly: GCA_963277665.1. NCBI lineage: Eukaryota > Viridiplantae > Streptophyta > Magnoliopsida > Santalales > Viscaceae > Viscum > Viscum album. Next base: position 1,015,845,058 of record OY728153.1, on the reverse strand, counting down.
AATTCACCAAGTCCTCGCATATCTTCCACAACAATATTTACCCTGTCAAAGAATGCATCAATAGACTCATTGGGGTTCATCTTCAGATCTTCATACTTATTCCACAACACTTGAAACTTTTCCTTTGTGACCTTTGTATCTCCTTCATATATATTCAATAGTTTTTTCCACATGGCATGTGATGTTTTTCATGAAATCACCTTTGTGTAGATGGGATTGGAAAGGGATCCCCCTAAGGCATTGATTTCTTTTGCATCGGCATCCAACTCTCTATTCTTAGCTTCTGATAATGCACCACTATTAATATCAGCTGTGATACCATGCATAGCTGCTGAAAACACATCCATTCTCAAAGATCGGAAATAGTGTTGCATTCAATTCTTCCATATCTGAAAATTAAATCCATCTAAGATCAGAATCCTTTTATTATTAGTGACCTCCATTGAGAGAAGAACAAATATCAACCTTTCCCTCTCATACCAATTTTTAGGTCCACAAGGCTGAATACCCTGAGATGGGTGGAAAATTAGGGTGTGACTAATTTAAGATTAATGCCCATTCTGATCTTGTTTCGTTGTTAGGAAAAGAAATCTTCTCTCTCTCTCATGTTGCACGATATAAGCAGAAAGTAAAGCATGAACAAGACACAACAATTTTACTTGGTTCACCACTAAGGGATACGTACAAGGAGCATACGCTGACAGGTTTTCGGTCATACCAAATTCCACTAAACTTCACTAGCTGTGGATTACAAGGTTTGGGCACAGTCACTCTGTCCCAGGCTCACTGCCTTTACAATGTTTAGGGTCAGCTCACTGCTTTCCCAAGGGTCCCTCCCTGTTTCTCTCTCTCTGACTCAATGCCACTGGAGAGGATCACCTTCTTCATCTTTCTTCGCTCACTGCTCTAGAAAATATCCACTCACAGTTTATAGACCTGTAGGTCTCTTCATTTTCATGAAGAAATGCATCCTCTATTGTATGTGGATGCTCTGTTGAAGTGAAACTTTCACCTGTGGATGAATCTCTCTTTTCACCGAATGTATCGGGCAAACATCCAGCTTCCACACAGCACGGAAAATCATTGCCGGAAATAAACCTTACTTGGCGTGCAAGTCTATCTCAGTGCTCAAGTACCTACGCACAAGTCAGATGTGGCGCACATTTCCACCTCACACACTTGCGCGACACAAGCTTCTTCAACTCCAAACTTGCACAACACACTTCCTTTTACGCCCAATCCAATATTGGCATGCAACTACCAACAATCGCCCTTTTTAAAATCTGGTGCACAAGTCCCACATGCGCGACACACTACCACTTGTGCGACTTCCACACCTGTGCTGCGGGAGCTCTGATTTCCCAAGGTGTTGAACTTCGGTGAGAAATGAGGAGGGGTGGTCCATTATTTATAGGCAAATTGAATACCCTGCATGACGGTGCACAAGTCAACCCTCGGCGTGCAAGTCTCGGCACGTAGGTCTCTTCCCCTACCAGTCACTTGCGTGACCCACTTACAAATTTGCATGAACATCTTTCCTTTGCCATATTTTGATCTTCTGATCTTGAAAAACCTTAGGCGTGCAAGTTCTCAAGCTTCCAAGACATCGGCGTGAAAGTCTCTTTCACAGTGCGCAAGTCACTTGCACGACACCACCAATACTTGCACGACACTTATCCCTTTTCCATATATTAATGATCTGATATTGAAAAACATATGGCGCTCCTGTATCCAAGCCTTCATGTACACAGTGTGCAAGTCCCTTTTCCAAAAACCAATTTTCTCCATTTGACGATTTTTAGGCCCAAAAAATTTGCAAACACTGGAAAACGGTGCCACCTTGTTTTTTTTCTTTTTGTATCACCACCAGATCATCCATTCCGTTGTCAACGTTCTTCAATAAAACATTGATCGTTTAACCACAGCTCATGAACTCGACATTGCACCATGAAATCACCTTTGTCAACAAGTATGTATGACATGGTTTTCTTTGTCAACAATCACAGCAGAGTTTTCCACTTTTTCAACAAACACAATCACCTCAAAAATGCTTCATTGATACCTTGAGAGATTTTTTCCCAACAATCTCCCCCTTTGGGTTTATTGAACACTCTTCCATAAAAAGATACATCGTTGATTCATCATCCACTATTCGCCTCATTGCGATTCTGATAGCGATCAAGGATTTACTCAACACATACTTTAAGCCCACATGAGCAATGCTTGGCCTGAGAAACAAGAGTAAATGAAAAGTTCATCAATTAATCACTTCATCTCTTAAACCCATTGTTGACCCCAAACTGATACCAATTTTCACCAAACTGATATCAATTTTTGGAAATATTCTTCCCACACCACTCATCTACTTTTATCACGATCCTCAGCTGTCGTGATATCTATCCTTTGATCGATCACTTCTTGCATCATCAGATTTTATACGCTCTACCTTTCTGTTCACAGCTTCAACCCTTGTCATATTCAAAACCACTTTAGCCCTATTTGTTTTGTTTTCCAAGCTAAGCTCTGGCTAAGCATGTTCAACTAACTTCAGCTCCCCCTATCAGGCTGCTCCACATGTCAGCTTCTCCCCATATCTTTCGTGATGTCTCAAATAGTCACACTGTCTCCCCCTTGAACAATCACTATTTTCTCCCCCTTTGTCAACGAACCCAAAGGTTACTCCTTTTTAGTCTTTAAAAGAGTAGATAACACATATCAAAACATTAGGGAAAACGCATCATACCTCAGGGAGAGGGGTTGGTTCCACATCCACACTATTTCAAGTAAGGGGATTCGACTGAACTCCCAGAGCTAGTCGATGCCTCTCAAAAGCTTCCATGGGTAAGGCCTTTTTTAGAATGTCTGCAGCCTGTACCTCTGTAGGCACATACTCCAACTTCACAATTCCCGGCTCAACCTTCTCCTTGAAAAAATGATATTTGATCTCAAAGTTCTTGGTCCTTGAGTGATGAATGGGATTTTTGTTAAGATCGATAGCACTTGATTTATCGCACTGGATTCCAATCAGAGACTTCACTTCAACTCTCATATCTTCAAGGTACTGCTTCATCCACAATAACTGTGTGCATCCTTGATTGGACTCAATATACTCAGCTTCTGCAGTGCTTAGTGAAATGCAATATTAATTCTTTCTTATCCAAGAAATAGACAATCCACCAAGATAGAATGCACCTCCTAACATTGATTTTCTGTCATCTGCTAATCCGGCCCAGTCTGAATCATTATATCCCAATAACTCTGTCTGATATTTGTCATTATATGTCAAACTGAAATCCACCTTGCCTTAAATATACTGAAGTATTTTTTTCACTGCAAGCATTTGACTTTCCTTGGGATTACTCTGATATCTCGCTGCTTGGTATGTGGCGAAAACAATTTCAGGCCTTGTTCCGTTCAAGAACAACAAACATAAAATGATTTGCATGTATTCTGTGGTATTAACTGCCTTTCCATCCTCATATTTTGATAATTTCATCCGGGTAGCTAATGGAGTCTTCATCTCCTCATAATTTTCCCTTCCAAATCTTTTCAGAACCTCCTTAGAATACTTTAATTGATAAATGAATGTTCCATTCCTTCCTTGTGTCACCTGAAGACCAAGGAAAATCATTATCTCTCTAATCATTGACATTTCAAACTCATTTTTCATTAATTCAGAAAACTGTCTGCATTGAGCTTTATCTGATCTACCAAATATTATGTCATCGACATAAACCAGCACCATCATCTTTTGATAACTATTGTTGTTGAAATAGATATTGTAATCAACTCCCCCTTGCTGGAAACGAAGCTTCTTCAATTATTGATCAAGCCTTGAGTACCAAGCTCTTGGTGCTTGTTTCATCCCATACAATGCATTCTTTAACCTGAAAACATTGTTCTCATCCCCATGAATGAGAAAACCATCTGGCTGCTCAATATATACCTCCTCTTCCAGAACACCATTCAAGAATGCATATTTGACATCCATCTGGAACACTTTGAACTTTCTTTGCACTGCTATGGCCAAAAATAATATGATTGTATCCAGCCTTTCAATCTATTCAAATGTCTCATCAACATCTATTCCCTCTATCTGGGAGTATTCCTTGCACACTAGTCGTGCTTTGTTCCGAATCATTATTCCTTCTTCATTCATCTTGTTGTGATAGAACCATTTAGTTCCGATTACATTCTTTTCTATCGGCCTCGAAACAATATCCCATGTCTGGTTCTTCTCAATCTGATCAAGCTCTTCATTAATAGCCTGAACCTAGTTTTCATCTTCAACTACATCGGAAAAACATTTCAGCTCCACCTGAGATAAAAATGATGTTTTTTGTAATGACTTCATTCTTCGAGTTTGAACTGGAGCTGTCTCATCACCAATGATATTCTACCTATCAATTTCAGCTCGACTCTTTAGCTTCCTTGTAGACACATACTTGACACTTTCTTGTTCATCATCAGTATCTTCTTCTGAGTTAGCCTCTGCCACTTCTACTCCCCCTATGCTTCTTACCTCATCATCACTTTAATCCAAAATCTGTTCACTAGGTAGTTGAGCATTTAGTTCATTTTCAACTATAGTGACATCATTGCTCTCAAAAAAATTCACCAACCTTTTGTTAAAACATTTATATGATTTTCTTTTCCCTGAGTAGCCATGGAATATCCCCTCATCTCCTCATGACTCAAACATCCTGTGAATTTATTTGTTCAGATTGAAACACTTACATCCAAAGATTCGAAAGTATTTCAATGTTGGATTCTTTCCATACCACATTTCATACGGAGTCTTCCCTTGCTTCGGAAACAAAAGAGACCTGTTCGAAATATAGACCGATGTCAAAACTGCTTCCTTCCAAAATTTCACGGGTAGGTCCTTTTCAATAAGAATTTTTCTGGACATGTTGTTGATGATCTGATTTCTCCTTTCAACAACTCCATTCTGTTGGGGATTTCTTACTGATGAAACTTTATGACTTATCCCGTGTTTCTCAAGATATTCTTCCACTTGACTTTTTGTGAATTCTGTACCGTTATTTGTACGAAATTTCAAAATATTCTACCCAATAATCCTTTATGATTCCCTCCTGTAGTGCTTTATGAAACTGAACACCTTTGTCTTATGGAAAATGACAAATACTCAGGCCATTCTACTATAATCATCAATGAAAAGAACATAGTACCTTTTCCCATTTATAGCTCATGGTGTGATAGGTCCACATACATCAGCATACACCAATTCGAGAACTCTAGTTGATTTTTGTTCCTTTTGAATGTATGTCTTTCTGATGATCTTATCTTGTTGGCAAGAATCACATGTATGAGTGTCATCATGTGATAGTTTGGGAATGTCTCTAGCAGCATCACATTTTAACGGATCTTCCATAGATGGTTGACATAGGTGACCAAGTCGCTTATGCCACAACTGGTTTTACTCCGCTCTGGATAAAAGGCACATATCTTCTTCCCCCCTGACTAGGTAACGATTTCCCTTTGTCATTTTTCCTTGTACAAAAACTGCTCTATCTTTTTATTTCACAACACACATCTTCTTGGTAAATCAGATAGAGTTCCCGGAGTCATATAGTTGACTGACACTGAGAAAGTTATGACTAAGACCCTCTACTACCTAGACATCAGCTTGACTCAGTTCTTTGACCCCAAATTTGGCTTTCCCTGAGCCAACAATCTTTAGGACATCATCGTTTCCAAATTTGACAACTCCTTCTTTGTCATATTTTATGCCTGTAACAAGATCCTTCTTACCCATCATGTGGGATGTGAAACCACTATCAAAGATCCACACACCAGATCGATATGATGCTTTAAGGGCAATCTCTGACACAACAGCCTTCTCATTTTTCTTCTCCTTGGTCCATACTTTTTCCTTCACACTCGGCATGGATTCAGGCTTCTGTTCTTTCTCAGAGTACGATGGACCAGCTTCATCTTGTAGAGCCGCAAATCTATTCTGCATTGTTAACTCACCTGTTGGTTTATTGATCTATTGCCTGCATACATTTTTATTTTTCTTTGGCACATTTCTATGAATGGTCGAAGTGTAGTACCTTGACATGTGCCCAATCCTCCACCCCAAAAATAATGTCCTTCGAAATATGTTCTGGAAAACTATTCTCTTTTTGGCTACAACCAATCTTCTTATTCCCTTCTATATCTCTTGGCTATGGAATACACATACTGTGAATGTCCCATCTTACCACAACAATAACAACTGATATAAGGTTCATTCCTTCGTGTTACTTCAGCACATCAATTTTCTCTTTGGGATCTCTGAATATTCGGATTTTGCTTTGTGCCCAAATCAACCATCAATTTCGGGATGGGTGCTTGTGGCCTGACCTCAATTGTCACAGATTTTTTGATTATGCCCTGAAATAGCCTTAACTTCCGAGCTTAATTGTTGCTTCTTCCCTGCTGAACTACTAGGCTCCTCTTTCATCTTTTCAGTCTTCGTAACAACCTTCCTTCCCAGGAATGTGTTAGGAATCAATGGTTTTTTCTGGTCTTTGACTTTTCTCCACAGACCGACAACTTCCTCTTCAAGATCTTCGATACGCTTGACGTGATATTTCAATTTTTCGTTCAAGCCATCGACCTCCCTTTTCTGTTCTTAAATCTTGATTTTATGCTCATCATCATTTTCTGTGCTCTCTGGCCTTGAAGACTTAAGGTTTTCTATTTCTTTTACAAGATCATACTTCTCGTCTTCCTTCTATTGCATGTAGAGTTTGGAATCATGTACCACTTTGTTGGCTTTATTTGTTTTTTCTCTCAAAATATCTATCTCTTCAAACGTTTCTTCCAATTAAGCTTCCATCTGAACTCTACCTTAAATTTCTTCTTCTTCTTCAACAGTGCCGGTTTCTTCCTTTTCTTGAGCACTACCAACAACAGCCACCATTGCATTTTGTCCATGATCTTTATAATTTTCAAACTCCTCAACCTCTTCATCCTCAGACTCATCTGAACTATCTATTTCTTGTGAAAGATGATTCTTCTTCTTGAAGAAATTTCCCTTGAATTTTTTCTTCCCTTTCACAAATGCTAAAGAATTCTTCTTAGGAATTTCAACTTCTTCATCATCATTATCCTTATCTTGATCTTTTTGGGGCACCTTGCTGTAAGATGACCAACCTTTCCACATCGAAAGCATGCAAGTGGAAGTTTCCCTTTTAAACTTTTGTTTTCCTATTTTCATATTTGAAGAAAAGAATTACATCACCTCATTTGTCTCTTCTTCTTCCTAAGAATATTCAATGGTGAGCTTCTTCATGGCCTTAAATGCCATCTCATTGGATTTCCCCTTTTCCACAGACTCGTTATCATCATTCCTCATCTCATATACAACGAAGGTACTTTGCAAATTGTCAAATTTCAGCTCTTTGGGATCTTTATCTTCTAGCAGTGAAACTCTTGGATTGAACTGAGGTGGAAGCTTCCTCAAGATGTGATTTACGATATTTATGTCTTCAATGAATTCACCAAGTCCTCTCATATTTTCCACAACAATATTTACCCTATCAAAGAATACATCAACACATTCAGTCGGGTTCATCTTTATATCTTCATACTTATTCCACATCACTTTCATCTTTGCCTCTCTGGCCTTTGTGTCTCCTTCATATATATTGAATAGTTTTTCCCACATGGAATTTGACGTTTTTTTATGACATCACCTTTGTGTAGATGGGATTGGAAAGGGCTCCCCCTAAGGCATTGATTGCTTTTTCATCAGCATCCAACTCTCTATTCTCAGCTTCTGATAATGCACCACTATTAATATCAGCTATGATACCATGCATAGCTGCTGAAAAAACATCCATTACCAAAGATTAGAAATAGAGTTGCATTCGATTATTCCATATCATAAAATTTCATCTGTTGAATATCGGAATTCCTTTATGATTAGTGACCTCCATTGAGAGAATAAAAAACATCAACCTTTTGCTCTGATACCAATTGTTAGGTCCACAAGGCTGAATACCCTGAGAGGGGGGGGGTGAATCAGGGTATGACTAATTTAAAATTAAATCATGTTCTGCTCTTGTTTCACTATTAAGAAAAACACTCTTATCTCTCTCTCATTTTTCACGATATAAGCCTAAAGTAAAGCAAGCAGATGACACAACAATTTTACTTGGTTCACCGCTAAGGGCTACGTCCAAGGAGTATATTCCGACAGGTTTTCGGTCATACCAAATTCCACTAACCTTCACTATCTGTGGATTACAAGGTTTGAGAACAGTCACTCTGTCCCAGGCTCACTGCCTTTACAATGTTTATGGTCAGCTCCCTGCTTTCCCAAGGGTCACTCCCTGTTTCACTCTCTCTGTCTCACTGCCGGTGGAGGGGATCACCTTCTTCCTCTTCCTTCAATCACTTCTCTAGAAAGGATCCACTCACGATTTATAGACCTGTAGGTCTCTTTATTTGCATGAAGAAATGCATCCTCTGTTTTATGTGGATGCTCTGTTGAAGTCCAACTTTCACCCGTGGATGCATCTCTCTTTGCACCAAAAGTATCGGGCAAACTTCCAGGTTCCACGCAGCCCGAAAAATCACAGCCGTAAATAAACCTTACTTGGCGCGCAAGTCTATCTCGGCGCACATGTACCAACATGCAAGTCACACATGGCATGCAATTCCACTTCACACACATGCGCGACACAAGATTCTTAAACTCCAAACTTGCGCGACACACTTTATTTTACGCCCAATCCAATATTGGCGCGCAACTACCAACAATCTTCCTTCATCAAATCTGGCGTGCAAGTCCCACTCCCATGACACACTACCACTTGCGCGACTTCCACACCTGTGCGACAGGAGCTCTGATTTCTATAATATTTGAGCTCCAGTGAGAAATGAGGAGGGGTGGTCCATTATTTATAGGCAAATTGACCACCCTGCGCGATGGCACGCTAGTCAACCCTCGACGCGCAAGTCTCGGTGCGCAGGTATCTTCCCCTGCCCGTCACTTGCACGAACCACTTCCAAACTTGTGCGAAAATATTTCCATTACCATATTGTGATCTTATGATCTTGAAAAACCATAGGTGCGCAAGTTCTCAAGCTTCCAAGGCATCAGTGCACAAGTCTCTTTCAAAGCTCGCAAGTCACTTGCACGACACCACCAATACTTGCGCGACACTTATCCCTTTGCCATATTTTGATGATATGATCTTGAAAAACATATGGTGCGCAAGTTTCCAAGCCTTCAAGTGCACGGTGCACAAGTCCCTTTTCCAAAAACCATTTTTCTTCATTTGACGATTTTCAGGCCCATGAAATTGGAGAACACTGGAAAATGGCGCCACCTTGTATCTATTATTTTTTTACTACCTCCATATCATGCATTCCTTTGTCGACGTTCTTGAATAAAACATTGATCGTTTAACCAGAGATCCTAAAATAAACATTCCACCATGAAATCCTCTTTTTCAAAAACTTTGTATGACATGGTTTTCTTTGTCAACAACCACAGCACAGTTGTCCACTTTGTCAAAAAATAAAATCACCTCAAAAATGCTTCAATGATACCTTGAGGGATTTTTTCCCAACAGAATAGCACCATCATGTTGTGTTCTCATGTTCTTTTCCCATTCGGTAATAATAAATCTATACCCATATATCTAAATTGGTTTACATTCATGAACTACAATATTAGGACCAAAATCTAAAGCTCTTATTTCATCAGAAACATAGTCAGTAGGAAAAATCGATACGTAAAATATTAATCAATATTAAACTTAATTAAATATTGATTTTATTTATTTATTATAGAAATATTTAATCATTAAATTTTATCCAAGAAAAAAACTCTTTTTTATGAAATGTCTCCCTCCATATCAAAGATAAATAACGATGTTTTCTATTTATCATTTCATTATGTTCCCTATAGCTAAAAACAAAAAAAGTTTAACATATATGTAAAATTAAAAGATATGAGATAAGATGTACATTTTCAATTAAAATACATTATGTTGTCATTTTACAAATCACACTTGAAAAACACTATGTAATGTGCCATCTATCACTCTTTGAAGATTAATTTCGTCAATGTATATTATATAGGAATTACTCCTATCTGAAGAAGTGATTGAAAATGTGTTCAATTTTATCATAATGTCATTATTTATTTCTAATTGTTCTATACATTCTCATAGTAAGATCAGAAAAATACATTGAGTAGAAATCCATACATTCTGGAGCCAAGTAACCATTCATGATAGAACATTCAGGATGATTCTTTTTCTAGAAATATGATTTCAATGTGTAAATATTTATTTCAGTTGGATACATCAAATAAAAAGAAATAGGTCTTCTAAGAATTATTTTGGTTGGAATATAGATAGTCAGATGCAACATACAAGTGAAAAATGATGAAGGAAATATTTTCTCTAACTCACACAAAGTTAATGGTGTCTTTGCCCACATTTTTATCAAGAAATAAATGGAAAAGTTCTTAGCACAAAGATCTATAATCAAATGGCACACCTAAATAAATGACACACTTAAATTATTGGTGAAAAGATGAAGTATTTTTATTAGAATCTACTCATGTAGAAGAATGTGATAATCCTGAGTCTTCAAATATTTCAGCTTTAACTCTCTTAGGTAGACCTGTTTTTTTATATTTCTTGAATAGTCATCGGGAACTTTAATAGTCTCTGGTACATCATGAAACTAATTTTTTTTCTACATGTCACACTACATGAGAAACACATTTAACTTGAAATTTATTTTCACTAATACACACAGGATATAATTTTGGGCTGACCCCCCCCCCCAATCCACCAAGTTATTCTGAGAACCTAAAGCATCTTTTGTATTTCCCCTAACATTTCGAATAATTGAAAGCAACATTTCACATCTAGTATTTTCAATTTACCTTATGTCTAGGTAAATATGTAACAAATTTTTTACCAATAAGACAACTCAATAAAGATAATTCTCTTCTTCTCATTTTAAAAGGAATCTTTGGAAACATTATTCCTCTTTTTAGATTTCATTTGAAACTTCCAAAATGAAAAATAGAAATCTTTTAATTCATTAAGCACATCATTTCCAGACATATGATGAGGTGGATCATCGGTATCCATGGTATTTTCAAATATCTGACAATTATTTCTTATTATATGGTCCTTTTGTAAAAATCATCGATGTTCCATACAACTAAAACTACTGTGATATTTCAGTATTATGGATCATGTATTCTTAATAAAAATATTATATGATAGTTTTCGCTTCATGCTCCATCTAGACATCATTGCAGAAGTAGAAAAACCGTTGATCATCCACATAATCACAACACACATCTGAAATATGTCTTTTGAACATGTATTGTATGTGCACACACCCACATCCCAAAAAAAATTCAACTCTTTTATTAAAGGTAGAAAGTATACATCTATATTATTGATGAGATCAGAAGTGGTAGATATGAGTATACTCATAATGTTTTTTCATACAGAACCATGGGGGAATGTTATAAATGTGTATGAAAATAGGTCATGTGTTGTGAAAATAAAGCATATACCTAGATGTATTAAAACTGTCACATGAAAGACCCATCCTAACATTTTGCACGTTAGCTATAGAATCATGATATCAAGCATCAAATATCTACCATGAAAATCAATCTGATGGGTTAACCAACTCTTCATTATTAATATTTCTCTTGGTGTCATGACATTACATGATTATTGATATATCATTAGACATCAAATGATTCTGGAGTCTTGGGATCAAGGGAATGTGCCACATTACTTTCTGTGGAACACGGGACGGTGTTCCATTAGTTTTTGGCTTCCATCATGATGTTACACATTTTATAAAATAATTTCGGTCAGAAGTTTTCTCCCAGAATAAGCTGCAATCATTTAGGAAAATATGGATTATATTTTTTGAAAATCCAAGTTCTTCAACAACTTCTATGCCATATAGTGGTTTGAGGGAATATCTGCATCATCTGGAAGTTAGTCCTTTAATAAGGTAAGAATGTAATCGATGGAAGTATTCGAATTCCCATATATGTTTTCCCATGAGACAATTGGATTAAAAATTTTAGCCTTTTCAATTTACTACATTACCAATATACTAGAGTCTTGACACCATCATTCAATTTTTTTACCCAGTCAACATCATCATTTTCATTGGATGCATCATGTGTACTCATATCTAAGTCTTCTTGGGTAAAATTTCTTTTCATTATCATGATTATGAATAAATGGAAATTAATCATATATCAAATTATCCAATCCAGTTCTTTCATTTGAATCATCAGCATTTTGAGATTCCATTTTCTCCCCATTGTTAAACCACACATAATAGCTTGTTTGAAAACCATTTTCAGTTATATCGTAGCTAACTTATTCAAAACTCAACCAAGGTCTTCAAGCACAATTATAACATGGGAAGTGTATGTGAACACTATATGAAGCATTATAAAATGATATATCCAAAAAAGCACTACAATTTGTTTTGAAAATATCTTGAGATCTGATTGGTTTCATACATCCAACTTATATCAATTCTATAAAAAAAATTGTTATAAGTCTTTTCAGGAATTCCATTAAGATTGAAGAGTAACCAAAAATATATTTAAGTAAATAATAATTATTAATTCTATATTAAACAAAAACATACACACTACACTATATGAGAATCATAAAAATAACATTAGTTTATAATAAAACTCTATTATCGCCACACCAATGGTAAACACCATTATAACCAAATTGGAAAAGAAAGGTAGGAAAAACAATTAATTTATGGGAAATGAATAAATGTGAATGGTTTGATGAAATGGTTTGAATAACTATGCATCAACCATGCAACAACATCTAAGACAAGTTATAGATCCTTCCACATAAGCTCCACATGGTTTACCAGACTACAAGAGATAACTATGTGGCTTTGATTCCTCCTCCACATTCACCCCAAAAATAAACATACCTCAAAATAACCCATATAACTTCACTATAGATTAATATAACATCAAACCATTTCAAAATATATAAAAAATAAAAAAAAAGTCAACTTCAAGACTCAAATCCTGACAACACATAGAAACTTGTGTCTTTTCTTGAAAGGTAGTGATTGGACACCCACTCATGACCTACCTCTTATGTTTAAACAGACATATATCTTATCAACCACTCTCCCCAAAATTGTGAAGGGAACTTTAATAACATTTTGTTATGAACCAACCTGGGTTAACATAACATGTCACCCAGATTGGCCCACTATAAGGCCCGAAGGGTGTTCTCTATCACAATAGACTGGAAACAAGTGATAAGGGAATAAAAAACAATAGATTGGAATTGATTTTCTCATATATAAGTAAATAGAAATCATAGTTCTATAAATAATCCAAAATGACCAACTCGTATGTTGGAACGCTATGCATATCAATTAAGTAGTTTCAAATATAGATAGAAACCAAACATGGAATGACCAACACAAACGACCAAACTCCCACTTTATATGAAAAATAAAATATATATAAAAATAAAAAAAGTATATATGAGACAAAATATAAAAAAAAATTCAATGTTAATGCTACATCAACGATACAAGGTAAACCACTAAACTCGAGCTGTCAGGAGAACATCACACAGTTTCCAAATACCACATCTATATCCAAATATATAGATCAACCCGTGAAACAAAACCCACTATCCACATTAAAACATACATGTGAATATTTAGAAGAAATAATAACTATACAAACACCTTGGATTAATTTTAGGGATTGAGTTATACATTCCTAGTATGTTTCCACCAACAAAATATTTTATGAAATTCTTTTCAAAAGACATTCCTATAATGTTACTTTGAAATACATATTATTAAATTAAAAATTTACATTTTGATAAAATCAACACACATAAATAAATTTCAACTACCATTTTTAAAAATCACCCCACACTAGGAAAGGAAAACCAGTATTTTTAGAAATTCACTTAAACCAATTATTAAATAAAACAAAAAAATTGACTCTAAAACCAAAAAGAATGAAACCACTTAATTTAAATCCATTGTTTTTTATATTCAAATACATTTATAAAATATGGTTTTAAATCAATTAAAAAATAATCAAACTAAGGGAATAAAATAAAAACATATTAGAATCCCATAGCTCTGAAATACACAACCAGACCATATAAAAACAACCATGACATGTAGTGAAAATAACCAGAAACAACTACAGGTTAGGAAAAATAAAATGAATGATTGAATATAAATAGTGATAACATTAAATCAATAAACGTAAAATGAAATCTTTAATAAATTAAGGTTTGGGATACCTAAGAATATATACTATCTTGGTGATCAAACCATCCTAATCAATTGTGCACAAACCTCTAGGATGAGAAGTCTCAATGCATAGTGGATGAGTTGAAGTTATTGCATACCGATGGATGTTCTATTGGAAGAGTGGTCACTGTCTGGGAAAAGAGGCACTGATGTAGGGTAAAAAATAATCGGATCTAGAAGGAGGAGAGGGGCTCAGTGTTGCTGCATTTAGGGGAAACTATCCCAATAGTTATTAATAATCATTAAGATATGTAATTTATGACAAAAATTAATAAAAACTATTTGTATATGCTTTTTTCATGAGAATTTTCCCAATAGTTTTGAAAATCTATTGGGAAAGCAGAGTAATCTATAGCCTTTCCCATTGGTTTCAAAGAACCTTTGGGATAAGGGCGTTGGTATAGAGCAGGTTTCTAATATTGTTCCTTTACCACGTTTCTAAGTTGTTGTGTTCTATATTTTATGATTTATTTATTTATATATATTTAGTTACAGTTATTATCCATATATTTATATATATTTTTTAAAATATGTTTATGAAATATGTTTTTCGTGTGTGTGTTTATAAATACACACACACACATATTTATACATGTGTGTGTGTGTAAATATAATTATATATTTTTATTTTTATTTTTATACATTATATATTAATAATTATATACATATATTAGAATATATAGATAAATATATATTTGTTTGATAATATAGACACACACAAATATGTATATATACATATATATTATATAAAACTTTTATAGGTATATAAATATTCATACATTTTTATTTTAAATAACATGGATATTATTTTTTATTTTGATATGATCTATATATTTATAAATATATTTTATATGTAAATATGCTTACATATTTATTTATAAAATTAAATTTTTATGGGTAAATACAAACAAATATCTATATATGTGTATATATATAACTATAAATAACAGTACAACATGAAAAATGATAAAATTTGAATGTCACAATATTTATATGAGTGTAATCCCAGAGAATAAATTGAGACTTCACCAAAAAAATATAATAATCCCCCTTAAATGAGGATTAAAATCCATCAAATGTTCAAAAATTAAGGCACCCCAACAAAAAAACTCAGAATCGGAGCCCTTATGAGCCTTTTTTACCATGAAAAAACACTAACCAGTGTATAGCTGATCAAAGCTTAAATTTGATACATGGTAGAGCTCAAAAGAAATCCCAAATAAGAATTTGTGATCGTTTGAAGTTTGAGTTTTCAACTTATTTCATATCATTTATTAATTTCTTGAATTTTTATATTTTTAAATTTTCATTAAAGAACTGTTACTTGATAATAATTAGTAAATTTCACATTAATATTAATTTTTAATTATTTTATAAACTTTTTTCACTAAATATCTTATATATTAAGTGTGATTACATATTTAGTATTATATAAATCATCACTACTGGAAATATGGTTTTTACCCACGGTTCTTTACTAAATGTTTTCTTAAACCATTGGAAAAGAATGTTTAGGAATGCCTTTTCCAACGGTTCATTAGAACCATTGGAGAAGGGCACCCCTTTGCCAACAGTTTTTAAAAACCGTTGGAAAACATTTCCCCCAAATACAGTTGGTCTGCTGCTCTCCCCCATTCACGATAGAACCCTAAAATCAATCCGGCACTCTGCTTCTCTCACAAACTCCCCCATCCAAACAGGTGAAAAACCATCTGAATCATCTAAAATCAGGTATTTTATTCTTTATACATATATGATACCTTGTTTTTATTGTTATTGATCTAATATTTTTGTTTTAAGTTTGGATTTTGATATGATTTCAATATGAAAAATAGGGAAATGAACGAATATTTTGTTAATTAATTAGTTCCCCCTGGAATATCATTTGTGTTATAATGTCCATGCTAAATAAAGGGGTAATGTAATAAAAGACCATGAATAAATTGTAGAAGTTGGGGTATGTTGCTTCCATGAGAGGTTTTTTGTTGTGTTTTATTGTATGTTGTAGGCTGTTGTATGGTGATTGAGGTGACCAGTTGAGCTTTGTGATATGTGGGGCTGTAATTTGATGGTTAGTGGGCATGGATGTGACATGTGAAGTTGTGTGATAATGATGATGTGTGGTGGTGTTGTGTTGTGTGAAGGTGTTGTGTGATGAGGTTGTGGTTTATGATGTGGTGAGGTGGTTTTGGTTGTGTGGTGGTTTGTGATCTGCAATAGTTTTGTTGTGATATGTGGTTGTTTTGGTGAGATGGTTGGCCGATGTAACATGGAAATGATGGTTATTGTGAGATGGTGAGTTTTTCTGTGGTGGTTTTATTAGTTTCTTGGTTATCTTTGGAATAAATTATGCTGTTAAAACAAGAAAACAAGATAGTAAATAAATGAGATGGAATAGAAATGGATGTGTGGTAAATGGATTTAATTAATTTAACATTAAATGAATTGAAAATGTAAGTTTGAATGAAGTGGCTTATAAATGAAAGTGAGAAATGCTATGTGTCTTGTGTGGTGGTGGTGTGGTGTAGTGTTGCATATAGTGGTGAAAGTGGTTGTGATGGTTTATGTGTTGTATGGTAGTAGTGGAGTGTGGGATTATGTTGTTAATGTGAACCCATTTGTTGGGTATTTTGATCTATCTATATATCATGTATTTTATGTTAT
This sequence comes from Viscum album, assembly GCA_963277665.1. Lineage (NCBI taxonomy): Eukaryota > Viridiplantae > Streptophyta > Magnoliopsida > Santalales > Viscaceae > Viscum > Viscum album. The sequence goes on along the minus strand of OY728153.1, from coordinate 1,015,828,042 downwards.
TTCTACACATTCCCAACCAGAGTTGGATAAACATACCAATGATCAGGGGTTTTGAGTTATGGGTATTTTTTATAATATCTAGGATGGTGGTTATATGGTTGGATAGCTACCATGTCTTCCTTACTCTTCCTTCATAAGTGATTGACCATGTGTTTTTAGGCAATATGCGATGTGATTGTCCATGTGTCTTCAGGTGAGATGTACAATGATTTCCTTAGTGTTTTCAGGTGAGGTGTGATGTGATAAGGCTATAATAAGACGTGGTATGTGGTTGGTGTCATGTAGGGTAGGAGGATGGAACAAGGTAGATGCTATTCATGTTCATGATACCCTACTAATATGGTTATGTGATGAGGCATGCTGTGATGTGATAACACATTAAGTTCTTGTTGGTTTTACATTTTCTCAATAACACATTAGTATGTTTTTTTCACATGTGTAGTTGATACCTTGATTTTTTTCTTCCTTAATCGTTTACATAAATGTATTTTCTATTAAAGTTCAATCCTATTGAATTTTTTATGACAAAATGACTTATATAAATTCTTTTTACAGAATGGACATAATTTGGATGTATGAAACCTATCGGAACTCAAGCGATTTTCAAAACAATTTGGAGAGATTTATAGATTTTTCATTTCACAATGCTTCAGATAGTGATCGCATACACTTCCCATATTCCAATTGTGTTGGTAGACCTTGGTTGAGCCATGAAGAAGTTAGCTACTACATAACCAAAAATGTTTTTCAAGAAAACTACTTTGTGTGGTCTCACAATGGGGAGAAAATGAAATCTTAAATTGGTGATGATCGAAATGAAAGGACTGGAATGGAGATTTTGTTAGATGATCAGTTTATGTTTATTCTTCATCATGAAAAAGAAAGGATTTCTACTCAAGAAGACTTTGATATGAGGACAGCTGATGCATCTAGTGAAAATGATGATATTGACAGGATGAAAAAATTGAATGATGCTGCCACGACTCTAGTATATTGACAATGTGATAAAATGAAAAAGCTGGAATTTTTAATCTGATTGTTTCATGGTAAAACTATGTATGGGATTTCTTATACAACAATAGATTTCATTCATACCCTCTTGAAGGATTTACTTCCAGATGATGCAGATATTCCCTCGAACAACAATATGGCATGGAATTTAGTTGAGGAACCTGGATTTTCAAGAAACAAAATTCATGCTTGCCCGAAAGATTGCTGTTTATTCCTGGAGGAAACTGTTGAACAAAATGATTGTATAAAATTTGGAACGTCCCGTTGGATGTCCAAATCTGATGGAACACCATCCCGTGTTCCACAGAAAGTAATGTGCCACTTTCCATTGATCCCCAGACTCCAGAATCTTTTTAAGTCTGATGACATATCAATAAAAATGAGATGGCATGATACCGAGAGAAAGAAGACTAATGATGAGTTGGTTCATCCTGTAGATGGATTTTCATGGCAGAGATTTGATGGTCGACATTCTGATTTTGTAGCTGATGTGCGTAATGTGAGGCTGGGTCTTTCATGCGACAGTTTTAATTTGTTTGGGCATATTCTTACTACGCACAACACATGGCTAGTTTTTATACACATTTATAATCTTCCCCCATGGTTGTGTATGAAAAAACCTTTCACTTTCATGAGTATACTCATATCTGGTCCTTCTGATCCCGACATTGATATTGATGTATACATGCAACCTTTAATGAAAGAGTTGAAACTTCTTTGGGATGTGGGTGGGCGCACATACGATGCATGTTCGAAAGGCATATTTCAGAAGCATTATGTGCTTATGTGGATGACCAATGATTTTCCAGCTTATGCAATGATTTCATGATGGAGCACGAAGGGAAAACTGTCACTTCTAGTTTTTATAAAGAATACACGATCCAGAAGACTGAAACATCACTATAGTTTCCGTTTTATGGGACATCGACGATTCTTTCCAAAGGATCATCCATATAGAATGAATCATCGAAGATTTGATAATACCATAGAGACCGATGATCCACCTCAGCGTATTTCTGGAACTGATGTGCTTAATGAATTGAAAGATTTTAGTTTTTTGTTCGGGAAGGGTCAAATGAAATCTGGAAAGATAAAGAATGTTTCCACTAAAACCTGTTACAATTGGAGGAAGAGGAGTATCTTTTTTGATATGACTTATTGGTCAACCAATTTTTTACGCCATTTCTTAAATGTAATGAATATTGAAAATAATATATGCAAAATGTTGCTTTCAGTTCTTCTAAATTTCAAGGGGAAGGAAAAAAGATGATTTACGATCTCGGAGTGACTTGGTGGATTGGGGCATCAGACCAGAATTGCATCCTGTGCGTATCAGTGAAAAAAATGGAAACATCCATGTGCTTCTTATGTGATGAAACCTATGGAAAATAAAACAATTTTTGAAAGTATTAGAAACTATTAGAGTTCCTGATGGTTATTCATGCAACATATAAAAACGGGTCAACAGAAGAGAGTTGAAGCTAAAATCTTTGAAGACTCATGATTATCACGTTCTACTGTATGAGTTGCTTCCAATATCAATCCATCATATTTTTTCCAATAATGTAAGGGTGGATGTTATTCGTTTGTGCCATTTTTTTAGAGATGTCTGTGCTAAGAAGTTGTCCAAGTATTTCTTACAAAAAATGTTGACAGATGACCCATTAATTTTGTGTGAGTTGAAGAAAATATTTCCACCATAATTTTTCACATGCATGCTGCATCTGACTGTCCATATTCCCACTGAAATAATTCTCAGAGGACCTATTTCTTTTCATTGGATCTATCCAACTGAAATAAATTTGTTCACATTAAAGTATTATGTTCAAAACAGAAATCAACCCGAAGGTTCTAGCATGAATGGTTACCTGGCTCATGAATGTATGGATTTCTGCTCGATGTATTTGTCTGATCTTACTATAAGATTGAACAGACCAATGAGAAATGATGAAGAACAGTATGAGAAAATTGAACCTAGTTTTCCATCACTTCTTCAAACAGGAGGAATTATTGGATCATATACAGTGAAGACATTAAGCCATGAAGAGCGGGAGATGGCACATCGCACAGTTTTGTTCAACTATGATTTGTTCGATGACTATATCAGGTAACTAAATTTATTATGTATATCTTACATATATATCTGTTAAACTATTCATATTTTTTATCTACAGGGAACACAAAACAATGATAAATAGGAAGCATAATTCTTTATCTATGAGAAGGAGAGAGACTTTTCCTAACAAAGAGTTTTCTGCTTGGTTAAAATTGAAGGTAAAAATATTACTGTTTAAATTAATTTTTTCAAAATTTAATTAAGTTTAACAGTCATTTATATTGCAGGTATTGATTTTCTCTGCTGACTCTATCTCTGAGTAAATAAGAGCTTGGTATTTTGGTCCTAATACTGTGGTTCGTGACTATAAATCAATTGTTATCAATGGGTACAAATTTATTACCACTGAACAAGAAAAGAACATGAGAACACACCATGATGGTGTTATGGTTACTGCCATAATAGATTGTCATGCCAGTGCATCAGATAGTAGACCGCGATTTGAAAATTTGGGTTATTATGGAGTTATTGAGAAAATAATAATATTGGATTATTACTATCATGGACGAGTCACAATGCTGAAATGCCATTGGTTTGATTCGATGATGAGACATGGAACATTTATTGATGATTGTGGATTTGGAGTAATTAATATTACTTGCACTCTTTCTACCGAAGAACCATATGTGTTGGCATCAATGGCTAAACAAGTTTTTTATGTCAAAGAGCAACTTCGACCTGAATTTGGTGTCATTGTTGAAGTAATTCCAAGACATATTTTTTATGATGGTGATGACGGAATTGACACTGTCCGTATTGCCATTGGAACCAATCCATTTATTTCTTTTGATGACTCCAATATCTCAAATGTCAGAGTTTATTGTGAACCTGAAGTTGTGGTTTAAAATATATAGAATCATTCATCCATGTTCTCAATTCTTTTGGTTTACCTCGAGTTGGTTTGTTAAGTTTGGTAATATTAAAATTGATTTAGTATTGATCACAAATATGTTTTAGCTGAATTGAGTGTTATGTGAATTTTAAATGTTTATTGGTTTCTGTTTTATTTTAATTGCATTTTCTAATTTGGAATTGAACTGTATTCAAACCTAGTCAAACAATATTTGTAACTTGGTGAACATTAAAACTTTCATGATTTATTAAATTCATTCAAGCTCTTCAAAAACAATTGATAGCTAAATTATAAATTAATCCCCCTATTCCCTCATATATTTAGTTTTTTGGTTTACACATTAGTTTCATTTTTCTAATTAATTACATATTTGTTTTCAAAATCATGAAATGCAGCCAATTGAAGAGAGACGAAGGAAAAAAGTGATGGAGAATAATCGTGGGATGGCGGAGATGGGTGTTCCACCATTAGTGCCTACAGTGCGTACTTTATTTCAAATATATATATATATAAATAATATATAATGTCATGTGATTAATTTTTTTGTAGAAAATTTTTTAGGATCCACCTATACGTCGACAGTTATTCAACGAGGATCCTAGTACTGGTCCTAGTACTCAGGCCGGTGGTATGAGGAGGGTTCGTACCAGAGGTGGACGATAAGCTGCGCATGCCCGACTAGACCCTGCCCCTCCCACTGACATGTCATCCTTCCAACATTCTGATCCCGGTGCGTCGTTAGGGACACATGGGATATTTAGGCCTCCCATGTTTTCACTACCTTCTGCATCTTCTGCCCCATCATTTTCACATCCCATGTTGATTCCCACTCCCCAGTCAGAATCCGGTCATACTGCTATCCCATCTTCTTTTCCATCTACTTCTATCTCTCTGAGCTTCTATATTCCATCTTCTTCGACTCCTGTTCCACCACAGGGTGTTCCATCAGTTTCTATGGATCCAGCGGCACTCAGCGATCAGACTGGAACAGGTATATTTATAAAACCCTAAAAAAAATTTATAGAAATATTTACTTTCATTATAACATGTTTTGATAAAATATCTATTTTTCTTTCATGATAGATACATCTACTGACAAGAGGTGGGGGTGGGGGCATACACGAATGCGTTCGGCGTGGAACCGCCGCACACAGGTTATGGTGGATTACAATAAAGACAACCAAATGGTTGAGAAATCTGGCCAGTAATGTTGGAGTTTTTTGGCGATGCTTTCCAAATAATCCGACATCATTCCCGTCAGCCCGCTGTCATGGAGACATTTTCCAAAAGAGGTCAACGATAGAGCTTGGTCAGATATATGGGTAAAAAATCTATTGTATTTAATTTAATGAATTATTTTTGTATTTATATGAATTAATACTTTTATGTCATCTTTGATTGAATTTTCCCAATGGTGAGGGTGCTCGAGCAGAACGTCTAAAGGATTTAGGTGAGCTTTGGAGAGACAAAAAGCATGAGTTATATATTGGATGGCGTGCTATAGTTGGCACTGAGTTAGAGATGGTACCAGTCGTGGATGATTTTCTTATAGAGCAATATCGTCAAATGATTAGTAATTGGATGAGTAACCAGTTTAAGGTATGAATTACATTTAACGTATTTAAATAATAACTTTCATGTTTTGAATTAATATTATCCTTTGAATTATAAAATTTTATTTAGGAATCATCTAGAAAAAATAAAAAAAATATTGATGTAAAAAAATACCTCCACACACTAGGATGTATGACGATTTCAGATCATGAGAGAAATTAGGTATGAAAATTTTATATAATTTTTATTTACGACTTACATTTTCTTTTGTTTTATCAATTATTTAACTTTTTACTAAATTTTTCATATAAAATTATTTTCCAATGTCATTGTAGAGGAAAATACAGAATATTGAAGGACGTGTGCCTCAAGCAAAACTGTTTTGCTCGAGTAGACAGAAAACGGATGGAAGTGTCGTCAACGAAGCAACTCAGAAGCAGATTATAAGTTTTAATCTATTGATTTTATATTTTAATATCTATTTTTTAACTTAATAATATATTTATATTCATAACAGGTTGCTTTAGAGGCCCTCGATGCCCAAGAACAAGACAATTTTGGGCCAACAGATCACTTACATCAGGTGTTGGGAGAGGAGCATCCTGGTAGAGTACGCTGCCGACCTAAGATAGCCCCGAGGATGTATTTACCCTCCGTAGGTACGAGCTATAGTGCCACCGAGCTGCAGCAAGTTATGGCATAGGCAGAACAGGCTGAGAAAAGGGCCACAGAGACAGTAGAATAGTCTTCTAGGGAATATAGTGCGTTTGTCAAATTTATTGAAGTTCTACGTCCAACACTTCCAGTAGAGGACAACCCAGCTTTTGAAGAGTATATGTCATCGATACATTCTATATATGGTGCACCAGGTGGGAATTCTAGTGGTGGTCAGGATTATGTCTAGCTTGATGATGATGATGGCGAGGAGTCTGATGCGGAAGAGGAGGGAGACCAGCAGGGCGAGGCGGGTGGCGAGGGTGAGGAGGAGGGCAAGGGCGAGGAGGAGGGCACTGAGGAGGGCGAGGATGATGATGGGGACGAGGACAAGGGGGATGATGATGGTGTTGATGGTGATGGTGATGTGGGACAAATTTATGCATTACATTTTTGACTAATATTACTGAGACTTGATATTTAATCTATTCTAGTTGTTGGTTTTATCTAGACTCATAGTATAGTATTGGAGTTGAGTTATTTTTTATATATTATCTGTCTTTATGGATGTTGTTGTCTTCTAGTGGTTGTGTGTTTGGGAACCCCCTCCTTCCGGGACCCTGGACAACCCCCCACCATCCTCCTTGGACCCCGGACACCCCCCAGACAGACCCCTGAACAACCCCCAGGATAGCCCTCTCACCCTCCTCCCAGGACCCCGAACAGCCCCCTGGACAGCCCCATAGACAGCCCCTCCCCCACCCTCCTCCTTGGACCCCAGACAACCCCCCCCCCCCAAACACCCCCAGGATAGCCCCCCGCACAGCCCCCCACCCTCCTCCTTGGTCCCCGGACACCCACCGGACAGCCCCCCAGACAGCCCCACCAGACAGTCCCCCACCCTCCTTGATTTCCTTTACTACTAAAAAATTTATAATATATATTTTATTTATTTTCATCATGATAATCAATGTAAATCACATTTACACATCTAATCAGTATCATAGATTTTTGGTATGTTATAAAAGAGATGTATTCATTGGGCATGACATTGTTAGCTCCAAAATGTTTCATAGCATGATAAACTAAAATCTAATCCATACTAATAATAATATAAAAATATTCTATATGAATGTCCTCAAGATTTTAAGTAAATACCATTCCACTAATAGACACATGAGGATTCTCATAAAATGGACAACATTTTATGTACATACGTAAAACCGACCAAACACATTCAGTTTCCGTTGAAACATTAGTAAAACGTTCCATGGGTCATATGTGACGTGTATGAATCAAGCTCTCCTCAATCCGAGATGCGGTGTGGCCGACACCACTCAAAGTTTCTATCTTTTGTTTCAAAAGGACGTCATTTTAAGTGAAAAACATCAACTGCTATATGGAAAACTGATCAAACGCATTCGGATTGTGTAGATACTTTAGCACAATGATCCACGGTTCATATGTGTCATGTACGAGTCAACCTCGCCTCAATTCGAGGTGCGGTGTGGACGACACCATTCACAGTGTCTCTCTTTTGTTTAAAATGAAGATGATTATAAGTGAAAAGAACAACTAACATACAAAAAACCATCAAAACGCATTCAAAATGTGTTGATGCTTTAGGAAAACGATCCATGGGTCATATGTGATGTGTACAAGTCAACCTAGGCTCAATCCGAGGCACGGTGTGGCCGAGATCACTCTAAGTGGCTCCATTTTGTTTAAAATGGACAACATTTTAAGTACATACAGGAAACTGACCAAACGCATTCGGTTTCCACTAAAACTTTAGGAGAACGACCAATGGGTCATATGTGATGTGTACGAATCAAGCCCGCCTCAATCCGAGACGCGGTGTAGCCGGTACCACTCAAAGTGTCGGTCTTTTGTTTCAAACGGAAGTCAATTTAAGTGAAAAACATCAACTTCCGTACGGAAAACCAACCAAATGCATTCGGATTGTGTCGATACTTTAGAACAACGATCCATGGGTCATATCTGTTGTGTAAAAGTCAACCCCTCCTCAATCCGAGGTGCGGTGTGGCCAACACCATTCATAATGTCTCTCTTTTGTTTAAAATGGATAGGATTATAAGTGAAAAGAACAAATGAAAAATGAAAAACCAACCAAACGCATTCTAAATGTGTTGATGCTTTAGGATAATGATCCATCGGTCATATGTGACGTGTACGAGTCAACCCGAGCTCAATCTGAGGCACGGTGTAGCCGGGATCACTCTAAGCGGCTCCCTTTTGTTTAAAATGGACAATATTTTAATTACATATGGAAAACCGACCAAATGCATTCGGTTTCCTTTGATACAGTAGGAGAAAGATCCATGGGTCATATGTAACGTGTACAAATCAAGCCTGCCTCAATCCAAGACACGGTGTGGCCGACATCACTCAAAGTGTCTGTCTTTTGTTTCAAAAGGACGTCATTTTAAATGAAAAACAGAAACTCCCATACGGAAAACTGACCAAACACATTAGGATTTTGTTGATAATTTAGAACAACGATCCATGTGTCATATGCGATGGGTACGAGTCAACCCCGCCTCAATACGTGGTCCAGTGTGGCCGACACCATTCACAATGTCTCTCTTTTGTTTAAAATGGACAGGATTATAAGTGAAAAGAACAACTGACATACGAAAAACCAAAAAAACACATTCTAAATGTGTTGATGCTTTAGGAAAACGATCCATGGGTCATATGTGACGTGTACGAGTGAACCGAGGCTCAATCTGAGGCACGGTGTGGTCGGGACCACTCTAAGTGGCTCCCTTTTATTAAAATGGACAACATTTTAAGTACATACAGAAAACAGACCAAACGCCTTAGGATTCCATTGAAAAATTAGGAGAACGATCCATGAGTCATATGTGACATGTATGAATCAACCCCGCCTCAATCCGAGACGCGGTGTGTCCGGCACCACACAAAGTGTCGGTCTTTTGTTTCAAAAGAACGTCATTTTAAGTTAAAAACATCAACTTCCATATGGAAAACTAACCAAACATATTCGGATTATGTTGATACTTTATCACAATGATACACGGGTCATATGTGTCTTGTACGAGTCAACCCCACCACAATCCGAGGTGTGGTGTAGCCGACACCATTCACAGTGTCTCTTTTGTTTAAAATGGATAGGATTATCTGTGAAAAGAACAACTGACATACGAAAACCCGACCAAATGCATTCTAAATGTGTTGATGCTTTAGGAAAACGATCCATGGGTCATATGTGATGTGTACGAGTCAACCCGGGATCAATGCGAGGCACGGTGTGGCCGGGATCACTCTAAGTGGCTCCCTTTTGTTTAAAATGGACAACATTTTAAGTACATACGGAAAACCAACCAAACGCATTCAGTCTCCATTAAAACTTTAGGAGAAAGATCTATGAGTAATATGTGACGTGTAAGAATCAATCCCGCCTCAATACGAGATGCGGTGTGGCTGGCACCACTCAATGTGTCTGTCTTTTGTTTCAAAAGGTTGGCATTTTAAGTGAAAAACATCAACTGCCATACGGAAAACCGACCAAACACATTCAGATTGTGTCGATACTTTATCACAACGATCCACGGGTCATATGTGTCGTGTAAGAGTCAACCCCGCCTCAATCTGAGGTGCAGTGTGGCCAACACCATTCACAATGTCTCTCTTTTGTTTAAAATGGACAGGATTATAAGTGAAAAGAACAACTGACATACGAAAAACTGACCAAACGCATTCGAAATGTGTTGATTCTTTAGCACAATGATCCATGGGTCATATGTGACATGTACGAGTCAACCTGGGCTCAATCCAAGGCATGGTGTGGCCAGGATCACTCTAAGTGTCTCCCTTTTGTTTAAAATGGACAACAATTTAAGTACATATGGAAAACCAACCAAACTCATTCGGTTTCAATTGAAACTTTAGGAGAACAATACATGGGTCATTTTTGACGTGTATGAATCAAGTTCACCACAATCCGAGACGCGGTGTGGTGGGAACCACTCAAAGTGTCTGTCTTTTGTTTCAAAAGGATGTCATTTTAAGAGAAAAACATCAACTTCCATACGGAAAACCGACCAAACGCATTCGTATTGTGTCGATACATTAGAAAAATGATCCACGGGTCATATGTGACATGTACGAGTCAAACCTGCCTCAATCCGAGGCGCGTTGTGGCTGACACCATTCACCGTGTCTCTCTTTTGTTTAAAATGAACAGGATTATAAGTGAAAAGAACAACTGACATACGAAAAACCAACCAAACGCATTCTAAATGTGTTGATTCTTTAGGACAACGATCCATGGGTCATATGTGATGTGTACGAGTCAAACCGGCATCAATCTGAGGCACGGTGTGACCGGGGTCACTCTAAGTGTAAAGACCCGTAAAATTCATGGGAAATTTTTTTTTCTTAATTTTCTTTGGAATTTTACAAGAGCGCGGTTTCTGACGGCACCTGAGTCCGAGGCCCGGAGTGCCCGGAATCATTTTCCGAAGTTTGGCTCGGGTACGTTCAGTGAACGAACGAGCGGGAATTTATAACTTTTGAACTGGTTCCCGGAATCAAATTCTGAGGGTACTGATGAACTCACAGCGCCGATATTCGCTTAAGGAGACCTTTTCCGAGGTTGCGTTTTATGCGGGACGAAAGTTAGTTTTGGGAGAAATTATAAGAAGTTAAATAAAAATGTGGAAACACTTATTATTTTTATTTTGTTGGTTAACTTCTCCCAAAGGGAGTTAAAGGTGGGACCCACATCCACTTAACCTCCCTTGGGAGGATTAAGTGTGGTGGGGCCCACACGAAGCATAACTCTTCACCTCTTTTTTTTAAACTCCCTTAAACTCCCCTTTTTAATGAACTTGACAACTTAGGTTATTAAATGGGTTGAGTTGTTTAATTTCAAACCTTTGAATTTCAAATGGTTGGGTTGAGTAAATAAAATAAGACCTTAGCTTTTTTTGGGGTTAGAATTCTCTAGACAATCTTCAGAGAATTTGGAACCTACTTCTTCTTCTTCTTCTTCAAGCTTTGACGAAGAACGCGAAGAACCTTCGAACATCGACGAAGAACACCACGTTCTCGAGAACCGTCTTCCGCGACGTCATACCCACGATACCGACGACGTACTTCTTCCGCATCATCTCTTCCGCGACAATTTCCCGCGACGAAATCATCGTCAAAGAACTCCGAATCCACGCTTCACAACATCGACGTCCTTCTTCCGTGACGCTGACCACCGCGATGCTCGTCTTCCGCGGGTCGTTGACGATCATCGTTCTTGAACCGAGGTAGGGGTTGTTGTTTTTTATTTGTTTATTCTCGTTCTTGGTTCTAGCATGACAAACATGAGGATAAATGTGTATGTGATATCGTCTAACGAGAGGGGGGACGGACAACACAAACACGGCCAAATCCCCCCTCCTTTGTTCTTGAATATTATTATTTCCTTTGCGGATGAACGAGATGGCGTGGTGCCGTCGCACCACGCGGGAATCACAAGGCTTTAATTGCGTGGCGCTGTCGCACCGCCCGGTGGAAATTTTATCATGAACACGACGCCGTCGCGCCGCGTCGAAGGAAACCAAAGGTGTCGCGGCCGGAGCAGGGCCACGGCGGAGGGGCGCGGTGCCGTCGCACCGCGCCGGACGATGAAGGCCGCGGCCGGTTCCGGGCCGCGGCGGAACGGAAAGACCGGCGGCCAGCCGGGCCGCCGGTGTCGGAAGCCGGAAGGGGACCGGCTTTGCCGATCCGTTGAAGAAGAACTGGCCGGCCAGGTCGGGCTGGCCGAAAGCTGAAAAACCGAGGGAATTTAATTCCCCCGGCCAACTTAATTTGCCCCCCATTATGAGGGGGGGCGGTTTCGCAAAGGGGGGGCAGCGCCCCCCCCCCCCCCCCCGTTTTTCTAAAAGGAAGGCCCCCACAAGGGGGGCCGTTGATCAAAGGCGCGACCTTCCGCCGCGCCGCCAGCAGGAAAGCGGGGGCCTTGCCCCCCGCGCGTGGCACCCGAGCGGCGCCAGGCCGCGCCGCCGCCGGCCGGGCCGCGCCGCCGCACCGGACCGCGCCGCCGCGCCACCGTGCCGGACCGCGCCGCCACGCCAGGCCGCGCCTCCAGCCGGTCTGGGTCGGACCCGGGTCAGGTCGACCCGGTTTGGGTCGACCCGGTTCGGGCCGACCCAGGGGGGGTCGGGCCGGGTCGGCCCGGACCCGGACCCCCCGTTTTCGAATCGACTTCGGTTTTTTGCTCATAACTTGAGCTACGGACCTCCGATTGACGAACCGTCAGCGGCGATGCGATCCTTTGATCGAGACGGTAGTTTCAGTATATCGCACTGAAAGTTTCGAAATATTTTGAGTTCGGCCGGGTTGGTTCGTACACGAAACCAACCGGGCCTTCCGAGCGGAAACACTCATATCTTGAGCTACGGACGTCCGATTGACGTGCCGTCAGCTTTGTTGAGTTCCTCTTAGTGAGAAGGATCTTTTGGCATACTCCGCCTGAGGTATGGACGCAGTTGGAGTATAGTAGGGTTGGTTTTGTCTTAAAAACCAACCAGGCCCCTGGGACAAAAAAGCCAATAACTCTCAGACCGGGCGTCCGATCGACGCGCCGTCTGTTGCGTTGAGTTCCTGTTGACGATACCGAACTTTTGGATACATCAAATCTGGGCTTTGTGACAGTTGATGTATCAGCCTCTCGGCTCGTGGAGCGGAACCTCCCGAACGAGCTTGCTGTGTGTGCGAACCCTAGTGCTGGCTGCGACTGTGACTGCTACTGCTATTGTGACTGCGACGATGACAGTACTGAGATCCTTGGTGGATTCGACGACGAATACAGCACTCAGCGATCCTATGTGGATCAGTGCTACAGGTCCTGTGTGGGCCTGATCCTGTGTGGGTCTTTGCAGGGGTTAGTTACCTATCGATCCTTCGTGGGTCCGACGACTTAGATGGATCAGAGATCATCTTTATCGTCTTTCGAAGAAGTATACCTGTGTGAGCTGAATCCTGTTGCTTTCCTGTGTGGATTGAGTTGTGCTATCCTGTGTGGATTTCGTTTTGCTTTCCTGTGTGGAATACGTATACTTTCCTGTGTGGACTGAGTTGTACTTGGGCTCGGAGGTTGGAGCGTATTGGAATTGATGACTTAGGTATATGTATGGGCATATACCTAAGCAGTGTTGGTTATTACTTCGTGTTTGTATCTTCCTTTGTGGTTTATCCTTTGTGAATTTTGGAAGACCTTCAGGGGTCTCGGGGTCCCTACTGAGTAGCTTATACTCACCCCTGCACGGGCTATGCCCGCACTACGTTGTGTTGGTTGCAGACGATGGACAACGTTGATCTTGGCTGAGGCTTGCAGAGCAGGACGGTACCTGGAGGTGGACCACTAGGCGGGACGTGTTCGGAGCGGACGGCGGGACCCGAGGAGCAGTGGAGCTATCTGTACCCACCCTTCAGGTGGGATTTGCAGTGGACAGCTCGGTGTAGCGGCTTTTACTTTACAGTTGGTGTTTTCCCTTTCGAGTTGTACTTTACTTTCAGTTTGGGTTTGTATACCGGCCCATTTACTTTTCCGCACTTCAGTTGTACTCTGTTCTTACTTAGTGTTTACTTTTCCTCTTGCTTACTCTGTGGTGTTTGTTTACTTTACAAAGGCAATGCCTTCCCTTTTTACCGGGATTTACGCCTTGGAGCCAGTCGCCATCCCCTGGCCTATGGAAGGCGGGCTTGGGGTAGTCACGACATGGACCCCGAGGGCGGGTCGTGACAAATTGGTATCAGAGGAGTTCGGTTCTACCGCGAACTCTGATCATTTCTATCTGAAGCAATAATTTTTAGCGTATTGAGTGTGGTTATCAGTCCAGGGAGTTCAGTGTTGGTGCGGTGGCCGACGTATCCGTACACCAGGACCCTGACTACTGATTTCCGACTTAATGCACGAAAACATTGATTGCGTGTGTGTTTCAAAGTTTTCATTGTTATTACTTTATATCAGCTCACCAGGTATACTGTTCTGACCGTGGTGCACCTATTTCCTTTTCAGGATGTCCCCACGACGGCAGCCAGCTAGGGTTCCGAGAGTCGAGCATGACGACAGCCCACCGAGCGACGAGGCCTCGGTGTATGGCCCTTTGTCAGCAGTGGCACCGGCGGTAGATCTACCCGTCGAGCCACCGATGCTTCCAGAACTAGCCGCTGACGATGCACGTCGCCTCAGTGCACTGCATGAGTTTCAGCACTAGCGACCACCCAGGTTTCGTGGGAAGGCGGACCCCCAGGCAGCTGAGGACTGGCTGGAGGCAGTGGTACGTGTGTTTAGGCTAGTGAGGACACCAGCAGACCACATGGTGATCCTCGCTGCGAGCCTACTACACGCAGTAGCAGGACGATGGTGGAGCATGATGCTCCAGGTGCATGATGAGGCATCTCTACTTTGGACGGACTTTGAGAGCCTCTTCCGCTCGGAGTTCGTCCCAGCCACCCTTCGTGCGGTGCGTATCCAGGAGCTTCTTCAGCTGCGGCAGGGCAGCATGATGGTCGCTCAGTACTCGGCGAGGTTTACTGATCTCTCGCGTTACTCGACCGACATGGTACGGGACCCATTCTTCCGCGCCCGGACCTTCGAGCAGGGTTTGAGACACGAGATCAGGGCATCGCTGGTCTCCCTCAGCATACCGACTCAGACAGGAGTACTAGAGCGGGCCCTTTTGATCGAGAGCTTCCTTGCTGAGTCTGCACCAGCGCCGAGACCCACCGCAGGGCGGCACGTGGCAGAGTCATCTGCAGCTGGCAGTCGACAGATGACTCAGGGGTCCAGGCAGACCAGACCTTCAGGCAGACAACCTCAGGACACTGGCTCAGCAGTGCGGGGCACACAGCGCAGAGCCAGTCTTTCGAGAGGCAGACAGTGCTACTCGTGCGGTGGGCAGGGCCACATGGCTCGTGACTGCCCGACCCACCGTGCCGAGGAGCAGCAGACGGTTGAGGGACCACCGAGGCAGAGGCAGAGGGTCGACCGTGGCGGTCCACCAAGAGGAGGCGGACGAGGCAGAGGAGCTGGATGAGCAGCAGGTGGTGGGCGACGCTTTGAGGCTCTACCACCACCACCACCAGGAGGTCCACCCCGACCACAGGGAGCTGGCGGGCAGAGACAGGCACAGCTCCAGGCAGCAGAGGCCTACGACCACGGCGCACCTGAGATGATTCGAGGTACTATCTGTGTCTATTCCACCTTTGCTGCAGTACTTATAGACACAGGAGCGAGTCACTCTTTCATAGCTGCTGCCCTTGTTCGGAGTTCGGAGATTCCGACAGAGCCATTGGCTCGATCCTTACGGCTAGAGACTCCTACGGGAGCAGACTCGACGATTACGCACTGGTGCCGGTAGTGTGAGCTTACTCTAGGAGGCGAGAGCTTCGGCTGGGATCTTCTTGTAGCAGCGTCGAGGCCTTACGACGTCATCTTGGGCATGGATTGGCTATCTACAGTCCATGCACATATTGACTGTTTTAGGCGCAAGGTGCGATGTGTACGCACCGACGGGAGTGGGTTCACCTTCACCGACGAGAAGGGATCCTTAGCAGCACAGGATGGACTTCTGCGGAGGAGAGGACAGCCCATCACTCATCAGTTGGCTAGCCTCATCCTTGGAGAAGTTGACGTGTGAAGTCCTGGTTTTCCTGCAGTGGTGGATCAGTTTGCGGACGTTTTTCCCGACGACGTCCCAGGGCTACCACCTCGCAGAGAGGTAGACTTTTATATTGACTTGTACCCCGGGACAACCCCGATATCCACTCCAGCATATCAGATGGCCCCTGCCGAGCTTTGAGAGCTACGGGTACAGTTGGAGGACTTGCAGGGCAAGGGGTTCATCTGAACCAGTGTTTCACCCTGGGCTTCCCCGATATTGTTCGACAAGAATGCGAACAGGAGCTTGCGACTTTGTGTTGACTATCGTCGCCTAAACCAGGTGACAGTGAGGAACAAGTATCAGCTACTCGAGGAGGCGACGGAGCAGCTAGCCTCTTTGCAGATATCCTTCGTGGATAGAGATGGAGAAGCCTTCCTCCAGTCTCTCACAGTCACCCCTCCTCTACTACAGCAGGTCAGAGAGGCACAGCGTGAGGATGCTGACTGTGAGACACGGCGTGCACAGATATCCTCAAGACAGGCACCTGATGGTTTCTCCCTAGGAGCAGAGCACGACATCCTTTTCAGAGGACGAACCATGGTACTAGTCGCTTTGCGATAGGAGGTGATGAGGGAGTTTCACACTTTTCCTTTGGCAGTACATCCAGGAGTGGCGAAGATGTACCAGGATTTCAGACGACAGCACTGGTGGCCGGGCATGAAGAAGGCTGTGGCAGAGTTCGTTTCTTGATGCCTCACCTGCCAGCAGGTCAAGGCAGAGCATCTGGTACCAGCAGGCTTGGTACAGCCCTTGGAGGTTCTAGAGTGGAAGTGGGAAGGCATATCTATGGACTTCATGACTGGACTTCCACGCACTTCCAGAGTTCACGACTCCATCTGGGTGATTGTTGACCGACTCACCAAGTCGGCACACTTCTTACCCATCAGAGAGTAGGGCTCAGTGGAGAGCTTGGGACATCTCTACTTTTAGGAGATTGTGCGGCTCCACGGCGTGCCATCATCTATCGTCTCCGATCGAGATGCTCTCTTTACTTCCCGACTTTGGAAGGAGTTACAGGAGGCATTCAGGACGCAGCTACGTCTGAGCACAGCCTTTCACCCTCAGACGGATGGTCAGACGGAGAGGACCATTCAGACTCTCGAGGATATGCTCCGCGCATGTGTCCTCAACTTCGGTCGTAGCTAGGAGGACCACCTACCCTTGGTGGAGTTTGCGTACAACAATAGCTACCACTCCACCATCGGGATGGCACCGTACGAGGCGTTGTACGGCCGACCTTGTAGATCTCCTTTGTGCTGGACAGACCCTGGGGAGTCAGCACTTGTGGGACCGGAGATGGTCCAGGCCACGACAGAGAAGGTCCAGGTCATCCAGGAGCGGATGAGGACAGCTCAGAGCCGGCAGAAGTCATACGCTGACAGGAGGCAGAGGCCACTAGAGTTAGAGGATGGTGACCACGTCTTCTTGCGGGTCTCACCTCGACATGGTATTCAGAGATTTGGCCGAGGCGGCAAGTTATCTCCGCGCTTCATCAGACCCTTCCAGGTCCTCAGCAGGATTGGCGAGGTGGCTTATCTCCTGGCTCTACCACCTCAGTTGCACCGGGTGCACGACGTCTTCCACGTGTCTCAACTGAGGAGATACGTGCACGACCCGACGCACATCATTGACCATGGGGAGCTTGACGTTGATGATGGGGTGACTTTTACGGATGTCCCGGTGGAGATCGAGGATCTACAGAAGCGGGTCCTATGTGGACGGTCGATTCCTCTAGTGCGCATCAGATGGCAGCACGGGAATCTCTAGGAGAGCACATGGGAGCGGGAGGCTCAGATGTGTGCTCAGTACCCTCATTTGTTTCCCTAGTTTTTGATGTATCTTTACGGGGACGTAAATCCCTGAGGTGAGAGTAATTTAAAGTCCCATAAAAATCAAGGGAAATTTTTTTTCTTAATTTTCTTTGGAATTTTACAAGAGCGCGGTTTCTGACGGCACCTGATTCCGAGGCCCGGAGTGCCCGGAATCATTTTCTGAAGTTTGGCTCGGGTACGTTCAGTGAACGAACGAGCGGGAATTTCTAACTTTTGAACCGGTGCCCGGAATCAAATTCCGAGGGCACTGATGAACTCGCATCGCCGATATTCTCTTAAGGAGACCTTTTCCGAGGTTGCGTTTTATGCGGGATGAAAGTTAGTTTTGGGAGAAATTATAAGAAGTTAAATAAAAATGTGGAAACACTTTTTATTTTTATTTTGTTGGTTAACTTCTCCCAAAGGGAGTTAAAGGTGGGACCCACATCCACTTAACCTCCCTTGGGAGGATTAAGTGTGGTGGGGCCCACACGAAGCATAACTCTTCACCTATTTTTTTTAAACTCCCTTAAACTCCCCTTTTTAATGAACTTGACAACTTAGGTTATTAAATGGGTTGAGTTTTTTAATTTCAAACATTTCAATTTCAAATGGTTTGGTTGAGTAAATAAAATAAGGCCTTAGCATTTTTTTGGGTTAGAATTCTCTAGACAATCTTGAGAGAATTTGGAACCTACTTCTTCTTCTTCTTCTTCAAGCTTTGACGAAGAATGTGAAGAACCTTCGAACATCGACGAAGAACGCCACGTTCTCGGGAACCGTCTTCCGCGACGTCATACCCGCGATACCGATGACGTACTTCTTCCGCGTCATCTCTTCTGTGACAATTTCCCGCGACGAAATCGTCATCAAAGAACTCTGAATCCTCGCTTCACGACATCGACGTCCTTCTTCTGTGACGCCGACCACCGCGACGCTCGTCTTCCGAGGGTCGTTGACGATCATCATTCTTGAACTGAGGTAAGGGTTGTTGTTGTTTATTTGTTTATTCTAGTTCTTGGTTCTAGAATGACAAACTTGAGGATAAATGTTTATGTGATATCGTCTAACGAGAGGGGGGCCGGACCGCACAAACATGGCCGAATCCCCCCTCCTTTGTTCTTGAATATTATTATTTCCTTACGGATGAACGAGATGGCGTGGTGCCGTCGCACCACGTGGGAATCGCAAGGATTTAATTTCACGGTGCCGTCGTGCCACGCCGTGGAAAGTTTATCATGAATGTGATGCCGTCGCGCCGCGTCGAAGGAAACCAAAGGCGCCGCGGTCGGAGCGGGGCCGCGGCGGAGGGGCGCGGTGCCGTCGCACCGCACCGGACGACGAAGGCTGCGGCCGGTTTCGGGCAGCGGCGGAACGGAAAGACCGGCAGCCAGCCGGGCCGCTGGTGTCGGAAGCCGGAAGGTGACCAGATTTGCGGATCCATTGAAGAAGAACCGTCCGGCCAGTTCGGGCCAGCCGGAAGGGGAAAACCCGAGGGAATTTAATTCCCCCAGCCAACTTAATTGGCCCCCCATTATGAGGGGGGGGGGCAGCGCCCCCCCATTTTTCTCAAAGGCAGGCCCCCACAAGGGGGGTCGTTGATCAAAGGCGCGGCTTTCAGCCGCGCCGCCAGCAGGAAAGCGGGGGCCTTGCCCCCCGCGCGTGGCACCCGAGCGGCGCCAGGCTGCGCCGCCACCGGCCGCGTCGCGCCGCCGCGCCGGACCGCGCAGCCGCGCCGGGCCGCGCCGCCAGCCGGGCCGGGTCGGACCCAGGTCGGGTCGACCCAGTTCGGGCCGACCCGGGGGGGTCGGGCCGGGTCGGCCCGGACCCGGACCCCCCGTTTTCGAATCGACTTCGGTCTTTTGCTCATAACTTGATCTACGGACTTCCGATTGATGAACCGTCAGTGGAGATGCGATCCTTGGATCGAGACGGTCGTTTCGGTATATCGCACTCAATGTTTCGGAATACTTTGAGTTCGGCCGGGTTGGTTCGTACACGAAACCAACCGGGCCTTCGGAGCGGAAACGCTCATATCTTGAGCTACGGACGTCCGATTGACGTGTCGTCAGCTTTGTTGAGTTTCTATTAGTGAGACGGATCTTTTGGCATACTCCACCCGAGGTTTGGATGCAGGTGGAGTACGGTCGGGTTGGTTTTGCCTTAAAAACCAACCGGGCCCCTAGGACGAAAAAGCCAATGACTCTCAGACCGGGCGTCCGATAGACGCGCTGTCTGTTACGTTGAGTTCTTGTTGATGATACGGAACTTTTGGATACATCAACAATGGGATTTGTGACAGTTGATGTATTAGCCTCTCGGCTCGTGGAGCGGACCCTCTCGAACGAGCTTGCTGTGTGTGGGAACCCTAGTGCTGGCTGCGGCTGTGACTGCTACTGCTACTGTGACTGCGACAACGACAGTACTGAGATCCTTGGTGGATTCGACGATGACTACAGTGCTCAGCGATCCTACGTGGATCAGTGCTACAGGTCCTGTGTGGGCCTGATCCTGTGTGGGTCCGATCCTGTGTGGGTCTTTGCCCTCAGCGTTCCTATGTGAACCAGCGCCTACATGTCCTATGTTGGCCCGATCCTATGTGGGTCTTTGCGGGGGTTAGTTACCTATCGATCCTTCATGGGTCTGACGACTTAAATGGATCAGAGATCATCTTTATCGTCTTTCGAAGAAGTATACCTGTGTGAGCTGAATCCTGTTGCTTTCCTGTGTGGATTGAGTTGTGCTATCCTGTGTGGATTTCGTTTTTCTTTCCTGTGTGGAATACGTATACTTTCCTGTGTGGACTGAGTTGTACTTGGGCTCGGAGGTTGGAGCGTATTGGAATTGATGACTTAGGTATATGTATGGGCATATACCTAAGCAGTTTCGGTTGTTACTTCGTGTTTGTATCTTCCTTTGTGGTTTATCCTTTGTGGATTTTGGGAGACCTTAAGGGGTCTCGGGGTCCCTACTGAGTAGCTTATACTCACCCCTGCACGGGCTATGCCCGCACTACGTTGTGTTGGTTGCAGATGACGGACAACATTGATCTTGGCTGAGGCTTGCAGAGAAGGAAAGTACCTGGAGGTGGACCACTGGGCGGGACGTGTTCAGAGCGGACGGCGGGACCCGAGGAGCAGTGGAGCTATCTGTACCCACCCTTCAGGTGGGATTTCCAGTGGACAGCTCGGTGTAGTGTCTTTTACTTTACAGTTGCTATTTTTCCTTTCGAGTTGTACTTTACTTTTAGTTTGGGTTTGCATACTGGCCCATTTACTTTTCCGCACTTCAGTTGTACTCTGTTCTTACTTAGTGTTTACTTTTCCGCTTGCTTACTCTGTGGAGTTTGTTTACTTTACAAAGGCAATGCCTTCCCTTTTTACCAGGATTTACGCCTTGGTGCTAGTCGCCATCCCCTGGCCTATGGAAGGCGGTCTTGGGGTAGTCACGGCACGGACCCCGAGGGCGGGTCGTGACACTAAGTGGCTCCCTTTTGTTTAAAATGGACAATATTTTAAGTACATACGGAGAACTGAACAAACGTATTCGGTTTCCGTTGAAACTTTACGAGAACGATCCATGGGTCATATGTGACGTGTACGAATCAACCCCGTCTCAATCCGAGATGCGGTGTGGCCGGCACCACTCAGAGTGTCTATCTTTTGTTTCAAAAGGACGCCATTTTAAGTGAAAAACATCAACTGCCAAACGAAAAACCAACCAAACACATTCGGATTGTCTCGATACTTCAGCAAAACGATCCACGGGTCATATGTGTTGTGTATGAGTCAACCCCGCCTCAATCCAAGGAGCGGTGTGGCTGACACCATTCAGAGTGTCTCTCTTTTGTTTAAAATGGAAAATATTATAAGTGAAAAGAAAAACTGACATACGAAAAACCGACCAAACGCATTTGAAACATGTTGATGCTTTAGGAAAACGATCGATGGGTCATATGTGACGTGTACAAGTCAACCCGGGCTCAGTCCGAGGAACAGTGTGGTCGAGATCACTCTAAGTGGCTCCCTTTTGTTTAAAATGGACAACATTTTAACTACATACGGAAAAACGACCAAAAGTATTCGGTTTTTGTTGAAACTTTAGGATTACGATCCATGGGTCATATGTGATGTGTAAAAATCAAGCCTGCCTCAATCTGAGACGTGGTGTAGCCGGAACCAATCAAAGTGTCTGTCTTTTGTTTCAAAAGGACGTCATTTTAAGTGAAAAACAACAACTTCCATACGAAAAACCGACCAAATACATTTGGATTGTTTTAATACTTTAGCACAATGATCCACAGGTCATATGTGTCGTGTATGAGTCAACCCCGACTCAATCCGAGGTGCAGTGTGGCCAACACCATTCACAGTGTCTCTCTTTTGTTTTAAATGGACAGGATTATAAGTGAAAAGAACAACTGACATATGAATAACCGACTAAACGCATTAGAAATGTGTTGATGCTATAGGACAACAATCCATGGGTCATATTTGACGTGTACGAGTCAACCCGGGCTCATTCTGACACACGGTGTGTCTGGGATCACTCTAAGTAGCTCCCTTTTGTATAAAATGGAAAACATTTTAAGTACATACGGAAAACCGACCAAACGCATTTGGTTTCCGTTGAAACTTTAGGATAACGATCCATGGGTCATTTGTGACATGTAAAAATCAAGCCCGCCTCTATCCGAGACACGGTGTGGCCGAAACCACTCAAAGTGTCTATCTTTTGTTTCAAAAGGACGTCATTTTAAGTGAAAAAAAATCAACTGCCATATGGAAAATTGACTAAACACATTCAGATTTTGTCGATACTTTAGCACAACGATCCACGAATCATATGAGATGTGTACGAGTCAACCTCGCCTCAATCTGAGGCACGGTGTGGCCGACACCATTCACAGTGTCTCTCTTTTTCTTAAAATTGACAGGATTTTAAGTGAAAAGAACAACTGACATACGAAAAACCAACCAAATGCATTTAAAATGTATTGATGCTTTAGGAAAACGATCTATGGGTCATATGTGACGTGTACGAGTCATCCTGAGCTCAATCAGAGGCACGGTGTGGCCAGGATCACTCTATGTGGCTCTATTTTGTTTAAAGTGGACAACATTTTAAGTACATACGGAAAACTTACTAAACACCTTTGTTTTATATTGAAACATTAGGATATTGATCCATGGGTCATATGTGACGTGTACGAATCAACCCCGTCTCAATTTGAGATGTGGTGTGGTCAGCACCACTCAAAGTTTCTGTCTTTTGTTTTAAAAGGACGTCATTCTAATTGAAAAACATCAACTGGCATATGGAAAACCAACCAAACGTGTTCGGATTGTGTCGATACATTAGAACAATTATCCACGGGTCATATGTGATTTGTACGAGTCAACCTCACCTCAATCCGAGGTGATGAGTGGCCGACACCTTCAAGAGTGTCTCTCTTTTGTTTAAAATGGACACGATTATAAGTGAAAAGAACAACTGACATACGAAAAACCGACCAAACACATTCGAAATGTGTTGATTCTTTAGGAAAATGATACATGAGTCATATGTGAGGTGTAAGAGACAACCCGGGCTCAATCCGAGGCACGGTGTGGCTGGGATCACTCTATGTGGCTCCCTTTTGTTTAGAATGGACAACATTTTAATCACATACGGAAAACAGACCAAACACATTCGGTTTCCATTGAAACATTAAGAGAATGATCCATGGGTCATATGTGACATGTATGAATCAACCCTACCTCAATATGAGATGCGGTGTGGCCGAAACCATTCAAAGTGTCTATCTTTTGTTTCAAAAGGGCGTCATTTTAAGTGAAAAACATCAACTGACATACAGAAAACCGACCAAACGCATTCAGATTGTGTTGATACATTAGAAAAATGATCCATGGGTCATATGTGATGTGTATGAGTCAACCCCACCTCAATATGAGGTGCGGTGCGGCCAACACCATTTAGAGTGTCTCTCTTTTGTTTAAAATAGATAGGATTATAAGTGAAAAGAACAAATGACATACGGAAAACTGACCAATTGCATTCGAAATGTGTTGATGCTTTAGGAAAATGATACATGGGTCATCTGTGATGTGTATGAGTCAACCCCACCTTAATTTGAGGCATGTTATGGCCGGGATCACTCTATGTGGATCTCTTTTGTTTAAAATGGACAACATTTTAAGTACATACCAAAAACAGACCAAACGCATTCTGTTTCCATTGAAACTTTAGGAGAACACTCCATGGGTCATATGTGACGTGAACAACTCAACACCTCATAAATTTGAGACACGGTGTGGCCGACACCAATCAAAGTGTATGTCTTTCATTTCAGAAGGACGTCATTCGAAATGAAAAAAAATCAATTGGCATATGGAAAACTGAGAAAATGCTTTCGGAATATGTTGATACTTTATGAAAATGATTGATGGATCATTTTTGATGTGTACGAGTTAACCTCACCTCAATCCGAGGCACGGTGTGGCCGGTATCACTCTAGATGTATATATTTTGTTCAAAATGGACACTATTTCAGGTAAAAATATATGGTATATGAAAAACCGATCAAATTATGAATTGAATTCTAGATTCTACATATAATTGTCATCTAAATTTTAAATTGAATTTTAAATTAATTATGTATGTTTATTATTACGTTATGAAATCTAATTTAATTATGGATGTGTATAGTTCCAGGATGCATTATATGTTAAATGTGTATGAATTTGGTCTCTATATGTATGTGTTAGTTGGTTATTGCAGGTACAATAATTGTATATATATGTGTTAGTTTATTACAGTTACAATAATTCGATTGAAAATGAGAGGGAACCACAAAATGAGACCTGGTGGGAAAATTGCAGAGCTACTGGCAGAGCTGCTGCACAATTTGCACAACATAGGCTATGCCAACGGTTTGAAACTGTTGGCATAGCATCTCTGGGTTTTGTTTTACCAACGGTTCCATGAACCATTGGTAAAACACTTTTCCCAATAGTTTAGAAACCATTGGGAAAGGTTTATTCCAACGGTTTGGACAAACCATTGGGAAAAACTTTCCCAACGGTTTGGAAGAACCGTTGGAATAGGGTAATTGTTCTCCACCCTATCCCAATGTTTCACTATAAACCATTGGGAAAAGCTTTACCAACTTCTTACTTCCCTATGGTTTGCAAAACCGTTGGTATAACATATACCAATGGTTCTTCAGCCTTTCCCAATGGTTTAGAACCATTGGGAAATACTGTATTTCCAGTAGTGCATATTTTATAAAATATATTACATTCATATCATATATAAATATATTTATATATTAATATATAATTTTTAATGATATATTTTTTTATAAAATATACCTTTTATCAATGATAAAAATAAGCATTTTAAAGCTTGTAAAAGTACCATTTATCAGAGCTAAAAAACATTGAAAATGGGATACTTTTATTAGTGATTGTTTCTATGATTTTTGTTAGTTCTGATAAACACATCCCCTTTATTAGTGTATTTATGTGTTGATAAATGAAAATACTGAATAAACCCAAATATGTAGTAGTAGAAGATGGGAAATCAAATAAAACCATAATGAAAAAAATAAGAAAACTCTCTAAATAACCTATATTAGATGAACTAAAAACAAAAACCCCACTCCCATTGGATGATGAAAGCCCACCCGAGATATTTGTTGCCCACAAATTCTTCCATTCTTCATGTTTTCCACCTAAAAATCTATCCTTAACAGTTTTCCATGGTCAAATATTGGTTGTAGTTTTCATACTGGAATGCCTTAATAAATCTGAAAATCCGAACCACTACCTGCATAATCGTGAAATAAAAATAATGAAACCCTAATGTTTTGGGCCTACTCAACAAACATAGATACCATATCTATCACCAAAAGATGAAGAGAAACCCTAAAATAAATCAAATTTTTACCAAATTTTATTATTCTATAAATAAATACATCACACATTCTCTTTATTTAAAAGGACTAATATCAAGTGATGATCAAATTATTTTGTAAATTTTATTATTGTCATGTTATTTTTAATTTAATAAAAAAATTATCACTTTTTATAACCATAAAAGTCACTTGTACATGTTTTTTAGTATAAATCTGTCCCTTGAAAATGGTATTAGGACACAACCTTGAAACGTGATCGGCTTTGTAAACTCGGATGCCCAACACTCTCCTGAACCATCGTGTTGTTATTTAATCAAGTATGGGTGGCTATGTGTACTCATTTGTCTTGTACTTGAAACTAATTGGCCCAATTATATAGGATAAGGGTAGTGGTAAATCATGTTTTTATAAGTTTAGAGTGTTAAATTCAAAACCTAATCAATAAATGAGAAGGGTCAGGGTACCAATATTTGGGTATCAAAAAACTTATACTCAGTTAAATAATTTTTTATTATTTTATTATTTATATATTTATAAACAATTTTAATGTGATAAATATATTTATCTACAATTATTTTATCTAATATATTATAAATTAATTTTCAGCCTAAACCCATTTAAATTAGTTATTGTTTGTTAGTTGTTTATATATTTTTAAAAACTATTATAAAAGTATAAAACATGTTTATTTAATCTGATATAGTTTCATTTTAAATTCATAAATGAATTCTTATAATTTGAAATTATAGATTGATATTTAAAATGGTCACGGTGAACAAGTATTTTAAATTTTAATTGGATAATATTAGGTCAATACATTTTATTAAATAAATGAGTTTTAAATGATTTCATGTTTTATAAACACTATGAAAAAATCCATATTATTATGTGGTACCTTTCTCAACATTTTTCATAATCATTGAGAAAGACTAACCTTTCTTAAGGATTTTTTACTTTTAAGAAAAGATAGAATTTATTAGCACTTTTTATTATAGTTTCAATAATGGGTCCCCTAATTTAACAAAATAAGCACCCTTTTTCTTTCTTTCTTCATCCTACGCATATCCCACTATACCAAATGGATACTCTTCCACTATTTGTCTCAATTTTCCTCCTTAAATCAATGAAATAGTCATTCCATGTCATTCAAATATCTTTAAATGTATTATTGATTCATTTTTTTTATGCAAATTGATACAGATTTTGGGTTTACTAATGTATTCACTGATGTTCATCAATAATCTTCATTTACATCGATTATATGTATACATTTTAGATAAATACACACATGCACACATCTCAATATGTGTGTATGTATGGTCTCATGTATTTAAAATGGTGATTCGTGTTAGACCTTGGGTTATCCTTGTGATTTAAGACCCTTTAGAGGTATTAGAGGTTTAATTTTTATTGAATGCTGTTTTTGGTCATATTTTTAAATAGGCCTACATTTTTTGGGTGTTTTTGGGTGTTAATTTCTATAATTTTATATTTTTGGGGTTTTTTTGTGTGATTTTGGATGTTTTTAAAAGTTTCACTAGTTTTTAGGAAATATGGCTAATGCATGGCATGCGTAATACATTTGGGTGACCCTTTGAAGGGGTGAAAAAAATGATAAGTGTTGAATGCATGAGAGTCACATCTGTGAAGTCATTTTGAGGTATTTTATATTTTATTTTTGGTTTTATACTTGTTACATGGATTTGTCATGAGATTTTGAAAAAAATGGTGTGTCTTGGGCCGAATAGTGGGAGACACACAGTTGGTGCACATATTGTAGGAATTGTGCACCCTAGACAATGGAACTGTCCAGGTCACATGGCCTAAAACATGGGCATGTAGCCCTCCAGGGCTAACCATGTGACAAAGACAATGGCATTGTCTGAGGCACACGACTAGGTTCATGGGAGTCTTCCCCCTCTACGTAAACTGTGTGGCCAGTTTTCTTATTGGGTAGAGGTTTTTCATGATTGGCGCAGTATTTGGAAAACCATTCAGCCAAACCATACAGCCTTCCATAACTTATAAAATCATGAAATTCCTAAACTACTAATCCCTGATTTTAACCCCAAAACACCCCTTCACTCACCCCATTCGACCCTCCAGCCCTAGGTGTGTCCCTCTCATCCTCCCCCTCCCCCTTAGGCTACATTTTTTTTCTGATTTAGCTTTGGATATTCAATAATCCATCAAGTCCATCCCCTAATTCCTTCTTCCCTTCTTTTGGTTTTTTTTTCTCCTCCTTGTGTTATTATTTATTGATCAAGGGTTTTGAACTATATTGGGTCCAACCTCCCATTCACATGTTGAATCTTGTTGGTTATGGTTTTCTTTTCCTTCCTTAGGGTTTCTCCTTGGTGTAGTATGTGGTTTCCAACTGTTCTCGGAAGTTTCGATGAAAGAGTTGGGTGGTTTCATTCCTTGTCATTATTTAAAGACTTGATTATTCATGTTTAAGTTTTCAAATGGGATTTATAAATTGTGAGGGTGGTGTGAAAGGTGTATTACATGGACTTTGGTGTTTCTTTATTGTTTAAAATATTAATCACCTTATATATATATAGTTTTTTGAAAGGCGTGGTTTTAATTAATGCAATTATGGGAAGTGGATAGAGAACATAGGAACCCTGAGAATTATAGGTGGGTTGCTATGGACTAGTATGTTGTTAGGGTCGACTGGGAAATGACATAGGATCTCTGGATTGTTTATGATACAATAATAATTAAACACATTATGAGGAATAGGGGATCAATAGAACATTGGGTGTGACCTCTCTAGCATCTTGTGGATGAGAACGGTATGTATGGTATGATCACTGAGGTGAAGGTACCGAACATTAATTAGAATCCCCAAAAAACAGGATATTAAAATTTTCCATCGACGATTGACTTGATGCCATCAACATTGGTGAATCACTACCTATTTAAGCTGGGGATCTCATGTGAAGAGTTTTAAGAAAAAAAATAAAACCATAAAATACTCGGTTTAGATATGAAGCCTTGAAAGATGTCTTCTCATCATTACGGATTGTTCCTTGAAGAATCCAATGCTGAATTCTTCTAGATCATCCACACATGCTTCAAGAAATAGTGAAATCTATAATCATCAAATTCCATGTGCTAGCGCAGAGATCTGATGACACCTTCGACACTCTGATTATCACTGCATCGCCATGCCTGTGATGCTTGAGATAGAGCTAGATCGGACCTCTTAGATCAATATTCTCTCTCTAAATTTCATGAGAGAGAATTGGAGAGAGAGTGATTTTGAATAGTATATATAAAATCCCTTACCACCTCTATTTATAGAGTGTTATAATATTATCCAGTATTTCCTCCCTAATCCCGGAATAATTAACGCTCTATAAATGATATATTATGATTGTTTTGCATAGTAATAAATATTATTATCACTATCCTGTAATATAATAAATATATTACGTGATAATAATTGAGTCATTAACTCGACTCGTCATTCTTATAAATATTAATTTAACGTTGAATTTTTTAAACTAATATTCGTTCAATTAATATTTTCATGTATATATATTAAAACTTGTAAATACATTTAATAAATAAATTCAATGCCAATTATTCTTAACCAGAATAATATGAATTTATTTATTGGTTTAGTGAACATATCTCCTTATACAGACCTCGTACCCTGGTGGAGGGCTATCTATGTTCAATATACCCATTCCACTGAATAAGGAAAATTCTGGAATATACTATTGTGTGTGACCCTCTAGGCTCTTATTTCGAGAGTAGTTAATATCATCAACTGGCCAAGAGCAGAATCTAACAACCCATCATAAAACCTAAAGTGATAAGGATAGTAGTAATAATGATAACTAATATATGAATGAACAAATAATGTGTAATATAATATCTTTATCTCTAAATATCTCATAATGTTGGACGCACACCCATGTCATCAACATTCTTCTTGATTTGGTTTTTTGATCTAACTAGTTGGATTTACCTTGGATGACCATGATCGTGAATTTATCAATGTTCTACCATCCTGATAAACATGGCCTGCGATATATATCTTCTTTAACCTGGATGAAAAAAAAACACATTCTTAACCATTCAACCAATGTCATACCATCAATGATGCACCCAACACAAACTCTCTCACCACGATTTCATTATCATTATTTTCACCTAGCATCAGAGTACATAGTCAAATGGCATGCATTGCTAATGATCTACAGTTAGGATACCATTACACATGTTCATAGAGAGGAACTAACAATGACACCAAAAACATGTTGTGTTCTTATTGGTATGTCTGACCTCATGATCTCACTACTAGAGATCACCATGTAAAAAATTCATGAGAAGAAGTCTCAATGCTTAGGATCCCAAAACACCTGATAGTCAAACACCTACTGTGTCCATTTAGTAAGATGTATGTAGACTATATAAAATATATTTAAGATTAATGTTATGGTGTCTTGAGGTTCTCATTATTGCATGGGATGTTCTATAACCTTTTGATATGATAATTAAAATATGGACATTTCCATTTTAATAGTGGATGTAGAAAAAGTCTACACTATAATGGTAAGAAAATATAATGTATAAGTAACTGTTTACATTATATGGTAATCCAAAGTACAACATTATTGGGCCTAGGGAACTAGATATTACAACACTCTCACTTACACTAGATTTAACTTTCTAACCATACTTGTCAACTCTCACATGATTAAGGTCATATTTTTGCTAAGTCACGACTTTAGTTGTGGGGTCTTCCATGATCTGGCCATGTGGTAAATCTGTTATATGCGAACACATCTCCTTGAGTAAGACTTCTCAAGAGATGGTATTCACGTGTATATCTATTTTGTCCATTGTTCTAATTTGACATCTTGGATATTAGGAATATCAAAATTTGCATTCTGATAATTTTTTACTTACTAGGTGTGATTTTAAAAATTGGAACAAATTGTTGTGATTATCTTCTCTTTAGGCATCTCATAAGATGAAAATTACTTAGTATTTGTAGGTATGGCTACCACTGCCTTATATGATTTTGAATCGATCATCACCATTACTCTAACTATGATAGGAAATCACATAGATCTAAGGAAAACTAGTTTGTATCCCCTAAAAAATAGAATCATTTCTTTTCCACTTACTAGGTATATATCTTTTGTACTTGCATAAGTACATTCAGATAGTAATGACTACTTCACTTGAAATTATGCTAGATATGATTGATATCTTCCGGTTATAAAGTATATCCTATCTTTATCAATTATTGTACATATCATGGAATACGTGATTAATCCTTTGCTTAAGCATATGGATTTCAACTCACCATATTACTCACCTCCTATGTCCCAAACATGTCAACTGGGAGAGATTATGCCACATGAAATTAGTAAAAGTTCTTCCATTGAATTACTCCCACTTTCATTTTTCAATACCATGTCACTATATGTACAATTGAGTAGGTGCAATCAAATTTTAGATCTACCTTAGTAGATCATTTTCCATTTAATTTTGGTTTCTACTTTAATTCAATTGCTGGAGAATAAATTTCATCCTGGTCTTAACTAACATGAAGACCAATAGTTTTTTCCATATGTTAATAAACATTTTTAACTTGAAAAACATTGGTGCTCCCACTAACCTCTGGTAGACACAAGAAAAACATTAATTTAAATTGAATATTCTATGCTCATGTTTCTTACACAAATAATAAAGTGGATTTCAAAAAATTGAAACCATTATTAACATTATGTGATTTGACCATCCATTTCTGGTTGTGTTTTATAGACACCTTCCATGATTTGGTGGTCTTAACATGCAATACTCAAAAAAATAATCATAGAACAAAGCTATGAAAAGTAAAATTCTAATCAATTTAGGCAGAATGAATTCATATAACCAATTGAACTTTATTGGTACTACGCTTGTACGATCAATGTATAATCTCATTTGAATACCCACCAAAGTATTCAAAATAATAAGCCCCTTTTCAGTTTGATATGTGGAATTAATTATTGAATTTTAGTTGGTCTTTCCAATATTATCTAATTATCATATACTACATACTAAGAGGAATTGTTATTCAAAATGAATAACGAATCACTGATTGCAATTAATACCAAACCATCACCATGGATTTATCCTTCCTACGTAGTGCCTCTGGAACTTTCTTGCTCCACATGCACTTGTAAAACTAGTTCCTATGAAAACTACATGTGAATCTATGGCATTTGACTAAACCCAAGACAATCTGGCACCCACTATCACAAAAGATATGTGCACCCTTTTATAGAAATTTAGTCTGTCACTTGACTATAACCTTTCTATCAAAGGGATTTATGTAATATCCTAAGAAACTATTAGGATAATTACTTTAGATGCACATTATGTTTATATTGATGCAAGTTTTCTTATAACCTGAAAAACTATGTATCTAAACACATGTCTTATGACATAATAAATGTCCATCATAATACAACTATTATGATATCCATTATTTATTATAGTCAGTATATAGTTATGGGATATCATTAATATTTTTGAAGGACATCATGAAATATAATGGATGTTTTTAGAAGTTACAACATTGATAATCCTTACATAATAACTTTGATGTATAATATCTGCATTTAGGAATTTCTCCATGCTAAATTTTGTTGATCAATGTTAACATGTAATACTTCATAATCGTTCATCCTCATTAACATCAATGTTTCGAGGTAGATAAGGTAATGTGCAGTTAAGAATTACTCCACACTACATTATATTGACCAATAATGCTTGGTTAATATATTCATTGAAATGCAGACCCAAAGAAACTTATATCTTATAACCATGCATATACTTCACATTATCATTCCTTAATTACTTAAAGGATTCTTATGAAGTATATATACCTCTAGATTAAACTTTAAATAGTACATACTCCTTAATTGAACTATTTCTGAAAGCTTTATGGCTAACCATTATTTTGAAAGTTTTCTTTTTCCAAACTAATGACATCAACTATACCAATGACGTTTAGCTTTGCTGATCCAAAATCCAAAACTGGGTATATTCCTAACGTCACATAAGTACTTCTTGACAAATATTTCAATTCCACAACTTATTCAATAAGTCTTACATTTCATATTCATAATGTATTACCTATGATTCATGTATTACCAAACTATTGTTTGAGCATAAAACACCAAAAACAACATCTATTCTGAAATATGGAATAATGCCTCCTTGTGACCAAAGGGAACATGAGATTAATGTTTTGGTTATATTTAGTAGTAGATTTACAAGAATCAGTTAATTCTCAATTATATGTTATGTGTTTTTCACCACTAACATAGGAATCTCACTTTCTCAGCCACTTGGACAATACACCTTACTTCTAGTAATGTTACTATACTCACATTCTTATTGTATTTAAATACACATATGTGAAAGGAATGTTGTATTCAATACCTATGAAGTATGATAGAAACATTAATTGATGAATATACCCTGAATAAAAAAGACCAATTGCTTTATTGATTTAGTTGACTGCATTTAAACTTCCATAAAATTATTTCATTATATGAAAATTAAATAACCTCCTATTTATTAAGAATCAACATTGTATTGAAGAAATTTTCATAATTACATCTGACATTACATTCCATTGGTCTTTTAATAAGGCCTTACAATTTATTCACCATGAGAATTAAGATTAATCTGTCTTTTTTTTATTATTTACTTTTTGAACCTTACCTAAAAATGTAATGAAGAGTTTACTCAATGTTGTCTATTTTATAACATAAAACAAGACTCAAGTAAATTAGTGAAGATGATATGATAAAGGAATTCATTGATATATCGTGATCTATATTTCAATTTACAAATTTCCAGTGTAATCATCACCTTATTCATATATTGCTTCACTTTCTCCTCATAGTTGTCTCCGAGATGAGACTACATGCTATATCACATGTGTCTTAATATGGTGACTAAAAATAACATCAAACATTGATGATAAAATTATGACATAACCATTATATTCTACATACATGAGTCTCATATATGTGATTTTACACACTATCTCTATGATGTATACTAACAAGTATTGGGGACACAGACACCTTGATTTTCATATATTGTAGTGTTGTGCGCAAGAACTAGTAATACTTTGGAAACTTATGCCAGTGTAAGAAATTTCCTTTTTCATGTTATTTATATTAGTATTTATTATGTTATAACATTCCATTTTCTACAAAAAAAAATCTATCAGATAAGTATTTCTTATCATGATTACCGATTTTGACATTGTGATTAATTAATTGAGTCATTAAATGTCCCTAGTATTTTATCAAATTCGAGAAACTCTCTATACTAGAATCAGAATACTCTATCACTTGAGTATTATAATGGAAAAGATCCTAGTACCTCTTGGCATAGTCTATCAGAATTGGCTATTCCACTACTTGGGAGAGTTCAAGGTAGGTGTTTGGCTGGCCAACCTCATTAACTTGTGATTCCTTCCTCTTTTGAGTGATGTCCTAGATTCTAAAATCATAATTTGATTTACATATCGCTTGCCTCTAAAATGATAAAATATTATATTTGACTAGTCCTTTATACCATTTTAATTAAATCAACCCACCAATCTCATAAGAACTCTTTGGTAGTAAGGCACCCTCCACTTTGGCATGAAAATCACCCCGAACACCTGGTTTTTTTCAAAGTCAAATGATGAAAGATGATTAGGACTTAATATTTTTTAGAGGATATTTGTGTTTTTAATGTGAAGAAAGAAACCAATATCTATTTTATAAGCATGTACTATGAGATCACACTCAAAACTCACTATGCATATAGAAAATATCTATCACTTCACGTCTTTATTTTATTTGTGAATTATTAATTATTATTCTATGTGTCCACATATAAACTATACATACACATAATAATAAACCATGAAAAAATAAAATGATCATGTGATCATGATCCGATATTAATGGTTGATCCACTGAGTGAATGTTGGATCAACTTATACCTTAGGGGATATAACTTGAGTCGCATCTCTTGTGTCTCGAGTTGCACCACTTGCCCCTCCAATGCATTAAAATTTTATAGGGTGTATTATCTTAACTTGGCGCGAAATGCGTCTTTACTCATCTCATCATTATACAACAATACTCACTCATAGACAAGGGGGTCTGGGGAGTATAAATACAACTCCAAAAGTGAACACACATACCCTTATATATATAATGACGCTTTAGATGACTCACAAATCATATTTTATTTAAACTACTTATTACAAATAACTATTGTAATAAATCATTAAATAAATAAATTAAATTTGCAAAAACCATGCATTGGTCAGTCTAAGGGATCATGATCAGTCTAATAAGCTTTTAAACACATATTAAAATTAAATGTTGAATAAAATTTAAAATTGCATTAAAATTTTTAAGGCCACTTTTATTGAATTAAAAATCATTATTATTTTAATTTAATAATTTTCTTCTTTTGAGATTGTTAATTAGTTTAATTTTAAAACCAAAAAAATAATTACACAATTAATTTAATTTATCATCAAAATTTAATTAATTTACCCTATATTATTAAATTAACATTTAAACCAAAATTTAGTACTTAATTAATTTTTTATTATATTAAAATAATTGGGCCTTGAAAACCCTAGGTAGGACTTGCAAATGGGGCTTGTAGACCCCATGCAGAGCAGGACCTACAAATAGGAAATGTGGGGTTTTATGAGTTAGAAAGGTCCACCCAATCCCGTTCTATGGTGGGGGTAACCCCATTTTGGTATGGAGGCGGGCTCGAAAGGGGTTACATTTTAGGTAGGAGGAACTCACGGTCCCTAGAGGGTGCCATGAGGGAGAGGTGGCTTGCTCTGGGTCGGCAATCTGACCATGGTCTACCATAAGGGAATTCAGAGCCATGGGGGTGCCGCTCAAAACCACCCTCCACAGCCATTGGATTTGTCCAGATCTAGTTCATGAAGGTGATAGAAGGCCTACTGTGAGAAGGGAATGCTAACGAAGGAAGGATCTGCCACATGGATATATGGGGGGTGCGCTCTGCGTCACTCCTCAAAATAATTTGAAGTTTAATTCCACTAGATCATCCACATGTGCTTCAAGAAACTATGAGAGCATCGATCTTCAAATTCTTGGTCCATGCATGGATATCTGATGACACCTTTGATGCTTTGATGATCATTGTATCGCCATGATTGTGATGCTTGAGGGAGAGCGTGATCAGATCTTTTAGATCCAGAGCCTCAATCTTTAGAGTGCAAGAGAGAGAAGAGGAGAGAGAGTGGATGTGAATATTATTTGGAAAATCCATTTCCTCCACTATTTATAGAGTTTTATAAGATTATCCGGTATTACCTCCTTGTACCCCGAATAATAACGCTCTATAAATGACATATTATGACTACTCTACTGTGTCATAAATATTATTATCACTTTCTTATAATATAATAAATATATTATGTGATAATAATTGAGTTATTGACTTAGACTTGTCATTCTAAAAAATATTAAATGAACCTTGAATGTTTTTTACAATTATATTCATTCAATTAATATTTTCATGTATTTACTTTAAATTTTTCAAATACATTTAATAAATAAATTCAATTTCAATTATTCTTAAATTGAATAATATGAATTTATTTATTTCATTAGTGATCGTATCTCCATGGAAAAATCTTGGACCCTAGTGGTGGGGCCCACCAGCTCCAATATACATATTCCACTGAATATGGTGGATTCTTGAATATGCTATTGTGTCTGACCATCTAGGCCCCTATCTCGATAGGAGTGTATACTATCCCTTGACTAAGAGAGTAATCTAGAAACCCATCATGGCCCCTAAAGAGATGCAGATAGTTCTTACAATGATAACTAACATACAAACATGCACCGTGTAATATTATCTCATTGTCTTTAAATATATCATAAAGAAGGACACAGAATAGTGCCATCATCCATTTTCTTGCTTTATTATTTGTTGATCTAACTGGTTGGATTTTTCTTGGATGACCATTATTATAGATTTATCAAGATACTTCCATCCTAATCAACATGGCATGAGATCGATAATTTTTTTAATAAAGAAGTGAAAAATCCTTTATTGACCATTTAACCAATGGCATACCACCAATGATGCACCCAACCCAAACTACTTCGCCATTATTTCATTATCATGGTTTTCACCTTGAATCAAATTATGTGATCAAATGGAACGCATCATCAATGATCTCATGTCAAGAGACCATTACACATGTCTGTATATAGGAACAACCAATGACACCCAAAACATGTGGTGTTGTTATTGGATGGTTTGTTCTCACGATCTCACTACTAGAGATCATCAAGTGTTAACTTCATGAGAAGACGTTTCAATGCATATGAGCTCCCAACACCTGATAGTCATACATCTACTATTTCCAATTAGTAAGATATATCTAGACCGTTGGAAATATATTTAAGATTGATGTTATGGTTTCTGGAGGTTCTCATTATAATATGGGATATGCTATAATCTTTTGATATGACAATTAATTTATGGACCTTAACATTTCAATAGTTAAGGTAGAAAAATTATACACTATAATAGAATGAAAACATCATTTATAACTAACTGTATACATGATATGGTAATCAAAAGTACTGAATAGTTGGTTCTAGGGCACCCACTATTACAACATGCAGTATGAGGATCCTAGGGCCCTAATAACCTAGAAACATAGGGAGTTTCCCATGGTGCACATTATTTTGTTCTCAACTGTTTAAATTTATATTTTCATCAGTTTCCCTTTTATTTTTAAATAAAAACTTGTTTTCATTAAAAAATTTAAATCCATACTTTTCCAAAATTAGCATGTTTATTGATCTTTTAATGTCATTGCCTATAATCTTTTGCTTGTAACCAACTACATATCTTAGATGATATCCTACATACACTCTCTGGTGTATGTAGATCTTGATTTATCTTACTCAGGTAATGACAAGGCATACCATGGTGGTGATGGTGGTTTTATGTCTTCACGTATTCATTTTTGGTTAGGTGTTGATAGAGGTATCATGGGTTTCATACCACATGATTCATAGAGGTTTCTTTTGATTAGACTATCCCCTCCCATTTTTTTATTTTGGTTTTTGGTTATAAATGATAAATACTTAACCAGTGTTAATTACACTATTGATTATGTCTATTGTTGTGATGTGATGTGATACATGTGGATTTTTTATGGTTGATTTTAATGGAAAAAATTGTTTCCAAAGGTGTTACTCAATGCCCAAGAACTAGTTATCAGCCTGTGGGGATCGGGAACACCCTTCAGGTTTTTCCATGGGATAGGTCAAGTGTTAGGTTGTATGGAAGTCCGACCTGGTTTGTGAAATATTTGTATTAGATCAAGGATTTTCCCTTCTTGGGGTCATTAA
The DNA here is from genome assembly GCA_963277665.1 of Viscum album. NCBI lineage: Eukaryota > Viridiplantae > Streptophyta > Magnoliopsida > Santalales > Viscaceae > Viscum > Viscum album. Next base: position 1,015,789,957 of record OY728153.1, on the reverse strand, counting down.
ATTTGGGAGAGTCTAGATAGATTGGATTTAGGACTTTGGGGGCTTGAGGTTCTAGTTATGAGTGGGGTGTCTAGCCAACACAACTTGTAAAAAATCTTAGGTCACCATGGAATGTTCAAGATTTGGTTGAATCTTCTCTCAGGGGTGATGTATAGGATTCCAAAAGTGCATGGAAACTGATGTGGGTGGATTGGTTTCATCTATGGATTCAATATTTGTGGTTTTATGTTGATTTATAGAAGTGTTAGGCATTTTTTATTGTTATGACTTTATCTAGGTAATGTATTGATGGTTTCCCTTCTTTTTTCTAAATGATGTATCATCATACCCCCAAATACATCATGTGTTACCGTGGGAAGGGGTTGGAGTGAATTCTCCCTCACAAGTTGATCTTAGGTTAGTGGAAGACATGGTTCGAACTGTCCGAGCAATGGATTAGGGAGTGGGTTCTACTCCAACTCATGATAAAGAATCTAGACTAGGTCTGAAAGAAGATAAATTTCACGATTTCATAAAAACCCCTCCCTAATTTTGGGGTAGAACATCCCCTAAGAAGTGTAGGACTAGATAGAAATTATTGAGATGATTTTCAATTTTCTCGATACTCCTAAGACAGTTAAAGTGTAATTCAGTTTGTTCATGTTAGAAGGCACCAATCATAGGTGGAGGGACTCAATGGTCCAAGATGGGACACGTGAGTATATTGACTAGAAAGAATTTAAGGTTGTCTTCAATGAGAAGTATTATCTAGAGACCTTGGCCCTCTCTAAGACTTGAGATTTTCTGAATCACCATTAGAGGGATCCGACCATATTGAAGTGTACCAACCATTTTATATAATTGGTCTATTTCACACCCAAGGTTGTTTCTAAAAAAACAGTTAAAGGCTCACCATTTTGATATGGGGTTCTGGTTAGATATTCGATCCCAGGTCTTCTTGTTTAAAATAAATACTTATGTTGAGGTAGTCGATTGATCTTTAATGTTGGAAATTGATCGATCTAAAAAGCATGGGTTCATTGAAGAGGTCTCAGTAGTAGACCATGGCTGTTGTGGCACATATGAAAATAAAAATAATTGAAAGTATCAAGAAAATAAGGGAGGTGGTATTTTAATCCACCCCTCCTGACCACCTTCATCTACAACCATTAGTGTTGGAATCATGTGCCATCATTATGGATCCCCTATACATGTATGGACTGCCTATTAATCTCCACCTAGGAGATGTCACTAGTTTGGAATTATGGGGAACCTATAATGGTTTTGTAGGATTACACTCATATCTCAAACTGGTGTGGGATATTCAGCCTTTAGGGGGGATGACAACTCAGTCAGAACCATCAACAACCACGGGGTCGCAGTTTGGTAGTCTTGGTTGAAGGGTTGAATATACTAGTAGGTAGAGTGAGCTTACGGTAGATCCACAAGATAGCATTCATCTTCAAGACTAGACAAAGTCTATCCATAAATGTTCATGGTATTGTCTTTATTGCATCATCTTTAGCTATTGTCTTATTTTATATAGGTTCCTCTAACTCTTTTGTTTCCTCCCATCTTGTAGAACTATTTAAACTACTGACCGATCTTATGTATTATGCTATGGATTTTGTTATGCCTCTTGGAAAAAAGATGGAGAAGGGTTTCAGATGTACGTATTGTTCTCTCATTCTATCAGGGATCAAGTTGGATTGGGATTTCTAGTTTTTGGAAATAGAACTCTTTGAAGTGACGCTCAACAAGGATTAAATTGTGAAATTTAAGGAACATATCGATTGGTATCACCGATGAGTGATATTTTTGCACCCGATGGGAGTAATCATGTCTTCCAAGGTGAATAGGTCCCCAATCAGGGTGTTCTGGGCCTCCATTTCAAGAATTATAAAATCTATTTTTCCAATTATCTTATATGATGCTAGAGAATAATGATAGAGGGTCTAAGGATGGATTACCTCATGGGTTGGATGAATTCCCATATATTTTTCTAGATTACTTCATAGGGTTACCCCTAGAGTGGGATGTGGAGTTCACCATTGATTTGGCATCGAGAACACAGTTCATATCTATTCCCTTATATAATATATCCCCCAAAAAATTAAGGGAATTAAAAATATAGTTAGATGATTTGGAATCCAAAGTATTTGATAATATGAAATCATATATACTTTTTCGTTCATTTATTTAACTATTTTCAATGATTCATTCGATAATTCACTTGGTAAGAGTTGATTTGCACAGGAATAGGGCCTCTAAAACATCAAAGGAGAAAATGAAAAAAATGATCAAATTTTCCAATTACACATCATGAAACCTATTTACATGATGTTTAGAACAGTTTTAAATGCATCTAGAATGTTATGAAGCGTTTTGTAAAAGAAGTCGTGGAAATCATCAAGTAGAGAATCCATTTCATGATGTGAGTTACTGATACACAATGTGAAACCTTCATAGCATATCACCTACCAAACATATGAAGATACACATCATGAATCTTTATTACACATCACAAGAAGAGTCAAAGTTTCAAATCTCAGATGAAATTTGTGTGAGATATGAATAGATTCAAAATTCTCATAGAAAACCACAGATAGGCATTACACAATATGAATCCCTATTACAGGTCATGTAATATTTGTTCTATATAAACAGTAGCCGGGAATCAGATTTCAATGGCTCCAGGGTAGACATCTTTTGTTATTTTCATTCCTCTTTTTTTATCTACTACTTCCTCAACCCCAAACATGAAATTTATTATTCTCCATTTATTGTATTACTTTAATAAAAGCACCGTGAGTTGTTTTTAACACTTTTATTCATTCCTTCTTACTCTCTCAACTTTGTTCATCATTGTTCCGAGCACCGATCATTGATGATCTTTTGTTTCACTCATTTTTTATCCAATTTCAAGTAGTTGACTGAATTGTGTATTATAAGATCTATATTTCTTATTCTTGGTTGAATGTTCATCAAATTTGATTAGCCTAAATCAATGAATGATTTTCAATCATTTAATCTCGACATTTTCAAGCATATTAAGCATGATTTCAATTCCTCATTTCTTTTCATTCAATCCGACCATAAGCGGTTAAACCACCTAGGGTAGGGATCCAGAGTAAGGTCATTTGAACACAATAAATCTTTAATTATCAATTTGGCAACCTTAAGAGTTAGTAATAATGATAAATAACAATTCTACATCTAATTCATTAAAACATCTCTAACCACAAAACATTTTATTGAAGGAACTTATCATTGTTGATGTGGATTAGGCTATGAAAAAAAGTCTGAGACATTTTCTACCTAAAAAGTTAAGCTTAATGAATATAGGTTGTCACTATATTCTTATCATGGAATAGTTATCTCTTAGGTAGAACTAGTTGATTTTATCATAGTTAACTAGAAAACTCAACTTGCTTCATAGCATAAACTATAGGATCCTACCAACTTATAATTAAGATCATATTTTCTACAGATCCCTGAAATTGATCTTGATCTCTTCCTTATTGTTGAATTCAAACCTCAACTCTCTAGTAATAGTTTTTTCCCAAATTGAATCAACTCATGTAGACTCCTACACCAAAGGGTTACAAGTTAAAGGATACCATTTCCATTATAATTACCTATGGTATTGACCCTAGACAATCACTATAGTAAGTCTCTGTAGAAAGCGATGTTTGTGAAACAATAAAATCTAATATGATCGTAGCCCACACCAGTTAAAAGATGAATACGGGAGTTTCATATTTTGGTATCGTTGTCAGGGAATGAGGTTGTTCTTCACACAAGAAACATTTTAAAAAAAAACAAGATTACATCTCCCTCACCCTATTTCTATCTTATTTTATTCGAGACACCACTGCATCCCTGCTCTTGCAGAATATTGTATGCACCAGGGCCCTTCAACTCATTCAAGGATCCTTGTAGAATAAAAACAGTTATCCTTCGATCCCAAAATTGAATGGTATCTTTCTGAATGCCACCAATAAAACATGTAAAACCAAAACAATCAAGTAAGAACCAACCCACCTAACCCTATAAACATGGAATAATTAGTTCTTGAAGAGCATCTGGTGCAACAATAGTGAACCATCATGGATTATGGCTTGCCATCAATCCATGGTAATAAACCAAGCATCTTGCGTCCTCCTATTCAGGCCCATACCTTTGAAATAATACCTGGAATCATTCACATGATCCAGAATGTGGTTCAGTTTTGTGGGATTCAAAGTGAAGATCCCCATGAACACATCTCCAACTTCCTAGAAGTGTGTGACACATTTTACAACTAGGGAGTATCATCTGATGCAATAAAACATCATGTATTTTCCTTCCCCTTATGAGATATATCCAAGGATTGGCTCAAGATTAAATCTCTTAAGTCAATAACAACTTGGGATGATCCATCTAAAAAGTTCCTAGACAAATACTTCCCACAAATCCAGACTTGGAAGCTGCTGAACTATATTAAAAAATTTACTCAAATTGATGGAGAATCCACATGGAAATATAGAGTTATATTTAAGGATATGATGATGACGTGACTGCACCATGGTCTAGACATATGTATCTAGCTCCATATCTTCTAACAAGGACTCCATCTAGCCGCACACACCATTTTTGATGTTGCAGATGACGAAGGATTTATGTTCAAGACAGATGAAGCCGGAAGATCCATTTTGGATGAAGACTCTCACAATGCCTACCTATGGAAGAGTGATTTTGGACCACCCCAACATGGAATTCACCAAGTGAAATAAAATTGTATACATTCTATACAAGTTGAAGAAATCACAAAGAAGATAATTTCATTTCTGCTACCTGCTACACCACCCCCTCCTGCTCCTGTAATGTAGATATAGACATGAAAAATGTGCAGTGACCTATACTTATACCAATAATTCAAGGAAATATTTGAAGAAGAAAAAAGATTTTAATTACATAATTTATAATCAACAAAATTCACCATTCCAACAGCAACAATAATACTATCAACAGAGGCTAGATCAACAACCACCTCAAAACCACTAGGGATATTATAAATAGAGAAGTAGTAAACCACCATTTTTTAACCAAGGAACACCAAGGTACCCACCCATGAACCTTGTTCCAAGACTAGAATAGCATGAATAATAACAATCTATCCCTCAGAGAGAACAACAACAGTTTTAACAAGCTTAACCAAGACTTGAAAAACAAACATCCCCTATCTATAATAACATAGAGAACCTCACGGGTACTTTTGTTAAAAATAAGACTAGTGAATAACTACTCAAGAGATCAAGATTCATAACCAATGAGTTTCCCTACGCAATCTAGAAGTTCAGATGGGTCAGATCTCAAAAACTCTATCAGACAGATTACCAGGTACTCTAATTGGTAATACATATACATACCCAAGGTAAGAAGCTAAAGATGTAGTTATGATAAGTGCAAAAATTTTGTATTTAAAATAATTGGGTCGAATAGATGAAAGGAAAAATAAGGAACCTAATATGCATTCACCAGTAGAAGAAGAATAAGTTGATGGGATAGCTAAAGTAAACCCCAAGAGGTATCACCAGGCAAAAACAAACAAATATTTGAGTAACTAAAAGATATAGTATATGTTTCCCCACCACCGTACAATCCCCCTATTCATTTTCTAGAATGATCTAGAAAACACATACATGAGGCATAATATGAGAAATTATTAGAAATATTCAAGAAATTCCATATCTACATACCCTTTGTAGAGGATATTTCTCAAATGTCAGTTTATTCCAAATTCCTAAGGGATCTACCTTCCAAAAAATTGAAAATTGAAGATCTTTGTGTCATCTCACTAAATGAATAATTTTGTGCTGCCTTTTAGCAAAATATTCTACCAATTATGAGAGACCCCATAAATTTTTTAATCCCATCTTCTATTAGAGAATGTAAATTTGGAAGAGCTCTGTGAAATATCAGAGAAATCATCAACATAATGTCAGTGATTGTATTTAACAAGTTGGGACTTCAAGATATCAAACGGACTTGAGTAGCACCATAACATTTAGACTAATCATTAAAATACCCTAGAAAAAATTTCAAGGATGTGTTAGTCAAAGTTTCCATGTTCACCATTCTAACATACTTCTTGGTTTTAGACAAAGATGAAAATGGGGAAATCCACATTCTTCTCAGAAAACCATTTTTTGGACATTGGAAAGGATCTAATAGACATAAATCAAGCACAATAAATCTTTCAATTTAGAGAATAGTAGGTAGTATTCAACCTCATTAACGCTACTAAATAATCAGATGATTCCATTTATTTCAATCCTATATCTCTTACCCAAGAGAGAAATGAATGTATGCATGTAGAAGAAGACAGTGGAGAGTTACTCCTTGACACCGAAAAAGATAATGATTATGATGATGTTAGCTTCAATAAACCTCTCAAAAGGGATACTTTTCCACCTTTAACACCATAAATTATTCAACTTCCAACACTGGAGTTGAAGCATCTACCCATAACTCTTAAGTATTTACAATAAGGGTATTAAACCTCTATAATGGTAATGAGTAACTCTGAACTATCTTAGTCACATGAGAAAAAATAGGTTGATGTCTTCAAAAGACACAAGAAATCAATTGCATGGGGATTGGCTGACATTAAAGGAATTAGTCCTACTATATGCACCCACAAAATTTTTCTTGAGGAAGATGCAAAACAAAATTTCAACCTAAAAGGTGCCTCACACCACTAATGAAGGATGTTTTTAAAAACGAAGTACTAAAAATTATAGATACTGGAATAATATTTTCAATCTATGATAGTGAGTGGGTGAGCTCATTACAAGTAGTTCCTAAGAAAGGTGGACTCACAGTGGAAAAAACAAATGAAAATGAATTGATCTCTACACGCACCATCACTGGATGTAGAGTTTGAGTAGATTATAGAATATTAAATGTGGAAACATAGAAATATCATTTTACATTTCCCTTTATGGATCAAATATTAGAAATACTAGCATAACATGAATTATATTATTTATAGGATGGGTATTTAGGATATAATCAAATTGTAGTCGACCTAGCTGATTACTCAAAAACAACATTCACAGGTCCATTTGGTAAATTCACCTACAGGTGTGTGTCATTCAATATGTGTAATGAACCAATAAAATTTCAATGATTCCTGATGAATATTTTCCATGATACAATAGGGTAATTCTTTGAAATATTCATGGATGATTTTTTATTTTGTGGAAGATCTTTCAAAGTCTTCCTAAACAATCTTGATCTAGTCCTGTGATGATGTGAAGAAAAATGTCTAGTTTTGAATTATAAAAAATTTCAATTGATGGTTTAAGGAGGCATAGTACTTGGATATGTAATTTTCAAATAAGGCATAGAAGTTGATCCGACTAAGGTAAAGGTCATCAAATATTTACTTAAACCTTCGACAATTAAGGGTATAATGAGATTTCAAGGCCATGCAATATTCTATAGATGATTTTTCAAAAGATTTTCAATAGTTTACCACCCACTAAAAAATATGTTGTCAAAGGAAGTTCCATTTTAATTCATTGTAGAATGCCTCTAAGAATTCAATACATTACAGAAAATCCTGATAGGAACCCCTAATATCATTTCACCTGATTAGGATAATGAATTTGAATTAATGTGTGATGTTAGTGACTTAGTGGTTCATGCTATTTTAGGGAAATAATTTTGTCACCTATTCAGTCTTATATACTATTCCAACCACACACTGAAAAAAGATCAATTCAACTACACAATTACAAAGATATAAATCTTAGTTGTTTTTCATTCTTTCAAAAAATTAAATTCCTATTTGGTCTTGTTGAAGGTGATTGTGTACACTGATCATGACGGCCTCAAGTATTTAATGAACAAAAAGAATGAGAAACTAAGGCTGATAAGGTAGATCCCCATACTCTATGAATTTGATATTACCATCAAAGATACTAAAGGTGCGTAAAATGCAATCACTGATCATCTATCAGGTCTCACTCTATCACTCATCAAGGACGATGACAATATCAACATCAAAGTCAATTTTCCTGAGGAAAACCTTTTTATAATTAAGGTACAAATTTGGTTTTATAATGCCACTAATTATCTCACCATTGTATTTTAACACAAAAACTTATCCTTCCAACAAAGAAGAAGATTTTTAGTTGAGTAGAAATATTACTAATATGATAAACCACTATTTTTCAAGCATTTCACTGATGGCATGTTGCAAAGATTCATTCTTGAGAATGAAATTCCAAATGTGATAGAAATATATCATACATCACCAAATTAAGGGAATCAAGGATCCAAGCACACTATAACAATGATTCTATATAGTGTACTTTTTTGTACCACTCTATACTAATATGTAAGGAGATTTTTTCAAAGATGTGATAGCCAGCGAACTTTGACCACTGGGAGAAGAAAGTAAATTCCTCTAAATCCAATAATGGAAGTTGAAATATTTCATTTATGGGTCATAAATTTCGTGAGACCATTTCCCAATTCACATGGAAAGTCCTATATTCTTATTGGTGTTGACTACATCTCAAAGTAGGCAGAAGCATAATCCACATCACATGACACAACAAAAGTGGTCATGAATTTCTAGAAAAATAATGTGTTATCAAGATTTAGATTTCCCAAATTACCCATTAGTAACCAAGGAACGTATTTTACCAATAAAGATATTGAAGGATTATAGAAAAAATATGGAATCCTCTATAATACAAGAACTCCCTACCACCGAAAAACAAGTGGGATAATTGGACTATCAAATAAGAAAATCAAAAAAATATTGGAAAAGTCTCTGAACACAAGTCAAAGTGATTGGTGTATGAAATTAGATGATTCATTATGGGCATACCTCATTGTGTAAAAAACAATCATTAGTAGCACATTGTTCAAATAATTTAATGCGGAATTGTGTCATCTTCCAATTGAACTAGAGAATCACTCATACTGGGCAATTAAGAAGTTAAATTTATATTATCAGAAAGCTGGAGAAGCTCGAATACTATAACTAGATGAATTGGAAGAAATCAAAAAAGATGGTTATGAAGATTAAAAGATCTAGAAATACAAAACTATGAAATGGAATGATCAATGCAAAAACAAAATGCATTTTTAACCTAGGAAATAAGGACCTCTTATTCAATTCAAGATTAAAATTATTCCCTAAGAAGCTGCAATCAAGATGGTCTGGCTCTTTAAATTCATTCATGTTTCCCCACATTGGACCAATGAAATTAAAAAGGAAGGTGGACCACCTTTCAAAGTTAATAGTCAAAGATTAAAAATCTTTGAAGAACCCTTCTGTGAAGGCTGCTTCATCAGCCTAAAATTTATATAAATGTTAAAGGAGTTGATCTATCGATGTTGAAGGAATATATGACTGAGAGGAAACCCATGATAGGTAATATTAGACTATATTATATTAGAATAGCCTTAAGAAATCTTAGAATATTCTAGGGTCTAAAGGATAGGGTTTCTACCAATGATGAGCCAAAAAATTCAATTACACATCGTGTAACCCTGTTACAAGATGTGTACCTTTTTGCCAAAAATTAAACAAACCCAGAAGTACATGACCTGAAATGTAGTTACACGGTCATGTAATCCCCTGGAGAATTAAAGAAATAGGTCATGAATATAGGGTTCACGACCTAACACTCCACCTCCCATAAACCCTCCCACCCTCTCCTACCTACCCTACCTACCACAAACATCCACTCCAATCCATGTTTCCCCCTCTCAGTTGTGAAAATTGGTACCTCATCTTCCCCCTATTTCACAACATGCACCCCCCCCCATTTCCCTCCTCCTATCTCGGTTCTACAACCCCAACCCCCTTAACGATCAAAAACCTGCACCCCCATAACCCCTACCATTTTAGCCTGATCCAACCCTCCGATCATCTTTCCTCACACCCACACCCCTCATTCCTACTCCTGCTATAGTTCAGACCCAAAACCTACACTCTTCCCCTTCAGATTCATCATTGGACCTTAACATTAATCCACTAGAAAAACACCCATTAGGTGCTGCACCTTCCGCACCCTCAGTACCTTGGGAAACATCCCCCCCTGCCTGCAACCCGTGATGAACCTTCCACCCAGGATGACTCCTCGACTAGCTCCAATGTCATCTGGGGATGAAAACCTACATTTTCACCCCATTATGTGCTTATGAAACCCACATCACCACATCACCCTCATCCAGCTACCGGTGAAGCCCATGAGTACAAACAAGACCCTCAACAGGGCCATTCTTTCATGCCTGAACATTAGTGTCATAATTTTAGATATCCTCGATCGACTCCATATTTATTTCATTATTGAGGTACATGAGGAAATGTACCAAGATATGTTCAAAAAGTTCATTTCTACATTTTAGGTAGCAGTGGATAGCTTTAATTTCTGTCTGGGTGGTTGACCGCATGAGCTATCATTTTGTTAATCACTAAGTCCACTCAGTTACGTAGTACCACACTAGAGATACTTAACAGAGCTTTGACCCACGCATGGTTTTCCAAGGAAGAGTCTCATGGGAGCATGATCCAGGTCGACATCCTCATTTTGGTATCATCCATGGGTAGCCCATCCATCAAAATGGATATACATTTTTCTGTTTACTAATAGGCTCACACACATTGTACCAGAGGTAGGCTGATGGGCGGCTCCCTCATCACCCACCTCACCTACCATCTTGGAGTGTTTGATGATGCTATTACCCTCACATACCTTTGCCCAATGGTGTAAATTTATTTTTCAATGCTACATAATATGTATCTCTTGGTGAGGGATGATGACACTTACCACTAGGCACCAATCATACATGTGGCAGGAGTCACAGCACTAGAGGCACCTACCATAGACCATACACCCGCTCCACCCATCACTTCACCTCCAACACCTCCCAACCATATCCCTACCTCTACCACTACCACATACACTACTACTCAACCCACCCATCCCACCCTATCAGATCTCTAAGCCATGCAGCTAGGCATCCGGGAGAACCTGAAATATATCTCTTCCCATCTACACCTCCCCTTCACTAAGCTTTCCAATTTTACCACCCTTCCACCACCATATTCTCCCAAAGACTCTCATCCACCACCAATACCTTTCGAATACTCCTCTTATACATCACCAAAACCACCCACAACCCACAAAAACCTACCATGGTATCTCTCTAACCCTTCTTCCCAGAAGGAGTACCTCGTCGATCATGCCTGCCGAGGTAAAGGGCTAGCCACTACTAAATCCACCGAGGTGCCGCATGTCAATCCTGCTTCCGTACTCATGACCCCACTTAGGATTGGAACCACGCCCCTACCTACAACGAACCATATTCCCAACACCATGACTCCACCCTCTGTAGCTGATCCACCATCCCCTATTGCCATCACTACCATTGATCCAGCTGGACAACTACCACCACCACCTGATCGAGAGTGAACATTAAAGGATCTAATTTATTCCACAGGCATATATTAGTTGGCCACTTTTTTCATTTTTTATTTAAACTTTTATTCCAGTTCTAGTTGTTTTTCATATTATAGTTTGTGTGTCCTGTTATTTTGTACTGCTACATTTATCTATATATATGGGAACATATTTTTCTATATTTTACTTGTCTTAATTTTCATATCTTTAAATTATATAATATTTATATATATATATATATATACTCTATTTTGTTTATTGTTTCCAATGGACCTGTACCACCATCTATTTTGGTTTAACGAGTAACTCAGTGCATGGCCCAATCGATCATCAACTTCAAGAACTCTCACTGGAGATTCATACACAGTAGTGAACTCCACGAGCATAGATACCCTTACTTAAACATCTTATCTTTGATCATAATTATCCTCAAGTCTTCAATCCTATCAAAATACCCCATGAGTTGGAGGACACTTCCATTAGTTGTTGTAGATGCTAGAGGAGACACTGAGTCGATTGACCACATTTCTTCATACTTTGATCCATCTGTCTGAAAGATGACATTGTTTTTAGAAATTTATTGGAGGAAAACCATAATTCATAATTTCTCTTATCTGAGTCTTCATACTGATTGTAGTTATTGAGTATTTTTCTTTGTTTCATGAGTTGATACTATATTTTTTATATAAACCTACCCGCACATTAATAATAAAAGTTTGTATTTCACATAATACTGTGCACCTACCTATATTTATGCTTACTAATCTTTCAAACCTGTCGACTAATGTTTTATCTATTGCATGATTTTTATTTATAACCCATTTTGTAGGTATCCCATATTAAAAATTAGTACATCCAAGTTCCCTCATGGCAAGGAACTTCTTACAGGGAGCTATCGATTCCCTCAATATTAAATTATTCAACTTCCATTTAATTTTTCTAATACTTATCTGCCATACCACACCCACAATAATTCCATGGACAGTGCAGACACTGTCTCCTTCTATGAGTGAGGGAGTTTTTTCTTATGTTTCACTTTCAATGCACTTAAATTTTGTCCTGGTCTCATATGTTTAGGAGACATTTTTTAAATTAGAATCATGGTTTAAACCTAAAAATCATTTTATCCATTTAAATAAAATAAAAAAGTTAATGTAAAAATTATTGGAAACCCATGTTTTATGTTTGTTTATATTTTTACAATGATCGCTGAGCTTAATGATTTAATTCAAAATCAACAATTTTTAAATTACGTTTAATTAACTTATTACTTGGTTTTATACCATTATTGATTTCCAATTTCTATATTTATTCTCATTCCTAAGAGGATTCTTAGAATAAAATTACATATTCTTTTATGAGAATATTTCTTGTGTGATACCTGAGACATGTAATCCTATCAAAACTTTCATTGAGATCCTATTGAGGTTATGACGGAAAAAATTAAATTTTAAAATGATTGAGGCAATATTTTTTGAGATACTTTTTTCTGAGACCCACCTTACATATTTCCCCCATTATTACAATAGTTTCCATGAATGACCTTATAGGTTGTAGCTATTCCAAGACGATTACACCTTCATACCCAGCTCTTGGAATAATGTATGACTTTACATTGAAAAGTGTGGGGGAAGATTTCAGTCAACACATGATCATTCTATTGTGGATATGTATTTTTTTGCTCATAAGACCATTTTATTGTGATCCATGATAATTTGTATAATTTCACGTACATCCTATTCCTTTTCAAAATACAAAATAAAAATAAAAAATTACACGATCCGTGCATTAGGAGTTATAAATCACCATTTCTAGATCGATGAATCCACTGAAGGATCATATTTTGTTAGGGTATGGATGTGAGATCTATCCTAGACATGAATTTCGAAAAATAAAAGAATGAAAAAAAAATAGAGGAACAAGACACCCTTTTTTCACTTTCTTGAAAAATACATGGATCCATCTTGAGCTTCTAGGAGCATGGATTTTATTATGATATGGAGGATTCATTTTATTATACTTTTCAAAACATTCATGCATTATACTTCATAGTCTACCCCACTTTTTTAGCCTATTTGTAACTTTTTATCTACCTACCCACAGCCTCAGAGTCATTAGAACCTAACTACGGAAGCCCACATTATTGATTTTTTATTTTTCTTTACAAAGTAGAGATGATAGAACCAATGCAAGCCTATAGTTAGGAGCATGTACTCAGGGTATGAGAATATATCTAGTTTTATTTCACCCTGAGTGATGAGAAAAAATTCATTATGAGGTAAATTTTAAATGGGTAAATAATTCAAGAAATAATTAAGATATTGTAATTAAAAGATTAATAATTTGTTCAAAGAAATTAGTTATGAGGCATGATTGATTTTCTATATGGGAATGATTCTGGAGAAAGACCATTTTTTCTTACAGTTATTTTTATTTTCATAGATGTAATGGATGTTTCATGTTTTAAAAATTTCTCACCTTTTCGAAATCCTTGTGAGATCTTTTGTCTTGAGTACAAGACATTTTTCAAGTGTGGTGGAATTGGATAAGATGAAATCATATATAATATTTTATTATCATTTAGTTAAGTATTTTAAAATATTTATTTGATAATGTTCTTAGTATGTGTTGATTATCATAGGAATTAGGTTTCAAAAGTTTCAAAGGTGAAAATGCAGAAAAAGAGAAAATTTTCATATTACACATCATGAAACCTCTTTACATGATGTGTAGTAGAGTTTCACACCATCTATCAAGTCGTGATAAATTTTGTGATAGATGTGATGGAAAACATCAAGTGGAGAATCCATTACAAGATGTGAGTTGATAATAGACAACATAAAACCTTCAAATAATATCTTCCACCAGTCGAAGGAAGATACATGTCATGAATCCTTGTTATACTGTGTGAAAATAGTCAAAGTTCCAAATATCAAATGATTTATCTGCAAGATACACACAAATTTAAAAATCATTGTAGAAAACCATATATCGGTATTAAACGACCTGAATCCTTGTCAAACATCATGTAATTTTTCACCAATATATAATGCAGTATGGCAATTAATTTCATAGGCTCCACGGTAGACAACTTTTGTTCTTTTCAATCCTCTCTTGTTCTCTACTACTTCCTCAACCCCAAAATCAAAATTTATTAATATACTTTTATTATTTTACATTAGTAAAAGCATCATGAGTTTTTTTAAACCTTTCTTCATTCCTTCTTACACCCCTGACTTCATTCATCGTTGTTTCAAGCACCGATCATTGATGAGATTTTGTTGCACTCATTCCCATTAATATTTCAAGTAAGTAGTTAATTGCATTGTGTAATTAGAGATATATATTTCTTATTCTTGGTTACATGTTCATCAAATTTGTTTATTCAGAAGCATTCCATGTTTTTCCAACATTTAATCTCAACTTTTTCCAGCATGTTAAGCATGATTTTAATTAATCATTTATTTACATTGAATCTGACCATGAGTGGCTAAACCACCTATGGTAGGGATCGATAGTAAGGGTGTCTAGACTCAATAAATCTTTAATTCTCAGCTTGGTAACATTAATGGTGAGTAATCAGGATAAATAGAAATTTTATATCCAATTAATTCATACATCCCTAACCATGAGACATTTAAATGAAGGACCTTTTCATGGTTGATGTGGATTAGGCTATAACCCATATCCCGAGACACTTTCTACCTCAGAAGACAAGCTTAATGTATCTTGGTTATCACTATCTCTAGATCAAGGAACATTTACCTCTTAGGTATAATTAGTTTATTCGACCATAGTCAAATTGAAACCCCCACTTTCTCCGTAGCCTAATCCTTAGGATCCTACCAAGTTAGAATTAAGATAATATTTTTTACAGATCCCTAAAATTGATCACAATATGTTCCTTATTACTAAATTCAAATCTCAACTCTCTATTAATAGTTTTTCACAAATTGAATCAACTCATGAGGAATCCTGTGAAAAAGGGTTCTAAGACAAAGGTTACCATTTTTGGCCTAAATCCATGTGGGATTGACCATGCACTATCACTATACATGTTTCAGTAAAAAGTAATGTTTCAGAAAAAATAAAATCTAATATAACCATAGCCCGTGAA
The DNA here is from genome assembly GCA_963277665.1 of Viscum album. Classification (NCBI taxonomy): domain Eukaryota; kingdom Viridiplantae; phylum Streptophyta; class Magnoliopsida; order Santalales; family Viscaceae; genus Viscum; species Viscum album. The sequence continues at coordinate 1,015,774,390 of OY728153.1, read as the reverse complement.
AATTAAATGACGTGTGCGGGCATGCCAGTGTTTATTTTCTCATGCATCTCACCTTGGACCACCCCTATTCTGTTTATTAAAAATGTTGATAGATCCATATAGTTGTGAATTGATTACCATAAGTTTAATAAGGTCATGATCAAGAATAACTACCCTTTTCCCATATTGATGACCTCTTTGATCAGGTCAAAGGGTAAGGTGGTTTTCCAAGATTGACCTATGCTCTGGATATCAATAGTTCAGGGTTTTGGAGGCAGAAATGTCTAAGGTGGCCTTTTAATGAAGGTATGGACACTTTAATTATTTGGTCATGACATTCAGACTAACAAATTCTCTAATAGTTTTAATGCAGTTTATGAACCAAGTGTTCCATTAGTACCTTGACTCCTTTCTCATGGTGTTTGTGGATGAAATTCCAATATATTCTAGGGTCGAGGAAGAGCATAGAAAGCACTTGAGGATCATGCTAGGCACTATTTGACATCATTATCCCTATGCTAATCTCTCGATTTGTACATTCTATATTCGATAAGTAAATTTTTTGGGACACGGGATTACATAACATAGGGTTTTTTCGGACCACAAGAATATCGAAAGGGTAATGTCATGGGAGAAACCAAGAAATGTCTTTGAGATCATGAGATTTTTTGGCCTAAAAGGGTATTACATGTGGGTTTTCATGGAATTTTATCAGCTCACTGCACCGATGAACACACTTACCTAAAAGGGGGTAAGGTTTTAATGGAGCCCATAATTTTAGGAATCTTATAAGAATATTAAGGGGAGTTTGACCACTACCCCTATTTTAATCCTATATAAATATAGAAAGGGATATGTGGTCTACTGTGATGATTCAGGTATGGGTCTTGGGTGTGTGTTTATGTGAGATGATTATGTGGTGGCCTATGAATCTCACCAACTCTGACCACATAAAATGAATTAGCCAACCCTTGATATAGAACTCTAAGGTATAATGCATTCCTTGATTTCATGGAATCACTATAACTTTGAGGATAAATTTATGGTTTACATTGATCATATGAGTTTTTCCTATGTTATCTCATGTAAGGATATGAATTTGAGGCAGTTTCGATGGGTTGAGTACCTTCATGGGTTCAACTTTGATATTTTCTACATCCCATGCAAAGGAATGCATTGGTTGATAGGGCCCAAATGGTGGCTAGGGTGGCATATGGGTTTGGGGTGTGGGGCGCCAGTCATGAGGTCAAGTCCCCAAGCCATTTCTTGTAGAGTGAATAATAACGGAACCCACATTTTAGTTTTTTGGTTGATAACTTAAGTAGGAGAATGATAGTACATGTGGTAAAAGAGTTTAGTGATGAGTGGAATTTTATGGGGTTTTTTCCTAGATGCATCTAGAGACTAAGGAGCACAGTGGAGGCACATTCATGTCTAGAATTTTGTTGGCACCCTCTCTTCTGGAGATGTTTTCGGAGGATCAAATTGGTTATTAAATATGTTAGTGATCTAGGAAACTTTATAGTGATAGGAAGGTTCTATGTGAGTGGTCATTGTCTCCTAAGAGAATTCTTTGTCTCATGGGTCACTTTATTGAACCGTCATCATTGTGAAAGGTGGTGATATAGGATAGCCCCCATATTAGTGAGTCATTCATCCCAAGACCACCAAGATGTTTTACAATGTGCATCACCAGTTTTGTTGGCCAGGTATGAGATGGGAAATAGATGAATTTGTATGCAGGTGCTACATTTGTCAGTAGGATAAAGCCGAGCACCAAAGGCCCGCTGGTTTTCTTAATACACTCCTAGTTCCTACCTATAAGTTAGATGAGGTCTCCATAGATTTCATAATAATGTTTCCTCATAAACCCCAAGGAAGGAAGGTTTTATTGGTGGTTATTGACCGTCTGGACAAATCAGCGCATTTAGTTCCAATAAAGGATACAACCAAAAGTGGCTGAATTGGTACAGTTATATGTTCAAGAAATTTTGAGGCTTCATGGTGTTCTGTAATTTATTATTTTAGATAGGGAACCCTAGTATACCTATCGATTCTGGGAAGGACTTTATAAGGTAGTGAGGTCACTGTACAAACTCAGTATGGGATAACATCATCAAACAAATGGTCAAATAGAGTGGGTAAACCGAATTCATGAAGATATACTTAGAGCATGTGTGTCGGATTTTAGGGGCGCATGGATATCCATTTTATATTGGTGGAGTTTTCATATAATAATTGTTACCAATACTAAATTAAAATGTATCCTTTTGAGGTTCTCTATATTCATCTATGTCATTCACCATTGTGCTAGATAGAAGTGGGTGAGACATCATTTTTGGGATTGAACCTTGTACAAGAGACACAAAATAAGTTTTGTCTGACCAGACAATAGTTTTTTATAACATAGATCTTCTATTAGTATTATGTTGATTAGATATTCCAATACATGGAATTCCTAGTGGGTGATTAGGTGTTTCTAAATGTGGAACCTCACCTATGTCCTCATCTCCTAGGTATGTAAGGTAAGATGATGCTGAGGTATGTTATACCTTTTGAGATTACTAAAAGAGTTTTCAAGGTTACATAACAGTTTAATTTATGATCTCAATTGACATCGATTCATGATGTGTTCCATGTATCACAATTGAAGAAATTTATCCTAGAACCATCTCATATAATGAATTGGGAAGAGTTGGAGTTGGAATATGATTTATCTATGATTGAGTTACTGATGTAGATTTTGGATTTCGAAGTGAAAGTGCTTCATTGTAAATCCATACCACTGGTTTCATCCCTTTGATAGAATGGAAATGATGAAAACGGGACATGGGAGTGGAGATATTGGATGGAAGAGTAGTATCCACACTTATTCTTGGATAAAAATTTGATTTAACCTTTTGAGGGTGGAATATTTTCATTTTGGGGATAATTTTTAAATCCATGATTTCATTTTGATGTGATTTCTTTTTTATTTTTTTATATCCTTATTACATGGATTTCCCATTATTTTTTGAGAAAATGTAAATTTTTGGGTTAGATAGTGGGAGGTTCACTGTTGGCGCTTGATTTTCAAATATTGTGCACCATCCCAGTTGCAAATGTTCACTCTGGACAATGGAACTATTCAGTTTGCATGACCTAGAGCATGGGACTTTAACATTTCAAGGATAACTATGTTCCTAAGATAGTGGCATTGTCTGAGGATAATGGATAGGCACACTGGAATACACACCCTCCAAGTAAATTGTGCATCTAATTTTCTTCTCAGATATAGGTGTCACATGGTTGGCATACAGTTTGTAAAACCATGTATCCCAATCATACAGCCTTCCAAAAAATTAAAAAACTTAAAATTACTAAACCAAACCATCAAAATTTTAACCCAATATCACCCCCTCACACACCCCATTCGACCCTCTAGCCCTAGGTGAACTCCTCTTCTTCTGATCCTCTCTATTGGGATCTATTTATTTAGTGATTTGGCTTTGGATATTCTATATTCCATAAATTAAGTTCCTCCTTTTCTTCTATATTTAATTCTTTTGGTTTCTTCATTTGTCCCCAATGCATAATTATCTCTTGAGTAATGGTTTTGACCTAATTTGGGTCAAATATATCTTTCTCCTATTAAAAAATTGTTGATTGTGGTGTTCTTTTACTTCTTTAGGGTTTATCCTTGGTTCTATTTTTGGTTTCCAATGATTTTAGATGTTTACAAGAAAGAAGTAGGTGGTTCCATGCTTTGACATTATTTGATGACTAGAATATGCTTGTTTTACTTTCCAAATGGGATTTGTAAATTCTGTGGGTGGTCTGAAATCTATATTCAATAGATTATGGTGTGTGTTCATTATTGAAAAGGTGAATTTTTTTATATATATAGTTGTTTGAAAGGTGTGGTTTTAATTGATGGAATTATGGAAAGCGGATATAACACTTGGGATCCTTGAGCATTCTTGGTGGGTTATTATGGACAAGTATTCTATCAGTTCCGGCAGGGAAATGGTCCAGTATCTCCAACTGGTTCATGCTACAACACTAAATAAACACATGATGATGACTTGGGGATTTCTAAAACATTGGTTGTGACCTATCTAGTGGCTCATGTATGAGAATGTTCTATATGTTATGATCACCATGGTATGAGGATCCTTGGACCCTAACAACCAAGCTACTTGGGGAGTTTTCTATGCTACATTAACATTTGTTTTCATCCATTTAAATTTTTATTTTCATCACTTGACATTTTATTTATAAATAAAAACACATTTTATTTAATTTTATTTAATCCATACTTTTCATCAATGGAGATTGAATATTTCAATGGGACTACAAAAATGAACCATGGAAGTGAATTTCACAACTATCCTTGGAAAAATAAATTATAATACATCCATAGAAAGAATATCTATGGTATCAATATAAAATATACCCATTTTAGTAAGAATAATGGTTTTTTTCACTAAGGAAATATAATAATAACATTAAAAACACTCTTGAAGAAAATATCTGTTTATTTTGAAAAATCATTTAAAAAACTTTTTTTTTTGAAAATCCATTTTAAAAACATAATGTTTTTTAATATGTAAAAATTTTCTTTATAAATAATTTCTAAAAGGTTAAAAACACTTTTGAAAACATATTTATAAAATAGTTTTTTAAAAGAAAAATGGTTCTTTGACTAAAGAGATAAATGAAGTCGGATTTTCCTAAAAATATTTTCAAAAGTATTTTGAGTAACAAAGAGTGAAAAAATGGTACTATTAATGGAAAAAGTTCATTAATTAATAGGTGAAAATAAAATTAAAGGGTTTTTTAAACAATTATAAAATAATATCCTCCAATGTAAATTCAATTGTAAACAATCATAAATAAAATGAGATTGTGAAGTACACTTGAAATGAATATAACGTTAAAGTGAGAATCAAACAATTAATCAATTATGTGTATCAATTTTAAATCCATATATGATAATTTTGAATACATAAATATATAGTAAAATTAATTATACATATAATCATATAATATTAACGATAACGAGTAAGTATTATAAACCAATGAAAAGGAATTGAGTCATGAAATTTCTCTACCATTTTCTAACTTAAAATTTAAATATACTTTAATGAAATACTTGAAATTTAAATTCAAAATACCATGAATAATTAATGAATAATGTTATTACAATTCAAATTGAAAGTATGTACACCATATATAATAAATTACATGCATAACTATAAATTATGCCTTAAAGAATGGAAATTTAGATGAAGACCCTTACTACTCGGTAACATTTGAATTATAATCCCCATAAAAAAATAACCTAAAATTAAAATATAAATTAAATTAATATAAATGTATTCATGATATAAAATACAATAGGTTCAGTATATACACCACACAAAATAAATAAGTGGTTTAAATAGTGTAGGCCTCACAGAACAAAAAGTGAAATAAAAATCCCTTACCTTGCATTTATTTTTGAGTGAACATCATTTCACATAATGTATAATAATTTTAATCATGTTTCTAAATTTTAAAATATCCATAATTATTTTTATAATAACATATATTAACTTTTTATAACATATTTTTACTTGTTTGTTAACAATCATTCATTAATTTCGCTATTTTGGGTGTTAATTGCCTAGTTTTTTAAGTATGTTTTGACTTGTTACGTGTTGTTCCTAATAATTAGATAATGATTTCATCATATAAATAATTTAAAATAGTATATAAATTTAATATATATTAATTATATATGTATTTATAATAATCCATAAAATTTGAAGATAGGACATGAAATACCCCTTTTATTGAGACGCTAGGTCGTACGTACGCATGAACGCTATGTCTATTTCTTTGTTGTATTTAAAATAATAAAAATTAAATAATATATATTTATATTATAATTAAAATACCATATATTTTTCATATTTTTCAAACTTTTTTATTAAAATCATCTTTTGTACATTCCATTTATCGTGTGAACGAATCACATCGCTTTGAGGTGGCAGTAGTCCACACTTCCACAAACGATGTTATCATATTCCCAAAAAATGGAATGCTTGAAGGTAAGTTTTATATAAAAATTAAATAATAATAAATAAATAATAAATATCATATATATCATATATAATCTATAAAACCATCATTATTTCAACCATGAAATGTGGTAAATGGAAGAACGAACGACATCGGTCCGTGAGCTGGTAGTCCACCGTATAAAAAAACGATGATTGTGTATCCCATTTGATGGATGTGTGTGAAAGTGTAGGTTGAAATATTATCATAAACAAATATAATTATATTATATATACTAATTTTATTTTATAATAATGTAATAATAATAATTTTATGGTTTGAGAAATACATAAATGGAAAGTTATCGTTGAAGAATGTTACATCGTGTTTGGGTAACTCCTTTTGGTTTATACCAAAAGACTTCCTTAGATGGATTTATACCCAAAGGTAGGATTCTAGGATGATTTTAGGGATTTTGGGAGATTAGTTTTTAGGTTTTGGGTGATCTAAATGGATTTATAGGTGTGAATAATTCGGGGGTATGAGTGTTTTTTTATAATGTAGGAGGAGTGGTATTCTTCTAAAATTTTGAATAGGGAATTTCACCCACATTTTTCCCATGTAAAGTGGCTCCAATAATATTAAAAATTGGATAAATATGAGGTTAGGGTCTAAATATAAATAAAAATGGGTTTTTACCTATTTATATGTCTTTTTGGACCTTTAGTTTGAGGTTTAGTTTTTTGTTGAGCTAATTTTCATTTTAATTGCAGTAATTAATTTTAATTACTTTCAATAATATTTTTGGTCAAAAAATAATTTGGCCATATTATAAATTATAAATTATGATTATTAAAAATATATAATACATTTTTCAAAATTTCAATCACATATGTTTCATAAATTAATTGAAAATTAATCCCACTGATAGGACGACAATGCGGGTTTCAAAAGTAATAACGTTTGAAAGTTTGCTAGGTTTCTATATACAATTTCAAAGTGAAATTGATTAAAATGAAATAAATTTTATTTATATATTTAAAACTGACATAATTTTACATTAAAATAAATCAAAAATATAATTCATCCTTATAAATAAATTAGATGAAAAAATAGTTTTCAATTAAAATTCAGCATTTTTCACTATTCAACCAAAATGAAATTTCTAAGAAAGGTCAAATTTATTAACAATTTGATAATTTTTATGTTCCAATTTCAATAATGTAGATTTATTTAATATTATATTTAAAAAGTTTCAAAAAACTTGGATTTAAAATAGGTTCTCCATTAAAAGGTGGTAAAATTGCATTTAAAAAATATAGGTTATTATGCATAATATTGGGTTTGCTCATATTTTATGACTATAATGTATATTAGATGAATTTAAAAAATATATTTGATATATAATATATATATTATCGTATTTTAGTTAATACTATACATAATTTAAAATTTTAATGGCTAGGTTATGTCTTATTATGTTCAATAATAACATTTTAATAATATATTATTGTTCGGTAAAACTCAGTCTTGTGTGTAACTCAGCTATCGAAGAAACTCATTGTTGTGTGTGATTCAAGATATCTTGATATTTTATGTAAAACAAGCTATAAAATATATTAAATTTATTTAAAAAATTAAATATACCACAAACTCTTGAGATGTTATACACTACCACATAAAAGTTACTCTTACAATTTTCGGGGTGTTATATTCATAATTTATTTAATATATTGAAATGTTTACATGGATCCTTGGGGATTATAAAATAATTTTTAGAATAAGTTTGGACTACATTATATGATATTAAATTCATGAATTTAGTGGGAAATTAATTTTTTGATGTAATTTTATGGTTACTTTCTTTCCGAGTAGTAATTTTTTTAATTTGGGGGAGAATTTGATCACTTATATCAATATATACATTAAACAGGAGAGGAAATTGTTCAATTAAACTTTTTGATCAATTTCAAAATGTGAGAAAAATTTGGATCTTGTTTTGTAATTATCAAAAATGGGGAGAATGTTGAAGTGTCTTTTAACCACTTTTTTTTATTTATGTTCTGATAATTTAAATAATTTTTTATTACATAATTATAATCCATCAAAACTTTTATTCCACTCATTTAATACCTCTATCATGTTTTAAGAAAATTACTCAATGATTATATTTCTTATAAGAAATTCTATTTTTTATAATGGATTATTATTTCAATTTTTATGTTTATCACATATTTTTTGAACAGTTTTTGGAGAAAAATACATATGGGTATATACTATCAGTATTTAGATATGGTTAAGTATTGATTGACTGTATGAATAAAACCCATGTAACTACATGAAAAATAATTACTCTTTATAAGATAGATAGTCAGAGTTTTTCTAACTATTGAACGAGTCGCATGAAGATTCCTGACTAACCACATGACTTTGAAATAGAAAGTAAGATTTTTTTTCTAACTATTGAATCGACTGAATGAACAAAATTCAAGTGACCATAAGATGGGTAGTCAAAAAATTTCTTAATGTAGAACTAACCATATGAATAAACCTGAGTGATCTCAAGGTATTCAATCGACCTTAATGGAAAATCTCACAATAATACACCAATAATTCCTTTCCATGTAACCATATGAAAATTTTCAATTGACCGCATAGTCATTTTTTAATCATCAATTTGGTAAATTTTCCTATGTTTTGAATCAACCACAATAATAATTTAAAAAACTATGTCGAACCAATCAAACACATGTTGTAAATGCAACTAAACATACATTATAAATTTTATCGACCACACATTAAAAAACTGATCTATTGTAAGTTGGATTTGATCAAACATATTAGGAAAATAATAAATTTCAAAAAAGGGTAAATTTGCATCAACTCGGACCTACTGCTAGTCATGAACTAACATGAGTAATATACCATTCCTTAAGGGATTATATTCTATGATGCTATGATTTTAATAATTTTTATATTTTATAATTTTTTATTACTACATGTTTGTTTTAATGGTTTTTAGTAATCTAATGTTTTCTTATATATTTATTTATTATTTTTATTCTAATTAAATTTATTCAAAATATATTTATACTGTATTCAATTCCCATCATTCTTGTTAAAGTCACATGATAGATTCTAAGTTAAAATATGAGTTGAAAATTCATATTTTTATAATTTAAATAGTTTTCTGCACTTGCTCTTTGGGAATGTTCCAATAGACTTTAATGATATTTATTATGGATTTCTAGTGCTATATTAATTATTCTAACATGTACCATTTTAAAAATTATTTTTAATATTAATGATTATCAATCTAAACCATGTGGGTATCTTTTTTATGAGAATTCAACGAAGAAATCACATATTTATTTGGGAATGACTAAATTCAACAACCTTCATGTTTTGAATATATTTTACATGGAAGAGCTCTATATATTGAGTTTGAGAGACCATAGAGAAAATGAGGTTTATGATATTTTTGAACTATGTTGTGTGATACACCTTGGAAACCAAATACTACACCCATCTGAACATCAATAATTTGATCCATGCTGGAGGGAACCCTGCTACCTCAACTCTCAAATCCATTGTTGTTCATCTAGTATCTACCATTATTAATTATTTCTATTTTCATTGTGCCTAATTGTGTCCAAGTTATACTAAATAGAACTGGTAGACGTCGAGTTATAATACCCCATAAAAAAGGTAGTTTTTGGGTTGTTCCTACAGGTTCTCAAAAGGTATGGTAATTGGGTTGGGGCTCTAGGTGAGAAAAATTGTGCAGGGGTTGTGATTCTAGTTGAAAAAATTTAATATTTTCATTTTTCCTCTAGGGTTTAAAAAACAACTTATAAAGGTTTTTGACTCCCTTTAAAATTTATCAATTCCATTGTTATTGGTTGATATTTCTTTTTTAGTTTTAGATGGGTGAGGACTATAGTATGATCATTTAGAGCAGAACCACTATAAAAAATCACTATGTTCATTTATATTTCATTTCCAATACACTAATTATTAATTTTGATAATAATTCATTAAATTTATTTAAATGGTTCAATTCACCCCCACTTGACTTTTTGACCAATCTCACATTTATAGAAAACAAGAAACACAAAAGTTTACTAATTTTTTAATGAAATATGGACATTAGACCATTAATAGATATTAAGAGTTGAGAAAGGGGACATTATTTTTTGTGGGACACATTTAATACAATTCCTAAATAAATGAATGAAAACATGATACTCATCTGATAAAATATTCTTTTATAGATATATGACATCATCATAATCTAACTTAACTTTAAGACCAGTCTTATAAAAGTAAAAGCTTAATGTTACAATCCTTTTGGACTCTTACAAACTTAAGAAATTTTATTAATAAAATAATATTAAAAGTAATAAGAAAAATATCTTCTCAAGTAACTTAATGTTTAAGTAGTTCAAAAATTGTATCAAATAGAATCTTATGATATGTATATAATGGTTCACTCAAGCTATTATTTAGGATTATTTTGGTAATGGAATTTATATTGGTGTTATCAATATAAATGTTTTGAAAATGTGAATGATTTTGAGAATTGTTTACCTTATTTTCTCAAAGTGTATAGGCTAAATGAGATATGCATGATATTTCAGGATTTTAGAACTATATCAAAAATAAAAGTTCAAAAAAAGAAAAAAGTTAGTTGGATAGTCTAATAATATTTCTTATATTGGTCGATCAAAGTCATTTGAAACATATATAAATAAAATAAGAGTAATGTTTCTATTTGATGTGTGTTTCTGAGATACCTTAAGGTGTTTAGGAAATTCAATGTAATTTTCAGGTTAGGTACTGGTTTTATAGAAATTATTTTGTTTTGAAGGGTATGTGATACCAACTCATTACTATACAAGTGTTGAGAGTGTATGGGAATTCAAAATCAAGGTAAAAATTAGTAAATATTGTATTTTATATTCAAATGATGAAGAAAGGTGTTGTAAAATAATAAAATTGAAAGAAAATGAATATATCAAAATGAGAAGGATTTAAGTGAAGGATGTGTATCTTTTATGTTGATGGATTTCTATTTTATTTTTATAATTTCATAATTTATTTTCAATTATTTTTTAACCATTTTTAGTGTTTTAAGTTTATTTTCATAGTTTTGAAGTGTTTTTTGTTTTTTTAATTTTTAGTTAATTATATATTAAAATTAGTTATTTAAAATTATTATTATTATTATTATTATCATTTTTTATTAATTTATAATTTATTAAAATTTAATATCAAACACTATTATAATTTTTATTAGTTTAATTAACATAATTTTTGTTATTAGTTTATTAATTTTTGTTAGTAATTATTTTATTTTTTAATTTTTGTATTTTTTTAACATTGTATATTTTTTAAAATATTAATATTAAAATTAGTAATTATTATTATTGAATTATATTAACATTAAATAGTTCTATTATTATTTTTAGGATAATTAATAATTTTATCTAACTACTAATTATATTTTATTTATTATTTTTAGTAAATCTAATTAAATGTAAAAATGTTTATTTAATTATTATTTTTATTTTATATATTTAGAAAAATATTTATTTACATAATTCTAATTATTTTATCATGATCATCATCATCATCATGATAATGATTACGATCATCATCATTATCATCATCATCATCATTTTAATATAATAATTTGTTTTTGTATATAAATTTGTATGCAAGCGGGTCATCATCCTCACCCTGGGGGAAACCCTAAACTAGAAGGTGGCTCCCCTACTACCCAGCCCCCAACCCCCATTCCCCCTCCCCCTACTCCCATGCACATGAGTAGATCCATCCTCCCCTTTGTTTTCCCATGACCCTCTCCCGACCACCCCACCCCATCTCCCTAACCAACCCCATACCCCCTCTCCCAAGTCATCCCTCCCCTACCCCTCATCCCCCATACCCCCCTTTCCCCATCCCCCTACACCTCCCCCTACCACCATCCCCCCTCTACATCCCCTCCCTCCTGCCCTCCCACTTCCCTCTCCCCATCCCCTTGCTCCATCCAGCAGCCTCCGCTTCATCACACCGTCAACAACTGCCTCTGCTACACACCCCACACTGGCAACATCCCTCACACGAACCTCCATATTGCACTATATTAAAAAACCATCACTAGAATTTGTACATGACCTCCTCCATTCTCGATATGTGAAGACATCAATGTGCATAGAGATTTTATTTTTTTAGAGATCTGCACTATGGTCCATGAGGGAACAATGATTCAATTATATTTTGGCAACAGAGTGGTTTGGTTTGACGTTACAGTGATCAAAGGGTGTTGGTTATTATTTTGAGATCATCTGTAGTGGATTCTGGTGGTCCTCAAATTAAAATGAACACAATGAATTTATTTATTTATTTTTCATGTCGTGTTTTTTCGTTCGTTGGCAAACTTTCTTGGTGTCAGATTTTTTATGAATGTGATGGTATTTTCAAGCCTATATTTTATTTCTATCAATTATTTCATTTTAAAAAAATAATTTTAATTTGATGTTTATTTAATTTATTATATATTCATTTTCATTAATTGTTATTTGGAGTCTGAACACATGCTTTAGTGCGCGTTCATGTGATACATAATAAGTGATTATAGATGGGAGATTATTAAAGAATTTATTTTTTTGGGAATTCAGTCACACGAATGAGAGAATAATATGTCACACATGATTAAATTTTGAATAAATAAATTTATTAATTTAAAAGTCAACATTTTGCGGGAATTCCCCTTAAAAAAGAATGAGTTATACTTAATTAGTGATCTCATGTGAGTGAACTCGATACCGATAGATACTTCTACTTTGTGAGCAATGGGTTCTGGTATTTCAACATGTAATTCAATGAAACAATGGTGCACAAATTATTCATCAAGATAGATAAATAAATAATAGATAATTTTTATGAAAACTAGAATACTGTTTAACATCATAGAATGAGACCAGATAATAGTTTTATTAAATGTAGAATAAGTGATTACTAGATTAATAAATATTCATATGTGGTAATTAAATAGTTGGCATTTCATGAACCTGAATGGACATCACAAATCTGACACTACCATCTCCACCAGTTTACATTGCAGATAAATATATTTTTCTTATATAGTTTTAGATAAATTATATCATCATTTTAAATGATTTTCTTTTTGTTTTTAGAACTTTTAATTTTTAATCACATTAAGAACTCATCTTCATAAACATTATTTCAAAAGGATATTATTCTTTTCTAATTACATTATATCTATGGTTTAACCCTAATTTCCACTTCTATAGTAGTTAGTTCGTCAATAAATATTTCAAATTTGATGCTTTGTGATGCACATGAAAAATTTCAGGCATCATTTCTAGGGAGAATAGTAGCATTATGAGTTCCTGTAAAAGAGTGATTTAGGTAAAAAAAGTAAAAAAACAATCAAACAAAAAGGTTCATTTTACTACTCTATGAATTTTTTATATTAGGTAATTTAAAGACACCCATAAGTCCTTAATAGAGTGGTAAACATCATATGTCTACAATATAAAACCTCCCTACATGACTACATATCAACGTATGATGTATGATAATTCCCCGTACTTGATCTCTCTAAGAGATCCTATTTATTTTTATGATGTTTATTCAAGTTTGTGATATGATCTATGTGATAATAATTCAATATATTTTAATTTTATTTCCTAACCACCATTTTATCATTTTAAAAGGCAATACATTCCAAAAAATTTAGAACTAGATAATTCATGCGAAAGAAATGATTCAATAATTGGACACATTTTGGTTTCTCCTATCACAGAGACAAATCAGTTGTTTGAAATTCAAGATGAATGTAATGAAATTTTTCATTCCTCAAAAAAGTATCTATAAAACCCATTATAGAATTTATGAAATAAAATGAATTACTTTTCTAAACTAGTCGACTCACTACCACTTGATGGTCTAATTCAGAACAATTATTTTAAGTAGAGTGTAGTAGATCTTCCATTTAAACAAAATCCATTTCTAGATTCTGATAATGAAATTGATCCACCTTTTTATCATACCATTGATGAATCCTCTCCATCACAATTTAATTCTAAAAATCTAATCACATTTCAATAATATTATAGATTAGTCTTCCACCCCATTGAACTTAATGGTATCTCAGAAAAAGTGATTTCATAACCTTATTTTATAAGTTCACAACCCTGCCATACCAAAGTGAAAAGGGATCCATTCACGTTCTATCAAATTAAAAAAATTTAGGATGAATAGAAAATTGAACTATGAACTTCTTCACCATTATAGATTTAGCATTTAACCAAGACAACATGAATTGTCATAGACAAGAGGATGTCTCTTCAAAAGATATTAAATCACCTCTTTCAAAAAATCCTTGTAAGTTTGAAACTTTTTCAAATATGGAGACATCTGACACGTTTAGAGAGTCAAAAAATTAGTCAGGGATTATGGTGGGTGAAACTTTTAATTGTTTAGAAACAATGGAACAATAAGATTTCATGGAGGATCCTGAGTTTATGTTTCCACATGTGCTAATGAAGAAATGTGATGAGGGAAGTATAAAAGTAACTTTAAAAACCTATAATTCTTGAAATAATAAAGTCACATACACTAATTGAGTTTTCCCACTTTCTCCATGCATTGAGAAAGAATTGAGTTTGAAACCAGAATATTTCACTATGCTATTGGTTGTCAGTGAAAATGAATTGGGATACATCATCAACCTAAATACTACATTCAAGGACATGATGGGTATACTCCAACCACTAAAAGAGTTTGGTAAGTTAATTTATTCTATTTTTCTCATTTAAAAACGTAATATTCTTGATCTTACCAGTAATTCCCTTTTCATAAACTTCATTCTTTGGAGATTCCTTAATCATATGAGGTATATTCATTCACCAATGATGTGGGATATTTTCATTCCATTACCCACATCCATTTTATAAAAAATACTCCATTGAGATATTTTGAAACTTCTAGGATAACTTCTTTTTATATGAATGGATTCCACATTCCCACTAATAAATAAGAAGATGCAAGGTATACATTTTTTTTTGATCTGGGTAGAGTTTCAACGACATCTAGAAAATGATAAAGTAAACTTAGTGCTTAGTGAGTGGCAACACATCATTTGTTTATTTTCATTTAACTTCATTTATTTTCATTTTATTTAGTTTTTAACTAATAAAATGGCATGAATTTACCACAATATATTTTCTCCTGACACATAAGTGAATTTGAATTCATCATATATATTTTTATGATCCAAATTCTTTTTATTATAGTGTGACTTATTTGATATAATGTGGGTACATTCTGTCCATGGGTATATTTTATAGGTATATAATTTCTAGAGCTTCATTAGATAAAATAATTTTTTCCATGTCTATCTTCACTTACATAAGAATGTGTTTTATGTTTTCCATTATTTATACAACCAAAAAACCATGTAAAATGACTAACTCAAAAATATTGAAATAAAATTAACAATATTTTCATTGCTAAACCCACATGAAATTCATTGCATTTTTATCATAACATAGTTGGGAACTCACCATTTATGTCCTTATTCAGTCTAAGAACATGATTCACATTTGGAATGCTTTGATTATTGATACCTATATTTATATTATTAATGATAATATTCCATGCTTTGAAAAAAAATTGGAATCTTGTATATGTTTTAGACACCTATTTGTGCTCATTATCATCTGTATTGTCCAACATATTATTTTTATACCCATGAGGTATTTAGACCATTTTTTCAACATCTCATGTTTCTCTTTTTCTTGAAGGAATATTTACCATGTTATGTCTTCTATAACTTTCCATGTTTTTCTATCAAAGTGAATGGAATTTTAAAATTTTCATTGAAATGACTGAGGCATTTGTTTGATATTCAGCCTCTTGGACCCACTAATCCAGTATTACATTTTCTCCATCATGTATCCTTTAGACTCTATGAAGATTCCTTTTTAGGATGATCCCATAGATGATACCCTTCCCCTCCCTTTTATTGAATATTTTCATGATAAATTTCAATCTAAATGTGGGTGAGATATTTATTCATGGAGAGTGTTGTTTGAGGGATAGTGAGGAATTTGATGCACATGGATTTATAATATCCAATCCTGATCATATGTTATATATTTCACTATGGCCACATACATTACATTTATTTTGATATCAGAATGTATATTATTTTTTGTTTCAAAAAAGTGTACATTTGTGGTCATTAATTGGTAAACCTAGTTTTTTGTGATACCCATAAAAGTGATGACCCATTACTCAAGGATATTGAGAGTTTTATATATGAAATACTTTCACTGTGATGATAAAGTGTACTCGCTACTTGTGTACCTTTCTTTGGGATTTTGTTAAACATTTATTTCATGGGATTTTGGAGTTTATACTCACCAGTTGTTTCTTCCATTTTACTTACCTGGGTTGTGCCCCTATAAAAATTTAGATTTTATTTTTGAAAAAAAGAGTAAAACATTGGACTATAATATTATTTGGGAAAAAGATTGTTTTAAGTGTGGGGTAAAGGGATTTTTAGGGACAAATTTGTATTGACACTTATCCTGTATTTATTTCAAAATTGAAACCTCCTTTTTTCCAAAAAAAACATCACAATTTTTTTGGACCCACTATACCATATCCTCAGATACATTTGATCCTCATGTGATGTCCTTTAGATTGGTGTTTTATTTTTATTTCCACTAATAGAGATGTAAAATTCAAGGAAATATTATGGTAAGCATGCATGTGTATTAGAATTGAGAAAAAAATTGTCAAATTGTTTGAGCGATGATTCCGAGGTAGATCACATGATGCATGAGTCTAGGTACTTTTTTTGGAAAGGCTTTTTGTGGGAGGGATTTTTCTTTGAAAATTGTAATTTAAAATGAAACATGAAATATTTTGGGAAAAAGGGATTAAATTTTTTTAAAATTGTAATTTTGATGCTTTGACTTGTCCACAGGTCCAGTTTCATATTATTTCAGATCATTTTACCTAGGAGTGCAAAATTTTAAGTTTAGGGTATTCGATGTGCATGGATATCTCTTGTATTACTAAAATTTTCTAATTTTTTTAATTATTTTTTAACCATTTTAGTGTTTTAGTTTATTTTCGTTGTTTTGTAGTGTTTTTTTATTTTTTAATTTTAGGTTAATTATATATTAATATTCTTTATTTATTATTTTTATTTTTATTTTTTTTAATTTTATAATTTATTAATATTTAATATCTAACACTATTATTTTTTTAGTAGTTTAATTAATGTCAATTTTATTTTTATTTTATTAATTTTTATTAGAAATTGTTTTAATTTTTTAATTTTGTAGTATGTATTTCTTAAAATTATGTATTATTTAAAATATTAGTATTATTTTTATAATTATTTAATTTTAATTATTAAATTAGATTAAAATTTATTTGTATTATTATTAGTTTTAGGATAGATCATAATTTTATCAAACTAATAATTATATTTTAAAAATTATTTTAGTATATCTAATTATATGTATATATGTTTGTTTAATTACTATTTTCTTATTATTTTATATAATTAGTATAATATTTATTTATATAATTCTAAATATTTTATTATTATCATCACCACCACCACCACCACCACCATCATTATTTTAATCAAATAATTTGTTTTTGTAGGTAAATTTGTATGCAGTTGGGTCATCATCTTCACACTAGGGGGAACCCTAAACCAGGAAGTGAATCTCCCTACTACCAATCCCCCCTTTCCCCACCTGCTCCCATGCAAAAAAGAAGATCCATTAGCCCCCTTCCCTTTTCCTCCTGCCACCATATCCACCCTACCCCTCTCCCAGTCGCCCCACCCTCGCCCCTCTCCCTAGAACCGCCACTCTCCCCAACCATCCCTCCACTTCCCCTCATCCTCCCTCACCCCCACCCTTAGACCCCCCCCCTTTCTCTAGATTTCAGCCCCTCTCCCTCTACCACTATCCACCCTCGACATCCCCCTCCCTCCTCCCCTTCCCCCTCTCTGCCCTGTCAGCTCGCCCTCACTCCTCACCTTCCCCCAAGACATCTCCTCCCTCCTCACCTCCCCCTCCCCCCTCCCGGCCCCCTATGATTCATCACACCATCAATAACTGCCATTTCTTCACATCCCACACTAGCAACATTCCTCACACAAGCCTCCCTCTTGCACCATAGGGGACCACCATTACGAGTACTTGTGCATGAACTCCTCCATTCCGGGTATGTGACAACATCAATGTGCGTGAAGATTCAATTTGTTTTCATATATTGGTGATTTGGCCCAAGATCAAAAAAAGATTTGATTATTTTTTGGTATCATGGTGGTTTGGTTTGACATTATGGTGATCTACATGCAATGGTTATTAATTTATGATCATCTATGGTAGCCTGTGGTGGTCCTCACATAGATATGAACATGATGAATTCATTTATTTACTTTTCATGTCGTTTTTTTAAAATGGATGGCTAACTTTATTAGTGTCAGATTTTTCCATGTTTGATAAATGTGATGGTACTTGCATGCCATCATTTTATTTCCATGTTTGATTACCTTTTAAAATAATTAATTTTAATTTGATTTTTATTTAATTTATTGTATCTGCATTTGTATTAACTTTAATTTAGATTCTAAAAACATGATTAAGTGTTTATTCTTGTGATACCTAATATGTGATCACAAATGGGATATCATTAAAGAATTTATTTGGTTAGAATTTTCTCACGTTCATGATGGAATCATAAGTCGTGCATGAGCGAATTTTGAATAAATAAATATATTAATTAAAAAATTAACATTTTGTGTGTGTTCCCCTTCAAATTGACATAAGTGATAATTAATTAGTGATATCATGTGAGATATCCTAACACATATAGATACTTCAACTTTGTGGGAAACGAGTTGTGCTATTTCACCAAGTGATTCAGGGCTACAATGACACACAAATTATTTATCAGGACAGATAATAAAATTATGGATGATTTGTGTAAAAATTATAATATTGTATAATATCATAGAAAGAGTTCTGATAGTATTTTGATTAAATTTGGAATCAGTGATAATTAAATAAATAAATATTCTGATGTGATAATTAAATAATTGTAATTGCATGAACCTAAATGAACATCACAACATTGATACTTCAATCTCTGCCTATTTCTTCCATAGATTAAGTTAGTCTTTTTTTCAGTTTTTTTAATTTAAATAGTAATTTTTAAGCTGTTATTTATTTTTTAAAATTTTTAGTTTTTAAACATTTTTTAAAATTAACCTACTGGAACATTCATTCAAGGGGATATTACTATTGTATGTGCAAATTCTTTCAATGGTTTGACCTTGATTGTCACTTCTATAGTAGTCAATTGGTTAATAAATATCACAAATTTCACACATTCTGATGTATGTCCCAATCTTCATCTCATTTATCGTATATAATAATAGATTTTTTTATTAAAAAACTATTATTATGAACAGTATGATATGACACAAATGGTATATAATTCATTATATTCTATAATATACATAATACAAATATAAGGATTAAAATGTTTTTTCCAAGATAATTTTTTTATCCAGATGGTTCCTAAAATTTAATGGATTTGATCCAAGCACCTTCAATCTAATATTTTATAGAATAATATTCTTTTTCAGAAAATACTCTAAAAACATTGAATACCATATATGATATGGATAAAATAATGTATTTTCTATATATTCCTACTAAAAGAAAATAAGTGTTATTTCTTAAACAAAAATGACTTTTCAAATCTTATCATGATATTTTGTAGAGAATAAAATATCTAGGAGGATAATGGAAGTATTTTTTGATTTAGAGAAGTTCAAAATTAACAAATAAAGTCATATTCCAACAAAAAATTAAATTTAAACATCACTTTAAAAAAAATGTTTGATGGAAATGGTTCCAAGTATGATGATGATAAACTTAAAAAGAGTTTTACATAAACAATGAAATTTATCAACATCATAATATTTTATTTTTTGGAGTTAAGTTGTTTTAATATGTTTAAGGAGTTGAGAATTTAGATTATGATTCCCAAGTCACACCATTATTCAAAATAGATTGCTTCATAGGTCTTGCTCAC
This sequence comes from Viscum album, assembly GCA_963277665.1. Taxonomy (NCBI): domain Eukaryota; kingdom Viridiplantae; phylum Streptophyta; class Magnoliopsida; order Santalales; family Viscaceae; genus Viscum; species Viscum album. The sequence continues at coordinate 1,015,754,218 of OY728153.1, read as the reverse complement.
AAAAGTGTTTAGTGGGAGGGTTTAATCAGGTTGTCACATAGTGATATGAAATTAATTACATAATGATATAATGATTTTATCAAAACCATTGAATTTATAGATAACATAAGATGTATCAGGAATTTTATCATATATTATATGTCAAATGTTCCCATATGTATCATTTTTTAAGTATTATTAAAGTATTTTAATAATATAAAAAATATCCTGTTATACAAAATGCAATCTGCACCTTTTCATTATTTCTTATTGGATACATATATATATATATATCATGATGTGAAATGATAATTGACCTCTCAAAGTGTTACTTTGAGTTATTCTGAAACAATTTTCATCATGGAGTACTATAGTTTCTGATAAAGTGTTAAGGTTAGTGTGAGTATGATTATTTTATGGGGATAAGTAATATTATCATGAATCACAAATGAGTTTTTTGCACATGATTACACAAAATATATACCACATTGAGTTTCATATAATGTATTTGTTATATTAAGGGTGATGTTCTAATATGGATCCCCCAATACCTATTGTTGGTGAGATACCTAGCATGGGAACCTTCTGACTTTGACATATTTCTTTTGTAATCCTTGATTCTGAAAAAAAAAATAGGGGTGGTTGGGTTTTTTATTGACCATGTCACTAGCTGGATCATAACCAGGATGATATTTTCCCTCTTATATGATTAGTATGAGCTATAGTTCCTCGATTGAGATAGAATTAGTAATTTTATGATCATAACTATATAGTACATAGGATATTTTTATCTATAGGGTAGGGAATATGATATGCTCATCCATGTAGGTAAATGACATGTGATGTATTCATCAACCTTGCTAGTCTATATTCGGATAATAAATAATATACGAGGATGATATATGGGATGAAAATACTCAATGTACCATGGACTTTCGATGTTTTTGACGAAGGGATCATATGAGAATGAATTATTGCAGTTGATGTAGCTGGTAAAAATAATTATAAAGATACATATGTTTGTTGGGGATCATTCCAGATCCCTTTGTATCTTGAATAGAAATGATGATTTTCTAAAGGCCTCTATTTTATTATGTTTATGGATTCATTAATTCATATTTTTTTATCAATTTTAAAAATTCATATGGAGTCAAACTTTTTGTTTTGAATAATGAGGATTGAGTTTTACAATGAGGGATTCTCTAAAGAGTATTTTAGAGATATTCAAAAATGATTTTAGGATGGGTATTAACAATGTATTAAATATGATGTCGTACCAGGTAAAATTCATGAAAGATTTCCAAAACTGTTTTTGAATTTATATCTAAAAGATTTTTTTGGATATTATTTCAGAAGTTATTATATATGATATAGTATTTGGTGAAAGGGATTAAAGTATTTTGGGCTTTAGTGAAAGTGTTGGATTAAAAGAGATATACCCTAAATCCTTTACACATATGATTTGTTTTGTACCATATCATAGGTTATCATATTAACATGTCATTTAGTATGAAGTAGAATTATATTTAGCATATTTTTTCCTTGTTTTGGATATATCATTTAGTATGATATATAGATATCAAACCTTACATTAGCATGATAATAGAACATTATAAGGATTAACATACGAATCTATTACAAAAAATTATATCATTAATAATGGTTATTTCATACAATTAAATTATTAGGTATAAAGATACATTCATATGATGATTTAATAATTGACTAAATCTATTTATTCATGTATTTTAGTGCAGGAAAAATTTCATGGCACTCAAGGAGTGTCATAGAGGCTTATAATGGAACCACTGCCATTAGATATGGGTGTGCTTGTTCCTAACCAATTATATTACCTCTCTAAATATCCCGTTCTATTAAAACCATATACCACACAATGAACTATAATTTCATGGGTTTTGTGAGGGTATTGTTCAAGCTTCAATTGATTCAAGCCAACCCATGGATATACACCATGGAGAGGGGAGTTTAATGGCTTCCCTTGAGTAATATTTACCTGGCATGATGGAATATAGATACAATAGTGATAAGTGGTTTATGTTACACCTGTATAAGTATATAATTTATATAAAATGGGGTTTCTAGTTTCATGTATGGTTTTCTTATTATTTGGGGTTTCAATTTGATCATTTTGTGATAAACGACTGTCATTTAATCCATCGAAACTCAAAATTTAGAAGAAATTAGTATTGAGATCTTCAATATGAAGCCACTTAATTGTAGATCATTATTTCTAGAAGGTCTCATCATTATTAATAAAAATGAAATGATAATATTAATATTTTATAAGGTATTCATAATTGTAATTTTAAAAGAGGAAATCATAATTAATCACATGAGTTTTAACTCCTTTCCAAAGTAATTGATTGAATAAAAAATGTTTCCAAATTTGTTATAAATGAAAGACCTAATAAATTGTCTAATATTTTTAGTTTTTCATAGAATGTTGATAGATATAATATTTTATCATTTTTTATATATGTAATTCAACTATTTAATGACTAAAAATTTAACAATTTGGGTAATTTACATCAATTTTGGATTTATAGGGTGTTTTTCGCTTAAATGTGAAAACTGCTTAATTTTAAAATATAGGCCGATATTAATATATATGGTAATTTGAGAAAATATTATAAAATATAAATATAATTGATTTGATTACTTTTTATTGGATTTTTATATTTATTATATTAATATTTTTATTTTGGAATATTATTTAATTCGGCCATGTAAGGGTCCGCAAAATTCAATCATGTCGAAATATTATTCTGGAAGACCATGTGGACCCCACCTCAAGGAATTGATCATAAATCAGTCAAAACATATCCAATTGTGGTGATTCCAATTTCAATAGAAATAAACTTAAATGGTTCGTTCATATATTTAATATTCAAAATATTTACCATCATTACGGTGGCCCATGGATGCTCAATATTTGGGGGTAGAAAAAAAAAGGAAACATTCATCCAGAATAAAATATCTAATTTAATTAGCCATATCTAATACTAAAGTGTTCTGAAAAAGCTAAAATTTTGGTATAAAACATAGAAGATATTTTGAAATATCTTTTAAGAATAAAATATTCCAAAATTTGGTAATTTATATTGCCTACCATGCTCAAACTTTCGGTGGATAGAATCTGTAGGAAATCTTAAAGAGGAATTATGAGGATCTAAAATTTGAAGACAATAGGATGGCACCCCATTGGCCTATATAAAGAATATTTCACCCATTCTAAGAGGTGATTTCGACACTGACATTGGAGAGGAGGACTAGGGATGTGCTGCTAACTTAGGAATTTTCTTTTCTTTTCTTTTTAATTTATTTTTCTTTTCTAATGTAATGTATTTTCGTATTTTTAATTCAAGTGTTTCCATCTTCTTCAATATCTTGTTCTATTTTACCCCTAATCTAATTATACTATTTTTTTCTTCTTCTATCCACCATGACTTATTATCCTAAAAAATTTGGGGCTAACCTGAGGCTTTTCCCTAGGGTAGGTGTCACAGTTTTCTTCGTTATTTCACTTCAAATTCAAAAAGTTATATATCTATTTGTGGTAGAGGCGGGAATATTACAAGGGTGTGGAAATTTTACACCACATCACTATTCCCAAATCCATTTCTTTTCCTTAATTAATTAATTTTCCCATCCATTCTCTTAGTAAAAACCTTCATACGGTGGAGTTGGGGATGCCATAAGGGATAAAACGGCATCTGATAGAGACGAGCCATTTTGGGATTGCATTCTTGGTTGAGGTGTTATTCTATTAGACTATTGGAGGTGGTGTGGTTTGTTGTGCCAGATTCATTCTAAAATCACACACTAAATAAATAAAAGGAAAGTAATTCATTAATGATATTTCAATAAATGAATTATCCAATTGAATTTTTACAATAAATAAATAATGAATGAACTCGTGTTATCCAACCCTATGACCAAGTTCTTTATTCAGTAATTATATTCTGTAATTGCATGTTTGTATATGTTGTAACAGTTAATTTTAATTTTAATTTTCATTTAATTCATAGATTATTTAGAAACAGTAAAAATCATTAGTTTAGGTGATATAGATTAAGTGGGTAAAGAACTCAGAAATTCCTCAAGTGAGATGACCCCGGTCATCCTCTCAGCTGTATATGGAGAATAAATGTGCTTTTTACATGCCCTATGATAGGCATACGTTAAAACTAGCACCATTTCTAGGGATCTAATTAGTTGTTTACTTTACTTTTTCTATTTTTAAATTTTAGATAGTTTTCATTATTTTTTAAAAAAATAAAAATATTACTTTTCCATGATGTATTCAAATTAAATTTATTATGTATGGGATGTTTACTCAGAGTTGAAATATCAAGAACCAGATGTGGATTATAGAGATCTAAATTCCAAGGTGGATAGGATTATCAATGATCTGGATGACTTGGAGAGAAAAATGAAAATAAAATTTGACTATGTTCATGAAAAAATTGAGCAACCTGATCCTGAACTAAAGTAAGAGCCTGAGCAAGATGTAGAAGAAAATTTCCCCATTGGTTTTTTATGTTAAATAACTTGAGAAGGTAAAAGAGAATGTTCTTAAAGATCAATTCCACCTCTCTCCTCCAATTCTAAAGGAAATAGATGAAAGAAAAAATTCTAATGATTTACAAGAGGGTGATCGTGTGAATTTGGAAAATTTTTGGAGTGAATGGGTGGAAATTGAAATGAAACATGATCTCCTAATTCCATACAAGGTAGAAGAGAAACCTCCTTTATACCTCTGTATAGCGTTGGAAGATGAAGAAACCATGCAAGTGGGAGAATTTGAAGAAATAATGGAAGAGCTTGACTACCTACCTTCATCATGTAAAGATCGATTCCAAGAGGCACTTATCCCAGAAAAAGTAATTAAACCAGAAGAAGCTCAAGGAGATGATCCTTTCTGGAACCCTAAATTCTCTAATTTCATTCAATCTGATTTTAGTATCACTCCTTATGAATTTTAATTTTCAGATTCGTTCAATCCTTGTATCACATTGGAGGAATATGAAGAAGGATAAATTGAACCATTTGAGGAACACCTAGAGCTCTCTAAGGACATTGATCATTTTCTTGAGGAAGACCATGAAAAGAAAATAGTGGCTCTGCTTAAAGAACCAAATCTACAAGTTGCCTACCATAAAAGGGAATACTTTGAAATTAATACTTAAAATTTAAATTTTTAATATCCATTTCATTATTCTTTTCATACAGCACATCTAGAGAAACCACTAGATTTTGAAGAAGATATTGCATAAGTAGCAATTGAAGAGGAGGAGGTTCCATAATTCATCCCACCCCCACCATGAAAGTGGTACATACTTGTGAAGGGGAAGGATATGGTGTACTCTATACATGGAATTCTCCTCCACAAGAACAACTAACTACAAGATGGGAAGAAAAACATGTGGTGGTTTATTTCCCAGAAGATCCTCCACCATCATATTATGGATGACAACTGGTTCTGCCCTCTTGAGGTAGTAAAAGAATATAGGTCCCACATGGGGGATCATACCAAGACATATCTTTACTTGCATTCTAATAATTTAGATTCCAATTTCTTTTCATAGAAGTAGTGCAGCATGCATCCCACTCCCTCCTATATTTTTGAGCTTTAATGACATGATCCTTTCACTAAATTGAGTAATTATCATTTGTAGGTTCATGATGGCAGAAGGTAACCCCCAAACATGAAAAAAAACATGCTTTATTTCAAAAGGTAGTTCACTTTTAATCTTTAACATTGAATCTCCTTAAATTTTTGTTTTGTGATTTAAACTGGAATTGAATTCCCACACTTGAATTATGTTTTACATTACTTATCTAGGAGACATGAGTTTCTTAGGATTCCAATCATGCCATGTTTTAGATTTCAATGTTATTGAGATTGAATGAGTAAAATGAACAATTAGATAATTAAATATTAAGAATTGATATTGATATAAGGACTCTTGATTTGAAGAAATGTATTTATTCATGTAAATGAAATTTTCCTACTCTTTTTCATGATTTGAATTTTTGAAATTTATGTGAATTAATTTGTTACTATAAATCATGACTTGAGTGATTCTCCAATATCATATTTCCATTCCCGATATGATTTCTAGACCAAATATTTTCTATTTTATCTTGAGAATATTTCTTGAGTGATCTTGGGACATGCCACCTTCCAGAACTTATCTTGAAACTTTTCAAATCAATGACTATTCAAAAACACCTTTAAAATGATTGAGGAACTACTTTGGATAGCCACATATTTACCTAAGTCCCACCGTTACATTTATCCTTCATTAGACCATAGAATCCATGAATTGCCTTATAGGTTTAAGCCACATTACAAGCTGATATTTCTTTACCTGCCAGCACTTTTAGTATTTTTCCATGGATATTTCAAGTTTGAGTGTGGGCGAAGGTCCTTTTGTGTGTGTTCATTGGATGTTTTATCATTTATTGGTGGTTTGAGGTGTGTGTCATAATTTTAGGAAATGTATTATTAGAAAATTATGAATGAGTCATCCTTTCATTATGATTCTTTCACTTCATACGGTTCTTCTTAATAAAATAAAAATTAAGCTCTCCATTTCTGGAGCATTACAAAAAAATGTGAAAAAATAGAAAAATTAAATTGTTCCCTTTATGAGATTTATTTGAAAAAATAGGGAGAACTTGGAGGATATCAGTCTTTGTAAGTATTGACACATGTTCCATGTCATAAAAAGGGGGTGGTGTTGTGTTTCACATTCTCAATGGGATTTGAGTGAGGTTCATCCTATATTTTCAAAAGATTTATCATGAATTGTACTTGAGATTCAAACCTCCTACTTTTGGCCTTAAATTATTTCATTTATTTGCCCACCAAACCTAAGACACAGATTCATTTGAACCATTATTGCATGTCCTTATGATTTTATGTGCCTTTTGACATTACAATATGGAGAAAGTAGTTCCTTTACAAGCCTTTGAATAAAGAGCATGTTCTCATGATATGAGCATAACTCCACTTTAATTTTATCATGAGTGATGAGAGAAAAGATTCAAAATAGAGGTATATCATGTTTTGACGTGTTTAATAATAATAAATTTTGAAGCATTAATGAAAGAAAAGTGAAGCTCCATCCTTTTTTAAATAGGAAAAGTAAAATGCATGAATGGATTATTTCTTTTAAAAATGAGAAACTCAATTTTTTTGTGTAAAATGACTATTTGATTAGAAATTTATAAATATTTTATTTTATTACATTGAAATTTAAATATTTTTAGCATTGCTTCCCTTTGAATTCCATGTTGAGATTTTATGCTTGAGCACAAGCATGGTTTAAGTGTGGGGGAATTGATAGAGATAATATTTTAATAATTTTTTATATGTAATTAAATTATTTAATCACAAAAAAATTATCAATTTGTGTTATTTACATTAATTTTGGATTAATAGGGTGTTTTGAGCTTAAATGTGAAAACTACTTAATTTGGAAATATAGACAGGTTTTAATATCTTTGGTAATTTTAGAATATCATCTAAAATATAAATCCAATTCACGTGATTATTTTTATTGGATTTTTATATTTATTATCTTCATATTTTTATTTTGGACCAGGATTTAATTCATCCATCTAAGGGTCCGTAAAATTAAATTAAGTTGGAATATTATTCTGGAAGACTGCATAGACCCCACCTCAATGAATAGGTCATAAATAGGTCAAAACATATCCAATTAGGGTGATTCTAATTGGAATGGATATAAAATTAATTGGGTGGTTCAAATTTTCGTGATCCTAATGATTTACTATCATTATGGTGGCCCACGGATGTTCAATATTTGGGTGCAGAAAAAAGGAAACATTCATCCCGAATAAAATATCTAATTTAATTAGCCATATCTATTACTAAAGAGTTCTGATAAATCTGAAATTTTGGTATGAAACATAAATAATTTTTTCAATGATATTTCAAGAATAAACTATTCCAAAATTCGACCATTAAATTGGCCGACCATGGTTAGACTCTCAGTGGACAGAATCTGGAGGAAATCTTAAAAGGGAATTATGAAGATCTTAAATTTGAAGACCAGAGGATGGAACCCCCTTGGCCTATATAAAGAAGAGTTAACCCATTATGGGAGTGGATTTCAACACTGAAATTAGATAGGAGTCCTAGGGATGTGCTTTTGAATTAAGAATTTTATTTTATTTTCTTTTTAATTTAGTTTTGTTTTCTAATGTAATGAATTTTAATATTTTTAATTCAAGTGTTTCAATCTTCTTCCATATCTCCTTATCTTCTAAACATAATCTAATTATTCTATTTTCTTCTTCTTCTATCCACCATGACCTATTATCCTAAATAATTAGGTGCTGACCTGAGGCTTGTCCCTGGGGTAGGTTTCATCGTGTTTTTCATTATTGCACATCAAATTCAGAATGTTTTAAATCTATTTGTTGTGGAGGTGGAAATATTACATGGGTAAAGAGGTTGTATACCCCGACACCTTTCCCAAATCCATTTCTTTTCCTTGATTAATTAATTTTACCTCCCTTATCTAAGGCAAACACTTCATACGGTGGAGTTGGGGATTCCATAAGGGATGAAACAACATCCAGTAGAGCCGAGTATTTTTGATATTGCATTCTCAGTTGAGGTGTTATCCTATTTTACTATTGGAGGGGGTGTGGTTTGGTGTGCTATACCATACTAAAATCACAAAATAAATAAATCAATGGGAATCAATTCATTAATGATGATTCAATAAATGAATTGTCAAATTGAATTTAAATAATAAATAAATAATGAATGAACCTGTGTTATCCAACCCTAGGACCGAGTTCTTTCTTCACTAATTAAATTCTGTAATTACATGTTAGTATATGTTTTAACATTTAATTTTATTTTTAAATTTAATTTCATTCTTAGATTAATTAGAAGCAATAAAAATAATTAGTTTAGGTGATATATATTAAGTGGGTAAAAAACACAGAAATCTCCTCAAGTGAGATGACCCTCATGAGCCTCTTTGCTATATTAAGAGAATAATTTATTTTTCCACACCCTATGATAGGAGTGAATAAAATGTGACACCCTAAATGTTTAGTTTAAAATAATATTAATCTCGATATTTTTTTAACACACAACACCATTCTTTAAGGGAACTATTATCTTTTATAATTTTTTTATTTAAATACAACCATTATAACCTATATGTTAAATTAGAGGTATAAATTGGAATAAAAAATTATTAAAAATATTTATAAAGTTTTTATATAAATAAAATTTATCGATTAATTCATAATGAATAAGTTCTAAATTTTTAATAAAGTGATTTTATGCTTCAAAAATATGTTTTCTTCAAAAAGTATTTTTATTGAATTTTTTACAAAACAATTAAAATTAATCTATTCCATTTTTGTAAATTTTTTTTGAGGTAATGAAGAGAATTTTCAAAAAAATCATTTCAATATTATATTAGAGTGAATTCTTCAGATTTTTTCTAAAAATGTTTATTTTTCCAAGAATAATGAAAAACATCGATTTCTTGTAAAACTGTCCTTTTTTATTTAAATCAAGTAATTATTTTTTTGGATTTGTTTTTAAAGTAACATAAGGTCCATTTTATTAAAATTAATCAAAAATAATTCTATAGGAATCAATATTACATTTGATTTTGGTATAAGTTCATTTTTATTCTTAAAAACGCAAATTTCTAAAAACTATTTTTTATTTATTTTTATGAAATTATATTAAACTTTATTTCTGCCACTTGTGGAAATTGAATTCTGATAAATTGATTCAATATTTATAGTCATCTGGTTTAATGTTTTTTAAATATATCTCTTATTTTTAGTCATTATGAATAGTAACAATGGTAAATTTTTGTCACATTAGTAAGAATAAAATGGGGTTGAAACTATGAGATAAGGCCTAAAAACATCATAATACTTGAATTTAACCTATTAAATGAGTTTTATTTCAAAAAAATCTATCCTAGATATAGAAATGTGGCAATATACTTCCACTTTAATTTTATTATAACATTTATATTGTTTTAAGAAAATGATAAATACAAAATGTCACTTTCTTAGTTTTACTTTCCATTTTATGTTTCTATAAGGTTAAAAATAAGTTATGAGTTAATATAAAAGGTAATATTAAAAATAAATAAACAAGATTTATGATATTAATTTATTTTCAATTTTTACACAATGTTGATACAATGTACGTGCAAGCCATAAACAAATTAGGGTAAATGATTTTAAAAACAAAAAGAAGTAATATCTATTGGATTAATTTTGGTATTTTATGAATTTAATAGGTTATTATAAATTATAAATTATATAAAATTTCTTAATATTCTAATTATGTTACAGTATTGATGTCTTTCAATTCAAATTGAATGAATAGTCCTAAAAATGTCTTTAATGATATTTTATGATAAACAATATTCTATTAAATGATTTATAAATAAAAAATTCATATTTAAAGTAGAGAAGTGGAATAGGAAATGGTCTATAATTTTATTAAGTAACCATTTATGATACACTTCTCACCTTATAAGTAAATTTATGACCCTAAAATTCTAAAAAAAATTGTTGTCATAGTTAAGGTTAAAAAGGGTTAATGGGGGTTAAACCAAAATATAAGGTTTCAAAAGAAACTTAAACATATATAAATTTTATTTTTTCAAAGTATTTCAACCTCATACTATCCTAAATTTTAAATTATTTACATTTTTTCACTTTAATATATTATCATATATTTTATATTTAAATCTTTTAAGTAATTCCAATCGTTTCCTTTCTCTCTTTTATAAAAGCGAAACTATTATTCTTCTTTATTATCAAAATTTGAGCACTCTATATCATCAAAGTCCTACTATAATACCTTCTTATATTAATTAAGTTAATTATTTATCTTATTTTCTTCTCCTAAGACTATCCTAAAAAGGCATAATGTGTAAACTAAAGGAGGTCTCTCAAATAAGAGGTAATCAAATTTACCAACTCTTCCAAAGTTTATTTCATCGTATACTTCCACTAAAAATATTATAACCACAATAGCATAATGAATCATGTATAATAAATATACTAATATATTATTATTAATATTTTAAAACCATTCTCTACCACCTTTCTATCCTATGTAAATAAAAAACATCACTCATGCGTACGTACAACCTACCATCTCTATGTAGTGATGTAATCCACTTTTCAACACCACATTACATGGATGGTTATGAATATGGAAATAATGAATATATATTATTTTTCTGAAATAATTATTATTCAATAAATATAATATATCATTTCTATTCTTACCCTTCCACCCATTAAAAACGATTATGTTGCTTGTGCGTGCGTGTGGACTACCACCTCCACGAAGTGATGCGATTTATTTTTCATGTCCGTATTTCATTGATGATTATAAATTTGTATATAATGAATTTATATGGTATTTATATCTTTATAAACATTTTTTAAATGATTTTACCATGATCATGATGTAACTTTGATAATTGATGAATCGAAACATACATGAAAAACAAATCACTTAACACCCAAAATGATGATGATAATGAAATATTGTTAATGAATGAGTGAAAAGATGTTATAAAAAACCATTTATGGTATTGTAATTATAAATATTGTTATTTTATATAATTATAATAAGTTTACATATATTATATTGGAGGTTTATATTACTTACTAAGAAATTCAAACTCGAGGTCTGAGTTTATTTTACAATTTCTTCCTTATTCAAGATTGTTTATGTTTAACTTTTTGTTAAGTGAATTATATGATCTCTATTTAATAAACCCAAACCATTATCTTATAATATAGTTATTTATAAAAATTAAAAAAATTTCTTTTATTCTCCTATATCTAAGAACTCAAAAGTATACAAGAATGTTTTTAAATAAAACCAACCATATTTTTCTATTCCGTTGAGAATATATTCCTTCCATATACATATTTTCTATAAAGTGTTTTCAAGAATTTTTTTAATGTTATTTAATGATTTATTTATGTCATTTTTATCCATGTATGAATTTATAAAAAATTTTATAAAAGGAATATTCTTGTCAATTTTTAATGAGTTACTTTTTAATAAAGGTGTGCAGGAATTTTTTTTTAATGTTTACTGTACAAATGAATTCTTATGCCATCATGAATATTATTTTACCTGAATCTTCCATTAAACTTTTCAATGGATATTTTCATGGAAACATATTTTTCAAAATATTTTGGAAATTTTTAGATTTTAAATAAATTATTTAAAATAAAAATGGTACTTTTCCTAAAAAAATATTCGAGTGATCTTTAAAAAAATATTTTTATTTATCTCAATATCCATTAATGGATCTTATAATTTAATAGGAATATACTCTAATTATACCATCCAATATATTACCAAGATGGATTATGATCTTGATGCTCTGTATATTGAATGGAAAAAATATTAATATTTTGTATGCTAGTTTTTTAATATGAATGTTTATGTTGATTATGTATTGAATTTTTATTCATTTCTTTAATATAATAAATGAATTTTAATTGGTAAGTGAACAAGTGGGCCCTGATATAGATATCCCCAGGATGAATTAGTAGGTCTTATAAGATAAACTAGTCTAGGTATTTGGTGTATGCCTATGAAATTAGTTAGGATTCCTTGGCATAAATCTATGATGATATGATTATGATGTTTGAAATTTTGAATTATACCATTATGGGACTTGTTCTTATTATCCATGTGGTTATTTATATTATTATGTAATCCATGGATATATTCCCTATTTATGATATTATTTATATGACATATTTTATTGTTGTTTATCTCTTCCATATTATTCATGCTTTATTTAGAATATGATGTATCATATTTTATGATTTCACTTACTGAGTATATGAGTTTGTACTTTATTATGTTTCCCTTTCCCTAGGTTACCAATAAGGGAAATGTGAATTATTAAAATGATACACTTGAATAAATGATTAATTTCCAACTATAATATTAAATATTATTTCATGTTTTCAAATGTAATGTGAGAATCATGTATGTATTTTTCCTCTCAAGACTACGAAACTATTTGATCCTTTATGATGTTATATCTTGTATCTTTTTACAATGTAGTAAAGTAACCAACGACTCTTGGTTACTAGAGTTGGGGTACTATGGTTTATATCATTTGATATTTATTATAAACCTGAGGAACTAGATTTAGGAAGACATAGATTAGAGAACATGACCCTATGATAGACTCTAGGGATAAGTTTAGGTATATGATAATATCATAAGGTTTTGGTAAAGTATAGATTTTTTGGTTTCCCTATGAAATAAAACCCTATCTAGATACTAGTATGTGGATGTAGTTGTGTCAAAAATATACCTAGGGGAAACATCTATGAATGGGGTGGATAGTGCATTAACTCGATTGTCACTAGTGAATGATGAGTGGGACTAAAACCGCACGCCTATCTAGATACATATGATGAATATGATTTAATTAATTTACATTATATTTATGAACCATTATGAAATATAAAAAAATATTTTTAAAATTCCAGGATATTCCAAAAAGATATTATGCTTATGATTTTGAGATTATATATGTGTAAATTTCCCATTTATGTTTTTTGTTACAATAGATTTAAAATTTTTATTCATAATGTTATGAGCTAATTTAGTATATTCCATTGTTTATAAATGGGTCGATATGAAGGAATAAAAATCTTATCAATGCATGAAATATATGTATGAATTTCCCTTCTAAGAAAGACAATGAATCTGGAGCTGTATTTAGAGATGGATTTGAATTGATTATAACTATATTTGTGTAGCTGACTCATGTTATGACTAAAAACCATTTCGGTATAGACCAACCTGAAGATCCCTAATATAGTGCAACAATGATTCAACATTTATTATGCGAACAACATCCATAATTCAAAGGGACTAAAAATATATCAATATCTAATAAATGTATCAAGTCCTTGGAGAATTTATTTATTACTTTGGGAAGTAGTGAAAGAGATATAGTTATCAAGGAAATTTATTTTCTTCAACGAGACACTGATCAATAGTGGTCATTGACCCCAAACACTAAGGATTAAAGTAAAATAAATAGTATGGATTTGAAGAACCTTAGGGATATTTTTTTTTAAAAAAAATACCTTCCGTAAGAGAAATGAGCTTATATGGATAGCAAGTTTATCAATTTAAGGAAAAAGGAAGGGGAAAATATTAATAAATATGAATATAACTTTATAAGGTTGGAAGCTCATGCTATGGATTGTGTGCATAATCTAAGGAGTAATATTGATTGTTTCTATAATGGGATACATAATATAATTGGAAGTGAATTAGTATTTCATAAATTTTTAGTATATGAGGATATAATATCCAGTTCCATAACGATAGAGAAATAATTATCTAAGTCTTATTTTTTAGGGAAAACGAGAAAAGAAGTCGGTATATGTACACTATGGAAAAGGATATGTGAAAAAAAATTAAGAAGGGAAGGGAGGAATTTACAACTTATATTAAATTTGGAAATAAACATTGTAAAACATTCTTGATGGGATTAGAGTTTACTTTAAGTGTTGATAGAAAGGTTATTAGGATTATGATTATAATGGGAAAAATGTGGTCAATGTCCAATGTTTCAATTGTAAGTGTATGGGGGATTGTGAAAACTAATTCCCCAATAGTCAAGGTAATTTTCCTCAAAAAAGGATAAGGGATAAATGATAGGAGTTGGAAATTAAAACAATAGAATTTTAAGTTTTTATAACAAGTAATTTGATCATAACCTCAATGTTTTCTAATGATTTATTTGATTCTAGATCTTCACATTTATATATTGCATGTTTTCCAAAGAATTAAATATTCCAGTATAACTTTAAGAAATGAGTTTTCAATTAATTCTCCTAGTGTAAATATTATTGAAAAAGGGATGTTTCAATCATTTCCCACTATGACAAATAGACATACCCAATTTGAAAACTTTATTATTACACTAATGATTAACGTTGAAATAATCTTGATTTTTAGGGTTTAATTAGTTTTATGGATTTAAAAATTAGTTGATAAATCATAAAAAAATCATATGGTGACCTAGTGGTATTATAATCTAATGTTTAAAGTAATGTATCATATATATAAGTTTTATTATTGGTGTTTTATTAATTAATTTATTACTTATTTACAAGAAGGGTTATTAATATTGAGTATTATAGTAACTTATTTTAATAAATTTTTATATGGGTATACTAAACTGTATATATTTTATGGATATTATTATTCATTAAAGGTTTATCTTTGGGGTTAAATAATGTAAACTTACACTTAATAATTAATTGTTAAGATTTGATATGGAAAATCATTCAAATAAGCAATCAAAAAAAATTAGAAAGTTGAATGAAATAAAGAAATTATATTTTATCATGTTCATAATATTGATGTTAAAATAATCCCTCAACTATATTAAAAGGATCTTGAAATAAAATTGTTATCCTTTTACTTTTGTTTTAATGATTTGATGGTATTATTCTTCCCTTACTGATTTGTGGTTTTGTGGTCATTAACTTTCTCATGATCATATTCTCTATCACTCTCTATTATTCACTGTATATTATTATCTATCCTTTATATCCATATTTTTACATCCCTATTATTTTAACCTTGTCTATAAAACCAATTATGTTCCATTTTGGGTAACCTTCATGTTTCCCACTTCCCCATTTTAAATGAAGTATCATTATTTTTTGTACGATGTGGGTTTTCAACAAAAGTATTTTCAAATATTAAACCCCTGATTAAAAAGATAAAAAATTGTGTGGAAGATCTTTATTTACGGGGAATAATTTAACACACCAAAATTTTATTTTAAAATAATAATAATCTCAATACCTTACATAACACACAACATAAAGCTTTACGTGAGGTGTGATCTGATATAAATATACTTTTATTTAAATGTGACCATTATAACCCAACCATTAAATTGATGGAATAAATAAGAATAAAAAAATTATGAAAAATATGTATAAATGTGTTATATAATTAAAATTTATTTATAAATTCATAATAAATAAGAACTCAATTTTTAGTAAAGTCATTTTATGCTTTAAATATGTTTTTTATTGAAAAATGGGTTTTATTACATTTTGTGAATGGAAATTATAATTAATTTATAACATATTTAGAAATTTTATTTGAGATAATAAATATATTTTTTAATAATAATTTCAATATTATCTTAGGGTGTTTTTTTATTTTTTCTAAAAAAAATATTCTTTGTGAATAGTTAAAATATCATTTTTTGTAAAACTATCATTTATTTTCTTTAAATAAATTAATTTAAAAGTACCATTATATTTTGAATTTGGTTTTAAATTAAATTTATATAAACTTTTTTAAAAATAATATAAATAATTCCAGAGGAATAATAATTACATTTTTTCAGTATAAGTTCATTTTTATGCTTCAAAACGCAGTTTTCTAAAAACTGTTTTTTACTGCATTTTACACATTTATATAAAAATCTATTTCAACCAATTATATAAATTTAATCATAAAAAATTAAAACCATATTTTTAATTATTATGTTCAAATTTCGTGAATATTTCCCTTATTTGTTTATTCATTATGAATAATAATTGTGGTAAATATTTATCACCTCATTAAGGGTAAAATGAGTAAAACATGGTTGAAACTGTGAAATGAGGCCTAAAAATATACATAAAACTTCAATTTATCTTATTGTATGAGTTAATTTATACAAAATAAATCATATATATGAATATATGGAAATTTAGTTACACTTTATTTTGACTATAACATTTGTATTATTTTAAAAAAATGATAAATAAAAAATATCACTTTCTTGATTTTGATTTCTACTATATATTATCATTGGGAGTAAAAAAAAGTTATGAATGGATAAAAAAGGTTATTTTTGGAAATAAATTATATATTTTTATGGTATAAATTTATTTTAAATTTTTAGTTATGATATATTTAGCTTAAATGCTTACTCAATGCATATACAATGCATGTGTAAGCAGTTGAAAAACAAGGAAATGATTTAAAAAAATAACATGTTTTTTATGAATTGTAAAATCCCTATAATTTAATATATAATTATAAATTATAAATTATGTTAAATGTTTTTATATTCTAATTAAATTTTTTATTTATGACTTTGTTGTCAAATTAAATGAATAGTCTAGAAAATGACTTTAATGATATTTTATAATAAAAAAATATTTTATTAAATGATTAAAAATAAAAAATAAATACTGAAAGAGTACAATTGGATTGTTAAATGGTATAAAATTTCATCCATGTAATTTTTTTGGAAAATGTTTCACCTTACAAGTAAATTTATGACCCTTAAAGGATAAAAATGTGTTACCACAGTTAACATTTAATAGGGTTAATGAGGGGGTTAAACCAATAGGTAAGGTTTAAAATGACAATCAAACATGTATAAATTTTATTTTTTAAAGGTATGTATACCTTAAAATGTTCTAAATTTAAAAATATATTCAATTTTGTCCACTTGACAAGATTAATATATATTTTATATTTAAATATTTTATGTAATTCCAATTGTGTTATTTCCCTCACTTATAAAAGGGAAGATACTATTATCATTTATTTAGAAAATTTTAGTAGTTTATATCAGTGAATAAAAACCGTAATACCCTTACATACTCCCTCAATTCGTTCTTGAGTTTTTTCTTCTACTTAGATCATTCTATGAAGGTTTAAGGTGTAAGGAAAAAGAGGTATCTCAAAGAATAGGTAATCGTCTTCACCAAATCTTTAAAATTTTATTTATTCCTATAATTAGTATAAATATATTTTACCCAAACTAGAATAATGAATAAAAAATCATATATATACATAGATATTATTATGAATATCAGACAACTATTTTATATTGTCTTTCAGTCCTATATAAAATGAAAACATCACTTGTATGTATATAAAACCTACTGTCTCCACATATCAGTGTAATTCATTTTTCATCACCACATTAAATGGATGGTTATAAATATATAAAAAATCAATATATATGATATTTATGAAATAACTATTACTCTATAAATATAATATATCATTTACCTTTGTACCTTTCCACCAATTAAAAAATGATAATGTTGCTCCACAAAGCGATGTGATTCATTTTTCACATTTATCTTCCATAGATGATTATAAATATGTATATAATGAATATATATTATATTAATATTCTAAAAGTAATGTTTCATATGATGTAACCATTATTAATATTCAAGGACCATAACTTCTAAATCAGAATATACAAGAAAAATGAAGTAGTTAACAACAGAAATGATGATGATAATAAAACATTATTAATGAATATATGATATTATGTTATAGTAAACCATGTATTTTATTATATGTATGAATATGATATGGTATAAATGTTTGAAAATTTTAAATTTTTATATATGAGTTTAAAATTACAAATAAAGCAAGTCAAACCTAAGGTAAAGGTTTATTTTACAATTTCACCATTATTTGGGATTGTTTATTTTTAAGTTTGCATTGGAGAAATTTTGTGATAATTCTATCTTAAAAAACATATACTATATTATAATATTGTTATTTATATAAATGAAAAGTTTTCCATTCATTTTACTTTATCTATGTACTTAAAATTCTGAAATATTTTTATAAGGAAAACTATATTTTTTTCTATTTGATCAGGAATCTTCTTCTTCAATGTCCATATTTTCTTTAAAATATTTTCCATAATTTTTTACTACTACAAAATGATTTTTTAATTTCATTTTTACCCATGTTTGAATATCTAAAAGTGGTTTAAAGGGAATCTTCTTTTCATTTTCGGAATATGGTAATTTCTAAAAATGGTGTGAATGGAATATTTAGGCGATAGTGGGATAGGTTGGTGTTGATGACTATGGCGGTTCGTAAGGATGATGGGTAGGAAAAGCATCACCGACTGACGTGACTGAATCCTGGATCATGATTTTCTCGGTTTCTGTTTTCACAGTATTTCTTTCTAAAGTTTGAATTTAAAATAGGTATTTTTTCTACGTATCCTTCCTGATGTATCGCATCCTGGTGTGATGGTTATTTCTCAGCCATAAAACGGATATTTAGAAAATAAAATAAAAATTAATTTTCAAGTGTTAATGGAATATTTGTTTTACCATTTAGTACATAAATGAATTTTACCACCTTTATAAATATTTGTAACCTAGAAGCTTACATTAAATTTTTAATGGTTATTTTAATATAAAATATTTTCCCTAATATACTAGAAATTTTTAGATTTTAAATAAGTGATTTAAAAAAATATTATTTTTCTACAAGAAATTTTTCTATTAATCTTTTAAAATTATTTTCATATATGTAAACAACCTTTGAAGAATATTATATTTTACTAGGAATATACTCTAATTATATCAACCACTATATTAATCTAGATCGAATCAGATCACGATTTTCTATTTATTTACTAAGGAAAATATTAACATTTCATATGATAGTTTTTCAATTAAAATGTTTATATTGATTATGTATTTAGTTTTTATTCATTATTTTTATTTGATCAATAGATTAAAATTAATATGTGAATGGGTGGGGTTCAATATAGATATCACCTTGATGAATTGGTAGGTATCATGAGACAAACGACCCTGGGTATTTGTGCATGGATACCCAATTATATACAAGGTCTTGGAATAAGGCCTTGATAGTATGATTATGTTGTCCAAAAGTATGAATTCTATAATTATGAAACTAGTTTTTGTAATCCATGTGGTTATTTATATTGTTATTTTATTTATAGATATATTACGATTTTATGATATTACATGTATGGAATATTTGATTATTGTTTATGTTTTTTATATTATTCATTATTTATTTATCATATGATTGCTTCAATTGTATTCATTCCCTTACTGGTTATCTAAGCTCACAGTTTATTATGTTTTCCTTTCCTCAGGTTACCAAAAATGTATTTATGAATGATCTAAAGGATATATCAGAAAAAATTATTATGTTATCACTATAATATTAAATTTTATTTCACGTTTTAAAATTTAATGTGAAAATAATTTATATATCATGTTTCTCAAGACTACCAAACTATTTAATCCTTTAGGATGAGATCCCATGGGTATTTTCCAATGATTTCAAATAACCACCAGTTACGGGTTACTAGAGTAAGGGTGTTACATAGAATCCCTATATTCCTCCCCAAGGAGTGGGGTAATTTTAGAACCTATGGAATTATTTAATTATTTTTTTATTTGTTGTCAACAATATATGAGAACAATTTGAAAGTTGTGGAGAATGTTTTTGAATTAATTTGAGATGGCTATGTTTAGTTAGAGATGATTTGAGTAGGTTAGAGATAAGTTCTAGGATACTGAGTTAAGAATTAAATTTGAAAACATATTGAGATATTTAAGAGTAACCTACTCATATGTAATAATATCTTTGTATTTTCCTTGGTATATAATATTTTGGTAAGAAGAAAAATGGAAAATTTGTGTGCATGATCTTATAGAGGTAGAATTTGGAACGTATTAGGATATGTAATAATAAATTTAAGCATTATATATGATATATGTAATATTAATATGATGATATATAATACCTTTAAATGAATAAATAAAATTAATATGGTGATATATGAGATTAAACTTGAGGTCTCACAATTTAATTCTGATTCAATTTGAAGATATATAAGAGTAATCTAAGGTTTTTGGGGATACATAAGATGAAACAACCCAAGATTTTAGATTCTATATTTTCTATTTGATATCTTTTGAAGAACACAACCCTTAAATTTTTTGAATAATTATTATACATTATAAAATGAGTCCAATTTTATAACATTTAAATGAAATATAGTTTTCTAAAAATAATTTTCAATTCACTTTAGAAATAATATTAATTCTAAAGAACCATTTTGAAATATCATGTTTATGAGAATTGTTTTTTTCATATATATTTATTTAAAAATTAATTCAGAGTATTAAAAAAATTAATACATTTTTAAAATTAATTCATTGGTTATCAATTGGTTAGAAATGAAAATAAAATCACATGATGACAAAAAAGAGATGTTTTTATGAATATTTTATTTTATGCATGCAATGTGTTTTTATATTAATTAATTAATCAATAATAATGTATGATTTTAAGTAAATTTTAATATAATATATTCAATCAAATATTTTAAGGTTCATCTATTAATTTTAACTAGGAAACAAATATTATTAAATTCATTGTTATACTTAAAAATGTATTTTCTAAAATGGTTTTCATTGAACATTGCTTACTTATTTTAAAATGGATTTATACCCATTATAAGTATTGAATTTGATAAAATTGTTTCCATATATGGAATAATAATTTCAAAATTTTGAAAATAGATCAATTTCATTTTTGTTCAGTGTGAATAGTAACCATTGTGAAACTTTGTCACCATGGTAAGCATTAAAATAATTAATTGGGTGGGGGTTAAACATAGAGATTAGAAATAAAATATATATATAACTCAAATAAATATGATTGTTAAAAATTATTTGCACCCACTATTATCTTACCTTTTAATTTGAATTTTTTCACTTTCTCTTGAATATTATGTTATTATTTTTAAATGTTATAATTATTTACAAGAGTGGCACTCCCTTTACATATAAAAGGGTATCTTGTATCCTATCTTATTGAAACCTTATAGATTAAATTAGCTCAATGAAACTATGAAAAAATCTCTTATGAGATTACATAGACACATTCTAGATGTGTTTTTGTTCTTAAAAGACAAACCCAAGGGACCATAAGAAGAGATCCTAATGATGTTTCTCAAAAAAGAGTTAATCATATTCACCGAATATTTTTAAGGTTATTTATTCTTATAACTCCAAAAACCATTTCATAAACATCTTAAAATTATTAAATAAATATAATTAATTTACATAAATTTTTTTATTTCATTGTTACAACCATTTTATACCTCTATTCCATCATATGATAAATGATAACAGTGTTCGTGCATA
Source organism: Viscum album (assembly GCA_963277665.1). Taxonomy (NCBI): domain Eukaryota; kingdom Viridiplantae; phylum Streptophyta; class Magnoliopsida; order Santalales; family Viscaceae; genus Viscum; species Viscum album. Next base: position 1,015,732,138 of record OY728153.1, on the reverse strand, counting down.
CGTGCGGACTACCCCCTCCACGAAGTGCTGTGATTAATTTTTCATGTATCTCATAAATGGATAGTCATATGGATGGATTAAATTAATATATATAATTTATATGATATTATTATGATTCAACAAAGTTATATTATTATTTAAATTTATTATTTCTATTCATTCAAAAATAAAAACATCACTCATGTGTATGTACAGACTACTATCTCCATGAAAAGATATAATTCATTTTTCATCACCACATTATATGAATGGTTATAAAATTTTATATAATGGATAAATATGATATTAATTTACAAAATAAATTTTTTTAGATGATGAAACCATGACCAAGGTACAAGGAGCAGAATCTTCAAAACAAAATATGTATGGGAAACATACCTATTTTCTCCCAAATATTGATTTTAATGAATATTTCTAATGGATGAGTAATAAGAAATTATAGTGGAATAATATAAATAAATATAAGAATGAATATGATTCTATTATGGATTTACAATAAATATAAATTTATTATATAGAAGGATAAGAGAACATATAAAGAAACTCAAGACACGAGGTTCGGGTTTATGTCTCAATATCATTTTTAATCAGGATTGTTTATTATTGAATCTTATTTAGGTAAATTATATGATATATCTATATTAAATCCCATATATTTTCTTATCCATTATTTATTTATGGGGTTTTCATGTTTTCCTTCCATTCTCCTCTCATTAGTACTTTAAATGATTGAGAAATTTTTTTTAATAAAGACAGACCCTTTTTTCTCTCTGGTCGATGAACTTTTTCTTTTATGTCCATGTTTTTTAAACTATTTTAAAGAATTGTATTTTTTATATTTAAATTATTATTTGAAGTAATTTTCAACTGTATTTTAATTTCATTTCAATGTATTAAAATATAATTTTTACAATTTTTTCTAAACAGTTTATTTATGACTTTTTAGAGAAGATTTAAAGGAATATTTATTTTAACATCAACATCATGAATGAATTTTCCTACCATAATGACGATTATGTTTTTTAAGAGTCCTTTATAATTTTTCATGATTATTTTAAAATAAACTATCTTTTTCAATATTCTACTTATTATTATTCAAAATTGTATCAATATAAAACTATATTTTTTCTCATATTAAAAAATAAAGGTTTATAAGTTTATTTAAAGGTATTTTTCATATATATATACATAATTTTATGTTTTTTATATTTAACAAGGAATATAATCAAATAATTCCATCCATGTTCATTGTCTAGATGTCACATAATTATGTGATATTGAAATCATAATGAAACCCATTTCTTTTCCACAGGTTATGCTATGATTAATTTATGAATGTTTTTATGTTCTTTTTAAACACATATTAAAATATCTTATTATGTAATATGTGTGTCTATTAAAACTTTCCAATGCATTGGTTAATGATTGATATCTCTTGATATAATATAAATAGAATGTGGAGTGAACCCATTCTAGGGGTGAAAAGTGGTTGGGGTGTGAACCAAATCCATTATAGGACGTGGTCCGCCTTGTGGTGATCATCTTGGTAGCAATACATGACTAATGAAATGATTTTTTATGATTATGTTTATGAAAAAATTCCCATGATATGTTCTCATGATTATGATATGCTCTCAGAGCTCATGATTGATTAATGGTGATTTCTCATTCTTATGATTCATTCCTGTTGAAATGATAAATCTTTGTGACATGACTCCTGAATTATGATCTATTCCTAATATGGTATGAATATAATAAGTTATTATCATAATCCCATAATCTTATGTTTATCTTATGATTTTATATGATCATCAACTGATATCTTTCATGTTTACCCTTAATGATCATTTGTGATCACCTTTTTGTATGTTTTTATTTTTCCCAAGTTATGAATAAATATTTTAATTAGGATATGTTTAAGAAGGGTACTATGATAGAAGAACTTTGCGGGAGATGTTGAAGATTTTTCATGAAAAAAGTTGGTTATGTATCTAGACTCCAAATACAGTACACCTTTATAGTTTTGAGGCATGTATTATTATGAAATGTATTGAATATTCATTTATAATGATGAAATATTTATGTATGTTATTCTTGGTTCACCTCATAAGATCCTTCAAGATTTCACTTAATATAAAAAAAATTAGTTTTCAAGAAAAACATAGAATTAAATATGATAAAGTTATATAGATCTTCAAGGTTTATATATTATGATTCTAAGTGATAATCTGTGATTCAAGTTGATTATTTTGGTGCTGATATTTGAAGAGTAATATTTTATCATGAGTTTTAACTTTTTACCACAATGTTATTCGATAATGTGGATATGGAAACTGAGATAAAATTATAGGATTAATTAAATGAGAATAAAATTTGATTTTTATAGAGTTAAATGATAACATTTGATAAGATATTTGATCAATAATTATGGAGATTCAAAAAGGATTTATTAGAATTTATATATAAAGTTTTAAGTAAGAGGTTTTCTCAAAAGGATGTTTTAATAATTTCCATTAGGAATATCAAGATATCATATTTCTTGAATATTTCTATATTCAAAATATTATAAATATCCACATGGTTATCTATTTGATACCATTTTAAAATAATCACCAATGGATGCTTAAAAATAGGTTTCCATCACATATTATGGGTAATATGTAGCTACTTAAATTCTTTGTAAAGTGTATAGAAAAAAAATTCACTTTTAATAATGATGGATCAATAAAAATAAAAGGGACAGGCTCAATGGAAATTTGAGACAAAAAGTTAAAGTCAAATATTACTCTTTTTTGAAGGTTTGAAATATGATCTTCTAAGTCATTCTTAGCTATGTGAGAAAATAAATGAAATTATATTATGCAAATACATATGTGTGGTTAATATATTGAGGATTTATGTGTTATGGATAAAGGGAAGTGAACTAATGTTTGACTATTTCAAGTATGATATGCAGAAAATTCATGTTACTTGGGCATAGATGATGAAAAGTAGTTGTGGTATGGATGACTTGAGAACATTCTCCAAAGTAAAATTAAAAAGTTGACTAAAGGGGATATTTTATTTAATGTAACATTACTGAAGAAATAAATAACATGGGGATGATTTACATGTTAAAAGGGTAATATTTCATATTATTTATATAAAAGAGTATAGAATCAAACAACTCAACCCTTATAACTATTACAATCAGATATTGATAGAACAGTGAGGAATAAATCAAGGGATAGATATAAATAATTTATATCATTCATTAATGACTTCACTTGTATCACATGTATCATGTTCATGGGGAAGAAATTGGAAGTATTTAATAGGTTAAAGAGTTTTAAGAGATGTATATAAGAAGAATATTGTTTTACCTTTAAGTAGTTTCATTCATTTAATTGAGTTGGATATAAAATTGGGCAATTTTAAGAGTATTTAGATAATAATATTATTTTTAATGAGAGTAATTCACCAAATAATCTTTAAAAATATTATTATTCAGATTAATAATAAAACATTGATTGAAATAGAATAAACTATATTGGTGGAACATAGTACTTCTCATTTCTTTTAGAGTAATGTGATCAAAAATATGGTTGAAATTCAAAACTGATGACTATATAGTCTAAAATATAATATATTTCCTTATGATAAGTATTATAAGAAGAACCTATGAATAAATTATCTAAGGTTTTTTGGTTTCCCTTTCATTATCTATGTCAATGATTCTAATATGAGCATGTTTGAGCAAAGAGTGTTGAATGAATTTGTATTGGATATATAAGAAATAGATGAGGATATCACTATTATAATAATGAATACATAAATATTGTCTTTGTTTCTAATTTAAAGGTTTTCAAACACAAATTTAATGTTTGTAATAATTATGTAACACTTTATAAAGTTAATTAATAACTGATTGGGAAAAGGTAGAAAAATCATAGATGTTAAAAAGAAAAAAGTGATGAGCTGAAGATTATGTTAAATAAACCATATCGTGTGATAATGAATAATGAAATTTAGTTCATACATGGTTGAGAAAGAAAATAGAGGTTCCAAACATAATTGTTGTATCGTAACCCCATCTTCCCAAAGGTGTCCCTCTTGGGGAAACAATGAGAGAAGGGAGATAATGTTGCCTAAATCCCACCTCCAATAGGCTATAGTTTCGACACAAGCAATGTGTGTATATCGTACACACATATGGGATGCATTATCCTATATGATTTGGGATATGATAGATAATATAGAAACACCCAATAACTCTTAGTAAATATAAAATTAAAAGATCCCAAATATATTCATGTAATATCTTACTACTGAAAAACTATAAGAAAACTAAATATACTAAAATATAATCATTGGTAGTGGACAAAAAATCCAAAAAATATCTTAATCAACCCAAAAGCTAATAATTTTTATCCCAATAAAGATAAAATATATTATATAAACACCCAACAGATCTTACTCAGGATAAACGTAAAATATCCCAAATATATTCTTGTAATGTTTTATAACTAAAAAAACTATATGAAAACTAAAAATACTAAAATATAATCCCTGGTAATGGCCACAAAATCCTAAAATTTTCTTAAGGAATCCACAAGCTAGTAATTTTTAGCCCAATCACCAACCAACTTCTATGAACCTAAAAAATAGATTATAAATACATTGGGTGATCGTAATTTGTATACTCATTATTATCCTCCTTAGATCCTTTAATTAAAAAAGATAAATAAATCATGATAAAGCCTATTGATCAACAATTAAAGATAACTCATCACATAAATAGGTATGAAATATTCATAACCTCGCCATTTTTATTTATCACCATGTATTTCATACAATAGATCAAATAATATAATATCAAAAGTGGGTACCATGATTCCATTTCTCAACTGGTTTACTACTTTTCCCCATCATCACATGTCTTAATCCATCTCTCCCCAAAAGTAATCCAATCCAAAGGTACTTTGGATAATGTAACAAAACATTAATAAAATCATCAAATCATCACATACTATGCACCCCACTCATCAAATTATATCATCATACCATGCCACATCTCTAGGTAGTAACAAAGTATTTTCTAGGATCCACTCCAGCCCGTATGTTTTATATTATACCTCAAGCCATCATAGCCCATAAACATCATACCTATAATAATCCATAGGGTTATATATATGTAGATACATGTGTGTGAAATAACAATAATCCATTACATCCCTCTACAGACATATATAGGGAAGGTAATCATCATGCAAACCAAAACATAATACTACTTGGGAAAGTGAGTAGGGCTAAAGGGGGTAGTATCCATCCATTCCTCACTAACATGGATGTTGGTAAAACACCCTCTCAAAGTCCATCGGGATTTGGTATCCCTACTAACAAAGATGGGGAATCATATGGAATCACATAACATAAATTATATAATATACTTCACAACGACACTATGGGTTTTAACCTAGTATTAGGCTCAACTGCAACTATCATATATTGGACACCCAACATCCATCATTGCGAACTAAATACCCCATAAGCACAGAAGAATTAAATGATCTCAATTTAATTAATTATTTCCTTTTAATATTTCAATTAATGTTAATTAATTCATTATCCATTAATTAACATTAATCCATACCATTTTCATTAACCACTAAGTGAGGACCAATCTCTCCAATCATAATCCAACCAATTCAATGGTTCTCCAAGACTTTCATCATTTTGATTCTATTCAAGAACCAAAACCATTGGTTTAAACATTTATTATTCATTATCATTCTATAATTCTGGGTACTCTAAGAGGAATCCTAATATACCATAAAATATATGCATAAAACAATAATAACTAGCTTCCCTAAGCAGTGGAAAAATGAATACAGAAACCAAAAACCCAACTATCTTTCCCTTCAGTAGTTTTGTTCATAAGAAGGCATATAGGATTTCAGAAAAACATTGTGAAATAACAACTTCAACCCCTTCGATCAATATTGGTGCCATTACTAACACCACTATGCATATCACCATGTATGTTTCCATATTAGGCATCAAATACTACTACAAACATAGGCCTCCTTATCCATATCACATCAACCATCTTCCATACTAGGCTCAGATCCCGTAACATAGTAATGATCACATCGAAATCAAACATAGAAGGTAGAATTAAATACACAAAGTCAATGGGGAATCTAGGCCTAAAAAACAAGGCATCCATCCTTCAAATGTAAATTGGCTCACTCGACCATAAATATTTATCTTTATCCAACAACCTGTTTTATTATCATTTAGATTAACTTATTAATTTATCATAGGATACAACTACGGGTAACCTAATTCATCAACTATAAAATCTAAAAGTTTATTGAACCATTCTTTCCAGAATAACATATAGTTTCAGAAAATGTAATGAAGAACAATTCAATTTTCCTGACCCTTTATAATTTCCGATAATAATAATTTCAATATTCATTTTCTTTATGAAATTACATTAACAAATTATAGAATATTTCAATTAACCATGCATCAGTCATAATTTTATTTTAATTAAATTATAAGAATCAATGGGCTCGGTAAGCACACCTCTTTAATTATTTATCCAACAACATTACTGGATTTATATTCTTAACCATTTTTATCATAATAACATAAAAAATCAAGCATAAAAAATAGGATAATAAAATAATAATCATATACATAACACTATATAGTAAAACAAGTGGAAAACTATTATCATGGTGGAAAATATGATGTATCGGACTCATTTCACTCAAAAGTAACCAATCTAGTTTGTCCAAATGACCTCAAGCACAACTCCCTATATTCTAGAGGTTTCTGAATTGTAGCGAGTGTTCATAGTGGAATGATGGGGATACTATACCCTCATAATCAATGTTTAGCATAATGCTATAATCATATCAATCAATAGAAGAAGTATAAACAATAACTGAACAATGGAAGAGTAATCATCCATCATATAAATAACCAAGTAATCACATCCATCAGTTTCAGATACAAAAATCATGATAATGGAATGTTATAAAAAAGTGAAATAAAAGGTAATTATGGGAACATGAAAATAAAAAATTCTATAAGAAAATAAAAAAATACATAAGGATATCTCTAGTATCATCTCAAGCATTGAATCGGTCCTCTGCCCTCGTATACCATCCTAGAAAGGCGATCATTCTTCCATGGTAGGTTGCTTTCCCTTATCCTTAATCACGTCCATGAGGTTTATCTAGGTACCCAACATTAGCCTGAATAGGGTATGAGATGTAATGGATAGGCCACCAAAAATTGTTCTTAATTCCATCTAGTTATTGAATATATAATAAATAGTGTGTAGGTAATAATGAAATCTGTATAAGAAATGTGGTATATAAAAAACCCACATAGGTTTGGTTTACCATGGAACTCCCATCCTTGACTACCAAATTTGGACAATGCTAGATATCTATGAATAACTAGTCAGTCATGATTGAATTTATAATGATGTATTGGGACCTAGATTATAGCCCAAGTTTCCCCCTGTGACTCATATCTTGGAAATACATTCATAATAAGGCCATGATAATAATGTAAGGCTCTGACTGAATCCATGATTATTATTTAGCTTGGAAAAAACATCATATAATTACTTCATTATGACTGATAAATATCCTGATCTCATCTTTGTAATTCATAATTTGGAATATTGGTTTCCCTATAGGCATAACATGAACCAATCACCTTAAAAGACCATCCTAGGCATTCCTTATAGGAACTATGGTATCTATTTTGGTGTGATATAAAGTCACTACCCTCTAAGTTTGTACTTAGTGGCCCAAAAAGGGATCCAAAGTGTTTCACATGGTGTACATACAAATATTCCCTCTGAGTTCTACATTGGAAGTCAACATAGGGAGTCTAAGTATTACTCATACCATATATAATGATCAACCCTTTGAGTTCATCCTTGGTAGTACACATAGGGTGTCCAAGTATCACTTGGGTGTATATAATCTAGCTACCATGTGATTGAATCCATGGAGTTTTTAATAGAATCCATGTTTCAACCAAGGTGCATGATAAATTTATTCACAATTCATTTAATTAGGTAATCTCAATTAGTTAGTTAATAAAATTCTGATTCAAACCCCATGTCTAATTATAGTCCTGAAAATATGAATGGTCATGGGCCCAAAGACTAACCATTCTATTTAATTTCACATTTAAATTCCTTTTTCCATCACACTTATATAAGTAATTAACTCACCTCATAAAGTGGCACAAATTATAACCTAGTTTTAGAAGGCCAAGTATCCCATGGATTTGTTCATTAATATCAATTGGGAATTTTGATTATAAAGAACATCTCAAGCCTAGGTGACAAGGGAAAATAGCCAAATGTGTAGGGACAGGGTCTTATATCCCCTATTTTATTTAATTAAATATATATTTCATTCAATTCATTTAAAATCCTTATGGGTGAAGGAACACACCTAAAAAGGTGAATCAATTTATAGTCCAACCATGGTGGTTTTATCCATTTCACAATACAACCTACGGGTGGTTCAATATAAGGTCCTTAAAATCTAATGACATATAAATGTGTCTTTTTAGTCATATAGATCAATCCCACCCTTTTTATTTAAGTATAAAACCATTTAACAAGCATCGCTTGGAAAATCTGGCATCTGGTAAAGAAACATAATACATAAAAACCAATACATAGAGGGAAAATTATGATACCAACTTCCTTAGATTAATAGTTAACTCCTCATTTGTTGCTTTCCTCTAATAAAAGATAGAAAAAAATGATAAACTGGACAAATTCCATGGAAATATGGCATATGATCTCTCACCAAAATAACTCTATCAACATGAAAACAAATGACTACAGTCACAAGATGAATATAGAGATTACTATAACATAGCCAATGAGAATAACGATGGACAGATAGGAATATGGATAGAGAAGATATAATAAATCATAGGTTTAGGATTGGAGGATCTTTTATAGAGAATAGGGGTCTTTTGTACGTTGGAGGATAAAAGAAATGAGGGTGAGGCTTTAAAAGAAGTAAGGAAAAAAGGTAATTTCACCACTGTTTAAGAGGCCACAAAGTTTGGTGACATGGTTAGCCAAACCATGAGCCAACCCTACACTTATCACTTTCCCATGAAACCCCTCACATGACATGCAATATATGATTAGAAAAACCATGTACAACCTATGAACACCCACTATCTGCTACCCACACGGTTTTTTCTAACTATATGGACCGGTCCACATGGTTTCTACTAACCACACGACCCATCTATTTCTCTCAAAATTTAGGGATCTAGGATCCGTACAAGCCCCAAACACACCTAAAACTCCCATAAAGTCATTATAAACATCCATTGGGATAAAACTAAGGAATTATACTAAAATTAAAAGGTTCTATAACTTGAAGAAAATTCAGATTCGTATAATCTCTCCCACCTCCTAAAGAAATTCATACTTGAATTGGACTTCCATGGTAGGTAAATCATCACCTAAGAATAACTAAATCCATTGGGAATATACATTTTCCTACTGCTCCAAAGTCTTATTTTGTACATGGTTGTTCTTCCAAAGGACTCATACTAGAGGAACTGACCAGCCTCAGAGAGCCTTTGTACCTTTATAAACAATATGAATATAATACTCTTCAAAGGATACCTCAACCTCCAACTCAACCTATTCAGGATAGAGAATATGAGATGGATCAAAATAACATCATGAAATATGAGATACATGGAATATGTCATTTATAGCCCCTGAATTATGAGGTAACTAGAACTGATAGTATTCTATCTCGACTCTCTCCCAAATCTCAATGGTCATGACATAATGAGGTGCTAGCTTCCATTACTTCCAAATATCTTTTTTGCCTAATCTAGGTGATAAATGTAAGAAAACGAAACTCCCCACATTGAAATATAGTGGTCAATAGTGATAATAAATGTATGAATTCTTCCTAGGTTAAGATATATACATCTACTTCCTAATAAACTGAACATGTTATTAAGTTTCTTGAATGAAAAGACTACATAGTAGAACAATCTCACCAACCTAAAACCAGAAAATGGGTGAATTGAATGGGCTACCCTATGGGGCCTTATAAGGATACATCTATATGGTCACTTGGAAACTATTATTATACACAAAATCAGTTAGAGGTATTTATTTCTCCCAATAACCACTAAAATCAAGGAATCATTCTTGGATAATTTCCTTCAAATCTTATATCATATACTCTAACTAATCATTGAGCTATGGATGATAGGTTGTACTCAGCAGTACCTATGAACCCAATTCCATCTCCAACCCCTTCCCGAACCACAACATGAAATGAGAATTTTTATTTGATATGATAGAATGTGGAACTTCGTAGAATCATATGAAATCATGAATATAGATCCTTTAGATCTCATTCACTAAAAAGTATCCTGAATAAGTAAGAAATGGGTGACCTTTTCAAACTATCTATTATCACCAATAAAATTTCACTACCCTGAGGTGATCTAGGAAATAATATCATGAAATAAATAGAGATGTAATACAACTTTCACTCAGAAATATTCAATGGATGTAAAATCCCAACTGGTCGTTGGTGTTATAACTTCACCTTCTAACAGGTGGAACACTGACTAAAAAACCCAGATATCTCTAGTTTTATCCCCAACCACTAGTATTGGATCTGTAAGTCAATATACCTCTTGGTAATACCAGGATGTACTAACCATATAGAGTCATGATACTCTCACATAAAACCCTCTTAGAAAAATTTAGAAACAAAGATGCATCCATGAATGCACATGATCTCATTCTCATTAATGACCCAACCAGGTGGTGGGTTTTCACCTGAAATGATCTCTCATAGGTCCAAGCATCAGGATATGACAACTGCATTATCATCACTCTCTCTATAATTGTATAGTTCAATGATAATGATTCTATTATAGAATATTCATTATAGTTATGAACCTCTATATGCATCTCATAAAATATATCCATAAGTTTCCACTCACTACTCGACTCTTGAACTACCTGTGAATCAGTCTTACTACTAAAATCATTATCATATAAATTTACCTTTATAGGCATATATGAAGCTCAAAATCTAAGGACTATATGTATTTAAGAAAACTTCATTCTATGATATTCAATTTATAGTTTGTAAATATGTACCTGAGGCTTCTGTGGTTAGTAAACACTAAAAAATGCTCTCACAAAAAGTATTGTCCCCAATAATGAAATGCATGAACAATATTGGGTATCTTGATATCATGTGTTGAGTAATTTCTTTCATATGGACTCAAGTAATGATACATTTACATCATTAGTTTCTCTTCGTGCATCTGAACTGCTTTTAGCCAGATGCTTGATGCATCATAATAAATTTTATAGCTTTTTTCTAGATCTAGTAGTATTTGGATTAGTGATGATGTTAGTCTCAATTTCATATCTTGAAAAAATATCCCATAGACTCTAGACCATATAAACTTCACACCCTTCTTATTCAATCCAATAAGTGGTACTTACAGGTGTGAAAATTCTTAAATAAAACACATATAATAACCATCCATCCATAAGAAACTCCACATATCAAATATTTTCTTGGGATTCTCCCAAGAAACTATAACTCTCACCTCCTTTAGGTCAACTAATAATCCTATCTCCGAGATAATGTTACCCAAGAGGTGAAATTTATCAACCCAAATGTGTTACTTTTTGAGATTAGAATATAATTGATTCTTTATTAGTGTATTCTATATGATCTCAAGATTTTTGACATGGTCACATCGAGTGTGAGAATTCAACAAGATATTATCCATGTATACCACCTCAAAAGAATCCATATAAGGGTGGAAAACCCGATTCATCAATTCCATGAAAATATATGGCATGCTCATGATACCGAATGACAAGAACAAATACTCATACAAGCCATATCTATTATAGAATGTTCTACAAGGTATATCTTATAGTCTAACTCACACCTGATAATAACTCAGTCTCAAATAAATTTGAGAGAAAACCCTTGATCCATAAATCTATTCTAAGAGACCATCTATATGAGACAATGAATATTGGTTCTTAACTGTAAGAAGCTTTAACCGACTATAATCCATGTAAATTTTGACAATACCATCTAACTTCTTAGAAAAAAGGATATGTGAATCCCATAGTGAAGAATTGGGTCCTATAAAACCATTATCTTTCAAATCCTCCTACTGCCTCTTGAGCTCCTGAAACATAGTAGTAGCCATAATATAAGGAACAATAGATACCAATATAGCTCCTAGCACTAGATAAATGTAAAACTCTTCCTCTATATTTGGAGGTAGTCCTAATAATACAGCCAAGAAAATGTAATTGAAATGATCTACGACTAGAGGTAAATCATCCAGAAATGCTACCTGGTCAATCAGATAAAAGCTAGAAATATGTGTCATGATCCCACTGATCCCATGATGCTCGAGTCCATCACAGATTTCATAGACATCCCATTTACCCTTGTGAATATAATTTATTCTCTATTGTAACATAAAAGTTCCCATTTAGAGGTAACATTCAACACAATAATTATATGGAACCAACCAATCCATCCGAAGAATACTGTCAAACCCTATCATCTTGAGGTTAAAGAGGTCTCATATAATATAGCACCCACATATCTCAAGGGGAACTCACTACTCTAGCATACACTCCCTAATTGAATTCTCAAAAATGTATCAAATGTCACCACACAATAGGAAAATTGAACATAGAGACCATGTTTCTCCACAAAGGTCACAAATATAAAGGAATGAGAAGCATCTGTATCAAAAAGTGAAAGTACTAATATAGAGGCTACTATAATAGTACCTATCTCCAAAGAAGGTCTATCACTATGATCCTTAGGTTTTTGCCGAAGTGTATATATCTAGAATGGTCTATAACCCTAATATATATCTTGGATACCCTCAGCAGGCCTGCTCTTCTAACATTTTAAGTCCATTGTTTAGATATTATGGACATAACCACCTCCTCGGTATGATCATCGGATCATACTCTATCTCCCAACCTAAAAATAATTTTTTAACCCTGATCATGAACATGTAGTCAGTAAAAACCCTATATCACTAAATATAGGAGGTAAATCATAGAAAAAGTGATGAAATGACCCATATTTCCGCACGAATGGAACTCTACTGGGTCCCTGGTACATTGTCGTTTCATATGTACCAGTCTACCACACTAATGGAACATCGCTTGGCTATGTGTGTATGCACTATGGCTACTAATATCACCACCTGGAAGCTCTAAATGATGCTTCCAACTATTGGTCAATGTATTTTCTGATCTTGGTGTTAAACAACCCTGACCTGTACCCCAGCCTCTCCCAGGTTACGCTATTTGATAAGCGCTTGATTCACTGTACTAGTTATTGTAGTAAGATGAAATACATTAACCTGTGATCATATCTCATACCTAAGACCATCCTCAAATTTCCTAGATTTAGATAACTCACCACCTAACATAATAGGTGTGAAATTATGAAGTTCGATGAATTTGGTAGAATAGTCCCGGAATGATAAGATGACTTGATCTATGAGAAAACAATTATCTAGCTTTATCAGCCCCCAACATCTTGGGATAGAAATAATTATAGAAGGACATATGAAAATCCATCTAATCCATATCTTGATGATGATCCATTTGAGTAATAACATCAAACCATCTCCAAGAAGAAACCTAAAATATATAAGCATAGATCTTCACTCTCTTATCGAGAGGTGTCTCAAGATGCTCAAAAATTGACAACATGGCCTCTATCAATGACTACGTAGACTGTGGTTTCCATCCCCATAAAATTTAGGTAGATGATATTTCTAAAGATCATACATCAGCTATTCCATAGTTGGAGAAGGTTATGAGGCTCTTAGAACATTCTGTATAAATCATAAGAAACCCTATGAAAAATGGGCATCAAAACCCATATTGGGTATAACTAAAAGTGCCTCAACTGGCACTACTAGAGGTTCCACTAGTGAACCAGGGGCCACCGCCTTCGATGCATGGTTATCACTACCCTATGGGTGCATGACTTAAGGAATTAATAGTGGTATGTCCCTAAAAATTACCAAAACGTGACGCAATAAAAGATTTAATAACCTTTAGAAATGTAGATATAAGAATAGGATATGTATAAGAATACCTATATAAGAGTCACACTCATTTTTATACTCTTAGAACTAGGTATGGGCAATGAACATATCATAAGAAAAGTAAGAGACACTGCCTACTTCCCATTACAAATGTTGGGTTAGTGTTAAGGTATTTTTTTAAAGACAAATGGCTCAGTATACAGAGTGTTAGTTGCACGTTATAAAGGAAAACACCCTTTAAGTTTCAATTAGATTCCCCATTTAACAATAACTATTTTATTTCATACTATAATTTCATTTAATTTCATACTAATGATATAGAAAATCATTAAAATGGTTGTGTTATATAGATCATTATTTCCAATTTATAATGTCTCATACACTTTATAAATTAAAATGGGTCATCCATTTAATAAAAACCAATTATTTATCAAATCCCATCCTCGAATGTTAGAAAAATTTCATGGACATATAAATAAAGGCACCAAAACCTGATACCAAAAATACAAATAGAAAATAAAGCTACCATGACATAATACACAACATATAAGTCCTCAGGTGCCTATTATGATCCATGATGTGATGATTCTTTTCCATATCGACCAATGGTAAAAAACCATAATCATAAGGAACACCAAACATCAAGAGAATCACCACATGGTGAAATCAATCCAACTATAATAAGAACAATCTATAATGACATGTCCCATCCCAGAAAATATGGATTTTCATTGTACGTGGGTTAGCTACAACTAGAAACAGGTACACGACCAAATCCTAACACATCATATTAATCTTTTATAACATCTGAAAATAGAAAGATAAAGAAAAAAAGATTTGATACCAATTTATGTTTTCTCAAACCGGATTTACTAAAAATTAATCGAACTCAATTGGCCGCATGACCTCACGCACACCTCCCTGTATGCCAGAGGTTGTCGATTAGCAATGAGGGTCCATAGTGGAATAGTGGGGAGACTATACCCTCATGATAATATTTTAGCATAGAGGTATAATCATATCAACCAATAGAGTAAGAATAAATGATAACTGAGAAACAAAACAATAATCATCCATCATATAAATAACCAAGTAATCACATCCATAAATGTCATATTCAAAAATTACGATCATTAAATGCTATACAAAAGGAGAAATATAGTATTATCTAGGGAGAAATCATATAAAACATTCTATAAAAAATGAAAAAAAACTAAAGGATATCTCTTGTAGCATTTTGAGCATAGGATCGGTCCTCTTTCTGTATACACCATCCGAGTAATGTAATCAAGCATCCAGGGCAGGTCACTTTCCCTTATCCCTACCTGTGTCCATAAAGACTATCAGGGTACCCAAAGGTGGACCAAACAGGGTGTTATATATACTCAGTAGGCCACCGTGAATGGTGTCTAATGTCATTAAGTCAAGTAATATTTAATAAACACTGTGTAGGTAATAATAAAAGATGTATATGAAATGTAGTATATAAATAACCCACATTGGTCTGAGTTGCCATGGTAAACCCTTCCTCAAATCCATGCTTCAGCCTAAGATGGATATCTATGAATAATATTTCATTCATGATTTAATTTATAATGAAACCTCCAGACCTAGATCATATCTCAGGCATCCCCTATGAATCATATCTCGGAAATACATGTATAATAAGTCTATCATAACAATGTAAGGATACAACTAAATGCAATATCATCCTTTGTATTGGAATACACAACATATAATTAATTAATTAGGATTGATAAAACATGTGATCCCATCCTTGTAATTCCTAATTTGGGTTCTAGGTATTTTTCAATGCATAACATGAACACATAACCTTACAAGACCATCTTAGGAATTCTTCATAAGAACCCTGATATTACTCTAGGTGTGGCATAATGTCACCACCCTCTATGTCCATCCATAGTAGTCCAAAAAGGGAGAACAAGTGTCACTTGTGTTTTATATAATGATCTTCCCTCTGATTTTATCTATTACGGTTTGCATAGGGAGTCCATGTATCACTCTTAGCATATAAAGTGATCAAACATCTAAGTCCATCCTTAGTAGTCCACATAGGGAGTCCAAGTATCACTCAGGAATATATAATTTAGCATCCATGTGTGTTATAATATGGAATTACTATAAGAACCCATGTGTCACATATAGTGCATGATAAATTCATCTATAATTCATTTAATTAGGTATGCTGGATGATTCCATTAATGGTTTTCTGAGTCGAAACCCATTTATCACTCTCATCATGGAAATATGAATGGATATGGCCCCAAAGACTAACCATACAATTTAATTTCACATTTAAATTTAATTTTCCATCCCATTTATATAATAATTTAACTCACCTTAGAGGGTGACTCAAATTATATCCTAGTATTATAAGTCCTAGCATCCCATGAATTATCTCATTCATCCCAATTTGGAATTTTAATTATAATGAATATCTCGAGCCTAAGAGAAATGGGACAATAGGAAAAGGCATAGGGACATGGTCATATATTCACACATTAATTTAATTCAATATTCATTTGAATCAATTCATTTAATATCCAAAAAATGGGTAAAGGAACAAATCTAAAAATTTGAATCAATTTAAAGGCCACTTATGGTGGTTTTATCAATTTAATAACACAGACACGGGGTGGTTCAATTTAAGTTCCTTAACCTCAATTGATATATAAATAGGTCTCGAGAGTCAAATAGTTTAATCTTACCCATTTAATTTAAGAATAAAACTATCTAATAAGAATCAATCAGAATAATTGGCATGCAACAAAATAACGTAATATATAAACACCCAAAATTTTAGGGGAAATCATGTTAACACGTACCTTAGCTTTGTAGTTGACTCCTCATCTATTTTTATCCTCTAATCTAGGATAAAATAGAATAAAATATAAAATAGAAAAATAACCAAAAAATAAGGCATATGATCTCACACCAAAATAAATCATTCGACATGAAGACAAATAGTGAAAGGTGCAAGAAGAATTGAAATCTTATTGCTACGCAACCAACGATATCGATGTTGGATCAACTAAAGTACAAATGGATAATATATCACAAATCATAGGTTTAGGCTTGAAGGATATTTAATAGAACATAGGTTTATGCTATGCATTATAGGAGAAATGAAATTAGGGGTGATGATTTAAAATAAGTAAGAGAAAAAAAGTAATTTCTACACTTATTATAAGGTCACACGGTTTGGGAACACGGTTGGAAAAAAATTTTCATGATAAGAACCCAAAACCTTCCAAAGACACCCATCATGTTGCTTGAAGTGCATGGTTAGAAAAACCATGTGTATCTTGTTCACACCCACTATCTCAGACCCATACAATTTTTTCTAACTATGTGGACTAGTTGGCATAGTTTCTTCTAACTATGCGACCAATTTGTTTCTACCTAAATCTGGGGTTCCAGGTTCTATAAAATC
Organism: Viscum album; assembly: GCA_963277665.1. Taxonomy (NCBI): domain Eukaryota; kingdom Viridiplantae; phylum Streptophyta; class Magnoliopsida; order Santalales; family Viscaceae; genus Viscum; species Viscum album. Next base: position 1,015,714,530 of record OY728153.1, on the reverse strand, counting down.
CTCATACACCCATGATACTACTATGACCTAATTAGGAAATTCCATTAGGATAAAACAAATGAATTATACAGAAATTAAAAGGTTCCATACCTCGAACAAAATCTAGGTTCTTATAGAAACACATGTGATCACTACAACCGTAAACCCTGTTCATTCCTTAATCCAGTTTAATCTTTATTAATTTTAATTCCTCTATCACCCCAATAGATAAATCATAATAAAATATATTATTTCAAATAAAAATAATGATAATCAACTAATATCTCACTTAATGGACTTCAAAATTATTTAATGAGAAAATAAGAGCAAGTAAAAAACCAATGATCACCTCTCCTATAAGGAAAGTATAACTCCACAAGAACACCACACCTTAACTATCCCAAAAAACATCAAATATCTCTATAAGAACAAAGGTTATCATTTTCTATAGTATTATTTGATAAGATATTATGAAATACGAATGATTAGAGAAGAAATCATAAGATAAAGTTGGAAAATGCACTTTAGATCACTATAGATTGAACAAAGGAATACAGGGATCAATCGCTATCTAAAGGGATTCAAAACAACCTAAAAAAGTACCTATAGCTGGTAGGAGTTGGGAGAGAATTAAAGGGTTTCTTGTAAAATTTATGATATGATTATATTTATAGGAACACTTGGAGATGCATATTCACTATGTGAATAGGTAAATCATGTTTTCAATGGCTCAAGTTTTAATACTCTTTAAAAAATATTCTACCTCGATCCAATAAACCCAGATCAATTCATGTTAAGAAAGTAATCTTCACATCATGATTTTTATTGATATATTCATCAAGTATAAACCTCATCCATTCGTGTCATAAAATCAAGGTTCACGTCCTAAATCAAACCCTGAAAACCACCCTTCTCAGTCTATGAATTCTTAGTTAGGCCGCAAACTGAACTCTCAAATTATAAGGTAGATTTCATATCATGAAATTCTTCAGATTCTAGATTCCAGCTCCCAAATTCCACCGATCCTACTCTAGTATTCCTTCAATCACCACAAAACTTAAAAACACACGATGTAATTATCTACAAGGATATTTTCTTTTATATGTTGATCATGGAAAATCATTTCAAACAAGATGGTCTTTCAGTATAGCATCTCACACATTATTGATTTCTCAATTTTAACCAAGGAGTATGACTGAAGCACTGAAACATCAATAATGGATTCATTCCATGAATGAATAATTGATTTAGAATAAAAGTAAAAACACCTAGGTGTTGGTTCCAAATATGAAAAACAAGAATTTTATTTGGACAAAATGGGTGTATTGGAAACAAATGGAGTTTTGTAATAAATTGAATGAGAATATATCATTAATTAAGAATAATGAAATTATTTTTTTCCAAATATATTCTTATGTTGAAGTAATATACTTTGATGATACATTTAATTTAGTTTATATACTTGAAACTATAAGTATTTTTCATAATATTTTTTGTCAAAGGAGATATAAGATTTCATATATGAATATCAAATCTTACTTTCTCAATGGTGTGATTTGAGAGTAGGTTTATATTGAGAAAAATGAAGGCTTTATTCTTATAGAAAATGAAATTTGTGTTTATAGGTTAAAAAATGCACTACATGGGTTAAAAAAATATTTTATATCATGGTATTTGAATCTTGACTCATGCTTAAAGTCATTGGAATTTTAGAAAGGAAATATGTATAGAAATATCTACATCAAAAAACCCAAGGTGGTTCCTCTCATTATTATTTTTATTGTTAATGAAATTATATTTGTTTTAAATTAATAATCTGTTTCAAAATAACTTTCCACTCAAATAAAAGAGATGTTTAAAATTCCTATATTATAAGATATGATGCATTTATTTGCGCTTCAAATTTCTCAAGAGAAGGATCACATTTTTCTATATTATTACATTGTGTACAAGGTATTAATGTGGAAATAGGAAATATAATTTTATATAAATAAAGATGATTATAAGGTATATTAAAGGAACTAATGTCTATGATTAGGAATATAATAGAAAATTAAAACTTTTCCCAATTCATATATGTTGATTTATATTAGACTACAAATATTGATGATCAGAAGTCCATGTCTGGTGGAGTGTTTTTCTTCGGTGAATGGTTAATTACATGAAAAAATAGGAATAAAAACTATATTTCAATGAGTAAAACATAAGTTAAATATATTTTTTCACCCAAGAAACTACTCAATTAGTGTGGATGGTGACACAATTTAAAGATTTGAATGTGAAAGTGAAATTACCCATGTTTGTGGGTCATGAAAATAAAGCGCTATCAATATTTTGATAAATATAGTTTAGTATTCTCAATAAAATGGTGTTGATTTCAAGTACCATTTTATCAAGGATAATTTGGAAGAATAATTCATCAAGATAGAGTATGTTACTAAAAATAAACAAGTGGCAGTTGTTTTTACTAAACCACTACCTAAGAGTATATTTCAAAAATTTAGGCTGATGATGGTAGTTTAACACCGATAAGATAAGGTATGGTGTCTCATCCCCTCTCTTATTATTATTGGAAAATTCTTGTAAAAGGGTGAAAAATATTGTAAAATAAATCCAAATATATATATATATATATATATATATATATATATATATATATATATTCCTAATGGAAGAGGAATATCTTATTAATGGGTAGAATAACTTTCGGTAGATTTTTTTAAAAAAGGGTAAATTTTTAAGTATAATATACACATGTTGAGTGTTTGTGTATGAAGATTATATTTCATAAACTATATTTTTTAATTGGCTAATGGGTAAAAAAAATTTATATTATTTATTGACTATATGTGAAATAAATCTTAAGAAAATGTACCGAGAATGTTTTTAGAGTTGAATAATTTATCATGAATAGAAGTTTGCGAGGATGTTTGGAACTGAATATAAGTTTATATCATGGATATCTTTAACATTATTATTTATTATTCTTATTTCCTATAATTTGTTCTCTCATATAGTTTATGAATGATATGATGATTATTTATTTCTAAGATTAAGGGTAAATTTTATTTTTTTTGTTGAAAAGAAAACTCAAAGGGGGATATTTTTGTGGCTAAAAAGATGTTTAAAAGATTAATTGTTCCTAAAGAGTTTTTTTATTTATAAAGGAGGGTATTTCTATATTAATTGAGTGAAGCGAACATGTTTTTGGAATGGTTGTGTTGGGTTTCATTGTAAAACCATGAAATCATAAATCTAGTGATCATATCAATTGAGGTGTTTGGGTTTCTTAAAGAACATTTTAAAGATGATTCTATTGAGTTTTTGTACTATTTGGATGTGTTGATAAGGTTTTGAGAAAATATTCAATGAAGAAAAATATATTACACTATAATAGAAATAGATTACGTTGTGATTCCGTACCTAGAGGAGATTGAATGTTCTGGGCATAATGGAACCACCAGATGGTGCATGCCCAACTCAATTTTTTTTAATTAATTATTCAACTTAGATGCACATCAATGATTAATTCCCTAGCCAGTAGAATTAAATAAATGATTAATTGATGAGAGAACACCAGAACCAAAATGCCGGATCATTGCATAATTATTTATAATTAATTTATGCAATTAAAGAATTACCTTGTGGTGAGTTATTTCTTTATTGATGAATCTAACAATTTTTTTACATTGTACCATCATTTAATTTTAATAAGCACGTAATTCTTCACTATAGTGGTGATCCACATGTGCTCAAAAACCTCTGAATGTGGCGGTAATAATCTCTCAGTATTAGCACGATATATCATAATGCTTATACTGTTCATCATTGATCTTCTCAAGAATCGATTCAAGAAGGATTCACTTATATCTCTATATATTCATGAGTGGGGGTGGAGGAGGATTTCTCTTCATTCTTTAGAGTGTTCTTCGAGAGGGAGCTATCTTGGGATTTGTGATAATTCATTGAATATTATTTTGCATAACCAAATAAAATGGAAATACATGTATAAATAATATAATTATGTTTAAATAGTGATAGGGTTTGAAAAAAATAATTGTACATTCACCCTTATTATTTACGTAATCCCTATCAAACCCCATGTCTATAATAATACTATTATTATTTCTTAACATGTAAAAAACTCATTACTTCTTTAAATATTGTTTATTCAAATAATTTTTAATATATATTATTTATCATCAGACCATTAAACTTGATTTTTCATTCCTCCACAATATTTATTTTATCTTGAATAATGATTATTAATTTAATTAATAAATATAACTTCATTATTTTCCAGTAAGTAAATAAAAAATATATTTATTAAATAAAAAATAAATATTTTTTAAATATTCTTCTCACCAAATAGTCTCTCAAATAACTAGTTATAGAATATATGTGATCATAGAAATGTGAATAACTATTAAACCATACGCAGGAATAATATTTAATTAACATGTTAAATAAAATATAATATTATTTTTTAACTGAGGTTTTGGATACACTTAGTGTGTGACCGTCTAAACCTCTTTCTCAGTGGCATTAGGAGAAGCAACCAAAATTCCAAGGTTAGCTTCTAGTAGTATTCTAAGGAACCCATAGAGAAATAATTTAACAATGCAATGATATAAAACCTTATACGAATGCTTATTTTGTAATTTAATCACTTTATCATGATATCTTTGACCAAGTAGGTTGAATGCTGGTTCCATCAACCTAGGTAGTCAATGTCACTTTCTTAGACATTTTGAAAAAGAACATTCCCATAGAGCACAATGGAAATGGATTTATTTTGGTTATATCACTCCCATAAAAGGTCCAGATATATAAAATTTTATTAAATTACATAAGGGATAAATCCTTTCTCATGTTATTTTTTAATGAAATATTACTTGTGACACATCCAACATACCCTGCTTTTTCGTGAACATATATCATCATTGTTTTCATCAATACATAAAAGTACATGACTCATAATATCCATTAATAATAATCTTAATGTTTAAAGATCAATACACACATATATGGATAGGAGCATACAATGAAAAATATAAATGAGGATTTCATATTGGAGGGTCTCACTATTATAATCCCATACACTAGAAATTACCAAGGGAGTACACCATGAGAAGGTTCCTTAAAGTCTTATGAGTATCTGACCTGAATAACCTGTATCATGTTTTCCCTCAAATGATTTCATCCAAATATAGAACATATATTTAAGAATTTTTCACAGAACTTTTGTGTTTTCATAAAATTAGGGATGTACTATGACTATTAATTGCAACAAATACTCTTAGGACATCACCACATAATGTGTCACACATAGTAATAATCATGATGTGATAAGCAGTTTATTAACATCCAAAACTATGAATACATGTTATCATAAAGTTAACAAAATTTGTCTCTACAGAACCAAATCCAACAAAGATGATGTGTGTATTGGTCTTCACAATATTTTTCACAACACAATGTTGAGGTCATGATTAACATATAATTATGATGGATGTTATGGGAATATTATTGATCTGTTAATAGAATGGTTGTGTTATAGAGATTTAAATTACCCTGTAATGTGATGGTGTTAAAAAATGGTGATCCAATGGCTACTATGGGTAGCGAGTTTCATAGTGATTATAAGGAATGATTTTGTAACTGAGGTTTTATATCATAATGATGATCCACTATGACACAATATTTATGAGTTTTTTTTAGTTTCAAGTGAATTTCAAATTAACTACTTTATAAATATATTAATTACACCATGAAACATACTATTAAATAGTGATTTATATAATGTGTTAGTTATTTTATTTAGTGTGTTTCATGTGTATTTAATCTTTTTCAGTCCTATATATCCCTTTGAATCGCTAAAATTTCTTTAAATATCAAGATTGATCAAGAAATTGATAAATAATTGGGAGAATTTAGAGTTGTATCGGTCATTATATTTTTAATTTGAATTTTAAAATTCAATGAATGAGAAATAAATGTGTGGCATGAATAAAATATAAAAAGATAATAAAAGATCAATATATTTTTAGTGTAAGTGAAGAATATGTCTATCTATTCATCGTTACATATTCTTGTAGGAGTGATCCTTAGATAGTGATTATTATTTCATTGAATAAGATGAATTATTGTCATTATGTAGCCTGTTTTTGAGTTCTTTATTGTTATTTTATGATCAAGGATTCATTTATACGTTAATATATATTAGTTGAAGAAGAAGAAAGATATTGGGTGGTCTATAAGAAGTGTTTGGTTACTAAATTTCGTGGTTTTAATGATTAATGGGAATAAGAAGAGGTGATACACAATCAATAGTGGGATTAGAGATTTATGTTGATGATAGAAGATATTTATTATTGTATGTTTCAAAGAGTATTCTTATAGTGTTTGGGAGCACAAAAAACCTATCCAAGTCCATTTATATACACATGAGTTCAAGGATAAACCATGTGTGTTGTAATCTATTTGGTGATTTTAGTGTATCATATAGAAATGGATGATATCATTCCATTCTAAGGATATAACCATTCATTTTGAATGGTTAACTTTGTACATAATTGTGTAGATGTGAAAATAAAATCATTGAACTAAATTTATTTATTCATAAATTTCAATATTTAAGATGAAATTTGAAAAAGATATTTTAAGTATTCATCTTAAATGGATATGGAGGTTGATTAGTAAAGAATTGTAAAAGTTTTCTACTAATAGATTTACCCCCACCCTCTTAGTGAATACTTATGTGCGACTACACTACAATTTGTGGCAGTTTTATCTACAAAAATGATAAGATTACTGAAATTAATAATTGAGTTAATTATGTAATAAACCACTTCCAAATTATCTTGTTAAACACTTTTTTTTTTGAGTTTACAAATTAATTAACTAAAACCCTATTTTTTCCTTCAAAAAATTTTAAAAATATATTTCTAAAACATTTAAAATAATTTCAGGTATAGTTGAGTAAGGAACCATGATAAAACATAAAAATATCCTAGTTTTTTCTTGTAATTTACTGATATAGTACCCAATAATTCCATAATAAATGGGAATTTACTATAGTTTTACTATTTTTAGAATGTTTGAGTTAAAATTAAAATTGGAATAAAGTATGGATCTTATTGATTTAGTAATAATTATATAATTTAATGATGATGTACAAAAAAAAATTTTGATGTTTCCAAAGTTGCTATAAAAAAATAAAATTAAAATTTCGTATGTTGTGTAAGATTAAATTGGGGATTAAGGTTGTTTATATATGAATACGTCTCCAATAGACCAACTGTATAATATATTTCTCCTTTTTTATTATTAACCATCATAAATTCTCTATAAAAATTAAATATCATATTTTAAAAAGGAAATTTCACCATAAAGAAGATTGATTTGTTCACAAAAAGTTTGTTGGATTCCATTCCAACCACTTAGTTCTTCACAACTATGTAGTCCCATCCTGACCAACACTCGATTGTTTCATGAAAATAGGGCTGTTAATCAGTTGTGTACTCCATTTTATATCAATTGTTGTTTTTAGTGTGAAAAGTACCATATAAGATCACTTACCCCCTTTGGTGTTGAAAATCATTGATGGTTTACTTATGGGATTCTTATGTGGTTACACATTCCTTACATGACTTGAAATCATTTTCATTGAGTGCATGGAGTCCCTACATGATCCCTTCTCCCCTAACAACCCCTAATCATTTGTCACAACTTAACATGAATCTACCATGGTTACATTATTCTCACATGACAATATTTACCCACATATTTTGGGAAATCATCATCTACAAATACTGATACAAAATTGGAAAAATTGGTGGTATTTTATACTTTTGGAAACCCCATTTAGTAGAGGGATTTAGTGAATAAGAACCATATCATTAAAAAACTATCATTGAAACAAAACTTAGGTAATACACCAGGTACCAAAAATCGAAAAAACCCCATAGGGACACTTTTGTAAGCCCTTATGAGACTACCTATTGTGTTAGCAGATGTTTGAGGTGATGAAATCATCCCAAAAATAGGAAAAAATAGAAGAGCATGTGAGGATTTATGTGGTTCGGTAATGGTTTATATTCTCATAAGAAAATGGGGGTCTATAATTCTCTCTTATGCATACCATGAGTTTGAGGACACACACATAGAGGGATTTTAAATACTTATATTTTGATCCAATTATATAGAGAAATGAAAACTGGTTTTTTTCCTTCGGTTAGTGGGTAGTTTATCTACCCATGAAAAAAATCCTCACCACCGGATGCTCATCAGGATTGAATTACCTCCAAATGAGACGTATTCTCCTTGCCGATAGAAGATACATCTATTGATTTCTCCTCTAATTGGGAGTGGCCTCGACATTATCCATAAAGGTCCCCTTGACTTGGGATTGTCCACATAAGTCCTTTCTGACACTATCTCTGAAGCCCCCTTTTGTGGGGGACTTTTGTGAATACCCCTCCCTTTATGTGGGACTTTTGTGAAGGCCACCTTCATAAAGGAAAACATGTAAAAATTGTTTGTGGATGGATATAATGTAAATTCGTTCATGAGATATCTTTAACTCAGTCCGTACATGAACTGTTACTTTTTTCACAAAGCACCTTGATTCTATATAAAGTATGGTATTTTCAAGGTGTCTTTACGACTCTCTTTGATGTAACTAGACAATGAAGCATTTTTATCATCGATGGACACATCATAAAGAAACCCAATTATAGGGTACTGAGTCTATCACTCCTTCCTTCTCCCCAGAATGTTTATTTGGGTCAAATTAATCTAGAAAAACATTCTTGGATTCCTTTTTACATAGTAAAAAACACTAAGAATCATATTCCAACTAGGCCTCCTCCATTGCCTCATGAGATACATGACTTTTTTGTTCACATCAACATGCATCCCCTCAATCATGTATTCCATTGGAAAAATCAATCTCTCAGGTTTTCTTCCTAGACTTATAAGACACTCATGGTAGTGATGATCATGTACTCCATTGATAATGAGGGATCCTATCATAATGGTACTTGTTATATCTCTCCCTGATCATTTTTTCTAACTTGGTTGACACATATTTGACATGTTTAGAGCCTAGAAACTTAGAGGACACCTTTTTCTACTCAATGATCCATGAATATATAGAGAACCTCATAATAGGTGTATCCCCTAGCTCTTCCTACCTTCACCTGAGTCACTGTACAAGTCAAACACATTTGGAAACTATGTACCTAAGTCCCACACATATCATTCCTAGCCTCGTGTGGAGAGAGGGGCCTCTTACTAGTTATAATCCATGAAAACCCATATTTACCTGACTCAACAACTAGTTATGGTGTCTCCATGAAGAATCCATGCTTGCTACTCCCAAACATAGGCTATGAATATCATTTATAATCCCCAACATCTTTTTATGATGCTATATTCCTCATTATACAAGTCTCCATTCCTGATCTTATTATCACATTATAGTGGATAGGCTTCTATACCACTAGTTAGATAATGCATAATCCCCAAATCCCTCCTAAATGAGCCATATTCTTTTCAATACAACCCCCCCCCAAAGGTCCATATTCTCTTTATTCAAACCCTCCTCATATGAACATATTTTCTATGATAAAACCCGCTTCAAATTACTTTATTCCATATGATACAACACTTCTCACTAAACCATATTCCTTATGAAGAATTACTTTATGGTCCATAGTCCTTGAGATTTATCATTCCTCAATAGGACATATTCCCCAAAAGCACACATATCCTCTATATTGTTTAGTTATAATTAGATAGCAAGAGACAAGAAGGTCTTATCATGAATAATTCCCACAACAATCGTTACTCAACAACATTCTATTAAAATTCGTAGATACATGACTTAAAACTATCTAGCATACGTCCTTACCACATGATGTTAAGATGCATGGGTCAGTCTTGTCATAACATCTTAAACCTTAAAACCCAAACTCTGTGAGATTTGATTCTTATTAACTAGGATACAAAATATATATCCCTGAGGTTCAATCCCAATACCACATAGGTCCTAAATGGACATCCTTAAAATGAACCTCACTAGGTCATAAACACATAATCTTAAAAGTCACTTCACTTGGTTATGGTGGCATGACCTTAAAAGGAACTATATTGGTCCTTTTCACACAACCTTAAAAGGTATGACGTGTCTGTTAAGTCCCATAATGTGCTGAAATATGGTCCAGAGGGGTGTGAATATATTATATTAAAGGTTTAAGGATACATATTAATTTTCTAAATTAATTATCAAGGTTAAACATATATTTTTTTATCAAACTTATTAATCAGCAGAGAAATAAAGAATGAACCCATGTGTTTTTAAAGTAGTTCAATCAAAAGTGTCCCTCCTCTACTCTTACACCTTTATACTCCTTGAGAGATGTTTCATGAACTATGAACCTATTTTTTGAGAATAATAACGCATTAGAATCATACCTTTTCTATAGGATGTATAACTAGACACCAGACTTTCTTGTAGAGGTCACAACCCTTACAAAAATGACTTTAGATGTTATGATACATAACATGAATACAACTGACTTTGTAATCCAGGAGTCACAACACAAGAGAAAAATGCATAAATTTTTATTGGAAGTTATAAACTGAATATTAGTGTATTGGTGAGAAGATAGAATTAGTTAGCATGAAAGAATTATAGACTCAATTAATCAAGATAAATAATTCATAGTCGAATTCACAACCATTGGTTCTTGAGTTGTGATTCAAATTAAATCTTCAAGGAAATAGTACTAGTAAAAAAAAATTTGGTTCAACACTTGAGATATCATCCAACATATGAAACTTGTTCATACAAGATCATATGGAATTTCACAACACTATAAGATTCTAAAAATTCACAGTAAATAAAAAATGTAATAGTTGTGTGTGTGTGTTAAAGGTTTCATATGTCATTTATTTCATGCTTAAGGACCTTAAATAAAATAACTTCCTAGAGCCATGTAATTTTATAGACAATTAAAATTAAAAAAATTATTGCCTTATCTCAGAGAGAAAGAGAGACATAGATGTTATAGTTCTATAATAATTGTATCAATTTTCAGTAAATATTTAAATAAAAAAATAAAAATTGAAATATATATTAATTAAAAATTAAATAATTTAAAAACAAATTTATAATACCAATCAGTTATTTATAAATATCTTGCATGATGGTTTACTTAAAAACTCAAAATTTAAAAATGCTTGCAGAAAATCTTGTCGAAACATCATTTCTGAATGAATATCAAAATTTAAAATAATTAAAAATATATTTCAAACAAACCAAAAAAAACTAAAAATATATTCTATATATTCTATATGAATTTAGAGAATCAATAATATAATTAAATCAATTGGTAAATTTATGCAACGATAATAAATTCTAAGAAAAATAAAAAATAGAGCATTATTAAAAATTTCCATATTTTCATATCTATATAAAAATATAGAACTATGTAATAAAATGTACATATAATTGAAAAATTTATGTATATAGATTATCTATGTAATTTAATCACATATCCAAAACCATATAACTAAATCCATGAAGTATCTGAATCCATTACATATCTGAATATCCATGTAGCCAAATTATCTACATAATTGAATTTGAAAACCTATGGCAGATAGATATTAGAATATGTAGTGGATTTTTAAACCCACTATATATTAGATTGATCCTATAGTCCAATTGAATTATATTTATATAATTAAAATATATTTATAATGGATAAAAAAACACCTCAATATGACTTATATATCCCAATATATCAATGAAAAACTATAACATATATAATCTAAAATATGTAGAAAATATAAATGAAATATTATAGAATTTGGTCAATTTTTAAAGTACCTAAACAACTATTTCATAATTTCATGTAGTTTAATGAAATGTAGATAAAAATATTATATTTCTGATTCAGTAAGAGGCATATAATTCTGATAATTGTTTCTTATGTTATCATTAAAAATAATAGAAATTTTAATATGAAAAACTTCTTAATAAAAAAAACATGATGAGAATTTAGACCACATTTCAAACAAAAGAATAATCCATTAAACCTTTATTGTAGTTATAGAAAATGTATATAATTTTCTTTTATATCCACCCCAACAAAAATTGTTCAATTATGACGTCTATAATTCATGTCATGATAAAAATTCCATCAAAAATTAAAATTATATAATGCAATTTACATAACCAAAAATCCAGGTATCCAAAATTTCACATACATGTTCAAAAATAAAACTAAGAAAAAATAGAAAACTATTTAAAAATTAAATAAATACCAAATAGATATGAATAAATAATAAAATAAAATTAAAAAAAATAATAAAATTAGATTAATCAATAAATAAGAACAGCATGAACATGATTAATAATTAGTTCAACTAATTGATGTCTAAAAAAATGTTCAATATTTAAAGTTGTGAAATACTATAATTATTAAATAAAAATCATTTTAATAATTAAATTAAATTTATAATAAAATATAGAGGATTTTTTAATGTCCAAAACATAAAATATATATGAACAATATTAATCCAAAATCATTCATAACACTAATAGTGTCCCGTTATGTGAAATCAAACTACACATGTTTTGATTTCCTTTATAGGGATACATCGGAATCTCCTTTCATGGACCTGATACCAGCATTACAACACCTACCACCTACTTATATGATTATTAACACCTAATTTCCCAACTTTTGGGACATAAAACATAGAATAACCATCTAATAAGATAAATATATAGATCTTATGATATATAAAAATGTTCACATCGATACATGGTCTCAGTCGATAACTCATATGGTGGTAACCAGACCAATATTGGGATTTGGGTAAGATTCATGAAAATATATTAAATATATAAGATTTTCCCAAAACAATATGTAATTACACCCAATAGGGTGAGATGAGCCTAACCTCTCATCTTCTCCACCAATGTGCATCCCAAAACGTTGCTAGTAAAGTCAAATCAACCACCTGCCTTTGGAAAATAGGTCTGTATTAACTAAATAAACATAAGCATAGTGTTCATTATAAGAATAATGGTTGTAATAAAATCATTTAACCATAAGTGTTTGGCCGATATTTGTAATCATGCATTATATATCTCATGACATAGCCAATGATTATCATACATCATAAAAAATAGCAAACCTGATGTGAATCTTTTATCTATGAGAGGAACCAACCGACCATGCTCTTTCTTATGATGTTTCCCTAAGTTGTTTCTTGTTTGAGTTTATTAATCCCTTTGGGACCTATAATAACCCTTCCATTGGTCTCTTAAATCCAAATTAAAGCACACACTATGAACTGTCTAACTTCTAATTCCCTTGATAGATGTCTGACTAAACCATGAAAAAGGTTATGGCCTCACAACCCAGGAGGATGTTGTTGCTAAATCAAAAAATCTAAAAAAGTTGAAAAACATATTGATCCAGGATCATCACCTCAATGTATTCATTCCCACCTTGTAGGTAGCCTAGAATAGCCTTCAGATGATGAATCCATATGGACCATCACTCCAATGGAGGACCACAAAAAATCAATGACACCTATCGTCACATTAAACTACTTCGTGAGCCTATCCCCAAGTGTGAAAATACATACCAACCTTATATTAAGGATATGGGTAAATACACTAATTACATCCCTATAACTAATCAGGATCTTTCAATGAGATCTCCAACCAATGATAGACACTGCTAATGTCACGCAAACCCAACTCCTAAGGAAAGTATTGAGAAGACAACCCAGGTGATCATGACCAAAATCATCTAGACTAGGGTATCCAGAATGAGGTCTCTCCAAGGGTGACAGACCACTAAGAGATAATCTAATATTCATGTTCCAATCAAAAAAGATCATGAATATATTTTTGAAGAAACTTAACAGTAGGATTGTATCCCTACTCATGACTTCCAATCCTTCTAGTTTATAGTGACAATGATTAGCATATTCTGATAACCAATAGAGGGTTGGCCTGTATTCTTGTTCCCACCAACAATGGATCTTGTTGGAAAATAAAGATAAAAACGTAGAAGTGGTCCCATATTCAAACTCACATTTAGGAGGATCATCAACATATCTTAGTAGAGAATTAATACCAGGTATATGATTATATCAATATTCCTACTAGAATACCCCAGTATATCCTGAAATTTAATCAAGGGAAGGCTCATATCCCTACCTCCACTATAGTATTTCATTGGAATATTTTGAAATTCACTTAGGTAAGGTCAAATATAATTAACATTGCTATATGAGATTAACAACATGTATTGGTGATAACATAAGGATGGGATTATATTCATTTCTATACATCTAAATCCCATGGACATATCCTGGTTTCACCCTTTGAGGATTAGTCTCATATTCATGTCCACACCTAGGTGGTATGTTGACATATTTCAATAATAACTGAATACCATATGTGAGATAATATCCCCACTCATTTTAATACTTGTGAAGTATGTCATGAAATTTTAATATCCATCTAAGATATCGATTAAAAAATTCTAACAATACCCAGAGGGTTTCTTGGATGGTTCTTATGTAAGAATATCACTGCCTTAATTATGTGAATATAATAATGGTTGATATTTTTACCCCATTCTCCCAATTGTTTAGATCTAGAAGGCCAGGTTAAAGTAATCATATAACCCAAGAGCAGACTCATATTCTTGGATGAATCAACACTAATATTCTTGAGGTGCTTTAATATCATTTGATGGAGGCCCAATAATCTGTCAGCTATTCATCAAAGGGAGAAGGTAGCTCTATCCATGAAGGTCCTCCATGTAGTATTATGATCAATAATTGTAAAGTTTCCCATTTCCATCCATGATGGTCCTCCCCAAGAAAATATTTAGATCAACCATGGAGGTCCTCCCCATAGTGTAATCTTTGTAGGTCCTCCCCAAAACATGAAGATTAATATGCATGAAATCCTCCCCTTTCCAACCCATCAACAGGTGGAAACCCATAGGTCCATGCCATCGAATCCAAGCCAATAACCAAGGAGGAACGCCCCTAAGTGATCATTGTGATGGTCCTACCTCTAATGGCATCGCTTCTCAGTATCGTGGTCCTCTCCATGTCAACAACACTATGATATTTCCCTCATATAAAAAGGCCCACAATAATTCGATGTTCACTACACAAAACATCATATCATTAAGTAAAAAAATCCTATCTCGGTAAAAGGATAGTCTAGGGTAACGATCATTATCTACACCTCTACCAGATCACTTACCCACAGATACAAATGAGGAGGTTCCAGATGGTCCCACTCCCTTTGATAAAGTAGCGGGTAAACAGGCATTATAGTCAGATAATGTTGAGGAAACCCTATCCGAGGATGAGTTGAATGTCATGATCAGGGGGAAGGAGTGGGATGAGGAAAATATACCAATCATGCTATGGCCCTTGTACAGTCCTTGATATGATATTCTAGAGTCATTAAAAGATGAATGCATACCTTACCTATGAAATAACTAATGGATGACTATCTCCCACCTCAAGGTAAAACATATCACTATGAGAAAAAAGTACTTTTGCGATAGGATACTTGTGACAGGCCTATCTCCCACTACAAATAATCCCTTGACAAATACTATTTGTGATGAGATTCATTTTGCAATGAAAATAGTTGTAAATAAATCATTTTTATGGGAATAAACCCCCATCACAAATACCCTCTTATCTTTTTTGTTATTTGCGATGAGGATTAACTCCTGTTGCAAATAAATTATCGATAAGAATGAATTTATGACCGGATCCCTCACAAATACTTTCTGACATTATTTTTTATTTGGGACGGAATTATCTACCATCATAATTAAATTGTCGAAAAAGGGTACTTGCGATGGGGCTCATCGCAAATAATCTTTTATACTGTCCCTGTAATTAATAATGGTGGTTCTATTTGCAACGGGACCAGTCCCAAATAATACTCTTTGTGACAAGATTCCCTTTCCAAATTATCTAACCTATATATACCCCCACCCGATTTGTTTCATTCCATTCTTATCTAAATTCCTCTCTCCTCTGCTCTCATATTCTCTTGCTTAATGTTTTCAAAGTTTAAAAATTTACAGAGGGAAAACCTTCAAGTTTTGCATCCACTGAAAGATTCAGTTTTAATGTATTTATTAAATGTTTTTAGTTTTGGATTTTATTTATTTTATTTTATATTAGTAATAACAATTATTATTTTTCAGTAATTATATATAAGTAGAATTAGTTAGTTTCATTTTTCATTAATTAATTTTAAGTAATATTAGATATTTTTCATTACAAGTATTTTGTTTTTAATTATTAATAATTATTTTTAATCAGAATTATTTAACAATAATAATTTATAATTAATATTAATTCATAAAAAATAGTAATAATTTGTAATATTTAGTAAATATTAAGTAATATTTAGTGGTAATTAGTAATAATTTTGGATAATTAGTAACAATTTCTTATGAACTAATAAAATTTAGAAATGATTTGTGGTAATTAGTGATAATTATTGATAATTAGAAATAATTAGTTGTAATTAGAACTAAATGG
This sequence comes from Viscum album, assembly GCA_963277665.1. Taxonomy (NCBI): domain Eukaryota; kingdom Viridiplantae; phylum Streptophyta; class Magnoliopsida; order Santalales; family Viscaceae; genus Viscum; species Viscum album. Next base: position 1,015,697,928 of record OY728153.1, on the reverse strand, counting down.
TAGTAATTAGTGGTAATTAACACTAATTGGTAATACTTAGACGAAATTAGTGGCAATTAGCTGTAATTGGTAATAATTAGTGTTAATTGGTAATAATTAGCAGTAATTTATAATAATTAGTAAAACATAGAAATAAATTGTCATAAACTAAAAAAATTAGTAAATTGATTTAATTTACAATAAATTGATATGAAATAATATAAATTATTATAAATTATTATAAATTAATAACATTTTTTATAAATTATAAATGACATTTAAAAATTTTAGTTTGTATTAATTAATAAAATGATTTTACATTACTATAATTTGTTATAAATTAATATGAAATAATATGATTTATTATAAATTTTTAGAAAACTAAAAATGAAATAGGTTTTCAATATTCAGGCGATGTGTAATGAAAATTTTGGACACAATTAGCACAAATTGGTATCATCACCTCAAGATTGTAAAATATCAGAGCAATTTGTGCCAACCATGTCCAAATTTTTCATCAGGTTGGAAAACCCAGGGTATGTAGGATGTGATGCGTCGATGACAGGAGCAGCAATGCGAGCAGATGATGGAGTACATGTGATACTTATTATAAATTAGAAATATTTAGGGTTAATTACAAGTAATGTTTTTAATTAAAAGTAATTATTTTTAATTTGCTAAAATTTGTTTTAATTATCAGTAAGTGGGTATTATTAATAGCAATTACTTATAATTGATAAATAAATAGTATTAATTATTATAAATTATTAATAATGTATCAATATTAGCAATAATTAGTGTTAATTATGAATAATTAGTGGTAATCAGAAATAATTAGTAGTAATTATTAATAATTATCGTTAATTAGAAATAATTAGTAGTAATTAGCAATAATTATTAATAATTTGTGGTTATTAGTGATCATTAATAGTAATTAGAAATAGTTAGTGGTAATTATTAATAAATTAGTAAAAAAATAGTAATAAATTGTTAAAAAAATTAGTTAATTGTTATAATTTACTATAAATTGATATAAAATAGTATAAATTGATATAAATTATTTTAAGTTAATAAATTTTTAATTATAAATATATAAAAAATAATTAACAATAAAATATTTGTATAAATTTATAAAATTATTTTACATTGGTATAATTTATTATAAATTCCTATGAAATAATATAAATTATTATAAAGTACTAGAAAAATAAAAATGAAATATGTCGTCAATTATCAAGTGATGGGTAATGAATATTTTTGACATGGATGACATAAATTGGTTTCATCACCTGAAGATTTTAAAATCAATGATTTACACATTTTTAGTAATTTATAACATACTGTTTTACTTTAGATTAAATTATGCTCAAAATTAGATGTAATTGGTGGTAATTATTTCTAATTACCAATATTTTCCACTAATTTTTTGTATAATTTAATATAAAGAAATAAATTAAATTATAAATTAATAACAATGTGTAGATCATAAAATATATAGTCTTCAGGTGATGAGAAATGACTAATTTGGGACACCCATGTCCAAATTTGTCATTAGGAAGGCAGAACCAAGGCATACAGGATGTGACGCATCAATGATAGCAGCAGAAGTATGAGGAAGAGATGTGTCGATGGTAGAAGCATCAACATGAGCACATGATGGAGTGTATGCGATATTTATTGTAAATTAGAAATATATAGTTTAAGTAGCATTAATGATTTTAATTAAAAGTAAATAGTTTTATTTTTAAAAAAATTGGTTTTAATTATTAATTAGTGGGTGTTATTAAATGTAATTACTTATAATAGATAAATAAAAGATATTCATTAAAACAACCTTGGAATAATTTATAGACCTTAGTATAAGTAATAATAATTTATAGAACAATTTAATTAATAATAGTCATTAGTAAAAATGAATTCTAAACAACTATAATTTGTAAAAATTAACAGTAATAATTTAAAAATAACCTTAAATGACTATAATTTTTAAAAATTCGCGTTAATAGTAAAAATGAGGATCAATTAGTCAAAATTAACAGAAAATTATATGTTTCTTTAAAAAATATTGTTATTAGAAAAAATTAATACTGATTTGTAAAATTTAGTAAAAATAAGCAGTAATGACTAAATATTAGTAAAAATGAGTAGTGATTAGAAAAAATTAGTAAAAATTAATGATCAATCAATATAATTAGTAAAAAGTCCAATAATTAGTAAAAACTAACAGAAAATCAATATAATTAGTAAAAAATTCTGCAAAGTAGCATTAATTAGAAAAAATTAACAGTAAATCACTATAATAATTAACAATTAGAGGTACTTAGAAAAAAATAGTAAAAATTTGTGATAATTAGTAAAAAATAGTACAAAAGAACATTAAATCACAATAATTATTAAAAAATAATGGTAATTAGTAAAAATTAGTGGTAAGAAGTGAAATTTTACTGTAATTAGTAATTTTTTTTGATAAATCAATATAATTATTAAAAATTAGTGGTAATTAGTAAATATTGGTGGTAAATCACTATAATTAATAAAAATTAACAATAATTAGTAAAAATTACTGGTAAATTAGTGAAAATTAATGATTAATAACTATAATTAGTGAAAATTATCTGTAATTAGGAAAAATTAATGGTAAATCACTATAATAATTAAAAATTAGTGTTAATTAGAAAAAATTAGTAATAATTTGCAATAATTGGTAAATATTAATAAAATTGATCATTAAATCACTATAATTTGAAAAATATAATGGAAATTAGTAAAAAAAATTGTTAATTAGTAAAAATTAGTGGTAAATAGATAAAATTGACAATATTATAGGTAAATTATAATTTTTTAATTTATACCCTTTTTTATATCATCTTTTTATTATATTAAATAAACCATAAACTATCTATTTATTTTATATTATTTTATAAAATTATCGAAAAATGATGTCGAAAACAATAATAAGCATTAAATAGATAAAATGAACAATATTTATAACTAAATTATAATTTTTTAAATTTTGTACTATTTTATGGATTGCCTTTTTATTCTATCAAATTAATTGTAAAATTTTTATTTATTTTATATTTTTTAGAGAAATATGAAACATAGATGTCAATAATAATATTTATCACATGATCATAATTGGATAAATCATCATAGGAATCCAAATGGTTCTAGTATAAATCCTGTATATATTGAGGGTGTTGAAGCTTTTTTATCATTTCAATCATTAAAACTATAATTTTTTTAGAGGGTAACATTAAGTGTCCATGTAATAAATGTGATCCGAGGAGGTTTGACACATTCAACAATGCTAGGGGTCATTAATTGAATTTTCGTTTTCAAAAATATTATGTATTTTGGTATCAATATGGATAACATAGTTACATAGGAGATACTATAATTTGGTTCCAGATCCATCACAGTTTCAAAATTTAGTACATGATGTGGCTGGTTTGTCTTTTAGAGAAACTAAAAATCAGAATGATGTTGATTATTTTCAAAGATGGACCCCTCTTAATTTTATGAGTTGTTTAAGTCTTCTATGGATTCCTTATATCCAGGTTGCTAGATAAGAAAATTTTAAGTGTTTGTAAAATTTATTTCTATTAAATCAGATAATAGAAAGTTAAATAACTATTTCGATCAGATATTCTATTTAGCTAAAGCACTGTTACATGAAGGAAATATGTTTCCTATAAATTTCTATAAGATCAAGAGGTAGGTTCATAATTTGGGTCTTTTTTTCAGAATATTCATGCATATTACAATTATTACATATTATGTTATGGTTGAAATTATTTGTTAGTTAGTTGTCCTATATATGGAAAATCAAGGTACAAAGAGGATCAACTAGGGAATTATGGACTGATTCCTATAAAACAGTTGAGTTATTTCTCACTTACACCTAGATTGTAATGTTTATTTATGTACCAGAACCCAAAGTCATTGATTTAATGGAAAAAAAGAAATATTTCAGCCGATAAAATATTAAATCATCTCTGTGATGGTGATTTATGGAAGCATTTTAACCAAGTACATCCGTCTTTTTTTTAAGAATCCTGAAACCTTCTATTTGACCTTATTAATTCTAGGACACCCAAAAAATAATATCGATGTTTATTTGAAGCCATTTATTTATGAATTAAATTTATTGAAGAGTAATGGTGTCAGTATATATGATTTTATTACGAAAAAAAATTTCTTAATAAAAGATGCATTGATATGGACAATTAGTGACTTCTCAGCATATGGATATAGAACCATGTTATAAAATTTCCATATAATTGAAACATCTATGTATATAGATTATATATGGAATTTAATCACATGTCCAAAACCATATAACCAATTCCATGAAGTATCTAAATCCATTATGTTGTTGAATATCCATGTAACCAAATTCTCTATGTAATAGAATTTGAAAACATATGGCAGATATATATAAGAACATGCATTGGATTTTTAAACCCACTAAGTAGTAGATTTAGCCTCTATTCCAATTTAATTATATTTATATAATTCAAATATATTTCTAAAGGATCAAAAAAACACCTCAATATGACTTACATATCCCAAGATATCAATGAAAACCTATTACATATATAATATAATATTTTTAGAAAATATAAATGAAATATTGAATAATTTTGTCAATTTTTAAAGTACCCAAACAACCACATCATAATTACTTGTAATTTAATGAAATGCAGATAAAGTTATTATATTTAATATTCAATAAGTGGCATGCAATTTTGATAAATATTTCTCAACTTATCATTAAAAATAGTTGAAATTTTATTCTGAAAATCTACTGTGTAAAAACCATGATGAGAATTTGGACCACATTTCGGACACAAAAATGATCCATTCAAACTTTATTTTCATTATAGAAAGTGTATATAATTTTCTTATATATCCACCTATATGAAAATTGTTCAATTATGAGATATATAACTCATGTCACTATATAAATTCTATGAATAAGTAAAACTATATAATGCAATTTACGTAACCAAAAATCATGGTATCCAAAATACAACTTACATGTTCAAAAATTAAATCAATAAAAAATAGAAAAGTAATTAAAAATTAAATATATACTAAATAAATATATATAAAAATTTAATGAATATTAAAAACAAATAATTATATTATATTAATTTATAAATAAGAACAAGAATAACATGATTAATAATTAGTTCAACTAATTGAAGACTAAAATATAAAATTGTTAAATATTTAAAGTTGTGAAATACTATAATTAGTCAATAAAACTAATTTTAATAATTAAATTAAATTTCTAATAAAATATAGAGGTTTGTAATGTTCAAATCATAAAATATATATGAACAATATTAATCCAAAATCGTTAATATCATTAATAGTTTCCCATTATGTGGCATCAAAATTCACATGTTCTGATTCCCCTTATATACATTGGAATCCCCTTTAATGGGCCTAATACGAACATTACAACACCTACCACATCCTTAGATGATGATAAATTTATATGTTGACAACTTTTTGGACTTTAACAATAGAATAACTATCTAATAAGATAAATATTGAGATCATATGATATATACAAATGTTCACATCGATACATGGTTTTGGTTGATAACTCGTATAGTGGTAACTGGACCAATATTGGGATTTGGGTAAGATTCAAAAAAAAAATTAAATCTATAAGAGAGTCTCAAAGGTGGAAGCAATTACACCCAATATGGTGAGATAATACTAACATCCCATCTTCTCCACCAATTCGAAACCCAAAATGATGTTGGTAAAGTAAAATCAATTCCCTGCCTTTGGAAAATAGGTCTGTATTGACTAAAAAAACACATGTATAGTGTGCATTATAAGAATAATGGTTGACTTGAAATCATTTAACCATAAATGTTTGAGTGATATCAGGACTCAATCATTACATATCTCATGACACAACCAATGATTATCATATATCATAAAAAATAGTGAACCCGATGTGAATCTTTTATCCATTACAGCAACTGACTGACCATGCCCTTTCTTGTGATGTTTCCCTAAGTTGTTTCTTGTTTGTGGTTTTTAATCCCATCAGGACCTTAAAGAACCCTTCCATAGGTCTCTTAAATCCAAATAGAAGCACGCACTAGGAATTGTCCGACTTCTAATTCCCAAGATAGAATTATGCTTAAACCATGATAAAAGTTATGTCCTCACAACCTTAGAGGATGTTGTAGATAAATCAAAAAATCCAAAAAAATCTGAAAAAAATATTGATCCAAGATCATCAACTCAATGGATTAATTACCACCTTGTAGGTAGAATAGAAAATCCTACATACGGTGAATCCCTATGGACCATCACACTAATGGAGGACTGCAAAAAAAGTTAGTGACACATATCGTCACATTAAACTACTTCATGAGCCTATCCACAGGTGTGAAAATATATGGCTCCCCTATATTAATGATATGGGTGAAGACGTTGATTACCTAACTATAACTATTCCGGATCTTTTCATGAGAGCTCTAACCATTCCTAGACACTTACAATGTCGCACAACCCCAACTCCCTAGGGATGTATTGGGGAGACCACCTAGGAGATCTTGACCACAATCATCTAGACTTGGGTATCCAGAATGAGGTATCTCCAATGGTGACTAGTCAATAAGGAATAAGGCAATATCCATGATCTAATCAATGAATCTCATGAATATCTTCGAGAAGAAACTTAATAGTGGGATCATGTCCCTGCTCAGGACTTCCAATCCTTCCAGTGTATGGTGACAATGACTGACTTATTCCAATAGCCAACAGAGGGTTGTCCTGTATTATTGTTCCTACCAATAATAAGGGATCTCATTGGAACATCATGATAAAAACATAGAATCAACCCCATATTACCACTCCAATTTAAGAGGATCATCAACATATCTTAGTGGATAATTAAAACCATGTACTTGATTATATCATTATTCCAATAGGAGTGCACCTGTATATCCTGAAATTTAATCAAGGGAAGGCTCATATCCCTACCTCCACTATAGTAGTTCATTGGAATATTCTAAAATTCACTTAGGATGATCTCATATCCTTAACCATGCTATTGAAGATCAACAACATGTAGTGGTGATAACATAAGGATGAGATTTTATCCATTTTCACACATATGTATCCCATCGACATTTCCTAGTTTTACCCTTTGAGGATCAGGCTCATATTCATGTGCTCACCTAGGTAGTCTGTTGACACATTTAAATACTAACTTAAGACCTTAAGTTCCATAATATCCCCACTCATTTCAATACTTCTGAAGTATTTCGGCATATTCTGATATCCATCTAAGAGATTTATTAACATATTCAAATAATAGGTAGAGGGTTTCCTTGGATGGTTCCTATGCAAGAAGATCATTTCCTACATTGTGTGGATATAAAAATAATTGATATTTTGACCCCATTCACCTAACTGTTCAGATTTAGGACATATTAAGGTAATCATATAACACAAGAGGAGACTCATATTATTGGTTCAATCAAAATTTAAATTCTTGAGGTGCTTTAATATCTTTCGCTGGATGCCCAAGAATTTTTCAAATCATCATCAATGGGAGAAGGTAGCTCTAGCCATGTAGGTCCTTCCTAAAGTCTTACAATCAACAAATCTAAAGTTCACCAGTGCCATCCATGAAGGTCCTCCCCATGGAAATCTTCATATCAACCATGGAGGTCCCCCCATGGTGTAAGATTTGGAGGTCCTCCCCACAAAATGAAGATTACTAGGAATGAAAATCCTCCAATTTCCAACCCATCAACAGCTGGAAACCCAGAGGTCAACCCCATGGAATTCAAGCCAACAACCAAGGAGGACCTCCCCTTGGTGATCATTATGAAGGTCCTCCCTATGATGACATATCTTCTCTTTATGAAGGTCCTCCCCATGTCGGAAACACTATGAGATATCAATCATATCGATAGGCCCACAATAATTTGAGGTTCACAACACTAAGCATGATATCATTAAGTGACAAAATACCATCTCAGTCAAAGGATAGTCTAGTATGATGATCATCATATACACCTCTACCAGATCACTTACCCACTGATACAAATGAGAGTGTTCCAGATGGTCCCACTCCCTTTGATAAAGTAGAGGGTAAACATGCATTATAGTCAGATAAATTTGAGGAAACCCTATTCGAGGATGAGGATAATTTCATGATCATGTGGAGGGAGAGGGCTTAGGAAAATATACCAATCATGTTATTGACCATGTCTAATCCTCGATATGACATTCGAGAGTCATTATAAGATGAATGCATACCTTACATTTGAATGAATCTATTGATGACTATCCACCATCTCAGGGAAAAACGTATCTCTTTGAAAAAAATGATTTTTGAGAAGGGATATTTGTGACCGGAGTGTCACCCATCGCTAATAGTCCCTCGACAAAGACTATTTATGATGAGATTCATTTCCTGTAGCAAATAGTTGTTATGAAAACATTTTTGATTGGAATAAACCCTCTTCACGAATACCCTCGCTTCTTTTTTATTATTTGGGATGAAGGTTACCTCCCGTCACTAATAAACTGTCAACAAGAATGTAATTACGATAGGATCCCTGACAAATACTTTCTGACAATATTTTTATTTGTGATAGAATTATCTCCCATTGTAACTAAACTATCGACAGAGGGTACTAGCGATGGGACTCATCACAAAAACACTTTTTTACTATAACTGTAATTAATAATGGTGGTTTTATTTGCGAAGGGACCAGTCCCAAATAATAATCGTTGTGACAAGATTCCCTTCGGAAATTATCTAACCTATATATAACCCCCCACCATGTTTTTTTTCATTCCATTATTATCAAAACTCTTATCTGATTCTCTCCTCTTATATTCTCATGCTAAATGTTTTAACAGTTTAAAATTTTTCAGAGGGGCAACTTTTAGGCTTTGCATCCGCTAAAATATTCAGTTTTAGGGTATTTATTTAATTTTTTTAGTTTTTTATTTTATTTATTTTATTTTATATTAGTAATAATTATTATTAGTTAGCAGTAATTTGACTTAATTATAATTAGTTAGTTTTATTTTGAATTATTAGTTTTAAGTAGTAGTAATTATTTTTAATTACAAGTATTTATTTTTTTAATTATTAATAATTATTTTCAATCAAAAATATTTAATAACAATTACTTATAATTAGCCGTACTTAGTAATAATTTGTAATAATTTGTAAGATTTAGTAAAAATTAAGTAATATGTAGTGGTAATTAGTGATAATTTGTGGTAATTAGTAACAAATTATTATGAACTAATTAAAATTAGAAATGATTAGTGGTAGTTACTAATAATTAGAGATAATTAAAGGTAATTAGAGCTAATTGGTAATAATTGTTGGTAATTATGACTAATTGGTAATAATTAGAGGTAATTAGTGGTAATTAGCTGTAATTGGTAATAATTAGTGGTAATTGGTAATAGTTTGTGGTAATTAGTAACAATTAGTAAAACATAGAAATAAATTTTTATAAACTAAAAAAATTAGTAAATTGGTATAATTTACAATAAATTGATATAAAATAGTATAAATTATTATAAATTATTATAAATTAATAGCATTTTTTATAAATTTAAAAAAAAATAAAAATTAAAAATTGTATAAATTAATAAAAATATTTTACATTAGTATAATTTATTATAAATTAATATTAAATAATATATATTATTTTAAATTACAAGAAAACTGAAAATGTAATAGGTCTTCAATTTTTAGGAGATAAGAAATGATAATTTTGGACATGGTTAGCAAAAATGGTTTCATCACCTCATGATATTTAAAATATAAGATCAATTTTTGCCAACCATGTCCAAATTTTTCATTAGGTCGGCAGAACTGGGGTATGCAGTATGTGATGCGTCGATGACAACAACAGGAGGAGGAGATGCATCGATGACCGGAGAAGCCACACAAGAAGACGATGGAGTACAAGTGATAGTTATTATAAATTAGAATTAGTTAGTGTTAATTAGTAGTAATGTTTTTAATTAAAAGTAAATATTTTCAATTTTCTAAAATTTGTTTTAATTATCAGTAAGTGGGTGTTATTAATAGCAATTACATATTATTTGATAAATAAATAGTATTAATTAATATAACCTATTAATAATGTATAGATATTAGGAATTGTTAGAGGTAATTAGGAATAATTAGTGGTAATTAGTAATAATTAATGGTAATTAGTAATAATTAGAATTAATTAGTAATAATTACCAGTAATTAGAAATAATTAGAGGTAATTAGTAAAAATTAGTGGTAATTAATAATAATTAGTAAAAATTAGTAATAAATTGTAAAATGATTATTAAATCGATATAATTTACTATAAATTAATATAAAACTATATAAATTAATATAAATTATTATAAATTAATAAAGTTTTTTTATAAATGTATATAAAATAATTAAACGTATAAAATTTGTATAAATTTATAAAATTATTTTCCATTAGTATAATTTATTATAAATTACTATGAAATAATATAAATTATTATAACTTACTAAAAAGATGAAAATGAAATATGTTGTTAATTTTTAAGTGATGAGTAACGAAAATTTTAGAAATTGTTGACATAAATTGGTTTCATTGCCTGAAAATTTTAAAATCATTGATTTACACCTTTTTAGTAATTTATAAAAAAAATTATTACATTAGATTAAAGTATTCTCAAGATTAGCAGTAATTTGTGGTGATTATTTCTAATTACCATTATTTTCCTCTAATTGTTTAGTATAATTTATAATAAATAATTCATTAAATTATAAATTAATAAAATTGAGTATATAATAAAATTTCTAATATTTAGGTGATGATAAATGACCAATTTGTGCCACGCATGTCCAAATTTGTCATTAGGTCTATCGAACCGGGGAAAACAAGATGGGGCGTGTCAATTACAGCAGCATTAGTATGAGGAGGAGATGTGTCGATGGCAGGAGCATCAACATGAGCAGACGATGGAGTACATGCGATAGTTTTTTTAAATTAGATATATTTTTTTTAATTTGCAGTAATATTTTAATTATAAAAAAAATAGTTTTAATTTTTAATAATTTCTTTTAATTATTAGTAAGTGGCTGTTAGTAAAAGTAATTACTTATAATTGATAAATAAATTATATTAATTAATACAACATAGGAATAATGTATAGATCTTGATAATAAGTAATAATAATATATAGAACATTTTAATTAATAATATAAATTAGGAAAAATGAATGTTAAACCACTATAAATAGTAAAAATTAAAAGTAATTAGACAAAATTAACCATAAATCACTCTAATTCCTAAAAATTAGTATTATTAGTAAAAGTTTACATCAATTAGTAAAAATTAATGGTAAATCATAAGAGTTTTTTTAAAATATCATTATTAGTTAATATTAATGGTGATTAGTAAAATTTAGTAAAAATAAGCGGTAATGACTAAAAATTAGTAAAAATGAGCATTGATAAGGAAAAATTAGTAAAAATTAATAGTAAACCAATATAATTAGTAAAAAAGTAGAATAATTAGTAAAAAATTATGGTATATCAATATAATTTGTAAAAAATAAATAATGTAACATTAATTATTAAAAACTAATGGTAAAACACTATAATTATTAAAGATTACAGGTAATTAGAAAAAAAATAGTGAAATTTTTTGATAATTTGTAAAAATAGTAAAAAACAACATTAAATCACTATAACTTGTAAAAAATAATGGTAATTTGTAAAAATTAGCGGTAAGTAATAGAATTTAGCAGAAATTAGTAAGAAAATTTGATCAGTCAATATATTTCTTAAAAATTTGCAGTAATTAGTAAATATTAGTGGTAAATTACTATAATTAATAAAACATAGCAGTAATTAGTAAACATTACTTGTAAATTATTAAAATAAAATGTTTAATAACTATAATCATTGAAAATTGTCAGTAATTAGTAAAAATTAATGTTAAATCACTATAATTATTAAAAATTAGTAATAATTAGTAAAAAAATATTAAAAATTAGCAGTAATTAGTAAAGATTAGTAAAAATGAACATTAAATCACTATAATTAGTAAAAGTTAATGGTAATTAGTAACAATTAGTGGTAATTATTAAAAATTAGTGGTAAATAAATAAAATTGAGAATATGTAAAAGTAAATTATAATTTTTTTAATTTAGGATTTTTTATATCATATTTTTATTATATTAAATAAACCATAAATAATTTATTTATTTTATATTTTTTATATAAGTATGGAATAAATAAGTCGACAATAATAAAAATCTGAAAATAGATAAAATTGACAATATTTATAAGTAAATTATAATTTTTTAATTATATACAATTTTTTGGATTTTATTTTTATTATATCAAATTAATCATACAAATTTTATTTATTTTATTTTTTTGGATAAATATGGAACATCGAAGTCAACAATGATATTTATCATATGATCACGATTGGATAAATCATCATAGGAATCAAAATAGTTCTGGTATAAATCATATATATATTGAGGGTGTTGAGGCCTTTTTATTATTTCAATTAATAAAACTATAATTTGTTTCAGAAGGGAAAATTATGTGTCCCGGTAAGAAATGTGATATTAGGAGGTTTGATACATTCCACAATTCTTGGCATCATCAATTGATTTTTTTTTCAAAAAGGTTATACCTTTTGGTATAGATATGGTGAATGCAGTTCTAAATAATATACTCATAATATGGTTCCAAATCCATCAAAATTTCCAAATTTAGTACATGATATGGTTGGTTTGTCTTTTAAAAAAACTAAAACTCAGGATGATATTGATTTAACTCAAAATTTGGATCCTTCTAAATTTTATGAGTTCTTGAAGTCTGCTGAGGATGATTTATAGCCTGGTTTCAAGATAATTTTTTTTGAAGCGGTTGTAAAATTTATGTCTATTAAATTAGATAATGGAATTTCAAATAATTATTTTGATCGTATGTTCTCTTTGGTTAAATCACTTTTACTTGAAGGGAATGTGTAGCCTATAATTTTTATATGATCAAGAAGTAGGTTCGTAATTTCGGTCTTAGTTATCAGATGATTCATGCATATTCAAATGATTTCATATTATATTATGCTAGAATTTATTTTTTAGTTATTTGTCTTATATCTGGACAATCAAGGTACAAAGAGGCTCAAAGAGGGAATTCTGGATTAATTCTTGTAAAACAGTTGAGTTATTTCCCACTTACACCCCGATTATAATGTTTATTTATGTATCCGAACACAATGTCATTTATGTCATGTAACAAAACCAATATTTCATCCAATAAGATCTTAATTCATCTCTTCGAAAAAGATTTATGGAATCATTTGGACCAATTACATCCATCTTTTGTTTAAGAATCCCAAAACATGCTATTGGATATATATACTGATAGTTTTTTCCCATTAGGTTCTTAAGGGTGCCAATATTCTTGTGTTCCATTTCTATAACTACATACAATTTACCTCCTTGGATGTTGACGAATGAGTCATATATCTTTTTGACCTTATTAATTATATTACATTCAAAAAATAACATCTATGTTTATTTTAATACATTGATTAATAAATTAAATTTATTGTAGAGAAATATTGTCAGTTTATATGATGTTATTACGAAACAAAATTTCCTAATGAAAAATGCATTGATATGGAAATTAGTGACTTTCCAACATATTGCATGTTATCTGGTTGGAGTACACCTAATCCAAAATCATTTTTATATTGTATGAGAGACAAAAACGTTTATATTCTCATCAATGGAAGAAAACCATGTTTTTTACTATCATCAAAGATATATTCATAAAGATCATCCTTTTAGAAGAAAATAATATCATTTCATAAAATTTATAATTGAATGATATGGACCTCTAACACTGATCTCATATATTGAGTTAAAATATATTGCCTTTTTATTATCTCCATTTATCTTTGGACCAACTATAATCCAACAAAAAATTAGTAGATTTAGGAAATAACACAATTGGATAAAACATAAAATTTTTTGGGATCTTCTATATTAGTCTATTTGTGGGTCTGCCACATGTTAGATTTCATGCATATTGGGAAGAAATGTTTTGTTAATATACATTATAAATTTTTAGACACACTTGGTAAGACCAAAGATAATTTAAAGGCATGATTATATCTTGCCAAGATTTTCTCACGAACAGAACTTGAACTATTTCAAAATTTCAAATCACAAAAGTTAATGAAGCCAAAAATAGTTTATACAATTTCTAAATAAAATCCTTTGTTATTTTTTCATTGGATTTAAAAATTGAGGCTTTTATATGGTTAGGTTTCTAATTTTTCTATATGTGTTAAAAATGGTTATATTAATATATTAAAATTTCATGAAATTCATTTAATAATGGAATGAATTCTACCAATTAGATATAGATGTTTGTTGAATTCCAATGATTTTGAACTAATAGAAATATCATATTTTTTTGATAAATTTTTGTGGTGATAATAGACTAATATACACTAAGTAGACTTAAATAATATGTTGTTTTAAATTTATATAAATTGGAAAAAAATCCCCCGCTATTCTTTGATTCAATAGAACATTTGATATTATATTTTCCACATAAATAAAAATATGGAGGGCTGGTAAAGTTCCTATGGATGTAACAATTTGAGGGATGCATGTACAAATTAAAGTAAAAGGTATGTAACAAAACATCAGTTGAAGGAACAATTATAGAAGATTATTTACAGGAGGAAATTTCTTTTTTTTTTCTCTCATTATTTTCAATCTAAATATCCTACAAAATATAACTGCATATTCCATTACAAGGGAAATGTTGAGAATGAAATGAGTAATCAATTATAAGATTTTAATCTGCCTAAACTTAGATTTATTGTATTTTATGAATGATGGATTTTAGATGATTAACATAACATGACACATACATATGTTATTCTCAACTATGAAGAAATGATACCATTTGTACTGGGAGTGCTTCTATCACATATTAGGTAATTATTTTATATAAATTAATTTTATTTTATCTATATATTATATGATAATCATATCATGAAATTATTTCCATAAATTACTGTAGCTTCTCTAGAAGAATGTTGAAAAAAATAATTTTTCTTATTGGTTCCAAAAATCTGCTAAATTAAATTATTTATGATTTAACATATAAAGTAAATTTATTACTTGTTATATTGATAATTATTTTTCAATATTTCATGTATCTCAACATGCTGATAACATTGATAATGGATTATGTGTATTGAGAAAACCACCATCCAAAATGGTTAAATCTTATAATACATATGTGGTGAATGATTTTTGATTTCATACACATGAATATGGGGTATAAAAAAATAATGAATAGTGGTGTTTTATTGACAGGATCTCATCATATAGAAAGTGAAGTTGACTTTTATGTAATTTTGGAAGAAATCATTGAAATTTTTTATCTGATAGATAATTATGTTACAATATTTAAATTTTATTGATTGGATTATATTTGAGGCTTGTATGTTCATACATGACATGAAATCATTGATATTAAATATAAAATCCTTCATTCATTAAATGAAACATTTTGGATCATTAGGAACATAAAATTTATTATGAAACTAATTGTGCTTCTTCAAGATAGTTAAGTGATTGGTGGAGCATAATAAAAATGAAATATTGTGAATATTAGTTTATCCAAATTGAATATGGTTCTACTGAAGTAAAATGAATTGAAAATTTTCAAGAAACAACTCCAAATAAATATTTTCCCAGAAGAGACAAGAATATCAGTTATAAAACACTATAGTTATGGTTCAATGGTGACGATGATGTTATTGATGTAACAAATGAATTTGAAATTGAAGGAGATGATGAAGTTGAAAATCCTTTGGAAATTCATGACACTGAGGAGGAATATAAATATATTGACACCATCATATTCAAAGATGAGGATGGAGATAAATATTGACACAATTAAATTTTATTTATAATCATATATAATATATATCTATATAATACTTGTTTTCAATTTTTTACTGACAACAGTCATTTTTTGTTTTAGATGGACAATGACTATTTATCTGATATGTTTCGTGAGTTGGATGAGGCTTCACTAACTATTGAAAAGCCTAATGCTACATCATATAACCCTCAGACTACTGGTAGTTTAGTGATGACTTGAAGGGGTCGTGATCTTAGGAGATTGATGATTCTTGACCCTATCCCTGAGCGATGTCCATGTATTGAGGTCGATCCACGCATGAGGTGGTATGTTTAGTTGTGTATTTTAGTTAGTCTTCATTAATTTTCATTACATTATTTATATACAATTGTTCTATTATTTTTTCTATTTTTCACATATTTTTATATATAGCTGTTGGACAGGGAAGTGTTGTATTGTAGAATTATTTTTATGAAGCCTGGGTGACATGGTATTAGATTACCATTGATGTTCGACATCACATGTTTGATCATTGTATGGTTAATATATAAATAATAGTTATTTTGAAAATTATTTAATTAGTAAATTGATATTATTAATTATTTATAGGGTTTATGGTATCCCATAGTTGATAGCATACATGCCCCTATCTATGATGCATGGGAGGTATGTATGTGCGAGCGTTACCCTCATTTTTCGCACAAAATAAGGAGGAAAACCATGCTGAAAGAAGGAGTCACATATTTTGATTAGTCATGTTACTCTCACCAACCATATGACATCTCAACTTAGGTTTGGGATGGATTATGCTGATATCGTATGGGAACTAGTTTTCAAAAGAGCGCATTATTAGGCCGAAATAACCAAGGGGGGTAGGTGGTGACGCATCGAGATAGTAGTCATACATTCAATAAACATCAATGAAATATACCAATTACTTTTTTTAAATAATTTATATAAAATTAAATGTTACCTATTTATTTTATACTCATATAGACAGTCAAAGATCCTAAGATTATAGAGTTTGATGTTTATAAGAGGATATACAATGATCCTTTTACTGGAGAGATTATAAGTGGTTTCTAAAGTCATATTGTGGTTAATATTTGTTTTTTTTTTTGAGTTTCAAAATTAACTGTAAAAAATATTTTAACTATTTTAATTGTATATTGAAATTAAAGTAGTCATATGAGGTTGCGACTTCTTGGATGCAGGATGAGAGTTATGTTACGACCAAGGATTATACCACCAATTTAGAAATATTTAATGATGCATCATGGATGTAGGTGACTTAG
Organism: Viscum album; assembly: GCA_963277665.1. Classification (NCBI taxonomy): domain Eukaryota; kingdom Viridiplantae; phylum Streptophyta; class Magnoliopsida; order Santalales; family Viscaceae; genus Viscum; species Viscum album. Next base: position 1,015,680,680 of record OY728153.1, on the reverse strand, counting down.
TACGCCTTTGATAAATTCCAAGTGGTCATTATCATTTATCGATTAATGCATGAGAGCTATTATGGTATCACTGTGATATAATTGTGCGACTCGAGGGGAGCTCATAGAGAGACATCATCATTTGTTACACAGTATGAGGAGCAGCTAAGTGCTGAGAGTGTGCTTATAGAGACCATGTGTAGGGAGTAGGAAGTGCTCCATCAATAATAGCAACAAAAACAGAGGGGTGAGATATGTCGATTGCAGGAGCAACAACAGGAGCAGAATATGGAGTGCATAAGAAATCCGACTCAGGGTTTAGGAATGAAATTACCTCCACCTCATCCTCCAGATGACTCTCCCCATTAATATTTTTTGTATTTTTTATAAACATTTAAATGCACATATTTTTTGTAATATTTTTATTAATTCTTATATTTATAGTTCCATATTGTGTGTTTTTTATATTTTTGAAAATATTTCTAGTTATTATTGTTTTTTATTTTTTTATATTATATAAATATATTTTATTAATTATTTAATACAACAATATTTCCCCATCACAAAATACTTTTTTATACACTGGATATTATTATTTGCGACGGGATACCTACCCAAGGGAAAACAATATTTGTTACACCATTTTCCACAAAGGTTCATTTTTGATGGGTCCTATAAGAAATACTTCAATTTCCAACCCTGAATACACTATAGGGAGTACAATAATCACATCAAGTTGATGAGAGTGATATTTCTTCAAGTTGATTTTGTTTCCTTCTTAGTGTCCCAATAAACTAAGGTAGAAAAGTGTTGAAATATCTCGCAATAGGCCTACCTCAATTATATGAAGGTTCTCCACAAAATGATCATGCATTCTTCACCCAACATGCACATCTAAGGATGGGGTGAATATAAAGCATTACACTTTAATCTGCTCCATAACCAAAAAATTCTATCAATAAAGTAAATATGCAATTTCATAACCTATTATCAAGTCACAAGCCTATGCTCTTCATAGTATAGTTTGTCTTCCCGGAATAATCCCTCCATCCCTAAAGCCTAAAAGAGGCATACCTTGTAGGAATGAGCTATTGACTTACTCCTTCATCAAGCTTCTAAAAAGGTAAATAAGCATCTTGTATAAGGTGGAAAAATCATACAACCACAAATCTATCCTTAGTGATGAGAATCTTTCATTAGAAACATGAACTATATCAATCTCAATTTTGAGTGAAATCACTAAAATATAAAAGTTACATAGTTACAACATATTTAGCAGTAATATGGGAGTAACCTCAACCCATAGTTATAGGGGAATTTTTAGCACCACCACCCCACCTTGGGTCATAAATTTTAAAGTGGTTCAAGTATGTGATGGTGGTGAAACCAGTTCAATCCCAACCCCTAGTTTTGGGGCATTATTACCCCCTCATCCTACAAGGAAGTTTGTATACTCTAGATTGGGATTCATTTCACTAGATGCGCCCTCAAAATTGTTCCCTCTTCATGATCCATATACTTCACTTGGTGGGTGTTTAGTAAAATCCATTTGAGTCTCTCTCTAAATCACTATACATTTAAGAGGGAATATGAAACCTCACAAAGGTCATAAGCCACAACACTCCACTAATAAGGAAAATACTGAAGAAGATTTTGATCTATCATTAGATGGGTATTCGGAGGGAGGAAAATCCATTTTCATCTATTATAAGGATTTTAATCATAATGCACACTTTGAGTTAGAAAATATTGTTGTATTAAACATAACATATTATCCAGAACATGATCTCATCCCAAAATAATGCAATGATGATATATCCATTTGAAACATGGTCTACACCAAACTTTATGAATAAGCTGTGCATACCCAACATCAGAGAAAGAATCATGATATGGGAGATCCTACAAATATTTATCTACTACCATCTTGGTGATCATTAACCAAAGAAAAGAAAAATATGTGTCTATCCACAACCCAACCATCTCTTATGGAAACTGAGCCTCTCTCTATAGAGGATAGGCTAACTTAGTACATTAGTGAGTTGGAGAAGATAAAGAGACATAATGATGAATTAATCAGAGTCAATATTCTTGATTAGTATAACTCCCAAGTGGAAGATAATGTATCTATTGTAGTATATATCCAATAGGAAGGACATGCTCAGAAAATAAGATTGTATTCTATTCATCTAACCTACTCCAAATCTGGACCACTAGTTTATCTAAATCTAGTGGCTAAATAGTATCAATAATTTCCTCTACTATCTCAATAATTACCACTATATCAATTGAGTTATGTTATCCTAACTTAAAATAGATATTACAACCAAGAAAGTGTGAGCTAACCATAGAAGTATTTTACCACTACCTCTACTAGGGAACCTACCCATCTAACAATACCCTAGATCTCCTTGAATCTAATCAGTATTTTGATACTCATATGGAAGAAATAGAAGGAGAACATGCACTAGTTTAGGGAAATATTTTTTTATGAAATCATGTTAAGAAAGTCAAAATGCTCAGATTTAGCTAGTGTAACAATGTTTCTTGAGAAAAAAAAAGTAAGAATTTTAGTAAGTTAGAAAGTACCAACTTTATAAATCTCTAAATCAGATGATGTCGAAACTATTCTTCAACATTACAAAACATCATGATCATACATAAGCAATAGTATAATTTAAATCCATGGGAAGATACTTGAGTAGGTGAAGAAAGTTGTTGAAAAATAGAATATTTCAAGTTTATAATCAAACAAAAGATTCCAAATAGACAATAACAGGTGCAGAATAGTATAAAAAGTTTTCTAAAAGAGGAATAATGAAGTTCAATGTTTTGAAGTTTTGAAGATATGGTTATGAAATTCCATTTAATGATTTTTTCATAAGGATGTCTATGAGACAAGATTTGTTTATAAATTTTAAAATAATAAAAATATAAAAAACATCATTAATCTTTTTTATTTCAAGTGGTTCAAGAGAACTATGAAGATGAACAGAGTTTCAAACATAGTTGCGGATAGAGAAGTTCTAGAAAATCAATTTTTGGACAGAAATTCTGGCAGAGATTTGTAAAGATTTAATTTGAGTAAAGTTGATAATTATGAAGTTATAGGGAATTCAATAAGATTTGAGAAGTATCCAGAATAGTTAAAAAGGTTTGATAAGTGATAAAATAAAGTTTAAATATCAGATAAATTTGTATTTATAAATTTGTGGGAGTCGGAAAACATTTTATATTTCCTGTATTTTTTATTTCTAGAGTACCTATAAATAGGAATGAAAACATACATTGTACTAGTCACTATCTATGCATAAAATAAGTCAAATTACTATAGAATTTGGGTCAGAGTGAGTTTCCAACTGAATTTGTGTTTCGTGTTAAAGTTTTCTAGAGATAATATTTTTTATAAGATCATACAATAAAAGGTTAAAAATACTGGAAATAGTAGAAATAGACAGTAAAGATCAAATAGAGTTTTGAGAAAACGATTTTGAGGCATTGAGTTTTTCTAAATCAAATAGAAAAAAAGTCTCTTTCAAGTGAAATTTAAGAAAAGGTGAAATAGAAAAGAGAATATTAGATGGAGTATTTTTGGATGTAGAAGAGCAGATAGAGGCATATCATACAGTGATTCTATAAAGGATTTTGTGATGTATTTCAAAGTTACATTCTCTATTATAGATCAAATTTTTTAAGAAAAATTTATAAACTAATAAGAGTTAGTGAAATCGTTCCTACCATGAGATAAAATGTGTGTAATGGTATTTTACATAAAATATTTATTCACTTCTTCATTATAGTGAATTTCTATAGACCCAAGGGAGTTGATATGGTAATGATGTAGGTTCTCACATAGAGACCAAACCATGTAAATCTTATGTGCCTTGTTTACATTCCTACATCTTCATGCATTTGAGTTTAATAAATGTTGATATGGAAAAAAATGTAAACATTTGTTTGGGTTATGTTTCTTAAAGGTAAAATTTATAAAAAAAAAATAGTATCACTAATTCACTCCCCATATCAATAATTCAAAAATATTTAGGAACACCATGTGGTATCTGATATGGTTCCACTATTTAATCATTTTCATTGATAATATAAATTTCATCAATAGTAGTGGAATTAATACATTTTCTGAAAAAAATTATCTTTGATAGAAAAATAGAATGATACCTCATCTTCTATATCTTGGATTGGATATTATAGATACAATGACTATTGGGTTTTCACAAATTGGGAAAGATACTCCCAATAATTTTTCTAATAAGAGAAACATTGAATTTTATGGAATGTTTGGAAAAATTATCCTTTATCTCTATCATAAAATGTTTACATGAAGATGATGGGTCTCGAAATAGAAAATATAATGTGGGACAATATCTAAATTATTTTGGATGTAAAAACAACAATAAAGAAAGGAAAGCTTAAAATTTAGAATATCATGTTTTAAGACATAGGAATTAGGGATGAAGAAACTATTGATGATTAATTCACTAGATTGAATGACATTTTATACAAAATCATAGGTTTCACAGATGTTTTGGAATATTCTACAATTGTTAAGAAACTAGTGAGAGTCTTTCCAGATAGGTTAGATTATAAAATCTCTTCTTTATAAAATGAAAAAGATTTATCACTTAATGAATTGCACAAATTTATTGCTTACTATGAAATGATAAAATCTATAGCATTCAAAAAGAAGATCAATTATGAAATGGATTTTGATGTTATGAGAAAGATTAAAATTCAAGATGCTAAATATATTGATCTTTGTGATTTTAAAGATAAGGAGAATGATAAGTTAAATGAAAAAAACCATGACTCTTATCTCTAAGAATTATCTAAGAGGAAGAGGAAATTATGGAGGAAAACAAGCTCTCAAATGATTTGAGTGTGGTGTAATTGGGAATTTTTCTATGAATTTTACAAAAAATAAATTTTCTATAATTGAAGACCATTCTAAAAAAATAACCTAGTGGAATAATTTTGATAATACTTCCAAGAAATAAAATAAGTACACCGATGGAAAGAAGAAGGTCACTAGAAACATAATAATTATGTTGAGAAAGAAAACTAAATTTTAATCCACTGATAACAATTCTTTATAAGGTAAAAGTTCAGTAAAGTTCAAAACAATCATTGAAAACGATGAAAAAACAGATGATTAATCAAATATTGAATAAGAACTAGGAGCTGAAGAATATAATAGAAAATATCTCCTTAGATCATAACATGTTTCATGTATTGATAAAAATAAGAATCTCAAGAAAGACATTAAAAAGTGAAGATATTTTAAGATAGAAATTTTTATGTAAAGGAAGATATTCATAAAAGGTAAGACTCATACCTTAAAGAGATTAAAACCCACAAATAGAAAATTCTAGAACATGACAAAATGGTAGAATATATTTATAATGAAGTTTCTACCAAGAATCTAAGATTTTTAAAACTCAATCCAAACCTATTAATGTTGAAATTACCTTAGTAAAGATGAATGTACATTTCAAAAAATCATTAAAAGTAAAATATGAGTCTTATAAAGTTATTGAGAAATATTATACCAAGAATAAGGTGAAATATTAACCAACTAAATGTGATAGTTCACATGATTTTTTTAACAATGTATCTTTTAAAATGTGATAGGAAATTATATTCAAATAATGGATGTGAGAAAACAATCACATTAACAAAAATTAGAAATTTTCATTATAATAAATTTTCTAAATACTAGGAAAAAACAAAATCATAAATTTACTACAAACCATAGAATATTTTCTATAGAGAAATATCATACTTCTATAAAATACAAAGATTCGTTGGCATTTTCTGGGGTTTTTGAATTCATGGTCACAAAACTTATAATTTTTCACTCTAAACATCTCTACCTGGAAAAAGGATTGAAATAAGAGGTGAAAGAATGGAATAAAAGTAAGTAACCTTCCTAATCCGTAGGAAGTTGGTAATTAATAATATCAAGATGATAACAACTTTCTGATGAAAAATTATTTTCATTTCCTGGAGGAAATATGTGAAAGATGTGACCAACTAGGTATATTTTCTAAAGAATTTATTACAACCCTTTTGAGACAATGTTCTTATGCTAGAAAATAAAATGGATTTATAAAGAATAAATTTGAGTAAAGAGAATTTCTTATTGAGACAGTCTTAAAAGAAACTAAAAGAAACCAACCATATATTCTTAATAGTGATTGTTCTTCACACATTGTGAGAGATTTCAAATTATTAAAAGATTTTTAAAAATATATATCGTGGATCAGTTACCTTTAGGAATGATAGTTCCTTAAAAATTAGATGAATTAGAGTGGTTGATATTGAAGTAAAATAGTTTAAATCTAAGGAAGTTCTATATGTATATTGGATAAAACACAACATACTTAGTGTTAGTCATATTTTTGATTATGGGATAGAAGTGATTTTTAGAAAATATTCTTGTATAATAAAAAGTGTAAAATATGGAAAATTTGTAACTAAATGAGAAAGAACCAATGGAAATATTTTTTAGATAGGAGAACCTTGTGACATATTATTATCTAATTTATAAAGAAAAAAATAAATTATTTCACCATAGAATTTGGAATATTGGGAATAAAATCATGAAAAAACATTATAAATATGACCTTGTATGAAATTTTTAAGCATTTAAAATAAGTGAAGATGATGTTTTTATAACTTATCAAAAAGGGGAAATGACTAATGAAAGTCACATGAAAGTTAAGATTTAGTCTAACAGACCAATTAAACTTATTCATTTAGATATTTGTAGAATGATGAGTCATTAATAAATATATATATATGCTTTATCACTTTTATTTTTGACTTCACTCAGATGACAAACATTATATTCATGAAACAAAAATCAAAAGATGTATAAATATTCTAATTTTTAAGAAGAGAAATTAAGAATGAAATGGGGGATTGTATTAAGATGTTGAGAGCTGATAATGTAAAAGATTTCACATGATATTACTTTTAATATTATCTAAGTAATCATTTAATTGAATATAAATATAGTTCTCCATACACCCCACAACAAAAAGAAGCAGTTAAGAGGAAAAATAGAATCTTGGTGTAATTGGGAAGAATCATTTTAGTATAATACAAACATTAAAAGTTATACTAGAGAAAAGACATGATTTAGTTATAAATGTAAAAAACAAATGATTTATAAGGATGGAATCCATCAAGAATTTCTACAAAATGTCGTATAATAAAAAAACCATTATTAAAATACTTCATGGTTTTTATTTACTAAAAAATCCACATCTTGGATAATTTTATGAGGAATATAAAGAAATAATTTTATTGAGATTCTCATCCAATATAAGATGTTATAAATTTTAGAATGAACATTTAAAAAATTTGATGGATCTCTATGATGTGAAAGTTATTGAAAATCCAACTCCCTTAACAAAGGTTGATGAAAATTTCAAGGAAAATAAAAAAGAATATTTCCAAGGAAAATTTTAATAAAAAATATTCAAAGCAAGCTTGTGAGGATTTAGAAGAATAAAGTAGTGTCAAAGGTTAATCATAGAAGAAAACTTAGAAATTTCATACATAACAAAAAAAGGATGAAAATGAAAACATTCTTGGTAATCATAAAGATATGGTTCCTACTAGAAGAATATTGAGATTGGAAAATCAAAAATCTCTCACTTTATAGATATAACCTGAATAATTTTTAGAAGCATTTGAATACAAAGAGTGGGTTAATGAGATTAATGAATAATTTGATCATATTGAAATAAATAACACTTTGTAATATGTTCCAAATCTAGTAGATAAATATTTTATTGTAAAAAGTGTTTGTATAGAAACAAATTGAATAAATATGTGGAAGATTCAGGAAACAAAGTTAAACTTATTTGTTAAGGTTATTCATAGGTGGAAGGTGTGTATTTTGAAAAAAAATACCCCATTTCAAGATTATAATCTATTATAATTTTTCTAGTTGTTGCTACACATCAAAGATACAAATTTTATTAGATAGATGTAAAGTATTATTTTCATTAATGGTGATATTGAAGAAGAAGTTTACATGGAGAAACATTGTAGGTTTCTACTTTATAAATATGGAATAATGGATTGTAAATTGAATAAATCTTTGTATTGGTTAAAAAAATATTGATGTTCTTATTATTCCAAAAATGATAATTTTTTTAGAATGTTGAATTTTTTAATGGAAAATTTGATAGAAACTTGTATGTGAAATAAATTAACTCTAGCACCCTAATTTTAATTCTGTACGTAGATGATATAATTTTTTCTAGATATGAATAGAATGTTTGTAAATAATTTTATAATGAAATTAATATGACTTTTGAGATTTTAATGTTAGGATAATTAATGTTCTTCATTGTTTTACATGTTTTTTAAAAATAAAAATAAATTACTCTATCTCAAGAAAAGAATGACAATGAGTTGTTAAAAATGTTTTTCATGGTAGATTCTGAAGTAGATTCTATCCTGGTCTTAGTGAGCACAAAGTTGATTAATTTTGAAACTAAAAATAGTGTATATCAGAAATATTTTTTTGAATTTGATAAAATGTTTGCTTTATTTTATATCCTCATGACCTGATATTGTTTTTTTCTGACTTTCTGTGCTAGTTATGAATTTGATTCAAAAGAGTCCCACATATTGGTAGTAAATAGAATATTGAGATATGTTATAGGAAAAACTTCACTTGTAATATTATATAAAAGAAGTTATGATATAAAATTTTATGTTTAAACTGATGTTTATTGTGTTAGATATTATAATGAAATAAAATTAACTTCAATAGGAATATTTTTCTTGGTAGAATTTTTTGTGAGTTGGAACAGTAATAAATAATGTTCTGTAACATTGATCATAGAAAAACTAGAATATCATGTAGCTACACAAGCTGGTAATCCAATGTTATAGATGAAATTTCAGTTGAAATATTTAAAAGTTTAAGTTCAAAAAAAAATTGGGGATTCATTTTGATAATTAGAGTGCCATTTATCTTTCACAAAATATTACACAACACTCAAGATCAAGGCAAGTTGATAAACTGTTTTACTTCATGAAATAGAAAATTATTTTTGGAGATGTGCTATTGTAATAAATTTATATGAAATATCATACTTCTATTGTTTTCAAAAAATAAATTCCAAAAGGAAGGTTTGTAGATTTGAGCTGGGAACTTCACATTCAATCACTGCTCATTTCTTCAAAAAACCATGAATAAAAACATCCTCTTCCATGCATTAAATTATGTTGACAAAGGGGAGAAGAAAGTAAAAAATAATAATAACTTTTTACATTTCTTTCTATAATGAATATGAAGTTATGGTTATCATAAAATGGGGGATTAATAAAGAGAGAGTGAAAATTATGAGTTGGGGACTTGTAACAAAATTGGGGAAGATAAAAGTGAGGGAGGGGGTTATCGTTACATGGAAAAAAAATTTCTTATCACCAAGGGATGAAATTCATTCAAAAAAATTACTTTATATAGTAGTGTGGTTTTAGGAAGCACACTTTTGATAAAGTTTGTGTGTTGATAAAAGATGAAAAATGTTGAGAGTTAAAAGTTTTTATCAGATCTTGTTACTAAATATAAGGGGATAGATTGAATATCCTTTGTTCCATTTTTAGAAAATTTCCATTTTGTTGAAAATAAACTTTTTTTAAAGTGTTTTTTTATAAAAGAAGAAAAAATGAGTATTTAGAAATCATGTTAAGAAAGTTAGAATGTCTGAATCCAAATAGTGTGGAAAAGGTACTAGAGAAAAGAAGTAAGAAAATCAGTAAATCAGAAATTTGTATTTTTATATCTCTCTAAATCATATGATTCTAAATATATTCTTCAATGTTTCTAAAAATCATCAAATTATATCATGATTCAAGATTTCGAATAAAAGAGATTTGTGGATTTCTAGACAAAGAGGTTCTAGTCATAGTTCGCCAGACAGAGAAGTACCAAATTGAAAAATATAAAAAGTTTATGGGTTGGAATTGATAGTTCTGAACAAAATACATTCAAATAGATAAATTGTAAGAAAGATATAAGTTTGATGTTACTGAAGTTAAATAAAGTAAGACCTTGTTTTTTATTAGACAAAATTTACAGACAAAAGGTTCAGATGAAGTTTTTATTAGAAAGTTTTAGTTTTTAAAAATAACCGAGTTTTTGAAAAATGTGAGAAGATGAAGATACTAGTTTTTAGCCAATCCAATAAGGAAAATGTTTCTATAAAACTCTCTAACATTGTAATTTTTCTAATCAAGTAGACCTAATCTAATCGATGTAGCGGACTGACCAATCCAGATGATATGGAGTTAATGTTTGTGAAAAGTGAAAAGATTTGTTTTTATGAGATTTTTACTGTAGAAAAGTGTGATAAAAATTCAATAATATCTTCCCTTAAAATCTAATATCATTGAAAAAACCAAGAGAGAGAACATCATAATACTAGAAACAAGTTTTTCAAAAAAAATATCTTGATGATGTTTGAAGATGTGGGAAGAGACATTCGCTAATGAATAATGTTGTTGAAAAAGAGAATATTTCAATTTTATTATCAAACATAGGATTCTTGACAAACTAGAATGAATGGAAAATAGTGGAAAAAGTTTTGACAGCGGAATAATGAAGTTAAAAATTGTGATGTTTTGAATCTCTGGATAGGAAATTTCATTGAGTGAATGCTTTTTAAGGATTTCCATCAGAAAAAATTAATTTCTAATGTTTTAATTGAGAAACATATATTAGAATGAATCAATGTTTTGTATTACATCGTTTTCAAGAGAAAAAAATAGATAAAGTGAGTTCCAGATGGAGAAGTCCTATAAAATCAATTTTTGGACATAACTTTTGGAAGGACTTTTTAATGTTCTAATTTTAGTAAAGTTGAGATTCATGATGTTTTTCAAAATTCAATAACATTCATAAAGAATCTTGAATATTTGGTAAGTCTTGAGTAGTGATCAAATTAAATTAAAATTTTTAATAAATTCAAATTAATAAATTTGGGTGATCAGCAAAACATTTTAGGTTTCCTACCATTTTTATTTTAGGAGCACCAATAAACAGGAGTGAAAACGTATATTATATCAGTAACTATTCATGTGTGAAAGATGTCAAATTTTTTAATACTTTTTTTCCCCGTGATTTTTCAATTGATGTTGAGTTTAATGTTGAATTTTTTCTAATATAATATCTAGTCAGAATATTGGATAGAAAAAAGTTCAGAAGACTAGACATAGGAGAAATAGATAGTGAATATCATATAGAGTTTTGAGAAAACTTTTATGAGGCATTGAGTTTTAATAAATTAGATATAATAGAATCTTGTTTTAGACTTATTTTTAGAAAAGGTGTAACATACAATATATTATCTTATAGAGTATTTCCAAATGAAAATGATCATATGGAGGTAGATTAGATAATGATTCTGGACAAAAATTTATAGAATAGAAAATTTCATAGCTAAATTTTCTATTATGGTTCATATTTTTTAAGAAACATTTGTAGAAAAATAAGAGCTAGTATAATAATTTCTGTTGGGATTTAGTAGGTTTCAAATTGGATTTGAAATAAAATATTTATTCACTTCTTCATTATAGTGAAATTCCATAGACCCGCGACAGTGGCTATGGAAAGGATGCAGGTTCTCACACTAAGACCAAACCATGTAAGTATTATGTTCCTTGTTTAATTTCCTAAATTTTTAGGAATTTGAATTTAATAAAAGATTATAAGGATGAAACCACAATAGGTTATAGGGGATAAGTTTCTTAAAATTTAAATTTGTAAAAAGACAATCATTTATTCAACCCTTCCTCTCAGTGATTAAATGGTCATTAGAAAATTAACCTCTACTAGGGTGTTTTCCCTATCAATAGTACCCCATATCTCCTCAACCTAATAAATCCCTTACTACTTGGATGGAATACCTAGATGGGAAATGTACATTGGTTCATCTGAAGAGAAATACATACCCTAAGTGGGTGGATGCAACTCCCCCTCCATCCAACTTCAGGTTTTTCATGACCTACCCCACTAAGTCCTTTATAGATGGTGCTAAGTTGAGTGTGACTACTCGAACCCACAACAAATAGGCAAGGTTCTAGTGACTATAATTGAGTAGGAATAACCCATACGTGGGTGGTTTTAGACTAAAGCTATTGTACACACGCAAAAATATTCAAACCCATATGATGATGGGAAATTTAAAGAAACTAATACCATAAGTGCATGAACAACATCTATCCCACATCATAGTACAAAAAAATACTAAATGAAATAAAGGGGCTAAATACATTCCCAAACAATAACTGCAGAGATACCAAACTGCTCAGAATGAGGGGACCACTATCAACTACAACCACCAAGAAAACACCTCAGTCTGTCTAGCCCAATTTTTCTCTTCCTTCTCCCTATCCTCCTAAGACACCATTAAAAGGTTCATTGTCTACATAAGACATGACATGTGTGGGTAGAGACCATGCATGGGTGATTATAAAAATGTCGTATATGATCCCCGAAAATCAATAAGTATAAATCATCAAGATTATTCAACTAATAATATCAATACAATAATTAACCCAAATATACTCATAAAAGACAACCAATCTCAAATGCTCTCAACCAAAACCCTAGCCACAAGATACTGCTCAAGGCTTTGTGTTAATTCTCATTCTGGGAGTACTCACTCTATAATCCATTCTATTAATGGTGCCACTCATCTAAGAGGTTGTGATCTTTAGGCCCTATATAATAAGTACTCATTGTATCTAAAAATATCTCATAATACAGGTAATGGATCACACCCAAGGCTACTGGGGAATATCACATACCCTACTATATTTTCCTTCTAGATAGGGTATCAACACCCTATGGTTGGTGGTCATGCTGATACCAAGAACCCCACTAATGAATGATAGAGTAACCCACTCTAGTGCCATAGGGAATCCACCAAACTCTATCCAAAAAAATACCCATAAAGGTGATCAAAATCTTATGATAAGTAATTAATGTGACACTATACCCTCAATGTTGAAGACTAAGGTATCATACTCAAGTAAATCTTGTTTATACTAAAGAGGAAAAGGTATCTAGTTATTCTTTGACGAATTATATGACATATACTTAGGGTACACAGTGTGTACCATGAACTCCACACTTACCCATATATATTCCCATGCTCTTATTCCCATGCATCTGTACTCTATACATGCCCATGTATCTGGTCATATCCTTATACATAGTTGTTCCCAAGTACCAGGTCGTGCCTAAGTACTCTACTTATGCCCATGTGTTTGGTCATGTACTTTCCCATGTACTCCTAGAGTACATGCTGATCTTCTATCCACAGGTCACATGAAAAGCGATGAGTATTTCCCAGTGTGAGATATTTAATTTCTATAGAAACCCTAGCACTTCGGTCAGGGGTTTTGATATGACATATGGATTACACACAATGTATTGTAGGATTTGAAAAAAAACAAGTTATTCCATCTTCATGTATGACCACACCAGTATAACCTTCTTATTAACCATGAATCTCACCAGATATTGGGGATCTATGAAGGCCACCCCTCACTGTCACTACTTATTGGAATTTGGGATTTGATTCACTCAGAAATTAGTCCATCAGGATAAACCACCACAACACCAATCTTACATCATGCATCTATCAGGAAATTGGAATCCATTAGTCTGATATCAATATACCTCTAGTCATCCTCTTTCATGACACCTCGATCAAACCCTCGATCGTGAACCACACCCATGGTATTTATTTGTTGCACCAAATAATGGTTGTTCAATGAATAAATGCTCGATATTAATTGAACTATGATCCAAAGAAATTTCTCATGATCAATGTGTAAAAAAATAGAGGAGAAAACCATAAACCAGGAACATGGTGAAAACCCACAACATTTGTTCATTTTAGACATGATCCATTGTTTTATAATAGATTAAAGAAAAGTAACAATCAATGATGAATAAATAAATCAATCATCGATGCATGAATCCATTATTTTCTATGGAATTTAATTATATTTGAAACAAGGTAAATATACCAAATAAACCCACATAAATCCAATGTCCTACCTAGAGTTTGGATCAATATCTAATGAAGAAGGATTTTATATTTACATCACAGGTGAGGTCCGTGAACCTTGTTGGCATAGATGATTTGTGTGGTATCGATATAATCTTGTAATATGATGTCGCTCACTAATGTCTCTAGAACGAAAACTCTCTTAGTCTCTATGATTATATAACCAACCCTAAGACTTAAATATAAGTGGGTATTTATATAGGGGGGATTTAGGTTAGTGAATCAACAAAATAAAATAAATAAAATAATTTATTTATTTATTTTTAGAACCTATGACAAATTTTTCACAAATTTCCAACATTGATAAAGGTTATATTGCACCAAGGGTATGATTCGCATTTTGATTTCAATAATGGCCTTGGATTTATGATCTAAGACTCAATTTAGATGTTATTCCACATTTTCATGAAAAAATTTCATGCGTGATATTAATATATTAAATATTTTTAAAATATAAATTTTAGGCTCATTGGGCCTTGGAACCTCTTGTCATCTTAGCTCCTCACTCTAAAAATATTACAATATGCATTTAAAATATTTTTATGAAAAAAAATTGATATTAAATTCTCCCCACATTATGTATTTTCAACATGAAATATGAAAAAGACTACTAAAAAATGTGGGTACTGAGCTCGCTTTCAGCTCTCCTACACATAGGTGCTCTCCTGAAGATTCTCAAGCTGCCACTGGACATGAACTAAAGGAATATCCTACCTACGAAGGATTATCTCCTACCGATCCTCAATCTCTATCGTGTAATTTTTAAAGGTACCTCTACAATAAATGTCCATCTCGCCCCAGTTGATAATATGTGATGGGTCGTGCATGTATCACCATAGTCGTGAAATGTGGAAGATGTTGTGCACCCAGTCTAACTATGGTGATAATGCCAATGGTATTCCACCTCACCAATCTTACATTGTATCTAGAAATTTCCAATGAACATTAGATATAACTTGAATCACTGACCAAATATCTAAAATCCACATCAAGGTGAGAAATTCATGAACACATTATCTCCCTCATCAAACTCAAAAGGCCACTACCATCGGTTCAAATAGGGATTATAATGGATCTGTGTAGTCCTCATCTACTCCTAGATGATATGGACATTCTTTTTCAAAAACCACACTATGTCTGGGCCCTTGAGTGTTGAATCGCCTAGATTATTCCAAAAAAGTGGTGACCTATAAGTCCATCCCTGAAAGGAATTGAATGATTCCATACCAATGATAGAATGGTAGTTATTATTGTATGAAAACAACACCATGGGTAGGTGATCCTTCCAACTATGGTCAATGTCCAGAATGCATGTTCACATCATGTCCTTTAGAATCTGAAAGGTATGCTCATTATGGATATTAGTCTATGGGTGAAATACCCTGCTTAAATGCAACTGATTCCCAAAGGCTTACATCAATCCTCTCAATATTCATCGGGGGAAGTGAGCATCATGGTTGAAAATGACCATTGAGGTAACTTCGTAGAGTCCAACTATCTCCTACATGTAATGACATCCCAATATATCTACTGAACTCTATTGATAGCTTGGAATTGGGCTAACATGGTGAGTTGATCTATGATCACCCAGATACCATCATTTCCTCTGGATGTGCATGGAAAAATCATTATTAAGTCCATAAATATCCCATCCTAATTCTACTCTAGCACCTAAAGGTGTTGAGATAAACCTACTAGAACCTGGTTCTTAGCCTTCACCTACTAACAAGCAAGGCACTGAGAGACAAACTATGTCACACACTTATTCATTACCGATCACCAAAACTAATTTCAATGGTAGTAGTACATCTTTTCCCTGTCTGGATGTACCGCCAAAGGGTATGTATGAAACTCCCTCATCACCTCCTCTTAAAACATCACTAGTACTATAGTCCATCCTATGAAAAGGTTAATGTACTCCCCACCCACAAAAAATAAATCAATAGCACATCTAATGGGTACTTGAGTACATAAGTTCACATAGTCGAAGTCTACATGTTGAGATTCCCTTAACACGCTGTAAAATTGGTGGGGTAACAGGCATCGACTATAGATATGGATCACCATACTTATCCACTATGGAAAATTTCAATGAGGTTAACTGCTCTAATTCCTTGACCAACAACTGAGAGTATGATATTCTACTAATCGAATCTACCACCATATTCTCCTACCCAAGAGTATAGACTATCTCCGAGTTATAGTCCTGGATGGAATCTTGTCATATCCTCTCTCTGAAATTAAGGTCCTTATATGAGAAGATATACGTAAGACTCTTGTGATTAGAGTTTCTAATAATTTAATCACCGGTAAGGTAGTGTTTCCACATCTTCAGTGTAAATACTACCACTACTAACTCAAGATTGTGGGCCACATTGTTCTGATCGTGTGGTCTCAACTACCAAGACCTAGAGGAAATAAAATCCTTCCTTTACATATATTATAACCAATTTTTTTCTATAATTCATCAAATAACACTAAAAAATTGACACCCACCTCTGGTAATCTCAATATTGGTGTGCTCTTAAACCTCTACCACAACACATGAAATGCCTACTTACACCTTTCCATCCAAACGAATGCTTACTCCTTCTAGGTCAAATCTGTCAAAGGTTTTGTAATCCTAGAGAAATCAAGACCAAATTCTCTTTAGTATCCTGCTAGACTAAGGAATCTCTACACCTTCATCATGCTCTTGGGTGCTCCAAAGCTGACAGTACCTTAACCTTGGTCAGGTCCATTATTGTACTGTCAGCCGGGATGACGTGTCCCATAAATTAGACCTCCTAAATCTAGAACCAAAACATTGAGAGATTCCCATAAAACTATATCTGAGTGTGTATAGAATCATCCTTAAGTGTCTCACATGATCCTCATCATATTTTGAGAATGTTAGGATTTCATCAATGAAGACCACCATAAACCGATCTAAGAAATGATGAAATATCTGGTTCATGAGTCCCATGAACTCTTATGGGGTGTTTGTCACATTGAAAGGAATCACCAAACACTAATAATGATTTTAGAGACATATGAATGTAATATGCCATATTTACCCATCTCGTACTTGAAACTGGTGATAGACTGGTCTGAGGTCAATCTTCAAGAACCATCACACCTCTCTCAACTGATAAAACCGATCTTCAATCCTTGATAGTGGATATTATTTTTCATGATTTCCTAATTCAGGAACCAATAATCTACACATGGCCTCAATCTCCATATTCATTCATACTGGACAACATTGAGGCTATCCAGGGGGAAACATGGGGTCTCATGAATCCCTTCATTTTCAATCCTTCCAACTACACCCTTAACTCTTGGATCTCTATGAGAAAAATCTAATATGATGTTGTATATATTAGGTCTATCTTAAGGATTATGTCAATACAGAATTCAATCTCTCGATGGGGAGTTTTATCCCAGTACATCCACAGGAAAGACATCCTCATACTCCGGCACCACCATAGGAAACTGGTAGCCCATAGAATCCACTACTCCAAGAGTCATACTATACAACTAGTGATTAATCAGTTTCAATCTCTTGTATATGATATCATCCTTGTTTTCCCAGGTTTCCTTCTCACCCATAAAGAAAAACCTCGATCAATCACCATAGATACACTATATGTTATGCATAAAATAGTCAATATGGGTATAAACAATGGATATCTGGTCCATACCTAACACGACATCATATGGAATTATTAATGATATAAAGAGATCCCATATAAATCACTCACCTCAGGTCACACTAACAAAAAAAGTGTATGATCACTGATTCACTTCTTGTCATATTCTTCAAGGGAAAGGATCGCAGAATGGTCCCCACTATAATTTTCAAGTCACAAACCCAAGAAGTAGTAATAATGGAGTGGCTCATACCCATGTATATCAGTATTGTACCTAAATTAGAGTAGACATAGATCATACTTATAATCATACTAGGATCCATGGGGTCACAGGCCTCAACTACCTACAACTATGCATGTCCCATTCCACCATATCCCTGAGCCTAGTGCAGACCACCTGGGGGTATAGGTGGAAATAGGTCAAATACCATGCCACCTCCTTCTACTAAAACTACCCCTCTTCCACATACTTACACTTAGCTATACCTATACCTAGGAAGTCCCTGGACTATATCTCGATCATGTGTACAATTCCATACAAGATGTCCCTAACCATCACAAGAGAAACATAATCTCTCCCTCGGTTGACTCGAGCCATCCTGTGAGCCCTAAACTATCGATCCTCTATCCTATGATCCTCTCTTGAAGTGTTTGGCATGCCCAGATTCCTAGGACTATCATCTAACACTTGTTTTCAAGGTCTCATCTCCTGGGTTCCTACTAATAGCACCCACTATCAGCATTTTCACTACCAATAATATCTCCAAAACTAAAGACTACTTGAGCACTCTAGAATATGTGTGAATTCATAGAGATATCACTTAATCCAAGATATCTCAATTTGAGCCATGCTTGAAGTTCAATGAACTAAATAAAAAATATCACACCAAATCTAGGGAATACTGTAAGAGATTAGTAAACCTCTTCAAATAGTCATCTATGGTTATACATACCTTCTATGTATGTAGAAGCTACTAGATACACATTGATTGTAACATGTATAGATAAAACTCCTCCTTGAAGAGATTCTCAATGTATGATCAAGAGAGAGCTATCTTGTTATGTGATTGACTCACCAAACTCCACCATTTCCCAATGGATCCCTAAAGAATACTCACTATGAGGACATTAATCTGATCTTCTGGTGTCCTCATAAGGTGAAAAACTTTGGTGAATGCCTCCATTCGTTTCTTATCTATATGGGGATCTAGTTCACCACAAAACCTGGGAGTTCATTACTTCTTATAACTTATATAGTTCACTAAGCATACATACATCCCCAGTTAGTATTATTTTTACTATATACTACTATGACGATGGTGATATAACTAGAAAACCACTCATAGGTTCGAACTCCTATACATGCTCCTATAATAATGTCTCATAACTTGAAAGATCATCCTTATGGTTATGCATTTGAATCCTAAATGGCTGTCTTCATGGAGGAATCCTAAAATAAACAATATGTTCCATTTCTAAATAGTATAACTTGATAGAAGACTTATGATGTATATGGAAACCAAAAATAATTCCTATATGATACATGTACTAATGTTTTTTCCTTCAACTGGTGTCTACATGTAATGATTCAACAACCAATTTATCAGAATCTTGGTGAATGGATACATCAGTTGTTGCACCAACACTGGAGTCTTTGGCATGAAATCTAAACTCAAAAAACTTTAACATTTATTTTATGAATACCTAACTAATATCACATCTAGAAAAAAAATGTATGCGCTATTCCTTAGGTAAAACCACTGTTTGATAACACTCCATCACATCCCAACCCACCAGGGCCCACCTAGATAGCAATAACCTGAGTGTGACTACCCTATGCCCACCTCTCATTGGTTAGGGATGACAACCAGTTTTGAGTAGGAGTAACCAATACATGGGAGGAATTAACCTAAATTAATTATACACACGAACACATATCCAAGACCATAAGATGTTGAGAAATTAAAAACAAATACTACCATAAATTCGGGCACAACATCTACCCCACATCAGAATATGAAAAAAGTACTAAATGAAATAAAGGGGACAAATACAATCCCAAGAAAAATTTGTAGAGAGCCCAACCTTCTTAGAAGGAGGGGACCACTGACAAATGAAACCACCTAAAAAACACCTCAATCTGTCTTGCCAAACTATTCTCCACCTTCTCTTTGTCCACTTAGGACACCATCAAAAGGGTCATAATTTTCATAAGACATGACCCATGTGAAAAGATCCCATGTAGGGGTGAGTATAACAATGCCCAGTAGGACACCCAAAAATCACTAATTATAAAGTATTAATAGTAGTTATCACATAATAGTAATAAAGTAATAAACCCAGATATACTCATCATAAATAATCAATATCAAATGGTCTTAACCAAGAAACCATCCACAGGATACTGCTCAAGACGTCATGGTAATTATCATTCTCAAGGTACTCACTCCACGATCCATTTTATCACCCGTGATGGTCATCAAAAATTTAATGTTCATTAGGCCCTATCTAAGAAGTACTCAATGGATATCAAAATATCACATCATCCTGGCAAGGGATCACACCCAGGGATAAAGGGGGAACAAAAACCCTACAGGATAAGACTTCAACATTGGGTATTAATACCCTAGGTATGGTGGTCATGATGATAACATGAACCTCACCAAGGAATGATAAACTATACTACCTCGGTCTCATAGGGGCATGCCCCGAACTCTATTACATACTATACCCATAGATGGGATCATAATCCTATGATTAGGACATAATGTTTCACTATACATTCCTAGGAAAGGAGTAAGATATCACAATCAACTAAACCTCACCTATACTAAAGAGATGAAGGGAACCAATCCATTTATGAGGAAGTAAACTGTGTGTACTTAGGGTACATAGTGTGTATATAGGGTACACAGAGTGTAATTAGGGTACACAATGTGTACCGCTAAATATAGACTTTCATATGTATGTACCTATGATCCTCTTCCTGTACCTGTGTAATCCAGACATTCCCATGTATCTAGCTTTGACAATATACCTGGTTATTCCCAAGTATTGGATCATTCCAATGTACTCTACTTGTGCATGTGTTCCTCACCATGTACATGTCCTTATATTCCCATAGTAAATACGGAGCTGCTGACCTTGGGGGACATGGTGTGTGATAGGTTTAACATAGTGTGTGATATTTAATTTCCATGGAAACCCTAGCATAGTTTCTAGGGTGTACCACATGGAATGTATCTTCAGATTACATGTCATATACTATGGGATTTGCAGATACCTATGTTTCTTTCTCTGTATAATCCCATGATATCATCACCTTAAAATCTACCATGAGTCTCACTAGAAATGGTGGATCTGCATTTACTACCCCTCGTTCACACTACTCTCTGTAAATTAGGCTTTGATCCACTCAAAAATTGGTTAGTCGAGCCGAATCACTGCCACACCAAGCCACCTCTACATATCCACTAGGAAAATAGAATCTGTTGGTCTGATCTCGATGCTTCTCTAGTCATCCTCCATCATCACACCTTGATCATACCCTTGATATCAAACCACACTAGTGGTATTGATTTGTTGTGCTTAAGAATTGGTGTGCAATAAAAAAATACATAGTATTCATTAAACCATGGACAAAATAAATTTCTTGTGATGAAAATGTGAATAAATGGTGGAGAAACCCATAAACCATAAAAAAGGAATTAAAATATACCTTTTAAATTTTATCCACTTTCCCTTTTATAATAATAGATAAAACAATAGTAGTAATCTTAATGAAAAAATAAATCAATCGTAAAATAAATCAATCATCGATGCGCGACTCAATTATTGTTCATGGAATTGATCCATGTCTGACATGGGATAAATATACAGGATGAATTCACATAAATCAAACATCCTATCCAGAATTTAGATTAATCACTAATGAAGAGTATTTCATCCTTGACATCATTGGGGAGATCTTCAAACTTTTTTGGCATAGACGATCTATGCGGTACTGATTTCATGTTTTGATATGATGGTATTTCCCAATGTCTCTCTAGTAGCTTCTCTCTTGGTCTCTAGGGTTATGTGACAACATGAGACATACCAATAATAGGGTATTTTTAGAGAATATATTTATGTCAATGTTTCAATGAAATAAAATAAATAAAATAATTTATTTATTTATTTTTAGCGCCTACAGAAACTTTTTCACAAACTCCAAATGATGAGAAATGTTATGTTGAACCTAGTGTAAAACCTGAATTATAAACACAATGGTGGAATAAGATTTCTAATTTGAGAATAAATTTTTGATTTATTCTAATTTTTTAAGAAAACTACATTTAGTATTTTTAAAATATCAAATATGGGCTCACCGGGCCATCGAATCTCACGACATATCAGGGCCTGACTATGAAAATATTACTATTTATATTTCAAAAAATTACATGTAAAAAACTAAGACATTATTAGGTTTCCAAGATTACCATTATTTAATGAAATTAGAGACCAAGAAAAACACTTGAAGCACTTCACATATCAATATGGTCCCACTATAGGAAGACTCGGACAATAAGAAGTGGGAAAACAAAGATGAATCTTGCAGGCTCTAGAGGGTTCAACATTATTTTAGTATAAAAAGCTACCAGTTAGGTTTTTTACAAGCCAGTAAGATCTTTGTTGACAATTCCTCTAACATTTAAACTCCACAATAAATAATATTATGATAATTTATGTCTTTAATTTCTTGTACCATGATAATGATGGGTCACAAATTTCATATTTGATGGAAGATACTAATTTACATCTTGAATATGAAACATTAACTGATGTTGCTACTAGTGACATGCATAGAAAATATTTTGGATGATTTGAAAACACTACTTATTCTAATGAAATATCATAGTAGATTTCAATAGTTTACATAAATATTTAAATGGTTGAAAGATGTTGTCTAATTGTTTAAATCCAAATCTCCACTGACATCGACAACTCAAGGGAATAATCTTGGTAGAGTAGTGACCAAAACCATTATGCTCAATCCAGCACCAATTCCACCTCCATATACTAAATCCACAAAATATAATAGTTTTCCTACTTCTAAACAAAAATGGAAACAAAAATAGAAAAAAAATTGAAAACAACAACAAAAACACCCTCACCCGGAAGGAAGGAAGGAGCAACCTCATTTAAAGTCTGCAGATTGAATGAATAAAACATATTCTTTAGGAAGAGAGAATGATTTTTTGTATTTCATATCTACCATGGAAAATAACCTTCTCAAGTATTCTTAAGCTATGAGTCCCAATAAAGTTAGTTTATGTTGTTAGGTTGGGATGTATATGACAAAGACTCAAGGGGGTGAATTGTTCCCTTTTAAAAATCTTGACAATATTAAAAAGTCTCCCTTGGAATGAAGTGATCCATTCCTTCTCTCTTAAATTTGAGAGATAAGTGGTAATAAATAAAGGAAAAGAACACAAGAGTGTATAGTGGTTCGGGAGAAAAAAATCCCCTAGTCCACTCCACCAATGCTCTACTCCACGAGCTTGGTGATTTTCACTAGTAAGTCATCTTATCACAAAACTGTCTACAACTGAGTATAGGAAGTTGACCCATGTAATGATTATAAAGGGACTTATAGTTCTTTTATATGGAACCAAAGTATCTGTATCTTAGTCTGAGAAGCTGACACTCCACTACGACTAAGTTTTAGTAGCCGGTACTCCAAACAAAGTTGATGAGATGAAGTTTGTTATGATAATGGTTTAGCTCACAGTTTCAGTAGCAACTGATAGATGTGGATGATCTTCAATATATTATATTAGAAGTAGTATATTTAATATTGAACAAGCTTCTTAATCTTAAAATAGTATAAAATAGATCATAAAATGTTTGTGTAGGCTTCCTTCGTCTTTACACAATGATAGAATATGGTCTCATAAAGAATAATTTCTCTCTCTGAAATAGTCGATCTTTTGTATGAAAATTTTTAGCTCATTATTTTTAACAGAGTATTCACATATCCACTATTCTTCATTGTGTATTTTATTTTCCTTCTAGAGAGATATATATATAGAAAATAAATATCTAGCAGTTTTAACAACCTTCTTCTTCCTTATGATACTCAAAAAACATAGAGTTAATAGACATTATAAATATCCCTATGAAAATCATAGCATCATTGCCTCTTTATTCCTGTAGAATAAATATCTGATAAATGAATTCAAAATAATTTGAATAACTCCATAAATAATATCTCCATAATAATACCATCATTGAAAATTTTATAACTCCCGTTTAAATCCATTAAAACCACTTTAAATAAAGTTGAAACAGTTCCTAGAAAAGAGCCTCAAAATAAATCATGAATATTTAAAATTAAATCATTCAAAGAGATTCATAACGTCTCTTATCAATAATAATGATTTAATTTGTTCCATGAAATCCTTTGAATCGGTTGTAAAAAAACTTTATAATGATATTTAATACTAATAAGACAGTTGTAGAAATAGCATAAAATATCAGATATTTAAAACAGCATCGTTGAATAGTCAAACATATGGTTCTATCATATAATGAGAAAATATCTAACATAGGGTTCAACTAAATAATGTATGGTTCCTTATCCATACTTTCATCTACACATAACATAGTGATCAAAAAGTAATGTAGGGACGATGATCCATACATTCCTCCTTATCAACATAAAATACCAAACGTAGCTTTGATTAACCATACGTTCATCTTTCTCAAATGTGGGGTTAGAAACAATAAATCCAAACTCTAACACAGGGTTTTTGATCCATACATGAATTTTTTAGTGTAGTGTAGGGTTGATTCCTTACAATACATTTATCAATATAGGGTATGAACAATCTTTCTAGAAAAATGTAAACAACTTAACTTCAAACTTCACTGAATTTTTTCTGCCCTTTAGCATCAGATTTAGCCTTAGTCCCGCTAGATTTATATTAAGAAAATATCAATATCGTTAAAATATTTCAATAATTTAATAAATCGGACTTCAAAAACTCATGATATCTTTGAAACACAAAAGCAATAACATTCTAGAAAACTAAAGCTACAAAACTGTATTCCCAATCTTTTTGATAAATTTATTGATCATCCAAATGAGTTTTTCAGCCTATTATGTAATCTGATGAAATGAAGATAAACTTATTGGATTTCTGTCACCCTATGTTCCGAGAAATTCCGACATCTATAGAACATGCATCAAAATAAATACTATAGGTTTTCCAATTTGTTCACTGTACAGCTGAAAAATTGCTTCAGAAAAATCGGTGATTTTTTAGAGTATCAAAAAATATTTTTTAGGCTTCCACATTGACTAATGATGTTTATATGAACTACTTATCTATCCAACTATATAATTCTCCCATGAATCCGTTAAATATATATTGAGATATCATCATAATTCTGAATTGAATTTAAGTTGAAAACTGCAATATCATTTGAACAACTTGTAACTGCTTCGGTTAATTTTTGCACCATCAAAACAATTGAATTGGATTTTGACATAAACAAATGAAATGAAGATAATCTTATAATCATTCCAATGGAATAAAAACCATAATAATCCAATAAATATTTCTTCATATATAAAATAAAAACATTAACATAATAAATCTAAAATACTTGATAAATTCATTAGATAACAAATATTGACCGGTTGAAGTAATTTTTAAAACGGAATCAAAATGAGATTGGGAAGGACCTGGTCAAGAATCTCCCCCTTTTTGAAAATTACAAAACCCTAATTCACTACTAACTTTTTCTCCCTCTTTTTGTAAGGCTAAAAAAGAAATGATCTTGAGTAAATTAAATAATAAAATATGTTTACCATTATTTATAAAAAATTTGAATTTGAGATTTATGTAAAATAATAATAATAATAAAATAACATTTGAAAAAAAATTCTTCCACCTTTTAAAAATATTTAATACTTGACAAAAAAATAACATATTTAAAATTTGATAATTTTTTTAACAAATATTTAAAATTAATATTTTATTAACATATTTAAAATTTAAAAAATATTTGTTTTAAATATATATTTTAAATTTGAAGAATAATTTTTTAAGTATTTAATTTTTTAAAAAAAATAATTATTTTAAAATTTGAAAAATAATAATTTTTTAAGTATTTTAATATTTAATAAATAATATTTTTTAATTATTTAAAATTATAAACATAAAAATTTTAATGTATTTAAAATTTGAGAAATAATATATTTAAAATTTTCCTTAGTGGTAACCACCCTGTAATCCGACATTAAAACTAGGGGTTTCAAAACCCATTGGGCATAGGTTACTATAACAGTACTATAGCGTACTGTAGCAGCAGAGGTATTGTAGCAACAGTAGGCACTGTAGTGTTGGCAGGTCACTGTAGCGGCATCATGGTACTGTAGTAGTGGCAGGTACTATATGGTATTGTAGTTGGCAATTACTGTAGTAGTACTATTCACAGAATGGGCATTGGGTCAAAAATTTGGGCCTGCTGGACATGTAATGGGCTAAATGTCCATTGGGCCTTCAGGCTATATAATGAGTCTCCCTCTACCAAGTGAAAGATATCATTTCTTTTCTTTAATAATAAATGAGGCTTTAACCCCAACCTTAAAAAAAATTAAAATTTTAAAATTTTAAAATATTTTTATTTGGAAATATTTTTTTAAATTATTGTATAAAAATTAAAATGATGAGTAATTTCAAAATATGTTTTAAATACATACCCGAATATAAACTCCCCCTAAATTCATGCTTCCTTCAAAAAGATAAAAATAGATAATCAAAGAGTTATGAAAACATATATAACATTATTCATTGAATAATATAGGATTGCAATGAATGTGTTAAACCATTTAATGCATGCCATAATAATGAAACATTTAAACACATAGTAAATATTTAAAACAACTCCCCCTAAGACCAAGAATAAATATTGATTATATTCAAAAAAATTAAATAAATGATTTTTATGGAATTTAAATAAAATATTTTAAATGAATAAATAAATAATAAAAAGAATAAAGGATTTTAAAATAATATAATTTAAATATTTTCAATTAATTTAATTAAAATATTTTCCAAAAATTTAAATAAAGAAAAATTAAATTAATTTCATTAAAATATTACGTATGTCATAAATGAACAAAACATTTTAATCTAATAATAGAATAATTTCTCACAAACATCATGAGATTAATTTAGCACATGAAATTAATTTAAATAGTCAAATATTAAATACATTCCTATAAAAATGATAACCATTTATTGAAAATATTAGTTGAACGTTTGATGGCCATTAATTAATAAAATTAATCAAAAAATGAATTTATTTGATAAAATAATAGTGTGAAAAGACTTAATAGTTTAAGCATAAGAATAAAAAAATGTTGAGGAATAAAAGATAAAGCATAAAAAATTATCCCCTATATAAAAAAGTTAGTTCATTTAAATTAAATATTTAAATTAAAAATATAATACTTCCTAGATTAAATGTTCCAGCACTAATGAAGTATCTATTTAATAGAATAAGAAATAAGAATATAATAAATTTTCATAATTTTCAAGCTGCCACTTGATGATATAACAATGACGTTCAGTGGTGCATACCTGAAAATATCAAATACAAGTTCCTTTTGGTACCTATATACTTTTGGGTCTCTAAGTGTCACAAATTAATGATTTAGGTAACCAAATGGGTTTATTTTGATCAACAATGTTATAATTAAATCTGGATAATGTAACATCCCCAGTAAATAAAGAATATGATATTTTCATATTTATTAATATTTTTGAATTAAATATTAATTTTAATTTAAATGGGATGCTATGATCGATTGAATACTTGATACACAATAATGGTTTTCTCTGAAATCTTATGTTTCACACAAGGTTGAGTCATACATGGGAAAATAATATTATTATTATATTATTATTTTAAATGGTAGTTAATGCCTAGTTGTTCTATTGAATGGAATGAATAGAACAAACCATATTATGATTAAATAGGTTTTATAAATGTTTGTACACTTATCCAATAAAATTTAGAGGCTTAAAATGAGAATGAATCAAATTTTAAACATAAATATTCTAATATTTTTAAAAGGTAGTTTTACTACCTTTTGATAGAAAACCCTTTTTAAAATTTAGTTTTTTCCACTTTTATATATTCCATTTGACAAAAGAAACTTCTTATTTACAAGTGGGACATCAAAATTTACTTTGGATAAATTTTTAGTATTTTTCTAATAATGTTCATTTTTTTAATGAATAGTAAGAAATACAACATTTTATGTCAAACTGTATTTTCATCTGATTTATTTTTATGATTAGATTTCCATTTTAATTGGTTTTAAATTTTAATTAGATTATATTTTTATCATTTAATCTAATTTTGGTCATTTTAAGTATATTCACTTTGAAATTTTACAAAAACACATGTTAGTCTTTTGGAAGTTATTACTTCTTAAAAACACGTTTTTTGGTTTGGACAATGGGAATTAAAATTAATTTCCTCCACTTTTATGTTTTGAATATGAAAAAATTAATTCCATATTTGGAATCAATAGGTCCATATTTTTTAAATAGTTAACTTTTATTTTTAGACATTATAAATAGTATCTTCAGTAAATATTTTATTTTTCATGGTTAATGGGTAAATCTGGTAAATAATGGTAAAAGATAATATTATAATAATATTAAATTATGCTAACACATGTCCTAACACTATTGGATAAGATATTTCCGACCCTGGGCACTCTTGGTTCGATTTTAGTACCCTATGGAGCCACTTTTGTGTTAAAATGACATTTAATTACTTTTAATTTAAAGTTAAGGAAAATAAAACCTTAACATGTATCTTTTACTAAAACAATTTTTATATGGGGTTATATAAGTAATATATTCAACTATAAATATTTCCTAGAAATATACAAGTATTTCCTATATCATGGTATTTTATTTATAATTTATATACATCAAATAAATAAATTAATTTATGACACAATGATGATGTAGTGATTACTTTATTAATGAATGTTTTCAATAATTGAGATTATAAAAATTAAAATAAATTTATTTTGAAATTTTTTAGGCCATACACGAATTTAATGGACTATTATGACATGTTATATTTTAATTAATGTAGTTTTTTAGAATGAATCAAGTTTTTTTGGATTTTTAAAAAGTCATTATATGAAATGTATAAAAATTTACATATATTAGTTTTTAAATCAATTAATATTTTATTAAATAATAATATAGTCATTAAAATATTATAATATTCTAATTGACATATATGATGTTAAAATTTTCAGTAATGATACATTTTTGTGTCTCTTATAATTTTATAATAACTATGGTAACCATATATTATGAATATAAAAGAAGTAATGGTCAAAGTTAAATAAGTCTACTAAGGGTTAAAGCTAAAGGATAAGGTTAATTTTCTGACCTAAATTTGTCTAAATCCTATTTTCTGAGAGTATTTATACCCATACTCATCTGATATTTGAAATATATCACTTTTTGTAATTATAATTCTAAAATCAATTAATAATAAAATACTTATTTCAATCTTTATTAAAGTGCCCCTCGTCCCTCTTATAAAAGGACACCACCTCTAACCCTTACTCACAACTATCAATCCCCCTTGGGTTATCCAACCTCTAACCAAATATTCTCCCAACATTCATAAATTCCTTCTACAAGACATCCCCTAGTCATAAGGCAATTCATGAAATCCTTTTGGCTAAATTCAAAATAAGTCACCCGATTCGATGTAATATCTTCTCTCAAGTTCCTTTCCATTATTTTCCTCCTCCACCCCCTATAATATTATTATTATTTTCTTAAATATAAAAATAAGTATCCTCCATATACTAGGTTGTTTTTATGAGAATTATTAGAACTAAACTTACACACACCTCTGTCTAATGGTTATAGAATATACTGTTTCTCTGGATGGAAAACTACTGCCTCCTGAAATGATGATTGTTCAATATTCTCCAACCACCTATTATGGTGGAAAATATGATGGATATATAATTATATATGATATAAATGATCTTTATTTTATCTCTATGATTTTTTAATTTTCATTTATAACATCCCTTTATGTTTTTCATGTTGTACAAATAGGGAAATTTCATTTGAGGATGTGTGGACTACCGCCCCTCAAAGTGATATGACTTGTTCATGTAATACATGGAACATATAAAAGATGGAATTAATGAAATTATGTAACATATATAACATAGATATTATACTATAATTACAATATACCCATATATCATTTAGTTTTCATTTAGTTTTCATTTCACTAAATATGAAAAAGAAATGAAAGTTGCTTTCATGGGTACGTACGACTTACCGTCTCCATGAATAGTGAATTTCATTTCTTATATCCAAATGATATGGACTATTATAAATAAATATATACTGAATATATATGATATTTAGGATATTTAAATCATGAATACCTTTCTCTAGATAATGGAATTTTTACCACATGGACAATTTATAATTATAACAAGTTAATTTTTTACTCAATTCCTAACATTGACAAAATATCCGATATGAACTCAAATAATTTACTAATTATTATAGCATGGTAATAATGAATATAAAAGGAATAATAATATTTAAAAATTTTCCTATGTAAATAGAAATTTACTTATGTATATTATTCAGGAAATTAAAGAATGAACGAGTCAACTCGGACATCAGGTAAGGGACTTCATCTCAATCTCTATTATTTGAGTCATATTTTGATTTATACAAGACCTGATTTTATATGTCGTATAAACCTATATGACTTTTAATTTCATTCAAAGGGGGTATTTTTCTATGTATCGTTTTACTATATGGAAAAGGTAATGTTTTTTTAACTTAAGTGGTGAAAATGAACTTTCTGTCACCGTGAGCATTACTTGATATTTGGATTTCTTAACAAGTTGTGTTGTTTTTAAATAGAAAATAGATACCATATACCCTTTTTATATATTTTCGAATTGAAAATTTTTTTGAATGTGTATTTACTATTTCAATATATTAAAATTATTTCTTTTGACTGCAAATGAAATTTTTATGATTGAGATGTTGATATTTGCAATCTTTTATGTGTGATGATTATATAATGGTACTTGGACTTTTGACGGGTGGTTATGTGATAAAACAAATGATGAGTGGTTCCGTGATAAACCAAGGATTGATGGTTACATTATAACATCCAATGCATTGGGTATGGAAGTTTGTTGTACAGATATTCCATTTGTAAGAATGATTTTTGGATGTCAACCATATGGTTATTCCATTTAAGTATGATTATGTCCCAAGTTTACCTTTTATATATTATGTGTGATTCTAATTGGTTTTATGGAAATATTTTGGCTACAAAAGGGTAATCAATGAGCTTTTATTTAGTGAAGAGTATATATTACTTCATAATGGTGAAAAGTGTTACTTATGATAAAGCATTCATGGTTTACATGTTGTTTTGAAAAACTAACAGTTTTCCTTCTTTGTGTATCACTTATTGAGATTTTTATGCTCATCCCAAGTTTTTGAAATGTTTTTTACTTGACTTAATGTGTAATAGGGTAAAGGATGATATCATGAAAAAATCATGCTATTTAAAACATGGAACTAAACATGTTTCTTTTCTTTTAATAGTTATTATTTTATGAAAAAATGGATATTGAGTAGAAGTGTTTACGTGTAATATTCAAGTAGTTATGTATAAGTTATGACCTAATTCTCTAAAACTCTAAACCTAAAAATATTCTCAATGCTAATTATTAAATTAATTCCAGATTATGCACTGTTTAAGTTTGGGGCCTTATAGTTTGTATCAGAGCTCGGTTTAGATAACATTAGAAGTTAGAATTTTGTTAATAGAATATCCATAAATGATTTTTACATTATGGACAAATTGAAATGATATTGAATTTTAAGATTACCATGTTTATTAATTTGAGATATGTTTGTTCATAATGGTTTTTCATAGAGGAAATAGGGAAGAAGTTCTGGGAAGACATACAGAGGAGAATAACCTTCGAAATCAGAATCTCGAGATGGTTGGAATTGGAATTGAGAAGTTTGTTATAGTAATGGCATTGTTGACTCGGGATATAAATGGTGGTGGTATACATGAACGAGATCAATAAGATCAACCACATAAGAACATGTCTATAGTGGAACATTTTATGAGGAAACATCCCCCATCATTCAGATGATCATATGACCCTATTCAAGATGAAGGGTGGATCAAAGCATTGGAAAAGATTTTTGATGTCATGGGTTATACAGACAATAAAAAGTATAGTATTTATGTTTATCATTTTGAAGGATAAGAATATTGGTGGTGTTAAATGGTTAAAAATATCAGGGACAGTAAAGAGATTGATGCTCTTGTTTGGGACGAATTCAAAGGTATGTTTCTTGAGAAATAGTTTTCTAAGGTGGTTTGACATAGGATAGAGAAACAATTATTAGAATTGAGGTTGGAGGATGACTCAGTGGCTTCTTACGAAGAAATTTTCACTCGACTGACAAGGTATGCTCCAAATGTCATCTGAGATCTTTATAGTATGATAAATAGATTTTACTCAGGACTGATGCCATGATATTTTATAGCATTCGCCTCTTGTGAATTCAAAATCTATGAGAAACTTGTTAGATATGCCGAGAAGGTAGAAATGTAGTTTTCTAATGATCAGGTGTTCTATGAAATAATTACAAAGAAGTGGTCTAGTTGGAAGTCAAAGGGAAAGTATTCATCAAATAATTTTGGTGGTAAAAAAATTAAATTTCTATCTTTTGAGAAGTGTGTTAAAAATAATCCTAGAGAGTGTCTCTAAAAATATAGAAAGTGATTCTAGTGTGGTAAGAATGGTCATATTTCTTGTAACTATAAAGAATATTATCATGTAGGGAATGAAAATCTAGTGGTAATAAGTTTTAGTTGTAATGAATTTGGGGATTAGGTCAATGTGATTCCATAGTTGATTACCCATGGTGGAAACTAGACAGATCAAAAGAAGAAGGGTGGGGAAAAATATTTTGTTACTACTATGGTTGATGTGGGACAATCAATTGAAGTTGTATTAGTTACTTTGTTTGTTTTTTCATATTATGCCAATTTATTTTTTGATTCTGGTTCTACACATTATTTCATTTCTGAGAAATTTTTGGGTAAATTTGTTATTCCACCTTAAGAAATGAATCTATAAATTATGCTAAAAACATTTGGGTTAAATTTAGAGGAAAAAATAAATTATAAGAATATTTATATCCTTATTTTTGGGAATAGTTTACCTGAAAAATTTTTTATTTTGCCTCTATTAGAGTTTGATGTTATTTTGGTAATGGATTGGATTTCTATTTACCATGCTAAGATTGACTGTAGTGCAAAATAGGTTTTTTTTTGGAAGACTTTCAGTTTGTGTACAAGAATGAACCCTTATATCTAAAAATATATCAGGAAGCTGAGAAACTAGTGAAATATAGAAATTAATGTTACCTTACACATATTACTGAAAATAAAGGAACGGTTCAGATTAATGATGTGCCAGTAGTAAATGGTTATCTAGATGTTTTTTCTGATGATTTTCCTTGTATTATACCTGATCTAGAAGTGAAATTTACTATTGACTTAGTTCCTAATGCTAATCCAATTTATGAAACCCCTTATAAAATGGATCAAATTGAACTTTTAGAGTTAAAGAAACAATTTTAGGGGTTGTTAGATAAAGGTTTCATTCGACCTAGCACATCACCATGGGGTGCTTCAGTCTTGTTTGTTAAAAAAAGATGGTTCAATTAGACTTTGCAATGATAATAGAGACTTGAATAATATCAATATTAAGAACAAGTATCCTTTGCCTCATATTAATGATTTTTTTTAGATCCAGGAAAATCTGTATTTTTCAATGATTGACTTGAGGTCAGGGTACAATCAATTGAAAGTAAAGGAAGCATATGTTTTGAAGACTGTGTTTCATACTAGATATGGCCATTATTAAATTTTAGTTATGCCTTTTGGGTTAAACAATGCACCTACTATATTCATGGATCTTATGAGTAGAATTTTTTGTGTGTTCTTAGATAAGTTTGAGGTTGTGTTTATTGATGGAATTTTGGTATATTCAAAAATTAAAGAGGAACATGTGAGTCATTTAATGGTTTTCTTGAAAATCTTAAAAGAAAAGAAATTGTATGGGAAATTTAGCATGTGTGAGTTTTAGTTACAACAAATTTCATTACTTGGTCACATTGTTTCAAAAAATTGAATAACTGTTGATCCTACTAAAACAAAAGTTGTTGAATAATGTCCAAAACCCACAAATATAACCAATATTTATAGTTTTATTGGTTTGGAAGGCTATTATAGAAGGTTTGTAGAGAATTTTTCATGTTTATCTATCCCACAGACTAATTTAACTCGAAAAGGTGTTAAGTTCATCTAGAAAAAAGAATGTGATGATTATTTTTTGGAATTGAAAAGAAGATTGGTGAATGCTCCAGTTTTGGAATTAACTTCCAAAGATGGTGAATTCGTTATCTATAGTGATGCTTCACTGAAAAGACTTGGTTGTGTCCTAATTCAAAATGATCAAGTAATTTCTTATGCTTCACATCTATTGAATCCTCATGAGTTAAATTAATCTACACATGATTTGGAAGTAGCTGGTGTAGATTTTTGCTTTAAAAATTTGGAGGCATCATCTCTATAGAGTAAAATGTGAAAGATATACTGACCACAAAATATTGAAGTATATATTCACTTAGAAATAATTGAACCTGAGATAGAGGAGATGGCTAGAATTAATCAAGGATTCTGATTTCACAATTCATTACCATCTAGGAAAATAAAATAATGTGTATGGTGCTTTGAGTCAAAATAGTAAAGCTACATTAATGATGTTACATTTGGAACAAGGTCCTTTGATTAAGGATTTGAGGAACTTTGTAATAGAAGTTTTTTGTGAAGGAGATTCCTCTGTTTTGTTTTAGGTGTCAATGAAATCATCTCTCTCAAATAAAATTTAGAAAGCACAAAAGGAATACATGAGTTGTAGAAAAAGGTAGTATCAGTTCATAAGGGTAAGTTTCCTGAATTTAACATTGATAATGATTTTATTTTGAGATTTGGGAGGAGATTATGGGTGTCTTGTGGTTCAATGTTGAAGAAAGAGTTGTTATGTGAAGCTCATAGTTCTTCATTTTCTATTCATCCTAGTAGTACTAAGATGTAAAAAGATCTTAAAGAGTATTACTGGTGGGATGGAATGAAAAGAGATATTGATGAATTTACTATGAAGTGTTTGAGTTGTCAATAGGTTAAAGTAGAGCGACAGTTTCTGAAAGGGATACTTCAGCATTTACCAGTGCTAGAGTGGAAATGGGATAATGTTTCCATGGATTTCTTAGTGGGATTACCAAAGACTTATCAATGTAACAATGAAATCTAGGTTATTGTTGATCGATTGACTAAATCTAGTCATTTTCATCCTAATAGAGATACTTTGTATCTAGATTAACATTCTTGGTTTTATATTAAAGAGATAGCCAGGTTGCATAGAGTTCCCCTCTCCATTGTATCTGAAAGTGATCCCAGTTTCACTTATAAATTTTGGAAAGGCCTTCAGAATTCATTGGGTACTGAATTATATTTTAGTACAGATGTTCATCCTCAATCAGATGGGAAATCAGAACGAACAATTCATACATTGGAAGATAAGATATGTGATTTTATAATGGATTACCATGGAATTTGGGACCCACATCTTTATTTAGTTGATTTTTCTTATAATAATAGTTTTCATTCCAGTATACAGATTGTTCCATTTGAGGCATTATATAGCAAGTTGTGTCATACTTTGGCATTTTGGGATGTAGAAGGTGAAAAAAACTAATGGGACAAGAATTGGTAGAAGAGATGGCAGAGAAAGTTAAGTTGATACAGAAACACATGAGGACAGCTCAGAGTAGGAAAAAATGTTATGCGGATAACTGAAGGAAGGATATTTCTTTTTATGTAGGTGATCAAGACTTTATCAATGTTTCTCCATAAAAAAGTGTGATGTGTTTTGGTAAGAAGGGAAAGCTGAGTCTGAGGTTCATTGGACCCTATGAAATCCCAGAAAATGTTGGATAAGTGGCATTACCTCCATGTTTATCCTAGGAACACAATGTTTTTCATGTTTTAATATTGATAAAGTATATTCCAGATACATCTCAATTTTTTAGTCAAAATATAGTTCACTTGGAAGAGAATATTTCTTATGATGAACAACTAGTCCAAATTATTGACCTAAGAGAGCAAGTGTTGTAGAATAAGGTAATTCATCAGTTAATGGTTTTGTAGAAAACCCATATGGTTGAAGAGCAAATATGAGAATCTTAAAATTCTATGAGGGATAAATACCTGAACTTTTTTGATAGGTGAATAAAATTATGGGTTTGCAATTTCCAAAAGGGGGGAAAGATGTAACATCCTAGGTAAATAAAGAATATGAAATTTTAATATTTATTAATATTTATGAATTAAATATTAATTTTACTTGAAATGAGATGCTATTTTTGATGGCATACCAGACACGCAATAATGGTTTCTCCAAAATCTTATGTGGCACATAAGGCTGAGTCGTACTAAGAAAAAGAATAATAATATTATATTATTATTTTAAATGGTTGTTAACGCATAATTATTGTATTGGAGGGAGCGAATAAAACTAACCATACTATGATTAAACATATTTGTTAAATGTTTTTACATTTATCCAATAAAATTTATAGGCTTAAAATGAGAATGAATCCAATTTTAAGCATGCACTCTAATATTTTTAAAAGGTAGTTTTACCAACTTTTGATAGAAAACACATTTTGAAATTTATTCTTTCTCACTTGTATATGTTCCATTTGACAAAATAAACTTCTTGTTTAGAATAGTTACATTAAAATTTAATTTGTGTAATTTTTTTGGTATTTTCTGATAAAGTTCATTTTTTAATTAATAGTGCAAAATACTACATTTTAAGTCAAAACTATATTTTCATATAATTTATTTATATGATTATATTGTACTTTTAATAGGTTATAAATATAAATTAGAATATATTTTTATCATTTAGTAAGATTTTGGTCATTTTAAATAATTTAACTTTGAAATTTGACATAAACACATGTTAATCTATTGGTAGTTTTTACTTCTTAAAAACACGCTTTTTGGTTTTGACAATGGGAATTAAATTTAAATTAATTTCTTAAAATTTTTTGTTTTTAATTTGGAAAATGGATTCCATATTTGGAATTAGGATTTAAAAATTGTTTAAATATGTAACTTTTATTTTTAGACATTATGAATAGTAACTTCAGTAAATATTTTTTTACCGTGGTTAATGGGTAAATCTGGTAAATAAGGGTAAAAACTATTTATTATAATAATATTAAATTAATCTAACACGTGTCCTAACCCTATTATATGAGGTATTTTCAACCATGGGCATCCTTGGGTCTATTTTAGGACCCAATGGTGCCACTTGTGTGTGAAAATGACAATTAATTACTTTTAATTTAATGTTAAGGAAAATATAACCTAAACATGTATCTTTTACTAAAACAATTTTTATATGGGGTAATATAAGTAAACTCTTTGACTATAAATAGTAATTATAAAGATAAAAATATTTCCTACATCATGTTATTTTATTTATAAATTATAGACATCAAATAAATAGATTTAATTATTACATAATGGTGATGTAGTGACTAACTTATTAATGAATGTTTTAAATAAATGAGATTATAAAAATTAAAATAAATTTATTTTGAAAGTTTTTATGCTATAATATATTTTTATAGAATCTTATGACTTGTTATATTCGAATTAATGATTTTTTTTCGAATGAATCAAGGTATGGATTTTTAAAATGTCATGATATGAATTGTATAAAAATTTACATATATGAGTTTTCAAATAAATTAATATTTTATTAAATGATTTAATAGTCACAAAAATATAAGATTCATCAAAATGATATATATGATATAAAAAATGTCATTAATTATCCATTTTTTGTCTTTTTACATTTTATAGTAACTACGGTAACCATATATAATAAATATACAAGAAGACATGGTTAAAGTTAAATAAGTTTACTAAGGGTTAAAGCTAAAAGATAAGGTTAATTTTGTAACCTAAACTAATCTAAAACCCATTGACTAAGAGTATTTCTACCCATACTCATCTTATCTAAAAAATATATCACTTTTGTGTTATTATAATTCTAAAATCAATTAATAATAAAATAATACTTTCAAACATTCCTAAAGTTCTCTCTTCCCTCTTATAAAAGGACACTACCTCTAACCTTCACTCGCACCTCTCAAACCCCCTTGGATAGTCCAACATATACCCAAATAAGCTCCAAAAATTCCTCCCTTACTCCTAGAACACTTTTTTTAAGAAGTATTCAATTTCAGAAATCCCTTTGGCTCAAATCAAAAGAAGTTTCCCTTTTTGACGTAATGCCTTCTCTCAAGTTACATTCCATTATTTTTCCTTATCCACTCCCTATGATCTTTTAATTAATTGATTAAATAAAAAACCAGTATCCTCAATATACTAGGTTTTTTATGAGAATTATTCAAACTGAACTTTCAAAAACCTCTATCTAATTGGTATAGAACATAGTGTTTCTGTGGACGATGAACTACTGGATCATGAAACAATGAATGTTCAATATTCTCCTACTACCTATTATGGTGGCCATTTTGATGGATGTAGCACAACAAACATTTTATAGTATGTCTCTCTTAAATACATTTTAGTTATAGCCTATATTTCAAGAATCCATGAGCCTCTATGAAAAAAAAAATGGTTTCTTATAGGAGATATCCATAACCTGGCCATTAAACATAAATTTTCCAACTCTACGATTTGAATTTTAAAAAAAACCTGACATACACGGTTGTGTTCAAGATGATATTTAGAGTCTGATATAATTAACATAATTTTTTGGTGAATAGTAACCTACCCTTATTAATATTAACCTATCATTATAAATAGTAACTTACCCTTATGGATAATAATATGATTCTTATGAATGGTATCCATGCCCTTGAAGGTATAAATGAATTTAGGCACCTTAAAAATGAAGATGAATATTTTAAGTGTTTATATTTATCGATTAAATAATTATTTTAATTAAATATTTAATTAATCATATTTAGAAAAATATTTTTTAAAAATGGACTTCATTTTTTGATTCTACACATCGAAAAATTGGTGGGCTGATTTTTTGGGATATTTTTGAAATACTTGAATTTTTATGAATAATAAAATCTGATAATTCACAATAAATGCTAAATAATGGATTAGTTGAGTCATTAATGATGATATACTGATGTAAGCCCAATTCATTATAATTCACATGCATATATTACTGTTCTTGGTCATGGAATACTCACTATCGGTTGTCTTGAGAGGAAATAATAAATTAATGGTTACAATATTAAGAAAACTCATCTCCCCTCCACTATATAAAGCACTTGTCACCCCCTCTTCCTCTCACACCACTAAAGCCTTGTGCCTTGCCAATATTCTTCCCAAGACTCTCCCCAAGATCAACCCCCACTTCCAAAATCTCCTAGCCTCTTCAAAATATAAATACCTATCACCTTAAAAGGTTCTCAAAGGAGGAAGTCTCGAGAGGTAAATCCCTCTTTCCCATTCCTTCAATTCTTTTAAGTTGTTTTCTTTTTGTTTCTTTCCTCACCATAATAGTATGATAAATCCAGTAACATACATGTACTAGAGTTTTTTCATGCTAATGTATATTTCATTACCTTCTCTCCTTTCCCCACTATTTATTTGAAAGAAATGAAAGCACCATTTGAGATGTGGTAATTTAGCACATTCAAGGACAATAGTTTATCAATTTCTATTATAATATTTAATTCTGGTCATGAAACCATTTGTGTTGGGGTTGAACCAGATTATTATATATGTAATACAACCTATTTTTAGTTCTGTAATCCTTTTTTTCAAAATGTATTATGGTATAAAGTAAAAAATGTTCACTGTAATCAAACCCATCGTTTAGAAAAAACGGTTGTCACAAAGGTTGTATATATAATAATTCGACTTCACTATAAGTAACCAAATTAAATTTCAAACTATGTAATCATTTATATGTTCACTACTAGAATATAACTTTATTTCTGTAAAACCACATCCATCTTATATATTTATCCGAACTTGAATATAAGTGAACCAATCATTTAAAACCAAGTAAACAAAGGAGCCCGAACAATGAAATTGAACCTTATAACTAATCAAAAAGGCCTTGAATAAACTAAAAATGGTTATAATAAATCATTTACGTATATAATAGGTCCTAGACTTATGAATTAATAAACCTAATTTGTTTATTCTGGTCTTAAATAGAATTCCAAGAACACCTTCAAGCATAAGGTAAGGGATCCTCTCTCTCACTTTTGTTCAAGAATCTCCCCTATATTGTGCCATTTTATTTTTAATTCATAATGATGGGGTATGTTTTCACACCTCCCCCATAATTCCCTTGTGACATATAAAAAATTGAATACCACTTTACCTCTCATTAATCCCTCACAATAACACTCGTTTCCATGCTAAAATGTTTGTAAGGGATCCTCTCTCTCACTTTTGTTCAAGAATCTCCACTATGTTGTGCCCTTTTATTTTTAATTCCTAATGATGGGGTATGTTTTCACTCCTCCAAAATACTTCCCTTGTGACATATAAATAATTTAATACCCTTTACCTCTCATTAATACCTCGCAATAACACTCATTTCCTTGCCAAAATGTTTGTAAGGGGTTTCTCATCTCACTTTCATTTCTGTGGGATTTTTATTGTTACTACTTATTTCTTGAATACGTTATATGTGTACTGAAATTTGTTATATAATAACATGATTCTTTTTATATTCATGTTATTCAATGATTAATTTGAGGTTTATTAAGTTCTGGTCATATGATTTGACCGATTACATTGTGGTAAGGGCCTTTGTCTCAACTACCATTTTGTTGTGACTAAATTTGTATTGTGCACATAATAATCCTTAAGCGGTGTACCTACTGCCCATTTGAGATCACATTTAATAGGAAATTATATTTATATTAAATATCCATAATCTCATATCATGGATATGTTTGTTTTCTAAATAGTATGCATTTTACAAACGGTGTTAATTTTGAAAGTTATTTAAATTATGGAAATATTGATGAATATGTATACTCTAGTCCATATGGATACTGAAAAGGAATATTGCTCTTGTATTCAATCAATGTATAAAGAATGATATGGACATGAAGTGGCAGGTGGGGCACGTTATAACCCCTCGATTCACTGGTAGGTCTCATGAGACAAATCAGTTTAGCGACAAACCCTTTGAGTTTGTCTCCAAAAATCAGACGGGTATCTACCCATAGAACTAAACCGTTTTAATGGTATAATGGTTTCATGTTCCAGATACATGAAGTCCAATAAATAATCATTATCTTTATTCATTATCAGTTATTATTATTATCCATGAGGTTTTCACGATGACAAAATCTATGGATGGAGTTTCATTCTCAGTTTATTAATGGAATTAGTTATTCATTTATTCACTTTTCCATATTGATTATGTCAGATTGATTGTGATTCACTTATTATTGTACTCATGCTTCCGTTATTTGTAACCCTTACTGATTGTTTGAGCTCAGCCCTTTCATTGTCTACTTTCAACAGGTGACAATGATGAGATTGTTTATTGAGTTCTTGTGGATGCAGTTTATAGTTTCATTTTGTATTCTATTTTGTAAACTTTTCCAATGTAATTTGAGTAACTTCTATGTATCTAGTTTCTTCAAGAATACTACACTAATCGTTCCTTTGGGTTTTTTATTCCTTCGACCGTATGGTTATTCCATTAAAGTATGATTATGTTCCAAGTTTTCCTTTCATGTGTTATGTGTTCTTTCAGTGGGTTTTATGGAAATATTTTTGTTACAAAAGTGTAAGCAATGAGCTTTCATTCAGTGAAGAGTATTTAATACTACATAATGGTGAAAAGTGTAACTTGTGATAAATTAGTCATGGTTTACATGTTGTTTGGAAAAACTATCATTTTTACTTCTTTGTGTATCCCTTACTGATCTTTTAATGCTCATCCCATGTTTTTGAAATTTTTTTCACCGGACTTAATGTCGAATAGGGTCATGTATGGGATCAAGGAAAATTCATTTTGTTTAAAACATGGAGCTAAACATGTTTCTTTTCTTTTATGAGTTTTTATTTTATGAAAAAATGGATACTGAGTAGATGTTTCCACAAGTAATATTCAAGTTTTTATGTATAATTTATGAACTAATTGTCTAAATCTTTAAACCTAAAAATATTCTCAATGTGAATTATTAACTTAATTCAAGATTATGTAATGTTTAAGGTTAGGGCCTTATAGATAATGCTTTAAAATAATTAATATTCTTAACACCACAAAAATGATGTTTTCTAAAATAATAGTCATTATCATAATTTCAAAAAATAACAAAATAAAAACATTTAACAATAGACATTTTTTCCTATTTGAACCAGGAAAAAAATATTTTTTATATAATTTTGGTTTTTCTCCATTATTACCAATACCGAGTTTTCATTTATCAATCTTATTTTTACTAAGATTTTGATTAAAATAATTCTATCCATTAATAAGAATACTTGAAGATTTATTTAAATAATAAACTTTAACCAAAAATTATTTAATTTTTGTTTCATGTAGATCCTAAGTTTTTTGCAAGAATTTAATCATAAATTAGAAATCTATTTTGACAAACTATCATAATCAATAGAAATATAATCATTGGATTTTCTATCATTTTTATGATATTTATTTAAAGAATAAATTTTATCTTGAAAAATAAAAAAATTATTATTAAGTTCATCATAAGAAAAAAAATTCAGAATTAGAACTTTCAGTGTAAGAAGATTGTACCTCATCAGTATGAGACATAAGTCATAAATTATCATTTTTATTTTCTTTATCAACTTTTGAGTTTGTAGTAGATTCATCCTTTGAATCTTTATATTCATATCTAGTAGCCTTCATGATTTTATATCATTTTCTTTATATTCATCTGTCCTTTTAACTTTAATCAATGTACAGTCAGTTCTTAAATGACTTTTATTTGTACACACGTAGCATCTGACATCTATATATTTATTCAACTTCAATTTTTTCTTTCTCTTTTAGTAAAGCATTCCAATTTTTTGCATGATGTGGTAGCTCATCATTTGATTATGAATTTATAGAATCTGAATCAGAAAATTAATCCATAGAAACATTAAGTGCAGTTTTTTCCTTTTTAATAGAAATATTATTTTCAGCTTCTGCTTACATCTATGCTTCATACATCGTCAAGGTTCCAATCAATTATTTCATCTTTAATTCTTTAATAGGTTTTTATTTTCAAATAGAATCTGAAATTCCATTCCAGATAAAAGGTAAAACTATAAATAACATTAACACCTTATATGGTTCTAGAATTAGAGTTCCCAAGGTAAAAACATCATTAACAACTTCTTCTAATCTTCTATTTATCTGAGTGATGTTCTCATATTCCTACATCCTAAATGTGTCAAATTTATGTTTTGATGTATTGTAACGTAGTTATCAGACATTTTCAGTACCATAATATTCAACTGCAATAGTATAAAATATCTCATAGGCAGTAGCATGTTGAGAAACACGGTTAAATTCATCATGACCAAGATATCATATAATTTCATTCATGGATTTTGAATTAATATCATATTAATCTTCCTTAGTAGCATCCAAATTTTCTAGTTATCTAGAGATTTAATTAGGTTTGTAAATGTTCATATAAAATTTAAAACCAAGATTTTTTAAATAGATATTCATATGAGCTTTCCAACATCTCTAATTATCACTATTAATATAATGATCAGGAATCATCGACATACCTTCTATGAAATTTTTCATTGAGATTTTTCTTCGTCTAAATCATTAACTCGATCTTGTTAGAGCCAAAAGAAATCAATATAGCCATGCTTTTGATACCAATTATTAGGTTGGGATTTCTATGATGAAGACATGAGAGGGGGGTGAATTATACCCTTTTAAAAATCATGACAATATTAAAACACCCGTCTTGAAATGAAGTGATCCTTTCTATATTACTTAATGTAGAGTGAGTAGAGGTAACAAATAAAGGAAAATAACAAAAAGTTGTATCATGATTTGAGGCTCAAAAATCCCCTAGTATACTCCACAAATTCTCTACTCCACGATCTTTATGATTTTTACTAGTATGTCCTCTTATCACAAGCCTGTCTACAACTGAGTACAAGGAGTTGACACCAGATAAGGATTTTACAAGGCCATATGGTTCATTTATAGGGAACCTAAATATTCATATCTTAATATGAGAAGTTGAATTTCCACCATGACTGAATCTGAGCAGAGGATACACCAATGAAATTAAATGAGATGAAGTTTGTTGTGAAATAGGTTTTTCGCATTATTGCAACAGCAACTGGAAGATGTATATGATATTCAATATAGCACAGTTGTAGTAGTAAAATAATAATTAATGTAAAGAAGGATTATTCATCATTAAATATTATCAA
This sequence comes from Viscum album, assembly GCA_963277665.1. Taxonomy (NCBI): domain Eukaryota; kingdom Viridiplantae; phylum Streptophyta; class Magnoliopsida; order Santalales; family Viscaceae; genus Viscum; species Viscum album. Next base: position 1,015,636,246 of record OY728153.1, on the reverse strand, counting down.
ATATATTAGAAAATGTTTTCTTAGGCTTCCTTTATCTTTACACAGTGATAGAATATGAATGTAGAAATAATAATTTCTATCTTCAAAAGTGTCAATATTTTCTATGAATATTTTCAGTGCCATCATTTTAACAGAGTATTCACATCTCTCCTTTTCTTTATTGTGTATTTTATTTTCCTACTATAGGGATATATATATAAAGAATAATTATCCAGTAGTTTTGACAACATTCCTCTTCCTTTGGATACTCAAATAAATAGAGTTAATAGCCATCATAAATTACCCAAGAATAACATAACACCATTGCCTCTTTATTCCTGTAGAATAAATCTCTAATAAATGCATTAAAAATAATTTGAATAACTCCTCTAATAATATCTCCTTAATAATTTCATCATTTAAAAAATTTAAAACTCCCATTTAAATCCATTCAAACCTTTTCAAATAAAGTTGAAACAGTTCCAAAACAATTGCCTCACAATAAATCATGAATATTTAAAAACAAATCATTCAAGGAGATTCATAATGACTCTTATCAATATGAATGTTTTAATTTGTTCCATGTGATCCTTTGAATCAGTCATAAAACAACTTTATAATTATATTTAATACTTTGAAGATTGTTGCAGAAATACCGTAAAATTTCACAGATTTAAAACAGTGTCGTTGAAAAGTCGAATATAGGGATCCTTCATGTAATGACAAAATATCAAACATAGGGTTTAAATATGTAATGTATTGTTCCTTATGCATAATTTTATCTACATGTAACAAAGTGAACAAAAATTAATGTAGGTATTATGATCCAAACATCCATCCTTGTCAGCATAAAATCCCAACTGTAGCATTGATTAACCTTATGTTCATATTTCCCAAATTTATGGTTGGAAACTGACAATACAAACTCCAATATAGGGTTGTTGATCAGTATGTTAATTTCAATGTGTATAATTGGGTTGATTAGTTATGTTACATTTATCAACATAGGGTATGAACAATGTTTTTAGAAAAATGTAAACAACTTAACTTCAGACTTTACTGATTTTTTTGAGCCCTTTAACATCAAATCCAGCCTCAGTCCTGCCAGACTTATTTTTATTAAATATAAAGATATTTTAAAATGTTCAATATGTAAATCAATCTAACTTCAAAAAATCCTTATATATTTGAAAAAAATTCAATTACATTTTGGAAAACTAAAGTCGGAAAACTGCATTCCCAATCTTCTGTGAATTTATTGACCATCCAAACAACCTTTCCAGCCTTTGATGTAAACTAATGAAATCAAGATAATGTTATTTTCTATATATATCCCCATGTTCCAAGAAATTCCTACATTTGTAGAACTTTTAAAAAAATATACATTATTAGTTTCCAAATATGTTCACTGTATAGTTGAAAAACAATTTAAGAAATGTCGGTGATTATTTAGAGTATCAAAACATCATTTTTAGACTTCCAATTAAACTAATAATGTTTAGATAATATCTTTATCTATCCAAAGGTATAATGATACTGCAAATAAGTTCAATATTTATTGATATATAATTATAATTTCGAATTTACTTTATGCTGGAAACTGCAATATCACTTTAAATACTTGTAACAGCTTCAGTGATTTTTTGCACCATCAAAACAATTGATTTGGATTTTGAGGTAAAAAAAATTAAATGAAGATAATATTATTATATTCCAAAGGAATAAAAACCACAATAATAAAATCACTATTTCTTAAAATATAAATTAAATACTTTAACATAATAAATCTGAAATAGTTGACAAATTTATTAGATAACAAATATTAGCAGGTTAAATTATTTATCAAAACTAAAATAAAATGTTATTGGAAAATAGCCACTGAACATAAGTGACCAGATTGATTATTTTACCTTCCATAGAATTATTAGACACAATATCCAGGATTTATTTATCTTCAAGGTTATACTCTAGAAGATGGTTGACTTTAGGCTAGTCATGTTGCGAAAACCCTGAACATAAGTGACTCAAAATTGTTCCACTCCGCCAAAGGAAAAAGAGTAATGACATAAATTACTTTATATGAATGTGTAGAAATTTTATGATTGGATGACAATGAAATTGATTATTTGGGTACACAATATACTCAAGGTACAACTAAATCAACTAGTTTTGACCCCAGTTTCATCTATGATATCAGAGGTAAAATTTTAATCATCTCAGTCTTCTAAGATCAATATGAATGGAATTAAAAAGAATTCATGAAATGAATACTCATTCCTAATACCCAATCTGTTCCAAACCCTTCAATAATTCGTAACCTCGTTATTGATAAGTTTGTTACCACCCCACCAAACAAGACAACAAGTACTACCCCATGAAATGGGAACCTCATCAGATGAATACTTATCATATTGTTTGGTCAATATCATCTACTTAGAATACCCATTATATTAAGAAGAAGATACATATAAACTATATTTAACCACTAATAATATCGGAAAATGCTATAGAGGTTGAGGTGGTTGAGGAAGAAAATGTCAAAATTGACCCTAATATATAGCCATTATTTCTGGTGATGCTACAGGAGCCACAAAAACCTAAATATAAGAACTCTGATGAACCCAACAAGAACACCGATTTGATCCTAAATCACCTAGGACTCTCCTATAGCTTGAAAAACAATAACACTGGATAGAAAACATAAATTTTATAGTTGGTACTGAGATTTGAAAATTTTGGTTTATCCTTACCCACAAAAAGAAAAATGTATTCCCATATATCAGTTAGGAAAAGGAGATGTCGACATAGTCATCCTCAACCCTGAGGCCTCAAGACAAAGAGTAGCCCCATAATAGGAAGCCTAGACCCTTGGTATATAGATATTATATCTAAAAGTGGATCAAAAATATTCCATCTAATCTCTAAATCTTGGTCACCCTTGACCTCTCTACAATACTAAAGGATTCCTTTATCAAGGATTTCTTAATCCCTTAAGAGTAGCAAGCTGAATTTGTTGTTACTCAGATGTATCATGTGGAGACAGGTTTAATTAAAGGTCACATGGTCATTTACATTAGAGAATAAGAGGAAGATGGTATAAATGGTCTTATTATACCCTTGTATATATATCAATCTAGGAGACATTAACTTCAATTGATATTTAATTGATAATGGATTTGGGATCATCTTCACACCAATTTGTGCCTTATGATGTTTAGGTTACAATGAATCTGACTTGTGTCCCACCAATATGACCATTCAGGGGTATAATAAGAGTGATAATAAACCTCTTAGAAAGATCCATATCAAAACCCAGTATAGATATCTCATAACTGACTTTGAGTTCATGGTGGTTCTCTAAGACATAACTTTCAACATCTTGTTGGGAAGTCGTTGGATTCATATTCATGTCATGGTTCCATTATCATACATTCAATTACACAAGTACTCTATTTTTAACACTATGATATTTTAAAATAATAAAATTATGTTTGATATCATATATGACACAAAACACTGATCTTAAATGAACCATGAAAAATTATTATTTAAACGTGACTGTTATAACCTAGTTTTTGAAAAGGAGGGAATACATATGATTAAATTTATTATGATATATATATAGGTCATAATAAATACAAATTTATTTATTAATTATTAAGTAATAATCACTATTTTTTTAGTAAATTCATTTTATGCTTTAAAAATACATTTTCTTTAAAAAATAGTTTTTATTTATTTTTGTGAAAAACAAATTAAAATTAGTTTATGTAACTTTTATAAATTTAATTTAATAAAAATATATAATTTCATAAAAAATAATATCAAAATTATCTTATGGTAAAATTTTTATATTTTTCGAAAATGTTTTATTTTTCAATGAATAATGAAAAATACTAATTTTTATTAAAGATTGAATTTTATTTTCAAGTATATAGAAAGTTAAATTAACTTTTGGATTAGTTTTAAAATTTCATTGGTTTATTTTTACTAAAAACAATATAATTGAATTATTATGAATTAATTTTATATTTGAATTTTTTATAAAAATATTTTTATACTTAAAAATTCATTTGTCTAGAAAACCATTTTTCGTTGCGTTATTCTGATTTAATTTTAAATTAAATTATTCCAATTATATGATATGAAATGGGTAAAATTGATTATATATTTAGATTAAGTATAATTAATATTATTTAACAATTTAAAATTAATTTTATTTCTTAATTAATAGTAAAAACATTAAAATTTTGTTACTACATTAAAGGTAAAATTGGTAAATTAAAAGGGAAAAATAATGTGATAAGGACTAAAAGTAACGCCAAAAAAGACATCAATATTATATTGTAATTATATTTTATCCATAATCATACAAGATTATAATATATGATTTTTTTCTATATTTCTATGATTTTGACCTTTATAATACATTTTGTATTGAAAAAGACAAAATATCGCCCTTTTGATTTTAAATATCTCTTATGTGTTCAAAAAGAGAAAAAAATAAAATTTTGAAAAAATATTAATGGTTATTTATAAAATAATGATATTATTTTTATTATTAAGATTTATTTATAATATTTATTAATTATATATTTTCAACAAATACTTACTCAATACCGATATAAAATTTATTTAATTAAAATAAAAATAAAATAAATGATACTAAAAACATTATAAATAGTATAATATGAATGAATTATTGTGATACACAAATATTTTGATAATTATAACTTTTTTTAGGTATGTTAGAATTTTATATTTAAATTTCATATTTGTCTTGATGTTTTCAAAGACAAATTAAATGCATCATGTAAACATTTTCACTAATGATATTATATAATAAAAAATGTTTTATTAAATGATTTAAAATTAATAAAAATATTATTTTTCAGAAAATATGATGGTAAATGGTTGATAATATCAACCATGATCCATTTATGGATCGTTTGGTCTTTTATGGTAACTTTCTTGACCCCTAAAGAGTAAACAAAATTTATAATGTAGTTATTGTCAAAAAGGGTTAAACCATGTTAAAAAATGATAAGGGTGAAATAATCACCTAAACATATCTAATTTTTATTTAATTATCTGATTTATACCCTCTAGAATATTATATTTTAATATTATCAATTCAGATCTATTTTAATTTAATAATTTATTTATTTTAATTTAATATTCTAAGAAATTCCAAGAGTTCCCCTCCCTGCTCTTATAAAAGGGGACATATTTTTCTCTTTTCATCACACTTAAAGAACCATTTGTTTTGTAAAATACCAATAAAAATAAATTATTTACATACCTACCCACATATCAGAGGAATATTTTATCAGAAAATGAACCTAGGAAAGCTTTTATGTGTTAACCTTAAGAGGTTATCCGAAGAAGGGGTATAGTTATTAATAAAACGTTTTTTATTTATTTCTTATTCTACCACATTAAAAAATTATTCAAAAATGATTAAATAATAATAAAATTATTTTAAATACTCTTTTATTTTTATATGTTAATTTAATAACCTATATTCATCTCTACTTCCAATAAATGGGAAACAAGACCATCATTCGTGTGTATGGAGGATTATCACCCCGCGAACCAAGGTAAATTGTTTTCCATCACCTCCACTAAAAGATGGTTATAATGATACCTTTAATGTATAGATATGATATTCATGAAATGTTAATCATTATTAAAATATAAAAAATCATTTAATTTCTAACATTTCCATTCATTGAATAATGATAATGTCGTTCGTGCGTATGTGTGGACTACCACCTCTATGAAGTGATGTGATCCATTTTTCAAAACCACATTAAATTGGATGGTATATATAAGTATATTTTAATAATTAATATGTTATTTCTGATATGATAATAATTTTCTAAATATAAATTAATACTTAATTTCTTTCCATAATTATCGTTGAGAAATTAAAATATTACTGATGTGTACGTATGACCTACTATCTTAATGATTGTAAAATAGTCTATTTTTTAAAACCATATATCCTAGTAGGTATTAAGAGTATAATAGATGTATATATATTATAATTATATCATTATTATTTTGTATATAATGAAATAATGACCGCATTGATCATAGCTAACCTACCAAAGTCATTTTGTACATGTGAGCAAAATATCGTCAAAACATCGAACTTTAACATAATTGATTAATTAATGGGTTATAATATGGGAATAATAAAAATTAAAAATGTTCTTAATCAAGTAAAAATTTAACATAAGTTTATTATTCATGAATATAAAGAACATACGTGATGATTCAGACTCAAGCTAAGAAACTTTCTTTTAAAAAACCATTTTTTAATGTTTCCCTTCCAACTATTTATTTCCATTTCCATATTTTTAAAATTATTTTATAGATAAATTTATATGGAAATAAAGTAATTATAAATTTGATTTTAGGTCTATTTTTTACATTCTTTCAAATATTTTCAAAATAAATATTTTTACAAATTTTTAATTGAACATTTTGACTTATTTTCAAAAGATAAAAGGAATGTTCAATTTTAACATATATAACGACAACTAATTTTCCCAACAACATAACCATTATTTTATATATGACTTAATTTATAATATTTCATGTTTTATTCAAAAAAATTCATTCCCTATGCTCTAGTTATTTTAAAAATGTTTTTAAAATGTGATGGATATTTTAATATCTGAAAATATTTTCTTATGGGTAAAAAATATATTTTGAAAATTTCAAGTTTTTATATGTTATTATTATTTTATTGTTCTTAATAATTATTTATAATGGTGGTTGGTTCCATTTTAAACCAAGGATGTGTGGTTCTACAATATAAATATAATTTATTGGGTGAGATTTATGTTTAGAAGTTTACTGTGAGGGTTATTCTAAGTGTAACTGTGATTTTTATTCTATGTGTAACTGTGATGGTTATTCCAAGTATAATTGTGGTGGTTATTCCATTCTTAACCTTGAAGTGGATTATATTTAAAACCATAAAGTTTATTCTATATATAATATTAATGTAAAAATTATTCCTGAATTTACTTATATGATTTATTTATTCTTTTTATGGGTTTTATGGAAATATTATGATTTCAAAAAGGTAAGAAATGAGTTTATATTTTTAAAAGGTAAATAATATATTTCTTATTATGGGTGAAAATTATGACATTTTGATAAGTTTTCATGAGTTTTTCATAATTTAAGAAAATCCTTTATGAGTTTTATTTTTCCTTTAACATTTATTATGAAATGTTTTATAAAAATATTTAGTAAGAGGAGTTGATTTCTTGGGTAAGATAATTTTTATTTTTATCCAAAAAATTATTTTGAGAAAGGAAAATTTCCATAGGTATTCATTGAATAATGTGTTTAATTATATCTTTTTATGTCCATTAATGATATTTTTATGCTCATCCCATGTTTTAAAAAAAATCAAACGTTTTTAAGAAGGAGTTGGGGCAAGGATGAGGTCAAGATCAAAACAGTGAAGATATTTCAAGAAAATAAAACTTGTTATATATTAAAAATTTTATTTTGTGAGCGAAATTGATACTAAGTGGAAGATTCCACTTTGTGATGTAATATTTATTTTTAAGGGTGATTACATATTTCTTTAAAACATTAAAAATAAAATATCTTCAGGAATTTAATAAAATGAATCATTGAATAAAAACTAAAGATTATGTAATGTTTAAGGTCGGGTCCTTATAGTTGGTATTAGAGAAAATATATAGATAAATTTTGAGGATAATATATTATTTGATAATAAGTTAAATTTCATCTATAACAAGAATGGTTAGTATTTTATGGTAATTAATGTTATTTTGGATAAATTTTATGTGTTGAAGATAACATGGTTAAGGATATATTAGTGTTTATCCTCCTCATAAGATAGTTTATTATGATTTTATTGATATAATCACACTAAGATAGTTGGTTTTAGTAAATGGATGTCTCCAACATGAACCAAATTAATGATGGATGTGAAGGAAAATGTGATGCTTTTCTAAACAACCAACCAAACAGAATTGGAGTTGTAGTGAAAAGTCTTATGCCTATTCATAACCACCAATCACAAGTTATTATTAACAAATTTAACATATGTGAGTTACCTAATGTGTTATATAAGATATAAATGAAGGTTTTTGTATGTTTAAGACATAAATATCATAAATTTAAAAATATTATATGCCTTATGTGTCAAGGTTATGGGAAGAAGAACCCAAGAAAATGTCTTAAAATAATGGGAATATTTTTTTTATGTTGTAAAAGAGGGCATAAAGAAATAATATTCCAAGGGAAAAGGAAGCATTAAGTTAACACTATAAAGTGGAATAATGTGTTTTCCAAGAAATAAATTTAATTTTTTAAATATTGGGAGTATAATAATTATGAAAATAGATGCACTAGTTGAAAATATCAATAATAGGATCAACAAGACCACACAAATAAATGTTTAACAATTCTAAATTATGTTATAGTTGAAGATGGGGAAACTAAAAATGAAATATGAAAGGTATGGATTATATCTAGGATTATTCTTTGATATTATTAATTCTTAGATCATGATTCACATTTTTTATAGGAATAACGTATTAAGTAATAAGATAGAAGATAATGGTTAAAGGATTATGGATAATCTTAAAAAATTAAGGTGTTTATATATAAGGATTTGAATGTTATAGTGTAGTGGTGGATTTAAGGATGTTCATAAGTTTAAAAAAATTAATACTCGTTTGATGTTTTATAGGATGGGACTACATTATGAGACATGTTTTGACTTTGGATAACAGTTTAAAGTATTTTTTACCCTCAATTTTAATATGTGAAAAAGTTATTTGAGGAAGATTTACCTTTTCATTTTTTAGTCTTATGTTTAAGGGTATTAATAATCATTAGGGTATATATGATCATTGATGTTGAGGAAATTATGGGAATATATATTTTATTATATATATAACCATTGTATTTAAAAGTGATTAATTTCATTTCGAAAGAGGACCACTATAATTTTAGTAAAACAATATATAATATTATATGGTTTTATTTTATGTGTCAAGGTTGAAGTATATTTTGGAAGCATATATGAATTTAATGTGTCTTTAGGGTAATTTTGGTTATTTATGGAAATTATTATCATATTTTATAGATTATATAATTTGGTTATATACATTTTTGGGTATATGTCTTTCTGGTTTTTGGGTTTCTAAATTGGTTGGTAATATTTTTAAAAATATTAATGTTAGATATTTATCAAATGATCTATTTCAAACATTGTGTGTTATTGCTGAGGATTTTAATATTAATTTTTTATTTCATCATATGATGTTTCATTCATTTTAGGAATTATCATACCTTATGATAGTATTTTTAATTTTTATTAATTTATAATTATAGGATGAATAACTTATTATCATTTTATGGATTGTGAGATCTGTTATAAGTTAATTTCAGTGCTCCAGGTTTAAAAAAATCATCTTGAATACCCATTTTTAGGAGCAGAATAATAGATTACGGTGGAAATCGATTGAAGGATGAGATTCTATATTTCAATTAAGTATATTTACTTATATTATAAGTCTATATGGTAAAATAATTCCTCAACTCTAGGAAAATGTTTTTGAAAAAAAAATTATCCTATTATATTTATTACTCATGAATCTATTTTTTTCATGCCTCTTTGGTTTATGGTTTTGTGTTTATTGACTTTCATAGGATCATTCAATTTCTTGTGATCAAGGATCTCAATAAATATCTATTATTATTTAGACATTATTAATTTCTTCTATTTAAATATTTTTACTTCTCACTAATGTTCTCTTATTTGGAAACCCAGTATGTGTTATTCTAGAAGGCCTTCACATTTCTCTTTCTCTCATTTCAAGAGGAAGTTTTATAAACCATTTTTATGATGTGGGATTTAATAAATGTTTTTTTGACATGTCAACCCATTTATTACTGAGTTCAAGTTCAAATTGTGAGGATGTAATCTATTAAAGTGGGTATAATTTAACACCCCAGGATTTTAAAATCAGTATATTATATTCGATAGCATAAACAACATGGAACACTGATCTTAAATAAACCATGAAATATTATTATTTAAATGTGATAACTGTAACAAATCCATTGAATTAGTGGGTATGAATAAGATTAACCACGTTATGATATATATATATATATAGGTCTTAATTGATAAAAATTTATTTATGAATTCTTAATGAATAATCATTCCATTTTTTAGTAAAGTGATTTTATGCTTTAGAAATATGTTTTCTTCAAAAATGGTTTTTATTTTTTTTATAAAAATATTATATTTAATTTATGGTAATTTTAGAAAATTTATTTTATAAAAAGGATATAATTTTTGAAACAATCGTATCAAAATTACCTTATGGTGAATTTTGATATTTTTTAAATGCTTGATTTTTCAATGAATAGTGAAAAAAATTGATTTTTATTGAAAATTGTATTTTCTTTTCAAGTATTTACAACGAGAATTATTATTTTGTATTAATATTAAAATATAATTATTTAGTTTTTATTAAAAACACCCAATTATATTCTTTTTAATTAATTGTATGGTTTAATTTGGTATAAAAATATTTTTATACTTAAAAAGGCATTTTTTAAACATCTATTTTTCATCGCTTTTTTCCAAATTAATTTTAAATTAAATTCTAGAAATTATATTAATTTAATTTAATAAAATATATTATATATTCTTAATCATTATAATTAATATTATGTAAAAATATTGACTTAATTGTTTCTCATAATGAATTATAAAAGCAGTAAATAAAATTTACCACGGTAAAGGTAAATAGGTTAATTGAGGATAAAAATAATGTTATAAGTACTAAAAAGTAACCCTAAACATGACATAATTTTATTTTATGAGTATATTTCGTTTTTACTAACCAAATATTTGAATATATGACATTTTTTCTTGTTTCCACGATTTTGACTTTTATAATACTTTATATAAAGAAAAAGACAAAATGTCACCCTCTTAATTTTAAATATATATTATGTGTTTACAATGGGGAAAAGAAAGTTTTGAATGAATATTAATGCTTATTTTGAGAATTATGAAATTATTTTCCTGAATTGAATTAATTTATATGTTTAATAAATTATATAATTACCTTAAATTCTTATGCAATGCCAACAAATTATATATTTCATCAAAAGGAAAGTAAAATAAATGATTTTAAAAACATTAAAAGAGATAAAATATGAATAAATTATTTTGTTCCTTAAATTTTTAGATAATAATAACACTATTAGAGAATTTGAAACGTTTTTATTTTAATTCCATGTTTTTCTTGATGTTTTTAAAGTCAAATTAAATGAATAGTGGAAAAACTATCATTAAAGTGATTTTATAATAAATAATATTATATTAAATGATTTAAAATTAATAAAAATACTATAAACATCAAAGTGAATTTTAAATAGTTTATAATATCAATCATCATCCATTTATGGACCGTTATTCTATTTATAGTAATTTTCTTGACCCCTAGCAAGTAAATACTTTAATACCATGGTAATTTTCTAAAAGGATTTAAATAGGTTAAAACAAAAACAATAAGGACAACAGTATCACCTTAACTTGTCATATTTTTATTTTATGAGATTATTTTGAATCATAATAATCTTATATTTTAAACTTATCAATTTGGGTCTATTTTCATATGAATATGTTTTTATATTAATTTAATATTTTAATAAATTCCAAGAGTGTACCTCCTCTATTTTATAAAAGGACACATATTCTTCTATTTTATTCACAATTAAAGAACCATTTAGATCATAAAATTCACACCCAAATTCATTAATTACATATCCCCCAAATATTAGAGCCATTTTTTATCATAAAACCAACCTAGGAAAGCTTTAGGTGTAGACCATAAGAGGTTTTCTGAAGAATATGTATAGTTCTTAACTAAGCGTTATCATTTTACTTATTCTTATACCTCTTTAAAAAGTTATTAAAACTTAATTAAATAATAACACAAGTATCTTACATAATATTATATTTTATTAAGGTAATTTCATAACCTATATCTATCTTATCTTCCATAAAATGGGAAATGAAACCATGGTTCGTGTGTACGGTGTTCTGCCACGGTGTTCTGCCACCACACAAACTAATGTAATTTGTTTTCCACCACCTCCTGTTACGAATAGTTTCAATGATTGATTTATTGTATATATATGATATTCATGATATATTTATAATTATAAAAATATATAATATCATTTATTTTCTTACCTTTCCAATCACTAAAAAATTATAATGTGGTTCATGCGTATGTGTATATTGCCACCACAACAAAGCGATGTGATTTGTTTTTCATCACCACATCATATGGATTGTATATATAAGTATATTTAGAGAAATAATATGTTATTTATTATTTTTTTAATAATTATTTAAATATTAAATATTACTTACCTTATTACCATAATGATCTTTGAAAAATGGAAACATTCACATGGGTACGTACAGTCTACCATCTCCACGATTGTAACGGGGATAATTTTTTTATAACCATATTTATTGGTTGGTTTTAAAATTATAATTTTTGTATAAAAATGATAATTATTATATTATTTTTATGATACATATGATGTAATATTGATCTCATCAACCATATGAAACCTACTAAATTCATTTTGACCATATGAAATGAATATCATCAAAACATCTGACATGAACTTAATTGATTAAGTAATTGATTATAATATGGTAAAATGAATAATAATCTTGAAAAAGGTTCTTAAGAAAGTAAATAATTAACATTATTTTATTATTCATGATGATAAATAATGTATGTGATGATTAAAACTCATGGTAAGGGAATTTCATTTAAAAAATACTCTTTTAAATTTTCTATTCCAACTCTTTTTCTCCCATATCCGTATTTTTTAAATTGTTTTTTGGATGTATTTATATATAAATAAATAAATTATATTTTCATTTTATGTATCTACTTAATTTATTTCAAAGGATATCAAATAGCGTGCTTTTATATATTTTATACTAAACATTTTGACATTCATTACAAAAGATAGATAGAATGTTCTATTTTATTGTATATGATGATAATGAATTCTTTCACCACCAAAATTGTTATTTTATATTTGAATACCTTTTTAAAATTACATGTTTTAGTCAAATAAAAACCATTCTTCCCAATGTTTTGGTTATTTTCAAAATGGGGTTTTAAAATGGGATGGATATTTCAATATCCAAAAATGTTTTCTTATGGGTTCAAATAAAATTTTAAAAATTTCAAGTTTTTATGTGTTGTGATTATGTTATGGTTATTGGAAATAATTTAAGGTGTTGGGGGGTTCCAATATAAACCAAGGATTAGAGGCACTGTGATATCGCTCCAATGAATTGGGTAATATTTATGTTTTTAAGTTGATCCTGAAACTTATTTCATGTATAACTATGATGGTTATTCCAATTCTAACATTAATTTTTATTCCAATTTTAACTATGATGGTTAATCCATGTGTAACTGCAAAGGTTATTCAATTTATTACAGTTATTTTTATTCGATATGTAAGAGTGATAGGAAAAAGATTCCTCAATTTTCCAATATGATTTATCTATGCTTACAATGGGTTTTTATGGAAATAATATGATTTGAAAAATAAAAATAAATGAGATTATTTTTAAATATTTGATGTATATAATTATTCTTACATGGGAAAAGAAAACATTTTTGAAAAGTTTTCATATTTTTTTCAGGATTGAAGAGAATCCTTTATGAGTATTATTTTTCCTTTAGATTTTTTTAAAATGTATTATGGAAATCATTGGGTAGGGATGTTGATTTATTATATAAGATAATGTTTATTTAGAACCAAATGTATATTTTGAAAAGAGAAAATTTTCAAAATTATTCATGGAATAATGAGTTTCTTTCTTTCTTTTTATGTCTCTTAACAATTTTTTTTTCTCATCCCAGATTTTAAAATGTTTTCCATAGGGTTTTCAGGATGATTAGGGACAGGGATGAGGTGAATTTCAAAATTGTGAAGATATTTCATTAAAATAAAACTTTTTATACCTTAAAAGTTTTATTTTGTGGAAAAAGTGGATGCTATGTGGAATAATACACTTTTTGATTTAATGTTTATTTTTCTAAGGGTGATGAATGAATTTTATAAATATCTAACCTAAAATAAAGTTAAGAATGACAGAAAATGAATCCTTTACCAAAAAATCAGGATTATGTAATGTTTATGGTTGGGATATTAACTATTAATGGATAGGTTGGGGTGATTCATGGTTATAATGAAACATTCGATTCCTTTATCATTCAATATGTAAATATAGGGTTCTAAAAATGGAGGGGAAATGGATGATAGTAGATTACATCATCTTGGTAAATGCCACCAATTACATAGAGGTCGACGCTACTAGTTAGATGTGAAAAATCAAGAAAGTATATGTGTTTCCCATCAACTGGATCATGGTAAAAATCCTGATCTTGGGATTCATTGAGTTATATTGGTTCCATTGGATAATTACCCAAATAATCTAATCACTTTCCTTTAATATTATGGTTGAGAAAAAATACCTTTGGAATAACCACCATCAAGAAAAGTAAAGGTTGTTTTGTTTTCCATGAATATAAATATATCCCCACGATGATTTATCACTGATCATATTTTTTTGATATTTGGTCAAAATAGTTGACAGTCCTCAACTAACTTGATATGATTCCTAAAAGAATAATAAAGGCATGGGGTTTAACTAAATTCTACCCTATTCATATGATATCAGTTACACCAGATGTGCTTGAGTATTTGAATGAATTAGCCCATACTAATGGATACAAATATTTTTAGTGGTTCATTATCCTTATCATCTTGGTTTTGATAATTACTTCAACCCTCTTTTGTTTTACTATTAATTTTGTTATACTAATTTTAGATTTACTATGTCTCTGTGTTTAATTTATATCTAAATATCTAGTGAATAGATTATTATTTTTCTTAGTCCATTGTAAAGATAGTAATATTAACTTCATTTTATCTTTTAATGTATAATGATAAATTAATTGTTTATATGGGTGAAATTATCCGAACCTACAATAAGTTTTTCTATGACATTTCTATTTTTCTGGGTAAGGTCACATTTGTATTTTGTTGATGAAAAAATCTAAAATGAATAGATTTTTATTGAACTTTTCAATTTTTATAGATAATATATTTATATAAATTTAATTAATATACAAGGAATTATGAAATGATCTCTTTCTACTCTAAAGATTTACTTATTTTTTTTATAACATTTCATATATTTTGTGATCTATGGATCTTGTAGTTGTATATTTTTAACGATTACATGAGCTAAGAATATATAAATCATGTGTAACATGGTGATATAGATATAAAATAAATTTATATTGATTTATTTAATTTACATGGAAGGATAAAAAATTGGTGCTCAATAAATTATCCTAAATTCTGTGACATTTTAACCAAGTTGCAGTTTTTCAAATTATTGTTTCTTCTTTTTTTAGATGATATTAGGAGTTATGGAAACCAGATTAAGGTTATTACTGATCCATTGGAAAGGTATCAAAATTAACTAATTATAATTATGTTATGTTGTATTCTGAATGTGGTAGTAAAATACTGTAAAAATTGAGATAAGTTTATAATGGTAAGCTATTTAGTTTTTTTTAGTAGGGTGTTCATATCAACATTATTCATCCCTACATTGGAAGAAACAAACATTTAAGATGAAATTAAGATTTATGAACTAATTTGTTTTATTATTTAATCCCTACTTTGTCATTTAAGATGAAACCTATTATTTAAATCATCCCAACATTTTTTTCCAAACTGAAGCTCATGTTTGTAAGTTTTGTCACCCTACTGGGACACAATATGCTACATGATGAATAATGAGAAGTCACATTATTGAGATTTAGTATGTATCATTGAAAACTTGAGTAATATAATAGATGACAACCGTATGAATTATATCTAATTGAATTGGAACAACACGTCATGAATGGTGGATAACTGGAGAGAACACACAATTTACAACTTGCTGGTCAACCTAGATGATCCTTAAACTCCACCATGAACACGAAATATAACTAGTTATCAAATAATTTGTTTTAATATAGGTTTAAGTTTACTCATTTTTTAAAGTGGATGAAACTCAAGATTATGATGATCTTGTAGAACTCGATGAAATGGATCTTGAGAAGTTATGTGAGATTGATGGACTTATGTCACTGAAGATGATGTATTGGGTAGTATAGAAGATTATCTTGCTGATATTTCATGTAATTAAAATCCATGAAACAATTATATTTGGATTCCACATGAATAATGAATGTATATTGAGAAGATAGGTGTTGAAGAAAATAATTTTTTTTATTATGTCTCAATGTAAAGGACATCTCTTCTGTATCTCTTGACATTTGATCAATATAAATAAGGTCTCTTAAGATATATCATGAACTATAGGATCATTGAATGTGATATCATGATGAAAAAGATGGAAAATGTGTCTGTGTGAATGTACGATTAATTTTTTATATAGGGAATCTCACCTTGCTTGTAAAGTGGTAACCTGAGATGGCATGTAACATGTCTCATGAATAAGAAGATGAGAAAATTAGATTATAAAAAATATGCTCATATCAAATATTTTTATATTTCTATAGATATATGAATATATTGAATTTTAATGTTATTTAAATTCGTATTTTTTTAGTAACAAAATATTTTTTATAATAAATCTTGGAATAATTGAAGGCCGAGTTTCTGCATATTTTGGAAATTTTCACATCAGTTTACAGTACTGTGTTTTGGGAATTTTAAGTTGTTTCATTTCTTACTTGGATTATTCTCAATGGTTTAATAGTTGTATAATCACTCATAAAATCTTATCATTGTGATAGAAGTGTTTTCAATGGTTTTTATGCATAATTTAAAGAAAAAAATGATCAGTTTATTTTTTTAACATCATTTTTTCAGAGAAGATGAGGTCTCTAGGTTAATTTAATTCAGATTTTTTTAATTAACATATGAATAATTTTTCAGGATTTTAGGGATAATTTTAACTATTTTAAATGATGATTTTAATGGTTATTTTAATATTTTTCTTATCATAATTCAATGAAGAGGTTGAAATATTGGAAGAATTTAAATTTTTTTGATGGAGTTTATTTTAAAGATTATTTTCAAAAGAAAAATATTGAATGGTGCAATTATTTTCATAGAGATATTTATGAAAGAACTTGAATCATTTTATTTTGAATTTATAAAGTGGAGCTATTGTAAATTATAGATATTATTATTCTTTATACGTGTTTCTATGAATTTTTAGAAGAGTGATGGGAGTGATGAATATTGATATTACAAAAATAATAAGGGTTGTAAAGTATTGTATTTTTTAAAATAAGAAGAAGGATTGAAAGATGTTAGAGATTTTATTGATGTTATTATTTGATTTAAGAATCATTACAACCTTTAAATAATTTATTTTCTCTTGTTATTTATTAAATATCATCTATGTCTATCATTTTTTGTTGCAACTATGTACCCACATTTTTTCAACAATGTACATCTCATCTATTTGTACTAAATTATTGACTACTTGTACCCAGTCATGGAAGACTTTTAACTTATCATAAACATTTATGGTTATTGAGGTTTAAATTAAATGAACGTGACTTTTTGTAAGGTTTAAACTACCTACACTTTGTTGTTTAGGTACCAAAAAAGGCACATGCTTAGTAAAAATCACCAAGCACACAAAGAGAGTATTGTTGGAGTGGACTATGGGATTTATATTACTCAAACCACTATATATCATCTTGTCATGTTCCTTCCTTTATTTATTTTTCAATGTATTACTCATCTTTAAGAGTGAATATAGGATAAATTTTATTCAATAGGGTCGATTTTATTTTTTTAAATTTTCTAAAAGGATACAATTCACCCCATTTCTTGTATCATCATTATCATTGACCAAAAAGTGGTGTCAAAGGTTTGGATATTTTATATATTATTAAAGATTTATTTTGTACTTTAAAATCCCAATCTAAAGATCTAGATTAAGACTAATTTAAAATGATGTCTAAGAGAAGGCATTTTTATGATATTTTCCTTTGTCTTAAAAGTGATAATTATGGTTGGGGAATGCTCTAATGACTATATATTTAAAGAATCTTGGGTTGACTCTGTATTTTAAGTTTATTAATCCATATAAGATTCTTTAAGGTGAACCCAAAAAGTAGATTTTTTATCATGTGAACAATTATGATCTTAATTCAAGGGCTATGAATGATATTACTTTTATATTAGAAACTAATAAATTTAATCAAGTTTCACAGTTTCCTAAAATTTATGAAAGTTGGTAAACCAATCTAGATTCCTATGAAGGAACAGATAATGTCTGTAGACTAAGGTAAAATAATGGTAAAATTAAATTAGATATATTTATGATATATGAAGATAAAAGAATCACTCACATGAGTGGGATATTGATAGACGTTTTCAACGATGTTGCTACCTTGGGAACTCTAATTAAAAACTAGATTAGATTTTAAAGGTACTATGAGGTTTACCCTCTAGTTGGAATTTAATATTTGCTACTATTTGATAATCCAAACCATTTAAAGTCTTAAATATGAAAAAAAAAATATCTGAATCTTGATGATATACGAAGAATAGATGCAATCATAAATTAAAAATTATATTTTTATCAAAAGGAAAATGCTTCACTTTATGTTTTGAAGTGAGAAATTTATGTTTGAAATTTTAGTCATCCTTATTTAAGTTATGAGTTATCTAATCATTATAAAAAATTAATAAATCTATACAAAAAGATAAAGTATAAATTAAAGAATAATAAATAGAATAAATTGAAATGATGTGAATATAAAAATAAAGGTAATTTGTTACCTAATTGTCCTTCACTTAATGATCCAATGAAAGATAATTTTAAAATAAAAGAAAATAAATCTATAAAGGATATTGGAGTGCATCATATGATTAAAGAAATTAATCTACTTCAAACTCTGAAGCTGATAATAAAAATAAGAGAGTAAATCAATGTCATATGGATCATGTCGATATGAGGTTCTATCATTTTTAACACAAATTTATTATTCTAAAAAACTTATTTTGATGAGCCTAATTAATACTCCTATATAATTTAAGATAAATTTTAATCCTAAAAGAAAGGAAATATAAAACAAAAAAATAATATAATTCTATTTCTATATAAAAAGATAGTTTGACAAAGTAGATTACATATTTAAGATCTAATTCTTCCAAAAATTCATGTGCCTTTCATGGAAATAAAATTAATGAATTATTGGATGGATTTGATTCTTTAAAGGAATTATATAGCATCCTTACCAAGATAGGGAATTACTTAAATCAAATTATTATTAATAATAAAATTAAAAAATGTAAGCTTGGTATTGATAGTAATGAATAAATTATTAAATTATATAGGAATTATTTTTTTCTTGGTTCTAACAGAAAATCATATCTACTATTAAATGTTTTCATTATGGTATAAATGAAAATTATATTAGTGAATAATTTTTAAAAAATACACAGTTTTTGGAATTAATAATTTCATTTATTTCAAAGCATTATCTAGCTTAAATTATGCAATTTCGGATAAAAAATAAATAGATTTGGTTGCATAATTATTTTATTTCTAACCTAGCCAGATCCAAAAGCATATGAGTACCCAAAGAAACTTTTATTTTATATTTTTATTGTTTTCACCACTAGAATTATTTATTATATCATTAATTGTATATTTGATATATATGAATATTTTTTTCTGAAAATCATAATTATTTTACAAATATTAACCAACTATGAAGTAATTCTCTATTTGAAAGGAAATATCCTTAAATATAAAACTATTAAAATCCAAGAATTATTTCATTTACTTTTTAGAAAACTATATTATATAGGGGTATAAGTGCTTTTAAATGTTTTATCTTTTTTCTTATACATTTTATTATTCTTTTTTCTGAACTATTAACCTTTTCTAACTCTATTATTTTTTGTGAGGAATTAATTCCTTGAATTATTTATTTAACTAATGACTAGTATGCATTATCTTTAAAAAATCCTGTAATAAAGTAGTATTTTTGTATATGATAAAAACAATTATTAGACTATACTATTTTTTTCATGAATGGAATGCAAATAAATATTTAAATTAAAATCCATTGGAAATATTTTATTTAAAATCCTTGAATAAATTTAATATTTATTATTATTATTAGGGGGTTATTTTTAATTTTTATCATGTGTTTAAATATTTTATTATTATGGAATGAATTAATTTTCTTGATACTTATTTTAATTCACTGAAAACATTTTTTTATTTGAATAATATTTTATATTTTTTAATGACTTCATGAGTAAAAATTTGTATCCTTTTAAAGTAATAATGAGTTAGGGTGGAGTTTTATTACTGTATGTATTGGGAATTTATTTTTCCTTCATTTCTCATTAACTCATTGGTTGTCCACAAGGAATCATTAGTATTCTATGGGGATAAAAAAATTAATAATTTATAAAAATAATCAAAAAATAAATCAAAATAATAAAATATTTTAAGTTGTAATTTTTAGGTCAAACCCACTAAGACAATTCAATTAGGATTTTAAGAATTTAAAATAAAAAAATTTATTAGAATTGACTTGAGAAAAGGGAAAGTAGAATCATTTTGAGTTTTGAATGCAATTTATTTTGATTATTAAATTGGAGAAAGTGTGTTGGGTTTATAGATTTTTGGTTTTAGGTTAAAATGGATTTAAAAATTAATTTGTTTATTCACAATTAGTGCCAGGGTTGAGATGAGGGATATCTAATGGTTATGGTACCGACACGTATTATAAAAACTTATATTTTTCATGGTTAGGTAATTTAAATTTTTAATTAATTAATTTTATCTTGGCACTATTTTTAAACATAATCAAATAAGCCTATTTAAAGGTCCTGATATAGTATATCATAATTAGTTATGCTATTTAAGAAGTGACAATATTGATTTTTCACTCCATGGTTATGAGAAAATAAAAATAAAGAGATTATAATTGAAATTGATTTATTGTGACAACCCAACATGATTGAAATAATAAAAATAAAAAACCAATGTGTCTTCCACCTCTATCTACAAAACCCAAAAAAACATGGTAGTTACCCTCTAATTTCTGTAATAAGGGAGTAAGAGGGAAGGAGGAAGGAAAAATAGTGCATGAAAGAAATCAAAGAGGAAAACCGGCAGAGGACTCTTCAATAGTGCAACAAACCACCCTAAGCATTGGTATTCAGATCAATCCTAATTGCAATAGTCTACCTCTATATTTATAAGCATTAGAAAAGCTTGGGTTTTCATTAAATATTTATTAATGAAGTCATTAATATCCTCTCTGATCAATTCAGGTGTTAAATGATAGTCTTGGGTCATAATGGCAATTCTCCATTGAATAATCATGTCAAAATTATAAATGTGGGAATATTTGGACGCTTTCATAGCATGACATATGTGTCCTGTCATGAAACTTAAATCCTGCTGCCAAATTTGTTTCTTCACATATTGTATTCACATCTTTGATTTCTTTAATTTTCACACCATGGATAGGACATTTATGAAATGAATGGCCAATTTTCAGTGTTGTAGCCTCTGATTTATAGTACATCTTTAGTTCTAAGCCATTGTACTAGTCCTTTACTCATCATATGTCACAAGACACAATTTTCATCAAGAATTCATTACCTTTTAGCTTGTTTTTTTTTTATTTTTGATAATTCGGTTGTATCCTTACAAAGATGAATCAAACCATTAAATATCAGTAACAATGATTAAAAAAATGATAACAATTCTGAATTTAAATCATGAAAATATTATGCATGAAATGTAAGTATCACCCCCAACAGACTTGAATTCAATATTTTCATAAAGAATTAAATCTCAACATACTACATATTATGTTCACAATTCTATGATTTAAATTCTATATCAATAAATTGAAATGATAAAATTCATAATTAAATGTTCAATCATCATATAGGTAAATTTCACTAACACCTAAATTTTCAAAGAAAAAAGTGTACCATGTAATTTACATTTATTCTTTTCAATTATCCATGCCTCTTTATTATTCCATTGTTATTTGTAAATTCATCATTGATATTCATTTCATTTTTAATTTACCTCAATTTAATTTTTCTCCTCATCAACAAGGTAATAAATATAAGTGAAATTTTACTCATACCTCAAGTACATTGTTTGTGACCAAATTTACCCTATTGGTAAAAAGCGGTCGATGTGGTACATGTAGGGGTCGAGTCCACAGGGACCTAAGAAGTAACCTTGAGACGCTATGATTTGGTGAAGGATGGCTATGAAGTAGCAAACTTTTGTTTTGATTTTGGATGGTTTTAAATAACACTAAGAAACCTATGTGAATTAAATTCAAAGAAAATGGGTTGATGTTAGGATTATGCTCGGGTTAGATTTAATGAATTTTACTTCTTTAGACAATTTTGTTTTAATTAATTCTTGATGAATCCATTCTTCAAAAATAACACTACCTTCACCATTTTCTGGTTTTGTGCTTACTAAACACAATTAATAATCCCCTATAAACTTAGAGAACCAAATTCATGATCTCTCTAAGGTATATGGTCATTTAGTAATTGAATTTAGTTTTCTCAAACACAGTAAAGATGAAGAGTAGAAATAACTGAAGATTGGATGTCTTAAATTAATTATCCAATTAACAACAATTTGTTCATAAAATAACATTCAATCCAGCCTTTTCATCCTCCTAAGATCGACCCATTAAATTTTTAGCCCTCCATTGATGATATACTCTCAATGGTGGTCGGAAGATGGCTTACAAGAATTGGATTGAAGAAATTAAAACCGCGGAAATAATGAGCACTCCTCCGTGTGTGTGAATGAAATTCACACCTATGTGTGAACTAATTCACCACAAGGCAGATATATCACTGTGCTTTGTGAAAATTTATTTTTAATAAATTAATGGAAAATATAGAAGAGAAAGATGTTGATTAAGAACAAAGAAACTTAAATGGAAATTGAAAACATTACAAAGGAACTTTTGCAGCATAACCTTACAATGAAACAAGCAACAAAAGATTATAAAAAAAATATCTTCCTCTATTACCTTCACCACTATCTCCTTATATAAGAATATTAGGAGTCTTATATCTTCCCCCCAAAATCAATTCACCCCCCCAACAATTAATAGAGTCAAAAGAAGGGTGAATAATCAAAAGGAAATTGACGTTTCGAAGTTCACCCAGAAAACTATCCAGATTCTTCCACCATATTTATGTGTGAATTCATAAATGAATACGGCCGAATTAGTAGGGATCGTAGAAGAGAAATATATTCTCCAATATGTCCTCTATGAGCTGTAAAAACTTCAGGAAATTTGGAGAAGCTCTTTGGATGTTATGGTCGAAATGGTGGGACGACTTTATGTGAATTAATGTTGTGTCCACCATTTAAATCTCAACTTCAGATCCCTTTATTATCATGAAAACATCAGAATTAGATCCATCCACAGTTGAATAAAATGATCATCATATTTTTATATTTCTACTATATAATGTTTAGATTCATTGGGATTGGTTTGTGGGCCCCACATTTGTTTGATGTGCCTTAGGCCCATTATGCTTTCTTCAGAAAATTTTTGCATTCGGGTGCAAAATTCTCCATCATCACGTGGGATTCATCCATTAGACCTAAAAGATAAAATGTTCCAAACAAAGTGATCAATAATATTCCAAAATTTAAAATTCATAAAATGAATATAATTTTGTTCACAAACAAATGAACGATTGGGCCCAAATTTTCATTTTAAAATTAAATTACATTTAAGATGAGAAATAAAGTTCTATTTATGTAATACACTAAAAACAATGTTTATGGACTTTGGAAAAATGAATATAAAGACATTAACAATTAATATTATCCACTTTCATTGACTAATCACACCCCCCAACTTGAGTTTTTCTAGTCCTGAGAAAAACAAATTACAAATATGAAATTCAAATCCCCTTTTCCAAAAACATTTTAATACACATTGCTCACCCAAAGACCTCATACCAAAAACATTTATGAAACCCATCAAAATAATTTAAAAAAAATAGGTCCATAAGAATATCCCAAGCCAAATCTCATTCCTTTGTTCAAATTCATCACCACATTTCATCCAATTCCAATTATGGATGATAAATTGTTGTGCATCATAAAAGATATGGGGCCCATTTTATTGTTCAAGGGGAAAAAAATGGAAGCGCTAGGTAGGAATCACATTAAACCTTAAGATGAATATCCAATTTTTTTTTTGTCTTTTTTTTTGTTTTTTTAACCACAATAGATATGAAAAGACTAACTCTGGGCAAGAAAACTATGGATTCATGATCCCCAAGTGTCGGACACCACACATATTGTCAATTCCATGATCTACAATAGAGATATAAAGCCTAACTCTGGGTAAGAAAACTATGGAGTCACGATCCCCAAGTGCCGGACTCCACTCATTTGGACAAAACATTGCTCTATGTGGTCTTTATTTTTTTCAATTTTTTTGTTTTTTTTTTTTTGTTTTTTTTGTTTTGGATACTCAAATTAAACTAAAAGTAACCCCAGAACCCTATTCTATAATGAAATGGACCCAAGAACTCAAATTTACACTCATGATCTAGTAGACATGCATTGTGGCATTTTTATTAAGAGGATGAAAATTTAAAAATTGAAAAATCACATAGGACAACCTCACGTTCCAAAAACTATGCTCATAAACTTAAACATGCATTAAAATCAGAATCAAGGCATGGAAAATTTATTTGATATCCAATTTTAGAGTTTGCAATGTGTGTTATCATGTTTAAGGTTAATGGAATTTTTCTTTTCATGCATGTTTTTATTCACAAAATAAAAAAATCATTTTTTATCTACACCCAATGTAGAATAACACTACCCCTAGTGTTTAAAGAAATGAAAAGTTAGAAGGGGGTAGGAGAGGAGTTCAAAGATGAAATTGAGAATGATAAACATGGAACAAATTCACCTAGTTTTTGAAGTTGAAGTTCATGATTCTCCAGATTACTCCTTTGATCTCTTTGTGGATGTAGGCACCTCATTGATTCAACATGTATCACCCAAAATAGTTTCAGAACCATACAATGAAGAACAAAGTAGACAAAACAAACAACACAACGATTTATTTAATTCTAAGTACCATCATTTTATGGTTTTCCATGTTTTTTTTTAAATCAAACTAATGATACATTGTCTTCTTTTAAATTTCTGGGTAAGGTATAACTTAGGGATCACACCGCGTGACATGGATGAACATGGTGCTCCCCTTTAATACCCATCCATACTCATAACAGAAGAATATTTCAAGAGTCTAATATTTTTTTACATACAAAAACATAAATAAAATAAAATAAACTGATGATACATTGTCTTCTTTATATTTTCTAGGTAAGGTATTACTCAGGGATCACACCACGTGACACAGATGAATACGGTGCTCCCCTTTCATACCCATCCTTACTCATAAAAGAAGAATAGGTCAACAGTCTATATAAAAAAATAACAAAATGAAGCAGAAGGAAACAAAAGATGATTCACAGTGATTGGAAACAAGAATACCAAGGTTTGCCTCCTATGCAGCGCTTTTGTTTAACGTCGTTAGCCCGACTTGTACCCTAAATCTATCAATTTTTCTTGGGTTCATATGTTAGATCAGTTAAATCCTCCTTGTTTTCTTGTTTATTTAATGATTCAATGAATGGTTTTAACCTATTTCCATTGACTTTGAAGACATGACCACTTGTGGGATCCTGAATCTCTATTGCCCCATGAGGGTACACATGATGCACTAGGTATGGACCAAACCATCTGGACCTTATCATTCCTGGGTGTAGATGAAGTTTTGAACTATACAAGAGCACAAATTTTCCTAGTTCAAAGTATTTGACTTTGAGATTCCTAGATTGGTAGGCTTGAACTTTATATTTATTGATCCTTGAATTTTCATAAGCCTCCATCCTAAGTTCCTCAAGTTCATTAAGATCTAATTTTCTTTTTGTTTCAGCCAATGAAATGTCAAAGTTCATTTTTTTTATTGCCCAAAAGGCCTTATGGTCAATTTCAACAGGTAAATGACATGCTTTTCCATAAACCAATCTATATTGTGACATGCCTAGGATAGTTTTGAAAGCAGTTCGATATGCCCAAAGGGCATCTAAGAGTTTCTCGGACCAATATTTCCTAGAGGGATTGACAGTTTTTTCAAGAATTTTCTTAATTTCTCTATTTTCCAGCTCAGCGTGACCGTTGGTTTGAGGATGGTATGCAGTGGAAACTTTATGAGTAATACCATACTTGGACATGAGTGAATAGAATGTGCGGTTGCAGAAATGGGTTCCACGATCACTGATTATAGCCCTAGGAATTCCAAATCGAGAAAATATATTCTCTTTCATAAATCGGATCACAACATTGTGGTCATTGGACTTGGTGGGAATGGATTGAACCTATTTTGAGACATAATAAATAGCTAATAGGATGTTGAATTATCCCTTAGAGTTTGGAAAGGGTCCCATGAAATCAATTACCCAACAATCAATGATTTCAATGACCAGAATGGGAGTGAGGGGCATTTGATTCCTTTTGGTAATGGATCCTAATTGCTGACACTGAGGACAAATTTTGCAGAATTTTAAGGACTCCTTAGTGAGGTTCGGCAGTAGAAACCACTTTGGAGGACCTTTGCAGTGGTTTTCCTTGTAGAAAAGTGTCCTCCACATGCATCTCCATGACAAAATTTTAGAATGGAATCTTGCTCAGACTCAGGAATAAATCTCTTGATGATTTGATTAGGATAGAACATGAAGAGGTGAGGATCATCAAACCCATGGTGTTTGACATCAGAAAGGAATTTTCTCTTAGCTTGGGTCCCTAAGAGTTTTGGAATGTCACCCTTCACCAAATGGTTTGCTATGTCAGCATACCAAGGGAAATCACTCACTGAATAGAGGTTCTCATCGAGAAATGAATCAGACACAGAGAGGTGGTGTCAATTGTCTTTGAATTCCATCCTATAGAGGTGATCAGTTACAATATTTTCAACACCCTTTTTATCTTTAATGGTTAAATCAAAATAATGAAGAAGAAGGACCCACCTAATCAATCTAGCCTTGGCATCTTGTTTTTGGAAAAGGTATTTTAGGGCTGAATGGTCAGTGAAGACAATGATGGGTGATCCTAAGAGATAAGACCTGAATTTCTCTAAGGAAAAGACAATAGCAAGAAACTCTTTATCATTTGTGGTTTAGTTTAATTGTGCATCATTTAATGATTTTCTTGCATAAAAAATGACACATGGAGTTTTCTCACACTGTTTTCCTAAGACTACTCCTACAGTGAAGTCACTTGCATCACACATGAGCTCGAAAGGAAGTTTCCAATTTGGATATTGCATGATAGGTGGAGATATAAGAGTTGACTTGAGTGTAGATAATGATTCCTCACAGCTTTCTGTCCATAAAAATGGAGCATCTTTTACCAATAGAGCACAAAGTGATCGATAAATAGAGCTGAAATTCCTAATGAACCTTCTATAAAAACCAGCATGTCCTAAGAAGGACCTCACTTCCTTAATAGTTTTGGGAGAGGGAATTTGACGAATGATTTCAACCTTAGCTTTATCAACTTCAATCCCTCTACCAGATACCATATGACCTAGAACAAGTCCTTCCCTTACCATGAAATGGCATTTTTCCCAATTGAGTATGATATTCTTTTCCTCGCACCTTGAAAAAACCTTTTCGACATTCATAAGGCATCCCTAAAAATTATCCCCAAAGATAGAGAAGTCATCCATGAAGACCTCTAAAAATCACCCACCATATCCGAGAATATTCCCATCATACACCGCTGGAAGGTACCAGGGAAATTACATAACCCAAAGGGCATGCTCTTAAAGGAAAAATTCATGAATGGACAAGTGAAGGTTGTTTTTCCTTGATCCTATAAGGAGACTTCGATTTGATTATACCCTAAGAATCCATCTAGGAAGCAATAAAATTTATGACCCGCCACTCACTCGAGGACTTGATCAATAAAGGGTAAGGGGAAATGGTCTTTCTTGGTACAAGAGTTTATCTTCCTATAGTCAATACAAACTCTCCATCCACTACTGACCCTTGTTGGAAGCATCCCTCCATCCTTGTTGGTTATTACTATGATTCCAGCCTTCTTTAGAACCACATGGATTGGTCTAACACACTCACTCTCAGCTATAGGACAGATGATACCAGCTTTTAACAATTTCAAAAGCTCTTTTCTCACAACTTCCATGAGATTAGGATTGAGTCGCCTCTGAGGTTGACGACATGGCCTTGACTCGGATTCAAGAATAATTCTATGAGTCCTGATAAGTGGTCTAATCCCAGGAATATCATATAGGGTCCATCCAATGGCTTTCTTGTGTCTCCTAAGGACATCTAGAAGCATCCTCTCATGATCGGATTCAAGAGAGGAAGAAATGACAACAGGAAAGGATTGATTGTCCCCTAAGAACGCATACTTTAGTGATGAAGGTAAGAATTTAAATTCAAGATCATATTGGTCATAACTTTCCAAGAAAGGATGAGATTTTTTATTGAACATAGTTTCTTTGTTCAGATTTATTGACAAAATTGGTTTTTTTTAACAGAATTTTCATCCACTAAATTTTCCAAAGTAGTGTCATGAATGGATATGGACTCAATGTTATTGATTTCAACCATGGTATCATTGATTGGTGATTTTATAAATTCATAAATAGAGCTTCCTGAAAGAGATTCAATCTAATGAGACAAATTTCCCTCATGTGAATAAATAAAATCAATATCATCTTGATTTAACCATCCTTTGGTAATTCCTTGATGTTCATTGATTTCATTATCAACACTACCAATCCAATTAACCTCATGGATCTCTTCATCATCCCCAATTTGAGAGTTTTCATTGTAGATGTTCAAGTCTAGACTCATGTTTCCAAAGTTGATGGTCATGTTCCCATTTCAGACTCAGATAACAGATTTGATTCTTGAAAGGAAGGTATGACCAAGGATGATTGGGGTTTTCTCCATAGGACCTAAACTTGGGTGATTGTCCAGAACAATGAAGTCAGCTGGGTAAATGAAATTTTCAACTTTCACCAAAACATCTTTTAAGATCCCCTTTGGAACTCAAACACTACGATCAGAAAGTTGGAGAGTGACAGATGTGGGTTGGAGTTCTTTGAGCCCTAACTGACAATACATGGAATAAGGAATGAGGTTCATGCTGGCACCTAGATCACACAAGGCTTTGACAACTTTTTTCTCTCCTAGTTCAACATTTATGTAAGGGCATCATGGGTCTTTCAACTTAGGAGGAATGGTACCTTGAATGGTGGTACTCACATTAGAATCCAAAAGGACTTGGTTTTTATATGAAAATTTTCTTTTAAAAGTTCACAAGTCCTTAAGTTACTT
Source organism: Viscum album (assembly GCA_963277665.1). Taxonomy (NCBI): domain Eukaryota; kingdom Viridiplantae; phylum Streptophyta; class Magnoliopsida; order Santalales; family Viscaceae; genus Viscum; species Viscum album. The sequence goes on along the minus strand of OY728153.1, from coordinate 1,015,606,660 downwards.
TGAGTACAAAGGTATGGTTTGGATGGCATCGAGAAGGGGAATGTTCAACTTGACTTGTGAGAATATTTCCCTCAATGTTTCACTCAATTCAGGCTTGGTTTTCCCCCTCATGCATTGAGGAAATGGTGCAGGTTGTGGAGTTGTTTGTTAAAGTGTTGTTTCTTTCACATTGTTATCAGTTTCATCAGTTTGAGCTTATATTTCATTTGAATTTTCATTAGATTTTTAATCTTCACATGGTTTCTGACTTATTTGTTCAGGTTTTTCAATTGATTTCCCACTTCTTAAAACTGTTAAGCCTTTAGTTGTTCGTGAGTTGTTTGAGTGAAACTTGTCTCTCCCCTTGATGTTTGTTTTGGAATGGCATGTGTGGGCATGGGTGCCTTTCCAGTTTATATGGTTTGAATTTCTTGTTTTAGGGATGAGAATTCTGAATTCATTTTGTCCATTTGTTTGCACAGTTGTTCTAGTAGGATTTGTGGAACAATTTGGGTTGGTGCTTGAGCTTGTGGGTTTATCCCAGGAGGATAATTTGGTTGTTGGATAGGTTTTTGATTGGGTTGTTGGATAGGTTGTTGATATTGGACATGAGGATGTTGGAATTGGACCAGTTTTGGTTGGAACTGATTATGAGGTTGAAAGTTTTGTTGAGGGTTTGGGTTGATACATTGTTTTTGTGTTGGTTGTTGATTATCCTTCCAACGAAATTCAAGATTGTCATTATACCTTGGATTGAAGGTGTTTGTGAATTGTGGATTTTGAAATTTCATTGCATTAACTTCTTTTGTTAGTCCTCCTAAAAGAACATCCTTGATAGAAGTAATGGTTGGGAAATTATCAGTCTAGTGGTTATGTTTGTCAAAAATTGTACAAATAAGCTCAACGGTTTGTGTTTTCTAGACCTTCCTAAGATCAATTTCCTCAACTTTCCTTGTGAGTGCAGCAAGGTTTTCTCTATGGTTTCCTTCTCCTCCAAGTTTGTACATTCTACCAGATTTGGGTGGCTTCTCATAGTATGGTTATCTTCTCCATGTTTGGTTCTATTCAGCAAGATTTTCTAGATACTCGTAAGCATCATTTGGGACTTTGTTTTTGAAGGTTCCATTACAAATCATATCAATTAATTGTTTGTTTCTGAGACCCAAACCTTCATAGAATATTCTAACTTGTTCTGGGATTAAGAAACTATGGTGCGGTACCATGTTTAATGTGTCCTTGATCCTTTCCCATGTTTCATAGAATTTTTCTCCCTCTCTTTCAAAAAAGTTTTGTATGCTCTTTTTAAGTGCAATTGTTTTGTAATGGGGGAAGTATTTTTTATAAAATTCTCGTTGAAGTTGGTCCCAAGAGTGAATGGATGCTGGTCTCAAATTGTTTAACAAATTCTTTGATCGGTCCTTAAGAGAAAAAGGAAAACGTCTCATTTTAGCATATTCAATTTGATTTGTTGGGCACATGGTTTTGATAATGTCATTAAATTCTTGAACATGAAGGTAAGGCATCTCAGAATCCATCCCATGAAAGGTTGGAAGGTGGTTTAGGACATGGGGTTTGAAAACATATTGGGCATATCCTATTTTATCATGCCTAATGCATGAGGGTGCATTGGTCCAGGTTGGTGTGAGGTAGTCATTCATGGTTGGGTCTGTAACAATTCCCAAGTTAGGGTCTTGCCCGTTATTTTGGTTCCCTCCCTGGTTTATGATTTGGTTTTGTGGGAGATTCTCTATTTTATCAAAATCAACATCTGAATTTGGAGTATTATGAAGATTTAGATCTAAAGGAAATAGAACTATTTTAGTGCTTGACTCCCCAGCCCTAGGAGTATCCACCCTAACTAATCTGTTTGAGTTATCGTGGGTGTAGGCGGACATGCTCCAAAAGAAAAAAAACGAGAAAGGGAAAAGACAAGAGAATTGGGATGATAATAGAAGAATGGGGGTAAGAAAAAGAAGGTTTTTGGTATAAGGAACTTACTTGGTCCTCGGAAATAGTTCCAAATTTTGGATGCGCCTAAATTTACCCTACTGGTAAAAAGCGGTCGATGTAGTACGTGTAGGTGTCGAGTCCACAGGGACCGAAGAAGTAACCTTGAGATGCTATGATTTGGTGAAGGATGGCTATGAAGTAGCCAACTTTGGTTTTTATTTTGGATGGTTTTAAAGAACACTAAGAAACCTAAGTGAATTCAATTCAAATAAAATGGGTTGATCTTAGGATTATGCTCAGGTTGGATTGAATGAATTTTACTTCTTTAGACAATTTTGGTTTTATTAATTCTTGATGAATCCATTCTTCAAAAATAACACTACCTTCATCATTTTCTGGTTTGGTTCTTACTAAACACAATTACTAATACCCTATACACTTAGAGAACCAAATTCATGATCTCTCCAAGGTATATGGTCATTTAGTAATTGAATTTAGTTTGATCAAACACAGTAAAGATGAAGAGTAGAAATAACTGAAGAATGGATGTCTTAAATTAATTATCCAATTAACAACAATTCGTTCATAAAATAACATTCAATCCAGCCTTTTCATCCTCCTAAGATCGACCCATTAAAGGTTTATCCCTCCATTGATGGTATACTCTCAATGGTGGGCGGAAGATGGCTTACAAGAATTGAATTGAAGAAATTAAAATCGCGGAAATAACGAGCACTCCTCCATGTGTGTGAATGAAATTCACACCTATGTGTGAACTAATTCACCACAAAATAGAGATATCACTATGATTTGTGAAAATTTACTTTTAATAAATTAATGGAAAATATATAATAGAAAGATGTTGATTAAGAACAAAAAAACTTACATGGAAATTGAAAACATTACAAAGGAACTTTTGCAGCATAACCTTAAAATGAAACAAGCAACAAAAGATGATAAAAAAAATATCCGCCTCTATTACCTTCACCAATAGCTCCTTATATAGGCATATTAGGAAGCTTAGATCTTCCCCCCATAATCAATTCACCCCCAAACAATTAATAGAGTCAAAAGGTGGGTGAATAATCAAAAGGAAATTTATGTTTTGAAGTTGACCCGAAAAACTGTCCAGATTCATCCACCATATAGACATGTGAATTAGTAATTGACGAAAGCTGAATCAGTATGGGTCGTAGAAGAGAATGATTTTCTTACTTCTGTACTCTATGGTCTGTAAAGCATTCAGGAAATTTGGCTTAGCCGTTTGGATGTTATGGGCAAAATGGTGGGACGACTTTATGTGCATTAATGTCAGGTCCACCATTTAAATCTCAACTTCAGATCCCTTTATCATCATGAAAACAACAGAATTAGCTCTGGTCACAGTTGAATAAAATGATCCACATATTTTATCTTTCTACTGTATAAATTTTATCTTCATTGGGCTTGTTTTTTGGGCCCCACATTTGTTTGATGGGCCTTAGGCCCATTATGCTTTCTTCAGCAAATTTCTGCATCCGGGCGCAAAATTCACCATCTTCCCTTGGGATTCATCCATCGGACCTAAAAGATAAAATGTTCCAAACAATGTGATCAATCATATCCCAAAATTTAAAATTCATAAAATGAATTTAATTTTGTCCATAAACAAATGAATCATCGGGCCCAAATTTTCATTTTAAACATGAATTACATTTAAGATGACAAATGAAGATCTATTTATGTAATGCACTAAAAACAATGTTTACGGACTTTGGAACAATGAATATAGAGATATTAACAACTAATATTATCCACTTTCAGTGACTAATCATACATTCCACTTACCTTAGGATTTCAAGGCATCTGGTATCTCTAATATGTAAATATAGAGAACACTTTTAATAATGAGAACTTTTCATTAGGTCCAAATGGATTTGAGGCTTGGGGCAGGTGTCCAATTGATAAAAACAACCCAAAATTATATTTTACTCTAATGTATAGTACATGATATCATAAGATAATCTAAATTAAATACTCCTATAGTGATATATATGTCATCTCTTTATTTCCCAAAGCTCAAATTTGAAACTTGATAAATGAAATCAAAATTAATGAATTGTTCTTTGTTTCTATTTTCTTTTCTCTTTTTTTAAATTTGTGTTTAATAAAAATATCACATCCACCACCTAACCACATACTATCAAAATATCATAAATATACAATGATGATTTTTGATCCTCCCAAGACACATCCCTTTTTTCATTTTTTCACAATAGAGGTGAATAATAATTACAATAAATGATAACATGGCCTCTCCCAAAATCATAAGAAAACCCCCCTATAAAGTCTTCTCAATAATTTATATCCTAACACACTATAGAAAACCTCCCCTCTACATTAATTCTTTTAAATATAATTCAATACACTGATAATAGGGTGGGAGAGGGTATAATAGGCTTAAAACATGGAGCTTTTCATATCAAGGCCATTCATGCCTTCTATGGGAAAAAAAGGATTGATGTAATGAGGATCTATGGATAAAGGGATAAATAATAAAATTCCTCAATCATATTAAAAGTAATTTCATTTAGTTGTAGCTTTGATAAGATGATAATATTGTTTAATAAGAGAACATGCATGAGTCTCTCAAGAAATATACTATAGAAAGAATATGATATATTAGTTCAGAGAATGTATCAAGAATGATATGGTTTTTTGGTAAAATCACATATATAAATTAATATGAATAAGAAAACAATTAATACCGATATTTTGAAATTAAAGTCTGGCTAAAACTCAAAAAAAATTATTTACTAAAAAAATATCTAGTCTTCCTAAATCGGGAATCATCAAATAAAAACCCACATGTTATCTCTACTAATTTGTTTCCCCCATTTTTCTCCTTAAAATGTTTGATAAAAAAATTCAAAAACATGTAATGGAAGTCTCCTAAGTATCTTATTTTTTATAGTCCCATTGATTAAATTAATAAGTCAAGGTAGGTCATAAAATTAGCAGTTAGAAATCTAAAAAAATGAATATGGAGAATAAAATATAAAAATTAATAATTTAAATTCATAATATCCTTTTAATTATTCTTCAAACATGGGTATCATAGGTTCTGTATATGCTAGGATCACAACATGAATTGATCTCACGTCGTTAATTCATCTCAGAACATGTATTTGTCTTAAAGCCTCTTATTACACTACTTTTCAATGCCAGGAAGGACCGAAAAATTAAAAATACACAAGTGAAAGTAAAATACCTTTTTCAATTAAATTTAAATGTATTTTGGGAGTGAATATTCCTAAAACTAAAAATAAAAAATCTAAAAACATGAGTTTCCTCTTGAAATTGTTTTTATTTAATGTTGTTGTATCAAAATTAATTTTTTAGATCAAGTGATAAATGATTCAAAATATTTTACCTATTTTGGGGTCCATAAATGGCCTTATATGTGACTTGTCTATTTATTTTTTCCCCTTTCCTTATATTGAAAAAAATCTTAACTCTTCTTACTGTCAACGCTTCCTTAATTTCCATCAGATCGATCCACCATTTATTTTTTTAACCCTGAAAAATAAATAGATGGTCATGTTCCATCTATACCCATTGGCCCTTTTTGAACTTGTTTGGATCATTCACTCCTCTATTGTTCGTTAACTTATCCAATAGATTCCCTATCTTATTTTTAGTACCTTTACTTTGAATATTCTCTTGAATGACAACAACCACGTCATGTACAAATTCAATGTTCTAAACATACTCAAATTTCATTATGTTGTCCTATACGAGCTCATCATTATATTTCACATCATAACTATTCATTTCTAAATGAATGGTGAAACTTAACTGTTCACTTCTAACTCTTAGATAAAGTTATCCAATTTTTATGTCTATCAGTGCTCACCTGGTATCCAAGAATGGTCTTCCCAAAATGAGAGTATTTTAATCCTCTTCTATATCCAACACCTTGAAATTCATGGGGAAGAAAAACTTATAAACTCTAATAAAAATATATTCAATTATTCCCCATGGAAATTTCACTTTAAATATTTCAATTGAAGTCTGAATCTTGTGGACTTTAGACCTTATATTATCAGGCTCTTGAGGTTGGTGTGTGACATGTTGTTGAAACTGACACATAAATCACATAAAGACTTTACAAATTTATTAAAACCAATTTAAATAGAAATGGAAAAACCACTAGGGTCAAGTTCCTTCTTTGGTAGGTTTTTGATACCACGTTAGATAATTCTCTTGCAAGGGATATTTTTTCGAACTCTTCAAGCTTGATTTTTTTCGTCACTAGTTATTTCATGAACTATTCACATGTTGTCATGTTTTCAAGGTCTTCTACAAAAGAAATATTAATATTCAATTTTTTAATTTTTTAATAAATTTACCACTCTACATTTACAGCTAGTCTAGCTTCACCCATTCTAGGAATGGTAAATGCGGATTGAAAAGTGGTGGATATTCCTCCTTTTCTTGTTCTTATTTAGATTTATCATTCTTCTTCTTCTCTACCTCTTAAATTTTTTCTTATTTTTCCTTACTTGATTCAGGATCCACCTATGATTATTTTTCACTTCTAAGGGTAATATATTTCAAATATATATGTATGTGTACTTCAGGGCATCTTGGAAGTACTCTTATTGGCCTCTCTAAAATTTGGTCTAAAAGTTTCCCTACTTGGAATGCATGGTTTCAAAGTGGGACCTTTTGATCCCTTAAGTTTTACTTCCACTCTATTATTGTCACCACTTGATCTTTTTAATAGTTATTTTTTTTATTTGATAGTTTCTCTTATGGTATTCATGAATGTATCCAAGGTATCCACTAGTGTGTGGACTTTTCTCTATTATGATGATCCTTATTGTATTGAAAATCGAAATTCTATCCATTGATACCCTTACCTTTATTTTTTTAGATGATAACCCTAAAAATTCTTACCCCAATTATAATAAACATAATTTTCTTATTCTATATACATTCCTTGGGGTTTGGTTATTGGCCCGTCATGGTGTCCATCTTCTTTGTGAGAGCTTCCATTTTCACTATAATCCATTCAATATTGTTGACCAGGTGGCTGATTCTTTTGGGCATATTTCTTCTGGAAGTTGTTTCTTTACATTTCATATCTCTCCTTGGTTTACTTTTTCATTATTGAACCACAAAATACCGCATTCAACAATGACTTATTCCCTTTTGACAAACCCTTATAAAATGTTTGTATTAACAACCATAATTCAATACTGTGATGGGGGAATTTTCAGGTTATATGTTTGAAACTTTTCCAAGAAGAGTAAATTGATTCATCTTTGAATTGATTAAAATTAATTATATTTACCCAAATATCCATGTACTTATAGGGAGAAAACAATTGAGTGAGAAAGTTCCCAACTAAATCATCCCATGTCGTGATGGAATGAGCTGGTAGACTTTGTATTCATTCTTGTGTTCAATATCTCAATGAAAATATAAAAAGTAAAATCCTTACCTAATCACTTCATACAATCTAAAATTGAAATGTGTCCCAGAGTTCAAAAAATATTCCCAAGTGAGCATTCAGATCTTCATGTGGAAGTTTAGTGAATTGCATAGTGTTTAAGATCATCTGGATAATTTCGGGTTTGATCTTGAAATGATTTACTACAAAAAGTGTAATAGCCCAAGATTTTATGAAAAATATTCTTTTTAATTTTATTAATGTCTTGTGTTGTACGCTACACCAAAAGGAGCTTGCACAACACGCATCCTTGACCTGCCTTGCATTACACGCAATCGCGACCTTCCTCAATAGCGTGTGTAGTACGCAATACCGAGTTTCACTAAACAACGATATGCTATTAAAATATTATTCAAACTAGCCGTTATAAATAGTAATAACGACCTTTTAAAATTTTAGAAATTTTATATCTCAAAATGGACTTCATTTTTGGATTCGGAGTATCGAATTTAGCCTAAGCTGAAATTTTGGTACTTTTCGGATAAATTTCATATTCTGATGAATAGTGAAAATTACTAAATTTTAATTAAAAACAACTTTTTTAATCGAAATAATTAATAGTGATAAATTATTAATTTGAGTGGTTTTAAAGTATATTTAGAATATATTTTTACAATTCAATACAATGTTGGTCATTGGATGTAATTTCACATTTACACCAGACATAAACAAGTATTAATCTTTTGATAGTTATTATCTCTTAAAAACACGCTATTTGTTGTGAGAGTGGAAATTAATTATAAAATTAATTAATGCAACTTATATGTTGGACATTTTGTAAAATAGAAATCATTTTTGAATTCGGAATATCAATTATAGATTAGGGTGAAATTTTGGCATTTTTCTGAAAAACTTCAATTTTTGATGAATAGTGAAACTACTAAGTGGTAGTTAAAAAAATTAATTTTTTCATAAATCTTAATTTTACTGCTTCTGTGAATGGAATTTCAAAACTCCGAGAGACACGGTTGATGTCAGTAAGTAAAATTTGGTTCAATGAGATGAAAATAATTTTTGGTGAATAGTAACTTTTTACTTTTATTTACCACGGTTAAAAGTAAATAGGGTAATTAAGGGTAAAAATGATATTAATATTACCATAACACATGTCCTAATCCTATTGGACAAGTGTATCTCGACCAAAAACAACCTTAAGTGTAAAATATTATCATTTAGGCCCACTTGGATTAGATTAGGACATTTATTATTATTTAATTCAAAGAAGGGTTAAAAGAGTTAAAATCAAAGTTTATTTACTAAACAATTTTTAATATAGGGTTATACATAATATAATTTCGACTATAAATATTCATTAGAAATATAAAAAGATTTCCTACATAATGGTATTTTATTTGTAATTTTTATACTTTAAATAACTTAATTTATTTATGACACAACGATGATGCAGTAATTACCCTTTTAAGACAATATTAACATAATTGATGTTATAAATGCCCAAATAAATGTAATTTGAGACTTTTTATGACTTACACTAATTTTCTAGGTTAATATGACATGTTATTGTTGATTTAAGTAACTTGGTTCGAACTTATCATTATGTTAGAAATTTCATAAAAATCATGTACCAAATAGTGTCAAAATTGAGATAAATTAGTTTTTAAAACAAATATTATATTATTAATTGTTATTTTATTCCTAAAAATATAATGTTAGTAAACATGACTTAGATAAGGTTATATATATTAATAATAAACAATTTGGGGTTCTTTTGGATTCTTATAGTAAGTTTATTAACCTTATAGTGTAAGAACACAAGAAGACGCGATAAAAGTAAAATTATTTAACTTAATGTTAAATTAAAATGATAAGGTTAAAATAGGGACCTAAACTTGTCTAAATTCTATTGGATGAGATGATTTCGACCCATCCCCACCTTAGCTAAGAAATAAATCAATTTGGAGCTATTTAAAACCGAATTTGGCTTTATAATAAAATAATATTTTTTGTTATTCCAAAGGTGCCCCTCTCCTCCCTTATAAAAGGGCACCTCCTCCCTCTCCTCCTCACACCAATTTGAGCATTCACGCTCGGCCAAACCCTGCCAAAATCTCTTCTCCACTTCCCTAGTATCATCCTGGAGGTCCTGGTCTTCTTAAAAGACCAACTTTAGTTCCCTAAAAGGAGGTCTCAAAGAAGCACTTCAAAGAAGAGGTAATATCCATTACCGATCCTTTCCAATTTCTTTCTTCTTCAAATTCTTCTTCTTTAGCTGTTTCATTATGAAGTAATAACATCAGTATCATTCATATACTGATATGTTATTATAAGTATGAAACAACCCTGTTTAACCATCTATCCATCCTACAGAAAATGAAATCACCGTGCATGCGTACGTACGGAATACCGTCTCCACGCCGTGGTGTAAGCTATTTTCCGCCACCACCTTAATAGGATGGGTATAATGGTGTAATGAGTAACTATATATGATTATTATAATGTGATATTGATACTGAAATAGTATACATACACTTTAACACAATTCCACGACCATGGGAATGATATCATCGCTCGTGCGTACGTACGGACTACCGTCTCCACGACGCGATGAGATTCATTCTCCACATTAACCATTCATGAATGACTATAAAGTATATATAATAAGTACTAATGAAATATATGAAATAATAATGATACTGGATTTATTTATATTTATATGTATGTCATCTACTTAATTCCATTCAATTCAATAAGGAAACGAAAACAGCATTCATGCGTACGTACAGACTACCGTCTCCATGAACGGTGTATTTCATTCCATTTATCAATATATTATATATATGTATATTCTGAATATATATTATATATAAATCATTTTTTACATTCTGGATATAAGTAATCATGATCCAAGTGGTCATATTAATAATTACAAGTTAAAAACACGAACGACAAATGAGACAATTTTACCCAAAACGCTACTTTAACATGAATTTACAAAAGAACGGGTAATATAAAGTCATAAGTGGACCATATATGATATAATAACAATGAATATGATTCTGTAATAAGTAAATAAAATGATTTAAATCATTATACAGGAGGTTCGGACACTTACAAAGCAAGTCGGACCTAAGGTAAGGGAAATATCACAATCTCATTTTTATCCGAGATTGTTTATACTTTGAAATTTATTGGGGTGTATTTTATTATCCAAATCCATGTTTCCTCAATATGTAATATTATTTCCATTCACCTAAAATTGTTTAAATCCATTTTTACCCTTTGGTGAGTTTATAGTAAAAGATATGAAAGGAATCTTTTGTCATTTTTCGTATGAGGTACTTTTTGAATTTTTCGACAAAAGTACGAGAAGAATGTTTTTTTTAACTTAAACGGCATGAACGGATTTTTACGGTTTTATAAAGCCTTATTTTCATGAAGCTTCCTCCAAAATATTTCATGACTATTTTCAATAAAATCTCTTTCTTGTAAAATTGCATGATGTTTTGTGAAAAGAAATTGATTTTGAAGAAGAAAGGATATTTTCCTCAAGAATACATTTCAAGTGTTTTATCAAAATTATTTTCCATCTAAGATAATATAGGGTTATGTTTCTATCCATATTTTTACATTGATTTGAATATGCTGTGATGGAATTATGTTTATGAATTCCTTTATCTTATATGAATGGTTTTATGATGTCATGTTGTTTAAGAATCCCATTTTTATTACATGGGTTCTGCAATGATGTATGATTTAAGAATTTGTGGCACACATAAGAATGGTATCATTATGAGATGGGTGGGACCTACATCTCCCTCCAATGCATTGGGTAAAGATTTTATATCTCATGAGATAGACATGGCTGGAACGGTAGGTTATACCGGTTTAGTGAAACAGGACTGGAATGAGGGTGACTCGGTTCAGAAAGGGACTTTGTCCACTAAGATAGTCTTGGCAATGAGTCTTGACTAACAAGAAATGATTCTCTATGATTATGTGTGTATGCCAAAAAGTTTCATGTTTTAAGTTATGATTATTGTGATTACATTTCACTGCCATGATTTATCCCATGTTATGAAATTATGATCTCTTTTGCAGGTTAAGATTTCCAAAAGTTATGTGCTTGTGTATACAATGAGATTTATATTTCTTTTGTTTACCCTTACTGAGTATTTGAGCTCACCCTTTTATGTTTTCTTTTCCCCAGGATATAAAGAAAGGTTTTAGGTAAAAAAAGGAAGATCTTTATGGGAGATATTGGAGATCTTTCACCATGATTAGAAGATTACGTTCCGAGTTTCCAAAGACACTAAACTATTACGATCCTTGTGTGTGTTTTTGTTATGTACAAAGTATTCCACAAAATTAATGTAATATCTATGTACGTTAAGATTCGGGTCTCTAAAGTTGGTATCAGAGCAAAGGTTTAGTCAACCTTTGGAAACTAGGATGCGAAAACGTTAGTGAGATCCCTAGAGATATTTCTAAGGTATGTCTAGGGATGTCCCTAAGGATAAGTATACGTATAGGATATAATCCTAGAACTACGATAACAATATTAGAATTTAACCTAAGATGTTAGATATTAAGGGTACTCCCCCTTTACTATGTTGTTTTCCCTAGCATTATTTTTCCTCTCACGCTATTCTTTTTGGGTTTTAGAAAATGGCTGGGAACAAGATGATTCACAATAATGGAGGATATGATGGACAGTGGAATGATATTCATTATTAGACACCAAATGAAATGGGATTTGGAAGTCCAAACATCATTATTATGCCGAATCAGCAATCTCATAATATGATCAATAAAGTAAAATTTGGTAAGTTTCCCGACTCGGCTAATAAGAGAAAGATGGAGATTCATGATGATCATAGAGGAAAGAAAGTTCAATTTCCCCTATGTAAATCATGTGGGAAGAGGCATCAAGGAGAATGTTTCAAAGGAACTAGAAGATGCTTTGGGTGTGAAAAAGAAGGACACAAAGCAAGTAAGTGCAAAGGAAAAGGTTCAGTTAACACCATGGATGAGGATAATGGTATTGCTACGACATCAACAATGGTTAAATGTTTTAAATGTGGAATGTACGGGCATTATGCAAACCAATGCCCTAAGGGAAAGCCTCATGAAGAGAATCAGTATGGTCGTATGGGAAGTATTTATGTTGATGATGATGAAGAGACTACAAATGATATGTGAGATGAAAGAATTGTTTAAACTCGGTCAATGGTTTAAGAAGGTAGTGGAATGATTACATGTTTATCAAGTGTAATGTTGTATAAGTAATCTCATGGTACTTTGGAATAAAGAGACATCTGAGGATTGTTACACTATAGTTTTTCCTAAGATTTTAAAGTGTATGATTAATGGTACTAGTAACCATGAAATTTTATTCAGATATTTTTTGGAAAGTAGATGATATGCGCATAATGAAGGAATAATAAGATAATGAGGTGTTTGATTGTATTCATGAGCTCATGACTGATATAAGGAGAAGGTTATATCATGATTTGAGTATATAGAATTTTTGGATTTTGGTATGTGGAAAGTGTTAACTTTTAACTTCATTCATGTTTTCACTAAGGTTCAATGGGTATTCAAGAGAATACATGATTAAGGACTTTGAATGTTTGGAATGTGACCAACAAAACATATCTTATGATATATGGGGATCAACGATGGTATTAAATCTCTGATAATCGTTTTCACTAAGTTATGAGAGTGGACTGCAGTATTATGGATAAGCCTAATGATTGGAATGGATTATGTTGGACATAAGTTATTATTGTTTAAGGATAGAAGTTTTTTCGATATTATTGATGGGATGTTATAGTAATATAGTTTTAGAAAAAGGAAAACCTACAGGACGGGCGACAACCCATCGCGTCGGACAAGGCTATGGGAATCGAACCCACAACCGAAGTGCGACTGGCCTTTATCGCCTACCACTAGCCTACAGGAAGTCCCTGTTTATTAGAAACTAGTTTTATTATATTAATCAGTATGATATAAGAATTATAAGTCCATTTTAGGAACTATATATGATTAATCTCACTATAGATGGACATATGTATTTTTTGATAACTTTTCTAACCTTTTGTTTGAGACAGATGGAATGACCCATCATTCTATCACATGATCTGCTAACACATCACGAATGATGAATTCAACTTCAAGAGATGAAGTGGAAATTGTCCAAAGAATGACAAACGGTGAGACTATTCCAAAATCACGAAAGTATTTCTTCTAATTCCAATTTCATCAACTTTAGGGAAAAGATCTTGAAAAACAAAAATGTTGTCCTAGTACTCTTATATCTGATGAATCAGATGTTACCTTAGATCGTCACAAATTTATGGCTTTGTGATTGCTGGCTTTTCCGTAGCCATGTTCTCTACCACTCTCCATCAGAACATGATGGTTAGATTTCTCTTCCATATCCATATTTTCACCTATGTGGAAACCCAGTGATTAGTTTATTTGGGTAACCGTTACGTTTCATAATTTTGTTTTTAAAGATTGGTTTTGGTATTTCTTTTTATGATGTGGGTTTCGATTAAAGAAACTTTCGAATAGTAAACCATTTATAACCCCGACGAATTTTGAGGGAGAAATTCATTTTAAGGGGGGTAGAATGTAACAGCCCAAGATTTTATGAAAAATATTCTTTGTAATTTTATTAATGTCTTGTGTTGTACGCTACACCAAAAGGAGCTTGCACAATACGCATCCTTGACCTGCCTTGCATTACACGCAATCGCGACCTTCCTCGATAGCGTGTGTAGTACGCAATACCGAGTTTCACTAAACAACGATATGCTATTAAAATATTATTAAAACTAACCGTTATGAATAGTAATAACCACCTTTTAAAATTTTAGAAATTTTATCTCTCAAAATGGACTTCATTTTTGGATTCGGAGTATCGAATTTAGCCTAAGCTGAAATTTTGGTACTTTTCGGATAAATTTCATATTCTGATGAATAGTGAAAATTACTAAATTTTAATTAAAAACAACTTTTTTAATCGAAATAATTAATAGTGATAAATTATTAATTTGAGTGGTTTTAAAGTATATTTAGAATATATTTTTACAATTCAATACAATGTTGGTCATTGGATGTAATTTCACATTTACACAAGACATAAACAAGTATTAATCTTTTGATAGTTATTATCTCTTAAAAACACGCTATTTGTTGTGACAGTGGAAATTAATTATAAAATTAATTAATGAAACTTATATTTTGGGAATTTTGTAAAATACAAATCATTTTTGAATTCGAAATATCAATTATAGCTTAGGGTGAAATTTTGGCATTTTTCTGAAAAACTTCAATTTTTGATGAATAGTGAAACTACTAAGTGGTAGTTAAAAAAATTAATATTTTCATAAATCTTAATTTTACCGCTTCTGTGAGTGGAATTTCAAAAATCCAAGAGACACAGTTGATGTCAGTAAGTAAAATGTGGTTCAATGAGATGAAAATAATTTTTGGTGAATAATAACTTTTTACTTTTATTTACCACGGTTAAAAGTAAATAGGGTAATTAATGGTAAAAATGATATTAATATTACCCTAACACATGTTCTAATCCTATTGGACAAGTGTATCTCGACCAAAAACAACCTTAAGTGTAAAATATTATCATTTAGGCCCACTTGGATTAGATTAGGACATTTATTATTATTTAATTCAAAGAAGAGTTAAAAGAGTTAAAATCAAAGTTTATTTACTAAAACATTTTTAATATAGGGTTATACATAATATAATTTCGACTATAAATATTCATTATAAATATAAAAAGATTTCCTACATAATGGTATTTTATTTGTAATTTTTATACTTTAAATAACTTAATTTATTTATGACACAACGATGATGCAGTAATTACTTTTTTAAGAAAATATTAACATAATTGATGTTATAAATGCCCAAATAAATGTAATTTGAGACTTTTTATAACTTAAACTAATTTTCTAGGTTAATATGACATGTTATTTTTGATTTAAGTAACTTTGTTCGAACTTATCATTCTGTTAGAAATTTCATAAAAATCATGTACCAAATAGTGTCAAAATTGAGATAAATTAGTTTTTAAAACAAATATTATATTATTAATTGTTATTTTATTCCTAAAAATCTAAGGTTCGGCAAAATGACTTAGATAAGGTTATATATATTAATAATAAACAATTTGGGGTTATTTTGGCTTCTTATAGTAATTTTATTAACCTTATAGTGTAATAACACAAGAAGACACGGTAAAAGTAAAATTATTTAACTTAATGTTAAATTTAAATGATAAGGTTAAAATAGGAACCCAAACTTGTCTAAATTCTATTGGATGAGAGGATTTATACCCATCCCCACCTTAGCTTCGAATTAAATCAATTTGGAGCTATTTAAAACCGAATTTGGCTTTATAATAAAATAATATTTTTAGTTATTCCAAAGGTGCCCCTCTCCTCCCTTATAAAAGGGCACCTCCTCCCTCTCCTCCTCACACCAATTTGAGCATTCAAGCTCGGCCAACCCCTGCCAAAATCTCTTCTCCACTTCCCTAGTATCATCCTAGAGGTCCTGGTTTTCTTAAAAGACCAATTTTAGTGCCATAAAAGGAGGTCTCAAAGAAGCACTTCAAAGAAGAGGTAATATCCATTACTGATCCTTTCCAATTTCTTTCTTCTTCAACTTCTTCTTCTTTAGTTGTTTCATTATGAAGTAATAACATCAGTATCATTAATATAATTATATTTTATTATAAGTATGAAACAACCCTATTTAACCATCTATCCATCCTACGGAAAATGAAATCACCGCGCGTGCGTACGTACGGAATACCGTCTCCACGCCGTGGTGTAAGCTATTTTCCACCACCACCTTAATAGGATGGGTATAATGGTGTAATTAGTAACTATATATGATTATTATAAAGTGATATTGATACTGAAATATTATACATACACTTTAACACAATTCCACGACCATGGGAACGATATCATCGCTCGTGCGTACGTATGGACTACCGTCTCCACGACGCGATGAGATTCATTATCCACATTAACCATTAATGAATGATTATAAAGTATATATAATAAGTACTAATGAAATATATGACATAATAATGATACTGGATTTATGTATATTTATATGTATGTCATCTACTTAATTCCATTCAATTCAATAAGGAAACGAAAACAGCGTTCATGCGTACGTACGGACTACCGTCTCCATGAACGGTGTATTTCATTCCATTTATCAATATATTATATATATGTATATTCTAAATATATATTATATATAAATCATGTTTTACATTCTGGATATAAGTAATCATGATCCAATTAATCATATTAATAATTACAAGTTAAAAACACGAACGACAAATGAGACGATTTTACCCAAAACGCTACTTTAACATGAATTTACAAAAGAACGGGTAATATAAAGTCATAAGTGGACCATATATGATATAATAACAATGAATATGATTCTGGAATAAGTAAATAACATGATTTAAATCATTATACAGCAGGTTCAGACACTTACAAAGCAAGTCGGACCTAAGGTAAGGGAAATATCACAATCTCATTTTTATCCGAGATTGTTTATACTTTGAAATTTACTGGGGTGTATTTTATTATCCACATCCATGTTTCCTCAATATGTAATATTATTTCCATTCACCTACAATTATTTAAATCCATTTTTACCCTTTGGTGAGTTTATAGTAAAAGATATGAAAGGAATCTTTTGTCGTTTTTCGTACGAGGTACTTTTTGACTTTTCCGACAAAAGTACGAGAAGAATGTTTTTTTAACTTAAACGGCAAGAACGGATTTTTACGGTTTTATAAAGCCTTATTTTCATGAATATTCCTCCAAAACATTTCATGACTATTTTCAATAAAATCTCTTTCTTTTAAAATTGCATTATGTTTTGTGAAAAGAAATTGATTTTGAAGAAGAAAGGATATTTTCCTCAAGAATTCATTTCAAGTGTTTTATCAAAATTATTTTCCATCTAAGATAATAAAGGGTTATGTTTCTATCCATATTTTTACATTGATTTGACTATGTTGTGATGGAATTATGTTTATGAATTCCTTTATCTTATATGAATGGTTTTATGATGTCATGTTGTTTAAGAATCCCATTTTTATTACATGGGTTATGCAATGATGTATGATTTAAGATTTTGTGGCACACATAAGAATGGTATCATTATGAGATGGGTGGGACGTATATCTCCCTCCAATGAATTGGGTAAAGATTTTATATCTCATGAGATAGACATGGCTAGAACGGTAGGTTATACCGGTTCAGTGAAACAGGACTGGAACGAGGGTGACTCGGTTCAGAAAGGGACTTTGTCCACTAAGATAGTCTTGGAAATGAGTCTTGACTAACAAGAAATGATTCTCTATGATTATGTGTGTGTGCCACAAAGTTTCATGTTTTAAGTTATGATTATTGTGATTACATTTCACTTCCCTGATTTATCCCATGTTATGAAATTATGATCTCTTTTGCATGTTAATATTTCCAAAAGTTATGTGCTTGTGTATACGATGAGATTTATATTTCTTTTGTTTACCCTTACTAAGCATTTGAGCTCACCCTTTTATGTTTTCTTTTCCCCAGGATATAAAGAAAGGTTTTAGGTAAAAAAAAAAGGAAGATCTTTATGGGAGATATTGGAGATCTTTCACCACGATTAGAAGATTACGTTCCGAGTTTCCAAAGACACTAAACTATTATGATCCTTGTGTGTGTTTTTGTTATGTACAAAGAATTCCGAAAAAGTAATGTAATATCTATGTACGTTAAGCTTCGGGTCTCTACAAAAAGAGTCAATTAATTTCTCATTTTAAATCCTCTTCTAGATGGATACTCATAATCCATTAGGTTATATAACCTCATGTATCTTGGTGGTATCTTGAAAACATGTTGTTTCTTTATGCAAACCATGGTCATAGTAACTTTGTTCTTCTGTAGGTGTTTTCCAAGCTTAAGATCACACTTGAGGATCTATTTTTCTTTTGCTCAAGTATTATAATCATTTATTTAATGATTTGAAACTTGAATCATTAGCATAAAAATACCTGGAATAAAAAATTAAATACAATAAAGAAATAAAATTTTAAAAACCTAAAAACTAATTCAAATGCGTCCCCGGTAGCAGTGCCAGAAATCTGACCGATGGCAGGGTATCATTACTTTCCTATAGGGCTAACCAAATTTAATGATTTATAAAAATACTCAAACAGTGAGATAAAATAATAAAATAGATTAAGTGGTATGTTTATATTCAAACCCAAAGAGACAGTGCAATTATTTTTTTAATAAATTTAAGGATCTATACCAAAGATGAGCCCAAAATTTTAATTAAACATCGTGTAACCCTGTTACACAATGTGTACCTTTTCTTCCAAAAATTGAACAAACCCAGAAGTACATGACATGAAACATAGTTACACGTCATGTAATCCCTTGGATAATTTAAAAAAATTGGTCATGAACATAGGGTTCATGACCCAACGCTCCACCTCCCCCCAACCATCCACATTCCTCCCACGCAAACAAACCACCCTCCCTTCCCTTCCCCCTTTCTTCTATGCACCCCTCCCTCCTTCCCCTACCCTCACTACATACCACAATATTCCTCTTCACTCCACTTCCCTCCCACTCACTTTCAAAAATTGGTACCACATATTCCCCTCCTTCACAACTTGTACTTCAATCTATTTCCCTCCTCCTATCTCGGCTATACAACCCCAACCCCCTTCACGATCGAAAGCTCGCACCCCCATAACCCCTACCATTTTAGCCTAAACCAACCCCCCCCCCCCATCATCTTTACACGCACCCACACCCCTCATACCTACTCCTGGTATGGTTCAGACCAAAACACTATGCCCCGCACCTTCAAATTCATCATTGGACTGTGACATTCATCCACTAGAAAAACACCTATGAGGTGTTGCACCTTCCGCACCCTCAGCACCTCGGGCAGTATCCCCTCCACCCCCTGCTGCAACCCGTGGTGAACCATCCACCCAGGATGACTCCTCAACTAGCACCAATGAATCATCTGAGAATGATAACCTGCATTTTCACCCCATTCTATGCTTCTCAAACCTGAAGCACCACATCACCCTCAACCAGCTACAGGTGGATCCCTTGAGGACAAACAAGACCCTCGACATAGACATTCCTTCCTGAGAGAACATTAATGATGAGATCCTAGAGATCCTTGACCGACTCCATGTAACTTTCATTATTGATTTATGTGAGGAAATGTACCAAGATATGCTCCTGAAGTTCCTTTCTATGTTTTATGTAGAGGTGGATAGCTTGTGTTTCTGTCTGGGTAGTTGACCGCATGCGCTCTCATTTTTCGAATTCAGCCTTGGCTTGGGCATCAACACAGAAGTGTTTTCAGCATTTGAGATATTTATGACACTTTAAATTGATCCTCTCCATTCTATTTTTATGTGACTGGGGAATATGGTCGAACATGATGCTCAGAAAATTCATAACCCCCAAATCACCAAGTCCACTCAGTTACGTAGTCCAGCACTGTGGATACTTAGTGCTTTGACCCACACCTGGTTTTCCTAGGAAGAGTCTCATGGGAGCATGATCTAGGTTGAAATTCTCAATTTGGTAGCATCCAACGGTAGCTCATCCATCAACATGGCTACCCATTTTTCCTTTTACTAATGGGCTCACACACATTTGACCAAAGGTACGCTGATGGGCGGCTCCTTCATCACCCACCTCGCCAGCCATCTTAGAGTGTTTGATGATGCTCTTCCCCTCACATCCCTTGGCCCAATGGTGGCAATTTATATTTTAATGCTTCATAATATGTATCTCTTGGTGAGGGATGATGACCCTAACCACTAGGCACCAAGCATACACATGAAAGTAGTCACAGTACTAGAGGCACCTACAGTAGACCCTACACCCGCTCCACCCACCACTTCACCTCCGTCAACTCCCACCCATATCCCTACCTCTACCACTACCAAATCCACTATAACTCCACCCACCAATCCCACCCTGTCATATTTCTAGACCATACAGCTGGGTATCCTGGAGAACCTGAAAAAAATCTCTTCCCATCTACACCTCCCCTTCACTGAGCTTTCCCATTTTACCACCCTTCCACCACCCTCTTCTCCCATAGACTCTCAGCTACCACCATTACCTTCTGAACCATCCTCTTCTACCACACCAACACCACCCACAACCCACACCATCCTAACCTCATACCTCTCTGACCCTGCTGCCCAGCATGAGTACCTCGCGAGTAGGCCCGATGAGGTAAAGGGCCAACCACTACCACATCCACCGAGGTGCTGAATGTCGATCCTGCTTTCATACTCATAAACCCACTTAGGATTGTCACCTCTCCACTACCTACACCATATCATCTTCCCAACACCACGACTCCACCATTCGTAGCTGATCCACTAGCCATTATTTTCATCACTACCATTGATCTATCTAGACAGCTATCGCCACCACCTGATCGAGAGTGAACATTTGAGGATCTTTTTGATTCAGCTGATTTATCTTAGTTGGCCACCTTTCAAATTTTTTATTTAAACTTTTCTCCCACTTCTGTTTTTTTTTTCCTATTATAGTATGTGTGTCCCATCATTTTGTACTGATACATTTATCAATATATATGGGAATATATTTCTCTCTATTTTACTTGCCTTAATTTTAATATCTCTAAATTCTATAATATCCATATATAGCTCTATTATTTCTTATATGGTTTTCTAATGGACCTGTACCACCATCTGTTTAGGTTTAATGAGTGACTCAGTGTATGGCCCCATCGAGCATCAACTTCAAGAATCGTCACTGAAGATTCATACATAGCAGTAACCTCCATGAGCATAGATACCCTTGCTTACACATTTGATCCTTGCTCACAATTCTCCTCAAGTCATCAATCCTATCAAAAGACCCCACGAGTTGGAGAACACTACAATTAGTAGTTGTAGACACTAGAGGAGACACTAAGTCAATGGACCACATTTCATAATACTTTTATCCATCTATGTGGAAGAAAACTTTTTTTTTAGAAATTTATTAGAGGAAAACCATAATTCATCTTTTTTCTGGTCTGAGTCTTTATACTGATTGTAGTTATTGAGTATTTTTCTTTTTTTCTTGAGACCATTTTAACTTTATTGTATAAACCAACCCACACTTTAATAAAATTAGTTTCCATTTCACTTAATACTGTACACCTAGCTATATTTTTCTATACTAATGTTTCAAACATGTGGACGAATGTCTTATCTAGTGAATGATTTTTATTTCTAACCCATTTTGCAGGTAGCCCAAGTCTGAAATCAATACATATAAGTTCCCTCATGGCACGCCACTTCTTATAGGAAGCTATCGATTCCCTCAAAATTAAATTATTCAACTTCCATTTAATTTTTCTAATACTTATCATCCCTACCCCTCCCACAATAATTCCATGGAAAGTGAGGACACTACCTCTTTCTAGGTGTGAGGGAGTTTTTTCTAGTGTTTCACTTTCAATGCAATTAAGTTTTTTCCTATTATCATCTGTTTAGGATACATTTTTAAAATTGGAATCATGATTTAAACCTCATAATAATTTTATACATTTAAATAAAAGAAACATTTAATGTAGAAATCATTAAAAATCCATGTTTTATCTCTGTATAGATTTTTATAATGATCGGTGAGCTTAATGATTTAATTCAAAGTCATCATTTTTAAAATTACATTTAATTGATTTATTACTTGGTTTTATACCCTTATTGATTTCCAAATTCTATATTTATTCTCATTCTTAAGAGAATTTTAAGACTACAATAGCATATTATTTTCTGATCATATTTCTTCAGTGAAACATAGGACATGTAAACCTATCAGAACATTCATTGAGATCTTATTGAGGTTATGACTGAATAAATACAATTTTAAAATTATTGAGGCAATATTTATTGGGATAATTTTTTCTAAGACCCACCTTACATATTTCACTCATTAATCCCATATTTTCCATGAACAACCTTATAGGATGGAACTATTCCAAGACTATTATCCCTTCCTACCCTGCTCTTTGTTTAATACATGTCTTTATTTTGAACAAGTGTGGGGGAAGCTTTCAGTTAGCACAAGATAATTCTTTTGTAGAGGTGTATTGTGTTTCTAATCAGACCATTTGATTATGATCCATGTATACTTTGTGGAATTTCACATACATCATGTTCCTTTTAAAAATACAAAAGAAAAAAAGAAAAATTAACATGAGTTGTGTATTAGGAAGGTTATAAATCACCATTTCCTAACTGATGAATCCCCTGAGGGATTATATGTGGTTAGGGTGTGGATGTGAGATCTATCTTGGGCTTGAATTTTGTAAAAAAAATAAAGGAATAATATACCCTTTTTTCACTTCATTGAAATATACCTGGATCCAACTTGAGCTGCTAGGAGCATTGATTTTATTAAGATGCAGAGGATTCATGTTATGATACTTATCAAAATATTCAAGCATTATACTTCACAGTTTACCCCCCTTTTGAGCCTATTTTTTTCTTTTTACCTACCTACCCACAACCTCAGAGTCATTAGAGCCTAACTAAGGAATCCCTCATGATTGATTTTGTATTTTTCTTTACAAAGTAGAGATAATAGAACCAATGCAAGCCTATGGTTAGGAGCATGTAATCAGGGTATGATCATAAATCCAGTTTCATTTCACCCAAAGTGATAATAAAAAATTCATTATGAGGTAAATTAAAAATGGGTATAGAATTCAAGGAATAGTTAAGATATTGTAATCAGAAGATTAATAATTTTTTCAATGAAATGAGCTATGAGTCATGATTTAATTTCTATATGGGAATGATTCTGGAGAAAGGCCATTTCTGCTTACACTTATTTTTATTTTCTTAGATGTAATGGATGTTTTATGTTGTAAATTTTTTTTACCTTTTTTAAATCTGTGCTGATATCTTTTTTCTTGAGTACAAGAAACTATTCAAGTATGGGGGAATTTGATAAGCTTAAATCATATATAATTTATTCTATCATTTAGTTAAGTATTTTCAATGATTTATTCAATAATATTCTTAGTATGTGTTGATTTTTGTAGGAATGAGTTTTCCAAAGTTTCAAAAGATAAAATGCATATTAGGATTAAATTTTTCTATTACGCATCATGAAACCTGTTTACGTGATGTGTAGTAGAGTTTCACAGTATCTAGGAAGTCGTGAAGCATGTTTTGATCGAAGTCATGGAAAAATTCAAGTGGAGAAGCCATTACGTGATGTGAGTTACTGATACACATCGTGAAACCTTCAAAGTATATCTTTCACTAGTCAAAGGATTATACATGCCATGAATCCTTGTTACACATTGTTAAAAGAGTCAAAGTTTCATCTCTAATGAGATATGCACAAGATACACATAGATTCAAAAATACTTGTAGAAAAACATAGATCGGTATTACACGATGTGATTCCCTATCACACATCGTGTAATATTTTACAAATATATATAGTCGTATAAAATCAAATTTCTAAGGCTACATGGTAAAAAAAATTGTTTTTTTCATTCCTCTCTTGTTCTATACTATTTCCTCAACCCCAAACTCGAGATTTCATAGTATGCTTTGATTATTTTACTTTAATACAAGAATAATGAGTTATTTTCTGTTATTTTTCTTTATTTTTGAGATGGGTGAAGAGTAGAGTAGGATCATTTCGATCAGAACCACTATAAAAAATCACTATGTTCATTTATCTTTCATTTCCACTACATTAATTATCAATTTTTCTAATAATTCATTAAATTTATTTAAAAGGGTCAATTCACCCCTATTGAATTTTTGACCGATCTCACATTGATTCCAAATAAGGAACACCAAAGAATACTCATTTTCTTAATGAAATATGGATATTGGACCATTATTATATATGAAGAGTTCAAAAG
Organism: Viscum album; assembly: GCA_963277665.1. NCBI lineage: Eukaryota > Viridiplantae > Streptophyta > Magnoliopsida > Santalales > Viscaceae > Viscum > Viscum album. Next base: position 1,015,582,266 of record OY728153.1, on the reverse strand, counting down.
GGGCCATTATTTTATTGGGAAAAAATTTAATAAAATTCCTTAATATATGAATGAAAACATGATACTCATCTGATAAAATATTCTTTTATAGATATATAGCATCATTATCATCTAACATAACTTTAAGACCATTCTTATAATATTAGAATCATAATGTAAGAAACTTTTGGTACTCTTACAAACTTAAGAACTTTTATTGATAAAGAAAAATTCTATGTGTTAATAAAAACATCTTCTCAAGTAACTTAATGTTTAATTAGTTAAAAAAGTGTATCAAATAGATTCTTATGATATGTATATAATGGTTCACTCAATCTCTTAATTGGGTTTATTTTGGTAAAGTAATTCATATTGGGGTCATCAATTGAAGTGTTTTGAAAATGTGAATGATTTTGAGAAGTGTTTTCCTTATATTCTAAAAGTATAGAGGCTAAATGAGAAATGGATGATATTTCATGATTTTAGAACTATATCAAAAATAAAAGTTCAAATAATGAAGAAAATTTAGTTGGATGGTCCAATAATTTTTCTTCTATTAGTCGATCAAGGTCATTTGAAACATAGATAAATAAAAGAGGAGTAATGTTTACATGTGATGTAAGTTTCTGAGATACATGAAGGTGTTGAAGAAATTCCATTTAATTTTCAGGTTGGGTACTAGTGTTATAGAAATTAATTATTTCATTTTTGAAGGGTATGTGATACCAAATTATTACTTTACAAGTATTGTGAGTATATGGGAGTCCAAAATCAAGGTAAGAATTAGTAAATATTGTATTTTATATTCAAATGATGAAGAAAATTTTTTGCAAAATAATGAAATTGAATGCAAAGGAATATATCAAAAATTAGAATTATTTAAGTGAAGGGTGTGTATCTTTTATGTAGATGGATTTCTATTTTATTTTTATAAGTTTCTAATTTATTTTTAATTGTTTTTTAACAATTTTAAGTGTTTTTAGTATATTTTCAGAGTTTTGTAGTGTTTTTGTTATTTTTTAATATTTAGTTAATTATATATTAATATTAGTTATTTATTTTTATTATTATTATCAGATTTTATTAATTTTATACTGTATTAAAAATTTATATCTAAAACTATTATTGTTTTTAGTAGTTTAATAAACATTATTTTTGTTTTTAGTTTATTATTTTTTATTAGTAATTATTTTAATTATCTATTTTGTATTTTCTTAACATTATATATTATTTTAAATATTAATATTATTATTAGTTAATTATTATTATTGAATTAGATAAACATTTATTTATTTTATTTTATTTTTTATGATAGATTATAATTTTACCCAACTAGTAATTATATTTTATTTATAATTTTAGTATGTTTAATTATATATTCATATGTTTATTTAATTATTATTTTTATTTTCTATAATTAGTATAATATTTATTTACATAATTCTAATTATTTTATCATCATCATCATAATAATAATCATGATCATCATCATCATCATCATCATGCTAATGATCACGATCATCATCATCATCATTATTTTAATATAATAATTTGTTTTTCTATATAAATTTGTATGCAGGCGAGTCATCATCTTCACCCTAGGGGAAACCCTAAACCAGAAGGGGGGTCCCCTACTACCCAGCCCCATTCCCCTCCCCCTACTCCCATACACGTTAGTAGATCCATCCTTCCCCTTCCCTTTCCCCCGAACCTCTCCCCACCACTCCACCCCCTCTTCCCAGCCACCCCCATACCCCCTCTCCCCAATCATCCCTCCCCTACCCCTCAACCCCCCATATCCCCTTTCCCAATCCACCTACCCTTCCCCCTCACCTGCCCCCTCCCTCCTCCCCTTCCCTTTCCTTATCCCTAGCCCCCTTACCCTATCCAGTAGCCTCTACTTCATCACACCATCAACAACTGCCTCTATTACACACCCCACATCGGAAACACCCCTCGCACGAGCCTTCATATTTCACTATAGTTGACCACCATTTCCAGAATCCGTGCATGACCTCCTCCATTCTCGGTACGTGAAGAGATCTATGTGCATAAAGATTTTATTTTTTTCAGATATATGCACTATGGTCCAAGATAGAACAGTTATTCAATTATTATTTTTGGAAACACAGTGGTTTGGTTCGACATTACAGTGATCAATTAGTGATGGTTATTATTTTGAGATCATCTACAGTGGATTATGGTGGTCCTCATGTTGACTTAAACACAATGGATTTATTTATTTATTTCTCATGTCGTGTTTGTGTGATGGTTGGCTAACCTTATTTGTGTTAGAGCTTTAATGATTGTGATGGTATTTTCATGCCTATATTTTATTTTCAACTTTGATTTCCTTTTAAAATATTAATTTTAATTTGATGTTTATTTAATTTATTATATCTTCATTTGCATTAATTGTCATCTAGAGTCTGAACACATGCTTTAGTGTCGGTTCATGTGATACTTAATAAGTGATCACGGGTGGGATATCGTTAAAGAATTTATTTATTTATTTATTTATTGAATTCACTCACACGAATAAGAGAATCAAAATTCACATGCAAGTGAATTTTGAATAAATAAATTTATTAATTTGAAAATTAACACTTTGCGTGCATTCCCCTTAAAACTGGAAATATTTATACTTAATCAGTGATCTCGTGTGAGTGAACTCGATATAGATAGATACTTTAAATTTGTGATGAAAGGGTTCTGGTGTTTCACCATGCAATTAAATGAAACAATGATGCACAAATTATTATTCAAGATAGATAATGAAATAATAGATAATTTTTTTGAAAATTAGAATACTGTCAAACATCAGAGAATGAGACCTGATTATAGTTTTATTAAATTTGGAATAAGTGATAACTCGTGAAATAAATATTCAAGTGTGGTAATTTGGCATTGCATGAACCTAAACGAATGCCCCAACTCAGACACTTTCATCTCCACGAGTTTACTACATAGATCAATATAGTTTTTTTAGATAGTTTCAGTTAAATTAAATAATCATTTTAAATAATTTTTTAGTATTTATAAATTTTAGTTTTTAATCACATTCAGAACTCATCTACTTAAACATTCTTTCAAAAGGATATTCCTACTGTCTACTCACATTCTCTTATGGTTCAACCCTACCTGCCACTTCTATAGTTGTTATTCAGTCAATAAATATTTCATATATGACACCTTTTGATGCCCATGACAAATTTCAGGATCCATTTCTTGGGAGAATAGTATAACTATGAGTTCCTTTAAAAGGGTGATTTAGGTAAAACTGTAAAAAAACAAACAAACAAAAAGGTTCAGTTTACTGCTCTGAGAATTTTTTATATTAGGTAATTTCATGACACCCAGAAGTTCTTAACAGATTGGTCAACACCGTACATCTACAATATACAACCTCACTACATGACAACATATCAACGTGTGATATATGATGATTCACCGTAATTGAGCTCTCTAGGTGATCCTATTTATTTTGATGATGTTTATTCATGTTTGTGATATGATTTATGTGATAATACTTCACTAAATTTTAATTTTATTTCTTACCTTCCATTTTATCATTTTCAAAGTCAATGAATTCCTAAAAATTTAGAACTTCATAATTCAAGTGAAACTAATGATTCAATAATTGGGTACATGTTGGTTTCTGCCATCACTGAGAAAAATAAAAGGTTTGAAATTCAAGATAAATATAATGCATTATTTAATTCCACAATAAAATATCTATAAAACTAATCAAAAAATTTAGGAAATCAAATGAATCATCTTTCTAAAATAGCCGACTCACTACTACTTAATGATCTAATTCAGAACAATTCTTTTAAGGAGAGTGTAGTAGATGTTTCATTTAAACAACATCCACTTCTGGATTCTTATAATGAGATTGATCAACATTTTTATCATACCATTGATGAATCCTTTCCATAATAATTTAATTCTTTAAATATAATAACATTTCAATAATATGAGAGATTATTCTTCCTCCCCATTGAACATAATGGTCCCTCAGAAAAATTTATTTCATGCCCTTATTTTATGAGTTAAAAAACCATCCACTCCAAAGTGGAAAGGGATATATTCAATGTCTATAAAATTACACCTTCTTATTGTGAATAATAAATTGAACTATGACCCTTATTTACCATGATAGAGTTATAATTGAGCCAAGACAACCTGAATTGTCACAAACAAGAGGACGTTGATTTAAATTAAATCAAATCATCTCTTTCTAAAAATCCTTGTGAGTATGAAAGTATTTCCAACATAGAGACATCTTAATCAATTCATGAGTCAAAAAATTATTCAGTGATTGTGGTGGAGGACATTTATAATTTTTTATAAATAATGGAAGAATGAGATTTCCTAGAGGATCCCGAGTTCATGTTTTCACATGTGCCAATGAAGAAATATGATGAGGGAAGTATAAAAGCAACTCAAAAAACCATTAATTCATGAAATAATGTAGTCACCTACTCTAATTGATTTTTCCCACTTTCTCCATGTATTGATAATGAATTTAACTGGAAAATAGAATATTTCTCTATGCTATTGGTTGGCAGTGAAAATGAATTGGGATATATCTTCAACATAAATACTACATTCAAGGACATGATGTGTATAACCCAACCACTTAAAGAATATGGTAAGGTAATTTATTCTATTTTTATCGTTTAATAATGTAATATTCTTGATCTTACCACTAATTAACTTTTCAAAAACATCATTCTTTGGAGAGTCCTTTTTCATATGAGGTATATTCATCCCCCCTATGATGTGGGATATTTTCATTCCATTTCCCACATCCATTTGATCAAAAAATTTCAATTGAGATAGATTGAAACTTCTTGAATAATTTATTTTTCAATGAATGAATTCCACAATCCCTTTGATAAGGAATCATATGCATGGTATACATTTTCATTCGATCATGGTATAGTTTCAACAACATCTAGCTATAGATAAAGTAAACTTAGTGCTCAGTGGGAGGCAACCCATCATTTTTTTATATTATTTTAACTGTATTAAGTTTTATTTTATTAATTTTTAACTGATAAAATGGCATGAATTTACCACAATCTATTTTATCCAAACACAAAAGTGAATTTTAATTCATCATATATATTTTTATAATCCATATGCTTTTGATTATGGTGTGAATTTTTTGATATTATGTGGGTATTTTCTTCCCATGTGTATATTTTATAGGTATATCATTTCAGTAGAATCATCACATACAAGAATTAATTCCATGTCTATCATAACTTATATAGGAAAGTGTTTTATTTTTTCCATGATTTATACTACAAAAAAACCATGTAAAATAACTAACTCAAAAAATTGAAAGAAAACTAACATTCTTATCATTGTATAACCCACATAAAATTTGTTACAGTTTTTTCATAACATAATTGGGAACACACCATTTATGTCCTTATTTAGTCTAAGACTGTGATTTAGATTTGGAATTATTTTATTATTGATACCAATATTTATATGATTGCTGATATTATTCTATTATTTGAAAATGAATTTGTGGATACTTGTATAATTTTTAGACACTTATTTGCACTCATGATCATCTGCGTTATCCAACATATTATTTCTATTCCCATGATTAGTTTGGACCATTTTTTCACTATCTCATGTTTCTATTTTTCTTGAGGGAATATTCACCACGTTATGTCTTCTATAATATTCTATATTTTTTCCTCAAAGTGATTGGAATTTTAAAAGTTTCATTCAAATGACTAAGGAATTTATTTGATATTCAACTCTTTGATGCATTGATCCACTATTACATTTTCTCCATCATGAATCCTTTATAATCCATGAATATTCCATTTTAAAATGATCCTATAGGTGATAAACTTCTCTACCCCTTTATTGAATATTTTCATGATAATTTTCTATCTAAATGCTGGTGAGATATTTATTCTTGGAGAGGGTTGTTTGAGGGATAATGAGGCATTTAATACACATGGATTGAAAATATCTAATCCTAATCATATGAGTTATATTTCACAGTATCCATATAAATTAAATTTATTTTGATATATGATTTTAGAATATTTTTTGTTTAAACAATGAGTACTTTTGTGGTCATTACATGGTAACCCTCGCTTTTTGGGATACCTATAACAGTAATAACCCATTACTCAAGAAGTTAGAGAGTTTTATATATGACCTACTTTAACTGTGATGCTAAAGTGTACTCTCTCCTTGGGTACCTTTCTTTGGAATTTTGTTAAACATTTATTTCATGGGACTTTGGAGTTGATACTCACCAGTTTTTTTTTAACATTTTATTTTTGTGAGTTGTGCACCTAAAAAAATTGATTTTTTTTTGTTTTTGAAAAAAGAGGGAAACATTGGATCATCATATTCTTAGGTAAAATTTTTTTTAAGTGTGGGGTAAAGGGAGTTTGAGGGACACATTTGGATTGACACTTATCATGTATTTATTTCAATATTCAACCCTGCTTTTTTCTAAACAACTTCACAATTTTTTTAGGACCCGTCATCCCATAGCCTAAGATACATTTAAACCTCATGTAAAGTCCCTGAGATTGGTGTTTTATTTTTATTCCCACTAGAGGAGATGTGAAATTCATGGAAATATTATGGTAACCATGCATGTGTATTAGAATTGAGAAAAACATTGTCAAATTATTTAAGTGATGATAGAGATGTAGGTCACTTGATGCATGAGTGTAGGTACTTGTTTTGGAAAGACTCTATGTGGAATGGATTTTTTTTTTGAAAATTGTAATTTTAAATGAAACCTGATATTTTCTGGGAAAAAAGATTGAATATTTTTGAACTTGTAATTCTGATGCTCTGACTTGTCCATGGGTCCAGTTTCATATTATTTCAGATAAATTTACCAAGGAGTGTAAAATTTTAATTGAATGGGATTTGATGTACTTGGATATCACTTGTATTTCTATAATTTTAAAATACTTTTTAAATTATTTTTAACCATTTTTAGTGTTTTTAGTCTTTTTCGTAGTTTTTGAAGTGTTTTTTTATTTTTTCAATTTTTAGTTAATTATATATTAATATTAGTTATTTATTATTGTTATTGTTAGTTTTTATTAATTTTATACTTTATTAATATTTAATATCTAACACTATGACTTTTTAGTAGTTTAATTAATGTTAGTTTTATTTTTAGTTTATTAATATTTATTAGTAATTGTATTAATTTTTTATTTTTGTATTATATTTTTTTAACATTGAATATTATTTAATATATTATTATTATTGTTAGTTAATTATAATTATTAAATTAGCTTAAAATTTAATTTTAGTACTATTAGTTTTAGGATATATTATAAATTTATCTACCTAACAATTATATTTTATGAATTATTTTAGTATATCTAATTATATGTACATATGTTTGTTTAACTATTATTTTTTATTATTTTGTATAATTAGTATGATATTTATCTATATAATTATAATTATTTTATCCTCATCATCACCGCCACCACCACCACATTCCTCATCATTATTTTAATCAGATGATTTTTTTTTGTATATAAATTTGTATGCAGGTGGTTCATCATCTTCACACTGGGGGAAAACCCTAAACCAGGTGACAAATCATCCTGCTACCCATCCCCCCTTTCCCCACCTGTTCTCATGCACATGAGAAAATCCATCTGCCCTTCCCTTTTCCTCCTACCACCATATCCTCCCTACCCCTCTCCCCACCACCCCACCCTCGCCCCTCTCCCTACAACCCCCACTATCCCCATCTGTCTCTCCCCTTAACCTCATCCTCCCTCACCCCCACCCTTAGACCCCACTTTCCCTAGCAGCCACCCCCTACCGCACCCCCCCCCCCTCTATCCCCCAAACTCCTCCCCTTACCCCTCTCCCCCACCCCCCGTCAACCCCCTCACTCCTCCCCTTCCTCATAGCCATACCCTCCCTCCTCACTTCCCCCCTCACCCCTCTCCAACCCCCTATGATTTATCACAGCATCAATAACTGCCATTTCTACAAATCCCACACTGGCAACATTCCTCACATGAACCTCCCTCTTGCACAGTAGGGGACTACCTTTGCCAGTAGTTGCGCATGACCTCCTCCATTCCTGGTATGTGACAACATCGATGTGCAAGAAGATTCTATTTGTTTTCAGATATTGGTGATGTGGTCCAAGATTGAATAATGATTTGATTATTTTTTGGAAGCATAGTGGTTTGGTTCGACATTATGGTGATCTACATGAAATGGTTATTATTTTACGATCATTTATGGTAGCTTGAAGGGGTCCTAAAATGGATATGAACATGATGAATTCATTTTATTTACTTTTTAGGTTGTGTTTTTACAATGTTTGTCTAACATTATATGTGTCATAGTTTTCCATGTTTGATGAATGTGATGGTACTTGCATGCCATAATTTTATTTCCATGTTTGATTGTATTTTAAAATAATTAATTTTAAAAATATGTTTATTTAATTTATTGTATCTTAATTTGTATTAATTTTCATTTATAGTCATCAAACATTGTTTGGTGCTTTTTCTTGTGATACCTAATAAGTGATAACAGATGGGGGGTCATTAAAGAATTTTTTTTTTAAAAATTTGATCACGTGCATGATAGAATCATAAGTCATACATGAGTGAATTTTGAATAAATATATATATTAATTGAAAAATTAACATTTTGTGTGTGTTACCCTCAAAATTGAAATAATTGATACATAATAAGTGATATCATGTGATCTAAACTAACACATATAGATACTTAAACTTTGTGATAAACGAGTTTTGGTATTTCACCAAGTGAGTCAAGGCTACAATCAGGCCAAAGAATGAAATAATGGATGATTTGTGTAAAAATTAGAGTACTTTCTAATATCATAGAAAGATTCCTGATAGTATTTTGATTAAAATTGAAATTAGTGATTATTAAATAAATGAATATTCTGATGTGATAATTAAATAATTGGAATTTCATGCACCTTAATGAACATCACAACTTTGACACTTCAATATCTGCCTATTTCTTCCACAGATTAAGTTAGTTTATTTATCTAGTTTTAGTCAATTTAAATAGTAATTTTTAATCATTTGTTTAGATTTTATAATTTTTAGTTGTTAATCATTTTTTAAAACTCATCTGCCTGAACATTCATTCTAGGGGAGATAACTATTGTATCTGTACATTTTTTCAATGGTTGGACCCTAATTGTCACTTCTATAGTAGTCAATAGGTTAATTAATATCTCAAATAGCACACATTGTGATGTTTGTTCCAATATTCATCTAATTTATTGTATATAATAAGATAATTTTTTATTAAGAAACTATTATTATGAAAAATATGAGTTGTTACCAATGGTTTATAATTCATTATACTCTATGATATATTTGATAAAAAGATAAGGAATAAAATGTTTTATCCTAGATGATTTTTTTTCAGATGTTTTCTAAAATATAATGGATTTTATCCAAGAACCTTCAATTAAATATTTTAATGAATAATATTCATTTTTATAAAATACTCCAAAACACATAGAATGCCTTATTGATATAGATAAAATAGTATATTTTCTATATATTCCTCCTAAAATAAAATGAGAGTTATTTCTTAAAAAACAGAATTTAAAAATCTTATCATGATATTTTTTAGAGAATACAATATCTAAGAGGCTAGTGGGAGTTTTTTTTGATTTATAGAAGTTCAAAATTAACAAATAAAGGCCTATACCAACAAAAAATTAAACTGGAACATCACTTTAAAAAAAATTGATGGAAAAGTTTCCAAGTAAGATGATGATAAACTTTGAAAGAGTTTTAAATAGACAATAAAATTTATCAACATCGTAATATTTTATTTTTTGGAGTTAAGGAGTTTTAATATGTTTAAGGAGTTGATAATTAGGATTATGATTCCTAAGTCATTCCATTATTAAAACTATCTTGCTTCATAGTTTTTACTCACAAAAGAGTTTAGTGGGAGGGTTTTATCAGGTTGTCACATAGTAATATAAAATTAATTACATAATGATATAATGAGTTTATCATACCCCTTAAAAGTATATAAAACATAAGGTAGATATAGAATGTTATCATATAGTATATGTCAAATTTTCCCATAAGTATAGTTTTTAAATATTATTAAAGGATTCTAATAATATAAAATGTATCATGTTATACAAAATGAAATCTCCACCTTTTCATTATTTCATATTGGGTGCATATATATATCATGATGTGAAAAGATAATTAACTTCTAAAAGTGTTACTTTGTGTTACCCCTAAATAATTTTCCTCATGGAGTATTATAGTTTTTGATAAAGTGTTAAGTTTAATGTGAGTATGATTATTTTATAGGGATACAAAATATTCTCATGAAGAACAAATGAGTTTTCTACACTTTATTAACCAAAAAATATACCACATTGAGTTTCATACACTGTATTTGATATATTAGGGGTGAAGGTTCAAATTTGGATCCCTCAATACCTAAGGTTGGTGAGATACCTAGCATGAAAACCTTCATACTTTAATATATTTATTTTGTAGGCCTTGAGTCTTAGAAAATTAGGGGTGGTTGGGTTTTTTATTGATCATGTCGCTAGTAGGATCTTAACTAGGATGATATTTTCCCTCTTTTATAACTAGTATGAACTATAGTCCCTCGATTGAGATAGAATTATTAATTGTATGATCATAACTATATAGTACATATGATATGTTTATCTATAGGATCAGGGATGTGATATGATCATCCATGAAGGTGAATGACATGGGATGTATTCATCAACCTTTCCAGTCTATATTTGGAGAATAAATAATGTACGAGGAGGATATATGGGATGTAAATACTCAATGTCCCATGGTCACTCGATGTTTTTGATAAAGGGATCATATGAGAAGGAATTATTTCATATGATGTAACTGGTAAACATTGTTGTAAAGATACATTTGTTTGTTGGGCATCATACTAGATCCCATTGTATCTTGTATATAAATGATGATTTTCTAAAGGCCTATATTTTATTATATTTATTGATTCATTTATTCATATGTGTTATCAATTTTAAAAATCCTTATGGAGTCAAAAATTTTGGTTTGAAGAATGAGGATTGAGTTTTATAATGATAGATTCTCTAAAGAGTGTTTTAGAATTATTCAAAAAGGATTTTAGGATGGGTATTCATAATGTTTGGAATATGATGTTATACAAGGTAAAAGTAATGATATATTTCCAAGATTGTTTTGGAATATATATCTAAAAGGTTTTTTGGATATTATTTTAGAATTTATTATATATGATATAGTATCAAGTGAAATGGATTAAAGACATTGGGGCTTTAGCACAAGTGGTAGATGAACGTACTGTCACAAAACGCCAAATTGATTATGATTTTTAAGGTTGATTTGTATTCTAGGACATACCCTAGGTCATCTCTCAAGGAATTTATGTTGGTTTAGAGTGAGCATTTTTAATATGAAGTACAAAAAGAGGGTGGTTTTTAAACAGTTTAAATAAAATGACTTGATTTAATGAGTTTAATAGTTGATAAAAAAAGTGATGTTTTAGAATTATGAGATAAGGAGATCATTTCAAGATCACTACACATCTTGGTGAGTTCAGCATTTGGAAAAATACACATGGTTTAATGGAATCCTTGGTTTAGGGTTGTCAAGATCTCAACTTCCTTCTTGCCTCTTAAACGGTGCTCAAAGAACCACCCCTTGACACAACAATCATGTTGTCAAGGTTTGGGTATCAAGAATAGAAGAGAAATGATACCAAAGAATACTGAAATATTATGTATTGTGATATAAATAGGACTCTTGTCTTCTCCAATCAGAATAACCCAAGATTCCCACTTTAAATATCAACCTAATCAATGTTGAAATAAAAAGTGTTTCACAAAATTTTAAGAATAAAAATGAAATCAGAGTAGAATCATGTAAAGATAAGAAATAAGTGAAATATTTATCACACAAACTACACAAAAATAGTATAATAAAAAGTGATGGAACTCCCTCCCAGGTGTGTGTAGCTCCCTTGAAATGATCGTCCACCATTTTTCTTGACATCAGGAGGAGGAGGAAGCTCAGGTGGAACTTCTCCTTCATCATTGATCCACATACGAGGATAGGGGCCTACAGAACTCTTGGATGATGAGAGGAATCTTTTGGGTCTCCAAAATACCAGAGATTTTCCTCCTGGCCGAACTTGAAAATGAGGATCCCAAGATTCCATTTTATAGGCAAAGTGGAAGGTGGTTTTGGGCACGTAGATTGTGTAAACCCATTTGGCGCATGGTTTTCAACCACTTGACAGTAGAATCCCTCTTTAGAAAAAACTAGAAACATTTTCCCCACCTCTTTACTATCTCCACTGAATTCTTGGAATAATTTTGACAAATACCAATCGAGATATTGATAAAATGTAGAACACCACATTTGACATTGTTTAGGTTTGATTATTTGGACAGATTCATTTTGATGGGAATTTTAGAGGCATAATGAGGCTTTGGTTCTTTCATATGAAATTTATCCCATTAAATTTTTTACTATACCAAAAAATTTGAGCCCATTTGTATTAACGGTTTAGTAGAAATATTTGGTTGAGTCCACTGGTGTGCATGGATCACACGCAGTTTGGACAACTTTTCTTAGACATTATCATGGGCCCTCGAAATCACCTCCACCTTAAATGACATTATCAAAACAAGTATTATTTCAATTTTCAAAAGTAATAAATACAACATAATTTAATCAAAAAATGAAGTTAAATTTGTTATTATTTTTATAATTTTCAATACAAAACTAGTTTAGCATAGTCGTGTAAGAGTGGAAATTAAACAGTGAACCGTAGTGTGAACACACCCCCACACCTAAACATTTGAACTCCTAGGAATAGTAATAATTCCAAAAATTATGATAGTAGATATTTCCACCTTCATAAATATTTAACATTCAATGAAAATTTATTTCTTGATAGAAATGTGATCAAAGTAAAAAATTACACCGAGGAGTTATTCTCAATGATCGTTGAAAACGAGGTCGCAAAAATTGTATCCAAATGAAATTCCAAGAGATTAATGATACCAATCAAAGAAAATAAATCAAAATTTAATCATGTCAAAAATTCTCCATGTGTGTGTGTGACAACCATTTCATGTTATTCTTTCAACATTCTATTGAGTAAATATAAGTTATTTCAATAATTTTCTACTTACAAGATCCTTTCCACCAAACTTTCCCCACATCCTTTGCAACAAAATTTCAAGACCCACTCACTTAAGAATTCCCAGAAGTCAAACCATATGCTCTTGAACTAGATATCCTCATATGTGGTACATTTCATCACTCCCCTCATTTATTATTTTTTTTTCAAAAGTTTCACTTGGAACAAATCTCATACTCTTCTCCCAACCCTTATTTGATCTCCTCCCAAAATTAATTCTTATAGTTATAACAATATAAAAGGTAAAGTAATGGTGGTTTTTGACCTACCCAATATAAAAACCTTTAATTTTTTTTGAGGGAGTACAACAGTCGGATAGTAGGTACACACACCTAGGTCAATCTGGTACAATAATGTAATAGAATAGAAAAGGAATGACTGTATGGAAATGATTTTGGAAAGTAGTCAAAAATCAACCTAACTTATATTTACTATATATTAAGTATGAAATATTCACACATCATTGTTGGAGGAAAAAAGTGTAGGGTGGTTAAGTGAAACAATTTTCCTTTTAACTATTCACAAAAAAGGGAACCATTCTTCTCAAAGGTATCAAAATGGTACAACCATTTATATCGTCAACAAAAAACATAATTTCAAAATAAATTCACACTACAGTATTGAATTCTTGTTGAAATGCACATTCCATCAAAAAAAATTTAATACTAAAACAACATAAAATACAGACATTCCACATGCATTTTCAATAACATCCATGATAAAATAGGCATCATTTTTCATGATAAAGTGGGAATAAAAAATGAGTAGTATTCCATCCAAAATGTGACTGGGTGGGAAAGAGGGAAAGTAATAGTACTATTAATCAGGCTAAAAAGAGAAAAATAAGAAAGATTGTGAAACATTATAATTAACCCAAGAATATACCCATATCCCCGCACCTAGAGTGTATAGTGTCCTCATTGTAATAAAATAAAATTTGGTACGAAAGGATAAAACCTGGTGGTTTTTATTCATAGACTGCTTCATGAACTTTGAGTTCCTCCATTGGGGACTCTGGAAGGGGATTCATGGAAGTGCTTCAGCCGCTGCCCATTGACAATGAAGGTTTGCTTGGTTTCTTTATTTTGAACCTGGATGCATCTTCTACCTTGAATTATAAAGGAGGACCTTCTGCCCAATTTCGAACTGACGATGAAGGATGAGATGGTCATGGGCAGCCATGGTTCACTTCTTAAAAATCTTGGAGTTCTCATATGCATCTCTTCTCATTTCCTCCTGATCCTGAATCTATAACTTCCTCTGAGAAATTGCACTAGAAAGGTAACAATTGCATTTTTTAAATGCCTAGTAGTCCCGATTATCAATATCAATAAGGATGTGACACATCTTTCCAAACACAAGCTGATAGGGTGACATTACACTGGGAGTTTTGAAAATAGTACGGTAGGCCCATAATGAATCATCATGTCAAAGACTCCAATCATTTTTATTGGGTTGAACCTTTTTCCCAGAATCTATTTTCCTTCTCTATTTGATACCTCGTCATGAACATTGGTTTGTAGGAGATATGGATTAGACACATGATGCCCATCCCCTTACCGACACAAAAGTGATTGCATTATTTAGTTGTAGAAATGAGAACCCTGGTCACTAATGATGAACCTAGGTAATATAAACCTACAAAAGATTTGAGTTCTAAAAAATTCCACAACTATTTTGGAATCATTTTTCCTTTTGGATTTTTCCTCTACCCATTTTGACACATAATCGACCACTAGAAGAATGTACATGTTGCCAAAGGAATTTGGAAATGGACTCATAAAGTCAGTGCCCCAAACATCAAAAATGCCATGAAAGATAAACGGTTGTTGTGGAATTTCATTTCTTCTAGAGACATTCCCCATTCATTGACAATGAGGAAATGATTTGAAAAAATCATGGGCATCCTGAAAAAGTGTTTTCCAAAAGAGACCAGAATCAAAGACCTTGCACGCAGTCTATTGGGGACCAAAGTGGCCCCCACAAGCAAGACTGTGGCAGAATTTAAGGAAAAACAAAGACTCACTATCGGGAACACAACGCCTAAGGACTTGATCACTATAGATGCACCAAAGGTATGTTTCATCCCAAATATACCAACGGGACTTCTGTTTTAGATGGTCGGCCTGGTTTTTGTTGAAGTCAGTATGAATGCAAGATGATACAAAATAATTTACAATTTCCGCATACCAAGGGATAGCATCTTGCACTCGGTACAATTGCACATCAGGAAACATATCATTAATAGAAATTTAGGGGGATGATTCAATGTCCGATGATGGGGGAATACTACTGATATGGTCAGACACCACATTCTCTTCTCCTCTTTTTATCTCTAATTTCTTGATTGAATTATTGAAGGAGGAGCATCCAATGAATGAAACATGGTTTGGCTTCTGGTTCCTTAAAGGGATACTGGAGGGTTTCATTGTCTAAGAACAAAATGACATTGGACCCCAAAAGGTATGACCTAAATTTGTCGAAGGAAAACACAATGGAAAGGAAATATTTTTTAGTTGTGGTGTTGTTTTCTTGGGTAGGGTCCACTGTACATAAGGCATAGGCAATGACATGTGGAGCTCGATTGACCCATTGTGATAATACTGCCCCATCTACATAGTTAGAGGCATCTCACATGATCTTAAATGGTAAATCCCATTAAGGTAGTTAGATTACCTGTGGTGATGTGTGACACCATTTTAAATTATTAAAATATTCCTCACATTCTCTATCAAAAACAAATTCTTTTTCTTTATGGTGTAAATGAGAGAGTGGGAGTGAAATCTTACTAAAATTATCAAAGAAATGATGGTAAAATCCATCATAACCTTGGAAAGACTGCACATCCCATACATTTTTAGGGAATGGTAAAGAAGAAATGACATCCACTTTTGATTTATGTACCTTGATACCATCCCCAGAAATGACGTGCCCCAAAAATATACCATGTCGCACGATGAAATGGAATTTCTTATAATTTAATACAAGATTATTTTAAATTCAGTGACGTAGGACTAAACCATAAATACTTAAACAATAATAAAAAGAGGAGTCAAAAATAGTGAAATCATCCATGAATACTTCCATGATATTCTCAAGGTAATCCAAAATAAATACTAACCATGCATCATTAGAATGTACCTAGAGCATTTCATAGACCGAATGGAATCATCTTATATGAAAATATACCAAAGGGACAAGTGAAGGTAGTCTATTCATGGTTTTTAGGGTAAATATGGATCTGAATGTATCCATAAAACCCATCAAGGAAATAGTAGTGGGACTTACTCTCTTGCCTCTCTAGCATTTGGTCAATGAATGGAAAAGGAAAATGGTCCTTCCTAGTGTGATGGTTTAGTCAGAAATAGTCTATGCAGACAAGCCAACTATTCTACACACGAGTTGGAACCAATTAATTGTTTTCATTTTTAATTACTATATGGCCAGTTTTTTTTGGAACTATGTGAACAGGTGTCACGACCCTACCCTACCGGTCTTGAGCCGCAACTAACCCAAGCCCATCTCCATAGGCCAGGGGCTGGAAACAAGTGCTGAAGGCATAACAATCCCAGGGAGTCCTTTGCCTAAGTACCTATACACACACACAACCCACTCAATGTAGAAGTACGGAGTAAAAAGGAAACCAAAGGACAAACAACTATAACCCAACCACAATCATGCATCAACATCTAAATAGGAAAAAGTAAAGTGCTGAAAAGTACTAATCGATACTGAACAGAAAGAGGGGAAAAACACACGTCCAACCTGAAAGGTGCCACAAACTGGCAACAGGTAAACTAAAGTAAACAGATAGTGGGTCTCACACCTGAAAGTCTTACTACATCCACTGAACGTAGCCTGAGAACCTGTGTCCTCTACACTCCTCCGTAGTCTCGATCGACCTGTGTGTCTTCTGAAAGGGCACACCAAGTGCGGGAAAAGCCCAAGTAGGGGTGAGTATAAGGATAATCAGTATGATGCCCCAAAAGCTCGAGGGAGCAACAAAGGAGGTACTAAACGGTAAACTATAGACAGAACAAAGTAAGAGTACCATAGAGAGAGTGCAGATCAACCCAACAAAAGAATGGAAGTAGACTCATCCCAACCAAGAGGAGCAAGACACGGAAATCGCATGGCATACCCCGCATGTCTTCGCCCCTCTTAGAAGAAGAGTAACTGGACCCAAGGAGTGGGAAAAAAAGTAGGGTGTATATATATATGCTCAACAAGAAACCCGAATGAGTACATAAGGGGATCTCCATATCCAAGCTCAACCCAGGTTAAGTCGCCAACAGTTTTAAGGGTATCCATCTCTAATGCCCAATAGTCTTGCATGTCAAAGCTGCCTCATCACTAAACTGTACCGCCAAAATTCTCACTCCGGTAACCACAGAGAAAAAGACACTAACTAGCCTCATCGAAAGGGGTTGAGTCTAAAAGAAGTCATCGAGTGACCCACTGCCCAATCCAACTAGAGGGTAAAACCCAAAAGGTTGTCGGGGGACCCACTACCTAGCCCTGCTAGAGGGTAAACCCGAAAATAAATGGGTAACCCACTACCCAACCCCACTGGAGGGTAAACCCTGAGATCAATCGGTAACCCATTGCCCAGCCCTGCTGGAGGGAAAACCTGGAACTGGTCTGATAACTCCATGCTGCCCACACCGTCACTGGGTGTCGCTGACATCACGACCATGCGTTCGGTTAGAGTGCATCAAAGAAACTTTCAACCAACGTCCTTTAATTTTTCTACATTTAAGGAGATCTATAAAGAGGCTCTTCTCCCTCAAATATATTACACTGTTGTTATCCTCATGGAAAATACACAAGATAGACTACTAACTCGCTAGAAACGGGCTCCCGACAGAAACGTTATTTAACACCGGTTTACGCCCATATGACATCTTGTGGGGGCCACAACTCAGTCTTGAAAGAGGTCAGGAAAACTGCCCCATTGCGATGCTCTCAGAAAAACAGGCTAAAACAACAACGTATTCGCCCCGAACGGACATCTGATGAAAAAGTCACAAAATTTTGCTAACAGCTTAAAAGACGGCCCGTGGCGCCCACACATCAACCCTGGATTCAATTCCTGAAACCACATTGTACCACTTCATCTCAACTCCAGGGTCACAACTCTACTGATGGTGCCTTAAACAGACTCCGGATGTGTTCGCTTCATCCGAAGGAAGAATCCCAGCGTAGTAATTTACGGGCGTGTTGCGCCACCGAACCCCCATCTCGGGAATTGAAAATTCCCAAGACTATCTCAAAAACATTGTCTCGAGCTGAGGTTTGCACTGCCATAGACGGCACGCAAAACGGACACTCGTAGTAGATGTTACGAGTGTCCAAAGTAAAGGGGACAAACCCCCATGGGCTGGACCGGCCCAGTTCGGCCGGTCCACCCGGCCCGGCCCAGCCACGAACCCATGGTCCCCACCCACCGACTGGCCCTCGAGGCCGATCACTGTTCCACGTAAAGACCGGCCGAAATCGGGTCTCAGTCTCCCTCACGGGGTCGTGCACCGCAACCCCTGGTCCACCCGGCCGACGACCTCTGCCCGGAGGCCACGGCCGCCTGGGACCGTCGCCGCCCATGGATTTCCACCGCCTGCCGCCACTACTGGGAGTTGTCATCACTACTGGGATCCCACCTAACCACCACGCCGACCACCGTACTGCCCCTAGAATTTCCAAAAAAAGAAGAAAACGGCGGAAAAACTTCCCGGGGCCACCCTAGACACCTTGGGACTTGAAAATTCGATCTGAAAAGATCGTTGGGAAGCTCAAATCAAGCCCTACGCAAATATGGCCCTCACTCGAGAATTTAGCAGAAATTCGATGTAAGAAATTTAATACATGTATGATGTGGAAACTAAAATTGAAAAACATAACCTCATACCTCATTGGGCGTAGCCCGTAGCTTCATGAACGGTCCGTCGGAGCGTTGTGCCGCCTTGGAAAGGTGGAAGAGAGAAGAGGAGATTTTTTAGAGGGATCCGTCCAGGAATTATAAGAGGAGAATAGGGGAGGGGAGGAAGGGTTTAAGTATAAAACTTAATTAAAATTAATTATGTCTTAAACCCCAACCTGTAGGCCCCGTACCCGAACTCTTGATGAGGTCAAGGTTAAGCCACCCCTAGGGTAAAAACCTCTTTCTGAGCGCAATGTTGGTCTCAAAATTTTAATTCGAGGCTCTATAAAGAAGTTATAAAGTTCACGCCCAGGGAATATAAATTACAAAAATGCCCCTGGTGGCGTTTTCCAATGAAGGGTCACGGCCACGAATGTTATACCCCACTTAGGGTAAACATCAAGCTCTAGACTCAACGGTGGCCTCGGTTTTCCCATCCGAGCAACTCTTTAGGAGTTATTCTGTTTATTTGGTGTGTCTAGTGTGAAAGCACTTAAAATTTAATTCCCGACACACCGGGGCTCGAAATAACATTCCATATGAACGCATTGCTCTGGAATAACACTAAAAAAATTTCAAAGTCTTACAGGCTCAAAACCTGGGTTCTTACGTCATTCCATATTTTAAGTTTTTCATCCCCAAAAAACAAAACTACAAAAACAACTTGGGATACTGAGCCCGTATCTAGATCTCCCATTCCCAAGTGCTCTCTTGCACCCTCTCGTGTTGCCACATCACACGAACCAAAGGAATGGTCCGTCCATGCAGTGTTGGCTCCTATCGGTCCTCAATCGCCACTGGGTGCTCAGCAAAGGTGGCTCCATCCTCAATGTCCATCTCTCTCCTATTGATAACGTGTGTGGGGTCGTGTACGTATTTCCTCAACTGCGACACGTAGAAGACGTCATGCACCCTCTCTAGCTATGGGGGTAGAGAAAGACGGTAGGCAACCTCACCGACCCTGCACACGATCTCAAAAGGCCCAATGAACCTCGGGGATATCTTGCCACCCCGGCCGAACCTCTGTGTACTGCACCATGGAGAGACTCTCAAAAATACATGGTCCCCCTGATCGAACTCTAAAGTCTTACGAAGACAATCTATGTAGGACTTCTGTCTGCTCTGAGCCATCCTCATCTGCTCACAGATGACCTGTACCTTCTCTGTCGTCGCCTGCACCAACTCTGGGACCATGAGGGAGGTCTCCCCAACCTTCGTCCAGCATAATGGTGACCTACATGGTCTCCCGTAGAGGGCCTAAAAAGGTTCCATGCTGATAGTAAAGTGGTAACTATTGTTGTACACAAACTCCACCAAGGATTGGTGATCCCCCAGCTCAGGGCAAAGTCTATCATGCATTCCCTGACCATATCCTTCAACGCCTGGATAGTGTGCTCAGTCTGCCTATCCTTATGGGGGTGAAAAGATATACTCATCCGCAGTTGGGTCCCGAATGCCTCCTACAGGCCTCACCAAAATCAGCATGTAAACCGCGTGTCACAGTCGGAGATAATCGTCGAGGGTAACCCCTAAAGGCGGACAATCTCCCAAATGTACAGCTTCCCTAGACTCTCCATCGAGCTCTACTCCCTAATGGAAAATAAGTGCTATGACTTCATGAGTTGGTCCACTATCACCCAAATGGAATTGTGGCCCTTCGTTTTGCATGGGATCCCTGTGACGAAGTCCATAGATATGCCATCTCACTACCACTCAGGGATATCAAGGGGCTGCAACAACCCTGCCGGAACCTAATTCTCTGCCTTCACCTGCTGACAGGTAAGACACAGAAAAACAAAATCAGCTATGCTCTACTTCATGTCAGACCACCAAAACTATTGTTGAAGGTCTCTGTACATATTCACCACACTGGGATGTACAGCCAAGGGAGAAGTGGGGAACTCCTGCATCGCCTCCTCCTGCATCTCCACTGGTACTACAGCTTGCCCCTGGAACAGGATCTTGAGATTCCCTCCTTCAGAATACCCATCGGGTGCATCGCCCGCAGATATCTGATCACGCAGTACCTCGCTGTCGACATCCCCCAGTTGTGACTCTCTCACACGCTCAAGGAGCGAAGGAGTCAACACCATCGACTGTAGAAAAGTCATACCCTCCTGCTCCACCAAGGTCATCCATAGGGAAGCCAACTGCTCTGAAGCTTCCCACACTAACCTAGCATGGGACTTCCTACTAAGAGCATCTTCTACTACGTTGCCCTTCCTTGGAGTGTAGACTATCTCGAAATCATAGTCTTGCAGAAACTCCATCCAGGGCCTCTGCCTCAGATTCAAATCCCTTTGAGTGAAGATGTACTTGAGGCTCTGGTGGTCTGAGTAGACCACAAAATTCTCACCCAGAAGGTAGTGACTCAATAACCTCAAGGCGAAGACCACTGCTACCAGCTCCAAATCGTGAGTCGCATAATTCTTCTCAAGGAGCCTCAACTGCCTTGACCCATATGCGATCACCACTCACTGTTGCATCATCAAGAACCCGAGCCCATCTCTTGAAGTGTCTTAGTATACTATGGACTCAACACCTTCCTCTGGTAGCCTCAACATTGGAGCACTATTTAGCCTCTGTCTCAACTCCTCAAAGGCCTTCTGGCACTGATCAGTCCAGTTTAACCTTCGTCCCTTCCGCGTCAATGTGGTCAAAGGGGTGACAATCCTAGAGAAATATTCCACAAACCTCCTGTAGTACCCTACCAAACTAAGGAAAATCCGAACCTCTAACGCATTATTGGGTGGATTCCAAGAAAGCATTGCCTATATTGTTGCGGGATATATGGCCAATCCCTACTCTGTAATGACATGCCACAGAAAGTGAACCTCGTGAATCTAGAACTGAAACTTCGAGAGCTTCCCATATAGTTGGTGCTCTCAGAGTAATTCTAGGACCATCTTCATATGATATGCATGCTCCTCTTCTATCACAGAGTAGATGAGTATGTCATCAATAAAGACAACCACAAAATGGTTCAAGTACATCTGGAAAATCTGGTTCATCAAAGCCATGAAAAAGGTGGTGAAATCCATCACGTCAAAGGTCATCACTAGAAACTTGTAATTCACATAATGACAACGGAAAGCCAACTTCGGGATATCAGCCTCATGAACTCAGAACTGGTGGTAACCGGATCGAAGATCAATCTTGGAGAACCACTTTTCACCTCTCAACTAGTCGAAGAGGTCATCTATCCTCGTAAAATGGTACTTGTTCTTTATCGTTGCCTGATTCAGGTGACGATAATCCACACAAAGCCGCATACTCCCATCTATCTTTTTCACAAAAAAAACTGGTGTTACCCAGGGGGACACACTGGGCCTGATGAATCCCTTCTCATTAAGGTCATCCAGCTGAATTTGTAGCTCCTGAAGCTCTGTGGGTGCCATTCGATAAGCTGCAAATGATATCAGGGCAGTCACCGGCTGCAAGTCAATGCAGAACTCCATCTCTCACCTTGGAGGTAGTCCCAAGACATCCTCAGGAAAGACATACACATAGTCCTCTACAATGGTAGGGATCCAGGTGATAGTAGCGCCTGCTACTCCAAGAGACAAGCTCACCAACTAGTGGGAAAAAGGTTGGGGTCTCCTGCTCAGAGTACCCATCTGCTCTGCCACGAGGTCTCGTTCACCAAGGATGGTGAACATAGTCCCATCATAAAACACTCCACTGACTCGTCTGTGATGAAATTCGATCTGGGCATGAACCATAGAAATCCAATCCATGCACAGGATTATGTTGTAAGGTTCCATCATGATGATGAGAAGGTCCCACATGAAACTCCCTCCTCTGAACGACTGTTCGCATTGTCTTCAGATAAAGGTCACTAACGAGGCACTTCCCATAGGAATCTCGAGGCTAAGTGCAGGTGTTAGTGCCTCTAGTAGAAGCACCAACTCCCATACCAACATCAATGATATAAAGGAGTTGTTGGTTATGATGTCTACTTGTACCGAAGCAAGCGTAAATTAAACACAATGCGTACTTCAAACCATCTCATGTGTTGGGGGGTAACGAACACCCATAGCCTGAAGTTGTATGCGGCCCCTACCGCCAGCTCCCTGAGCCTGGCATGGGCCGCCCGACGGTGGTGGTGGAATGAACTTGAAACGTTATCTCGGACCTCCAGGTCCTACCACTCTACCTGTGCTGCCTCCCTGAAGACCACCATGTCCTTGCCTGGGGGATCCCTAGTCATGGCGCTACCTCTACCGCTGCGGTGCACCCACTGCCTGCCACGGCTACTCAGTATGCCTGGTCGGGCAGTCCCGTGTTAGGTGACCCCATCCATCACAGGCCTAGCACTGGCTCTCTCTTGACTGCCCCGGTGCTCCACGGTGCCACTACGGTATACGACCTTGCCCCTGAGTCTGCTCACGGAAGGGCCTCCTCGACCGAGGCTCTGCTCTCTATCGTCTGCCTGTCACTAAAGACTCTCCACTAAAGCATCCACTACTAGGCCCTATCATCAGGTGTCCCTCGGCCAAGAATCTCTCTGTCATTATCACACGCTCTAGTACCCTGGCATAAGTAGGGATCTACAGGGGCACTAGACTAGCATGGATCTCCCTGCGAAGACCCTTCTCAAACTTCTGTGCATGAAAGTAACTTTTGTGGATCATATCCTTTGAGTATCATGTCAGATCGGTAAATCGGGATGAGTACTGCACCATGGTCATCCCCCCTTCTTCATCTCTAGAATCTCTTGAATCCTAAAGGAGTGTAAACAAGAGAGGGAGTACTCCTCCCGGAAGAGCTGCTGGAAGCTATCCCATGAGAGAGACGACTCGTCGTGGGTCTGTGTAACCAACCCCCACCAATGCCTAGTCATCCTGTGCAAAATGATGGCAGCTAGAGCTACCATCTAGTCTGCGGGTTTCCGTATCAGCCTGAGAAGTCGTTCCACAGACTCTAGTCAGTCTTCCGCTACCTCGGGATCTATGTATCCACGGAACTTCTGCAGTTGCTGATGCTGAAAGTCTCGGAGCGGACTCAACCTGCGCTCAACCTCAGCCAGTGCTGTCGGTACTAACTACCACTCCTCAGGTGGATGGTCTGCTTCTGAAGCACTGGGAGGAAGGGGATCATGTGAGGGTCCCTAAACTGATGCATCGTCGCTCTACAGGTCATCGTCATGAACTGGAGAGGGTAACCTGGCCGGCTGCTGTTGTGGGGGCATCCTGAAAATTATCAAGGATTATTGAAATCAGATGAGCGTATATATATATATATAACAGTAGTCATAAAGGGGAGCTGACTAAACAAGGACAGTCAATGACTCAATCCTACCGGATGCATGTTCCAAAGTTCCCTGTAACAAATGTATCAGTGTGCCGAGTCAAAAAGCAGGATATTAGGGTCTTAGAGAATGGATACATTGGTCGCACGTACCATCACTGGACTCCCTATCCTGAGAGCCGCTCTTGGTACATGTTGACGTTATTTCCCTAAATCCCAACCAATTCCTTTTTAGGGATGGGAGAACAATGCCCCATGAAACAAACTATCTATGATACCACTTTGTCATGACCCAACCCTACCGGTCTCTAGCCGCAACTACCCCAAGCCCACCTCTATAGGCTAGGGGCTGGTGACAAGCGCCGAAGGTGTAACAATCTTAGGGAGGCCTTCGCCTAAGTGCTTGTACACACACACAACCCACTCAATGCAGAAGTGTAGAGTAAAAACGAAATCCAAAGGAAAAACAACTATAACCCAACCACAGTCATACATCAAGCTCTAAATAAGAAAAAGTAAAGTGCTGAAAAGTACTGACAGATACTAAACAGAAAATGGGGAAAAACATGTGCCCAACCCAAAAGGTGCCACAACCCAGTAATAGGTAAATGAAAGTAAACAGCTGGTGAATCTCACACCTAAAAGTCCTACTACGTCCACTGAATGCAGCCCAATATCCTTTGTCCTCTATGCTCTTCTGCAGTCTCGATCGACCTGTCTGTCATCTGCAAGGGCACACCAAGTGTGGGAAAATCCCAGGCAGGGGTGCGTAAAAGGATACTCAGTAGGATGCCCCGAAATCTCTATGGAGCAACAAAGGAGGTACTAAATGGAAAACGATAGACAGAACAAAGTAAGAGTACAATAGACAGAGTGTAGCTCAACCCAACAAAAGAAATGATAGAGACTCATCCCAACCAAGAGAAGATAGACATGGAATGCATGTGGTATACCCTGCATGTCTTCACCCCTCATAGAAGAAGAGTAATTGGACCCAGGGAGTGGGAACAAAAGTGGGGTGTGTGTGTGTGTGTATATATATATATATAAATGCTCAACAAGAAACTGAAATGAGTGCATAAGGGGATCTCCATCTCCAATCTCAGCCCAAGATAAGTTGCCAATAGTTCTAAGGGTAGTCATCAATGATGCCCAACATTCCCGCACATCAAAGTTGCCTCATCGCAAAACTGTACCACCAAAATTCCCGCTCCAGTAACCACATAAAAATAGCCACTGATTAGCCTCATAAAAAGGGGATGAGTCTGAAAGAAGTCGTTGGGTGACCCATTGCCCAGCCCAACTTGAGGGTAAACCCTAAAAGGTCATCGGGTGATCCACTGCCCAGCCCTTCTGGAGGGTTGACCCTAAAATCAACGGGTAACCCACTTCCCAACCCCACTGGAGGGTAAACCCTATGATCAATAGGAAAACCACTACCTATCTCTATGGTGGGTAAACCCGAAATTGGTCCGATAACTCCACGTTTCCCGCGCCATCATTGGGTGTCGCTAACATCGCGACCATGCATTGGGTAAGAGTGCATCAAAGAAACCTTCGACCAATGCCCTTTCATGTTTCCACATTTAATTAGATCTTGAAAGAGTCTCTTCTCACCCGAACATATTACACCATTGTAATCCTCGTGGAAAAAAATGCGAGATAGACTACTTATTCACTAAAAATGTACTCCCGATGAAAAAACATATTCAACACCACTTTACACCCATACGATGTCTCATGGGGCCCACACCTCAGTACCAAAGGTGGTCGGTCGAACTACTCCATCGCGATGCTCTTGAAAAAACACGCAAAAAAGACTAATCATTTGCCTTGATGGACATCAAATGAAAAAGTCGCAAAACGCTGCTCACAGCTTAAAAGAAGGCCCGTAGGGCCCATGCCTCAAACCTGGCTTCAATGCTTGAAACTACCCTAGGCCACTGTGTCTTGACGCCAATGTCACAACACCACTTACGGTGCCTTTAATGGACTCTGAATGTGTTCGCGCCATTTGATGGAAGCATACCAGCGTAGTACTTAATGAGTGTGTCCTGCTATAAAACCCTCGTCTCAGGAATTGAAAATTCCCAATACCATCTCAAAAACTTCGTCTCGAGATGAGGTTTGCACTACCATAGACGACACACAAAATGGACACCCGTAGTGGAAGTTACAGGTGTCTGAAGTCAAGGGGATGAACCCCCATGGGCTCGACCGGCCCGTTCCGGCCAGTCCCCCCGGCCTGGACCATCCGGCTCGGCCCGCAGCGCCGGCCAGGGGCCCGGCCGCGGACCTTCGGTCCACACCCGCCGATTGGCCCTTTTGGCTAGTCTCTGGTCTGCACAGAGACCCGACGAAGGCGGTTCTCAGTCTCCCTCACGGGGTCGCGCGCCGCGACCCCCGGTCCACCTGGCTTACGACCTCCGCCTGGGGACCGCCGCCGCCTGGGGACCACCGACGACCTCTGCCTGGGGACCGCCACCGCCCGGGGACCGTCGCCGCCTGCCGCTGGGAGTCTTCGCCGCTGTTGGGAGCCCTCTGTCGCCGCTGGGAGCCGCCGTGTAACACCCGAGACTTTAATGGGAAATATTTTGTTTTTATTTTATATAAATCATCAAAGGAATCTTTCACTACACACAACACTATCTTGGCTTTCTTTACACGCAAACATGTCCTTCCTCGATAGCTTGCGTCATACGCAATACCGAGTTTCACTAAACAACGATATTCTATTAAAATAATATTAAAACTAGCCGTTATGAATAGTAATAACCACTTTTTGAAATTTTGAAAATTTTATTTTTCAAAATGGTCTTTGCTTTTGGATTCAGAATATCGAAATTAGCCTAGGGTTAAATTTTGGTATTTTTCTGGAAACATGCAATTTTTGATGAACAGTGAAAACACTGGGTTACTATTTAAAAACCGACTTTTTATTTAAATAATTATTTATTTTATTTAAATTTATTTTAGGTCAAAATTGATACATAATACCTATATAAGTTAAATGTATTTCATTGGAGTAATTTTATAATAATTTTAGATATATAAAAATTTTATTGAACTTTTAACCGTCTTTTACCCACCTCCTAGGAGAATTTGCTAATTTACATAAAACCTAATTTTACCGATTCTATGAGTGGAATTTCAAAAAATCTAAGAGACACGGTTGATTTCAGTAAGTAAAATGTGGTTCAATGAGATGAAAATAATTTTTGGGGAATAGTAACTTTTTACTTTTATTTACCACGGTTAAAAGTAAATAGGGTAATTAAGTGTAAAAATGATATTATTATTACCCTAAAACATGTTATAATTCTATTATATAAGTTTAATTCAACCAAAAACAACCTTATGAACAAAATATAACCATTTAGGCCCACTTGGATTAGATTAGGACATTTATTATTAACTTATTTAAAGAAGGGTTAAAATAGTTAAAATCAAAGTTTAATAAGTAAATAATTTTTAATATAGGGTTATTCATAAGATAAATTCGACTATAAATATTCATTAGAAATATAGAACGATTTCCTACATAATGGTATTTTATTTGTAATTTTTAGACGTTAAATAATTTAATTTATTTATGACACAAAGATGATGCAGTAATTATCTTATTAATGAAATATTGACATAATTGATGTTATAAATACCCAAATAAATGTAATTTGAGACTTTTGAGGAATTATACTAATTTTCTAGGTTAATATGACATGTTAGTATTGATTTAATTAACTTTTTTCTAACTAATCATTCTGTTATGATTTTCACACAAATCAATTACTAAATAGTGTCAAAATTGACATAAAATAGTTTTTAAAATAAATATTATAGTATTAATTGTTATTTTATTCCTAAAAATATATGGTTCGGCCAAATGACTTAGATAAGGTTATATATATTAATAATAAACAACTTGGGGTTCTTTTAGCTTGTTATAGTAAGTTTATTAACCTTATAGTGTAAGAACACAAAAAGACATGGTAAAAATAAAATTATCTAACTTAAAGTTAAATCTAAATGATAAGGTTAAAATAGTAAACTAAACTTGTCCAAATTATATCGGATGAGAGGATTTCGACCCATACCCACCTTAGCTTCTAAATAAATTAATTTATAGCTATTTAAAACCGAATATATCTTTATAATAAAATAATATTTTTAGTTTTTCCAAAGGTGCCCCTCTCCTCCCTTATAAAAGGGCACCTCCTCCCTCTCTTCGTCACACCACTTTGAGCCTTCATGCTCTGCAAACCCCTGCCAATTTCTCCTCTCCAATTCCCTGCATAAATCCTAGAGGTCCTGGTCTTTTTCAAAGACCAATTTTAGTGCCCAAAAAGGTGGTATCAAAGAAACATCTCAAAGAAGAGGTAATGTTTGTTACTGATTCTTTCAACTTTATTTCTTTTTCCAATTCTTCTTCTTTAGTTGTTTCATTATGAATTAATAACATCAGTATCACTCATATACTGATATGTCATTATAAGAATGAAACAACCCTATTTCACCATCTATCCATCCTACGGAAAATGAAATCACCTTGCATGTGTATGTACGGAATACCGTCTCCACGCCGTGGTGTAATCTATTTTCCACCACCACCTTACTTGGATGGGTATAATGGTGTAAATAATAACTATAAATTATTACTGTAAATTGATAATGATTCTTAAATAGTATACATACACTCCATTACAATTTCACGATCATGGGAACGATATCGTCGCTCGTGCGTACGTACGGAATACCGTCTCCACGATGTGATGCGACTCGTTCTACATGATCGTCATTGCATAATGATTATATAAATGAATTGAATTAATTAATATGATATATATTACACTAATAACATTCTGGAAATGAGGTATCTATAACCCAAAAATAAGAATAAGAATTTATTCGACAAAACACGCATAAGAACAAAAAGTAATAAACACCCGAATAACAAGTAGCAATGAAATATTACTAATAATAAGATAAGAATATGGCCATATATGATATCATAACGATGAGTATGATTCTGGAATAAGTCAATGACATTATTTAAATCATTATACAGGAGTTTCGGACACTTACTAAGCAAATCGGACCTAAGGTAAGGGAAATATCACAATCTCATTTTTTTCCCGAGATTTTTTATACTTTGGAATTTACTGGGGTGTATTTTATCATCCACATCCATGTTTCCTCAATATGTAATATTATTTCCATACACCTACAATTTTTTAAATCCAATTTTACCCTTCGGTGAGTTTTTAGTAAAAGATATGAAAGGAATATTTTGTCGTTTTTCGTATGAGGTACTTTTTGACTTTTCTGGTAAAAGTACGAGAAGAATGTTTTTTTAACTTATACGGCATGAATGGATTTTTAAAACATTATTTCCAAGAATCTTACTTTACAATTTTTCAAGTTTATTTTTAATAAACTTATTTTAGTTTATAATTGTATGACATTTTAAGAAATGAAAAGTGTTTTTTAAATAGAAAGGTTATTTTCCTCAAGAATGGAGTTCAAGTGTTTTATCAAAATTATTTTCCATCTAAGATAATAAAGGGTTTTTTTTCTATCCCTATTATTACATTTATTTGATTATTTTGTGATGGAATTATTTTTATGAATTCCTTTATCTTATATGAATTGTTTTTTGATGTCATGATGTTTAAGAATCCCATTTTTATTACATGGGTTATGCTATGATGTATGGTTTATGATTTTGTGGTACACATAAGAATGGTATCATTATGAGATGGGTGGGACCCATATCTCCCTCCAATGCATTGGGTAAAGATTTTATATCTCATGATATAGACATGGATGGAACGGCAGGTTAAACTGGTTCAGTGAAACAGGATTGAAACAAGGAATGAACTCGGTTCAGAAATGGACTTTGTCTACTAAGATAGTCTTGGCAATGAGTCTTGAATACTAAGAAATGATTTTCTATGATTATGTGTGTATGCCACAAAGCTAAATGTTTTAAGTTATGATTATTGTGATTATATTTCACTACCATGATTTATCCCATGTTATGAAATTATGATTTCCAAAATGTTATGTTCTTATAAATATGATGTGATTGATATTTCGTTTGTTTACCCTTTCTGAGCATTTGAGCTCACCCTTTTGTATGTTTTCTTTCCCCGGGTCCGGAAGAAGGTTATTAAGTAAGATGTTCCAAAAGGGACTATAGATATAATGAAATAAATGGGAGACAGTGTAGACGGTTTATGAACCAGTTGTTTATGTTTCCCAGTTTCTAAAGACACTATACCTATACGGTCCTTTCATGGTTTTGTTATATATTGTAATTAAGTGTACTTCAATTTTGAAGTACTAACAATGAATGTAAAGTATGGATCGTTATACGCCGCAACCACTGGGAGCCCACCAGACCACCACTGGGAGCTTCCGGACCACCACTGGGAGCCACCGAGAGCCCGCCGGACCACCGCACCGACCGCCGGACTGCCCTTAGAATCGCCGGAAAAAGAAGAAAGCAGCCGAAAAACTTCCCAGGGCCACCTCGGACACCATGGGACTCGAAAATTTGATAAAAAAGGATCATTGGGAAGCTCAAATCAATCCCTACGCAAATATGGCCCTCTCTTTAGAATTTGACCGAAATTCGACGCAAGAAATTTCATACATGGATGATGCGGAAATCAAAAATGAAAGATGTAACCTCCTACCTCATTGGGCGTAGCTCGTAGCTTCACGAATGGTCCCCTGGAGTGTCGCGCTGCATTGGAGAGGTGGAGGAGAGGAGTGGAGCTTGTTGATAGGGATCCACCAAGGAATGATAAGGGGAAGAAGGGGGAAGGGGAGGAAGGGTATAAGTATAAAACATAATTATAATTAATTAAGTCTTAAATCCCCACCGGTAGAACTTGTACCCAAACTCTCGACGGGGTCGAGGTTAAGTCGCCCCTAGGGTAAAATCCATGTACTGATCACAATGGTGGTCTTAAAATTATAATCTGACCTTCCATTCAGTAGTTATAAGGTTCACGCCTAGGGCTGCTAAATTACAAAAATGCCCCTGGTGGCATTTTCCACAGAAGGGACGCACCTATAAAAGTTATACCCCTCCTTGGCTAAACGACATTCTCCAGACTCAACGGTGCCCTTGGTTTTCCCATCTGAGCAACTGTTTAGGTGTTATTCTATTTATTTGGAGTTTCTATTGTGAACGCACTTAAAATTTAATTACGGCCACACTGAGGCCCGGAATCACACGCCGTCTGAACACCCTACTCTAGAATAACATTAGGAAAATTTCAAAGTCTTATAGGCTCAAAACGAAGGTTCTTAAAACAAGACTGACCCATTGACTATCAGATATGGGGTAAATTATTTCAACAGCCAATAATTTTGTTACCTCCTTTTTCACAACTTCTAGGAGGTTTGGGTTTAGTCGACGTTGTGTCTGTCGCACAGGTTTAGCCTCATCATTTAATAAAATATGATGTGTGAATGTTGATGTGATAATACTTTGAATTTCATTAAATTTTCCATCCCAAGGCTTTTTTATACTCCCTCAAAAGTTCAAGTAGTCACAATTCATGCTTAGGAGGGAGTGAATTAGAAATGATGACGGGAAGAATGTATCCATTCTCAAGATATTAATATTTTAAATCATTAGGAGGTTGTTGTAGTACCAATTCAGGTGGATTTTTTATTGATGGAAGTATGTGTGGAATTGAGAGGTCACTGATCTCATCTAACTGCTCAATTGTATCATCCTCACTAGAAGAATGAACTTTTACAAGCTTAGCAGTATCATCGATGGTAATTGGATCCTCAGTGTTCAAGAAATTATTGATTAATGAACATGAATGAAACTTTTCTAGACCACTAAAATAATTAATGCATGATTCATTACCATGAAATTAAATCAATTATGAAAACATAGAAAGTGGATCAAGGAAATAGAAATAAGTTTTTTCAGAAGAAGGGATTACATCAATTGAATTTACTGAGAGAGATGAATGTTCTTATGAGGGTTACTTCATGGAATCAAGGATGTGTTAATAGAATATGTCACCACAAAATTTCATATATAATGTACCATTAAAGACATTAATTTTGGTTTTGGTAGTTTTCAAGAAGTTTCTTCCCAATATAATTGGGGCACGTCCATTCATCTTATCATCCTCCAGTTTAAGCACATAAAATTATGCCATAAAAATTTAATTTTTAACCCTAACAAGAACATCCTCTAACACACTAGAGGGGTGTGCAGTACATCGGTTATCTAGTTGAACAAAAATTTCAGTGGGCTTCAGTTCCCCGACCTGCAATGTAGAGTAAATAGAGTGAGGCATTACATTTATAGAAGCACCTAAATGATTCATAGCATTTGAAAAATAATTCTCTCCTATGGTGCATAGAATTGAGAATGTTCTAGGATCATTGCACTTGGTGGGAATTGATTTCTATATTAATTTTGAACATTCCTCCCCAAGATCACTTTTTCATCACCTCGAAGTCACCTTTGATGTGTACACATATCCTTTAGAACTTGTCATATCCTGAAATTTGATTCACAACATCAATCAAAGTGATGTTAACCTGCACTTTTTTGAAAGTTTCCAATATTTCCCTATCAAGTTAATTTTCCTTTTGTTTTCTAGGTTGGGTGGCCCTTTGGGGAAATGTAAGATGAATGGTTGAAATAGGAGACTCATCGACATACACACTCTTTCCTTTGGATGGAATTCTCTCGGGACAAGGATTTTCTTCTCTTGGATAATTTTTAGCAGTATTTGGGATGGTGGTTTCCTCATGAGGGGATGACCCTATTGGAGGGGTCATTTGGCTTTGAGGATGATTTACACTCCTATGGGTGATGGTACTAACATTTACTTTATCCCAATGGTTAACTATTGGTTAAGAGGGTAGTTTACCCAACTCGTGACTTTGAATTCCTCCCACTAAGTTAGTTAGTTCGATTAATTGGGTTTTGAGGAATTGTATGGTATCTTTGGTGGTTTATTGGAATTGGAGATTATTGGAAGCCGTTGGTTTCATCATATCTTCTAGGCTAGGCTTGGGTTTGGGAGGGGCAGTTGGAAAGGCCTTTGTGGTGGTTGAGGATTTCTGGGTGGGGGTGGTGGATGAAAACTATGACCCTATTGGTTCTATGGTTATTGAGGCTGGTTTGAATACCCCCCTTTTCTATAGTCTTGGTTGTATTTCCACCCAAGATTGGATGGATTGTATGGTTCTTGCCTAAAGGGTTGGTTATAGGGGAGACTTGGAAATATTTCCTCACAACTCTCATAAGTTTCTCTCAATTGGGGGAATTGGTCAGAATAATGGGTTTTAGAAGTGCATATTCAACAATGGATGGGAGGAGGAAATTGAGATTTCCCTTGGGAAAGAGAATGCTTTTGAATAAGGGTGCTTACCTCTTCGAACTTTGTGTCGACCTTGTTCTCAAATTTGATACTTTTTACCTCATGGACACCTCGAATGGGTACACTTAACCTTGTACGAAATTATTGAGTGTTTTTTGACATGTTATCAATAAAGGTTCTTGCAGAAATTAGAGACTTATCCACTAGTTCACCCCCTGCAGCAACATCAATAATATTACAATCAATTGAAATTAAACCTTCATAATAATATTGTATTAGAAATTTATCACTTATTTGGTGGTGTGGAAAACCTCAATATAATCTTTTAAATCTTCCCCAATATTCATGAAGTGTTTCCCCTTGAGATTGTCTTATCCCACAAATTTCTTTCCTCTTTGTTTTAGTTCGGGAGGCTAGGAAAATATTTTCAATGAAAATGAGTTTCATGTCTACCCAGGATCTTATTGGTGAATTAACATAGTACAACCAATATTTCACAGTGTATTCTAATGAAAATGGAAATGCTCTAATCTTTACTTATTCCTCATCCACATTAGTAGGTCTTAATTTTGAACTAAAAGTATGAAATTCTTTTAAGTTCTTGTTTGGATCCTCTCCAGGAAGTCCATGTAATCTTGGTAATAAATGAATTAAACCATATTTTAGTTCAAAATTAGGTGCCTCTCCTGGTAATTGAATATATGTGGGCTGGATATCAACATCAGGTGAGGTTTGTTCTTTTAGTGTTATACTATTTTCAGCCATGTTATTAATGGTAATTTTAGTTTTAATGTGGGTTTACGAAGAAGAAAAAGAATAAGGATCAATATAAGTGTTGATGTTTTGTGCGCCCTCCTTCAAAGGTTCCTCTTGTGTATCTCAGGGTAACTGATTAAGGATCCTCTCTAGTTCATGTTCGAAAGTTTTTAAGTCTCCTAGAGTAGAACACTTCATACATAGAACCTACAAAAGAGATAAATTACAACTCTACAAAAATTTAAAGTTTACAGATACAACAATCAAACATTCACTAAATTTAGAAAACATTTTATCAAAAACAAGAACTAAAACAAAAACGTACCTCAACAACGGCGCCAAAATTTGAACACTCTGTCATTACACATCAAATTGATTATTATTTTAAGGTTGATTCGTAGTCTAGGAAAGACCCTAGGTTGTGCTTAAAGGATCATTTGTGGGTTTAGAGTGTGTATTTTTAATAAAAAGTACTAAAAGAGGGGTGGTTTTAAAACATTTTAAAGAAAATGACTTGATTTAAAGAGTTTAATAGTTGATAAACAAAATTGGTGTTTTAGAATTATGAGATAAAGAGATCATTTCATTTTCACTATAGATCTTGGTGAGTCCATCATTCTGAAAAATACACATGGTTTAATGAAATCCTTTGGTCGAGGGTTTTCAAGATCTGAACTTCCCTCTTGCCTCTTAAATGATGCTCAAAGAACCACCCCTAGACACAACAATCATGTTGTCATGGTCTGGGTATCAAGAATAGAGAATAAAGGATAACAAAGCATACTGAAATCTTATGTATGTGTGAGATAAATAGGACTCCTTTCTTGTCCAATTGGAAAAACCCAAGATTCTCACTGGAAATCTCAACATAATTGGTGTTGAAATAAAAAGAGTTTCTCTTAATTTTAATAATAGAAATTAAATCAGAGGAGAATAATGTCAAGATAATAAATAATTGAAATATTTATCATAAAAATTAAACAAAACCATTAGAATAACAAGTTCAGAAACTCCCTCCCAAGTGTGTGTAGCTCCATCAAAATGGATGTCCACCGTTTAGCTCAACATCGGGAGGAGTAGGAAGCTTGGGTGGAACTTCACCTTCATACTTGATCCCAAAATAAGGATAGGGGCCTCCAAAACTCCTAGAATGATTAGAGGAATCCATTGGGTCTCCAAAATACCAGAAAGTTTCCTCTTGGCCGAACATTCAAATGGGGATCCCATCTTCCATTTTATAGGCAAAGTGGAAGGTGGTTTTGGGCACACAGATTGTATAAAACCACTTGGACCATGGTTTTCAACTACATTAATCTTTAATGTATCTACCGAATGTTTGGAACCATTTGGACAACTTCAACTTGATATGTTGATAAAACACAAAACACCTCATTTGACTTTGTGCAGATTAGATTATTTGGATAGATCTGTTCAGATTGTCATTTAGAGGCCGAATGATGCTTTAGTTGCTTCTTATGAAATGTATCCCATTAAAATTTTAACTATCACACAAAATTTCATCCCATTTAGATTTAGTTTTTAGTAGAAATATGTGTTTGAGTCCACTAGTGTGCATGGATCATGCACAATTTGGCCCATTTTTCTTGGACATCATCATGGTCCCTCCAAATCACCTCCACCTTCAATGACATTATCAAAACAAGTATCATTTTCATTTATAAAAGTAATAAATAAAAAATAATTGAATTAAATATGAATTGAAATTTGTAATTATTTTTATAATTTTCAATACAAAACTAGTTTAGCCTAATCGTGTAAGGGTGAAATTGAAATAGTGAATCGTAGGGAGATCAGTAGATTAAAGGAGATATACCCTAAATCCCTTATGCATATGATGTGTTTTGTACCATATCATAGGCTATGATATAAACATGTCATTTAGTATGACTTATAATAAAATTTATCATATTTTATTCCTTGTTTTGGTTATATCATTTAGTACGATATATAGATATCAGTCACTACATTAGCATGATAATAGAACATTAGAGGATTAACATTCAAATCTATTTCAAAAAAAACATATCATTAATAATGGTTATTTAATATAATTAAATAATTGGGAATAATGATACATTCATATGATGATTTTATAATTTACTAAAAATATTTATTCATATATTTTAATGCATGAAAAAATTCTTGGAACTCGAGGAGTGTCCACGTGGCTTATAAGGAAACCACTGCCATGAGATATGGGTGTGATTATTCCTGACCAATTATATTACCTCCCTAAATCTCTCTTTCTATTAAAACATTATCACTCACAATTCACTATAAATTCATGGGTTTTTAGAGGGTATTGTTCAAGCATTAAGTGATTCATTCAAACTCGTGGATATACACTATAGAGAGGGGGGTTTAATGGCTGCCCTCAATAAATATTTACCTTTCCTAGTGAAATATATATGAAATAGTCATCAATGTTGTAAGTTACAAATGTATAAGCATATCATTTATAAACAATGGGGTTTCCGGTTTCATGAATGGTTTTCTTAGGATTTGGGGTTTCAAATTAATCATTTTGTGATAAATGACTGTCAATTAATCCTTTGAAACCAAAAATGTCGAAGAAATTAGTATTGATATCTCCTACATAAAGACACTTAATTATAGATTATTATTTATAGAAGGTATCATAGTATTAATAGAAATGAAAAGATAATCTTAGGCTTTTATAAACTACTCATAATTGGAATCTTAAATGAGGAAACCAAAATTAATTACATGACTTTTAACTCCTTTTTAATGGAATTTATGGAATATGAAATTTTTCCAAATTTTTTATAATTGAATGACTTAATAACATGTCTAATATTTTTAATTTTTTTCATAGAATGTAACACCCTTAAAGTTTAGTTTAAAATAATAATAATCTTTATATATTTTTTAACACACAACGCCAAGAATTAAGGGAACTATGGTCTATTATAAAAATATTTTTATTTAAATGTTACTATTATAACATAGATGTTAAATTGGAGGTAAAAATATGCATAATGTTTTTTTAAAAATATGTACAATGTTTTTATATAATGAAAATGTACTGATTAATTCCTAATAAATAAGTTCTAAATTTTTAATAGTCATTTTATACTTAAAAAATATGTTTTCATCAAAAAAAATATTTATTACATTTTGTACAAAAAATTTAATATTAATCCATTCCATTTTTATAAATTTTATTTGATATAATGAATATAATTTTTGAAAAAATAATTTCAATATTAGATTAGGGTGAATTATTTTTTTTTTCTAAAAATATTTATTTTTCAAAGAATAATGAAAAACACCGATTTCTTGTAAAACTGTCATTTTCTTCTTTAAATCATGTAATTTTTTTTATTTGGTTTTAAAGTAACATAAAGTATATTTTATTAAAAATAATTCTATAGGAATCAATATTACATTTTATATTGGTATAAGTTCAATTTTATTCTTAAAAACATAAATTTCTAAAAACAAATATTTAGTGATTTTTACGAAATAATATTAAAATTGATTTCTGCCACTTATGGAAATTGAATTATAAAAATATGATTTAATATTTACAATTAGGTGGTTTAATTTCTTTCAAATATATCTCTTTTATTTTTAGTCATTATGAAAAGTAACCATGGTTAATTTTTGTCACATCAGTACGGGTAAAACGGGGTTGAAACAATGAGAAAAGGCCTAAAACATCATAAAACTTGACTTTAACCTATTAAATGAGTTTTATTTCAACAAAATCTATAATAGATATAAAAATATGGAAATTTATTTCCACTTTACTTTTATTATAAAATTTGTATTTTTTATGAAAATGATAAATATAGAATGTCACTTTATTAGTTTTAATTTATATTATATGTTTCGATAATGTTAAAAATAAATTATGAGTGAATATAAAAGGTAATATTAAACATAAATAAATTAGTTTTATGAAATTAATTTATTTTCAATTTTTACACAATGTCGATACAGTGTACGTGCAAGAAATAAAAAAATCAAGGTTAAAGATTTTAAAAAAAGGAATTGGTATCTTTTGGATGAATTTTGGTATTACACAAATTTAATATGTTATTACAAATTATAAATTATATTAAATGTATTTATATTCTAATTATATTGTTGTATTGATGTGTTTGAATTCAAATTGAATGAATAATCCTAAAAATGTCTTTAACGATATTTTATGATAAACAATATTTTATTAAATGATTTATATATAAAAGATACATATTTAAAGCAGAAAATTGGGATGGTAAATGGTCTAAAATTTATTAATTCTCAATTTATGATCCACTTATCACCTTATAAGTAAAGGGTTTATGATGGGGGTTAAACCAAGAGATAATGTTTAAAATGAAACTCGAACATGTGTAAATTTTATTGATTGAAGGTATTTCAACCTCATCCTATCCTAAATTTTAAATTATTTTCATTTTGTTCCACCTTAAAATATTATCATATATATTATATTTAAATCTTTTAAGTAATTCGGATCGTGTCCTTTCTCTATTTTATAAAAGGGAACCTCCTATTATCCTTTATTATCAAAATTTGATCACTATAGATCATCCAAGACCTACTATAATACCTTCCTATATTCATTAAATTAATTATTTATCTTGTGTTATTCTCTTAATAGTGTCCTAAAATGGATTAAGGTGTAAACTAAAGGAGGTATCTCAAATAAGAGGTAATCAAATTTACTGACTCTTTCAAAGTTTATTTCATCTTACACTTCCACTAAAAAAAATTAATGATAATAACAAAATTAATCAAGTATAATAAATATAATAATATGTTATTATTAATATGGGATAACCATTCTCCACCTCTTTTCCATCCTATGGAAATAAAAAACATCACTCTTGCATATTTACAACCTACCATCTCCATGTATTGAAGTAATCCAATTTTCAACACCACTTTACATGGATGGTTATGAAGATGGAACTAATGAATATATATAATATTTATGAAATATTTATTATTCAATAAATATAATATATCATTTACATTCTTACCCTTTCACTCATTAAAAAATGATAATGTTGCTTGTGTGTGCGTATGGACTACCACCTTCATGAAGTGATGTGATTTATTTTTCAAGTCTGTATTTCATGGATGATTATAAATTTTTAAAAAATTAATTTATATAATATTTATATAATATTTATATAATTATAAACTTTTTTATATGACTAAACCATGATCAATATGTAACTACCATAAATAATGAATCTGAAAATAGATGAAAAACAAAGCAGTTAACACACAAAATGATGATGATAATGAAATATTGTTAATGAATGAGTGATAAGATGTTATAAAAAACCATTTATGTTATTCTAATTATAAATATTATTATTTTATAGAGTTATAATAAGTTTAAATTTATTATATTGGATGTTTAAGTCACTTACTAAGAAAGTCAAACTCGAGGTCTGGGTTTATTTTACAATCTCATCATAATTCAGGATTATTTATGTTTAATTTTCTATTAAATGAATTATACGATCTCTCTATACTGAACCCAAATGATGATCTTATAGTCTAGTTATTTATATAAATTCAATTTTTTCCTTTTATTTTCCTCTCTCTAAGAACTCAAAAGCATACAAGAATGTTTTTAAATAAAACTAACATTATTTTTCGATTCAGTTGAGAATATTTTTCTTCCATATCCATATTTTCATTAAAATGTTTTGAATACATTTTTAATGTTATTTAATGATTTATTTAAGTCATTTTTATCCATTTATGAATTTATAAAAAAAATTAAAATGAATATTCCTGTCAATTTCTTAACGAGTTACTTTTCACTTATGGTGTGAACGGAATTTTTGTTTTAATGTTTACTGTACAAATGAATTCTCATGCCATCATGAATATTATTTTACTTGAATCTTCCATTAAAATTTTCAATTGATATGTTCAAAGAAAATATTTTTCCTAATATTTTGGAAATTTTTATATTTTAAATAATTTATTTAAAATAAAAATGATATTTTTCCAAAAAAATATTTCAGTGATATTTTAAAAATATTTGCATTTATATAAATATCCTTTAATGGATCTTATAATTTAATAATAATATACTCTAATGATATCATCCTCTATATTACTCAGGATGGATTATGATCAAGATGTTCTATATATTGAATAGAAAAAATATTAATATTTTATATGTTAGTTTTTTAATATGAATGTTTATGTTGATTATGTATTGAATTTTTATTCATTATTTTCATATAACAAATGAATTTGAATTGGTAAGTGAACAAGTGGGACCTACTATAGATATCCCCTTGATGCATCAATAGGTCTTATAAGAGAGTTTATTCTAGTTATTTAATGTATGCCCATGAAATTATTTAGGATTCCTTGTTATAAATCTTTGACGATATGATTATGATGTTTGAAAATATGAATTATATGTTATGAGACTTGTTTTTATTATCCATGTGGTTATTTATATTATTATGTAATCTATGGATATATTCACCATTTATGATATTAGTTATATGAAATATTTTATTGTTGTTTATCTCTTCCATATTATTCATGATTTATTTATAATATGATATATTCAATTGTATGATTTTCCTTACTAAGCATATGAGATTATACTTTATAATTTTTTCCTTTGACTAGATTACCAAGAAGTGAAATGTGAATGATTTAAATGATACACTAGAAAAAATAATTATTTTCCCACTAGAATATTAAATTTTATTTCATGTTTTTAAATGTAATGAGAGAATCATTTATGTATTTAGTCTCTCAAGACTACGAAAATATTTGATCTTTTTATGATTTTATATCTTGTATATTTTTCCAATTTAGTAAAGTAACCAACAACTCAATTTTACTATAGTTGGGGTACTATAGTTTTTATCAATGGAAATTTATTATAAACCTTGGGAAATATATTTTTGAAGAAAATGATTAGAGAACATAACCTTATGATAGACTCTAGGGATAAGTTTAAGTATATGATGATATCATGAAATTTTTATAAAGTATAGATTGTGTGGTTTACCTATAAATTAAAACCATATCAGGATACTGGCATATGAATATTGATTGGTAACAAATATACCTAGGGTAAACATCTATGAATGGGGTGGATAGTGTATTAACTCGATTTTCACTGGTGCATGATGTGTGAGACTAAAACCACACACCTATATAGATACTTATTATGGATATGCTTTAATAAATTTACATTATATTTATGAACCATTATGAAATATTAGAAAATATTTTTTATAATTCTAGGATATTCCTAAAAGATATTATGGTTATGATTTTGAGATTATATATGTTTAAATCTTCAATTTATGTTATGTGTTACACTAGATTTAAAATTTTAATTCATAATGTTATGAGATAATTTTGTATATTCCATTGTTTATAAAAGAGTCAATATGAAGGAATAGAAATATTATCAATGCATGAAAGATATGTATGAATTTACCTTCTAGGAAAGACAATGAATCTAGAGTTGGATTTAGAGATGGATTTTAATTGATTATTACTATATTGGTGTAGCTGAATCATGCTATGACTAATAACCATTCCAGTATAGAGAAACTTGAAGTTCCCTAATATAGTTAAACAATGTTGCACCATTTATTATGTCAGCAATATCCATAATTAAATGG
Source organism: Viscum album (assembly GCA_963277665.1). NCBI lineage: Eukaryota > Viridiplantae > Streptophyta > Magnoliopsida > Santalales > Viscaceae > Viscum > Viscum album. Next base: position 1,015,540,072 of record OY728153.1, on the reverse strand, counting down.
GACTAATAATCTATCAGTATCTAATAAAAGTATCAAGGCCTTGGAGAATATATTTTTTACTTTGGGAAGTAGTGAAAAAGATATAGTTATCATGAAAATTTATTTTCTTAAAGGAGACACTAATCAATAGTGGTCATTGACTGAGAACACTAAGGAGTAAAATAAAATAAATAGTATGGATTGGAAGAACCTTAAGAAGATTTAAAAAAATACATTCCTAAAGAGAAATGATCTAATATATATAGAAAGTTTATCAATTTAAGGAAAAAGAAAGGAGAAAATATTTCTAAATATGAAGCTGACTTTATAAGGTTGGAAAATCATGCTACAGATTATGTGCATAATCTAAGGAGTAATATTGATCATTTATATGATGTGATACAAAATATTATTATAAGGGAATTAGTCTCTCATAAATTTTATCTATATAAGGATATATAATCATGTGCCATCAAGATAGAGAAATAATTCTCTATGTCTTATATTTTCTTGGGAAAACGATAAAAGAAGTGGGTGAATATACACTATGGAAAAGGAAATATAAAAAATTTAATATGGGAAGGGTGGTATTTACCAATTATATTAAATTTTTAAAGAAACATTGTAAAACATGCTTGATGGGATTACAGTTTACTTTAAGTGTTCATAGAAATACTATTAGGATTATGATTGTAAGGGAAAAAAAGAAATTGTCAATGTCAAATGTTTCAATTTTAAGTGTATGGGGAATTTTAAAAACTAATTCTACAATATTCAAGGTAATTTACAACATAAATGGTTAAGAGATAAAGGATAAGAGTAGGAAATTACTACAATATAATTTTAAATCAACTCAGTTTTGATAACAAGTACTTGGATCATAGCCTCAAATTTTGCTAATGATTTGTTTGATTCTAGATGTTCACATTTCTATATTCCATGTTTTATGAATAATTATATATTCCAATAGTACTTTAAGAAAGGAGTTTTCAATCAAGGCTCCTAGTGTAAATGCTATTACAATAAGTATGTTTTAATCATTTCCCATTATGACACATACACATACCCAATTTGAAAATTTGATTATTACACCTATGTTTGACATTAGCATAATCTTGATTTTTAGGGTTTAATTAGTTTATAGGATTTATAAATTAGTTGATGAATCATAAAAAATCTATGTGGATCTAGTGGTATTATAGTTTAAATTTTAAAGTGTTGTATCATTTATATATGTTCAATTATTGATGTTTTATTAATTAATGTATTACTTTTTCAGAACAAGGTTTATTCATATTAAGTATTATAATAACTTATTTTAATAATTTTTTAGACGGATAAACTAACTTGTATTTATTTAATGTAAATTATTATCCATTAAATGTTTATTGTTTTGCTTTAATAATGAAAAATTACACTTAATCATTAATCGTTAAGATTTGATATGGAAAATGATTAAAATACTCAATCAAAAAAATCATAGAAAGTAGAATGAAATCAATTAATTATATTTTATCATGTACTTAATATTGATAGTAAAATAATCCCTTAACTCTAGTAAAAGGATCTTGAAAAAAAATCATCCTATTACTTTCATTTTAATTATTTGATGGTATTCTTCTTCCCTTACTGATTTGTGGTTTTTGTGGTCATTGATTTTCTCATGATCATATTCTCTATCACTCTATATTATTCATTGTGTATTATTATTTATCCTCCATGTCCATATTTTTACATCCTTTTAATTTTATCCATATCTATAAACCCAATTATGTTCTATTTTGGGTAACCTTTATGTTTTCCACATCCCCTTTTTAAAGGAATCTTTATTATTCCTTTGTACAATATGGGTTTTCAACAAAAGTATTTTAAAATATTTAACCCATGATTAACAAGATAAAAAATTGTGTGGATGAAATTTATTTAGGGGGGAGAATTTAACACCCCAAAATTTTATTTTAAAATATTAATAATCTGAATATCTAATTTAACAAACAACATCAAGCTTTAAGTGTGGTGTGATCTCTGATAAAAATACTTTTATTTAAATGTGACCATTATGACCCAACCGTTAAATTTTTGGTATAAATAAGAATAAAAAAATTATGAAAAATATGTATAAATGTATTATATAATTATAATTTATTTAAAAATTCATAATAAATAAGTAATTAATTTTTAGTAAAGTCATTTTATGCTTCAAAAATATGTTTTCTTGAAAAATGTGTTTTATTACATTTTCTGCATGGAAATTATAATTAATTTATTCCATATTGAGAAATTTTATTTTAGATAAATAATATATTTTTTAATGAAAATTTAAATATTATCTTAGGGTGTTTTTTTATTTTTTCTAAAAATATTTATTTTTTAGTGAATGGTGAAAATATCAATTTTTGTAAAACTATAATTTATTTTCTTTAAATAAAGTAATTTAAAAGTACCATTATATTTTTAATTTAGTTTTCAATTAAATTAATATAAATTTTTTTAAAAATAAAATAAATATTTCCATAAGAATCATCATTACATTTTATTTCAGTATAAGTTCATTTTTATGCATCAAACGTAGTTTTCTAAAAACTGTTATTTGTTGCATTTTACAAATTTATATAAAAAATTATTTTTACCAATTATATAAATTGAATCTTAAAAATTTGAAACCACATTTTTAATTATTATATTCAAATTTGGTAAATAATTACCTTATATTTTTAGTCATTACAAAAAATAATTATGGTAAATATTTATCACCTCAGTAAGGGGAAAACGAGTAAAACATGGTTGAAACTATCAAATAAGGCTTAAAAATATACCTAAAACTTGAATTTATCTTATTAGATGAGTTAAATTCTACAATATAAATCATATATATGAAAATATGGAAATTTATTTCCACATGAATTTGATTATTACATTTATATTATTTTAAGAAAATGATAAATAAAAAATATCACTTTATTGATTTTAATTTCTATTATATATTTTAATTGGTGGTAAAACAAAGTTATTAATAAATAAAAAAGTTTATTTTTGAAATAAATTAAAAAAAATTATGCTATAAATTTATTTTTAATTTTTAGTTATGATATAATTAGCTTAAATGCTTACGCAATGTTTATACAGAGAATGTGCAAGCAGTAGAAAAATCAAGGTAAATGATTTAAAAAATTAACAAGTTTTGTATGATTTTTGGTTTCCCTATAATTTAATATATAATTCTAAATTCTAAATTATGTTAAATTTTTTATATTCTAATTATATTTTTATTTTATCTTTGATGTCAAATTAAATGAATAGTCTAGAAAATGACTTTAATGATATTTTATGTTAAAATATATTTTATTAAATTATTTAAAAATAAAAAATAAATAATCAAAGAGTACAAGTGGGATCTTAAATGGTATAAAATTTAATCCATGGATTTTTTTTGGAAAATTTTCACCTTATAAGTAAATTTATGACCCTTAAAGGAAAAAATGTGTTACCACAGTTAACATTAATTAGGGTTAATGAGGGGGTTAAACCAATAGATAAGGTTTAAAATGACAATAAAACATGTATAAATTTTATTTTTTTTAAAGGTATTAATACCTTAACATGTCCTAAATTTAAAATTATGTTCATTTGTTTCCACTTGACATGATTAATATATATATTATATTTAAATATTTTAAGTAATTCCATGTGTGTTATTTCCCTCACTTATAAAAAGCGAACCTAATATTCTCATTTATTTACAAATATTTAGAACTTTATATTAGTGAATAAATACCATAATACACATACATACTCCCTCAAATATTTCTTGAGATTTTCATCATCTACTAAGATAATTCTAAGAAGGTTTAAGGTGTAATTCAAAGGAGGTATCTCAAAGAAGAGGTAATCACCTTTTACGAATCTTTCAAAGTTTATTTATTATTATAATTAGTCTAAATATATTTTAACCATACTATCATAATGAATAAAACATCACAAATATACATATATATTATTATGAATATCGAATAACTATTTTACACCACCTTTCAGTCTTATAGAAAATGAAAACATCACTTATGTGTGCATACGACCTACTCTCTCCACATATCAGTGTAATTCATATTTCATCACCACATTACATGGATAGTTATAAATATATAACTAAATAATATATAATATATTTATGAAATAATTATTATTCTATAAATATAATATATCATTTACCTTCTTACCTTTCCACCCATTAAAAATGATAATGTTTCTCCACAAAGAGATGTGATTCATTTTTCATGTTCTTCTTCCATGGATGATTTTAAATATGTATATAATGAATATGTATTATATTTATATCCTAAAAATATTTTTTGATATGATGTAACCATTATTAATATTTAGGGACCATAACATCCAAATAAGAACATACATGAAAAATGAAACAGTTGAAACCTGAAATAATGATGATAATAAAACACTATTAATGAATGAATGATATTATGTTATAGTAAACCATATATTTTATTATAATTATGAATATTATATGGTATAGAATTATGATAAATTTAAATTTATTATAAAAGAGTTTAAAATCACTTATGAAGAAAGTCCAACCTGAGGTAAAGGTTTATTTTATAATTTCACCATTATTTGCGATAGTTTATGTTTAAGTTTACATTAGGGTAATTTTGTGATATTTATATCTTAAAACACATATAGTCTATTATATTCTTCTTATTTAAATATATTAAAATTTATCCTTTCATTTTACTCTATATAAGTACTCAAAATTCATAAAATTGTTTTTAAGGAAAACTGGATTTTTTTTCTTTTTGATTAGGATTATTCTTCTTCCATGTCCATAATTTCTTTAAAATGTTTTCAATAATTTTTTACTATTCTAAAATTATTTATTAATTTCATTTTTACCCATAATTGAATTTATAAAAGATATTTAAAAGGAATATTCTTCTCATTTTCTTAATAAGGTACTTTCTAACAAAGGTCTGAATAGAATATTTGTTTTAACATTTACTGCATGAATGAATTTTACCACCTTTATGAATATTCAAAACCTTAGAGATTACTTTAAATTATTCATGGTTATATTCATATAAAAGATTTTTTCAAATATACTAGAAATTTTTAGATTTTAAATAAGTAATTTTAAAATTAAAATTGTATTTTTCCTTAAGAAATTTTCTATTTTTCTTTTGAAAATTATTTTATTTTATATCAACAACCTTTGATAAATATTATATTTTACTAGGAATATAATATATTGATATCAACCACTATATTAATCTATATGGAATGTGATCATGATGTTCTATTTATTTATTAAGGGAAATATTAACATTTCCAATGACAGTTTTTCAATTAAAATCTTATATTGATTATGTATTGATTTGTTATTCATTCCTTTTATATGATCAATAGATTAAAATTAATAAGTGAATGGTTGGGGTTCGCTATAAATATCCCCTTTATGAATTGGTAGGTATAAGAGACAAACTTCCCTGTTTATTTGTTCATAGATACCCAATTATTTACAATGTCTTGGAATAAGGCCTTGATAGTATGATTATGATGTCTGAAATCATGAATTATATCATTATGAAACTAGTATTTTTTGTCCATGTGGTTATTTATATTGTTATTTAATCCATAGATATATTAAACTTTTATAATATTACTTTTATGGAATATTTGATTATTGTTTATGTTTGTTATATTATTCATTATTTATTTATCATATGATAGATTCTATTGTATTATTTCCCTTATTGATCATTTAAGCTCAATGTTTATTATGTTTTTCCTTCCTCATGTTACCAAAAAATTATTTTTGAATGATTTAAAGGATATATTAGAAGAAATGATTATGTTATCACTATAATATTACATTTTATTTCACATTTTAAAATTTAATGTGAAAATAATTTATATATCTTGTTTCTCAAGACTACTAAAATATTTAATCCTTCAAGATGATATCACTTAGCTATTGTGCCAATATAGTAAAATAACCTTAAGATATGGGTTAATAGATTGAGGGGGTTACATAAATTCCCCATATTCATCCCCAAGGAGTGGGGTAATTGAAGAAACCATAGAAATATTGAATTATTTTTTTATTTTTTGTCAACAATTTGTGAGAATAATTTTAAAGTTGTTGAGAATGTTTTTGAATTGATTTTAGATGGCTATATTTAGTTAGAGATGATTTGAGTAGGTTAGAGATAAGTTATATGATATAGAGTTAAGAATGAAATTTGAAAAAATATTGATATATTTAAGAGTAACCTACTTATATGTAATAATATATTTTGATTTTCCTTGGTATATAATATCCTTGTAAGTAGAAAAATGGAAAATATGTGTGCATGATCTTATAGAGGTAGAATTTGGAAAGTATTAGGATATGTAAGAATAAATTTTAGATTTCTATATAATATATATAAGATTAATATGATGATATATAATACATCTTAATTAATAAATAATATTAATATGGTGATATATGATATTAAACTTAAGGTCTCACAATTTACATCTCATTAAATTTGAATATATAGAAGAGTAATCTAAGTTTTTTGGGGATAAATAAGATGCAACACCTTAAGATTTTAGAATATATATTTTAAATATGATATATTTTGAAGAACACAGCCCTTAAATTATGTGAATAATTATTTTACATTATAAAATGAGTCCCATTTTATGACATTTAAATGAAATATAATTTTTGAAAAATAAATTTCAATTAACTTGGGAAATACTACTCATTATAAAGAATTATTTTGAAATATCTTGTTTATGAGAATTGTTTTTTCATATATAATTATTTAAAAATTAATTCATAGTATCAAACATATTTTTTTACACATTTATTAAATTAATTATTTGGTTATCTATTGGTTAGAAATGAAAATAAAATCATTTGAATGTAAAAAAGAGATGTTTCTATGAAAAATTTATTTTATGTGTGCAATGTGTTTTTATTTATACTAATTAATCAGAAATAATTTATGATTTTAAGTAAATGTGTATATAATATATTCAGTAAAATATTTTAAGATTCATATATCGATTTTTACTAGGAAATGAATTGTATTAAATTCATTTTTATACTTAAAAATGAATTTTTTTCTAAAAATGTTTTTTTTCTAAAAATGTTTTTTATTGAACTTTGTGTATTTATATTAAAATGAATTTCTACCACTTATAAGTATTGAATTTGATAAAATTGTATCTATATTTGGAATAATAATTTCAACATTTGGTAAATAGATCAATTTAATTTTTTGTTATTATGAATAGTTACCATTGTGAAACTTTGTCAAAATGGTAAGCACTAAAATTATTAATAGGGTGGGGGCTAAACATAGAGATTTGGAAGAAAATATCTATAAAACTCACATAAATTTAACTATTAAATTTTTTTTAACCACTATTAACTTACCTATGAATTTGGGTTTTCCCACTTTCTCTTGTATATTACATTACTATTTTTAAATGTTTTAAGTATTTACAAGAGTGTCACTCCATTTATTTATGGTGTTTTCACGTTTTCCTTCCATTCTCCTCTCTTTATTACTTTAAATGATCGAGAAATGTTTTTAAGAAAAACTAACCTTTTTTTCTCTCTGGTTGATGAACATTTTATTCTATGTCCATGTTCCTTAAAATATTTTTAAGAATTTTATTTTTTATAATCCAATTATTATTTGATGTAATTTTCAACTATATTTTACTTTCTTTTCAAAGTATTAAAATTTAAGTTTTAAAATTTTTCTAAACAGTTTATTTATGACTTTTTACAGAAGTATTAAAGGAATATTTATTTTATCATTTACAACATGAATGAATTTTCCCACCATGATGACCATTATTTTATGTGAAGAGTGCTCTATAATTTTCCATGTTTATTTTCAAATAAAAAAAATTCAATATTCTACTAATTTTTATTTTAAATTGTATCAAAATAAAAGTGTATTTTTTCTCTTATTTTAAAATAAAGTAGGAATTTTCTTTTAAAGTTATTTTTCATATATATCTATATCATTTTAGGTGTCTTATATTTAACTATTAATATAATCAAATGATTTCATCCATGTTATTTCTTTGGATTTCATATAATTATGTGATGTTGAAATCTTGATGAAACCCATTTCTTTTCCATAGGTTATGTTATGAATAATTTATGAATTTTTTTATGATCTTGTGGAATACAAATTCATTGTTTTTATTATGTAATAGGAGGGTCTATTAAAATGTTCCAATGCATTGGGTAATGATTTATATCTCTTGAGATAATTTAAATAAAATTGGGAGTGAACCTATTCTAGTGGTGAAAAGAGGTTGGGGAGTGAACCAAATCCATTATAGGACATGGTCCACCCTGTGATGATCATCTTGGTAGAGATTCATGACAAATGAAATGATTTTATATGCTTATTTTTATAAAAAAATCCCATGATATGTTCTTATGCTTATGGTATGCTCTCATAGCTCATGATTGATTAATGGTGATTTTTCATTATTATGATTCATGCCTTTTGAAATGATAAAGATTTTTGTTATGGCTCATGAATTATCATATATGTCTAATAGAGTATTAATTTCATAAGTTATAAAAATGATTCCATAATATTATGTTTATATTATGATTTTATATGATCATAAACTGATATCTTTTATGTTTACCCTTAATGATCATTTGAGATCACCTTTTCATATGTTTTTATTTTCCCCAGGTTATGAATAAATATTTTAAGTAGGATATTTTTAAGAATAGTAAAATGATAGAAGAACTTTATGGGAGATGTTGAATATATTTCAAGAAATAATTTGGTTAGGTATCTAGTCTCCAAATACACTACAAATTTATAGTTTCAAGGCCTGTATTATAGTGAAATGTATTGAAAATTAATCTATAATGATGCAATATTTATGTATGTCATTCTGGGTTCACCTCATAATATTTTTCAATATTTCACATAATATAAAATTTTAATGTTCTTAATAAAAACATATAATTAAATGTGATAATGTTATACAGATCTTGAAGGTTTAAATATCTTGATTTTAAGTGATAATCCATGATTCAAACTGATTATTTTGGTGCTAATATTTGAAGAGGAATATTTCATCATGATTTTTCACTTTTTAACATAAAGGTATTCAATCATGTCGATATGGAAACTAAGATAAAATTGTAGAATGAAATAAATGAGAAAAAATAAATTTTTAGAGAGTAAAATGAGCAAATTTGATAAGATATTTTCACAATAATTATGGAGATTCAAAAAGAATGTATTATAATATATATGTAATTATTTAACATAGAGGGTTTCTCAAAAGGATATATGAATAGTTTCAATTATGAATATCAATATATCACATTTCATGAATATTTCTATATTAAAAATATTAGAAATATCCACATGGTTATTTATTTGATATTATTTTAAAAGAATCATCCATGGATGCTTTAAAATAGATTTCCATCACATATTATGGGTAATATGTAGCTACTTAAATGCTTTTATAAGTGTTGATAAGGATAAACCACATTTAATAATCATAGATCTCTAAAAATAAAAGTAATAGGCTCAATGGAAATTTGAGAAAAAAGTTAAAGTCAAAGATTACTCTCTTTTTTTGAAGGTTTGAAACATGAAATTCTATGTGTTTCTTAGGTATGTGATAAAATAAATGAAATGATATTTTGGAAAGACAGATCTGTGGTAATGATATTGAGGATTTATTTGTTATGTATTAAGGAAAGTTAACTAAAGTTATACTATTTCAAGAAGGATATTCTGAAAATTCATGTTACTTGGGAATAGAGTATGAAAAGTAGTTGTGGTATGGATGACTTGAGCACATTCTCCAAAATAAAATGAATAAGTCAAAAAAAGGGGAAATTTTATTTAATATAACATTAATGATGAAATAAATAATATGGGAATTATTTACATGTTAAAAGGGTAAGATTAAAAATTATTCATATAAAAGAGTATAGATTTAAACAACTCAACCCTTAGAACTATTCCATTCAGATATTGATAGACCAGTGGGGAAGAAATCAAGGGATAGTGATAAATAATTTATATTATTAATTGATGACATCACTTTTATCACTTTTATCATTTTCATGGGGAATAAATTGGAATTATTGAATAGGTTAAAGAGATTTAAGAGAAGTACAAAATAGGAATATTGTTTTACCTTTAAGTGGTTTTATTTAGTTAGTTGAGTTGAATATAAAAGTGGAAAGTTTGAATAGTATTTAGATACGAATATGATTGTTAATGACTGTAATTAACCAAATAATCTTTAAAAATAGTATTATTCAGAGTAATAATAAAACTTTTATTGAAATAGAATAAACCATATCGATGAAACATGATACTTATCATTTATTTTAGAAGATTGTGATCGAAAATTTGGTTGACATTTAAAACTGATGACTATATAATCTAAAATATAATATATTTCCTTATGATATGTATTATAAGAAGAACCTATGATTAAAGTATCTAAGGGTGTTTGGTTTTCCTTTTATCATCTATGTTAAGGATTCAAATATGAGCATGTTTGAGAAAAGAGTTTTGAATGAATTTTTATTAGAAATACAAAAAATGGAAGAGGATATCAGTATTACAATAATTAATACACAGATATCATTCATGATTCTAATGTAAAGGTGTTTGCACACTAATTTAATGGTTGTAAATAGTAAGGAACACTTTATAAACTTAATTAAAAACTGGTTGGACAAGAAGTAGAAAACCCTAGAAGTGAAGAAGAAATAAGTGATGAGCTAAATAAAATGTTGTATAAACCATATCTTGTGATACAGAATAATGAAATTTTGTACATACAAGGATGAGGAAGAAAACAGAGGTTCCAAAAATAACTGGTGTATCATAACCCCATCTTCCCAAAGGTATCCCTCTTGGGCCAACAATGATAAAAGGGAGATAATGATGCCTGAATCCCACCGCCAATTGGCCATAGGTTCGACACACACACTAAAGGTATATCATACACACATATGGGAGGCATTGTCTTCTATGATTTGGGAAATAAGAGATAATATAAAAAACCCAACAAATCCTAATCAAGATAAAATTAAAAGATCCAAAATACATTCATGTAATATTTTACAACTAAAAAACTATAGGAAAACTAAAAATACTAAAATATAATCCTTGGTAGTGGCCACAAAATCCAAAAAATATCTCAAGAAGCCCACAAGCTTGTAATTTTTATCACAATCACAAACCAACTCCTATGAACCTGAAAAATATTTTATATATACATTGGGTGATCATAACATGTATACTCAGTATTATCCTCCTTAGAGACTCTTATTAAAAAGATAAATAAAGCATGATAAGGCCTAGTGAACAACAAGTAAGGAAAACTCATCATATAAATAGTTATGATATGTTTATAACCTCACCATTTTTATTTATCACCAATTATTGCATACAATAGATCATATAATATAATATCTAAAAAGGGTGCCCTAATACCACTTCTCCACTGGTTTACCACTTTCCCAAACATCACATTTCCTAATCCATCTCTCTCCAAAAGTAAGCCAATCCAAATGCACTTTGGCTAATGTATCATAACATGAATATCATCATCTCATCATCCCATACCATACACCCCGATCATCAAATTATATCATCATACCATGCCACATCTCTAGGTAGTAACCATGTATTTTCTAGGATCCACTCCAAATCATATGTTTTGTATTATACCTTGAGCCTTCATATCCCATACACATCATAGCTATAATAATCCATAGGAATCTATATGTGTAGATACATGTGTGTGAAATAAAGATGAGCCATTACATACCTTTATAGACATATATGAGAAAGGTAACCATCATGCATACTAGAACATAATACTACTTGACAAAGAGAGCAGTGCCAAAGGGGGAAGTATCCGTCCATTCCTCACTAACATGGATGTTGGTAAAACACCCTCCCAATTTCCATTGGGGTTTGGAATCCCTATTAAAAAATATGGGGAATCATATTGAATCACATAACATAAATTATACAATATACTTCATAACGACACTATAGGTATTAACCTAGTATTAGGCTCAACTACAGCTACCGTATCTCGGACACCCAACTGCCATCATTGAGAGCTAAATATCCCATAAGCAAACAAGAATTAAATTAGCTCAATTTAATTAATTATTTTCGTTTAATATTTCAATTTATGTTAATTAATTCATTAGAAATTAATTAACATTAATCCACACCCTTTTCATTAACCACCAAGTGAAGACCATTCTCTCTAAGCATAATCCAACCAATTCCATGGTTCTTCAAGATTATAAAAATTTTCATTCCATTCAATCACTGAAACCATGGGTTTAAACATTTATTATGCATTATCATTCTATAATTCTAGGTAATCTAGGAAGAATACTAAGATACCATAAAATATATGAATAAAACAAGAACAATAATCTACCTTAAGCAGTGGAGAAAGGAACATAGAAACCAAAAACCCAACTATCATGCCCTTAAATAGTTTTGTTCATAAGAAAGCATATTTTATTTCATAAAAACATTAGGAAATACCAAATTCAACCCATTCCATCATTATTGGTTCCATTACTAACACCACTATGCATATCACCGTGTATTATTCCATATTAGGCATCAAATACTACTACAAACTTAGGCCTCCTTATCCATATCTCATCAACCATCATCCATCCTCAGATCAGATCATATAACATATTAAGGATCACATCCAAATCAAACATAGAAGGTAGAAATAAAATACAGAATGTCAATAGGGAATCTAGGCCTAAAAAACAAGGCAACCATATTTCAAATGTAAATGGGATCACTCGGCTATAAACATTTATCTTTATCAAATAGCCTATTTTATTACCATATTGGATTAACTAATTCATTTATCATAGGATACATCTAAGGGTAACCTAATTCATCAACTATAAAATCTAAAAAGTTATTTAACCATTATTTTCAGAATAACTTATAGTTTCAAAAAACATAAGGAAGAAAATTTAAATTAGCATGCATGTTAATCATTTCCAATAGTAATAATTTCAAGATTCACATTCTTTATAAAATTACATTAAAATATGATATAAACTTTCAATCAAACATGCATCAAGAATAATTTTTTTAATAAAATTATAAGAATCAACAGATTCAGTAAACACGCCTCTTTAATTATTTAGCCAAAAACATTACTGGCTTTAAATTCTTAACCATTTTTATCAAAATAACATTAAAAAACCAAGCATAAAAAACATGATAATAAAAATATAATCATATACATAACACTATATAGAAAAACTAGAAGAAAAATATTATCTTGGTGGAAAATATGATGTCCCAGACCTAGTTCACTCAAAATTATCCAAACTCAGTTGGCCAAATGACCTCAAGTGAAACTCCCTATATTCCATAGGTTTCTAAATAGTAGCGAGGGTACATGGTGGAAAATGGAGTGACTATACCATCATGATCAATGTATAGAAAAATGGTATAATCATATCAATTAATAGTAGAAGTGTAAATAATAATTGAACAATAGAAGATTACTCATCCCTCATATAAATATCCAAGTAATCACATCCATCAGTTTCATATACAAAAATCATGATCATGGAATGTTATAAAAAAAAGGAAATACCAGGCGATCAAGGGAACATGAATATTCAACATTCTATAAAAAATGAACAAAATACATAAGGATATCTCTAGTATCATCTCGAGCATTGAATCAATCATCTTCCTTCATATACCAACATAGAAATGTGATCATGATTATATGGTAGGTCTTTTTTACTAATCCCTACTCGCATCCATGAATTCTATCTGGGTACCCAACATCAGCTTGAATCGGGTGTGAGATGTAATAGTTAGTCCACCCAAAATGGTTTTTAATTCCATCTAGTTTGTGAATATATAATAAATAGTGTGTTTGTAATAATTAAATATGTATAAGAAATGTGGTATATGAAAACCCCACATAGGTTTGGGTTACCATGGAACACCCATCCTCAACTACCTAATTTGTCCAAATCCAAATATCTATGAATAACAATCCAATCATGATTGAATTTATAATGAAGTATTGGGACCTCGATCATAGACCATGTTTCCCCCTGTGACTCATATCTGGGAAATACATTCATAATAAGGCCATAATAAAAATGTAAGGATCTAAATGAATCCAAGATTGTTCTTTGGCTTAAAAAACATCATATAATTAATTCATTATGATTGATAAATATACTGAGCACATCCTTAGAATTCATAATTTGGAATCTAGGAATCCCTCATGGCAAAAAATGAACCCATCACCTTACAAGCCCATCCTAGGAATTTCTTATAAGAACTCTAGTATCTATTTAGGTGTGGTATAAAGTCACTACCCTCTATGTTTGTCCTTGGTGGCCTGCAAAGGCAGCCCAAGTGCTACTCATGGTGTACATACTAATCTTACCTCTAAGTTCTACATTAGAAGTCAACATAGAGAGTCTAAGTACCACTCATAACATATATAATGATCAACCCTTTGTGTTCATAATTGGCAGTCCATATAGGGAGTCCAAGTATCACTTGGGTGTATATAATCTTGCTACCAGGTGATTAAATCCATGGTGTTCCTATGAGAATCCATGTTTCACCCAAGGTGCATGATAAATTCATTCACAATTCATTTAATTAGGTAATCCTAATGAGTTAGTTAACAATATTCTGAGTCAAACCCCATGTCTAATTCTCATCATGGAAATATGAATGGTCATGGTCCCAAAGACTAACCATTCCATTTAATTTCACATTTAAATTCAATTTTCCATCACACTTATATATGAAATTAACACACCTCATAATCTGTCACAAATTATAACCTAGTCTTATAAAGCCTAGTATCCCATGAATTCTTTCATTAATATCAATTGAGAAATTTGATTATAAAGAAAAGATCAAGCCTAAGTGATAAGGGAAAATAGCCAAAGGCATATGGACATGGTCTTCCATCCCCAATTTTATTTAATTCAATATATATTTCTGTCAATTCATTTAAAATCCTAAGAAATGGGTTAAAGAACACACCTAAAAAGGTTAATCAATTTATAGTCCACCTATGGTGGTTTTATCCATTTAACAATACACCCAAGGGGTGCTTCAATATAAGTTCCTTAAAATATAATGATATATAAATGGGTCTTGTGGGTCATATAGATCATTCCTACCCATTTTATTTATGAATAAAACCATTTAACAAGAATCGCTTGGGAAATCTGTCATCCGGTACAATGACATAATACATAAAAACCAAGACACTGAGAGAAAATTATGATACCAACTTCCTTATATTAGAATTTAACTCCTCATTTCTTGTTTTCCATTAATATAGGACAGAAAAAATGAGAATCTGGAAAAATTACATGAAAATAATTAATATGATCTCGAATTAAAATAACTCTTTCAACATGAAGACAAATGAGGAAAGTCACAAGATGAATATAGAGCTTACTGGTACATAGCCAATGAGACTAATGATTGATTGATAGTAATATGGATGGAGAAGATATAATAAATCAATGGTTTTGGCTTGGAGGATATTTGTTAGAGGATAGGGGCTTGCTGTATGTTGGAGGATAAAAGAAATGTGGGGTGAGGCTATAAAATAAGTAAGGAAAAAGGTAATTTTACCACTTTTTAAGAGACCACACAGTTTGGTCACGTGTTTAGACAAACCATGTTCCAACCATGCACTTAGCACTTTCCCAAGACACCCCTCACATGACTTTTAATATACGATTAGATAAACCATGCAGAACCAATGCACACCCACTGTTTGAGACCCACATAGTTTTTTCTGACTGTATGGATTGGTCCACACGGTTTCTACTAACTGTACGACCCATCTATATCTCTCAAAATTCGGGGATCTGAGATATGTATAAGCCTCAAACACACCTAAAACACCCATGAACTCATTAGAAACTTCCATTGGGATAAAAATATGTTATTATACTAAAATTAAAATGTTCTATACCTTGATGAAAAGTCATATTCTTACAATATCTCCCACCCCCTAAAGCAATTCATCCTTGAATAGGACTTCCACGGTCGGTAAAGCATCATCAAAGAATAACTACAGCCATTGTGAATATACATTTTCCTACCACTCCCAAGTCCCATTTTTTACACAGCTGTGCTTCCATAGGACTCATAACAGAGGAACTGACTAGCCTCAGAGAGCCTTTTCACCTTGATCAACAATATAAATATGATACTTCTCAAAGGATACCTCAGCCTCTAACTCAACCTCTTCAGGATGGATAATATGAGATGGATCGAAATTAAATCATGAAATAAGAGATACATGGAATATGTCATGTATATCCCATGAATTATGAGGTAACTAAAACTGATAGTATACCAGCTCGAATCTCTCCAAAATCTAAAAGGGCGTGAAATAATGAGATGCTAGCTTCCCTTGCTTCCAAATCTGTTTATTTCCTAATCTAGGATATAAATGTTAGAAAAAACAACTCACAACATTGAAATATAGTGGTCAATAGTGTCGATCAATGTATAACTTATTCTTAGTTTAAGTTATAGACATCTCCTTCCTAATAAGCTGAACTTGTTCTAAAGTCTCCTAAATGAGAAGAGTACATAGTAGAATTATCTAACCTACCTATAACAAGAAAATGGGTGAATGGAAAGGCATACTGTATGGGGGCTTATAAGGATCCATCTATATGGTCACTTAGAAAATATTATTATATGAAAACTCAATTATAGGTAAGTATTTCTCCCAAGAACCTCTAAAATCAAGGAAGCATTTTTGGAGAATGTCCTCCAAATCATATATCATATGCTCTGACTGATCATCGAGCTATGGGTGACAGGTTGTACTCAGCAGTACCTATGAACCCAATTCCCTCTCCAACCCCTTCCAGAACCACAACATGAAATGAGAATTTATATTTTATATGATAGAATGTGGAACTTTTTGGAAGCATATGAACTTAGGAATATAGAGCTTCCTGGTCTCATCCACTAAAAAATCCTCCTGAATGGGTAATAAATGGGTGACCTTATCAAACTATTGATGATCACCAATAAAACTCCACTACCCCGAGGTGATCTAGGAAATCCTATCATGAAATCCATGGTGATTTCATACCACTTACACTCAGAAATATGAAATGGATGTAAAATCCTTACTGGTCTCTAGTGTGATACCTTCTCCTTCTAACATGTGGAACATAGAGTAACAAACCCAGCTATCTCCAGTTTTATCCCCAACCACTAGTATTGGCTGTGTAAGTCAAAACACCACTTAGTAAGACCAGGGTATAATAACCATATAGAGGCATGATACCCTCACCGAAAATCATCTTAGATGTCAGTAGAAACATAGATGCATCCATGAATTTAGAAGATCTCATTCTTATTAATAACCAACTAGGTGGTGGGTCTTCACCTGCAATGATCTCTCATAGCACCAATCATTGAGATATGACAGCTACATCATCTACACTCTCTTTATAAGTGAATATTTCACTGATAATGATTATAGTATAGAATATCCATGATGGTTTTGAACCTCTATATGCATCTTAGAAAATATATCCATAACCTTCCACTCTCTATTGGCCTCTTGAAATACATGTGTATCAGTCTTACTACTCAAATGATTAACAAATAAATTTGTATTTATAGTCATATAATTATGCTCAAAATCAAAGGACTATATGTATTTAACCAACCTTCATTCTATGAGATTCAATTAACACTTTGTAAATATGTACCTGAGGATTTTTTGGTTAATAAACACCAAAAAATGGTCTCCTAGAAAGTATTGTCCCCAATAATGAAAGGAATAAACAATATTGGCTAACTCAGGATCATGTGTTGAGTAGTTCCTCTCGTATGGACTCAACTGATGATTCCTTTACACCATTACTTACTCCTCCTGCATTAGAACTTCTTTTAGACTGATGCATGATGCATCATAATAAATTTTATATATTCTTCCCAACTCTAGTGGTATCAGGATTAGTGATGAAGTTAGTCTCGCTTTCATCTCTTGAAAGGATATCCCAGAGGACCTAGACCATATAAACTTCACTCCCTTCTTAGTCAATCCCATAAGAGGTACTTACAGGTGTGAAAATCCTAAATAAAACACCTATAATAACCAGCTATCCCTAAGAAACTCTATATATCAATTATTTTCTTGGGATTATCCCATGAAACTACAACTCTCACCTTCTCTGGGTCAACTGATACTCCTCTCTCTGAGATAATGTGACCCAGAAAGTGAAATTTATCAATACAAATGTGTAACATTGTGAGATTAGCATATAATTTATTCTCTCTTAGTGTGTTCAATATGATCTGAAGATGTTTGACATGGTCACGTCAAGTGTCATAATACACCAAGATGTTATCCATGAATACCACCTCAATAGAATCCATATAAGTGTGGAAACCCCAATTCATCAGTTCCATGAAAATAAATGGAGTGTTCATGAGACCGAATGACATGAACAAATACTCATACAAGACATATCTATTATAGAATGTTGTAAATTCTATATCTTATGGTCTAACTCACACATGATAATAACCTAGTCTCAAATAAATTTTAGAGAAAACCATTGATCCTTAGATCTAGTCAAAGAGACAATCTATATGAGGAAATGAATATTGGTTCTTAATCATAAGCAGGTTCAACTGACATTAATCCATGAAAATCATAACAATACCATCCGCATTCATAGAAAAAAGGATATGTGAATCCCATAGTGAATAATTGGGTATTATAAAACCCTTATCTTACAAATCCTCCACCTGCCTCTTGAGCTCCCAAAACATATTAGTATCCATCCTATAAGGAGGAACGAATACCAATATATCTCCTAGAATTGGATAAATATAAAACTATACCTCTCTATTGGGAGGTAGTCTTAAGAATTCATCCATGAAAATGTCCCTGAAATGATCTATAACTAGATGTAAATCATCCAAAAATGCTACCTGATCAAACAGATAAAATCTAGAAATCTGTCTCATGATCCCACAGATCCTATAATGCTCGAGTCCATCTCAGATTTCATGGACATCCCATTTAACCTTGTGAATATAATTTATTCCCTCTTATAATGTAAAAGTTCCAATTTAGATATAACATTCAACATAATAATGATATGTAACCAACAAATCCATTCAGAGAATAATTTCAAACCCTATTATCTTGAGGATAAAGAGGTCACATATAAAGTCACACCCACATATCTTAAGGGGAACACCATGCACCAGCATACACTCCCTAATTGAATTCCCAACAAAGTATCAACTGTCATCACACAATAGGAAAACTGAACATAGAGCCCAAGTTTCTCCACAATAGTGACTAATATTAAGGAATGAGAAGAACATATATCAAAATAAATACTAATTTAGAGGCTACTATAATAGTACATATCACCATAGAAGGTCTACTACTCTTATCCTTATGTTTCAGCTGCACTGTATATATTTGGCATGATCTATAACTCTATTATATATCTTGGATACCCTGACTAGGTATGCTCTTCTAACATTGTAAGTCCATTGTTTAGCTATTATAGACATAACCACCACATCGGTATGATCGGTCGATCGTACTATATCTCCCTACTTAAAAAGAATTTTTTAACCCTACTCCAGAACCTGTAGTTAGTACAAACCCTCTATCAGTAGCTATAAGAGAAAAATATTTGAAAATGTGATGAAATGACCCATATTTCTATAGGAATGGTACTCTACTAGGTCCCCGGTACATTGTGGTTTCATATATACCAGTCTACCATACTAATGGAACCTCACTTGGCTATATGAGTATGCACTCTAGCTACTAATATCACCCCATGGAAGCTTCAAATGATGCTTCTTATTATTGTTCAATGTAGTTCTATATCTAGGTGTTGAACCACCTTAGCTCGTACCCCAGCCTCTCCTAGGTTACTCTATTTGATAAGTTCCTGATTCACTATACTAGGTATTTTAGTAAGATGAAATACATTCACCTGTAATCATATCTCAAACCTAAGAACATTCTCAAATTTTCTAGCTTTAGATCACTCATCACCTAACAGAATAGGTGTGAAATGTCTATGTTTGATGAAATGGGTATAATAGTCCATTAATGATAAAGCGCCTTGCTCCAAGTGAAAAAAATATCTGGATTTATCAGCACCCAACATCTTGGGATAGAAATAATCATAGAAGGATATATAAAAATCCATCTAATCCATATCTTTATGATGATGCATTTCAGTAATAACATCACACCATATCTGAGAAGAACCCTAAATCATATATGTATAGATCTTCACTCTCCTATTAAGAGGTGTCTCGAGATGCTCTAAAATTGACAACAAGGCCTCTATCATGGACTTTGTAGCCCGTGGTCTACCATCCCCATAAAATTTGGATAGATGTTATTACTAAAGATCATGCATCAACTATTCCATAGTTGGGGCTGGTCATGAGGATCTCAGAACATTATTTATAAATCATTGGAAAACCTCTGAAAACTGGGCATCGAAATCCATATTGGGTATAACTAGAAGTGCATCATGTGGCACTACTAGAGGTTCTATTAGTGAACCCAAGCTCACCACCTTCAGAGCATGGTTATCACCACCCTCCTGGCACATGACATAAGACCTTCATAGTGGCATGTCTCTAAAAATTACAAACACATAATGTAATACAATATTTAATAACATCTATAAATGTAGATATAAAAATAGGATAGTTATAATCATCCCTATATAAGAGTCGCGCTCCTTTTCCTACTCTTAGAACCAGGTTTGGGCAATGAACATATCATAAGAGAAGTAAGAGACACTGCCTACTTCCCACTACAAATGTTGGGATAGGGTTAATTTATTTGATTTAAGTCAAAGGACATGGTATATAGAGTATCAATTGCATGTTATAATGGAAAACACCCTTTAATTTACAACTAGATTTTCCATTTAACAATGACTATTTTATTTCAGAGTTTAATTTCATTCAAGTTCATACTAATGATATATAAAATCATTAAACTGGATGAGTTATAAAGATCACTATTTTAAATCTATAAAGTCTCATACACTTTATAAATTAAAATGTGGCATTAATTTAATAAAAAATATTTATTTATCAAATCCCAACATGAAATGTTAGAAAAGGTTCATGGAAATATAATTAAAGGCACCAAAACATGCTACAAAAAATACACATAGTAAATAAATGTGGCATGAAATTATATACGATACATAAGTCCTCAAGTGACTATCATGATTCATGATGTGATGGTTCCTTTCGATATCAACCAATGGTAAAAACCCATAATCATAAGGAACACCAAACATCAAGAGAATCGCCACATGGAGAAATCAATCCAATGGTAATAAGAACAATCTATCATGACATGTCCCATCCTAAGAAATATAGATTTTCACTATACATTGGTCAGCTACTACTAGACACAGGTTCATGACCAAACGCATCCTATTTCTACTTTATACTATTTGATAATAGAAGGTAATGAAAATAAATATTTGATACCAATTTATGATTACTCGAACCTAATTCACTCAAAAGTAATCGAACTCGGTTGGCCGCATGACCTCACACGCACCTCCCCATATACCAAAGTTTGTTGAAAAGAAATGAGGGTCCATAGTGGAATAGTGAGGAGGCTATACCCTCATGATGATAGTGTAGCATAGAGATATAATCATATCAATCAATAGAGTAAGAAGAAATGATAACTGAAGAACATAACAATAATCATCCATCATATAAATAACCAAGTAATCACATCCATCAGTTTCATATACAAAAATGCTTTTCATGACATGTTATAAAAAATAGCAATACAGGATGACCTAGGGATAAATCATATACAAAATTCTATAAAAATGAAAAAAAAGACTCAAGGATATCTCTAGTAGAATTTTGAGCATAGGATCGGTCCTCTTTCCATGTACACCATCCGAGTAAGGTAATCAAGTGTCCATGGTAGGACAATTTCCCTTATCCCTACCTGTATCTATAAAGACTATCAGGGTACCCAAAGGTGGACCAAACAGGTTCTGAGATATACTAATTAGGCCACCACCAATTGTGTCTAATGTCATCTAATCCAATAATATTTAATAAGCAGTATGCAGGTAACAATAAAAGATGTATATCAAATGTAGTATATAAACAACCATCATTGGTCTGAGTTCCCATGGTAAACAATTCCTTAAATGCCTGATTCGGCCTATGATGGATATTTATGAATAATATTTCATTCATGATTTAATTTATATTTAATTCTCAAAACCTATATCATATCTCAGGCTTCCCCTGTGAATCATATCTGAGAAATACATGCATAATAAGTCCACCATAACAATGTATGGCTCCAAAAAAATCCAATATTATCCTTTGGATTGGAAGACAGTTCATATGAGTAATTCATTATGATCGATAAAAGATTTGATCCTATCTTCGGAATTCCTAATTTGGAATCTATGTATTTTTCCATGCATAACATGAGCCCATCACCATACAAGATCATCTTAGGCATTCCTTATAGGAACCTTGGTATTACTCTAGGTGTGGTATAATGTCACCATCCTCTAAGTCCATCCTTAGTGGTCCAAAAAGGGAGCACAAGTGTCACTTGTGGTGTATGTACTGATATACCCTCTGATTCTATCTATGATGGTTTTCATAGGGAGTATATGTATCACTCGTAGCATATAAAGTGATCAAATCTTTTATTCCATCATTAGTAGTCCACATAGGGAGTCCAAGTATCACTCAGGCAAATATAATATAGCATACAAGTGAGTTTATCCATGTAATTCCTATAAGAACCCATGTGTCAGATATGGTTCATGATAAATTCATCTACAATTCATTTAATTCAGTATACCTTATGAGTCTATTAATGTTGTTCTTAGTTGAAACCCATGTATCACTCTCATCATGGAAATATGAATGGACATGGCCCCAAAGACTAACCATACAATTTAATTTCAAATTTAAATTTAATTTTCCATAACATTTATATAATAATTTAACTCACCTTAGAGGGTGAAAAAAATTATTGCTTAGTATTAGAAGGCCTAGCATCCCACGAATTCTCTCATTCATCTCAATTGGGAATTTTAATTATAATTAATATCTCAAGCCTAAGCGAAAAGGGACAATCGCCAAAGGCATAGGGACATGGTATTCTATACATACATTAATTAAAATTAATTTAATATCCAAATAAAAGGGAAAAGAAACAAACCTAAAAAGGTGAATGAATTTAAAGGCCACTCATAGTGGTTTTATCCACTTAACAACACACCCAAGGGGTGGTTCAATTCAAGTTCCTTAACCTCTAATGATATATAAATAGGTCTCTAGAGTCATATAGTTCTATCTTACCCATTTAATTTAAGAATAAAACTATCTAACAAGCATCCATTAGAGGATCAGGCATGCAATGAAATGGCATAATACATAGACACCCATACATTTAGGGTAAATCATGGTACCACCTACCTCAGCTTGGTAGTCGACTCCTCATCCATTTTTAGACCCTAAACTAGGATAAAATAGAATATAAACTAAAATATAAAAATTACCTAAAAATAGATCATATAATCTCACACCAAAATAAATCATTCAATATGAAGACAAATGGTGAAAGGTGCAAAAAGAATAGAGAGCTTACTATTACGCAACCAATGAGATCGATGATGGTCCAAATAAAGTACAAATGGATAATACATCACAAATCATAGGCTCAGGCTTAGAGGAGAATTAAAGGAGGAGAGGTTTATGTTATAAATTATAGGAGAAATAAAATTAGGGGTGATTCTTTAAAATAATTAAGAGAGAAAAGGCAATTTCTCCACTTTTTATAAGGTCACATTGTTTGGGAACAGGGTTGGACAAAATTTTTCTAGCTAAGAACCCAAAACTATCCCAAGACACCCATCATGTGGCTTGAAGTGAACAGTTAGACAAACCATGTGTATCATGTTCACATCCACTATCTCAGACCAATACGATTTATTCTAACTATGTGGACTATTTTGCACGGTTTCTTCAAACTGTGTCGCCAATATGTTTCTCCCAAAATCTGGGGTTCAAGGCTCCATACAATACCCATACACCCTTAAAACTTCTATGACCTCATTAGGAACTTCCATTAGGATAAAAATAAGTAATAATACTAAAATTAAAAGGTTTCATACCTCGAATAAAATCTAGGTTCTTAGAGAAACACATGTGGTCACTACAACCATAAACCCAATTCATTCTTTAATCCAGTTTAATCTTTATTAAGTTTAATTCATGTATCATCCCAATAGATAATGCATAAAAAATTTATGATTTCATATAAAAATAAGTAGAATCAATAGATATCCCACTTAAAGTGTTTCAATGTTATTGAACAAGAAATGAACGACAAGTAAAAACCTACGATCACCTATCCTATAAGGAAACTATAACTCCACAAGAACACCACACCTCAAATATCCAAAAAAACATCAAATATATCCATAATAAAGAAATGATATCATTTTAAATAGTATGGTAAGATAAAATATGATAAAATAAAACTTATTGGAGAAGAAATCATAAGATAAAGATGGAAACCCCACCTTAGATCACTATAGATTGAACACAAGAATATGGGGATCAATTACTATCTAAAGGATTCAAAACGACCTAAATAACAACCTATGGATGCTAGGAGTTGGAAGAGAATCATAGGGTTTCTCATAAAAATTAATGTGTGATTATATTTATAGTCACACATAGATATGCATATTCACTATGTGAATAGGTAAATCATGTTGTCAATGCCTCAAGTTTTAAGACTGTTTAAAAAATATTCTACCTCGATCCAAAAACCCGGATCAATTCATGTTGTGAAATTTATATTCACATCATGATTTTTATTGATATATTCATCGAGTCTAAACCTCATCAATTAATGTTATATAATAATGGTTCACATCCTAAATCAAACCCTAAAACCCACCCTTCTTATTCTATGAACTCCTATTTAGGCCGCAAACTGAACTCTCACATTATAAATCACATTTTACATCACAAAATTCTTCTGATTCCAGATTCCAACTCCCAAATTCCACTGATCCTACTCTAGGATTCCTCCAATCACCACAAACCTTGAAAACACAAAATGTAATGAGATAAATGTATCTGGATCATTATATAGCGATCATGGAAAATAATTTTAAATGATATGGTCTTTGAGTATAACATCTCATACATTATTTATTTCTCAAGATTAACAAAAGGGTATGACTGAAGCACTGAAACATCAATAATATATTCATTCCATGAATGATTAATTGGTTTAGAATAAAAATAAAAACACCTAGGTTCTGGTTCCAAATATGACAAACAAGAATTTTATTAGGACAAAATGGGTGTATTTGAACAAAAATGGAGTTTTATAATAAATTGAACAAGAAAAGATCATTAATGAGGAATAATGATATGATTTTTTTCAAAAGGTTTTCTTAGGTTGAAGTAATATACTTTTATGAGACATTTTATTATGTTTATATACTTGAAACCAAAAGTATTTCTTAATATTATTTCTCAAATGGGATACATGCTTTTATATATGAATATCAAATTTATATTTCCTAATGGTGTGCTTTAATAGTAGGTGTAAATTGAGAAACATGAATTCCTTGTGCTTATAAATAATGAAATTTGTGTTTATAAGTTGAAAAAGGCACTACTCGGGTTAAAAAATCCTTTGAGATCATGGTTTTTGAATCTTGACTCATGCTTAAAGTCATTGGAATTTGAGAAAGGAAAAGTGTACAAAAATATCTATATCAAAAAACACAAGGTGGTTCCACTTATTATTAGTTTTAGTGTTAATTAAATTATATTTGTTTTAAATTAGTAATAAGTTCCCAAATAACTTCTCACTCAAATAAAAGAGATGTTTTAGATGCCTATATTAGAAGATATGATGCATTTATTTGGGCTTCAAATTTCTCAAGAGAAGGATCACATTTTTCTATGTTATTACATTGTGTGCAAGGTTATTAATGTGGAAATAGGGAATATAATTTTATATAAATGAAGAAGATTCTAAGGTATATTAAAGGCACTAGAGTCTATAATTTGGAATATAATATAAAAGTAAAACATTACCAATTCAAACATGTTGATTCAGATTAGACAAGAAATATTGATGATTGGAATTCCATGTCTGGTGGAGTGTTTTTTTAGGATAAAGGTTAATTACATGTAACATTAGGAATACAAACTATATTTCCAGGAATAAAACATAAGTGAAATATATTGTTTTACATAAAAAATTACTCAATTAATGTGGATGGTGACACAATTTGAAAAATTGAAAGTGAAAGTGAAATTACCCTTGTTGGTGGGTCATGAAAATAAAGGTCCATCAATATTTTGATAAATATAGTTTAGTATTCTCAATCAAATAGTGTTTATTTCAAGTACCATTTTATCAAGTATAATTTAGAATAAGGATTCATTAATATGGAGTATGTTACTTTAAAGAAACATGTGTCATATGTTTTTACTAACCCACTGCATTATAGTATATTTCAAAAATTTATGTTGATGATGAGAGTTTAACATTGATAAGATAAGGTATGGTGTATCATACCCTCTCTTATTTTTTATTTGGATATTATTTTCTAATTTATGCAAATGTTGTAAAATAAATCCAAATAAATATATATATATTCCTAATAGAGGAGGAATATCTTATTAAGTTGTAGTATATATTTAGGTAGATTTTTCTTAAAAAAGGTAAATTTGTAAGTTTAATATACACATGTGGAGTGTTTTTGTATGAAGTTGTGATTTCAGAAATTTTATTTTTTGAATTGGTTAATGGGTGAATTTTTTTATATTATTTATTGAGTATATGTGAAAGAAAACTTAATAAATATACAAGGACAGTTTTTAGAGTTGAATAATTTTTCATGAAGAGAAGTTTGTGAGGATGTTTTGAACTGAATATAAGTTTATAAAATGGATATCTTTAACATTAATATTTATTATTCTTATTTCCTATAATTAGTTATGTCACATAGTTTGGTAATGATATATTATTATTCATTACTAATATTGGGGGTAAATTATATTTTTTTGGTTAACAAGAAAACTCAAAGGGGGGTATATTTGTGGATAAAAAGATATTAAAATAACCTATTTTTCTTCAATAGTTGTTTGATTTATAAAGGAGGGTATTTATAAATAAACTGATTGAAGCGAACATGTTTTTGAAATGGTTGTGTTGTGTTTCATTGTAAAACAATGAAATCATAAATCAAGTGATCATATCAATTGAGGTTTTCGGGTTGCTTAAAGAACATTTTAAATATGATTCTAAGGATTGTTTGTATTATTTGGATGTTTTTATAAGGTTTTGAGAAAGGTTTCAGTGAATAAAAACACATTAAACTATAATATAAATAGATTACGTTGTGATTCATTACCTAGAGGAGATTTAATATTCCAGTCATAGTAAAAGTGACAAATGGTGTATGCCCAACTCTTATTTTTATTGTAATTGATGATTAAACCAAGATTCACATAAATGATAAATTCCATAACCAATAGAATTAAATAAAATATTAATTGAACAGAGAACACCATAACCAAAATGCAGGATCATCGCATAATGATTTATAATTAATTTATACAATTAAATAATTACCTTATGGTGATTTATTTCTTCGTTGATGAATCTAAAAATGTTTTTACATTGCACCGTCAATTAATTTTATGAATTAAGTAATGATTCACTAATGTGGTGATCCACATGTGCTCCAAAAACCACCGAATGTTGCCGTAAAAATCTCTCAGTGTTATCACAATAGATCATAATGCTTGTATTGTTCATCTTTGATCACCTCAAGAATCACTTCAAGAAGGATTCACTTTTATCTCTCTTGATTTAGTAATAGTGGTGGAGGAGGATTTCTCTTCATTCTTGAGAGTGTTCTTGGATAGGGATCTCTCTTGGGATTTGAGATAATTCTCAGAATATTATTCTGCATAACCAAATAAAATGAAAATTCCTGTATAAATAATATAATTGTGTTTAAATTGTGATAGGGTTAGAAAATAAAAATTGAACATTCGCCCTTATTATTTACACAGTCCTTATCAAACCCCATGACTATAATAATACTATTATTATTTCATGACATGTACAAAACTCATTAATTATTTAAATATTATTTATTCAAATAATATTGAACATATATTATTTCTCATCAGACCATTAAACTTGATCTTCCATTCCTCCACAATATTTATTTTATCTTGAATAGTGACTATTTATATAATAAATAAATAAAACTTCATTATTTTCAAATAAGTAAATAAATATTATATTTATTAAATAGAAAATAAATATGTATTAAATATTCTTCTCACAAAGTAGTCTCTCAAATAACTAGTGATTGAATATATGTGATCAAGGAAATATGAATAATTATTAAATGATGTGCAGGAATAATATTTATTTAACATGTTAAATAAAAATTTAATATATTATTTAACTGAGGTTCTGGATACACTTAGTGTGTGACCCTCTAAGCCTCTTTCTCAGTGGAATTAGGAGAAGAAACCGAAAGTCCAAGGTTAGCATATAAAAGTATTCCCTAGAACCCTTATAGAAATAATTTAATGATGAAATGATATAAAACCTTATACTGAAGATTATTGTGTAATATAATCACTTTATCATGATATCATTGATCAAGTAGGTTGTATGCCAGTTCCATCAACCTATGTACTCAATGTCACTTACTTAGGCTTTTTGAAAATTAACTTTCCCATAGTGCATGATGGACATGGCTTTATGTTGGTTGTATCACTCCCATAAAAGGTCCTCAAATATCAACTTTTGTTAAAGTATAGATGGTTTAAATCCTTTCTCATGTTATTTATTAATGAAATATTACTCGTGACATAGACAACATATCCTAATTCTCTGTGAACGTATATCATCATTGTTTTCTTCAATACATAAATCTACATGACTCATAATATCCATTAATAATAATCTTAATGTTTAAAGATCTATACACACATCTATAGATGGTAACTTACAATGAAAAATATAAATGTGGATTTCCAATTGGAGGGTCTCATTCTCATAATCCCATACACTAGAAATTACTAAGGGTTTACACCATGAGAAGGTTCCTCCAAGTCCAATGAGTATCCTCCCCTAATAACCTATATTATTTTTGTCCCTCAAATAATTTCATTCAGATATAGAACATATATTTAAGAATTTTTCCAAGTCACTTTTGGGTTCTCATCATAGAAGGGAACTACTATGACCTTTAATTGCAACAAATACTCCTAGGAAATCATCACATAATGCACCACACATAATAATAATCATGATGTGATAAGTAGATTATTAATATCCAAAACTATGATTACATGTAATCATAATGTATACAAAATTTGGGTTTAGGGTTCCAAATCCAATAGAGATGATGTGTGTATTGGTCTTCACAATATGTGTCACAACACAATGTTGAGTTCATGATTCACTTATGTTTAAGCTGGATGTTATGGGAATAATATTAATCTCTAAAGATAATGGTTATGTTATATAGATTTAAATTACCTTGTAATGTAATGGTGTAGAAAAATAGTGATCCAATGGCCACTATGGGTAGTGAGTTTCACAGTGATTATAAGGAAATGATTTTGGATCTAAGGGTTTATATCATAATGATGATCCACAATGACACAAAATTTATGAATTTTTTTAGTTTCAAGAACATTACAAAGTAACTACTTTGTAAATATATTAATTAGACCATGACACATTTTATTACATAGTGATTTATGCAATGTGTTAGTTTTTTATTTTTTTTATGTTTTTATGTAGTGTGTTTCATGTGTATTTATTCTTTTTCAATCCACTTTATCCCTTTGATTCAATAAAATTTATTTAAATATCAATATTGATAAACCAACTGATAAATAAGTGGGAGAATTTAGAGTTGGGTTGGTAATTAGATTTTTAATTTGAATTTTAAAATTTAATGAATGAGAAATAAGTATGTGGAATGAATAAAATATAAATAGATAAAAAAATATCAAAATATTCCTAGAGGAAGTGATGAATAATTCTATATATTCCTCATCACATACTATTGTAGGAGGAATCCTTAGATTGTGAATATTATTTCTTTGAATAAGATTAATTATCGTCATTGTGTAGTGTGTTTTTTTGTTTTTTCTTATTATTTGATGATCACGGATTCATTTATACTTCAATATATATTATTTAAAGAATAAGGAAGATATTGGTGGTCTATAAGAAGTGTTTGGTTACTAAATATCATGTTTTTAATGATTAATGGGAATAATAAGAGGATATACTCAATCAATAGTGGGTTAAGAGATTCATGTTGATGATAGAAGATATTTATTTTTGTATTCTTCAAAGAGTTTTCTTATATTGTATGGGATAATAACATACTAATCACAATCCATTTATATACACATGATTTCAATGATAAACCATGTATGTTGTAATCTATTTGGTAATTCTTGTGTATTATATTGGAATGGATGATATCATTCCATGCTAAGAATATAACTATTCATTTTGAATGGTGAAATTTGTACATAATTGTGTGGATGTGAAAATTAAATCATTGAACTAAGTTGATTTACTTCATAAAATTTAATATTGAAGAAGAAATTTGAAAGAAAGATTTTAATTATTCATCTTAAATGGATAGGGAGGTTGATTAGTAAATAATTGTAAAAGTTTTCTATTCACAGATTTACCCCCACACTCTTAGTGAATACTTATGTGGGACCACAATAAAATTTGTGGCAGTTTCATCTACAAAAAAGATAAGATTATTGAAATTAATAGTCGAGTTTAATTATGTAATACCCTCATGAATTCCATATCCAAATTAAAGATCATATTTTAAAAAGGAAATCTTACCATGAAGAATATTGAGTCGTTCACAAAACTTTTATAGGATTATATTCCAACCACTTTGTTCTTTCGCAACCATGTAGTCCCTTCATGACCAACACTCGATTGTTTCATGCTAATGGGGCCCCTAATCGGGAGTTTACTCCATTTTCTGTCAATTTTTATTTTCAGTGTGATATAAATCGTATAAGATCACTTCCTTCCTTTGGTGGTGAAAATCATTGATGGTTCACTTGTGGGATTCCTATGTGGTTACACATTCCTTACATGAATTGAAAAAATTTTCATTGATTTCATGGAGTCCCTACATGATCACTTATCCCCTCATGGTCCCCGATCATTTGTCTCAACTTAACATGAATCCACAATGGTTACATTATTCTCACATGACTATATTTACCCACCAATTTTTTAAGTCATCATCTATAAATACTGATGAAAAATTGGAAGAATATGTGGTATTTTTCTACTTTTGGAAATCCCATTCAGTAGAGGGATTCAATGAAGAAGAAGAACATCATTCACAAACCATAATTGCAACTAAACTTAGGTAATACACTAGGTACCAACAATAGAAGAAACCCCATAGGGACACCTGTGTAAGCCCTTCATGGGACTATCTTTTTTGTTAGCGGAAGTTTGAGGTGATGAAATCATCACACAAATAGGGAAAATAGAAAAACGTGTGAGGATTTATGTGGTTCGGTAATGGTGCCTATTCTCATGAGATAAGGGGGATTATAATCCTTTCTTATCCATATCAAGCGTTAGAGGATACACACATACACACAAATTTTAAATCATGGTATTTTGATCTTGTTATATAGATTTATGAAAAATAGTCTTTTTTCCTTCAGTTTGTAGGTAGTTTATCTACCCATGAGAAAAATCCTCACTACAGGATGCTCATCTGGCTTGACTTCCCTCTAATGAAGAATTATTCTCTTGCTGATAGAAGACACATATATTGATTTCTCCCCTAATTTGTAGTGTCCCCCACATTATCCATAAAGGTCCCCTTCACTTGGGATTGTCCACATAAGTCCTTTGTGAGACTATATCTGAAGCCACCTTTTGTGAGGGACTTTTGGTAAGACCCCTCCCTTCATGTGGGACTTCTATGAAGGCCATC
Organism: Viscum album; assembly: GCA_963277665.1. Taxonomy (NCBI): domain Eukaryota; kingdom Viridiplantae; phylum Streptophyta; class Magnoliopsida; order Santalales; family Viscaceae; genus Viscum; species Viscum album. Next base: position 1,015,507,869 of record OY728153.1, on the reverse strand, counting down.
TATATAAAGAAACGCTTATAGAAATTGTCTATGGAGGGATATCATGTAAGTCCCTTCATGATATACCTTTAACTTGGTCCATAAAGGAACTATTACCTTTTTCACAAAGCACCTTGATTCTGTATAAAGTGGGGGTTTTCACGGTTTCTTTAGTACTCTCCTTGATGGAACTAGATAATGAATAATTTGGATCACTGATGTATACTTCATAAAAAACCCAATTTTAGGGTACTAAGTCTCTCACTCCTTCCTTATCCCCAGAATGATTATTTGGGTCAAATTAGTCCAGAAAACCCTTCTTGGATTCCTTTTTTCATAGTAAAAAACCCAAAGATTCATATTCCAATTAGGCCTCCTCCATATCCTCATGAGATACATGACTAGGTTTATCACATCAATATTCATCCTCTCAATCATTTATTCCATTGGTAAAATCCTCCTCTAATGTTTTCCGCTTAGACTGATAGGGCCCTCAGGGTAGTGATGATCATGTACTCCATTGATAAGAATGGATCCTATCATAATGATACTAGTCAGATCTCTCCTGGATCATTTTTATTAATTTGGTTGACACATATTTGACATGTGATGAGCCTAGGAACTTAGTGGACACCTTTTTTCTACTCAATGAGCCATGAATATGTAGAGAGCCTCATACTAGGTGTATCCCTTAGCTCTTCCTACCTTCACTGGAGTCACTTTCCAGATCAGGTGCATTTAGAAACTATGTACCTAAGCCCCACACATATCATTCCCAGTCCAATGTTTAGAGAAGGGCCTTTTACTAGTTAAAATCTATAAAAATCCCCTTTTACCTGATTCATCTACTAGTTAAGGTGTCTCTAAGAAGAATCCATGTTTATTACTCCGAAAAAATAGGCTATGAATATCATTTATAATCCCAAAACTCTTTTGATGAGGCTATATTCCTCATTATCCAAGTCTCCCATCCTAATCTTGTTATCAGTTTATATAGGATAGACTTCTATACCCCTAGTTAGATAATGCATAATCCCCAACTCCCTTCTAAAAGGGTCATATTATTTTCAATCCAACCCTCCTCAAAGGTTCATATTCTCTATATTCCAACCCTCCTCATATTACCATATTTTCTATGATAAAACCCTCCTCAGATTTCTATATTCTATAATATACAACCCTTCTCACTAAATCATATTCCTTGTGAAGCCTTACTTTATGGTCCATATTCCTTGCGATTTATCATTCCTCAATGGGACATATTCCCCACAAGCACAGATACCCTAAATATTGTTTAGTTACCATTAAATAGGAAGAGATAGGAAGGTCTTATCCTGAATAATTCCCACAACAATCGTTACTCAACAACTTTCTATGAAAATTCCAATATACATGACTTAAAACTATCTAGAATACATCCATACAACATGATGTTAAGCTACATGGGACAGTCTTGTCACACAACCATAAACCATAAAACCCAAACTATGTGAGATTTGATTCTTATTAACTAGTTTACATAATATGTATCCCTGAGGTTCAATCCCAATACCACATAAGTCTCAGATGCACGTCCTTAAATGGAACCACACTAGGTCTTGTACACATGACATTAAAAGTCACTTCACTTGGTTATGGTTGCATAACCTTAAAAGGAACTACATTGGTCTTTTTCACACAACCTTAAAATGTATGATGTGTCTCTTAAGTCCCATAAAATAGTGAAATATGGTCTAGAGGGGTGTGAATATATCAGATTAAAATTTTTAGGACACATATTAATTTTCTAAATTAATTTTCACGGTTAAAGTTAAAGTTATTTGTCAAATTTATTAATCAGCTGAGAAGTAATGAATGAACACGTGTGTTTTTAAGGTAGTTTAGTCCAAAGTGTCCCTCCTCTACTCTTACACCTCTATACTCCTTGAGATATGTTTCATGAACTATGAAATTATTTTTTAGGAATCATAACCCATTACAATCATACATTTTCTATAGGATGATAACTAGACACCTGACTTTTTTAAAGAGGTCAAAACCATTACAAAAATGAATTTAGATGTTATGATCCATAACCAGAATACAACTAAATTTATAAACTAGGAGTCACAACCCAGGAGAGAAAGATATAAAATTTTATTGGTTGTTATAAAATGAATATTAGAGTATTAGTGATAAGATATAATTAGTTAGAATGAAATAATTATAGACTCAATTAATCGAGATAAATAATTCATTATAGAATTCACTACCAATATTTCTTGAGTTGTGATTAAAACCAACTCTTCATGGAAATAGTAGTATTTGAAAAAAGGATTTGTTTCAACACTTAAGAGATCATCCAATAGTTGAAACTTTTTCATACAATTTCATATGGAATTTCACAACACTTCAAGATTCTAAAAATTCACATTAAATAAAAAATGTAATAGTAGTGTGTGTGTGTTTGTCAATGTTTTTATGTCTCATTTACTGCATGCTTAAGAAACATAAATAAAACAACTTCACAAAGCCATGTAATTTGTTACACAATTAAAATTCAAAATATTACAGCATTATCTCAGTGAGAGAGAGAGACATAGATGTTATAGTTCCATAATAATTGTATCAATTATCATTCAATATTCAAATCAAAAAAATAAAAAATCAAATATATTTTAATTCAAAATTAAATAATTTTAAAACAAATCTATAAAACCAATTAATTATATCCAAATATCTTGCATGATGGTTTCCTTAAAAATTCAAAATTAAAAAATGCTTGCAGAAAATCTTATTGAAACTTCATGTGTGAATGAAGATCAAAATTTGAACTAATTAAAAATGTATTTAAAAAAATTAGAAAAACTAAAAATATATTTTATATATATTATAAAAATTTATAGAATTAATAAAACAATTAAATAAATTGATAAATTTATGCAACGATAGGACATTCCAAGAAAAATAAAAAATAAATCATTCTGAAATTTTTTTTATATTTTAATATCTATATAAGGATATAGAACCATGTAAGAAAATGTATATATAATTGGAATAGTTATTTATATAGATTATTTATGGAATTGGATCACATATCCAAAACCATGTAACCAAATCCATGAATTATCTGAATCCATTGTGTAGCTTAATTTTTACATGACCAAATTCTCCACATAATTGAATTTGAAAACCTATGGCGGATCAAGAAATGCAGTGGTTTTTTAAACCCAGTAAATAGTAGATTTAACTTCTAGCCCAATTGAATTATATTTATATAATTAAAGTATATTTATAAAGGATCAAAAAACACCTCAAAATGACTTATATATCCCAAAATATTGATGAAAAACTATAACATATATAATCTAAAATATGTAGAAAATATAAATGAAATATTGTAGAATTTGGTCAATTTTTTAAGTACCCAAAAAACCATTTCATAATTCCTTGTAGTTTAATGAAATATATATAAACTTATTATATTTCCCATTCAGTAAGAGGCATGAAATTCTGAAAATTGTTTCACAACTTATCAGGAAAAATAGTAGAAAATTTAATTTGAAAAACTATTGAATAAAAAACATGATGAGAATTTAGACCACATTTTAGACACAAAAATGATCCATTCAACCTTTAATGTAGTTATAGAAAATTTATATAATTTTCTTATATTTCCACCCCAACAAAAATTGTTCAATTATGGGATATATAATTCAAGTCACGATAAAAATCTTGTGAACTAATAAAACTATATACTGTAATTTACGTAACCAAAAAATCTAGGTATCCAAAATTCCACTTACATGTTCAAAACTCAAATAAAAAAAATTGAAAACTAATTAAAAATTAAATAAATACTAAATATATATTAATAAAAATTGAAAGAAAATTAAAAACAAATAATAAAGTTAGATTAATCAATAAATAAGAACAATATGAACATGATTAATAATTAGTTCAAGTAATTGAAGAGTAAAAAATTAAAATGTGCAATAATTAAAGTTTTGAAAAACTATAATTATTCAATAAAAATCATTTTAATAATTAAATTAAATTTCTAATAAAATAGATAGGTTTTTTTAATGTTCAAAACATAAAATATATTTGAAAAATATTAATCCAAAATCATTCATAACACTAATAGTGTCCCATTAAGTGGAATAAAACTATACATGTTCTAATTCCCTTTATAAGGATACATTGGAATCCCCTTTCATGGGGCTGATACCAACATTACAACACCTACCACCTCTTTATATGATGATTAACTCCTAATTTCCAAACTTTTTGGACATAAACCATTTAATAACCATATAATAAGTGAAATATAGAGATCCTATGATATATACAAATGTTCACATCGATATATGGTCTCAGTCGATAACTCATACGGTGATAACCATACCTATATTGGGATTTGGGTATGATTCAAGAAAATATATTAAATATGTAAAAGAGTCCCAAAGGAGGAAGTAATTACACTCAATAGGGTGAGATGAGCCTAGCTTCTTGTCTTCTCTACCAATGCGCAGCCGGTAAAGTCAAATCAATCACTTTCCTTTGGAAAAAAGGGCTGTATTGACTAAAAAATACAAGGATAGTTTGCATTATAAGAATAATGTTTTACATGAAATAATTTAACAATAAATGGTTGAGTGATATCAAGAATCAGGCATTACATATCACATGACACAACCAATGATTATCACAAATCATAAAAAATGGAAAACTGGATAGAATCTTTTATCCATGAGAGAAACTGACCGATCATTCTCTTTCTTGTGATGTTTACCTAATCTGTTTCTTGTTTGTGGTTATTAATCCTTTTGGGACCTTCAAGAACCCTTCTATAGGTCTCTTTAATCGAAATAATAGAACACACCATGAACTATCCAACTTCTAATTCCCTAGATAGACGTATGTCGAAAACATGATAAAGGTTATAGCCATGCAACCTATAAGGACGTTGTTGCTAAATCAAAAAATCCAAAAAAAAATTAAAAACATATTGATTTAGGATCATCACTTTAATGGATTCATTCCAACCCTGTAGGTAGCATAGAAGAGCCTTCAGATGATGAATCCCAATGGACAATCACACCAAGGGAGGACCACAACAGTGTCAGTGACACCTATCGTCACATTAAACTACTTAACAAGCCTATCCCCAAGTGTGAAAATACATGCCTCATATATATTAAGGATATGGGTGAAGACATTGATTACATCCCAATAACTATTCAGGATCTACCCATGAGATCTCCAACTAGTCATAGAAACTACCAATGTTGCAAAACCCCAACTCCTCAGGGATGTATTGAGGACACCACCCAGGAGATCTTGACCCCAATCATCTAGACCAGGGTATCCAGAATGAGGTCTCTCCAAGGGTGATAGACCACTAAGGAATAATCCAATATTCATGTCCCAATCAAAGAATCTCATGAATATATTTTGGAAGAAACTTAATAGTAGGATCATATCCATGCTCATGACTTCCAAGCCTTCTAGTGTATGGTGACAATGATTGACATATTCAGATAACTAATAGAGGGTTGGCATGTATTTTTGTTCCCACCAACAATAAGGGATCTCTTTGGAACATCATGATAAAAACATAGATTTGGTACATTATTCCCACTCCCATTTTAGAGGATCATCAACATATCTTAGTGGAGAATTAATACTAGGTACGTGATTATATCATTATTCTTACTCAAATACACCAGTATATCCTGAAATTTAATCATGGGAAGGCTCATATCCCTACCTCCATTATAGGAGTTCATTGGAATATTCTGAATTTCACTTAGGGAAGGTCTCTTATCTTTACCATTACTATAGGAGTTCAACAACATGTATTGGTGATAACATAACAATGGGATTATATCCATTTCCACGCATATGAATCCCATCAACATATCCTGGTTTCACTCTTTGGGTATAATGCTCATATTCATGTCCTCACCTAGGTAGTCTGTTGACATATTTCAATACTAACTAAAGACCATAAGTGAGATAATATCCCCACTCATTTCAATACTTGTGAAGTATGTCAGCATATTTTAATATCCATCTAAGAGATTCATTAACATGTTCTAACAATAGGCAAACGGTTTCCTTGGATAGTTCCTATGCATGAAGATCATTGCCTGAATTGTGTGAATATAATAATGATTGAGATTTTGACCCCTTTCGACCAACTATATAGATCTAGAAGGCCACGTTAATGCAGGATCAAACTCATATTCCTGGCTCAATCAACACTGATATTCTTGAGGTGCTTTAATATCTTTTGATAGAGGCCAAAGAATCTGTCATCTCATCATCAAAGGGAGAAGGTAGCTCTATCCATGAAGGTCCTCCACACAGTATTATGATCAAAAACTCTAAAGTTCCACAGTTCCATCCATGAAGGTCCTCCCCATGGAAATATTTAGATCAACCATGGAGGTCCTCTCCATGGTGTATGCTTTGGAGATCCTCCCCAAAACATCATGATTAATAGGAATGAAAGTCCACCCCTTTCCAACCAATAAACAGCTAGAAACCCAGAGGTGCATCCCATGGAATCCAAGCCAACAACCAAGGAGGACCTCCCCTTAGTGATCTTTGTGAAGGTCCCCACTAAAATGACATTGCTTCTCAGTATGAAGGTCCTCCTCATGTAGACAACACTATGAGATTTCCCTCATATCAAAAGGCCCACAATAATTTGAGGTTCACTACACTAAGCACCATATCATTAAGTAACAAAATCCCATCTCGGTCAAAGGATAGTCCAGGGAAGCGATCATCATCTACACCTCTACCAGATCACCTACCCACTGATACAAATGAAGAGGTTCCAGATGGCCCCTCTCCCTTTGATAAAGTAGAGGGTAAACAAGCATTATAGTCAGATAATGTTGAAGAAACCCTATCCAAGGATGAGAAGAATGTCATGATCAGGTGGAAGGAGTGGGCTGAAGAAAATTTACCAATCATGTTATGGCCCATGTCCAATCGTTGATATGACATTCCAGAGTCATTAAAAGATGAATGTATACCTTACCTATAAAATAACCTATCGATGACTATCCCCATCTCAAGGTAAAACATATCACTATGGGATAAAAGGATTTTTGCGACGTGCCTGTCGCCCATCACAAATAGTCCCTTGACAAAGACTATTTGCGACGAGATTCATTTCCTGTCACAAATAGTTGTTAAGAAAACATTTACAATAAGAATAAACCCCCATCGCAAATACCATCCTATATTTTTTGTTATTTGCAATGAGGGTTAACTCACGTCACAAATAAATTGTCGATAAGAAAGTATTTACGACAGGATCCCTCAAAAATACTTTCTAACATTATTTTTTTTGTGACGGAATTATCTCCATCATAATTAAACTGTCGATAGAGGGTACTTGCAATGGGGATCATCGCAAATAATTTTTTTACTGTCACTATAATTAATAACGGTGGTTATATTTGAAATGGGACAAGTCCCAAATAATACTCTTTGTTAAAAGATTCCCTTCGCAAATTATCTAACCTATATATACCTCCACCCGGTTTTTTTTATTCCATTCTTCTCTAAACTCATCTCTCCTTATCTTCACTCATATTCTCTTGCTTAATGTTTTCAAATTTAAAATTTTTTAGAGGGGAAACTTTCATGCTTTTCATCCGATAAAATATTTAGTTTTAAGGTATTTATTTATTTTTTTTAATTTTTTATTTTATTTATTTTATTTTATATTAGTAATAATTATTATAATTTTTTAGTAATTAGATTTAATTAGAATTAGTTGGTTTTATTTTTCATTAATTAATTTTAAGTAATAGTAATTATTTTTAATTAAAAATATTTATTTTTTAATTATAAAAAAATTATTTTTAATCAGAACTATTTAATAATAATTACTTATAATTAGTAGTATTAGTAATAATTAGTAATAATTAGTAATATTTAGTAAAAATTAAGTTATATTTAGTGGTAATTAGTAATAATTTGTGATTATTAGTGACAAATTGTTATGAACTAATAACAATTTGAAATGTTTAGTTGTAATTAGTGATAGTTGTTGATAATTAGAGGTAATTAGTTGTAATTAGGGTTAATTGGTAATAATTAGTGGTAATTAGCACTAATTGGTAATACTTAGCGGTAATTAGTCGTAATTAGTGGTTTTTGGTAATAAATAGTGTTAACTGGAAATAATTAGTGGTAATTAGTAATAATTAGTAAAACATAGAAATAAATTCTTATAAACTAAAAAAATTAGTTAGTTGATGTAATTTACAATAAATTGATATGAAATTGTATAATTTAATATAAATTATTTTAAATTAATAACATTTTTTTATACATTTATTAAAAATTAAACAAATAAAATTTATAAAGATTAATAAAAATATTTTACATTTGTATAATTTATTATAAATTATTATGAAATAATATAAATTATTATAAATTAATAGAAAACTGAAAATGATATAGTTTTTCAATTTTCTGGTGATGTCCAATGAAAATATTGGACAAGGATTGCATAAATTGGTTTCATCGCCTCAAGATTGTAAAATAATAGAGAAATTTGTGCGAACCATGTCCAAATTTGTCATTACATTGGCAGAAGCGAGGTATGTAGGATGTGATGTGTCTATGAAAACTACAGGAGGATATGTGTTGATGATAGGAGCAACAATGCGAGCAGACAAAGGAGTACATGTTATAGTTATTATAATTTAGAAATATTTTGTGTTAATTAGCAGTATTGTTTTTAATTAAATGTAAATATTTTTAATTCGCTAAAATTTATTTTAATTATCAGTAAGTGGGTGTTATTAATAAAAATTAATTATAATTGATATATAAATAGTATTATTTAATATAACCTATTAATAATGTATAGATATTGGCAATAATTAATGGTAATTAAGAATAATTAGTGGTAATTAGTAATAATTAGTGGTATTTAGTAATAATTAGCATTAATCAATAATAATTATCAGTAATTAGTAATAATTAGTTGTAATTAGTAATAATTAGAGGTAATTAGTAATAATTAGTAATAAATTAGTAATAAATTAGTAAAAATAAGTAAAAATTAGTAATAAATTGTTAAAAAATTAGTAAATTGATATAATTTAATATAAATTGATATAAAATAGTATAATTTTATATAAATTATTATATATTAATAACATTTTATTATAAATTTATAAATAATAATTAAACCAATAATTTTTTTATAAATTTATAAAATTATTTTACATTAGTATAATTTATTATAAATTCCTATGAAATAATATAAATTACTATAAATTACTAGAAATATGAAAATGATATATGTCGTCAATTTTCAAGTGATGGGTAATGAAAATTTTGGGTATGGTTGACATAAATTGGTTCCATCACCTAAAGATTGTAAAATCAATGATTTACACCTTTTTAGTAATTCATAACATATTTTATTACTTTAAAATAAATTATACTCAAAATTAGCAGTAATTAGTGGTAATTATTTCTAATTACCATTATTTTGTGCTAATTTTTTCTATAATTTAATATAAGGAAATAAATTAAATTATAAATTACTAAAAATGTGTAGATCATAAAATTTCTAATCTTTTGTTGATAAGAAATGACCAATTTGTGTCGCCCATATCCAAATTTGTCATTAGGTTGGCAGAACCACGGCAGGCAGGATGTGACGCATCAATGATAGTAGTAGATGTATGAGAAGGAGATGTGTCGATGGTAGAAGCATCAACATGAACACATGATGGAGTATATGCGATAGTAATTGTAAATTATAAATATATAGTTCTAATTAGCAGTAATTTTTTTAATTAAAAATAAATAGTTTTAATTTTTTAATAATTTTTTTTAATTATTAGAAAGTGGGTGTTACTAAAAGTAATTATTTAAAATTGATAAATAAATAATATTAATTAATACAACTTAGGAATAATTTATAGATCTTAGTAACAAGTAATAATAATTTATAGAACTTTTTGATTAATAATAGTAATTAGTAAAAATGAATGCTAAACAACTATAAGTTTTAAAAACTAATAGTAATTAGTTAAAATTAACCATAGATCGCTATAATTTTTTAAAATTAGCATTATTAGTAAAAATTACCCTCAATTAGTAAATATTAACAATAAATCATAATAATTTTTTAAAAATATCATTATTAGTAATAATTAATCCTGATTTTTAAAATGTAGTAAAAATAAGTGATAATGACTAAAAATTAGTAAAAATGAGTACTAATTATGAAAAATTAGTAAAAATTAATGGTAAACCAATATGATTATTAAAAAAGTCCAATAATTAGTAAAAATTAAATATAAATCAATATAATTAGTAAAAAATTCGGTAAAGTAGTATTAATTAGAAAAAATTAATGGTAAACCACTATTATTATTAAAAATTTCAGTAATTAGAAAAAAATAGTAAACAATTACGGTAATTAGTAAAAATAGTAAAAAGAATATTAAACCACTATAATTATTAAAAAATAATGGTAAATAGTAAAAATTAGCGGTAAGTAGTAAAATATAGTAGTGATTAACAAAAAATATGATAAATCAAAATAATTATAATAAATCAGTTGTAATTAGTAAAAATTAGTGGTAAATCACTATAATTAATAAAACTTAATAGTAATTTGTAAAAATTACTGGTAAATTAGTAAAAATTAATGTTTAAAAACTATAATTAGTGAAAATTATCAGTAATTCAGAAAAATTAACAGTAAATCACTATAATTATTAAAAAATAGTGTTAATTAGTAAAAAATGGTAATAATTAGAAATAATTAGTAAATATTAATAAAAATGAACATTAAATCACTATAATTAGTAAAAGTTAATGGTAATTTCTAAAAATTAGTGGTAATTAGTTAAAATTAGTGGTAAATAGATAAAATTGACATTATTTACATGTAAATTATGATTTTTTAATATATACTCTTTTTCATATCGTATTCTTATTATATTCAATAAACCATAAATAATTTATTTATTTTATATTTTTTTATAGAAGTATGGAACAAGGAAGTCGACAACAATAATAAGCGGTAAATAAATAAAATTGACAATATTTATAAGTAAATTATACTTTTTAATTTTATACTATTTTATTGATTGTATTTTGATTATATCAAATTAATCATAAAATTTCTATTTATTTTACATTTTTTAAAGAAATATGAAGCATAGAAGTCAATGATATTATTTATCACATGATCATGATTACATAAATCATCACAGGAATCCAAACGGTTCTGGTATAAATCTTGAATATATTGTGGGAATTGAAGCTTTTTTATCATTTCCATCATTAAAACTATAATTTATTTTAGAGTAGAAAATTAAGTTCCCTTGTAAGAAATGTGATTTGAGGAGGTTTGACACATTCAATAATGTTGGGGATCATCAATTGAATTTTGGTTTTCTAAAAGATTATGCTTTTTGGTATCAACATGGTGAACACAGTTCTAGAGAAGATACTCATAATTTGGTTCTATATCCATCACACTTTCAAAATTTAGTACCTGATGTGGCTAGTTTTACTTTTCAAAAAACTAAAACTCATGATGATATTAATTTAATTTCAATGTTAGAACCTTCTCAATTTTATGAGTTGTTGAAGTCTACTAAGGATTCTTTATAGCCTGGTTGCAAGATAAGAAAATTTTAAGTGGTTGTAAAATTTATGGCTATTAAATAAGATAATGGAATGTTAAATAACTAATTTGATCAGATATTCTCTTTAGTTAATGAACTGTTACATGAAGTAAATGAGTTGCCTATAAATTTTTATGAGGTCAAGTGGTAGGTTCATAATTTGGGTCTTGGTTATCATAATATCCTTACATATTCAAATGATTTCATATTATATTGTGGTGGAAATGATTTGTTAGTTAGTTGTCCTATTTGTGGACAATCAAGGTACAAAGACGCTCAACTTGGGAATTATAGATCGATTCCTATAAAATAGTTGAGGTATTTCCAACTTCCACCTAGATTGTAGTGTTTATTTATGTATCAAAATAGAATGTCATTAATTTCATTGAAAAAAACCAATATTTTAGCTGATAAAATCTTAAATCATCTCTGTGATAGTGATTTATAGAAACATTTTGACCATGTACATTCATATTTTTTTTAAGAAGCCTGATACATTCTATTTGACCTAATTATTTCTTGGACATCCAAAAAATAATTTCAATGTTTATTTGAATCCATTGATTGATGAATTAAATTTATTGAAGATTAATGGTGTCAGTACATACGATGTTGTTACGAAACAAAATTTCTTAATAAAAGATGCACTGGTATAGAAAATTAGTGACTTGCCAGCATATGGATATATAACCATGAAATAAAATGACCATATAATTGAAACATTTAATATATAGATTATATATTTAATTGTATCAAATATCCAAAATCATATAACCAAATCCATGAAGTATTTGAATCCATTATGTAGTTTAATATCCACATAACCAAACTCTCTATGTAATCGAATTTAAAAACCTATGGCGAATAGATATCAAAACATGCAGTGGATATTTAAACCCACTAAATAGTATATTTATCCTCTATTTGAATTGAATTATATTTATATAATTAAAATATATTTCTAAAAGATCAAAAAACACTTAAATATGACTTATATATCCTAAGATATCAATGAAAACTATAACATATATAATCTAAAATCTGTAGAAAATATAAATGAAATATTCGAGAATTTGGTAAATTTTTAAAGTACCCAAACAAACATTTCATAATTCCTTTTAGTTTAATTAAATGTGGATAAAGTTATTATATTTCTCATTCAATAAGTGTCCTGAAATTCTAATAAATTTTTCTCAAATTATCATTAAAAATAGTAGAAAATTTAATCTGAAAACTGCTAAATAAAAAAACATGATGAGAATTTGGACTACATTTCAGACACAAAAATGATCCATTCAAACTTTACTGTCATTATAGAAAATTTATATAATTTTCTTATATATCCACTTCAACAAAAATTGTTCAATTATGAGATATATAACTCATGTCATGATAAATATTCTGTGAACAAATAAAACTACATAATGCAATTTACGTAACCAAAAATCTAGGTATCTAAAATGCCACTTACATATTCAAAAATAAAATCAATAAAAAATGGAAAAATAATTAAAAATTAAATAAATACTAAATAAATATGAGTAGAAATTGAAATAAAATTAAAAACAAAAAATAAAATTAGATTAATCAATAAATACGAACAAGATAAACATGATTAATAATTAGTTCAACTAATTAAAGACTAAAAAATAAAAATTTTAAATATTTAAAGTTGTGAAATACTATAATTATTCAATAAAAATAATTTTAATAATAAAATTAATAATAAAATATAAAGGTTTTTTTAATGTTAAAAACATAAAATATATATGAACAGTATTAATCCAAAATCATTTATAATACTAATAGTGTCCTATTAAGTGGCATCAAACTACACATGTTTCGATTACATTTATATACATTAGAATCCCCTTTCATGGGCCTGATACGAACATTAAAACACCTACCACCTCCTTAGATGATGATTAAATCCTAGGTTCCAAACATTTTGGACTTAAACCATAGAATAACTGTCTAATAAGAGAAATATAGCGATCCTAAGAAATATAAAAATGTTCACATCGATACCTGGTAGCGGTCGATAACTCGTATGGTGGTAACCAGGCCTATATTGGGATTTGGGTAAGATTCAGGAAAATATATTAAATCTATAAGAGATACCCAAAGGAGGAATTAATTACACCCAATAGGGTGAGATGATCCTGACATCTCATATTCTCCACCAATGCGCAACCTAAAATGTTGCTGGTAAAGTCAAATCAACCATTTGCCTTTGGAAAATAGGTCTGTATTGACTAAAAAAACACAAGCATAGTGTTCATTTTAAGAATAATGGTTGAAATGAAATCATCTAACCATAAATGGATGAGTGATATCAGGGCTCGGGCATTACATATCTCATGAAATAACCAATGATTATCATACATCCTAAAAATAGAGAATGCAATGTGAATATTTTATCCATGAGAACAACTGATCGACCATACTCTTTATTGCGATGTTTCCCTATTTTGTTTCGTGTATGTGGTTCTTAATACCTTCAGGACCATCAAAAACCCTTCCATAGGACTCTTCAATCCAAATAGAAGCATGCACCATGAACTTTCCAACTTCTAATTCCCGAGATAGATGTATGCCTAAACCATGATAAAAGTTATGGCCTTGCAACCCAAGAAGACATTTTTACTAAATAAAAAATACAAAAAATGTTGAAAAATATATTGATATAGTATCATTACCTCAATGGATTCATTCCCACCTTGTAGGTAGCATAGAAGAGCCATCAGATGATGAATCCCTATGGACCATCACAAAAATGGAGGACCACAACAAAGTCAGTGACCCATATCGTCACATTAAACTACTTCAAGACCATGTCCCCAAGTGTGAAAATACATGCCTCCAATATATTAAGTATATGGGTGAAGACATTGATTACATACCTATAACTATTCAGGATCTTCCCATGAGAGCAACAACTAGTCATAAAGACTGCCAATGTCACACAACCCCAATTCCTCAGGGTTAAATTAAGGAGACCACCCAGGAGATCTTGACCCCAATCGTTTAGACCATGGTATCTAGAATGAGGTCACTCTAAGGGTGACAGACCACTAAAGAATAATACAATATTCATGTTCCAGTCAAAGAATCTCATGAATATCTTCTAGAAGAAACTTAATAGTGGGATCATATCCCTACTCATGACTTCCAAGCCTTCTAGTGTATTGTGAAAATGATTGACTTATTCTGATAGCCAACAGAGGGTCGACCTGTATTATTATTCCCACCCCCAACGATAAGGGATCTCGTTGGCACATCATGATAAAAACATAGAAGTGGTCCCATATTCCCACTCCCATTTAGGATGATCATAAACATATCTTAGTGGAGAATTAATACCATGTATAGAATTATAACATTATTCTAACCAGTGTACACCGATATATCCTGAAATTTAATCAAGGGAAGGCATATATCCCTGCCTCTACTATAGGAGTTCATTGGAATATTATGAAATTCACTTATTGATGGTCTCATATCCTTAACCATGTTATAAGAGATCAACACCATGTATTGGTGAAAACATAAGGATGCGATTATATCCATTTCCACACATTTGAATCCCATTGACATATCCTAGTTTTACCCTTTTAGGATCAGGCTCATACTCATGTCCTTGCCTAGGTTGTCTATTGACATATTTCAAAACTAATTGCAGACCATAAGTGATATAATATCCACACTCATTTTCATACTTGTAAAGTATGTCAGCAAATTCTGATATCCATCTCAAAAATTTATTAACATATTCTAACAATAGGAAGAGGGTTTCCTTGATGGTTCCTATGCAAGAAGATCATTGCCTGTATTGTGTGAATATATTAATGATCGAGATTTTGACATCATTCACCCAACTATTTAGATCTTGAAGTCCATGTTAAGGTAATCATATAAACCAAGAGCAGACTCATATTTCTTGTTCAATCAACACTGATATTCTTGATGTGCTTTAATGCCTTTCGATGGAGGCCCATGAATCGGCCAACTCATCGTCAATGGGAGAAGGTAGCTCTAGACATGGAGGTCCATCCTGCAGTATTACAATCAACAAATCTAATGTTCCCTAGTGCCATCCATGAAAGTCCTCCCCATGGTAATATTCAGATCAACCATGGAGTTCCTCCCCATGGTGTAAGCTTTGGAGGTCCTCCCCACAACATGAAGATTAATCGGCATGAAAATACTACCCTTTGCAACCCATCAATAGCTGAAAACCCAGAATTCCACCCCATGGAATCCAAGACAACAACCAAGGAGGACCTCCCCTTCGTGATCATTGTGAAGGTCCACCCTGCAATGACATCACTCTTCAATATGAATTTTCTCCCCATGTCGACAACACTATGAGATTTTTATCATATCGATAGGCCCACAATAATTTCAGGTTCACTACACTAAGCACCATATCATTAAGTAACAAAATACCATCTCAGTAAAAGGATAGTTCTAGGTGACTATCATCATCTACACCTCTACCAGATCAATTACCCACTGATACAAATGAGGAGGTTCCAGATGGTCCCACTCCCTTTGATAATGTAGAGGGTAAACAGGCATTATAGTCAAATAAATTTAAGGAAACCCTATCCGAGGATGAGGAGAATTCCATGATCATGTGGAAGGAGAGGGATGAGGAAAATATACCAATCATGTTATGGACCATGTCCAATCCTTGATATGACATTCTAGAGTCACTAAAAGATGAATGCATACCCTACCTTTGAAAGAACCTTTGGATGACTATCCCACATCTCAGGGAAAAACATATCACTGTGGGAAAAATGATTTTTGCGATGGGATATTTTTGAAGAACCTATCGCCCATTGCAAATAGTCCCTTGAAAAAGACTATTTTTGACAAGATTCATTTCCCATCATAAATAGTAGTCAAGAAAACATTTGCGATTGGAATAAACCCCCATTTCAAATACCCTCCCTTCTTTTTTTGTTATTTGGGATGAGGGTTAACTCCTTTCGTAAATAAACTATCGACAGGAAAGTATTTATGATAGGATCCCTAAAAAATAATTTCTGACATTATTTTTTATTTCTGATAGAATTATCTCCCATCGTAATTAAACTGTCGATAGTGGGTACTTGTGATGGGGCTCGTCGTAAATACTCTTTTTTACTATCACTATAATTAATAACGGTGGTTCTATTTGTGCTGGGACCAGTCCCAAATAATACTCTTTCTAACAAGATTCCCATTTCAAATTATCTATCCTATATATACCCCCACTTGTTTTTTTCATTCCATTCTTCTCTAAACTCTTATCTCCTTCTCTCCTCTCATATTCTCCTACTTAATGTTTTCAATGTTTAAAATTTTAGAGAGGGGAAACATTCAGGATTTTCATCCACTGAAAGATTCAGTTGTAAGGTATTTATTTAATATTTTTATTTTTCATTTTATTTACTTTATTTACTTTATTTTATATTAGAAATTATTATTATTAGTTAGCAGTAATTAGATTTAATTATAATTAGTTAGTTTTATTTTTCATTAATTTGTTTTAAGTAAAAGTAATTATTTTTATTTACAAGTATTTATTTTTTTAATTCTTAATTATTGTTTTAATCAGAACTATTTAATAATAATTACTTATAATTAGTCGTACATAGTAATGATTTTTAATAATTTGTAATATTTAGTAAAAATTATGTAATATTTAGTGGTAATTAGTAATAATTTGTGGTAATTAGTAACAAACTGTTATGAACTAATTAAAATTATAAATGATTAGTGGTAATTATTGATATTTAGTGATAACTAGAGGTAATTGGTGGTAATTAACGCTGATTAGTAATAATAAGTGGTAATTAGCACTAATTAGTAATAATTAACGGTAATTAGTGGTAATTAGTGGTAATTAGTAATAATTATCTGTAATTGGTTATAATTAGCGGTAATTAGTAATAATTAGTAAATCTTGGAAATAAATTTATTTAAATAAATAAAATCATAAATTGATATAATTTATAAAAAATTGTTATAAAATAGTATAAATTAACATAAATTATTATAAATCAATAAAAAATTTTATAAATTTATAAAAAAAATTAAACAAATAAAATTTGAATGAATTAATAAAAATATTTTATATTAGTATAATTTATCATAAATTACAATTAAATAATAAAAATTATTATAAATTACTAACAAACTGAAAATGAAATAGGTCTTCAATTTTCAGGTGATGAGCAATGATAATTTTGGACATGGTTAGAATAAATTGGTTTTATCACCTCATGATTGTAAAATATGAGAGCAATTTGAGCCAACCATGTCCAAATTTGTCATTAGGTCAGCAGAACCGGGGTAAGCTGGATGTGATGCGTCCATGAAAACAACAGGAGGAGGAGACGCCTCGAGGACAGGAGCAGTAACACGAGGAGAGACGATGGAGTACATGTGATAGTTATTATAAATTAGAAATATTTAGTGTTAATCAGTAGTAATGTTTTTAATTAAAAGTAAATATTTTTAATTTGCTAAAATTTGTTTTAATTACCAGTAAGTGGGTGTTATTAATTGAAATTACTTATAATTGAAAAATTAATAGTATTAATTAATATAACCTATTAATAATGTATAGATATTAGCAATAATTAGTGGTAATTTGGAATAATTAGTGGTAATTAATAATAATTATTGGTAATTAATATTAATTATCATTAATTATTAATAATTAGTAGGAATTAGTAATAATTAGCGGTAATTAATAATAATTAGATGTAATTTTTAATAATTAGCTGTATTTATTATTAATTAGTAATAAATTAGTAGAAACTAGAAATAAATTGTTAAAAAATAGTAAATTGATAAAATTTACAATAAATTAATATAAAACAGTATAAATTCATATAAATTATTATAAATTAATAAAAAAATTATAAATTTATAAAAAAATAATTAAACATATAAAATTTGTATAAATTGTTAAATTTATTTTACATTAGTATAATTTATTATAAATGTCTATGATATAATATAAATTATTACAAATTACTAGAAAGATGAAAAATGAAATATATCATCAATTATCAAGTGATGAGTAATGAAAATTTTGGACATGGTTGACATAAATTGGTTTTATCACCTAAAGATTGTAAAATTAATGATTTACACCTTTTTAGTAATTTATAAAATATTTTATTTCTTTAGATAAAATTATTCTCAAAATTAGTAGTAATTAGTGGTAATTATTTCTAATAACCATTATTTGGTGCTAATTTTTTAGAATAATTTAATATATAGAAATAAATTAAATTATAAATTACTACAAATGTGTATATAATAAAATTTCTTATATTTAGATGATGTGAAATGACCAATTTATGCCACCCATGTCCAAATTTTTCATTAGGTCAGCAGAACTAGGGCAGACAAGATGTGACACATCAATGACAGCAGTAGCAGTATGAGGAGGAGATGTATCAATTGTAGGAGCATCAACATGAGCAGACGATGGAGTACATGTGATAGTTATTTTAAATTAGAAATATTTAGTTTCAATTTGCATTAATGTTTTAATTATATGTAAATAGTTTTAATTTTTAATAATTTTTTAAATTATTAGTAAGTAGATGTTAGAAAACGTAATTACTTATAATTGATAAATAAATAATATTAATTAATACAATATAGTAATATTGTATAGATCTTAGAAATATGTAATAACAATTTATAGAACTTTTTAATTAATAATAGTAATTAATAAAAAGGAATTTTAAACCACTATAATTAGTAAAAATTAACAGTAGTTAGTTAAAATTAACCATAAATCACTAAAAAATTCTAAAAAGGTGTTATTAGTAAAAATTTACATCAATTAGTAAAAATTAATGGTAAATCATAAGAATTTTTTAAAAATATCGTTATTAGTAAAGATTAATGGTGATTAGTAAAATTTAGTAAAAATAAGTGGTAATGACTAAAAATTAGTGAAGATGAGCAGTGATTTGGAAAAATTAGTAAAAATTAATGGAAAACCAATATAATTAGTAAAAAAGTAGAATAATTAGTAAACATTTATGGTAAATCAATATAAATAGTAATAAATTCCATAAAGTAGCATTAATTAGTAAAAATTAATTATAAATATCTTTAATTATTCAAAATTAGAGGAAATTATCAAAATTTAGTGGAAATTAGTTGTAATTAGTAAAAATAGTAAAAAAACATTAAATCACTATAATTAATAAAAAATAATGGTAATTTGTAAAAACTAGCGGTAAGTAGTGAAATTTTGCAATAATAAGTAAAAATTTGTGACAAATAAATATAATTCTTAAAAATTAGTGGTAATTAGTAAAAAATAGTGGTAAATCACTATAATTAATAAAATATAGTAGTTATTAGTAAATATTACTCGTAAATTAGTAAAAGTTAATGTTAAATAACTATAATTAGTTAAAATTATCAGTAATTAGGAAAAATTAACGGTAAATCATTATAATTATTAAAAATTAATTTTAATTAGTAAAAACTAGTAATAATTAGTATAAATTCATAAATATTAGTAAAAATGGACATTAAATCACTACAATTAGTAAAAGTTAATGGTAATTAGTAAAAATTAGTGGTAAATAGATAAAATTGACAATATTTAAAAGTAAATTATAATATTTTAATTTATAACTTTTATATAGTATTTTTATTATATTAAATAATACATAAAATATTGATTTATTTTATATTTTTTATAAAATTATGGAAGAAGGAAGTAGACAACAACAATAAGCTGTAAATAGATAAAATTGACAATATTTATATGTAAATTATAAATTTTTTTAATTTTCTACAATTTTTTGGATTTTATTTTTATTATATCAAATTAATCATACAAATTTTATTTATTTTATATTTTCTGGATAAATATGGAACACAGAATCAGATGATGATATTTATCACATGATCACCATTGAATAAATCATTACAGGAATCCAAAACGTTCTAGTATAAATCTTGTATATATTGAGGGTGTTGAGGCATTTTTATCATTTCCATTTTTAAAAATATAATTTGTATCAGAAGGTAAAATTATGTTTCCATGTAAGAAATATGATTTGATGAGGTTTTACACATTCAACAATGTTGGGGGTCATCAATTGAATTTTTTTCAAAAAGGTTATGCATTTTGGTATCAACATGGTGAATGCAGTTCTAGAGAAAATACTTATAATATTGTTCCAGATCTATGATAGTTTCAAAATTTAGTACTTGATGTGGCTGTTATGTCTTTTCAAAAAACTAAAACTCAGGATGATATAGATTTAACTCCAAAGTTGGATCCTTCTCAATTTTATGAGTTGTTGAAGTCTACTGAGGTGTAAAGACCAGGAAATTACTTGTAAATTTTTTTCTTAAATACATGGGAAATTTATGAGTCCACAGTTTCTAACGGCACCTGATTCTGAGGCCCGGTGTGCCCGGAATCAATTTCTGACATTTTGTTCGGGTACATTCAGTAAACATATGAGAAGGATTTTATATTGTTTGAATCGGTGCTCGGAATTGAAATCTGATGGCACTATTGAACTCACAGGACCGGTATCCACTTAAGGAGACCATCACCGTAGTTGCGTTTTAACTAGGTTGGAAGTTAGTTTATGGGATTTTTAAATAAGTTAAATAAAATTAAAAGTATTACTTTTATTTTTATTGTGGCGGTTTAATCCTCCAAGGGGAGGTTGGAGGTGGGACCCACCCACACATAACCTCCTTTGGGAGGATATTATGTGGTGGGGGCCACACTATCTTGAACCCCCTTTAACCCCTTGTAACTCTTGGACTTCCCCCATAACTGTGCCAACCCGCTCTACATTTATTTCTAACTCTCCCACTCCCCTTTTTGAATTTGAACAATTCCACCCATTAATTAGGTGAGTTGTTTCATTTAATTAAAATAGAGGAATTAATATGGTTGTGCCAACAAATAATAGACAATTCTTCTATTATTTTTGGGTTGGGCATTTTTCTTTTGGGATAGATTTTGAGTTCTTGGAGAAAGACTCATTCCAACGAAGAACGCCCCTCATCTCCAAAGAACGTTTAGCATCATATTCTTCCTTCTTCAACTGGGGCAAGGAAGGGAAGCATCGCTGCCCACGAAGTACATCGACATCGTCATCTCGACTCATCTTCTCTGTGCTCTTCCTCCTCTGACATTAACTGAACGACATCCTCCTCTCATGACGTCCGTCTTCTGTGACTCCGTCGTTGATCACTGAAATCAAGGTAGGGGTTATTGAGTTGGTTGTATTTTTGAATTTTGTCGTTCAAATTTATAGATGAGAACTAAATGATAACACCATAATGAGGAGGGATCGGACCGCACGAACACGGCCCGACCATCCCCCCTTTGATTACCCTTGTTGATGATGACAGAGGAGGAGGAGCGGCAGCCAGTTTCAGGCCGACCGAAAAGGAAACAGATGGCACAAGGCCGCCGGAAAAAGGTGTGGCACCATCATGCCGCGCGGAGGAGATGAGGGCCGAGGCCAAACCGAGCCACGGTGAAGGAGTCGCGGCGCCGTCATGTTGTGCGGAGGGCATCAGGACTGTGATGCCATCGTGCCATGATGGAGAAGCAGCGGTGGTCGGTCGGGCCGGCCGTCGTGGAGCCGGAGTGGTTGGCCACTCAGCCAGAAAGGAGGAGCGAGACCCCGTCGGGTCCCATGTGTGCTAGACCGGTGCCACCTGGTGCCAGTTCAATCCAACTTAACGGTTATACAATTCAGGTTCCAGGGGGTACGCGCTACCCCCTTGGGTCCGGCAAGGGCAGGCCGCCAGGCCGCCCTCGGCCGGGCCGCCCACTGTAGGGCTGCCATTGGTCAGGCCACCATCGTTCTGGCCGCCCATGGTTGGGCTGCCTCTTCAGACAAGGCCATCCCCTAGGCTCAGGCCGCTTTTTCGGATTGGGTTGGATCCGCGGACCGGGATGGAACGGACCCGGACCCGTTTGGCCAATTTACACCTTTTCACCCCTATCTTGGGCTACGGGTGTTTGATTGATGAACTGAATACTATGATGGAATTCTTGGAGTGATAATATTCTTTTGGAATAGTCCACTTGAGGTTTTGACATAGTTGGCATACGGCCGGGTTGGTTTGAGCCTAAAAACCAACCAGGCCTTGGAACGGAAATGCCAATAACTCACAGGCCGAGTGTCCGATTGACGTGTCGTATATCATGTTGGGTTCCTTATGATGAGAAGGAACTATGGGATACATAAACTCAAGACTTTGTTGTATTTTATGTATTGACACTTGGCTCGAGAAACATACCCCCCAGAATCGAGCGTGTTGTGTGCGGAAACCCTATGGTTGGATGTGACAGAGATGACAGGATCCTTCGTGGGTTCGACAGAGACGATATTATACCAGGATATTCTGTGGGTTCTATAGTGATGACTTCATTACTGGGATCCTCTGTGGGTTCGACAATGATGACTTTTGTATCAGGATCCTCTATGGGTTCAACAGTGACGACTTCTGTACCAGGATCCTCCATGGGTTCGACAGCGCTGATATTGTTCCAGGATCCTACATGGGTTCGATAGAGGAGATAATTCACAGGTTACATATAATCATCTCTACCCATCTTCATGTGTTTTATACCAATGTGATATGAGTCTTGTCTTTCAGTCATTATCACCGAGGTGGTTGACTTTACTTCCTTTGTGGACTGGTTTGTGCTTGGGCTCAAGAGTTGGAGTCGGACTATGACTGGTAACTTAGGTATATGTATGGCCATATACTTAAGTAGGGTTGGTTGATACGTCATGATTGTATATTTCTTTTTTGGTTTATCCTTAGTGTATTCTGGGAGAACTTCGGGGGTCTTGGGGTCCCCTACTGATTATTTTTATAATCACCCATGCACGGGCTTCTCATGCACCTTGTTGTGTTCTGTTCATACGATGGTCAGTAGTGATCGAGGCTGAGGGTGACGGACGGGAGGCTTCTCGGAGCTGGACTAGATGAGTCATACCTCATGGATGATTTGTTTGAGATCTGCACCTACCCTTCAGGTAGGATTCCCCAGTGGATGATCCAAGAGCTGTTTTCCCTTTTTACTTGTACTTTTACTTATTGTTCAGTTAGGTTTGTATACTGGCCCACTTACTTTCAGCACACCTTTCTTTTCTATTTTAGTATTTATTGATTCTACTACTTGTGTATATACTATGTGAGTTATATTTTTGAAGTCAATGCCTTCCCTTTTTATCATAGATTCACCTTTGGTGCTAGTCACCAGCCCCTGCCTATGGAAGGCGGGCTTGGGGTAGTCACGACAAGGGCCCCGAGGACGGGTCGTGACAAATTGGTATTAGAAGAGTCGGTTCTACCATAGAACATGGACTCTTATTCTTTTAATGTAAATATTGTTAAGTGTTTTGGGTGTGGTTATCAGATTAGGGAAACCAGTGTTGGAGTGGCGGCCAACGTATCTATACACTAGGACTCTGATTTTTGATCTCCAACTCAGTGCACAAAAACACTGATTACGTGTGTGTTTTCTTTGAAAAGTTTTCTTCGTGATTACTTTGTGTCAACTCACTGGGTGTATTGTTTTGACCATGTCACACCTGATTCTTTTTAGGATAGACCCACGATGGCAACTAGCTAGGGTTCCATGTTTCTTATGAGATGGTAGAAAACCGAGCGAAGAGGCCTCGGTGCAGGGCCCCATCACTATAGAGGTACCAGCGGCACCACTACCTGCTGGGCCACCGATACCACCAGCTCCAGTAGTAGATAGTGCACGCCGTCTGAGTTCTTTGCATGAGTTCCAGAACTAGAGGCTTCCCAGGTTCTGGGGAGAGACAGACCCACAGGCAGCTGAGGATTGGCTGGAGGTTGTTGTGAGAGTTTTCAGATTGGTAGGGACACCAGCCGACCTCATGGTGATCCTTTTTGTGAGTCTCCTGCATACAGCAGCAGGCATATGGTGGAGCCTGATGCTCCAGGTGCCTGATAAGGTATCATTACTCTTGGCAGACTTCAAGAGTCTCTTCCGATCAAAGTTTGTTCCATCCACCCTTAGTGTGGTGCAGATAGAGGAGTTAGTGCATCTACAGTAGGGTAGCATGACGGTAGCTTAGTACTCAGCAAGATTCACCAACCTCCCGCTCTACTACACAGATATGGTGTAGGACCCATTCTTCAGGGATTGGACCTTCAAGCAGGTACACGGGCATTAGATCAGGTCTTTGATGATCTCCCTCAACATCTCGACATAGGTGGGCGTGCTGGAGAGAGCCCTTATTGTGTAGATTTTTCTAGTTGAGCAGTCACCAGCAGCGAGACCCACCACAGGGCGACACATAGCGGAGTATTCTGCAGTTGGTAGTAGATAGATGTCGCAGAGGTCAAAGCGGATCAGGCCGTCAGGTGGGTGACCCCAGGATACAAGTTTGGTTGTGTGGGGCACACGAGATAGAGCTAGCCATACGAGGAGCAGTCCATGTTATGAATGTGGCGGGCAGGGTCACATGGCTCATAACTGCCTGACCAGCTATGCCAATGAGAAACATACAGTAGAGGGACCTCCCAGGTAGAGGCAGATGTTCAACCGTGGTAGTATGCCGGGAGCAGGCGGATGTGGCAGAGGAGCAGGCCGAGCATCAGGTGGAGGATGACGTTTCGAGGCCCTACCACCACCACCACCAGGAGGTCCACCCCAACCATATGGAGCTATCATACATAGGTGGGCTCAGCTCCAGGTAATCGAGGCCTACGACCACAGTGCACCTGAGATGATTTGAGGTACTATCTATGTCTACTCCACCCTTACTGCAGTACTTATAGACACAGGTGAGAGTCATTTTTTTATTGTCACTGCCCTTGTTCAGAGCTCAGAGATTCCGAAGGAGCTGTTGGCTCGATCCTTACGACTAGAGACTCATATGGGAGTAGATTCGACGATTACGCACTGGTGTCGGCAGTGTGAGCTTACTCTTGGAGGATAGATCTTCGGCTAGGATATCCTCATAGCGGTGTTGAGGCCTTACGACGTCATCCTGGGTATGTACTGGTTATCCACAATTCATGCACAGATTGAATGTATTAGGTGGAAAGTGCGGTGTGTCCATGAGGATGGGATGAGGTTTACCTTCACCGGAGAGAAGGAATCCTTTGCAGCACAAGATGGACTTAACCACGGGAAGGGTCACCCGATCACACATTAGTAGGCTAGTCTCATTATCAGGGCAGTTGATGTACGGAGTCCGAGTTTTCCTGTTGAGGTGGATTAGTAAGAGGATTTTTTCCCTGAAGATGTTCTAGGACTACCTCCTCGCAAATAGGTGGACTTTTACATTGACTTGTACCCTAGTACGGCACCGATATCTACTCCAGCATATCGGATGGCTCCCACCAGGCTTCGTGAGCTACGGGTACAGCCGGAGGACTTGTATGGGAAGGGATTTATCCGACCCAGTGTTTCACCCAGGGAATCCCCAATTTTGTTCTCCAAGAAGGTGGATGGGAGCTTGAGGCTCTATTTCGACTACCATCGACTGAACCAGGTGACCGTGGAGAACAAGTACCCACTTTCGAGGATTGACAACCTCTTTGATCAGATCAAGGGAGCATGATGGTTCTCGGAGATAGAACTTATGTCAGGCTGTCACCAGCTCAGAGTTCGAGATGAGGATGTGCAGAAGACGTCTTGCAGGTGTCGGTATGGTCACTATGAGTTCTTGGTTATTCCCTTCAGTGTATCCAATGCTCCAGAAGTTTTCATGAGTCTTATGAACATGATCTTCCATCCTTACCTCGATCTCTTTGTCGTAGTCTTAATCACTGACAAACTGATCTACTCGACTTTTGAGGAGGAGTATGCCTACCATTTACAGGTAGTACTGGGCACACTCCAAGAGCACCAACTTTATGGTAAGCTCTCGAAGTTTTAGTTTTGGGTTCAATAGGTTCACTTTCTGGGACATGTCATCTCAGAGGTTGGAGTTGTCGTGGATCTAGCAAAGATCGAGACAGTGCTTGCTTGGGAGCCACCCAAGAGTGTAACATAGGTACGGAGTTTTCTGGGACTAGCTCAGTACTATTGGGGATTAGTGACAGACTTCTCCAGATTTTCAGCACCGCTTTAAGAATTTAATAAGAAGGGGAAACCCTTTTTATAGTTAAAGAGATTCCAAAAGAGCTTCCAAGAGCTAAGGAAAAGGTTGTCTAGTGCGCCCATATTGAGGCTACCGGATAAGGGCATTGGTTACGTAGTTTACTGCAATGCATCAGGGACTAGACTCGGGTGTTTCCTGATGCAGGAGTGAGGAGTGATCATGTATGGTTCTCAGTTGTTGAGACAGCATGAGCAGAACTATGCTAAGCATGACCTGGAGTTAGCAGCAGTGGTCTTCTCCTTGAAGATGTGGCGGTACTATCTTATGGGCAAACGCTTTATATTCTACTCTGACCACCAGAGACTCATGTATATATTCTTTCATAAGGACTTGAACCTGAGACATCAGCGATGGCTTGAGTTCATCCAGTACTATGACTTCAAGATAGTATATACTCCTGGGAAGGGTAACATTGTAGCAGATGCTCTCAGCATGAGATCAGGCATTCAGCTTCTAGGAGAGGCGACAAAGCAGTTAGCCGTGTTTCACATATACTTTGTGTAAAGAGATGGAGCAGCCTTTCTACAGTCTCTCACAGTCACTCCTCCACTTCTTTAGAGAGTCAGGGAGGTGCAGCATGGGGACGTTGACTGTGAGACATGACGTGCTCAGATATCCATAGGGCAGACACCTGATCGATTTTTTGAAGGTGGGGAGCATGTCATTCTCTTCATAGGACGTACCATGGTACCAGTTACACTTCAGTAGTAGGTGTTGAGGGAGTTCCACACATCTCCTATAGTGGTACATCGAAGTGTGGCGAAGATGTATTAGGATCACCGATGACAGCACTTGTGGCCAGGTATGAAGAAGGTTGTAGCAAAGTTTGTCTCACGATTCCTCACTTGTCAGCAAGTGAAGGCGGAGCACCAGGTTCTAACAGGCTTGGTTCAGACCTTAGAGGTCCCAGAGTGGAAGTTTGAAGGGATATCCATAGATTTCGTGATGGGACTTCCACGTACATCCAGGAGACATGACTCTATCTGGGTGATTGTTTACTGAATCACCATGTCGACACACTTCCTACCGATCAAAGAGCAGGGTTCATTAGAGATCCTGGGACGCCTCTACGTATGGGAGATCATACGTCTTCATGGGGTTCCATCAACGACCGTCTCTGATCGAGATGATTGTTTCACTTCCTGGTTATGGAAGGGGTTGCTGGAGGCTTTTGAGACGCAGCTTCGATTGAGCACTTCCTTCCATCCTTAGATGGATGGTTAGACTGAGAGGACCATTCAGACTCTCAATGACATCCTCCGTGCAAGCATCCTTGACTTTGGTCATAGATAGTAGGATTACTTACCCCTGGTAGAGTTTGTGTATAACAACAGCCACCACTCCACCATCGGGATGGCACCTTACGAGGTATTGTATGACCGATAATGCAGATCACCTCTGTGTTTGACTGACCCAGGGGAGTCAGCACTTGTAGGACAAGAGATGGTGTAGGCTACGACAAAGAAATTGAAAATCATCTAGGAGTGAATGAAGATAGCACAGAGCAGACAGAAGTCCTTTGATGATAGGAGACAGAGACCACTTGAGTTCGAGGATGGCGGCCACGTCTTTCTATGGGTCTCACCTCGATGAGGTCTACGGAGATTTGGTTGAGGCGGCAAGTTATCTCCGTGATTCATCGGGCCTTTCCAGGTCCTCAATAGGGTAGGTGAGGTTGCTTACCACTTGGCTCTTCCACCTCAGTTGCACTGGGTGCACGACATCTTCCACGTATCTCACCTGAGGAGATACGTGCATGACCCTTCTCACATCATCAACCATGGGGAGCTGGACATCAATGACAGGGCGACATTCACGGAGGTTCCAATGGAGATTGAGGATCGATAGGAGTGGGTCCTACATGGATGGTCGATTCCTCTGGTTTGTATTCGCTGGCAGTATGGAAACCTCCAAGAGAGCACATGGGAGTGGGAGGATCAGATGCGTTCTTAGAACCCTCATTTGTTTCCTTAGTGTGAGTTGTAGATTATGGGGATGTAAAGCCCTGATGTGGGGAGAATTTAAAGACTCATAAATTATTTGGAAATTTTTTACTTACATACAAGGGAATTTTACGAGTCCACATTTCTGACGGCGCCTGATTTCGAGGTCTGGTGTTCCCAGAATCAATTTCTGAATTTTTGTTCAGGTACGTTAAGTAAACGTACGAGTGGGATTTTATATCTTTTGAACTGGTGCTCAGAATTGAAATCTGAGGGCACCATTGAACTCATAGCTTCGGTATTCGCTTAAGGATACCATCACCGTAGTTTTGTTTTAACGAGGTTGGAAGTTAGTTTATGGAATTTTTAATTATGTTAAATAAAAATAAAAGTATTACTTTTATTTTTATTATCGCGGTTTAATCCTCCAAGGGGAGGTTGGATGTGGGACCCACCCACGCATTCCCACCCTTGGGAGGATATTATGTGGTGGGGGCCACACAAGCTTGAACCTTCTTTAACCCGTTGAAACTCTTGTACTTCCCCCATAATTGTTCCAACCCTCTCTTCATTTATTTCTAACTATGCCACTTCTCTTTTTGAATTTGAACCATACCACCCATTAATTAAGTGAGTTTTTTCATTTAATTAAAATAGAAGAATTCATATGGTTGTGCCGAAAAATAATACACAGTTCATATATTATTTTTGGGTTGGGAATTTTTATTTTGGGAGAGCTTTTGAGTTCTTGGAGAAAGACTCATTCCAATGAAGAACACCCCTCATCTCTGAAGAACATCGCGCATCATCTTGTTCCTTATTCAATTATGGCAAGGAAGGGAAGCATCGCCGCCCATGACGTACACTGATGGCATCATCTCAACTCATATTCTCCAGACTCTTCTTCCTCTGACATTGACGGAACGACATCCATCTCCTGTGATGTTCGTCTTCTGTGACTCCGCCGTTGATCATCGAAATCAAGGTAGGGGGTTTTTGAGATTTTTATATTTCTGAACTTCATCATTCAAATTTATGGATGAGAACCGAATGATTCAATATAATGAGGATGGATCAGACCGCACAACACAGCCTGAACCTACCCCCTTTGATTACCCTTGTTGATGACGATGGAGGCGGAGCGACGGCGGCCGATGTCGGGTTGGTCGTGAAGGAAACCGACTGCACAAGGCTGCTAGAAAAAGGAGTGGCTTCGTTGTCCCACATGGAGGAGATGAGGGTCATGGCCAAACTGGGCCTTGGAAGAGGAGGTGCAGCATCATCACGCCACGCGGATCACCATGGGGCTGCGGCCAGGCCGGGCCGCAGCAGTGATGGCAGGGCATCATCGCGTCGTGCATAGGGCAGTAGGACCACAGCGTCGTCGTGCCACGGTGGCGATGAGGTGGCGGCCAGCCATGCCAGCTACCCTGGATGTAACGACCCGAAATTTTAAATAAATCTTGTTTCCTAATTTTATGTGTTATTTTATTTTATTTTTATACTCAACAAAAATGTTTCATTTGATAACATGAGTATAATTAAAATGAGACTGTTGGGTTTTGATTGTTATTTGATCATTGGTCAATATGACCACTGGAAACTAAACGTTTTGACTATTGTCTCTAAATACAAGCAATCTTGGTTAATTAATATAGAAAGAAGATTCGATGGCCTCACCCAGTAGTCTTGGACCGATCGAAGCCCATCTAACAGAACTTGGGAAGGAGGTAGCACCACTGGGCTTTGCTCTGGACCAAACCCAAGCTGAACTTCATCGTGTGAAGCTAGAACGGGATCGCCTTCGCGAGAAGTTCAAACTGATAGAAATTACTACTCGTGCGATGTTGGCCGAGCCTCCCTCGGAATCTCTCACCTTAGCATACCTTACACTTAGGTCCTATGCTGGTGTGATAAGGGGCTATGTAAGGAGACCGTAACTGCCTTGTGTAATCCTTTCTTTTAAATAAAAATTGGGATTTCTTCTTATGATGAAGTTTATGAATTTTCAAATGACCGGATAAATATAATATGCATATTTTTGATGAATTTTATAAAAATGATATTTTAAAAATGGTTGTGTAAACCTTAAATAATTAAAAATGTGTAATGATTTTCGAAAAATGGTCTTCTACAATTATGTTCAGTACGAAATTTAGAGACTAATAAGATCAACTTAATTTTTGATGAATAGTAAATTATGAATAGTGATTTTATGATTAGGATTAGTAATGTGTCCAAATGGATTAGTAATCTCACTTAAAGAAAGTATTAATATAATCTAGGCCCCTTGATTAAGTAATGTGATTCAATAAAATGGTTAAATAACGGTTTCATAAATTATTATTCAAGTATTAGTTTTTCGGGTGAATAGTGTTTTTTAATTAAAAATTAAATTAAAAATATTTAGAAAATTATTTTTATAAAATGGATTTCATTTTTGAACTCAGAGCACTGATATTATGTTATGGTAATTTTTGGGGTTTTTCTGAAAAAATGAATTTTCAGTGAATAGTGTATTTATTTAAAAATAAATTTAAAAATATTTAGAAAATTATTTTTATAAAATGGAGTTCATTTTTTAAATCAGAGCATTGATATTTGGTTAGTGTGAAATTTTGGGATTTTTCTGAGAAAGTTGAATTTTCAGTGAATAGTAAAAATGCAGTTTTAGGGTTTCGGTATGTTTAATGACATCATAGTTGTGTCATGATGATGTCATGAGATATTTTAAGGGTTTTCCGGCCAAGGGTGATGAATTATTGTTTTTGGGGGCCCATGTGGCCAAACTCCATGGTAAATGCCAAGGGAGAGCACATGGGTTTGAGAAAAGCACATGTGAGGTGTCCCTTGGCCATTAATGCCTTGTCCCCTCACTTTCCCTATAAATACCAAGCCATCATCTCATCCATTCGACTCCCCACTATTCCCCAACGAATTTCTGGTCTCATTACTTCCCAAGGAGTCCTCCCAAGGTGCCCCCAAGCCCTCAAGGTCCAAACCTTTGAGTTTCAAGAGTCACGTTTTAAGGTAAGGGATCCGACCTCTCTCTTTCATTTCAAGTAATCTCTTTTATGTCATTCCTTTTATGCTCCATGTTCTTATGTTGGAGTATGTTCTTTTATACTCCTCTTACTTCCCTTTTCATGTTAATATAATGAGATATCCCCTCTTACTCTCATTATTTCATTTTATGAAGTTTTAAGTGGCGCCGTTAGGCTGCCGAAATTTTTGTAACGGATTCTTTCTCCATTCTCATTTTTCAAGATCTATTTTCATGTAAAGTATTTCATGTTCCTTTTTTTATTATGTTTGGGTATGATCTATAAATTTATCATACTGATCTTTTATGATCATATTATGAGATACCCCATTTGAACGCTTCAATTCAGTATTTTGAAGTTTTAAGTGGCACCGTTAGGGTGCCGAAATTTTTGTAACGGATTCTTTCTCCATTCTCATTTTTCAAGATCTATTTTCATGTAAAGTATTTCATGTTCCTTTTTTTATTATGTTGGGGTATGATCTCTAAATTTATCATACTTATCTTTTATGATCATATTATGAGAGACCCCATTTGATCGCTTCAATTCAGTATTTTGAAGTTTTAAGTGGCGCCGTTAGGCTGCCGAAATTTTAAGTGGTTCTTCACCCTTCTCGTTTTGAAGTTCTACTTTCATGTCAATTATTTCAAGTTCCTTTTTGTTATGTTGGGGTATGATCTCTATATCTATCATACTGGACTCTTATGTTCATATGATGAGAGACCCCATTTGATCTCTTCAATTCAGTATTTTGTTGAAGTTTAAGTGGTGCCGTTAGGCTGCCGAATTTTTAAGTGGTTCTTCACCATTCTCGTTTTGAAGATCTAATTTCATGTCAATTCTTTCAAGTTCCATTATATTATGTTGGGGTATGATCTCTATATCTATCATACTGTAATCTTATGTTCATATGACGAGAGACCCTATTTGACCTTGTCAATTCAATTTTGTTGAAGTTTAAGTGACGCCGTTAGGCTGCCGAATTCTCACAAGAGAAATCTTTTTTTTCTTCCTTTCATGTTCTTCATTTCATATGGTATATTTTCAAATTTCATTACCATGTTCTTAAATCTCTTATATTTTTTCCCTCTATTGTTTGATGGGTCATTTATGAATGTTTGACCCATGTCCCCTCTCTTCTCAATGTTTTTTAAAACCTTGTAACATAGCCGTTTTGCTGCAGAATTTTCGTCTCAAAATGTCTCTCTCTCTTTTCTAAAAATTATTTTATGTTATAAATTGAATACTCAAAGCTCTTATTTATACAGGGGTATTCACATATATATCAAAATGTTCTATTTTAAATTCTTGTAATTACATACATGAAACCCTCTTTCCCTTTCCGTGGGTTTAAAGTGACGTAAAGATCATGTCTTTAAAGCAGTTTTTAAAACGTTATGATTATGAAATGAAACCCATTTATTTTATGCTATATGGGTTATTTATGAAATGTTTGATGATTATATATGTGTCTCACATGATAATAAAGGAAAATTTAAGGGTGCGCCCTGATAGCGCTCCAATGCATTGGGTAATGATGTAACCACTAGAGATTACAATTTTCACGATACCTTGGTAATTTTCAAATGACACCTTGGGGATAGACCTTGGTGATATGTTCATGATTGTCTATGTTAAATGATGTAGCCACATCTTCAAGTTATGAAAATGTTATTTTTATTATGATATGCCACATAATTTTTTTTATCATGCCTTAAAGTTCTGGTTCATGACATAGTTGATGTATCTCAAGTTCACATGTTAAATGTTTCCCTTGTTTCCCTTACTGGGCCTTCTTCTCACCCTTTCTTTTGATGTATGCTTCTAGGTTATGTGATGTTGTAATGAACCTAGGATGAACATGAGGAGAAG
Source organism: Viscum album (assembly GCA_963277665.1). Lineage (NCBI taxonomy): Eukaryota > Viridiplantae > Streptophyta > Magnoliopsida > Santalales > Viscaceae > Viscum > Viscum album. The sequence goes on along the minus strand of OY728153.1, from coordinate 1,015,474,186 downwards.
CCTTTCAAGTCTTTTAGAAGAATGTTTTATGTTTTCATGTTTTAAGTTCCTGGTTTCCAAGACACTAAACCTTAAAGATCCTCAGTTTTGTATAATGGAATGAAAGTTTATGTGATAAAAAGGCGGGATGCTATAGTTGGTATCAAAGGATGGTTTAGTTATTTGTGGAAATTAGGATATGAAAAATCTAGGAAGAACCCTATATAAAAGTTTAAATATAGGAAATCTTCCTGGTATTTTGGTGAGTATTGAGTAAGGGGTTTCCAAGCAAATACATCCCTGTCTGGATACGAGCAGGTAGAGGTGGCTCTAGCACAGATGTACATAGGGGTAAAACCCGAAAACACCGCTTTGATCTAGACTCGAACGGGAACTGGTACATGACAACGGGCCTTGCTGCACTCTTGGTTACGACACTCCCGGGGGATATGCTTTGGTAAATTCATAAGCTTAGTATGAACCATTATTAAAGGAACAAGGATAAAACAAAATAAGGATTCACATAAGAATATATGATCATGGATAACCTAGACTGGAACCTAGGGGATCACAAGTTAGGATATACTTTTATTCTACATGTTTATCCTTTTATGCTTAAAGTTTCCTTTTCATGATTATTAGCTAAGTAAATAATCCCCTAATTATAGTTTCTTTTCTTAGTTAATGGCGGGAAATGGAAGAACATGTCCCAAAAACCAATGTGATAGGGAATGCGACGATTGTCGTATTAATATGACAGAGGTGATTAGGGGATTAAAAGATGATTATTATTTTAGAATACGTTCACTATTTTAGGGACCCTATATGATTGAGGTAAATAGATTACTATGGTATTTTCATTGAGGTGTAAGGTTGACTTATATTTTGAAGAATCGATAAATTTATGGTGGACTTATAGTAATTTAGGCTACTTATGGGAATGATTAACCTATCTTGGGTAAAATATGTTTAGTTTAGATGTTAGGAGTGGTTGATGTTGTTTGGAGATGAACAATGAAGTTTATTTTGGAAGACTACGTTATCAAATCCTTCTTGTATTTGGGTTTCAATCTTAGTTTGTTTTATTTTGAGGAATTTTAAGGACCGTTATTTATGGGATGGTTTATGATGAACTTTGGGTAGTACCATGGAACTTTGAAGATTTAAAAGTAGTTTCCATTCCTATGGGATTCTTCCTTTTTGAAGAGTTGTTTAACCTTACCCTTTCTGTTTTTGATAATGTTTAAAGATAGAAGAAATAGATAGTTAATCTTTTGGGGATTATGTGATTCTCTAGAAGATGATTCTTGTGTTTTGATGAGACCAAGTAGTTTTGAGTGCTCATAGTTTGGGAGAAAAGATTAGTTTTGGTAGAAACTTATTAAAAGGTGAAACTCTACATGAAGGTAGATATATTTCCTTATGTTCTTGTTCTATGTTGTAAATGAATTCCTCAAAATTATGAAAAGGAACGTAAAACAAAAATGTTGTTGGTTTACGTTTCCTACTAGGTAATCAAAGATCGTTTACACACATCATAAGTTTGGGATTTTCTTATGGTTAACTTTCTTCTAATCATGATCTCTATCACTCTCCCTCACAACATGACCCTTTGTTTTCTCCTCCATGTCCATATTTTCCTACATGGAATCCTAGTGTGGGCTAACTCAGGTGACCTTCGTACTTCCCTTTCTTTCTTTTAAAGTAATAGTTTTACTGACTCCTTTTCCGATGTGGGACTTTCAATGAAATTTCAAAACCGAATTTAAAAAAAAATTGCGAGGATACAATTTCTTAAGGGGGGAAGATTGTAACGACCCGAAATTTTAAATAAATCTTTTTTCCTAATTTTATGTGTTATTTTATTTTATTTTTATACTCAACAAAAATGTTTCATTTGATAACATGAGTATAATTAAAATGAGACTGTTGGGTTTTGATTTTTATTTGACCATTGGTCAATATGACCACTGGAAACTAAAAGTTTTGACTATTGTCTCTAAATACAAGCAATCTTGGTTAATTAATATAGAAAGAAGATTCGATGGCCTCACCCAGTAGTCTTGGACCGATCGAAGCCCATCTAACAAAACTTGGGAAGGAGGTAGCACCACTGGGCTTTGCTCTGGACCAAACCCAAGCTTAACTTCATCGTGTGAAGCTAGAACGGGATCACCTTCACGAGAAGTTCAAACTGATAGAAATTACTACTCATGCGATGTTGGTCGAGCCTCCCTCGGAATCTCTCACCTTAGCACACCTTACACTTAGGTCCTATGCTGGTGTGATAAGGGGCTATGTAAGGAGACTGTAACTGCCTTGTGTAATCCTTTGTTTTAAATAAAAATTTGGATTTCTTCTTATGATGAAGTTTATGAATTTTCAAATGACCGGATAAATATAATATGCATATTTTTGATGAATTTTAGAAAAATTATATTTTAAAAATGGTTGTGTAAACCTTAAATAATTAAAAATGTGTAATGATTTTCGAAAAATGGTCTTCTACAATTATGTTCAGTACGAAATTTAGAGACTAATAAGATCATCTTAATTTTTGATGAATAGTAAATTATGAATAGTGATTTTATGATTAGGATTAGTAATGTGTCCAAATGGATTAGTAATCTCACTTAAAGAAAGTATTAATATAATCTAGGCACCTTGATTAAGTAATGTGATTCAATAAAATGGTTAAATAACGGTTTCATAAATTATTATTCAAGTATTAGTTTTTTCGGGTGAATAGTGTTTTTTAATTAAAAATTAAATTAAAAATATTTAGAAAATTATTTTTATAAAATGGATTTCATTTTTGAACTCAGAGCACCGATATTATGTTATGGTAATTTTTGGGGTTTTTTCTGAAAAAATGAATTTTCAGTGAATAGTGTATTTATTTAAAAATAAATTTAAAAATATTTAGAAAATTATTTTTATAAAATGGAGTTCATTTTTGAAATCAGAGCATTGATATTTGGTTAGTGTGAAATTTTGGGATTTTTCTGAGAAAGTTGAATTTTCAGTGAATAGTAAAAATGCAGTTTTAGGGTTTCGGTATGTTTAATGACATCATAGCTGTGTCATGATGATGTCATGAGATATTTTAAGGGTTGGCCGGACAAGGGTGATTAATTATTGTTTTTGGGGGCCCATCTGGCCTAACTCCATGGTAAATGCCAAGGGAGAGCACATGGGTTTGAGAAAAGAACATGTGAGGTGTCCCTTGGCCATTAATGCCTTGTCCCCTCACTTTCCCTATAAATACCAAGCCCTCATCTCATCCATTCGACTCCCCACTCTTCCCCAAAAAATTTCTGGTCTCATTACCTCCCAAGGATTCCTCCCAAGGTTCCCCCAAGCCCTCAAGGTCCAAACCATTGAGTTTCAAGAGTCACGTTTTAAGGTAAGGGATCTGACCTCTCTCTTTCATTTCAAGTAATTTCTTTTATGTCATTCCTTTTATGATCCATGTTCTTATGTTGGAGGATGTTCTTTTATACTCCTCTTACTTACCTTTTCATGTTAATATAATGAGAGATCCCCTCTTACTCTCATTATTTCGTTTTATGAAGTTTTAAGTGGCGCTGTTAGGCTGCCGAAATTTTTGTAACGGATTCTTTCTCCCTTCTCATTTTTCAAGATCTATTTTCATGTAAAGTATTTCATGTTCCTTTATTTTATTATGTTGGGGTATGATCTATAAATTTATCATACTGATCTTTTATGATCATATGATGAGAGACCCCATTTTATCGCTTCAATTCAGTATTTTGAAGTTTTAAGTGGCGTCGTTAGGCTGCCGAACTTTTAAGTGGTTCTTCACCCTTCTCGTTTTGAAGTTCTACTTTCATGTCAATTCTTTCAAGTTCCTTTTTGTTATGTTGGGGTATGATCTCTATATCTATCATATTGGACTCTTATGTTCATATTATGAGAGACCCCATTAGATCTCTTCAATTCAGTAATTTTTTGAAGTTTAAGTGGCGCCGTTAGGCTGCCGAATTTTTAAGTGGTTCTTCACCATTCTTGTTTTGAAGTTCTACTTTCATGTAAATTCTTTCAAGTTCCTTTCTATTATGTTGGGGTATGATCTATATATCTATCATACTGGACTCTTATGTTCATATGACGAGAGACCCTATTTGACCTTGTCAATTCAATTTTGTTGAAGTTTAAGTGACGCTGTTAGGCTGCCGAATTCTCACAAGAGAAATCTTTTTTTTCTTCCTTTCATGTTCTTCATTTCATATGGTATATTTTCAAATTTCATTACCATGTTATTAAATCTATTATATTTTGTCCCTCTACTGTTTTATGGGTCATTTATGAATGTTTTACCCAGTCCCATCTCTTCTCAATGTTTTCTAAAACCTTGTAACATAGCTGTTATGCTGCAGAATTTTCGTCTCAAAATGTCTCTCTCTCTTTTCTAAAAATTATTTTATGTTATAAAGTGAATACTCAAAGCTCTTACTTCTACAGGGGTATTCACATATATATCAAAATGTTCTATTTTAAATTCTGGGAATTACATACATGAAACCCTCTTTCCCTTTCCGTGGGTTTAAAGTGACGTAAAGATCATGTCTTTAAAGCAGTTTTTAAAATGTTATGATTATGAAATGAAACCCATTTATTTTATGCTATATGGGTTATTTATGAAATTTTTGATGATGATATATGTGTCTCACATGATAATAAAGGCAAATTTAAGGGTGTGCCCTGATAGCGCTCCAATGCATTGGGTAATGATGTAACCACTAGAGATTACAATTTTCACGATACCTTGGTGAATAACCTTGGTAATTTTCAAATGACACCATGGGGATGGAACTTGGTGATATTTTCATGATTGTCTATGTTAAATGATGTAGCCACATCTTCAAGTTATGAAAATGTTATATTTATTATGATATGCCACATGATTTTTTTTATCATGCCTTAAAGTTCTTGTTCATGACATAGTTGATGTATCTCAAGTTCACATGTTAAATGTTTCCCTTGTTTCCCTTACTGGGCCTTCTGCTCACCCTTTCTTTTGATGTATGCTCCCAGGTTATGTGATGTCGTAATGAACCTAGGATGAACATTAGGAGAATCCTTTCATGTCTTTTAGAAGAATGTTTTATGTTTTCATGTTTTAAGTTCCTGGTTTCCAAGACACTAAACCTTAAAGATCTTCAGTTTTGTATAATGTAATGAAATTTTATGTGATAAAAAGGCGCGATGCTATAGTTGGTATCAAAGGATGGTTTAGTTATTTGTGGAAATTAGGATATGAAAAATCTAGGAAGAACCCTATAGAAAAGTTTAAATATAGGAAATCTTCCTGGTATTTTGGTGAGTATTGAGTAAGGGGTTTCCAAGCAAATACATCCCTGTCTGGATACGAGCAGGTAGAGGTGGCTCTGGCACAGATGTACATAGGGGTAAAACCCGAAAACACCGTTTTGATCTAGACTCGAACGGGAACTGGTACACGACAACGGGCCTTGCTGCACTCTTGGTTACGACACTCCCGGGGGATATGCTTTGGTAACATCATAAGCTTAGTATGAACCATTATTAAAGGAACAAGGATAAAACAAAATAAGGATTCACATAAGAATATATGATCATGGATAACCTAGATTGGAAACTAGGGGATCACAAGTTAGGATATACTTTTATTCTACATGTTTATCCTTTTATGCTTAAAGTTTCCTTTTCGTGATTATTAGCTAAGTAAATAAGCCCCTAATTATAGTTTCTTTTCTTAGTTAATGGCGGGAAATGGAAGAACATGTCCCAAAAACCAATGTGATAGGAAATGCGACGATTGTCGTATTAATATGACAGAGGTGATTAGGGGATTAAAAGATGATTATTATTTTGGAATACGTTCACTATTTTAGGGACCCTATATGATCGAGGTAAATAGATTACTATGGTATTTTCATTGAGGAGTAAGGTTGACTTATATTTTGAAGAATCGATAAATTTATGGTGGACTTATAGTAATTTAGGCTACTTATGGGAATGATTAACCTATCTTGGGTAAAATATGTTTAGTTTAGATGTTAGGAGTGGTTGATGTTGTTTGGAGATGAACAATAAAGTTTATTTTGGAAGACTATGTTATCAAATCCTTCTTGTATTTGGGTTTCAATCTTAGTTTGTTTTATTTTGAGGAATTTTAAGGGCCGTTATTTATGGGATGGTCTATGATGAACTTTGGGTAGTACCATGGAACTTTGAAGATTTAAAAGTAGTTTCCATTCCTATGGGATTCTTCCTTTTTGAAGAGTTGTTTAACCTTACCCTTTCTATTTTTGATAATGTTTAAAGATAGAAGAAATAGATAGTTAATCTTTTGGGGATTATGTGATTCTCTAGAAGATGATTCTTGTGTTTTGATGAGACCAAGTAGTTTTGAGTGCTCATCATTTGGGAGAAAAGATTAGTGTTGGTAGAAACTTATTAAAAGGTGAAACTCTACATGAAGGTAGATATATTTCCTTATGTTCTTGTTCTATGTTGTAAATGAATTCCTCAAAATTATGAAAAGGAACGTAAAACAAAAATGTTGTTGGTTTACGTTTCCTACTAGGTAATCAAAGATCGTTTACACACATTATAAGTTTGGTATTTTCTTATGGTTAACTTTCTCCTAATCATGTTCTCTGTCACTCTCCCTCAGAACATGACCCTTTCTTTTCTCCTCCATGTCCATATTTTCCTACATCGAATCCTAGTGTGGGCTAACTCGGGTGACCTTCGTACTTCCCATTCTTTCTTTTAAAGTAATAGTTTTATTGACTCCTTTTCCGATGTGGGACTTTCAATGAAATTTCAAAACCTAATTTAAAAAAAAATTGCGAGGACGCAATTTTTTAAGGGGGGAAGATTGTAACGACCTGAAATTTTAAATAAATCTTGTTTCCTAATTTTATGTGTTATTTTATTTTATTTTTATACTCAACAAAAATGTTTCATTTGATAACATGAGTATAATTAAAATGAGACTGTTGGGTTTTGATTGTTATTTGACCATTGGTCAATATGACCACTGGAAACTAAACATTTTGACTATTGTCACTAAATACAATCAATCTTGGTTTATTAATATAGAAAGAATATTATATGGCCTCACCCAGTAGTCTTGGACCGATCAAAGCCCATCTAATAGAACTTGGGAAGGAGGTAGCACCACTGGGCTTTGCTCTGGACCAAAACGAAGCTGAACTTCATCGTGTGAAGCTAGAACGGGATCGCCTTCGTGAGAAGTTCAAACTGATAGAAATTACTACTCGTGCGATGTTGGCCGAGCCTCCCTCGGAATCTCTCACCTTAGCACACCTTATACTTAGGTCCTATGCTGGTGTGATAAGGGGATATGTAAGGAGACCGTAACTGCCTTGTGTAATCCTTTGTTTTAAATAAAAATTGGGATTTATTCTTATGATGAAGTTTATGAATTTTCAAATGACCAGATAAATATAATATGCATATTTTTGATGAATTTTAGAAAAATGATATTTTAAAAATGGTTGTGTAAACCTTAAATAATTAAAAATGTGTAATGATTTTCGAAAAATGGTCTTCTACAATTATGTTCAGTACGAAATTTAGAGACTAATAAGATCAACTTAATTTTTGATGAATAGTAAATTATGAATAGTGATTTTATGATTAGGATTTGTAATGTGTCCAAATGTATTAGTAATCTCACTTAAAGAAAGTATTAATATAATCTAGGCACCTTGATTAAGTAATGTGATTCAATAAAATGGTTAAATAACGGTTTCATAAATTATTATTCAAGTATTAGTTTTTTCAGGTGAATAGTGTTTTTTAATTAAAAATTAAATTAAAAATATTTAGAAAATTATTTTTATAAAATGGATTTCATTTTTGAACTCAGAGCACCGATATTATGTTATGGTAATTTTTGGGGTTTTTTCTGAAAAAATGAATTTTTGGTGAATAGTGTATTTATTTAAAAATAAATTTAAAATTATTTAGAAAATTATTTTTATAAAATGGAGTTCATTTTTGAAATCAGATCATTGATATTTCGTTAGTGTGAAATTTTTGGATTTTTCTGAGAAAGTTGAATTTTCAGTGAATAGTAAAAATGCAGTTTTAGGGTTTCGGTATGTTTAATGACATCATAGTTGTGTCATGATGATGTCATGAGATATTTTAAGGGTTGGCCGGCCAAGGGTGATTAATTATTGTTTTTTGGGGCCCATGTGGCCTAACTCCATGGTAAATGCCAAGGGAGAGCACATGGGTTTGAGAAAAGCACATGTGAGGTGTCCCTTGGCCATTAATGCCTTGTCCCCTCACTTTCCCTATAAATACCAAGCCCTCATCTCATCCATTCGACTCCCCACTCTTCCCCAACGAATTTATGGTCTCATTACCTCCCAAGTAGTCCTCCCAAGGTGCCCCAAAGCCCTCAAGGTCCAAACCTTTGAGTTTCAAGAGTCACGTTTTAAGGTAAGGGATTCGACCTCTCTCTTTCATTTCAAGTAATCTCTTTTATGTCATTCCTTTTATGCTCCATGTTCTTATGTTGGAGGATGTTCTTTTATACTTCTCTTACTGCCCTTTTCATGTTAATATAATGAGAGATCCCCTCTTACTCTCATTATTTCGTTTTATGAAGTTTTAAGTGGCGTCGTTAGGCTGCCGAAATTTTTGTAACGGATTCTTTCTCCCTTCTCATTTTTCAAGATCTATTTTCATGTAAAGTATTTCATGTTCCTTTTTTTATTATGTTGGGGTATGATCTCTAAATTTATCATACTTATCTTTTATGATCATATGATGAGAGACCCCATTTGATCGCTTCAATTCAGTATTATGAAGTTTTAAGTGGCGTCGTTAGGCTGCCGAAATTTTAAGTGGTTCTTCACCCTTCTCGTTTTGAAGTTCTACTTTCATGTAAATTCTTTCAAGTTACTTTTTTTTATGTTGGGGTATGGTCTCTATATCTATCATACTGGACTCTTATGTTCATATGATGAGAGACCCCATTTGATCTCTTCAATTCAGTATTTTGTTGAAGTTTAAGTGGCGCCGTTAGGCTGCCGAATTTTTAAGTGGTTCTTCACCATTCTCGTTTTGAAGTTCTACTTTCATGTCAATTCATTCAAGTTTCTTTCTATTATTTTGGGGTATGATCTCTATATCTATCATACAGGACTCTTATGTTCATATGACGAGAGACCCTATTTGACCTTGTCAATTCAATTTTGTTGAAGTTTAAGTGATGTCGTTAGGCTGCCGAATTCTCACAAGAGAAATCTTTTTTTCTTCCTTTCATGTTCTTCATTTCATATGGTATATTTTCAAATTTCATTACCATGCTCTTAAATCTCTTATATTTTGTCCCTCTACTATTTTATGGGTCATTTATGAATGTTTGACCCACGTCCCCTCTCTTCTCAATGCTTTCTAAAACCTTGTAACATAGCCGTTATGCTGCAGAATTTTCGTCTCAAAATGCCTCTCTCTCTTTTCTAAAAATTATTTTATGTTATAAAGTGAATACTCAAAGATCTTATTTCTACAGGGGTATTCACATATATATCAAAATGTTCTATTTTAAATTCTGGTAATTACATACATGAAACCCTCTTTCCCTTTCCGTGGGTTTAAAGTGACGTAAAGATCATGTCTTTAAAGCAGTTTTTAAAACGTTATGATTATGAAATGAAACCCATTTATTTTATGATATATGGGTTATTTATGAAATTTTTGATGATGATATATGTGGCTCACATGATAATAAAGGCAAATTTAAGGGTGCGTCCTGATAGAGCTCCAATGCATTGGGTAATGATGTAGCGACTAGAGATTACAATTTTCACGATACCTTGGTGAATAACCTTGGTAATTTTCAAATGACACCTTGGGGATGGACCTTGGTGATATGTTCATGATTGTCTATGTTAAATGATGTAGCCACATCTTCAAGTTATGAAAATGTTATTTTTATTATGATATTCCACATAATTTTTTTTATCATGCCTTAAAGTTCTTGTTCATGACATAGTTGATGTATCTCAAGTTCACATGTTAAATGTTTCCCTTGTTTCCCTTACTGGGCCTTCTGCTCACCCTTTCTTTTGATGTATGCTCCCAGGTTATGTGATGCCGTAATGAACCTATTATTAACATGAGGAGATGCCTTTCAAGTCTTTTAGAAGAATGTTTTATGTTTTCATGTTTTAAGTTCCTGGTTTCCAAGACACTAAACCTTAAAGATCCTCAGTTTTGTATAATGTAATGAAGGTTTATGTGATAAAAAGGAGGGATGCTATACTGGAGCTGGATTCGCTGGCCGTTCGGCTAGCCAGGAGGAGCGGGACCCCGTTAGGTCCCTCGTGTTCTGGACTGGTGCCACCTGGTTCCGGTTCGGTCCACCCAAATGGTTATACTGTTTGGGTTCCAGGGGGCACGTGATGCCCCCCTGGGCACGGCTAGGGCAGGCCACCGGTCCACCCTCGGCCGTCCGCCATCGGTCGGGCCGCCCTTGATCGATCCGTCCCCTCGGCTCTGGGTGCTTCTTCGGACCGAGTTTGATCCGCGGACCGGATCGGACCCTGTTACGGACCGGGTCGGGCTGGGTCGGTCTGACTGATTCGGACCGAACCCGGACCCATTTGGCCACTTGGCACCATTTTGCCCCTATCATGGGCTACGGGTGTACGATTGATGAACCGCCTACTGCGATGGAATCCTTGGAGCAATAATATTCTTTTGGCATAATACACATGAGTTTTGGATGTATTTTGGGCACAACAGAGTTTATTTGAGCCTAAAAACCAACCGGGCCCTGAAACGGAAATGCCAATAACTCACAGACCAGGTGTCCAATTGACGCCTCATCTATCGCATTGGGTTCCTTATGATGAGAACAAACTACGGGATACATCAACTCAAGAATTCATGGTAGTTGATGTATTTAAACAAGGATCGAGGAGTAGACCCTCCTGGAATCGAGCGTGTTGTGTGCGGAAACCCTATGGTTGGCTACGACTGAGATGACAGGATCCTCTGTGGGTTCGACAGTGACGATAATATACTAGGATCCTCTGTGGGTTTGACAGTGATGAATTCTATACTGGGATCCTCTGTGGGTAAGATAGCAGTGACTTCTGTACCAGGATCCTCCATGGGTTCGACAGTGACGACTTCTATACCAGGATCCTCCGTGGGTTCGACAGCGCTGATATTGTTCCAGGATCCTACGTGGGTTTTATATAGGATATGATTCAGAGGTTACATATAATAATCTCTACCCATATTCATGTGTTTTATACCTATTTGATATGAGTCTTGTCTTTCAGTCATTATCACTGAGGTGATTGACTTTACTTCCTTTTTGGAATGGGTTGTGCTTGGGCTCGAGAGTTGGAGCTGGACTATGACTGGTAACTTAGGTATATTTATTGGCATATACCTAAGTATGGTTGGTTGATACTTTTTGGTTGTATCATTATTTTTTGGTTTATCCTTAGTGGATTCTGGGAGACCTTCGGTGGTCTTGGGGTCCCCTACTGAGTATTTTTATACTCACCCCTGGACAGGCTTCACTCGCACCTTGTTGTGTTCTGTGCAGATGATGGTCAGTAGTGATCGAGGCTGAGGGTGATAGACGGGAGGCTTCTCGGAGCTGGACTATATGGGATGTACCACAAGGAAGATTTGTTCATGATCTGTACCTACCCTTCTGGTAGGATTCCCCGGTGGATGATCCAGGAGCTGTTTTCCATTTTTATTTGTACTTGTATTTGTTGTTCAGTTGGGTTTGTATATTGGCCCACTTTCTTTCAGCATACCTTTTTTTCTATTTTAGTACTTGTTGCTTCTACTTCTTTTATTCAGACTATGTGAGTTATAGGTTTAAAGGAAATGTCTTCCCTTTTTATCAGGGATTCGCCTTTGGTGCTAGTCGCCAGCCCCTGGCCTATTGAAGGTGGGCTTGGGGTAGTCACGGAACATGCCCCGTGGATGGGTCGTGACGTGAGGATGCTTTATAAACTAGTTGCAAGATAAAGAAAATTTGAAGTAGTCATAAAATTTATGGTTATTAAATCAGATAATGGAATGTCAAATAACTACTTTTATTATATTTTCTCTTTTATTAAAGCATTGTTACATGAAGTAAATGTGTCACCTATAAATTTCTATGAGAACAAGAGGTAGGTTCGTAATTTGGGTCTTGGTTATTAGAAGATTCATGCATATTCAAATGATTGCATCTTATATTAGGGTAGAAATGATTTGTTAGTTAGTTGTCCTATATGTGGACAATCTTGGTAAAAGAGGCTCAAATAGGGAATTATGGATTAATTCCTATAAAACATTTGAAGTATTTCCCACTTACACCCATATTGTAATGCTTATTTATGTATTATAACTCAACGTCATTTATGTCATGTAACAAAACCAATATTTCAGCTGATAAAATCTTAATTCATCTCTGTAATGGAAATTTATGGAAACATTTTGACAAATTACATCTGTCTTTTGTGTAAGAAGCCAAAACATGCAATTGGACCTTTCTACTGATAGTTTCTACCCATTTGGTTCTTACGGTGGTCAATATTCTTATTGTCCCATCTCTATAACTCCAGACAATTTACATCCTTGGATGTGGATGAATGAGTCATATATCTTTTTGACCTTATTAATTTTAGGACATCCAAAAAATAATATCGATGTTTATTTGAATACATTGATTGATGAATTAATTGTATTATAGAGAAATGGTGTTAGTACATATGGTGTTGTTATGAAACAAAATTTCCTAATGAAAGATGCATTGATATGGATAATTAGTGACTTCCTAGCATACGGCATGTTATCTGGTTGGAGTACACCCGATCCAAAATCATTTTTGTACTGTATAAGGAAAAAAGTGTTTATTCTCATCAATGGAAGAAAACCATGTTTTTTTACTATCATCAAAGATATATTCCTAAAGATCATCTTTTTAGAAGGAAATAACATCATTTCAGAAAATTTATAATTGAAAGAGATGGACCTCCAATAATGATCTCAAGTATTCTGTTAAAATCTATTGTCTCTTCATTATCTCCCTTTAACTTTTGACCAACTATAAACCAACAAAAAAAATTCATGGATTTAGGATAGAACACAATTAGATGAAACAAATACTTTTTTGGGATCTTCTATGTTGGTCTATTTGTTGGTCTGCCACATATTAGATGTCATTGATATTAAGAAGAAATGTTTTGTTAATATACATTATTTAGTTTTGGACACACTTGGTAAGAACTGAGATAATTTAAAGTCATGATTAGATCTTTCCTAGATATAATCAAGAATAGAAATTGAACTGTTTGAAAATTTCAAACCATAGAAGTTAATAAACCCAAAAGTAACTTATACAATTTCCAAAAAAAATCATTTATTATTTGTTCATTGGATTTAAAATTTGAGGCTTCTAGATGGTTATGTTTCCAATTTGGGTAGATGTGTTAAAAATGGTCATATTAATAGTTTAAAAAGTCATGACTTTAATGTTATAATGTAATGAATTATACCAATTTTATTTAGAGGGTCATTGAATTCCTATGATTTTTTACTAGTAGAAAATCGTATTCTTTTCATAAATTTTTTTGGTGATAATAGAATAAGATACACTAAGTAGACTGCAATAATAGGTTATTTTAATTTTATATAAATTGGTAAAAAAATCCCCTTGTTTTCTATGATTCAATAGAACATTTGATATTATATTTTCCGCATAAATAAAAATGTGGAGGGCTGGTAAAGTTACAATGGATGTACCCATATGAGGGATACATGTAGAAATTGAAGAAAATGGTTTGTAAAAAAACATCAATTGAAGGAACAATTATATAAGCTTATTTGTAGGATGAAATTTCTTTTTTTATTCTCTCACTAATTTCAATCTAAATATCCAGCAAAAAAAATAACTACATGGGCCATAACAAGGGAAATGTTGACAATGAAATGAGTAATCAATTATAAGTTTATAATCAACCTTAACATGGATTTAGTATATTTATTGAATGATGAATTTTAGATGATGAACATCATAAGGCTCATACATATGTTATTCTTAGCTATGAAGAAATGATACCATTTGTATTGTGAGTGCTTCTATCACTTATTCTATAATTTTTTTTGAAGTAAATTAATTTTATTTTATCTATATATTATATGATAATCATATCAAGAAATGATTTCCATAAATTACAGTAGCTGATCTAGAAGAATCTGGTTCCAAAAAATGGTAAGGTAAATTTTTTATGGTTTAACATATAAAATAAATTTATTACTTGTAATATTGATAATTATTTTTCAAAATTTCAAGTATCTCAACATGCTGATAAAATTGATAATGGATTGTGTGTATTGAGTAACCCACCATCAAAAATGGTTAAATAATATAATGCATATGTGGTGAATGGTTTTTGATTTTATACACATGGATATGGCGTATAAAAAACTAATGAATAGAGTTGTTTTCTTGAGAGTATCCCATCATATAGAAATTGAAACTGAATTTTATGGAATTTTGGAAGAAATAATTGAAATTTTTTATCTGATACATAAATATATAACGATGTATAAATGTTATTGATTGGATACGGATAGAGGATTGTGTGTTCATTCATGAAATGAATCGTTGATATTCAATATAAATCCTTATTTCAATAAATGAACTATTTTTTGATTATTAGGCACATCAGATTTATTATGAAACTAATTGAGCTTCTTCAAGAGAGTTAATTGATTGGTGGAGAATAATAAAAATGAAATCTTGTGAAAATTAGTTGATCCAAATTGAATGTGGTTCTGCTGAAGTGAAATGAATTGATAATTTTCAAGAGACATCTCCAAATACATATTTTCAATGAAGAGACATGAATATCGATTATGAAACCCCAGATTTATGGGTCAATGGTGATGATGATGTTATTTATGTAACAAATTAATTTGAAATAGTATGAGATGATAAAGCGGAAAATCCTATGTAAATTTCTAATACCAAGGAGGAATATAAATATATTAACACCTTCATATTCAAAGATGAGGATGGAGATGAATATTGACACAATTAAATGCTAGTTATAATCATATATAATATATATCTATATAATACTTGTTTTCAATTATTTACTGACAATAATATTTTTTTGTTTCAGATGGTCGACGACTATTTATCTGATATGTTTCTTGATTTGGATGAGGCTTCACTTCCTATTGACAAGCCTAATGCTACATCATATATCCCTCAGACTACTGGTGGTTTAGAAATGACTATAAGGGGTTGTGATCTTATGAGATTGATGATTCCTGACCCTATCCCCAAGTGATTTCCACATATTGAGTTCAATACACGCATGCAGAGGTATGTCTAGTTGTGTATTTTAGTTAGTCTTAATTAATTTTCATTACATTATTTATATACTAATTTTTCTATTATTTGTTCTGTTTTTCACATATTTTCACATATAGTTGTTGGACAGGGAAGTGTTGTATTGTAGAATTATTTTTCTAAACCATGGGTGGCATGGGATTTGATTCCTATTGATGCTTGACATCACATGTTTGATCATTGGATGGTTAGTAAATAAAAATAGTTATTTTGAAATTTATTTAATTAGTAAATTGATATTATTAATTGTTTCTAGGGTTTATGGTATCCTGTAGATTATAGCATGCATTCCTCTATCTAAGTGGCATTGTAGGTATGTATGTGTGATCATTACCATCAGTTTTTGCATAATATAAGGAAGACAACCTTGCAGAAAGCGTGAGTCACATATTTTTATTAGTCATGTTACTCCCCCTGATCCGATTACATCTCAACTTAGGTTTTGGATGGATTATGTTCATACCATATGGGAGAGAGTTTTCAAAGGAGAGCATTATTAGGCCGACAAAACTGACGGAGGTAGGAGGTGACGTATTGATCTATTAGTCATACATTCAGTACGCATCGATGAAATACAGTAAGTACCTTTTTTAAATAATTTATATAAATTTAAATGTAAACTATTTATTTTATACTCATATGGGTAATCAAATATCCTGATATTATGAAGGTGGATGTTTATAAGAGGATGTACAATGATCCTATCACTTAAGAGATTATATGTGGTCTCCAACATCATAACGTGGTTAATATTTTTTTTGAGTTTCAAAATTAACTACAAAAAATATTTTAAATATTTTGATTGTAAATTGAAATTAAAGTAGTCATATGTGTCTACTACTTCTTAGATATAGAATGAGAGTTGGGTTAAGATTGAGGATTATACAACCAATGCAGCAATATTTAATGATGCATCATGGAAGTAGGAGACTTAGTGTGCCTTTGATAAAGTCCAAGTTTTCAATATCATATATTGATTGATGCATGAGAGTTGTTATGGTATCGTTGTGATGTTATCGTCTGACTCGAGAGGAGCTCATGGAGAGACATCATTATCTATTGCACATTATGTGGACCAACTGTGAGCTTAGAGTGAGCTTATATAGACCATTCGTAGGGACTAGAAAGTGCTCCACCAACAAGAATAGCAGTATTAGTGGGAGGAGATATATCGATGGAAGGAGCAGCAGCACGAGCAGAAGATGGAATGCTTGAAACATCTGAATCAGGGTTTAGGGATGAAGTTCCCTCCACCACCTCCTCCAGATGACTCTCGCCATTAGATCTTTATGTATTTCTTTATAAACATTTATATATACATATTTTTTGTAATATTTTAATTAATTCGTATATTTAATGTTCTATATAGTGTGTTTTTTATATTTTTGGAAATATTTCTAATTTTTATTTTTATTTTTTATTTTTTATTTATATATATATATTACTTATTTAATACAAGAGGATTTTCCCATCACAAAATACTTTTTTATATACCATATAATAATATTTGCGACGAGATAACTACCCATTGGGAAGAAAATTATTTGCAACACCATTTTCTAGAAAGGGTCATTTTTGATGGGGTCCTTTAAAAAATACTCCAATTTCCAACTGTGTATACACTATGGGGAGTATGATAATCCCATCATGGTGATGAGAGTGATATTTTTAAAGTTGATTTGGTTTCCCTATTAGTGTCCCAAAACCCTAAGGTGGACAAGTATTGAAATATCTTGCATTAGGGCTACCTCAATTATATGAATGTTCTCTACAAAATGATCATGCATTATTCACCCAAATTTCAGATCTGAGGTTGGGGTGAATAAATAGCATTGCAATTTACACTGTTCCATGACCAAAAAATTCTACCAAGAAAGGAAACTTGGAATGTCACATCCTTATATCAAGTCACAAACCTATATTCTTCATAGTATAGTTTTTCTTCCCATAATAATCCCTCCATCCCTAAATCCTACAAGAGGAATACCTGGTAGGAATGATATATTGACATACTCCTTCATCAAGCTTCCAAAAAGGTAAACAAGCATCTTGTATAAGGTATAAAAATACTAAAAATACAAATATATCCTTAGTGATGAGAATCTATCATTTGAAACATGCATTATATCCATCTCATTCTTGAGTGAAATCACTAAAATCCAAAAGGTACATAGTTGCAACATATTCAGCAGTAATATGGGAGTAACCTCAGCCCATAGGGATGGGGGTATATTTAGCACCACCACCCCACCTTGGGTCATAAATGTCACAATGGATCTAGAATGTAATGGTGGTGAAACCAGTTCAATACCAATCCATAGGTCTAGGGAATTATTACCCCCTCATCCTACAGGGATATTTGTATACTCTAGATTGGGTTTGATTTCACAAGATGCACCCTCAAAATTCATCCCTCTTCCTGACCAATATCCTTCACTAGGAGTGTGTTTTGTGAAATCAATTTTATTATCTCCCTAAATCACCATCCTTTTAGAGGTAATATGAAACCTCACAAAGGCCATAAGCCAAAACACTCCACTAATAATTAAACTACTCAAGAAGATTTTGATCTATCTTTAGATGTGTGTTTGGAGGGAGGAAAATCCATTTTCAATAATTGTAAGTATATGAATCATACTACACACTTTGAGTTAGTAAATATTGTTGGATTAAAAATAACAAATAATCCAAAACATGATCTCATTCCAAAATAATGAAATGAAGATATATCCATTTGAAACATGGTCTACACCAAAGTCTATAAAGAAGGTATGCATACCCGACATTAGAGAAAGAATCATGATATAGGATATCCTAAAAATATTTAGATACTACCATTGATGTTATTAATATTTTCATGACTTATTATATACTCCCTTTACTGATTTATATGAAATCTGAATAATTTGTGTGAAATATAAATGTTTTAATACTAAATATAATTTTTGAGCATTTTTAAAAGTAGTCCAATTGAGTCAGTTTACTATTTTATTTATTAAAATCACTATACTTATCCAAATTGAATGGATATTGTTTTTTATGATTCCACATTTAATATATAACATTTATTTAGATGGAATCTTGGGCTAATTATTCCATTTTAAGGGTCATATGGATCACACAAGAAGGCCCACAGAATCTGTGAAGAAACTAGACCATCCATAAAGATTGAATTATTGGGATCAATACATAAGTGAAAATTCATTAATTCTCCTCAATAATTATAGGGAAAATGTAAGGAGTCTTGTATAAAAATTTCAAGGCTAAACTACAATGAAAAGGGCCCAACTAATTCATTTAAACTCAACCCACCATTCTTGCGGAGAAATAAAATCAGTATTGTATTCATGACATGTCTCCTAATATATTCATCACATATAGCTATGATTTTTTTTTAGAAAATAGGAGATAAAGGTGTCAGACTTTTTTTAAGAAAGCATTAATATTTTAAATAATATTTCTATTCAAAAATCCATTAACATTTTAGCCATTGAAAAAGCATTTATATAAATGGATAGTTTAACTTTATTTATAAAAACCTCCATAGCATTGGCTCTGTAAGTTGAAATACCTTAAAATTTTTAGAGTTATAAGAAAACATTATTATATAAAAATTTTAATAAAGATAAATCTCTATATTCAGCTATCTAGATGTCCAAATCCTCAATCCAAGTGGAGGGGTAGTTTTGGAATGAAAACAGTACACCACCTTGGGCTATAAATACATCCCCTCCTCTCCTTTCAAAAGCGTTTGAATTTTAGAAGATAGTATCATCAATTGGAATGACCAAATCCTTTCCAAAGGATTTTTTAGACCTAAAATACTCAATTTTTCACTTGAGATACCCTTCCTCCTCTCTTTGTTTTCATTTACTTTTGTTTTCTTCATTGTTTTAATCTTGTAAGTATTTTTTTGTAATTCAGTTGTAATGCAAGTTTCTTCTTAAATATCTCTTATTCTCATCCACCTTATATAGTTTAATAATAATGTTCTTAAAATACTTTAAATAATTTTAATACAACTTCCCTTCTTTTTCTTTCTCATTCAATCTAAAGATAGTATTTAATTCCCTTTATTGTCGGTGTGTGTGTTCGATGCACCACTCTTTTTTATCCCTTTATTTTTCTTATCTTCTTAATTTATCAACCTAATCATTATAACCAGATTACTAATAATTTAAATGGATAAATAAATCTCTCATTCGGGTGAGTTATAATTTAGGTATGTTAAGTGATTGAGAGCGTTTTCTCGATGAATATTCTTTAAATTAACATTGTGTATGTTGGACTAAACATGTCATGGATTAATGACTTGTTTTGTTTAACGTATGGATTCCATGGATTATTGAAACCATAAATACACTACCACAATCAAGTAATGATTTAGATTACAATCCTAGTTAATTTAAGGCATTTATTAAATCCTTAACACTTAGGAATTCCAATCAATGTCAACTTGTGGCATTGGTGTTAATTTAATGCAATATAAAGAAAATCTCAAGGATATCACAAGATTAACAACCCAATGATAAACTAAGCCAAATATTTATAAAATTTTTAAATCAATATTAATAAATCAATAATTTTAATTAATATCTGTAAATAAACCCCCAAATCAAAATACAATCAACTAAAAACATTTGACTATTAAAAAGTATCATCATCGAGGAATCGACCTGAGTGTTGTTACCCTTGATATAAATTACCAACCTCTTTGTATTAAATATCCTAACATAGAGGATAACTTTGATATCAAATAGGGTTTGATTCATCTTCTATATCATTTCCATGGGCTAGCCAGTGAGGATTCACATCTCCACCTTAAAGAGTTCCAAGTGATGTGTTGTACCATGAAGGCTCAAGGGGTTTCTGAGGAACAAATAAAACTCTGAGAATTCCCTATTTCCCTAGCTAACACTCCTAAGTCATGGTTGTACTACCTTTCTCCTAGTTCCATAACTACATAGAATGACATGAAGTGACTCTTCTTAGAGAAATTCTTTACTGCTTCTCGTACTGCTTCAATCCGAAAGGAAATAAGTGGTATTCATCAATTCCCAAATGAATCACTCCATGAGTAATGGAAGAGGTTCCAAAATCTTGTGGAAACTTTCCCACACCACCAAATACCTAACAAACTCTTGATCCAATAATTCTATGAAGGTTTATTAGCCATGGAGCAAACCCTCATTGATTCCACAAGTGGTGGTGCTCTTCTTTATAAAACTCTGACAGCTATAAGAGATCTCATAAGCAACATGGTTGCAAACACACAACAATTCCATACTTGAGCACATTCTCAAGACAAAAAATTCTAAGGGAATCAATCCATAGAGCCAAACAAGATGACTGAGTGGATGACTGAACTTACAGGTCTTGTGTGAAAACTATCTGTGGCTTCCAAATCCCCAACCTCATATTCTCCACAATCAATGATTTCATGGACCTATCAAGAACTATGGAATCTACAACTCGCCAGCTCATCCAATAGACACATTTCCAAAACTTCAAGATGAACCATCTGATTCATCAGGACCAATGGGGCTCAATAAATCATATGATTAGCAGAACACCAACCCTCAACTATCATGTTAGTATTTTAGAAACTTCATCCAACCTCAATTTGAGCCCTTATCTTCTTTCTATAACCATGGCCTGAGGATTGGTAATCCTGTATCTCATCCCCCTCAATTCCCTCCTCAAATCCCAAACCAGTTTCAATATGGTCAAGGTGTTGGTAACATCCAACAACTCTATCATTTTGTTCCTCAAAAACAAAGGATAAATCCTACTTCTGATCCTCCAGGCTTCCACTATCCAAGTGAGCCTTCCCAATTCCCAAACCAATACAATCGTTTTCCCAAGAACTATAATCCAGGCAATCCCAATTCGAGAAAAGCCTCTTCTTCCAAGAAATCGTGGTAATGTGTAGTTGAATGTCTTTCCTCTTTCACTCGTTCCATCCTCAAAAACATTGAAAAAAAAATTTTAAACTTGCATCCCACCCTATTCATTAGCAACCATCCAATTCTTCCCAACTCCCAACTCAACCATTACCCAACCCAAAGGGTAATGTAAGTTCAATTTCACTTAGATCAGGAAAGAAAATTTTTATGCCTCATGATAAGTCCTACAAATACCATTTGAATATTGACCTAGAAAATGAAAAGAAAAAGAAACCTGAAAAGGAACCTAAATCCATTCCCTCACCACCTTCCATTCCTATTAGGAATCAAATTCATTTTCCTCAAGCCGTTTCTAAGCCAAATAAGTCATTTGATCCTGATCTTGAAATGCTCAACATGTTCAGACATGTTGAAGTAAAAATTCCCCTCTTAGATTTCATAAAACAAATCCCAATGTATCCCATGTTTCTTAAGAAATTGTGCACCCACAAAAGGCCACTTAGGACCTTAGAAAAGTTTTACACCCAATGTTCTATTCTCATAAAGTGCAACGATCTAGGGACCTTTACAGTTCCATGCCAAATTGGAAGTTCAAACTTTGATGATGCACTCATAGACCTAAGAGCCTCAATTAATGTCATGCCCAAATCCATATTCTTTAACCTCGATCTAAGTCCCTTGCACTCAACGGGTGTTGCCATTCAGTTAGCTAAATGATACACTACTAGTCTTGAGGGTATAATCGAGGATGTCCTTGTTCGTGTGAATGATCTTATCTTCTCTGATGATTTTTATGTTCTTGATATGGAAGTTGATATGATCTCTTCTCGATCTCCCTTGATTCTAGGAAGAACATTCCTAATGATAGTGAGAACCAAGATTTATATCCATTAAAGCATCTTATCTCTGGAATTTTGTGACCAATTTGTCAAGTACCAAATTTTCCAGGCCATGCAATACCCATTTGGGGATCACTCTGCATTCTCAATCCATGCTTCCGAGGACACTTATGAGAGTCAATTGAACCACATTACATCATGTTCATCATTTTATAATGATAACGAATATTGTGAAATATGAACCATGATTAAAAAATTCATAAATGGTGATGTTTATGTGGACCTTTCATTCATAGACTCCATCAATTGAGGGGAACTTGAAAACTCTCTTGAATCCCACATCAACTTTGATCTCTATTGCTCCACCTTGGATAATATCATGGAAAATCAATCTGAAGCAATTTAAGTACCTTCCTCCATTCTTGACTTGTCTAACCCACAAATGAAAGATGAAACAAATCTGAAACCTCTTCTTAATCACCTAAAATATGCATTCATTTTCCATTAACACTCTTATCTCTTCATTATCTTCGCTTCACTTACAGAAACTGAGGAGTCCAAACATGTTAAGGTGTTAGAAGAAAACAAAATGTAATTAGGTTGGACACTAGATGACATACCAAGAATCAACCCTGCTCCTTGCATACATCACATCCATCTTTAGGAATCATCCAAACCAATTAGACAACCATAAAGAATACTCAATCTACTCATACTTGAGGTAGTTAGGGAATAGATCACCAAGATTTTTCAAGATGGTATTATCTACCCAATTTCTGATAGTGAATGGGTTAGTCCAATTCAATTTATACCTATAAAATATGGGATAACTATTGTCACAAATGAACATGGAGAGGTAGTCACAACTAGAGTGAAGAAATAATGGTGTGTGTCCATTGATTATCAAAAATTGAATGTTGAAACACGAAAAGATCACTACCCTCTTCCATTCCTTAATCAAATTCAATAACAATTAGCTGGAAAGTCACACTATTTTTTTCTTGATGGATACAGTGGCTACTTCCAAATCCCAATTGCACCTGAGGACCAAGAAAAGACTACTTTTACATGCCCCTTTGGAACATATGCATATAGGAGAATCCCATTTGGTCATTGCAATGCTCCTGTAACATTCCATAGGTGTATGATGAGCATCTTTTCTGAATTCATTGTAAACTACATGGAACTATTCATGGATGAAATTACCATTTATGGTGATTCATTTGAATCCTTCTTGATTTTACACTCTCTAGTCCTTCAAAAGTGTGTAAAGTGTAACCTTGTGTTAAATTTTGAAAAATGGTACTTCAAGGTTGCAAATGGGATTGTTCTAGGTAACATAGTTTTAAAATAGGGTATTTAATTTGATCCTACTGAAAGATCACAGTTGTGGGTGCCCTCAAATTATTAGTGTGATTTTGGGGTACTTAGGTGCAGCAGAGCGGCTGACCAAGGTCGTCTCTCAAAGGAGGAAGTGAATTTAACAACTTATTAAAGGTATTCTAGAAATAAAATAAAAGATAATAAAAACACTACTTGAAAGTATGGGGTGGTTTTTTATAGTTTATGAATCTAGAAGAAGTTTTCTGGAAGAATATTGTATTTTTTTGTTTTTAGTTTGGAAATGAAGTTCGATTAAAATGACACAACAAGAAGATGTTTTTTTAGAAATCTATTTTAAAAGTCATAATCGATATAACTATACCTCTTCATTAACTTATTAATAATTATCATTTAAATCAATATCCACTTAATTATGATCCCCTAATTTGTTATCCCTCAAACCCTACGAGAGTTAACTTAACCACAAAGATGAAATTACTTAAACCCTAGGCTAGCTTCGGAACACGCAATCGCAGCACCCTGCTTTGATTTTTGTTATAAGGTAAGATTATGGTCAGTGGTTAATTAGATCACATATCCATTCTGGAAATGAGGATTAATTTTTTTTAGGGATTATATTTGAACTCTACAAATTTATCTCGTATGGTCTTGTATTACCGATTAAGATCGCGCTCTCACAATTTACACAATTCCCGACCTCGCGTGTTTTGTGTTAATTGTTAAATTGATTTATTAGTTTCTTAAAATTTAAAAACATAATTAATGGATCATATTAAGTGAATTACAGTATCTTAATGATACAAAATAATTAAATGATTAAGGATATAGGTCGATCGATTACAAAAAATAACTACTCTTCCATGGGTGGTGTAGTCATTGTGGAGACGTTTTGCATAAGCAAAGGATTGAAAGGGAAGAACCCAGTATTTTCTCCACTCTTGATTCCAAAACAATTAAGAATATTAATAGAAGAATAAGAGGGAGGAACACAGAAGATTATTTGAAGAAAAATTCAAGAAACAAACATGAAATAAAAGAAATACATAGAAGAGGTCGGAGAGGAGATCCTTTTTGGAAGAACGGTTTGCACAAAGTCTTACTTCTTCAAAGATTTTTGAGGGTCTCCCAAGATAAAACCTTTCTTCCACACCTTCCCAAAGCCTTGACCAAGCCTCCCAAAGAGTTTAAACCCCATTTAAATAGAGTTTGTGAGGGCTAGGGTTACATAACTTTTTAAGTGTGAAATGAAAAACTCGGCCAAATATTTTATTCCAAGTTTCACTGCCTAGTTGACCACCAAAACGCGTGAATTGACCAGCATTCCAGCATTATTATTTGTTCAAAATCATTTCCCCAAGCTTTCCTAAAAATTTGGGCTCCATCAAAGCTCGGATGAAGATTATATGGCCCCAATACTGAACCCATTTCCATTCTACCGAGTCCAGCCCACCATTGTCTTAATGTCCCATTTACTCCATCCAAATTCACTTATTAGCTCTAGTGTACTGAATGAAAGTTGTAGAAAATTTAATTAGGAACACTGTTACAAAATTTCCAATTCAAATAATAAATATTAAAATATTTATCTTTGAAATACTACAGTGCACTATAAAGGGTAAAACTGGAATTTTCACCAAATTTTCAAATGAATGATCAAATCCCAAATATTTTATATATAAACATATTTAACACAATGAGAGGAAATTATATCATTTATTATTAATAAAATATTCAACAAAATATTGTTTTATCAACTCCCCCACACTTACCCTTTTGCACTCCTGGGAAAAACCTCATGTCAAGTAAACATCAATATCAAATCAAAACCAATTTTAAAACACATATCCTTGAGATCAAACAATTACACACCAAGAAACAAAATATACCATGCCTCATAAAAAACAATTATTTCAAGTTCTTAATTTATATCATTCAATATATTTCTACTTTATTTATCCTCCCATGCACAAAACACTTACCTCACTTGAATTTTCTCTTATCACACAAATATTAATTTTTTTGCAATGTCTTTCTCATCCAAACTCATAAAAGGGTCACCATAGGCTTGATAAATTCCTACATTGACACCCGATGTGAGTCAAGGACATATGTTTATCATGATGACTTTTCAGGGTTGTTCTGTGGCTTTCGGTTGGTAGGATTTAGATGTGAAAAATTCTGAGGCTGAATAAGGAGGGCTTGACTCTTTTTGAAGCAAAATTGCATTAATATAATTTTCACTTAAATATGGTCTTCTCCTCAATCCCCATAGTATCAATTTAGCTCCATCATCATGAAAATTCATGAAACGTTTACACCATTCATCATTTCAGCATCAAAAATGTCAATCTTCTCAAACATGATTTTCTTGAAATCTCCAGATAGGCACAACTTTCCACCTCAATTAGAAGCTCCAGAAAAGGCACAGCTTCACTTGTCATGAAAGCTCTAGAAAAGGCACAGCTTTCAATATAATGATTGTCTTCAGCAACAAACACATTTCTTAAGAATTTAATTTTCCACCCAATGTATCACAGAATGTGGTAGCACAACACAACATAGCTTCCCACACACTTAAGCTCAACTAGATTATGCAATTTCACTTCAAGAGATGGTTGGATAGGGAAAATTGTCTTGTAATGTGGCTAACTTAACATGATATGCATGGATTCTAAGGGCTAATAAAGATTAAATGTTCAAGGTAGTCCATTATAAAAAAAGGATTCTTTTAAGTAGGGACTTTAATACCAAACAAATTCCTCAAGCATTTAAACATAAGTACCTCAAACCCTCAAGTTTTGACAGGAATAAATCAAATTCTGGTTAAATCAAGCATGGTTTGGTTCTCTCAAGAATTGAGGTGAATGTAAAGAATATGAAAATAACTGTTCATAAGCCTCACAAGAAAGTGATTTCAAATATAAAGACAGTGATATGTGGCATGGGATTCAAAATTCAGTGTACTTTTCATGAAATTACTAAATATTTGAACTTGAAACAAAGTCATTTCAGCATTCATTTAAGCTTAGTTTCAAGGGGTAAATTGTTTCACTTATTGATATGGATTTAAAAATGGTTATGATAATCATTTCAGCTCAAAAGTTTCAAAAACACAAATAAAATTAAAAAATAAACACACAAAATTTGAAAAACACAGAAAATTTTTTTGGTTTTTTTTTAAAATAGGAAAAAAATTTAAATTAATAAACAAAAAGGTTCCCTCCCCCACACTTAAAATTTTTCATTGTCCTCAATGTGAACCCATGAGATGATATATGCACATGAAATGAAGAATTTTTAAATAGGAAAAATAATATAAAAGTGAAAGGGTTAGGAATAGCCTGATGTGCTCAAGTGATGATGGGGTCATGCAGTGTGATAAAATCCACTGCATTAGTAGAAAGTCCCTCAATGTTTCTCTTCAAACATTGAACATTGACTGTAAAGCTCCTTCTAGTGGCCTCTTGTGTGATCTCCACTGTACCATAAGGAAAAACATTAGATACAATATAAGGACCTAACCATCTGAAATGCAACTTACCAGGCATCATCTTCAGTCGTGAACTGTAGAGAAGGACTTTCTCTCCAACATGAAACTCCCTTTGTTGGATCATTATATCATGAGCTGATTTTGATATTTCCTTATAGAGCCTTGAGTTCTCATATGATGACAGTTGAATCTCCTCATGCTCTTGAATTTGCAACTTCCATTGAATTCCAGCTTGGGCCAATTCCATGTTGCATTTCTTTATAGCCTAATATGCCCGATGCTCGACTTCCACTGGGAGATGACATGCTTTCCCAAAAACAATCTGAAATGGGGATATACCAATGGGGGTCTTGTATGTTGTCCTATAATCCCATAATGCATCATCTAAGCGCTATCTCCAATCCTTCCTATTTGGCTGCACAGTTTTCTCCAAAATTTGTTTCAACTCACGATTTGAAACCTCAACCTAGCCATTTGTTTGGGGGTGGTATAGTGTTGATGTTTTTTGTGTCACCCAATACTTTCAAAAAAGGGAAGCAAAATTCCTATTGCAAAAGTGTGTCCCTTGGTCACTGATGATGGCCTTTGGTACTCCAAACCTATAGAAAATATGTGCTTTGACAAAGTCCACAACAACATGAGAATCGTTAGTCCTGGTGGCCTTGGCCTCCACCCATTTACTCACATAATCAACATAAACCAAAATATACAAAAAATCCAAATGAACTAGGAAAAGGACCCATAAAATCAATTCCCCATACATCAAAAATCTCACAGAATAAAATGGGTTGTTGTGGAATCTCATGTCTCCTTGAAATATTTCTAGTGTGTTGGCAACGAGAGCATGACTTAAAAAACACATGGGAATCATGGAATAAGCAAGTACAATATAATCCAGAGTCTAAAACTTTCTTAGATGTCCATTGGTGTCCAAAGTGTCTGCCACATGCAAGTGTATGACAGAAATGAAAAACAGACTCAAACTCATGATCGGGAAGACACCTTCTAATAACTTGGTCACTACACATGTGCCATAAGTATGGATCATCCCAAACATAAAATCTTGACTCACTCTTTAATTTTTGGACTTGATGTTTCTTTAAATTTGCAGGGATTTCAGAGCAAACAAGGTAGTTAATTCAATCTGCATACCAAGGATGCGTACCTGAGATGGAATAAAGATGCTCATCAGGGAAAGTGTCCCGAAGTGGTACCCGGTCCAAGGTGTCATCCTCTACTGTGTGAATAGGCCAACTCATGTGGTCCGCCACTAAATTCTCTGACCCCTTATTGTCCTTTATCTCAAGGTCAAACTCTTGAAGAAGGAGCATCCAATGGATAAGTCATGGCTTTGCATCTGACTTATTCAGGAGGTACCTCAAAGCTACATGGTCATAAAAAAACTACTTTAGAGCCCAATAAATATGAACGGAATTTATCTAAAGAAAATATGACAGTAAGAAACTCCTTTTACGTGGTTGTGTAATTTGATTGGGCTGAATCCAGTGTCCTTGATGCATAGGTGATCACATGTGAACGTCCCTCCACCCTCTGAGATAAGACAGCTCCAACCGCGAAGTTGGAGGCATCACACATAAGCTCAAATGGAAGGTCCCACCGCGGGGGCTGTATGATTGGTGGAGTGGTCAGACACTTCTTCATCTCATCAAATTATACCCTGCATGAATCATCAAAATTGAAGTCAATATCTTTTTGAAGCAATCAAGATAAGGGTAGAGCGATCTTACTAAAATCTCTGATGAAGCGTCGATAAAATCCAGCATGTCCAAGGAATGATCGAACATCATGCACACATGTAGGATATGGGAGGGATGAAATAATTTCTACCTTAGATTTATCAACTTCAATGCCATGTTGTGAGACTATATGACCTAAGACAATTCCCTTTTCGACCATGAAATGACATTTTTCAAAATTGAAGACCAGATTCTTCTCAATACAACGATGCAATAAATCACCCAAACTAGAGATACATTCATCAAATGAGGTCCCATAAACGGTAAAATCATCTATAAATACCTCCATGCAGGTCTCAATGAAATATGAGAAAATACTCACCATGCATCTCTAGAAGGTACCTGGGGCATTGCAAAGTCCAAATGGCATCCTTTGGTAAGCAAAGGTACCGAATGGACAGGTGAATTTCGTTTTCTCCTGGTCCTCTGCTGCAATGGGAACCTGAAAATATCCAGAAAATCCATCCAAGAAACAATAGTGTGTTTTCCCAACTAGTCTCTCAAGCATCTGATCAATAAATGGGAGGGGAAATGGTCTTTGTGAGTGGAATGATTTAGTTTCCTATAATCAATACACACACGCCAAATGTTTTGTACCCTCGTTGGAACTAACTCATCTTTCTCATTTTTAACAATAGTAACACCACTATTCTTAGGCACAACCTGAATAGGACTTACCCACTGAGAATATGAAATGGGATAGATTATACCAGCCTCAAGAAATTTCTCAACTTCTTTTTTAACAACTTCTATGAGGGTGGGATTAAGTCTCCTTTGTGGCTGCCTAATCGGTTTAGCCCCATCCTCTAAGAGAATCCTATGCATGCAAATGGAGGGGATAATACCTGATATGTCTGCCAATGTCCAAAAAATTTCCCTAATGTTATCTCTCAAAAGATTCAAAAGTTTTTCTTCTTGTTCAAAAGAGATATTGTTAGCAATGATAATAGGTAATCTATCACCACTCAGCAGGTATGCATAGTTAAGATTTGGGGGAAATGGCTTGAGTTCTAATGAAGGAGGGTGTAGTATGGATGGGGATATTGAAGGAATTGAAATATGTACACAAAGAGCATCGGTATCAGAATATACATAATCAAAATCAGAGAATAAAGCATCAAATCCATCAGCATACTCAACAGCCATGCCATAATCAGAGTGAACATGATCAAAATCAGAATATGAATCCACATCAAAATCAAATCCAAGAAAGGATTGTGTATCAGCAACATGTGCGAAAGTGATCTTAGAAATAAAATTCGAACTATTACTCATAATCTCCCTAAGCATAGGACAATCAAATTCCATGGAGTTTTTATTTGGTGGTTCAAAATGGGAGATAACAAAAGAATAATGGTCCTCTAAGGGGTACTTAATGGATTCTATGACATTAAATACCACAACTTCATCTCCAAACTCTATGGAAAGTGTACCCTCATTGACATTTATGATAGTTTTTGCAGTTTTTAGGAAGGGCCTACCTAAGATAATGGTGGAATGAGAACTTACCTGATCATCCTCCATGTTAAGAACATAGAAATCTACTGAAAAGATCATGTCTCTTACCCGGACAAGTACATCCTCAGGAACTCCCACTGGATATGTCGTAGCTCTATTCGCCAACTGCACCACTACTCTTGTCGACTTCAACTCACCAACCTGTAAAGAAGAGAATATATAGCGAGGCATCACATTTATGGAAGCACCTAAATCACAAAGAGCATTAGATAAGTGCAACTCCCCTATGGTACATGGGATGGTGAATGTCCCAGGATCCTTGAACTTTGTTGGTATTGCTAGAGTTGGTGTAATGAGTGTTGAGACATTCCTTCCAAGGTTGATCCTCTCATTTTCCTTGATCCCTCTTCGATTGGTACAAATTTCTTTTAATAATTTCACATACCTTTGGATTTTCTTAATGGCTTCAAGTAGAGGAATGTTGATCTCCACATGCTTGAATGTGTCCAAAACCTCCTTTTGCATTGCTTATTCAGCCATCTTCTTGGTTTAAACAACCCTGTTTGGAAAAGGAAGGGGTTTAGGAGGAACATCATCAATCTTTATCTTACCTTTATCTTTCTCCTTGGATTTCTCATCAGTCGGTATGGAATGTGGATTCTCTGGAGTTGAGGTTAATCCCGGTGGAATGGTAGGTACAGATGTATCTTTTATTTGCTTCCCACTTCTCAATGTGATGGTACTGACATTCCCCTTTGGATTTGGAGTGGGTTGGGAAGGTAGATTTCCAGAATTATTACTCACAAGTTCATGGAGGGCGGTGGCAATCTGGCTCATTTGAGTCTTCAACTCCCTCAACTCTGAACCTTGACTCTTCAGTTCATTCTGTTGATTAAGAACAATTTGCTTTAAAAGATCATCAGTGTTAGAATATACCTTGGGTGGGGGATTCCCTTTTTGTTGGGTTTTTGATGTTTGAGCTTCAAATCTCTTTTGGGGTTGTTTGAAACCCTACTGGTAAGGTGGAGGCTGCTGGAAGTTTTGTTGAAAAGGGGGTCTTTTTTGTTGTCCAGATCCATACCTCATGTCTGATTGATTCTTCCACCCTTGGTTGTATGTTGGAGCAAATGAATCAAACTTCTTTTGGGGATATGGTTGTTGTTGCTGCTGAAATGGTCTCCCAGGGAATACTGCTGCACAATCCTCTATCTCTTGTAGTTGTGGGCAACAGTCAGTTGGGTGGCTTGTCTCAGTGCAAATGCCACAAGGCCTTGAAGGAGGGGGTTGGGATGTCTTTTGAGCCAATGCAATCTGCCTCACTATAGTGGTCAATTCTTCCAACTTTGTATCAATCAAATTACTTTCAATATAAGATGGACCTACCTGATGTACTCCCCTAAAATGTGGTGTACCTCTATCACCAAATTGTTGGGATTTTTGGGTCATCTTGTCGGTCAATGCATGTTCAGTTACTGGTGTCTTTTCCACCAATGCCCCTCCTGCTGCAGCATCCACCATGCTTCTCTCCATGGGTGTGAGTCCTTTGTAGAAGTATTGGAAGAGGAGTTGCTCACTGATTTGGTGATGCAGACATCTTGCGCACAACTTCTTGAATCACTCCCAGTACTCATACATTGACTCTCCTTGGGCTTGCTTGATCCCCGATATCTCCTTTCGAATGGATGTGGTCCTTGATGCTGGAAAAAATCTTTGCAAGAAAAGACGTTTCAAATCATTCCAAGATGTTACATATTCAGGTTGTAAATAATACATCCAATCTTTTGCAGCTCCATCAAGTGCGAATGGGAATGCTCTTAATTTAATTTGATCTTCAGAAACATTTCTTGGTTTCAAGGTTGAGAAAACCACATTAAATTCTTTCAAATGTTTATTTGGATCCTCACCAGAGAGGCCATGAAACTTTGTAAGTAAGTGAATTAACCAAGATTTCAGTTCAAAGTCTGATTCGAGATTTGGGTATGCAATACAATTTGGTTGATAGTTAATATCAGGTGCAGCCAATTATCAAATGGTTCTATTTAGATCATTGTTATTATTTCCAGCCATTGGTTCTTCTTTTATGTTTGAATTTGAATATATTCTAATTTCAATGTTTCCAAAAGAGAGGAATTCACGAACTGGTTAAATATTGAAACTTCCCGTAGACTGAGAATGTCTGGTTCGTGCCCTAAGGCTACGTTCAATCTCCGGGTCAATATCTAAGAGATCTTCGGGATTATTTTGTGTCATAAATCAAGTAAAAATGAAAAGAAAGAAAGTGTACCATAGTAAAATAAAAATGAGAAGTTTGAGTTGATGGTCCAAAAAGAAAATAAAATGATGAAAAAAAAATGAAAACTTGAGAAAGCAGAAAGATGAAAGAGAGAGGTGAAGAAAATAATAAAATTAAAAATACAAGAAATACCTCTAAATGGTTGAATAAATTACTTGCCTCCTCGGAAATGGTGACAATTTGAAAGAGCACTGTTGTGGGTGACCTCAAATTATTAGTGTGATTTTGGGGTACTTAGGTGCAGCAGAGTGGCTGACCAAGGTCGTCTCTCAAAGGAGGAAGTGAATTTAACAACTTATTAAAGGTATTATAGAAATAAAATAAAATATAATTAAAACACTACTTGAAAGGATGGGGGTGGTTGTTTATAGTTTATGAATCTAGAAGAAGTTATTTGGAAGAAGATTGTATTTTTTTTTAGTTTTGAAATGAAGTTCGATTAAAATGACACAACAAGAAGATGTTTTTTTAGAAATCTATTTTAAAAGGCGTAATCGATCTAACTCTACCTCTTAATTCACTTATTAATCATTATCATTAAAATAAATATCCACTTAATTATGATCCCCTAATTTGTTATCCCTCGAACCCTATGAGAGTTAACTTAACCACAAAGATGAAATTACTTAAACCCAAGGCTAGCTTCGGAACACGCAATCGCAGCACCCTGCTTTGATTGTTGTTCTAAGGTTAGATTATGGTCAGTGGTTAATTAGAGAACATATCCATTCATGAAATGAGGATGAATTGTGTTTAGGGATTATCTTTTAACTCTACAAATTTATCCCGTATGGTCTTGTATTACCGATTAAGATCGTGCTCTCACAATTTACACAATTCCCGACCTCCCGTGTTTTGTGTTAATTGTTCAATTGCTTGCGTAGTTTCTTAAAATTTAAAAACACAATTCATGGATCATATTAAGTTAATTACAGTATCTAAATGATTCAAAATAATTAAATGAATAAGGATAGAGGTCGATCGATTACTAAAAATAACTACTCTTCCATGGGCGGTGTAGTCATCGTGGAGACGTTTTGCATAAGCAAAGGATTGAAAGGGTAGAACCCAATATTGTATCCAATCTTGATTCCAACCCAATTAATAAGATTAATAGAATAATAATAGGTAAGAACACAGAATATTATTTGAAGAAAAATTCAATAAACAAACATGAAATTAAAGAAATACAAAGAAGAGGTGGGAGAGGAGAGCCTTTTTGGAAGAGAGGTTTACACAAAGGCTTACTTATTCAAAGAGTATTGAGGGTCTCCCAAGAGACACCCTTTCGGAAAAACCTTCCTAAATCCTCGACCAGGCCTCCCAAAGAGTTTAAACCCCCTTTAAATAGAGTTTGTGAGGGATAGGGTTATATAACTTTTTAAGTGTGAAATGAAAAACTCGGCCAAATATTTCATTCCAAGTTTCACCACCTATGTGACCTCTAAAACGCGTGAATTGACCGTCCTTACATAAGGATTATTTGTTCAACATCATGTCCCAGAGCTTTCCTCAAAATTTGGGCTCACTCCAGGCTCGGATGAAGAAAATATGTCCCAAATACAGAACCCATGTCCATTCTGCCGAGTCCAGCCCACCATTGTCTTAATAGCCCATTTACTCCATCCAAATGCACTTATTAGCTCTAGTGTCATGAATGAAAGTTGTAGAAAATGGATTTAGGAACATGTTTAAAAAATTTCAAAGTCAGATAATAAATATAAAAATATTTATCTTCGAAATACTACAGTGCTCTATAAAGGGTAAAATTGGAATATTCACCAAATTTTCAAATGAATGATCAAATCCCAAATATTTTATAAATAAACATATTTAACACAATATGAGGAAATTATATCATTTATTATTAATAAAATATTCAAAAAAAATAGTGTTTTATTACCTACCAAAATTGAAGTGATCTAATCACTTTTTAAACCCACCTCTATTCGAGACATCAATTCATTCCTAGGTCATGCTGGTTTCTATCGGTGGTTAATCAATAACATCAATAGGATTTAACTCCCACTCACTAATATACTCCAAAATGATGTTGAATTTCATTTTTATGAGTCTTTCAAGAGAGATTTCATTGAACTCAAAAATTCTCGTACATCTGTCCCGATAATCCAACCCCCAGATTGGTCCTTAACCTTTGAGTTGATGTGTGATGCTTCTGATAGAGTCGTTGGGGGATGTTCTTGGTCAAAGAAGAGAAATGATTCCTCATGTCATCTATTATGCCTAAAAAAATTGGATGAAACTCAATCTCACTATACTATCAATAAAAAATAACTTTTAGCAGTTGTTTTTACCTTAGACAAATTTCAACCCTATCTCTTAGGTGCCAAAATCATAATATTTACATATCATTCTACTATAATGTTCTCACTCAAGAAAAGTGATTCCAAACTGAGGCTAATAAGATATATCCTAATGATCCAAGAGTCTGACCTTGAAATCAAATATGGACTGGGAAAAGAAAACCCTATGGATGGTCACCTGAGTAGAATTTCTAATTCTTTTCTTTTAGAAATCATTGATACTGAATTCCCCACTGAGAACCTTTCATCCCTCACTCCAAAAATACCATGGTATGCCCCAATTGTAAATTACTTGGTTTCTGGTGTTTTCAGGAAAAATTTCAAAAGAACAAAAAAATGTATTTGAAAGGTGATTCAAAATATTATTTTTTCAATATAATAATCTTTGGAAAACTAGGGATGGCATGCTAATTATGAGATGTGTTGATGAAGACGAAATTTCCTCCATCTTAGAATTTTGTCCCTCACTTCCTGTAGGTGGCCACATTTGACCACAAAGGACCTCCCGAAAGGTCCAAGACTATGGATTCTTCTATCTTTTACTCTTAAAGGACTCACATGAGTTCAATCAATCTTGTCCCACTAGCCAAAATTTTGGCACAATTTCAAAGAGATATGAAATTCCACAAAAGATTTTAATCTTCTAAGAGATCTTAGATGTTCGGGGAAAAA
This sequence comes from Viscum album, assembly GCA_963277665.1. Taxonomy (NCBI): domain Eukaryota; kingdom Viridiplantae; phylum Streptophyta; class Magnoliopsida; order Santalales; family Viscaceae; genus Viscum; species Viscum album. The sequence continues at coordinate 1,015,438,691 of OY728153.1, read as the reverse complement.
TTTCATGGGGCCATTCCCCCCTTCTAATAGATTCTCATACATTCTTCTTGATATTGATTATGTTTCTAGGTGGTTTGATGCTAAATCCACTAGAAAGGATAATTCAAATACTGCTAGAGAGTTCCTAAAGGCACACATCTTCAACCGATTTGACACATCATGTGCCTTGATAAGTGACTTAGAAACCCATATTTGTAATAATATTAGGAAATATCTTTTTGAAAACGAATGTTGTTTTACATAAAACTTCAACTGCATATAACCCCAAAACAAATGGCATGGATTAACATTCTAATATAGATGTGAAAATAGTGCTTGATAGAATTGTAAAACCCACCAGAAAATACTGGCCAGAATGACTTAGTGAAGCACTATGGGCTTATCTAACTGCCTATAAAACATCCATTGGGATGTCTCCTTTTAGGCTAGTTTTTGTTAAAGTGTGTCATTTTTCAGTTGAAATCCAACATAATCCATTTGGGCTGTGAAAACCTATAATTTTGGCTATGAAAAATCAGGGGAAGAAATATTGTTGCAATTGGCTGAACTAGAGGAGCTTTGACTTGAATCCTATGAGAATTACAATATCTACAAAGAAAATGATAAGGTACTCCATGACAAACACATCCTGAGAAAGGTATTCCATGAAGTTGAAAAGGTATTGCTTTCTAACTCTTGATTCCCTCTTCACCCAGGTAGGATTACTTCTCATTGGGAAGGTCATTTTATTGTTTCTCATGTTTACCTAATCAGTGCGGTGCAAGTCCAAGACCCGTCTTCCAAAAGGACATTCACAGTTAATGGACATCGGTTAAAGCATCACCAAGGGAGGATGCACAATCCAGGAACAACATCTACTTCCACTGGATCCCCAAATTCTGTAGTTGACCCACCACTGGATGCAGATGGAAACCCACCAAATCCAAACTAAGGGCACCTCTTTCCCTTTAACTTCTCTTCTCTCTCTCTCTCTCTCTCTCTCTTCTTCTTCCTCCCTTCTTCTCATTTTTTTACCACTTTCCTCATCACATTTTTTATTTACACTTCCTCTTTCGTGTGGGTGTGTATTTATAAAAAACTAAAAAAACCTAAAAAACAAAAAAAAATATGAAAAATCAAGATTCATGCTTATTCACTATCAAATTTTCAAATTTTGTCCAACCATTTTGGGGAGTCAAAAGACATGATTTCATCTCAACAATTTTGTGGTTTCTTTATAAATATGGATAAATAATATTGTGTCAAAACCAACAAATTTTGAATGATAAATTTTTTATTTGGAAAATGATTTTCCCCAACCGTAAGGAACAAAATTAGCTTTCATGACAAGGATAACTATGTCCATCTTTTCAAAATGCATGTTTTTCACCCCCATTTCTGAGTCATGAGTTCATGTACCATTGAGATGAATTTCATAATTTAGTGTGAATTAATATGATAGAGTCATTTTCTAAACCATATGAGAATCACAATATCCAAATAGCCACTCATTTCCCTTAAATGAATACTCCTTTTGAAAGCCCCTTTGAGCCTATGAAAATATTTTCTTTGATAGCCACATTACAAGCCCAATACCTTTTCTCACCCAATATCAACATGGATTTTCATTGCATAATTTTTTGAAATTTATGTTTGGGGGGGTGGATTTAATTTTGGGTACCATTTGCTGATTTCACCATGTTATCATATGATTGAGGGCAAGCATCCATTTCAGTGTGGGGGAGATCTTTTCATTCATTGTGTTATGGGGAATGTAATGTACTTTCATTTATGTAAACTTGTAAGTTTTTTTGACAAGTGTTCAAAAAAATATTAAAAAAATAAAAAAATAAAAATAAGAATGGGTTGTATCTTGGGTGGGTCAAAATTCACTCTTCATAAACCTTTGATCTTGTTGTAACTATTAAAATTAGTGTAATGAGGAGATCAATAATGGGTTGTTAGATGAGTGTGAGATCTATTTCAAGTTCAACATTCAAAAAAATAAAAAAAAATAAAAAAAAATGAACACTTTTTTCATTGGGAAAATTTTTGTGGATTTTAAATATTTCATCTTCTCATCCACATTAAATTTATTTCCTCTTTTGTGTCTTATTTCAAATTTTTATTTCCTTGTAAATATGTGTTTCCCTTTTTTCCCATGTTTCATTGCAAAAAAATTATGCATTTTTTTTCCATGTTGGTGTTTACCCCATTTTCCTATCTTTTTTATATCATTTTCCTACCATCCCATAGCCACAGAAACCCCCCTAAAAAGTCTTCTTGATTTTTTTGATCAGTTTGTATAAGGATTGGAAGCTAACAGATCTTACAAACTCTAATATTTTCACTTTTGGTTGGTGAATGAGTGAAACTCCATAAATTAGTTTTATCATATTGAGAGGAGTAAGTTTTGTGTGCAAACATTTTCCATTTATAAAGTTGAGCATGAAAAAATGAATTGTTTTTAGAACATTGTTTCTGTAAGAAATTGTGGTGGAATTCAGTATGGATAAGTGAAATTTTCTAAACCTCCCATGAATAGGGAAAACAAAATTTTAATATTTGTTGTTGAGTAAAAATGTTTTTGTTATGTTGTTTTATATTTGCTTTATATGAGGACATTCATAAGAATAAGTGTGGGGTAGTAGATGTTATTAATATTTTCATGACATATTATATACTCTCTTTACTGATTTGATATGAAATGTGCATAACTTGTGTGAAATATTAATGTTTTAATACTAAATATAATTTTTTAGCATTTTTAGAAGTAGTCCAATTGAGTCAATTTACTATTTTATTTATAAAAATCACCCTAAAGATCATAATTGAATGGTTCTTGATTTTTAGAATTCCAATTTCAATATAAAAAATTTTATTAGAAATAATCATGGGCCAATTATTCTATTTGAAGGGTCATATTGATCACACAAGAAGGCCCATAGAATCTATGAAGAAACAGGACCATCCCTAAATACTGAATTAATGGGATCAATCAATAAGTTAAAATTCATTCATTCTCATCCATAGTTTGTGGGATAATTTAAGTATTCTTAGATAAAAATATTAAGGCCCGACTCTAAATACAAGGGGACCAACTGATTCATTTTATTTTATCCCACCATTCTGTCTGGGAAATAAAATCACTACAATATTCATGACATGTCTCTAGATCTAGTCATCAAATAAATATTATATTTTTCAGTGAAAAATAGGAGATATAGGTATCTGATGTTTTTGAATAAATCATTTTGATTTTAAAGCATCTTGCTATTCAAAAATTCATTCACATTTTGCCCATCGAAAAAGCATGGATAGAAATGTATAGTTTAATGTTGTTTATGAAAACTGCCATAACTTTGGATCCATAGGACCAAATGCCTCCAGATTTTTAGTGTAGTCTTCCAACATTATTATCAACAACTTTGAAGAAGGAGATTTCTCGATATTCAGTTGTATGGATGTCCAAAACGTCGATCCAAGTGGAGGAATAGTTTTGGAATGCAAACAATTCACCCCCTTGGGCTATAAATACATCATCTCCTCTACATTCAAAAGGGTTGGCATTTCAGAAGAGAGGATCATAAATTGGAATGACCAAAGCCTTTAAAAAGGCTTGGGGTACCTTCCATACTCATGTTTTCACTTGAGATACCCTTCCTTCTCTCTCTTTTTTTCATTTACTTTTGTGTTCTTCATTATTGTAATCTTGTAAGTATTTTTTTTAGTTCTGTTTTAATGAAAGTTTCTTCTTCAATATATATTATTCTCATCCACCTTCTATAGTTTAATATTAATGTTATTAAAATATTTTAAATCAAGTTAAACCCCCCACCTTTTGCTTTCTCATTCAATCTAAAGTCAGTATTTAATTCCCTTCGTCTTTAGTGTGTGTGTTATACGCACCACTCTTTTCTTATCCCTTTCTTTTTCTTATCCTCTAAATATATCAACATAATCATTATAACCAGATTAATAATAATTTGAATTGCTTATTTCATCTCTCATTGGGGTGATTTATAATTTTGGTATGTTAAGTGATTGGGAGCTTTTTCTCAATGAATATTTTCTAAATTAACATTGTGTATATTGGACTAAACATGTCATGGATTAATGACTTGTTTTGTTTAATGTATGGATTTCATGGATTATTGGAACCATAAATACACTACCATAATCAAGTACTGATTTATATTAGAATCCTAGTTAATATATGGCTTTGATTAAAGATTTAACACTTATGAATTCCAATCAACGCCAACTTGTGACATGGGTATTAATTTAATGCAATATAAAGTAAAGCTCAAGGATATAAAAAACATAACTACCTAATGATGAACTCATCCTAATATTTATCAAATTGTTAAATCAATATTAATCTATCAATAATTTAAATTAATCTCTACAAACAAACCCCCAACCAAAATAAAATCAACTAAAAACATTCGACTATTAACAATTATCATCACCGAGGATTCGACCGGAGTGTTTCTATACAAATTAGAAGAGCATCAGAACATTGAATGATCAATAGGTAAAAATCAGTCGTGCTTTAAACCATCTTGGTGATCTTTAACCAAAGAGAATGGAAATATGTGTCTATATCCACAACCCAACCACCGCTCAAATAAACTGAGCCTTTATCTATGGAGGAGAAACTAACATAGTACATTAGTGAGTTGGAGGAGTTAAAGAGACTTAATGATGAATTAATCAACGTCAATATTCTAGATGAGTACAACTCTTGAGAAGAGGATAATGTATCTCTTGTAGTATATATCCAATAGAAATGGCCTACTTAGCAAATAACAGTGTATTCTACTCATCTAACCTGCTCGAAGTCTAGAACACTAGTTTATCTAGATCTAGTGGATAAATAGTATTAATAATTTCCTCTACTATCTCAATAATTACCACTATTTCTAGGGATTTATGATATCCTGACTCAAAATAGATATTAGCACCAAAAAATATTAAGCTAACCATAGAATTATTTTACCACTACCTCTACTAGGGAACCTAACCAACCGAAAATACCCTAGATATCCTTGAATATCTTCAATCCTTTGATACTCAGATGGAAGAAATGGATGGGGAATGTGCACTAGTGTAGGAAAATATGATTTTTATCAAAATCATGTTAAAAAGGTAAGAAAGATCATATGTATCCACTGTAACAAAGTTTCTGGAGAAAATAAGTAAGAAAATTAGTAAGTTAGAATGTACCAACTTTATAACTCTCTAAATTAGATGGTGTCAAAAATATTCTTCAATGTTACTGAACATCATGATTAGACATAAGCATTAGGATAATTTAAAGCCACAGCAAGAGACTTGATCAAATTAAGAAAGTTTTTGAAAAATATAATAGTTCAAGTTTATAATTAAACGCAATCTTCCAAATATACTATAAAAGATGTAGAATACTGTAAAAAGTTTTCTAAAAGAGGAATAATGAAATTCAATGTTTTGAAGTTTTGAATCTATGGTTAAGAAAGACCTTTGAACTAATTTTTCATAAGGATGTATATCAGACAAAATTTATTTATAAATATTGAAATGATAAACATAAACCAAACTTCATTAATCATTTTTATTTCATGTGGTTCAAGAGAACTAGACATATGAAGAGAGTTTAAAACATAGGTCCCGATAGAGACGTTCTGGACAATCAATTTTTTGAAAGAAATTTTGTAAATGCTTTGTAAAGTTTTAATTTGAGTAATTTTGAGAATTATGAAGTTATATAGAATTAAATAATATTTGAAAAGTATCTAGAAGAGTTAAAAAGTTTTGATAAGTGATAAAATGAAGTTTAAATATATGATAAATTTGTATTTATAAATTTGTTGAAGCGAGAATACATTTTTGATTTCCTGAATTTTCTATTTCTAGAGTACCTATAAATAGGAGTGAAAAAATACATTGTACTAGTCACTGTACATGCATGAAAGATGTTAAATTACAATATAATTTGTGTCAAAGTGAGTTTCTAACTGAATGTGAGTTTCATGTTGAAGCTTTATAGAGAAAATTATTTTTCATAATATTAGATAACAAAAAGTTCTGAAGACCAGAAAAAAGAGAAATATAAAGTGAAGATCAAATAGAGTTTTGAGAAAAATCTTTTGAGTCATTGAGTTTTTCTAAATCAAATATTTCAAAAGTCAATTTCATGTGAAATTCAAGAAAAGGTGAAATAAACAAGAGATTATCAAATGCAGTATTTTTTTATGTAGAAGATCAGAAAGAGGCATATCAGATAGTTATTATGTATAGGCTTTTGTGAAGTAGAAATTTTCAAAGTTACATTTTCTATTATAGATCAAATTTAGTAAGAAAATTTTATTAACTAATAAGAGTTAGTATAATCATTCCTACCACGAGATAAAAAGTGTGTAGTGGTATTTTACATAAAACATTTATTCACTTCTTCATTATATTGAATTTATATAGACCCAAGGGAGTTGAGATGGTAATGATGTAGGTTCTCACACTGAGATCAACTATTGTAAATCTTATGTGCCTTGTTTACATTCCTACATTTTCAAGCATTTCAGTTTAATAAAAGTTGATATGGAAAAAAAATCTAAAAATTTTAAGGGGTTAAGTTTGTTAAAGTTAAAATTTCTAAAAATACTATCACTAATTCACCCTCCATCTCAACGATTCAACAATATTTATGAACACCAAGTGGTATCAGAGGTGGTTCCACTATTTAATCATTTTCATTGATAATCTAAATTTCATCAATAGTAGAGGAATTCCTACTTTTGATGGAACAAATATCATTAATAGAAGAATATAATTATACCTCGTCTTATATATCTTGGATTGGATCTTGTAGATACAATAACTATTGGGTTTTCACCCATTGAGAAAGATACTCCCAATAATTTTTTTAATAAGAGAAACATTAAATTTGATGGAAAGTATAGAAATTTTATCCTTATATATCTGTCATAAAATGTTTACATGAAGATGATGTGTCTCAAAATAGTAAGGATAATGTGGGACAATATCGAAAGTATTTTTGAAGTAAATACTAAAGTGAAGTAAGCAATGCTAAAAATCTGTAATATCAGGTTTTAAGACATAAGAATTAGAGATGAAGAAACTATTGATGATTACATCACTATATTGAATGGAGTTTTATACAACATCATAGGTTTTAAAGATGTTTTGGAAGATTCTATACTTGTTAAAAAAACTCATGAGAAACTTTCTAGATAGGTTTGATTATAAAGTCTCTTATTTATAAGATTAAGAAGATTTATCACTTAATTAATTTCATAAATTTATTTTTTCCTATGAAATGAGAAAATATCTGGCATTCAAAAATAAGATCAATGATTAAATGGATTTTCAAGCTATGAGAAAGATTAAAATTCAAGATGTTGAAGATATTGATCCTTTTGATTATGAAGATAAGAAGGATGATGCGTTGAATGAAAAAATAATGTCTCTTATCTCCAAGAATTATCTAATAGGAAGATGAAAGTATGGATGAAAACGCACTCTCAAATTTTTTGAGTGTGCTGTAATTGGGCTTTTTTCTATGAATTTTCCCAAAAATAAATTTGGTAAATTTGAAGATCATTCTAAAAAAATAACTCAGTTGAATAATTTTGATAAGACTTCCAAGAAAGAAAATTAGTACATTGGTCGAAAGAAGAAGGTCACTAGAAACAAAATAATTATGTTGAGAAAGAAAACTAAATTTTTAATCAACTGATAACAATTATTTATAAGGTAAAATTTCAGTAAAGTTTAGAACATTCATTGAAATGATTTATAAAATATAAGATTCATAAAATATTTAAGAAGAATTATGAGGTAAAGAATCTTATAGAAAATAACACCTTAGATCATAACTTGTTTCATGTATTGAGAAAAATAAAAATATCAAGAAAAAAATAAACAATTTGAAGAAATTTAGAGATAAAAATATTTATGAGAAGGAAGATATTCATATAAGGGAAGATTCATACATTAAGGGGATTAAAAACCTCAAATAGAAAATTATAGAACATGAAAATATGGTAGAATATATTTTTAATAAAGTTTCTACCAAGGAAGCTGAGCTTTTTAGAACTCAATAAAAACCTATTACAGATGAAATTACCTTAATAATGATGAATCTACATTTCAAAAAATCTTCAGAAGTAAAATATGAGACTTAAAAAGTTATTGAGAAATATTATACCAAGAATAAGGTAAAATATTCACCAACTAAATATAATAGTTCACATAATTTTTCTAACCATATAGGTTTTATGAAAAATGTTATAAATTATAGTCTAATAAAATATGTGATAAAACCATCACATTAACAAAAATTAGAAATTTTCATTATGAGAATGATGATCCATGTCGGGAAGTTACAAAATCATAAATTTATTACAAACCCTAGAATATTTTCTATATGGAAATATCATACTTCGACAAAAGAATAAGATTCATTAGAATTTTTTAGAGTTTTAGAATTTATGGGCACAAAACTTATATTTTTTCTCACCAAATATCTCTACCTAGAAATAGGCATGAAGTAATGGGATAAAGAATGGAAGAAAAGTAAGTAACCTTCCTAATCCCTAGGAAGTTGGAAAATAATAATCTCAAGATGTTAACAAATTTTTAATGAAAAATTATTTTCATTTCCTGGAGGAAATATATGAAAGAAGTGACCAACTAGGTAAATTTTCTGATGAATGTATGACAACCCTTTTGAGACAAAGTTCTTATTCTATAAAAGAAAAAGGAGTTATAAAGAAGAAATTTGAGGAAATAAATTTTTTTCGAGACGGTCTTAAAATAAACTAAGAGAAACAAACCATGGATTCTTGATATTTATTTTTATTCACACATTGTGAGAGATTTGAAATTATTAAAAGATTTTAAAAATATATATGGAGGATCACTTACCTTCGATAATGATAGTTCCTTAAAAATTAGAGGAATTGGAGTGGCTGAGATTGAATAAAAATAGTTTAAATCTAAGAAAGTTCTACATGTCAATTGGATAAAACAAAACTTACCTAGTGTAAGTCAACTTTTTGGTGACAGGAAATAATTAATCTTCAAAATATATTCTTATATTATCAAAACTGTGAAATATGGATAATTTTAAACTAAATGAGAAAGAACTAGTGGAAGTATTTTCCAGATAAGAGAACATTGTGACTATTATTATATAATTGATAAAGAGGAAAATAAATAATGGCACCATAGAATTGGGAATCTTGGGAAGATAATCATGAAAAAACTTTCTAAATTTGATGTTGTATGAAATTTTTATGCATTTAAAATAAGAGAAGATGATGTTTTCATAACTTATCATAAAGGTAAAATGACTAGTAAAAGTCCCATAAAAGTTAAAAAAATTTCTAATAGACCAATTAAACTTATTCATTCAGATATTTTTGGAATGATGAGTCATTAATCAATATATATATATATATATAATTTATCACTTTTATTGTTGACTTTACTTAAATGAAAAACATTATATTTATGAAACAAAAATCAAAGTATGTAGAAATATTCTGATTTTTTAGAAGATAAATTGAGAAAGAAATGAGGGCATGTATTAAGAAGCTGAGAAATGATAATGGAAAAGAGTTCACATAAAATACCTTTTAATATTATCTAAATAATCATGGAAATAAACATAAATATAGTTATCCATACACCCCACAACAAATAGGAGTAGCTAAGAGGAAAAACAGAATCTTGGTGTAAATGGGATGGATCATGTTAGTAGAATACAAACTTTAAAAGTTATACTAGATAGAAAACATGATTGTTGTTATGCATGTACAAAACACATATTTTCTAAGGATTGAATCCAAAATTAATTCTTAAGAAATGCGATATAATAAAAAACCTTTATTAAAATACTTCAAGGTTTTTATTTACTAAAAAAACTGGGTGATGGATAATTTGATGTGGAAGCCAAAAAAGGAATTTTCTTGAGATACTCATCCAACAGAAGAAGTTACAAATGTTGGAATGAACATTTCAAAATGTTGGCGGATTCTTATGATGTGAATGATATTGAAAATCCAACTCCCTTAACAAAGGGTGTTGAAAATTTCGAGGAAAATAAAAAAGAAGGATTCCAAGGAAAATTTTAATAAAAAATATTCAAAGAAAGATTGTGAGGATTTAGAAGAATAAAGTAGTGTGGAAGGTTAAGAATATAAGAAAAATTTGAAATTTCATACACTACAAAAAAAGGTTGAAAATCAAAAAATTCTTGGGAATCATAAATATATAGTTATGACTAGAAGAAAGTTTAGATTAGAAAATCAAACATATCTCATTTTATATATAGAACTAGAATAATTTTTAGAGGAATTTGAATACAAATAGTGGGTTAAGAAGATTATTGAATAATTGGATCATATTGAATGAAATAACACTTCAGAATATGTTCCACATCTAGTGGATAAATATTTTATTGTAAAAAAGTAGTTGTACAGAGACAAATAGAATGAACATGGGGAAGTTTCAAGAAACAAAGTGATCTTTGTTTGTTTAGGCTATGCACAGGTGGAAGGTGTGGATTTTTAAAAAAAAATCCCCCATTTCAAGATTAGAAACTATTATAATTTTTCTTACTATTTATACACATCAAAGTTACCAATTTTATCATATGGATGAAAAGCATTTTTTTCATTAATGGTGAGATTGAATAAGAAGTTTTCATAGAGAAAAATTGTAGGTTTCTACTTGATAAATATTGAAGAAAGGTTTGTAAATCGAATAAATCATTGTATGGGTTGAAAAAATCCCCATGTTCTTGTTATTCCAAACTTGATAATTTTTTTAGAATGTTGAATTTTTTTAATGGAAAATTTGATAGCAACTTGTATGTGAAATAAGTTAACCCTAACACCCTAATTTTAATTATGCACGTAGATGATATAATGTTTTCTGGATATTAATAGAAGGTTTGTAAATAATTTTCGAAGGAAATTAAGAATACTTTTGATATTTCAATGTTAGGATAATTAACTTCCTTCATTGTTTTACATGTTTAAAAAATGAAAAAAATACATTTTTATATCTCAATAAAAGAATGAAAAGGAGTTGTTACAAAAGTTTTTCATGGTAGATTCTAAAGAAGATTCTACCTTGTTTTTAGTGAGCACAAAGTTGATTAAAGTTGAAACTAGAAAAAATGTAAATTAGAAATATTTTTGGAATCTGATAGGATGATTGCTTTATTTTATATTCTCCTGACCTGATTTTTTTTTGTGACTTTGTGTGCCACATATGAAAGTGATTCAAAAGAATACCACATATTGGTAGTTTTTGGTCAGAGTGGAAACTCAAGAAGGGGGGTGAATTGAGTTCCAATAAAAATTTATGTTTAAAATATTTATATTAAAAAAACCCCAATTTAAATAACAAGCTAAACGGTAGTGAATTTGTAATACAGTAAAGGTTCAGTTAGGTTCTCAAGAGATTGATTAGTTCTAATTTAATCTAATCTGAAGATTATATTAGCTTTTGAAAATAACCTACTAGATTACAATAAATACAAGCACTTTCTATTTTAACTATTAGAGTTACTTTAAAATAGATTTGAATTTCAAAGTACTTAACAGCGGAATATGCTATATATTTTTAGCCAAAATAAACAAGCACAGCAGTTTTCACCAAGAGGTTCAGTCTCATGCTGAGACTTAGTCCTCTCAAACAGTTTTATATACAACTTTGATCCACTCCTTGGATTGGTGTTTACAACAGTACTTAGACTGTCTAAGTCCTATGACCTCTACCATAGTTCTTTATGGGGAAAAACAAATCAATAGCACACAGGCTATCCAGGTCACACTTGACCTCTACCACTATCCACAGTGGGAATCAAAATATTTAGAAAGATTGGGTGAGGATATTAGATATCCTCCAGTTCAGTGCAGGAGACAATGTGTGCCTAAAAATACAGAGCACACACTCTGCTCAAAGTGAAAATAAATGAAACACAATAGATCTAAACAAATAGAGAGAAGTTTAGAATGCTCTATTTGTTTTGAGTGAAGCTCTGGACTCCTTGGATTTATGCAGATGAAGCTTTGAGTACCTCTCTGGTTTTGATCAAGAAAACAACAGAGTGTCATTTTCTGTATTTGACGTCAAGGTCCAGGTTGATCAGTCTGATCAGCTTGAGTGTAGGTGAAATCATTGAATCTCTTTACTCCTTGAATGTTCAGGTTATACGAATTCAGTATGTATTCTTCCTTCTTCTTCTATGCATTTAATTCCTTGTGTATCTCCGGAATATTGCCTCGTATGTGCATGAAATGACTGGAAGACCACACTCTTTAGTAGTTCGAGGATACCTTATACACCTTCAGCTCCAGCGATGGGAATGATTGCCTTTTTACAGGTATGAGGTATGGTTCCCTAAAATTCAATAGACATTAATTAATTAATAACAGTTGCATTAAAAGCACCAAATATGACCTTTGTTAAATAAACAATAGAACTAGAGTTTAGAGAAATAGTGACTGGTTTCCATCAGTATATCTTTGTATCAGTGAGCTTGTAGAGGTGGACGTGTAATTGTAGGTCTTGCATCAGCAACTATTAGTCTTTGTAACGGTAGATCACTTGAATCGGTAGCTCCTTCTATCGGTATCTCCTTCCATCAGTGGCTACTTCTATCGGTAGCTACTTGAATCGGTAGCTCCTTCAGTCGGTGGATCCTTCTATTGGTAGTTCCTTCTATCGGTAGACTTCATAACAGTAGCTATCTGTCTATCTGTATCGGTAGACTTTATATCGGTAGTTGTCTGTCTGTCTGTATTGGTAGCTATTTTTCTGTCTATATTGGTGACTATGTATCGGTAGGTCTGTATCAGTGATTTAAAAACTTAATACTTATATGTTCTATGCAATCCATATCCAGATTGAGTTAGTATTATTTCAAAATATGTATAAACATGGATAAACATTGATTAACATATTCCAATGATTATCTTGATATTTTTGTCAACATAATTTAACATATAGATAGGATTATAAACACATATTAAAACATAATTGAGATTATCAAAACATTTGAGGTCAATAATCTCCCCCTTTTTGATAATCACATACTATGGTATTATAATCCAAAATAATCATTAATATATCAGTATAAAATACATTGAGTCTCGCTTATCAGTGTGAGTAATGAAATTTTCAAATGTATTAGAGAATAGAGTATTATAGGTAAATGTATCATAGGTATGAAACAACTGTATCTGTGATATAAAACAAATGTACCAGAGGTATAATTATATTATAGTAAAATTATATTATGCTCACATTTCTCCCCCTTTGTGATTAGAAAAAATTAGTAAAAAAGGATGAGAGAAGTAATATAAGGTAAAAGTAAGAGCATATATATTTCTTGGGGAAAATAGAGAAATAAAAAATTGAGACAAAAATAGTAAAATTGATTCCTATCAAATGTCCTAACCACTATTCAATCCACCTCCTCAGAATTTGATTTAGATTTTCCCTTGGAATCAGAAGAGGATGCAGGCTGGGTAGATGTAGGTGGAGGATTGGGAATGCCAGTGATAATCAGAGGAGGCTGATCCACTGATACAATGTTTGGCCTATAATTTGTAGGTATCTGGGTGGTCATAGGAGAGAGACTTCTGATTTCCTGAGATGGGGTCATCTGAGGAGTGGAGGCAGACTGAGAAGAGGCAAGCAGAGCTGGAGGTACCATGATAGGGGTACTATCTACATGCAAAAATGGCAGCAAAAGATTCCTAATGTCCATAATGATTCCTCCTCCTCGTTCCATAGCATAGATAAAGGCATCCATGTTCTCCATAAACTTTTATAGAGTTGGAGTCAACTCCCTGATCTTTCTCACTTGTTCTCTGAAAGCTTGAGTGACTGGAGGTAGTTTCATGTTCTCTAATATAAGATTGAAATTTTTGATGAGCTGATGCTTGGTATAAACTTTCTGAAAGTAGAGATCAATCTTATATTTGATTTGTTTTTGGGTAGTAGTAGCATCCCTCATATGAACTTGAACAAATTTTCTGATATCTCTTGATGTAGACAGTGCTCGAGAATCAACGGAGCTACTGGTACTAGCCTGACCAAGCTCCTCTTTCAGCACAGTTCTAAACTAATCAAAATCAACCAATGAACTGGGTGAACCGAGTGGTTTGATAGTGAATGCAACAGTTTCCTTGAATGATTGGGTCAAACTACTTATCAGCTTCTTGACAACCAAATCCTGTGTACTGTCATGCTCTTTGATATTCTTTTTAAAGGCTTCCATTACATCCACAAATTGATTTACTACACTCTTGATATAGTTTATGTCAGCAGCAACTTTGGTTTGGGAACTAGCCAAGGTATGGAATGAAGCAACAGATTGCTTCATTGAACTAATAGCCTCTATCCAAGTTTCAATCTGAGTAAGACACACTTTGACTTCATCCACCATCTCTGCCACAGTGGTTGAAAAAATACATCCAAGAGAGAGTTCGAATGATTTTTCCATTTTTCTCAGCTCTTCAACAAAACAGCTCTTTAAGTCAATAATAGATGCAGTCCATGTCTCCTTCAACTCAGCCTTTAAAGACTCAAGATCATCCTTAGTAACTAGATTTTCAGGCACAACTATAGGTGCTCTTTCTGACACAATACTAGCCACATATTCATTCATAACAGATTGAATGGATGATATTAAATAGGTTTCCGTTCATCTTATCTCTTCCACAAACTAGGTCTTAAGATCAGACTTCAATTGGTCTAGATCATATTTTCTTACCACATCCTCAGGTAAAAACTTAGAAAGGATGTTATATTTAACTTGTGTTCTATTGATGGGTGTCTCATCTTCAGAATCAGGATAGTCCAACCCAAAAACTATAAAACCTGGGTCTTTTGCCTAGTCTTCAAACTCAATAGCTACTGAAACATTTCCAAGTCTGGTTGGATGCTCCCCCTCAATTTTTTCATTCTTCTGTATATGTATAGAAATAGAACCATCAGCAGGTTGGTCTTCCTCAGAAGAATTCTCCACAACCATTTCCATTTCTCCAACATGAGGCTCGTCAGGAATGGGTGCAGGTTCTGCCATATCAACCATAACTACCTCTATAAGGATAGTAGCACTTCCAATCAATGGAATCAAACTCAAGGTGCTCTCATCTAAGATATCAAAAACATGTTCTCCACATTAATGGACTTATTCCTTATCATTATCACCACTACTGGTATCTGGAGTAGTCTCCTCGTGATTTGATTTTGGAAATTTTTCCTCCTATGTACTAGATTCATCAACTTCACTATATCTTAATAATGCTTCTTTCCTTGTCAAAGAAGCTGGAGGACTGGCTTCTCCATATGATATTGCATGAGCATCAAGGCTAGGTGGAAAGTCAGGATCACCTATGTCATCCACAATAGTTTCCTCTTCATCATCATCCTCATTGCTATATGCATGTTCATCTTCATCAGATCCAGACCTAGATCCCTCACATCCTTAGGCCTAGAAGGATGATCCATGGGTTTAAACTTATCATACAACTTCCCTTCATCACTGACCCATTCTCTTCTCCATGAATTCCAATTGATATTCATGTATTTACAAACAGTGTTGGTAATACAAAAGTTGTCTTTCATAACCACTGTATCATCCTGAGACATAGCCATAACTCTTACCTTGATCATTAAATAAATTAGCTTTGAAAATAATATAGAATTAGTTTTTGACTTTGGACTGGTCATATCTTCAATTTGAATCATCACAAGCCTACCCAAATTTACCTTGACCCCATGCCTCAGCAAATGCAACAAATAAATATCTTGGTATCTCATATTTTCAAAGTCCCCTCTTCTTGGACTTAGTACATGTTGGATAAACTTGAACAAAAACTGGTTCTCTCCATCCATTTCTGTAGAAACTACTTTTCTTGGTGTACCATTTCCAGTTAGTTCTTTCAAAGTGGCTTCATACTCAAAGATTTCACTGGTAGGAGTTACTGATTTCATGAAATACCCAAACTCTCTTTTATGTGGAACTTTCAGGCACTCAGCCCACTCAATAGAAGAAAAGAATATTGTCTTGACATTCACTACTGATACCATTCTATTCTCAACTTCTGATTTCTCAAAACAAACAAACTCATAGAATTATTTTACCAACTTCGGGTAAAAAGGACCATTGTTATTTGAGAATAACTCTACCCATTTCTGCTCTTCCAGCACTTTTAGAACAAATGACTTACTGGTCATCAACTATTCTGCACATAGATCTTTCTCAACTACTATTCCCTTTGAATGAGATGCGGATTTGTAGGTTTCTTTACTTCACATCCACCACTAGACTCTCCTTTGAGTCTCTTGGCATTCAGATCATCATCCTTTTCACTAACAGATGGTCTCTTCACTCTTTCCATTCTGCGAATTGCGAGGCTTAGGGTTTGAGAGAAACAAAGTTTTGAGAGTTAAGGATTGAATGGTAAAGGGTTTGAGGTGGATTGAGATGAGGTCAAGAATTATTTTTTATCATTTAGAAATCATAGAATAAATAAGTAAAACATAATAAGTAAAATACAAATGATACAGATTCTGGTGGCTAAAGATACAAAATTTTAAAAACAGCGCAACCTAACGGTAATACATACTAGTGAGGATTCCTAATGGTGAGGTATTTTTATCGGTGAGGTTCATACTAGTGAGGTATAATGGTGAGTTTCATATTGGTGAGGTATAACGGTGAGGTTCATACCAGTGAGGTATAACAGTGAGGTTCATACCAGTGAGGTATAATGGTTAGGTTTTGGCTCTACAAAGTCTATCATTCCTAACACATGTCTAATGTAACTTAACCTATCTGAAATCAAAGGCTTGGTGAATATGTTAGCTAATTGATGTTCAGTACCTATAAATTCAAGATTAATATCACCCTTTTGGTAATGATCTCTCAAAAATAGGTGTGTTATATCAATGTGTTTGGTCCTAGAATGAGATATTGGGTTCTTAGAGATATTGATCGCACTAGTGTTATCACAGTTTATAGATACATGTCTAAACTGATATACATAGTATAATAGTGTTTGTTTTATCCACAAAATTTGTGTACAACAACTACCAACAGCAATATATTCTGGTTCAGCAATAGACAATACAACAGAGTTCTGGTTTTTACTACACCACGATATCAGGGACTTACCTAGAATATGACATGTTCTAGAAGTGCTCCTTCTAACTAACTTGCAACCAGCAAATTCAGCATCTGAATAAATTATTAAATTGAAGGATTTTCCATTTATATAAAATAATACTAAGTTAGCATTATGTTTAAGATATTTGAAAATTCTTTTAACAATAAGAAAGTGTGACTCTTTTAGATTAGCTTGAAATCTTGCACACATACACACACTAAACATAATATCTGGTCGACTAGCAGTAAGATAGAGCAGACTCCCTATCATACCTTTGTAGTATGTTTTATCCACTGTTTTTTCTAGTTTCATCACCATCAAACTTACAACTAGTACTCATAGGTGTATCACTTTCTTTATTACAATCTAAACCAAAACATTTTAAAAGGTCCTTGGTATATTTACTTTGATTTAAATTAATACCATTTTCATTTTGAAAAACTTGAAATCCAAGAAAATATTTGATTTCTCCCATTAAACTCATTTCTAATTAATTTTTCATACTCTTTGAAAAATCAATACACAAAGTATTTTTATAAGATCCAAAAATAATATCATCAACAAATATTTTCACTATCAAAACATCTTTGGAAATTCTTTTAATAAAGAGACTTGGATAAGAAATCCCTTTAGAAAAAACCTTTTGAAATAAGAAAACTACTAATTCTCTCATACCAAGCTCGTGGGGCTTGTTTTAAAACATATAAAGCTTTAGAAATCTTAAAAACATGATTTGGGAAATGAGGATTAGTAAATCCAAGTGGTTTTTCAAAAAAAACATTTTCAATTATAAAACCATTTAGAAAATCACTTTTAACATCCATTTGATATAACTTAAAATTCAAATGAGCAGCATAGGCAAGTAGAATCCTAATAGCTTCTAATCTAGAGACAGGTGCAAAGGTTTCTTCATAGTCTATTCCTTCCTCTTGACTATATCTTTGTGCAACTAGTCTTGCTTTGTTTCTAACTATGTTTCCTTATTCATCAACTTTATTTATAAAAAACCCATTTAGTGCCTATGGTCAAAGTGTCCTTAGGTCTGTTAACTAATTCCCAGACTTTGTTTCTTTCAAATTGATTTAATTATTCTTTCATATCCATTACCCAAAATTCATCATTGATTGCATCATTGATATTTTTAAGTTCTAACTATGAATGATAGGCTTGATGTTCAACCTGATTTCTCAGTGAAGCTGTAGTCTATGTCCCTCTATCAAAATTACCTACAACAGCATATAAAAGATGATTCTTTATAATCCTAGTTGATCTAATAAAGGTAGGACTAGAAATTTTAGGTTCTCTAAGTTCAGGTTCACCAGAAGCAGATTCTGGAATATTTCCAGAACTAGTTGTCTTTATAACAGGTACACTGATTTTATCATTAAGGTCCAGAATAGACCTATATTCTTCAAGATTTTCAAGAGAAGACTTAGGTTCATTAAGATCTGTTTCATCAAATTTGATGTGAACATATTCTTCCACACATTTGGTTATTTTTTTAAAGACTCTATAAGATTTACTGATTATAGAGTAACCTAGAAAGATTCCTTCATCACTTTTAGAATCAAACTTGTCAAGATTATCCTTAGTATTTAGAATAAAGACTTTTAAACCAATAACTCTAAAGTAACTGACTTTAGGCTTCCTATTGTCCTATAGTTCATAAGAGGTCTTATTAAGAACAGGTCTAATCAAGACTCTATTTATAATATAACAAGTTGTATTCACAGCTTCAGGCCAAAAATAAACAGGTAAATCATATTCATTGAGCATAGTTTTTGCAATTTCTGGAAGGGTTCTATTTCTTCTTTCTACCACACCATTCTGTTGAGGTGTCCTAGGGGCAAAAAAGTTGTGACTATAACCATTGTGTGAGCTGTAAAATTCAAACTTCTTATTTTCAAACTCATGACCATAGTCACTTCTCAAGGTATTAATTTTAATTCCACTTAG
Source organism: Viscum album (assembly GCA_963277665.1). Classification (NCBI taxonomy): domain Eukaryota; kingdom Viridiplantae; phylum Streptophyta; class Magnoliopsida; order Santalales; family Viscaceae; genus Viscum; species Viscum album. Next base: position 1,015,419,558 of record OY728153.1, on the reverse strand, counting down.
GTTTTCTACAGACTTGGAATATTTCATAAAATAAGAACAAGCTTTACTTTTGTGAGCAAGAAAGTATACCCAAGTGTATCTAGAAAAGTCATCTACTAAGACATAGACATAGTGCTTCCCATTTAAACTAGAAACTCTGGAAGGTCCAAACAAGTCCATGTGAACCAACTCGAGAGGTTGAGAAGTTGAAACTTATTTCTTTTATTTGAATGAGACTTTATGTTGCTTTCCCCTTTGACAGGGATTACAAACATTGTCTGATGGGAATTTTAGTTGAGGTAGGTCTCTAACTAAATTTTTCTTAGTCAGTTTCTTAAGTGAATGAACATTGTAGTGTCCTAATCTTCTATTACATAGCCAAGATTCTCTACGAAAATAATTTAAATAGGTAACCTTTTTTTGGCTAAAGAATTTAAATCTACAGCATAAACATTTTCATTTCTCAAGGCAGAAAATACTAAAACATTTTTAGAATTAAAAACATTACAAGAATAATTTTCAAATTTAACATTGAAACAATCATCACAAAACTGAGAAATGCATAATAGGTTGTATTTTAATCCATCAAAAAATAATACTTTAGAAACTAAAACTGAATCAGTGTTACCAATATGACTTAAGCCGATGATTTTTCCTTTTCAATTATCACCAAAGGTGACATGCCCTCCATAAACCTTGATTAAAATTTTTAAACATGAGTAATTTCTAGTCATATTCCTTGAAAATCCACTTTCTAAGTACCATATATTCTTATAGAAACTCTTCAATCAAGTCTCCTACAAAAGAGGTTTAAACAGAAAATGATTTTGGTACCTAGATTTTCTTGGGTCTAGACAGGTTAGCAAGAAAAACTTTTGGTACCCAGATTTGACTAATGGGTCTCACACAATCAATACATTCAAAAGATTTTGAATGATAAACTTTGTTTGATCTATAACTATGTGAATAGCTAGTTGAGGCATTGGAATTTCCAAAACTGGAACTAGAATCATACTTTCCAGATTTAGGAATAAATTTATTCTTAACAATCTGTCTCTGACTAGGTTGATAGCCTAAACCAGTAGTATACATTAGTGCAACTTGTTTTCCACGCATTTGAGTTAGAGTATTCTTTCCATTTGTGAACTTTTATAAATCTATTCTAATTTTCTCATTGGATAATTTATTTTGAGTATTATCCTTTAACAGTTAAGCATTATTTTCCTTTTCTACTTCTAATATATATTTGACAATGCTTGTTAAAGCAAACTGTTTCTTTAAGGTTTTATACTTATCTTTCAGCTCATTGCAGGTTTCCTCTAGCATGTTACAGTATTCAAATAACACTTCACTAGACATGTTTTTTGAATCAGAATTATATCTAGAATAATAAGAATTTAAAGTAGGAGTATCCAATGTTACCTCAAATGTGTTTGTCATGAAACACATATTAGATTTTTGATATTTTCATCCCGAGTTGAGTCAGAATCACTTGAACTGTCTTCTAAAGAACTCAAGTTTTCTTTCATTTATCTCTTATATTTTTTGTCCTTGTACTCATATTTCTTCTTGTACTTTAACTTTTGATAGTTAGCTTTCACATGTCCTTTCCTCTTGCATTCGTAATAGACCATGTCATCACTTTTATCAGTCCTTTTCCAATTTTCTTCCAATGACCTTTATTGTCATACTTTCCCTTGTAATTGTATTTTCTGAAAAACTTATTCTTTCTATAAAACATCTTAAATAGTCTAGCTATCTGAGCCATTTTAGCATCTTTGTCTGATGCACTTTCATCACAGATTGAGCTATCACTTTCGCTTTGAATTTTTCCTTTGTCCTTGTTTTTTAAAGCAGAGATCTTGAAGGATACTGATTTCTTTCTTGGTTCATCATCTTCTTCCTTGTTTTCCATTAGTTGTTCTTCATACAACATTAACTTACCAATCAGCTCTTTAACAAGAAGTGAACTTATGTCACACGATTCTCTTATTGAAACTGATGTGACTCTCTATCTGTCTGGCAGACATCTGAGTAACCTCATGATTTTCTCTTTTACTAGAACAGCCTTTCCCAGTGAGCTCATTGTATTAACTATCTCATTGAACCTGATATACATGTCATAAATAGGTTCATCAGGTTTCATTTTAAAGTTATCATATTTAATAGTGTAAGTGTTTAATCTCATTTCTTTAACATTGGTTGTTCCCTCATGAGAAACACCCAAAGTATCACAAATTTCATAAGCAATTTTACAAGAAGATATTTGATTAAATTATTCATCTCCTAAATCAAAATACAGGGCATTCATTTCTTTACAATTATTATTGTAAGCTATTTTAGTAGGTTCATCCCAAGTAATTTTTTCAGTTTATGGGATCTTATACTGAGTCTCTATAGCAGTCCAGATGTCGAATCCCATACTTTCTAAATGAATTTTCATTTTCAGTTTCCATTAGGCATAATTAACACCATTAAAGAAAGGTGGCCTATTGGTAGTTGTACCTTCTAGTATATTATCCATAATTATATTTTAGAAAATATATTTAAAGAGATAAAATTGAGAACTAATATAAATTTTAGATCTTTAAGATAAAACTAAAATCAATGTTGAAAAACAGATTGTTTGGAAATCCTTTATTAATAACCAACCTCTGTTACCAAATGTTGGTCAGAGTGGACACTCAAGAGGGGGTGAATTGAGTTCTAATTAAAATTTCTGTTTAAAATATTTATATTAAAAAATTACCCAAATTAAATATCAAGCTAACCTGTAGTGAATTTGTAATACAGTAAAGGTTCAGTTAGGTTCTCAATAGATTGATTAGTTCTCAGTTAATCTAATATGAAGATTAGATTATCTTTTGAAACTAACATACTGGGTTACAATAAATAAAAACACTTTCAAGTTTAACTATCAGAGTTACTTTAAAACAGATTTGGATTTTCAAAGTACTTAGCAGCGGAATATGCTATATAGTTTCAGCCAAAATAAACAAGCACAACAGTTTTAACCAAGAGGTTCGGTCTGAAGCTGAGACTTAGTCCTCTCAAACAGTTTTATCTAAAACATTGATCCACACCCTGGATCGGGGATTACAACAGTACTCAGACTGTCCAGGTCCTATGACCTCTTCCAGAGTTCTTCGTGGGAAAAAACAAAACAATAGCACACATGATATCCAAGCCATACTTGACCTCTACCACTATTCAAAGTGGGAATCAAAATATTTATAAAGATTGAGTGAGGATATTAGATATCCTCCAGTTCAGTACAGGAGATAGTGTGTGGATAAAAATACAGAGCACACACTCTTCTCAAAGTGTAAATAAATGAAACACAACAGAGCTAAACAAATAGAGATAAGTTTAGAATGCTCTATGTGTTTTGAGTGAATCTCTGGACTCCTTGGATTTATGTAGATGAAGAATTGAGTCCCTCTCTAGTTTTGTTCAAGATAAAAATAGAGTTTCATTTTCTATATTTGACTTCAAGGTCTAGTTTGATCAGTCTGATTAGCTTGAGTGCAGGTGAAATCGGTGAAACTCTTTACTCCTTGAATGTTCAGGTTATACAAATTCAGTATGTATTCTTCCTTCTTCTTCTATGCATGTAATTCTATGAGTATCTCCAGAAGATTGTCTCTTATGTGCATGGAAAGACTAATAGACCACACTCTTTAGTAGTTTGAGGTTCCCTTATATACCTTCAGCTCCGTCAATGGGAATGATTACCTTTTTATAGGTACGAGGTACGGTTCCCTGACATTCAACAGACATTAATTAATTAATAGCAGTTGCATTAAAAGCACCCAATATGATCGTTGTTAAATAAACAATAGAACTAGAGTTTAGAGAAATAGTGACTGGTTTCCATCGGTAGCTCTTTGTATAAGTGAGCTTGTAGCAGTTGACATGTAACGGTAGGTCTTGCATCAGTAACTATTAGTCTCTGTAATGGTATCTCACTTGAATCGGTAGCTCCTTCTATCAGTAGCTCCTTCCATCGGTGGCTTCTTCTGTCGGTAGCTCCTTCAATCGGTAGCTCCTTCAATCAGTAGCTCCTTCTTTGGATAGCTCCTTCTATCGGTAGACAACATATCAGTAGTTATCTGTCTATCTATATTGGTAGACTTCATATCGGTAGTTGTCAGTCTGTCTGTATCGGTTGCTGTCTGTCTATCTGTATCGGTGACTATATATCGGTAGGTCTGTATCAGTGATTTAAAAACATAATACTTATCTATTCTATGAAAACCATTTCCATATTGAGTTATTATTATTTCAAAATATGTATAAATATGGATAAACATTGATTAACATATTCCAATGACTATTTTGATATTTTTGTCAACATAATTTAACATATACATAGGATTATAAACACATATTAAAACATAATTGAGATTATAAAAACAGGTGAGGTCAACAGTAGTGAATAGAATAATGATATATGTTAGGAATAACTTCAATTAGAATATTATATAAAATAATTTATGATATAAAATTTAATGGTTATATTGATGTTGATTGGGTTAGAGGTTGAAATGAAATAAAATCAACTTCAATAGGAAAATTTTTCTTGGTAGAATGTTTGGTGAGTTGGGATAGTAAGAAAAAGGTTCAGTAACTTTTATCATAGAAAAATTAGAATATCATGATGCTACATAAGTTTTTACTCAAATGTTCTGGATAAAATTTTAGTTGGAATATTTGAAAGTTTAAGTTCGCAAACAATTGAAGATATATTTTTATAATCAGAGTGCCATTTATCTTTATCAAAATATTGTACAACACTCAAGATCAAAGCACATCGACATAAGGTTTTACTTCATAAAAGAAAAAATTATTATTGCAGATGTTATACTGGAATAAATTTATAATAAATATCATACTTCTTATGTTTTCAAAAAATAAATTCCAAAATAAAGGTTTGCGGATTTGAGTTGGGAACTTCACATTCAATCACTGCTCATTTATTCCCAAAATCATGAAGAAAAACATCCTCTACCATGCTTTAAATTATGTTAAAAAAGGGGAGAATAAAGTAAAAAATTTGTAATAATTTTTTACATTTTATTCTATAATGAATATAAAGGTATGGTTATCATAAAATGGGGGAGTAAAAAAAGAGAGAGTAAAAATTATGAGTTGAGAACTTGTTACAATATTGGAGAAGATAAAAGTGATGGGGTTATCTTAACATGGAAACAAATTTTCTTATCACCAAGGGATGAAATTAATTCAAAAACATTTCTTCATATAGTAGTGTGTTGTTAGGAAACACTCTTTTGATAAAGGTTGTATTTTGATAAAAGATGAAAAATGCTAAGTGTTAAAAGTTTTTATCATAGGTTGTCAAGAAATCAAAAGGGGGAGATTGAAGATCCTTTGTTCCATTTTTAAAAAATTTCTATTTTGTGGACGACTAACATTTTTTAAAGTTTATTTTTATAAAACATGAAAAATTTGAGTTTTTATAAATCATTTTAAGAATGTTATAAAGTCTGAATGAAAATAGTGTAACAAAGTTACTGGAGAAAAGATGTAAGAAAATCAGTAAGTTAGAAAGTTCTAACATTCTAACTCTCTAAATCAGATGATGCTAAATATATTCTTCAATTTTTTTAAAAATAATTAAATTCTTTCATGATTCTATATTTTGAGGAAATGAGATTTTTGTTTTTCTAGATTAAGAGGTTCTAGTCATAGTTTACTGGATAGAGCAGTACCAAATTGAGAAATGTAAAAACTTGAAGGATTTGAGTTGAGAGTTATGAACCCAAAAAATTCATATAGATAAATTGTAATAAAGCTGGAAGTTTAAAGTTACTGATGTTCAATGAAGGAAAACCTTGTTTTTTATCAAACAAAATTTCGAGGCAAAAGGTTCTGATGAAGTTTTTATTAGAGATTCTGAGTTTTTGAAAATCATTGAGTTTTTGAAAAATGTGAGAAGGTTAAGATACTAGTTTTTAACCAATCCAATAAAGCATATGATTTTATAATAACCTCTAACGTTGTAATTTTTCTAAAAAAGTAGACCTAATCAGACCGATGTAGCAGATTGACCAAACCAGATGATGTGGAGCTGATATTTTTGAAAAGTGAAATAATTTTTTTTTTATATTTTTAGTGTAGAAAAATGTGATAAAATCCAATAATATATTTTATTAAAATCTAATATCATTGAAAAAACCAATAGAGAGAACATAATAATACAAAAAATAAGTTTTTGAACAAAGATCTTGATGAAGTTTGAAGTCGTGGGAAGAGACTTCAGCTGATGAAGAAAGTTGTTGAAAAATAGAATATTTCAAGTTTATTATTAGACACAGGATTCTGGACAAACTAGAATGGATGAAATATATTGGAAAGAAATTTTTACAGAGGAAGACTAAAGTTAAAAGTCATGATGTTTTGAATCTATGGTTATGAAATTTCATTGAGTGAATGTTTTTTAAGGATGTCCATTAGAAAAAATTAATTTAGAAATTTTTAAATGAGAAACATATATTGTAATGAATTAATGTTTGGTATTTCTTCTTTTCCATGAGAAACAAATAGATGACGAGAGTTCCAGATAGTCAATTTCTATAAAATCAATTTGTGGTTATAACTTTTATAAGGTCTTTGTAAAGTTTTAATTTCGGTAATGTTGATATTTATGATGGTTTTCAAAATTCAATAAGATTCAAAAAGAATCTTGAATAATTGATAAGTCTTGAGAAGTGATTAAATTAAATTAAAATTTCTAATAAATTCAGATTTTTAAATATGGGTGAGGAGGAAAACATTTTAGGTTTTCTACCATTTCTATTTTAAGAGAACCTATAAACAAGAGTGAAAATGTATATTATATTAGTCACTATTCATGTGTGAAAGAAGTCAAATTATTTAATATTTTTGTCCCAGTGAGTTTCCAATCTTATTTGAGTTTTATGTTGAATTTTTTCTAATAGAATATCTGGTCATAATATTGGACAGAAAAAAGTTCATAAGACTAGACAGAGGAGAAACAGATAGTGAATATGCGATAGAGTTTTGAGAAAAAGTTTAAAAGGCATTGAGTTTTAATAAATTAGATATATTAGAATCTTGGTTTATGTGTATTTTTAGAAAAGGTGGAATAGACAATATATTATATTATAGAGTATTTATATATGAAAAAGATCATATGGAGGAAGATCATACAGTGACTCCAGACAAACCTTTTTATAATAGAAATTTTCAATGTTACATTTTCTATTATGGTTCAAATTTTTTTAAAAAACATTTTTAAATAAATATATGCTAGTATAATAATTTATATTGGAATATAGAAAGTTTCTAAATGTATTTGAAATAAAAAAATTTATTCACTTATTCATTGTAGTGAATTTACATAGACCCACGAGAGTGGCTATGGAAAGGATGTAAGTTCTCAAACTAAGACCAAACCTTGTAAATATTATGTTCCTTGTTTACATTCTGAAATTTTTAGGGATTTGAATTTAATAAAAGTTTATAAGGAATAAACCACAATAGGTTACAGGGGTTAAGTTTCTTAAAGATTAAATTTGTAAAAATACAATCATTGATTCAACCCCCCCCCCCCCCCCCCCGCTCAATGATTAAATGATCCATAGAAAATTCACCTCTACTAGGGTCTCTTCCATGCCAATAGTACCCCATATCTACTCAAACCTAATCAATCAATTACTAATTTTATGGAATACATGGAGGTTAATTTTACAATAGTTCATCCGAAGAGATAGACATACCCTAAGTGGGTGGATGCAACTCCCCCTCCATCCAATTTCAGGTTTTTCATGACCTGCCCTACTAAGGCCTTTCTGGATGGAAATAAGATGAGTGTGACTACCCCAATCCCACCACAAATAGGCAAGGTTCTAGTGATTATCATTGAGTATGAATAACCCATACATGGTAGGTGTCAGACTAAAGTACTTATACACACGCAAACATATCCAAGCCCATATGATGATGATAAAGTTAAAACAACTAATACTATAAGTGCATGCACAACATCTATCCTACATCAGAGTATAAAAAATAATGAATTAAATAATGAGGCTAAATACAATCCCATCCAATAACTGCATAGATTCCAAACTACTTAGAAGGATGGGACCACTATCAAATACAACCACCTAGAAAACACCTCAGTCTGTCTAGCCCAATTATTCTCTTCCTTCTCCCTAGCCACCTCAGACACCATTAAAAGGGTCATTGTCTGCATAAGACATGACACATGTGGGTAGAGACCATGCATGGGTGAGTATAAAAATACCCCATATAATCCCCCTAAATCAATAAGTATAAATAATCAAGATTATTTAACTAATAATATCAATACAATAATAAACCCAAATATACTCATAACAGATAATCAATCTCAAATGGTCTCAACCAAAACCCCTGCCATAGGATACTTCTCAAGGCTTCATATTAATTCTCATTTTGGGATTACTCACTCCATAATCCATTCTATCAATGGTTCCACTCATCTAAGAGGTCATGATCATTAGGGCCTATATAAAAAGTACTCACTAGATCTCAAAATATCTCATAATCTCCAAAATGGATAACACCCAAGGCTACTGAGGAATATCACATACCCTAATATATTTTCCTTCTAGAGAGGGGATCAACACCCTATGCATGGTGGCCACACTGATACCATGAACACCACCAATGAATGATAGAGGATCCCACTATAGTACCATAGGGTATCCACCAAACTCAATCCAACACAACACCCATAAAGGGGATCACAATCCTATGTTAAGTAATGTCACACTATACCCTCAAGGGAAAATACCAAGGTATCATACTCAGATGAACCTAGTCTATAATGAATAGGAAAATGTATCTGGTCATTATTTGAGGAAGTATATGACATGTACTTAGGGTATACAGTGTGTACCGCTAACTCCAGGCCTACCCATATCTATTCCCATGCACCTCTTCCCATTTCTATGTACTCTATAAATTCCCATGTATCTAGTCATATATTTATATATAGTTGTTCCCAAGTACTAGGTTGTGACCAAGTACTCTAATCATTCCTATTTGTCTGGTCGTGTACTTTCCCATGTACTCCTAGAGTATATGCTGATCATCCATCCACATGTCACATGGAATGCGATGAGTATTACCCAGTGTGTGATATTTAATTTCTATAGAGACCCTAGGGCTTCGTCCTGGGGTTCTGACATGACATGTGGATTACACACCGTGTATTGTAGGATTTAAAAAACTTGTGATTCCATCTTCATGTATTCCCACACTAGAATAACCTCCATATTAACCATGAATATCACTATAAATTGTGGATCTATGTTAGCCACTCCTTGATGTCACTACTTATTATAAATTGGGATTCAATTCACTCAGAAATTAGACCATCGAGATGAACCACCACAACACCAAGCTGTCACCATGTATCCACCAGGAAAATAGAATCCATCAGTCTAATATCAATCTACCTATGGTCATCCTCCATCACGACACCTCCATCACACCCTCGATTGTGAATCACACTCATGGTATTGATCTGTTGCACCAAATAATGGTCGTTGAATGAATAAATGCCTGATATTAATTGAACCGTGATCCAAATAAATTTCCCATGATGAATGTGCGAAAAAATTGAGGAGAAAAACAAAAACCTTGTACATAACAAAAAAACCACACCATTTTTTCATTATAGACTTGATCCATTTTTTTATAATAGATGAAAGAAGAATAATAATCAATGATAGACAAATAAATCAATCGTCGATTCACGAATCAATTATTGTCTTTGTAATTTAGTTGTGTTTGACATAGGATAAATAGACTACATTAATCCACATAAATCAAATGTCCTACCCAGTGTTTGGATCAATCTCTAATGAAGTATGATTTTATATTTACATCATTTGTGAGGTCCATGAACCCTATTGGCGTAGATGATTTGTGTGGTATCGATCGGATCCTCTAATCGGATGTCGCTCACCAATGTATCTAGAACAAAAACTCTCTAGGTCTCTAGGATTATACAACCAACCCTAATACTTAACTATAATGTGGTATTTATAGTGGAGGTATTTAGGTTAGTGCATCACCAAAATAAAAATAAATAAAATAATTTATTTATTTATTTTTAGCACCTACAACAAATTTTTCACAAACGCCCAATGTTGATAAAGGTTATATTGCTCCTAGGGTAAGACCCACATTTTGATCTCAATATTGTCCTTGGATTTAGGTTCTAAGACTCAATTTAAAAGATAATCCACTTTTTCAAGAAAATTTTTCAAGCATGATATTAATATATTTAATATTTTTTAAATATAAATTTTAGGCTCATTGGGCCTTGGAACCTCATGTCATCTCAGCTCCTCACTCTGAAAATATTACTAGATGGATTTAAAAAAATTATGAAAAAAAAGCACGATATTAAATTCTCCCCACCTTATGTATTTTAATCTTGAAATATGAAAAATAATACTAAAAATGTGGGTACTGAGCTCAAATTTGGGTCTCCCTCTCCCAAGTGCTCTTCTGATGATTCTCATGCTGCCACTGGACATGAACCAAAGGAATATCCTACCTACGAAGGATTATCTTTTGTAGATCCTCAATCTTCATCATGTAATCTTCAAAGGTAGGTATACAATCAATGTCCATCTCACCCAAGTCGATAATATGTGATGGTTCATGCACATACCACCTCAGTCACGAAATGTGGAAGTTGTTGTGCACCCAGTCTAACTATGGTGATAAGGCTAATGGTATGCCACCTCACTAATCCTACATAGTATCTAGAAAGGGCCAATAAACCTTAGAGATAACTTGAAACCCTGACCAAATATCTAAAATACACATTGATATGAGACATTCATGAACACATTGTCACCCTCATCATACTCGAAAGGCCACTATCATCGGTCCACATAGGGATTATAATGGCTACGTGCTATCCATATCCACTCCTAGATGATATGAACCTTCTTTTTAATAAATCACACTAATTCTGGGCCCATGATTTTTGACTCACCAAGATTATTCCAACAAAGTGGTGACATATAAGTACATCCATGCAAGGACTTGAATGATTCCATACCAATGATAGAATGGTAGTTGTTGTATGAAAATGAAAACATGGGTAGGTGCCTTCCAAAGATGGTCAATGTTCAGTATGCAAGATCACAACATGGCCTCTAGAATCTTAATGGCCTACTCATTATGGACATTAGTCTATGGTTGAAATACCATGATTAAATGAAACTGATTCCCAAAGTCCTACTTCAATCCTCTCCATAATCATCATGCGAAGTGATCATCATGGTCTAAAATGACCATCGATGGTACTTAGTAGAGTCCAACTATATCCTACATGTAAAGGTATTCCAATATATATATTGAACTCTCTTGAATAGCTTGGAATTGGGATGACTTGATGAGTTGATCTATGATCACCCAGATACCATCATGTCCTATGGATGTGCATGGTAAAACCATTATAAAGTCCATAGATATCCCATACTAATTCTACTCTAGCACCTAAATGTGTTGAACTAAACCTACTATAACCTGGTGCTTAGCCTTCACCTACTAACAAGTGAGTCATTGAGAGACAAACTTTGTCACATACTTCTTCATTCCCAACCACCAAAACTAATTTCAGATATACTAGTAAATATTTTCCCTATCTGGATGTACCTCCAAAGGGGGTGTATGAAACTCCCTCATCACCTTCTCCTAAAACATCATTGGTACCATAGTCTTTCTTATGAAAAGGATAATTTACTCCCCACCTTCAAAAAATGCATTGATAGCACATCTAATGGGTATATGAGTACATAAGTTCACACAGTTTATGTCTCCATGTTGAGATTCCCTAACACACTGTAAAATTGGTGGGGTAACAACCATCAACTATAAATATGAATCACCATCCTTATCCACTGAGGAAAATTTTAATGAGGCTAACTGCTCTAATTCCTTGACCAACAATGGAGAGTATGAATTTCTACTAATAAAATCTACCACCATGTTCTTCTTCCCAAGAGTATAGACTATCTCAAAGTTATAGTCCTGGAGGGAATCTTGTCATATCCACTCTCTCAAATTAGGATCCTTATATGAGAATATATACTTAAGACTCTTGTGATTAGAGTAGATGATAAATCAATCACCCATAAGGTAGTGTTGCCACATCTTCAGGTTGAAGACTACCACTACTAACTCAAGATTGTGGTCCACATAGTTCTGATCATGTGGTCTCAACTACCAAGACCTATTGGCAATAAAATCATACCTTTACATCTATTATAACCAATTATGGTCCCTAATTCAGAAAATAGCACTAAATAATCAACACCCTCTTCAGGTAATCTCAATATGGGTGTGAACTTAAACCTCTACCACAACACTTGAAATGCATACTGGAACCTTTCCATCCAAAATGAATGGTTACTCTTTCAGGGTAAAATCAGTCAAAGGTTTTGTTATCCTAGAGAAATCAAGAACAAAATATTCTTTAGTATCCTGCTAGCCTAAGTAATATCTTCACCTCCATCAGGCTCTTGGGTGGCTCCCAAGCTGACACTACCTTAACCTTGGCCAGGTCCACTACTATACCGTCAGCTGAGATGACGTGTCCCATAAATTGAACCTCAAAAATCTATAACCAAAAATTTGAGATCATCCCATTAAAATATATCAGAGTGTGTATAGAATCATCCTTATGTGTCTCACATGATCCTCCTCGGATCTTGAGTATGTTAGGATATCGTTGATGAAGACCACCACAAACTGATCTAGGAAATGATGAAATATCTGGTTCATGAGTCCCATGAACTCTTATGGGGTGTTTATCACATCAAATGGAATAAAAAACACTCATAATGATTATCGAGACACATGAATGTCATATTCCATATTTACTCGTCTCCTACTTGAAACTAGTGATAGACCGGTCTGAGGTCAATCTTCGAGAACCATCACACCCCTATCAACTGGTCAAAGAGGTCTTTGATCCTTGATAGTGGATATTATTCTTTATTATCACCTAGTTCAGGAATAAATAATCTACACACAGCCTTAAGCTCCCTTATTCCTTCTTAGTGAACAACACCGAGACTGTCCAGGGGGAAACATTGGGTCTCATGAATCCCTTCATTTGCAATCCCTCCAGCTACACCCTAAACTCTTGAATCTCTATGAGATACATTTGATATGATGGTGTATATATTAGGTCCATCTTGAGGATTATTTCAATACATAATTTTATCTCTCGATGGGGAGTTAATCCCAGCACATCCACAGGAAAGTCGTCCTCATACTCTACCACCACCGTAAGAAACTAGTATCCCATAGAATCCACTACTCCAAGAGTCATATTATCCAACTAGTGAGTAATCATTTTTAATCTCTTTCATATGACCCCGTCCTTTTTTTCCAGGTTTCCTTCTCATCCATAAAGAAAAACCTCTATCAATCACCATATATACACCATATCATATGCCTAAAATAGTTAATATGGGTAAAAACTATGGATATTTGGTCCATACCTATTATGAAATCATATGGCCTCATTAATTCTATAAATAGATCCCATATAAATCTCTCACCTCAAGTCACACTATAAAAAAAATTGTATGATCACTGAGTCACTTCTTATCAAATTCTTCAATGGAAAGGATCGAGGCAAGGGCCCCATTGGAATCTTTAAGTCACAAACAAGAGAAGTAGTAATAAATGAGTGTCTCATACCCACGTACATCAATATTGTATCTAAATTAGAGTAGAATTAGATTAGACCAATAATCAAACTAGGATTCTTGGGGTCATAGGCCTCAACTGCCTGTAACTATCCATGTCCCATTCTACCAAATCCTTGAGTCTGGCACAAACCACCTGGGGGTAGTGGTGTAAATAGGTCAAATCCTCTATCACCTCATTTTTCTATAACTACACCTCTTCCACCTACTTACTCTTGCCTATACCTATACCAAGTAATTCCCTTAGTGTATCTCTATCATATGTACAATGCCATACAAGATGTCCCTAACCATAATAATAGAAACATAATCTCTCCCAAGGTTGACTCGAGCTATCCTGTGAGCCCTAAACTATCGATCCTCTATCCTGGGATCTTCTCTTGAAGAATTTGGTATGCCCAGATCGCTAGGACTATCATTGAACACTTTTTTTCAAGGTCTCGGCTCCTGGGTTCCTACTAAGAGCACCCACTATCAGGGTTTTCTCTACCAAGAATATCTCCACAACTAAAGACTACTTGAGAACACTAGCATTTGTGAGAATGCATATAGATATCACTAAATCCTAGATATCTTGATTTGAGCCTTTCTATAAGTTCTATACACTGGAAAAAAAATATCACATCATATCTAGGGAGTACCGTAAGAGATCAGTAAACCTCTATAAATAATCCTCTATGGTTATACTTACCTCATATGTATATAGAAGCTACTAGATGCCCATTGATTGCAACATGGATAGATAAAACTCCTCCCTAAAGAGATTCTCAAAGTTTGATCAGGAAAGAGTTGTCTTGTTATGTGATCGAGTCACTAGACTCCACCATTTCACAATGGAGCCCTTAAGAATACTCACTACGAGGAATTTCATATGATCTTTTGGTGTCCTCATAAGGTGAAAAACTTGGGAGAATGCCTCTAGTCATTCCTTATCTATATGGGGATCTAGATCACCCCATAACATGGGAGTTCATTTCCTCTAGAACATATAGAGTCTACTTATCCTACATGCATCCTCAGTTAGAATTATTAGTACTATATACTACTATGATGGTGGTGGTATAACTAGAAAACCACCAATAGGTTTGACCTCCTATACATACCCCTATATTAATGTATCATCACTTGAAAGATCATCCTTATGGTCATTCATTGGAATCCAACTGGCTGTCTTCATGGAGGAATCCTAAAATAAACAAGATGTTCCATTTCTAAAGAGTATATCATGAGGGAAGACTTATGAAGTATATGGAAACCAAAACAAATTCCTATATGATACATGTACTGATGTTTTTCCCTTGAACTGGTGTCTACATGTACTAATTCAACAACCAAGTTATCTTAATTTGGGTGAATGGATACATCAGTTGTTACACCAACACTGGAGTCTTTGGCTTGAAAGCTAAACTCAAAACACTTTAACATTTCTTCCATGAATACCAAACGAATCTCACATCTAGAAAAAAATGTATGCTCCAGTCCTTAGGTAAAACCACTCTTTGATAACACTCTACCACAACCTGACCCAGCAGGGCTCATTTGGATAGCAATAACCTAAGTGGGACCACCCTAATCCCACCTACAATTGGTCAGGGGATGGAAACTAGTTTTGAGTAGGAGTAACCTATACATGGGAGGCATTAACCTAAAGAAATTGTACACACGCACACATCTCCAATTCCATAAGATGTTGAGAAATTAAAAAAATAATACCATAAATGCATGAAAAACATCTACCCCACATCAGAGTATGAAAAAGTACTAAATGAAATAAAGGGGCTAAATAAAATCCCAGGAAAATTTTATAGAGAGTCTAACCTTCTTAGAAGGAGAGGACCACTATCAAATGAAACCACCTAAAAAACATCTTGGTCTGTCTAGCCAAACTATTCTATACCTTCTCATTGTCCTCTTAGGACACCATCAAAAGGGTCATAATCTTCATAAGACATGACACATTCAGGAAGAACCCATGTAGGGGTGAGTATAACAATACCCATTAGGACACCCCAAAATCACTAAGCATAAAGTATCAAGAGTAGTTATCTCATAATATTAATAAAGTAATAAATGTAGATATACTCATAATAGATAATCAGTATCAAATGGTCTTTACCAAAACACCATCCACAGGATAATACTCAACACTTCATGGTAATGCTCATTCTGAGAGTACTCACTCCATGATCCATTTTATCACTGGTGATGGTCATCAAAAATTTAATGTTAATTAGGACCTATCTAATAAGTACTCAATGGATCTCAGAATATCTCATCATCCAGGAAAGGGATCACACCTAGGGATAAAGGAGGACACAAAAACCATATAGGATATGAATTATAGATAAGGTATTGATACTCTATGCATGGTGTTCATTATGATACCATGAACCCCACCTAGGAATGACAAAGGATACTACCTCAGTCCCACAGGGGGGTGCACAGAACTCTATTACATACTACACCCATATATGAGATCATAATCCTATTATTAGGACATAATGTTGCACTATACCCTCATGGGAAATGAGTAAGGTATCACAATCCACTTAACCTCATCTATACTAAAGAGATGAAGGGCTCCAATCCATCTATAAAGAAGTACACAGTGTGTACTTAGGGTACAAAGTGTGTACATAGGGTACACGGTGTGTACTTAGGGTACACGATGTGTACTGCTAAATAGAGACTTGTATATGTACGTACCTATTCTCCTTTTCACGTACCCGTGTGATCCAAACATTAAAATGTATCTTTCTATGTCCATATACCTGGTTGTTCCCAAGTACCAGATCATTCCCATGTACTCTACTCGTGCATGTGTTCCTCACCATGTACATGTCCTTGTATTCACATAGTAAATGTTGAGCTGCTAACCATGGGTGACATGGTGTGTGATAGGTTTCACATAGTGTGTTATATTTAATTTCCATGTAAACCCTAGAATATTGGATAGGGGTCCCACATGGAATGTATTTTCATATTACATGTTGTATACTATGGGATTTTCATATACCTAGGTTTCATTCTCTGTATAATCCCATGCTACCATCACCTTCAGATCTACCATGACTCTCACCAGAAATGGTGGATCTACATTTAATACCCCTCGTTGTCACTGCTATCTGGAAACTAGACTTCAATCCACTCAAAAATTAGCCATTCAAGCCGAATCATCGCCACACCAAGCTGCCTCCACATATCCACTAGGAAAATAGAATATGTTGTTATAATCTCGATACTTCTCCTTTCTTCCTCTATCATTACACCTTGATCATACCCTTGATATCAAACCTCACTAGTGGTATTGATTTGTTGTGCTGAAAAATTGTCATGTAATGAAAAAATACCCAGTAATCATCAAACTATGGCCCAAAAAAATTTCTTATGATGAACATGTAAATAAATTGAAAGAAACCTATAAACCATAAAAATGAATTAATATCTAACTTTTTAATTTTATCCTCTATCCATTTTATTAGAATAGATAAATATATAGGAGTAATCTTAATGAAAAAATAAATCAACCGTAAAATAAATCAATCATCGATGCGTGACTCAATTATTGTTCATAGAATTGATCCATGTGTGACATGGGATAAATATACTGGATGAATCCACCTAAATCAAACATCCTATCTAGAATTTAGATTAATAAATAATGAATATTTATTCATTATTGACATAATTTGTGAGATCCGTAAACTTTTTTGGCATAGACTATCTGTGCGGTACTGATTTGATGTTATGATATGATTTCATTTTCCAATGTCTCTCTACCAGCATCTCTCTTGGACTCTAGGGTTATGTGACAACATGAGACTTAACCATAATAGGTTATTTATAGAGAATGGATTTAAGTTAATGTGTAAATGAAATAAAATAAATAAAATAATTTATTTATTTATTTTTAGTTCCTACAGAAATTTTTTTACAAACTTCCAATGCTGAGAATTTTTTTGTCGAACCTAGGGTAAAACCTACATTATGAACTCAACAGTGGAATAAGATTTCCAATTTGAGACTACATTTGGGAGTTATTCTAATTTTTTAAGAAAACTATATTTAATATTTTGAAAATATCCAATCTGGGCTCACTAGGCCTTAGAATCTCACGACATCTCAGTGCCTGACTATGAAAATATTACTAGTTATATTTTAAAACATTACATGTAAAAAACTAAGACATTATAAGATTTAACAAATTCCCATTATTCAATGACATGAGAGACCTACAATAACACTTGACGCACATTGCATCTCAATGTGGCCCCACTATGGGAAGACTTGAATAATAAGAAGTGGGAAAACTAAGATGCATCATGTAGACTCTAGAGGGATCAATATTATTTTGGTATAAAAAGCTAATAGTTGTGTTTGTTACAAGTTGAGAAGATTTTAGTTGACAATTACTCTAATAGTTAAAATCCATACTAAAGAATATGATGATCCTTGATGTCTTTAATTGCATTTATCTTGAGAATGAGGGGGTCAAAAATTTTATATTTGATGGAAGGGACTAATTTACTTCTTGAATATGAAACTTTCGCCAAAGTAGCTACTAGTGACATGTATATAAAATATTTGGGATGATTTGAAAACACTAATTATTTTACTTATATATCATGGTATATTTAAAGAGTTTACATCAATCATGAAATGGTTGAAGGATGTTGTATAATTATCTAAATCCAAATCTCCACTGACATTGACAACTCAATGGAAGAATCCTGGTAGAGTAGTGACCAAAACCATTATGCTCAATTCAGCTCCAATTCCATCAATATATCCCAAAACCACAAGATATAATATTTTTTATACTACTAAACAATAATGGAAACATAAATAGAAAAAATATCAACAAAAACAACAAAAACACCCTCACCAAGATGGAAGGAATGATAAACCTCATTTAATGTTTGAGGATCGAATGAATAAAGCATATTATTTATAAAGAGAGTCTATTTTGGTGTATTTCATATATTCCATGTAAAATAACCTTCCCAAGTATTATTAGGCTACAAACCCCAATAATGTCAGTCTAAGTTGTTAGGTTGGGATTTCTATGACAAAGACACAAAAGAGGTGAATTATGTCCTTTAAAAAATCTTGACAATATTAAAATGACTCTCTTGAAATGAAGTGATATTTTCCTTCTCTCTTAAAATCGAGTGAGTGGTGGTAATAAATAAAGGAAAAGAACAAAAGTATGTATAGTGGTTCGGGTAAAAAAATCCCCAAGTCTACTCCACCTAGGTGATTTTCACTAGTAGGTCCTCTTATCACAAAACTATCTACAACTGAGTACAGGAATTTGACACCTTATAATGATTTTATAGGACCTTATGGTTCTTTTATAGGAAACCAAAATATACATAGCTTAGTATGAGAAGCTGAAACTCCACCACAAATGAGTTTGAGTATCCAATACTCAAAATAAAGTAAATGAGATGAAGTTTGTTGTGAAAAAGGATTAGCTCACAGTTGCAACAGCAACTGAAAGATGTAAATGATCTTCAATATATTACAGTAGCAGTAGTAAAATAATATTTAATATTGAGTAGGCTTCTTCATTATTAAATAGTAGAAAATCTATCATAAAATGTTTGCATAGGCTTCATTCATCTTAACACAATGATAGAATATGAATGTATAAAGAATAATTTCTCTCTTTGAAAGCATCGATCATTTATTATAGAAATAACATAAAATATCATGGATTTAAAATAGCATCATTGAAAATTTAAATGTAGGGTTACTTTATGTAATGAAAAAATCTAAAATGTGGGGTTCAATTATATAATGTGTGGTTCCTTATCCATACTTTCATATACACATAACATAGTGATCAAAAAGTAACATAGGGATGATGATCCATATGTTCATCCTTGTCAACATAAAATATCGGTCATATCCTTGATTAACAATACATTCCTCTTTCCCAACTGTGGGGTTGGAAACAATAAATACAGACTCCAACATAGGGTTGTTGGTCTATATGTGAATTTTTCAGTGTAGTGTTGGGTTGATTCCTTGCATTATGTTTATCAATATATGGTATGAATAGTGTTTCCAGAAAAATGTAAACAACTTAACATCATACTTTAGTAAATTTTTTGAGCCCTTTAACATCAGATTCAGCCTTAGTCCCACAAGACTTATTTTTAGTAAATATAAATATCTTTATGAAAGTTAAATAATTGAATCAATCTAACTTCAATAACTCCTGATATCTTTGAAGAATAAAATAAATAAAAATCAGGAAAACCGAAGCTAGAAAACTACATTCCCAATCTTTTGTGAATTTATTGACCATCCAAATGAATTTTTTAGCATTTTATGTAAACTGATGAAATCAAGATAAACTTATTGAATTTATATCCCCCCATGTTCTGAGTGATTCCAACATCAATAGAACTTGTACCAAAATAAATACTATAGGTTTTCAAACCTATTCACTATATAGTTGAAAAACTGCTTCAGAAACATTGGTGACTTTGTAGAGTATCAAAACATCCTTTTTAGACTTCTAGATAAACTAATGATGTTTATATAAACTTTGTATCTATAAAATGGTTTAATTCTCTAATGAATACATTCAATATATCTTGAGATATCATCATAATTATGAATTTACTTTTAGTTGAAAACAACAATATCAGTTGAACAACTTGTAAAAACTTTGGTGAATTTTTGCACTATCAAAACAATTGAATTGGATTTTGACATAAACAAATAAAATGAAGATAATCTTATTATCTTTCCAATGGAATAAACACCACAATAATCCAATAACTATTACTTCAGATATAAAATAAAAACTTTGACGTAATAAATCTGAAATATTTGATAAATTTATTAGATAACAAATATTGACAGGTTGAAGTAATTATCAAAACTAAATCCAAATGAGATTTCCAATGAGTGGGTCAACAATCTCTTCCTTTTTGATAATTACAAAACCCAAATTCACTACCAACTTTTTCTCCCCCTTTTTGTAAGGATAAAAAAGATATGATCTTGATTAAATTAAATAATACAATATATTTACCTTTTTTATAAAGAATTATAATTTGATATTTAAGTAAAAAAATAAAAATATAATAAAATAAAATTTTAAAAAATAAATTTTCTTCCCCCTTTTGAAAATATTTAAAACTTGATAAAAAAATTAACATATTTAAAATTTGAAAATTTTTTAACAAATTTTTAAAATTCAAATTTTTTTAACATATTTAAGATTTGATAAATAATTTTTTTAAAAATATATATTTTTTAAATTTGAAGAATAATTTTTTAATTATTTAAATTTAGAAAAAATAATTATTTGAAAATTTGAAAAATAAAAGTTTTTAAAGTATTTTAAAATTTGTAAAATAAAGTTTTTTTTGTTATTTGAAATTTGAAAAATGAACATTCTAAAGTATTTAAAATTTTTAAAAATAAATTTATTTTAAGTATTTAAAATTTGAAAAATAATTTTTTTTGAATTTAAAAAAAAACCAAAAATTAAAAATTTTAAAATTTTAAAATATTTTTAATTTGAAATATATATTTTTTAATTATTGTTTAAAAATTAAAAAGATGAGTTATTTAAAAATATGTTTTAAATACAAACAGCAATATAAAATCCCACTAAATTCATGCTCCCTTCAAAAAGATAAAAAGAGATAACCAAGGAGACATGAAAACATATATAATATTATTCAGTGAATAACAAGGGATTGCAATGAATGTGTTAAACCATTTAATTCATAACATAATAATGAAACATTTGAACACATACTAAATATTTAAAACAACTCCCCCTAAGACCAAAAATAAATATTGAAGATATTCAACAAATTTAAATAAATGATTTTCAAGGAATTTAAATAAAATAATTTAAATAAATAATTAAATTATAAAAATAATAAATTATTTTCAAAGAATATAATTTAAATATTTTCAAATAATTTAATTAAAATATTTTCAATGAATTTAATTTTAAAAAATTAAGTGAATTTAATTAAAAAATTGTGTATGTCAAAAAAAGACCAAAACATTTTTATCTAATAATAGAATAATTTATCACACACATCACAAGATTAATTTAGCACATGAAATTAAATTAAAAAGTCAAACGTTAAAGACATTCCTACACTCAAGATAACCATTTATATAAAATATCAGTAGAACATTTGATGGTCATAAATTAATAAAAAAATCAAAAAATGAATTCATTTGATAAAATAATAGTTTGAAAAGACTTAATAGTTTAAGTATAATAATTATAAAATGTTTCAGAATAAAAGATAAAGCTTAAAAATTATCCCCTGTATAAAAGCATTAGTGAATTTAAATTAAATTTTAAAATTGAAAATAAAATACTACCTTGATTAAATGTTCCAGCTCTAATGAAGTTTCAATTTAATAGAATAAGAAATAAGAATATAATAAATTTTCATAATTTTCAAGAAGCCACTTGATGGTATAACAATGACGTTCAGTGGTGCATACCTAAAAAATATCAAATACAAGTGTCTTGTGGTACCTATATACTTTTGGGTTTGGTGGTGTTAGCAATTAATGATTTAGGTAACCAAATAAGTTTATTTTGATCAACAATGTTATAATTAAAGCTATATAATGTAACATACCATTTAAATAAAGAATATAATATTTTCATATTTATTAATATTTTTTAATTAAATATTAATTTTACTTTAAAATGGATGCTATGATTGATGGCATACTTGACACACAACAATAGGTTTCTCTGAAATATTATGTTGCATGCAAGGTTGATTCATACTTAGAAAAATAATAATAATATAATATTATTATTTTAAATGGTAGGTAAGTCCTAGCCGTTGTATTGGAGGGAATGAATATAACTAACCACATTATGATTAAACATGTTTGTTAAATGTTGTTACATTTATCCAAAGAAATTTAGAGGCTAAAAATTAGAATGAATCCAATTTTAAGCATATATACTCAAATATTTTTAAAAGGTAGTTTAACTAACTTTTAAAGGAAAACCCTTTTTTAAATTTAGTTTTTGTCACTTTTATATGTTCCATATGACAAAATAAACTTCTTATTTTGAATTGGGATATCAAAATTTACTTTGGGTAAATTTTTAGTATTTTTCTGATAAAGTTCATTTTTTAATGAATAGTGAAAAATACTACATTTTATGTGAAAACTATCTTTTCATATAATTTATTTATATTATTATATTTTTATATTAATTGGTTTTAAAGTTTAATTAGATTATAATTTTATCATTTAATCCAATTGTGGTCATTGGAAGTAAATTCACCTTGAAATTTTACATAAAAACATGTCAATCTTTTGGTAGTTTTTACTTCTTAAAAATACGTTTTTTGGTTTTGACAACTGGAATTAATATTATATTCATTTCTGCAACTTCTGTGTTTTGAATTTGAAAAAATGGATTCCATAATTGGAATCAGGACATCCAAATTTTTAAATATTTAACTTTTATTTTTAGAATTATGAATAGTAACTTCAGTAAATATTTTATTTACCATGGTTAAAGGTTAAATCTGGTAAATAAGGGTAAAAGATAATATTATAATAATATTAAATTATCCTAAAACATGTCCTATAACTATTTTATTAGATATTAATGACCATGTTAATCCTTGGTTTTATTTTATTACCCCATGGAGCCACTTGTGTATGAAAATGACATTTAATAACTTTTAATTTAAAGTTAAGGAAAATATAACCAAAACAAGTATCTTTTACTAAAACAATTTTTATATGGGGTTATATAAGTAATATATTCGACTATAAATAGTCCTTAGAAATATAATATAATTTCATACATCATGTTATTTTATTTATAATTTATAGGCATCAAATAAATAAATTTATTTATGACACAATGGTGATGTAGTAATTACCTTATTAATGAATGTTTTAAATAAATGAGATTATAAAAATTAAAATAAATATATTTTGAATCATTTTATGCCATACATGAATTTTATGGACTATTATGAACTTGTTATATTTTAATTAATGAAGTTTTTTTGAATGAATCAAGTTGTTATGGGTTTTTAAAAAGTCATGATATAAATAATATTAAAATTAACATAAATAAGTTTTTAAATCAATTAATATTTTATTAAATAATCTAATAGTCCTAAAAATATAATATTCATCAAAATGACATATATGATGTTAAAAATTTCATTAATGATCTATTTTTGGGTCTCTTGGAATTTTATAGTAACGATGGTAATCATATATTATGAATGTACAATAAGATATAGTAAAAGTTAAATACATTTACTAAGGGTTAAAGATAAAAGATAAGGTTAATTTTGTGGCCTAAACTTGTCTAAAATTCATTTTATGAGGGTATTTCTGCCCATAATCATATTATATTTTAAATATATCACTTTTTTGATATTATAATTCTAAAATCAATTAATAATAAAATAATACTTTCAAACTTTCTTAAAGTACCACTTATCCCTCTAATAAAAGGAGCCCACCTCTAACACTTACTCGCACCTCTCAAGCCACCTTGGATCATTCAAACTCTACCCAAATAATCTCCCAACATTCATAAATTCCTACTAAAAGCCTTTCCCTAGTCATAAGGCAATTAGATAAATACCTTTGGCTCAAATCAAAAGAAGTTACCCGATTTGAGGTAACGTCTCCTCTCAAGTTCCTTTCCATTATTTTTCCTTATCCACTCACTATTATCTTCTTCTTTTTTTGTTTAAATAAGAACACAAATATCCTAAATATAATATGTTGTTGTTATGATAAGGATTTCAAATACACTTACATACACCTCCGTCTAATGGGAATAGAACATACTGTTTATGTGGATAGCGAACTACTACCTCACGAAACCATGATTGTTCAATATTCTCCTACCACCTCTTATGGTGGACATTATGATAGAACTATAAATATATATGATATATATGATATTTATTTTATCTCTATCATTTTTTAATTATCACTTAGAACATACTTTTATGCTTTTCACGTCGTATAAATACGATAATTTCATTTGAGGAAGTGCGGACTACCTCCCCCTCAAAGTGATATGACTCGTTCATGCTATACATGGAACGTATAAAGGATAGAATAAATGAAATTATGTATAATATATAACAAATATATTATACTGGAATTATAATCATCTTATTTATCATTTAGTTTTCATTTCTTTAAATATGAAAAAGAAATGAAAGTAGCGTTCATGCGTACGTATGGCTTACCATCTCCATGAATAGTGCATCTCATTTATTATATCCAAATGCTATGGACTATTATAAATAAATATATAATGAATATATATTATATATATTATATCTAAATCATGAATATAATTCTATATATAATGTACTTTTTACCACATGGACAATTTATAATTATAACAAGTTCATTTTTTACTCAAGTTCTGAAATCAACAAAATGTCTGATCTAAACCCAAATAATAAAATAATTGTTATATTAAGGTAATAAGAGATATAAATGGAATAATAATCTTTGAAAAGGTTCTGAATCAGGTATAAATTAACTTATATTTATTATTCATGAAATTAAAGAATGAACAAGTCAAGTCGGACACGAGGTAAGGGACTTCGTCTCAATCTCCTTTCTTTGAGACATATTTTGATTTATATAAGACCTGATTTTAAACGGTGTATAAATCTCTTTGACTTTTAATTTCATTCAAAGGGGTTATTTTTTTACATATCATTTTACTAAATGAATAATAGAATTTTTCTTTTTAATGTACACGGTGACAATGACCTTTCTACTGCCTTGAGCATTATTTGATATTTGGGTTCCTAAACAAGTCGTGATGTTTTTAAATGTGAAATAAATACCATATACCCTTTTACATATTTTCATACTGGAAAAGTTTTTGAAAGTGGATTTACTATTTCAATATATTGAAATTATTTATTTTGATTTAAAATATAATTTTTATGATTGAAATGTTGATGTTTGAAATATTGTATGTTTGATGATTATATAATGGTACTTGGACTTTTGATGGGTGGTTACATGATTAACCAAATGATGAATGGTTCTGTGATAAACCAAGGATGGGTGATTATGTTATAACATCAAATGAATTGGGTATGGAAGTCATCTATATAGATATTACATTTTTAAGAATGATTGGTGGAACTCGACCACATGGTTATTCCATTTAAGTATGATTATGTCCCAAGTTTACCTTTTATATGTTATGTGTACTTTATATGGGTTTTATGGTAATATTTTGGTTAGAAAAGGGTAATAAATGAGATTTTATTTAGTGAATATTATTTACTACTTCATAAAGGTGAAAAGTGTTACTTATGATAAAAGTATTCATGGTTTACATGATATTTTAAAAAACTAACAGTTTTCCTTCTTTTTATATCCCTTACTGTGATTTTCTTACTCATAATATGTTTTTGAAATGTTTTTTACAGGACTTAAAGTGGAATAGGGTCATGGATGGGATCAAGGAAATTGTTTAAAACATGGAACTAAACATGTTTCTTTTCTTTTAAGAGTTTTTATTTTATGAGAAAATAGATACTAAGTAGAAGTGTCTGCATGTAATATTCAAGTTGTTATGTATATATTATGACCTAATTATCTAAAGCTATAAACCTGAAAATATCATCAATGTTAATTATTAAATTAATTCAAGACTATTCAATGTTTAAGGCTAGGGCCTTATAGTTGGTATCAGAGGTCGGTTTAGATAACTTTAAGAATTAGAATTTTGTTAATAGAATATCCATAAATGATTTTTACATTGTGGCCAAATTGAAATGATATAGCATTTGAAAATTACCATGTTGCTTCATTTAAGATATGTTTGTTCAGAATGGATTTCCATAGAGAAAATAGGGTAGCGGTGCTGGGAAGAAACACAGAGGAGAATAACCTTCCAAATCAGCATCTCGAGATGGTTGGAATTGGAACTAAGTAGTTTTTTATATTAATGGATTTGTTGACTCAGGATATAAGTGGTGGTGTTATACATGCATGATATCGACCAGATCAATCCCATAGGAACATGTCTATAGTGGAGAATTTCATGAGGTACCATCCCCCATCATTTAGAGGATCATATGACCTTGTTCAAGATGAAGGTTTGACCAAAGCACTGGAAAAGATTTTTGATGTCATGGGTTGTATAAACAATCAAAAGGTTAGTCTTTTTGTTTATCATTTTGAAGGATAGGCATATTAGTGGTGGTAAATGGTTAAAAATACTTGGGATAATGAGGATATTGATGCTCTTGGTTTGGAAAAATTCAATGGTATGTTTCTTGAGAAATATTTTCCTAAGGTGGTTTGAATTAGGATGGAAAAAAATTCTTGGAATTGAGGTATGAGGATGACTCAGTGGCGTATTATGAATAAAAGTTCACTCGATTGGCATGGTATGCTCCTAATTTCATTTGAGATCTTTATAGTAAGATAAATTTATTTTACTCAGGACTGAAGCTGTGATATCGAATATCATTATCCTCTCATGAATTCAAAAGTGATGAGAAACTTGTCAGATGTGCCAAGAAGGTAGAAATGGAGTTTTATGATGATCAGGTGTTCCATGAGAGAAATCAAAATAATAGGTCAAGTTGGTAGGAAAAGGGAAAGTATTCATCAAATAATCCTATAGGTAAGAAAATTAATTTTCCATCTTGTGATAAGTGTGTTTAAAAGAATCCTGGAGAATGTCTCTCAACATCTGGAAAGTGCTTCTGGTGTGGTAAGATTGGTCATATTTCTCATAACTGTAAGTAAGATGATCAAGAAAGGAATGAAAAGCCAGCAATAAGATGTTTTAGTTGCAATGAGTTTTGTCATTATGTCAATGTGTGTCCAAAGTTGATTACCTAGGGTGGAAAATAGACAGATCAAAAGAAAAAGGTTGGAAAAAAATTTTTACTACTACTATGGTTGATGTGGGAAAATCAAATGAAGTGGTATTAGTTACTCTGTTTTTTTTTCAGATTATGTCAATTTATTTTTTTATTCAGGGTTTACAAATTATTTCATTTCTGAGAAATTTTTAGATAAATTTTGAATCCCACCTCAAGAAATAAATGCATAACTTATGGTAAAAACACCTGGGGGAAATGATGAGGAAAAAATAAATTATAAGAATATTCTTATCCTTATTTGCGGAAATAATTTACCTAAAAACCTTTTTGTTTTTTCACTTGTAGAGTTTGATGTTATTTTGGGAATGGATTGGATTTTTATTTACCATACTAAGATTGACTATAGATCTAAATAGGTTTCTTTTAAAAAATACTTTCAGTTTGTGTACAAGAATGAACCCTTATCTTTGATAATATATCAGGAAACTAAGAAACTAGTGAACAATGGAAATTAATGTTACCTTACACATATTGCTAAAAACAAAGTAACTATTCAGATTAATGATGTGCTAGTAGTAAAAGAGTATTATGATGTTTTTTATTACGAGTTTCCCAGTATTATACCTGATCGGGAAGTTTAATTTACTGTTGACTTAGTTCATGATGATAATCCAGTTTCATAACCCCCTTATCGAATGGATCAAATTGAACTTTTAGAGTTAAACAAACAATTGAAAGAGTTTCTAGTTAATGGTTTCATTCATCCTAGCACATCACCGTGGGGTGCTTCAATCTTGTTTGTTAAAAAAAAGATTGTTCAATGAGACTTTTCATTGATTATAGAGCCTTGAATAATATCAATATTAAGATCAAGTATCTTCTGCCTAATATTGATGAGTTCTTTGATCAGATCCAGGGAGATGTGTCTTTTTCAAATATTGACTTGAGGTTAGGGTACCATCAGTTGAAAGTAAAGTAAGAAGATCTTCTCAAGTCCACTTTTCATACTAGATATGGGCATTATGAATTTTTAGTTATGCCTTTTCAGTTAAACAATGCACCTGTTGTATTCCTGGATCTTATGAATAGAATTTTCTGTGAGTTCTTGGATAATTTTTTGGTTGTGTTTATTGATGGAATTTTGGTATATTCTAAAAGTAAATAGGAAGATGAAATTCATTTAAGGAATTTCTTTTAAACCTAAAAAAAGAAATTGTATGGTAATTTCAGCAAGTGTGAGTTTTTATTACAAAAAAATTCATTCCTTTGTCACATTGTTTCAAAAAATGGAATAACAATTGATCTTACTAAAACAAAATTTGTTTAAGAATGTCAAAACACAAAAATATAACTGAGATTCATAGTTTTCTTAGTTTGGAAGACTATTATAGAATGTTTGTTGATAATTTTTCATGGTTATCTAGCCCATTGACTATGTTAACTTGAAAA
Source organism: Viscum album (assembly GCA_963277665.1). Lineage (NCBI taxonomy): Eukaryota > Viridiplantae > Streptophyta > Magnoliopsida > Santalales > Viscaceae > Viscum > Viscum album. The sequence goes on along the minus strand of OY728153.1, from coordinate 1,015,390,475 downwards.
GGTGTTAAGTTCATTTGGACAAAAGAATGTGATGATTGTTTTTAGGAATTGAAAATAATATTGATGAATGCTCTAGTTTTTCCATTACCTTCTAGAGATGGTGAATTTGTTATCTACAGTGATGCTTCGTTTAAAGGACCTGGTTGTGTCATAATGCAGAATGATCAGGTAATTGATTATGATTTACATCAATTGAAACCTCATGAGTTAAATTAATATAAATATGATTTGGAATTAGATACTATTGTTTTTGTTTTAAAAATTTGGAGACATCATCTGTATAGAGTAAAATGTGAAATATATACTAACCAAAAAAGTTTGAAGTATATATTCACTCAGAAAGAATTGAACATGAGATGGAGTTGATTTCTAGAATTAATCAAGGATTATGATTTCACAATTCATTATCATCTAGAAAAATAAAATAATGTATTGAATGCTTTGAGACGAAAAAGTAATGATACATTAATGATGTTATATTTGTAACAAGGTCCTTTGATTTATGATTTGATAAACTTTGTAATAGAAGTTGTTGGTGCAAGAAATTCCCCTGGTTTGTTTCAGGTGTCAGTGAAATCATCTCTCTCAGACAAAATTAAGAAAGCACAGAAGGAAGACAATGAGTTGCAGAAAAAGGTAGAGCTGGTTCAGAAGGGTATGTTGCCTGAATTTAACATTGATAATGATTGTATTTTAAGATTTGGGAGGATATTATATGTGCCTTGTGATTCAAATTTGAAGAAATGTTTGTTATGTGAAGCTCATAATTCTCCATTTTCAATTTATCCTAGCAGTACTAAGATGTACAAAGATCTTCGGTAGTATTACTGGTGGGATAGAATGAAAAGATATATTGTTGACTTTACTATGAAGTGTTTGACTTATCAATAGTTTAAAGAAGAGTGGCAGTTACCGAATGGGATGCTTTATCCTTTACCAGTTATAGGGTGGAAATGTTAAAATGTGTCCATGGATTTATTAATGGGATTACCAAAGACTTATCTAGGTAACAATGCAATCAAGTTTATTGTTGATCTTTTGACTAAATATGTTCATTTTCTTCCTATTAGAGATACTCTATCACTATATCAAATTTATTTGTTGTATGTTAAAGAGATAGTCAGGTTTCCTGGACTTACCCTCTTCATTGTATCGGATTGTGAACCCAGGTTTACTTCTATCTTTTGGAATGACCTTCAGAAGTCATAGGGTACTGAATTAAATATTAGTATAGCTTTTCATCCTCAATCAGATGGGTAGTCAAAACAAACAATTCAAGCCTTGGAAGATATTCTACGTGCTTGTTCAATGGATTACCAGGGAATTTGGGATCAACATATTTCTTTGGTTGATTTTTCTTATAATAACAGTTTTCATTCTAGTATACAGATTGTTCCATATGAGACATTATATGGGAATCAGTGTCGAACTTCAGCATTTTAGGATGAAGTAGGTGAAAGGAAACTACTGGGACTGTAATTGGTAGAAGAGGTGGTATAGAAAGTTTAGTTGATACAGAAACACATGAGAATAGCTCAGAGCAGGCATAAAAGTTATACAGATAACCAAGGGAAGGATTTTTCTTTTGAGGTATGTGACCATGTCTTTCTCAATGATTCTCTATAGAAATGTGTGATGTGTTTTGGTAAAAAGGGTAAGTTGAGTCCAAGGTTCATTAGACCCTATGAAATCTTAGAGAAAGTTGAATCAGTTGCCTATAAAGTGGATTTACCTCCATGTTTATCCAAGGTACTCAATGTTTTTCACATTTCAATGTTGAGAAAGTATATTTCGGATCCATATCATGTTTTGAGTCCAAATATAGTTCAGTTGGAAGAGAATCTTTCTTATGAAAAACAACTAGTCCAAATTCTTGACTGAAGAGATCAAGTTTCACAGAATAAGGTAATTCATCAGGTAAAGGTTTTGTAGAAAACCAGATGGTTGAAGAGGAAATATGAGAATCTGAAAATTCTATGAGGGATAAATACCACCAATTATTGGATAAGTGAATAAAATTATAGGGATGAAGGGGGAAGGATATAACATCCCAAGTAAATAAATAATATGAAAATTTACTATTTATTAATATTTCTTAATTGAATATTAATTTTAATTTAAAGGGGATGATATGTTCGATGGTGTACCAGACATGCAACAATGGGTTTCTTCAAAATATTATGTGGCACACAAGGCCGAGTCATACTCAAAAAAATAATAATATAATAATATTATTTTAAATGGTAGTTAACGCATAGCCATTATATTGGTGGGAATGAATAAAACTAACCATATTGTGATTAAACCTGTTTTTTAAATTTTTTTACATTTATCTAATAAATTTTAGAGGCTTAAAATGAAAATGAATCTAATTTTAAGCATAAATACTCTAATACTTTTAAAAGGTAGTTTTACCACCTTTTCATGGAAACCCCTTTTTAAAATTTAGTTTTTTCACTTTAATATGTTACATTTGACAAAATAATCTTCTTATTTAGAATCAGGACATCAAAATTTAATTTGGGTAATTTTTTTGTTATTTTTCTAATAAAGTTCATTTTTAGTGAATAGTGAAAATACTACATTTTACGTCAAAACTATCTTTTTATCTAATTTATTTATATGATAACACTGTATATTTAATTAGTTTTAAGGTGTTATTAGATTATATTTTTATCATTTAATTTAATTTCGGTCAATTGAAATAATTTCACTTTGAAATTTGACATAAACACATGTCAATCTTTTGGTAGTTTTTACTTCTTAAAAACACGCTTTTTGGTTTTGACAACGAGAATTAAATATAAATTAATTTCTAAAACTTCTATGTTTTGAATTTAGAAAATGGATTACATATTTCAAATGAGGAGGTCAAAATCTTGTAAATAGGTAACTTTTATTTTTAGACATTATGATTAGTAACATCAGTAAATATTTTATTTACCATGGTTAAAGGGTAAATATGGAAAATAAGGGTAAAAAATAATATTATAATAATATTAAATTACCCTTAAACATTTTCTAACCCTATTTTATGAGATATTTACGAATATGGGCATCCTTGGGTCAAATTTGAGGACCCAATGGAGCCACTTGTGTGTGAAAATGAAAATTAATTACTTTTAATTTATAGTTAAGGAAAATATAACCTAAACATGTATCTTTTATGAAAACAATTTTTATAAGGGGTTATATAAGTAATATATTCAACTATAAATAGTCATTAGAAATCTAAAAAGATTTTCTACATCATGGTATTTTATTTATAATTTATAGACATCAAATAAATAAATTTATTTATGACACAATGGTGATGTAGTGACTATCTTTTTAATGAATTTTTTAAATAAATGAAATTATAAAAATTAAAATAAATTTATTTTGGATATTTTTATGCTATATAAGAATTTTATGGATGTGCATTACTTTTGATATTTTAATTAATGAAGTTTTTTTGAATGAATAAATTTGTTATGGATTTTCAAAATGTCATGATATGAATAGTATAAAAATTGGCATAAATGAGTTTTTAAATCAATTAATATTTTATTAAATGATATAATAGCCCTAAAAATATAATATTCTTAAAAATGGCATATATGATGTTAAAATTTTTATTCATTATCCATTTTTTGGTCTCTTGGAATGTTATAGTAACTATGGTAACCATATATTATGAATATACAATAAGACATGGTAAAAGTTAAATAAGTTTACTAAGGGTTAAAGCTAAAAGATAAGGTTAATTTTGTAAACTAAACCTATCTAAAACTCATTGAATGAGAGAATTTAAAACCATCCTCATTTTATCTTATAAATATATCACTTTTCTATTATTATAATTTGAAAATAATTAATAATAAAATAATACGTTCAAACTTTCCTAAAGTGTCTATCCTCCCTCTTATAAAAGGACACCGCCTCTAACCCTTACTCGCACCTCTCAATCCCCCTTGGATCATCCAAACTCTGCCCAAATAATCTCAAAACATTCCTCCCTTCCTCCAAGAAAATTCCCCTAGGAAGAAGAAAATTCAAGAAATCCCTTTGGCTCAAATCAAAAGAAGTTACCCTATTTGAGGTAACGTCTTCTCTGAAGTTCCTTTTCATTATTTTTCCTTATCCACTCCCTATGATCTTATTATTATTTTTTACATAAAATAAACAGTATCCTCAATATACTAGGTTTTTTTATGTGAATTATTCGAACTACATTTACAAACACCTCCGCCTAATGGGTATAGAGCATACTGTTTATGTGGACGACGAACTACTGCCTCACAAAATGAAGGTTGTTCAATATTCTCCTACTACCTTTTATGGTGTCTATTATGATATAAATATAATTATATATGATATTTATTTTATCTCTATTCTTCTTTAATTCTCATTTAAAAAATACTTTTATGCTTTTCATGTTGTATAAATATGATAATTTCATTTGAGGAAGTACGGACTACTGCCCCCTCATAGTGATATGACTCGTTCATGCTATACATGGAACGTATAAAGGATAAAATTAGTGAAATTATCTAACATATATAATATATATATTATACTTAATTATAATATACCTATGTATCATTTAGTTTTTATTCCTTTAAATATAAAGAATAAATGCAAGTACTGTTCATCCGTACGTATGACTTACTGTCTCCATGAACGGTGCATTTCTTTTCTTGTATAAAAATGATTTGAACTATTATAAATACATATATAATTAATATATATGATATATATTATATCTATATCATTAATATCATTCTATAGATAATGGAATTTTGACCACATGGACAATTTATAATTATAACAAGCACATTTTTTACTCAAGTTCCGAACATAGAAAAAATGTCTGATATGAACTCATATAATTAAATAATTTTTATATAAATTTAATAATATATATAAAAGGAATAATAAACTTGAAAAATTTTCTGAATCAAGTATAAATTAACTTAATTTTATTATTCATGAAATTAAATAATAAATGAGTCAATTCGGACACGAGGTAAGGGACTTCGTCTCAATATTCTTTCTTTGAGGAATATTTTGATTTACACAGGATTTGATTTTATATGTTGTATAAAACCATATGAATATTAATTTCATTAAAAGGAAATCTTTTTCTACATAGAGTTTTACTAAATTAAAAAGGGAATGTTTTTTTAACATACGCGGTGACAACAACCTTTCCGCCATCGCGAGTATTATTTTATATTTGGCTTCCTTAACAAGTCGTGATGTTTTTAAATGGAAAGTAAATACCATATACCCTTTTTACATATTTTTTTATTGAAAATTATTTTGAAAGTATATTTACTATTTTAATATCTTGAAATTATTTCTTGTGATTTCAAATGAAATTTTTATCATTGAAATTTTGATATTTTCAATCTTTTATGTGAGATGATTATATAATGGTACTTGGTCTTTTTATGGGTGGTTACATGATAAAACAAATTGTGGGTGGTTCCATGATAAACCAAGGATGGTTGGTTACATTATAGCATCCAGTTCATTGGGTATGGAAGTTGGTCGTATGGATATTTCATTTTTACGAATGATTTGTGGAAGTCGACCGTATGGTCATTACATTCAAGTATGATTATGTCCCAAGTTTAAATTTTTTATGTTATGTGTTCTTTATTTAGTTTTTATGGAAATATTTTGGTTACAAAAGTGTAAGCAATGAGATTTCATTTAGTGAAGAGTATTTACTACTTCATAAAGGTGAAAATTATTACTTATGATGATGTATTCATGGTTTGCATATTGTTTTAAAAAACTAGTAGTTTTCCTTCTTTATGTATCCCTTACTGATATTTTTATGCTCATCCCATGTTTTTGAAATGTTTTTTATAGGACTAAAAGTGGAATAGGGTCAAGTATAGGATCAAGGCATAGTCTTGTTGTTTAAAATATGGAACTAAACACGTTTCTTTTATTTTAAGAGTTTTTATTTTATGAAAAAAATGGGTACTGAGTAGAAGTGTCTACATGTAATATTCATGTTTTTATGTAGAAGTTATGACCTAATTCTCTAAATCTATAATCCTAAAAAGATCCTCAATGTTAATCGTTAACTTAATTCAAGATTATGTAATGTTTTAGGATGGTGCCTTATAGATAATGATTTTGAATAATGAACATGATTGACACCACAAAATTGTGGTTTTCTAAAATAATAGTCATTATTATAATGTCCATTAATACCATAAGAAAAAAATTTAACAGTAGACTTTGAACCGGGAACAAAATAATTTTTATATAATTTTTGTTTTCCCCATTACTACCAATACCGAGTTTTCCTTTATGAATCTTATTTTTAGCAAGAATTTAATTCAAAAAATTATCTCCATTAATAAGAATACTTGAAACTTTCTTTAAATTATCAACTTTAAATAATATTTATTTAATTTTAGTTTCATGCAGATCATAAGAAATTTTTGAAGAATTTAATCTTAAATCATCAATATTTTTTTTACAAACTATCATTATCAATATAAATAGCATTATAATATTTTATAATATTTTTATGTTATTTCTTTAAAGAATCAAATTTATCTTAAAGAATAAAACAAATATTATTAAGTTCATAATAAGAAAAACTTCCAGAATTAGAACATTCTGAGTAACAAGATTGTACCTCAACAGCATGAGCCATAAGGCATAAATTAACCTTTTTATTTTCTTTCTTGACTTTTGAGTTTGTAGTAGATTCATCGTTTGAATCTTCATATGCATTTCTAGTAGCCTTCATGATTTTATTTCCTTTTTTTATATTCATCTTTCCTTTTAACTTTAATCAAAGTATAGTCGGGTCTAAAATGACCGTTATTTTTACACTCGTAGCATCTGAATTCTATCTCTTTATTCAACTTTAATTTATACTTTCTCATTTTATATATCTTGCCATTTTTTTGCAAGATGTGGTATCTCATCATTTGAATCAAATGGCTAGAATCTTAATCATGAAATTAATCCATAGAACCATTAATTGTATTTTTTTCCTTTTTGAGAGAAATATTATTTTCAGCTTCTGCTTGCATATATGCTTCGTACATCATCACGGTTCCAATCAATTATTTCATCTTTAATTCTTTAACTGGTTTATATTTTCAAATAGCAGCTAAAATTACATTCCACTTAGAAGATAAAACTCTAAATACCTTTAACACCTAATATGGTTCTGCAATTGGAGTTACCAAGGCAACAACATCATTTACAACTTATGTTAACCTTCTATTCATCTAAGTGATGCTCTCATATTCCTGCATCCTGAATGTGTCAAATTTCAGTTTTGATGTATTGTAAATTAGTTGTCTAACATTTTCAGTTCCTTATTATACAACCACAATAGTCTACCATATCTCATAAGTGGTAAAACATTGATAAACATGATTAAATTCATCATGACCAAGACTGCATATAATTTTATTCACGGCTTTTTAATTAATATCATATTAAACTTCCTTAGCAGCATCCCACTTTTCTAGTTCTCTAGGTATTTCATAAGGTTTGAAAATATTCATATAAACTGTAAAACCAAGATTTTTCAAATAGATAGTCATGTAATATTTCCAACATCCATAATTATTATAATTAATATAAAGAGCACGAATCATCAACATACCTTCTATGAAATTTTCTATTGATATTTTTCTTTATCTGAATATTTAACTCAAGATTTTTAGATCCAAAGAAATAAATATAGCCATGCCTTTGATACCAAATGTTAGGTTGGGATGTCTATGAAGAAGATAGAAGAGGGGGGTGAATTGTGTCCTTTTAAAAATCATGAAAATATTAAAATGTCCCTCTTGAAATGATGTGATCATTTACATCTCTCTTAAAGTCAAGTGAGCTGTGAAAATAAATAAAGGAAAAGAAGACAAAGATGTATAGTTTTTTGGGGATCAAAAATCCTCTAGTCTACTCCACCAACTCTCTACTCAACAAATGTGGTGATTTTCACTAATAGGTCCTCTTATCACAAGCTTATCCACAACTGAGTACAGGCATTTGACACCTTATATGGCCTTTATAGGGCCTTATGGTTCTTTTATAGGGAACCAAAATATCCACAGCTTAGTCTGAGAAGTTTACTCTCCCCCATTACAGAGTCTAAGAAGAGGATACTCTAAAGAAAGTAAATGAGATTATGTTTATTGTGAAATAGGTTTAGCTCACAGTTGCAACAGCAGCAGAAAGATGTAGATCATCTTCAATATAGTACAGTAGTAGTAGTAAAATAATATTTAATGTTGAGCAGGCTTTTTCATCTATAAATAGTAGCAAATATATTAGATAATGTTTGCATAGGCTTCCTTCATCTTTACACAGTGTGAGAATATGAATGTTAAAATAATAATTTCTATCTTGAAAAGTGTCAAGATTTTGTATGAATATATTCAACGCCTTCTTTTTAACAGAGTATTCACATATCTCCTTTTCTTCATTGTGTATTTTCTTTTCCTTCTGGAGATAGATATATATAAAGAATAATCATCCAGTAGTTGTAACAACATTCCTCTTACTTAGGATACTCAAAATAAATAGATTTAATAGCCTTCATAAATATCCCCAAGAATATCATAGCACCATTGCCTCTTTTCCTATAGAATAAATCTATAATAAATGCATTCAAAATAATTTTAATAACTCCATAAATAATATCTTTATAATAATATCATTGTTGAACAATTTAAAACTCCCATTTAAATCTATTAAAACCACTATGAATAAAGTTGAAAGAGTTCCCAACAAATAGCCCCACAATAAATCATAAATATTTGAAATCAAATAATTCAAAGAGATTCATAATGTCTCTTATCAATAGGAATGATTTAATTCATTCCATGTGATCCTTTGAATTGGTCGTGAAAAAAATTTATAATGATCTTTAATACTAAGAAGATCATTGCAGAAATAGCATAAAATATCGCGAATTTAAAACAACATTGTTGAAAAGTCAAATGTAGGGTTCCTTTATGTAATGAAAAAATATCAAATGTAGGGTTCAACTACATAATGTATGGTTCCATATGCATAATTTCATCCACATGTAACAAAGGGATAAAAATTTAACATAGGGATGATGATCCATAGGTTCATCCTTACCAGATTAAAATCTCAACCGTAGCAATAATTAACCATATGTTCATCTTTCCCAAACGTAGGGTTAGAAACAGTAAATACATACTCTAATGTAGGGTTGCTGATCCATATGTGAATTTTTCAGCCTAGCATTAGTTTTATTACTTACATTACGTTTATCAATGTAGGGTATGAACTATGTTTTTAGAAAGATGTAAACAGCTTAACTTCAAACTTCGCTAATTTTTTTGAGCCCTTTAACATCAGATTCAGCCTCAGCACTACAAGACATAATTTTAGTAAATATCAAGATATTTCTAAAAGTTTAAGAATTGAATAAATACTAATTCAACCACTCCTGATATATTTGAAAATAAAAAGCAATAACATTTTTGGAAAACTGTAGCTAGAAATATGCATTCCCAATCTTCAGTGAATTTATTGACCATCCATATAATTTTTCCATCCTTGTATGTAAACATATGAAATCAAGATAAAATTATTGTATTTCTATATCCCCATGTTCTGAGAAATTCCTACATTTATAGATCTTTCTGCAAGAAAATACTATAGGTTTTCAAATTTGTTTACTGTATAGTTGAAAAACTACTTCAGAAAGTTTGGTGAATATTTAGAGTATCAAAGCATTATTTTTATACTTCCACTTAAAGTAATGATATTTAGATAATATCTTTTTCTATACAATGATTTAATGAGCCTCCTAATCCATTAAATATAGATTTAGATATCATTATAATTATGAATTTACTTTAAGCTGAAAACTGCAATATCACTGGAACAACTTGTAACAGCTTCAGTGAATTTTTACACCATCAAAACAATTGAATTGGATCTGGAAATAAACAAATTAAATGAATATAATATTCTTATATTCCATAGGAATAAACACCAAAATAAAAAAATCACAATTTATTCAGATATAAAATAAATACTTTGACATAATAAATCTGAAAAACTTGACAAATTTATTAGATAACAAATATTGGCGGGTTAAAGTAATTATTAAAACTAAAATAAAATGAGATTGGGAAGGATCCACTCAACATAAGTGACCAGATAGATTATTTTACCTTCCATAAAATGATTGGACACAATATAAAATATTTATTTATCTTCAAGTTTATACTTCAGAAGATGGTTGACTCGAGGCAAGTCATGTTGCAAAAACCCTCAGCATAGGTGACTCAAATTTTTTCCACTCCACCAAAGGAAATAGAGTAATGAAAAAAATCACTTGATAGGAATGTGTAAAAATTTTATGATTGGATGATAATGAGATCGATTAGTTGGGAACACACCATACTCAAGGTACAATTGAATTAGCTAGTTATGACCCCAGTTCACTCTATGATATCTGAGATAAAATTTTAATCATCTCAGTATTTGAAGATTTGATGCGAATGGAATTTAAAATAAGTCATGAAATGAAGACTCGTTACTATTACCCAATCCATTCAAAACCCTTCAAGAATTATTAACCTCATTATTGATAGGACTGTTACCCCCCCCCCCCACCAAACAAGACAACAGGCACTACCCCATCAAATGGGATCCTCATTAGATGAATACATATCATATTGGTTGGTCAACATCATCCACTTAGAATACCCCTTATTTTATGAATAAGAAACATATAAACTAGATTTACCCACTAATAATATAGGAAAAGGATACAGAGGCTGATGTGGTTGAGGAAGAAAATGTCAAAATTGACCATAATATTCAGCCATTATTTCTGGTAAGGCTAAAAAAGCCACAAAAACCTAAATATAAGAACTCTAATAAACCCAAAAAGAACACTGATTTGATCCTAAATCACCTAGGACTCTCCCAGACCTATAAATATAAGAGAAATAACCAAAAACATAAATTTTCTAGTTGGTACTGAGAGGTAAAAAATATATCCTAACCCACAAACAAAAAAAAATTATTCCCATATATCAATTAGGGAAAGGAGGTAACAACACAGTCATCCTCAACCCTAAGGCCTCATGCGAAAGAGTACCCTTAAGATAAGAAGCCTATACCATTGGTATATAAATATTATATCTTAATTTGGATCATAAGTATTCCATATAATATCTCAATATTGGATACCCATCACCTCTCTACAATACTCAAGGATTCCCTTATCAAAGATTTATTAATCCCTTAAGAGTAGAAAACTAAATTTGTTATAGCTAAGATGTATCATGTGCAGATCAGTTTCATTGAAGGTCACATGGTCATTTCCATTATAGAAGAAGACATGGAAGATGGCATAAATGGTCTTATTATACCCTTATATATATCTATCAATCTAGGAGACATCAACTTCAATTGAGCTTTAATTGAAAATGGCTTTAGGGTCATCTCCATACCAGTTTGGGCCTTATGATGTTTAGGTTTAGTGAATCTGACTTGTGTCCCACCAATATGACCATTTAGGGGTATAATAAGAGTGATAATAAACCTCTTAGGAAGATCAATATCAAAACCCAGTATAGAGATTTCATTCCTGACTTTGAGTTCATGGTGGTTCTCTAAGACATAACTTTCAACATCTTGTTGGGAAGTCCATGGATTCATATTCTTGTTGTGGTGACATTGACATACCATCAATGACTTAAGTTCTCTATTTGTAACACTCTAATATTTTAAAATAATAAAATTATGTTTTATATCAAATATAACACACAACACAAATCTTAAACGAACCATGAAATATTATTATTTAAATGTGACTGTTATAACATAGTTATTGAAATGGTGGGTATAAATATGATTAAATTTATTATGATATATATATATATATAAATTTACAAATAAATAAAAATTTATTTCTTAATTATTAAGGATTAATCAATGTGTTTTTTAGAAAATTAATTTTATGCTATAAAAATACATTTTCTTTAAAAAATGTTTTTATTTTTTTTGTGAGAAAATATTAAAATTAGCTTATGGAAAATTTAGAAATTTTATTTGATAAAAATATATAATTTGTTAAATAATCATATCAAAATTATCTTATGGTAAAATTTTGATATTTTTCTAAAAAATTTTATTTTTCAATGAATAATGAAAAATACTGATTTTTATTGAAGATCGAATTTTATTTTCAAGTATTTACAAAGTTAAGTTATTTTTTGGATTAGTTTTAAAATTTAATTGGTTTATTTTTACTAAAAAAAATCTAATTAAATTATTATGATCTAATTTTATACTTTAATTTTTTATAAAAATATTTTTATACTTAAAAATGCATTTGCCTGAAAAATCGTATTTCGTTGCATTTTTCAGTTTAATTTTAAGTTAAATTATTCCAATTATATGAATTAAAATTGGTAAAATGGATTATATATTTAGAATCAGTATATATAATATTATTTAATAACTTAAACGTATTTTTTTAATTAATAGTAAAAATATTAAAAAATTGTTACCACATTAAAGGTAAAATAAGTAAATGGTGGGTAAAAATATTGTGATAAAGAATAAAAGTAACCCTAAAACATTCAATAATTTTATTTTATAATTATATTTCATCCATAATAATATGTGATTATAATATATTATTTTTTCCATATTTTCATGATTGCGACCTTTATAATACATTATGTAAAGAAAAAGAAAAAATATTGCCCTTTTGATTTTAAATATCTCTTATGTGTTCACAAAGAGAAAAAAACAATTTTTGAAAAAATATTAATGGTTATTGAAATAATAATGAAATTATTTTCATTATTTAAGTTTATGTATAATTTTTATTAATTATATATTTATAATAACTTCTTACTCAATGCTGATATAATATTAATTTAATTAAAAGGAAAATAAAAAATGACACTAAAAACATTAAAAATGATATAATATGAAGGAATTGTTGTGTTACATAAATATTTAGATAATTATAACTTTTTTAGGGTATTTTATAATTTTATATTCAAATTCCATTTTTTTCTTGATGTTTTCTAAGACAAATTAAATGAATAGTGTCAAAATTTTCATTAATGATATTATATAATAAATAATGTTTTATTAAATGATTTAAAATTATTAAAAATATTATTTTTAGAAATTTTGATGGTTAATGGTTGATAATATCAACCATGATACATTTATGGATTGTTTTTTCTTTTATAGTAACTTTCTTGACCCCTAAAGAGAAAAAAATTTAATACTATAGTTATTGTCAAAAGGGTTAAAAACATGTTAAAAATGATATGGGTGAAAAAATCACCTAAACTTATCTAATTTCTATTTTATGATATGATTTAGACCCTCCAGAATATTATATTTTAATATTATTAATTTGGGTCTATTTTAATTTAATAACATATCTCTATTAATTTAATCTTCTAAGAAATTCCAAGAGTGCTCTTCACCTCTCTTATAAAAGGGGGTCTATTTTTCTCTTTTCATCACACTTAAAGAACCATTTGTTTTATAAAATACCAATAAAAATCCATTATTTACATCCCACCCCACATATCAAAGGTATTTTTTATCAAAAAACGAACCTAGTAAAGATTTTATGTGTAAACCATAAAAGGTTGTCCGAAGAAGGGGTATAGTTATTAACCAAAAGTTTTTAATTTATTTCTTCTTCTCCAACATTAAAATTTTTTAAAACATTATGAAATAATTATAAAATTATCTTAAATATTTTTATATTTTTATATGTTAATTTAATAACCTATATTCATCTCTTCTTTTATTTAATGGGAATCAAGACCATCATTCGTGTGTACGGTGGATTATCACCTCGCGAACCAATGTAAATTGTTTTACATAACCTCCACTTAAGGATGGTTATAATGATATATTTAATGTATATATATGATATTCATGAAATATTAATCATTATTAAAATATAAGATAACATTTTATTTCTTAACATTCCATTCATTGAATAATGATAATGTTGTTTATGCGTATGTGTAGACTACCACCTCCAAGAAGTGATGTGATTCATTTTTCATCACCACATCACATGGATGGTATATAAAAATATATTTAAAGAATTAATATGGTATTTATGATATGATAATAATTTTATAAATATAAATTAATACTTACATTCTTTCCATAATTATCATTGAGAAATGGAAATATAACTCATGTGTACATATGACATACTGCCTTAATGATTGTAACGTAGTCCATTTTTCATAACCATATATATTGGGTGGTATTAATAGTATAATATATGTATATATATGATTATTATGTCATTATTATTTTGTATATAATGAAATAATGACCGCATTTTTATAGCTAGCCTACCAAATTCATTTTGAACTTATGAGCCGAATATCGTCAAAATGACTAACTTGAACTTAATTGATTAAGTAATTGGTTATAATATGGGTATAATAAACATTAAAAATGTTCTTAATCGAGTAAAATTTTTTCATATGTTTATTATTCATGAAGATAAATAGTATATGTATTCAGACACAAGCTAAGAAACATTCTTTTAAAATATCATCTTTTAAAGTTTCTCATCCAACTATTTTTTTTCCATTTCTATATTTTTAAAATTATTTTGTTGATGAATTTATATGAGACTAAATAAATTTTAAATTTAATTTTAGGTCTATTTTTTATTCAATGGTTTTCAAAATAAATATTTTTACATATTTTATAAAGAACATTTTGAATTATTTTTAAAAGACAAAATAAATGTTCTATTTTAACATATATGGTGACAAAAAATTTTCCCACCACCATAACCATTATTTGATATATGACTTACTTATAATATTATATGTTTTATTCAAACAAAACACCCTTCCCTATGCTCTAGTTATTTTAAAAAGTGTTTTAAAATGGGATGGATATTTCAATATCCAAAAATATTTTCTTATGGGTAAAAATTATATTTGTAAAATTGAAGGTTTTTATATGTAATGATTATGTTATAGTTCTTATAATTATTTATGATGGAGGGTGGTTCCATTGTAATACAATGATGTTTGGGTCTATGATAGACATCTAATTTATTGGGTAAGATTTATGTTTATATATTGACTGTGAGGGTTATACCAAGTGTAACTGTGATTTTTATTCGAAGTGTAACTGTGATGGTTATTCCAAGTATAATTATGGTGGTTATTCCATTAGTAACCATGAAATTTATTCCATTTATAACCATAAATGTTATTCTATATATAATATTGATATGAAAATTATGCCTGAATTTACCTATATGATTTATCTATTCTTTCTATGGGTTTTATGGAAATCTTAGGATTTAAAAAAGGTAAGAAATGAAATTATTTTTTTAAAAACGTTAAATTATATATTGCTTATTATGGGTGAAAATAATCACTTTGTGATAAGTTTTCAGGATTTTTTCATAATTTAAGATAATTCTTTATGAGTTTTATTTTTCCATTAATATTTTTTATGAAATGTTTTATGAAAATATCTAGTAAGTGGAGTTGATTTCTTGGGTAAGATAATGTTTATTTTGATCCCAAAATTTATTTGGAAAAAGGAAATTTTTTATAGGTATTCATTGAATGATGGGTTTATTTCTTTATTTTTATGTCCCTTAATGAGATTTTTTAGCTCATCCCATGTTTTAAAATTTTTTGCAACGGTTTTTAAGAATGAGTAGAGAAAAGGATGAGTTCAAGATCAAAACTATGAAGATATGTCATGAAAATAAAACTTGTTATATATTAAAAGTTTTATTTTGTAGGATAAATTAATATTGAGTAGAAGATACCACTTTGTGATGTAATATTTATTTGTTTAAGGGTGATTACATATTTCTTTAAAACTTTAAAACTAAAATATCTTTAGGAATTCAACAAAATGAATCCTTGACTAAAAACTTAGAATTATTTAATGTTTATGGTCAGGTACTTGTAGTTGGTATTAGAGATAAGGTATAGATAAAATTAGATGATAATATATTATCTGACAATAAGTTAAATCTCGTCTATAACAAGAATGGTTAGTATGTTTTGGGAATTATAGTTATTCTGGATAAATTTAAGTGTTGAAGATAACATGGTTAAGGATATCTTAGTGTTTATCCTCCTCATAAGATAGTTTATTATGATTTTATTGATATATTCACACTAAGATTTTTGGTTTTAGTAAATGGATGGATCCAGCATGAACCAAATTAATGATGGATGTGAAGGAAAATGTAGTGGTTTTCTGAATAACCAACTGAACAGAATGGGAGTTGTTGTGGAAAATCTTTTATCTATTCTTACCATCTATCATGAGTTATTATTAACAAATTGAACATAGGTGAGTAACCTAATGCATCATATAAGATATAAATTAATATTTTTGGAATTTTAAGACATAAAACTCAAAAATTTAAAAAACTATATATGACCTATGTGTCAATGGTGTGGGAAGAAGAACCTAGGATAATGTCTTAAAATAAAGGGAAGATGTTTATAATGTCGTAAAGGAGGTCATAAAGCAATAATATTCCAAGGAAAAATGAATCATTCAATTAACAAAATGAAGGGGAATACAGTTTTCCCCATGAAATAAATTGAATTTTTTAAATTTGGGGAGTATAAGATTTATGAAAATAGATGTACTAGTGGGAAATGTCAAGAATAGGATTAGCAAGATGATATATAAAAAAGTTTAACAATTCCCAATTATGTTATAGTTGAAGATGGGGAAACTAAAAATGAAATATAAAAGGTATGGATTATATCTTGGATTATGTTTTGATATTGTTGAATATTAGGACATGATTCACATTTTGGTTTATAAGAATAAAGTATTAAGTAATAAGATAGATGATCATGGTTAATGGATTATGGATAACGTTAAATGATTAATGTGTTTATATATAGGGATTTTAATTTTATAGTGTAGTGGTGGATTTAAGGATGATCATAAGTTTAAAATAATTAATACTCATTTGATGTTTTATGTGATGGGAATGTAGGACCCCGGGACACCCTGAGAGGGGAGGGGTGAATCAGGGTGTCAACTTTTTCTTCTTAAAGTTGTGGATATTGTTCCCACATTGGTAGGAACTACTTAAACCTGTATGATGGACATGATCAGCAATGAAACATTCACATGCACAGAGATAACACAGTAATTTTTACTTGGTTCACCAAAAAGGGCAACGTCCAAGGAGCATACGCTGACAAGTTTCCGGTCGTACCAAATTACACTAATCTTCACTAGCTGTGGATTATAGAGTTTCGGGCATAGTCACTATGTCCCAAGCTCACTGCCTTTACAAAGGTTCAGGGATAGCTCACTTCTTCCCTCGGGTCACTCCCGTTGACTCCCACTGGCTCACTGTCATTGGTGAAGTCACACTCAGTTTATAGACGTGAAGGTCTGTTCAATAGATAGACATGAAGTTCTTTGTCTCCTGTTCAGCATGAGACTTTTCTTGCATCAGGGTTTAGAGTTGATGCTCTTTTTCAGTTCAATCCTTCTTCTTTAGTGCAATGACTGAATGCACTAGATTACCTTGTCTTCGTTTTCCTAAATCACAATCACTTGTGTGATTGATCAACAAATGATGCTATGTTGAAGTCCAAATTTCATCCAATGATGAATACCCCTTTTTCCCCTATACACTGGAAGAACAACCTTTGGAGAGGGCCTTCTCAAAGTACCCTACTTCGCAAGGCTCCAAATTTTGAAAAGCTCAAACAACCCTTCGCGGAGTCCCTGCCTTTTCGAGAAGCTCAATCGTGAAGCACTCTCGCGATGCTCCAGCCTTCGCAATGCTTGGATGTCGTGGAGCTCCTACCTCTTTGCGAAGCTCACTGAGCCAACGCAGGGCACACGACTTTCGTGGAGCAAGAATAGCTGCCGCGAAGCTCCTCTTTTGCGAAGCACACTGCCTTTGCGAGTGACCTTTGTGAACTAAGAGCAAAGGATTTTCGTTGAGATCTCTTTCTGCTTCTCTCAAGGGGGTCGACCTGTATTTATAGGCAATTCCACCAACCCTCGAACTTTCCGCACGAAGTCAATGCCACGTCAGCTCAAATCGCGAATCTCTAAAGTTCCCTCCGGAATTCTCTCAAAATCACGAAGAACTACGGCAATTTTCCATTCGCAAATCTCTTCGTAATCACGGAGCATCTCGTCAATTACTTCACACCTTCGTCGTGAAGCTCCCTCGCAAAGCCCTTCATCGCCGTGAAGCTCTCCAGTTTCTGCCATTCGCGAAGCTTGACGTAATCGCGAAGAATCACCGCCTTCATTCTTCTGGTCTCCGTGAAATCCAATCGATGCATCCCATCTTTGCGAAACTCATGCCTTTGCCATATTAAATTATGATCTTCATGGAAATCCACCTTTCGCGATGCACACCAACCTCCAAATTTTTGGACCCCAAAAATTTGGCAAACAATAGAAAACGGCGCCACCTTGTATCTACTCTTTTTGTCCACCTCCAGATCATCCATTCATTTGTCGATGTTCCTTGAATAAAACATGAATCATTGTCCACAGTCCTTGAACTCGACATGCCACCATGGAATCTCCTTTGTCAAAAAATTTGTATGTCGTCTATTTGCTTTGTCAACAAGCACGATCACCTCAACAGCACTTCTTCTTGGTGATATGTATCCTTCAGCAACTCTTCTACTTTTATCACAAACTCCACTATTGTGATATGTATTCTTTGAAGGCATAGCTTTAGCATCATCATCTTCTATGACAATGTGATGTGCATGGCTATCATAGAATTCCAATCATTGGCACATTTTCTTCTTCTTCAATCGTCATGATCAACTTCATGTAAACCATGTGATTCTATTCATCAAGAAGTCTCTTGCATGGTTCTCATGCAATCATGAGTAATTTCATGGTCTTCATCAAAACCCATGGTTCTCATGCAATAATGAGGAATTGCATGGTCTTTATCAAAAAAACCCATTCTTCTTTAATCATCCTCAGATGGATTACACCTCACATTCTTCATTGTTGTAAACAATGTATCACCATTGACACATGTTTTTTGAACTTACGATCAGTACAACAATCGTCTGAATGACCATTACTCTACTTCATCAGAGTACTTCATGATCTCCTTCATTTTGATCTTCCAATCCTTCATTTCATTGGAGTACTTCATGATCTCCTTCATTTTGATCTTCATTGACAACTATTGACAACAAATACAAACTTATACACAAAGTGGTTACAACAGGGAATACATTAGGAGACATGTTTTGAGTTTATATAAATGTTTGAGGTATATGTAACCCTTAAGTTTAATTTGCAAAAAATATATTTGAGGGAGATTTACCTTTTCATTTTGTAGACTTAAGTTTAAGGGTATTGATAACCATTAGGGTTTATGTGATCATTGATATTGAGGAAATTGTGGGAATATATATTTTATTATATATATATCCATTGGATTGAAAAGTGATTCAATGATTAAGTGATTAATTTCATTTCGAAAGAAGACCGCTATAATTTTTAAAAAACATTTTATAATATTATATGGTTTTATTTTGAGAGTCAAGGTTGAATTATATTTTGGAATCATATATTATTTTAATGTGTCTTTATGGTGATTTAGGTTATTTATGGAAATTATTATCATATTTTGGAGATTATGTAATTTGTGTATATACATTTTTGGGTGTATGTATTTCTTATTTTTGAGTTTCTAAATTGGTTAGAAATATTTTTAATAATCTTAATGTTAGATATTTATCAAATGATCTATGTTGAACATTGGGTGTTATTGTTGAGGATTTGAAGATTAATTTTTTATTTCATCATATGATGTTTCATTCATTTTAGGAATTATATTACCTTATTATAATAGTTTTATTTTTTATTAATGTGTAAAGATAGGATGAATAACTTATTATCATGTTGTGGATTATGTGATCTGTTATAAGTTAATTTTAGTACTCTAGGCATAAAAAATCATCTTGAATACTCATTATTTGGAGAAAAATAATAGATATGGTGGAAATTGATTGAAGGATGAGATTTTATATATCAAGTAAGTATATTTATTTATATTATTAGTATATATAGTAATATAATTCCTCGACTCTAGGAAAAATATATTGAAAAAAATTATCTTATTATATTTATTTCTCGTGAATCTATTTTATTTTTCATGCCTCTTGGGCTTATGGTTTTGTGGTTATTGACTTTCTCATGATCATTTACTTTCTTGTTATCAATGATCTTTATCAATCTCCATTATTATTTATACATTATTCTTTTATTTTATTTCTGTATTTTTACTTCCCACTAATGTTTTTATTTGGAAACCTAGTATGTTTTATTCTATATGACCTTTAAATTTCCCTTTCTCTCATTTCAAGAGTAAGTTTTATAACCCCTTTTTATGATGTGGGATTTTAATAGAGGTTTTTTCAAATGTCAACCCATTGATTACTGAGTTCAAGTTCAAATTGTGAGGATGTAATCTATTAAGGTGGGTATAATTTAACTCCCCAAGATTTTAAATGGAGTATATTATATTCAATATCATATACAACATGGAACATATATCTTAAATAAACCATGAAATATTATTATTTAAATATGACAATTGTAACCAAGCCATTGAATTAGTGGGTATGAATAGAAATAAAGACATTATGAAATATATATATATATATATAAAGGTAATCATTATTAAAAATTTATTTATGAATTCTTAATGAATAATCACTCAATTTTTTAGTAAAGTGATTGTATGCTTTAGAAATATGTTTTCTTCAAAAATGGTTCTTATTTATTTTTGTCAAAAAATATTATAATTAATTAATGGTAATTTCAGAAAATTTATTTTATAAAAATGATATAATTTTTTAAAAAAATTTATCAAAATTATATTATGGTGAAATTTTGATATTTTTTTAAAATTCTTGATTTTTCAATGAATAGTGAAAAATGTTGATTTTTATTGAAAATTGTATTTTCTTTACAAATATTTACAAAGAGAACTTTTATTTTGGATTAGTTTTAAAATATAAATATTTAATTTTTATTAAAAACCCAATTATAGTCTTTTTAATTAATTATATAGTTTGAGTTGGTATAAAAATATTTTTATACTTAAAAAGGCATTTTATTAAACAACTGTTTTCATTGCTTATTTCAAAATTTATTTTAAATTAAATTTCATAAATCCTATAAATTTAATTTGATAAAATAGATTCTATATTTTTAATCATTATAATTAATATTATATAAAAATTTCAACTTATTTTTTCCCCTAAAAATTTTAAAAGTAGTAAAAATTTATTACCACGGCAAAGGTAAAATAGGTTAATTGAGGGTAAAAATAATGTTATAAGTACTATAAAGTAACCCTAAACCTTATATAATTTTATTTTATTAGTATATTTCGTATATAATCATAAAATATTTTAATATATGACATTCTTTGTCATGTTTCCATGATTTTGACCTTTATAATACTTTATGTAAAGAAAAAGGAAAAATGTCACCCTCTTACTTTTAGATATCTCTTATGTGTTTACAAAGAGGGAAAATAAATTTGTGAATTAATGTTAATGGTTATTTTATGAATTATGAAATTATTTTCCTGAATTGATTTTATTTCTATGTTTTAGAAATTATATAAATACCTTAAATTCTTACGCAATGCCAACACAGTATACATTTCATTAAAAGGAAAATAAAATAAATGATTTTAAAAACATTAAAAGAGATAAAATATGAATAAATTATTATGTTCCTAAAATTTTTATATAATAATAAAATTATTGTAGAATTTTAAAAGTTTTTATTTTAATTCTATGTTTTTCATGATATTTTTAAAGTCAAATCAAATGAATAGTGTAAAAATTATAATTAATTATATTTTATAATAAATAATATTTTATTAAATGATTTACAATTACTAAAAACTATATACATCCAAGTAAAACTTAAATGGTTTATAATATCAATAATCATCCATTTATGGACTGTTATTCTATTTATATTATCTTTCTTGACCCCTAGTGAGTAAAAACATTAATACTGTGGTAATTGTCAAAAAGGATTAAAATAGGTTAAAACAAAAAAATAAGGGTGAAAGCATCACCTTAACATGTAATATATTTATTATATGAGATTATTTTTATTCAAAATCATCTTATATTTTAATATTATCAATATGGGTCTACTTTAGTATGAATATTGTTTTATATTAATTTAATATTTTAATAAATTCCAAGAGTGACCCTCCTCTCTCTTATAAATGACACTAATTATTGTCTTTTATTCACAATTAAAGAACCATTTATATTATAAAATTACTACTCAAATTCATTAATTACATCTCCCCTAAAATATTAGAGGCATTGTTTATCATAAAACCAACCAAGGAAAATTTTGGTTTAAACCTTAAGTGGATTTCTGAAGAATATGTATAGTTATTAACTAAGAATTATCATTCTATTTATTATTATACCTCCTAAAAAATTTCTTAAAACATACTTAAATAACAACACCAGAATCTTCCATAAAATTATATTTTATTAAGGTAATTTTATAACCTATATCCATCTCATCTTCCATAAAATGGGAAATAAAACCATTGTTTGTGTGTACAGCGTATTGTCGCCACACAAACTAATGCAATTTTTTTTCCATAACCTCTTATTAAGAATAGTTTCAATGATATATTTAGTGTATATATATGATATTAATGATATATTTATCATTATAAAATATAATATATCCTTTAATTTCTTACCTTTCCATTCACTAAAAAATGATAACGTTGTTCATGTGTATGTGTGGATTGCCACCTCCACGAAGCGATGTGATTTGTTTTTCACCAACGCATCACATGGATTGTATATATAAGTATATTTAGAGAAATTATATGTTACTTATTATTTGTTAATAACTATTTAAATATAAAATAATACTTACCTTCTTTCCATAATGATCATTGAAGAATGGAAACGTTACCCATGTGTACGTACATTCCACCATCTTCACAATTGTAACATAGATTATTTTTCATAACCATATTTATTGGTTGGTTTTCAAATTATAATACGTGTATAAAAATTATAATTATGTCATTATTATTACACTAAATATGATTTAATACAGACCTCATCAACCATATACAACCTGCTGAATTCATTTTGACCATATGAGCTGAATATCATAAAAACATCTGATATGAACTTAATTGATTAATTAATTGATTATAACATGGTAAAATTAATAATAATCTTGAAAAATGTTCTTAAGAAGTTAAATAATTAACATAATTTTATTATTCATGAATATAAATAATGTATGTGATGATTAAAACTCGTGGTAAGGGATTTTCTTTTTAAAAAACACTCTTTTAAATTTTCTCTTCTAACTCTTTTTCATCCATGTATGTATTTTTTAAATTATTTTTTTTCATATATTTATATATAAATAAATAAATTAAATTTTCATTTTATTTTTCTTTTTAATTTATTTCAAAGGTTATAAAATAGAGTACTTTTATATATTTTATACTGAACATTTTGACTTTCATTACAAAAGATAGAAATAATGTTCTATTTTAATGTATACAATGATTATGAATTTTACCACCAACATAATCATTATTTGATATTTTAATTCCTTTATAAAATTACATGTTTTATTCAAAAAAACCAATCTTCCCTATGTTTTGATTATTTTCAAAATGGGATTAAAATGGAATGGATATTTCAATATCTAATAATGTTTTCTTATGGGTGAAAAAAATATTTTAAAAATTTAAAGTTTTTATGTTTTGTGATTGTGTTATATTTATTAGTAATTATTTAAGATGTTGGGTGGTTCCAATATAAACCAAGGATGAGAGGCCCTGTGATATCCCTCTAATGAATTCGGTAATATTTTTGTTTTTAAGTTGATCCTGAATATTATTTCAAGTATAACTATGATGGTCATTCCAAGTGTAACTTTGATGGTTATTCCAAGTGTAACTATTATGGTTATTCCATATATAGCTATGAAGGTCATTCAATTTATTACAGTGATTGTTATTCAATATGTAATAGTGATAGGAAAATGATTCCTCAATTTACCTATATGATTTATCTATGCCTACTATGGGTTTTTATGGAAATATTATGATTTAAAAATGGTAATAAATGAGCTTATTTTTAAATAGGGGAAGTATATAATTATTCTTATGAGTGAAAAGAAAACTTTTTTAAATAGTTTTCATGGGTTTTTCATGATTGAAGAGAAGAATTTATGAGTATTATTTGTCCTTTAAGTTTTCTTTTGAAATGTTTTATGGAAATATTTGGGTAGGTAATTTTAATTATTATATAAGATAATTTTTATTTAGAACCCAAAGTTTATTTTGAAAACATAAAATTTTAAAAATTATTCACAAAATATCAAGTTTCTTTTTTTTTATGTCTCTTAATGATCTTTTTGTGATCATCCCATATTTAAAAAAATATTACATGGTTTTAAGGATGAGAGGGGACATGGATGAGGTAAATTTCAAAATTTTGAAGGTATTTCATGGAAATAAAACATTTTATACCTTAAAAGTTTTATTTAGTTGGAAAAGTGGATGATACGTGGAATAATACACTTTTTTGATTTAATTTTTATTTGTGTAATGGTGATGAATGAATACTATAAATCTCTAACCTAAAAGATATTTAGAAATTCAAGAAAATGAATCCTTTACTAAAAAAAAGGATTATGTAATGTTTAAGGTTGGGACCTTATACTATTAATGGATAGGTTGGAGTGATTCATGGTGATAATAAAACCATTTAGTCCTTTATATTTTAAAACATAAATGTAGAGTTATAAAAAATGGGGGGGCACGGCTGATGGTATATAACATCATCTTGGTAAATGCCACCAATTACGTGGAGGTCGACACTACCAGTTCGTTGTGTGAACTCGAGAAAGTATATGTGTTTCCCATCAACTCGATAAAGGTAAAAAATCCTAATCTAGGGATTCATTGAGTTATATTTGTTCCGTTGGATAATAACCCAAAGCATCCAATCAATTTCCTTTAATATTATGGTCGGGCAGAAATCCCTATAGAACAACCACCATCAAGTAAGTAAAGGTTGTTTTTTGTACATGAATATCAATATATCCCCAAGATTATTTATCATAGATCATATTTTATTGATCTTTGGTAAAAATAGTTGAGTTTCCTTAACCAACTTGATATGATTCCTAAAAGAAGAAGAAAGGCACGGGGTTCAACTAAATTCTACCCTATTAACATGATATTAGTTACACCAGATGTGCCTGAATATTTGAAAGAAGTATTCCATACTAATGGAGACAAATATTTTTAGTGGTTCATTATCATTATCATCTTGGTTTTGATAATTACATCAACCCTCCATTTTTTTCTAATAATTTTGTTTTACTGATTATAGATTTACTATGTCTTTGTGTTTAATTTGTGTCTAAAGCTATAGTGATTAGATTATTATGTTGCTTATTCCATTGTAAATATAGGAATTTATCTTCATTTTATCTATTAATGTATAATTATAAACTACTTGTTTATATGGGTGAAATTATATGAACCTACTATAATTTTTTCAGTGACATTTCAGTTTTTCAGTATAAGGTCACCTGTATATTTTGATGGTTACTAGAGCTAAAATGATAAGATTTGTATGTAACTTTGAAATTTATATATACAATAGATTTATATAAATTTAATTAATATATAAGTAATTATGAAATTATCTCTTTGTGCTCTAAATATTTACTTATTTTTAATAACATTTCATATAATTTATGATCTATGGATTTTGATGGTTGTATATTTTTAATGATCACATGAGATAATAATATATAAATCATGTGTAACATGGTGGTATAGATATAAAATACATTTACATTGATTTATTTAATTTTCATGTAAGGATAAAAAAATTTGGTTCTCAATAAATTATCCTAAATTCTGTGACATTTTTACCAAGCTATAGTTAATCAAATTATTGTTGCTTCTATTCTAAGATCATATTAGGATTTGTGGAAACCAGATTAAAGTGATTATTGATCCATTAGAAAGGTATAAAAATTACCTAAATATAATTATGCTATGTTGGATTCTGTATATGGTGGTAAAAGCCTCAAAAAATTGAGATGAGTTTATAATGGTAAGCTATTTAGTTTTTTTAGTAGGGTGTTCATCTCTATATTAGTCATCCCTACGTTGGAATAACCATAATTTTAAAATGAATTTAAGATTTATGAACAGAATTTTGTATGATTTGATCCCTACTTTGGTATCTAAGATGAAACCTATGATATAAATCATCCCTACATTTTTTCAAAACTAAACCTCATGTTTGTAAGTTGTGTCACCCTACTAGGACTCGATATGCTACGTGATGAATAATGAGAAGTCACATCATTGAGATTTAGTATGTATTATTTAAAACTTGAGAAATATAATAGATGGAAACTGTATGAATTATATCTAATGAAATTTTAACAACACATCATGAAGAGTGGATAATTAGAGAGAACACACAGTTTGCAACTTTCTTCTCAACCTAGATGATTCTTAAACTCCACCATGAACATGAAATAGAACTAAAAATCAAATTTTATGCTTTAATATAGGTTTAAGTTTGCACATTTTTTATAGTGGCTGCAACTCAAGATGATAATGATCTTGTATAACTTAATGAAATGGATCTTGAGAAGTTATGTGAGATTTATGGACTTATGTCACTGAAGATGATGTACCATGTAGTATAGAAGATTCTCATGACGATATGTGATGCAATAAAATCCATACAACAATTTTATGTGAATTCTACATGAATGATGAAAGTATATTGATATGATAGGTGTTGAAGAAAATATATTTTTTCATTAATTCTCAATGTAAAGGACTTCTATTCTATATCTCTTCAAATTCGATCAATATATATAAGGTCTCTTAAGATCTCTTATGAACTATAGGATCTTTGAATGTGATATCTTAATGAAAAAGATGGAAAATGATTCTGTGTGAATGTATGATTAATTTTGTATATAGGGACACCCACCTTACCTGAAAAAATTGTAACCTAAGATGGCATGCAACATTTCTCATGAATAAGATGACAAAATAATCATATTATTAAACATATTATAACATCAAAAAAATATTTCCACAGATATATGAATTTATTGAATTATAATGTAATTTAAATTAGTATTTTTAGAATAACCAAATATTTTTTATCATAAATCTTGGAATAATTGAATACTGGGTTTCTACATATTTTGGATATTTTTGTATCAGTTTACGGTACTCTATTTCTGGTATTTTAAGTTGTTTTATTTTTAGTTGGGTTATTCTCAGTGGTTTAACAGTTGTATAATTAGTCATAAAATCATACCATTTTTATAGAAGTGTTTTCAAAGGTTTTGGTGTATAATTTAAAGAGAAAAAAGATCGTATTATTTTTTTAACATAATTTTTTCAGAGAAGATCGAGGACTCTAGGTTATTTAATTTTCAGTTTTTTTAATTAACATTTGTATAATTTTGAAAGGTTTTTGGGATTATTTTAGCTATTTCAAAGGAATATTTGAATGGGTATTTTAATACTTTTCTAATAATAATTCAATGAAGTGGTTGAAATATTGGACGAATTTAAATTCATTTGATGGAGTTTATTTTGAAGATTATTTTCAAAAGAAAATAATGGAATGGTGAAGCGATTTTCTTGCAGATATTTATAAAATATCTTGAATTATTTTATTTTGAATTTATAAAGGATGTGGAGCTATTGTAAATTATAGATATTTTTATTCTTTATAAATTTTTCTATGAAATTTTATAATAGTGATGGGAGAGAAAAATATTGTTATTACAAAAATAATAAGTGCTATAAAGTTTCATATTTTTATTTAAATAAGAAGAAGGATTGAAAGATATTAAAGATTTTAATGTTGTTGTTATTTGATTATAGAATCCTGAAAACCTTAAAAGAATTTATTTTCTCCTATTATTTATTAAATATCATCTATGTCTATCATTTTTTGTTACAATTGTGTACTGGGGTTGTTTTAACAATGTACATCTCATCTATTTCTATTAGAGTGTCAAAAACTTGTACCCAGTCATGGTGGAATTTTAACTTATCATAAAAATTTATAGTTACTGAAGTTCCATGTAAAAGAACTTGAATTTTTATAGGGTATCAACTACCTACACTTGGTTGTTGAGGTCCCCAAAAAAGGACATGCTTAGTGAAAATCACCAAGCTCACGAAGAGAGTGTTGTTGGAGTAGACTATGGGATTTCTATTACTAAAACCACTATAAATCATGTCATGTTTTTTTTATTTTATTTTGTTTCTATGTATTACTCATCTTTAAGAGTGAATATAGGATAGCTTTGACTCAATATGGTCGATTTTATTTTTTTTATGTTTTCTAAAAGGACACAATTCACCTTATTTCTCGTATCATCATTATCACTGACCAAAAAGTGGTGTCAATGGTTTGGATCCTTCATATATTATTGAAGATTTATTTTGGCCTTTACAATCCTTTTCTAGAGATCTATATCATGACTAATTTCAATGTATGATCTAAGAGAAGGTATTTTTATGATATTTTCCCTTGTTTTTAGAGTGATAATTATGGTTGGGGAATGATCTCATGCTATATATTTAAATAAAATTGGATTGACTATGTATTTGAAGTTTATTAATCCATATATGATTCCTGAAGGTGAACCTGAAAAGTGGAGTGTTTATTATGTGGATAATTATGATCTTAATTCAAGGGCTATGAATGATATTATTTTTAGATTATAAACTGATAAATTTAATTAAGTTTCCTAGTGTTATACAACTTAAGAAAGAAGGTAAACAATTCTAGTTTTCAATAAAGGAACTGATAATGTCTGAAAAATAATTTAAAATACTAGTAAACTTAAATTTGATACATTTTTGGATTTATTAAGATAATCGAATCAATCAGATGAGTGGGATATTGATAGAATTTTTCAATGATGTTGCTACATTGGGAACTCTAATTCCAAAACCAGATTAGATTTTAAAGGTACATAGAGTTTTACCCTCTAGGTGGAATTGAATATTTTATACTATTTGATAATCCACACCATTTAAAGTATTAAATATGAAAAAAAAATTATCAGAACCTTGATGATATACGAATAAGATATGCAAGCATAAATTGAAAATTATATTTTTATCAAAAAGGAAAATGCTTCACTCTATGTTTTGAAGGAAGAAATTTATGTTTAAAATTTTAGTCATTCTTATTTAATTTATGATCTATCTGATCATTATAAAAAATTCATAAATATATACAAAAAGATAAATTATAAATTAAAGGATAATAAATAGAAGAAAGTAAAATGATGTGAATATAAAAATAAAGGCCACTTGATATTTGACGGTCCTTTAATTAATGATCAAATGAAAGATAATTATAAAATAAAATACAAGAATTACATAAATGATACTTAGAGTTCATTAGATGATTTAATAAATGAATCTACTTAAAACTCTGAAGTTGATCATAAAAATAAAAATGTAAATCTATGTCTTATGAACCGTGCTGATATGAGGTACAATCATTTTTCTCTCAAATTTTTTATTCTTAAAAAATTTATTTTGATGAGATTAATGAATATTCTTATATGAATTAAGATAAATTTTAATCCTAAAATAAAGGGAATAGAAAAACCAAAAAACAATATAATTCTACTTCTTTAGAAAAAGAGAGTTTGAAAACGTAGATTACTAATTTAATATCTAATTCTTCCAAAAATTCATGGGCTTTTCATGGTAATAAAATTGATTAATTATTGGATGAAGGTGATTCTTTAAAGGAATCATATATTATCCTTATAATGAGAGGTAATTACTTAAATCAAATTCTTATTAAGAATAATGGTAAAAAAGGTAAGCTTGGTATAGATAGTAATGAATAAATTCCTAAATTATATAAGAATCATTTTTTTCTTGGTTCAAATAGAAAATCATGTCTACTGTTAAATGTTTTCATTATGGTATTAATGAACATTATACTAGTTATTATTATTTCAAAAATCCACAATTTTATTCATCAATAATGTTATTTATTTAAAAGTATTATCTAGCTTCAATTATGAAATTTTTTCTCAAAACAAACAGATTTGGTTACATAATTATTTTATTGCTAACATAGCCATATCCAAAAGAATATGAGCACTAAAAGGAACTTTTATTTTATATTTTTATGTTTTTCACTACTAGAATTCATTATTATATCATTAAGTGGCTACTTTAAATATATGGATTTTTTTTATGAAAATCATAATTATTTTACAAAGAGTAACCAACTCTGAAGTAATTATCAATTGGAAAGGAAATATCCTTAGAGATAAAACCATTAAAATCCAAAAATTATTTCATTTATTTTTTAATAAACCATCTTATATAGGGGTATAAGTGCTTTTATATGTTTTATCTTTCTTCTAATAAATTTTATTATTCTTATGTTTTAACTGTTAAACCTTTCTAACTCAATTATTTTATTTGAGGTATTAATGCCTTGAATTATTTTTTTTACTAATGACTAGTATGCATTCTCTTTAAAAAAATCATGTGATAAATTATTTTTTTATTGTATATGATAAAATTTTCTATTATTTGATTAGAATGGTTTTTTTCATGAATGTAATGCATAAAAATATTTAAATTAAAATCCATTGAAAATATTTTATTAAAATTACTTGAATAAATTTAATATTTAGGATTATTATTAGGGGGGTTATTTTAAATTTTTATCATGAATATTTTATTATTATGGCATGAATTAATTTTCTTAATACTTATTTTAATTCATTGAACACATTATTTATTTGAATAATATTTTATATGTTTTCATGACTTCTTGAGTATAAAATTTTATCCCTTTAAAGGAATAATGAGTTAAGGTGGAGTTTATATTACTTTATGTATTGATAATTTATTTTTCATTCCATTCTCATTAACTCATTGGTTGTCCACAAGGCATCATTAGTTTTCTACGGGGATAAAAAATTTAATAATTTATAAAAATCATTAAACAATGCAACAAAATAATAAAATATATTAAGTGGTAATTTTGAGTTCATGCCCACTAAGACAGTTCTATTAGGGATTTAGGAATTTAATGTATAACAATTGATTATAATTTATTTGAGAAAAGGGAATGAAGAAGCATTTTGAGTTTTGAAAGTAATTTATTTTGATTATCAAATTGGAAAGAGTGTGATGGGTCTGTAGATTTAAGGTTTCAGGTGAAAATGGATTTAAAAATTAATTTGGTTTTTCAATATTACTGTCAGGGTTGAGATGAGGGATATCCAATGGTCATGGTACCCCAACTTAATTTAAAAAACTCCTATTTTTCATGGTTAGGTATTTTAAATTTTTAAGGAATTAAGTTTATCTTATAATTATTTTTAAACATAATCACATGAGCCAATTCAATGGTCATGAAATGGTTTAGCATAATTATTTATTCAATTTAATAATTGAATTTTCATATTTTTTACTCAATGGTTATGAGAAAATAAAAATAAAGAGATTAGAATTGAAATTGATTTATTGTGACAACTCGAGATGAATGAAATAATAAAAATAAAAAACCAATGTGCCTTCCCAATCTATCTACATACCCCAAAAAAACATGGTAGTTACTCCCTAATTTCAGTAATGAGGGAGTAATAGGGAAGGAGGAAAGAAAAAGAAATCATGAAGGAAATCAGAGAAAAAATCGGTGGAGGACTCTTTAATAGCGCAACAACGTACCCTAGGCTTTGGTCTCCAAATCAATCCTAGTTGCAATAGTCTACCTCTATATTTATAAGAATTAATGATTTTTTATTTTTCTTGAAATATTGATTAATGAAGTCATTAATATCCTATTAGGTCAATTCTGGTGTTAAATGATGGTATTGGGTCATAATGGCAATTCTCCATTTAATATTCATGTCAAACTTCCAAATATGGTTCTATTTAGACTCTTTCATAGCATGACATGTGTGTCATGTCATGAAACTTGAAGCCTGCTCCAAAATTGTTTTCTTCACATATTGTATTCAAATATTTGATTTCTTTAATTTTCACACCATGGATAAGACATTTATGACATGAATGGCCAATTTTCAGTTTTGTAGCCTCTGATTCACCATGCTTCTTCAGTTCTAAGCATTTGGACTAGTCCTTTACTCGTTGCATGTCACAAGATGCCTTTTTTATCATGAATTCATTACCTTTTATATTGTTTTTTTCATTTTCCATAAGTCGTTTGTATCCTTCCAAATATGAATCAAACCATTAAATATCAGCAATAATGATTAGAAAAATGAAAGCAATTGTAAATTTAAATCCTAAAAATTGTATGCATGAAATGTAAGTATCACCACCCCCCCACACACACACACACACAAACTTGATTTCAGGATTTTTATAAAGAATGAAATCTCAACATACTACAAAGTATGTTCACCATTCTATGATTTAAATTCAATATCAATAAAATCAATTAATAAAATTGGGAATTAAATGTTCAAGCATCACATAGGTAAATTTCAACAACTCCTAAATTTTCAAATAAATAAGTTTACCATGTATTTTACATTTATTCATTTCAATTAACCATGCCTTTTCATTCTTCTATTTTTATTTTTCAATTCCTTATTAATATTCATGTCATTTTTAATTTACCCCACTTTAATTTTTCACCTCATCATCAAGGTAAAAAATATAAGTGAAATTTTACTCATACCCCAAGTACATTCCACTTACCATAGGATTGAAAGGCATCTAGTATCTCCGATATGTAAATATAGAGATCACATTTAATAATGAGAACTTTTCATTAGGTCCAAATGACTCTAAGGCTTAGGGTAGTTGGCTAATTGATAAAAAAGACTCAAAATGATATTTTACTCTAAAGTATAGTACATGATATCATAGGATAATCTAAATTAAATACTCATGTAGTGATACATATGTCATATTTTTATTCCCCAAAGCTCAAATTTTGCACATGATAAAAGAAATCAAGATTAATGAATAGACCTTTATTTCTATTTTTTTTTTAAAAAAATTGTGTTTAATACAAATCTCACATCCACCAACTAACCACATACTATCAAAATATGATCAATATAAAATGATGATTTTTTATCCTTCCAAGACATATCCCTTTTCCCTATTTTCACAAGATATTTGAATAATAAGTACAATTAATGATAACATGGCCTCTCCAAAAATCACAAGAAAACCCCCTAGTAAAGACTCCTCACTAAATTATATCCCAAACCACCATGTAAATCCTCTCCCCTACATTTATTCTTTTAAATAAAATTCAATACACTAAGAATATGGTAGGAAAACGTATAATAGTCTTGAAACATGGATCTTTTCCTATCAGGGTCATTCATGATTTCTGTGGGAAAAAGAAGGATTGATGTAAGGAGGGTCTAAGGATAATGGGATAACTAATAAAATGCCTCAATCATATTAAAAGGGATTTTGTTTAGTTGTAGCTTTGATAATATTCCATGAAATTTCAATAAGAGAACACGCATGAGTCTCTCAAGAAATATACTATAGAAAGTATATGATATATCAGTTCAGAGAATGTGTCAAGAATGATATGAATGTTTGGTAAAATCACATATGTAAATGAATAAAAATAAAAAAAAAATAAACACAAATATTTGAAATTAAAGTCAGGAAAAAAATAAAAATAAAAATCATTTACAAAAAATAGCTAGTCTTCTCAAAGCATGACTCATCAAATAAAACACTACATGTTATCTCTACTAATTTGTTTCATCCATTTTTCTCATTAAAATTTAGTAGTAAATAAATTCAAAAACATGGCATGTAAGGGGTCCTAAGTAGATTATTTAGTCTAGTACAGTTGATTAAAGTAATAATTCAAGGTAGGTCATACAATTAGAAATTAAAAATCTAAAAATAAATGAATATTGAAAATACAATATAATAATTAAAATTTTAAATGCTTAATACCCTTTTCAAAATGCTTATAACATGGGTAACATAGGTTCTGTATATGATAGGATCACAATGTGAATTTATTTCATGATGTTAATTGATCTCAAAATATGTATTTTTCTTGAATCCTTTTATTACACTACTTTGAAATTCCATGATGGACCTAAAAAATTAAAAATACACTAGTAAAAGTACAATACCTTTTTAATTAAATTTAAATGACTTTTGGGAGTGCATATTTCTAAATATTAAAATAAAAAATCTAAAAACTTGATGTTCCCCTAAAAATTGTTTTTATTTAATGTTTTTATATCAACATTACATTTTTAGCTCAAGTGATAAATGATTGAAAATATTTTACCTATTTTGGGCCCATAAATGGTCATATATGTGACTTTTCCATGTAGTTTGTCCCCTTTACCACTTTTGAAAATATCTTAACTCTTCTTACTGACAACTCTTCCTTAATTTCCATCAGATCGATCCACCATTTATTTTTTAACCCTAAAAAATAAATAGAATTTCGTGTTCTATCAATACCAGTTGGCCCTTTTTAAACTTTTTGGGATCATTCACTCCTCTATTGTTAGTTAACGTATCCAACAGATTCCCAATCTTCTTTTTAGTACCTTTACTTTGAATATTATCTTGTATGAAAATAGTCACGTCATATACTAATTCAATGTCAGAAACATACTCAACTTCAATTATGTTTTCCTATACTAGCTCATCATTATCTTTTACAACATAATTATTCATTTACCAATGAATTTTAAAACTTAGATATTCACTTCGAACTCTTAGATAGAGTTATCCAATTTCTATGCCTATCAGCGCTCACCCAATAGCTAAGAATGGTCTTCCCAAAATGATAGGATTCTACTCCTCTTCTATATCCAACACCAATAAATCCATGGGAAATATAAACTTATAAATTCTAATAAAAATATATTCAATCAGTCCTCATGGGAATTTCACTTTGAATCTTCTAATTGAAGTCTGACACGTTTGGACTTTAGACCTTACAGTATCAGGCTCTTGAAGTTGGTGTATGACATGATGTTGAAATTGACACATAAATCACATAAAGCCTTTACAAATTTATTAAAACCAATTTAAATAAAAATGGGAAAACTACCAGGGTCATGTTTCTTCTTTGGTAGGTTTTTGACACCACATTAGAGAATTCTCTTGTGAGGGATATTGTTCGGATCTATTCAATATTGATTTTTTTCGTCACTAGTTCTTTCATGAATTATTCATATGTTGTCATTTTTTCAACTTATTCTACAAAATAAATATTAATATCAACTTTTTAAATTTTTAAGAAATGTATCACTCTACATTTACAGCTCATCCAACTTCACCCTTTCTTGGAATGGTAAATGTGGATTGAAAAGTAGTAGAGATTCCTCCTTTTCCTATTCTTATTTATCTTTATCATTCTTCTTCTTATACACCTCTTAAAATTTTTCTTATTGTTCCCTACTTGATTCAGGATCCACCTATGTTGTTTTTTCACTTCTATGGGTAATGGCTTTCAAATATGTATGTAAGTGTACTTTGGGGCATATTGGAATTAATCCTATTGTCCTCTCTCAAATTTGCATTGAAATTTTCTCTACGTGTAATTCATGGTTTCTAAGTGAGACCTTTTAATTATAACACCCCAAGCTTCCACGGTATGCATCTCTTTGAATAATATAATAGAGTGTGTTCAATACAACTTTGAGTTCTAACACACCACAACCAATCAAACTAGCCGTTATGAATAGTAATACCCACTTTTTGAAATTTTATAAATTTTAACTTTTAAAATGGACTTCATTTTTGGACTCGGAATATCGAAATTAGCTTAGGGTGAATTTTTGGTAGTTTTCTGAAAAATTTCAATTTTTGATGAATAGTGAAAAACATTGAGTTATAGTTTAAAACTGAATTTTTATTTAAATAATTATTTATTTTATTTAAATTTATTTGAGTTAAAAATAGATACATAATACCTATATAAGTTCAATATAATTAATTGGAGTCGGATTATAATAATTTTAGATATAAAAAAAAATTATTGATCTTTTTATCATCTTTTGCCCACCTCCTAGAGCATTTGCAAATTTACATAAAACATAATTTTACCACTTTTGTGAGTTGAATTTGAAAAATACAAGAGATGCAGTTTATATCAGTATATAAAATGTTGTTCAATAAGATGAAAATAATTTTTGGTGAATAGTAACTTTTTACTTTTATTTACCACGGTTTAAAGTAAATATGGTAATTAATGGTAAAAATGATATTATTATTACCCTAAAACATGTCTTAATTATATTTTATAAGTGTAATTCGACCAAAAACAACCTTAGGTATAAAATATGATCCTTTAGGTCCACTTTGATTAGATTAGGACATTTATTATTATTTTATTTAAAGAAGAGTTAAAAGAGTTAAAATCAAAGTTTAATAACGAAAACATTTTTAATATAGGGCTATACATGAGATAAATTGGACTATAAATATTAATTAGAAATATAATAATATTTCCTACATAATGGTATTTTATTTATAATTTTTATACATTAAATAATTTAATTTATTTATGACACAATGATGATGCAGTAATTAACTAATTAATGAAATATTAAAATAATTGGTATTATAAATATTCAAATAAATGTAATTTGAGAATTTTAATGAATTAAAGTAATTTTATAGGTTAATATGAAATGTTAGGGTTGGTTAGATTAATTTTTTTCGAATTAATAATGTTGTTATGAATTTAGCAAAAACAAAATACCAAATAGTGTCAAAATTGACATAAAAGAGTTTTAAAAACAAATATTATATTATTAATTGATATTATATTCCAAAAAATCTAAGATTCGGCCAAAAGACTTATATAATGATATGTGTATCATTAATGAACCACTTTGGGTTCTCTTGGATTTATATAGTAAGTTTATTAACCATAAAATATAAAAATACAAAGAGACATGGTAAATGTCAAACTATTTAACTAAGAGTTAAATTTAAATGATAAGGATAATATAGTGACCCAAACCTGTCTAAAACTTATTGGTTGAGTGGTTTTATAAAAATTCCCACCTTATACTTTAAATAATACATTTTTTATCTATTAAAAACTGAAAATGATTTTATTATAAAATAATATTTCTAACTTTTCCTAAGGTGACCCTCACCCCTCTTATAAAAGGGCACTCCCCCTTCTCTCTAATTCACACCTTGAAAGCCATTTGGCTCAGCCAACCCCTGCCCAAATACCCTCTCAACTGTCATCCCTTCATTCAATAGTACTTCCTTTAGTCATAAATCCAACCTAAGGAGCCCTTTTGATCAAATCAAAAGGAAGAACCCGAAGAAGAGGTAAATATTTCGTCACCTCTTTCAAGTTCCTTTCTTCTTCCACTTCCTCTTTATTTGTTGTTTCCATTATAAAATAACAAATATAGTATATTATATATAATGTGATGTTATTATAAATATGGTACAACCATATTCATTATACTATCCATCCTTTTAAAGACATGTCACTATACATGCGTACGTACGTCTTACCGTCTCCACGTCGTGGTGTAATTGTTATTCAATACATTATTATTTGGATGGGTATAATAATGATGTGTAATTGATGTAAATAATAAATATAATATGATAATTACTCTTTATATATGATATACCATCCAATTATATAATATTTTAATATATAAAGAATGATATTGTCGCTGGTACGTACACACGGATTACCGTCTCCACAAATGCGATGAGATTAATTCCCCATCGTATACATTCAAGAATAATTTTCATTAGATGATTAAAAATAATGTTTAAAGACTTAATATCATTCTGAATATGAATAAGATACATCCTATCCATAACAAAAATTATTTATGTAACAAATCATATAAAGGAAAACGAATCAGTTAACACCCAAAACGACGATAATAATAAGATATTATTAACAAAGCAATATTAAAAGATCATATACGATATCATATTAATGTATACGATTCTTTTATAATTTAATAACAATTATTTCATCATTATACATGAGGTTAACCTACCCTCTACCAAGGAAAAGTACAAGGTAAGGGTTAATTTCACAATCTCTTTATTATCCAAGGTTATTTTTACGTAAGTATCTACTGGGACCTCTTTATCATCCACATCCATGTTTCTTAAATATATATTCCAAAACATTTTTACACTTTAATAGACTATGTTTTAATGTCATTTATACCCTTTTTTGACTTTTATAAGATTTTTATAATTGAATCTTTCCGTCATTTTCCAAACAAGGTCCTTTATAACCTATTCGACAAAATTACGATAAGAATGTATTTGTTTTAACCTATACGGTGGGTACGGCTATTTTCCGCAATTATAACATAGTTGAAGCTTCCCTTAAAAGCTTATAATAATATTTTCAAATTAAATTTTCTCTTTTAAATGGTTTCAAAATAGAAAGAGGTATTTCTTTCAAATAGTTTCATTTCATCTATGTCAACATCCTTTGATAGATTTTCAACTTTTTTGAAGTTGATTTATTATGATAAAAATCTTCCATATTGTATTGAAGGTTTTGTGATAAGTTTTACTGTGGATGTGTTATTTTTATACCATTCATGGTTTATGGATAAAGTATTGACATTTCGTATGGTAGATTTAATACGAATGTTTAGGTTATGTTTAAACATTTTCATATGAGGAATTCATTGGACTTAGTATGTGATGGGTGGAGCCTACTATAACACCTCGATGAATCAGTAGGTCTCATGAGACAAACTTCTATCTTGGAATAAGGCCTTGAAAAAATATTATTTGTAGTCTTGGCACAAGGCCTTGACTATATTGTTATGAAAGTCTGGCATTATGCATTCCATCATTATGAAAGTGGCTATTAATATTTCATGTGATTATTCGACTAGTATAATATCCATGTGAATAAGTAAATGGAATTATTTGATTTTATCTTTGTCATATTATATATAACCTCAAGTTTAAAAGGCTTTTGGTTTAGTCTTATACATTGTCTTAAATGTTTATGCTTATTTATGAATGTTTTCGCTATATTTTTATACTTACTGAGCATCTGAGCTCACCCCTTTCTAAGTTTTATTTTTTCCAGGATGCAAAAAAGTCTATTATGACTGACCTACAGTGATAGTATATGGGATCTCAGTGTTGTCCATGGAAAAAATGTTTTTGTTGTTTTCCATTCTATGATGTAATGAAAACCTTATGAATGTATCTACTAATTACAAGGTTACTAAACTAATCAGTCTTTCGAGACTTGATCTTTTTTGATCATGCTAATGCATGTAATAATGCACCGAATCTGGGTAACTAGGGTTGGGGAGTTATTGTTGGTATTAGAGGAAGATTATTACAAAACTTGGAAACTAGATTTAGATAAACTCTGATTAGAGCACATAGCCCTAAGATAGACTTTGAGGATTAGTATAGAATAACTTCTTAAAATTTTGGTATTGTAGAGATTTTTTTGTGAGTTTCCAAGAAATACATCACATTCAGGATACGAGCAGGTAGAGGTGGCTCGGGCATAGATGTACCTAGGGTTAAAACTCTAAAACACTGCTTTGAGCTAGACTCGAACGGGAACTGGAGCATGGAAACAGGCCTTGCTTCACTCTTGGTTACGACACTCCTAGGTGATATGATTTGGATAATTCTCATTTTCTTTACAAACCATTATGAAGGGTTTATGAGTACATACTTCCTCAAAGAAAACATTTTGTTATGGTTATGGATTGTATCCATAAACTGTTCAATTTATGTTAAGTGTTTTACAAGTTTGTAATTATGTATTTTGATTCATAAGCAAATCTAGTTTATGCCATTATTTAGAAATGGTGCCTAGTGTAAGGAATGGAAACTGCATCAATGCACGCACTCTATGTAGGGATTTCCCTCCTACTCAAGATAATTATTATGGAGCTAGTGATGCAACCAGTGCAGATCAGCTAATCACCATACTGGGACAACTCACTCAAGTTATGAATAATAACCTTACCCGTATGGTACACCCTGATCCGCAGCATCGAGGATCAATGTTATATCACTTCATGAGGAAACAGCTGCCAACATTCAATGGGGGTGTAAATACACTTGTATCTGATCAATGGATAAATTCCTTAGAGAAAATATTTCATGCCTTGGGGAGTAGATAAAGGGAAAAAGTTTTCATGGATGTTTATCACCTCACTGGAGATGATGATCAGTGGTGGTCATTGATTCAAAACACAAAGGAAGGTGATGAAGTATAAAATATGGAATAGAGGGAGTTTAAAGAAATTTTCTTAGAAAAATACTTTCCTCGTGACCATCAAGCATATATGGAAAGGAAATTTTTGAGTCTGAGGAAAAAGGAGGATGAGAATGTCGCAAAGTATGAAGCTAACATTACAAGGTTAGCGAGGAATGCTGAAGATTATATACGTAACCCAAAAATTAAGATTGATCATTTCTTTTATGGGTTAAAATAATTTCTCCATAAATAATTAGTCTCACAATCCTTCTCATCATACGAAGATATTGTCTCATGTGCTATGAAGATAGAAAAATAATTCTCTAAGTCTTATGACTTTAAAACAAAACAAGAGAAGAAGAGATCTGCTGAACAATCTGGAAATGGAAATAAGGGGGAAAAGGGAAAATTTGAGTCTCCATCCTACAGTAAATGTGGGAAGAACCACCCTGGTACTTGCCTGAAGGTAATGGGAGTCTATTACAAGTGTGGTGAAAAATGCCACCAAGCTCGTGATTACAAGGGGAAAAAAGAGGTTGTCGATGTTGAATGCTACAATTATAGAGAAAGGGGGCATTGTAAAATTGAATATCCTAAGCGTTAGGGGTAAATTACCTTAGAAGAGTCCAAGGGATCAAATCCAAGCTTATGTTATCACTATTACTGAGGTTGAAGCTCTGAAAGACGTAGTGGCAGGAAATTTAATGGTTTCTTAAAGTTTAGCCAATGTTTTATTTGATTCTGGATCATCGCATTGTTTCGTATCTTCCCAGTTTACTAAGAAAATTATATATTTCCAATTTTATTTAACACGAGAGTTGTCAGTCAAAACTCATAAGGGAAGTATTATTGCAACAAAGTTTTCTGAATCAGTCCCCGTTAGGGCATATAAATGTTCTTTATCTGCTGATCTCATCATCACACGCATGATTGAATTTGATATAATACTCAGTATGGAAAAGGTTTTGGACCATGATGCAAAAAATTATTATAAGAAGAAAGAGGTTACTATTTTTTATGATGATGATAAAGAACTCCTTATATTTAGAGCAGAATCATCACCCCCTAATTCTTATCTAGATCTACCCCCAATAGCTCAACTAAATTCAATTATTGGGGAGGAAGAGAATGAAATAACTATGGTTGAGGAAAATAATGTTCAGATAGAGGATGTACCTATTGTGAAAGAATATGTTGATGTGTTTCCAGAGGATTTACCTGGACATCCTCCAGAACAAGAAATTGAGTTTTCCATTGATTTAATTCCTAGATCAAAACCCATATCGAAGACCTCGTATAGAATAGACACTATGGAATTAGTATAAATAAAGAAACAACTAGAGGAATTGAGTAATAAGGGATTTATTCTCCCTAGTGTTTCTCCATGGGGAGCCCCTGTCCTTTTTGTTAAGAAGAAAGATGGATCTATGAGGTTGTGCACTGACTATAGGGAGATCAATGCTGTAACAATAATGAACAAGTATCCCCTACAAAGCATTGATGACTTATTTGACCAACTTCATGGAGCTCAATACTTTTCAAAGATTGTTTTTCAATCTGGATAACATCAGTTGTGTGTGAAAAAGTAAGACATTCTAAAAATAGAATTTCGAACTAGGTACGGGCATTATGAGTTTACAGTAATGCCTTTTGGATTGACTAATTCACCCTCTATCTTCACGGATCTAATGAATAGAGTTTTCAAGGAATATCTTGATGACTTTGTAGTGGTATTTATTTATGATATCTTGGTATACTCCAAAAGCTATGAAGATCATGAAAATCACTTGCACATTATCCTAAAGAAGACACGAATCATATGGGATGTTTAGAAAGTGTGAATTATGGATTTAGGAGATTTCTTTTCTT
Organism: Viscum album; assembly: GCA_963277665.1. Classification (NCBI taxonomy): domain Eukaryota; kingdom Viridiplantae; phylum Streptophyta; class Magnoliopsida; order Santalales; family Viscaceae; genus Viscum; species Viscum album. The sequence continues at coordinate 1,015,348,239 of OY728153.1, read as the reverse complement.
GTCCATATTATCTCTAAGGATGGAATCTATGTTGATCCTTCTAAGACCAAGGAAATCCAATAATGGACAGCACTAACGAGTATAACTAAGGTACGTAGTTATATTAGTTTAGCAGGTTATTATCGACGTTTTGTTCAGAATTTTTCCCAATTGGATAACCCATTAACCAAGATCACACAAAAAGGGTTTAAATTTTTTTGGAAAAAGGATTGTGAAGAATGTTTTGAAGAATTGAAGAGAAGATTATTCAATTATCCTATCTTGACTCTACCATTGGGTAATGATGGGTTTGTTATTTATAGTGATGCATCAACGAAAGGACTTGGTTGTGTCCTTATGCAGAATGATAGAGTTATTTCCTATGCATCATGAAAGCTTAAAATTCATGAGAAAAACTATCCTACTCATGATCTTGAGTTAGCAGCTATAATCTTTGCTTTGAAGATATTAAGACATTATCTATATGGTTAAAAATGTGAGATATATACTGATCACAAGAGTTTGAAGTATATTTTCTCATAGAAAGAACTCAACATGAGGCAAAGGAGATGGCTTGAACTACTCAAGTATTATGATTGCACAATACACTACCACTCGGGGAAGGAAAATATGGTGGTAGATGCTTTGAGCAGAAAAGATCATGGAGTTTTGAACAAGATGAGAGTTGAAAGGGGTCCTATTTTCAAGGATCTAGTAAAGATGGATATGGGAATAACCATGGAATGTGAAACATCAATGATTTTTCAAAAGGTTTACAAACCATATTTACTAGAAAGTATAAAACGGTCTCAGGCTAATGATGAGGAATTTCAAAAAGAAGATTAAATCTGTGAATGATGGGAGATTGATTGACTTCATATATGAAGATGGGATTTTGAAATTTGGGAAGCGACTTTGTGTTTCTAATATACTTGATCTGAAAAGGGAATTGTTAGATGATGCTCATAGCTCCAATTTCTCTATACACCCTAGTAGCACTAAAATGTATAGATATTTGAAGAGACATTTTTGGTGGGACAACATCAAGAGGGAGATTGCTAATTTTGTGTCAAGATGTATGGTTTGTCAACAAGTGAAAGCTGGAAGGCAACATCCTGGAGGAGTCTTGGAACCTCTTCCCATACCTGAGAGGAAGTGGGATAATATTACGATGGACTTTGTCATGGGACTACCAAAGACTCCTATAATGAATGATGTAATATGGGTCATTGTTGATCATCTTACCAAGTCAGCACATTTTCTTGCTATAAGGGAAGATTTACCACTTGAACATTTATCAAGACTGTATATTAATGATTTTTTAAGACTTTATAGAGTACCACTATCGATTGTTTCTGATCATGATCCTCATTTTACATCAAGATTTTGGAAAAGTCTTCAAAAATCCCTGGATACTAAACTTCATTTGAGCACTGCCTACCACCCCCAAAATGATGGACAATCAGAACGGACTATTCAAACATTATAAGACATGTTGAGATCATGCTCACTTGAATTTCAAGGAATGTGGGATCAATATTTTCCTCTGGTAGAATTTTCCTATAATAATAGATTCCATTCAAATATTCATATGGCACAATATGAAGCGTTATATGGAAAGAGGTGTCACACACCAACCTGTTGGGATGATTTTGGCGAAAGAAAACTCGTAGGCCTAGAACTTGTGGAGGAAACGATGGAAAAGGTAGAGGTAATCCAAAACTGAATCAAATCCGATCAATGTAGGCAGAAGAGCTATGCTGATAACCGAAGGAAGGATTTGGAATTTCCGGTAGGAGATCATGTTTTCTTGAAGGTATCTCCATGGAAGGGTGTTATACGTTTCAGTAAGAAGGTAAAATTGAGTCCCAGGTACATCGGACCTTTCGAAATTCTAGAACGAATCGGGTCTGTAGCTTACTGTTTGGAAATGCTGCCAAGTCTCTCCAAAGTTCACGATGTATTCCCTATATCACTATTAAGAAAATACATGCCTAACCCAATGCATGTACTCACCTATGAGTAATTAGAACTGGAACCTAATCTGTCTTATTACGAAGACCCTATCAAGGTTTTTGATACAACAGAACAAGTGTTGAGAAACCGGACGACTCTTCTGGTAAAAGTTATATAGAGAAACCATAAGATGGAAGAGGAAATGTGGAAACTTGGGGATCTTATGATAAAGAACTTCCTGAGTCTTTTTATGCAGTAATATTCTAGAAATTTCGAGGAAAAAATTATTTGAAGGAGGGGAGAATATAACACCCCAATCTTCCATGGTAGACTTCTCTTTAAATAATACAGTAGTGTGTGTTGTACGCAACTTTGAGTTCTAACACACAAAAACCAATCAAACTAACCGTTATGAATGGTAATAACCTATTTTTTGTAATTTTATAAATTTTATCCTTCAAAATGGCATCATTTTTGGATTTAGAATATCGAAATTAGCTTATAATGAATTTTTGGTATTTTTCTGAAAACATTAAATTTTTTATTAATAGTGAAAAACCCTGAGTTATAGTTTAAAACTGAATTTTTATTTAAATTTATTTTAGGTCAACATTGAAACATAAAACCTATATAAGTTCAATTTAATTCAATGGATTCAGTTTATAATAATTTTAGATATATAAAAATTTTATTGAACTTTTTACCGTCTTTTACCCACCTCCTATGATCATTTTCAAATTTACATAAAACTTAATTTTACCGCTTATGTGAGTTGAATTTAAAAAGTATGAGAGCCATGGTTGATATCAGTATGTAAAATACGGTTCAATAAGATGAAAATATTTTTTGGAGAATCGTAACTTTTTACTTTTATTTACCACGGTTAAAAGTAAATAGGGTAATTAAGGGTAAAAATTATATTCTTATTACCCTAAAACATGTTATAATTATATTGGATAAGTGTAATTCGACCAAAAAAAACCTTATGAATAAAATATAATCCTTTTGGTCCACTTGGTTTAGATTAGGACATTTATTATTATTTTATTTAAAGAAGAGTTAAGGAGTTAAAATCAAAGTTTAATAACTAAAACATTTTTAATATAGGGTTATACATAATATAAATTCAACTATAAATATTAATTTGAAATAGAAAATTATTTCCTACATAATGGTATTTTATATATAATTTTTAGACCTTAAATAATTTATTTTATTTATGACACAATGATGATGCAGTCATTAACTAATTAATGGAATATTAAAATAATTGATATTATAAATAACCAAATAAATGTAATTTGAAACTTTTTATGAATTACACTAATTTTCTACGATAATATGACATGTTATGGTTGGTTAGATTAATTTTTTTCCGAAGTAATAATGTTTTTATGAATTTAGAAAAAACAAAATACCAAATAGTGTCAAAATTGACATAAAAAAGTTTTTAAAACAAATATTATATTATTAATTGATATTCTATTACTAAAGATCTTAGGTTAGTCCAAAAGACTTATATAATGATATATTTATCATTAATGAACCACTTGGGGTTCACTTGGATGTATATAGTAAGTTTATTAACCATAAAATATAAAAATAAAAAGAGACATGGTAAATGTCAAACTATTTTATTAAGAGTTAAATCTAAAAAATAAGGTTAATATAGTGACCCAAACCTATATAAAACCTATTGGTTGAGTGTTTTTCGTCCAAAACCACCTTATCCTTTAAATAATTAATTTTTGATCCAATAGAAACCGAAAATGATTTTCTAATAAAATAATATTTCTAGCTTTTCCTAAGGTGCCTCTCACCCCTCTTATAAAAGGGCACTCCCCATTCTCTCTAATTCACACCTTCAAAGCCATTTGGCTCGGACAACCCCTGCTCAAGTACCCTCTCAACTATCCTATCTTCATCCTAGAGTCCTTCCTTTAGTCATAAAGCCCACCTAAGGAGCCCTTTTGATCAAATCAAAAGGAAGAACTCGAAGAAGAGGTAAATATTTCATCACCTCTTTCAAAGTTCCTTTCATATTCCACTTCCTCTTTCATTGTTGTTTCCATTATAAAATAATAAATACAGTATATTATATATACTATGATGTTATTATAAATATGGTACAACCATATTCATTATTCTATCCATACTTTGAATGACATGTCACCATACGTGCGTACGTACAGCTTACCGTCTCCACGTCGCCGTGTAATTGTTATTCAATACATTATTATTTGGATGGGTATAATAATGATGTGTAATCGATGTAAATAATAAATATAACATGATAATGATTCTTTATATATGATATTACATCCAATTATACATTATTTTAATGTCAAAAGAATGATATTGTCGCTCGTGCATACGTAAGGATTACCGTCTCCATGAACGCGATGAGATTCATTCCCCATCGTATTCATTCAAGAATAATTTTCATTAGATGATTAAAAATAATTTTCAAAGACTTAATATCATTCTGAATATGAATAAGATACATCCTATCAATAATAAACATTACTTACATAATAAATCTATAAAATAAAACGAATTAGTTAACACCCGAAACGACGATAATACTAAGATATTATTAGCAATGCAATGTTAAAAGATCATATATCATATCATATTAATGTATATAATTATTGTATAATTTAATAACAATTATTTCACCATTATACAGGAGGTTAACCTACCCTTGAACAAGGAAAAGTACAAGGTAAGGGTTAATTTCACAATCTCTTTATTATCCAAGGTTGTTTTTATGTAAGTATCTACTGGGACCTCTTTATCATCCATATCCATGTTTCTTAAAAATTTATTCCAAAACATTTTTACTCTTTACTAGACTATGGGTTAAATTCATTTATACCCTGTTTTTACTTTTAAATGATTTTTATAAAGAAATCCTTCCGTCGTTTTCCAAACAAGGTCCTTTATAACCTTTTCCACAAAATTAAGGTAAGAATGTCTTTTTTTAACTTATATGGCGGGTGCGGCTATTTTCTGCCATTATAAAATCGTCAAATCTTCCCTTACAAGATTATAAGAATATTTCAAAAATAAATGTTTTCTTTTAAATGGTTTCAAAATATAAAGAGTCATTTCTTTCAAATAGTTTCATTTCATCTATTTCTACATCCTTTGATAGATTTTCATCTTGTTTGAAGTTGATTTATTATGATACAAATCTTCCATATTGTATTGAAGGTTTTGTGATATGTTTGACTGTGGATGTATTATTTTTATACCATTTATGGTTTATGGATAAAGTTTTGACATTTTTTATGGTAGTTTTAATACTAATGTTTATTTTATGTTTAAAACTTTTCATATGAGGAATGCCTTGGACTTAGAATGTGACGGGTGGAGCCCGCTATACCTCCTTGATGCATCGGTATGTCTCATGAGACAAACTATTGTCTTGGAACATGGCGTTGACAAAATATTATTTGTAGTCTTGAAACAGATCCTTGGCTATGTGGTTATGAAAGTCTGGCATTATGCATTCCATCATTTTTAAAGTGGCTATTGATATTGCATGTGATTATTAGACTAGTAGAATATCCATGTGAATAAGTAAATGGAATTATTTGAATTTATCTTTTCCATATTATGTTTAAGTTCAAGTTTAAAAGGATTTTGTTTTAGTCTTATACATTTCCTTAAATGTTTGTGGTTATTTATGAAAGTTTCCGCTATATTTTTATCCTTAATGAGAATCTGAGATCACCCCTTTCTATGTTTTATTTTTCCCAGGATGCGAAGAAGTATATTATGACTAACCTGTAGGGATAGTCTATGAGATCTTAGGGTTTTACATAGAAACAATATTGTTGTTTTTTTCCATTATATGATGTAATAAAAACCTTATGAATGTATCTAGTACTTCCCAGACTTCTAAACTAATCGGTCTTTCAAAACTTGATCTTTTTTTAACATGCTAATGTATGTAATAATGCACTGACTCTGGGTAACTAGGGTCGGGGCATTACACGGATCCCTTAAGTTGTTCTTCTAATCCATTATTTTCACTACTTTATCTTTTTAATAGGTATTATTTTATTTGATAGTCGCTCTCATGGTATTCATGAATGTATCCAAAGTATCCAATAGTGTGTGGACTTGGCTCTATTGTGATGGTTCTTGTTGTATTGAAAATCCCAATTCTATCTATTAATACCCTTATCCTTATTTGTGTATATTATAACCTTAAAAATTATTACCCCAATTGTAATCAAAATAATTTACTTATTTTGTATACACACATTGGGGTTTGGTTATTGGCCCATCATGGTATCCATCTTCTTTGTGAGAGCTTCCATTTTCACTCTAATCCATTCATTGTTGTTGAGTGGGTGGATGCTTTTTTGTTGGGTATATTTCCACTAGAAGTTGTTTCTTTCCATTTCATAACTCTCCTTGGGTTACATCCCCATTAGTGAACCACCAACTACAGTATTCAACAGTGACCAATTCCCTTGTGACAAACCCTTATAAAATGTTTGTATTAACAACAATAATTCAATACCGTGATGGGGGAATTTTCAGGTCATGTCTTTGAAACTTTCCCAAGAAGTGTAAAGTGATTCATCTTTGAATTGATTAAAATTATTTATATTTACCCATATATCCATGGACTTATAGGGATAAATTAAGAGAGTTAGAAAGTTCCCTAATAACTCATCCCATGTAGTGATGGAATGAGCTGGTAGACTTTGTATCCATTCTCGTGTTCAATATCTCAAGGAAAATATAATAACTAAAATACTTACCTAATCATTTGATACATTCTAAAATTGAAATTTGTCCCAGAGTTCAAATAATATTCCCAAGTGGGAATTCATATCTTTATGTGGAAGTTCAGTGAATTTCATAGTGTTTAAGATCATATGGATAATGGCAGGTTTGATCATGAAATGATTTACTTCAACATGAGTCACTAAAATTCTCATTTTCAATCCTCTATTAGATGGATACCCGTAATCCATGAGGTTCTATCACCTCAAGTCTCTTGGTGGTATCTTGGAAACATGTTGGTTCTCTGTGCAAACCATGGTCATAGTAACTTTGTTCTTCTACAGGTGTTTATCAATCTCAAGATCACACTTGAGGATCTCATTTCCTTTTTATTGAATATTGTAATCATGTATTTAATGATTTGAAACTTGAATATTTATCATAAAAATACCTAGAATAAAAAATTAAATACAATAAAAAATAAAAATGTATGAACCTAAAAACTAATTCACAAGTGTCCTCAGTAGCGGTGCCAGAAATTTGACCGCTCGTAGGGCATCATTATATTCTTATGGGGCTAACCAAATTTAATGATTTATAAATATACTCAAAATTAGTGTGATAATATATAAATATATTGTAATTGGTATGTTCATGGTCAAACCCATAGAGACATTACAATTAGATTTTTAGGAATTTAAAAGAAAATAATTGATTTGAATTGATAAGAGAGAATGGTGCAAAGATGCAGATTGAGTTTTGAAAGAAATTTTTTTCAGATTATCAATTTATAAAGAGAATTTTGGGGTTTTTATATTTAAATTTTTATGTGAAAATGGTTTTATAAATTAATTTGTTTTTTCAATATTGTTTTCATATTTCAGAAGTGGGAGATCCAATGATCACTGTATACACTTTTTAAAACAAAAAATACCATATTTCCCATGGTTAAGTAATTTAAGGTTTTAATGCATTAATATTATCTCAATACCAATTTTAAAGCTAATTACCCTAGAATATTCAATGGTCATGAAATATTTTAGGGCAATTAGTTTCAAAATTTAAGAAGTCTCTTTCTAGATTATCACCCAATAGTCCTGAGAAAATAAAATGAAAGTGATTGGAAGTAAAATTGATTTATTGTGGAAACCCAACATGCATGAAATAAGAAAACTAAAAATAAAATGCACCTTACCCATTTATCTACATAACCCCAAACAATTAGAGAGTTACCCTCTAATTCTAGTAATTAGGGAGTAATATGTAATAATAAAAGAAAAACAAATCATAAAAGAATATAGAGAATAAGACTAGTGGAGAACTTTGCAGCAATGTAGCAACTCCCCCTGGCTTTGATCCCTGGATTGATCCCAATATTAGAATTATTATTATTTATTTATAATCATTATGGATGATCAGGATTACTTTAAATATTTATTATTTTTTTCATTAGTATACTCTCAGGTCAATTCAGATGTTAAATGATGGTCCTAGACCATAATGGCGATTCTTTGTTGAATAATCACATCAAACAGCTAAGTCTGGGTCTATCTAGACACATTCATAGTGTAACATATGTGTCCCACTATGAAACTTTAGGTCTTCTACCAAATTTTTTTTTTCTTCACATATTTTAGTCACATCTTTAATTTCTTTCATTTTTATGTCATGAATAGGAAATTAACGATGTGAATGGACAGTTTTCTTTTATATAGCCTCTGTTTCACTGAGTTTCTTCAATTCTGAACCTCTAGTGTGGTCCTTCACTTATTATATGTCATGATACACATTTTTCATCACAAATTAATTTCCATTTAGATCATTTTTTCATTTTTCATTTGTTTTTTGCATCCTACAAAATATGAATCAAACCATTAAATATCGATAAGAATGATTAATAAAATGACAAAAAATTTGATTTTAAATTTTGAAAATTATATGCATGAATTGTAAGTATCACTCCTATTTTTTATCCTTATTAAAAAGGGGTAGATAGAGTTCATGTTTTTTAGTTATAAAAAATGGGATGATTTTTTTGTGGCACATTACCATTATCATCTTGGTTTTGATAATTACTTCAACCCACCATCTTCTTTTTACTAATAATTTTATTTTAGGGATTTGATATTTACTATTCCTATGTGTTTAATTTATATTTGAAGTAATAGTGATCATAATCTTATGTTTTTTATTCAGTTAGATATGTAAAAATACTGTATTTATTTTATCTATTAATTTCAAATTCTAAATTAGTATTTTATATTGGAAAAATTATCCGAATCTATTATAAGTTTTTTATTAACATTACAGTTTCTTAGTGTAAGTTCACCTTTTTATTTTAATGATAAATCAAGCTATAATACTCATATTTTAATAAAAAATTTCATGTTGGATATCCAATATATTTATCTAAATTTAATTCATCTATGAAGAATTATGAAATTATCTATTTAGTGCTCTAAAAATTAACTAAAATTTTTGTAACATTTCATGGATTCTGCAATCTACATATTTTTATGACTACCATTTTTCAATGATTACTTGATCTAAAAATATCTAAATTACACACAAAAAGGTCAGATGGATATCCAATAATTTTTTATTTATTTTTTTAATTTACATAGATCGATAAAAAGGTAATTTTGGTTATCAATAAATTATCCAAATTTTTGTGACATTTTTTCCAAGATGCAGTTTTTTATATTATTTTTTATTTTATTTTTCAATGATATCAGAAGATATAGAATTTAGATTGATATTCTTATTGATCTATTATAAATTTAAAAAAATTACCTAAATATAATTATTCTATGTTGGGTACTGAATCTGATGCTAAAATACTATACAAATTGAGATAAATTTATTATGGTAAGTTGGTTAGTTTTTCAGTAGGGTATTCATCCCTACATTGTAATAACTCTATTTTAAAGATAAAAGTAAAGTTCATGAACCTAATATTGTATGAATTTATCCCTAATTTTGTTTTGGAGATGAATGCTACATTGAAAATCATCCCTACATTTCCTTCAAAACTGAACCTCATGTTTGTAAGCTGTGTCACCCTATGGAACTCGATATGTCATATGATGAACAACAAGACACAACATCAAGATTTAGTATATATCACTACAAAAATGAGAAAGATACAATATTATTTATTCATGCATTATAAATGATGGAATGGGAATAAGATTTCATGAAAAGTGTATAAATTTATATAACTCACAATCACCAACTTGACGCTCAACCTAGATGATCCATAAACTCCACTATGAACATTAAAATTAATTGCTTCTTGATGAAGATGTTTCACTGTAGGTTAAATTTCATGTATGTTTTATAGTGGATAGAACTCAAGCTATTTATGATCTTGTCGAAACTAATGAAATGGATCTTGAGCAGTTATGCGAGCATATTGAACTTACTCCATTAAAGATTATGTTCCATGTAGTATAGAAGATGCTCATGTTGATATGTAATGTAATAGAAGTAATGAAACACTATTATGTTGATTCCACATGAATGATGACATGAGCTTGAGAAAACAAGTGTTGAAGAAAATATAGGTTCTTTTTTCTATCTTAACATATTGGGCCTTTCTTCAACCACTCTACACATTCAATCAATATACAGAAGGTCTATTAAGATCTCTCATGAATCGGAGGCTCTATACACATGATATCATGATGAACTAGTTGGAAAATGAGTCCACATAAAGGTATGATTGACGTTGTATGTAAGGACTCTCACCTTTCCTATGATCATGGAAACCAAAGATGGAATGCATCATGTCTCATGAATAAGATGATGGTATTATCATATTATTGGACATTTGAGAATATAGAATATTTGTATATTTCCATAGATATCATAATTTACAAAATTATAAATTTATTTCAATCAATATTTTTAGAATAACCAAATATTGTTTCATTGGAAATCATGGAATAATTTAAGATCAACTTTCTTCATATTTGGGATATTTTAGAAATAGGTTATTGTACTCTGTTTTTGGTATTTTAAGATGCTATGTTTTTACCTAGATTATTCTTAGTGGTATAATAGTTGGATAATATCTGATAAAATTTTACCATTGTGATCAAAGTGTTTTTGAGGGTTTTGGTTCTTAATTTAAAGATAAATTCTTGGTTTATTTTTTAACATAATTTTTTTAGAGAAGTTAGAGGTCTCTAGACTATTTAAATTCAAAATTTTTGAATTTTCATATTGATTTTGTTACAATATTTCAAGGATTATTTCAGAAATTTTAAATGAATATTTTAATGGGTATTTGAATATATTTCATAGGATCATTAAAAAATGATGTTGAAATATCATAAGAATTTAAATTTGTTTGAAAGAGTTTATTTTAAGGATTATTTTCAAAAGGAAATAATTCAACGACATTGTGATTTTATTGGATATATTTATTAAATATCTTGACTTGTTTTATTTTGAATTTAAAAAGGAAGAGGATCCATTGTAACTGCTGGATATTTTTATTCTCTATGAATATTTCTTTGATGGATTAAAAAATTATAGGGAGAGAAAGATCTTGATATTATGAAAATAAGAAGTGTTATAAAGTTTTATAATGTTATTTTAAAGAAGAATAAGGTTTTCATGACATTGATGATTTTATTACTGTTATTGTTTTATTATAGAATCCAACATGGATATAAATAATTTATTTGTTCCTATAATTTATTGAGATTCATCTACATCTATCAGTTACTACTGTAACTATGTGATGAAGTCATTTCAAAAAGAAATATCTCATCTCTTTATAATGAAGTGTTAACTTCTTGTACCTAATTGTGGTGGAGTATAAAATTATTCTACTAAGTTGTGGGTATCAATTTTCCCTGTAAAAGAACCTGACATGTTGTATGGTTTCAAATACCTGCACTCAGTTCTCAAGTTCCCCTGAAAAAGGACATGCTTAGTTAAATTCATCAAGCTCATTGATAGATTATTGGTGGAGTGGACTGCTGGATTTATGTGCCCCGAACCACTATATATTTTGTGTCCTATTCTTTCCTTTATTTATTTTTCTCTACAATAATAATCTTTAAGTGTGAATATAGGATCATTTTAATGCATGTGGGTTGATTTGATATTGTATTGTTTTTTAAAATGAAACAATTCACCCCTTCTTGTGTCATCATTATCGCTGGCCAAGAAAAGATTCCCATTTATCATCTTTGGAATCTAAATATCCCCACATATCATCTACTAGATCTCAAAATTACATTCTATATACTAATTATAATAATATAAAGGTAAATATAAAGAAAAAAGGGATAGTAAGAGAAAAACCATAGAGATGACCCTCTGATAGTTGAGGAAGGTGTTTATACCACTGTTGATAAACTACAACATGTAAATATGGGTTTAGAGGAAGATTTTAGGCCTACGTTGTTCATTGCCTCCATGATCTCTAAAGAACAAGATATATATATATATATATATCTCCTTCCTAAAATAATATCAAGTCTTATTTTCTTATTTCAATATAGAAATTCTCAGATGGGATCCCAATGTGGATACCCATCATTTTGGTTTGTCAGACGACCATCATAGATAAAAACAAATAAGAAAGAGAATGCATCTGACCCATGATATCAAAGTGGAAGATGAATTTGATAAGATCATAAAATATAAATTCATTTAGGAATTCCAATACCCAAGTTGTATTTCAAATGTCATCCACATTAATAAAAATATTGGGAAAATTAGGTTCTTCATCAATTTTAGGGACCTCAATAAACACTATCTAAGGGATGATTTACTAGTAATTATCATGAAACTTATAATTGATAAAAAAACTATATTTTAAACCCTATCCTTCATGGATGGGTATTTAGGCTATAACTATATCAATATTTATCCCAAATATGAGGATTATATAACCTTTAAGGATTCCTAAGGGGTATATTTCTACCAAGTAATTACATTTTTCTTAAATAATGGTTGATCCAAATATCAATGTTCTATACACTATATCATTATGTCCTTAGTAGGAAAAACCATAGAACTCTTTATAGATGGTCTATTGGTTAAGTCTTAGTAGTGTGTGAATCATATTTCGGATCTTGAAATAGTTTTTCAATAGGTCATATAAACACAACTTGAAGATGAATCCATGAAAATGTGCCTTTAGTGTAACATCGAGGAAATTCATAGGCTTCAGGTCATTCCATAATAGTATCAAAGAATCCCAAGAAGATTGGAGAAATAATTGAAATTCCTCCACCAAGATTTATTAAGGTGTCAAGGAGATTCCAAGGGTGTCTCACTTATATCAAAAACTTAAGAGAAAATTTCATCGGTAAATTCCCACACATCAAAAAACTAATGAAGATTTGAGTCTCCTATTAGTGGGAAAATAATTGTTAAAAGGATTTCAATAGTCTTAGAAAACATCATATGAATAAATCAATTTTAATGCCATGATTTGAAAGGAATACCCTTATCTTTTTTGTCGAAAGCCTATAATCTCTTAGAAAAATGATGCTAGACACTAAGACTCGATACTTTGATATCGAAAAGAACTATCTTGTGTTAATTTCTGTAGTTTAAAAGTTGAGGCACTATCTGTAGCACAATGAGGTACACAGTATCTCCCATATTGACCCAATCAAGTATATCCTCAATACTCTTATGTTAATTGGTCATTTTTCATGGTTTTTGGTCATTTTGAAACAATTTGATTTCTAGCTTATGCCTTATAAAAAATCAAAGGGTGGGAACTAGTAGAATTCCTAACAACATACCCTATTCTTGAGAATTCATTGTTGTACAGAGATATCCATGATAAATAAATCCTTTCCATCAAAGATACCCTTCAAACATGGGGTATTTACTTTGACAGTGCTTTTGGGTTCCCAATGGGGAGGATGATTGAAAACCTAAAGAACAACCATGCAGTCCTAGGGATTGTCTTCATCTCTCAAGAAGAAATGGTCATTCCATATTCCTTCTTACTATAATAAGGATGAAAAAATAATGAGGTGTAATATTAAGACCTAATTTATATCCTAGAATTACACCTATATATACCAATGGACTGATTAAATATTAATGGAAATGTACAGTTTGTGATCATGAAAATCAATGGTTGATATGCCATTAAAAAGGAAGAATTGATTCCCTTTCTTGATTATATATTATGGTTAATGGATGAATTCTCCACTAATTCAAAATTTTCTCACATATTTCATTCACAAAACACCCAATAAGCTGCATTTTTCAAAGTAGCTATGAACCTGGATGATCCAAACTAGGATAAGATGGTCATTCAGATCACACATAGTAGGATAATCTCCCCATTTTTTAATAATGAAATGGATGCAATCAATGAGATTAATATCACCTCTAATTAACGATTTTATATATTCTTGTGCACTTTTTTACAATTGGATGGATTTATCCGATAGTACATTACCTCTAATGCAAAATTCTTCCACTGGATTAAGAAAATAAGGAATATATATGGTGGTCAGAATTCCTAAATGTTCTCTACAAGTGAGGCTTTGATGGAGTCCTCCTCGGATGTATTGAAGGTGAATATGGCCTTACTTTTATATTAGCATTTCATGTCTGCGCCTTTGGTTACCACTAATCATGAGCCAATAACTTCCATAAAATTATGATACTTGGATGCTTCTGACCATAAATGATGCAAAACTTCATAGAGTTCATAAATAAGTGTCATGTTTTCCAAATACATGCCAACTTTGTCTATCAACCCTCAGAATTATTGCATGCTTCCAAATAGTCTTGGCCTTTTCTATGTGGGTAATATATTTCATGATGTTATATCCCCCATTAATATTCATATAGATGAATTTATCATCCATGTGGTTCGAGGCTATACCCCTCAAAGAAATAAAAAAATATTATCATCAATTTCATGAAGTCTAATATCATTACCATATTTGGTGTCCCATACACAATATTAATGGAAAATGAAACTAAATTATGCTCTTGTGAGTTAAAGTAGTTGTATCAAGTGTATAATATAAAGTCTAACCACTCATCCTACTATCATGAAGTGAACAATAGATGGATATATGCATTCAAAAAACTATAACTAATATCCTTTAGAAGATAGTGGGAAAAGAAAACAAGTCTTTTCCCGATAATCTCTTATATAATAGGTGGGAATATCACACCATGATCTATAACACCACACAAGAGACCCCATATTTCCTTGTATATGGGACATAAGAAGCCTTGCCTATTAATATTTAGTTTCCCTTTCTTCACATCCCCATTTGCAACCAGTTATATGAAGATGAAAAGTCTGAAATACATCTTTATGAGTTAGAATGACTCAATGAGAGAAGGTTACTCAAACTATATAACCGTGAAACCCATCATAACCAAGATTCATGGGCGTTCAACAAGAAGGTTCACCTATACTAATTTATATAAGTAGAATTGGTTCTAGCTTTGAGAGAACCCGTGATACCTAGGAATAAGCCTCTAAATCTTGAGCCAAAGTGGGAGGGAGATTACACCACACATAAAGTCTACTTTAATGTACCTTCCACTTTAATTATAATGTATGGAAATCACATCTTGCAAGACACTAATGAAATTTTTCTCAAAAGGTACTTTGTATAGAATCATGTTGAGTTCACATTTTCCTTGATGGATGATATTAAATAGCATTGTCAGAGTCCATCTCGTAAGACTTTAAACTACATGGAATAGTTCCTCATCAAATGAACATAAATTAATTAACATATGAGTCCTAATCACATGGAATTAGTCTATGTGGAATTATGTCCACCATACATGACCTTTAAAACTATTTGGGATGGTCTATTTATGAGACCCATTCTCCTTACACAAGAGTCAAATCCATGTAATAATTCTCAGTGTATATTATCTTTCTAAATTTATCAATTCACACTGAGATAAAATCCCCTCTCCAAATAATGACTATGTGTATATTGATTTTCATGGTCACTAGATATGTATTGATGATTCAACTCCATATTCTGGTCCCAATTATAATACCAATTGGATTTACTACTGGTTCTCAGGCTCTTACTTATTCACTTCGGGTCCTTATAAATAGTTTGGCACTAAGACAAAGCCATCCCAATTCCCTTACACATGAGCTAGATCTATACAGAGATATTATAATAACTATGTGTGGATTGATTCCTATTATTATGGGATATATAGTGATGTCCAAACTACTATACCTAGCTACCATTTCAATACAAGTCATTCCCCAAAATTTTCTTGGGTTCCTCATTCACATTGGGTTTTCCTTAATTGATCAAAACTAAGGTAATAATATCTTTTTTTTCATCAGAAAAATAAGTACAAAACTATTATGGAAATTTCCTTATTGCATGAACTTAAATTTTAGAACATCTGCATCCTTGTCACATGATGTTAAACTGAATGATTTTAATTACTCACTATCGGACTCTGAACTACATGGTGGGAAGGTCCTCATCTGATGACCTTAAACTAAAGAACATCTAATTTTTTCCACATTATGCTAAACTATAGGAAATATGGTCCACCTAACATGACATAAAATTCTTAGAGTAGTGCATTTAATGAAACCTATCTTCCTTAAATATGAACCAGATCTATAAGGAAACTCCTAGGAATCTATTTCTTATTATAGAAACCTATATTAATATAAAACATCCCTCATTTACCATCCTAATATTTGGGTTCTCTTATCCACATCAGATCTCCTAATGACCCTACTTTAGGATGGAATAATACATAAATTCCTAACTTCATGACTATAAATTTGATGGAACATGAATCCTCGTCACATGATAATAAACTACACAATATATATCCCACCCCACATGAATTTAAAATATCCAATGTGTTTTATCCTGCATGACACTAAACAACTTTGGAGGGGGCAATTTCTTATGAAACTGATTCAAGTACCCCTCCCACGTGTAAGATCCTAAGGTACATAGGTTTCCTTTTTTATTTTATTGGGGTTTTTATTGTTATGGTAATATTTTCCAGCTCTAGTGTCATGGTTCACCTAACCTATGAAAAAAACTCCCCCTTACTAAAACTATGTGTGGATTGATTCATATTATCATGAGATACATAGTGATAGTTGGATATCTTATCTTTGGACCAATTTTAAATGCTAATCAGACTCCTTCTTTTTCTTGGTTTCTAAATATTTACTCATTCACTCAGTACTAAAACAATGTTATCTCATTTTGTGAATGAGATAGATCTATACAATTTCCCCTTTATAAATTTCATCATCATATGAACTTAAACTATAGAATATATGTGTCCTTATCACATGAAGTTAAACTACATGACAAAGGGTCCACCTTGTATAACCCTAAATTGTTTACAAAGTTTTATCCCATGAGACCTGGATACCTCATGTATGAGAAAGATCTATATATGATCCCTTGGAATATGTTTCTTTATCCACAAACCCATGCTAAAGAAAAATTCCATGTGTGAAAGAGCTTCTCCATTTGATAGATCTCATTTTTAGGAGGTGTTATAGATATTTTTACATTTTCCTCATTGGGTTTCATGGTTCACCTAGACTATGGACAAAATAATTCCCCCATAAATTTAAAAACTACATGTTTCTTGAATATTGGTAATTTAGGATACATAGTGATTCTTATATTCTTTATCTGAGGCCCAAACATAGCTCCAATTTTTATATTGATTTCTACTCTATTGGTGGGGCCTTACCAAATTTATGTTTGGTTTTCATCTTTCACTACCAGGGAACTCATACATTTCACCCTTCCTCTCTTTCACATGAACCCGATATATATAGATAGATTATGTGTCCAAGATCTAATTGTGTCTTTATTCCTATTATCATGAGATACATAATGATGCATGGATCTATTATCCTAGGCCCTGTCATCAATTCCAATAAAACCCCACTTCGTCCTGGTGTTTGGAACCACTCTTTCATGTGAGGTTTCCCTTCACAGGTCCAAGATTGAGATAAAGATGTGTCATTTTGTGTATAATCCATATCTACACAAATCCTCCTATATAAAGTTCCTCGTCACAAGACCAAAAATTGTATAACACCTAAGTCCACTCTACATGACACTAAAATACTTGAAATTTGTCCCCATCATATGAATAAAAACTATATAACACTTAATTCTACTTTGTATAACTCTAAACTACTTGTAATTGGTTCCCATTATAAAAATTTAAGTTTTATGGAACCCAAGTCCTTATCACATGATGTTAAACTACACGAAACTTGGTATACCATGCATGACCTTAAACCGCTTAGAGTGATCCATTCTATATTTTCTATCCTCCCTATGTGAGAGCCAGATTCATATAAGGGTACCTGGAATGTGTTCCCTAACTATAATCCTATGGTAGGGTAAAATTACCTCATTCCGTAGGCAACCTAGATCTCTTATCTTAGGTTCAAGACTCATATATTAATTTGTATTTAACCCCATACCATAATTATAATAAAAAAATACCCCTTCCCTTCATATGAGCTAGATCTATATGGGGATTTATTAAATTATAACTATGTATGGATTGATTTCTACTACCTTAAGATACATAGTGATCTCTGAGATATATATTTTGAAGGTTAGATCTTCAAAAATTAAGTCTCGATAATTTATAAGAACAAGACCAACATGAAAATTGATTATACCAGAAGATAAAGTTGTCCATTGAAAATATGTTCATGAAAAGGAAGTATTTTTAACTGACATGAGTCTATATAATTCATTGGGATATTGTATATGTGTTGGATTCACTGTGGGTATATAGTGACCCTTATTTTTATTTCATAAACCATTCATTACATGGTACAAAATTTAATAATTTAGTGAATCTTTTTAGGTTTAGAGTCTTGGAAATTTGGAACATAATACATGTAAAACATAAACATTATTCTAATCCACTTGAAAATATTATTCATAGTTTCATCCTAAGTTACATTTACTATATCTCATATCTTGCAGACATACATCAAATAAAGTGGTGATCATAAAGCCTAATAAGGGAATAAACAAAGGATATATTTAGCATGTGACCACGAGGAATATCAATAAGGAATTATTATATGAACATGAGGAATATCATAATAGAAATAACATGAATCGTAAAATGAAAAATTGTCTTCAATATTAAAATGATACATTCATAACCTATCACAAAGGCTTATCACCAGGGTGTCATAAATCTTAATTACCAAGGTTATTCACCATGGTATAATAAAACATGTAATCACTAGAGATTAATTATTTACCCGATGATTGGAGTGATACCAGGGTGTACCCTTAATATTTATTAATTAATGTGATCCACATTGATCATAATAAATCATTTAATAAATAACCAAGGGAAAACAATGAATGAGTTTCAAATAAAATCATTGTGTACATAAGTGATTAAAGACTTGAACATTACATCATTTTTAACCCATGAAAAGTAAATGTGGGTTTCATACATGTAAATCCCCAAATAAATATATTTTATTTACATATAGGTGAATTAACATTGGTAAGGAAGAGTTTGGTTTATTCATAATATAACAATATTTCATGAGAAATAGAAAATTTCAAGAAATGATTTCAAGAGCATGATGGTATACGACATGGATTAAGGAAAGGAAATAATGAGAGAGAATGGAGGTATAACATTGATAAAAACCATTTGGATAGTAATGGTAAGGTAAAAATTGCATGAAAATAAATAATATGTGACATTAATAAGACTCACAAAAATGAGGTACTTGAATGAAAAGGAAGAAGTGGAGAATTCCCTTACCTTAAATATTTGCATCCTAAAACATAAGTATGACACCTTGAGACCTTGAGGGCACCATGGAGGGACTCAATGGGAGGTAAAATGATTAGAAATTTGTGATTAAGGGATATTTAGTGGATAGTGGGGGTGGTAGTAGGGTATTTATACTTGAGGAGGGGTGGTTTTAAGTCATTAAATAATGATTATTTTGTATTTAAGGCCAACCACTATTGGGTGGAATTAATTCCAACGTTTTTGGTGGATAGTTAATGTTTTCAAGGATTTTTAAGGTCTTCCAATGCATCAAAAATGAATTTAATGTTTTATTTTTTAGTTATTTTATTCTTTTACTATTTAACTTTAACCCACTATATTATTTTACTTATATTTTGTTTAGTCTTTTTTTAACACAGTAACTTTTTTATGTCTAAAAATGAAATTAACCTTATTAAATTATTTAAAACTTATAATTAAAAATATTAAACCCATTTTAATTTATTAAATTTATAAAATTGATAAAAATAAATTCCAATATGGTACGTAAATAACCCATAAAAACAGTTTGTTTAAAAAGAATAAAATCGTGGTTTTCAAAATGATAAGCATGTGTTTATAAATGTAACACATTATTTATTATTTTCTTCCTTAAATAAATTTTTATTAATAATAAGTATTAATAAATTTTAAATCTTCATCATATTGTAATTATATCATAATATTTATTATACATCAAAAAATGCAATATTTTCACTTTTTAAACAAAAAATAAACATTTTTAGAAAATTACCTTAAATTCACCATAAGATAATTTTGATGCTATGAATCCAAAAATGATATTTATTTTATCAAAATAAATAACTAAATATGCGAATTTTAACTTTATAAAAAAAACTTTTTTAATGAAAATAACTGTCTTTTATGATATAGTTAAATTTCTGGTAGTTATAAAAATTACATAGGTCTTCGAAGATTTGTATTATCATATAAAAGTGTTTTGTAAGATAATTACATGAAAATTAAATTTTAAAACAAATTATAAATTTATCATAAAATATAATTTTAATGTAAATTAAAAATTTTATATAGTTTCCAAAAACACAATTATAAAATAATCCCAAAAATAAATTTATTATGTCAATAGTAATAATAATGACTAACCATCTTATTGATTAATGATAAAAAATTCCCATCCAATATATTATACAATTTTACTCATGTTGAGTAGTCATATTTACCTATACATATACCATCATTATCTCTTCATCACTCACTACATCACTTAAAAAAGTTCTTACACATCCTTTGATAATGTCAATTATTTTCCTAATGCTTATTTTCTTTTTCATGATCTTTATGACAGTGGTGATCTTCTTGGTGGAATTCAAGCCTATGGAGTTTTTTAGTGAATTTATTATTATTTAATGTGTATATCACTTTTATTTTCCTAGTTTCATTAGTCCATAAATACGCATGATGGGTAATGTTCTGATGAAATGTAAAAAATATATCTAATTTTATTAAAAAACATAATAAAAAAATGCGAGAGGAAAGAGTTCCTATATTAAAATAAGAACATTTTTCCGTACATAACATTATTACCCCTTAAATAAATTTCATCCCTAAAATTTCAACTCATATTCTTAGTTGAGAATAGTCGAGGTTACTTTTGTTTCATTTTTTCCTCCATTTCTAACATTGCCTCGTAATATTTGTGGTTACTCCATATAACTTTACCAAGGTGAGTTGTCATGTTTTGTAGAAATTTTTCATTATGGTCTATGATCTTTCACTGACCACTCCTCATAAGAGAGCTCATTCTCCAATTATACCACCTCTGGATTTAGTACGTTTGAGGGAATGGGTATGTACTTCCTCAAGAGTGATATGTAGAACACATCATGAACTTGAACCATATTTGGTGGAAGTTCTTGTTGATATACCATTGATCCTATGCTATCACGGATCTCAATGTGGCCAATATACTTAGGGATAATATTTCCTTTCTTTCCAAACTACGTAACTCTATTTCATGGTGATATTCAAAGGAAAAAATTATCTTCAATACAAACACCAAGTCTATTCGATGGTTGTCAACATAACTCTTCTACCAAATCTAAGCATCCTTTATGTGTTGTTAAATGGTCTGGACATTTTCTATCATCTCTTTCACAATATTGAGTCTAAGTATCTTCTGTTCACAAAATTCATCCCAAAAAATGGGAGTTGTACAATTCTTTCCATAAATACCTTCATATGGATCCATTTTAATACTTGAATAGAAGTTGGTGTTTTATGAGAACTCAAATAATGATAGATTTTGGTCTCATCCACCTTTAAATTCCATTGAGTGTGTTCTTAGAACTCTTTAAGTGTCTAAATGGTCTTTTCAAATTTTCCATCAGTTTGGTGGTGATAATCCATACTGAAATTCAATTCAGTGTTCGGATCATGTTGAAGACTTATCCCATTTATTAGTAAACATTGGATCATGATAAAAAATGATAGAAATTGGTACGCCATGAAGCCTCATCACTTACTTTATGTATATCTTGGCAAGTTGGTCATGATAGAAATCTTCCTGGATTGAAAAGAAGTGGGTTGTCTTGGTGAGTCGATCCACGACAACCCATATCACATTGCTTCCATAAGATGAATTTGAGGTACCTGTGATGAATTCCATGGTGATGTTCTCCCATTTCCCTGTGGGTATGGTAAATGGTTACATCATCCTATTGGACTTTTGTCACTCTTCCTTAACGTTTTGACATACCAAACACATTAATGTATACCCAGTGATCTCCCTCTTCATGTTTTCCCACCAAAAGTCCTCTCAAATATCACCGTACATATTGGTACTTCCAGGATGGGTGGATAAAGATGAGCTATGTGAATAATCCAATAAAATTTTTTATCTCAGGTGAGTAAGGCACACAATGTATAGATCAAAACTAAATTATTTTATCTTCATCAATGTGGAAATCATGATTCTTCCCCTCCTTTACTAATTTCACTTTCTTATGAAGCTCAATATCATCCCATTGTGCATCCTTGTCCATCTATTGAATAGATGGTTGGGAAATAATTTGGTAAAGTTAGGATATATTCTTTTTTGTTATGATTTATAGTTTCATCCTTTGCATATCCATGAAGATAGGGTCTTTCTCAATTTTTATCATGGATAGAGTAGCAGTTTCTTTTCGAATAATAGAATATGCTACCTTATTTGACTTTCTATGGTGATAGTGAATAGAGCAATCATAGTCCTTGATTGGATCTAACCATCTTTTTTATGCATTTTGAGGTCCTTATGTGTGAATATATTCTTCAAACATTGGTGTTCTATGTATATATCGCATTTATTCCTATAAAGATGGTGTATCCATATCATTAATGAAAAGATAACTACACCTAACTCTAAATAATTGGTATAATAATTATTTTCATTAATCATTAACCGTTATGATACATAAGTGATCACCTTGTTATTTTTCATAAGTACACATCCAAGCCACTTAAATGATTCATCCCTATAAATGAAAAATCCTTCCCTATTAGAGGGTAAATTTAGAAAAGGTGTACTAACCAACCTCTTTATCAGTTCATGAAATATTTATTCACACTCCTTTATCCAAATAAAATTTAATCCCTTTTGAATTAACTTGGTTAAAAGATTATAAATCCATGAAAAAAATTTCACAAACATTCTATAGTATCTTTATAGATCAAGGAAAATAAGAATATAAGTTATAATTGTAGGACATGGCCACTCCTTTATGGAATTTTTCTTTATTGTATCCAATGAGATTCATTCATTGGTCATGAGGTGTCCCAAGAATGACACTTTTTATAACCATAACTCGCATTTTTTGAATTTACTAAATAAATTCTCCTTCCCCAGAGTTCATAATATGACCCTTATTTGATCTTCATGCTCCTCACATCTTTTAGAATATATCATAATATCATCAGTAAATATCACTTGAAAATTATCAAGGTAGTCCATAAATACTCTATTCATCAAATCCATAAATATGGTAGGATAATTAGTTAAGTAAATTATAATAACAATAAACTCATAATGTTCATATTTTGTTCATATGATAGTCTTTGGGATATATTATTTATTCACCCTCAATTGATGATACCCATATCAATGATCAATCTTGGAAAAGAATTGAGCTCCACCAAGTTTGTCGAATAAATTAGAAATCCTGGGAAGAGGATATTTTTTCTTTAGTGTGATCCCATTTACTTATCTATAATCAATACATAGCTTCATTAATCCATCCTTCTTCTTTACAAATAGAACTGATTCCCCACAAGGAGATACACTCATCCGAACAAACGCCTTCTATAAATGGTTCTGAATTTACTTCTTCAATTACTTTAACTCCACATTTTTTATTCTATATGGGGTATATGATATTGACTTGGATCTAGGTATGAGTTTAATTGAGAACTATACCTCTCTTTTAGGGGTATGTCTCACTAAATCTTTGGGATATACATCAATGTATTTCCAAATAATGGTAAGATCTCTTATCTTCATTATTTCTCCTTATTCCACACTGATCATTTACATAAAGAAGTCAATGATAGGTGGTTCATATAAATACATGGACTGGTAAATATCTCCTTTGAATATTATTAGAGGTTTTACCTTTAAGACTACTAAAATTTTATTTCTTCTTATACTTTTACAACCAATTTATCCCAAGTATGAAGACAAATTCCGTCATTGAAATAACCACCAAGTTTGTAGATAGATTGTTCTCACCAAATTTAGTAGGGGGTCCTCATATATTTTTGATGATTTGATATTTTCTCTAGTATTTTTAATAGAAAAATATACAACTATTAGTTCAGGGTTTAACTTGATTTTATTTTTAAACTTTAATGAAATAAATGAATGTATAGAACCTGAATCAAACAATGTACTTTCTATTTTTGATTATATGATGAGTGTACCCACCCCAAGATCATTCGGAGCCTCTGCTTCAGCTATCAAAATTGAAAAATTATGGCCTTGATACCTAGACCTCTTTTGGGGTTGATGGTGTTTTCCCTCCATTATCTTCTGATTTGGACATTGATTAGTGAAATACCTTAGCTCCCCACACTTGAAGCATTTCATAGCAGGTTGTTCTTACACTATATTCCCTTTTTAATTGGTATTTTGATGCTGAGTTTTTGCATCTCTATGATAGTATCAAGATATATTTTCCTCTCTTCCACACTTTTAGAACTTTCTACTTCTTTGAAAATAGTTCCCCAAATTCTTATTCCCACATTTGTTGCACATGGGATGTTTTACTTTCTTCTCATTTTTATTCTTCCCAAAATTTTATTTCATCCTTCTCTTCTTGTCATTTTTTTTAAGTCCACTAGAAATCTCTAAACTCCATTTCAAATTTAAGGTCATATCGCACTATTTCTTCATAGCTACCAAATTGTTGGATTCCCAATTCTTTCCATAGATGGGGTCTTATTCTGCAAAAGAATCGATCTATCTTCCCACCAGAATCGATGGAAAAGTTGAATCATAATGTGCAAGCCTTGTAATGTTCATCTCATAATTACCCATCGATTAATTTTATCTTTTTTTTAAACTTGATGAATTCCCTCTCCATTTTGGTTCAGAGGGTATATGATGAAAATAATTGATAAAAATAACTTTTGAAGTCTTACCATCCCATTGTGTCCACTTCATCCCTTAGATTCGTGTTATTGATCAGTGTCCACCACTGATGAGCTTATCCCTCTAAATGATATACTACCTTGGTAACTTTCTCTTTCTCAGAATAATGGAGTACAAAAAATATATTTTCTATAGTATTGATCCATTTTTCTATGGTCATTGGATTTGAGGTTCCACTAAAAATAGGTGGTCTTGGACGCATGAAGGATTAAACTACTATTTGTTCCTTCCTTGCTAAATCGGGATGACCCACATGGTTTTGGTTGTTTTCCATGACTTGATTTAACTGATTCATCATCATAATAAAGTTTTCAACTTGAGTAACCTCGATATTGGGAATTTCATCATTGCATTGTCTATTTCATCCATTATTTTCATGGGTTATTCTATTTCTTAATATATTTTTCTCGGGAAGGAGAAATTCTAAGCAATAAATTTTCTACTTATTATGAATATTATAATAATAATTATAAAGGAAAGATTAATCCTAAATTTTAAAAATATGCTACTAGGATGATATACTTAAAACTTAATAAAAGTTATACATTGTCTATATATCCTTCTTGATGGTTTGAAAAAATATGCGATTAACCAAAGCATATCCCATGAGAGTTTCAAACCATGTTTCCTGTAAGTCCTATTGTCATGGACCAATTAACAATTGTGTCCATATTAATGTTCCCTTTTCAAGGTAATTTCCCCAAGGTATAATTGTTCTAGGGCCACATACACTTTTAGTATCCAGATATGGATGTAATTTCTTTGAAACCACTTACTTAATACTTCACCAAAATACCATGATGTTTTCCTTTATTTATAATTATCCCAAGGATTTTTTATTGATGATCTCTAATACTAGTTGCCATAATTAATTAAACCATCATTCGATACAAACTATAGCCACCTAACTTTTTATTTCATAAATTGATCATTACATGGTACAATTTTTAATAATACAGAGGATCTTTTTAGGTTTAGTGTCTTGGAAATTAGGAACATAATAATGTAAAATATAAAAATTATTTTAATCCACATGAAAGGATTCTTCATAGGTTCGTCCTAAGTTACCTTTATGACATCTCATATCCTGGGGACATACATCAAAGAAAGGGGTGAGCATAAATCCTAGTAAGGGAATAAACAAAAGAGATATTTAACATGTTATAATGAGGCATATCAATAAGGCATAATCATATGGACATGATACATATCATAATAGAAATAACACAAATAAAAACATTAAAATTTGGATAAAATATAAAAAATATATATTCATAATAATATCACCATGTTTTACCACCAGGGTGGCATAAATCATAAGTTCCAAGGTTATTCACCAAGGTATCGTAAAACATGTCATCTCAAGAGGTTAATTTTTTACCCACTGCATTAGAGTGCTATCGGGGTGCACCCTTCATATTTATTAATTCATGTGACCCATATTGTTCATAATAAATCATTTCATCAATAATTTGACGAGAATAATGAATGGTTTTCATATAAAATCATCGAGTACTTAAGTGATTAAGTTCTTGAATAGTACATCATTTTTAACACATGAAAATGGAATGTGGGTTTTATACATGTAAATCCCCAAATAAATATATTATATTTAAATATAGTTGAATTAGCATGGGTAAGGAAGAGGTTTGGGTATTCACAATATAATATTATTTCATGAGAAGGATAAATTTTTCATGAAAGGATTTCGACAACATGATGGTATACAGCATGGATTAGGGAAAAGGCACAATGAGAAATAATAGAAGTCTCACATTGATGAAACACCATTTGAAAAATAATGGTAAGATCAAAAGTTCATTAAATTAAAGAAACTTTGACATTAATAAGACTCACAAAAAAGGAGGTACTTGAATGAAAAGAAAGTAGAGGAGAATTCCCTTATCTTGAAGATTTTCTTCCTAAAACTTGAGGATGGGGCCTTGAGACCTTGAGGGCATGTTGGAGTAACTATTTGGTATGTAAAATAACCATAAATTCATTATTAGTTTATTTTGAGTGGATATTGGGGGTGGGAAGTAAGTATTTATACCTGAGGAGGGGCGGTTTTAAGTCATTAAATAATGATTATTTCCTATTTAAGGCTAACCACTATTGGGTGGAATTAATAGCTATTATTTTGGTTGGAAATTAATGTTTTAAATGTTGGTTAAGGTTGTAAAATACATAAAACACCCATTTAATTTTGTATTTTTTAGGTATTTTATTCTTTTAACATTAACTTATTACTTTATTTTACTTATACTGTAGTAACTCTTTTTTTTACCATGGTAGATTTTTTATGTATAAGAAATAAAATTAACCTTATTACATAATTTTGACCTTCTAATTAAAAAATTTCAATTCATTTTACTTTATTTAATTTATAAAATTGATAAAAATAAATTCTAATATGATATGTGTACAACAACTAAAACTACTTTTTTAGGATAAAATTGTGGTTTTCAAAATGCTAAGCATATGTTTCTAAATGTAACACATTATATACTATTTTGTTCTTTAAATATTTTTGATTAAGAATACGGATTAATTTTTTTTAATATTTATAATATTTTAATTATATTATAAGAATTATCGTATTTCATAAAAAATGATATTTTCACCTTTTAACCCAAAAATCAAATTTTTTAGAAAATTACCATATATTCACCATAAGATAATTTAGATGTATTTAATCAAAAAATGATATTTATTTTATCAAAATAATTATCTAAATATGATAATTTTAACTTTCTAAAAAATACTTATTTATTAAAAATTAACAGTATTTTATGATATAGTAAATTATCTAGTCGTTATAAAAATGACTTAGGACATCATTGATTTGTATTATCATATAAAAGTACTTTATAAGATAATTCCATGAAAATAAAAAAATGTAACTTCTAAATTTATCAAAAAAACATACTTTTAATAGAAATTAAAATATTTATATACTTTCCAAAAACCCAATTATAAAATAATCCCAATAGTTACTTTATTGTGCCAATAACAATAATAATGACTGACCGTCTTTTTAATTAGTGGTCATAATGCTTTCAAATAATAAATTGAGGCTTCGACCCCAACCTTTTAAAAAAAATTAGTGGTCATAATGCCCTTTGGCAGTATTTTCCAATGTTTCTCAAGTCGAATGATCATATTTCCCTATAAATACACCATGAGTCTCTCTTCATCACTCACTACGTCACTTAAAAATGTTCATACACATTTTTTGATAATGTTTACTTTTTTCCTAACGCTTTTTTCCTTTTTATGATATTTATGGTAGGGGAGATCTTCTTGGGGGAATTCAAGTCTATGGAGTTTGTTTTACTGAATTTACAATTATTTAATGTGTATGATTTCCCTAGTTATATTTGTCCATATCTATGCATGATTTTTAAATTTCTTATGAAATGTAAAAAAAATATGTGCATCTATTGTAAATCACAATAAAAATTTGTTGAGAGGAAAGAGATCCTTTATTAAAAGAAGAAAATTTCTTAGGATGTTACAGGGTATTATGCACGAGGAAATTCAAATTCATTTCGTACCTATAGAATATGCGGTGAACTATGGGCTTGGTTAAGGCCCCCCACTGGGATTTGAGCTTAACCTGACCAGAAATTCTTCTAGTCTCTAGATTTCTGATTTGGAGGATCCTAAAAATGAGGTAATGCATGCTCTCAATCAACCAAGAGTAAAGATGTTAGAGGTCATGAAGTGATTATGCACACACACACAAAATTAGAATTATTTTTATTAAGGAAATGTAGAGACAAGAGAATGGAATGAAAGAAAAGTGAATGAGAAAGAGAAAAAGATACAGGAGACTATGGAGGGCGGAAATAATGAATACCAAGGGAATCCCCTTGAACAATGTTCACTCCCCCAATAGGCAGCGACCCAAGACTAGAAAACCATGTAAAACTCTTATCTTGGGTAGCTAGAGATACAAGAAAATTAACAACTTTATTACCCTCATGCCAAACATGAAGAACTTCAGTATGAGATATGATCAAACTGTTGCATTTATGAATGAGGTATGTGATAGACTAGGGGGTAGACTTTGATCGAAGAAAGGAGTTGTGGATATTAGAATAATCTATTTCCACCGCAGCAAGTTTGAAACTTGCCTCATGGAACATGGGAAGACCAGTGAGCAAAGTGTGGGATTTAGCTTAAAGAGAATCCCCACTACCAAAATGAGTTGAGAATACCATGATGATAGAAATGACGGGGTTTAGGTGGAAACTGTAGCACTAATAAAAAACTACAACCATATCAGAGGTACAATCATGAAACAGGTTATGTTGAAAAAGGAAGGATAACATAATGCAAAAGGGGTGAATAACACAATAGCACAATCAAAGAGTACGGAGACCACAAAATATTATTTCAAAATGGAAGAAGGATCTCTTTTCCCAAAGATTGGGTTCTCCTCTTCCTAGGTTACATTATTTATAGTCGTGTAGGGAAAAAACTAAGAGATAAGGTAATATTATAGGACCAATGACTTATTTCCAAGTGTCCCTTATCATTCCATTTACACAGACCCGTGCTACATAAAGAAACCACCCATGGTCACTGCTTTAATAAAACATCTTTTCTAAAGTTACTTTCATAAATCTTATAACACACATCATACACCTATCCCAAAGATGACACAAGTAGATTTACTAAAGCTACTTTTATACAGAAAACTACACATTTAGATAAATAATAATCCCATATGGTCCACATGTTAATGCTTACATGAAGCTCTATTACTTGTTAGTCTACACTTGGCGTGATGCTCCCCAAAAAAATATTTCATGCTTGGTCCATCCATCGACAATGATGGTCTTCCACATATCTTCTTCCAACAAAGCACTTGTCTTTCACACAAATAACATTTACATGAAATGATCCCCATAACACTTACTCCATTAGAGATATATTCAAATTTATTATCAAATATTTTTTTATATGAAATAATTAAGATAAACAGATGTATTTATTGGTAAAAATAATTGTTAATACTTATAATTAATATAAAAAACATAATATTTTTAAAAGATAGTCATTTTTACCAATAAATATATTATTTTACTTTGGAATTTTATTACTGTAAGCCATTTTTTTTAATGAATGGTATTCTTGATTCCTTTAGATCATTTATAGAAGTATTTATAAGTTCTTCATATTATTTTGTGTCTTATATTCAATCCAAATCTCTTTTTTCCATTTCGTAAATTTGGATTCAGTTGTATTTGCTGGAAATGCACAAAATCAGGTATATCATATTTTAAAATATCCTTGAATTGTAGTGTGGAAATATATTCATGAAGGTACATATGTTGTGGCTTACAATACACTACCATTATATAGCAAAGTGGGTATGCAATATAAGATATCACATGCATGCATTTGATCAATGTGCAGTAATGTATGGGTTCCATGAGATGGAACCTGATATGACCTGCACTCAATTCACTCTTAATTTATTAAAGAGTTGCTATAAAAGTGTATATGATCTGACCTATTAGTTAACCCTCATTCCATTCTATAAGCTAAATCTCTCTCCATCCTTGTACTTAATTTATCTTCAGTGAAGGTGCTAACATCCCTTTGAAGAAAGTAGGGTTCTCACGATACGACCATGGATCTACTGGCTGGTGCACCATCTTTAGAGACACACGGTACTAGGATCACCATCTTTAGTCATTTTTCAGGTACGTCATTTTGTTCGTCGTTACATTACACATTGCTCTTGTTGAAGATAGATTGAACTTATTCATGGGTTTATTTTGTTGCTAGTTTAATTAGATGAACTCCCTAAAACCCATTGGTATTATTAAAGAAAAGTCTAAAGGGTTAATCAATTCCTAGTAACTCTCACACATGAGTGGTAACGAAGTGTGATGCTTTTCCCAAGGACTCTATTACTGAGGCAAAGTGTCTTATAGCACATGTTCTTGGGTAATAGAGTGTTTTGATATGTTCATATAGATGTTTTGTTGGACATGTTCATATGAGAGAAGGTGATATTGCCACTATCAGTGGTATCCAAGACTTGTTTTTTAATGGATCAATC
This sequence comes from Viscum album, assembly GCA_963277665.1. NCBI lineage: Eukaryota > Viridiplantae > Streptophyta > Magnoliopsida > Santalales > Viscaceae > Viscum > Viscum album. The sequence continues at coordinate 1,015,316,998 of OY728153.1, read as the reverse complement.
TGTTAATCTTTTGGTCTTTTAAAGAACATGTTTATCATAAAGAATTTGAATCCATATCATAAAATATGATTCAAAGAAATTCTTCTATTTTGATGAGTCATAACATAAAATTGATCCATATCATAAGGTAAGGTATTCATGAAACTCATGTATATAAAATATGAGATATCATAAAATATTACGTAAAACCAAATTTATGAAAAAAAGTATCATAACATATTTATGATATACGAAAATCATAGCACACGATTGGATGGGTATGTTTTTTTATAAATAAAAACTTATGCAATGTGTAAAGCTTTTATAAAAAAAAGTATGCAATGAGTAAGGTTTTAACCTTTAAAAAACATACACATAGGGAAAAACTAATGTAATGCGTCAGTTTTTTAACCTTTTATTATAGATTATGAAAGACTGGACCCCTATTTATCATAAAATATGATATGGGTTAGAATAATAAAAAAATATTTTTATATATTTTCTTATGGTTTATAAAATTTTCATAACTTATAAGTGTTAGGCATTATAAAATGAGATTTTTCATGCCTAGATTAAATATGAAAAGTTCATATTTATATCTCATGTTTTGTAAAATAAATATTCAATTTAATTTTTTATTCATTTAGAATATTTATGTTTATAAAATGTATGCATAGAAAATGTGGATTTTCTAGTCATGCATTACATTCTATGTATGACAACATAATATTTATTTCTCATCAACCCTAAACTCAGTTTGTTATTAGAGTTGTCGGCTTTAATTTAGTTGTTAGGAATAGTTTGTACATATATGGTTATAGAATTTTCATGAATTGGATTCTCTCTTGAGTAAAGTATCCCCAAGTAGAGGGACTTTGGGTTGGATTCCCACTGACCAAGAGGCTTATGCCTTGTTTTAAAAAAGGTGGGGGTTAGCTATTTGTGGCTCTAAGATTAGTCACGTGAAGATTTCCAATCCCATATAATTCTAAACCTTTACATGAAGTGTTCATATAAAAAAATGGGTACAACCGCGAAAGCGGCACACACGTAAGGACTTGGGGGGTGAGGGGCAGGTTGGACATATATGAATATGTTTGGATTCAATTTTTGAGTGAGAAACATAAATATATGGGTTGTGCAAAGAGTTACACATTTACATAGTATGAACACATTAATTTGGTGTATAGAATAGATATTCCAAAACTAAATTTTTAGAATCATACATATACAAAGTAATTAAACATGAGATAATAAAGATTTTATGAGATGCAATAGTTATAAATTTAATATGCATATAATGTATATTAATTTGGTTTTATTTTTAAAAGAAAACCCCTCAAATACTAAGTGTGAGATTACTTCAAAAGCACCATTGGTCAAGACCTCAATCAGCCAACTAGGAAGGTCATGCTAATGTTAGGTTCCCCTAAATTATCTTGTGTAAAGAAACAATGTAATTGGTGACCCAAATAGGATTAAACACCTGTTCTTGAAATTTTCTTTGGATTATACTCGTCAGGAGACCCTAATATGATTAGGTTACCATAGAAATAGAGATGAATGGATCCCTATGATATTTTTATTTAATGATTTATCTACTCAATTTTCCAAGAATCAAAACTATTGTGATTGGAATGTTTTCCCACCTAAATAGTTAAGTGGTGGGAGAAATGCTAAAGCGAACCAAAACATAGTGAAATATGGACCTTAGATCACTAAATGGATATGGTGTATGGGGCAACAATGTTTTGTGGGATTAATTTCATTATAAATCCTTAATGAAAAGATATAAAATGTGATACCCACTCATAGATGTATCTTTGTTATAGATTATGTCTTACATTATGATAATCATTTTGAGATCTCTTTATAAGACCCTTCCCCTCTCAAGGTACAGGGGTGTTTAAATTTTTGTAGAACCTCATGTAAATCCCTATTATGGGGATGTTTCAGAGATATGTTGGGGGTTCAAGACATGGAGTAGGGGCAACAACATGATGTTGTGGTACCATTAGCTAGCCGGTGGCCAAAGCAGTCGCCTTGTATGGGCAAAGAACTCACCATCTAGTCGATGGCCTCCTGTGTAGTTTTTAAATGGGGGTAGCCTAATTTTACCTAGGGACACACCTTACGCCTCATACTTGGGATTTTTGGTCCCCATTCAGTTAGTAGCACCACACATGCCCCATGAATGACTGAATGGCCCGAAAGCCTAAAATTTTATTTATTTTTTAGATAAACCCCTTTTATGGGAAAAAGGGGGAATCCCAACAAGACATCAATGACATAGAGACATAAACATAACCCAGAGGTCATAAGATTCAAAATCAACCCAGAAAAAGACTACTCAGAAATACCACTCCCCATCATCGACAACATTATGGCAAGCCTGCACCAATGCACAACTACTCAATGAGTCTTCCTGTGCAAAAATGCACGGGCCAAGTACTACTGGTCGGGCTATACCCACTCAATCTTTTGATTTGAATAGTTATGCATAGTGGAAGCTACTTGCTCTCAATCCTCATCGGAATCATTTTCTTGTAGAATGTTTGGTGCAATCCATTACCCAAAATACAAACACAAACCAATTGGTTCACATGGCATTCAGAAAATACTCCATCGCCAAACCAAAGAACTGAATCAAACAAACATCCATCATCTTCGTCCAGATTATGAGCCAACATCAACCGTAGTGAAAACACCATCTCACATATCAAGATCTCCATCACCATTATGCCTTCAATTCTTCCTCTACCTAAGTTAGACCATCGAACCATAATCCCAAATCCCACAGATTACCGCAAGTTTTACTAATTCCATGAGGAGTTCCCGAAGCAACTTATCTACGCCACCACCGCAACGCAGATGATTCCACCAAAACCAAAAACAGAACAAACCATCCAACCCAGAATAAAACCTTCGCGATTTATACAGAAAAGAAAAAAACCTCCAAAATCGATTCCCATCCAAACTCCATAATCCATCACAAATAGCATATCCAGATCCAAAATATGCAGATCACCCAAAACCAAATCAAGAATAGCATGTGAACCCAAAATCATGAATTCATAAGAAACAAAACCACAAAGACAACTGCGAGGCAATACTACAAACTAGAACCAGATATTGTCACCGCCTTCACATTCCCACCAATAGACCACATCAAACTCCCACACGCGCTCCTAGTCGGCACAGAACCGTGTGTCGACCCACATACATGAGAAGATTTATCAACAAATGCTGGATTCACTACACTTCCAAATTAAACCTTACCAAACAAAGAATGGATAGAGCGAGAACATTCTAGAAAATAGTGGGAAGTGCCAAGTCGGATGTGCACCCGAAGTCCCCATGATGCCGCCCTGGGAGAGAAGTCGCCGCTATAAGAGTGCCGAGAAGGAGCATCGAAGAAGAAATATGAAGCCAACCTCAGGCGGAGTGAAGAGAGACGCTGATAAGGGAAACCCTAACGAGTCGTCACGGGCTCATTCCGGGAAAAACCACACATACCCCTTCTTTCTCCTTTAAAGTCCATGGTGGACCTCCCTCATTCGTGGACTATTCCATATATCGCCGATAAGATCAAGAAAGGTGAGGCTATTTCCTCACATCATTTATTTTAGTGGCTATTGGTCTCTTCCTCTTTTATTCTAACATACCCAATTTCCATGGATTTTTTTTTGATTTCATGATTTCTCCATTTTTAGGCAGAACTAAGCTGATATTGGACGAGTGGACGTATCTAAGCATAAGGTAGGTGGTTCCTGAATTTAACCAATAGTCCCACCATATTTTTTCCAAGTGATACATTTTTCGGCCATATCGATTTCATCAGGTGTGACCCTAAATTTAAATTAATGTTTCTAATTATCATTTTCCTTAGTATAACACCATGTGATAGGTCGTAAACCATAGAATGAGGTGATTCCTAGTGGAACGCCTTGGTGATGGAATTGAACTCGGAGTTGGCTAATAAAATGATAATATATGTTTTATAAAAAAAGTAAATGGATAAGATTAATGGAATGCCTCTAGTTGACACATTGACCTTGTTTTAGCTTGGAACCATGGAATGACCACTATGTTTAAAATGGTTGAAAATGGAATTGTGATTTGAATGGATGATTGTGAAATGGAAATACACAATCATCGATGTTGTGATGGAATTGGAACTTTACATGACTAAATATGTTGGTGAAAGGAATTGATTTTTATGAAATGGAAGGTGGATCATGAAATGATATTGTTATGGTAATTTGTTATAGTGGTTTATGAAATGAGTAATGGATGAATAATTTAAATTGATGGTTGTAAAATGAAATGAAATTGTTAAGTGAATTGATAAATGTTAAATGCGAAATGGACCTATTATTGTAAATGGAAAATGATGGTGGATTGGTAAGGGAACTCTAAAATGGAAAATTTGAATGGCCTTTATGATGTATGTGGACTAATGAATACACAAGAAAATTGTGTTTTTAGGTACTTTTTTATTTTTACCAATGATGTTAGCCAGTGAGGTTTTGTTTTTCTAATTAAATACAAGTATGTAACTTTTACAAAATTCAAATAGTTTCATAATGAAGTATGAAATCAATTGGGAAAATTATTAATATTCGTTAATCAGATTGGTTTGGTCAATATTCGAGCCATGAATTCACTGATCATTTGAGAGATTGAGGAATTTATCCACATCTCACTCCCCTTGGAACACCGTAGTGGAATAGTGTGTCTGAAAGGAAAAATTGTACAGTATTGTACATGGTTCGATGATGATTCATTGTAACCTTATTATTTCATTATGAAGTTATGCTCTATAGACTATTGCATTCCTACTAAAATGTGTTCATATAAAGTAGTCATAAAGACACCATATGATACATGAACTAGGAAATGTCCCAAAATTTCTTTTATGAAGATTACGTGCTGCAAAGCACTCATACAACAATTGGTTTCTAATAAGCTAGGTTCCAAGTAAAAGATATACTTATTAGAAACCAATTGTTGTATGAGTGCTTTGCAGCACGTAATCTTCATAAAAGAAATTTTGGGACATTTCGTTCCAAGTAAAAGATATACTTATTTTTTGGTTATCCCAAGGAAACTATAGGATATCATTTCTATAATCCTACTAATTACAAAGTGTTTGTGGTCTAAAATGGTATATTTTGTGAGAAGGAATATATAAGTAAAAAAATCAGTTGGAGGAAAGTTAAACTTGGAGAAGTTCAATACCAACAAACATGAAGTGTTATTATTGTGAAAGTTGAACCAATTTCACAAAAAAATTTATAGGAAGGACCAACTCAAGTTACACAAGAACCTTGATGGTCTGACAAGATTCATCAGGAGCCCAAGAGATATGGATTTATTATAAAAAATGTTGATGAAGTAATGCTCATAAGTGATGAACTTACTGCTTACCAAGAGTCCATTAGGAGTTCTGATTCTGAGAAATTTCTCAAAAGTCATGGACTCTAAAATGGACTACATGTGAACTAACCAAGTTTTGAAGTTACTGAATGCACCTGAAGGGGTGAGACCCATTGGATGCAAGTGGTTTTTCTATAATAAAATTGACATGGATGGGAGGGTGTCTACCTATAAAGCACACCTAGTAGAAAAGGGTTATAATAAAATTCATGGTATTAACTATGAAGAAATTTTTTCACTTGTTGCGATGATAAATTCAATTTGGATATTACTTTCCATAACAAATCACCTTGGATATAAGATATATCAAATGGATGTAAACTCCACTTTACTTAATATGAATTTAATCTAGTCCATGTATATAATACAAACCTAATGTTTCAAAGTTCCAAATGAGTATACTAATGTATGAAAGTTGAAACGGTCTATCTATGGATTTAAGTAAGAATCTCAGAGATGGAATATCCAGTTTGATGATAAAATCAAAGATTTTCGTTTCATAGAAAATGTGGATGGTTCTTATGTATGTAAGTGTATTAGAGAGAGACTTGTAGTGTTTCTGATATTGTATGTCGACGGTATACTTATTATTGAAAATGATATCCCAACTTAACATTCTGTAAAGATGTGGTTGGGAAAATCCTTCTCTATGAAAGACATGGGTGAAGCTGCCAACATACTAGGTATGAATATCTATAGAGATGAATCTAAGAAGTTTTATGTACTAAGTTGGGACATGTATATTGGTAAAGTGATAAAATGGTTTAGCATGGAGAACTCAAAAATGGTACTTTACCAGTGTTATACGGTATGCATATTAGGAATATTAAATATCCTTATAAAGAGGTAGAAAGAATGGATATAATTACCTATGTGTCTTCTATATGATCTATCATGCATGTCATGTTGTGTAGTCAATATTATTTCACATATTCTCCTATAATTACAAGTACATACCAATTTAATCCTGGTGAGAGGCATTAGATTATTGTAAAGAACATCCTTCAATACTTAAAAATGACTAAGGATATGTTCTTGGTATTTTGAGGGGATGAGTTTTTTTAAAGGGTTACACTGATGCTAGTTTTCCAATATGATATAGACAACATGAGATCTAAATTTGGTTTGGTGTTTTTCCTGAATGGTGGAGATATCATTTGGAATAGTTCCAAACAAGATATTTTGGCGGACCCGACAATAGAGGTAGAGTACATTACTACATTAGATGATTCAAAGGAATATGTCTAGATCATGAAGTTTATTTCTGAACTTGAGGTGGTTCCTATCATTTAGGGAGAAATTGAGCTTTATTGTGACAACAATAGACCCATTGTTTGGGGTAATGAACCTGATCTCACCAAAAGACCAAACACATCCTTCACAAATATCATCTCATATGGGAGATCATTGAGAGAGGAAATGTTAGGATATGTTGGTTGGATATACAAGAAAATGTAGTATATCAATTGACAAAACCATTTTCGTAATAGAATCATGAGGGTTATGTTGAATCTTTTGGTATATAATGAATATGATATTGATGTAAGGCTTGTAAATTTTTCATAATTTTATAATAAATACAATCTTCAGTTACTATTCATTTATGTGTTTTGAAATTTATTTTACATGAAAAATGGAATGAAAATATACCCTCAAAGTAAGACTTTGATTTTTCTTAATCAATGATCATCATAGAGTATTGTGGGTTGTGATGATATGTTAAGATTGCCATGGGTAGTGGACTCATGATATAATAAGAAGAGACTTATTATTTGGACTAGCCCACCATAATATATATCATGGAATGTCATACAATCATCGATATACTTAGGGGTATATAATTATTATCAAAAAAATTTACCAGAGGTTTTCAAGATGCTTGGCATGAAAACATTGACACATTGACACATTTCTTACACACTCTTTGAGTCTTATCTAATAAATGGGTGTTTGGGTATGTTTTTTATCATGTATTTGGTTAAAACTTAACCAAGATAAAAAATCACTCATATAACTAGAAAAAACATTTGTCCATTTATTGAATTAGACTTGGGGAATGCATGGTCATGCTTAGTTTAGTCACATATGATGTGTTCATCTACTTGGACAAGGGACATGTGATTTTTGAATCTTCCATATGAATGGCATGTGATGTATTCATCAACCAAGTTAGTCTTTTTTGAAAAATCAAGAAAGTTTGAGATGACCTGTACTAGATTGACATTGTTCCATGTCTAGTTTCCACACCATGTAATGGAAAAAGGGGATTATATAGGTATATATACAATGTATATGATGAATCTTGTGGTGGAAATGTTCATATGGAGATATGAGTATTTTTTATTGATATCACTCCATACCCCTTGGAAGCTTGAGTAGCATTGTTGTTTTACTAGAGGTTGCTCTTCACTTACATTTATGAAATCAAGATTTCATATTTATTTTCAATGCTATTAAATCGTACAAGGTCACACAGTTAGGATTTTGGATACAGAATATGTTTTGGACAAAGTATTTACACCAAAATGATGATAGTAAGATAAACCATATCCAAAAGAGTTTTGGATGGATTTATGAAGACTTGTGACATTTCGCATTACATCATTATAGGGTTTTGTGCAAGGAAAATATTTTTGAAAGTGAAAAAAATCATGTATATCATATTTTATAATATATTTGAATCATAAGTTGAAAATATACTCATGAAAATGCATATGTTGTAGCTTACGATACACTGCCATTGTATAATACAATGGGAATAAGATATCACATGCATGTATTTGGACATATCCTCCTGCTTGGTTTATTCAATAATAAATCAATTTGGTTGATTTATTAATTTATTTACATAGAGACATTTTTGTACCAATAGGTAGTAATATATGGGTGCCAATGGGAAGTATTGTATGGGCGTCACGAGATGGAAACTGGTTGTAACATATGGGTTCCGTGAGATGATACTTGATAGGACTGATGCTCAAACCACTCTTAATTTATTTAATGGTGATTATAAATGGGGTTTAAATCCATATTTTTTTAACCATCGTTGCATGCCATAAGTCGAAGCTCTCTTCATCCTCATTCTTCATTTATCATCACTGAAGGCATCAACACCCCTTTGAAGAACGCATGGTCCTCATGATACGATCGTCGATCTATTTACTAATGTCCTAACTTCAAAGGAAGGAGACATTAGGTTGTTTCTAAGGTGATCTTTGTTAAACATGTGATGATGTATAAAAGATTAAGGTGGACACATTTCAACTACGTCATTTTGTTCATCATTACATTGCACAATACTAAAGTTGAAGATAAATTGAGATTTTTCATCAGTTTCATTCACTACTAGTTCATTAGATGAATTCTATAAAACCCATTAGTATTAAATCCATTGTGGATTCATTAAAATGTTGATAAAATATTTTAATTTAACCGATAAAATATGTCATGACCCGACCCAATCCGGGGCTCAAACCACAACTACCCCAAACCCGCCTCCATAGGCAAGGGGGCGGCGACCAGCGCAGAAGGCATATCTAAACTTGGGGAGACATTTTCTTAAGTACATGTACACACACACATAGTCTTCTCAATGAAAAAGTGCATAGGGAATTGTAAACTATGAAACACAACTATAAAGTAAACCAAACATGCATAACCTCTTGGGTGTACAAGAGTACGATAGTGTAAAATGAAAAGTAAAGGGTAAAACTACATGCACAACCAGAAATGTGTCTCAACCTAACAAAATTAGAAAATTAAACAGCTAAGAGATCCCTTCTCGAGATCTCTATGCTATGACCACCATACACGGTCCAAAGTACTAGGTATCCTTAATATCCTTTGAATTCACCGCTGAAATTTCTGTCATCTATATAATAAATGACATGTGTGGGAAAACCCCATGTAGGGGTGAGTATATACAAACACGGTAGGTCACCCTGAAAGCTGAAGGGAGAACAATAATAGATACAACGAGAGAAGAAAGACAGTAGATGTAAGATATAGTGAAGGAGAATAGCTCAACCTAAACCAAGAGTGGAAGTAACCTCTTCCAAACACAAGGGGCTCAATATGGTGAGTAGATGAACTATCCATCAAGTCTTTCCACCTATATCAAGAGAGTAGACTCATATAACCATGAGAAGCTAAACATAGAAGGAATGCGGCATACCCCGCATGTCTTCACCTCCCATGGAAAGAGAGTATCAAAATCTAATACTTGGATACAAAATAATATATATATATATACACTCAGTCAAAATAAGCACAAACGAGAGAGTAATTGGATCTCCATCTCACAACTCATCTTGAGAAGAAGAGTGGCTAATAGCTCCAAAAGTCCATCAATGATGCCCAAAATCTCACGCGTCAGCCCAGAAGAAATTTTTTAAGTCATGTCATGCCTCTTCACTATGTCACACATTTGAGGGGCCACATACTCAAAATAGAGGACTCACACCCTATTAAGTCAAGGGGTTTCACTTTTTAAGTATCCATAGAGGACCCATAGCCATTGTTGGTAGGGGTTATAGTCGGTAGGTAGAGGACTTGCACCAATGTCGATGAGGGGTTCCACTCTAAAGGTTGATTACTCATGCCCTGATGCAACGGGGAGGTTCCTCTCTAGTCATCAAAGACTAAATCCCTATCTAATTAGTGGTTCTACTCAGAAGTAGAGGACCTTCACCCTAGTTCCATAGGGTAGTTATACTCTAGTCATTGATAAACTACGCTCTAGTACGTTGGGGTGGTTCCACTCGGAAGGTAGCTGTAGAGGACCTACACCCATGATGATGGGGGGTTCCACTATAAATTTTGAGGACTCCATTGGAAAAATCTACTGGAGGGTAAAACTCGGTAGTCTCTAGTGATTCTGGCTGATCACTTTCATCATCATGCATCTCCTTGGTAAGCACTTTACTCAGATCATTAAAAATCGTATATCGAGAGGCACAATTGAGGGAACCATCACATTCTATGTGTAAAAACACTCAGAATAGGTTACTCACAGGAAAAAATATAAGTCCAAATGAAGGATATAGGGATCCTTCAAGTTTCCTTAAAAGAGGTCAAGGGGTACATGACATGTAAGGGGACCCACACGACATGTGGTCCTACTCCACCTTGTCGTGTCCCTAGATGACACATGGCGACCAACCCATATAGTAGTACATGATGTGTTGGTGGACTACACGGTGTGTCTAAACTAATTGGGACTAGGTTGTGTCCTGTTTGCTGCATCCGTCTACGAAACTTGGGTCCATGTACTCTATACACAGTGTGTTGCCTCATATGGGGTGTCACCTGTGTGATCTGGTCCTATTAGTGTACTCAGGTACATGACCATGTACCTGGTCATGTGATTCCACATGGGATCCTGCCTGTGTGATCCACCACATGGGTCACCCATCTGAGGAAGGGTTACATAGCGTGTAGTTAGGGCTACATGCCATGTCATCCTTAACTTTTCCAAAACCCTAACTATCATTGCTAAGGGGATACATGTTGTGTGTTCATCCTTGTACATGGCATGTAGTCGTGACTTTCCCAAAAAACCAGATTTGCAATATACACACCATATTTGGCCTTTTCACTCTATTTAGTTGTAGATCTTACCTCAAATCCATCCGAGATTAGTGGACCTTGTCATGATTCATGTTTTTTTGTCGTCATTCACCAGAAATCAGATCTTGTTTGTTCTTAGGGGTTTCACCACTCATCTTGTATGTTGTCGACCCTTCTCCCTTTGTTTCCTTGATCACAAATCACTAAAACAAGATTCCAAAACTTGAAAACATCCGAGATATATCCGTACATCATTAATTTTTTCCTTGTTTGCAATGTTTTTGTGATTCCAGACATCTGACCAGGCTCGGTACCACTCGGTGATGTCAATTCGGGACTGTGAGTTCCAACTGGTGAAGAATGTGAAGTAAGAAAGTGGGAAAAGAAAAGAAACAAAGTTTTAAACATCTTTAGTCTAGAGTTCATGTAAAATGATTGAGAATAGACATCTGGGATCAGAAAACATTGAAATAAATCAATTAAAATCAGTACTCAGGTGCATGCAAAGGCTACAATTGGCGTACATCGATAGAAGGGGTTGATTTACTCAATAAATTTAATCAAAAGGGTGTACATCATAAAATTGATGATTCCTATTTGAATATTGTATTTTTTTATCATTGAATAATGAATCCACCATCGATTTAGAGGAGTTGTTTCATTCGCCACACCTTGATCTGCTCTGATTCTTCATTTCTTCATCGTCCAATGGGATTTTCCAATATAGGTGGATGTAATAGCTATAGAATTATCCTTGGATTTATATGACTAACCCTGGGAAATTTTCCATGGAAATCTATATATATACATGCTCTATATCGAAATGAATGAATGAATGAATTTAATAATTAATTAACTCACTGAACATACCGCCAATGAGCAAGCAGTCCGAACACCCCACACCAACCCATTTTATGTCTCATCTAGTTAGAAAACTGCGTTCTAGACTCAATCATGGTATCGGATTTCTAATTCAATCTTCTATATAATATTTATCACATTTTATTTAAAAATGTGTGTTCGTTCAATATAAAATATATTTAATATTTTTAAAAAATTAATTCCGGATACACTAGGGCTCAGAATCGCACATTTCCTCCGCACCTAGCTCTGGTAATATATATAGAAATATTTCAAAGCCTTACAAGTCAAAACTGGGTCTCCAAAAATATCATTTTATTGGTCTATAAATACTATTTATAATTATTGGATATTTATATTCATGTTACTATTATTTAGTTGATGCTTGCTCAATTATTTTGTCTATAAGGAGTCTTCATTAAGAGGTTTGTGTGAATTTCAAAATTTAGCATGATGTTGTTTAACTAGTTTAGTGATTATAAAGTACTCTTTATTCCTTGTATACATCTCGCATTCCTTAAATCCTTTAAAGACCTTTTTTTGTGGTTATGTAATGTGATGTAGCACTCTTCAACTAATGAAAGTAGCTTTTGGTTGATCTTGTCCTTTTTCACACACTATATATCTCTCATTGAAACATATATGGAATGTTCCTTTTACTACCACTCGGTCTCCTTGGACTATTGGACACTTCGCCTAATTTTTTGAACATGTGTTTCAATAGATTTGTGAATTCATTGATTAATGTTTTATAAATTACATTACATGTTGTATGATTTTGGATCATTTCCACAGTGATCCATTTATTTATGCATACCCCAAGTGTGATGTTGTTTCAAAAGTTCATTAATTTTTTCTTTAAAAAATAGATAGGGGGAATCCCCAGCCCCATTAACCAAAAATCCTCTCTTTTTTTGGATAGATATATCCCATTACATGACATTATAGGTCTATTGACCTGAAGTCCCAATGGGCATTAAATCCCAAAAAATACCCATAGGTCACCACTACATCTAATCCCCTCCGGTGAAACCACTAATCAATTTTTTATTATTGTCTTCTACTAAAATAATGATATTTTGATTGTCAATATTAGTATCCCTTCATTGAAGGATCCATGAAATAATGCTTTGGGTTAACAAAAATTAATTTGGATTAGAAAAAATAAAATGAATCCTTTTGGGTGGTATGGAAAAAAATGGTGGATTCAACTCCTTTCAAATAAAAACTCATGTTTATATGGTTTTATATGGCATAATGGCTATTTTGAAAAGATCTTTGAAAATTTGTTTTTGGTATAAATGAAAAAAAGTTCAAAAATATATATGATTTTTCAAATATCTATAAAACACTCCAATGTAAAAAAATTGGTACTTATATGGCATCAATTTGGCACATGTGGTTGACTTTGATTGAGTTGGACATCATAATAATGAAATAATGAGGTAAAAAAATCAATACTTATAAATCATTATATTTTTTTGGAGCTCAACAAGTTATTAATATATTAATGAATTGATTCATCTCAAAAAATTTAAGTAAGAGAGTTTCTCTAGTGAAAAATTATCAAAAAACATAAAAAATAACTAGAATAGATCAAAAACTACCTAAGAGACCATTTTTTTGGTATCAAATCCAAAACCACAAAAATTAGTTAGTGGATATCATTAAACACTCTTAGTTTTTCAATCACAGGCTACTCTCTTTAATATACACACCATACCGAAAAGAAGTTTCTTAGAGGAATTTTTATACCTAATGAATTGCACTAACTTGAAGAAATTTCTCACACACCAGTGAGGAGCTTTAACACATCATACTTTCATGTCAAGGTCATATTTTTACATGCAGAGGGTGTCTCATTAGAAAATAGTTAAAAATATTTTTTAGCACTTCATATGTGTCATTTTTGTCACTTCATATGGGTCATTTCATGAAGAATATTCCCTCACAACTTCCCTCTCAATTAAATTAGTCACGATCAAATTGATTCTTCATTTGTAACAACCTCACCAAAATCCCTTAATTTTTCAACTCCAAAACCCATATCCCTAAAATATCTCATGAATTGTTTCCTAAAAAATGAACCCCAAAAAATTTAAAACTAAATATATCAACAAAAATATCACTAAAGAATCAATGAATAATATTTTTGACATTATCCAAAATGTAATGAAAAATTATTTAAATATTTCATTCATTAAACAACACATGACAATAATTTATGAAAAAAAATCTTAAAATGGTTAAAAATACCAACAAATATTAATTTTACCAACATATTTGAAGTTATTATATTATCAACATACACACATTTTGTTGTTATATTTTTTGATTGAACTCTATATCAATAAAGATAAAATATTTATTGATAATAAAAATTAATAATGATAAATTAGTTGATGTTTAAACTCAGAGAAAATCAACAATCAGGCAGTCTCATAACCACCTCAGGTGAGAGTCATAACATGAAAACCATCTACCTCATCCTCCCAAAATAATTCTATCATTTCATAATCAACATTAATTCTCTCCACCAATCGACAACTCTATATTCATCCCCAACACAACATAAATCTTTTGATTTACATATTTCTATGCATTTTATAAAGCATTTTTTAAAGAAAAACATATATGTTTTCTAGTTGATCTTGAGAGGGTTGGATGTGCTAGACGAATCATTATGTGTTGTTAATGACAACATCACAGTAATGGGAAACACTTTCTTCTTCTTCCCCATCCTCTACAACATACATACAAATTAAATGTTAGACCAAATAAGGCCTTTCCAAACTCTAATAGCCAGTTAACCTCAATAACATGCATGGAATCACATACCCACTCCTCTAGTAGGTAACCACTTTGGCCATTCCCAATATTCAACCATTTTCATCCTCAAAAAAATTTTCAGTTCAGTAATAGAATAAGAATGAAACAACTCTTTTTCTAGTTTAAGGGATTATCATAACCTTTTTATTAAAAAGAAGGCCATAAAACCTTTCTTTGCATCTTCCCAAATATATACTGATGAAATCCTACTGTAGTACCTACCAATTATTTGGTTAGATACTAGTAGTTCTCCAAAACAAGAAAATAAAATGAATTCCGACAACATGATTCCTTTGAATATTATTTTTCAAAAGAAATATGTCGTGAAAAAAAGTGGTTTTGGAAAACATTTTCTGTTTTCATTTTCAAAATGTGTACCCAAAAATATATTTAAAAAGAAATATATTTTTAAAAGTGATGGAAAAACAATAGATAAATTGCAAAGATGTTTCTTTGATTTCAAGTTACTTCAATTGCATAGATGGGTATGGCCCGACTTCTAGAATGGATGGTATTTATTAGACCAAGGTGATTTATATAAAAAATAGCAACACATTAGGAACATGATATGTACAATTTTTCATAAAGTAATAAAGTGATGAGTAAATTAGCTACCTGATTATAAATAAACTAGAGAATATAAAGCAATGTTATCAAGCATTCTATAGTGAGTGATTCATATTCCTGTATTCCAAGTAGTGTAGGGTTACAACTTTAATAATTAGAGATTGAGAAAAAAAATAAAACAAATTCCAGAACATGTATAAGGCATAATTTGATAGTATGTACTGAAAACTACTTACATAAATTATCACTTATGATAAGAAGTTATAAAAAATAAGTGGTGTATGTTATGATTTTTAAAAAACACTCACAATCAAATTACAAAAGAAAACCACATAAATAAGAAGTAGAAAAACACTTTCTCAATAAACAATACAGAAACACTTATACATAATCACTTATCATAAGTAAATAAAGTCAAGGATAATTTTCTCAATAAACAATCTAGAACCATTAACACATGGCCAAGGCTTGTTACAATCAATGTATAAGATCACATGTCTGCATATACGACACAATTTTCTCACATACCCCATTCTAGATTTCTGTAGTGATATTCAAAAAGATAATATTAAATATAACCTATAGTACACAACAAATAAATAATAGTTTAAAGTTTTAATGATTCAAGATATAAGAAAAGGTAATATATTTAATTATATTTTTCCACAAACAACCTTCATTATTTATGAGTGAATATAGTGTAAATGTTGAACAAATATTATTTTTATAATAAATGGTAATTTTTAATATTTTCAATGAGTTAGGAGAATTTAATCCAATTTGTAAATTTTTGTAAAATAATCATATTATCCTCACATCATGGATCATATTTGGTATTAAATAAAGTTAAAGCACATTACATTCATATAATCTTTACTTATTTGTATGAGTCAACATCTCGGTGTATTCACATAAGATAAATTCCTTCCCACATTCTACATCACATAAAGCATGTTTGCTCGATCTAAAGGATTTTGAATTAGACAGATGACACATGGGAATGACAAAGGACATGGATAAGAACATGTTAAACTTATAACCACTAACTATAGAAAAAAACTCATCATACAACAACAATGAAAAGAAATCCTTAAACTCAATTAAATGGGATTAGCTAAATGAATCAAACATCACCAATTAACTCTATTAAAGAACTTATTTCCATTGAAATCATTTAGAACAAGATCATCTTGAATGTTCTGTTTAATTTTCCATTTAGGTCTACCTCTACCTCTTCTAATAAGTAGAATGAAACTCATGATGTAGAGAAAATAAAAATAATAGTAATCATACTAATAATAATGATAAAATTATTAGTAGTTGATCCAATAAAAAGGTTAATAAAAAATCCACAGTTATGTGAAAACTATTCACCAACAAAAGTAAGTAAAATATAATGTGTTTGAAAATAGACACCAGTTCCCAATTATTTTAGCATATTACACTATAGTATAGACTGTCCAATTCAAAATAAAAGTAAAATCTGGCCACCATACATGAAAATGGATTAGTTAAATACTTAAAGCATTGATTGGATCCAATGTAGGTATGTTTGCATGGAATTGTTTTTCCAGCATGACACTAAAACAGAAATCTTAAAAACTATGAATGAAAACTCAGATTTAAAAGTTTGGGGTTCAATAATATAGTCACACACCATCCTGGTCCATTTATAACTTCAATTATTCCCCTACCATATATATATATATATATATATATATATATTGCATCAGAAAAATATCATCTGAAATGAGTGACGAGATGATAGAAATAATCATAAGTTCAAATCAATAGTTATACAGAAGCATGATTCAAAATCATGATTTAAGGTGGTAAACAAAAAACACAAACCTTTTTGGGTCATTGGATCTTTTTGGTGACAAAATCAAACACAAATGAGGAATAAAATTGAAGGAAACAAGATATTTAACGTGGTTCGGCTTGGTGCCTATGTCCAAAGGAGAAAGGGGTCCATTTTGATTTATTATATAGATAATAACATCATTGGATCGTATCAATATTATATTTACAATTTCATGGGAATTAATATCGTTAAATAGATGAAGCAAATTAGTTTTCTCCTTCGGTTGGTGGGCAGTTCATCTACCCATGAGAATCTCCTCGTCATTGGTTGCTTCAATGATGGATGCTAATATAGACAATATTTTCATCATTTTTATACGTATTTCAATAATTTAATCCAAATAAATTTATCAATATGATATTATTTCATCAATTTTTGATTTATGGTGTGTTTTGAGCCAAATTGTGAAAATTGCTTAAATCTGGATTTTTGACATATTTTTATCACAAGAGTATTTTGGGTATAATTTTAAAAATATTAATCCAATTTTATTGATTCTTTTTTTAATTCATTGATTTATTTTATTCAAAATTTTCTTCATTAAAAAAATCTGATTTGAAAAATAGAGGCCTGAAAAAATCAATGAATTTTGAAAATATTTCGGGCAGACAATGTGGACACCACCTCTGTAACGGATGAAAAAATCATGATACAAAACTAAAATGGAGTTTATTACACCTGTAATGGAATTAGGACTCATAGGAACGGTCATTCAATTAATTTCATGGTGTTTTGAGATCATCAATGTGGCCTTTGAATGTAATATTTTGATGGAAATTTCCAATAACATTCATCCAGAAAAAGAAACAGCCAATAAAAAATACATAACTCCAACATCTGGTGGAAAATTAAGCTCATGTTATTAGGGTGAACGTAGGATAAAATTATGAGAAACTTTTATGAAGGAGAAAATGTGTTAATCATCCATTTAATAGGTCCAAAACACGATAACTTTTAGAGGAAATATTTTGGACTATAAAAGGAGGAGAGCTCCTCCTTACCAAATCATTCCAATCCACCCCATTCCATCCAGGGCACCAAGGAGAGGAGGCCAATAAACATTTATAATTTCTATTTTCTTTTCTTTTTTTATTTTTTGTTTTATTTTCTCATGTAATGCATTTATATTTTTTTATATTAAAGTGTTTCCTTTTCCTTCTTCCATCCTTGTTTCTCTTCCAATTCTAATTATCCTTCTCTCTTCCATATTTCCATCATGATCTCTGTTAATATTAAAATGTAAAGTGACTTACCCAAGGATTAGTCCTGGGGGAGGTTTCACAGTGTTATTTATTATTGCACTTCAATTAAAATTCATTAAATCTATTTGTGGTGGATGCTGGAGTATTGCACAGGTGTGGTGGTTTTCCACCACAACACTATTTCCAAATCCATTCCTTTTCATTGATTCATTCTTTTTTCCTCCCTTCTCTCTGGAAAAACCTTCATAAGGTGGATTTGGTATTACCTTAAGGGATGAAATGACATATGTTGGAGCCAAGTCTTTTAGGAATAAAATTCTTGGTTGAGGTGTTATTGTATTTGACTATTGGAGGAGGTGTGGTTTGGTGTGCCAAAGGAATGCTAAAATCATAGTCTTTAAATAAAATGAAATTAATTCATTAATAAGGTTTCATAAAATGAATTATCAAATTAAATTTAAACAATAAATAACTAATGAACTCGTGATATCCAACATTAGGACTAAGATTTTTCATCCCTAATTTTATTTTTTTCTTTTGTATCTGCATTTAGATTTAAATTTTGCATTAAATTATTCTAATTACATGTTTTCCAAAGTCCAAATTTTCATAAATAATATAAAAAACCCAAAATAATTAGATTATGTGAATTAGAATTAGTGATTGAACCAACTGCATCACTCCTCAAGTGAGACGACCCTGGTCAACCTCTATGTTGTATTAGGAAAATTAAATTACTTTTTCCACACCCTATGATAGGTGTGTGTCAGAACTAGCACCATTAACAGAGATCTAAATAGTTACTTTGATCACTTTTTATAAATTCACATTTTTATAAATATTTTTTTTGTGTTATTTATTAAAATAACACATAAATTTTTTCCCATTATGTTTTCAAGTGAACATTTTTTCAATTCATGGAACAATTACTCACAAGTGAAAGAAAAATAAATAGAATATAATGAGTAGGAACTCCAATGAAGATCTGATTATCTTATGATATTTGTCAAGAAAAATCATCTAGGCATAGGAACATGTCTATCACATCAGTATTTGATGAGCAGGATCAATGAAATCCAAAATGACTTGCAAATATTCAAGTCTAAGAAAGAAGTGCCCCTGGTTTTCACTGATTTCACTAAAGACATCTAAAAAGTTAAGGCTAAACTCGAGGTGGAGGATCCTGACTACCTACCTCTATCCATTGTTGACTGACTCCAATAGGCACTTTACATTGAAGAATAGATTCAAGCTGAACCACCTCTAAGAGGTTATATAATCTTGAACTCAAACACTTTAAATATTATTGAAACTAATTTGAGTATCACCCCTAATAATTTTGAATTTTTAGATTTGGACAACTCTTATTATTCCCTGGAGGAAAATGATTAAAATTAAGATGCACCTATTGAGGAACACCTAGAGCTTATAGAAAGAATTGAATATTCACTGAAGGGAGTAAAGGAAGAAAAAGAAGTTATTGCACAAGTAGAAACAAATGAGGAGGAGGTTCCATAATTCATCCTACCCCTGCTATACAAGTTGTACCACATTGCTAAGGGGGTAGCTCTAGTGTACTCTATACATGGAATCTTCCTCAATAAGGACATAAAACTACAATCTGGGAAAATCCACATCTGGTGGTTCAAGTAAAAGAAGCTTCATCCACCATCAGACTTTGGATAATAGCTGGTATTTCCCACTGGAGGCAGTAAAAATTCAGGGCCCACTTAGGGGATTATACCAAGATTTATCTTTACATGCTTTCTAGGAATCTAGATTTCAATAATAAGTAGTCTATAATGCATCACAATCCTCCTTATATTTTTGAGATTTAGTGACATGATCCTTGTTCTTAATTGATTAATTATCTTTTGTAGGTTCATTAATAAGAAAATGAAACCTCAAATAGTGGAAGATAAGGACTAATATTCATGGAAAAGAGAGGTAATTTTTATTGATAAACTTTTAAACTCCTTACATTTTTTCCAAATCATGATTTGAGATTCCAATTTTAATTGCATGCCCACACTTGAATAAATGCTTTACTTGACTTATCTAGGAGACATGAGTTTCTTAAGAATCATATGATTCTATGTTATAGATTTCAATGTTAATTAAATTCAATGAGTGAGATGAATAATTAGATGATTAAAATGAATCATTAATATTGAAATGAGGACTCATGATTTTATGGAATTAACTGATTCATGTAAATGAAATTTCCCAATCATTTTTCATGTTTTGAATTTCAGAAATTCATGAGAATTGATTTGTTATTATTAATAATACTTTGAGTGATTGTATAATATCATATGTCTTATTCCTGATAGTATTTCTAGACCATATACTTCCTATTTTATCTTGAGCATATTTATTGAGAAATATTGGGACATGTCACTCACCAGAACTTGCACTTGAACTCGTCAAAGATATGACTATACAAAAACACATTTAAAATGATTGAGGCATATTTTGAAAAGACCTTATCCTTAATTAACACCTTTAAATTAATACTTATTTATACTATATAATCCATGAATGAACTTTATATTAATGAGCCATGTTTCAATCCATTTTATCCATTCCAACACTACTCTTGGTATTTACATGATATTTTAAAGTTGAAGTGTGGGGGTAAAGTTAATCATAGTGGAAGGAATGATTTAAAATGTAAGGAAGAAGTGTGTGGTGCTACATTGGGTAATGAGAAAGGTGATTTGATTAATTCATTTTAATATTTTTTTTCTCCTCTTGAATAAAAAATAGAAAAAAAAACAAAACAAAAAGATAAAAAATGGGTTCTGGTTTAAGAAAACCAAAAATCACCATTTTCTAAACCAAATATCATCTGATCGTATGTGGTTATGTGATGGATTTAAGGTTTTATTTGATCATATATTTTTTAAAAGTAACAAAGTAAAAAAATAAAATATTCAAGAGGGTTCACAAATCAGTCATTATGTTTAAACTAATCATGATCTTTACTTTGAGCTTGTGGAAGTGGGAGTTTCTACTTTAAAGAGGAGAATTTCATTACACTTTTTGACATCATTCATTTTAATTAAGAGATAAACTTACCATTGAGCCTTAATTTTTAAATCATCAAATCCTAACAACCTTAAGACTCAGAGTCATTTGAACATTTATTGACAAGTCTTCATGATTTTATGTATCTTTTTTATTTACAAATTAGAGGAAGTAGTTAATTTATAAGCCTTTGGATAAGGAAAATATTCTCATGATATGAGCATAAATATACTTTATTTTTATCTTGAGAGATGATAAAAAATATTCACATGAAGTAAATCATGATTTGGAATTTTTTTAATAATAATAAATTGAGAGGTTTGTATGAATAAAAGGAGAACTTCCATCATTTTTCAAAGAGGAAAAGTAAAATACATGAATTAATTATTTCTTTGAAAAATGAGAAAATAAATTTATAATTAATGTATATTTTTAAAAATTTTATTTGACATTGAAAATTGTTTGATTTAATTACTTTGGAATTTGAATATTGGTAACATTGGTGCCCTTAGAAATTTAATGTTGAGATTTTATGCTTGAGGACAAGCATGGTTTAAGTGTGCAGGAATTGATAGATCCAATATTTTCATCATTTTTTATAGGTATTTCAATGATTTAATCCAAACCAATTTTTCAATATGATCTTATTGCATCAATTTTTTATTTATGGTGTGTTTTGAGAAAAATTGTGAAAATTGATTAGATCTGGATTTTTGATAGATTTTTATCACAAGGGTATTTTGGGTATATTTTTTAAAATATTAATCAATTTTCAATGATTATTATTTTTGGATTCCTTGATTTATTTTATTAAAATTTTTCATTAGGACAAAAAACTGATTTGAACAACTAGATGCCTGAAAAAACAATGAAGTTTAAAAATCATCCAGGTAGACAGTATGGACCCCACCTCCGTAACAGATACATAAATTAGTCTACACACCTCCAATGGAGTTTAATACACTTGGAATTAAACTATGACTCATAGGATCATTTTTTCAATTAATTTCATGGAGTTTTGAGATAATCAAGGTGGCATTTGAATGCAATATTTTGAAGTAAGCTTCATGTAACCTTCATCCATAAAAAGTAACATCTAATAAAAACTTCATAACTCCTACATAAAGTGGACAATTAAGAAGAAATTTTGAGGGGTAATAGAGGATAAAATTATTATAAACATTTATGAATAAAGAAATATGTGAATCGTTCATTTAATGTGTCTAAAACACGACAACTTTTGGAGGATAGATTTTTCCTATAAAAGGAGGAGAGATCCTGCTTCCCAAATCATTCCAATCCACCACATTACATCTGAAGCACTAAGAAGAGGAGGCCAATGGTCCTTTAGAATTTCTCTTTCATTTTATTTTTTTATTTTTAGTTTTCTTTTCTCATGTAATGCATTCATCTTTTTTTATATTAAAGGGTTTTCTTTTCCTTATTCCATCATTATTTTTCTTCCAATTCTAATTATCCTTCTCTCTTCCATCTTTCCATCATGATCTCTATTCACATTACAATGGAAAGTTACTAACCTAAGGATTTTCCCTAGGGGAGTTTTTATGGTGTTCTTTGTTGTTTCACTTTAATTCAAAATGCTTTAAATTTATTTGTGGTGGATACGGGAGTATTGCATGGGTGCAGCGGTTGTCCACCATGACACTGTTTCAAAATCCATTACATTTATTTTATTCATTCTTTTTCCCACCCTTATCTAAGAAAAAAAATTCATATGGTGGATTTGGGATTACCTTAAGGGATGAAACACTATACGGTGGAGCCGGGTCTTTTAGGAATAACATTCTCGGTTGAGGTGTTATCCTATTTGATTATTTGAGGAGGTGTGGTCTAGTGTTCCAGAGGAATGATAAAATCATACTATAATTAAATAAATGGAATGTAATTCAATAATGAGGTTTCATAAAATTAATTATCAAATTGTATTTAAATAAAAAATAAATAACAAATGAAATCGTGTTATCCAACATTATGACCAAGACCTTTCTTCCCTAATTTTATTCTGTATGCATCTACATCTAAATTTATATTTAAAGTTTTCATTTCCTTAATTTAATTACATGTTTTCCAAAATCAACATTTTTATAAATAATATAAAAAACCAAAATAATTGGATTAGGTGAATTAGAATTAGTGATTGAACCGACTACGATGCTCCTCAAGTGAGACGACCCCAGTCAGCCTCTGTGTTGTATTAGGAAAATTAAATTGATTTTTACATGCCCTATTATAGGTGTGAATTAGCTGATTTAATGGTCCATGGGTTGGCTAAGAAACCGAAAAAGGTTGCTTTCGATAGAAGAAAAGTACAGCCTACCAAGAAGACTCCTGATGATTAGGAGTGGACCCCACAAATCTCCCCCTCCCAACCAATTTGGGGTAGAATGAAGAAATGAAGTATCCTTGTAGGGGTCCATCTTCTATTTTGGTATAACTTTAATCATCATGTCTACCCCATTATCATTGGTGTGGATTTTCTCAACACTCAACAATATT
Source organism: Viscum album (assembly GCA_963277665.1). Classification (NCBI taxonomy): domain Eukaryota; kingdom Viridiplantae; phylum Streptophyta; class Magnoliopsida; order Santalales; family Viscaceae; genus Viscum; species Viscum album. The sequence goes on along the minus strand of OY728153.1, from coordinate 1,015,293,142 downwards.
TTCTTCAGCAAAATTTGGATCCAGTGATATCGAATGTTGATGTGTTTGGACCTGGAAGGAAATTTTAGGTTCGTGATTTGATGAATAGAACTATGGCTATCACAATAGAGAATATAATTCTTCGGATTCTATCCCAACTCCTAAAAAAACTTCTTTATCCACAACATCTCCTTACAGTATTCAGTGGCCATGATATATTTATCTTATATGGTGGATAAGGCAACACACTTCTAAATTTGTTATTTCCATGAAACTTCTCCCCCTGTAAATGATATCAGGTACCTAGATATGGATTTACTCATGTCAACATCTCCAACCATATTTGCATCTGTGTATCCTTCTAAAATATTTTTGTTACTTCCAAAACATAAAGAATGACTAGATTTAGCTTAGAGATACCTCAATATCCATTTGATCATTGTCCAATGCTCCTTTCCTAGATCTAATAAGAATATTCTCACAATTCCAACAACATGAGAAATATCTAGTCTTGTGCACACCATGGCACAGATAAGACCGCCAGTTGCTGACTGATAATGATTTTTTTCCATTTATTCTTTATCCTCATCAGTTGATGGACTCTAACCTGTCATGGGCCTGAAATGAAAACAAGTGAAGTGCTAACTAGTTTTTCCTTGATCATATTGATTCATCCAGGAACCTTCTCAATCTACCACTCCTGAGATAGCCAGGTCTTGTGATTTATCCTGTCATGAGTAATTATCATACCAAGAATCTAAGTATCATCTCCCAAGTCCATCATTTCAAAATACTTGTTCAAATCATTCTTCAAACTTTCAATCTTGGTGATATCTCTTCCAATAATCAACATATCATCGACATAAATCAACAAGATAATAAAATCACCATCAGAAAAATATTTGCTGAAAACAAATTGATCAGTTGTCGTCATCCTGTACTCAATTTTATCTATAAATGAGATGGATTTCTTGTACCACTGCCTCGATTCCTATTTTAGACCATATAAACTTTTCTTAAGCTTGTATACCAGGTTTTATTTACCTTTAACTTGAAAACCCTATAGGTACTCCATGTATATATACTCATCAACATCACCATATAAGAAATATTTATTTACAACTAGGTATTAAACCTCTAGGTTAATACTAGCTACCAATACAAGAATAACTCTAATAGAAGAAATTTTAACCACAGGAGAAAAAAATTCCTCAAAGTCAATACCTTTCTTTTGGACGAATCCCTTCACATCCATTCTGTCTCTATATCATAGTTGTTATATTCAATCTTCTCCTTTGATTCTATACACCCACTTATTCTTGAGTGCCTTATTTCCTTGTGGTAACTCCACCAAATCAAATGTATGGTCCTTGTGCAAGGATATCGTCTCCTCTTTCATGGCCTTATTCTATTACATCTTATACTGAATCCTAATCACATCATCATAATTGTCTGGATCTCCCCCATTAGTGAGTATCACATACTCATGTGGTGAGTATCTATGAATCAGTTGTCATTCTCTGGTGGATCTCCTCAACTGTACCTTGGGGGGAATATGCTCTGGAATATCATAATATGGAGACATATCATTAGATGGATACATATTACCTGGTATTGAAGTATCATTAGTTTCGTGTATCTCTCTCACTCTAGCTAGTATTGATGTTGGTGAGACTAGTTCCAAACTGACAAGAATTTCCTCAGACTGTGACTTCTCTACAGTTTCTAGCTTCTCAAAATCTTTAATCATCTGATCCTCAAGAAACACCACAACTCTGCTTCTAACCATACTCCTGTTAATAGGATCCCATAGTATGTATCCAAACTTCCCATGATTGTATCCCAAAAATACACACTACTTTCTTTTTTCCATCCATCTTATCTTGCCCATCTTTCAGGATGTGAAAAAATTCTCTATAGCCAAATACTCTCAACTATTATATGATACATCTTTACCTATCCAAAAACTTTTTGGAACATCTTAGTTCAGTGGAACTAATGGAGAAAGGTTGAAAAGATTAATTGAGGTCATCATTTACTCCCCCCAAAAGGTGTTTGGTTTCTTTTTATTTGAGAGTATACATCTTACTCTCTCGCAAATTTTTTTATTCATCCTCTCAATAAGACTATTATGTTGAGGAACCTTTGGTACTAATTTTTCTAGCCTTATGTCAAAACTCATACAGTACTACCCAAATGGATTATAATACTATTTTTCATTGTTTTCTCACACACACTTTATCCATCTATCTGTTTCTATATTCCACCTTCACATGAAACTGCTTGAAAACATCCTGCACTTGATCTTTTGTTTCCAAAGAAAAGGCCAAGATTTTTCTATAATGATCATTTATGATAGTAAAAAATAAATAGCACCACCCATCAACTTAGTGCTCATTATTTAGAAAATAGTGTGAACCAAATCTAAAAAATTTTCTTTTTTGGATGGTATAATCCACAAAATGATACTCTATGTTCTTTTTCCACGATGCAATCAACACAAGTATCCAAATGTGTACCTTTAATTATCAGAAAGATATCCTTTCTAAAGATCAGTATGATTCCTCTATCACTCATGTGACCACGTCACCTATTCAAAACTTTTATAGGAACATATTTTCTAGCTACATTGACTTCTCCTTCACATGGTTTGGAATCTGTGAGATAAAGAGAAGTATATTTCTTTCCTATATCAATTAATAAGTCACCTTCGATAAGCTTACATTTCCCATCACTGAAGGAACTAACATATCCCTCATCATCAATCATTCCAGGGGATATAATATTGAGGTGAATATTAGGAGTGTGCCTCATGTACTTCAATAATAACCTACATCTAATATTTGTTTCCAGAAAAATATTACCAATACTAGTAATTTTTGATGCACCATCATTTCCCATCTTCACATGTACAGAACTCCCTGAACAGTAAGAAGAGAAGAAATCTCTTCTAGGAGTGACATGATAAGAGGTACCAAAATTGATCACCCATATCAAGTCTTAGCTTTCAAGACTGACCTGATTGTCTTCCTGAAAATAATGATTTGTTCATTGACAACTGCAGAATCATTATTTTGGGTCTTACCTTCCCGATACCTCTATTCTACCTTCAAATTTCTATTCTCCCAGATGAATTTTTATGGATTTAAAATGTGGTGTCACTTCATGTCATATCTTGATCGAGATTTCGATTACTTCCTCCTTTGCAGACTTTGGTCATGGGGTTCTCTTCCTATCCTTATTCTATTCCATTTCTACTTCCCTTGTATTATAGTGACAAGAGCCTCTAATTCATGTGTATGTCCCTTGTCTTTCCTTATAGACTCTTCATTCATACTTTTTTCTTTTACCATGTCCATAGTGGGAGTTCCATATGAAGTATAATTGATGACTGACACAACTAGTGTGTCCCACATCTTCGGTAATGAACTCAACATCAGTAGTGGCAACAACTCATCATCAACCATCATTTTCATGGAATTAAACTAATCAACAGTACCTTGGAACTCACTCATGTGCTCTGATATGTTGGTACCATTGAAACGCACGGCCGATTGTCGCCTATCGACCGGTCAAAGTTCTGGTGCTCTGCTAATGTGTATAGCAGCACTCGGGTCGAATCCTCGGTGATGGTACTTCGTAATAGTCGATTGTTTTTAGTTGATTGTATTTTGATTAGGGGGGTTTGTTTGCAGAGCTTAATTGAAATGATTTATGGATGATGTTTGATTTACCAAATTGAAAAATATTGGGGTGAGTTCATCATTGGGGAGTTAAGCATGTGATATCCTTGAGCCTTACTTTGTATTGCATTAAATTAACACCCATGTCATAAGTTGACGTTGATTGGAATTCCTAAGTGTGAAGGCTTTAATCCAAGCCTTAACTTAACTTAGGGTTCTAATCTCAATCAAAACTTATTTATGGTAGTGTATTTATGGTTCCAATAATCCATGGAAACCACTTGTTAAACAAAACATATCATTAATCCATGACATATTAAGTTTAACATACACAATATTAATTTAAAGAATACTCATCGAGAAAAACTCTCAATCAATTAACATCCCCAAATTATAACTCACCCCAATGAGAGATTTACTCAGCCATTTGGATGTTTAATAATCTGGTAATATATGTTTATGGTGATGAATTATAAAGAGAAGAAAAAGAAAGGGACAAGATAAGAGTAGTGTGCCGAACACACACACGAAATAATTTAAGAATCAAAAATGGAATTTCGATTGAATGAGGAAGCTTAAGAAGGGAAGGGGATTGAACTGAATTTAAACTATTTTAAGAACATTAATATTAAAATACAGAAGGTGGAAGAGAATAAGAGATATTGAAGAAGTAACTTGCATTAAAACAGAATTACAAAGAAAGGGAATTACAAGATTACAAAAATGAAGAACACAAAAGTAAGTGAAAAGAAAGAGAGGAGGAAAGGTCTCTCAAGTGAAAACTTGAGTTTGGCAGGTCCTCCCAAGCCTTTGGCAAATCTTTGGTCGTGCCAATATAATCTCCTCTCTCCTGAAATGCCAACCCCTCTCAAGGAGAGAAGGGGAGAGTATTTATAGCCCAAGGAGTGGACTGTTTGCATTCCCAATCTGTCCCTCCACTTGCTTCGCCAATTGAGCTATACAGACAGCCGAATCTTCAAATACATCCTTCTTCAAAGTTGTAGAAAATAATGTTGACCGACTACTCTCAAAATTTGGAGGCATTTGGACAATTGGAGCCAAAGTTATGGCCGGTTGATTAAACAAAGGTAAACTGTCCATTTCTATCCATTCTTTTTCGATGGCCAAAATGTGAATGGATATTTGAACAGGAAGATGCCTTCAAATTCGAATGACTTCTTCAACAAAGTCGGCCGCATATATCTCCTCTTTCACACTGCAAAAGCTCAGCTCGATTGGATGCTTACATCAGGAGATATGTCATGCATACTATACTGATTTTAATTCTCGGCCAGAATGGTGGGCTGGACTTCAAAGGTTTATTTGGGCCCCTTGTACTTAGATTTGGGCCATGAAATTTTTATCCAAGATGCAATGTAGTTTCCCCCGAATTATGGTGGAGATTGAAGGTCTTTGGACTTCTCGATTGAACCCAGTAAATCAATATTCATGGATGGTCCAGTTTGTTCACAGATTCTTTGGTCTTGTTTGTGAGGACCATATGACCCTTCAAATGGCAGAATTGGCTCATGGTTCCTTCTAATGAAATGTTGTATATTGAAAGGAGAATCCTACAAAACAATAACCACACAATTTGGATCAGTATAGTGATAGTTATAATTAAAACATTAAACTGACTCAATTTGACTACTTCTAAAAAATGCTCAAATATTATACTTAATATTAAAACATTAATATTTCACACAAATTATGCACATTTCATATAAAATAAGTAAAGGGGGAATATAATAAGTCATGAAAATATTAATAACATCAACTCCCCCACACTTATATTTGCGCGTGTCCTCATGTGCAACAAATATAAAAACATGACAAAATCATTTTCACTCACCAACAAATATTAAAATTTTGTTTTCTCCAATCAGGGGAGGTTTAGACTATTTTACTCATCCATAATGAATTCCATCACAAATTTGGTTCACAATAATGCATCATAAACAATTCATTTTTTCATGTTCAAGGTTTGAATTGGAAAATGTAGGCACTCCAAACTTACTCCTCTCAAGATGATAAAAATGTATTTTAGGAGGTTCACTCATTCACCAACAAAAAGTGAAAATCAAGAGTTTGTAAGAGCTCTCAGCTTCCATTCCCAAATCTAATGTGTACAATAATCAAGAGGTCTTTTAAGGGGTTTTTCAGTGGCTATGGGACGGTAGGTATATAATGTCCAAAGGAAAAGAGGGGTTAAAAACACCAACATGGAAAAATCAATGCACATTTTTTTTTTGAAATTTGATTTGAAAGGAAATAGAAACACATATTTACAAGGGAATGAATGTGTGATGAATGAAAAGTGAGGGAGATAGAAAATGGAATAGGTTGAGATGATGGAATATGTACAACATGGAAGACTTCCAATAATGACACAATACAAGATGAGTCAAGTGTTCTTTTTTTTCTTTTTCTTTTTGCTCTTTTTTTTTCTTTCGAAAGTTGTGCTTGAAACAAGTCTCACAGTCATCTCCCAAACCATGCTTGATCTCCTCATGGAACTAATTTTAGTAGTTATAACATGATCAAAGGTTGATGATGAATGATTTTTGACCCACCCAAGACACAACCCATTTCTTTTTTTTTATTTTTCATTTTTTTTATAATTTTTTTTCTTTTTTTTTTTTGAACACTTTTCAATGACTTTTGTACAAATGACAATTACACATATACAACCCAAAGCTCACAGAATTACAACCTCTCCCCCACACTTGAATGGAAGCTTGCCCTCAAGCATATGATGACACATTGGAAATCAATGAAAGTACGCCCAAAAATGAAGTCCATTCCCCCCACACTTAAATTTCAATAAATTGTACAATGAAAATCCATGAAGATGTTGGGTGGGACAAGGTATTAGGCTTGTAATGTGGCTATCAAAAGAAAGGGTTTCATAGGCTCAAAGGGGCTTTCAAAAGTAGGATCAATGTAAGGGTAACGGGAGGCTATTTGGCTATTCTGATTCTCATGTGGCTTAGAAAATGCCTCTATCATATTAATGCACACAAAAGATGGAAATTCAGCTCGAAGGTCCACAAACGCAAGACTCACAATCAGTGGTGAAGACACACAATGAAAAAGATGGCCATAGATGACCTTGGCATGAAGGCTAATGTTATTCCTCACGGTAGGGGAAAATCATTTTCCACCAAAAATTGTTCATTCAAAATGTTTGTTATTGACACAAAATTGTTTACCCAAGTTTGAGATAAAAATTCAATATATTTGAGTTTAAAACAAGCCTTTGACTCCCCAAAATGGTTGGACAAAATTTCAAAACTAGATGGTGAGTAAGCATGATTCTTTTTTTGTAATTTTTTTAAGTAATTGTGTTTTTTGTTTTTTTTTTAGTTTTTAAGGTTTTTTTTTAAAATACACACCCACACAAGAAAGATAAAAAGAAAGGGTTTGATGAATAAAGTGGTAACAAAATGAAAGAGAGAGGAAGAAGAAGAAGGAGGTAGAGAGAGGAAGAGATAGAGAGAGAGTTAAAGGGAAAGAGGTGCCCCCTGGTTTGGATTTGGTGGGTCGCCATTTCCATCTAGTGGTGGGTCAATGGAAGTCGATGTGGAACCTGAAGTGAATGGCCTCTCATGGTGATGCTTTAACCGGTGTCCATTTACCGTGAATGTTCTTTTTGAAGAAGGGTCTTCGACTTGCACTGCACCAAATGGGTAAACATTAGTAATAATAAAAGGTCCATCCCAACGAGAATTGAGCTTACCTGGGTGAAGTCGAAATCGAGAATTGAAGAGCATTACCTTTTCACCTTCATGAAATACCTTTCGAAGAATATGCTTGTCATGGAGTGACTTTGCCTTTTCTTTGTAGAGAATGGAGTTCTCATACGAATCGAGTCGAAGCTCCTCCAATTCAGTCAACTGTAACAATCTTTCTTCACCAGATTTTTCACAATCAAAATTACATGTTTTGACAGCCCAAAATGACTTATGTTGGATTTCAACTGGTAAATGACAGGCTTTACCAAAGACTAGCCTAAATGGAGACATCCCAATGGGTGTCTTATAGGCTGTTCGATAGGCCCAAAGTGCTTCACCAAGTCTATCGGTCCAGTCTTTTCTTGTGGGCTTAACAATTCTTTCAAGCACTCTTTTCACTTCTCTGTTAGAAAGTTCAGCCATTCCATTTGTTTGAGGGTGATATGCAGTGGATGTTTTATGTACAACCCCATTCTTTTTCAAAAGTGACTCCATGGTTCTATTACAGAAATGAGTTCCTAAGTCACTTATCAAAGCACGTGGTGTTCCGAATCGATGGAAGACATGGGTTTTGAGGAACTCAATCACAGTTTGAGCATCATCTTTCCTAGTGGGTTTGGCCTCGACCCACCTAGAAACATAGTCAACAGCAAGGAGAATGTAGGATAATCCATTGGAAGGGGGAAAAGGTCCCATGAAATCGATGCCCCAAACATCGAAAAGCTCACAGAAGATTAATGGCTTTTGAGGCATTTCGTTTCTTTTGGAAATTGTGCCAAACTTTTGGCAAGTGGGACATGATTGACAAAACTCGTGTGAGTCCTTGAAGAGTGAAGGCCAAAAGAATCCAGAATCTAGGACCTTTCTAGAAGTTCTTTGTGGTCCAAAGTGGCCACCTCCAGGCATTGAGTGGCAGAATTCCAAGATGGAGGATTGTTCAGTTTCATCAACACATCTCCTAATTACCATGTCAGCCCCAGTTTTCCAAAGTTTATTATCTTCCCAAAAATAATGCTTTGAATCACTTTTCATCTTTTCTTTTTGTTCTTTTGAAAAATATTCAGGGAAAACACCAGAAACCAAGTAATTGACAATTGGGGCATACCATGGTAACTTTGGAGTGAGAGATGAGAGGTGTTCAGTTGGAAATTCAGGATCAATTATTTCAGAATGAGAAGAATTAGAAATTCTACTCAGGTGGTCAGCCACAGGGTTTTCTTTTCCAGGTTTATCTTTTATCACAAGGTCAAACTCTTGGAGCATTAAAATCCATCTTATTAGCCTTGGTTTGGAATCACTTTTTTTAAGTAAGAACTTTAATGCTGAGTGGTCCGTGAAGATGATGATTTTGGCACCTAAGAGATAGGGCCGGAATTTATCCAAGGCAAAAACCACAGCTAAAAGTTCTTTTTCAGTCACAGTGTAGTGTGATTGAGTTTCATGCAATGTTTTTGAGGCATAAAAGATGACATGAGGAATGTTTTCTCTTCTTTGACCAAGAACAGCCCCAATGGCCCTATCAGAAGCATCACACATCAATTCAAATGGTAAGGACCAATCTGGGGGTTGGATTATTGGAGCAGATGTGAGAGCAGATTTGAGTTCGACGAAGGCTCTCTTGCAAGCCTCATCAAAATTGAATGTGACATCATTTTGAAGTAAACGAGTGAGTGGGAGGGAAATCTTGCTGAAGTTCTGAATGAATCGCCGATAGAAACCGGCATGACCAAGGAAGGACCGAATGTCTCGAACTGATTTGGGTTCAGGAAGTGATTGGATCACCTCAATTTTGGCTGGATCAACTTGGATACCCTCTTGAGAAATTATGTGCCCTAGAACAATCCCATTTGAAACCATGAAGTGACATTTTTCAAAATTCAGCACAAGGTTGCACTTGACACACTTTTGAAGGACCAAAGAGAGTGAATGTAAGCAAGATTCAAATGACTCGCCATAAATGGTAAAGTCATCCATGAATACCTCCATGCAATTCTCAATGAATTCAGAAAAGATACTCATCATACACCGCTGGAATGTTGCAGGAGCATTACAAAGGCCAAAAGGCATTCGCCTATAGGCATAAGTTCCAAAGGGGCAAGTGAATGTGGTCTTTTCTTGGTCTTGAGGTGCGATTGGAATTTGGAAGTAGCCAGTGTAACCATCAAGGAAGCAATAGTGTGACTTTCCGGCCAATCTCTCAAGCATTTGGTCAAGGAAAGGAAGTGGGTAGTGATCTTTTCGTGTTTCAGCATTCAGTTTGCGATAATCGATGCACACACGCCATTTGTTTTTCACTCGAGTTGTGACCACTTCTCCATGTTCATTTGTGACAACTGTTATCCCGCCCTTCTTAGGAACGACTTGAATTGGACTAACCCATTCACTATCAGAAATTGGGTAGATAATACCAGCTTGAAGAAGCTTGGTAATCTCTTCCCTAACTACCTCAAGTATGAGTGGATTGAGTCTTCTTTGAGGTTGCCTAATTGGTTTGGATGATTCCTCTAGATGGATGTGATGCATGCAAAGGGCAGGGTTGATTCCTGGAATATCCTCTAGGGTCCAACCTAAGGCATTTTTGTTTTCCTCTAACACTTGAACAAGTTGGGACTCCTCAGTTTCAGAAAGTGAAGCAGAGATAATGACAGGGTAGGAGGGATCATGGAAAAGGAATGCATACTTGAGGTATGAAGGAAGTGGTTTTAGATCAGTTTCAGCCTTGATTTGAGAGCTAGAAAAGTTAGGAGCAGGAGAAGGGATTCCAGATGGGTTTGGATCATTTTCCTCAACACTGTCCAAGGTGGAGCAGTAGAGATCAGAGTTGATGTGGGATTCAAGAGAGTTTTCAAGTTCCTCTAGATTGATGGAGTCTATGAATGAGAGGTCCACATCAACTTCACCATTTATGACTTTGTTAATCATGGTGCATATTTCACAAGATCCTTTATCATTAGAACATGAAGAACATGGTGGATTGGGGTTCGATTGAATCTTAGAAGTGTCCTCAAAAGCATGGATTGAGAATGCAGAGTGATCCTCAGATGGGTATCGCATGGCTTGGAAAATGTTGAACTTGACCAGTTGGTCACCAAATTCCATGGATAAGATGCCTGAGTGGACATCAATCTTGGTTCTCGCAGTCATGAGGAATGGTCTTCCTAGAATTAGGGGAGATCGAGAAGAGGTCGTCTCACCTTCCATGTCAAGGACATAGAAATCAGCTGGGAAGATAAGATCATTGACCCGAACAAGAACATCCTCAATTATCCCCTCAGGACTGGCAGTGCTTCGATTGGCTAATTGAATGACAATACCTGTTGGGTGCAAGGGACCTAGACCAAGGTTGGAGAAAATGGATTTGGGCATGACATTAATTGAGGCTCCTAGGTCTATGAGTGCATCATCAAAGTTGGAACTCCCTATTTGACATGGAACCGTGAAGGTCCCTGGATCTTTGCACTTCATGGGAATGGACTGTTGAGTTGAAACATTTTCAATGTTCCTAAGTTGCCTCTTATGGGTGCACAATTCCTTAAGAAACTTGGCATACTTAGGGATTTGTTTGATGGCATCTAATAGGGGGATGTTCACTTCAACACGTCTAAACATGTCAAGCATTTCAGGATCAGGTTCAAAGGACTTCTTAGGCTTAGAGATGGCTTGAGGAAAAGGAATTGGGTTCCTAAGTGGAATGGAAGAAGGTGAAGGAGTGGATTCAAGTTCCTTTTCCAGCTTTTTGTTCTTTTCATTTTCTAGATCAACATCGAAAGGGGGGTTTGAGGATTTATCTTGAGGCATAGCAAGTTGCTTTCCTGATCTAAGTGCAATTGCACTTACATTACCCTTGGGGTTGGGTAATGGTTGAGCTGGGAGTTGGGATGAATTGGATGGTTGTTGCTGGCTAAGGTGGGATGCAAGTTGACCTATTTGGGTTTCAATGTTCTTTAGGCTAGAACGGGTGAAGGAAGCAAGATCCTCTACAGCACTTTCCCATGGTTGTTTAGAAGAAGAGGCATGTCCCAAATTGGGTTGGCCTTGATTTTGGTTCTTGGGAAAGTGATTGTATTGGGTGGGGAATTGGGAAGGCTCGTTAGGATAGTGGAATCCAGGAGGAGGATTGTTCCTTTGGGGTTGAGGAACAAAAGGATAAGGTTGTTGGAAGTTACCAACACCTTGACTGTATTGAAACTGGTTTGGGTTTTGAGGAGGGAACTGCGGAGGATGAGAAATGGGATTACCATACCTCAGAGGTGGGTTAAAGGTAGAAGAGAAGGGCTCAGAGTGGGGTTGGTTGAAGTTTCTAATAAACTGACCTGATTGTTGAGGGTTGAAGTTTTGCTGAGCATATGCCGCATTGAGCTCCATTGGACTAGATGAATCAGATGGATCATCTTGAAGTTGTGGACATGTGTCAGTCGGATGAGATGGAGAGTTGCAGATTCCACAATTCTTGATAGGTCCAGGGAATAGTGACTGTGGAGAAGATGAGGTTGGGGCTTTGGTAGCCACCGCTAGTTGACGCACAAGACCTGTAAGTTCACTCATCCACTCAGTCATCTTGTTGGGCTCTATGGATTGATTATCTTGGGCTTGTTTCACTTGAGCATGTGCTCGAGTATGGAATTGCTGCGTGTTTGCAGCCATGTTGCTTATGAGTTCTCGTGCAGCTGTAGGAGTTTTGTCAACAAGAGCACCGCCACTTGCGGCATCAATGAGAGTTCGCTCCATAGCCAATAACCCCTCATAGAAGTATTGGATCAGGAGTTGGTCAGGGATTTGATGGTGTGGACAAGTTGCCACAAGCTTTTTGAACCTCTCCCAATACTCATGGAGTGATTCATTAGGGAATTGACGGATGCCGCTTATTTCCTTTCGGATAGAAGCTGTTCGGGAAGCGGGAAAGAACTTCTCAAGGAAAAGTCTCTTCATGTCAACCCATGAGTTTATGGAACCAGGTGGGAGGTAGTAGAGCCAAGACTTGGTAGAATCTGCTAGGGAAAAGGGGAAAGCTCTAAGCTTGATTTGTTCTTCAGAAACCCCTTGAGGTTTCATGGTTGAGCAGACCACTTGGAACTCTTTGAGGTGAAGATGAGGATCCTCACCGGCTAGCCCGTGAAAATGAGGGAGAAGATGAATCAAACCCGACTTGAGTTCGAAGTCAGCCTCTATGTTTGGATATTGAATACCAAGAGGTTGGTAATTCATATCAGGGGCAGCAAGTTCTTTCAATGTTTGTTCCCTAGGATTGGCCATATCTAATTCAATTGGTAGGGCAATGATTGGTTCTTGGGTGATTTGGTTATCCCTAATGGTCCTCCTAATTCGACGAAGAGTTCTATCAATTTCAGGGTCAAACAAATCTGAGGGATTGTTTGGAAGGCTACGGGGCATTCAGAGAGATTTTGGAAGAAAGAGGAAGACGGGTTTTTCTTTGTATTTTTTTCAGTTTATGATTTTTAAGAGGAAGACGGGTTTTTCTTTGTATTTTTTCAGTTTATGATTTTTATGAGAAGACGGGTTTTTCTTTGTGTTTTTTTTTCAATTTTTTTTTTAAAAATTTGTTTTTTTTGTGTTTTCTTGACAATAACCAGAAACTAATGACTACTTAAAGCACCATCCCCGGCAACGGCGCCATTTGAAACGCACGGCCGATTGTCGCCTATCGACCGGTCAAAGTTCTGGTGCTCTGCTAATGTGTATAGCAGCACTCGGGTCGAATCCTCGGTGATGGTACTTCGTAATAGTCGATTGTTTTTAGTTGATTGTATTTTGATTAGGGGGGTTTGTTTGCAGAGCTTAATTGAAATGATTTATGGATGATGTTTGATTTACCAAATTGAAAAATATTGGGGTGAGTTCATCATTGGGGAGTTAAGCATGTGATATCCTTGAGCCTTACTTTGTATTGCATTAAATTAACACCCATGTCATAAGTTGACGTTGATTGGAATTCCTAAGTGTGAAGGCTTTAATCCAAGCCTTAACTTAACTTAGGGTTCTAATCTCAATCAAAACTTATTTATGGTAGTGTATTTATGGTTCCAATAATCCATGGAAACCACTTGTTAAACAAAACATATCATTAATCCATGACATATTAAGTTTAACATACACAATATTAATTTAAAGAATACTCATCGAGCAAAACTCTCAATCAATTAACATCCCCAAATTATAACTCACCCCAATGAGAGATTTACTCAGCCATTTGGATGTTTAATAATCTGGTAATATATGTTTATGGTGATGAATTATAAAGAGAAGAAAAAGAAAGGGACAAGATAAGAGTAGTGTGCCGAACACACACACGAAATAATTTAAGAATCAAAAATGGAATTTCGATTGAATGAGGAAGCTTAAGAAGGGAAGGGGATTGAACTGAATTTAAACTATTTTAAGAACATTAATATTAAAATACAGAAGGTGGAAGAGAATAAGAGATATTGAAGAAGTAACTTGCATTAAAACAGAATTACAAAGAAAGGGAATTACAAGATTACAAAAATGAAGAACACAAAAGTAAGTGAAAAGAAAGAGAGGAGGAAAGGTCTCTCAAGTGAAAACTTGAGTTTGGCAGGTCCTCCCAAGCCTTTGGCAAAGCTTTGGTCGTGCCAATATGATCTCCTCTCTCCTGAAATGCCAACCCCTCTCAAGGAGAGAAGGGGAGAGTATTTATAGCCCAAGGAGTGGACTGTTTGCATTCCCAATCTGTCCCTCCACTTGCTTCGCCAATTGAGCTATACAGACAGCCGAATCTTCAAATACATCCTTCTTCAAAGTTGTAGACAATAATGTTGTCCGACTACTCTCAAAATTTTGAGGCATTTGGACAATTGGAGCCAAAGTTATGGCCGGTTGATTAAACAAAGGTAAACTGTCCATTTCTATCCATTCTTTTTCGATGGCCAAAATGTGAATGGATTTTTGAACAGGAAGATGCCTTCAAATTCGAATGACTTCTTCAACAAAGTCGGCCGCCTATATCTCCTCTTTCACACTGCAAAATCTCAGCTCGATTGGATGCTTACATCAGGAGATAGGTCATTCATACTATACTGATTTTAATTCTCGGCCAGAATGGTGGGCTGGACTTCAAAGGTTTATTTGGGCCCCTTGTACTTGGATTTGGGCCATGCAATTTTTATCCAAGATGCAATGTAGTTTCCCCCGAATTATGGTGGAGATTTAAGGTCTTTGGACTTCTCGATTGAACCCAGTAAATCAATATTCATGGATGGTCCAGTTTGTTCATAGATTCTTTGGTCTTGTTTGTGAGGACCATATGACCCTTCAAATGGCAGAATTGGCTCATGGTTCCTTCTAATGAAATGTTGTATATTGAAAGGAGAATCCTACAAAACAATAACCACACAATTTGGATCAGTATAGTGATAGTTATAATTAAAACATTAAACTGACTCAATTTGACTACTTCTAAAAAATGCTCAAATATTATACTTAATATTAAAACATTAATATTTCACACAAATTATGCACATTTCATATAAAATAAGTAAAGGGGGAATATAATAAGTCATGAAAATATTAATAACATCAACCATCTTTGTATTTCAAGTTGAAAAGATGACATATCAGGTTTTCTTTGTTTTTTTGGTTGTCCTCACATATATCTTTTACAGTTCTCACCATAGAACAGAAGCATCAAGTTCATTAGAAAAATTCTAGAAGATTCTCTTATCGATCCATTTTCTATTTTGGATGGTGTATTTTCTATTGACCATGACCCACTCCATATCAACTTGATGGATATTGAATGGTTCCTTCTCAACGTATTGAATGATTGTTGATGAATCTTCTGCTTGTTTTGAAGTCAGCTTAGTGGTCTCAACTATTGGTTTCCATAAATCTTTAATATACAAAAGATCTTCCATTTTTGGTTTCTAGATGGAATAATTGAAATTGGTAAGCTTAATCATATTACTAGCATTTTCATCTATTTATGGAGTGCAAATTTTGAAAATCTAACCATATGGATGTGTTCGATATGGTCTAAAAAGCTGGAATCAACTCCTGGATTGCTACAAATGAACTCTGATTGGCTGAGATATTGCCAAATCAATTTCAATGGTCTAGATCGACCACTGATGTGGAATTGACATGTCTCACAAGAATAGTGTCCAAAAAACTTCCTAGAAATTATTTGTCTGTATGAATAGTGTCATCTTCTCTGGTGAGGGGGTACTATAGCAACTGCGGTTTGACCAAAACATTGATCGGCTCTACTGGCTTTGTTTTAGCTCCATCTTTTATGCTACTTGCACTGTGGGAATTGTCTCGCTATGATCTTCACAAATATCACCTTAAAAAGTTTTCTGAACAAATTCAATTTTTTTAACCATAAAACTTCGATGCCGCATCGCAGTTTTGACCTCAAACCCTCTAATACCACTTTTTTGGGTCAACAGAGCATTGTGGTGACGAAATTAAACACAAACAGTGAATAAAATTGAAGAACATGAGATATTTAACATGGTTCATCTTAGTGCCTATGTCCACAGGAGAAAGGGGTCCATTTAAATTTATTCTCTAGATAATAACATCGGAGGATCATAGGAATATTATAGTTGCGATTTCATGGAAATTAATCCCCTTTAAATAGATGATGAAAATCAGTTTTCTCCTTTGGTTGGGGGGTAGGTCATCTACCCATGAGAATATTCTCATTGTGGGTTGCTCCAATGATGAATTCTTAAATGGTCCATGGGTTAATTGCCAAACTGGAAGATGCTACTTCCAATAAAAGAAAAATATAGCCTACCAAGAAGACTCTTTTTTATTGGGCGTGGCCCCCACAAACATGTAGGAGCTGATCTACCTAAGAGAGAATATTTAAGGAGTGATCAGGAAGAAGGCTCATAAGGGAAGAGAGGGTGATGTCCACATGTTTGGGATAGATCCTTTGCATTAACCCCATCACTACCTCCATTTCCAATTCTATAGGTAGGTGATCCCCCAACCCAAGCACAAACTGATTTGAGCAGAAGAGAGGGGTTGCTTCATTGCCACTTCAAAGAAGGGTGCATTCTCATTTAAAATCTTTCCTTGTAGAATAGTGGTATGTTTCTCCACTTTTGACGTCAGTGTCCAAGTATGATAAAAATAAAAACATAAATATATATGATTTATTTATTTAAACTAAATAAATTGATTAAATTATATTATCTAGATTTACATTTATGTTCCTCAAATCACCTAGATTTATATGAACTTGAACCACACGCTTTCGATGTGTTAAAAATTAAAACATAAATATATATATGGTTTATTTATTTAAACTAAATAAATTGATTAAATATAAACAATTTAATTTTCTTATTATATAAATAAATAAATTTCAAATAAGGTTTTAGTTTTATCAAATAAATTCATTTTTTATTAGAATGCATTTTTTCAAAATCTTAAATTAGTGGTAGTACTAAAATTTTTGAGATTTTCATCAAATCTAAAAAATTTAGTTTTTAGAATATTAAAAAATGTTTTTTAATATATGATAATTTGTTTTACTACAAGCACATCAAAAATTTTAAAAACACAAACACTAAGGTCATAACATCTGGTTAGAAAGCCCCCACCATGAAAACTCATCCCAAAACCCAACAAAAATACCTAATCTGAAAAATGATAGAATACATAGTCCTAGATGAGTTCATAAAAAAAATATTAACATCGCCTTAAATGGTTACCCTATCTAGGATAAAAAACTTTGATTCAAATTCAATTAAGTTCAAATCTCAAAAACAACACATACCAAGCAACAACTTCTACCTTTGCACTCTACTAAAATTCCACTTTTAACGACCTCCATTAGAGGTCTCTATAGGGATATACCAGATGACCATGTTGTCAGTCACTAGGAACAGAATTAGTGACCACCATAGGCAGCTACCATGGGTAAAAATATACCAACTACTATAAGCAATATCTAATTCCATAAAAAAATAATAATAGCATTAGAAACCATCATAAGAGGCCGCAAAGTCTAACCATATAGTCACAACTATAAGAGGTCGCTAATGATTATAGAAATTAATAGCATTAGCGACTGCTTTAAGGGGTCACTAGCCTATATAATTTTTTAAAAAAATCACAATTTTTACATCCATCAAATACTAAAATAAAAAAATAGCCTCAAAATAAGAAAATACCAAATTAAGAAAAATGATCTAGGAAAAACCAGGGATCCAAACTATTACAGATCCTTCCAATCTTCTGTTTCTATCAACCTATAAAATAATGTACACAAACCAATTAAACAAATAAAATAAAAATTAATATATTTATCATTATTCAAAATTATTTAGTAAATATATATATATATAATAGTCAAAACAGTTTTTACAATGTTACATACATAAAGCATCATAAATACATAAATGATGAAAAACTAATACAAAATATTTGATTACAGTATTTATTAGTTAAGCAATGACTATTAAAATTTGAAACCAAGTCTACCACATACCAACCAATACAAACATCAGATCCACGTGTGGATGATTTCAATAGATCACATATGATTCGAGGAATGTTCTCTTAGCTTCAAACATCAATTAGAAGTTGTTTTCTGGTTTTTGATCCCTTACTAGGAGATACAAAGTTTTAATAATACAAGACAATGTTACCCATCATTTTTCATCATATCGGGAAACACGAGCATCTGATGGATGTAGCATTTATTCATACATATCAACAATGGATCAGTGATCATTCTACCATGATTTCATGTCAATAAAACTATATTTTCTTGGTACTGACCTATTTTACATCTTTTTTCACTTAACTCTAAACCTGAGAAAAAAACATCACCTTTGATCACCCTGATCAATTCAGGTATCTGATCTATATGTCAATGCTTTATACATATTTTAAATGACTTGAATATCATTTTACAAATATTTTATGTCAATTGGAACTCATTGGGTCGGTTATGACCCCACCCACATGATTTGTGCATTATTACAGAATGGTAATAAATGCGAAAATGAACTTTTATTTGTATTGAAAATTATGGGTATCAATTTGAAGCATAGTTGATTCCAATAGATCACATATGATTTGAGGAATGTTATCATAGTTTTTCACACAGATCAGAAGTCACCTGTTCATTTTTTACCTTCTAATAGAAGATATGTCATTTTAACAACAGTAGACAAAGTTAAACATCATTTTCTATTATATCAACCGACAAGAGAATATTATGGATGAAATGTTGATTCATACAAATCAAAAATGGGTTGGTGATCATTCTATCATGATTTCAGGTCAATACAAGTGTGTTGGCTTGGTATCGACCCCTTTTACATGATTTGTCACTTCAATCCAAATATGATGGAAAAACTCCATTTTTGATCATATTGAACAATTTATGTATCAGGTCCACATGTTGATGATACCTAAAGATTTTAAATGACTTTAAAATTGTTTTCCAAAGATTTCATGTCATTTGGATCATGTTTGACTGGGTTTTCACCCCTACACACACGATTTTCCCATTATTACAAAAATTGTAATAAATATGAAAATGATATTTTAATTGTATCGACCAACACAAGAATCAGATTGACTTGCGGTTTATTTTAATAGATAACATATGATTCAAGGAATGTTCTCTAAGATTAACACATCAATCAAAATTCATTTTCTCATTTTTTAACCCCTGGTGGGAGATTTTTCATTTTAATAAGACATGACAACGTTACCTATCATTTTTCATCGTATAGGGTGACATTAGCATATGATGGATACGGTGTTGATTCCTACATATAAAAACTATCTTGGTAATTATAATCCCATAATTTCATTTAAATCCCTGTGTTTTTCTTGGTATATTGACCTATTTTATGTTATTTGTCACATAACTCCAAATTCGAGGGACAAATGCCATTTTTGATCATACTGAGCAATTTGAGTATGTGATAAACATAACGATGATTAATATAGATTTTAAATTACATATATACCTTTTTACTAATATTTCATGTCAACCAAATCTCATTTGTTAGGTTTTGACCTTACACACATGAATTTACCATTATTAAAAAATGGTAATAAATATGAAAATGTACTTTTAATTTTATTGACAAATATTGGCATCAGATTGACTCATGATTCATTCCAATAGATCACATATGATTCAAGGAATTTTTTATTAATTTTCTACATTAATCAAAAGTTGTTTGCTTGTTTTTGATCCTTTTATGGGAGATATGTAATTTTAAACACTTGACATCATTACACATTGTTTTCCATAATACTGAGAGAATAATGTGTCTTAGTTGAGAAGGGGAATTTCATGTTGTTTTGGTTGTGTGATGAGGTTGTGACATTTATGTTCTTACAGAATGAGGAATTTTTTGATTTGTTGAATTACGTTAAAGTATCTGAATCCTTGAAGACCTTAGTAGAAACATGATATATGTTGTGGTATTTTTATATTCACTAGGTCCTTTATAATGGTGGTTTCTTAGGGTAGGAATTGGTCATATATGTATATTTATTTAGGGAGTTACATTTATAGGGATAACTACTTGTTTATGGAAATTTACTTATCAAGTTACTTGTCAATGAATAACTAATCGATAATGGTGATGTACTCCAAGAGTTCCTTATTGGTGTATATCATCTTGAGGGTAATGAAATTTTGTGTGGTTCATTTGGGTGGAAAACTATATGAGGATATTATAGTGAGATTATTAAGAGTGGAAAATTTCTTGTTTTTTAGATACAGTTGGATGGTGATTGTTATATAATGGTTGTTATACAATTATAAATGTTGGGAAAAGTGTTGTTAAAAAGTGGGATGTTTATGTGGTCTGAAAAGGATGAGGTTAAATGATTGAATTTTGAGAGATTTTTTTCTATTGATTATTTTATTTTAATTATTTCATCCATTGATACATTATTATATTTAATTCACATTGAAACATTAGAGTTCTATAGAGGAACCTATTGATTATTTTTATATTATTACCCTTTTAAAATAAATTTTGATGACCATACATTTCGTACAAATTATATTGAAGATAAAATAAAAAGGATCCCCCATATTATATTTAATTATACATGGATAAAATATTAAAACTGTATAAAAACATATTGCATCCCATTATAAAAAACTAGGTAATTGAAATAACCACAATCTTTTAACTAAAACATCTCAGAAGTGGATAGATCCCATCTTAGAGTTGTGTCAACAATAGTTCCAACAAGTCCACCACTCCATGAAACAAACACCCTTTTTCTAGGTTGTAACCAACCATAATAAACACTCAATCCTATAAATTACTGAATCTTGAACCAATCCAATAGTCAACATCATTTGAGAAAACATAACTAGCCTAAAACCTATGGAATATCCCTTAAAAATCATGTGCACCCACATGATTACCATCACTATGAGAAGAATCCAGTTTGAAAATAGTTAAGTCTATTCCCAACCCTAATAAATGAGAATTCCAATGACCATAGAAACATTGAGATTTCAATAAAGCAATCCTGCACAGGTTCATTAACCACATAAATATTCTCAAGGATACTGAAAAGAAGAATCCACACATAGCACATATTATATATACTAAAACCAAATCCCATTCATCTTGAAAATATTATAAATAAAATAGATTAGACAGCCTTCAAATATTATGTAGCCTAAAACTAATAGTGACACCAATTTATCAATATCTAAACTAGGATGAATCCCATCACAATGGTATACAACCAATAGGTTATGTAAAACCCAACCAATTGCAGTAAATATGCTAAAAAATGCAGAGACACAAAATCAGTCACCCCAAACAAAATAATAATACAATGAAAAATAATTATTCATCCAAATTGTGTTTTCTAATTGCATCAATTTTTGACTCATACACATATATTATAAGGATCAAATATATTAAATGTATTCTTATTGGATAATGATCATATTTCTAGATAATTATGGACCATGGATTAACATTATCATCATATGAGGGATCTTAAGTGTTTATAGTAGCAATATGCTCAACCATAGCATGTACTTAATGACTAACTACCCTATTGTCAAGAATATATAGTTGGGACTCATCTTAAATAAATCTAGGTGTCACAAACTTCTGAGCATCCTTGATTTTCTTACCTTTAAAGACATTGAACTCTTTATTAGTCTAACCATTAGTATGTGACAATACTTGAGTAGATTTATTCTAAGAAAAGGCCCCAGTATAATTTACTTAACCAATCACCTACTCTAAAACAATAGTACTCCTCACAGTTAGGTCAGTTACCAAAGTAAGATTGATGATTTCTAAACTACATAGGTATATTAGACTACTACTATACAAGATGACTCTACTCGTGGAAACCATAAACCCTCTAATCTTTCACTAAAAAATGACCAAAACTATCCCCTACAATCAGGAGTTTCTTCTATTTGTGAACAGTTTCATCCTTGCTAAAGAATACATGTAGTTTCTCATACTCAATTAAACAATTTATCTCATCATCTTGTAGGGAGAGTATTTCTATATCAATAAGAGTAGCACTAAGATAAACCACCAATAATATTCTAGTATAATGTAAAAAACATTTCAATTTCATTCTCTCAATTCACATGGAATCTCAAACAAATTAGTGATGTCAATTCTAGTGAAGCTCATGCTAAGAGTGTGGTGTTTGCAGTGGGATGTTGGGTGCTCTGGGAGGCTTTCACTAAAACTAGACACATGTGTCCTTGGGTGAACACAGGTTACCTGAAAAGTATGACTCTTATCTTGATTGCAAATTTGATTTCACTGTGTAATGTAATATCTCAAATTTCTAACTTTTTGGATGCTCCACATGTGATGTGTAGTTGAAATTTAAAGAAAAAAAATCACTTACTAATTATTTTCCTAAGTTTTCTCATTATTATAAATGTTTTTAATTTGTTTTGAATCCCTACTTGAACAAATTTCATTTTAATTAAAATTTAAATGTGATTTATGACTTTTCTAAAAATTCAAAAACAAATACAATCAATTTGAACAAGAAACTAGAAAGTTAAAACAAAACACACCTCTTGAATTTGATGCGTCATGTGGGACCATGACTGCTACCTATGTCTAGTGTGTCAAGGTCCAACAACAAATAAAAATTATGAAGATAATAATAATGAATTTAATAAAAAATAAATAAATAAATTCAGTATAAACTTGTGTCGTGGGATCCCCTGCACCATCACCTCAAAGCATATACACCCACAGTGCTCTAACCTCAGCCAAGAGTTACACATTTACCTCCCTGGAAGCACACATCTATGCCTATAAATATATCACATGTTGTTTCATACCAACAACAATAGGACCTACAACCATAGTTTGTGAAACTACATAATGAGGAATCCCTATTCCATATTTCAAGTTGTATCCATGTCCATCACAACCAATAATGCGATGAAATATCTTGTCCCTTCGTATGGTAAGTTTTAGCTAGTCCTCTGGTAGCTGTGCTAACACAACCTTAAATTAAACATATGTAATATATATATATATATATAAATATTTATATAATTATTTATAATTAGTACAAGAACTTAAAATAAGAGCCCCAGTATCCAGATCATTTTTATCACGAGTCATCATTCACACTGACATTTTATCAGTCGGTTCACCCTCATCCCATAACTGTATACCAATAATATATAAATATAATAAACAAAACCATATTAAATAATAAATTCTAAAAGTGAATAATAAATACATCAAGTCGAATATGGGACCCATGATGAGTCACAAGCTTGTGAGGTGATCCCTACAATGCACGATTCTCAGAATGATGCACTTTTACCTCTTAAATTTAATTAATTCAAATTTAAAACATGTAAAATGCTACATATTCTTCAAAATATATAAACCAAAATAAATAGACACATCATTGAAACCTCAGTGGAACAATATAAAACTAAATCAAACCATTGAGATGGGAGAATGACTCTCAGGACTCTGTCTAGAATGTCTGGGGCACCCACATTTGGTAACCAATGCTCTATCTTGAATCTAAAATTATGATCTTTACACATTTTATGAAATTTGACCATACACACTATCCAAAACTATCCTACAAGAAGAAGAGTATTTTGAGTTTAATCCTATTTAAAACAATTTCATACAGGATTATATAGATGTTCATATATATGTTTAACGATTAATTAAAAAACTAAAAATACATTTATATCCATACATACCTCGAATAGTAGACATAAATGGATTTGTAGAATGATGTGGATCTAGTGTCTATTCCCTTAACATGACTACAATCATATAAATCATTAGCAATTAAATGATTCATTTCCTATTACAGTGACATATAATGTGAATTACAATGGACTCATATACTTTTTATTTATTTCACACACATTTCATCTAATATAAATTAGTGGTTTCATCAAAACACATTTCTAGAACATGTTTTGAAATTTCATTTTTAAATAACCTTGAAATACAATAGGAAGGCTAAATATCCAATAATCATTCATTTGATTCATTAATAATGAGAAATTCATAAAGGATGAATTTCCCAACACTATGAAATAAAAGGCGTTGAATGTTTCTTTCCACTACAAACAATTAAATATCATCACTATCATATACTAGACAAGAGGCATCAACAATCATGAAAATAAAATACGATTTCATATATCATAAAGACAAGCATAAAACTTCTATAGGTAGAAAATTATAGAAAAATATATAAATTCCATTCCAAGGGGACCACACAAGTTGAAATAGATAAATTGATTTCATATAAATTACATATTGGTATCATGATAATACAAATAATATTTATATAAATATTTTCCCTCAATTCAGTTAAGGTTATTATAAGGGGAACATGGATATAGAATGTAAAGAGAGTGAAAAATAAAAGGTAGAGGTTGACTCACACTTGTTTTATCTCAACAATTGGGATGTGAAGAACCTCATAGAATAATGTAGAATTATAATGGTAGTGTGTCACGTGAAAGTGATCAAGTAAAAAGAGAAAATTATCATGGATCCATATTGAAAGGTTGAGAAATCTAAAAGAGATACTTTAGGACTGAAGTCCATTGACCAAAGGGTGGTTTATTATATCTAATCTATTCTAATTCATTTATCATTCATCCCATTAATTTTTATTCACTATCAATTCATTCCACTTCATATATCCATCCATTTTGGGGAGGATTTTTAGAGTATTGAAGAATAATGGGTTGAGTTTCATGATAGAAAATAAATTTTTACTCTATATTTATAAATTTATTATTATTCTAGACTAGGAACTCTTGTCAGGGATAAATGAGATTTAATTTACTGATTGTTTCATGTTAATTGAAATCTATAAATATGTCATTTGGGATCTTGTTCTTAAAAATATAAATGATTTATTACTAGTTAATTTATTATAAGGTGAGAATGATAGAGAGAGTAGAAGACTAAATATTAGAAAATAGTTATTATCAATGTATTTTCTTGTATGGAATTCCAGGAACTGTAGTGGGAACATAATCATAAAAAATGAATGAACCACTTATCATAAGAAATAATAACAAATTGTATGGACTTATGACCTTATGAGTAAGTCCTTGGATATCATAAGATAGAAATTTAAGAAATTCGTGATGTTGATAATTTTTTTTATTATAATTTTATTTGTTATGTTTCGTAAGGTTAGATAATAAAAGGATTATGATAATTATCTATTATGAAATCAAAACTCAATTTTTCCCTTTCTACTAACTCATTTTCACATTCGCATAATTAATACAAAATACCAAAAACATTTACATTCTTATTGTGATTCCCAAAAACAAGAACCACTAATTCTTAGTTTTTATAATTGGTATATAAGAATATCAATGATCTAATCAATATACTACCCTCATAGATATGGTCTGGTCTTTACCAATTTTTATGCTACTATTGCCTTATAAACTTATAAGAGTTTTGTTGTTTATAATTACATAAATACAACAAGAAAATTTTTGCACTATATGTAGCGATATTAGGGGTTAAAAATAGTTACAAAGAAAGATTTTAATGAAACAAGGGAATAAAGAGTTCTGTTGTTACTATGGGATCTTTGGCCATAGTTTAAATCATTACATAAAACATGATATTATAGAATCAACTTTATATTATTAAGTATCGTTGTCTATTCTTTAGTGTATATAATTTTTTTAGAGGGATCATCATTACTCATATTAGAGGTAAAAAGGAAACTTAAATCAAGCTATAATTTTTGTATTTCAAGTGAAATTATAATAATGATATCAAAGTGTATTATAAAATGGGATTCATGTGCTAAAAACATCCATTCACACTGTAGAAGAAAAAAACTATAATGATTTTGGTGCATTTTTCAAAAAATTCAGTCAAAATTTTCATGTAATGGAGAAATAATATAATTATTCATTCAACTAACTCAAACCCACATCCAGTGTACTCAAGGAAAATTTTACTGAAAAGATAAATGTATTGAACAATTTTATCAAAATACACATGAATGTATACTAGACTTTTAAATCCAAGTAGAAAAGATGACTATCTAAAATAGTGTTAGGGATAAAGGATGAATGATAAATAGTTCTAAATTCAATCCAATGTAGTGTGTTATAGAAATTAATATATGTAATAGTAGTGATATGGAGAAATGAGGACCAAAAAATTAAACAATGATTTAATTAATTAGAAAGAATATATACTATAATTTAAGAAATGACACAACCTTTTGTGGGAAGAGAAGTTATGGAAGAGAACTAGTCATGAAGTAAAGAAAAAAGTGGAATGAATTTAGAAACATTTATTGATGATGGGTAAGAAAAATATGGACATATAGTACCATTCATATATAGACATTATTAGTTTCTTCAACCAAAATTTACTAACACTTATTTTGAAATTCATATAACACTTACTATTTTTGATAATTGCTTTTTGTATAGATTATTTCAAAATTGTTGTCTACTTCCACCAAATATAAGAAAAAGAGCCCCACCATCCCCATATAATCTCATTGTATCAATAAACTTTATCTTTTCCATCCCAAGGTAATTGAGGGGAAGTTATGGCATAACATTAAAATTCAAATAATTCTTTCCAATTAACATTTGATTACCTAATCCTTGTATATTTTATGAAATGAATGCTAAGTAAAAAAATTATTTCATGAAATTACTTGAAGTGAAGTAGTCTCTAAATTGTGTGGGGATACAGTTAACATATTTTTGTTATTATTTTTTTCAT
Organism: Viscum album; assembly: GCA_963277665.1. Lineage (NCBI taxonomy): Eukaryota > Viridiplantae > Streptophyta > Magnoliopsida > Santalales > Viscaceae > Viscum > Viscum album. The sequence continues at coordinate 1,015,266,484 of OY728153.1, read as the reverse complement.
AGTTTACATATATTTTAGGTTTTCTATATTTTATTGTATAAATATTATAGGAATTTTGTTTTTTTATTTATCTAAAAACTAATTACCCTAATAAATTTTACTCAAATTCATGTCATTTTTTATGCATGTATGTCACTTACGTAACCTATTTTAGGGTTATTTTAAATTTATTTTCCACTCATGATTTGTTTTGGTGGTTTCCAAAGGTTTTATTGAGAATAGGTGAGTTTTCATGAATTGGGCCAAACTGCGAGCCCAATTCCAGATTTAAAAATAAATTTTGTTTCATTTATAACTTTTTCAATTTTTAATATTTTTGACTCATTATAACTCCTAAATGTCCTCCCCTGATATATTAACACCACAATTAAAATTTGGAGCCTTTTTAAATCCATAACCAAGGTTTATGTTGGTTTTTATTTAAGGGATTGGGCCTGCCCGAAAGCCCAATTCCAGTTTTAAAAATAATATTTGATTAATTAATAACTTATTCATTTTTAAGTATTTTTCGGTGATTCAAAGCCTCATATTCGCCCCTTGAACCCAGCCGCGCGCCCAAGATCTCTCTCCCCTCTTTGGAGCTCGTATTCATCGCGATTTAGTACTGAACGTATTAGGGTTTCAAAAATAGGTCAGATTTGGAGAGGTAAATTGATCCTTTCATAACTCCTTCATTTTTCATCCTTTTTCCCCCATTTTAGTCCCCACATGACCTAATTTGAATCCTTCGAACCTCCATACCAATTTTGGGTACTTGGTGATTCATTATTTAGTGGATTGGGGCCGATTCCTTCAAGATATTTCAAGTAAGGGAATTCCTTCTTGGTTCCTTCAATCCTCTTTTAGTTTTATTTCCTTTTTCTTGAAGTTCCTCATGTCCAGAAGTTGGGGTTAGATCCTAATGTCTGATTTGGTGTATTTTGGGTAAATTTTTGGTGGTCTAGGTCTGGATTTATATTCCTTGATGTGCGGCGGTGGTGCGGTTGATGTTTCACACCATGTTTTGAGGGTTTCGGCATAAAAGGTAGGTGATTCCATGTGTAATCATTTCTAGATGAGTTAGTTTGCTTGAATTACTTATTATGCATTTACTAATATGCTGTGTGTTGTGTGGGAACTGTTTATTTTGTATTTGGTAAAGCATTTGTTTTTACAGTTTCATTTTAGTTTAAAAAATTGGGTGTTTTACATGTGCAACCCTTTGGGTATTGTTTGGGTGTGTTTTATAACATATGAAATTGGTTTAATAAATCTTGTTTGGGCTGACAATTCTGATTTGGTAGGGTATTGGTGTGCCATTAGGTTTTAAAGAGGTTTCTTTTAATGGGTTTAAGGTGTAAAGCCTTATTGTACTTCTTGAAAGTGATTTTGAAAACGTGTGCTTTTCATGTGGATCTTTTGTGGTATTGGTTGAGGTGTTTTTATAACACATGGGCGTAGTTCAATAAATGTTTATGGGGATGAAAATTCTGTTTTTAATTTGTATTGGTGTGATTTTGTCCTTCAAAATATGGTTTTGAAATGAGTTTTTTTTGTGAAAAGATTTGGTACACTATTTAGAATTGTTTTATGAAAGTTTTGAATGGTTTAATGATTTATGTAAGATGTGAAACCATATTGGAAAACTGTTTTGGATTGTTTATAATTTCAAATGGACCATTTTAAATGTTAATAGTTCTGTTATGTTATGTGTAACCTCTTGGAAATGTTTTATAAAAATGTTTAATGGATTTACTAAAATGTGAAAGAGGTGTGAACGTTATATGGGCTGTTTGTGTGAGTGCGATGTGAAAAGTGGATTTTGTTTATAAAAAGGGTTTTAGGAAACATGTGAGTGGGCTGTTATGTGATTTTTAGTATATTTGTAGGTATTTTATAAAATTGTTAAAGGATGTGTTGGATTGTGAAAGTTATGCAAAAAGTGATGTGGGCTATTTTGGTGTGGGTTTGATTTCAAAATGCATTTGAATGAAAAGTGGACTTTTGTGACTTGTGTTGTATACATGTGGGCTGTTTGGTGAATTTATGATATGGAAATGATATCTTCATGTGAAATTTATATTCATTGACTTGTTGAAATTGTTTGAGCACAAAGGGAAAACCCGGGTATCTAGGTGGGTGGACGTGTACTAGTATGCTAGTGATCCCGTGGGGTTTGGCCTCAGTTTCACTTAGCAAGATTGACACTTACAACTCTAAATAAACTAAGATGATGATGATTGGGGACCACTAGGTTATGGGTATGTCCCCTACTAGTGGCTCGTGCACGAGAACGGATATTTGTGATGGTTACTCTCACCGAGATACGAGGTACCTGGGACCCACAACTAGTTAGTGCCTAGGGGTTATTTCCCATTGCTTGTGCTCACTGGATATTTTGTGCTTACCGTCGGCATACGGTACATTTTTCTGGAAAATTCAGTAGCTTTGGTGTTTATTTTAAAAAGTGTTAATCCTTTAAAATAGCCCACTTGAAAAATGTTCTTATTCAAAGTTGCAGCTTTTAGAAATTGTAACTAGTTTTTCGTATTTTTGAAAACTTGCTTGATTTTCGTCTTTAAATGCTTATTATATGGAATCTCTTAGTGGTGGTATCCTATTGGGATTTGGATCACACCCTACTTACACCCTTGGGTGTAAGTAGACTTGGTTATTTTGTTGTCGCAGGTTTGGGTATAACTTTTGTGCCAACATTTCGGGTTTCCACCGGTCATTCATGATGCGGTGTTGTGGAGATGGCTTGAGGAAGATGCCTCTTGCCATGTTGAGGTTCTTGGGATGTATTTTCTTGGGTTTGTACCTTTGTAATGATCTTCAAACATTGTTTAAAATTGTGCAATTCAGTTCTGAATTTATTAAAAAGATGTTTCGGTTTGAAAAATCCAGATTTGGTTTCTTGGATTCATTTGATGTTTCAAGTATAAAAACTCAGGTAAATCGTTCCCAATTTTCAGTTTTTGATACCTGGGCACTTGTGCCAGCCCGTGGGGATCGGGAACGCCCTTCGGGACTTGCCACGGGTCGGGTCGGGTGCCGGTTTTTGCGGCGACCAGATTCGGTTCGTGACAAAATGGTATCAGAGGAGGTTCAGGTTAACTCTTTGGGTCTTGTTATTTGGGGAAGAGTCAGGATAGTCTGGAGTTAGGATTGTTGGGACATGGAATTCTAGTTATGGGTAGTGTGCCTGATCACCACACCTCATAATGGGATTCAAGTTTCCAAGAGAAGTTGGGATTTGTCTACGTCTTTTGTTTTTCTTGTTTTGATGATGATTAGGGGAAATGAAAAGAGAGTTGGGTTAATGGTCTCAATGAGATCGCAGGGTCTGGCAAGCCATGTGGAGCTGGGGATATTCCCTAGAACACTCTCTGTGATAGTGAAGTGATTGGAATATGGCCGCCAACCATATGTCCAAGTCACCCACTGAAACTAGTTTCCTCTCACATTGTCTTGTGTTCTTTAGTTTTGAAATCTTGGAACTTTGGTTTTAAAGTGACTTGGTTTTAAGAAGTGTAATGTTTTTGTGAAATGATTTTCAAATAAAGATGGAATGGTATGATTTACGAAATTTTGGAACTGAATATTCAGAATTATTTTGAAATAGAAAATGGTGTGATTACACCTCTTTTGAAGGCAGAAACTGTATTGAAGTTGGTTTTGAAAAGTGTTTCCAATAGAGTTTTCTAAACAATCAGAGTGTGTTTTAATGGGATGAGATGTTTTGAAATTGATGTGAATATATTGAATGTGAGTTATTTTCTAAATGGTTGTGACTTTCTGAAAATTTTTGTAAGATGTGAGTTGGGATTTTGATCTCGTGGTTAGCGGTTATGAAAAAAAAGGGATGCGTTGGTTGACCGTTTTGGTTTTGAAAAGTGGAAAGAATTTTTGTTTTAACCTTTGGTATTTCCATTAGTGACCACATGCATGGGGTTATATGGGATGATGGATGGTTGATGGCATGACTGGATGAGTGCCGGGACGGATATGAGGAGGGTGTCTGGTGTGACACAAAAACATGCATGTGTGAGGCCCATGGGGTACCATTGGTCGATACTCTTACCGCTGAACCGCTTGATTTCAAAGAAATGGTTTTAAAGAAAAAAACATGATGTATTGATGAATAGTTTTGGGATGGTTTGTATTATGGGTCTTTGAAGATGTTGTTTTTGTGGGATGTTTTTTTAGTCCAATAACCCCTCCCATTTGAACTGTGTTTTGGGATTATGTTTGGTCGGTAAGCTAGGTAGAAGGACCGGTTAGTAGTCTCCTCTGAGATATGTTTCGGGACACCTTTATGGTGGTTACCTTCTTGTGTTTGGATCTGGTTTATGGTTTTTTTTTACCAATGGACCATCTTGGTTGGGTCCTTGGGTTCTCCCGTTGGATAAGGTACGCCCCCATTTAGGGTTAGTGAACAACTGAAGTGCAACCCGTATTGTTTCTCCATTGGAAAATCCTCCAGTTGATCAATATAAGGAATATTTTATAGATCATTGTTGATTGAGTCTAAAACCATTCATTTAGTTGATTTGTAGATCCTCTTGTAGTGGGATAGTTCTTGTGGAAGGTTGAAAGAGGCCTTGGTTTCTTAAGTTTCATGATTCATCAAAGGTGGAGGTGTTCTTTCGTTATTAGTGTGGATGAGTGTCATGATGGTGTCTAAGAGGGCCTCTGGGTTCTTCATAGTTTCCTTGAAGCAAGAGTTATTATTAAACCACCAATTTTGAGATTTTGGTCCTGATAGGATATTGTGTCCACTTTTTGGACTTGTCTGTAGTTTAGGGACTTGGAATATGGTCATGTTCCATGTATTGTTTCTATCAATCACAAAGGTCATGTTTGGTGACGCATTGTGATGTTGTGTGCTCTTTTCACTGTAAAGGTCAAGGTCACACAATCCTCTTAGGTTCTCTGTTATGTTGGGAGTATGTATCCCTTGGGAAAAACATCAAATCCTCTATCTTAGAGGATGGTGTTTATACGTGTCCTACCCTTCTGTTGTTTCTCACCCAAAGAAACAAGGTGCGATGTGTGTGATTATTCTGATCCCTTGTTTTAGTGAAATGTATGGTTTTGGTAAAGTGAGTTATGGAGTGTGTTATGTCTTGATTAACCCATCAGGGTATGCGGTGTAGTTGTTTGTGGCATCGAAAGAAGAATTCTCATTCAGGTGGTTTCCAATACCTAACTGCGAGGCCGAAGATGCTTCAATATTTTGAGCTCCAGCCATAGGTCCCGGAGAGAAGCTGGCGCGTAGTCAGGGGAAATCCCATGGCCATTTAAACCCTTGTACAAAGTCCTATCCTTAGTATGAAAGATGGGAATAGTTCAAACCTCTGGTTTCGTCATGGTTGAGCACATAGTTTGTGCACGTTTAGTAGTGGCTGTGTGCTAGGAAGCAATGTAGAAAGAATTATATTCATAGTTAGTGCACAGTTTCCCAAACCATGCGGACTAATCCTGCGGCCTTCCTAAATCTTTAATTTCTTTTTGGGTCTTTCTGTGTCGGCCCATGCTGGTCGGTTAAGATGGTCAGTTCTTATGGTGGGGAGACCCACTATGATTCTCATGAATGTTCCTTCATAAACATTTAATGGAAGTATATCCCTTTTACTAGAGAGTATGTTTGGGCCTCCCACTATTAGTGTCTTGATTCTGTCTCGGGAAAACAATTTAAGTTGTCTCTTATGGTGGGGAGCCCATTTGTGTCTCTTCATACGAGTAACTCATATTTTTTTTCCTTGGATTTGTCTGGGAAGTAGGTATTATCATTCGAAGATATCTAACTACCTACATATTCATTGGGTAAACATTGATATTGGAGAGTTTCCAATGGTTTAGTTATAGTAGGGAAGTGTAACCTTGTTCAATGTTGTTGTTGTTTTTTGGGTAAATTGATTGAGTATTGTTCAGATTGTGTTTGAGGAGTTTTTATTTGGGATAAAGCCTGAATGTACTTGATTGTTTCAGGAAAGTGGTGTAAGTTTGGTTTGTGAGAGTATTCCTTCCATCATTTATCACTGGAGGTGTTTTGACCTTTGGGGGTGAAACCTGGCAAGGGTGTACCTATTGGTTTCTCACTTGGGTTTGGTTGTTGCTTTGACCTTGCTGTGACTTTCCGGGGCGGAAAGTTTTCAAGGTGGGGAGAATTGCCACATACGTAACCTATTTTAGGGTTATTTTAAATTTATTTTCCACTCATGATTTGTTTTGGTGGTTTCCAAAGGTTTTATTGAGAATAGGTGAGTTTTCATGAATTGGGCCAAACTGCGAGCCCAATTCCAAATGTAAAAATAAATTTTGTTTCATTTATAACTTTTTCAATTTTTAATATTTTTGACTCATTACAACTCCTAAATTTCCTCCCATGATATATTAACACCAAAATTAAAATTTGGAGCCTTTTTAAATCCATAACCAAGGTTTATGTTGGTTTTTATTTAAGGGATTGGGCCTGCCCGAAAGCCCAATTCCAGTTTTAAAAATAATATTTTATTAATTAATAACTTATTCATTTTTAAGTATTTTTCGGTGATTCAAAGCCTCATATGCGCCCCTTGAACCCAGACGCGCGCCCAAGCTCTCTCTCCCCTCTTTGGAGCTCGTATTCATCGCGATTTAGTACTGAACTTATTAGGGTTTCAAAAATCGGGCAGATTTGGAGAGGTAAATTGATCCTTTCATAACTCCTTCATTTTTCATCCTTTTTCCCCCATTTTAGTCCCCACATGACCTAATTTGAATCCTTCGAACCTCCATACCAATTTTGGGTACTTGGTGATTCATTATTTAGTGGATTGGGGCCGATTCCTTCAAGATATTTCAAGTAAGGGAATTCCTTCTTGGTTCCTTCAATCCTCTTTTAGTTTTATTTCCTTTTTCTTGAAGTTCCTCATGTCCAGAAGTTGGGGTTCGATCCTAATGTCTGATTTGGTGTATTTTGGGTAAATTTTTGGTGTTCTAGGTCTGGATTTATATTCCTTGATGTGCGGCGGTGGTGCGGTTGATGTTTCGCACCATGTTTTGAGGGTTTCAGCATAAAAGGTAGGTGATTCCATGTGTAATCATTTCTAGATGAGTTAGTTTGCTTGAATTACTTATTATGCATTTACTAATATGCTGTGTGTTGTGTGGGAAATGTTTATTTTGTATTTGGTAAAGCATTTGTTTTTACAGTTTCATTTTAGTTTAAAAAATTGGGTGTTTTACATGTGCAACCCTTTGGGTATTGTTTGGGTGTGTTTTATAACATATGAAATTGGTTTAATAAATCTTGTTTGGGCTGACAATTCTGATTTGGTAGGGTATTGGTGTGCCATTAGGTTTTAAAGAGGTTTCTTTTAATGGGTTTAAGGTGTAAAGCCTTATTTTACTTCTTGAAAGTGATTTTGAAAACGTGTACTTTTCATGTGGATCTTTTGTGGTATTGGTTGAGGTGTTTTTATAACACATGGGCGTAGTTTAATAAATGTTTATGGGGATGAAAATTCTATTTTTAATTTGTATTGGTGTGATTTTTTCCTTGAAATATGGTTTTGAAATGAGTTTTTTTTGTGAAAAGATTTGGTACACTATTTAGAATTGTTTTATGAAAGTTTTGAATGGTTTAATGATTTATGTAAGATGTGAAACCATATTGGAAAACTGTTTTGGATTGTTTATAATTTCAAATGGACCATTTTAAATGTTAATAGTTCTGTTATGTTATGTGTAACCTCTTGGAAATGTTTTATAAAAATGTTTAATGGATTTACTAAAATGTGAAAGAGGTGTGAACGTTATATGGGCTGTTTGTGTGAGTGCGATGTGAAAAGTGGATTTTGTTTATAAAAAGGGTTTTAGGAAACATGTGAGTGGGCTGTTATGTGATTTTTAGTATATTTGTAGGTATTTTATAAAATTGTTAAAGGATGTGTTGGATTGTGAAAGTTATGCAAAAAGTGATGTGGGCTATTTTGGTGTGGGTTTGATTTCAAAATGCATTTGAATGAAAAGTGGACTTTTGTGACTTGTGTTGTATACATGTGGGATGTTTGGTGAATTTATGATATGGAAATTATATCTTCATGTGAAATGTATATTCATTGACTTGTTGAAATTGTTTGAGCACAAAGGGAAAACCCGGGTATCTAGGTGGGTGGACGTGTACTAGTATGCTAGTGATCCCGTGGGGTTTGGCCTCAGTTTCACTTAGCAAGATTGACACTTACAACTCTAACTAAAATAAGATGATGATGATTGGGGACCACTAAGTTATGGGTATGTTCCCTACTAGTGGCTCGTGCACGAGAACGAATATTTGTGATGGTTACTCTCACCGAGATACGAGGTACCTGGGACCCACAGCTAGTTAGTGCCTAGGGGTTATTTCCCATTGCTTGTGCTCACTGGATATTTTGTGCTTACCGTCGGCATACGGTACATTTTGCTGGAAAATTCAGTAGCTTTGGTGTTTATTTTAAAAAGTGTTAATCCTTTAAAATAGCCCACTTGAAAAATGTTCTTATTCAAAGTTGCAGCTTTTAGAAATTGTAACTAGTTTTTCGTATTTTTGAAAACTTGCTTGCTTTTCGTCTTTAAATGCTTATTATATGGAATCTCTTAGTGGTGGTATCCTATTAGGCTTTGGCTCACACCCTACTTACACCCTTGGGTGTAAGTAGACTTGGTTATTTTGTTGTCGCAGGTTTGGGTATAACTTTTGTGCCAACAGTTCGGGTTTCCACCGGTCATTCATGATGCGGTGTTGTGGAGATGGCTTGAGGAAGATGCCTCTTGCCATGTTGAGGTTCTTGGGATGTCTTTTCTTGGGTTTGTACCTTTGTAATGATCTTCAAACATTGTTTAAAATTGTGCAATTCAGTTCTGAATTTATTAAAAAGATGTTTCGGTTTGAAAAATCCAGATTTGGTTTCTTGGATTCATTTGATGTTTCAAGTATAAAAACTCGGGTAAATCGTTCCCAATTTTCAGTTTTTGATACCCGGGCACTTGTGCCAGCCCGTGGGGATCGGGAACGCCCTTCGGGACTTGCCACGGGTCGGGTCGGGTGCCGGTTTTTGCGGCGACCAGATTCGGTTCGTGACAATGTATGTATCAAAGATAGAGACAATAAAAACACAAAAAAATAGTAAAATGGTTCATAAAAATTTAAACAATTAAAAAAAGGTTTTAAATTAAAGAGAGAGAAAACACTTATACATTTCATTAAACATGAAAATTGATAGTTTCTACTTTAACAATCTCTTTAACCCAATGAATGTCTTATTCACGCTGAATTATGGTGTTTTGATCAAGTTGTTTCACAATAAAGGCAACAACTTGGGTTCATCTCATTCAATTAAAAACACTCCTCGCCTTGAAATTTTCATAGCAACATTCCAATTTGGATTATATGGAATGGTAATAAAGAAAACCTGTTATGCTTGTGATGTCAAAATTAAAGGTTCATTACTAAATCATTCATCGCTATAAAACATATTGTTAAAGTTCACCAATGTAAACTGATATTGATCAAATTTACATCCATAGAATGGATCAACACAATTACACTTTAACAATATGCATTTCAACCCATGCTCATATAAAACTTCAATGATTATTTCAAATGACCATAATAATAACCAAAATCGGAAGATGGAAAACCAAATCCATTGTTTTTTGTTTCTTGTTTGTCATCAACCTCTTTAATGCAAAAAAAAAAAAATTCATTAAATTCTAAATCTTTGTAACGATGATCCATTATTGATAGACCCTTAGCTAGTTAGTTAAATTCATTAGTTAGTTTAGGGTCACAATTCATGATTGTTTATCTCCCAATGTTGTTCACCTATTCATTGATTTCTTAAACAAATTTGTATAAAAAATTACTCATCTCAATCAATGGTTGAAAAACTTTGGGAGATAAACAATCATGAATTTTTATTGGAATCAAATGTTGAAGTATCATGTGATTTTCATGACTTTTCAACCCTTTTAATGTCCTACTCATCACATTCACACACTTGGAAATATTATAAGAGTAACCATTAAGAACCATGAGTATTTTCAAAGTGGAAAGAAATGTCTCTTTCTCTTTTTTACTCATTATATATTGTGCAGCTGACATGTATGACTTTTTTACCTCACCTAACTGTAAATGCAATTTTTTCCTTAAAACCATTTCTTCTAAATTATGTCGTGCATTGACATGATCCTTTGATTTTCTAATGACACCTAAACTGGTCCACAATATATTATCAAAAACATTTTTTTCAATGTGCGTGACATCCATATTATTCCTTAGTGTGTTATTTTTTAGTATGGGAGAATAAAAAAAATAATTTTCTTCTTTCAATTGTGACTGTGTTGTTTACCCACACCATGAATATTGGGAAATGGATGTGCCACCAAATACTAAAATTCATATATTGTGTGGATGTTTTCTTCCTCAATCCATGATAATATTTTTACTCCTATCATGACATTTGGTGATGGGTTGAATACAATAGAACTTTCAAATGCCACTTTTCATTTCTAAACCTATTCTAAGGGGGGGGGGGAGATAACTTCAATGAACCATATATGAAAATTTTGTACAATGATTTATTCATGTATAATTTTTACTTTTATTACAGTAAGGTAAAAAAATTCCCCTTTCGTACTCTAACCTGATAAATTATTATAAGTCGGGAAGTCATTGATTATCCACAATAAAGAAGCTTGTAGTTTGAACATTTAATTCATTTCACAGTCATAGGTCATCACTATATTACCCAAAAATTCATTCAACCTGTAAATAAATAGATAAAGGTAAACATAAATCTTATCCCTCAGACTTCTAGGTCCATCAATAAGAGTTTAAAGTAATAGAAAGTTTTGTTTCATATAAATCCACAGATGAAGATTATACAAAACCCAAACCAAAAGCCATGTGTTATGAGTTTCACTAACCATGGACCTAAATGGATTGAAAGTGTATGTTTCCAACCTCAATAGAACATTACAACTATCTTTAGCAATGTGAGGGTGTCTTTGATCGAAATCCTTCCATGCAAGAGAGTCTGTTGGGTGGGTTAGCATATCACTTTCCTTATTTATTTCCACATTCCATCTCATTAATTTAAATACTTTAAATGAAATAAATAATATTTTCAACCTCATATTCATCGGAAAGTATCACATTTTCTTTACAATAACTGATTTCCCCTATTTCGCAATCTGACTTTGATGAGTCTAATTTTTCCCTTTATCTTTCCACCAAGAAGAGTCATGTACCGTACAATTATCCAAATGGATGGTTTCATTTCTAAATAGAATACAGTTATTTTCACATGTATATATGGTCTCATATATGAAACCTAAGTTCTCTATCAACTTATGAGCATGGTAATACGGCTCATAAATATTAATCTTAGCAGGAAGTAATTTATTTCAATAACACCAACATCATGTCGAACGATGTGTCTGAACACTAATTCAAAGTCTTCAAATGAAACTAATCCATGATAAATGACATTATAATATAAGAAGTAGACCCATAATATCATTTAGTTTTTTTATTGTCATGTATTTCATAAAACCTCAATGAATCATGATCTTTACCAGAGTGTGTATTGATATCACTGTTCTAAACATTCCAAAAGTTAATTCCTTTAAGAGATAACCAACATACCATTTTAGTATGAATTTCAAACATCAGGCCAGTCTTCCTCACATCAAAATTCATATAAAATATTTTTGTATGATGATAATGAATATATTATTTCCCATGATGAGTCTAACTCTTACAATTTTTTAGAAACCCTTCAAGAGTAGGTGCTTCCTCATGGTATCTTATGTGAATTGATATTTTTTTGCACATTTCCTACATAAAAAACTAATATGGTCACTTTGAAATCCTCTAGTGAAATTAATAAACTGCAAAATACCCTCAAAATGTTCTCTATATATTCTATTTGGATGATCAATCCAAATATTATCCATATTCTTATCTGTTTAATAAGCAGTAACATTTATATAAGACTTTATATTGCATGCATTTTTATAATTTCATATCACAAAATATATTTAAAATAAATACTAACCGATTTCATGTGGATTCCAACTCATACTCATCCCAAATAAGAAATAAATAAAAAATGATACGATCATAACATTTTAATTTTTTTAAAATAACTCCCAACCAATTCACAAAAGATACAATCATGACATTTTAAAAGAATTCCCAAACACCTTACATATTTAAAGGAATTTAAAAATATTTTGAAATAAGATAAATGGAATTTAATGGGAAGGATCAAGTTATATGTTTTATAATATTTTTTTATAATGGATATTAGTGATGGATTTATATATATCACTACTTCTCTCATTGAATTTAATATTTATTTTCTTTAACTCAATTATTTGGAATGTATTATTATTTAGAAGATTGTATTTTTAGTGGGTATTTAAAAAATATAATTTATCTGTCCTATGTCGCCACACATGCAGGATAATTATTTATTTAATTATCAATATTAAAATTCTCATAAAATTAGATGTCCTTGAAATCCCACTGAAACTCAGTCTGAGGGTAAATTTTTCACCCCAATATTGAAAGATCCATTAAAAAAACAGAGATTTTTAATAATCATAAACTTTTCATTTTTTCACGAACGAACCTGGGTCATGTCACACCCAGACATTAGACTTCGGTAATAATTTTATTTTTATTTTTATCTTATATTTTTAACTTTTATTTTTATCTTTTATTTTTATCTGGTTTTGTTGAGTTGTAGGCCAAGCCCGACATGAGTTTTTGAGTTTTGCTAATAAATGAGCGTTTTGGCTTGGTAATGTATGACGCGCATGTAGGGCATGGTTGAAGTCGTGTGGTTTTTTCTAGACAACCGTGCGACATTCCTGGTGTGCAATTAATTAATTAGTTGACCAAATAAAAATTAAATAGAATTATAAATATACAATTATTCTAGAACAGTTTAAATAATAATAATAATAATAATAATATTATTATTATTATTATTATCTTCATTAATAATTTAATTACGTTATCATTTTTTATTCATTGTTATCATTATAAATTTATTAACGTTAATGTTTTTATTAAAAATTATTCTTCTTCTTATTACTATTATTTGTGAAAATATATTATTAAATTAGTATAATTATTAAATTATTATTATTATTGTTGAATTTAAGTTTTTTAGGGTTACTTTTATTTCCTTTTCTTTTTATTTTATCTCTTATTCCTCCCCCTCTATTTCTTTTCATCATGCTTCAGCCTCACCATTCCCCTTGGTTCACACCACACAATCCCTCTTCATACCCTAATAGCTCCATGGATCTGCCCCTAGTTCTCTCCAACGATGCCCTTGACCAGCGCTACACCCATCCTCTAGAGAACCTCTCGCATGCTACCCTTTTAACCGACATACACCCTCATACTCACATCAATCCCCTCATGTTGAACCTTTTTTCTCGTCCATAACTTCTATCAATCCACCTTGCATGAGGATCCACTCTGACGACACTCTCCCTCAAGCTCTATTAGCCTCCCGCACCTTTGTCACAGGTGCATTTCTCTCGGGTTATTTTCATCCATTGGTAGATTTGCGGTTCGGATTTCATATTACATTTGGTTTGTTTTTAGCATAATTGTTCTGATATTTTGTTTTTAGGGTCTAATTGGGTCATTTGTGGTGTTGTTGACATGCAGTGGAATTTTCACACCAAGATCGTGAAAGTTTTCTACACCGAGGTAGGTGGTTCCACATATAATTTTTGTTTGACGAATTGGTTTGTGAGATTAATTAATTTATCATGTTTATTTATTATTTTTCGTTCTGAAAATCTTGTCTTGTTTAATATTTAATGTGCATTTGTTTTGTTAGTATCATATTTACCCGAGATTGGTGTGTTTCTATGTGAAAAACCATGTTGATCTATTTATTAGCATTTTACATATTATGCAATTTTTGTTTTAGTGTAACATCAATGTGCGTGAGTCATAAAAGAATATTTGAGTGATTTTTTGGAATTTTGAGTAATTTTTTACATTCTTAAAATTGTTTTATAAATGTTCTAGTGGCTTGTTTTATCGTAAAAAATGATTCTTTTTAACCATGCAGTTGGTTTGTTTAATTTTTTGAGTGATGTAGATGGGTTTTTGAAAGATTTTTTGTGTGCGTATTATTCTGAAAAAGAATTTGTGTGTGCAAGTATGGTATTTGGTATAGGTGGTTCCTCTTTTATTTTATTTATTTGAACATAACATGTGACATGAACCTTCAAACTCTTGATCACAAATGGGAATCCCAGGGATTGGTCGGCGGACTAGGACTAGTGTGTTAGTGATACAGAAGTGGAATTGGCCCAGTCTCACTTAGGTGGTTTGATGATTATAACACTAACTAAACTTTAGGATAATGATTAAGACCCCTAGGTTATGGGTGTGTTCCCTACTAGTGGATCGTTCATGAGAACACATGTTGTTGTTCCTGTACCAATTTTCACTGAGACATGATGTTCTAGGGTCCCACTATTCACTAGTTCCCATAGGGTCTCTCCCATAGTTGGTGATATATGATTACCTTTCACTCACCATTGGTATATGGGGTGAAATTTGAGATACTATCAAAGAAAAAGTTTTTTTATTTTTAAAACTTCACTCCTTTAAATATTGTTATCCTTAAAACTATTTTCAATAAAAATTGTTTTAGCAATTAATTTTTTCTATTCATTAAACTTGAAACTATATTTTTCATTTAATATTTATGCATGGAATATTTTCAAGGTGTAATACTACTGGGAATTAGCTAACACCCTACTTACACCTTTGGGTATAAGTATATTTGGTTATGTTCGATATAGGTAATGGTAAGGATTTTAGAGAAGGTGGTTTGGGTTTCTAGCTATCCTTCATGGGGTATCATTTTGGGGATGGCATGAGGGTGGTGTCCTCTTGATAGGTGGTGGTTTTTGAATTGGTTTTTGGTCACCCTATCTAGTGGTAGTTGTTGTTGGGTTTCTTTTTATACATGTAACTCATTTTATGGTTTGGTTAAAGGCTTGTTTGGTTACGACTTATAGTTATGGTTTGGTTTATTTTGTTGGTTGTTTTATATCTATAAATATTCAGGTAAATCATTCCCAATTTTACTTTTGATACTCAAGAACTTGTGCCAGCCTGTGGGGATAGGGAATGACCTTTGGTCCTTACCATGGTCTGGTTTGGGCGTTGATTGGATGACAACCCAATTTGGGCCTTGAAAAAATGGTATCAGAGCTAGTTTTTTCTTCTTGGGTTATTTTATTTGGGATGAGTCCAGTTAGATAGGAGTTGGGACTGTTAGGAATCAGAGTTCTGGTTACGAGTGGGGTGCATATCCAACACACCTCATGAAAGATCTCAAGTCTCCATAGTATGTCGGGATTGTTTGTTTTACTTCTCTTCCAAGTGAGATGTGCAGGCTATAGACTGCATGCAGACATCGAGTGGGGGAGAGGTGGTTTGGTCGTTGTGCTGCTTCTTCATGTTTAGTTTATTGATGGTTATTGTTCTTGCTGAAATTTTATTTTTCATACCTTAGGTATTAATGATGTTATTTTTGTGATTATTGCTTCTTTTAGCAGCATACCACCCTAGAGTTCTCCCTTGCACCCATAGGAAAAATCCTAAGAGAGTTCTCCCTCACCACTTGATCAGAGGTTGGTGAAAGTTGTGGTTCGGGCTGTTCAGGCTCTAGGACAAAGATTTAATCCTACTCCTGCTCCTTTTTAGTTAGAGAAGAGAAATATGATCCAAAAAATGAAGAATCCCAAGAATTTATCAAGAACAAACCCCCTTCATTCCGAGTTAGCACAGAGCATCAGGAAGCGAAATAATGTATTGATAATATAGAAAACATGTTCAAATTCATGGACACACTTGAAGAGGTTAGAGTGAAATGTGCTTTTTTATGCTAGAGGGTCTCACTCGAAGGTGGTGGGACTCAGTGGTCCAATCTGGGAATCATGAGAAGATGAGATGGAAGGAAATTAAGGTGGTATTCAATGAACAATATTTCCCGGAAGTCTTGGTGTATTCTAGTTCCTATTTATTCATGGATCTTGTTCAGGTGGACCACTCGGTGATAGAGTATTCCTACCGCTTTTCCGACCTAGTCCGATATGCACTTGAAATAGTTTCCAACAAATAGATGAAGGATCGGAGTATTGAAAAGGGTTTGTGACCAGAGATCTATTCTCAGGTATTTTTGCTCAAGATGAAGACTTATGTTGAAGTGGTTGACCAAGCTTGTATGGTGGAGATTGACCGCAAGGGAATTTATGGTTCTTTTTGGGCTATATCAATGTTTGGAAGTGGTAGTTCATATAAGAAGAAGAGGAAGCGTGATGAGAAAGGAAAGAAGGGCGGTTAAAGCTCAGGAAATCCTTCCATGAAGACTTCATCTGTGGATTATGGTGTAGGGTCTATGGTGTTCCATCATTGTGAGAAGGTAGGGTACATCTGACCTACATGTCCCTCCCCTCCTAAGCCTTGTTATCGATGTGGAGTTATGTGACATGTACAATACTTTTGAAGGGAGACATGCCCTTATCAGAGTGGGGAAGAATTTGTGGCTTCCAGGGGAGTGTCAGTCCATTCTGAGCCAACTAGGACGACGAGATCTCAGTTTGGTGGTCATGGAAATAGGACCAGATCATCTTTTGGGTAGAGCCAGATTAGGGCAGAGCCATGGGTGAGCGGTCATTCTCAAGCAGGGACCAGAAATATGCATGTTGTGGATTAGTCACTAGTAGGATCTGATGTAGGAACATAGACTTTTCGAGGTACCATTCTAATTGTGTCTTCAATAGCTGTAGTTTTATTTGATATTGGTGATTCAATTTACTTTATATCTACCAATATTGTGAATTTGATGAACCTAACAACCGAGATGTTATTGTTTTCATTGGATTTGGTAACACGGTTGGGTAAGATGAAGGAGCAAGGCCTTATGTGTCCATTGTGTGTTCTTTCTGTGTTAGGTTTTGATATGGAATGGTATCTCCTGGTCTTAGATATGGACTAGTTTGATGTGATCTTTATCATGGATTGGATAGTGTTCTTTAAAGCGCATATTTATTAATATCTGCAAAGAGTTAGCTTTATAAACCTTGATGGGAGTCCTAGGGTATTTCTTGGGGAATGGGATCCTTGGTCGGGTCGTGCGAGACCTACACTTCCAAATTTGGGAAATATTTATAATCAGTTATCGTCGCTCTTGTTGAAGTACAATGGTGGAACTCCTCAGGTTGTATTACCTCCTATAGTGAATGAGTTCCCAAAGGTATTTCCATATGATTTTTTAGGCTTACCTCCAAAGAAGGATGTAGAGTTCTCAATTGAATTGGTGTCAGAAAGACAACCTATATCTCTTCCATCATATCACATGGACCTCACTGAATTGAGGGAATTAAAGATACAACTAGACAATTTGAAATCCAAAGGGTTCATTCACCTGAGAGTCTCTTCTTGGTTCTCCCCAGTCTTATTCACAAAGAAGGCCGATGAATCTCTCCAGTTATGTATCAGTTACCAGAAGCTAAATGAGGTAACCATCAAAAATAAATACCCTTTGTGCTGGATTGATGATTTTTTCAACTAGCTGAAGGGGGAAAAGTGGTTCTCCAAAATAGAATTTTGTTCAGGTTACTACCAACTCAAGGTGAGATAAGCGAACATAACTAAGGTGGCCTTATGAAGCAGGTATGACCACTTTGATTATTTGGTCATGACTTTCAGATTGAAAAATGCTCCAACAATTTTTATAGAGATCGTGAATAGGGTGTTCCACTAGTATCTCGACTCCTTTGTCGTGGTATTTGTGGATGACATCTTGTTTTATTCTGAATTCAAGGGGGATCATGAGCATCACTTGTAGATTGTTTTAGGCACTCTGTAGGATCACTGTATATATTCCAAGCATTCAAAGTGAACCTTTTAGATTATAGACGTGAAGTTTATGGGCCACGTAGTTTTAGATAATGTGGTTTTAGTGGATCCTGAGAAGATTAGTACAGTGATATCATGGGATCATCCAAATAACATATTCAAGATTAGGAGTTTCCTCATCCTGGTAGGTTACTATAGGTAGTCTGTTTGGTATTTCTTATGGCTTTCCTCCTCTATGACAACACTCACTTGGAAAGGGGTGAATTTTTAGTAGAGCCCACAGTATTAGGAATCCTTTGAGGAGATGAAGTGGTGGTTGTCTACCAAACCTATGTTGATCTTTCCAAAGTTTGGGAAGGTATATGTGGTTTATTTTTATGCTTCAGGTATGGTCCTATGGTGTGTTCTCATGCAGGATAATCATGTAGTGGCTTAGGGTTCTCGTCAACTCTAGCTGCATGAGAATAATTACCCAACTCGCGACTTGGAGTTGGACGCAGTTATGAACACCCTGAAGAATTGGCATCACTACCTATTTTGGGAGAAATTTGTGGTCTATTATGACCATAAGAGCCTAGCCTACAACTTATCACAGAAGGATCTTAATTTGAGGCATCACTGATGGATCGAGTACCGAAAGGGGTTTGACATTGATATTGTCTATACCCTTATCAAGGGTAATGTGGTGGTTTACATCTTGAGCGGGAAAGTGCTAGTGAAGGATTTGAGGAAGTCCAGTGATGAGTGGACTTTTATGGGGATCCTTTCCCAGATACACTTAAAGACCAAGGGGAACAATGAAGGTACATTCTTGGAAAGTATTCAATTGACTCCTGCTCTTCTAGATTTGATTCAACGGGAGTAGCACAATTATTATATGTGTAAGTGTTCTATATAGTTTCTTAATGATGGGGAGGATTCTTATGATTATTCTTTGTCTCCTATGAAGATTTTTTGCTACAAGGGCCATATAGTGGTTCCATTGTCTCTGAAGAAGGTGGCGATGCATGATATCTACCAATCTCAGTGGGCTATCCATCTTGGTACTGAAAAAATTTACTATGATGGTCGTCACTAGTTCTGTTGTCCAGGAATGAGATGAGACATAGCTGACTTCATATTGAGATGTTATACTTGTTGGTAGGTGAAATCACAACATCATAGTTCATCTGGTTTGCTTCATCCATTACCCATTCCTACTTGAAAGTGGGATGAGGTTAGCATGGACTTTATTATTGGCTTTCCTCATACACCTCAAAGAAGAAATGATATTTTGTTAGTGATTGACCATTTGAACAAATCATCTCACCTTATTCTGATCAAAGATACAACTAAGGTGGATGAGCTAGGCCGATTGTATATTCAGGAGGTGGTCAGACTTCATGGTGTGTCGTTAGTAATTATTTCTTAAAAAGATCCCCCTTTTACCTTTTTATTTTAGGAAGGTCTAAAAATGGGTTTGGGAACACAAATCAAAATGAGCACGACATACCATCCAAAAATTGATGACGAGATGGAGGGGGAAAATTTGATTCTGGAGGACATGAGTTGCGGATGTGTGTTGAATTTTAGAGGATCATGGGATATCCATTTGGGATCGGTCATGTTCTCTTATAATAATTTCTACCAATACTCTATTAAAATGGAACCCTTTGAGGTGATATATAGTCAACCATGTCAGACTCCTTTATGTTGGGTTGAGGTAGGTGTGACCTCACTTTTGGGACCGAGCCTTGTATATGAGATGTTTGAGAAAGTCAAGATGATAAGAAAATGGTTAATGACAGCTCATATTCACCACAAATATTATACTGATCAGAGGTGTTGGGATCTTGAGTTTTCTGTGGGTGATCGGGCATTCTTGATGGTGGCCCCCTGCTTGGGTCGCCGTCATTTGGGAAAGTAGGGAAACCTCACACTGAGGTATGTCAGGTCTTTTGAGATTTCTGAGCAGATTTGGAAGGTGGAATACATGATAGATTTACCTTCTTAGTTGATCTTGATTCATGAAATATTTCATGTCACTCAATTTAAAAGGTATATCCCAGACCCGTCTCATGTGCTAAACTAGGAAGAGTTGGATATAGAACCTGATTTATTAGTATTCGATTGGCCAGTGAAAATAGTGGATTGCCAAGAGAAGGTGCTTCGAGGGAAGTCCATTCTATTGGTCCATATCTTTTAGATACATGGGAATGATGAGCATGATAATTAGAAGCATAATTCAAGGGCTGAACAGGAGTACCCATTTTTATTCTCTAATCAGGCTTGGAGTTGACTTTTCTAGGGTAGAAATTTTTCATGGTGGGGATAATTGTCACACCTAGAATTTAGATTTCAGTAATAATTCTATTTTTATTTTTATCTTATATTTTTATTTGGATTTAAGTTGTTTTGTAGAGGTGTAGGCCAAGCCTGACTTGAGTTTTTGTGTTTTTCTAATAAAAAATCATTTTGGCTTAGTAATGTCTGGCGCACGCGCAAGGAACAATCAAAGTTGTGTGGCTTCACCAGACCACTATGCGGCCTACTCGGTGTGTGATTAATTAATTAGTTGACCGAATAAAAATTAAAGTGAATTCTAAAAAAACATTCTAGAACTAATTAAATAATAATAATAAGATTAAGATTATTATTGTTATTATTATTATCTTTGTTAATAATTTAATTAGGTTATCATTTTTAAGTCATTTTTATAATTATAAATGTATTAATATTAATTTTTTTATTAAAATTGATAATTATTATTATTACTATTATTATGAAATATATTATTAATTTATTATAATTATTAAATTATTATTATTATTATTTAATTCAAGTTTTTTTAGGTTTTATTTTATTTCTTTTTCTTTTTCTTTTTCTTTATTTCTTTTTTATTCCTCCCACACTCTTTCTTTTCATCATGCTACAACCTATCCCTTCCCTCTAGTTCATGCCACATAGTCCCTCTCCTTACCCTTGCAACACCACAACTCTACCCCTTCTTATCTCTGGTGACGATGCTAAACAGCGCTACACCCCTCGTTTGGTGAACCTACCATAAGCCGCCCCTGCAATATGTGCACACCCCCTCAGCTGCACAACCCTCCCCTCTTGACGAACCTCCCTTCTCATCCAGACCTTTGGTCGATCCACCTTGCGTTTGGCTCCACTCTAGCAACACTCTCCCACGAGCTCTATTAGCCTACCACACCTTCATCGTAGGTGTGTTTATCTTTGATTGGTTAATTTATTATTTTGGTAGATTTGGTGTTAGGGTTTCGTATTGAATTTTGTTTATTTTTGGTGTAATTGGTCTGATGTTTTGTTTTTTAGGTTCTAATAGTGTCTTGTGCGGTGTGCTTGACGTGTAGTGGAATTTGTGCACCAAGATCGTGAAATTTTTCTACACTGAGGTAGGTGGTTCCATGTATAATTATTGTTTGATGAATTATTTTGTGAGTTTTATTAATTTATAATGTTTATTTATTAGTTTGTATACTAATAATTTTGTTTTTTTAGATTTAATGTTTATTTTTTTTGTTAGTTGCATATTTACCCGAGATTGGTGTGTTTCTCTATGAAAAACTATGTTGATCTGTTTATTATCATTTTATATACTATGAAGTTTGTATTTTGGTGTTGCATCAATGTGTGTGAGTCATAAAAGAATATTTGAGTGAATTTTTTGTATGTTGAGTCATGCGGCACATTATGAATTTTTTTTGATAAATTTTCTAGGTGGTTGTTTAATCATAAAAATTGTCCTTTTTAACTGTGCAGTTGGTTTGTCTAACTGTGTGAGAGATGCATATGGGGTTTTGAAAGGTTTTTTTGTGTGTATTATTCCAAAATGGATTTTTTGTGTGCAAATATGGTGTTGGTTATAGGTGGTTCCTCTTTTATTTTATTTATCTTAACAAAACATGTGACATGAACCACGAAACTCATGAGCAAAAATGGGATGATTGGGGACTAGGTGGGAAGACTAGGACTAATGTGCTAGTGATACGGAAGTGGCATTCACCCAGTCTCATTTAGCTGGTCTGAAAATTATAACACTAACTAAAATTTGGGATAATTATTGGAGTCCATTAGATTATCGATGTGTTCCTTACAAGTGGCTCGTGCACGAGAACACATGTTGTTGTGGTTCTTGTACCACTTTTCACCAAGACACGATGTTCTAGAGTCCCAATATTAACTAGTCCTCATAGGGTCTCTCCTATCGTTTATTCTCTGTAATTAATTTACACTCACCATCAGCATGTGGGCTGACATTTGAGATAATATCAAAGAAAATGTATTTTTATTTTTAAAACTACACTCCTTTAAAGATTGTTATCTTTAAAAATATTTTCAATTAAAATTGTTTTAGTATTTAATTATTTCTATTCATTAAACATGAAAATATATTTGTCATTTAATATTAATATGTTGAATTGTTTCTCGGTGGAATCCTATTGGATGTTATCTCACACCCTACTTACTCCTTTTGGTGTAAGTAGATTTGGTTACGTTCGATACAGGTAAGGGTAAGGATTTTGGAGAAGGTGGTTTGGGTTGCTAGTTGTCATTCTTGGTGCGACATTGTAGAGATGGCCTAAGGGTGGTGTTCTATTTCCAGGTGGCAGTTTTTGAATTGGTTTTTGGTCACCCTACCCAGTGGTAGTGGTTGATGGGTTTCTTTTTAAACATGTAACTCATTTTCTAGGTTGGTTAAAGGATTGTGTGGTTGAGACTTCTAGTTCTAGTTTGGTTTATTTTTTTTATTGTTTTATATCTATAAATATTCAGTTAAATCATTCACAATTATACTTTTGATACCCGGGAAGTTATGCCAGCCTGTGGGGATTGGTAATTCCCTTTGGGCCTTGTCGTGGACCAGGTCGAGCATTGATTGGATGGCGACCCGATTTGATTTGTGATAGTTCAACCCTAAACCAATCACCCAATCTGATCCGTGGTAAGGCCTGAGAGGTGTTTCTGATCCTCTCAAGTCAACAAAAAGTTCCAATGGTATCTTAATATACAACGAAATAATTTCACCCAAAGAAATAAAAAAAAGTAGACAAAATAAATAAATAGTAAAACTAAACTAAAAATGATTTCAATACCTTACATTATTTATATTTTCAATTAAATACACAAAAATTAAATAATAAAATACCCTAAGAAACCCAAAAGTAAATTGACAACCATGACGTCTCTATGTGACCCCAAGGGTCACTCACCAATCCAATACTAAAAATTTCTTGAGGAGATCAGATCAAATATGGAACCTGCAATAGAAACTAAAAACAAGAAGAGACTATTGGCATGAGTATTAAAACTCGGTAGGTAGGCCTGGATAATTTTATTCTCAATAGACATGCTTTAAATAAAAAAACATTGATATTCAGGTTTGAAAAACAATATACAAATATTGGTTTCTCTAAAATTTTCATTTTAAAACAAACAATAAAAATCCATTGCCCTCACGATTTAAAACACGGATCAAGGGAATAAATGGGGAGGGGAACCAAATGAGAATTCATTTTTCAAAAAGGTGAAAAGAATAGAAAATTTCTTTTTCATTCAAAATGTTCTTCTCAAAGATCCTTTTTAGATAAATCCACACACTCATCATTTCACAAGAAAACACCAAAACAAAATACAAGGAATATGATCATACAAAACGAGGGAAATGTCACTAACCATACTAGTATCAGAGGGACACATAAATATTTATGAACTCAGAGGAGAACTAGAAAATACTAATACATGAGACCCCATCCCCGGTATCATTCCACACATAATGAAATCAAAACACCAAAATATCCAGCCACCCTAAATCAGGACTGGCAGAGGGTCCCACTCAAGTAGCATTAAACCCAAATATATCCACATACTATGGGATATTGTTTATTACATCAACTACTAGTGCAGTAATCATTCTCATTATTCCCCTTATCTATGCTAGGTTCCCATGTTGTGTTTGTAAATGGGTGTTCCAAACAAGATCAAGCAACAATGCATATACATGCAATCACTTATAACACACAATACAACACCACCATGGCCGCCTTGAGGTGTAGTCTTTGCTTTTAAACAATAATTATACAATGGGTATCCCATACTGAGGACAATTTCATCCCACAATCAACCAACAAGGTGAGACTCACTCCTCAAAGGGTTTTCCAAATAAAACATTTAACAAAAATACCAAATGGGTCTCCTACCATTTTAACACATCAAACTTTTATAAATAACTATGCATAATCCATTTTAATTACCTAAATAACTTGGAAATATTTTTTATAAATCTCTGCATAAACCAAAATCCAATTAAAAAACAAATGACCTTTTATAAATAACTACACATAAGACTTTTTCATTTCCAAAACAACTTAGAAATTTCTTTTTATAAATCTTCACATAAACCAAAAGCCAATTCCAAAACATGAGGCCTTTTATAAATAACTACACATAAGCCTTGTTGTTAGCAAAACAAATTAGAAATAGCTTTTTATAAATCCACACATAATCCAATGTGAATTCCAAAACACTCCCTTCATCAATTAAAATTTTACAATCTGTATTGAAAAAAAACACACATCAAGTCCAACATGTCAGGTGTTCCATTTTCCTTTAAAACCTCATTCCAAATTCATTGGCACATTAAGTTCCCTTAAAAACAAGTTTCGCACCTTTCAAAAAATTTATAAAATCATTTTATAAAACATTATACCAAAAACAATCACCGAAAATATAAGCAATTTCATATCGAACCACTTTAAAAATCTACTTCGAAAATCACCAATCACCATTTAAGTTTAAAAAATATTTTAAAAAGGAAAAGGGGATTTTGGATACTAAAATGTTATATATATATATATAACCAAAATATCATTTAAAAAATACCAAATGAACCATAATTCTAAACATAACATTTTTATCAAATAAATTTTGTATAAATTCACATAGTAATATGCAAAGAATCATTTCAAAACCTATTTTTAACATGTTATAAAAATATAAAAACACTATAACCAACTAATTAAGGGTATTTTGAAGTTTCATATAAGGTTTAAAAATTCATTGAAACAACTAAAGTATTGGTAAATTGATTCTAAAATTTTTAAACTATAAGCAAAATCCAAACAAAATTTAATCGAACAATGGGTGTGCAACATTTAGCAAAACAAGTCCAAAATTATCACAAAGAAAGGATTAAAAAATCATTTTCACACTAAATAATTTGATCTAAGGGTCGTACAACAATTTTTATCACACATTTATGGTGCTAAAATCATTAAATCAAAGTTTTTTAAATTTAAAACTCAAGTGCATGGAAACCCTACCTCAATTAACGAAGAACCTCCCAAAACCAATGTGAAACTTCAATCACACCACAACCACACCATTGGGAAGCTAATTCCAACCATACACACCAATATTGTTCCCAAATTTGAGGAATCAACCCTAAAAATTGGATCCCTTATTGTGTGAAGAAACTCAAACCAAGAAAACACTCACCGGAGGTGGGGCGACGCACCGAAGAGAAGGACTTCAGAGAAGGGGACCATCCTGGAGGTCACACCAGCTCAGATGGTGGTGCGTAAGGGGAGGGTTGACTAGAGATGGAGGTTAGGAGGCTTCTGGAGAAGGTTGTGTGAGGGAGCGGGGTGCTAGTGGTGGTCTCACCAGAGAGAGTTCTCCAGCTTGGAATGGTGTGCGCAGGGAGGAGAAGAGGAGGGTAAAGGCTGCATGTAGGAGAGTTATGGGGGAGAGAGGGAGGATGGAGGTTGCACATAGGAGAGTTATGGAGAGAGAGGGAGGGAGATGCATGGGGATGGATACCCTAATCAAAAGAAGAAAAAATAAATAATGAAAATAAAATAAAAAAATAAAACAAAGAACTAATAACCTAATAATAACACTAATAAAAATAATAACATAATAACACCATTAACATAATAAATAATTATTATAATTCATTAAAATAATCTAAAATAATAACAATAATAATAACGTAATGTTAAAAATTGATAATAACATTTATTTCATTCTTAATAATAATAACACTTTTAATAATAACAATAATAATTATCATTTCATTTTTAATAATAATAATATTATCACTATTATTATTATTAAAACATTATTTTTACTTAACTCTGTATTATCTTTTTGTTTTTATTTTATTTCTCAATGAATTTATTTATTTTAAACTTGAAGAAACCGTACGGTTACCCCGCATGGCTCAAACAACTCTGTGAGAACCGTTTGGTAGCTTTTTCTCATTCCAGAAGCAGTCGCGTGGGTACCTTGGTTGCCCGCATGGTTTCTGGTAACTGTGTGGTGCCTGAGCACCAGCCTAAAGCCCGCCAAAACTCCCAATAATAATAATATTAAATAATACTAATTGTTTTAATAAACATAATAATAACAATAATGACATAATGATAATAATAGTAATAATAAGAATAATAATAATAATAATACTGATAATAATAATAATAATAATAATCCTATAGTTATTATTATTATTATTATTATTGAAACAATACTTTTAAATTTTATTTTACTTCTTATTATTTCATTTTAACGTTCATTTAATTTCAATTTCATTATTATTTTTAATTTTTTATCCATTCTGTATACCAGGCAGGCTACACGGTGACCAAGGCGTAGTTTCACGGTCATTAAACAATGATATGCCTGTGTCCTAGATACTTCCAAGCCCAAAAAACTTAACATTAAATAAAATCTCAAAAAATCCAGCCAGGATTCAACTCAAACATCAACAAGGATACCCGATGCCAAAAATATTAATAAAATAAAATAACTAAAAAAGGGTCAGGTGTGACAATTCTCCCCACCATAATGCTTTCTGCCCCCAGAAATCCATAACAAGGTCAAAAACTAGAACAGATACTGATATTCTCTTACGGTTCAAAGAGATTCACAGAGAATGAAAAATAGGAAAAGAAAAAATCACTATCACCAAATAAAGAGGCTTATAAAATAAACTGGGGAGACCCATAAAGGAATTTATACCAAGTGTCACCCACCCCCCAAAAGTTTAAACACCTCCAGTTGATCGATCTAAAAGACATAGGATTTTTACAACACTAAATCCTAGCTCAAAACATGAACATCCTAAACAACACCAAGTGGAACCCAAACCATCCAAAACCACCAGAATACTCCCATCTCTACATTTACTCAAATGGAGAATGTAACGACAAAAAAATGTACTTCTTTTATTTATGGATTACTTTCCTCCCAATAAAGTTTTATTATGATTTACAATAGAAGCACATAGAATGAAATTTTATTTCACGAGAACGTCATTTTTGAATTTGAAATGTCAAAATTAATCTAGGGTGAATTTTTAGTAGTTTTCTAATATGTTTTAATTTTTTATGAATAGTATTTGATGAATAGTATTATTTTTTATGAATAGTGAAAAAATATATTTTTAAATAATTATTAAATAATTGATTCTGTGAATTAAATTTCAAAAAATGTACATACACAGTTTTGATCAGTTAGATATTTAGATTCTAATAGGATCAACTAAATTTTTTAGTGAATAGTAACTTGACCATTTGGAATATTAATGTTACCCTTATGAATATTAATTTGACAAATGTAATAGTAACCTCGCCTAAGGAAGTATAAATATATTTTATTCATCTTAAATAGTAATGTGATTTAATTATATCATCATATAAGTAAATAAATGTTTTAGAAATTATTAGTTAAGTATTAGTATTTTATTTATTTATTTTAATTTAAAATGAAATTAATTTTTATAAAATGGAGTTAATTTTTGAATTCTACACATCAAAAAATGGTAACGGTGATTTTTTGGGATTATTTTGAAAGATTTGTATTTTTTATGAATAGTAAAAATAAAGTTTGGAGTTTTCGGTATGTTTAATGAAATCATAACTATGTTATAATGAAGTAATGAGTAATATAAGATGTTTGTAGACTCTTTTAGATTAAAATACTATATGAGGTGTTTTAAGTATCCAATACCATTGGAAAATACCATGGAATAACTCATGGTTTTGCAAATACCACTAATGAGGTGTCCTCAGAAATTAATAAAAAACTCCCTCAATTTTTCTATAAATACCCACCCATTAGTCCATTATATTTCATTGCCAATTCTATATCCTTTAATATCTAATATTATTTTCTCCCAAGTATTCCTCCCAAGGTTTCCTCAAGCTCCCAAGGACCTGATCATATTATTTTAGAAGTTACTCTTCAAGGTCAGAGAATCTACCACCATTCACTTTTCAAGCACTCCTTTTATGTTATGCATTTTTAATTTATATTTTCTTATATTGGGATATTTCATTCCATATCCCCCTTACTATACTTATTATGTAAAAATTATGATATACCCCATTTTCTCTCATCAAAAAAATTTTATGAGTTTTTATGTGATGTCGTTAGGCTGTTGAAATTTCGCAAGAGAATTCTCAACTTATCTTTTGCTTTTAAGTTATCTTTTATATAAAATGTCATTAAAATTTCCCATGACATGTTATTGTTTACATTTTATTCTATTCCTATACTGTATTATGACTCTTTTATGAATGGGTGACCCCAACCCCTCTATATTTAATGTTTTATAAAACCCTGTTTCATACTTGTTATGCTGCATAATTTTTATCACAAAATCTATCTCTTTTTCTCAAAAATTATTTTATTTTATTTATGTGAATGACCAAAAAACTTTAATTTACAGTGGTATTCATCAATATATAAACATGATTTATTTTATTCTGTAATTGACATACATAAAACCCCCATTCCCTTTTTGTGGGTTATAAATGACATAATGATCATGTTTTAAGCACTTTTTAAAACACAATGAATTTTATATAAAACCCATTTATTTTATTCTCTTTGGGTTATTTATGAAAGGTTTAATTATGATATATGTGGATCACATGAAAATAAATACATATTAATTGTACACCCTCATAGCTCCCCAATGCATTGGGTAATGAATTTAATCTCTAGAGATGGCATGTTTTACAATACCTTGGTGAATAACCTTGGTAATTTTTATAAGACCTTGGGAATGGAACTTGGTGATATTCTTATGAATTTAAAAATTAAAATTTGTATCCACATTTTCATGTTATGATTCATATTATTACTTTTATGGTATTCTTCATTTTCATATGATCATTCCTGGTTATATACCTCATGATCACATTCTAAGTGTTTCTTTTTCCCTTGTGGGGCTTTGTGCTTACCCCTTTATTTGATGTATGTCCCCAGGTTATGAGATGCAATCATTGTACTTAGTATGAACCTATTATGAATCCTTTCATGTGGAATAGAATATATTTTTATTTTTTTCATGAAATATGTACTTAATTTCCAATACATTGAACCTAAATGATCTTTTGTTTGTAAAATGATATGTAAAGTTATGTAATAAAAATGCAAAATTCTATAGTTGGTATCAAAGGACAATTAAGTGATTTGTGGAAATTAGGATATGAAAAATTTAGGAAGAACCTTATAATTTATTTTAAATATATGAAAACATCCTAATATTTTGGTGAAATATCATGTTAGTGGTTTCTGAACATATAAATCCTTGTCAGGATACGAACAAGTGGATGTGGCTCCGACATAGATGTATCTATGGGTAAAACCCAAAAACACAACTTTGAGATAGACTTGAATGGGAACTGGTGCACAACAACAGGTCTTTCTACACTCCTGGTTTGACACTCGTAGGATATATTTTTGGTTAATCCCAAGATTTTTATGAACCATTATGAAGGATTTATAGAAAATTTAATTGTTGAAAATGAATAACGTGTTACAGAAATAGAGGAAAATTACAATTTCACGGTGGTTATTTTTGGATATGGAGGTGGTTTAAAGCGTCTCCATATGCTTCAGTGGAAGTTTCCAAAAACCGCCACTAAATTGTGTATCGTGGAACTATTGGTGGAAGTTAAAGCAGTTTAGCGGTGTTTTATGGGAACCATCATAGTTGGTGCATTTTGTAGTGGTTATAATGTTTTTCGCGGCGGTTTTTCCGGTTAACCACCGCTACAAAAAGTAATCCCCTGGCCAGAAAAATTGCTTCTAAAAACATTATAACCACCGCTAAAAACATTTTAACAGCCACTAAATTTAAGACTGTAGAAGCGGTTAGAACTGCCGCTAATAGAAAAATACTGACATTTAGCGGCAGTTAAAACTGCCGCTAAATATATCTATTACAGTTAGTAGCGGTTAAAACCGCCGCTAAAAAAACAGATTTAAAAAAATCAGTTTCTGCAGCCCCTGTACTAGTGCTCTGAAAAAAAACCATTCTAAGAATACCAAAAGACCAGTAGAATACATACTGCAGTCAATATGAAAAGAGATTCTTAACTAAGCACAACCAAATGCTTTGTTCAGTGGTTAAAGGAATGCAGATAAACATATCACATGGCCATTAGACCTTTAAACAAAATTATAATCAAGCATATATGTCACATTTCATGAAAACAATGCCAAGCCTAGGTTCAACCTATTCCATATATACCAGTTCCAACCCTGACATAACCAGTCATATCAACATACATCCCACTATCATTGGTGCTAACTACTCCCAAAACCCAGGCCTCCCTACCCATACCTAATCAACCAATATCCTTCCCAAGATCACATAACATCATATATAAAGGCCTACATCCAGAGAAATAAATAAACAAAAAACATCAAATAGAGTTAATAAGAAATCTAGTACCTAAAATAAAAATCCATCCATTATAAGAAAATGGACCTACTCGACACCATAAATTTATTTTTATCGAACTAATTGTTCAATTAATGTCTTGGATTAATCAATTTATTTATTATGTGTTAATAATATTGAAAATATAAATTATCTAGAATTTCTACCATCAAATATTATTGTTTAAATAAAATTTAAAGAATAAATTCACAATAATATGCCTCTAATATTAAAAACAACATTAATTTTCAGCTCCATTATCTTTATCCAATTACATTTACATATTGATGAACAATTTATATAAACAAGAATTAGGTATAAATAAATTTCCATCAAATTCTAATTAAGAATATAGTAGTAAAAAAAACCAGATTTTATTATTTTGGAAACCAATTATAACCAACATTACATTACACAATGATTTTAATCATATTATACTTTAGGGGTGCTTGGGTTAATATCCAATCCTTGGTTGATTTCACATACAAATAAAACTATAATTCAATTCAAATGACACATTTTTATGCTCTTTGTGGTTGTATGTTTCGCTCAATAATATGTTAGCATTAGGATGGGAGGTAGTAATTGTGGGTCGTTCGTGATTGTAGAGGCATTTTTGAGATTGTACTAGATCAAGAAGCATTTAATAACTTCTCATTTAAAATATAGATCATATGAAAATAGTAGGAGGCATTGCATGGAATTCATTGTGTGTGTTTGAGTTTTATTATGGGAGACTCCCCAATTAGGGGATAAATGATTACAGAAGCAAAGGATGTTGGCACCGAAGTTTATGGGGATGTTCAAGAGTATCAAGAGTGTCATGATAGTGGAATTATATTTTGAATTTATTCCATAATATCAAGGAATGTGTGATGTTTTACATGTCTCTTATATTCAGTTGTACATTCTCGATCAGAATTAAGTGATCAACAATGAAGAATTTCAGTTGAATCCTTACCCAAAATTTGTGGAGTGCTCAGTGTGAATCATGGAATATAGTGAGAAAATGTCTTAAAGAAAGCCAATGTCACCTGTTAGAGTCATATGGGAGCATGGACGTACACATGAAGAGTCTTACAAGTGATTATATGATGTTCGTGCTCAATAGCCCTAGTTTTTTGGGTGTGAAATATAGAGGCACTTTTCAAGGATGATAAATCCTTAGAGGGGGAGATTATAATGACATGACATTTTCCATGGGCCTTAAGCCTTACATTATACCATTATTTAATTTTTTCTGAGATATAATTTTATTGGGTGAATTATTAGGTTGTTTATTTTTGGGTTTTAAGATTTATAGAGGCCTCTAAATGGATGCATGATAGGAACATGGTCATGGGAAACCATGTGTTTCTCCCCAGAAAACCATGTGGCATGGTTGAAGAAGGATACAAGGTGAGGAATGGTTAGAATACAGTTATAGATGATCATGAATCATTTACCTTGAAATATATGTGTCCCAAAATAGAGGAAAAAATAATTGTTAGCGCACAATTTACCAAATGAGAATATTCATTCATTGATGATGTGCTAGAATATCATATTCAAATAAAGAAGAATAGAGAGAAATGAGTCTCAAGGAAAGTAGAAAAGACCAAGAGTATCATGAATACTAGGGAAATTAGAAAAGTATGATGTTCAATATTTTTAAATGATAGAAATGTAAATTTAGTGGTAAATGCATTGGGCTAGAAAATGTAGGATATGGTAGAACTGATTTCATTAGATGAATAGAATATCTTATCTTCACTGTAAGACTAGTTGGTGGGTGTAGTTGAGGGTTTAGGGGAATAAATGTGGGCATCCTTAGAGATAATGTCTTCATTGGTTAAACAAGTAAAGAAAAGCTAGAATATTTCTCTAGAATGTATCATGATCTGTGATAGGATGGAAGAATTTGAAACTATTTTAGAAATGAATTTTGATATACATAGAGTATTTATAGTTCGTATCATGGTAATGGTCACATATTCCATGAGAGATGAGTTTATGAGATCCTATAATTATTTAATGTGGTATTTTCACCCAGGGCCGACAAACATAATAAAATTTGGAAAAATGAATCATAAAAAATGAATCATCACAATAATGAATCGACATATATAGTGCATACCACACTCAAGAAATCATGACATAAAACAAAACATCAGAAATAAATAAAACGCATAAAAGGAAACATGAGAAATCAAAAAAATGTTAGGTCATGATAATGTTTGGTGGAAAATATGTGCCACACATGATACATATACAAACTGACTGTTACCATATTTGTCCAACATATCAACAATACAACTAATCACGGTCTGATGATGAACACATATCTTCACCAACTCCACCTCCATATCCACTTCCTGTTACCACCTTGTAAGAACATTATATAGAAAATTAAACAGTGTTGCATATTTATATTTAAACATAAAACCAATACAAGTTTTCAAACTAAATGATTTGTAATTTTTGTGATTTACATGCTCACCACCAGTTGATGCAATACCACCGGGGGCATATCTTATCATATGCTAGCGTATGGTAGTCAATGCTTTTGGAAAATCAGATATCTGAGCCCCCTGGTCTTGAACTATGTTTCGTAGAGAAGCAATCTCTCTCAGAGTATCTCTGGGTACAGAAAGACTACAACCTGGAGTAGATGAAGCTGCAATCCTCAATGGCCTGCCAAAGACCTTAGATGGCATAGGTCCCAGACCCATACCGCTCATTGTACCAGGATGCTCCTTCCCAAGCACTTTAGAAACCGGGTCATCCTGGGAGACTGAGTAGGACTGCCCTGGATTGACATCCCATAATTATTTAATTTTTACCTATAAATAAAATATCAATATATATTAACATAATAAAAACTGATAATAAGTTATTATAATGAAAAAATGAGTTCATACCCCAACTTCTTTGGCATGCTCATTAATAAAACTTCCATCATATTTTTTTGTGAACATCCAACCACACTTCAGTTTGGGATGCTTCATGACCTAAACTCTGTGACTACATTAAAAAAAGATAAATCAAAAATTTAATATATTAAATAGATAATATTGTTTTATAAATATTTAAACTAATGAAAATACTTCCAGATTCGATCGACTTCTAGAAAAGCTTTTTGACCCCGCAGTGTGAGGGGTGACTTGCATAGCCTAGCTTGATGCATTCTTTCTTGGGCGATCCTAAAATAAATAAAATTCAATTTAATAGTAATTTATTCAATGTCATATCCTCTTCATATAAATGTTTAAGTGTAAAATTATTTTAATATAATAATATATATTTAAATACCATATGCTTCTCATCACGATGTTTGTCAACAAAAACTTTCCACTGTTCTTTGGGTACCCCATTGGGTAGATTATCATACATTTGTTGGATAGTCAATGAATTATCGTTGAAATCGCTCCACAATATCCATTTCAAGTCTTTACATTTCTTACCAAGATTTTTCAATGTCCACTTTTGTGCAATCACATCAGCAATTGTAAAGTGAAAAAATATATGTATACAGAAATTCATCTTGAACATATTAATAACATTAAATTCAATTACACAATAATGTATTAAAATTACCTTTATTTAGGAATCAAAAACTTCATTTTTATAACATGGATGCATATGTCTCCAATCATCATAAGAAATAGGAAGGGAAATGGGATCTGCTACCAGCTGGCCTAGAATTTGGCCATGTAATCCCACAACGTCATCCGTAGGGCCCCATATGAATCAAATGAGACAACTATCTTCTATCCATTCATATTCCACACATCTGATATTTTTTATATTTTTCTACATAGTTGAATTTTTTCATCTTTAATGAACAATCATTTAGTATAAAAAAGTGCAATAAATTTATTAATATTAAAATATGTACCTATAACAGTGACCCTTCAGTATGCCCATGATGAACTAGAAGTGGCGTGCTGCTGCACCATTGTTGAGGATATTGAAGGGGGAGTCGATGACTCAAATTATAAAGGGATGATCATAGAGGGTGTGAGAGATGGTGCAGGGGGAGATGGTGCAGGGGGAAGGCAACTGGTGGCTCAGATGCCATAGGGAGGGAGACATATGGATCTTTATCTGTCGCAGTAGTGGATGAAATAATGTATCACTTCCTCCTTGGAATTCCTATCATTTAATCAAATAAAATTAAGTTTAGAACATATATTTCAAAAACATTATGCAGAAAAAAATTAAAAATGATAATAGTTGTCCAATACTAACAAATTAGATATACATAACAATGATAATGAATTACTGAACAAATGAAATAAGTGGTTGCTGAATGAATAAATAACTGTACATACAATCATTTTCCCCTTCAATCTTGTCGGTTTATTTATCCATTAATTCATACACATAATTCATCCTTGATAGAATAATATTTTCAATATCCTGATGGACAAATAATTCTTCTTCTTGTTGTTGATGAGATTCAATTTCAGAGGTCAAATATTCTACATCATCACCCATATCATACAAATCTTTTTTTATTACATGAGAAACTACACTCCACCCTTCATCCACAACATCATTAACATAATATACCATTTTTTAATGCGATGATAAGATATATGGATCATGCAGTTAATGATCACTAACATCCATCAAGCGAGAGAATTTCATAGAGGTAAATTGCAAGGAATCTCTTTTAACACCTCTGATAATATCGACCCAATCGCATTTGAATAAAAAAACTAAAAAATGCCCGTGGTAGTTTAATTAAATAATATCAGTCATCTTTATATAGTATCCCACTTAAAGAAATGTAAATATACCACTATTCTATATTTTCAACTCCTTGATTGATTGTACGAAATCTAAAACCATTCACGTTGTATGCGTCGAAATTTCTAACTTGTTTTAGAGGACCTCAAGCAAAAAACTTCAAATATTCTAACAACTCTGCTCGAGTATCATTATTCCTGATCTAAAAAAAGAAATATACTTTATTATATTTACAAAATATATGTGTCAAACTAGTATTCATATTTATTTCAATATTTATGAACTTACACATTGTGCAAACCATTCTACAAGATCTTTATTAACAGCTTTCGTTATATCTTTCTCATTTTGTGTTCAGCATCTCATTAATCTCTTTTTTTGTATCCTAAAATCTTCAATAAATTGATCTACAATTTCACAATTCAGAAGCACATATTTATGTGCCTGTAATAATTCAAATTCTGTTTGTGTTACATTTGAGGTCCTCCCAACTGATCAGCCAATAGCAAGAATTATTTTTTATTTATTATGTATTTGAGATTAATTCAATGTAACATAAGCACATCCAACTCGATTAAATCTTCTCTCAATATCATCCACGTATCTTGAACAAAATGTAAGACACTCCTCTTCCAAATATCATTCAACAATATAGCCTTCTGGTTGTGCTTTATTTCTCACATCTAATTTCAAATGCCCAAGATATATGTGAAATAAAGTAATCAAAATTATGCATTTAATTAAGTTCCAATTTTTTTTACATAACTAAAAACATATAATTAAAGTACCTCTCAATTGGATACATCCATCAATAATGAACGAGGCCTCCTAATTTAGCTTCCTTAACCAAATGCATAGTTAAACGAATCATGAGAGTAAAAAACGATGGAGGAAAGATCATATCCATTGAAAAAAGGGTTAATAAAAAAACCTCCTAGAGGTTGTCAAGATGAAATGGATATAGATATTTCTCACATAGTTGTCTAAAATATGTGTAGAATTGGAGTACAACAGCAGTAACTTTTTCAGGTAATAATGTACGCAATGCCAATGGTAGTAACTATTGTAACAAAATATGTGAATCGTGACTTTTCAATCCATGTAACTTATGATTATTCAAGTAAACACACCTTGAGATGTTACTTTAAGACCCATCATATACCTTCACATTATTTATAATTTGAAGGAATGTATCTTTGTCCCTATTTTTCATTGAAAAAATTGTCGGAGCATACTTTTCATTCTCATCTGGACAGAGATCGCGTTTTATGTTCATTACTTGTAAGTCTTTGTGAGCATTGAGATGTTCCTTCAACTTTCCTTGCTCATTAAGAAATGTGAAAATCAAATTTTCACATACATTCTTCTGAATATGCATCTCATCAAGATTATTACGCAACAAATTAAATTCCCAATACAGAAGTTTGAAGAATATACTTTTTTCTTCCATTGTTACATTCTGATTTCACTTGATAGTGCACTTCAAACCTGTTTCCTGCTATCATTAAAATGAAGAACCTTCCCAAATTCTGTTTCAACATTTTCAAGTTGTGTCAATATTTCATAACCAATTAAAAACTTTGAAGGTGGTCTATAATCAATTATACCATTAAATTTTGATCTGTTCAGCCAAAATCTATGATATTTATCGATAAATCATTGATGTCACAAGAAGCACCATTTTCTACTGCGAGGCAGCCGTTTGGGATCAAAATCAAAGTTACAAAAAGGAAAATCCAAACCCATGTAAGTGTTTCAACTAGATAAATTCTCAATCCCAAGGAAGTCACTAATGGTCCACATTAAAGCAACATGCATTTTGAACATTGTTTTAGAAGAAGCATCAAATATATCAACACCATTGCTCCAAAACTTCTGTAATTATTCAAATAAAGGATTTAAGTATACAACAATATCATTTCCAGTCATTTGTTTTCCAAAAAAAAATCATCAAAATGATAAAAGACGTTTGTTGCATACACATCCACAGAGGTAGATTGCAAGGGATGAAAACAACTATCCAAATTCAATACCTGGTACTCAAAGTCCCAAATGGGTTGAATCCATTAGTAGATAATCCTAATCGAACATTCTTAAGATCAGCTGAGAAATTTGGATGTAATGAATCAAATTTATTTCATGATTGTAAATCTCATGGATGTCTCATTAACCCATCATTGTTATTATGTACAGAATTACACTTCCTGTGTTCGATGGATTTTGATGACATGAATAATCTTTGCAATATAGGATTTAAAGGAAAGTAACGCAAAACCTTTGCAAGTGTGTTACTTTTCTTCTACTTAATGAAAGTATGTTGATTTAGATTTCCAACATCACCCACTAACTGCCATCTAGAAGAAGAAAATTTTAACAATCCTGTCTACTTGAATCCACTCACCAATAAAGCATACAATCATTGGGACACACATGTATTTTTGTATAATTCAGACCAAGCATGTTAACAACTTTTTTCATATCATAAAAAGACTCAGGGATTTTTACTTCAAGAAATGAATCACGCAATAATTCTAATATCATGGATATTACCTTTTTTTAATTCTACATTGACATTTGATATGGTAAAACTTTAGCATAAAAGAATGTTTTGAATATTTCAAACATCCACTATACATCTCTTGATTTCCATCATCAACTAAATCCTAAAAATTATTTTCATTAGTGAAGTTTTCTCTTACATTAGTCTCTACAAAATCAAGAGGAGGATCCCCTAATATGTTACAATCTTGATATGTTTGTTCTACTATCTCAAAAACATGAATTGTCATGTTTCTATTTGTATCACCCTCATATAGTTGTTCTGATATGTTTTGATGTTGATGGTGGTCTCTTGTAGTGTCGAATGCATCATTTATAAGGTTTTTCATTTCATTTTCCATTGTCAACAAAGTTGGGAGGTCATTATATGGATTGACATCGGTGCTCAACATTTCTATAACGTTTGATTCTCCATGCCAAGTTCAACACAAATATAGACCAGATAATTGCTTCAATATTAAATGTTCATAAACTTTATCTCTCTTCAACTATCTTCTAAATTTACATTTAGTAAATTGACATCTTATTCTCCCTTCAAAAGATCGATTGAGAATTGAAAAATCTAAAAACTCATTCAAACCCTTAACATACTGAGGTGTGTTCATCAGTAATGTGATGCAGCTTTTATCCATGTATATCACAATGTGCCTACACAATATTAACAAAATTAAAACACATAACTATTACTAAATAGGGAAAGAGATTCATATATACTAGTTGAAAAAATATATAAATATGTTAAATAAGGTTTTCCTATATAAATACATAAGGTATATAATAAAACCACCAATTATAAAACCAAAGCATTCAAATTAAAAAGATCCATAAAAGAAGACTAGAACAAGGATCTCATCCCTGTAGTTTTTTGTATGTCGTGCTACACCAAAATAGATGGCCAAAATGATGATTTCATAAATTTGAAATCACCAAGGTAAGGGCTTGATAAATCATATAATAATTGAATAGAAGTTAGGAATATTAATTGGAAACAATCTCTTACCTTAAACATGACTCACTACTTTAGAAAATACATGGGGAATCAATATGTAGAACATGCTAGGAATAATTAGGTGAAAGGATTCTTGGCTAGGGTAGATGAATCCAAGGCTTATAAGTAAGGTATTTGTTTTTCTAGACTCAAAGGAAACATGAAATTCCAAAGATAAATGAAATAATGTATATTAATTTTCCTAAAATATATTCGTAAATAACACTAAGAAGTATTTATGTCAATATAACTTTTCAATTTCTATTTAATTTTGTTTCAATTATAGAAAGTGGAAAAACCTATTAAATTCATAGTCTTATGGAATTCATATACAATATTCAATCCCAAAAAAATAAACAATTGGGGTAGTATTAAATATTTTGTATATTAATAATTTTTTCCTACTTATTATGATATAGGTGGCCTCGAATTAGGATTCAAAGAGTTGGGTATAGTCTGGGGTTGAGAATTTTAGAACATGTGGGTATCATGGTGAAGTGTTATGGGTAGCAACATGTTGTGAACCTGCATGTGATTAAAATTTTCTGATATGGGGCGGATCATGGAACATAAATGGGGGTTGAAACATAATGTGAATCTCTGGGGTGGATCATGGAACATCCTTGGTGATCCACTATAGCCCAGGAGGGGTCCACTTTCTCCAACCACCACATTCATGCATGGGCATTTTTTATAAATTACTTTGGATTTTTAAAAATACATTTCCTTTTCTACTTAGATGACTATGAAGTAATAGAGGTGATTCATTTGGGATTTTTTCTTTACACCCATTATTTATATTTCTAAAATCTTATTCAATGTCATATTGATGAGTCTTTAATTGATTTGGACTATTAGATGGTAGGATAACCTCATTAAGACCTCAATCATTGTTATCTTCCTTTTGTTTAATGGAATATCACTCCAAATCTATAACTTTAGTATTTTGATAGGTTTTGAAATATATATTGATTGAGGATAAATAAAACAACTATATTTTAGGGGTTAACATCTAATGATAATAATTAGGTGATAGTTAATTTTTTTCTCCATGCATTATTTGTTTTCTGTTTTTTGTTGTATATAGATGTTGTTTGTCGAGTAAGGGAGACCTGAATGTGGACTAAAAGGGTTTTTAATTGTGTGATATAAAATATAGAGGATATTAAGAAGTAAATTTACAATACATAAATGGTGGGATTATTTTAAGATCATTATACATTCAAATTTCCTTGTGAATCATTTTCTTGTTTGTGTGGACTCTAAATGGGTGTCTGAGCATGAGATAAACTGCGAGGGACATTGGATGGTCACTTTTATTTTTGATAAATATTTTACTAAGTGTATAATTAATGAATGATTATTTTATAGTGGTCTCAACTTGTTGGTTGAGAGTGAAAGAGTAGATAGGACTTAGACCTTGAATAATGGCTTTACCTTAAAGGTGATTTGTAATATTGTCTTGAGGTAAATTATGTGATTCCTCATGAGGCACAGGAAAACCAAGAAAAGCGAAATAATGGTTTTACATCTTATATATGGTTCACCTAATGGGATTAGGGTGTAGAAATAATGTGAATAATTCTTATGGGATATTAAATAATCTTATAGGCGAGTGAACATACGGTAATATATCAGGTGTGGTCCTTTGTGATCCGATGAGATGAGCTATAGAAGGTAAAGTGATTAAGTAACCATTTAGAATTAGCAGCCTTGAGAGTTGGTATGTGAAATTATTTTCTATGAAAAAGGACTTTGAAACATTTTAGAGGTGATTATTAAGGAGAGTGATTTGGGTCTTGGATTATAAAGATTTGAGAAACATACACTGAGATACATTAGATGCAAGAGATTCTCTACATGATAGTCATGTTCGGTGGAGTGATGATATGTGATTATTTATTGTTTATCCTGTTGGTGATGTGATACAATGTGTATGTATGATTATTATCCCCAATGGATAATAATAAAATATAGGTAGGGGGAGATGTGTAATGACACCCAATGACATGGACTCATCCCTATTATTCATATGATAAGAATGAAAATATCTTCAAAGGCCTTATAGGATTTAAATTATTCCCGATGATTATTCAGATACTATACAGCTATCACATGTTCTATGATATCCCATGGTGAGGTTAATTATTGAGGGAATAACTATGTTACACCCCTACTATAATTCAAATTCTCTCCTCATAGGAACTTGGTTTGTCTATTCCCACCCATGATTCAACAAAACCTTTTGATTTATTTTGATTTTAGGGGGGGACTATGTGTGTTGTGAGACCCCATTTTGTGGATTATGTCACAATCTACCCCCATTTTAACCCCTCTTGGATTGAGAGTAAAGAAAAGTGTTAGTCATGAAGCCCAATTATAATAGGGAACAAGGTGACAACAAGAATCAAGGGTGTAAACCACACATATGGTAGGTATTACCCTCATATATATTAGGAGTATAAGATAAGAAGCCACAAATATAATCCATATAATATAAATAAATCAATTCCACAATGTTTGTAATTCCATACATAAATGAACATCACTAAATGAAATACCATGAAACAAATTAAATGAAAATGACTCTTCAAACACCAACAATATCCATGTCAAGTTATAGTAACACCCAACCCAATCACTAACTCCCTCTTACAGACCTATAAAAATAATATATATATATAGTGGGTAATAATACAAGTAGATTTAGTCAGATCTTAACCAAAACCTCACATGAAATTTTTTGAATAAGCATAATAATATCTTAGAAAATAAACAAGAAAAAAACACATTACCAATATGGGTGGTGAGGCATGCTGAGGGGCAACGACCAAGGTCTTTGGGGGTTTCGGGGGTCCAGGGGAAGGGGGTGGGGTCTCGCAGGGGTCAGGGTATAGAGACCCAAAGCTTTACGTACATGGAAATTACATTACTTTTTTGGAATACTTAATACATAAAAAAAACAGATGCCCAAAGACCGTATTAGTTTAGTGTCTTTGGAAACTTGGAACGTAATCTTATAATCATGGTGAAAGATCTTCAACATCTCCAATAAAGATATTCCCCTTTTGGTTTCTTACCTAAAACTTTTCTTTATATCCTGGGGAAAATAAAACATAAAAAGGGTGAGCTCAAATGATCAGTAAGGGAAAGCATAGAGAACATAAAACAATCCATAAACATTTGAATGAAAAAACTTGAACATAAAATATAAACATCATAATCTTGAGAAAAGACATAAATCTTAGAAGTACGTAAGGCATATATCATAAAGGAACATCAATCATGATAAAATATCATGGGAATAAAACATGTAATTGTGGCAAACCATTAAGAACATGATATGATTTCCATAGTAGCAAAGGCATTGCTACCAAGACAATCTTAGTGGACAAAGTTCCTTTCTGAATTGAGTTCACTCCTCGTTCCAGTCCTGTATCACTGAACCGGATTAACTTACCATTCCATCCATGTATATCCCATGAGATATAAATCTTTACCCAATGAATTGGAGGAAGATATAGTTCCCACCCATCTCATAATGAAATCATTCTTTCATGTGCCACAAAATCATAAATCATACATCATAACATAACCCATGTAAGAGAATGAGATTCATAAACATCATGCCATCATAACATAATCCATATAAAAAAATGGATATCATTTCATCATAAGAAGAATCAAACCATGTAAATAATGGATACATTATACTTGAAACATAAACATATTAAATAATGTCATTTTAGATGGAAAATAGTTTTGATAAAACACTTGAAATGAATTCTTGAGGAAAATATCCTTTCTTCTTCAAAATCATTTATTTTCACAAAATGCCATGAAATTTTAAAAGAAAAGGGTTTTTTTGAAAATAATCATGCAATATTGTAGAGTAAGCTTCATGAAAATGATGTGTTATGAAATCATAACAATCTGTTCACACCGTATAAGTTAAAAATAACATTCTCCTCGTACTTTTATTGGAAAAGTCAAAAAGTTCCTCGTGTGGTAAACAAAAGTAAGATTACTTTCATAACATGTGGTAAAATTAAAAAATGGGTAAAAAGGCCATTAAACATACATAAAAAATTTTAGAAAACAGGTACATGGATGATAACAAAAACCCTAGTAAATACTTACGAATAAACAATCTTGGATAAGAGCGAGATTGAAAAAGTTATCCCTTACCTTATGTCTGATTTGATTCGTATGTATCCGAACCTCCAGTATAATGATTTAAATAATGTCATTGACTTATTACAGAATCATATTCATTGTTATGATATCATATATGGTTTACTTATGACTATATATTGCCCGTTCTTTTGTAAATTCGATGTAAAAGCAGCAATTTGGGTAAAATCATTTCATTTATTGTACGTGTTTCAACTTGTTGTTCTTGATATTATTAATTATATCCTAATTTACTTAATTCCAGAATTTAAAACATGATTTATATAATATATATATTCATAATATACATATATATATGATAGATCGATAAATGGAATGAAATACACCGTTCATGGAGACGGTAGGCCGTACGTATGCATGAACGCTGTTTTCGTTTCCTTATTGAAT
The DNA here is from genome assembly GCA_963277665.1 of Viscum album. Lineage (NCBI taxonomy): Eukaryota > Viridiplantae > Streptophyta > Magnoliopsida > Santalales > Viscaceae > Viscum > Viscum album. Next base: position 1,015,222,960 of record OY728153.1, on the reverse strand, counting down.
TGAATGGAATTAAGTAGATGACATACATATATATATACATAAATACAGTATCATTATTATGTAATATATTTCATTATTATTCATTATATATACTTTATAATCATTCATGAATGGTTAACGTGGAGAATGAATCTCATCGCGTCGTGGAGACGGTAGTCCGTACGTACGCACAAGCGATGATATCATTCCCATGATCTTGGAATTGTATTAAAGTGTATGTATAATATTTTAGAATCAATATCACTTTACAATAATTATATATAGTTATTTATTTACACCATTATACCCATCCAAGTAAGGTGGTGGTTGAAAACAGATTACACCACGGCGTGGAGACGGTATTCCGTACGTACGCACGCGCGGTGATTTCGTTTTCTATAGGATGAATAGAAGATGAAATAAGGTTGTTTAATATTTATAATAACATATAAGTATATTATTGATACTGATGTTATTACTTAATAATGAAACAACTAAAGAAGAGGAAGTAGAAGAAGAAAGAAACTTGAAAGAGTCGGTAGACGAGATTACCTCTTCCTCAACGCACCTCCTTTAAACTTCTTCTTAGGGCACTAGAGTTGGTCTTTTGAGAAGAATAAAACATCTATGATGTAACTATAGAGGTTGAGAATAGGAATTTTCCAGGTTTGGACGAGATTCAAGGCTCAAAATGGTGTGAAGAGAAGAGGGAAGGGGTGCCCTTTTTATAAGGGAGGAGAGGGGCACCATTGAAAAAACTTAAAATATTATTTTATAATAAAGTCATATTCGGTTACTATTTTAACCTTATCTTTTAGATTTAACTCTAAGTTAAATAATTTAACTTTTACCGTGTCTTCTTGTTTTCTTACACTATATGGTTAATAAACTTACTATAAAAAGACAAATAAACACCAAGTGGTTCATTATTAATATATATAACCTTATATAAGTCATTTGGCCGAACCTTATATTTTTAGGAATATAATAACAATTAATAATATAATATTTGTTTTAAAAACTATTTTATGTCAATTTTGACACTATTTGGTAATTGATTTTTGTGAAAATCATAAAATCAGGATTAGTTCGAATAAAGTTTATTAAATCAATACTAACATGTAATATTTACCTATAAAATTAGTTTGATTCATAAAAATTCTCAAATTACATTTATTTGTGTATTTATAATATCAATTATTTTAATATTTCATTATTTAGGTAATTACTACATCACCATTGTGTCATAAATAAATTAAATTATTTAATGTATAAAAATTATAATAAAATAAAATTAGGTAGGAAATATTTTTTAGCTTTATAATTAATATTTATAGTCAAATTTATCTTATGTATAACCCTATATTAAAAATGTTTTAGTTATTAAACTTTGATTTTAACTATTTTAACTGTTCTTTAAATAAAATAATAATAAATGTCCTAATCTAATCCAAGTGGAGCTAAAGGGAAATATTTTATTCCTAAGGTTGTTGTATAATTAAACTTATCCAATAGAATTAGGACATGTGTTATGGTAATAATAATATCATTTTTACCCTTAATTACCCTATTTACTTTTAACCGTGGTAAATAAAAGTAAAAGCTACTATTCACCAAAAATTATTTTTATCTTATTGAACCACATTTTACTCCTTGATATTAACTGTGTCTATTGGATTTTCGAAATTCCACTAAGAGAAGCGGTAAAATTATGTTTTATGTAGATTTTCAAATTCTTCTAAAAGGTGGGTAAAAGACGGTGAAAAGTTCAATAAAATTTTTATATATCTAAAATTATTATAAAATAAATCAATTGAATTTAATTGAACTTATATTTGTATTATGTATCAATTTTGACCTAAAATAAATTTAAATAATATAAATAATTGTTTCAATAAAAATTCGGTTTTTAAATAGTAACCCAGTGTTTTCACTATTCATCAAAAATTGAAAGTTTTCAGAAAAATACCAAAAATTCACCCTAGGATAATTTCGATATTCTGAATTCAAAAATGAAGTCCATTTTGAAAGATAAAATTTATAAATTTTCAAAAAGTGGGTATTACTATTCATAACGGCTAGTTCATAATAATATTATAATAATATCTCGTTTAGTGAAACTTGGCATTGCGTACTGCACACACTATCGAAGAAGGTCTTGATTGTGCGTAATGAAAGCCAAGTTAGGGCTACGTGTAGTGAAAGATCTGTTTGGTGTTGCATATAACATAATCAAAACTTATTTCATTTATACATTAAACAAAATCTATTCTTAATGTTGCGTAGAATAATTTCCACAAAATGAACTTGAAATTTTGTATAACACAAGCCAAGAATAGTGTTGTGTATACTGCAAGCTAATATGGTGTTGCGTATAGCGCAAGATAATATTGGTGTAGAGTACAAAAAAATACATCAAAGAAAATAATTCTCATAAAATCTTGGGGTGTTACATTCTACCCCCCTTAAAATGAATTTCGCCCTCAAAATTCGTTGGGGTTATAAATGGTTTTCTACTTGAAATTTTCTTTCATAGAAACCCACATCGTAAAAAGAAATACTAAAACATCATTTTAAAAAGAAACTTTAGAAACATAATGGATACCCAAAGTAACTCATCATTGGGTTTCCACATAGGAGAATATAAGTGAAAATATGGATATAGAAGAGAAATATAACTATCAAGTTCTGATGGAGAGTGGTAGAGAACATGGCTATGAAATAGAAAACAATCACAAAGCCATAAATTTGTGATGGTCTAAGGTACCATCTGATTCATCGGATATAAGGACACTAGGACAATATTTTTTTTTGTTTTCAAGATCATTTCCCTAAAGTTGAAGAATTGTTGAATTAAAAGAAATACTTACTTGATTTTGGTACAATCTTACTGTTGCTCGTGCCTTGAACAATTTACACTTTATATCTTAAAAAAATGAAGTTGAATTTGTCTTCTGTGAAGTGTTAGTAGATCATGCGATATAATGATAGGTCATTCCATCTGTCTCAAACATAAGGTTATCAAAAGTTATATACATAAGTCCATCTATGGTGAGATTAATTGCATACGGTTCCAAAAATAGACTTATACTTCATCTATAATACCGCTTAATAAAATAAAACTAGTTTATACTAACCAGGGACTTCCTGTAGGCCAGAGGTAGGCGATGAAGTCCTGTCATACTTCAGTTGTGGGTTCGATTCCCGCAACCTTTTCCGACGCGACGGGTTGTCGCCCGTCCCACGAGTTTTCCTTTTTCTAAAACTATACTATTATAACATTTCAAAAATAATATCAAAAAGTTCTATCCTTAAACAATACTATATGATGTATAACTTAATCTATTCCAATCTTTAGGCTTACCCAAACTCACAGTATAAGGAAAAAGATTGATAGAGAGGTCATCTACCAAGCATATAAATACCGTCATTTATGCCCATATATCATAAGATATGTCTTGTTGGTCACATTAAAAACATTCAAATGCCTTAATCATGTATTATCTTGAAAAATGAATACCCATTGAACCTTAGTGAAAACATTAATGCAGTTAAAAGTTAACACTTTCCACATACCAAAATCCCAAAAAATCTATATACTCAAACCATGATATCACTTAGTCCTTATATCAATCATGAGATCAGGAATACTATTAAACATATAATTTTATCCTTATCTATTCATTATGCACATATCATATGCTTTACAAAATATTTTAATTACTTTTCATGGTTACCGGTACCATATAATTATTGAAAACTAATACATAGATATTCAAAAATTCCACGATGCCATAAATGATATTCCATGATACTATTTTGAAATCCCATTACATAAACACTTAATCATTACACAACATCATTTTCATACTCAACATTGCCAATAGTGATCGCATGTGACTTCACTTTGTCCTTTTCCTTAAGAGGTTTCTCAAGTTGATCATCATTAACCCTTGGATTAGGGAATTGATTAGCATAATGCCCCCCTTTCCTTTCACTTGAAGAATTGAAGTGTTGGTGGAGCGTTCTCTGTAGTATTTTCTCTATTCACGTCATTAGAAACCTTTTTCCCATTAATTCATCACTCAGCTGCTTGATGACCTTCTTTTCCACACTTGAAACATTTTCTAGTACCTTTTAGACAATCTCCACCATGCTTCTTTCCACACTTTGAGCATAAAGAAACATTCACCTTCTTTTCACCATTGTTCTGAGGTTTTTCCTTGAACTCCATATTTTGTTTCTTGTCAAAACCATGAGATGGATATGTTACACCAACTTCCAGTTCTATCTTGATAGCACAATGCACAATTTCTTCATAGCTACTAAAGTATCTTATAGGTAATGCCCTTCGAAGACTTGTTTTTAAGCCACTGAAGAATCGATAAAATTTACTTTCAGGTTGGATGATAAATCTAGATGCATACCTTGCAAGTCTTGTAAAAATTTCTTCGTATATACCAACAGATTCATCATACTTCTACTTAATCTCAATGAACTCCTTTTCCATATTTGTTTGAAGAATACGAGGGAAGTACTTACTGCAAAACAAGTTCTTGAACTCGTCCCATTCCATGGATTCAATTTCATCTTGGGGCCTTGTATTCTTAATTAGAGTCCACCACTGGTCTGCTTCACCTTCTAAATGGTAAACAGATAAAATTACTTTTTCATGTTCTAAACAGTGAAGTATGGAAAATATCTTTTCAATGGTACTAATCCATTTTTCAGCAACAAGTGGATCAAAAGACCCATTGAAAGACGGTGGATGTTGCCTCATGAAGGACTCAATAGAATATTGTTCCCTTCTCTGATCATTTGGAAATCCAGAATGATTCATAGCTTGTTTAATTATAGAAATTAGATTTTTCACTCCATCTCCCATCACATTTGGTTTCTCAGGAGGAAAATAATTGCATTTTACATTACATTGATCAACATGGTTCCTTCGGGTTCCAGCCATCATCTAAAACCCAAAAAGAACAGTGTGAGAGGCAAAAATCATGCTAGGAAAACAACATAATAAAGGAGGAGTAACTTCAATATCTAACATATTAGGATTAATTCTAAGATTGTTACCATAATTCTAGGAGTATAACCTATACGTATACTTAACCTTAGAGACATCCCTAGACATACCTTAGAAATATCTCTAGGGATTTCACTAAAGTTTTCGCATCCTAGTTTCCAAAGGTTAACTAAACTGAAGCTCTAATACCAACTGTAGAGACCCAAATCATGACGTACGTGGACATTACATTACTTTTTCAGAATACTTAATACATAACAAAAAAAGATGCCCAAAGACCGTATTAGTTTAGTGTCTTTGGAAACTCGGAATGTAATCTTCTAATCATGGTGAAAGATCTTCAACATCTCCCATAAAGATCTTCCCCTTTGGTTTTCTTACCTAAAATTTTTCTTTATATCCTGGGGAAAAGAAATCATAAAAAGGGTGAGCTCAAATTCTCAGTAAGAGAAATCATATTGAACATAAAACAATCCATAAACATTTGAATGCAAAAACTTGAACATAAAATATAAACATCATAATCTTGAGCAAAGACATAAATCTTGGAAGTACGTAAGGCATATATCATAAAGGAACATAAATCATGATAAAATAGCATGGGAATAAAACATGTAATTATGTAAAACTATTAAGAACATGATATTATTTCCATAGTAGCCAAGGCATTGCTACCAAGACCATCTTAGTGGAAAAATTCAATTTCTAAATCGAGTTCACTCCTCGTTCCAGTCCTGTATCACTGAACCGAATCAACTAACTGTTCCACCCATGTCTATCTCATGAGATATAAATATTTACCCAATGCATTGGAGGGAGATATAGGTCCCACCCATCTCATAATGAAATAATTCTTTCATGTGCCACAAAATCATAAATCATACATCATAGCATAACCCATGTAATAGAATGTGATTCTTAAACATCATGACTTCATAACAAAATCCATATAAAAAAATGGATATCATTTCATCATAAGAAGAATAAAACCATGTAAATAATGGATACATTATACTTGAAACATAAACATATTAAATAATGTCATTTTAGATGGAAAATAGTTTGGATAAAACACTTGAAATGAATTCTTGAGGAAAATATCCTTTCGTCTTAAAAATCATTTTCTTTTCACAAAATGCCATGAAATTAAAAAAAGGGTTTTGTTGAAAATAATCATGCAATCTTGTAGAGAAAGCTTCATGAAAATGAGGCGTTATGAAACCGTAACAATCCTTTCACACCGTATAAGTTAAAAATAACATTCTCCTCGTACTTTTGTTGGAAAAGTCAAAAAGTTCCTCGTGTGGTAAACAAAAGTAAGATTCCTTTCATAAAATGTGGTAAAATTAAAAAATGGGTAAAAAGGCCATTAAAAATACATGAAATCATTTTTAGAAAACAGGGACATGGATGATAACAAAAACCCCAGTAAATACTTACGAATAATCAATCTCAGATAAGAGCAAGATTGGAAAAGTTATCCCTTACCTTATGTATGATATGCTTCATATGTATCCGAACCTCCTTTATAATGATTTAAATAATGTAATTGACTTATTATAGAATCATATTCATTGTTATGATATCATATATAGTTTACTTATGTCTTTATATTATCTGTTCTTTTGTAAATTCGATGTAAAATCAGCGATTTGGGTAAAATTGTTTCATTTATTGTACGTGTTTCAACTTGTTGTTCTTGATATTATTAATTATATCCTGATTTACTTAATTAAAGAATGTAAAACATTATTTATATATAATATATATTTATAATATACAAATATATATGATAGATCGATAAATGGAATGAAATACACCGTTCATGGAGACCATAGGCCGTACGTACGCGTGAACGCTATTTTCATTTCCTTATTGAATTGAATGGAATTAAGTAGATGACATACATATATATACATAAATACAGTATCATTATTATGTCATATATTTCATTATTATTCATTATATATACTTTATAATCATTCATGAATGGTTAACATGGAGAATGAATCTCATCGCGTCGTGGAGACGATAGTCCGTACGTACGCACGAGCGATGATATCATTCCCATGATCATGGAATTGTATTGAAGTGTATGTATAATATTTCAGAATCAATATCACTTTAAAATAATCATATATAGTTATTTATTTATGCCATTATACCCAGCCAAGTAAGGTGGTGGTCAAAAACAGATTACACCACGGCGTGGAGACGGTATTCCGTACGTACGCACGTGCGGTGATTTTGTTTTCCATTGGATGGATAGAAGATGAAATACATTTGTTTCATATTTATAATAACATATTAGTATATGAGTGATACTGATTTTATTACTTCATAATGAAACATCTAAAGAAGAAGAAGTAGAAGAAGAAAGAAACTTGAAAGAGTCAGTAGTAGAGATTACCTCTTCCTTGACGCACCTCTTTTAAACTTCTTCTTAGAGCACTAGAGTTGGTCTTTTGAGAAGACCAGAACCTCTATGATGTAACTAGAGAGGTTGATAAGAGTAATTGGCTGGGGTTTTCCGAGATTCAAGGATCAAAAGGGTGTGAAGAGAAGAGGGAAGGGGTTCCCTTTTAATAAGGGAGGAGAGGGGAATCTTTGAAAAAACTTAAAATATTATTTTATAATAAAGTCATATTCAGTTTATAATAGCTCCAAATTGATTTATTTTGAACTTAAAGTGGGTATGGGTATAAATACTTTAAACCAATAGGTTTTAGACAAGTTTAGGTTATTATTTTAACCTTATCTTTAATATTTAACTCGAAGTTAAATAATTTAACTTTTACCGTGTCTTCTTGTTTTCTTACACTATATGGTTAATAAACTTACTATAACAAGCCAAACGAACCCCAAGTGGTTAATTATTAATATAAATAACCTTATCTAAGTCATTTGTCCAAACTTTAAATTTTTTAGGAATATAATAACAATTAATAATATAATATTTGTTTTAAAAACTATTTTATGTCAATTTTGACACTATTTGGTAATTTATTTTTCTGAAAATCATAACATCGTGATTAGTTCTAAAAAAGTTAATTAAATCAATACTAACATTTCATATTAACCTATAAAATTAGTGAAATTACTAAAAAGTATCAAATTACACTTATTTGGGTATTTATAATATCAATTATTTTAATATTTCATTATTTAGGTAATTATTGCATCACTATTGTGTCATAAATAAAATATATTATTTAATGTATAAAAATTATAAATAAAATACCATTAGGTAGGAAATATTTTTATCTTTCTAATGAATATTTATAGTCGAATTTATCTTATGTATAACCCTATATTAAAAATAATTTAGTTATTAAACTTTGATTTTAACTATTTTAACTCTTCTTTAAATAAAACAATAATAAATGTCCTAATATAATCCAAGTAGAACTAAAGGGAAATATTTTATTCCTAAGGTTATTTTTGGTCTAATTACACTTATCCAATAGAATTAGGACATGTGTTAGGGTAATAATAATATCATTTTTACCCTTAATTACCCTATTTATTTTTAACCGTGGTAAATAAAAGTAAAAAGTTACTATTCACCAAAAATTATTTTTATCTTATTGAACCACATTTTACTCCTTGATATTAACTATGTCTCTAGGATTTTTAAAATTCCACTCAGAGAAGCGGTAAAATTAAGTTTTATGTAGATTTTCAAATTCTCCTAGTAGGTGGGTAAAAGACGGTGAAAAGTTCAATAAAATATTTATATATCTAAAATTATTATAAAATGACTCAACTGAATTACATTGAACTTATATAGGTATTATGTATCAATTTTGACCTAAAATATATTGAAATAAAATAAATAATTATTTAAATTAAAAGTCGGTTTTTAAATAGTAACCCAGTGTTTTCACTATTCATCAAAAATTGAAAGTTTTCAAAAAAATACCAAAAATTCACCCTAGGCTATTTTCGATATTCTGAATTCAAAAATGAAGTCCAATTTGAAAGATAAAATTTATAAAATTTCAAAAAGTTGGTATTACTATTCATAACGGCTAGTTCATATAATATTATAAAAATTTCTCGTTTAGTGAAACTTGGTATTGCGTACTACACACGCTATCGAAGAAGGTCTTGATTGCGTGTAATGCAAGCCAAGTCAGGGCTGCGTGTAGTGAAATATTTTTTTGGTGTTGCATATAACATAATCAAAACTTATTTCATTTATACATTAAGTAAAATCTATTTTTAATGTTGCGTAGAATAATTTCCACAAAACGAACTTTAAATTGTGTGTAACTCGAGCCAAGAATAGTGTTGCGTATACTGCAAGCTAATATGATGTTGCGTATAGCGCAAGATAATCTTGGTGTAGCGTATAAAAAAAGACATCAAAAAAAATAATTTTCATAGAATCTCAGGGTGTTACATGGGGGGAAGTGTCGGCACTGTAAATAAACACGGTTTAGCGGCGGTTTATTAAAAACTACCGCTAAACCCTTCTGAAAAAAATAGCACCAGTTTAGTAAACCGCCACTAATAGACCTCCGCTAAGACCTATTTCTGTTGTAGTGAAGCACAATGTTTTAATTCATAACATTACTTTATAATTATAAGATTCTTAATAGTAACAAATTTATAATATGGGAAAATTGTGAGGATGCAATTTCTTTAAGGGGAAAAAATGTAACAACCCAAAAAATATACTTCTTTTATTTATGGATCACTTTCCTCCCAATAAATTTTTATTATGTTTTAAAATAGAAGCTCATATAATGAAAGTTTATTTCACGATAACATCATTTTTGAATTTAAAATGTCAAAAATTAATCTAGGGTGAATTTTTAGTAGTTTTCTAAGAAGTTTCATTTTTTTGAGGAATAGTATTTTTATGAATAGTATTATTTTTTATGAATACTAAAAAAATATTTTTTTAAAGAATTATTAAATAATTGATTCTTTGAATTGAATTTCAAAAAACAGACATACATAGTTATGATTAGTAAGATATTTAGAGTCTAATATGATCAAATAATTTTTTTGGTGAATAGTAACTTTATCCTTAAGAAAAGTAATGTTACCCTTATGAATTATAATTTAACCAATGGAATAGTAACCTCACCTAACGAAGTATAAATATATTTTAGTCATCTTAAATAGTAATGTGATATAATTATATCATCCTATAAGTAAATAATTTTTTTAGAAATTATTAGTTAATTATTAGTATTATATTTATTTGATTTCATTAAAAGTGAAATTCATTTTTATAAAATAGAGTTTATTTTTAAATTATACACGTTGACAAATGGTTAAGGTGAATTTTTGGGATTTTTCTGAAATAGTTGATTGTTTATGAATAATAAAAATGTAGTTTTGAGTTTTCAGTATGTTTAATGACATCATAACTATGTCATAATGATGTGATCAGTAATATAAGATCTTGGTCAACTCTTTTGGATTAAAATATGATATTATGTGTCTCAAGTGGCCAATAACATTGTTAAATACCATGAGAAAGCCCATGGTTTTTCAAATACCACTAATGAGGTGTCCTCAGAAATTAATGAAAAAAACTCAATCACTTTTTCTATAAATAACCACCCATTCCTCCATTATATTTCATTAACAATTTACTATCCTCAAATATATGATATTATTAACTCTCAATGAGTCCTCCCAAGGTGTCCTCAATCCTCCAAGGTCCCGATCTTAGAGTTTTAGAAGTTACTCTTAAAGGTAAGGGAATCTACCACCCCTCTCTTTTCAAGAACTCCTTTTATGCTATTCCTTTTTAGTTTATATTTTCTTATGCTGTGATATGTCAATACATATCACCATAATAATCAATTTTATGAATAAATGAGGACAGACCCATTTTTCTCACATGAACACATTTTATGAGTTTTTAAGTGACGCCATTAGGCTGCTAAAATTTCATAAGGGAATTCCCAACTTCTCTCTTCCTTTCAAGTTCTCTTTTATGTGGTATGTCTTTAAACTTTCCCATACCATGTTCTTATTTCCATTTTGTTATGTTTTTATACTATATTATGAGTCTTTTATTAATATTTTGCCCTTGAACCCTCTCTTTTTAATGTTTTATAAAACCACGTTTCATACCTGTTATGCTGTAGAATTTTCATCTCAAAATCTCTCTCTTTTTCTTAAGAAACTCTTCTTTTATGTGAATACCCAAACCTCTTTAATTTCTAGAGGTATTCATAAATATATAATAATTATTTATTTGATTATGGAATTTACATACATAAAACTCTCATTCCCTTTCTGTGGGTTATAAATGACATAATGATCACGTTTTTAATAAATTTTTAAAATTCCATGAATTTGATATGAAACCTATTTATTTTATTCTCTTTGGGTTATTTATGAAAGGTTTGATTATAATCTATGTGGGTCACATTAAAATAAAGAAATATTAATGGTGCAACCTGATAGATCTCTAATGCTTTGGGTAAAGAATTATACTCTAGAGATGACATATTTTACAATACATTGGTGAATAACCATGGTAATATTTATGACACATTGGGGATGGACCTTGGTGATATGATTATGAATGCCCAAATTAAATGTTATTGAGTCAATAAGGTTTACTTATGAATTTTCCATTCCTCTATGTTTTTAAAATCACAAACACTCTATCTTAAGGAAAATTATATTTTCTCTAAGAATTATCTTAATAAGGAAAATTTTCCTTCCCCAAGGAAATTTTATCCTTATTTATGTTTTCATTGTTATTTTTATAGTTTCTCTAAATCTAACTCATTTAATTCAAATCAGTTTCACACATCAAAAACATGGAATATTTTAAATACTTAGATATAGATTATACTATTTTCATGTTCTAGATTCAGGTTTCAAATTCTCTAAAATTCAGACTCTAGATTCTCTGAAATTCAGACTCCAAATTCTCTGAAATTCAGACACCAAATTCTTTGAAATTAAGACTTGGAATTCTATAAAATTTAGACTCAGAATTCTCTGAAATTTATACTCTAAATTATCTAAAATTTGGACTCCAAATTCTATGAAAGTTTGACTCTGAATTCTCGGAAATTTAGACTCTGAATTCTCTGAAATTCAGACTCTGAATTCTCTGTAATTCAGAATCCTAATCCTCATAAATTTAGACTCCAAATTCTCTGATATTCAGACTCTTAATTCTCTGAAATTCATACTCCATATTCTCTAAAATTTAGACTCCAAATTCTCGAAAATTTTGACTCTGAATTTCTCAGAATTTAGACTCTGAATTTCTCATAATTCAGACTCCAAATTCATTGGAATTCAGACTCTGAAATCTATAGAATTCAGGTTCTGAATTCTTTGGAATATAGAATATAAATATTAATGATTTATAGTCTCTAAATAATTATTTTGTTAGGACTCTAAACATTATTTTTCCTTAGAATCCAAAAGTTAGATTTGGTTAAGTAACCTTATTTTTGCCACACTTCTTATAGTTTTGAAACGATGTCGTATAATCTGTTTCTAACTAATCGTTATTTGAGTGACACGTATATAGGTCCATCTAAAATTCAAGGAAAAATATGACCATTGGAGGAGGGAGCTGACCATTGGAGAAGTCCATATAAACAGGAGATCATTTGAATGAGCTGAATTTGTGATATACCTCTTGATCACTATAGAGATTTAATGCTGTTGAATTAATTTCTAAAGAGAGAGACTCTAATGCCTTATGTGTACTGAATGTCTTTTTCAGCTTGTTTCACGCGACTCTGATTATTTCTATGTACAATCAAGGACTTCCAAGGATAGGAAGGCAGAGGTGTCGACTACCTTAAAGTTCAAGGACTTCCATGGATATGAAGACATAGGTTATGACTACCTTAAAGTTCAATGGCTTGTAGGGATAACAAGACAGATTCCGATATTCCTATCGAGGGCTTACCCTAGTGTGGGTAAGATAGGCTTTCATGAAAGTATAAATCAAGAGACTTTTATCCAAGGTTGTTGGATACCCTACTATTTGGGTTAAATTATTTCATACTAGTTACTTGTTTTGTTTCAAGTTTATTTCCATTGTATTTTGATAAAGTAAGATAATATAACCTTCTTATACTTTCTTATTCTTTTGTATACTCTGATAAGTAAGATTCTATACACATTAAGGTAGAATATTTTTCTTGTAAACTTTCCTTAAGTTTCAGTTTTGGAACCACAGTTCTAGAACCTAGAATGTTTGTAGAACTAAAAGAGGTCTTGTGTGAATTTACCTTCTTTAACCTTGTTAAACATGGTTTTCCTTAAGGTTAAAAATGAAAGTTTTTAAACTTAAAATTCACCCCCTCTTGTAATTGAGAATCTACATTCTTATTTAGATCCTACAATTGGTATCATAGGAGGTATCTAAAATTCTTATACTCAAATATAATATTTTTTTCTCAAGTTTTCATTGTTCTAAATATTTTCCTTTCTTAGGATTTTTATCCTTGTTTACAAATTTTTTTCTATTAACGAGTTTCTGTGGAAATATATTTTCTTTAAGATGGAAGGAATGAATGTCGGTTCAATTGAAAATATAAATCCTACCATACCACCTATATTTTATGGAAATGATTATGAATATTGGAGAGATCATATGAAGACTTTTTTTATTAATACTAGAGTGAACAATTTTGTTATGCTGACTGGAGATTACAAGATCCCTGACAAGAAATTCAGAACATTCACCAATAAAGAAAAGTTAGAATATCAACTAAACTACATAGTACACAATACATTGTTGTGTTCCATCACCAAGAATATATATAGTGAGATTTCTTCTTGTGAAGTTACTAAATGTATCAGGAAGAAATTGGAGGTTACTCATTTTGGTACATCCAAAGTTATAGAAACTAGAAAATCTATGCTTAGAGCAGAATATCATGGATTTCTATTTCCTTATAGGGAACTAGTATGCAAGGTACAACAAAGGTTTATGAATATTGTTAACAGTTTAAAATATATGGGTGATAAATGTTTAGATGATGAGACACATGTGGAAAAGATTATAGATATCATGCCTAATGAGTGGGAATCTAAGAGAACTTCTATTGAAGAGAATATGAAAGTATTTAAAATCACACCTAATGAGATTTTTGGAACTCTTCTTCAACATGAGACAAAAATGAAAATAGTTGAAGATATGAATAAGAAGAAAATTTTTAATGAAAGTTTATCCTTTACTAATACAAATTACAAGACTCATGAAAGGGTCACAAAAGCTAAGTCTAAGAAAGTAACTATTTTATCTGAATCTAGTGAAAGCGAACATAGTGATAATAAAATAGCTAATCTTTCTCGAAGGATAAACAAGATAGTTGGAAATAAGGACTTTCAATATAGAAATAAAAAGAAAGAAAGAAAAGACAAGAAAGTCTCTGAAGTCACTTGCTATGAATGCAAAAGAGCAGGGCATATCAGGCTGGATTGTCCTATGATTAAAAATGGATAAAAAGGAAAAGCATTCTGAGAAGAAAGGAAAGATGTATGACAAGGCTAAATCTATGAATGTATTGAAAGCCAATGACACCTGGAGTGCCAATGGTGGTGACTCTTCTGATGAATCATCAGGGTATGAATCTTCAGATCATAAGAATCTTGGTCTACTAGCCAGACTACCCATTGATAATCATTGTCTAATGGACAAGGCACACAATACCGAGTCTATCACAAATGTATCTTTGAATTCAAATTATACGGATGATAAATACTACAAATATTTAGATAAATAATATACTTCTGATGAAGATAAACTATTACCTAATTATGAAGATGTTTCTAGGTTTTCTAAACTTCTTGAGAATGAAAATTCTAAACTCAAAAAAAGCATGATAAGACAAATTCTATAATTTTATTTTAACTAGAGAAGTATCAGATCTTTCTACAGATCTTGATAAGAAAATTTTTTATTTTAAAAGCATTTCCAAAAACCATGAGGAAGTTAATTCTGAAAATGATAAACTTTTTAAGGACATTGAAAATGTAATTTCTAAGAAAAATATTTTTGAGACTAACTCTAGTTCTAAAACTAATGTTTTTGAGGATAAAAATTTGGTTATTAAACTAAAGTTGGAAATATTTTCCCTGAGGAAGTGTTTTTAAAACTTTACATCTGGTAAGGAAAACTTTGACAAAATGTATTCCCAAATTCGACCTCTAAGAAATTGTTATATATTTGGTTATACTCATTCTAATTCAGTTTTTATTAATAAATATTTTGTTCCTAAAAGTAATCCATTCTGCAGTAAATGTCAGTGTGGTGAACATTGGGAAAAAATTGTTCTTTAAACAAAACACAGGATTTAGGTTTTCATAAATCTTCTTTTTCTAAGAAAATGTGGATTCCTAAAATCATGCTTTCTGAAATTTTTGGATCCAAGAAAATTTGGATTTTGAAAGTCTAACACTCTTATTTTCAAGAAAACAAAGATAGCACCAATAGCAATACATGATACATGGATATTGGATGTTCCCAACATATGACTGGTAACAAAAACTTCTTCGAAATGATTATCAAGATAAAAGGAGGAAAAATAACTTTCAGAGATAATGATAAGGGAGAAATTATTATTATAAGTAACATTATTCTTCTTGAACAAACATTGATTTCAAATGTTTTATTTGTTAAGGGTCTTAAGTAAAATATCATTAGCATAAGTAAATTATGTGATGAAGGTTACGTTGTGAATTTTAGAAATGATATGTTCTTAGTACAAAATTACATGGAAGAGTTTATTCTTTCTACCCATAGGCAAGATAATGTATACACACTAAACATAGAAGACTATAGGAGTCAATATCTACCTTTCCTTAGTGCAATGAAAGACCAATCTTGGTTATGGAATAGAAGGTTAGGACACTGTAACCTTAGGAACCTATGTAAACTCTGTAATAAAAGACTTGTTAAGGACTTATAGGTGCTTAGATATGATTCTTCAAAAGTTTTTGATTCTTGTAAATATGTCAAGAAACATAAATCAAGTTTTAAATCAATCTGTTAAGTCTCAAATACTGATGCATTACTGTTGGTGCATATGGATATTTTCTGTCCAACACAAACTGGAATCATTGGAGTAAAATATTATTATAATTTTTCCTACTCGATGATTACACTAGATTTACATGGGTCTATTTTCTGGAAAAAAATCTGAAGCCTTTTCTTATTTCAAAATTTTTAGAGCTCAAGTTAAAAATGAGAAAAACCTTCCATTGATAACTATTCATAGTGATCATGGAGGAGAATTTCAAAATTCCAATTTTGAAACTTTTTTTAGTAAAAAAGGCATCACTCATAACTTCTTAGCACCAAGAAATCATCAACAGAATGGTGTTGTTGATAGAAGAAATAAAATTATTCAAGATATAAATAGAACTGTGTTGAGTGAATATTCGATAGCTAAGTATTTTTGGGCTGAAGTTGTAAGTACTTCTTGTTATACTATAAATCAAGTTTTTAATATACCTTTTCTAAATAAAACCCCTATAAATTGTGGAATGGTTGAAAACCTAGACTTTCCTACTTCAAAGTATTTGGTTGCAAAGTTTTCATTTTGAATACTAAAGATAATTTACATAAATTCACACCCAAATATGATGAAGGAATTTTCATAGTCTACTGTACAAATTATAAGGCTTATAGAGTTTTTAATAAAAATACATGTATTATTGAAGAAACAGTACAAGTTAAATTTTATGAAACTAATCCTTTTATTTTTAAACAACCCCAACCTACATTTTTTGAGGTGTTTTCAAAAAATGATTATCAACCCTTGATAGAAGATCCTTCTGATATGGAAAATGTTCAAGAAAATGTTTCTGAAGCATTTACCCCAGAATATTTCCTACCATATGTTTATGAACATGTTTTACAAAACCCAAATAAGTTGTTTCTTAAGAATCATCCCAGTGATAGTATCATTAGTGATGTAAATAAACCTGTAAGGACTAGAAGTTCCTTAAGAAATGAAGTAGACCATCTATCATTCATTTCTTAATTAGAACCAAAAATCACTGATGAAGCTTTAGGTAATGATGAATGGATTAAATCCATACAAGATGAGCTAAATGAATTTGAAAGTAATAAAGTCTGGACCTTGGTTGGAAGACCTAAGAAAACTTATGTTATTGGAGTAAAATGGGTCTTTAGAGATAAGTGTGATGAAAATGGAATCATAGTAAGTAATAAGGCTATATTAGTTGATAAATACTATAATCAACAATAAGGAATAGACTATGATGAAAAATATGCTCCATTAGATATACTTGAATCTATTCATATTATACTTCCCTTTATAGTATTATTCAACTTTTAAATTTTAGAAATGGATGTTAAATGTTCATTCCTTAATGAATATATTCAAGAGGATGTTTTTGTTGAAAAAACTCCTAGTTTTAAAGACATAAAACATCCTGAACATGTTTTCAAACTTACCAAAGCTTTATATGGACTTAAACAAGCCCCTAAAGCCTGGTATGATAGAATTACAAGATTTTTGTTACAAAATAATTATTTTAAGAGAAATGCTGATCCAACCCTCTTTATAAATAAAGATAAGAAAAATGTTTTGATTGTTCAAATTTATGTTGATGACATCATATTTGGTTCAACTCAGGAATCCTTAACTGATTCATTTGTGAATTTAATAAAATCTAAGTTTAAAATGAGTATGATGGGCGAGTTAAAATTTTACCTAGGTTTTCAAATCTATCAAAAACCAGAAGGAACTTATATATATCAACAAAATTATATTAAATATATTCTCAAAAAGTATGGATATAACAACACTAAGAGTATAAGTACTCCCATTGGTACCTCAAATTCACTTGATCTTGATGAATCTGGGAAACCAGTAGATCAAACATCAGTTAGAGGTGTGACAGGAAGTCTACTATACTTGAAATATAGTCATATAGACCTAATGTTTTCAGTATTCTTATGTTCAAGATATCAATCCAATCCTAAGGAATCTCATTTATAGTATGTGAAAATAAATTTTCACTACTTAAAGGGAACCATGGATTTAAGACTCATTTATACTTTTGAAAATGATTTTATTTTAAAAAGTTTTTCAGATTCTAACTTTGGTGGATGTAGAATGGATAGGAAAAGTGCATATGGAACTTTTCATTTATTAGGAGATTCATTAGTTTCTTGGTCATGAAAAAATCAACACTCAGTATCACTTTCTACTACTGAAGCTGAATATGTAGCAGCTATAAGTTTTTGTGCTCAAGTGTTATCTATGAAGCACACACTCACATACTATGGTATGAGTTTTACCAAAACACAGATATTGTGTGATAACACTGGTGTCATTTCCTTAGGTAAAAACCATGCACATCACTCACATGCAAAACACATAGATATTAGGAATCACTTTATTAGGGATCACACACATAAATGAGATATGATTCTTCAATTTATCCGAATGCAATATCAACTTGCTGATATTTTCAAAAAATCATTACCCTTTTATAAATTTGAATAGATTAAACAAAAGTTAGTAATGATAACTGTAAGGTAATATTCCATATTAACTTTTTGTTGAAACATATCTCCTTACAGTAGGAAACTCATTTTCATAGGGGGGTACATTTTCCTGTTAATAAAAATTTTGGAAATCAAAACTTTTATAATCAATATTTTCATAATCAAAATTTTTGTAATCACAATTTTCATAATAAATATTTTCTTAATCAAAATTTTCGTAATCACAATTTTCATAATAAACATTTTCTTAATCAAAATTTTTTTAATCAAAATTTTCATAATAAAAATCTTCGTAATCAAAATTTTCATAATCAAAATTTTCTTAACCAGATTTTTTTTCTAAATATAAAGTTCTTCAAGAAGAAATTTCCTCATTACGAATAATTTTCCTAGAAATCCAGGAGGTATGTTTCCTTTCAAATAATTTTGTAATAATATTTTTACATGTTGGTATTTTTATTTTGTTTAAATTTTTTTGGATTCACTTTTCCTTAAATACGAATTTTTATCTTAAAAACCTCAAAAGGTTAGAACCTACCAAATTCTTTCTTTAGCTATTATTTAAAATGTTGGATCAATCAAAAAAGATGAACCATTTCCTCAAATACCTATATAAGGACCCCCCGATGACTGTCCTACATCAATCATCAAAGCTCTGGCGTGCTGAAACCCTACTGAACTAATTAAGGTCATTCTGAATCTTCCGATTTTTCTCAATTCCGAATGTCTGTGCAAGCTTCTCCTCAGAAAGAAATTTCATCTGTAAATGAAATTTCTAAATGGAAGATATATAGAGATAGGTTAGTCGATACGAATTTCTTTGCTAAGTATGATTATATCATTTCAAATAATATCAAGCTGAATGGCTAGGATAGCGTCTGTGTATAAAAACTGAAGTCGCATGATCCAGTTTATCTAGAGTTGTTGGTTGAATTTTATGAATCAGTAAGATTATTCAACTAAGGAGGGGGAGGAAAGTTTTCCTACAAGAGTTATGGAAATACCTACTCCCTTTTCTATACTAATGCCACAAGTTTAATTAAAATTCTATATGAGGGTGAAGTTGATTTTTTACCCATAAATTACAGGATGTATCAGGTTCATTTGAGAAGGAAAAAGATTTAGAGTGCCTTGGCTTGAAAGAAGTGAAGACTCCAAATATTTTTCATCTATCTACAAACTTTTAGATTCTAGAATTATGGGTTCAAGGTTTTATTATTCTGAGAGAAGGGGATAAGGATTCACTGAAGAAAAGTGACATATATATTCTGTATTTCCTGGTGAACGTCAGGAAGATAAATTTGGTGAAGTATGTCTTGATCACAATTGAAAATTTCCAAAATGGAAATTTTATGTCTCAAATCATCATGTATCCAGCCATTCTCTCAAAGATTATAGGTCTGTGTCTTGAGTCTTTTAAAATCCCTTACAGTTCAAAGCCAAGGAATTTTAAAGTAAGGTTTCTGAGTGATGATACTCTAAGGAGAATTAAAGTTGGTTTTTCTGGTGAATCAAGAGAATTATATGATTTTTTTAAATCTGAAATAGAAGCTATATCGAATAAATAGAATGTTTATGAAACTTCCAATAAGGGTGGAAAGAAGAGAAAGTTGAAGGAACTTGAAGACAAATAAAAAACTCTTGCGGCTAAGGAAACTCAATTAGAACCACCTAAGCCAAAGAATCAAAATACTTATCTAGATGAAGTAGTTTCTAAGTGGAGAGAGGACAAGAAGAAGAATAAATAAGGGGAGACTAGTTTTGTCCTAAACCATACTGAGGAAAAATCTTTGATGTTGAAGGCTACTGAAAATCTTGAGAAGCAAGAAAAGGAAAAGAAGCAGAGGAAGAAAATATTTGAAGTCGAGATAGTTCAATCCCTTCTTAAGGCTGTTGAGAAATCATATGAACAAATTAAAGTATCAGAATCATTTTTGAAAGAATCACTCCCAATGAATCTAGGATAGATGATGATGATTCTGGAACCAGAACGAGAAGAATAAAGAGTTCAAGAGGAAGAATTGGAAGAAGAAGAAGAAGAAGAAGGAAGTGGTGATACATATGACATGATAAGGCAATTAGAGAAATATCATGAGAAGGAGAGTCCTTCTGAGAAACTGTCAATCTGATCTTCTGAAGTAGAATCTTCAAATCATTCTACACCAAGAAAAGAAGAAAAGGGTCAGGAAGAAGTGAATAAACTATCTGAAAAAGAGAGTAGAAACCATGACTTTATTCATCCAAAAGATCTTGTGGTAGGTGTTGAGAAAAAAAACCTCTAGGAAGACAAGATTGGTCAGTTATCAGATAGTGAGCATGAATCACCCAAAGAAGAAGAGGTCATTCTGAGAGATGATAAGGGAATGCAGGTGTTGGTTGATAAAACTAGAAAATCTATGCTAAAAAAGAAAGCTGTTGGTGCTTCGTCGAAGAGGAAAGCTGAAGAGATAGAAAAAGAGTCCTCACAAACCAAACAATCTGATTTGGAATCATCCACTTTGGGACATGATTTTATTTTACAATCTTTGAAGAATTTTGTTGATACCATTCCCTTATTTCTGAGTATAGAATAAAGATACCAGATGCTTCAGCATTCAATAAATCAGAAATCAGATTCATTTTCCATGCATATGGATATGTTTTTTAGACTTGAGGTTGATTTCAAATCTTTTTTCATTGCTTATGAAGCTCATAAAAGATCATGCAAGAAGATTAATTTTTTTTTCAAGGAATACAATCGAAGACTTGAGAGTCTTTAATGAATTTCAAGATAATCTGAAGGATGGTTTCAACACCAAAGATGGGAAGTTTAATGATCTTACTAAGAGTTTTGAGGAAAATATGACCCTTGAACAGAAAATTCGGAAGCAAGAAGTCAAAGACTTGAATGAGAATCTTAATTTAGTGGATACGAATTGGAAGAGGGAAAGGGATCTAAAAATTTAGTTTGAAGAAAATTTTGTTAAGAAATAAGATGTCTTGAAGGCTCAGGAAGATATTCATAAAGCTGAAGAAGAAAAGATAAAATCCTTAGAGAAGAAAAATTAAGATCAGGATCAGCTCCTCAAGCTTATCGAAGAATATCATGAGGAGATAAAGAAGCTAAAAACCATTGTAAAGAAGTTAATTATGAAGGATAAAGAGGAACAATTTTCCCCCAATATGATCTTTTTTTGTATTTAATTCTTTGTATAAATTTTTCCCATCATAATGAAATTTTGGTTGATTGTCACGTGTTTTGTTGTATAATACCAATTTTTCAGGTACCATTTTCTTTTTAATTCTCTTTATTCCATTTTGAAAATCCCAAAGGGGGAGAAATGAATGATAAAAATAATACTATGTAAAGAGGTAAATTCTCTATGTAAGGGGGAGTCTATATAAGGGGTAGCTCAAACAAAGAAGATTTTCTTATTCTAGAAATAGAAAAATCATTTCAAGGAAGTCAAGAATACGATCCATAGGGATTTCAAAACCTAAGGGGGAGTTAGTCATATTCACCATGATTCATAAGTAAAGGGAGATAAGTTTTTATTTTCAAGTCCATAAAAATTCTATGTCCTTATATTCTTTTTCATGAGGATGTTTGTGCTTTCTAAATTGGGTAAGATTGTTCAGTCAATAAGGTTTCCTTATGACTTTTTCATTCCTCTAAGTTTTGAAAATCGCAAACACTCTATCTTAAGGAAAATTATATCTTCCCTAATAATCATCTTAATAATGAAAATTTTCCTTCCTTAAGAAAATTTTATCCTTACTTATGTTTTGATTGTTTTTTTATAGTTTCTATAAATCTAACTCATTTTATTCAAATTGGTTTCACATCTCAAAAATTCATAATCCTTTAAATACATAGATATAGAGTATATTGTTTTTAGGTTCTGAATTTAGGTTCTGAATTCTATGAAATTTAGACTCTGAATTCTCTAAAATTCAGACTCTGAATTCTTTGAAATTCAGACTCCGAATTCTCTGAAATTTGTACTCTGAATTCTATGAAATTCAGACTCCGAATTCTCTAAAATTCAGACTCTGAATTATCTGAAATCTCAACTCTTAATTCATTGAAATTCAGACTCCGAATTCTCTTATATTCAGACTCTGAATTCTCTGAAATTTGGACTCCAAATTCTCTGAAATTCATACTCCAAATTCTTTGAAATTCAAACTCTGAATTCTCTGAAATTCAGACTCCGTATCATCTGAAATTCAAACTCCAAATTCTATTAATTTCAAACTCCGAATTATCTGAAATTCAAACTCTAAATTCTTTGAAATTGAGCCTCCATATTCTAAAAAATTTAGACTCCAAATTTCTCATAATTCATACTCTGAATTCCTCAGAATTTAGACTCCAAATTCCTCAGAATTAATACTCCATATTCATTGGAATTTATACTCCAAAATATATAAAATTAAGGTTCTGAATTCTTTGGAAAAAATAATCAAAATATTCATGATTTATAGTCTCCAAATGATTATTTGGTTAGACTCTAAAATTTATTTTTCCTTAGACTCCAAAAGTTATAGTTGGTTAAGAAATATTATTTTTCTTATACTTGTTATAGTTATCAAACGATGTCGTATATTTTGTTTCTAACTGATCGTTATTTGAGTGACATGTGTATAGGTACCTTCGAAATTCAAGGAAATATATGACCATTGGAAGAGGGAGCCGACCGTTGGAGAAGTGCTTATAAATAAGAGTTCATTTGAATGATATCAATACGCGATATACCTATTGATCACTGTAGAGATTGCATAATGTTGAAGTAATTTCTAGAGAGAGACTTGTATGCCTTGTGCGTACTGAACATCTTGTTCATATTGCTTCATGTGACTCTGATTGTTGCTGTGTACAATAGAGGAATTATGATGATAGAAAGATAGAGGTGTCGAATAACTTAAAGTTTGAGGACTTCCGTGTATAGGAAGACAGAGGTTCTGACTACCTTAAAGTTCAAGGGCTTGCGTGGATAGCAAGACAGATTCAGATATTCCTATTGAGGGCTTACTTGGGTGTGGGTAAGATATAATTTATTGAAAGTATAAATCAAGGGACCTTTATCCAAGGTTGTTGGATACCCTACTCTTTGGGTTAAAATATTTCATACATGTTACTTGTTTTATTTCAAGTTTATTTATATTGTATTTTGATAAAGGAAGAAAGTATAACCTTATTATACTTTTTTGTTCTTTTGTATACTCTAATAATTAAGATTCTATATTCTTTAAGGTAGAATCTTTTCCTTGTAAACTTTCCTTAAGTTTCATTTCTAGAACCACATTTTCAAAACCTAGCATTTTTGTAGAACTAAAAGAGGTCTTGTGAATTTACCTTGTTTAACCTTGTTAAACATAGTTTTCCATAAGGTTAAAAACTAAAGTTTCTAAACTTACAATTCACACCCCTCTTATAATTGAGCATCTAAATTCATATTTCAAGCCTAAAAAAGTTTTATCCACATTTTCAAGTTATGATTCATGTTATTATTTTTATGGTATTCCTCATTTTCATATGATCATTCCGGGTTATATGCCTCATACTTGAATTCTAAGTGTTTCTTTTTCCCTTGTTGGCCTTTATGATCACCCGTTTCTTTGATGCATGTGCCCATGTTATGAGATGTAGTCATTGTACTTAGGATTAACACATGATGAAGCCTTTCATGTGGAATAAAATAATGTTTTATGTTTTCATTTAGTATGTACCTAATTTCCAAGACAATAAACATAAATGATCCTCTATTGGTAAAATGAAATGTAAATTTATGTAATAAAAAGGCAGGATTTCACAGAGAACTTATAATTAGGTGGTTTCACACAATACCAACCACCACCAAATTGATACCAAAAATTAAATAGAGATATTGACACGGGGAGGCCTGAAAGGACTCCCCACCATAATAAACAGACTAACACTAAATTCAATGAGACCCGCGATGGGTCTCCCCAAAATAATAACTGATGAGATTAACCAAACATGAAGACTTTACATGCTAACTAAAAACCCCTACCATAAGAGGAGGGAGGTAAGGGTCCAACTAATGAATCATAAAAACCACAGACAACTACATACCAACAACTTCACACTCTCAGAAAAATATAGACCATGCCACACTAAGGACATAAATTAAACTGAGGCCTTTTTACACCGCTGAGTTCTTTTGACTATATGCCAGCTTCACTCTAGAACCTACGGTTGGAGCTCTAATGGTTGAATCATCTCCTAGCTCATAGTTAGTCTTTATAATCCACCAAATATAACACATGAATCAAAATTTCACAAAACAAACTTTCTTTAAAATAGAAGTTCTAAAGGGTTCGACAAAAACCAACCTTAAAATTTAAAATGAAAGATTCACCAGAAAACACAACAACATACGACTATTGCATCTAAGGAGCACTACAAATAGAAAACCCTAAATTGGTCCCAAAATTTTCCATACTCCTACAGATGGGCTGATGTGACCTTTGATGAGCCAATTCTGGCTTCACAACACTTCTTGGAAACACCCCGACTGAATAGATACAAGTGACCCATGTGTCCACAGGTGGGGCGGATTCTTGGAGCATTTAGACATGATGACCTCTGATGACCCTACTTACCACACTTATGACAGATAACAACATTATGCTCTAAATAAGTTGAATAGAGGTCTGAAGGCCTCTTAATTCCCCTATTAGAACCACCAACATCAGGTCGCCTCCCAAACTTCTTACCAGCATCCTCTTCACCACTTCCAAAGACCAGAGGAGGATTCAACATCCCAAGTCCTCCTGCTAACTCATCTTTGGCATGAAAGTCTTGTCTCACCACATCAGAGAAGGTGGTTAGGTATAAATCTTCCACCTTCGACTATATTTAAAGATGAAGAAGAAACTCAAAATGTCAAGCCTTCACTAGATCACTTTCAAATATGATGGATCATATAGAACCTAGTCTAACAATCCTTAATAATATTCTAATACCGATCCAACACCCTACTGAAACCTGCATAACTCCATTCTATTTATTACCTTTGTCATCTCAGAATTGTACTATTAGATGAATAAAGACTTGAAGAACTCCCAGGTAAAATATTCCTAAGGATTTCTTCAAGACATAGACTTCCACCATTTCCAAGTTGGACCTTCAAACATAAAGGTAGAAGACTTTACCTTAAATGTCTTAGGCATCATGAGGAAACTTAAGTCCCTCTAAATCTTCTGAATCCACTCTTCTTCCTAAAGAGGATCATCTTGACAATAAAATATTGGAGGGTTCAACTTTCAAAACTCAAGGATGTAGTCTATAGGTTGATCACCTAGAGTGTTTTATAAAGATTAACCACCCGAATCTACACCTTGGGGATCCTTTGAGTCATCGTGGGGGCATACACTAAGAAACAAGGAAATAAGGAAAAAAGGAAATTGATAAAAATAAAGTCATTAACATTTTTAAATTCATAATTCCACAATTCCAAAGTAGGAATTTCTGAAGCAAATTGTAGAGTTAAGGAATATACAAACAATTCAAAAGTGGAAAATATTTTTGGTGGTTGACTCAGACACATGGTTGGCAGCCATATTCTAGTCATGCCACCATCATGAGGAGTTATTTAAGACCATGTCCCCAACTCCTCATGGATTTACAGGCCATGCGAGCTCAAGGAGGCCACTTTTCTAACTTTTGTTTTCATTTCCCAACACCAAAAAATCCACAAGAACCAAAAGACACCAACAAACCCGAACATCCCAAGGTAACATGAGGTTCGGAATGAGAAAGGTTTCATGACATCCTTCACGTTCCTACATCTTGATCCTCTAAAATCCTACTCCTTATAACTTAACATATCTAAGTAACAATGGTAAATCTAATAAGAAAGATCCAATAAAGAGTTGTCCTACTCTCAAACCATTTTTTCACAAACCAACCTAGGTCGACCCTGAATCGGTCACCCGAGTCGATCCTTAGGAAGGCCTGAGAGTCATTCTCGATCCTCCCTGGATGGAAATAATCACCAAGGAAATCATAAGAGATAAGGGAATGGTTTCTACCAAAGAAATAAACAGAAGCATCAAAATAATAAAGAGGAAAACCAAACTAAAATTGTTTTCCATACTATACATTATTTAAATTTTCAATTAAAGACACAAAAAAATAATAAATAAACTACGAAAGGAAAACCAAAAGGGACCTGACAACCACAAAATCTCTATGTGACCCTAAGGGTCACTCGCCAATCAAATACCAAACATCTCTGAAGGTAATCAAACCAAACTGCAACCTGTAGCAGAAACTAAAAACAAGAAAAGACTATAGGCATGAGTATTAAAAACTTAGTAGGTAGGCCTGAATAATTATATTCCAAATGAACATTCTTTAAATTAAGAAACATTGATCTTCATTTTTGAAATACAATTTAAAAATATAGGTTGTTCCTCAATTTTCATTTTAAAACCAACAATCAAAATCCCTTACCCTCGTGATTTAAAAAAATGTTCAAGGGAAGAAAGGGGAAGGGGAACCAAATAAGAATTGATTTTTTGAAAAGGTGAAAAGAAGGAAAAATTGATTCTTAATTCAAAAAATTCTTATTAGAAATCCTTTCTAGATAATTCTATGCACTCAACATTTTACAAGAAAACACCAAAATAAAATACAAGGAATATGATCTTACACAATGATGGAAATTGTACTAACTATACTAGAATAAGAGGAACATGGGAAGACCTAGGAACTCAGAGTATAACTAGAACATACTAAAACATGATACCTCATCCCCAATAGAATTCCACACATGATGAAATCAAAACACCAAAACACATGGAAACCCTAACTCAGGAAAAACCGAGAGTCCCAATCTTATAGCAATAAACCAAAATATATACACCTACTATGGGCCACCGGTCAGTATGTCAACTACCAGTGTAAAAATAATTCTCAGTAATCTTCACAGTTATTCTAGGTTCCCATGCTTTGTTTTTAAAGGGGTGTTTCAAGGAAGATCAAGCAATAATTCATATACATTCCATCACACATAACACCCAAACCGACACCACCCCGACCGCCTTGAGG
This sequence comes from Viscum album, assembly GCA_963277665.1. NCBI lineage: Eukaryota > Viridiplantae > Streptophyta > Magnoliopsida > Santalales > Viscaceae > Viscum > Viscum album. Next base: position 1,015,195,396 of record OY728153.1, on the reverse strand, counting down.
AGTACTAATTGACTTTAAACAATAATCACATAAGGGAGATCCCATACTGAGGAAGCTCCCATCCCATGGTCAACCCAAAAGTTGAGTCCCAATCCTATAAGGGTTTTCCAAATAAACCATTTAACAAAAATTACAAACAAGCCTCATGTCATTTTTACACATAAACCTTTTATAAATAACTACGCATAATACATTTTCATTTCCAAAACAACTTATAAATCATTTTTTATAAATATCCTCATAAATAAAAATAAAATTCAAGAACAAGCTACTTTTTATAAATAACTACTCATAATCCTTTTTCATTTCCAAAGAAACATAGAAACCCATCTTTATAAATCTCTGCCTAAAACAAAATCCAATTCCAAAACATGCAACATTATATAAATAACTACACATAATCCTTTTTCATTTTAAAAAAAACTTAGAAATAACATTTTATAAATACATTCATAATAAAAAGTAAATTCCAAAAAACACCCTTCATCAATTAAAATTTTACAATCCATATTGAAAAAAACACACATCAAGTTCAACATGTCATGTGTTTCATTTTACTTTAAAACCCCATCCCAAATTCATCCGCACCTTAAGTTCTCTTAAAAACAAGGTCAAAACCTTTAAAAAAATTATAAAAACATTTTCTAAAACATTATAAAAAAAATAATCACACAAAATATAAGGAATTTCATGTTAAACCACTTTAAAAATCCACTTCAGAAATCACCAATCACCATTTAAGTTCAAAACATATTTTCATTTGGATACTAAAATCTTATATATATAAAACCAAAATGTAACGCCCCAACCCCAATTACCCAGAGTCGATGCATTATTATGTAACATTGGCATGATCACAAAAGATCAAGTCTCAGAAGACCGATTAGTTTAGCAGCCTTGGTAACACTAGATACATTCATAAATGTTACATTACATCATAAAGTGAAAAACTAAAATTACATAGTCTCGATAATCCACACCCATATCCCCTTCCGACTATCTCTGCAGGTCAGTCATAAAATATTTCTTCACATCCTAGGAAAATAAAACATAGAAAGGGGTGAGCTTAGATGCTCAATAAGGATAACAATATAGTGGAAACTTTCATAAATAAACATAAACATTTAAGGCAATGTATAACTAAAACAAATACTTTAAAAATTGAACTTCAGCATAATATGGAAAAAGTAAAATGAAATAATGCCATTTACTTATTCACATGGATATTCTTCTAGTCAAATAATCATATGAAATATCAATAACCACTTTTATAATGATGGAATGCATAATGCCAGACTATCATAACCATGCAACCAAGGCCTCGTGCCAAGACTACAAATAAGATTTTTTCAAGGACTCGTGCTAAGACACTAGTTTGTCTCATCAGACCTACTGATGCATCGAGGAGCTATAGCGGGCTCCACCCGTCACTTATTAAGTCCAATGCATTCCTCATATGAACAGGTTTAAACATATCATAAACCATAACGTAATCGTATCACATAAAATATGCATAAAGGAAACATAACATTTCCACATTTCAATCACAAGATATCAATACAATACATTAATATAATCAAAATATTATCAAAACCATTTTCAGAACCAAAATAAGAGAAAATTAAAACTTTGTATTTATTTTTTATTTTAAAAAACATTATGGCTTGTAGAGGAAGCCGAAACTCAAATAATGGTCACGGCGACGGAGAAGTCGTTGTCGCCGCATACGTAAGACAAAACATTCTTTTTTTTGTTTAGTAAAAACGCATCATATAAAAATATTCTTTTTGAATAAAAGTAAAAGTCACAGGGGTTTATAAACTGTATAAAAGAAAGTTGTGTATAAAACAAAATATGCCTCAATGAAAGGGGATTGAGACAAAGTCCCTTACCTCGTGTCTAACTTGACTCGATTGTTCTTTAACCTCCTAAATAATAAACTAGAGTTAATTTATACTTGATTAAGAACCTGTTTCAAGTTCATTATTCCTTTTATATCACTTATTACCATGTTATGAACATTATGTAATTATTTAAGTCAATAACGGTCATTTTGTCGATCTTTGGTACTTGAGTAAAAATAAACTTCTTATAATAACAAGTTGTTCATGTGGTAAAATATCCATTATATCCAGAATTATATTCATGATGTAGGTATCATATATATCATATATATCCAGTATATACATGCATTTATAATATTACATAACATTTAGAGGTAAGAAATGAAATGCACCGTTCATGGAGACGGTAAGCCGTACGTACGCATGAACGCTACTTTCATTTCTATTTTATATTTAATGGAATGAAATCATAATGATATAAAGGTATATTATAATTCTAGTACAATATCATATATAATATCATTAACTCAATCCTTTATAGGTCCCACATATGGTATTAACGATTCAAATCACTTTGAGGGGGCGGTAGTCCGCACTTACTAAAATGAAATAATCGCATTTACCCATAATGGAAGTCATAAAGGTATGACATAAATGAAAAATACAGAAGAATAAGGAATAAATAAACATAATATATATCATATATAATGGTAGTTTCATCATAATGGCCACCATGAGAGGTGTTAAAATAACATTGAACAATCATCGTTTCGTGAGGCAGTAATTCGCCACCCACATAAACAGTATGTTATTTAACCATTAGAAGAAGGTGTGTGTAAGTTTAAATAAAATAATTGTCATAACAACATCCTATTATATTGAATATACTGGTGTTTTTACAAAATAAAGGAATAAAAAGAGTTTAAGGGGTTGGAGAAGCAAAATAAAACAAAAGAACATAAGAGAAGACATTACCTTAAAATCGGGTAACTCTTTTTGATTTGAGACAAAGGATTCCTTGGGAAGACTTATACCAAAAGTGAGGCTTCTAGGAGTAAGATAGAGAAGTTTATAGAGTATTTGGGCAGATTTTGGCCGAGACAAATGGATTTGAAGGTGTGAATAAGGTGGTAGAGGTTGGGGCCTTTTATAAGAGGAGAGGAGGGGAACTCTTAGAAAGTCAAGAAATGTTACTTTATTATATAATGAGTTTCAGATTTTAAAGGTCCCACAATTATATATTTCTAGGATAAGGTGATAAAAGTTCTAAATAGACCAATCCAATAGGTTTTGGACAAGTCTAAGTCTTAATTTTACATTATCCTTTTATTTTATTTAAATCGTTCATTAATGAGGTAATCGTTGCATCATCATGGTGTCATAAATAAATTAATTTATTTAATATATAAAAATTATAAAAAATTACCATGATGTAGGAAATATTTTTTATCTTTACAATGGATATTTATAGTCAAAAATATAACTTGTATAACCCCTTGTAAAAATTGTTTTAGTAAAACAATACATGTTTGTGACATTTTTTTTTACTTTAAATAAAAATTTATTAATGTCATTTTCTTACCCAAGTGGCTCCATGGGGCCCCCAAGTTGACCCATGGATTTTCATGGTTGGAAATGACTCATCCAATATGTTTAGGAAAAGTGTAATGGTAATTTCATATTATTATATCATTATATTTACCTTAAATTATACTAATTACCTTTAATCGCGTTTAATAGAACTTAAAAGTTACTATTCACCAAAAATTAGTTTAATCCCATTGAACCAAATTTTACTTCCTAATTACAACCATTTATGTAAAATTTTTGAAATTCAAATCACAGAGGTGGTAAAATTTCATTTAAACAAAAAATCAATTTTTTAACTACCACTTAGTGGTTTCACAAATCATCAAAAATCGATGTTTTTCAGAAAAATACCAAAAACTAACTCTAAGCTATATTTGATATTCAAAATTCAAAAATGATGTCTATTTTAAAACATTCCAAACTTATAAGTTGCATTAATTAATTTTATAATTAATTCCCGTTGTCAAAACAAATAGCGTGTTTTTAAGAAACAATATCAGTCAAAAGATTGACAATTGTTTATGTCCAATTTCAAAGTGAAATTAATTCTAATGACCACCATTGTACAAAATGGTAAAATTATATTCTAATTATACTTTAAAATCACTCAATAGTATAATTTATCCCCATTAATTATTTTGATTAAAAAAGTTGTTTTTAAGTATTTTTTCACTATGCATCGAAAATTGGATGTTCTCAGAAAAATACCAAAAATTCAACTTAGGCTAATTTTGATATTCTGAATCCAGAAATGAAGTCCATTTTGAAATATAAAATTTATATAATTTAAAAAAGTGGGTATTACTATTCATAACGAGTACTTTGATTGGTCGATGTGTGTTAGAATCTCGAACTTGCATACAATGAAATCCATTGTATCATTGAAAGAGAAACGTATCGTGAAAGCTTGGGGTGTTACATTCTACCATCCTTCAATAAATTGTGTCCTCGCATTTTGAAATTGTTCTTCTAAAATAAAAGGTTCAAAGAAGAAAATACCTTTGTGGAAAACCCATATCGGAAATAGGGTTAATAAAAATATAAATTTAAAAGAAAGAAAGAGAAGTAAAAAGGTCACCCGAGATAGACCATACTAGGATTATATGAAAACATAGATATGGAGGAGAAAAAAACCATCAAGGTCTGATGGAGAGTTGTAGAAAACATGATTAGGATAAAGTTAAATACAATAAAATCACAAACTTGTGATTGGTTAAACGATCATTGATTCCCTAGTAGGAAAAGTTGACCGATAACGTTTTTGTTTTAAGTTACCTTTCATAAATTTGATGAATTTATTTAGGATATTTACTAAGAACGTAAGGAAATATACAAACTTTTTATGTAAACTTTTTTTCTTTAATAAATTTTTACCACAAACCCATCTTTTACTCAAAAAGATAATAGAACTCAAAAATATTATATTTATCCTAATCTTACAAGGTTGCAAATATTAACATATACAATTTAGATTAGGAAAACTATTTTGTAATAACCAGGGACTTCTTGTAGGCTAGTGGTAGGTAATAAAGGCCTGTCTCACTATAGTTGTGGGTTCGATTCCTACAGCTTTGTCCGACGCGACGGGTTATCCCACAACCTACAAGTTGTCTTTTTCCTAAAACTATAGTATTATAATATCCCAAAAAATATTCTTCAGAAATGTTTTAACCTTAAACAACACTATCCAAAGTTAAACTTAATCCATTCCAACCTTTATAGTTATCCAAAATACCTCTATCCAGACTTTCTCTAAAAGATCTATAAATTCCAAAATAAATTGTAACATAATATTCCCCAAGCAAAGTAAAGTTTCTCTTATTGTCAAATACTAAAAATATGATTACCTTCATCATATTAAAACCTTAATGAAAACAACAAGTACTGCAGTACAATCCTAATATATATCACATTATTCTTATAACCAGAATATAATCCTTGAGTCCAAAATCACCAATACATTAATTATTCCACTTCAAATGTGGTAACAACATAAGATTGGCCTTGATTCCTTGGCCTTTTCTGATGTAAGTTTCCTTGACAGTTAGTAAATTCATTTGCATAATGCCCCGTTTCCCTACAATTGTAGCATTCAACATTGACAACCTATTTCTTTCCCTTGCAATCACGAGCCTGGTGACCTTTTTCTCCACATTTATAACAAACTACCATTCCATTTAAGCAAGTACTGGGGTGATTCTTTCCAAAATTATCGCATAACGGAAAATCCTTCTTTCCCTTTCCCCCTTTATCTGTCTCTTGTTCCACCGTTATCTTCTTATCTTGCTTTACTTTATGGTCATAAGATTTAGAGAATTCCTTTTCTGTCTTGATATCACACGAGACTATATCTTCATACATTGAGAAAGATTGTGATAATAAAGCTCGACGGAGAAACGGTTTTAACCCATCAAAGAAACGATCGATCTTACTTCTTGGGTTACGTATATAATCTGCAGCATACCTCACTAACCTTGTAAAGTTGGCCTCATAATTTGCAACATTCTCATCCTCCTTTTGTCTCAGACTCAGAAATTTCCTTTCCATATCTGCTCGATGGTCACGAGGAAAGTATTTTCTAAGAAATGATCTTTTAACTCCCTCCATTCCATATTTGATACTTCATAATCTTCCTTCGTGTTTTGTATCAATGACCAACATTGATCAGCATCTCCAGTGAGGCGGTAAACTTCCATGATAACCTTTTCCCTTTCACTACTCCCCAAGGCATAGAATATTTTCTCTAAGGAATTTATCCATTGCTCAGCTACTAAGGGATTCGTACACCCATTGAATGTTGGTGGTTGTTGCCTCATGAAGTGGTCTGACATTGATCCTCCATGTTGCGGATTAGGGTGCTCCATACGAGTAAGGTTATTATTCATAACCTGAGTGAGTTGTCCCAGTATGGTGATAAGTTGATCAGCACCAGTTGTATCACCAGATCCACTATAATTATCTTGAGCAGGGGGGAAATCCCTACATGGAGTGTGTGCATTGATACAGTTTCCATTCCTTCCACTAGGCACAATTTCTAAACAATGGCATAAACTAGATTAGTTTATGAATCTAAATACATAATAACAAACTTGAAAAACACTTAAAAGAAATTGAACTATTTATGGATATATTCCATAATCATAAAAATGTTTTCTTTGAGGATGTATATACTCATAAACCCTTCATAATGGTTTGTAAAGAAAATGGGAATTATCCTAAGCATATCCCCCGGGAGTGTCGTAACCAAGAGTGCAGCAAGGCTCGTTGTCGTGCACCAGTTACCATTCCAGTCTAGCTCAAAGTGGTGTTTTTGGGTTTTACCCCTAGGTACATATGTACCAGAGCTGCCTCTACTAGCTCGTATCCAGACAGGGATGTATTGCTCGGAAAACTCACAAAATCTCTATAATAAAAAAATTCTAGGAAGTTCTTCTATACTAATCCTCAAAGTCTATCTTAGGGCTATGTGCTCTAATCAGAGTTTATCTAAATATAGCTTCCAAGGTTAGTACTAAACTGCCTCTGATAATAATTGTAATGCCCGGAACCCAGTTACCCAGAGTTGGTGCATTATTAAGTAACATTGGCATGATCACAAAAGATCAAGTCTCATAAGACCAATTAGTTTAATAGCTTTGGAAACACTAGATACATTCATAAATGTTACATTACATTATAATGTGAAAAACTAAAATAACATAGTCTACATAATCCACACCCATATCCCTTTCAGACTATCTCTTCAGGTCAGTCATAAAATATTTCTTCACATCCAGGGAAAATAAAACATAGAAAGGGGTGAGCTCAGATGCTCAGTAAGGATAACAATATAGCGGAAACTTTCATAAATAATCATAAACATTTAAGGCAATGTATAACTAAAAAAATCCTTTAAAACTTGAATTTCAACATAATATGGAAAAATTAAAATGAAAAAATGCCATTTACTTATTCACATAGATATTCTACTAGTCGAATAATCACATGCAATATCAATAACCACTTTCATAATGATGGAATGCATAATTCCAGACTATCATAACCACACAACCAAGGCCTCGTGCCAAGATGACAAATAAGATTTTGTCAAAGCCTCGTGCCAAGACACTAGTTTGTATCATGAGACCTACCGATGCATCGAAGAGAAATAGCGGGCTCCATACATCACTTATTATGTCTAATTCATTTCTCATATGAATAGGTTTAAACATATCATAAACCATAACATAATCATATCACATAAAATATGCATAAAGGAAACATAACATTTCCACATTTCAATCACAAGATATCAATACACCACATTAATATAATCAAAACATTATCAAAATCATTTTCAATACCAAAATAAGATAAAATTAAAACTTGGTATTTATTTTTCATTTAAAAAAAAGTTATGGCATGTAGAGGAAGCCGAAACTCAAATAATGGTCACGACGACAGAGAAGTCGTTGTCGCCGCATACATAAGAAAAAACATTCCTTTTGTCATTTTTTAAAAACGCTTCATATAAAAATATTCTTTTTGAATAAAAATAAAAGTCAAAGGGGTTTTTACACCTTATAATAGAAAGTTGTGTATAAAAAAAAATATGCCTCAATGAAAGGGGATTGAGATGAAGTCCCTTACCTTGTGTCTGAATTGACTCGATCATTCTTTAACCTCATGAATAATAAATTAGAGTTAATTTTTACTTTCTTATGAACCTGTTTCAATTTCATTATTACTTTTATTTCACTTATTACCATGTTATTAACATTATGTAATTATTTAAGTTAATAACTGTCATTTTGTCGAGCTTTGGTACCTGAGTCAAAATAAACTTCTTATAAATATATGTTGTTCTTCTGGTAAAATATACATTATATACAGGATTATATTCATGATGTAGGTATCACATATATCATATATATCTAGTATATACATGAATTTATATCATTACATAACATTTAGAGGTAAGAAATGAAAAGCACCATTCATGGAGACGGTAAGCCTTACGTACGTATGAACGGTACTTTTATTTCTATTTCATATTTAATGGAATGAAATCATAATTATATAAAGTTATATTATAATTACAGTATAATATCATATATAATATCATTAACTCCATCCTTTATACATCCCACATATGACATTAATGATTCAAATCACTTTGAGGGGGCGGTAGTCCGCACTTCCTAAAATGAAATCATCACGTTTACCCATAATGGAAGTCATAAAGGTATTCCATAAATGAAAAATACAGAAGCATAAGGAATACATAAACATAATATATATCATATATAATGAGAGTTTCATCATAATTTCCACCATGAGATGTGTTAAAAGAATATTGAACAATCATCGTTTCGTGAGACAGTAATTCGCCACCCACATAAATAGTATGTTCTTTAACCATTAGACGAAGGTGTGTGTAAGTGTAAATAAAATAATTCTCATAAAAACATCCTAGAATATTGAAGATACTGGTGTTGTTACAAAATAAATGAATAAAAAGAGTTTAAGGGGTTGGATAATCAAGATAAAACAAAAGAACATAAGAGAAGACATTACCTTAAAATCGGGTAACTCTTTTTGATTTGAGAAAAAGGCTTCTTGGGAAGACTTATGCCCAAAGTGAGGCTTCTTGGAGTAAGATAGGGAATTTGAGAGAGTATTTGGGAAGAGGTTTTCTGAGCCAAATGTCTTTGAAGGTGTGAATAAGGTGGTAGAGGTGGGGGCCTTTTATAAGAGGAGAGAAGGGGCACTCTTGGAAAGTCAAGAAATGTTACTTTATTATATAATGATTTTCGGATTTTAAAGGTCCCACAATTATATATTTTGAGGACAAGGTGATAAGGGTTCTAAATCTACTCATCCAATAGGTTTTGGACAAGTGTAAGTCTTATATTTTACATTATCTTCTCATTTTATTTAAATCATTCATTAATGAGGTAATCACTGCATCATCATGGTGTCATAAATAAATTAATTTATATAATATCTAAAAATTATAAAAAAAATTCCATGATGTATTAAATAGTTTTAGATATCCAATGGATATTTATAGTCGAAAAGATAACTTGTATAACTCCTTGTAAAAATTGTTTTAGTAAAACAGTACATGTTTGTGATATTTTTATTTTTACTTTAAATAAAAAGTTATTAATGTCATTTTCTTACCCAAGTGGCTCCATGGGGCTCCCAAGTTGACCCATGGATTTTCTTGGTCATACATGATTCATACAATAAGTGTATGACAAGTGTAAAGGCAATTTCATATTATTATATCATTTTATTTACCTTAAATTACACTAATTAACTTTAAACGCATTTAATAGAACATAAGTTACTATTCACCAAAAATTATTTTAATCCCATTGAACCACATTTTAATTCCTAATTACAACCATGTAAGTCTGATTTTTGAAATTCAAATCACAGAGGGGGTAAAATTTCATTTAAACGAAAAATCAGTTTTTTAACCACCACTTAGTGGTTTCACTATTCATAAAGAATCGATGTTTTTCAAAAAAATACCAAAAATTAACTCTAAGATATATTTGATATTCCAAATTCAAAAATGATGTCTATTTTACAAAATTCCAAACATATAAGTTTCATTAATTAATTTTATAATTAATTCCCGTTGTCAAAACAAATAACGTGTTTTTAAGAAACAATATCAATTAAAAGATTCACAATTGTTTATGTCTAATTTCAAAGTGAAATTAATTATAATGAACACCATTGAATAAAATGGTAAAATTATATTATAATTATACTTTAAAACCACTCAATAATATAATTTCTCACCATTAATTATTTTGATTAAAAAAGATTTTTTTAAGTATTTTTTCACTATTCATTGAAAATTGGATGTTTTCAGAAAAATACCAAAAATTCAACTTAGGCTAATTTAGATATTCCGATTCTAAAAATAAAGACCATTTTGAAATATAAAATTTATATAATTTCAAAAAGTGGATATTACTATTCATAATGGCTACTTTGATTGGTCGCGGTGTGTTAGAATCTCGAACTTGCGTAAAATGCAAGCCATTGCATTATTGAAAGAGAAGCGTATCGAGAAAGCTTGGGGTGTTACATTATCCCCTACTACAATAAATTGCGTCCTCACAATTTGAAATATTTCTTCTAAAATAAAAGGTTCAAAGTAGAAAATACCTTTGTGGAAAACCCATATCGGAAATAGGGTCAAAAAAAATATAAATTTAAAAGAAAGAAAGAGAAGTACAAAGGTCACCCGAGATAGCCCATACTAGGATTCTATGAAAACATGGATATGGAGGAGAAACAAACCATCAAGGTCTAATAGAGAGTTGTAGGAAAGAGGATTAGGAGAAAGGTAAATACAAGAAAATAACAAACTTGTGATTGGTTAAATGATCATTGATTCCCCAGTTGGAAAAGTTAACCGAAAACGTTTTTGTTTTAAGTTACCTTTCATAAAGTTGATGAATTTATTTAGGATATTTACTAAGAACGTAAGGAAATATACATACTTGTAATGTAGACTTTCATTCTTTAATAAATTTTTACAACAAACCCATCTTTCACTCAAAAAGATAATAGAACTCAAAAATATTATATTTATCCTAATCGTACAAGGTTCCATATATTAAGACATACAATTTAGACTAGGAAAACTATTTTTTAATAACTAGGTACTTCCTGTAGGATAGTGGTAGGTAATAAAGGCATGTCGCACTATGGTTGTGGGTTCGATTCCTACAGCTTTGTCCGACGTGACAGGTTATCCCCCAACCTACTGGTTGTCCTTTTCCTAAAACTATAGTATTATAATATTCCAAAAAATAATCTTCAGAAATGTTTTAACCTTAAACAACACTATCCAAAGTTAACCTTAATCCATTCCAACCTTTATAGTTATCCAAAATACCTCTATCCAGACTTTCTCTAAAAGGTCTCTAAATTCCAAAATAAATTGTAACATCAGATTCCCCAAACAAAGTAAAGTTTCTCTTATTGTTACATACTAAAAATATGATTACCTTTATCATATTAAAACCTTAATGAAAACAATAAGTACTGCAGTATAATCCTTATATATATCACATTATTCTTATAACCAGAATATAATCCTTGAGTCCAAAAGCACCAATACATTAGTTATTCCACTTCAACTATGGTAATAACACATGATTGGCCTTGACCCCTTGGCCTTTTCTGAGGTAAGTTTCCTTGACGCTTAGGAAATTCATTTTCATAATGCCCCATTTACCAACAATTGTAGCATTCAACATTGACACCCTCTTTCTTTCCCTTGTAATCACGAGCCTGATGACCTTTTTCTCCACATTTATAACAAACTCTCATTCCTTTTAGGCAAGTACTGGGGTGATTCTTCCCACAATTATCACATAATGTCAAATCCTTCTTTCCCTTTTTACCTTTATCTATCCCTTGTTCCACCGTTCTCTTCTTCTTCTGCTTTACTTTATGGTCATAAGATTTAGAGAATTCATTTTCTGTCATGATAGCACACGAGACTATATCTTCATACGTTGAGAAAGATTGTGATACTAAAGCTCGATGGAGAAACGGTTTTAACCCATAAAAGAAACGATCGATCTTACTTCTTGGGTTACATACATAATCTGCAGCATACCTTGCTAACCTTGTAAGGTTGGCCTCATACTTTGCGACATTCTCATCTTCCTATTGTCTCAGACTCATAAATTTCCTTTCCATATCTGCTTGATGGTCACGAGGAAAGTATTTTTATAAGAAAATATCTTTGAACTCCCTCCATTCCATATTTGATATTTCATCATCTTCCTTCGTGTTTTGTATCAATGACCACTATTGATCAGCATCTCCAGTGAGGCGGTAAACTGCCATGATAACCTTTTCCCTTTAACTACTCCCCAAGGCATGGAATATTTTCTCTAAGGAATTTATCCATTGCTCAGCAACTAAGATATTTGTACTCCCATTGAATTTTGGTGGTTGTTTCCTCATGAAGTGGTCTAACATTGATCCTCCATGTTGCGGATTAGGGTGCTCCATATGATAATGATTATTATTCATAACCTGAGTGAGTTGTCACAGTATGATGATAAGTTGATCAGCACCAGTTGTATCACCAGATCCACTATAATTATCTTGAGCAGGAGGGTAATCCCTACATGGAGTGCGTGCATTGATACAGTTTCCATTCCTTCCACTGGGCGCCATTTCTAAACAATGGCATAAACTAGATTAGTTTATGAATCGAAATACATAATAACAAACCTGCCAAACACTTAACATAAATTGAACTATTTATGGATATAATCCATAATCATAAAAATGTTTTCTTTGAGGATGTATATACTCATAAACCCTTTATAATGGTTTGTAAAGAAAATGGGAATTATCCTAAGCATATCCCCCGAGAGTGTTGTAACCAAGAGTGCAGCAAGGCCCGTTGTCGTACACCAGTTCCCATTCGAGTCTAGCTCAAAGCGGTGTTTTCGGGTTTTACCCCTAGGTACATCTGTGCCAGAGCCGCTTCTACCTGCTTGTATCTAGACAGAGATGTATTACTCAAAAAACTTACAAAATCTCTATAATACCTAAATTCTAGGAAGTTCTTCTATACTAATTCTCAAAGTCCATCTTAGGGATATGTGCTCTAATCAGAGTTTATCTAAATCTAACTTCCAAGGTTAGTACTAAACTGCCTCTGATACCAACTGTAATGCCCCGACCCTAGTTACCCATAGTCGGTGCATTATTGCGTAACATTGGCATGATCACAAAAGATCAATTCTCGGAAGACTGATTAGTATATTAGCCTTGTAAACACTAGATACATTCATAAATGTTACATTAAATCATAAAGTGAAAAACTACAATAACATAGTCTCCATAATCCACACCCATATCCCCTTCAGACTATCTCTACAGGTCAGTCATAAAATATTTATTCACATCTTGGGAAAATAAAACATAGAAAGGGGTGACCTCAAATGCTCAGTAAGGATAACAATATAGCGGAGACTTTTATAAATAAACATAAACATTTAAGGCAATGTATAACTAAAAAAAGCCTTTAAAACTTGAACTTCAGCATAATATGGAAAAAATAAAATAAAATAATGCCATTTACTTATTCACATGGATATTATACTAGTTGAATAATCACATGCAATATCAATAACCACTTTCATAATGATGGAATGCATAATTCCAGACTATCATAACCACACAGCCAAGGCCTCATGCCAAGAATACAAATAATATTTTGTCAGGGCCTCGTTCCAAGACACTAGTTTGTCTCACGAGACCTACCGATGCATCGAGGAGCTATAGAAAGCTCCACCCGTCACTTATTAAGTCCAATTCATTCCTCATATGAACAGGTTTAAACATATCACAAACCATAACATAATCGCATCACATAAAATATGCATAAAGGAGACATAAAATTTCCACATTTCAATCAAAAGATATCAATACACCACATTAATATAATCAAAACATTATCAAAACCATTTTCATTACCAAAATAAGAGAAAATTAAAACTTGGTATTTATTTTTCATTTAAAAAAAAGTTATGGCTTGTAAAGGAAGCCAAAACTCAAATAATGGTCACGGCGGCGGAGAAGTCGTTGTCGCCGCATACGTAAGACAAAAATTCCTTTTATCGTTTAGTAAAAAAGCTTCGTATAAAAAAATTATTTTTGAATAAAAGTAAAAGACAAAAGGGGTTTATACAATGTATAAAATAAAGTTGTGTATAAAACAAAATATGTCTCAATGAAAGGGGATTGAGACGAAGTCCCTTACCTCATGTCTGAATTGACTCGATCATTCTTTAACCTCCTAAATAATAAACTAGAGTTAATTTATACTTGCTTAAGAACCTGTTTCAAGTTCATTATTCCTTTTATATCACTTATTACCATTTTATGAACATTATGTAATTATTTAAGTTAATAATGGTCGTTTTGTCGATCTTTGATACTTGTGTCAAAATAAACTTATTATAGTTACATGTTGTTCATGTGGTAAAATATCCATTATATACAGAATTATATTCATGATGTAGGTATCATATATATCATATATATCCAGTATATACACACATTTATAATATTACATAACATTTAGAGGTAAGAAATGAAATGCACCGTTTATGGAGACGGTAAGCCGTACGTACGCATGAACGCTACTTTCATTTGTATTTTATATTTAAGGAATGAAATCATAATGATATAAAGGTAAATTATAATTCCAGTATATATCATATATAATATCATTAACTCCATCCCTAATACATCCCATATATGGCATTAACGATTCAAATCACTTTGAGGGGGCGGTAGTCCGCACTTCCTAAAATGAAATCATCGCGTTTACCCATAATGGAAGTCATAAAGGTATGCCATAAATGAAAAATACAGAAGAATAAGGAATATAAAAATAATATATATCATATATAATTATAGTTTCATAATAATGGCCACCATTAGAGGTTTTAAAAGAAGATTGAACAATCATCGTTTCGTGAGGTAGTAATTCGCCACCAACATAAACAGTATGTTCTTTAACCATTAGACGAAGGTGTGTGTAAATGTAAATAAAATAATTCTCATAAAAAAATCCTAGAATATTGAAGATACTGGTGTTGTTACAAAATAAAGGAATAAAAAGAGTTTAAGGGTTTGGAGAAGCAAAATAAAACAAAAGAACATAAGAGAAGACATTACCTTAAAATTGGGTAACTCTTTTTGATTTGAGCCAAAGGAATACTTGGGAAGACTTCTGCCTAAAGTGAGGTTTTTAGGAGTAAGAGAGGGAAGTTTATAGAGTATTTGGGTAGAGTTTGTTCGAGCCAAATGGATTTGAAGGTGTGAATAAGGTGGTAGAGGTGGGGGCCTTTTATAAGAGGAGAGGAGGGGCACTCTTGGAAAGTCAAGAAATCTTACTTTATTATATAATGAGTTTCGGATTTTAAAGGTCCCACAATTATATATTTCTCGGATAAGGTGATAAGGGTTCTAAATATACTCATCCAATATGTTTTGGACAAGTTTATGTCTTAGATTTTACATTATCTTTTCATTTTATTTAAATCATTCATTAATGAGGTAATCGTTGCATCATCATGGTGTCATAAATAAATTAATTTATTAAATATCTAAAAATTATAAAAAAATTACCATGATGTACGAAATATTTTTATATTTCCAATGGATATTTATAGTAGAAAATATAACTTGTATACCCCCTTGTAAAAAGTGTTTTATTAAAACAATACTTGTTTGTGACATTTTTATTTTTACTTTAAATAAAAAGTTATTAATGTCATTTTTTTACCCAAGTGGCTCCATGGGGCCCCCAAGTTGACCCATGGATTGTCTTGGTTGGAAATGACTCATAAAATAAGTGTAGGACAAATTTAAAGGTAATTTCATATTATTATATCATTATATTTACCTTAAATTACACTAATTACCTTTAATTGCGTTTAATAGAACTTAAAAGTTACTATTCACCAAAAATTATTTTAATCCCATTGACCAAAATTTTAATTCCTAATTACAACCATGTATGTCAAATTTTTTAAATTCAAATCACAGAGGTGGTAAATTTTCATTTAAATGAAAAATCAGTTTTTTAACTACCACTTAGTGGTTTCACTATTCATTAAAAATCGATGTTTTTCAGAAAAATATCAAAAATTAACTCTAAGCTATATTTGATATTCCAAGTTAAAAAATGATGTCTATTTTACAAAATTCCAAACATATAAGTTGCATTAATTAATTTTATAATTAATTCCTGTTGTCAAAACAAATAGCCTATTTTTAAGAAACAATATCAATCAAAAGATTGACAATTGTTTATGTCCAATTTCAAAGTGAAATTAATTCTAATGACAAACATTGGATAAAATGATAAAATTATATTCTAATTATACTTTAAAAACACTCAATAGTATAATTTATCACCATTAATTATTTTGATTAAAAAAGTTGTTTTTAAGTATTTTTTCACTATTCATCGAAAATTGGATGTTCTCAAAAAAATACCAAAAATTCAACTTAGGCTAATTTAGATATTCCGAATCCAAAAATGAAGTCCATTTTGAAATATAAAATTTATATAATTTCAAAAAGTGAGTATTACTATTCATAACATCTACATTGATTGGTTGCGGTGTGTTAGAATCTCGAACATGCGTACAATGCAAGCCATTGCATTATTGAAAGAGAAGCGTATCATGAAATCTTGGGGTGTTACATTCTCCCATCCTTCAATAAATTACATCCTTGCAATTTGATATTGTTCTTCTAAAATAAAAGGTTGAAAGTAGAAAATACCTTTGTGGAAAACCCATATTGGAAATAGGGTTAATAAAAATATAAATTTAAAAGAAAGAAAGAGAAGTACAAAGGTCACCTGAGATAGCCAATACTAGGATTCTATGAAAACATGGATATGGAGGAGAAAAAAACCATCAAGGTCTGATGGAGAGTTGTAGAAAACAGGTTTAGGAGATAGTTAACTACAAGAAAATCACAAACTTGTGATTGGTTAAACGATCATTGATTCCCCAGTAGGAAAAGTTAACCAACAACATTTTTTTAAGTTAACTTTTCATAAAGTTGATGAATTTATTAAGGATATTTACTAAGAAGGTAAGGAAATATACATACTTGTCATGTAGACTTTCATTCTTTAATAATTTTTTACCACAAACCCTTCTTTCACTCAAAAAGATAATATAACTCAAAAATATTATATTTATCCTAATCGTACAAGGTTCCAAATACTAACACATACAATTTAGATTAAGAAAACTATTTTTTAATAACCAGGGACTTCCTGTAGGCTAGTGGTAGGTAATAAAGGCCTGTCGCACTATGGTTGTGGGTTCGATTCCTATAGCTTTGTCCGACGCGTTGGGTTATCCCCCAACCTGCAGGTTTTCCTTTTCCTAAAACTATAGTATTATAATATTGCAAAAAATAAACTTTAGAAATGTTTTAACCTTAAAAAATACTATCCAAAGTTAAACTTAATCCATTCCAACCATTATAGTTATCCAAAATACCTTTGTCCAGACTTTCTCTAAAAGGTCTCTAAATTCCAAAATAAATTGTAACATCAGATTACCCAAACAAATAAAGTTTCTCTTATTGTCACATACTAAAAATATGACTACCTTCATCATATTAAAAAATTAATGAAAACAAAAATTACTGCAGTACAATCCCTATATATATCACATTATTCTTATAACCAAAATATAATCTTTGAGTCCAAAAGCACCAATACATTAATTATTCCACTTCAACTGTGGTAACAGTATAAGATTGGTCTTGATGCCTTGGCATTTTTTGAGGAAAGTTTTCTTGATTCTTAGGAAATTCATTTTCATAATGCCCCATTTCCCTACAATTGTAACATTCAACATTGACAGCCTCTTTCTTTCCCTTGCAATCACAAGCCTGGTGACCTTTTTCTCCACATTTATAACAAACTCCCATTCCTTTTAGGCAAGTACCGGGGTGATTCTTCCCAAAATTATCGCATAATGGAAAATCCTTCTTTCCCTTTTTCCCTTTATCTGTCTCTTGTTACACCGTTCTTTTCTTCTCTTGGTTTACTTTATGGTCATAAGATTTAGAGAATTCCTTTTCTGTCTTGATAGTACACGAGAATATATCTTCATATGTTGAGAACGATTGTGATACTGAAGCTCGACGGAGAAACGGTTTTAACCCATAAAAGAAACGATCGATCTTACTTCTTGGGTTATGTATATAATCTGCAGCATACCTCGCTAACCTTGTAAGGTTGGCCTCATACTTTGCGACATTCTCATCCTCCTTTTGTCTCAGACTCAGAAATTTCCTTTCCATATCTGCTCGATGGTCACGAGGAAATTATTTTTCTAATAAAAGATATTTGAACTCCCTCCATTACATATTTGATACTTCATCATTTTCATTTGGGTTTTGTATCAATGACCACCATTCATCAGCATCTCCAGTGAGGCGGTAAACTTCTATGATAACCTTTTCTCTTTCACTACTCCCTAAGACATGAAATATTTTCTCTAAGGAATTTATCCATTCCTCAACTGCTAAGGGATTTGTACTCCTATTGAATGTTGGTGTTTTTTGCCTCATGAAGAGGTCTAACATTGATCCTCCACATTGCGGATTAGGGTGCTCCATACGAGTAAGGTTATTATTCATAACCTGAGTGAGTTGTCCCAGTATGGTGATAAGTTGATCAACACCAGTTGTATCACCAGATCCAATATAATTATCTTGAGAAGGATGGAAATCCCTACATGGAGTGTGTGCATTGATATGGTTTCCATTCCTTCCACTAAGCACCATTTCTAAACAATGGAATAAACTAGATTAGTTTATGAATCGAAATACATAATAACAAAATTGAAAAACACTTAACATATATTGAACTATTTATGGATATAATCCACAATAATAAAAATGTTTTCTTTGAGGACGTATATACTCATAAACCCTTCATATTGGTTTTTAAAGAAAATGGGAATTATCCTAAGCATATCCCCTGGGAGTGTCGTAACTAAGAGTGCAGCAAGGCCCGTTGTCATACTCCAGTTCCCGTTTGAGTCTAGCTCAAAGTGGTGTTTTTGGGTTTTACCACTAGGTACATCTATGCCAGAGCCGCCTCTACCTGATCGTATCCAGTTAAGGTTGTATTGCTTGGAAAACTCACAAAATATCTATAATACCAAAATTCTAGGAAGTTATTCTATACTAATCCTCAAACTCTATCTTAGGGTTATGTTCTCTAATCAGAGTTTATCTAAATCTAGCTTCCAAGGTTAGTACTAAACTACCTCTGATACCATCTGTAATGCCCCGACCCCAGTTATCCAGAGTTGGTGCATTATTACGTAACATTGACATAATCACAAAAGATCAAGTCTCAGAAGACCGATTAGTTTAGCAGCCTTGGAAACACTAGATACATTCATAAATGTTACATTACATCATAAAGTGAAAAACTAAAATAACATAGTCTCCATAATCCACACCCATATCCCCTTCAGACTATCTATGCAGGTCAGTCATAAAATATTTCTTGACATCCTGGGAAAATAAAACATAGAAAGGGGTGAGCTCAGATGCTCAGTAAGGATAACAATATAGAATAAACTTTCATAAATAAACATAGACATTTAGAGAAATGTATAACTAAAAAAATCCTTTAAAACTTGAACTTCAACATAATATGGAAAAAGTAAAATGAAACAATTCCATTTACTTATTCAAATGGATATTCTACTAGTCTAATAATCACATACAATATCAATAACCACTTTCATAATGATGGAATGCATAAAGCCAGACTATCATAACCACGCAGCCAAGGCCTCGTGCCAAGACTACAAATAAGATTTTGTCAAGGCCTCATGCCAAGACACTAGTTTGTCTAATGAGACCTACCGATGCATCGAGGAGCTATAGCGGGCTCCACCCATCACTTATTAAGTCCAATGCATTCCCCATATGAACAGGTTTAAACATATCATAAACCGTAGCATAATTGTATCACATAAAATATGCAAAAAGGAAACATAACATTTATACATTTCAATCAAAAGATATCAATACAACACATTAATATAATCAAAACATTATCAAAACAATTTTCAATACCAAAATAAGAGAATATTAAAACTTGGTATTTATTTTTCATTTAAAAAAATTTATGGCTTGTAGAGGAAGCCGAAACTCAAATAATGGTCACGGCGGCGGAGAAGTCGTTGTCGCCGCATACGTAAGACAAAACATTTGTTTTGTCGTTTATTAAAAACGCTTCGTATAAAAATATTATTTTTGAATAAAAGTAAAAGTCAAAGGGTTTTATACACCATATAAAAGAAAGTTGTGTATAAAACAAAATATGCCTCAATGAAAGGGGATTGAGACGAAGTCCCTTACCTCGTGTCTGACTTGACTCGATCGTTCCTTAACCTCATAAATAATAAACTAGAGTTAATTTATAATTTCTTAAGTACCTGTTTCAAGTTCATTATTCCTTTTATATCACTTATTACCATGTTATGAACATTATGTAATTATTTAAGTTAATAACGTTCGTTTTTTGGATCTTTGGTACTTGAGTCAAAATAAACTTCTTATAATTACATGTTGTTCATGTGGTAAAATATCCATTATATCCAGAATTATATTCATGATGTAGGTATAATATATATAATATATATCTAGTATATACATTAATTTGTAATATTACATAACATTTAGATGTAAGAAATGAAATGCACCGTTCGTGGAGACGGTAAGCCGTACGTACGCATGAATGCTACTTTCATTTCTATTTCATATTTAATGGAATGTAATCATAATGATATAAATGTATATTATAATTCCAGTATAATATCATATATAATATTATTAACTCCATCCTTTATATGTCCCACATATGGCATTAACGATTCAAATCACTTTGAGGGGGCGGTAGTCCGCACTTCCTAAAATGAAATCATCGCATTTACCCATAATGGAAGTCATAAAGTTATTCCATAAGTGAAAAATAAATGATGTTATTAATATTTTCATGACTTATTATATTCCCCCTTTACTTATTTTATATGAAATGTGCATAATTTGTGTGAAATATTAATGTTTTAATTTTAAGTATAATATTTGAGCATTTTTAGAAGTAGTCAAATTGAGTCAGTTTAATGTTTTAATTATAACTATCACTATACTGATCCAAATTGTGTGTTTCTTGTTTTTTAGGATTCTCCTATCAATATAAAACATTTAATTAGAAGGAACCATGATCCAATTCTGCCATTTGAAGGGTCATATGGTCCTCACAAACAAGACCAAAGAATCTGTGAACAAACTGGACCAGCCTTGAAGATTTATTTACTGGGCTCAATACACATATCCAAAAACCTTAACTCTCCACCATAATTCTGGGGACACTACATGTCATCTTGGATAAAAATTTCATGGCCCAAATCCAAGTAAAAGGGGCCCAAATAAATCTTTGAAGTCCAGCCCACCATTCTGGCCGAGAATGAAAATCAGTATAGTATGCATGACATATCTCCTGATGTAATCATCCAAGCGAGTTGAGATTTTGCAGTGTGAAAGAGGCGATGTAGGCGGCCGACTTTGTTGAAGAAACCATTCGGATTTGAAGGCATCTTAATATTCAAAAACCCTTTCACATTATGGACTTCAAAAATACTGGATTGAAATGGACAGTTTAAGTTTGTTTATGCAACCGGACATAACCTTTTATCCTTAAGTCCAAATGACTCCAAATTTTGATAGTAGTCGACCAACATTATTTTCTACAACTTTGAAGAAGGAGATATTTGAAGATTCGTCTGTATAAATTGACAAATTGGCGATGAAAGTGGAGGGACAGATTGGGAATGCAAACAGTCCACTCCTTGGGCTATAAATACTCTCCCCTTCTCTCCTTGAGAGGGTTTGGCATTTAAGAAGAGAGGAGATCATATTGGCACGACCAAAGCTTTGAAAAAGGCTTGGGAGGACCTTCCATACTCAAGTTTACACTTGAGAGACCTTTCCTCCTCTCTTTCTTTTCACTTACTTTTGTGTTCTTCATTTTTGTAATCTTGTAATTCTCTTTCTTTGTAATTCTGTTTTAATGCAAGTTACTTCTTCAATATCTCTTATTCTCTTCCACCTTCTGTATTTTAATATTAATGTTCTTAAAATAGTTTAAATTCAGTTCAATCCCCTTCCCTTATTTAGCTTCCTCATTCAATCGAAAGTTCGTTTTTAATTATCATCATTGTTCGTGTGTGTGTGTCGACGTACCACTCTTTTCTTATCCCTTTATTTTTCTTCTCTTATTAATTTATAATCATAATCATTATAACCAGATTATTAATCACCCAAATGGCTGAGTAAATCTCTCATTGGGGTGAGTTATAATTTAGGTATGTTAAGTGATTGAGAGCTTCTGCTCGATGAATATTCTTTGAATTAACATTGTGTATGTTGGACTTAACATGTCATGGATTAATGACTTGTTTTGTTTAACATGTGGTTTCCATGGATTATTGGAACCATAAATACACAACCATAAATAAGATCTAATTGAGATTATAACCTTAAGTTAAGTTAAGTCTTGGTTTAAAGCCTTAACACTTAAGAATTCTAATCAACATCATCTTGTGACATGGGTGTTAATTTAAATGCAATATAAAGCAAAGCTCGAGGATATCACAAGATTAACTAACCTAATGATGAACTCACCCCAATATTTATCAATTTGGTAAATTAAACATCATCCATAAATCATTTCAATTAAGCTCTTCAAACAAACCCCCCTAATCAAAATACAATCAACTAAAAACAAACGACTACTACAAAGTATCATTGCCGAGGATTCGACCCGAGTGCTGCTATACACATTAGCAGAGCACCGGAACCTTGAACGGTCGATAGGCGAGAATCGGCCGCACTTTCAAATGGCGCCGTTGCCGGGGATGGTGCTTTAAGTAGTCATTAGTTTCTGGTTATTGTAAAAAAAACACAAAAAAAAAACAAAAGTTTAAAAAAAATTGAAAAAAAAAACACAAAGAAAAACCCGTCTTCCTCGTAAAAATCATAAACTGAAAAAAATACAAAGAAAAACCCGTCTTCCTCTTTCTTCCAAAATCTCTCTGAATGCCCCGTAGCCTTCCAAACAATCCCTCGGATTTATTTGACCCTGAAATTGATAGAACTCTTCGTCGAATTAGGAGGACCATTAGGGATAACCAAATCACCCAAGAACCAATCATTGCCCTACCAATTGAATTAGATATGGCCAATCCTAGGGAACAAACATTGAAAGAACTTGCTGCCCCTGATATGAATTACCAACCTCTTGGTATTCAATATCCAAACATTGAAGCTGACTTCGAACTCAAATCGGGTTTGATTCATCTTCTTCCTCATTTCCATGGTCTAGCTGGTGAGGATCCTCATCTTCACCTCAAAGAGTTCCAAGTGGTCTGCTCAACCATGAAACCTCAAGGGGTTTCTGAAGAACAAATCAAGCTTAGAGCTTTCCCCTTTTCCCTAGCAGATTCTGCCAAGTCTTGGCTCTACTACCTCCCACCTGGTTCCATAAACTCATGGGTTGACATGAAGAGACTTTTCCTTGAGAAGTTCTTTCCCGCTTCCCGAACAGCTTCTATCCGAAAAGAAATAAGCAGCATCCGTCAATTCCCTAATGAATCACTCCATGAGTATTGGGAGAGGTTCAAAAAGCTTGTGGCAACTTGTCCACACCATCAAATCCCTGACCAACTCCTGATCCAATACTTATATGAGGGGTTATTGGCTATGGAGCGAACTCTCATTGATGCCGCAAGTGGCGGTGCTCTTGTTGACAAAACTCCTGCAGCTGCAAGAGATCTCATAAGTAACATGGGTGCAAACACGCAGCAATTCCATACTCGAGCACATGCTCAAGTGAAACAAGCCCAAGAGAATCAATCCATAGAGCCCAACAAGATGACTGAGTGGATGAGTGAACTTACAGGTCTTGTGCGTCAACTAGCGGTGGCTACCAAAGCCCCAACCTCATCTTCTCCACAGTCACTATTCCCTGGACCTATCAAGAATTGTGGAATCTGCAACTCTCCATCTCATCCGACTGACACATGTCCACAACTTCAAGATGATCCATCTGATTCATCTAGTCCAATGGAGCTCAATGCGGCATATGCTCAGCGAAACTACAACCCTCAACAATCAGGTCAGTTTGTTAGAAACTTCAACCAACCCCACTCTGAGCCCTTCTCTTCTACCTTTAACCCACCTCTGAGGTATGGTAATCCCATTTCTCATCCTCCTCAGTTCCCTCATCAAAATCCAAACCAGTTTCAATATGGTCAAAGTGGTGGTAACATCCATCAACCTTATCCTTTTGTTCCTCAACCCCAAAGGAACAATCCTCCTCCTGGATTCCACTATCCTAACGAGCCTTCCCAATTCCCCACCCAATACAATTGCTTTCCTAAGAACCAAAATCAAGGCCAACCCAATTTGGGACAAGCCTCTTCTTCTAAACAACCATGGGAAAGTGCTGTAGAGGATCTTGCTTCCTTCACCCGTTCTAGCCTCAAGAACATTGAAACCCAAATAGGTCAACTTGCATCCCACCTGAGCCAGCAGCAACCATCCAATTCATCCCAACTCCCAGCTCAACCATTACCCAACCCTAAGGGTAATGTAAGTGCGATTGCACTTAGATCGGGAAAGCAAATTGCAATGCCCCATGCTTATTGCTCTACCTCCCCTTTCGATGTTGATCTAGAAAATGAAAAGAACAAAAAGCTGGAAAAGGAACTTGAATCCACTCTTTCACCTCCTTCCATTCCTCTAAGGAACCCAATTCCTTTTCCTCAAGCCATCTCCAAGCCTAAGAAGTCCTTTGAACCTGATCCTGAAATGCTTGACATGTTTAGACGTGTTGAAGTGAACATCCCCCTCTTAGATGCCATCAAACAAATCCCTAAGTATGCCAAGTTTCTTAAGGAATTGTGCACCCATAAGAGGCAACCTAGGAACATTGAAAATGTTTCAACCCAACAGTCCATTCCCATGAAGTGCAAAGATCCAGGGACCTTCACGGTTCCATGTCAAATAGGGAGTTCCAACTTTGATGATGCACTCATAGACCTTGGAGCCTCAATAAATGTCATTCCCAAATCCATTTTCTCCAACCTTGGTCTAGGTCCCTTGCACCCAACGGGTGTTTTCATTCAATTAGCCAATCGAAGCACTACCAGTCCTGAGGGGATAATTGAGGATGTTCTTGTTCGGGTCAATAATCTTATCTTCCCAGCTGATTTCTATGTCCTTGACATGGAAGCTGAGACGACCTCTTCTCGATCTCCCCTAATTCTAGGAAGACCATTCCTCATGACTGCGAGAACCAAGATTGATGTCCATTCAGGAATCTTATCCATGGAATTCGGTGACCAACTGGTCAAGTTCAACATTTTCCAAGCCATGCGATACCCATCTGAGGATCACTCTGCATTCTCAATCCATGCTTTTGAGGACACTTCTAAGATTCAATCGAACCCCAATCCACCATGTTCTTCATGTTCTAATGATAAAGGATCTTGTGAAATCTGCACCATGATTAACAAAGTCATAAATGGTGAAGTTGATGTGGACCTCTCATTCATAGACTCCATCAATCTAGAGGAACTTGAAAACTCTCTTAAATCCCACATCAAATCGGATCTCTACTGCTCCACCTTGGACAGTGTTGAGGAAAATGATCCAAAACCATCTGGAATCCCTTCTCCTGCTCCTAACTTGTCTAGCTCTCAAATCAAGGCCGAAACTGATCTAAAACCACTTCCTTCACACATCAAGTATGCATTCCTTTTCCATGATCCCTCCTACCCTGTCATTATCTCTACTTCACTTTCTGAAACTGAGGAGTCCCAACTTTTTCAAGTGTTAGAGGAAAACAAAAATGCCTTAGGTTGGACCCTAGAGGATATTCCAGGAATCAACCCTTCCCTTTGCATGCATCACATCCATCTAGAGGAATCATCCAAACCAATTAGGCAACCTCAAAGAAGACTCAATCCAATCATACTTGAGGTAGTTAGGGAAGATATTACCAAGCTTCTTCAAGCTGGTATTATCTACCCAATTTTTGATAGTGAATGGGTTAGTCCAATTCAAGTCGTTCCTAAGAAGGGAGGGATAACAGTTGTCACAAATGAACATGGAGAAGTGGTCACAACTCGAGTGAAAAACAAATGGCGTGTGTGCATCGATTATCGCAAATTGAATGCTGAAACACGAAAAGATCACTACCCACTTCCTTTCCTTGACCAAATGCTTGAGAGATTGGCCGGAAAGTCACACTATTTCTTTCTTGATGGTTACACCGGCTACTTCCAAATTCCAATCGCACCTCAAGACCAAGAAAAGACCACATTCACTTTCCCCTTTGGAACCTATGCCTATAGGCGAATGCCTTTTGGCCTTTGTAATGCTCCTGCAACATTCCAGTGGTGTATGATGAGTATCTTTTCTGAATTCATTGAGAATTGCATGGAGGTCTTCATGGATGACTTTACCATTTATGGCGAGTCATTTGAATCTTGCTTACATTCACTCTCTTTGGTCCTTCAAAAGTGTGTCAAGTGCAACCTTGTGCTGAATTTTGAAAAATGTCACTTCATGGTTTCAAATGGGATTGTTCTAGGGAACATAATTTCTCAAGAGGGTATCCAAGTTGATCCAGCCAAAATTGAGGTGATCCAATCACTTCCTGAACCCAAATCAGTTCGAGACATTCGGTCCTTCCTTGGTCATGCCGGTTTCTATCGGCGATTCATTCAGAACTTCAGCAAGATTTCCCTCCCACTCACTCGTTTACTTCAAAATGATGTCACATTCAATTTTGATGAGGCTTGCAAGAGAGCCTTCATTGAACTCAAATCTGCTCTCACATCTGCTCCAATAATCCAACCCCCGGATTGGTCCTTACCATTTGAATTGATGTGTGATGCTTCTGATAGGGCCATTGGGGCTGTTCTTGGTCAAAGAAGAGAAAACATTCCTCATGTCATCTTTTATGCCTCAAAAACATTGGACGAAACTCAATCACACTACACTGTGACTGAAAAAGAACTTTTAGCTGTGGTTTTTGCCTTGGATAAATTCCGGCCCTATCTCTTAGGTGCCAAAATCATCATCTTCACGGACCACTCAGCATTAAATTTCTTACTTAAGAAAAGTGATTCCAAACCAAGGATAATAAGATGGATTTTAATGCTCCAAGAGTTTGACCTTCTGATAAAAGATAAACCTGGAAAAGAAAACCCTGTAGCTAATCACCTGAGTAGAATTTCTAATTCTTCTCATTCTGAAATAATTGATCCTGAATTTCCAATTGAACACCTCTCATCTCTCACTCCAAAGTTACCATGGTATGCCCCAATTGTCAATTACTTGGTTTCTGGTGTTTTCCCTGAATATTTTTCAAAAGAACAAAAAGAAAAGATGAGAAGTGATTCAAAGCATTATTTTTGGGAAGATAATAAACTTTGGAAAACTGGGGCTGACATGGTAATTAGGAGATGTGTTGATGAAACTGAACAATCCTCCATCTTGGAATTCTGTCACTCAATGCCTGGAGGTGGCCACTTTGGACCACAAAGGACTTCTCGAAAGGTCCTAGATTCTGGATTCTTATGGCCTTCACTCTTCAAGGACTCACACAAGTTCTGTCAATCATGTCCCACTTGCCAAAAGTTTGGCACAATTTCCAAAAGAAACGAAATGCCTCAAAAGCCATTAATCTTCTGTGAGCTTTTCGATGTTTGGGGCATCGATTTCATGGGACCATTTCCCCCTTCCAATGGATTATCCTACATTCTTCTTGCGGTAGATTATGTTTCTAGGTGGGTCGAGGCCAAACCCACTAGGAAAGATGATGCTCAAACTGTGAGTGAGTTCCTCAAAACCCATATCTTCCATCGATTCGGAACACCACGTGCTTTGATAAGTGACTTAGGAACTCATTTCTGTAATAGAACCATGGAGTCACTTTTGAAAAAGAATGGGGTTGTACATAAAACATCCACTTCATATCACCCTCAAACAAATGGAATGGCTGAACTTTCTAACAGAGAAGTGAAAAGAGTGCTTGAAAGAATTGTTAAGCCCACAAGAAAAGACTGGCCCGATAGACTTGGTGAAGCACTTTGGGCCTATCGAACAGCCTATAAGACACCCATTGGGATGTCTCCATTTAGGCTAGTTTTTGGTAAACCCTGTCATTTACCAGTTGAAATCCAACATAAGTCATTTTGGGCTGTCAAAACTTGTAATTTTGATTGTGAAAAATTTGGTGAAGAAAGATTGTTGCAGTTGACTGAATTGGAGGAGCTTCGACTCGATTCGTATGAGAACTCCATTCTCTACAAAGAAAAGGCAAAGTCACTCCATGACAAGAATATTCTTCGAAAGGTATTTCATGAAGGTGAAAAGGTAATGCTCTTCAATTCTCGATTTCGACTTCACCCAGGTAAGCTTAATTCCCGTTGGCAAGGTCCTTTTGTTATTACTAACGTTTACCCATTTGGTGCAGTGAAAGTCCAAGACCCTTCTTCAAAAAGAACATTCACGGTAAATGGACACCGGTTAAAGCATCACCATGAGAGGTCTCACAATCCAGGAACCACGTCGACTTCCATCGAAACCCCTTCCACTTCAATAGAACCACCACTGGATGGAGACCCGCCAAATCCAAACCAGGGGGCACCTCTTTCCCTTTAACTCTATCTCTCCTAAATCTCTCTTCCCTCTCTTCTTCTCTCTATTTCTTCTTCTTCCTCTCTCCCTCTCATTTTTTTTACAACATTCTTCCACAACCTTTTTTCTATTTTCTCTTTTGTGTGGATCTGTCATTAAAAATAAAATAATTTAAAAAAAATAATTAAAAACAAATGAAAATTGAAAAAAAGGGGTGTCATAATTACTCATCATTCAATATTGAAATTTTGTCCAACCATTTTGGGGAGTCAAAAGGCTTGTTTTAAACTCAAATATATTGAATTTTTATCTCAAACTTGGGTAAACAATATTGTTTCAATAACAAACATTTTGAATGAACAATTTTTGGTGGAAAATGATTCTCCCCTACCGTGAGGAATAACATTAGCCTTCATTCCAAGATCATCTATGGCCATCTTTTTCATTGTGTGTCTTCACCACTGATTGTGAGTCTTGAGTTTGTGGACCTTCGAGCTGAATTTCCATCTTTTGTGTGCATTAATATGATAGAGGCATTTTCTAAGCCACATGAGAATCAGAATAGCCAAATAGCCTCCCGTTACCCTTACATTGATCCTACTTTTGAAAGCCCCTTTGAGCCTATGAAAACCTTTCTTTTGATAGCCACATTACAAGCCTAATACCTTGTCCCACCCAACATCTTCATGGATTTTCATTGTACAATTTATTGAAATTTAAGTGTGGGGGGAATAGACTTCATTTTTGGGCGTACTTTCATTGATTTCCAATGTGTCATCATATGCTTGAGGGCAAGCTTACATTAAAGTGTGGGGGAGAGGTTGTAATTCTGTGAGCTTTGGGGTGTATATGTGTAATTGTCATTTGTACAAAAGTCATTGAAAAGTGTTAAAAAAAAATGAAAAAAAATTATATAAAAAAAAATAAAAAAAATAAAAAAAAGGAATGGGTTGTGTCTTGGGTGGGTCAAAAATCATTCATCATCAACCTTTGTTCGTGTTATAAATTAGTTCCATGTGGAGATCAATAATGGGTTGGGAGATGACTGTGAGACCTGTTTCAAGCACAACTTTCGAAAAAAAAAGAGCAAAAAGGAAGAAAAAAAAGAACACTTGAATCATCTTGTATTGTGTCATTATTAGAAGTCTTCCATGTTGTACATATTCCATCATCTCACCCTATTCCATTTTCTATCTCCCTCACTTTTCATTCATCACACATTCATGCCCTTGTAAATATGTGTTTCTATTTCCTTTCAAATCAAATTTCAAAAGAAATGTGCATTGATTTTTCCATGTTGGTGTTTTTAACCCCTCTTTTCCTTTGGACATTATATACCTACCGTCCCATAGCCACTGAAAAACCCCTTAAAAGACCTCTTGATTCTTGTACTCATTAGATTTGGGAATGGAAGCTGAGAGCTCTTACAAACTCTTGATTTTCACTTTTTGTTGGTGAATGAGTGAACCTCCTAAAATACATTTTTATCATCTTGAGAGGAGTAAGTTTTGAGTGCCTACATTTTCTAATTCAAACCTTGAACATGAAAAAATGAATTGTTTCTGATGCATTATTGTGAACCAAATTTGTGATGGAATTCAATATGGATGAGTGAAATAGTCTAAACCTCCCCTGATTGGAGAAAACAAAATTTTAATATTTGTTGGTGAGTGAAAATGATTTTGTCATATTTTTATATTTGTTGCACATGAGGACACGCTCAAATCTAAGTGTGGGGGAGTTGATGTTATTAATATTTTCATGACTTATTATATTCCCCCTTTACTTATTTTATATGAAATGTGCATAATTTGTGTGAAATATTAATGTTTTAATTTTAAGTATAATATTTGAGCATTTTTAGAAGTAGTCAAATTGAGTCAGTTTAATGTTTTAATTATAACTATCACTATACTGATCCAAATTGTGTGGTTCTTGTTTTTTAGGATTCTCCTTTCAATATACAACATTTCATTAGAAGGCACCATTATCCAATTCTGCCATTTGAAGGGTCATATGGTCCTCACAAACAAGACCAAAGAATCTGTGAACAAACTGGACCAGCCTTGAAGATTTATTTACTGGACTCAATAAAGATATACAAAAACCTTAACTCTCCACCATAATTCGGGGGACACTAGATGTCATCTTGGATAAAAATTTCATGGCCCAAATCCAAGTACAAGGGGCCCAAATAAATCTTTGAAGTCCAGCCCACCATTCTGGCCGAGAATGAAAATTAGTATAGTATGCATGACATATCTCCTGATGTAATCCTCTAAGCGAGCTGAGAGTTTTCAGTGTGAAATAGGAGATGTAGGCGGCCGACTTTGTTGAAGAAACCATTCGGATTTGAAGGCATCTTAATATTCAAAAACCCTTTCACATTATGGACTTGAAAAAGACTGGATTGAAATGGACAGTTTAAGTTTGTTTATGCAACCGGCCATAACTTTTTATCCTTACGTCCAAATGACTCCAAATTTTGATAGTAGTCGGCCAACATTATTGTCTACAACTTTTAAGAAGGAGATATTTGAAGATTCGTCTGTATAAATTGCCAAATTGGCGATGAAAGTGGAGGGACAGATTGGGAATGCAAACAGTCCACTCCTTGGGCTATAAATACTCTCCCCTTCTCTCCTTGAGAGGGTTTGGCATTTCAGAAGAGAGGAGATCATATTGGCACGACAAAAGCTTTTCCAGAGGCTTGGGAGGACCTGACATACTCAAGTTTACACTTGAGAGACCTTTCCTCCTCTCTTTCTTTTCACTTACTTTTGTGTTCTTCATTTTTGTAATCTTGTAATTCTCTTTCTTTGTAATTCTGTTTTAATGCAAGTTACTTCTTCAATATCTCTTATTCTCTTCCACCTTCTGTATTTTAATATTAATGTTCTTAAAATAGTTTAAATTCAGTTCAATCCCCTTCCCTTATTTAGCTTCCTCATTCAATCGAAAGTTCGTTTTTAATTATCATCATTGTTCGTGTGTGTGTGTCGACGTACCACTCTTTTCTTATCCCTTTATTTTTCTTCTCTTATTAATTTATAATCATAATCATTATAACCAGATTATTAATCACCCAAATGGATGAGTAAATATCTCATTGGGGTGAGTTATAATTTAGGTATGTTAAGTGATTGAGAGCTTCTGCTCGATGAATATTCTTTGAATTAACATTGTGTATGTTGGACTTAACATGTCATGGATTAATGACTTGTTTTGTTTAACATGTGGTTTCTATGGATTATTGGAACCATAAATACACAACCATAAATAAGATCTGATTGAGATTATAACCTTAAGTTAAGTTAAGTCTTGGTTTAAATCCTTAACACTTAAGAATTCTAATCAACATCATCTTGTGACATGGGTGTTAATTTAAATGCAATATAAAGCAAAGCTCGAGGATATCACAAGCTTAACTAACCTAATGATGAACTCACCCAAATATTTATCAATTTGGTAAATCAAACATCATCCATAAATCATTTCAATTAAGCTCTGCAAACAAACCCCCCTAATCAAAATACAATCAACTAAAAACAAACGACTACTACAAAGTATCATCGCCGAGGATTCGACCCGAGTGCTGCTATACACATTAGCAGAGCACCGGAACCTTGAACGGTCGATAGGAGACAATCGGCCGCACTTTAAATAAACAAGAATAAGGAATACATAAACATAATATATATCATATATAATGAGAGTTTCATCATAATGGCCACCATGAGAGGTGTTAAAAGAATATTGAACAATCATCGTTTCGTGAGGCAGTAATTCGGCACACACATAAACAGTATGTTCTTTAACCATTAGACGAAGGTGTGTGTAAGTGTAAATAAAATAATTATCATAAGAACATAATATCATATTTAAGATATTAGTTTTGTAATAAAATAAATGAATAAAAAGAGTTTAAGGGGTTGGAGAAGCAAAATAAAACAAAAGAACATAAGAGAAGACATTACCTTAAAATCGGGTAACTCTTTTTGATTTGAGCCAAAGGCTTCCTTGGGAATACTTGTGCCCAAAGTGAGGCTTCTAGGAGTAAGAGAGGGAATATTAGAGAGTATTTTGGAAGAGTTTGGCCGAGCCAAATTTCTTTTAAGGTGTGAATAAGTTGGTAGAGGTGGGGGCCTTTTAAAATAGGAGAGGAGGGGCACTCTTGTAAAGTCAAGAAATGTTACTTTATTATATAATGAGTTTAGGATTTTAAAGGTCCCAAAATTATATATTTTGAGGAAAACATGATAAGGGTTCTAAATCTAATAATCCAATAGGTTTTGGACAATTTTATGTCTTAGATTTTATATTATCTTTTCATTTTATTTAAATCGTTCATTAATGAGGTAATTGCTGCGTCATCATGGTGTCATAAATAAATTTATTTATTTAATATCTAAAATTATAAAACAATTACCATGATGTAGGAAAATTTTTTATCTTTACAATGGACATTTATAGCTGAAAAGATAACTTGTATAACCCCTTGTAAAAATTGTTTTAGTAAAACAATACATGTTTGTGACATTTTTATTTTTACTTTAAATAAAAAGTTATTAATGTCATTTTCTTACCCAAGTGGCTCCATGGGGCCCCCAAGTTGACCCATGTATTTTATTGGTCGGCCATGACTCATCCAATAAGTGTAGGACAAGTGTAAAGGTAATTTCATATTATTATATCATTATATTTACCTTAAATTAGACTAATTACCTTTAATCTCGTTTAATAGAACTTAAAAGTTACTATTCACAAAAAATTATTGTAATCCCATTGAACCACATTTTACTTCCTAATTACAACCATGTATGTAGGATTTTTGAAATTCAAATCACAGAGGTGGTAAAATTTCCTTTTAATGAAAAATCAGTTTTTTAACTACCGGACAAGTGTAAAGGTAATTTCATATTATTATATCATTATATTTACCTCAAATTAGACTAATTACCTTTAATCACGTTTAATGGAACTTAAAAGTTACTATTCACCAAAAATTATTTTAATCCCATTGAACCAAATTTTACTTCTTAATTACAACTGTGTATGTAGAATTTTTGATATTCAAATCATAGAGGTGGTAAAATTTCCTTTAAACGAAAAATCCGTTTTTTAACTACCACTTAGTGGTTTCACTATTCATCAAAAATCGATGTTTTTCATAAAAATACAAAAAATTAACTCTAAGATATATTTGATATTCCAAATTCAAAAATGATTTCTATTTTAAAAAATTCCAAACATATAAGTTGCATTAATTAATTTTACAATTAATTCCCATTGTCAAAACAAATAGCGTGTTTTTAAGAGACAATATCAATCAAAAGATTGACAATTGTTTATATCCAATTTTAAAGTGAAATTAATTATAATGACCACAATTGGATAAAATGGTAAAATTATATTCTAATTATACTTTAAAACCACTCAATAGTATAATTTATCACCATTAATTATTTTGATTAAAAAAGTTGTTTTTAAGTATTTTTTCACTATTCATCGAAAATTGGATGTTCTCAGAAAAAAACCAAAAATTCAACTTAGGCTAATTTCGATATTCAAAATCCAAAAATAAATTCCATTTTGAAATATTAAAATTTATATAATTTAAAAAAGTGGGTATTACTATTCATAACAACTACTTTGATTGGTCGCGGTGTGTTAGAATCTCAAACTTGCGTACAATCCAAGCCATTGCATTATTGAAAGAGAAGCGTATCATGAAAGAATGGAGTGTTACACAAAACACCATTTACAAAACACAAAATGAACCATAATTCCAATCATCAAATTTTTATTAAACACATTTGGTAGAAATTCACATAGGCATATGCAAAGAAACATTTCGAAACCTATTTTTACCATGTTCTAAAAATATAAAAACACAATAACCAACTAATTAAGGGTATTTTGAAGCAATGAGTAAGGTTTAAAAATTCATTGAAACAACACAAGCATCAGTAAATTGATTCTAAAAATTTTAAACTATAAGAAAAATCAAAACAACATTCAATCAAACATTGGGTATGCAACATCTAGCAAAACAAGTCCAATTATCACAAAGCAAGGTGTAAATCCTCATTCGTGCACTAAATAATTTGATCCAAGGGTATAACAACAAAATTTAACACATATTTATGGTTAGAAAATAATGAAATCAAATTTTCTTAAATTTAAAAGTCAAGTGCATGGAAATCCTACCTCAATCGATGAATAACCCCCCGAAACCTGTCCAAAAACTCAATCACACCTCAACTGCACCCTAGAGAAGCTAAATCCAACCCTACGCTCCAATATTGAACCCATATTTGAGAAATCAACCCTAAAAATTGGATCCCTTTCCATTTGAAGAAACTCAAACCAAGAAAACACTCTCCAGAGGCGGGGTCATGCATCGGAGAGAAGGGCACCGGGGAAGGGGACCGCGCCAGAGGTCGCGTCGGCTCGATTAGAGGTGCCCAATGGGAGGGTTGGATGGTGATGGAGGGTAGGAGGCCGCTAGATAATGTCGTGTGAGGGAGCGGTGCATCGGTGAAGGTGTTGTTGGAGAGAAGTTGTCAGTTGGGAATGGTGTGCGCGGGGAGGAGAGGAGGAGGGTGGAGGGTGCTCGCAGGAGAGTTACAAGGGAGAGAGGGAGGGTGGATGATATGAACAAGAGAGTTATTGG
This sequence comes from Viscum album, assembly GCA_963277665.1. NCBI lineage: Eukaryota > Viridiplantae > Streptophyta > Magnoliopsida > Santalales > Viscaceae > Viscum > Viscum album. The sequence continues at coordinate 1,015,159,966 of OY728153.1, read as the reverse complement.
GGAGGGAGGGAGAGCGACACAAGGGGATGTAAACCCTAACCCAAATGAAAAAAAAACAATGAAAAACTAATAACCTAATAATAACACTAATAAAAATAATAACTTAATAACACCATTAACCTAATAAATAATAATTATAATTCATAAAAATAATCTACATTAATAATAATATTAATAACAACAACATAATGTTAAAAATGATAATAACATTTATCTCATTCTTAATAATAATAACACTTTTAATAAAAATAATAAATATTATCATTTCATTTTTAATAATAATAACAATATCTCTATTATTATTATTAAAACATTCTATTTACTTAAATTTGCCTTATATTTTTGTTTTTGTTTCATTTCTCATTGAATTTATTTATTTTAAACACAAGGCAACCACACGGTTACCCTGCATGGCTCAAACAACTATGCGCGAACCATGCAGTAGTTTCTGGACATTCCATAAGTTCACGCATGGGTACCTTGCCTGACTGAATGGTTTCCACTAACCATGTAGTGCCCGTGCACTGACCTAAAGCCCACAAAAACTCCCAATAATAATAATAATATTAAATAATACTAATAATTTTAATGAACATAATAATAAAAATAATGACATAATGATAATAATAGTAATAATAACAACAACAATAATAATAATAATAATAATAATAATAATATTATTATTATTATTATTATCGAAATAATACTTTTAAATTTTATTTTATGTTTTCTTATTTCATTTTTACTTTCATTTCATTTTTATTTCATTATTCATTTAAAAAATATTCATTTTGCATACCGGGTATATTGCTCAGTGACCAGGGCATAACTGAATGGTTTCTAAACCATACTCTACCCATGCGCCAGATGTTTCCAAGCCCAAAACACTCAACTTTAAATAAAAACTAAAAAATTCAAGTCCAGCTTCAACTCAAGCCTAAAAATTGATACCCAATTCCAAGAATTTTAATAAAATAAAATAACCTGAAAAGGTCGGGTGTGACAATTTTACCATTTTAAAGGACACAAGACTTTATAACTCAAAAATGATCCAAGTCCTGATCAAGAAAAATAATCCATGTGTGACCCAACTTTTCAAAATGATCAGATCAGCCTAAGAGATAAAACCATTTTCACAATCCTAACCACCACCACCCAACTTCAACCACACTTAACTTGAAATATCATTCCCAAAGGTTCAAATTTTGATTAAAATATTTATGATGAAATTGAATGATCCACCATAATCATTTTTTAAAATATTATTAAATAAATAAAATGACTCAAAATTTTATTCACAATTCCTAAAAAAATATTCTTATTATTTTTATTTCATTTATTTTTAAGGGTTTAAATACTTTTACAAAAAGAGATAGAATTTTTGAGATGGGATTGGAAATCAGTAATTACGTGATAAAAACAACTAAAACATCATCTATTAAAATTATTTTTTTATAAAATTAATATTTTAAAGAAGCTATATACTGGTCCATATATGTTAATGTGAGTTCAAATTTTTCATCAATGTGTATGTGTGTGTGTTCAATTTTTCAACATGATGATTATTATTACTACATTTATAATAATTTTCATTATAATTAAAAAAATTAAAATACCAAAATATTAAGATATAAAAAATAAATTGAAGTAAAAAAACTAGTCATTTAAAAATAAAAAGATAGAGATATGTACTTATTCAGGTACATATATAATTAATATTAATGGATACCATTCAAAAAAAGTAAAAAACTATAATTAATATATGAAAATGTAATGCATGTTTTTTAAGCTATTTGATTAAAATTATAAAATTTGTAGTGAATAACATGAAATTTATTATAAAGAAAAATATTCAAATTTAAAAACTAAGGATTTGAGATTTTAATGATTAAAATTTACTCGAGTGATAAGGTTCGGTTATAGTTTTCATGGGGCATTTTTTCCTTCGCTTTTTTCATATATAAACGACTGTTATGCATTTCAAAACACAACCTAAATACTTGTTTTTTTTAAATCATAAAAATTCTGTTTCATGAAATTTTATAATTACAAGCATTCATATATACCAAAAAATTGGAAAATTTTAAGGAAAGAAATATTATTTCATATAGAAGAAGAGAATTGATGCATGAATTCACATGAAAACTATTTTCCAACACTAAAAATAAAATAAATAAACTCTTATATCTTTAGAAAAGGTAAATTTACAAAATAAAAGAAAAATTTAGGCTTTATATATTTACTTATGAAAGAAATAGATCTGGATGGATATGATATCTTTGAATCAATAGTCATCAAGTATGATTTCAGATAAAAGAATTAGGAATTAAGTCACAAATAAACCCATTATGGTTGCACTATGTAAGATCTAGGATTTTTTAATGTATTTTTTGTTTATGTTTTAGTTTAAGTCCTTTTTTTGTCAAATAAGTGTTTCCCCAAGTTCATGATAATGATCGAGGGTGTTCTGGGGTTCGGGGCATGAAAAAGGATGGAAAAGGTGTTTTTGGGGCAAGTTGCACAGTTTGTGCACGGTTAGTGCAGACCGTGTGGAGCATCCTAGGTAAATATATAGCCTTGGAGAGAGGGTTGAACATGGTTACCACACAGTTAGTCTAACCATCCAAAATTCCCAGGAAGCTGTGTGAAGGGGTTATTTTAGGATAGTATCTCTCGTACGGTTTGTGCACAGTTTGGTAAACCGTGAGGGTAAACCGTGCAACCCATCAATGTTTATAAATTTATGAAAATGCCATTATAGTATTTTTAACCCAAACTCGTTATTTCTTCTTTTCTGCCCCATTTCTACCCTATTTTTGAGGAAGATCTCCCAGGAGCTTTGAAGGGTGACTCTCTCCCATCTCTAGGTCATTTCGAGTGTCATCAATTACAAATCAAATATCTGGGTCAGTCTAATCTCCTCCTTGCTTCAACTTCCTGATTAGGGTTGGAATATATCTCCCATATCCTTATGAATATCTAAAACCCTCTTTTTTCAGTGATATATAGGTTGAGGCTTCAAGGGTTGGTTGAACTGGGATCTAAGGCTTCAATTGAGGGATCATTTTTCAACAGATTCATGGTAGGTGGTATACAATTATATCTCATATTTTTGTTTGAGATTTGTGCATGATTGGGTTTATTTATTGGTTATCCATTATTGTGATTTTTATCCTTTGATGATATTTGGTATAATGGTGTCTAAATGATGAATAGAAACCCTCATGGTCCCCATGGGACACATAGATGGTGACTTGACCATTTGTAGGTCAACCCATGGGGTGCGCCGATATCTTTCAGACTTAAAAGTTAGCTAAGTATGAGAAAGGTTGTCTTGTGACAATTTAGATCCCTTCATAATAATTTTTAAATGTTTAATGGGAGTGAAAATGAATTATTGGCATGTGAATTGTCTTGTAAATAGATCAAGGGATTGTTTAGCATGGTAATAAAAAACTGTTAAATTGATTAAATGGGGATTGTGCCCTATGGATAATGAATTATGTTTAAACAAATTAGAGGGTTGGTGTATATGAAATGTTGAATATATGGGATTGGTAATATATTGTCAATTTATGAATATAGTTAATGGGATGATAATTGGGAAATAGAATTGGACTAATGGGTTATGTATCATAAAATGGCATTGTGAATGGGCTATGGCATATCATTGAATCCAATATTGATTATTGTGAATCATAACTATTTTATTTGTTGGTTGTATTGGTTGTGATATAAATAAATGTGGTGAATGGATAAATAATAATTTGGACATGGCTTGGTGGTGGGATAAAGGACTGATGCTCCTTCCATAGGTAGGGTTGGACTGATGCTCTATCCTACCCAGTAATGCACGGTTTTGGGAGTTGGAATGATGCTCTATGCCCCCAATGGTGGTATTCAATGAAAATAAATGGACTGAGGATCCAAGGTAAGTGTGGTGATTAATTGAAATGATCATCCCTTGTGAGATAGGGACCTAACATGTTCTCTTATGCGGAATTATAAATGCCATGAATATTGTATAAATGAGGTAAATGTCTAACCTATGGATTACATGTTGATGATGATCTAAATGATTAGATGATGTACATAATTAACATTTCACTATAATCTTAATAGTAAAATAAAATTAGATATTTTTAACTAGTGACCCCTATATTTTTTTACTTACTTGACATTCATTGTTACTTTCATGCACTATTGGTTTATACTAGATATTTTGTATGCATTGTTGGTGGTGTCCTACTGAGTTGAACTCACACCCTACTCATGCCTCCATTGGGAACCTGGGAAGATTTCATGATTACAGGTCAGTACAAGGGCAAGGGACCTATACTATGGGGTTGAGTTGGACATGGGACATTCATGGATGTGGTTCCATACTTGGAGTGAGGACTGTTTTTGGGATTCTTCTATTTTTATTTATTTTGGGTTTTTTTCACTTGGAATTATAGCATGACATGACATATTTACTATTCTTGTGGATTGTACCCAGTTCGTGATATGTTTGGATATGCATGTTATTGGTTTTTTCCTATTGTTTCCAATATTTATATTGTGATTTGTTGTGGCTTTCTCTGGTAAATAGGGTATAGTCTCTCCACGTGACCTCTTAAACCCTCATTGTTAGTCATCAACCTCTGGTGTTTGGGGAGGCACGATTGAGGTCATGTGATGGCATGGCTTACGACACTGATTTAGTGGAACCCGAATCAAGGATGTTAAAAAGTGGTATTAGATGAGTTATTTTCTCTTTCTTACTTTTTAGGGATGGTAGACAAGATATTAGGACAATTTTAGTCTTTGGTGATGAGCTCATTCTTGGGAGTAGATAACCCATGTATGGGGAAAACCCAAGTCACCCTGGGAGGGAATTGTTGTTCTTGTTGTGCATTGTTACATTTAATGATATTTCACCATTGGGTGGTGCTCATGTGGTGTGATTTGACAATTGTATGATATTTTTCTTGTGACTTAAATTTCATGAGGTTCTTCATTCATGCATCATTCTAGACACCTAGGTATATAAGTGACATGCATCATATTAAGCACACACACAAGGTATGGGTGTGTGGAACATATAGGGTGGAATGTATTTGACTTCCTTAAAAGTGGTGAAAATTGTGTCTAAAAAAACACTACAATTGGTTTAAAAGGGGGGAAAAATACTAAACAATAATTAAGGAATTACGCTTGATAAACGGTGGTATGTGAAAAGAAATGTTTTTGGAGTAAGTTGTGATGTGAGAATAGTTTTGAATAGTGTAGATGGTAAGGCTTGTATTCGTATGAGTTAGTTACCCCGTGTTAGCCATGACCATGGTGGGGATGGTTGAGGGTAGTGTGATGGGTATGATCAGACCTGTTTGGGTGGTGTATGTAAAATGGTTTAGTGGTTTCTAATGAAGATCCTTCTTTTATATTTGTGAAATCTTTATGGTTTGTGTTGTAAATCCCATGTTTGAAATTGTATAGAAATTACTCTATAAATACGTGTGTTTGTTGGGAGACATGAGGATGTTGTAGAGAATGATCCCATAGTAGTGGAGTAAGAGGATCTAGTGGTTCAAGATAATAGGGAAATAAGTTCTATGAAAATCTTTCTCATTTTAAGCAGATGATGAAATGCAAAATAGGGCGGGTTTTTCTGAGCATGTTCAAGATAACCATGCAGTTTAAGATGCATCACCCTCTAAACATTACCATAAAGGGTGGGCCAAAGGCAGTATAGTTTTGGATAGAGTCTATCAAGACAATTCTTGATCATCTGGAGACTTCTTCTATGAAGCGAGTTATGTTGGAAGCCTATATGTTGTGGTTCTACGAAAGGAGATGGTGGGATATCTTAGTTCATACTGAACTAGTAGAGGGAATGGTGTGTAAAAGTTTTCGGGAAAAGTTTCTGGCACATTACTACCCAAAAACCTTAAGGAAAGAAAAGGTTGCAGAGTTTATAAGTTTGAATCAATAGATGATGTCAATAATGGATTATGTAAGTTGGTTCAAGGACTTGCAATGTTTTGTTCCTTCTTTAGTGGGGGATGAATCAGAGATGGAAATGAACTCTCAAGATGGAATTCGGCATGATATCAGATCCCATGTAAATATTTTTTTGGCTAAATAACTTTGATGAAGTGATGGATCATGCCCTCATATAAGAAGAAAACATAAAAAAGGCCCCCAAAAGCATACATTAGGTTCTGGTGGGGTGAACCAGTGGTGTGAATTTTGATAGTAGGAAGCGTCACTTCAATAATTTCCACTAGGGTAGCGGTGGATAACATAGCAAAAAAATGAACCAGTCTCTCAGATTAGTGATCGAGTTTACTGCTATCAGTGCGACAAGCAGGGGAACATGAAAATTCAGTATTTACATCCACCTTTTGAGTGCAAAGCATATGAAAAAATGGTTCATGTGCAGAGGTTCTGTAGGAACCCATGACAATTGTAAAATGTTGGATCACAGATACCAATGCGGAGTACAAGATGGGGGTTGATCATACCGTATCAGGTAGGTAGTTGGAGCTCCACTGGCTGTACTGGTAGAGGTGGTGGATGTGGAACTCCAAGACAAGACCATCCACACCAGCATGTCAGTGTAGTGTAGGGCACTCAGGATAGATCTCAGGGTATAGGGACAAGACATCTTTATGAAATTCAGTCAACACCTGGAAGAGGTGATGTTGGACCATCTACCATTCGAGGTTCGATTCTTGTATCCTCCACACTAGATAGTTCTTTATTTAACACAGGTGTTACACATTCTTTTATTTCAGTACAGTTTGTAGTTGTGTTGGGACTAACTGTGGAAACTCCATGTGGAGTTATATCATTTGATACCATGTTTGGGTTATGAGTTGAGGATATCAGGTAGTGTAAAGGTTGTGCTTTAGATCTTAGTGGATATCATTTCCTATGAAATTTTATTGTTCTAGAGACGTCAGGTTTTGACCTGATCTTGGGTATGGATTAGTTAGTGCTGTATCAGGCCCATATCGAGTGTTATCGACATTAGATAAAGTTCACATCTCCTGATGGAGACACTTATATCCTTTGTGGTGAGTGGGATGTTTGAGCAGGTTGTGCATGGCCATTTTGTTAGTAGTTGGGGGAACTCATATCCCAAGTGGCATGCCTTATTCTTGATGATGGATAAGTAGAGAAACATGTATTTACTCCTTTGGTGTATCATTTTTAGGTTGTGTTTATTGAGGAATTATCATGACTACCACTAGAAAGGGATGTGGAGTTCACAATCGAGTTGCTTCCAGGGGTAGAATTGGTTTCTATTCCACCATATTGAATGGTGTCAAGAGAACTCTGAGAGATTAAGGCTTAGTTGGATGATTTAAAGTGTAAGGGATTAATTCAACCTAGTATATCAACATGCAGATCACCTATTCTATTTTCCAATAAGGTTGATGGTTCTTTGAGGTTATGTGTCAATTATAGGATGTTGAATCAGATGAAGATTTAGAACCGAGACCCACTTCCCAGAATAGATGACATGTTTGACCAACTGATTGGTTCCTCAGTGTTCTCAAATATCGATTTGAGATCAAGATACCATCAGTTGAGGGTGAGACCATATGACGTACGACAGATAGCTTTTTGGAGTAGGTATGAGTTGTATGAATTTTTATTGATGTTTTTAGGGTTCAATAATGAAACAGATGCATTTATGACATTAATGAACCAGGAATTTTACCCTTATCTGGATCATTTTGTGGTTGTAATTATTGATGACATCTTGGTGTACTCACGAACTCTCGAAGATCATTCTAAACATCCTAACATCATCTTGATTACACTAAGAGAGTATAGGCCTTACGCCATGATATCAAAATGTTATTTTTGGATCGATAAAGTGAATTTCATATGACATATCATTTATAATATAGCTGTGTTGGTGGATCCATAGAAGGTGCAGGCTCTGGTGTCTTAGGAGGAGCCCAAGAATGTTTCTAATGTTCGGAGTTTTCTATGTTTGGACGATTATTACCATAGGTTCATTAGGGATTTATATTATTTGGTAGAACCACTCTCAAGATTAACCAAGAAGGGTTTTAAGTTTGAGTGGTTGGAGGCATGAAAAACTTCTTTTCAAGAATTGAAGAAGCGGCTAACTATCACACCGATTCTGATCTTACATAAACCTGATAATAAGTAAACTTTGTTCTTTGATGCATCCGATGTTGGAATCAAGGTATTGTTAATGTAGGATGATTGGGTTGTATATTATGGTTCGATATCTTTGAGTCCACATAACAAAAATTACCCTACACATGATCTCGAGCTAGATGTTGTCATTTATTCCTTAAAGTGTTGGAGGCATTACTTATTGGGAGAGCGGTTCACAGTGTTTACCAATCATATAAGTATTATGTAAATATTATATTAGTGGGATTTGAACCTTTGACATCAAAGGTGGTTCTATTACCTTCCATCATTCGATTTTGAGTTGGTTTACAAATCGGGGAAATGGAATAGTGTTGTGGATGCTTTGAGCAGGAAGACTCAGAATCAGGTGGTACAGGAATCCAATTATATATGGAAAATTATGGCTTTGTTTGCTGAGATGCACCCGGAGGTGCAGGATGGGCATGAAAAAATGACCCTTGCGTCTATAGCGATCGAGTCTACACTTTGAGCCAGGTCAAGGGAAAGTTAGCTGGAAGATCCAGAGTGTTTGTCCATGAAGAAAATTTATAAAGGTGGGGAGTCACCTTCTAGTTGGGTTGTTGGTGCTAATGGAGTCGTCTATTTTTAGGGTTGTGTTGTGGTGCCAGCGAGAGTGTAAGAAGAGTTGATGTATGAATTCCATGCATCAAAGTGGGAAGTACATCCTGGCTTGACTAAAATGAATTGTGATCTTCATCTGTAGTATTTTTGTCTGAGAATGAAGAAAGAGGTTTCAGGTTTTGTGGCACGATGCCTTACCAGTCAATATGTGAAGGTCGAGCATCAATGTCTAGGTGGGTTGTTTTAGTCATTTCCCATTCTAGAGTGGAAGTGGAATGATGAAATGATAGACTTCGTAGTGGGTCTTTCGAGGACGCCTCAAAATAATGTAAAAGTATGGGCTATTGTGGATTGGTGGACTAAAGTGGCTCATTTATTACCAATCCAAGAAAATTATATAGTTGAACAGTTGGGTGAGTTATATGTTCGATAGATATTGGGATTTCTTGGTGTGTCGAGAACCATAGTTTCAGATCGTGATCTATATTTCACATCGTGCTTCTAGTATGGGCTGCAGAGGGTGCTTGGTACCCAAGTGTTTTTGAGTATGGATTTTCACCCGAGGAAGGATGGCTAGTCAGATCATACAATTCAGGTATTGGAGGACATGTTGAGATTATGTGTTCTGGATTTTGGTGGTTCATGGGAAAATCAATTATCACTTGTTGAGAAATACTACGATAATAGTTTTCAGACTATGGTTTAGATGGAACCTTTTATGGCACTCTATGGGAGGTCATGTAGATCTCTGTTGTTTTGGTTAGAAGCTAGGGAGTCTGAGATGTTATGACTGAGTCTTACATAGGAGACATCAGAGAAGGATTGATTGATTCAAAATCATATGGAAACAACTCAGAGTAGGTATAATTCATAAGAATATCGGTGCCATAGATCTCTTGAGATCATGGTGGGTGATAGTGTATTTCTTTGAGGGTCTCCATGGTTGGGTCACTATCAAATTCGGAAGCAAGGCAAGTTAACGCCCAGGTATGTGGGACCATTTGAAATTATGGAGAGGATCAGATCGATGGATTACCAATTCTATCTTCCACAATAGTATACTGGGATGCATAATGTTTTTTCTTGTTTCATAACTCTGATAGTATCAACCTAATCCATCTCACGTGATAAGCATTTTTTATGTTGACCTTAAGCCTAATGAATTCTCTAAGGAGCATCCAGTACGTATTGTGGATAAAAGTGAGAAGGTCTTGTAGGGGAAGGTTGTTCATTTGGTTCATATTCTATAGTATCATGGAAATGTTCAGGAAGAAACTTGGGAGAGATAATCAGATATGCGAGCCCAGTGGCCTGACCACTTTGCTTCAGAAACCCAATGATGCTCAGAAAGATCAGCTTGGGTATGAGTCATACTAAGGTCGGGAGGTTATAAGATCCGAGATTTTTTTAAGGTATATGTTTTTATGTTTCAGCTTAAGTCCTTTATTTTGGTCAAGTAAGTGTTTTCCCAAGACCATGAGAAGGATCTCGGGTATTTTCAGGGGTTCGGGGAAAGAAAAAGGAGGAAAAAGGAGTGTTTTGGGCATATTTAATGGTTTTCACATAGTTAGTGCAAACCGTGCAGAGTATACTAGGTAACCGTGCATCCTTGGGTAGAGACTTGCGCATGGTAAGTGCCCGGTTAATCTAACCATGTGTAATTCCTGAGAAATTGTGTGAAGGGGTGATTTTAGAATAGTATCTCCCACACAGTTTGGCAAACTGTGTGGGTAAACCGTGCATCCCAGTAAATTTGAGAAATTTACAAAAATTACATTATAGTATTTTTAAAATAAACTCAGGATTTCCTAATTTCTTCCCCATTTAAACCCCATTGATGAGGAATATCTCCCAAGATATTCCAAGCGTGATCCCCCCTTATATCTAGGTCGTTTGGAGTGTCGTCATTTTCAAATCAAAGATCCGGGTAATTCTAATATCTTCATTGCTTCCTCTTCCCAATTATGGTTTTCATATTTCTCCCATTTCCTTATAAATCTATAAAAACTTCTTTTTCTGGTGAGATAAAGGTTTAGGATCCAAGGGTTGGCTGAATTGGGATCTAAGGCTTCGATTGGGGGAGAGTTTGTCAACATATTCTAGGTAGGTGATCTACAAGTTATATCCCATAGTTTTGTATGATATTTTTACATGCTTGGTTTTATTTCATGGTTATCCCTTATTGTGATTTTGATCATTTTATGATATTTGGTATAATATATGTCAAAATGATGAATGAAAACCCTCGTGGTCCCCATGGAACACATAGAGGAAGACTTGACCCTTTGTAGGTCCACCCATGGGGTGCGCCGATATCTTCCGGACATAGAAGTACGCTAAGTATGAGAAATGTTTTCTTGTGACAATGTAGATACAATGATAAGCATTTTTACATGTTTAATGGGAGTGAAAATGAATTATTATCATGTTCCTTTTCCTAGTAATGGATCAAGGGATTGTTTGGTAGGGTAATAAAAATGGGTTCAATTAGTTAAATGGGGATTGTTCCATGTGGCTAATGAATTATCTTAAAAACCCTAAGAGGGTTAGTGTATATGAAATTTTGAACACGTGGGATTGGTAATGTCTTGTGAATTGATGAATATGGTTAATGGGATGAGATATGGGAATGAGAATTGTTCCAATGGATTATGTACTGTAAAATGGCATTGTGAACGGGCTATGGCATATCATTGAATCCCATGTTGATTGTTGTGAATCATGACTGTTATATCTATTGGTTGTATTGGTTGTGATATGGATAAATGTGGTGAATGGATAAATAAAAATTTATACATGTCTTGGTGGTTGGATAAAGGACTGAGGCTCCTCTGATATGTAGGGTTGGACTGATGCTCTAACCTACCCAGGAATGCACGTTTTTGGGAGTTGGACTGATGCTATATTCCCCCAATGGTGGTATTCAATGAAAATACATGGAATGGGGATCCAAGGTAAGTGTGGTGATTACTTGATATGATCAACCCTAGTGAGATAGGGACATAACTTGTTATCTTATGCAGAGTGATAAATTCCATGAATATTGTGTGAATGAGGTAAATGTATAACCCATGGATTATATATTGATGATGAACTAAATGATGAGATTATGTACATAATGAACTTGGAACAATAATCCTAATAGTAACAACGAAGTAGATATTTTTAACTAGTGGACCTTGTATTTCCTTTAATTTAATTTCCATTCATTTTTATTTACATGCACTATCAGTTTATACTGGATATTTTTTAGACACCGTTGGTGGTGGCCTATTGAGTTTTACTCACTCCCTACTTGGTCCTCCATTGGGAACCTGGGTAGATTTCAAGCTTGAAGGCCAGGACAAGGGAAAGGGACCTATGTTATAGGGTTGAGTTGGACATGGGACATGCAAGGATGAGGTTCTAGACTTGGAGTCACGACCATTTTTTGGATTCCACTGTTTATCTTTATTTTGGGTTTTTTCCCTTGCATTGTTGCATGACCTGACATATTTACTGTTCTTGGGGATTGTACCTAGTTTGGGAGATGTTTGTATATGCATGTTATTGGCTATTTCTTATTGTTTCTACTATTTATATTGGGATGTTTTTTTTTCTTTATCTATTAAAGAGGATGTATTCCTCCCACGTGACCTCCTAGACCCTCATTGCTAGTTGGCAACCTCTGGCATACGGGGAGGTGTGCATGAGGTCATGTGATGCCCAACATAGAGCACCGATTTAGTGGAAGCTGGGTCAGGGACGTTGCATACTATATCTAAAAACCACTCAAATATATACATCCTTATAACAAGATTAACCTTACAAATTAAATTTGAAAACAAAAGAAAAAATATCACTTGTCCCAATCTGTAATAAGTTGGCAATAGGTCCCTATTCAAATTCATATCTCAACATATTTTTTTAATATTCTAGATGGAAATTCAAAACCCTGAAATATATGGTATTTCAAAAAAATCAATAATTATGGTTTCACCTCTAATAGATTGAAATATTTGGGATGGTGGCGAGTAGAGGGGGCAACATAAGCCGGATTGCGAGCAGTGGCAAAGATGGGGTGACTGTGGTGATCGGGAACAGAGGAGATGGTGGTGGAAGCTCTGGAAAGGGTGCAATGAGGGTAAGGGAAAGGATATAGAGGGAGTAAGGGTAAAAATGGTGGCCCTTAGAGGGAGAGAAATTAGGTTTAAGGGAGTGGGGGTGGTGAGGGTGAAATGGGTGTTTGAGGAGGCTTCAGGAGTGGTGGCTATGATGATGGATCTAAGCGTAGTGAGGTTTGGGTGTGGAATTAGCTCTAGGTGTGGTGCGATGACAGGTGAGGTTAGGGTGTGAAAGGGAGGGAAGAAGGTTGTGATAGACTAGGTGAGAGGTTACAACCACATCTTTGGGCGTGGTTTTTGAGGGATGGGTGGCGGCTGTGATAGGTGAGGTGTAGGGTGACAACTCCATGCACGAAAGGAAGGATTAGGGGATGGTTGGGTTGAAAAGGGGGTGGGGTGATATATTAGGTGTTTTTTTTAAATTTAGGATAGTGGTCTCCATTGGTGGTCTCTATTAGTCACCATTAGTGACTACCTATGGCAGTTTCCTATTCTAACAGGTGTATAAGGATAATTTTCTAGCAATGGTAACACCAACTATTTAAATTCTCTATGCATCTGAAAAATCATGAAAACCAATAGCCCCTATAAAAAACCCAAAGAAGGGAAAATAAAGAACACCCAAAATAAATAAAAATAAAAGGAAAATCAAGGAATACCATAATAAAAAATAGTCCAAAACCTAAAAAAATGTAAATTAAGCGAACCAATAACAAAAAAGAAATGCCCACCAAATGACGAAAACCCACCCATGATACTCATATCACACACTCTTCTATTCCCAATATATATACCCTAAAAACTATCATTAAAATAAATCTATGGTCGAATCTTGGTCACACTTTTAATATGGAAAATCTCCAAGAAATCTGAAATTGTGAACCACCACTAATAGAGATCACACTTTTAAAATCATTAAAAATTATCATTATCAATTTTAAAAAATCATTGTTATGCTAAGCACTCTTAAAATAAATTTCCTTTATCATTGCTAAAAATATGATGATAAATAGTACCTTTATTAGCCCAAAAACAAAATAGATGATAATGGTGGACTTTATGAGTCCTTTTGTTTTTGCGCTGATTAAGATCCCACTTATCAGTACTTAAAAAACATTGATAAAGGCATGCTTTATTAGTGCTAAAACAAATACACTTATAAAGGTACTCTTTATGAGCACTTTTGTTTTAGCACTAATAAAGACTCATTTTATCAATTATTTTTTAGCATTGATAAAATTTGAATTTTTTAAGACCCCCACCCCTACCCCCCTCAAACCCTCACTCCCACTCTCACACACCCCCCATTTGTGAGAACTCACAATGCTTCTTTTTGATCACTTTTCCACTTCCCAGCTATCTTTTCACCTATGCATGTACCTGGACTCGATATTGTTACCTCCCTTGTGCATTTCAAACCCCTTTACAACTACCTTTTTATTATTTTTTTCTATATATTATGATATTTCTATTTATTTATATATATTTACATACATCTTGGTTATCCATATATTCATATATATTTATATAATTATTTTTAAATACATTTATAAAATATATTTTTTGCATGTGTATGATATATATATACACTTATATTTATTAAATATATTATATATTAATATTCATTTATATATATTAGAATATAAATATAAATATATTTTTTATTAATACACATAGATAGACACGTGTGTGTATTGGGTATTTAAGGGTACAGTTATAGTGAAACACACACATCGTACACTCATAGGCTAGAAAGGTAGGTCATAGTCCCTCTGAGAGATAACCTACCCACCAAGATCTTATTGATTTTTATATTATAGGCCTATAGGCCCTTTATATATATGTCTATAAGACCCACAAATATTTGGAAAGTGGCCCACTCATAACTGATCAGCCATGTGTCTATCAACCCACCACTAATTTCACTTTATCCATCAACCCATCTGATGACACTTGTTTACCCCACCCAATCACCTTGCAATGACATCAAAAGTCGCTACCCGCCATACTCCTCAATCACATCAAGTGACCATTCACGTTCGCGACAATTTGATTAGAAAAATTAAACTCTATATGTCTTGTAGAGTGATGCCATAGGATCCGAATGTCACCTCCTTTATAGTCATGCATGCTTACACCAAAGAATTGTTGTCATTCCTGTTCTGTCGGGACAAGGCACAATTTGTTGTTCATATCACACCCATCGTTGAGAGGGGGTCCATCAATGCCACCCATGAAAGTTGTGGGCCAACTTATGATAACATTGGCATTAAATACCATCTAACACAAACTACACCCCTAATTTAATTAGGGTCCCTAATTTAATGCAACTGGGAATCAAAACCCAGCTACCCGGATGCACTGCATGGTGCTGAACCAGTCGTCCAAGCCCTCATGTGCACATATGTATATGTAAAAATTATATATATATTTGTATAATTATAGAAATATATATATATTCATATATTTTTATAATGTAAAAAATGGTTAGATATTTTTTTAAATAAAATAGTTAATAATTATTTCCATATGATTTATATAATTATTTCTAAATACGTTTTTAAAATATGTATATATATTGTATATTTAGATAGAAATTTTATACATTACATATATATTTATATGTCTATATATTTACACACACACACACATATATATTTACATATAATTTTATATTTTGATATATTTTTTTTAATAATTTTTTTAAATATTTATTGTAAATAAATTAATATACTATATTTAATGATAATGATATATTTATAAAAATAAATTTATATATGATGTATTTACACGATATTGACACACACACACATGAACATATTTACACACACCTATACAATTTTATATTTTGTACACACATGCACAAATATTTACATATATTAGAATACACACATAAATATATATTTGTTTTTTAACACACACATATTTATATGTAAAAATTACTTGTATAACTAAATATATTAATTCATTTTATAAATTAAATAAATATATATTTTTTTATTTCAAATAAAATGAATAATAAATATTTATTTCCTTGTGTTTTATATATTTAAAAATACATTCTTATGCAAATATGTTTAAATTTTTATTTGTACAATTGATTTATTATATGTAAATAAAAGAAAATATGTATATATTTAATTAAAAATAAATCTACAATATAAAAAATCAAAAAATTTCAAAACCATAATATCAATATGAATGCCTTATTTGGGAAGAAATTAAGTCTCCACTGAAAAAATACAAGAATTTCCTCTTAAATAAAGGTAAAATTTCATCTGATATTAAAAAATTAGGGCGCCCAAAATAAAAAATCAGTTTTGGGGGATTTTAAATCGTTTTTCAACTCAAATAAATAGTGATAAAAATCTCCAAATTTATTATGATGTATATATCTTCACATGTTTCAATTTGATTTGTGGTAGAGCTCAAACAGAGTGTCAGATCAAAATTTATAATCATTTGAAGTTCAACTCAAGTTTTTAACTTATCTTATATTGTTCATTAATTTATTGAATTTTTATTTCCTAAATTTGTTATGAAATGACTAGTACTCATTAATAATTGGAAAATTATTAATTAATAATATATTTTTTTATTTTATAATCCATTTTCACTAAATATCATATATATTAAGTGTAAATGCATATTTAGTTTTATATAAATAATATTTAATTAAATATATTATATTTATACTAATATAAATATATATATTTTTTAATATATTATTTACAATTATATATAATTTTTTATGAAATATACCTTTTATCATCACTAGCAGATAGCACCGATAATGGGTGCTTTTATCAGCACTAAAACAAAAGCACTGATAAAAGTACCATTTATCAATGCTAATAAAGAAGGCTTATAGTACCCTTAGTTTGAGTTACACTGTCATTTTATGTATTTTTTTTTGGGTTTTAGAGTTGATGGGTTAGTTCCTAGATTTTTAAAGGTGAAATATAACTAGAGTCTTACAACTAAAAAATCTACAGGACCAATTTACACCATAAATTGTGGTTTTTTGACTTAAATTGTTCGGATTAGATGTTGTAGGAAAATTTCCAAGCATAAAACTATTTATGCTATAAAATATATGTTTATTCCATATGATGGTTTTTACATAAAAATAACTGAGGTGGTGAGTATTTCAACATAAGTGACCCTCGATGAATTTATGACGCAAATTATCAATTTAAGCCCTAAATCGTTCAGGCCTGAAAAATATTAAATCATCTAGTGATTTATATTTGCTCAAATGTTTATATTTTATTCCTCTTAGATCCTAGGTAAAACCTAGATGATTTACAATGATTTTCGACATCTGGACCCCTTGGACAATGAATCTTCAAGTGGTTATTTGTGGAATCAAAGATTAGGTTCTCCTTCTTCCCTCTTGTCTTGGATATCCTTGGTTTGTCTCATGTGGAATCATAGATTGGTGGATAATAATAGATCTATTGGTATAGTTTTATATTGATTACATCCCCTTGGTACTTGTTAAAGTAATGAGAGGAATAGGTTTGATCCACAGAATCATCTTGGATCCTTTACATTATTTGTAATCAAGTTATGTGGATTCTCTCCCACTATTTTTCTAGAACCTATTGGATTCAATTTTGATAAATTTTTCTCATGCTCTGATTGGAAATATCATGATTAGTTAATTTGGAAAACCATTGTTTTATGTGAGTTCAAAAGGGGCAGTTTTGAAATATTCCCATGATATGTTTTAATTTAATGATTTTAAAGGATTTAGTTTTCAAAAGAATTTTTGTGTGTGGAAAATGTTTTGATATGGATGATGGTATTGGAATACATGGTAATGTGTGTTCATATTATATTTCATGAGGACTTTTTGAAATATACTTGGTGATTGGAGTTTACTAGAAAGGTACAAGGGGATATCACCTAATGACAACTTGGTGAAAGATTAACTGCCACTCATGAGTGTTGGGATTGTCATTGGCATGAATTGTGCGTGTGAGTATGGAATATGGAATGGGTATTCCAAGGGGAATGTAGAAATATTTATTTGGTTAAATGAATTTCTTTAACAGTTTTTCTTTGATAAACTATTTTGATATTCCCACCCTATATTTTATGAAAAACTTTCTAACATGTTCTTATCATAGTAGAGTGTGTTTGAAAGTATTTGGGAAAATCCTACAGAGTGATATTCTCACCCCCTGCTTGGTTGATTTAGTGATTTTTCAAATGTCATCTACTGATATGCATGGAAGGTTGATATGTCATACTTCTCTATTTTTGATCCTTGATGTTATGGTTTGGTTATTGAAGTGATATTTGGAGAGTGTTTGCATCTTGGTATGGGATGGTTCCACTTTAGTGCCAATTCATTTCTATTTGGAGCCTTAGACTTGAACCTTTATTTATTTTTCTACTATTACTCTAATATTATTCTATATTGGTATTTCATTTTGTTATGTGATTTTTTATTCATGCATCTTGTATTTGGATTTCATTGTATTACTTCTTTTTAGAGGTTCATGTGTTCTTGAGGGAAAATCATCCCCCAAAAGTTTCCTAAGCCCTTTGTATTTATTATCAACCTCTAGAGTCGTATGGATGTCACATAAGGTTATTAACATTCCACCAATTCTCAATCCAATGATTTGGTGTGGGTTGTTATAAATGGTATCAGTTTTGTTCGATCCTTCAGTTAGGATGGAAGTAAGGATATAGGACTGTTGAAACATGAAATTTATATAAAACAAGATGTAGCTAACCTCTTTATGCAGAACTTTAAATTACCAGGGTGTCTAAATAGAAAAGTATTTTAAAACACCTCTAGAGGTGTTGTTATATAATCTTTTTGGATTTAGCCTATGGGTGTTTCAAAGTATTCATTAGCATTGAGACGTCCCAGTATGACTTCATTATTCATCTATTGTTTAACTAATTTTTTAAGATATTTAAAATGGTTTATTTTTGAAATGGTGGTAGCATTGGTTATTGCTCATAGAAATGGAATTTTTTTATAATATTTTGGAATTCATTCAAGCCTTCAGTTCTTAGAGATAAATGGTCTCAATGGTTTATTGTTTTCCTTATAGAAAATGGAACCAGGAAGATGTCGTATAAATATGTAGAAATATTCCACTGAAAATATAGTTGCACCTGATTCATAGGTGAACCAACTACTCATTATTGTGCAAGTGTTTCAATATGTTAACAAAGGGAATAGAAATTATGATCCAAGGAAAGTGGGTCATTCAGTACAGTTTTTGAAGTAGAATCCACTTATGTTTCGAGGGGATTCTTAACCTGAAAAAACATAAGTGTGGATAAAATGAATGAATAAAATCTTTGATTTTCTTGGTACACCGATACAGATAAATATTAATTTGGAGACCTATATGTTGGAATATCATTCATGCCAGTAGTGGGATTTAGTTGTCTAATCTAAAGCCGAAAAAGCAATTATATGGGAGGATTTTGATAAATTGTTCAACAAATAATCCTATCCCCCATATTCAAAATATCAAGAATATCAGATTTCTTTAGCTTGAAGTAAAAAAACCTATATGTGATAGAGTATATAGCTATGTTTATGAACATAGTTTATTTTTCCTAGGAAGTAGTTGCTAGTCCTTCCTTGAAGGCATGTATATTTGAGTTAGGATTGTGACCATAGATTTGATCTAAGATATTTTCTCTCCATATTACATGTTATACGGAGATGGGGGAATAGGGAAATAGTATAAAACAGGGATATTGTTGGGAATCCTATAAGAGGTAGTTTTTTGGTTCCCATGGGGCCATGTTTCAACTCAAGTGCTAGAAATAAGAAAAACAGGGATGTCTACTCTCATGGAGGTAGCACACTTTAGTATTAGGATACATAATCAATTAATTTTCCTATAAGATTTAATACCAAACCAGTTTGTTTCTAGTGTATTTCATTAATGAAAAAGAAAATATAATATATTGCACCACCATGGAATTACCACCACTACAACAATATAGGCCATATCAAGAAGTTTTGACTAAAAATTTAGAGATCATTAGGTGGAATATGATCGAATCATCCTTATATTTCATATGATCGGACCGAATAGTCCCATCAGAATAGTTCACATCCACAGACATAGGTGAACCAATATGTTTTTAGGAACACTTCGGTTATTCAGTTAATACCTCAGTATGGAAGAAATAGTTATCACATGATAGTTGAATGACGATTATATGGAGTAGAACAAGTTATTGTGAGTGGTTAACTAGGTCCCTCTATGGTGAAAGGTTCCAATCTTATGAATTCCACTCTTATGGGTGTCTTGTTTAATACCAATGCCTTTCATTCTTTCCTTACTTATTTTATGGTTAAAAAACAAGATTTCACAAGGAAATGATGCCTCATGTCATGAGTATCAACATACCCCCTTGGACAAAAAGCATTAAGAGGTTTCAAATGTATATATTTTTCCATTACCATTGATGTAGTGTAGTTTCTCTGGGAGTTTACGGTCTGGGAGATAGAGGATTTCTATTTAATCTTTGGTATGGACTGGATGGTGGGATTTAATTCTCATACAAATTATTATTCTTGGAAGGTAAAATTTATATCCCTATATGGAGTTCATCACCTTTTTAAGGAGAATTGGGATATAAATGTAGGCATAATAAAGACTTTAGTGTCATTTTATGGAACCATCTCTAGCTAGTTATCATAAATGAACTTGAGCACAACTGATGAAATTGGGAATGTGACTCTTCTTGAAATAATATATTGATACCCAAATGTTTTTCTAAATGATTTATGTAGGTGACCACCCAAAATAGAAATCAAATTTACTATCGACCTACTCCTGGGAATAAGACCTATTTCTTTACCATCTTATAGAATAGACCTGAATGAGTTATAAGAGCTAAAGGTTCAGTTAGAAGAGTTAGAAAGTAAATTATTTATCAGATCTAGTACATCTCCATGGGTTCTACTGGTTTTATTTATAAAGAATTTAGATGGTAATATTTTCTTATGTGTTGATTATTTTAATTTTAATCAAGTAATGATTTAAAATATGAATCCTATTCCTCAAATAGATGATCCATTTGATCAATTAAAGGGATCTAAGTGGTTCTCTATAATTAATTTATGCTCAGGATATCATCATCTTAGAGTTATAAGAGATGATATTTTGAAAACAAAATTTTGGATTTGCTATTTCCGTTATGAATATAATGGCATGCCATTTGGTCTGATGAATGTTCTAATATCTTTCATGGATTTGATGGATTGTATCTTCTATAAGTATCCAATTTTTTTTGTTATTTTATTCATTGATGATATTCTAGTATGATCTCTAAATGGGAATGATCATGAGAAGCACTTAGAAATTTTACTAAGTATATTGAGGGAGCATTATTTTTATGCTATGTATTCTAAGTGTGACTTTTGGATTCTATAATTACATTTCCTCAGGTATTTCATTTTCAAATAAGGAATATCAGTTGACCCTAGGAAGATAAAATAATTAGTCTTCAGGCACACACCAAAGAATTTTTTTTAAGTAGGAAATTTTCTAGGATTAGCGGGATATTATCACTGCTCTGTACATGATTTATCAAGACATTATTCTCCCATGAATTCTATGAAAATAAAAGGTGTTCCATTCATATAGAATGATGAATGTCAGAAATTATTTTTGGAAATTAAAACTCATCTCACCTCGACACCCATACTAATCTTTCCAGAACCAGGTAACATCCATATGGTATATTTTAATGCATATTGTTCCAGACTTGTTTGTGTTCTTGTGAAGGAAAACTATGTTGTGGCCTATGTTTCAAGGCAGTTTTGAGTACATGAGAAGAATTATCCTATGTATGTACTAGAATTAGTTGTGGTTATCCATGACTGAAATAATTAGAGGCAATACCTCTTTGGAGAAAAGTTCAAAATTTTCACTTACCATAAGAGTTATAGATATATATTTTCTCAATGAGACTCGAACTTGAGGCAACAAAGATGGATTGAGTACCTATAGATTTTTTAATTTGACTTTATATACACACCCTATAAAGGTAATTCTATAGAAGATTAATTGAGTCAAAAATTGTATAGAAAAGTTTTCTAAGAAGCTCATGACCAATAGTAGTTGATGAACATTATTGATGATATGAATTTAGATTATGATGCGTAGGAGGTGCATAGATTTTTATTTCCAGTAAGTCTTGTTTCAGAATTGATAAATTCGGTAAAAGAATATTTGATAATAGATTCTGATTGTATTATCATTAGGTTAAAACTAAATTATGGAGATACTTCTGACTACTGGACAAAAGATGAAAACTCTTTTCTATGATTTCAGAATCAAATTTTAATTCCTCAGTCTTTTCAGGAAAAAATTATTTTAGCATATCACCATTCAAAATGGTTTATTCATCCAAGTGTTCAATAAATGTACAAGGTGATGAAAGCACATTTTTGGTCGGAAGGTATGAAATGTAAGAATTGAACAATGTGATGAAATTTCTGACATGTCAGCCGAAAAAATATAATCATCAAAGACCAAATGATATTTTGTAGTCTATACCTATATCTATATGGAAGTGGGAGAAAATTATGATGGACTTTTTCATAGGCCTACCAAGAACATTAAAGAAACATGATTCTATATGGGTAGTAGTGGATTGACATAAAAACTCGGCACAATTTATCCCTATCAGGGTATACAGCATGGTAAATGACTTAGAAAAATTATATGTCTGAGAAGTAGACAGGTTATATATATTTCCAACTTTGATTGTATCTGATAAAGACCCCCATTTTATTTTTTGTTTTTAGAAATATTTATAATGGTCTCTTGTAATTCAATTAACTATGATCACAACATATCATCCATAGATAGATGGATAGTCAAAATGCACTATTCAAACATTAGAATATATAATCAGAGCATGTGTCATAAACTTTGGTGGTTTATAGGAGGATCATATTCCCTTAGTTTAATTATCCTATAATAATAGTTATCAGGTGACAATATAGATTCCACCATTTGATGATTTGTATGCCACCAAAACTTGGTCATCTACACATGGGGAAATAAGGATAGTTTGTTCCATGTTATGTGGGATTGTTCAATATTATAGAATGCATTGGAACTATTTTACACCGTTCTGTGTTATCATCAAGATTCAATGTTGTTTATAACATCTCCATGTTTCTCAATTGATGAAATATCATCTTGATCCATGACATGTGAGCAGTTGGGATCATGCTACTATTGAGAGATGGGTGTGACTTTTAAACATGTAACCGGTATGGGTTCTAGGAAGACACAAAAATTAGCTTTGAGGGATATATATTTTCTTGGTGTGAGCACTATGGAAACATGGTCGGGTTCAATATGATACATAGGAATGGGAAAAGGTTATGTAGGATAAATGAACCAACTTGTTTGAGAGAAAAGTTGATATTTTTCTTCCTGAGGACTGAAATCATAATGTTGGGGAGAATATGGAAACCCCAGTTTGAGGTATTCCATTATTTTAATTTTTTTTGGGTTTTAGAGTCGATGAGTTAGTTCTTGGATTTGTGAAAGAAGAGAGGAACCAGAGTCTGGAAGCTGAAAATTTTGAAGGAACAATTTATGTTATAAATTATGGGTTTATGACATAAATTTTTTGGACCATATTTTATAAAAAATTTCCTATTGAAAAACTAATTATGTCATAAAATATACATTTATTTCCTCAGATGGGTTTTTTCATAAAAATAACTGAGGTGATTGGTATTTAAACGCAAGTGACCCTCAAAGAATTTACGATGTAAATTCTCAATTTGCACTATAAATCATTCTGTCCCAAATAATATTATATCATCCAGAAGTTATAATTTGTTCATACACTTTTACTTTCTTCATTTCGATTCCCAAGGAAATCCTAGGTGATTTCTAGTGATTTTCAAGGTCTGGACCCCTTGGACAACAAATATCTGATCAATTGTTTGTGGAATCAAAGGTTAGGATCTCCTTCTCCCCTCTATTCTTGGATCTCCTTGGTTTATCTCATGTGGGATCATAGATCAATGTGTAGTATCAGATCTATGGGTATGGTTTCGTGTTGACAAGATCCCCTTGGGATTTATTAAATGAATGAGATGATGTGGTATGATCCACAAAACCATCCTATATCATTTTCACTATTCTTAATCAATGTAGGCTGCCTATCTACCACTCTACTTTTCTAGAATTTGTTAGCTCTAATTTTGATAAATATTTCTTATGATTTGATTGGAAATATTTGGAGTAGTTAAATTGGAAAACCCTTGTTTTATGTGATTTCAAAATGGTTAGTTTTGAAATAAAATCTTGATATGTTTTCATTATATGTTTTCAAAGTATTTGGTTTTAAAAACAAATTTTTTGTATGGAAAATGATTTTATATGGTTGATGACCTTAGCATATATAGTAGTGTGTGTTCATATTATATTTATGAGTCCTTGTTGAAATATACTTAGTGCTCGGTGTCGATTGGAAATGAAGAAGGGTATATCACATAGTAACGACTTAGTGAAATGCGAATTACCACTCATGAGTGTTGGGATTTTCATTTTCATGCATTGTGTGTATGAATATAGAACATGGAATAGGTATTCCAAGGGTAAAGTGTAAAGTAAAGTGGAAGGATTTATTTGATTAAATTAATTTCTTTAACTATTTTCTTTTGATAAAGTGTTTTGATATTCTCACCATTTATTTCATGTAAAATGTGATAACCTTTTGTTTTCCTTTTGGGTGTGTTGGGAAGTCTTTAGGGAAATACTATTGACTGATATACTCACCCACTTCTTCGGAACTTTGGTGAATTTATAGATATCATCTACTTAGATACAGGGAAGGGTCTTGTGTCATAATTATCTAGTGGTGATCCTTGACATCATGATTTGGTTGTTGAAGCTGGAGTTGGAGAGTGTCTGCATCTTGGTCTAGTATGGTGCCACTTTGTTTACAATGTATTTTTATTTGGAGTCTTATCCTTGCACCTTTATTTATTTTTATGTTGTCACTATAATACTGTTCTGTTTTGGTATTTCATTGAGTTATGTGGTTGTATATCCATGCATCATGTAGTTGAATTTCATTGTATTCTTTATTTTTAGTAGGCCATGTGTTCTTCAGGGAAATTCATCCCCCAATGGTTTCCTAAGACCTTGGAATTTATTTCTAGCCTTTGGTGTTCTAGGGATGTCAACTATGGTTAGTGGTATCTTGCCTCTTGTCAAGCCAATGAGTTGGAGTGGGGTGTTACAAGGCCTTTATCTGTGTTTTTTAGCGCTAACAAAGACACCATTTATCTGAGCTAAAACAAAATAACCAATTAAAGGTCTATTTATCATATAATTTTTTTAGTATTGATAAAGACACCATTTATCGGAAATTTTTCTAGCACTAATAAAGGAACCCCCTTTATAAACATTTTTAGATAGCGTTGATAAAATATTGCACTGAATTTCACATTATCTGTAGTAGTGAACTACTCATAGAATACCTAAAAAAAATAAAGAACCCTTAAACAACATAGCCTGCTCAAGAAATAGAGTGGCCATATCAGTCACCAAAAGATGAAGAGAAACCCTAAATTAATCCAACTTTTCATCAGAATTTATCTTCTTATAAATAAATACACCATACATTTTATTTATTTAAAAGAATTAGTAGAAATCCAAGATCATGATATTTTCTAAATTTTATTTCTATCATGTTATTATAATAATTCAATAAATAATAAATTTTATATGTATTTTAACTATAAAAGTCACTCATACATGTTTTTCAAGTGTAACCCTATCCCGCAAAACTAGTATCAGACCCTGACCTTGAAATGCACCTAGATTAGTAGACCTAGAGGCTCCTCACTGTCCCAAACCATCAATATATTAATTCATCGAGTTGGGATGTCAATGTTTACCCATTAGTTAGGTACTTTACACTAGTGAACCTATTATATAAGATTAGAGTAGTGGTTAATCATGTTTTTATAGGGATATGATAGGGTTAAGGTAGTAAGATTTAGGTATTACAAAACTCAAACTTGGTTAAATAAATTATTATTAATTTATTAACTATATATTTTTAAATAATAGTAATGAAATACATACATTTATCCACATTTTTTTGGTCTCATAGATTTATAAATGAATCTCAAGCCTAAACCAAATAAAAATAGTTATTTTTTATTCATTGATTATACTTTTTCAAATTATAATAAAATTATAAAACATGATTATATAATTTTCCTCTTAATATTTATGGTTCCTCTATAGAACATTTCAAAGGTGAGTTTTTATTTTGCATAGAACTTTGTCACTATGGAAATATCTTCAATGACTGCTCCTCATAAGAGATGGAATTCTCCAATTGTACCACATTTGGATTCAATGCGTGTGAGGGATAGGGTATGTGCTTCCTTAGCAGTGATACATGAAACACATCATGAACTTGAGCCATGTTTGGTGGAAGTTCTTGCTAATAGACTACTTATCCTATCCCATCAAGGATATCAAAGTGCCCAATATACCTAGGTCTAATATTTCCTTTCTTTCCAAACAACATAACTCTCCTCCATGGTGATATTCAAAGGAAAACTGTATCCCCAACATCAAACTCCAAGTCCCTTTTATGGATATCAACATAATTCTTCTCCCAACTCTGAAAAGATTTTATGTGTTGTTAAATGGTCTAGACCTTTTCTATCATCTCTTTTACAAGATCAATTCTAATTAGCTTCTGTTCACTAACTTCATCCCAACAAGTATGAGTTCTAAAATGTTTCCCATAAATACCTTTATATTAATCCATTTTAATACTTGAGTAGAAGTTTTAGTTGTATAATAACTCAACTAATGAGAGATGTTTATCCCATCCAAATTTAAATTCCATTGAGTAGGATCTCAATATTCTTTAACTGTCTGAATGGTTCTTTCAAATCATCCATCAGTTTGGTGGTGATAGGTCGTACTAAAATTCAATTCAATGTTTAGAGCATGTTTAAGACTTATCCAATTTACAAGTAAACCTTGGAACATGATAAAAAATAATTGAAAGTGGTACCCCATGAAGCCTCATCACAAATATTAAATATATCTTAACAAGTTTTTCAAAAGAGAAATATTCATAAATTTAAATTAAGTGGGTAGTCTTGGTGAGTCGATCCACCACAACCCATATCACATTTATTCCTTTGGATGACTTTGGTATACCGATGATGAATTCCGTGGTGATGTTCTCCCATTTACATGTGGGTATAGGAAATTTTTACATCACCCCCTTGGACTTATGTCACTCTACTTTAACTTCCTAACATAATAATCACATTGAAGTAAACTCAAAAATATCCCTCTTCATGTTTTCCCACCAGATATGCTCTCAAAGATCACAATAAGTATTGGTACTTCCAGGATGGATAGAGAAATATGAGCTATGTGCATCATCCAATAGCTCTTTCTTTATCTCGGGTGATGATGGAACACAAATTCTTGATCCAAACTGAAAGATGTCGTCTTTATTAATGTATAAATCATTAATATTCCCCTCCTTTACTTCTATTAACTTCTTATAAAGCTCAAGATCAACCCATTGTGGAACCTTGATCATATCTTGGATAGATGTTTGGGAAATAATTTTGGAAAGGTATGATGTATTCCTTGTCTTTATGATTTTCAGGTTCATCCTTTGCATATCTGTGAAGATAAGGTCTTTCTCAATCCACATTATGGATAGATTAGTTGTTTCTTTTTATCTAAGATAATTATCCACCTTATTATAATTTCAAGTATGATTGTAAATAGAGAAATCAAAGTTGTTGATTGGATCTAACCATCTTTTTTGACGCATTTTGACCTCCTTATGTGTGATTATATACTTCAAATATTGGTGGTCTGTGTATATATCATATTTTTTCTTATAAAGATGGGGTCTCCATATCTTTAATGAAAATATAACCACACCTAACTCCAGATAATTGGTATAATAATTATTTTCATGAAGCTTTAACTGTCATAATACATAAATTTTCACATAGTTTTTTTTCATGAGTACACATCCAATTGACATTAAGGATGCATCACTATAAATGAAAAATACTTCCCTATTAGAGGGTAAAGTTAGTATAGGTTCACTGACCAATATATTTATCAGTTCACGAAATATTTTTTTCACACTCTTTTATCCAGATAAAATTTAATCCCTTTTGAATTAACTTGGTTAACAGATTAGAAAGTCATGAAATTTTTTTCACAAACTTTCTATAGTATCTTGATATACCAAGGAAATTATGAATATTAGTTACAGTTATAGGATGTTTCCACACCTCCATAGAATTTGTCTTTTTTAGATCCACTAAGATTCCTTCATTGGTTATGATGTGTCCTAATAATGCAACTTATTTTAATCAAAACTCATATTTACTAAATTTACCGGACATATTCTCCTTCCTTAGAGTTCATAATATAACCCTTATATAATCTTCATGCTCCTCATAGCTTTTAGAATATATCATAATATCATTAGTAAATACCACTAAAAAATTATCAAGATAGTCTTTAAAGACTCTATTCATCAAATCCTTAAATATTGTAGGAGAATTAGTCAAGTAGAATGGGAATAACAAAGAACTAATAATGTGAATTTCTTGTTTAAAAGGTATTCTTTTTGATATATTCTTTATTGACACTAAATTGATGATACCAAAATTGAAGATCGATCTTGGAAATGAATTGTGCTCCACAAAGCTGGTAAAATAAATCATTAATCTGTGGAAGATGATATTTTTTCTTCACTATGTTATAATTAAGTTATCAATAATAAACACATAGTTTCATTGATCCATCCATATTTTTTACAAAGAGAGTAGGTTCCCCCTAAGGGAATACACTTGGTTGAACAAAACCCTTCTTCAAAAGGTCCTGAAGTTACTTTTTCAATTCGTCTAAACCCATGTATATCATTTTATATGGGTTATTTGATATTGGCTTGGATCCAAGTATGAGTTGAATTGATAACTCTACCTCTATTTCAAGTGGAGGTCCTGGTAAATCATCAGGAAATACATTAATGTATTTCCAAATAATTGGTACATCTCCTATCTTTATATATTTTCCTACTTCTTCCTCACTGATCATTTCCATAAGGAAGGCAATGGGAGGTGGTTCTTATAAATACTTGTATGGGAAAATCTCACCTTTGAATATGATTAGTGATTTTCCCTTCAAAATTACTAAAATATACTTTCTTCTATAGTTGATCATGGAATTATACTTTGACAAACAATTAATACCAAGTATGAATTCAAATTCCAACATCAGAATGGCCACCAAGTTTCCAGAGATATTGTGCTCACAAAATTTAGTAGGGGGTCCCTATATATTTTTGATGATTTAATATTTCCTCATGGTTTTTTAATAGAAAACACTACCACTAGTAGTTCAGGGTTTAACTTGATGTTATTCTCAAACTTGAAAGAAACAAATGAATGTGTAGAATCAGAATCAATCAACTTATATTCTATATTTGATTTTATAGTGAGTATACCTACCACAAGATCATTTGGAGCCTCTACTTCAGCTGTCATAATTGAAAAAGTAATACATTTCTTGTAAGGACCCGGAACCCAGTTGTCTAGAGTCAGTGCCTTATGTTAATACATTATCATGATTACAATAATGTCGTATATTGAAGGAATGAATAGTTTAGTAGATTTGGAAAACAACATACAAACATAAGTTCAATATTATAACTTGAAATGAAATACATAATAGAAATTCCATTAGAAACATCTAAATCCTAAATTATCTTTGCAAGTCATTCATTATATTCATCTTCAAAACCTAGGGAAATTAAAACATAAGAATGGGGTGAGCACAAATGATTAGTAAGGGTAATTAATAAAATGTAATTTATCATAAACATAAGCACTAGGCATGGTGAACAACTAAAAACATATGCCTTTAAAATTATTATTGAGCATAATATGGCAGGGATGAAAGGTGATTAAATAAGGAAATATAAATGAGAATAAGAGAATGAAACATAACCATTGATATTATACTAGTAGAATAATCACATAGTTTATTAATTACTAATACCATAATGAGGGAATGCGTAATACTGAATATCTGAAACATATTATCAAGGCCTCGACTAGGACGTCTGGAAATACTAGGGTAAGGCCTCGGCCAAAACCCAATTCGGTGTTATCTTATGAGACCTACCAATGCATCAGGGGGCTATAGAAGGCCCCAACTATCAATTTTTAATTCTAATTCATTCCTCATATTAAATGGGATACACATAAACAACATTAACATTTTAATACATTTCCCCAATTTGTACACATAAACACTAACCATTCGGATTAGTATGGTGAATGGTGTCAAGATAGCACATTCATAGTGAAACTAATCATGAACCATTTAATAAAATATTTTAGACGATAAAAATAATATATTGACCTAAATAAGATATAAAATTCAATAGATGTGTTGAAATAGACAAAAATAGTCTAATAAGATCATCAAGGAATTTTTGAGAGAAATACACTTTTACTTTGAAAAGAAGAGTTATTTTGGAAAAAACTTTTCATAAAACCATAAATGAACTTAAGTAGTTTTTCATGATTAAATGAGTGGTTTTATAAAAATAATTGTCTTAAAACAGATTATATAGTGTATTTGAAAATTAGGAAGAATTTGAGAAGTTCCCTTGAATCGGGCTTGTTTATCAGGAAGAATTGAGAAAAATATTTATAAAAAATTTAACTCCCCATAAAATAATTAAGGATTGTGATTGATACACATATATTGAAAATTAACAGATAATTTATGAGGAGTAAAAAAGAATAATTAATAATTTAATTGGTATTAGGAAAGACAAAGAGTAAGCAGAAAGAAAATGGAGGTTCGGGTAGACAGCCCTTACCTTCTGTCCGAACGTGTTATGAACTTCACCTTAACATCTTGGATAATGAAACTAAATCCATTAATTAATTAATTAATTACCTAAAATATATTTTTTCAATTTATTTTAATTTTATTAAGTTTATTTATGGATTTTTTGATGATTTATAAGATAAAATTTTATCACTCATGAGTGTTTGTTTCCTCGGTCTTCACGAGAAGTATACATGTATATGAGTATGGAAGTTCATGTTGAATTAGTATAATTATCCATAATTTAATTCATATGATAAAAATGAATATAAATAAGATTAAATGTATATATAATTAATTTGGTCATATGGTATGTGGATGATTTTTTAGATATAACATTAGTGATAATCATTTAGATTATTTTGGTGATATTTCGATTGTTACGAACTAGTTTTGTCGTATGAATTATTATTATGTATATATACTGGTTAAAGAACATTTAATAGGTTATAATAAATATATTATATTCTGGTTAAACCATAAATTTTTTTTCATGACCATACTTGAAGGAGAGATTGAATAATGAAGGTTTGTCGTCAACAAAGGTTGTAAATCATCGCCTCTCAGACGATGATTTCATTTTTTTTAAAAAGAGAGAGATAATTGTTTGAGGAAGGATATTCCATTAACATGATATGATTCAAAAATATAGATGATACTGGAGTTATCATTATCATTTGGATATATTAGGTTAGTAGAAGATGATAAAATAAAATAAATTAAAAATCAAATTAAAAGAAAAAAGAAGAGGGTTTACCCCTTGAAATATCCTCCTTGAGAACCTCTTTAAGGGAAAGGGTTTTGATATTTTGGAAAGACAAAGAAATAATGGGAATAGGGAGATAATATTGAATATTATTTGGGAATAAATATGATAAGCTTCAAGAAATAGAGGAGTGAGGAGAAGAGGGAGTGAGAGGTGGTTTTTATAATGGAGAAGAGGGGTGATTTTTTAATATCTTTTTGGATAAAAAGGCAAGGTCCAATAGTGTTGATTCTTGTGACCAAAAACTGTAATAAGTGCATTTTAATTCTAAAAATGTGTGATTAAATCAAAAATGACTCATGTAATAGTTTATTTAGTTTCTAATGTATTTATACCGTAAATTATCGTATTTTACTATTCACCAACAAATTAAGTATTTTAGAAAAATCTTATAAAATCACCATAACCATTTTTCAAATTGTAAAATTAAAAAACGGACTCAATTTTATTAAAATTATTTTCTATATATGTGAAATTTAGTTTTTAATAAAATAATTATTTACTTGAAAAATGTAGATTTTATATTTAAAACCGATTTTATAATACTTTCAAAATTTAACTTAGGACTCATAAAATTATCCTAAAATAATAGGACAAAAAAATATTTATTTAGGAATATATTTTATGAAAATGAATTTTATTTTAAATTAATTTATTAATTTAAAATTATAATTAAATATTTATTACTCATAAAAATATAAAAACATAATTATTAATTTTTAAAATATTCACCCTCATTTATAAGGTGCCTCGATTTTATTTATACTTACATGGGTGAGGTTACTATTCATAAGGGTCATATTACTATTGATATGGTTACATTACTATCCATAAGGGTCGGATTAATATTCACAAAAAATGTAAGTTGATCCTATTATACTCTAAAAATCTTATCGATCGTAACCGTGTATGTCGGTTTTTCGAAATTCAAAACACAGAGGCGGAAAAATTATGTTTAACTGCAAGGTTATAATAACAAAGTGTTGTTTCATAAAGACTTAGTGTTTCATTAATTACATTATATATTAAATTTATTTGTAAAACCTTGGGGTGTTTCATTTCTCCATTAACCTATATTGTGGTTGATGGTGTTTTCCCTCCATTATCTTTTGATTTGGACGTTGATTAGAGAAATACCCAAGCTCCCCGCACTTGAAGCATTGCACAATAGGTTGTACTTACACCATATTACCTTTTACATTAGTATTTATATGTCAAGGCTTTACATTGCCATGATAGTTTTGAGATATATGTATTTCTATTGCATACTTTTAGAACTTTACACTTCCTTTCAAATAATTCCCAAAATGATTCTTCTCACATTTGTTATAGCAGGGATGTTGTATTTTTTCACATTTGGATTCTTCCCAAAATTTTATTTCATCCTTCTCTTATTTCAGTTCTATCCATGAGTCCACTAGGAATATACAAACTCTATTTCAACTTTAAGGTCACATCTAACTATCTCTTTATAACTCCTAAAGTCTTATATTTTCAATGATTCCCACAGAAGGGGTCTCAGTCTGCCAAAGAATCAATCTATCTTCCCATCCGAATTGATGAAAAATCTTGAAGAATAATTTTCAATCCTTGTAAAGTTCATCTCATAATTCCACATGGATTCATTTTCTCTTTATTTCAACTCGACGAATTCCCTCTTCATTTTGGTTCATAGGGTATGAAGAAAATACTTGATAAAAAAACGAATTTGAATTCTTCCTATCCCATGGAATCAGCCTCATCCCTTGGATTACTGTTTTGGATTATTGTCCACCACTAAAGATATTCTACCTCTAAAAGATATAATTCCAATGTAACATTATCATTATCAAAAAATGGATCCCAAAAAATATGTTTTCTATAGTATTGATCCATTATTCTATTTTCAGTGGATCTGAGGTTCCACTAAAAATAGGTTGTCATTAATGCATGATGGATTCAACGATTAGTTGTTCCTTCCTTGGTGAATCAGGATATCCTACATGGTTTAGGTTTTTGTCCATGACTTTTTTTAATTGATACATCATCATCATGAAGTTTTCAACTCTAAATCTCCCTATATTGGTAAGTTCATCATCACTTTGTCTTTTTCATCTATTATTTTCATGGGATATTATATTTCCTAAAATTGTTTCTCAGGAAGGAGAAAACCTAAGTGATAAATTTGTTACTTCTTGGGAATATTATAATAATAATTCTAAAATAAATCATAATCCTAAAATTTTATAATATTCTTTTAGGATGATATACTTGAATCTTGATAAAAGGTCTACATTATCTATATATCCTTCATAATTTTTTATAATAACATTTAATTTACCAAAACATATCCTTGAGAGTGTCAAATCAGGTGTTCAGTAAGTCCAGATTTTGTGGACTAGGTTATGAAAAAGACCATATCAATGTGATATTTTCAAGGTAATTACCCCTAGGTACAACTATTCCATGGCCACATTAACTTTTAGTATCCAGAGAGGGATATAAGTTCTTAGAAACTACTTAATACTTCACCAAAATACAGGGATGTTTTATTATATTCAGGCTTATCTCTAGGATTTTTTACTAATGTTTTATAATCCTAGTTTCTAAAAATATCTAAACCATACTTTGATACAAACTATAACAAACCTCCTTTTTATTTTATAAACCTTTCATTACATTGTACACCATTTAATAATACAGAAGATCTTTTGAGGTTCAATGACTTGAAAATTAAGAACATAATAAAAGTAAAATATAAAACATATTCTCATCCACATGAAAGTATTATTTATAGGTTCATCCTATGTTACTTTTACTAAATCTCATATCCTAGGGGAATACATCAAAGAAAGGGGTGATCATAAATCTCAATAAGGTAATAAACAAAAGAAGATATTTAGCATGTGACCATGAGGCATACAATAAGACATAATCATATGAACATAAGACATATCATAATGGAAAGAGCATGAATAATAACATCAAAATGTATCTACAACAGAAAAAATGATACATTCATAAGTATATCATCAAGGTTTGTCACTAGGGTGTCATAAATCATAATTTTCAAGGTTATTCGCCAAGGTATCATAAAACATGTCATCTCTAGAGATTAATTCTTTACCCAATGAATTGGAGTGCTATTAGGGTGCACCCTTCATATTTCTAAACTCATGTGATCCACATTGTTTATAATAAATCATTTAATTAATAAGATAAAGATAATAATGAATGGGTTTCATATAAAATCATTGAGTACTTAAGTGTTTAAGAGCATAAACAATGCATCATTTTTAACAAATGAAGAAGGGAATGTGGTTTTAAAACATGTAAATAAAAAAATAAATATATTATATTTACATCTAGGTGAATTAACATGGGTAAAGAAGAGGTTTGGGTATTCACAATATAATAATATTTCATGAAAAGTAGAATAATTCATGAAATGATTTCAGCAGCATGATGGTATACAACATGGATTAAGGAAAAGTAATAATGAGGGAGAATAGAGGAATCTAATTGATAAAACTCCATTTGGAAAATAATGGGAATATACAAATCACATGAAAATAAAGAATGTTTGACATTAATAAGACTTGAAAAAATGAGGTACTTGAATGAAAAGTAAGTAGAGGAGAATTCCATTATCTTGAATATTTTATTCCTAAAACTTGAGGATGGAACCTTGAGACCTTGAGGGAACCTTGGAGGGACTATTTGGTAGGTGAAATGAACATAAATTACTAATTAAGGTATTTGGAGTAGATAGTGGCTGTGGGAAGGAGGTATTTATACTTGAGGAGGGATGGTTTTAAGTCATTAAATAATGATTATTTCGTATTTAAGACTAACCACTATTGGGTGGAATTAATTCCAATGATTTTGGTTGAGAATTAATGTTTTAATGGATGGTTAATGTTTTCAATACATCAAACACCATTTTAATTTGTATTTTTTTAGGTATTTTATTCTTTTACCATTTAACTTTAACCTGCTACATTATTTTACATATACTACAGTAACTCTTTTTTTACCAAAGTAACTTGTTTATGTCTAAAAAAGAAATTAAAATTATTACCTAATTTGAACTTTCTAATTAAAAATTTTCAATACATTTTACTTGATTCAATTTATAAAAGTGATAAAAATAAATTATAATATGATATGTGTATAACTCATAAAAAAAGCTTTTTTACAAAGGATAAATTCATGGTTTTCAAAATGCTAAGATTGTGTTTCTAAATGTAACACGTTATGTACTATTTTTTACCATAAATATTTTTGATTAATAATTATGATTAAAAATATTGAAATATTTATCGAATCCTAATTATATCATAAGAGTTATCATATTTTATTAAAAATTGTATTTTCACTTTTTATCCCAAAAATCAATATTTTTAGAAAATTACCATATATTCACCCTAAGATAATTTCGATGTACTAAATCAAAAATTGATATTTATTTTATCAAAATAATTATATAAATAAATTAATTTTAACATTCTAAAAAATAATTATTTATTGAAAATTAATAGTCTTTTATGATATAGTAAACTATCTAGTCATTAAAAAAATGACTTAGGACATCATTGATTTGTATTATGTATAAAGTATTTTATAAGATAAATCTAGGAAAATAATAATTTTGAAATTAAAAATTTATCATAAAACATAATTTTAATGGAAATTAAAATATTTATATAGTTTCCAAAAACAGAATTATAAAATAATGCCAACAATTACTTTATTGCGCTGAAAACAATAATAATGACCAACAGTCTTATTGATTAGTGGTCATAATGCCCATAGAGTATATTGGACAACATTCCTCATGTTAAAAAATCATATTTCCCTATAAATACACCATAAATCTCTCTCTATAACTCACTATATCACTTATAAATATTCTTATGCATCCGTTGATAATGTTTATTATTTTCCTAATGATTTTTAATTTTTATGATTTTTATAGTAGGTGATATCTTCTTGGGGAAATTCAAGCCTCTGGATTTTATTTTAATGAATTTAACTTTCTTTAATTGGTATATACCTTTGATTTTCATAGTTATATTAGTCTATATCTATGCATGATGTGTAAAGTTCTTATGAAATGAAAAAGTTTTTTCATGTGCTTCTATTGTAAAACATATTAAAAAGTTATTGACATGAATGAGTTAATTTTTTAAAAGAAGAACATTTATCATGACATTACATGATATTTTGCATAGGGAAATTCAAATCCATTGCCTAGCTAAAGAACATGTGGCACACTCTAGGCTTGGTCGGGGGGCCCTGTTGGGAGTCAAGCTTAACCTGACAAGAAATTCTTCCAGTCTCCAGATTTTTGGTGTGGAGGATCCTCAAAACGAGGCAAGCATAGAGCATGCTCTCTATCGACCAAGAATAAAGATAACATAGGGTCATGAAGTGACTATGCCTCTGGTGAGAAATTATGGGGTTTATGCTAAAACCATAGCTTTGATAAAAAATTACAGGTATGTCAGAGGTACAATCATGAAGGAGGTTGTGTCACCAAAGGAAGGACAATGTCACAAAAAATGGGTGAAGAGTATAATAGCACACTCAAACAGTATGGAGACTGGAAAATATTATTTTACAATAGGCGAAGGATCTTTTCCCCAAAGTTTGGTTTCTCCTCTTCCTAGGTTACATTATTCATAGTTGAGTAGAAAAAACTCTACGAGATAAGGTAATATTATAGGACCAATGGATTATTTCCAAGTGTCCCTTATCTTTCTTTTTACATAGACCCCCATTACATAAAGAAACCACCTATAGCCACTGCTTTAATATTTTTTTTTTCAAATGTTACTTTAATAAATCTTACAACACACATGAGTCACCTATCCAAGAGATGACACAAGTACATTTACTAAAGAAACTTTTATACAAAAAACCACAAACTTTACATAA
This sequence comes from Viscum album, assembly GCA_963277665.1. Taxonomy (NCBI): domain Eukaryota; kingdom Viridiplantae; phylum Streptophyta; class Magnoliopsida; order Santalales; family Viscaceae; genus Viscum; species Viscum album. Next base: position 1,015,122,482 of record OY728153.1, on the reverse strand, counting down.
ATAAGAATCCCATATGGTCTACATATTAATGCTCACTTGAATCACTAATACATGTTGGTCTACACCTAGCAATATGTTCCACCAGAAAATATTTCATGCCTACTACATCCATCGGAAATGATGGTCTACCACATATATTCTTCCAATAAAGCACTTTTCTTTCACACAAATAACATTTACATGAAATTACCCTCTTAACTCCTACTCTATCAGAGATGTCCTTAAATTTATTATCAAATATTTTTCGATATGAAATAATTGATATAAACATACTTATTTCTTGATTAAAAGAATTGTTAAAACATATAATTAATATAGAAAACTTCAATATTTTTAAAACTTACTCATTTTACAAATAAATGTATTATTTTTCTTTATAATTTTATTAGTGCAAGTCATTTATTTGTAATAAAGTGTCATCTTGATTTATGTAATGGCCCAGACCTCTCCGGACCTTTCCTTTGTCAAAAAGAAGGTCAAGAAGTGTTCTAGAGGGTAATATGGACTTTTCCCACACTTTCCATAATTTTGAAACTACACACTGTGTAGTTTGAGTACACGCTGTGTACTCCCTTTCCGGGTATTCCCCGTGTTGCAAGCTGTGTCCTTGCTGTGTGGAGTAAATGAGTACATGATGTGTGACCAGTTCGACACGCCGTGTAGTCCCTCCCCGCGTACGTGTTACCAATCAACGGTCATGTGTCGTGTTGGATCAGTGTCCTTTCTGTGTGCAATAAATGAGTACATTTCGTGTGTCCAAACTACATGCCGTGTAGTCCTTCCCCGCGTATGCGTTACACTCAAACCATGTGTTGACCAGTCAATGGCCGCGAAACCATGTTGGAAGCCACGTGGAGACCGTGTGAAAGAACCGAGTACACTCCGTGTACCATAAAGTACACACCGTGTACGTTTTCTTTTCATGCCTATAAAAGGAGGGGTCCCCTCCACCTTTCAACTCACCCCTCTCCTCCCCTCTCCTCTGAGCAGAGCTCTCTCAAGAGACTCAAAGGCTCTTCCTTCCATAACATCTTCGTCCGAGCTCTGATTTATGATCCGTCAGTGGCCACGGGATCGTAACGACGAGGGGAAGCTTCCAATCTTGGATCCGTTGTCTTCCCTTCAGCCTTTCCTTTCCAACTTCCACCCGAGGAGGTTTTGCCGGGACCCGACAGAAGTGACGGATGCCGACGGATGTCTTCTAAGGTTGATCCGGGGGAGTGTTGCGATCAGGAACCTGTTGAGGTAGGGATCTTACCTTCGTCTCTTTAATTTGTGCATCATTCGGGGTGGGTGTTCAATTGTTTACGTGAAACACTTTTGACCCGGTTTAATAAAGATAATAACTGGCTTATATAACGGGGATGGGAAGTTGTGATTGATGTTACTTTACATCCTGTGATATTATGTTGTGAATTGAATGAGCTTCTGCCTATGGAAAATCATGGTCGTTGGGGGTCTTTGCTTATGCAATTAAATGTTTCCCTCTTCTTCTGGATTTTCTTATGGGTGTAAACCTTGTGCAATGTGGAAATTGGTTAATCACGTAAATTTGGCTGTTTAAAATCTGGAACCCTTGTGTGATCACCCCGGTTAAACAAAATGGAATAATGAACATGTGGGTGTTGGCTTGGTTACGAGGCATGTGTTGGGGGTGTTTTGTGGGTTGTTGTGGATCGGGTGAACAGCAGGGCTGCGGTTGACTTGGTTGTGGGTTGGTGTGAATGTTATGATGGTGATGGGCAGTGGGGCTACAATAAATGGTATTAAAGAGGTGATGATGTACGGTATGGTTGTGGTTATGGTGGTTGGCAGTGGGGCTGCAGGGATGGGTTTAAATGTGAACGGGCTATGGGTTGTGAATATTAAATAAAAGTGGAAGAGTTAATGAATGGTGGGGCATGGTAATGAAACAGAAATGATAATCAATGGGGTTGGTTGGTTGATAAGAGGGACTTTGTTGTGCTGCTTATGTTTTTCCTAATTTGTTTTGTGGATGGCAGGGATATGTTTTACGAACGATTGGTGTGGTTAGTTGTGGATAGTTTCCCAGTAGTTAAGGAACTAAATAACTATTTCTACTGAAATGTGAAAACCTAAAGGGGGTTTGGTTTGTTTGTTGTATGCATGCTTCGTAGTAGCATTGCCGAGGCACGTGCTCAGTTTCTCTTTTAGAAGCCATAGGTTGGGCTGTGTGGTTGGTATATATATATATCTGTATCTTTTGTGTTTTATCTCACCCCACCCATGTTGAGCACTTAGTGCTGAACACTCCCATCTCATGGGATAGGGTGTTTTCCCCTTAGTTACTAGCTCCTTCCTGCTCCTTCTCCCCTAGGCTGTGATGGCTTGAGGCGACCTTACACCTAAGACTCTTTGGGTAGGTTTCGATTAGGGTGGTTTTAGCCCAAGACTCTTCGGGCAGGTTCTACTGTTTACCAAGAATCTTCGGAATGAGGCCAAGGTGTGTGCGGGTGGGATACGTGGTTGTGAGGCCCAGGTGTTTGCGGGCGGGATACGTGGTTGTGAGGCCCAGGTGTGTGCGGGCGGGGAGAGTGTGGCAGTGTCAGGACGTTCGTCGTTGGGAAGAACAGCTAACTAAAGGGAAATTGTGCGGGGTACCCAATACTCTTGTTCTTATATACTACTACCTGTTGTGATTGTGTTTTTGGTGACTGTGGATGGTGAGGTTGGGTGGATAGAATTCCTTGCTAGGTTTCTTCTGTTGTTCTCACGGGACATTAGGATGTCTCCCCACTTGTGCACGAGAGATTTAGGTTTCCCTATTGAGTATACTTGTATGCTCACCCTATGTTTACTTTCAGGTTTCCAGGAGGACTACCAGGGCCGTGCGGGACCATACTAGTCATACAGTTGGAGTTTTTGCTGTTGCTGTACCTTTTTTTTCTTTTGGTATTGTACTTTGAGCTTTCTTGTACTTGTACCTTGTTATAAAATTGTTTAAACATGCATGTGGGCTTGGTTTGGTTTATTTCTATACACTTGTTCTTTTTCCTTTTTGGTGGTTGACTTGTCCTATTTCCCGATTGTAAATAATAAAAAGGGTAATGCCTCCCATATTTGTGAAAACTCATACCCTTGGTGCTGGACGCCACCCCGAGGCCAACTGGAGGTAGGACTCGGGGGTCATTATCTCCCTTTCACCATTGCCAGCTCAGGAGGGGTATCCTTGGTGGGAGGGGGTCGTGACAGAATGGTATTAGAGGTGATGGTTGAGAGATAGGATGGAGTCTGGAGTTAGGCACAGTGATGATTGCATGGGATGGTAGGGAAACAATGTTTTTTAATCTTGGTGCGTAACATAGGCTAGGGAAGACCAGCTAGGACACGGGATTTTAGGGCCCCCCGTGATCCGATGGAAGGACTCTGAGCCTACCGAACGACCAAGTGAGACAACATTGATTTCAGGGTAGAGACCCTAGGAAAGGTACATGCATCATCATGATTGTGTTTTACATGATTTGGGAGTTCTAGGAAAGAAATTGAAATAAAATGATAAAATGAAACCTTGAGTTTTTCCTTACTACTTGGGCTTAGGCGATCCTTGTTTACCATACAGCTATGGCACCTGGACGTTGTCCCCGGGTGGCTCAGACGGCCGAGGCCCAGCAGATTTAGGCGGTCGATCAGTTGAGGATTGACCGAGAGGAGAAAGATAGCCAGTGGCAGAAGACTCTCTGTTCTTTCCAGCGGCAGACCCTCAAGAAGTACGAGGGTAGTACTTTGGATATGGAGATGGAGGGGTGGCTTGGGGAGCTAGGGATCGATTTTACCTTGATCCGTGATCTGAGGGAGTACTGGGTTCCCCTAGCAGTTAGTCAGCTGAGAGGTGTGGCGCGACAGTGGTGGACGCTCTACCTCGGAGAGAGGATAAAGGCAGAGGTTTCATGGGATGACTTTGAGAAGGAATTCCGAGAGGAAATCCTTTCTTCCATGATCAAGGCAGAGAAGCAGAAGGAGTTACTCTCCCTTCAACAGGGGAGTATGTCGGTACGAGATCTAGGGATCAAGTTCAAGGATCTCCTGCGCTTTGCTCCGGATCTCTTTCCAGATGAGGAGTCTTGGGCGAGACGTTTGGAGGAGGCGCTTCGTCCTTCGCTCTAGTATGCTGTCACCCCCTTCACCCTTCCGAAGTACTTGGCAGTACAGAAGAAGGCAGAGGTTTTAGATAGGATGAACTCGCTGGGAGGTGCACCCCGAGAGGGGATCTAGCCAGGTTCGTCGAAGGGGAAGGCAGTCAGCAGCAGGTCTCCTGCGACGGGACCTTCCAGGTTCAGGCTAGTGGGGAGCAGGCCCCAGCAGTTCTAGTTCAGATATTCGGGTCCTCGTCCATTTTTCACGAGCCTAGGACTGAGGTGTTTTTCTTGTGGAGGTTTCAAGAACTTTCAGAGTCGGTGCCCGACCCAAGCTCAGTACGGTGGATGTGGGTAGGTTTAGCGCCCACCTCAGCAGCACCGGTTGCCGGTGAGGCCCTTCCAGCAGCAGCAGGGCCATGATCCTTCAAGGGAAGACTTTGTGAGAGGGAGCCGACCTCAGGGTGTTCCTCAGGGACCTCGACCAGGGCGTGGTCGGGGAGGTGGACAACATCAGAGAGGCAGAGGAGTTGGGTATGGACAGTTGCACGCAACAGAGTTGACAGCTCCAGTAGGACCAGAGGTGGTGCGAGGTACGATTTGTTTGTTCAGCACTCTTGTTTCTACTTTGTTCGATTAGGGAGCTTCACACTCCTTTGTTGCACCTGGTCTAGCCCATGCTTTGGGACTAGACATAGAGATACTTTCCGTACAACTGGTACTGAGTACACCAGTTGGAGGCTAGACCAGCGTATCTTGTGTTTGTCGGGGATGTGGACTGACGTTGGGACCACATCGATCTAGTGGGGACCTTCTTCTGTTACAGATTCAACCATACAATGTCATCTTAGGCATCGAGTGGTTGTTTTATATTAGTGACGTTATCGATTGTTTCCGGAGAAGAGTCATGTTCTCCGACGTGGATAGGCAGCGAGTAGCTTTTGTTGGTGAGAGGAGATATCAGGTGGGAAGCCGGTGTGTGGAGCCTCTCCTTTCCTTGTTAGGTGGGTTATTAGTGGTTCCAGCTAATACAGAGATGATGGATGTCCCATAAGTTTTTGGGGAGTTCCTTGATGTTTTTCCTGAGAAGGTTGTGACTCTACCCCCCTGACGTGACGTTGAGTTCGGGATAGACTTATAGCCTAGTGCCCGTCCAATTTCGATGGCCCCTTATCGGATGGAACCTTCGGAGTTGTGAGAGTTGCGGATTTAGATTGATGATATGATGGAGAGGGGTTTTGTTCGACCCAGCGTGTTGCCATGGGGTGCTCTAGTTTTGTTCGTGAAGAAGGCAGATGGTGGTCTCAGGCTATGCATAGACTACCGAAGGTTGAACCAGGTAACGGTCAAGAACCGTTACCCCCTCCCAAGGATAGATGATCTCTTCGACCAGCTGAGGGGAGCAGGTTGGTTTTCCAAGATTGATCTATGATCTGGATATCATCAGCTGAGGGTGAAGGACAGTGAAATCTTGAAGACGACTTTCAGGTGCAGGTATGGGAACTTCGAGTTTGTAGTGATGCCGTTTGGAGTTAGGAATGCACCAGATGTGTTCATGGGACTTATGAACTTTGTCTTTAGAGAGTTTCTGGACCAGTTCGTCATTGTGTTTATTGATGACATCCTGATATACTCAAGATCAGAGGAGGAGCACATTGTGCATCTCAGGGCAGTCTTGGAAGTCCTTCGACACCACCGGCTTTACGGGAAATTGTCAAAGTGTAAGTTCTTGATGCAAGAAGTACACTTCCTTGGGAACGTGGTGTCTCAGCATGGAGTATCGTTGGACTCATCGAAGGTGTAGGAAGTTGTTTCTTGGGCATCACCCAAGAGCATGGCAGAATTTCGTAGTTTCCTGGGGTTAGCAGGTTACTATCAGTGGTTCGTTTCGGACTTCTCTCGAGTTGCTGCTCCATTGACAGCTTTGACGAGGAAGAACCTGGTCTTCTTATGGAGCGAGCAGTTCCAGAAAGCTTTTTACTACCTGAAGGAGAAATTGTTCAGTGATCCCATACTCAGGTTTCCAGAGGAAGGGTTGTTTTATGAGGTGTTTTGTGATGCTTCTGGCCTTGGTCTGGGGTGCGTGTTGATGTAGAAGAAGGGAGTGATTTGTTATGGGTCTAGGAAGTTGCGCCATCACAAGCGTAACTATACCACCCATGACCTGGAGCTTGCAACAGTAGTGTTCGAACTGAAGTTGTGGCGACATTACATCTTTGGGGAGCACATTGTGGTCTTCTCAGATCACAAGAGCCTGCGTTATATCTTCTCCCAGCGTGACCTGAACATACGGTAGAGAAGATGGGTCAAGTTTCTCCAAGAATATAACTTTTAGATCTCTTACACTGAAGGTAAGGGCAACATTGTGGCTGATTCCCTGAGCAGGAAGTCACATCAGGAAGTGGTTTGGGAATCTTTTGATGCTTGGAAGGCGATGGGAGAGTTGGCTGCCTTGCACTTGGATGCCAGGGTAGAAGATGTTAGAGGCTGTTTGTTTCAGATGACGGTGCAGTCCTCTTTGATGCAGTAGGTGGAAGAGTCTCAGTGGGGGGACTCCGAGGCGGAAGTGATGTGGGATCGGTCGATCAGGGGAACTCTCTAGAAGGATGTTCAGAGGACAACTGACATTAGGTGTTTTCCATGGAAGGTTGTTTGTTCCAGAGGCGATGCGTGAGGGAGTTCTCCGTGAGTTCCATAGCTCAGCCTTAGCGGTACATCCAGGAGTTTCAAAAATGTACCGTGGCCTGAGGGAACAGTTTTTGTGGCCCGGGGTGAAATGGGTAGTGGCGGAGTTTGTGGCTAAATTCCTAGTGTGTCAGCAAGTGAAGGTTGAACACCGTGTTCCCAGTGGTTTGTTGCATCCTTTATATATCCCCGAGTGGAAGTGGGATGACATATCAATGGATTTCATCACAGGACTACCCAGAGCTCAGGGTGGTTATGATGCTATCTGGGTGGTGGTGGATTGACTGACGAAATCAGCTCACTTCTTAGCAATCAAGGAGTTGGGCCCAGTGAGTACCTTATCATAGAGGTACGTAGGCAAGGTGGTGCGTTTGCATGGAGTTCTGAGGACTATCATCTCAGATCGAGATACTCAGTTTACCTCATGAGTCTGGAGGGGGTTAAAACATGCTTTTGGCACCTAGATACGCCTTAAAACTGCTTTACACCCCCATACTGATGGGCAGACGGAGCGGACTATCCAGACGTTAGAGGACATGCTGCGAGTATGCGTTCTGGATTTCGAAGGATCATGGGTACGACACTTTCCTTTAGTAGAGTTTTCCTATAACAACAACTTCCTCTCTACTATTGGAATGGCACCATTTGAGGATTTGTATGGAAGGCCTTGTCTTTCACCCATATATTGGGCAGAGGTTGGTGAGACAGGTGCTCTTGGGTCAGAGGTAGTGCAGAGCACCACAGAGAAAGTCCATCTTGTACGTGAGAGGATGAAAGCGGATCAGGACCGACATAAGTCTTATGCTGATCGTCGGAGGAGGCCCTTGGAGTTCGAGGTGGGGGATCATGTGTTCTTGAAGGTTTCCCCTCGACGGGGGCAGCGAAGGTTTGGGAAAGGGAGCAAGCTCTCACCTAGGTTCATTGGACCTTTTGAGGTGTTGAGGCGAGTTGGCGAGGTGGCATATCAACTGGCGCTACCAACTCAGTTGGAGAAGGTTCATGACATCTTCCACATCTCCCAGATTCATCGGTACATACACGACGACTCTCACGTTATCGAATGGGGAGAGTTAGATATGGGAGACGACGCGACCTTCGAGGAACGACCAGTCAGGATCAAGGATCGTAAAGAGAAGGTGCTCAGTGGACGAACCATTCTGTTGGTTCGTGTGTTGTGGAGGCATGGCGGCCTCGAGGAGAGCACTTGGGAGTGGGAGACCCAGATGCACGCTCAGTACCCGGAGTTGTTTTGACTTGTGTTTTTTCCTTGTTCTTCTGAGCTTTGTGTTGATGTTGTACTATGTACCTTTGATATATAGAATTCTTGTCTTGTCAGTTGTGAGACCTTTTGTTTCCTTGTTCCCAGGTAATGTGTAACATGTTCAGATGTGTGGGAAAGAGAAAAACCTGACCCTTAATCGAGACGCATTAATGCGGATGCGATTGAACCCGTGTGGGCGAGTTAGTGCCGCCTAAAGTGGATAATATCTCGACATAGGTGAAGGAATTTCCTAAACCCATGTGTTCAGGTAGTGTGTTGGTTGTGTGGTTTTGGGGTTAGTGCAAGTTGAAAAAATCCTAATGTATGAAAGTGGGAAGACCCAATTCTTAATCAAGACGCATTAATGAGGATGCGATTAAACCTGTGCAGGTGAGTCAGTGCCGCATAAAGCGGATAATATCTCGACATAGAAGAAGTAATTCCTAACACATATGATTAGGGTTGTTGGTTGGGTTCCTGTTATAACGACAACCCTAAGAGGTATCTTGTTGGGTTCCTATGGGTTGGTTTTTGAATTCTCGGGGACGAGAATGTTTTAATAGGTATCTGATGTAATGGCCCGGACCTCTCCGGCCTTTTCCTTTGTCAAAAACAAGGTCAAGAAGTGTTATAGAGGGTAAGATGGATTTTTCCCACACTTTCCATAATTTTAAAACTACACGCCGTGTAGTTTGAGTACACGCCGTGTACTCCCTTTCCGGGTATACCCCGTGTTGCAAGCCATGTCCTTACTGTGTGGAATAAATTAGTACACGCCGTGTGACTAGTTCGACATGCCATGTAGTCCCTCCACGCGTACGCGTTACCAGTCAATGGCTGTGTGCCATGTTGGATCCGTTTCCTTGACGTGTTCAATAAATGAGTACATGCCGTGTGTCCAAACTACACTCCGTGTAGTCCTTCCCCGCGTATGCGTTACCCTCAAACCATGTGTTGACTAGTCAACGGCCGCGAAGCCGTGTTGGAAGCCGCGTGGAGACTGTGTGAAATAATCGAGTACACACCGTGTACCATAAAGTACACGCCGTGTAATTTTTATTTTCACACCTATAAAAGGAGGGGTCCCCTCCTCCTTTCAACTCACCCCTCTCCTCTCTCTCCTCTGAGCAGAGCTCTCTCAAGAGACTCGAAGGCTCTTCCTTCCATAACTTCTTCGTCCGAGATCTGATTTACGATCCGTCAGTGGCCACGGGATCGCAACGACGAGGCGGAGATTCCGAGCTTAGATCCGTTGTCTTCCCTTCAGCCTTTCCTTTCCATCTTCCACCCGAGGAGGTATTCCTGGGACACGACAGAAGTGACGGATGCCGACAGACGTCTTCTAAGGTTGATCCGGGGGAGCGTTGTGAGCAGGAACCTGTTGAGGTAGGGATCTTACCTTCGTCTCTTTAATTTGTGCATCATGCGGGGTGGGTGTTCTATTGTTTACATGAAACACTTTTGAACCAGTTTAATAAAGATAATAAATGTCTTATATAACAGGGATGGGAAGTTGTGATTTCTGTTACTATACATCCTGTGATATTATGTTGTGAATTGAATGAGCTTCTGCCTATGGAAAATCACGGTCGTTGGGGGCCTTGGATTACGCAATTAAATTTTTCCCTCTCCTTCTAGATTTTTTTATGGGTGGAAACCTTGTGGAATGTGAAAATTGGTTAATCACGTAAAGTTGGATATTTAAAATCTGGAACCCTTGTGTGATCACCCCGGTTAAAAAAATGGAATAATGAACATGTGGGAGTTGGCTTGTTTATGAGGCATGTGTTGGGGGTGTTTTGTGGGTTGTTGTGGATCGGGTGAATAGCAGGGCTGCGGTTGACTTGGTTGTGGGTTGGTGTGAATGTTATGATGGTGATGGGCAGCGAGGCTGCAATAAATGGTATTAAAGAGGTAATGATGTATGGTACGGTTGTGGTTATGGTGGTTGGCAGCGGGGCTGTAGGGATGGGTTTAAATGTGAAAGAACCATGGGTTGTTAATATTAAATAAAAGTGTAAGAGTTAATGAATGGTGGGGCGTGGTAATGAAATGGAAATAATAATCAATGGGGTTGGTTGGTTGATAAGAGGGACTTTGTTGTGCTGCTTATGTTTTTCCTAACTTGTTTTGTGAATGGAAGGGATATGTTTTACAAACGAATGGTGTGGTTAGTTGTGGATAGTTTCCAAGTAGTTAAGGAACTAAATAAATATTTCTACTGAAATGTGAAAACCTAAAGGGGTTGGGTTTGTTTGTTGTATGCATGCTTCGTAGTAGCAGTGCTGAGACACGTGCTCAGTTTCTCTTTTAGAAGCTATAGGTTGGGCTGTGTGGTTGGTATATATATATCTGTATCTTTTGTGTTTTATCACACCCCACCCATGTTGAGCACTTAGTGTCGAACACTCCCATCTCATGGGAGAGGGTGTTTTTCCCTTAGTTACTAGCTCCTTCCTGCTCCTTATCCCCTAGGCTGTGATGACTTGAGGCGACCTTACACCTAAGACTCTTCGGGTAGGTTTCGATTGGGGTGGTTTTAGCCCAAGATTCTTCGGGCAGGTTCTACTGTTTCCCAATAATCTTCAGGATGAGGCCCATGTGTGTGCGGGTGGGATATGTGGTTGTGAGTCCCAAGTGTGTGCGGGCAGGATATGTGGTTGTGAGTCCCTGGTGTGTGCGGGCGGGATATGTGGTTGTGAGGCCCAGGTGTGTGCAGGCGGGATATGTGGTTGTGAGGCCCAGGTGTGTGCGGGCGGGGAGAGTGTGGCAGCGTCAGGACATTCGTCGTTAGGAAGAGCAGCTAACTAAAGGGAAATGGTGTGGGGTACCCAATACTCTTGTTCTTATATACTACTACCTGTTGTGATTGTGTTTTTGGTGAGTATGGCTGGTGAGGTTGGGTGGATAGAATTCCTTGCTAGGTTTCTTCTATTGTTCTCATGGGACATTAGGATGTCTCCCCACTTGTGCATGAGAGCTTTAGGTTTCCCTAATGAGTATAATTGTATGCTCAACCAATGTTTATTTCAGGTTTCCAGGAGGACTACCAGGGCCATGCGGGACCCTACTAGTCAGACAGTTGGAGTTGTTGCTGTTGCTGTACCTTTTGTTTTCTTTTGGTATTGTACTTTGAGCTTTTTTGTACTTATACCTTGTTATAAAATTGATTAAACATGTATGTGGGCTTGGTTTGTGTTTATTTCTATTCACTTGTTCTTTTTCCTTTTTGGTGGTTGACTTGTCCTATTTCTCGATCCTAAATAATAGAAAGGGTAATGCCTCCCATATTTGTGAAAACTCATACCCTTGGTGCTGGTCACCACCCCGGGGCCTACTGGAGGCGGGACTCGGGGGTCATTATCTCTGTTTCACCATTGCCATCTCAGGAGGGGTATCCTTGGTGGGAGGGGGTCATGACAATTTATTTAGATCATTTATAGAATTATTTAGGAGTTATTCATATTATGTTGTGTCTTATGTTCATACGATATATCTTACTACTTTTTTGTATTCAAATTTATTTATTTATTTTAGTAGTTAGTAAAGCAATAAGTAATTTTATTATTTTCAAAAAATCATAATTATTTATCATATAATGTTTTTGTATAATATTATATCAATATGGATCTCTTTTTTTCATTTCATAAATTTGGATTCAGTTGTATTTATCAGAAATACACAAAATCATGGATATAATATTTTTACAATATCCCTGAACTATAAGGTGGAAATATATGCATTCAGATACATATGTCATAGCTTACAATACACTACCATCATATAGTATGATGAGAATGTAATATAAGATATCATGTGCATGCATTTGATCAAAGAGTAGTAAAGTATGGGTTCCATAAGATGGGACCTAATATGATTGATGCTCAATGCACTCTTAATTTATTGAAGAGTTTCTATAAAATTGGAAATGATCTGACATATTGGTTAACCCTTATTTCAATCCATAATCTAAAGCTCTCTTCATCATCGTTATTAATTTATCATAATTGAAGGTTCTTTCATCCCTTTAATGAATGTAGCGTCCTCGCAATAAGATCATGAGTCTAAAGGCTGGTGCACCATCTTTAAAGGCAAGAGGCATTAGGCTCCTAAAAAGGTGATCTTCATCAAATGTAGAATGAAGTATAAAATATTGAGGCAGTCATGTTTCAGGTATGTCATTTTTTCCATTATTACATTACATTTTGCTTCTATGAAGACATATTAGGCTTTTTTGTGGGTTTCTTCCACTACTAGTTTCATTAGAAGAACTCCATAAAACCCATTAATATTATCAAAGAAAAGGATAAAGGGTTAGTCAATTCCTAGGATCTCTCACATCTTAGTGGTAACAAAGTGTGGTGCTATTCCCAAGGAACCCATTACTAATAAAAAGAGTTTCATAGCACAAATGTTGGGGTAATTGATTGCTTTGATAGGTTCATATGATTGTCATGTTGAATGTGTTCATATGAGGGAAGGTGTTCTCTAAGCTATCAACATTATTCATGCCTTGATCTTTTATTGATAAATGTGTTAGTATTTTGGAATTTTGAAGAACATATTTATCATAAAAAGTTTGAAGACATATCATAAAATATGATTCAAATAAATTATTATATTTTTATCAGTCATAACATATGATTGATCCATATCATAAGGTATGATACTCATAAAACTCATGGATATACAATACAAGATCATAAAATACAACATAATCCCAGATTTTTTAAAAACATAGTATTGTAACATATTTATGGTATAGGGAAATTGTAACATATGATGGGATGAGTAAGTTTTTTTAAATAAAAACTTTTGAAATTCATAAGGTTTTTATAAAATAAAGTATGCAATAGGTATGGTTTTTCCTTTAAAAAAATTATGCATAGGAAAAAACTTATGTAATGCGTAAGTTTTTTTACCCTTATATTGTAGATTATAGTAGATAGGGCCCCTATCTATCATAAAATATGATATGGGTCAGAATATTAAAAAATATATATCTTTTTTCTTATGGTTTATAAAATTTTCATAACTTATAAGTGTTGGGCATTATAAAATGAGATTTTCCATGCCTAGATTAAATAATAAAAGTTCATATTTATATCTCATGTTTTGGAAAATAAATAGTATGTTTATTTGTTTATTCCTTATTTATGATTATAAAATGTATGCATATAAAATATGGATTGTCTAGTCATTCATTACATTCTAAGTACGACAACATAAGATTTATTTTTCATCAACCTTGAACTCAGTTTGTTATTAGAGTTTCTAACTTGAATTTAGTTGTCAGGAATAGTTTGTACATATTAGGTCATAGAATTTTCATGAATTAGATTCTCTCTCAGGTAAATTATTCCTAGGTAGAGGGAATTTTCATCAGACATCCAACTTTCCAGGAGGCTTATGCCTTATTTTAAAAATGTGGGGGTTGGATATTTGTGGGTCTAGGATTACTCATGTGAATATTGTAAATATCATATAATTATTAACCTTTACATGAAGATTTAATGTACCTTATACATGAGATACATTTGTACATGTATGAATATGTTTGGACTCTATTTTTGAGTGATCAACACAAACTTATGGGTTGTGCAAAGTGTTACACATTGATATTGTATGGACACATTAATTTGGTGGATGGAATAGATATTCCAAAACTAAATCGTTAGAAACATTCATATACAAAGTAATTAAACATGGGATAATAAATATTTCTTGATATTAAATAGTTAAAAATTTAAAATGTATATGATGTATATTAAATTGGTGATATTTTTTTAAGAAAAAAAAACCCTCTAATACTAAGTGTGAGATTCCTTCCAAAACAGAATTGGTCAAGACCTCAATCATTCAACCAGGAAGGCCATGCTAAAGTTAGGTTCCCTTGGATTATCCTATGTTAAGAAAGAAAGTAATGGGTGATCCTAATGGGATTAGACACCTATTCTTGGCATTTAAATTGGATTACACTCGTCGGGAGACCCTAATATGATTAGATTATCAGAGGAATATAGTTGAGTGAATCCATATGATATATTTAGATAAAGAGTTATCTGCTCAATTTTTCAAGAATAATAACTATTATGATTAGATATTTTTCCACCTAAATAGTCAAGTGGTGGGAGAAATGATAAAGTGACCCAAAACATCGTGAAATATGGATCTTGGATCACAAAATGGATATGGTGTATGGGGTCATCATTTTTAGTGGGAGTACTTTCATTTAAAGTCCTTAATGAAAAGATATAAAACATGATACTCAACTGTAGATGTATATTTTTTATAGATTGTTCCATACATTATGATAATCATTTTGAGATCTCTTTGTAAGACCCTTCCCCTCTCGTGGTACGAGGGTGTTTAAATTTTTTTAGAACCTCATGTAACTCCCTCCGGTGGGAGTGTTTTAGAGACAAGTTGGGGGGTTGGGACATAAAGTTGGGGCTGCAGCATAATGTTGAAGTACCACTGGCTAGTCAGTGGCCAAGACAATGGCTTTGTATGGGAACTACACTCACCATCTAGTCGGTGGACTCATGCGTGGTTTTTAAATGCGGGTAAGCCTATAATTTTACCTAGGGACACCCCTTATGCCTCTTACTTGGAATTTTAGGTCCCCATTCAGTGAGTAGCACCTCTAATGCCCCTTATTTCTCCTTTAAAGGCCATGGTGGATCTCTCTAATTCATGGTATGTTTCTTCTATCGTCAAGTGAGATCAAGAGTTTAAGGTGAGCCTAAGTGTCCTCTTGTTCCCTTCCTTTATTCATTTTAGTGTCTAGTGGTATCTTCCTCTTTTATTCTAATATGCCTAATTTCTAGTGCTTTTTTTGGTTTCATGGTTTCTCCTATTTTAGATGGAACTGGAAGCCAATATTGGGTGAGTGGACTTCTCTAAGAATATGGTAGGATGTCTTTAAATTTAACCCATATTCCCACCATATTTTCTTCAAGTGATGCATTGTGCAGCCATATCAGTTTCATTGGGTATTGACCTAAATTTAAATTAAGGTTTTTAATTGTCATTTTCCATAGTTTAACATGCCATGATAGGTCTTGAACTTTAGAATGATGTGATTCCTAGTGGAATGCCTTGGTGAAACAATTGAACCTAGAGCTGGCTAATGAAATGGTAATATAGGATCAATAAAAAGTAAATGGATAAGATTAATGGAATCCCTCTAGCTAACACCTTGACCTTGTTTTGTCATGGAACCATGGAACGACCACTATATTTAAAATGTTTGAAAAGGTAATTGTGATTTGAATCAGTTATTATGAAATGGAAAATCACAATCATCGATGATGTAAGGGAATCAAAACATTACATGACTATATATGATGGTGAATGGAATGGATTTTCATGAAATAGGAGGTGGATTGTGAAATGATATTATTGTGTCGACCAATGAATATATAATTTTTTTTTGTTTTATGGTACTTTGTTATTTCTAACAATGATTTTAGTTAGTGTGGCTATGTGTTTTTGATGATACACAAGTATGGGACTTTTGGAAAGTTCAAAGAGTTTCATAACAAAGCACAGAATCAATTGGGAAAAAGTATTAATATTCTCTAATTAGATTGGGGTGGTGGATATTTGAGCCAGGAATTCACTGATCATCTGAGAGATTGTGAAATTTTTTCACAACTAACTCCACCTGGAACACTAGTGAAATGATGTCTAAAAGGACAAGTTGTACCTTATTGGACATTGTTCGATCGATGATAATTCATTGTAACCTTTATATTTCAATCTGAAATTATACTCTATAGACTATTGCATTCCTTATAAACTGTGTTCTATCTAAAGCATGCATAAAATAACTATATGAAACATGGACTGGAAAACAACCCAAAATGTATTTTATGAATATTATGTGTTATTAAGAACTAATATGACAATTGGATTCTAAGAAGCTAGGCTCCAAGTCAAAGAAATGATTATTTTATTGTTATCCCAAGGAAACTAGAGTATATTATTTCTATAATATTACATAACACAGAGTGTTTGTGGTCCAAACTAATATATTTCTTGAAAATGAATATATAAGTTAAGAAATTAGTGGGAGGAAAGTTAAACTTGGAGATGTTCAAGACCAACAAGAAGTAAGTGTTCCTGATATAGAAGTTGAGTTGATTTCACAAAACGTTGTATATGAAGGACCGACTCAAGCAACACGAGAACCTTGAGGGTCCAATAAGATTCATTAGGAGCCCAAGATATATGTATTTCTTGTGGAAAATGATGATGAAATAATGATCATAAGAGATGAACATACTACCTACCAAGAGTTCATTGAGAGTTCTGATTCTGAGAAATTGTTAAAAGTCATAGAATCTAAAATGGGCTCTATTTTCGCTAACCAAATTTTAAAGTTGGTGAATACACCCAAAGGGGTGATACCCATAAGGTGCAAGTGGGTTTGTGATAAGAAAACTGACATGGATGATAGAGTTTCTACCTATAAAGCAACCCCGGTGGAAATGGTTACAAGAAAATTCATGTTGTTAACTATGAATAAATTTTTTAACTTTTTGTAATGATAAATCCATTTGGAAATTTCTTTCCATAATAGATCATTTTGATTATAAGATATATCAAATGGATTTCAAATCCATTTTATTTAATGAGAATTTAATCTTTGACATGTATATAATACAACTCGAATGTTTTAAAGTGCCAATTGAGTCTACTAAGGTATGAAAGATGCAATGGTCCATTTATGGATTGAAGTAAGCATCTCGGATTTGGAATATCCTGTTTCATGATGCAATCAAATATTTTGGTTATATAAAAAAGGTGGATGATTCTTATGTATATAAGTGTATTAGAGAGAGAGTTTTAGTGTTTTTGATATTATATTTGGATGGTAGACTTGTTATCTAAAATTTTATCCCAACATAACATTATGTGAAGATATGGTTGGTAAAATACTTCTCTATGAAAGACATCAGTGAAGCTTCCTACATACTAGGTATGAATATTTATAGAGATGGATCTAAGAAGTTGTTTGGACTATGTTGGGACACATAAATTGGTAAAGTGATCAAACAGTTCAGCATGGAGAACTCAAAAAGGGGACTTTACCAATGTTATATTGTATGACTCTTAAGAAGATTCAAGATCCTTCTAAATAGTTGGAAAGAATGGATAAAATTTCATATGTGTCTTCCATATGATCTATCATGCATATCGTTTTGTGTACTCGATATGATATCGCATAATCTTTTTTCATTAATAGTAGGTACCAATTTAATCCTAGTGAGAGGCATTGGATTTCAGTTAAGAACATCCTTCAATACTTATGAATGACCAAGGATATGTTATTGGTATTTGGAGGAGGGTATGAGTGTTTCGTAAAGGGTTACACTGATGCTAGTTTCTAATGTGATATATATGACATGATATCTTAATTTGGTTTTGTGTTTTTCTTAAATGGTAGAGATATTAGTTGGAAGAGTTCCAAAAAATCAATTTTGGAAGACTCGGTAAGAGAGGAAGTGTACATCACTACATCAGATGATTAAATGGGAGATTATTTGATGATGAAGTTAATTTATGAACTTGAGGTGGTTCTTAGCATCAAGGGAGAAATCCAGCTTTATTTAGAAAACAATGGACCCATTGTTTGGTTCAATGAACCTCGATCTCACCAAAGGACAAAACACATCCTTCACAAATATTATCTCATATGGGAGATGATTGAGAGGGGAAATGTTAGTATCTTTTGGGTGTATATAGAGGAAAATTTAGCATATCAATTGACGAAACCATTATCGCAATAGAAGATGAGGTTCATGTTTAATATTTTGATATATGATGCATAAGAGATAGATGTAATGATTGTAAATTTTTCATAATTTTAAAATAAATACAATATCTATTTACTATTAATTTATGTGTGTTGCAATTTATTTCACATGAATGATAGAATGATAATATCCCCTCAATATACGACTTTGAGTTGTCTATAATCAATGATCATCATAGAGTATTGTGGGTTGTGATGATATGTTCATATTAACATGGGAAGTGGACTCATGAGATAATAAGTAGAGATTTATTATTTGGACTGACCCACCAAATTATATCCCATGGAATGTCATACAATCATCGATATACTTGGGGGTATATGCTCATTATCAATCCTTTTTACCTAAGGTTTGCAAGATACTTAGAATCAGAATATTTATACTTTGATACATTTCTTACATAAGTCTTGAGGCTTAGCTAATCAAGGGGTGGTTGAGTATATTGTTGATCATGTCGTCGGTTGAAACTTAACCAGGATAAAATGTGTTCACTCATGTGACGAAAAAATATAGTAATCCCTTGATTGAATTAGACTAAGGAAATTCATGGTCATGCTTTGTTAAGTCACATATGATGTGTTCAGCTACTTGGATGAGAGACATGTGATGTTCTCATCTTCTAGATGAATGACATGTGATGTCTTCATTGACCAAGTAAATCTTTTTCAAAAAATCAAGAAAGTTTGAGATGGCCTATACTAGATTTAAATTGTTCCATGTCTAGTTGTCACTCTATGTCATTAAAAAAAGATATTATATAGGTATATATATGTTGTATATGATGCATCTTGTGGTGTATTTGTTCATATGGGAATATGAGTATGTTTGATCGAGATCACACCAGAGCCCTTTGCAGCTTGAGTAGCATTAGTTTTTTTCTAGAGGCCGCTCTTCACTTACATATATGAAATCAAGATTTCATATTTGTTGTCAATGCTACTAGAGTCTGCAGGGTCACATGATTAGGACTTTGGATACATATTATGTTTTGGACCAAATATTTATACCAAAATGATGATAGTTTGATAAACCATATACAAAAGAGTTTTGGATGGATTCACAAAAGCTTGTGAAGTTTTTCATTACATCCTCATAGGATTTTGTGTAAGGAGGAGATTTTTGAAAATGAAAAAAATTATGGAAATTATATTTTATGATATCTCTAAATTGTAAGGTGGAAATATATATAAGAAAATGAATATTTCGTAGCTTAAGATACATTATGGTCATATAATATGATGGTAATGAAATATAAGATATCACAAGCTTGCATTTGGTCATCTCCTCCTGTGTGGTTTCTTCAATTATAAATTGATGAGGTTGATTTATTAATGTCTTTTCATAGATCTATTTTGGTACCAATAGGAAGTAACATATGGATGCCAACGAGAAATAATGTGATGACAATAGATAGTAATGTATGGGTGCCATGAGATGATACTCAATACAATTGATGCTCAAACCACTCTTCATTTGTTGAAGAGTGATTATAAAAGGGAATGTGATCTATCTTGTTCGTTAACCCTCATTGTATGTCATAAGTTAAAGATCTCTTCATCCTCATTCTCCATTTATCATTATTGAAGGCATCAACACCCCTTTGATGAATGAAGGGTCCTCAAAATATTATTATGGATCTATTGACTGATGTGCTACCTTCAAAGCAAGGAGGCATTAGGTTGTTGCCAAGGTGATCTCTATTAAACATTCAATTAAGTACAAAATATGAAGGTAGAAGCATTTCAAGTACATCGTTTTGTTCATCTTTACATTACACACTACTTATGTTGATAATAAATCGAGCTTGTTCATTGGTTTCTTTTGCTACTAATTCTAAAACCCATCATTATTAAATCCATTATGACTTCATTAAGAGGTCGATAAAATATTTTAATTTAATTGGGAAAATATCCTTTGGTAGTTCTATAAAAACTATTAACATTGATTGGATAGTTCTATTCATGTTTCTACTATTTTTTGATGCTTGATCATTTATTTTGTTTTCAATGAGTCGCCACTAAAAGGTTTTTGTGCTTTTTTAAGTTTTAGCATGATGTTTTTTAACATGTTTAGTGATTCTAAATTAGTCTTTCTTCCTTGTATACATACCTAATTCCTTAGATCCTTGAAGGACTATTTTTGTGGTTTTTCAATTTGATGTAGCACTATGAAAGTAGATTTTTATAGATATTATCCTTTTTCACACACAAGATGTCTCTCATTGAAACTAAAATGGCAAGTTCCTCTTACTACCACTCGATCTCCTTGTACTTCTTTGACACTTAGCCTAATTTTTCAATCATGTTTTTCAATTTCTTTTTTGAATTCATCAATTAATGTTTTATAAATTCCCTCTCCTATTTTATGATTTTGGATTGTTTCCATAGTGATGCATTTCTTAATTCATACCCCATTGTGTGATGTTTTTCAGAAGGAAATAAATTGTTTCTTAGTTAAAAAAATAGGGGAATACCCCCCATTAACAAAACAAAAATCCTCTCTTTTTTCTAGACAGAAAAATCTCATTACATGACTTCATAGGTCCAGTGACCCGACGTACCAAGGGGCATTAAAGACCAATGAATATTCATAGGTCCAAATTGTGTTAACTACCCACCAATGAAACCACCAATCAAACTCAAAATTCAAAATTAGCATTCCTTAATTGATGGATCCATCAAATAATGCTTTGGGTTCAAAAAAATTGAATTTGGATTAGAGGAAATGAAATGAATACTTGTGGGTGGTATATGAAAAAATATCCCTAAAGCATCAATGAATAATATTTTTGACACCATCCAAAATGTATTGATAAATTATTAAAATATTTCATTAATTAAACAACACTTGAAAATATGCCTGGACATCAAATCTTAAAATGATTAAAAATAAAAACAAATGTTAATTTTTCTATCATATTTGATGTGATTATCTTATCAACACACACATTTTGTTGTTATATTTTTTGATTGAACCATATCCATTTAAATATATAATATTAAATGATAATAAAAATTAATACTGATAAATTTTTTGATAAAAAATATTGATATAAATGGGATAAATAAATAGATTGGTTTATGAATTTATATATTAGTAAATGATTTTATGATATAAAATAACTAATATCTTGTACACAGAAAATTAATGTGATGAAGAGAATTGTTTAGGCTTGATGTTTGAACACACAGAGCATAAAAAATCAGGCAGTCTCATGACCACCTCAGATGAGGTTGCAGCGTGCAAACCATCTCCCCCGTCTTCCCAAAATAAACATGTCATTTCATCAGCATCAATTCTCTCCATTAACTGAAAGTTCCTTATTCATCTCTAACAGACCATTAATCTTTTCATTTACATATTTCTATGCATTTTAAAATAATTTTTTTTTAAAATAATAATAAACCTTTCTTCTAGTTAATCCAGATAGGTTGAATGTGTGAGATGAATCATCATGTGTTGTCAATGACAACATCGCAGTAATGGGCATCACTTTCTTCTTCTTCCCCAACCTCTAAAACATACATACAAATTAAATGTGAAACGAGATGGGGCCTTTCTAAACTCTGGAAGCTAGTTAACATAAATAACATGTATGGCATCCCATCCCCCCTCGTGCAGGTCACCCCTTTGGCCATGCCTAATCTTGGACCCATCTTCATCCTTGAAAATTGTTCAATTCATTAATAGATGAAGATTGAAAAAAATATTTGTTTGCTGGTTTAAGGGATAATAACACCCTTTTTATCAAAAATCAGGCACAAAACCTTAATTATAATCTTCCCTTATATATACTGATGAAATCCCACAGTAGTACCTACCAATCCTTTGGTTAGCTGCTAGTAGTTCTTCAGAACAAGAAAATGAAATGAATTCCTACATCATGATTCCTATAAATATTATTTTGCAAAAGAATGATGTGGTAAAAACATTTTGTTTTGGAAAAAATTTGGTTTTGGAAAACATTTTCTGTTTTCATTTTCAAAATGTGTTTCCATAAATATATATAAAAATAAATATATTTTGAAAATTGATGAAAAAAACAGATAAATTGCAAAGACGTTGCTTTGATTTCAAGTTTCTTCAGTTGCACATATGGGTATGACATGTCCTCTAAAATGGATGGTATTTATTAGACTATGGTGATCTGCATAAAAATAGAAACATATTATCAACACGATATTTACAGATTTTCATAAAGCAGTAAAGTGAAATTAGCTATCTAATTATAAAAAACTATAGAATTGAAAGCAATGTTAGCAAGAATTATATAGTGAGTCATGAATATTCTTGTATTCCAAGTAGTACAGGTTACATAATAAATAATTAGATATTTAGAAGAAAAAAAACATAAAACAAATTTCAGTACATGTATAAGGAACCATTTGACAGTATGTGCTGAAAACTACTTACAGCGCTTATCACTTATGATAAGAAGTTATAAAAAATGGGTGGCGTGTGTTCTGTTTTTGAAAAAAAAAACACTCACACTCAAATTCCAAAATAAAACTACATAAATAAGTGACATAAAAACACTTCTCAATAAAAAATACAGAAACACTTGTACATAATAACTTATCATAGGTAAATAAATTCAGGGACAATTTTCTCAATAAACAGTTCAGAAACCTTAACACTAGGCCAAGGCTTGTTACAATTAGTGTCTAAGATCACTTGTGTGTATATAAGGCACGTTTCTCTCACATAACTAATTCTAGATATTTAGAGTGATATTCAAAACGATAATATTAAATACTACCTCTAATCCACAATAAACAGATAATGGTTGAAAGTTTTCATAATTCAAGATATAATTAAAGGTAATGTATTTAATTATATTTGTCCACAAATAAAATTCATCATTTATGAGGGAGTATAGTATAAATGTTGGATTAAGAGTATCTTTATAATACATTGTAATATGTAATAAATTCAATGTGCTGAAGGAATTTTAACCAATTTTTAAATTCTTTTAAAATATTTATATTTGGCTCATATTGTGGGCCAGATGTGGTATTAAATAAAGTCAAGGCACATTACATTCATAGAATCACACTTTAATTATATGAGTCAAAATATCGGTGTATTCACATAAAATAAACTCCTTCACATAGTCCACATCATATACAACCTATTTGTTTGGTCCAAAGGCTTTTGAATTAGACAGACGATACATGGGCATGATAAAGGACATGGATAAGGCACACGAAACTTCTAACCACTAACCGTAGAACAAAACTCATCGTATAACAACAAAAAACAAGCCTTAACTCAATTAAATGGGGCTAGCTTAATGAATCAAACGTCGTCAATTAGATCTATTGAAGACCATATTTTCATTGAAATCATTTAGAGAAAGATCATATTGAATGATATTTTTAAGATCCATTTTAGGTCTACCTCTGCCTCTTTTAATGAGTAGAAAAAAACTCACCATTAAAAGAAAATAAAAACAAAAGTAATCGTACCTATAATAATGATAAACTTATTTTTAGTTGATCCAATAAAAAGGTTAATACAAAAACTATAGTTATATGAAAACTATTCACCAAAAAATCATGTACAATCTAAGGTGTTTAGAAACAGACATCAGTTCCCAAAATTTTCAGCATATGCTAGTACAACATGGACTACCCAATTAAAAATTAAATATAAAATATGGCCACCATACATGAAAATGGATCAATTAAACATATAAAGCATTGATTAAAACCAATGTAGCTTGTTCACATGGCCTTTTTTTTTCTGACATGACACTAAATTGAAATCTTGCAAACAATAACTGACCACTTAGATTTACAAGGTTGGGGTTCAATAATATAGTTTCAATCCATCCTGTTCAATTTATAACTTGAATTATTCCCCCACCATGTATATATATTTTGTGTCACACAAACAACATATGAATGAGCAACGAGATGAGGGAAATAATTGTATGTTCGCATCAACGGTTATACAGAAGCACAATTTAGAATCATGATTGAAGGCGGTAAACCAAAAATGAAAAACTGTATGGCTGATCCACCTGAGAGATAAGATCTGAGGTGTGCTCTGGCAGAAGGATCGTAAGGGAATAGAGGGTGGTGTCCACATGATTGGGATGGATCCTCCATATCAGCCCCATCACTGCCTCCATTTCCAATTCTGCAAGTGATCCCCAAACCTGAGCACAACCAGATTTGAGCAGAAGAGAGGGGATGCTTCCTTACCACTTGAAAGAAAAATGCATATTGATTTCAAAGCCTATCGTTGTAGTATAGTGGTAAGTATTCTTGCCTATCACGCAGGTGACCTGAGTTCGATCCCCAGTGACAATGAGTTTCTTTTTACATTTTTGTCCTCAGCCCCATTTGGTCCGATGAAAATCAAAACATAAATATATATGATTTAATTATTTAAACTAAATAAATTGATTAAATCTAAAAAATTTAATTTACTTAATATATAAATACATAAATTACAAACAAAGTTTTAGTTTTACCATAGAAATTCATTTTTTATTAGAATGTATTTTTTTTCAATTTTTAAATTAATGATAATACTAAAAAGATTGACCTTTTCATCAAATCTAAACAATTTAATTTTTAAAATTTTAAAAAATTATTTTGTATATATGATAAATTTTATTTTGTATATATGATATCATTTGACTTTTATATATTAAAGTATATTTAAAAAATTAAATTTTTTATAATAAATTGCTACATGTGTAAAATGATTTATAAAATTCAAAAATAAAAATAATTCTTTTATACATTTTAAAACTATCATTTCATAATCCCATATTTTTTTACATAAAAAGGACTAATAGTTACAAAAAAAACACAAACACAACAACAGCGAATTAGAAACCCCCACTATGAAAAGTCATCTCAAAACCCAACCAACACGCTCAATCCAAATAATGCTAGCAGACAAGAGGAATTCATCGAAAAAATATTAACATCACCTTAAATGGTTGGCCCCAACAAGAAACCCCAACTTTGATTCAAATGAAATTATGCTCGAATCTCAAAAAAACACATACTAAGAAACAACTTCTGCCTTTATACACTATTACAATTCCACCTTTAACGACTACCAATCAGATGCTTTTGGCAGTCGCAGTTGGATTGTTTCTAAAGGGAAATAATGACCGCCCTTGAGGATTGCTATAGGGATATACCAGACGACCATGTTGGTGGTCACTAGGAACAACATTAGCGACCGCCATAGGTATCCACCACATCTAACGATATACCAACCACTATAAGTGGTCTCTAATGCCTTCAGAAATTAATAACATTATCAACCGTCAAAGGCGTCCGCAAAGGATAACCATATAGTGACTGCAAAAAACAACCATCAAAGAACAATAATAAAAAATAAAAAATAGTGATCCAGACAAAAACAGAGATCCAAACAACTAAATATCCTTCCAATATTCTATCTCCACCAATCTACGTGAGAATTTACATAAAACAATTAAGCAAGTCAAATACAAAATAATACATTTAACATTATTCCAAATTATTCTGTTAATATATATATATATATATAATCAAAATAGTTTTTACAATGGTATGTATAGAAATCATCATAAATTCAAAAACAAGGCAAAACTAATTTAAAATATCTGATTGCACTATTTATTAGTTAAATAATGACTGTTAAAAGTTAAAATCAAGTCTACTGCATACCGATCAATACAGATATCGGATTGATGCATGATTAACTTAAATAGATCACATATGATTCAAGGAATGTTCTTCTAGCTTTTCACGCCGATCAGAAGTTGTTTACCCATTTTTTATTCCTTGATGAAAGATGTAATTTTAATAATACAAGAGAATGTTACTCATCATTTTCCATAATATCAGGAAACATGAGCATCCGATGGATGTAGTGTTGGTTCATTCAAATAAAAAATTGATTAGTGATCATTCTCCTATTATTTCATGTCAATTCAAGTATGTTTGCTTGGTATTGAACTCTTTTATGTGTTTTGTCACTTAACTCAAAATCTGAGAGACAGTACATAATTTGTTATCACACTGATCAATTCAAGTTTTTGATCCATGTGTCATTGCTTCCTGCATATTTTAAATGACTTAATTATTTTTTTCTATGATTACATGTTAATTGGAAATAATTTGGTCAGTTTTGACCCCTACACACATGATTTTCTCATTATTGTAAAAATGGTAATAAATGTGGAATGAACTTTTAATTGTAGAAACCAATGTGGGAATCGATTTTACATGCAGTTTATTCCAATAGATCACATATTATTTTAAGAATAGTTATGTCACTCAAAAGTAATTTTCTCATATTTTACCCTATAATGGAGGATATGTCATTTTAATAACACTAGACAAAGTTATCTGTCATTTTCTATCATACCAAGAGACAAAAGCATTTGATTGATGCAACATTGATTTCTACAAATAAAAAGCAACTCAATGATCAGTCTCCCATGATTTTATTTCAATAAAAGTGTGTTGTCTTGGTATCATCCCCTTTTATGTGATTTTTCACTTCAATCCAAATCTGAGGGACAAACACCATTTTCGATCATATCGAACAACTTGGGTATCTAATCAACATGATGATAATTCTTATTGATTACAAATGACTTAAAGACCATTTTCCTAAGATTTCATATCAATTGGAGCTCGTTTGATCAGTTTTTATCCCCCACACATGGTTTTCCCATTATTATAAAAATTGTAATAAATATGTAAATGAACTTTTAATTTTACTGACCAATAGAGACATCAGATTGACACGTGATTGATTCCAATAGATCAAATATGATTTGGGGGAATGTTATCCCTGATTCACACATTAATCAGAAGTCTTTTACTCATTTTTGACCCCCATGGTAGGAGATATGTCATTTTAATAACAGAAGACAATGTTACCCATTATTTTCCATTAGATTGGGTGACACGAGCATCCGATGGATGCAATGTTGATTCCTACATATCAAAAATGGTTCGATGATAGTTCTTCCATGATTTCATTTCAATCCAAGTGTGTTTTCTTGGTATATTGACATGTTTTACGTGATTTGTCACTTAAATCCAAATCCGAGGGATAAACACCATTTTCGATCATACCAAACAATTCAGGTATGTGATCCACATGTAGATGATTCTTATATATTTCAAACAACATTAAGACTATTGTCACAAGATTTCATGTTGACCTGATATCATTTGGTATGTTTTGACCCTTACAAACATGAGTTTCCCATTATTAAAAAATGGTAATAAATATGAAAATGTACTTTTAATTGTACCAACCAATATGGGAATCATATTTACTTGTTGTTCATTCAAATAGATCACATATGATTCATGGAATGTTCTACTAGATTATCACATCAATTGGAATTCATTTACTTTTTTTTGACCCTCTGATTGGAGATCTGTAATTTTAATCACTAGACATCATTACCCATTGTTTTCCACCATACCAGGTGAATAATGTGTCTTAGTTGAAGAAGAGACTTTCATGTTGTGTTGGTTGTGTGATGAGGTTTTGAAATCTATGTTCTTAGGGAATGGGAGATTTTTTTGATGTGATGAATTAAATTAAAGGATTTGAATCCTGGAAGACCTTAGTAGAAGCATGATATATGTTGTTGTATTGTTATATTCACTGGGTCCTTTATATTGGTTGTTTCTCAGGGTGGGTAGTGGTCATTGTTGAAATAGTGGGTCCCCTAGTCCCAACTGTGCGATGCTTTTGATTAACATATCATGTGTACAATTAGTTTTACATGATGTATTATTACCATTATAGTGTAGATATTTCTACATCTACTATATAATGGTAATGTCCATAGACTAATTATCATGTCAATAGGTTGTAGTAGATCCCAGACTATAATGAGAACCTCGAGATACTATGAGATTAATCTTAAATATAAGTTCTATGGTCTAGAAAAATAATACTGATCGGACACAGTAGATGTTTGACTATCAGGTGATGGGGTCCCATAAGCCTTGAGACTTCTCCTCATGAAGTTCTCTCTTGGTGATCTCTAGTAGTGAGATCATGAGGGAAAACTCGCCAATAGAAACACCACATGTTTCAGGTGTCATTGGAAGTTCCTATCTACAATCATGTGTAATGGTCTTCTGACATGAGATCATTGTCAGTGTATGTCATTTGATTGTGTACTTTGATGTCAGATGAAAACCATGATGTTGAAATTGTAGTGAGGTAGTTTGTGTTGGGTGTGTCATTGATGGAATGACATTGGTTGAATGGTCAAGAAAGGATTTTTCACTTTTGGATCATGGAACTAATCTATATCACACCATATTGATAAGGATGGTAGTACCTTTATAAGACCATGGTCATGACAGTTGAGGTTAAATCTATCCAGTTGGATCAACAAACTATAACGCAAGAAAATTATGATGACACGTGAGTGCGTCCTGCTTTATGAGATATTAACGACAAAGAGATTTTATAACACAATAAGTGTTGGTAGGTTGGTTGTCACTACTATTACATTCCTTATCTCTTTAGGGTCCATGATGGGTTGCTAGATCCCACTCTTGGTTTGTGAATACTATTCACTACTATCGAGATAAGGGCCTAGAGGTTCACACACAATAGTTTATTCGAGAACCTACCCTATTCAGTTGAGTAGGTATATTGTACATGGTGGGACCCATCACTGGGGTTCATGATTTTTCCAAGGTTAAATAATGACCAATGTAATAAATAAACTCATATTATTCAAGTTATAAATAATGAGTATTGAATTTATTTATTAATTGTACTTAAAAGTTTTAAGTAAATACATGAAAAATATTATTTGAATGAATATTAAAATATTCAAGGTTCATTAATATTTGTGGGAGTAAGAGCTGAGTTAATGGACTAATTATTATCACAGAATATATTTATTATATTACAAATAAGTGATAATAATAATAAATAATATTTATGACTCAGTTTAATAGTCAAAATATTATTTATATAGCGTGTTAATTATTCAGGGGTCAGGTTGATGTTTTCAGGTATTTTCATTACACTCTATAAATAGAGGAGAAGAGGGATTTGTTAGTGACTATTCATGACTATATCTCTACTTATCTCTCCCACATCCTAGAGAGAGAGGCTCTAGATCCAAGGAGCTCGTATGAAGCTCTCTCTCTTAGGCATCACAAGCAGAGTGATGCGTTGATCGTTAGAGCGTCGAAGATGTCATCAGAACATCACGCTAGCACTTGGATTTCAATGAATGACACTCCCACAGTTTCTTGAAGCATGTGTGGATGGTCTAGAGGAATTCAACTTCAGATTCATTGAGCAGTGATCGCCAATGATGAGCAGACATAATTTGTAGCTTCAGTTTTAAACCAGGCATGATTATGGTTTACTTTTTGGGCTTAAATTCTTTCATGGGAGATCCTCAGCCTAAAATGGGTAGCTATTTAACAAAATCGACAAGATTATATTGATCATCAGTGAAAAGTTTTAAAATACCACTACTTTGGGCTTCCGCTGCATGCCTAGTTCATTCATTCATACAAGTAGATTTGTTTAGAGAGTTTCCTTTTGAGGGATAACTGCTTGTTTATAGAAATTTAATTATCAATCTACTTGTGAATGAATAAATACTAAATAGCTGTGATGCATTCAAAGAGTTCTTTATAGGTGTATAACTTATTGAGGGTAGATAAATTTTGTATGGTGCATTTGGGTGAAAAAATATATCCGGATATTATAGTATGCTTCTTAAGAGTGTGCAATTTCTTAGTTTTTAGATGCAATTGGATGATGGTTGTTATATAATGGTAGTTATACATTTATAAATGTAGTGAAAAGTGTTGTTAGAAAGTGGGATGTTTATTTAGTATGAAAAGGAAGAGGCTCAATTTTTTACATTTGAGAGATATTTTTTATCTATTATTTTATTTTATTTAATCCATCCATTGATGAATTATTATGTTAAATTCACATTGGCACATTATATTTCTATGGAGGAACCTATTGATTATTTTTATATGATTACCATTTAAAAATAAATTATTATGACCATACATTTATTAAAAATTTTATTGAAGATAAAACCAAAAGGGTTCTACCTATTAGATTTAATAATGCATGGATAACATCTTAAAACTATAGAAAAACAAGTTGCATCCCATTATAAAAAACCGGATAATTTCAATAACCACAATCTTTCAACCGCAACATCTCAGAATTGGACAAATACCATCTCATAGTTATTCCACCAACAAGTCCGACAAGTCCAGCACTATAGGAAACAAACACCCTTGTTCAAGGTTGAAGCCTACCAAAATAAACACATAATCCAATAAATTACTAAATATTGCACCCATACAATAGTCAACATCATTTTAGAAAACATAACTAGCCTAAAACCTATAGGGTATCCCTAAAAAACATTGTGTGCACCCACCTCATTCCTATCATAATGAAAAGAATCCAATTTAAAAATATTTAATCCTATTCCCAACCCCAATACACCATAATTCCAATGACCATAGAAACATTGAGCTTTCAATGAAGCAATCTTGCACAACTACATTCACCCCTTGAATATTCTCAAGGAGACACAAAATGATCATCCACGTGTATCATATATTAGATTCCCTAAAACCAAATCCCATTCACCTGTACAAGATTACAAATAAAATAGATTAGACAACCTTAAAACATCATGTATCCTAAAACTAGTAGTGACACCAATTTACCAATATTTAAACTAGGATGAATCCCATCACAATGGTTTGCCTCCAAAATGTTAAGCAAAATCCAACCAATTGCAATAAACATGCTAGAAAAATGTAAACAGACACAATCATTCACCCCAAACAAAATAAGAATATATAGAGAGAAAATTATTCATCTAAATGATGTTTTCAAATTTCATCAAATTTTGACCTCGAACACATATATAATAAGTATCCAACCTATAAAATGTCATCCTCTTGGATAATGATTGTGTCTCTAGGAAAAATTGTACATGGAGTAACATTATCATCATTCGTGGTCTCTTAAGTGTTTAGAATAGTAATATGCTCAACCATATCCTGTACTTAATGTTTAACCAACCTGTTGTCAAGAATATATGGTTGGGCCACATCCTAAGCAAATTCAGGTGTCACGAACATCTAGGAATCCTTAATTTGATTACCACTCAAAACATTAGACTCCCTATTAGCCTGATCTGTTTTAAGTTAAAAGCCTTGAGAATATTTCTTGTAAAAGAAGGACCCAACATCATTTACTAACCTACCACCTTATCTAAAATAGAATTTATCCTCACAGTAAGGTTAGTTACCAAAGTAGGAATGATGCTTTCCAAACTGTATAGGCATAGTAGACTACTACCATCCAAGATGACTCTGCATGTGGAAACTAAAAACCCTCTAATATTTCAATAAAAAATTACCCCAACCAGTCTCTAAAAATGAGAGGTTCTTCTATCCATGAATAGTTGTATACTCACCAAAGAATCAAAGAATTTACTCATACTAAATTATTTAATTTATCTCATCATCATGCAGGGAGAGTATTTTCATATCAATATGAGTAGCACTAAGATCAAGCTCCAATAATATCCTAGTATAATGGAAACTTTTTTATATTTTAGCCTCCCTATCCACATGAATTGCAACCTTAAACAAAGCAGTTATGTAAAATCTAGTGAATTTTATTCTAAGAGTGTGGCAGTTGCATTCATATGTTTGGTGCTCCGATAGGCTTGTACTGAAACCAGACACATGCGTCATTAGGTGAATGAAATTTCCATGAAAATTAGGACTCTTCTCTTGATTGTGAAGCTGATTTCACTGTTTAATAGATGTTCTCTAACTCCTAACTTTTTGGATGCTCCACATGTGACGCATAATTGAAATTTAAAGATAAAAAAACACTTACTAATTATTTTTCCTATGTTTTCATATCAATATAAATGTATTTAGTTGGTTTTTAATCCCTACTTTATATAATATAATTTTAACAAAAATGTAAATGTGATTGGTGACTTTCCAAAAAATAAAAAATAAAAACAAAATGAGATAGTCAATTTGAACGAGAAAATAGAATGAAAAAACAGAACACACCTCTTAAATTTGACGCATCATACGAGACCATGGCTACTACCTGCATTCGATGTGGAAAGGGCCTATAAGAAATAAAAATTATGAAGATAATAATAAATAATGTAATAAAAAATTCAGTATAAACATGTATTTTAGGATCCCTTTCACCCTCACCCCGACGCATATACTCCTGTAGTGATCTAACCCCAGTTAACAACAGTGCATTTACCTCCACGGAAGCATGCATCTGTGTCTCCAAATCTGTCACCTATTGTTTCATACCATCAACAATAGGATCCAAAAACATAGTGCGTGAAACTATAGAATGGAGAACACCCATTCCCTATTTCAAGCTATATTTATGTCCATCATGACAAATAGTGCGATGAAATATCTCATCCCTTTGCATGACAAGTTACCACGGGTCTTCTAGTAGTTGTTCTAACTCAACCTCAAATTGATCCTATGTAATATATAAATATAAATATATATGTATATAAAGATGTATATAATTATTGATAATTATTATATGAACTTACTATAAGAGTTGCAACCTCTAGATCACTCCGATCACGAGTCATCATCAACACCAACATTTTATTAGTCAGTGCACCTTGCTCCCATAACTGTATACCAATAAGATATAAATATATGACAGAAAACCATATTAAATAATAAATTTTAAAATTAAATTGTAAATACATCATGTCGAATCTGGGACATGTGATGAGTCCCAAGCCTATGAGGCAGTCCCTACAACACACGATTCTCAGAATAATTCTTGGTCACCTCCTAAATTCAATTAATTTAAATTTCAAACATGTAAAATGATACACATTATTTAAAATATATAAACCAAAATAAATATACTCATTTTTTAAATCTCAATGTACCAATATGAAACTAAATCACACCACTAAGATGAGAGAATGCCTGTCAGGACTCTGTCGAGAATGTATGGAGAACCCACATTTGGTACCTAGTTCTCCCTCTTGACTATACCTTTATGATATTTCCAAATTTTATGAAATTTGGCCATAAAAACTGGCTAAAAATCATCAGGGGAAGACTCTCAGATTATTATATTTAAGAAAAAAAATCAAAATTGTAAGTATTTTTTTAAACATAGATAAGAAACTAAAATTATCCTCTTACATAAAATTCCCTAAAAAGCTAGTCTAATGTATCCTAGGGGAATAAATCCTAGTCATGTGTAGTTAATGAAAATCTATGTGGATCACATATGATATGACCCAACTGTCAAATAAATGCAAGGGAACCCACTCCCATAAGATGGTATGTCCCGCCAAATGATACATCAAGGGTCGTATTGAAATTTCATGATGAAATACCATGACCGAGTCCGCTTCTATGAGAGGAAGAAGCGGTCGAGTATGATCCTATTGAAAACAATTTCATACAAATTAGATAAATGTGAATATATATGTTTAACACTAAATTAAAAAATTACATTCATACATACTTTGAACCGTAGAAGCTAATGGATCTGTATAATGATGTGGATATAGTCCAAGTTCCCCTGACATGTCTATAGTCCTAGAAATCATTAGTAAGGAAAGGACCCAATGCCTATTATAGTGACATAAAATGTGATCTACAAAGGACTCATATGCTTGTTATATGTTTCACATGAATTAAATCAAATATATATGAGTGACTGGATCAAAGCACATGTCTATAACAAGCTATGATATTTCATTATTACATATCATTGAAATCCCATAGAAAGGCTAAAGATACAATACCCATTCATTTGATTCATCAACAATGAGAATTTCATAAAGTATGAGTTTCTCAACACCAAGAAATAAAAGGTGTTGAATTTTTCCTTCCACTACCAAAAATTAAATATCATCACAATCATATACTAGAGAAGAGGCATTAACATGCATTAAAATAAAATATGATTTCATATATCATAACAAGAGGCTTAAAACTTCTATAGGTAGAATAGTATAGAAAAATATATAAAATTCATTTTAAGGGGACCACTCAAGTTGATCTAGAGACACTGATTTCATCTAAAATTACATATTAGTAGCATGATAATTCAAATAATATTTATAGAAATATTTTCCCCCATTTTAGGTAAGGTTATTTTAAGAAACACAAGAATATAGAATGTGAAGAGAGAGAGAGAGAAATAAAAGGTAGAGGTTGAATCACACATGTTTTCTCTCAATAATTGGGATGTAAATAACCTCATAAAATAATGGAGAATTATACGGGTAGTGTGTCACATTAAAGTGATCAAGTGAAAGAAGAAAATTCTCATGGATCCATATTTGAAGGATGATAAATCTAAAGGAGATACTTTAAGTCTGAATTCCATTGACCGAAGGGTGGTTTATTCTATCCAACCCATTCTGATTCATTCCTCACTCATCCCATTATTTTTTATTCATCGTCTATTTATTCCACATTATCCATCCATACATTTTGAGGAGGATTTTTAGACTATAGAAGAATAATGGGTTGAGATTCATGATAAAGAATAAATTTTTTACTCTATATTTATACATTTTTATTAGTATTTTGGATTAGGAACTCTTTTGGGGGGTAAATAAGATTTAATTCTATAATTGTTTCATGTTAATTGAAATATGGAAATATGTGATTCAGGATATTATTATTAAAAATATAATTTATTGATTACTAGTTAAAAGATTTTGAGGTTATGGGGATGAGAGAGACTCGAAGAATAAATGTTGGAAAATAGTTACGATCAATGTATTTTTTTAATGGAATTCTAGGGACTGTAGTGGGAACATATTCATAAAAAATGAATAAACCAATTCTCATAGTATTTTTCACAAATTATAGGGACTCGTGACCGTATGAGTAAGTCCTTGGATATCTTAAGATATAAATTTAATAAATTCATGACGTTGTTAAATTTTTTTTATTATAATTTCATTTGATATATATCATAAGGTCAAATACTACTAGGAATACGCTACTTATCTATTATGAAATAAAAAATAAATTATTTTATCCCTTCTTCTAACTCATTTTCACACTCACACAATTAATACAAAATACCAAAAAATTACATTATTATTTTATTTCCACAAAATAACACTATTGATTCTTAGTTTTCATTCTTTTTACATAAGTAAATCAATGATCCATTCAATATCCTATCCTCATAGGGATAGTTTGGTCCTTAACATTTATTATGCTACTCATACCTTATACACTTTTAGGAGTTGTGTAGTTTACAATTACATAAATATATCAAGAAAAAATTGGCACTATATGCAAGGATATGAGGGGTTAAAAAATAGTTCCAATGCATGATTTTAATGGAACAAGAGAATAAAGAGTGGTGTTGTTACTATGGGATCTTTGTTAAAAATTTAAATCATTACATAAACCTTGAGATTCTATAATCACCATCATATTATTAAGTAAAATAAAATAAATACATTGGGAGTTATGAGAAACATCTTGAGAAGTTATCCATTATTTAGTGTATAATTTTGTTTATAAGGATCATCATGACTCATCTTGAAGGTAGTAAAGAAACCTAAATCATGCTATAATTTTTGGATTTCAAGGGAAATTATAATAATGATATCAAAGTGTATTATAAAATGGGATTCATGTGTAGAAAATATCTATTAACGTTTTAGAAGAAACAATTGTAATGATTTTAGAGTATTTTTCATAAAATT
This sequence comes from Viscum album, assembly GCA_963277665.1. Classification (NCBI taxonomy): domain Eukaryota; kingdom Viridiplantae; phylum Streptophyta; class Magnoliopsida; order Santalales; family Viscaceae; genus Viscum; species Viscum album. The sequence continues at coordinate 1,015,086,842 of OY728153.1, read as the reverse complement.
CAGTCTAAATTATCATGGAATAAAGAAGGAATATAATTATTCATTCAATCAACTCAAACCCACATCCAGTGTACTCAAGAATTTTTTTATTGAAAATATAAATGGATTGACCAATTTTCTCAAAATAACCATGCATGTTCCCAGACATTGAAATCCAACTAGAGAAGATGACAAGATAAAATAGTTTGTGGGATAAAGGAAGAGTAATTAGTGATAAATTTAATCCAATGTAGCATCTTATGTAAATTACTATATGTAATAGTAGTGATATGGAGAAGTAAGGTCCAAAAAATTTAAACATTGAGTTAAATGAATGATAAATAATATATATTGTAATATAAGAAATGACACAACCTTCTGTGGGAAGAGAAGTTAAGGAAGAGAACTAGTCATTAAGTAAAGGAATAAGTGGAATGAATTTAAAAATATATGTTGATGATGAGCTAAAAAAATATGGAAATCCAGTACCATTCATATATCGACATCATTGGTTCCTTCAACCAATATTTACCAACACTTATTTAAAAATTCATATAACACATACTATTTATGATAATGTTTTTTGTATAGACTATTTCAAAATCATTATTTGCTTCTACCAAATATAAGTTAGAGAGACCCACCTTCCCCATGTAATTTAACTGTATCAATCATCTTTAGCCTTTATAACCAAAGGGAAATGTGGGAAAGATATGGGTTAAAATTAATATTCAAATAATTCTTTATAATTAAAATTTTATGACCCAAGCCTCATACGTTTGATGAAATTAATGGTTAGTGAAAATTTTTATCATAAGAAATTACTTGAAGAAAAGTAGTCTCTCAATTGCATGGGGATACAGTTAACATATTTTTTTTTATTTTCTTATCATAGTTTACATATATTTTATCGTTTTGTTTGTTCTATAATATAAATATTATAGGATTTTTTTAATATTTTTTAAAAAACATTTCGTTTAATAATTTTTACTCAAATTCGTGCCATTTTTCATGCATGTATATATCAAAGATAGAGAAAATAAATACAAAAAAAGTTAAACAGTTCATATAAAGTTAAATAATTAAAAAAAGTTTTAAACTAAAGAGAGAGAAAAAAAATCATACATTTCATTAAACATGAAAATTGACTGTTTCTCCTTCAACAGTCTCTCAAACCTAATGAATATCTTCTTAATGTTGAACTACGATGTCTTGGTCATGTTATTGAACAATAAAGGTAATTGAATTGGGTTCATCACATTCAATTAAAAACACTCCTTTCCTTGAAATTTTCATAGCAACTTTCCAATTCAAATTATATGGTATGTTAATGAAGAAAATTTGTTTTTCTTATGATGTCAAAATTAAAGGTTCATTACTAACTCATTCATCTCTATATAAAATACTATTAAAGTTCACCAATGTAAAATAATATTGATCAACTTTATATCCATGTAATGGATCAAACAAATTAAAATTTAACAATATATATTTCAACCCATGCACATATACAAATTCAATGATGTCTTTCAATTGAATATAATAATAAGCAAAATCAATAGATAGAAAACTAATGCCACTATTTTGTGTTTCTATTTAGTCATTAACATCATTAATGAGAAACCAAAATCCATTAGCTCACCTAAGTTCCACAGGTTATAGGACTATATATTTCACAGAATTAAATAAAAATTTATACAAAAATAAATCATCACTATACTTCAATTATAATGAAAATCCATTTATAAGCACAAAATCCGTGAGCCAATCATGAAGTGATTCATAATGGGACTGTTGAATTTGATAATCACTCATATGATTCATATCTTATTTTAGCTCATTAATGTGACTCCTTAAAATGATAATTCGAGGCTTAAATGATCAAATTTATATATGAAAGTAGAACATATAAAATTTAAATAATAAAATTGATAAGACACTTACTGCATCGATGGTGTAACTTAGGGAGTACTGAACAAGATATATCAATGAGATTATACTGACTCAATGTTTTCCAAATCAAATATAGTTCCTTATCTAATTGGATTATCAGGAATCCAAGAGGGATTATAAAATTTTGTTTCAACATCCATAAGATATTATATAAAAAAGTAGCACATTCATCCATCAAATAACAATTTGATATTGATGCCTCCATATGAGATCTATTACATACAAATGTTTTGAATGTATTCAGATAATTCTAAATATGATACATCCACCTACATTGAAATTTACCAACAAACATTACTTCATCATTTAGGTTCACTATCAATGGAACCATAACATTGAAAAATGATGGGGGAAATAGTTTCTTCACATAACAAAGCGTAAGTACAATTCTGCCCTGCCAAATTTTTAAATCACCCATTCATTGATTTCTGAAACAAAACTTTCTAAAAAAATTACTCATATCAATCAAAAGTTGAACAACAATGAACGATAAAAAATCAAAAATTGTGATTGGAATCAATTTCTGAAGTTGCATGTGATTTTCATGAATTTTCAACCCTTTGAATGTCATGATCATCACATTTACACACATGGAAATATTAGAAGAGTAACCATCAAGCACCTTGAGCATCTTAAAAATGGAATGAAACGTCTCTTTCTCTTTTTTAATCATCATATACTGTGTAGTAGGCATGTATTACTTGTTTCCCTCACCCAACTATAAATGAAATTGTTTCTTTAAACCCATTTATTCTAAATCACATCGTGCATTGACATGATCCTTTGATTTTACAATGACACCTAAAATGGACCACAATATATTATTACAATTTTTTTCAATGTTCTTGACATCCATATTATGCCTTAGCATTTTATTTTTCTAATACGGAAGATTAAAATTTACTTTTTCTCTTCCAATTGTGATTGTACTGTCTACCCGCACCATGAATATTGGGTAATGGTTGAGCCAACAAATCCTAAAAGTCATATATTTTTTAGATGTTTTATTCCTCAGTCTATGATAATATTTCTACTCCTGTAATGATATTTGGTGCAAGGTTGAATTCTCTAGAACCATGAAACACAACTATGTCCTTTCTGAACCTATTTTGAGGGGGAATAAAAAGTCTATTAACCACATATGACCATTTTCTACAATGTTTTATCCATGCATAATTTTTAATTTTATTACTGCAAGGGAAAGAAAATTACCATTTTGTACTCTAGCCTGATAAATTTTCATAAGTCAGGAAGTCATTGATTTTAAAAAATAAAGTATGCTGCAGTTTGAACATTTCATTTTTTTCAAAGTCACAAGTCATCACATCATCGCCTAAAAATTCATTCAACTCATATATCAATGGATGAAGGTAAACATCCATATTATCCCCCAAAATTCTAGTTCCATTAATAATAGTTGAAAATAATAAAAAATTTTGTTTCATACAAATCCATATAGGAATATTATACAAAACTACATGAAAAATATCTTTAGCAATGTCAGGGTGTCTCTGATCGAAATCCTTCCATAATAGAGATTCATCCAGGCAGGCTAGAAAATCAATTTCCTTATTTATTCACACATGACATATGATTAATTTAGATACATTAAATGACATAAATAATCTTTTCAAACTAAACTTAATAAAAAAAAACATATTTTCTTTATTGTAGCAGGTTTCCCATGTTCCACAATATGACATTGATAAGTTTGATTTTTCTTGTTATCTTTCCACTTGGAAGAGTCACATGCCATAAAATTATCCAAATAGATAGTTTCCTTATTGATTACAATTGTTTGAATATGCATCTATGGTCTCATATGTAGAACCTAAGTTCTCTATCAACTTATGAGCATGGTAATATGACTCAGAAATATTAGGGTTAGTAGAAAGTCATTTTTTCAATAACACCAACAACATGTCAAATGATGTGTCTAGCCACTAATTAAAAGTATTCTAATGGAAAAAACATCAACAATAAATGATAATTTACCATAAGTAGTAAAACCATAATGTAATTAAATTTTTGCGTCATCTTGTATTTCATAAAACCTCAACAAATCATGATCTGCACTAGAGCGCGGATTGATCTCATCAGTCTCAACATTATGGATTTAATGACTTCATAAGCTAACCCATGTACCATTTTAGTAATCATTTCATGCATAAGATTAGTCTTCCTCACATCAACATCTATATGAACTATTTATGTATGATGTTAATGAATATATTATTCTTATAATGATTCCAAATATTATAATTTTTAGAAACCCCTTTAAGAATAGGTTCCCCCTTATGGTATCTCATGTGAATTGATATTTGTTTTATAATTTTATACATAGAAAACAAATATAGTCACTTTGAAATCCTCTAGTAAAATCAATAAACTGCCTACTTCCCTCAAAATGTTCTCTAGAAGTTCTACTTGGAAGATCAATCCAACTCTTATCCACATTCGTATCTATACAACAGGTATTGATATTTAGAGAACACATTGTATTGCATTCATTTTTATAATTTTATATCAAAATATATATTTCCTTCTTAGAGGGAATCGCTGGGAGTGGCCTTTTTGAACCCTCCACACCCAGAACCCCCCCTCCCCATGAATAGGTCATCTAGGGAAGCCCTAATCGGGAGGGATCCGTTTCCAACTGAGATGTCAGAGCATCCCATGGGGTAATAGACAGATAAACGATGGTTTGACACAGAAATCCGTTAGCTTGGTGGGTTTTTCCCTTATTCCCACCCAATGAAACATTGGGTGACCCAGAAAGGCGATTAGATCTTGGGAGGAAGAAATTCCCTGAAGAGTGGGATTCTATTTAAAACGTGTATTCAGGTAATGAGGTATAGGTGTGACCTTGCACCACCTGCAAACCACACATCCCCAATGAGGCCCAAGGTGGCCAACCTTGGGCTTGGTCCTGATCCTAATGGGGAAGAGGGACCATGAGTAATTATTAAAGGCATCTTAGACATTTTCTTGTGAGGAATTAAACACAAAACATTGGGGTCAGGGCGCCACAACTGTATTCGGATCACAAGATATATTTAAAAAAAATACTAACCAATTTAAGGTAAACTTAAATTCATACTCATTACAAATAAATAAAATTCACAAATGTTAAGATTGTAACATTTTAACATATTCAAAAGAATTCCCAAATAATTCACAAATGATACGATCATGAAATTTTAAAATAATTCTCAAACTCTTTACATATTTAAAAGAATTTAAAAATATTTGGAAAGAAGATAAATATAATTTGATAGGAAGGATAATGTTATATATTTTATAATATGTTTTTCATAATGGATATTAGCAGTGGATTGATATATATCACTACTTGTCTAATTGATTTTAATATTTATTATTTTAACTCAACTATTTGTTATGGATTATTATTTAGAAGATCATATTTTCAGTGGGTATTTTTAAAATATATATTATCTATCATATGTCTCTACACCTGTAGGATAATTATTTATTTAATTATAAATATTAAAAATTCCACAAAATTAGATGTGCTTAGAATCCCACCAAAACTCAGTCTGATGGTAAATATTGCACCCTAAGATTGAAGGAACCATAAAAAAATGAGAATGTAAGCAATCATAAATAAACCATTATACCCATTTAAAGGACCCAAGACTTTAGAATAAAAAAATGATCTATGTCGCGATCACGAAAAATAATGTATGTGTCACCCAACTTAACAAAATGATCAGACCAACCCAATAGATCAAACCATTTTCGTACACCTAACCCCCACCACCCAACTTCGGCCACACTTCACTTAAAATATTGTGCCCAAAGGTTTAGATTTTGATTAAATGTTTTATAATGAAATTTTATGATCCACCATAATCATTATTTAAAATATGATGAAATAAATTAAATGACCCAACATTTTATTCACAATTTCCTAATAAATATTATTATTATTCTTATTTTATCACTTTGTAAAGGTTTAACTATTTTTACAAAAGGAGATAGAATGTTTTGGAGGGGATTGGAAATTAGAAAGTACATGATAAGAACCATTAAAACCTCATCAAGTAAAATTATTTTTTTTATAAAATTTATTTTTTTAAAGAAGATATATACAAGTCCACATATGTTAATGTGAGTTTAGTTTTTTCATAAATGTGTATGTGCATGTGTTCAATTTTTCAATATAATGATAATTATTACTGTTTGTATAATAATTTTCATTATAAATAAAAAAATTGAAATCCTAAAATATTTTTATATAAAAAATAAATTGAAGTAAAAAAATAGCCATTTAAAAATAAAAATAGAGAGGGATGGAATTATTCAGTGATATATATAATTAATATTAATGGTGACCATTAAAAAATAAGTAGAAAACTAGTATTAATATATGAAAATGTAATGCATGTTTTTTTATATTATTTGATTAAAATTATAAAATTTATACTGAATAATATGAATTTTATTATATTTTTTATTTAAATTTAATAATTAAGGATTTGAGATTTTAATGCATAAAAATTATTTGGGTGGAAGGTTCAGTTATGGTTTTTGAGGATCCATTTTTTCTTTCCCTTTCGCATATGGAAACGGGAATTCTTGGTACCCAAACACAACCTAACTACTTGTTTTGGTAAGTTCCTGAAAATCCTATTTCTTGAAATTTAGGAATTAAAAGCATTTAGATATACCACAAAATTAAGAAATTTTAAGGAAAGAAATATTATTTCATATAAAAGAAGAGAATTGATACATGAATTCACATAAAAACTATTTCACAACACTAAATTTAGAAGAAATAAACTCTTATATCTTTATCAAAGGTAAATTAACAAAAGAAATAAAAATTGAGGCTCTATTTATTTACTTATGAAAGAAATAAATGTAGTTGGATAGGATATATTTTTCTCTATATTCATCAGGTAAAATTTTAGATAAAAGATGTGGGAATTAAGTCACAAATGTCCCCATTATGGTTTCACTACAACTAAAACCCACTCATATATATATATATATATATATATATATATATTTACTTATAAATAGATTAACCATATAAATTCAATTTGAAAATAAAATGCACAAGATCATCTATCCTGATATATAATATGTTGGAAATAGTTCCCTATTAAAATGAAAATCTAAGAAGATTTATTTTTTTAATACACTAGATAGAAAATCAAAAAACTAAATTATAATGTGTTTAAAATGAATCAAGAATTAATGGTTTCCTATGATAACATGACTGATTTAGGATGATGACGAGTGGAGGTGGAGACAGAAGTTGGATCTTGGGCAGTGGTAGAGAGGGGGTGATAACAGTGATTAGGATCAGAGGCGGTGGTGTTGGAAGTTCTTGCAGGGGTGCAACAAGGGTAAGAGATAGGACATAGAGACTGCGGTGGCCCCAACATGGAGTGTGGTGAGGGTTAGGTGAGTGGGGGAGGTGAGGGAGGAATATGTGTTTTCGGAGGATCTGGGTGTTGTGGAGGCTGCGAATGATCTGAACACAGTGAGGTTAGGGTGTGTAAGCGGTTCTAGGTGTGGCACAATGATGGGTGAGGTGAGTATGTTCAAGGGAGGGGTGACGATAGTGAAAAATGAGGCGAGGGGCGGTAGCCACGACTCTGGGTGTAGTGTGTGAGGGAGGGGTGGCAGTGACAAAGAGCGAGGTGTGGGGTGGCAACTCTGTACACGAAGGGAAGGGGTAGGATAGGGTTAAGGTGCATGGCGTGATATATTAGGTTTTTTTTAATTTATGACTATGGTTGATGTTGGTGGTCGCTATTAGTCACCATTAGTGACTGCCTATGGTGTTTACCATTCCAAACGGTGCAAAAAGACAATTTTCTAGTAGTAGTAACACCAATAATTTCAACGCTCTCTATATCTAACAAATATAGAAAACCAATAAACCCTCTAAAAAACCCAAAGAATTTAAAGCAAATAACACCCATAAAAAATAAAACTAAAAGGGAAATCAAATCAAACCCTAATGAAAAACTGGATAAACCTAAAAAAACTAAATTAAGTAAACTAATAACAAAAAACTAATTCCCACCACATGAAGAAAACCTACCCATGATACTTATATCCCACACTATTCTATTCAAAATATATGTACCCTTAAGAGATATCATTAAATTAAATCTATGGTCAGATCTTGGTCACACTTGTCATACTGGAAATCCCTAATAAATCTTAAACTGTGAACCACCACTACTACAAATTTCACTTTTAAAAGCTTTAAAAATAATATTTATCAATGATAAAAAGGAGTTTTTATGCTAATAACCATCAAAACACTTTTCCTTTATGTGTGATAAAAAACACTGACAAATGGTACCTTTATCAGCACTAAAATAAAAGAACTGATAAAGGTGGCCTTTATCAGCACATTTATTTTTTCACTGATAAATGTATCATTTATGAGTGGTTTTTTAGCGCTGATAAAGACCACATTTATTAGTGCTAAAAATGATAATAAAGTCATGATTTATCTATACTAAAACAAAAGCACTGATAAAGACACTCTTTATGAGCTGTTTTGTTTTATTGATGAAGACTCCTTTTATCAAAACTTTTTTTAGAATTAATAAAATTTTATTTTTTAAGGCATTCTCCCACACCCCCACCCCCTCAAACCCTCACTCCCACTCTCACACCCCACATTTTTAGTGACTAGAATGCTTCTTTGTGAGAAATTTTCCACTTCTTAGCTATCTATTCACCTATTTACACACATGGACTCGATCATATGACATCCCTTGTGCATTTAAACCCCCCTCACCACTTCCTCCACCTTGTTTAGTTTTTGATTTTATGATATATATTTTTATTTATATATATTTACATATATATATTTTATCCATATATTTATATATATATTTTTAAAATGCATTTATAAAATATTTGTTTTTTGTGTGTGTATGATATATATATACACTTAAATTTATTTAAATATATTATATATTAATATTAAATTATATATATTAGAATATAAAGATAAATATATATATGTTTATTAATAGACAGATATGTATATATATATATATATATATTAGGTATTTAGGGGTACAATTACTGTGAAACACACACATAACACACACCCATAGGACATAAAAGCTGGTCATAGCCTCCTTAAGGGAAAACCTACCCACCAGGCTCTTATCTATTTTTATATCATAGGCCCATGGGCCCTGTATATATGTCTCGAAGACTCATAGATTGGACCACTCATAATCATCCCGCAGACCAAATTTATTCAAGCCCGTAAGGGAAATACCGATCAGCCCCGTATCCATCAACCCACCACTGATGTCACTTACATGCATCAACCCATATAAAAACACTTGTTTTCCCCACCCATTCATCTTTCAATGACATCAAAATTGGATGCCTGCTGCACTTCTTAGTCACTGCAAGTGCCACCTTCACTACCATAGAAAATTGATCATCAAACTGTAACACCAGATGTCTCATCGAGTGATTCCACAAGATCCAAACGCCGCCTCCTCTGTGGCCTTGTGTGTCCTCACCAAAGCATAGTTATCGTTCCTCCACCATTGGGATATGGCACGGTCATCCATCCACATCAATGTCTCCATTGAGCGGGGGTCTATTAATGCCACCTACGCATGTTGTGGGCCACCTCACATTAGCACTGGCGTTTAAAACCAACCAACACATGTTGCACCCCCAATTTAATTAGGGGGAATATTTTAATGTGGTTGGGAATCAAAACCTAGTCACCTAGATGCACTATAGGGTGTTGAACAAGTCGGCTAAGCCCTTATGTGCACATATGTATATATAAACATTATATATACATTTGTATAAGTATATATATATGCACATATTTTTTTAATGTAAAAAATGGGTAGATATTGTTTTAAATAAAAGGAATAATAAATTTTTCTATATGATTTATATAATTATTTTTAAATAAATTTTTAAAATATATATGTATATTTTATATTTAGATATAAATTTTATACATTATATATATATTTATATGTCTCTATATTTATATATTTATATTTATACATATTTACCTATAATAGTTTATTTTGATATTTTTTGTAATATACTTATAAATATTTATTATAAATACATTTATATACTATATTTACTGATAATGATATATTTATAATAATACATTTATATATGATGTATTTACATGATATTGACATGCACACACACATGCACATATTTACACAAACACTACAAATTCATATTTCGCACACACTTTCACAAATATTTACATATATTTATTTATTTACATATATTAGAATATACACATAAATATACATTTTTTATTGACACACAAACATATTTATATATAAAAATTAACTATATAGTCAAATATATTAATTCGTTTTTATAAGGTAAATAAATAGATAATTTTTTATTTTTAAAAAATGATTAATAAATATTCATTTCAATATGATTTATATATTTAAAAATACATTCTTATGTAAATATGTTTAAATATTTATTTGTTCAATTGATTTATTATTTTTAAATATATTAAAAAATATATTTATTTAATTACAAATAAATACACAATATTAAAAACCAAAAAATTTCAAAATCATATTATTAATATGAATGCGATCCTTGTGAATAAATTCAGTCTCCACTAAAAAAAGGCATGAAGGACCTCTTAAATGAAGGTCAAATCCCATATAATATTATAAAATTTGGGTATCCCAACTAAAAACTCAAATTTTTAGGCTTTTAGGACCTTTTTTGACCTCAAAAAAGAATTATCAAACTCCACCAAGTTATTTTTTCATATATATCTTCACAGGATTCAATTTGATCTATGGTTGAGTCCAAATAGATACCCAGATCAAAAGTTATAGTCGTTTGAAGTTCAAGTAATTTTTTCAACATTTATTATATGTTTCATTAATTTATTGATTTTTTATGTCATCAAATTATTATTAAATTAATATTACTCATTAATAATTATAAAATTATTAATTAATATTAATTTTTATTATTTTATAAGCCATTTTTCCTAAATGTCATATATATTATGTGTTAATGCATATTTAATTTTATATAAATCACATTTAAAAAAATATACTATATTTATATAAACATAAATATATTAATATATTAATATATGATTTTAAATGATATATAATTTTTTTTATGAAATATACATTTTATCAGTACTAGAGAAAAAACCCGATAATGGGTGCTTTTATTAGCAATAAAACAAAAGCACGGAAAAACACCATTTATTAGTGCTAATAGAGAGGGCTCATAGAACCCTCAATTTGAAGTATTCCATAATTTTATGTATTCTTTTTGGGTTTTAGAGTTGATTGTTTAGTTCCTGGATTTTTGAAAGAGGATAATAACCAGGGTCTGATAACTGCAAAATCTTTAGAAGCAATTTACACCATAAATTGTGGTTTTATGATGAAAATTGTTAGGATCAGATGCCAAGATAAAATTTAAGATAATAATACTATTTAAATCATAAAATATATTTTTACTCCATAATATTTATTTTCTATAAAAATAACTGACGCGATGAGTATTTTGGCGTAAGTGACCCTCAATGAATTTATGACATAAATTCGCCAGTTAATCCCTAATTTTTTTGGGCAAAGAAAATATAAAATTGTCTAGTTGTAACAATTTTATCAAACATTTATATTTTCTTTATCTCATATCCAAGGTAAAAACTAAGTTATTTCCGATGATTTTCGATTTTTGTACCCCTTGGACAAAGAATCATTGAGTGTTTGTTTTTGGAATCAAGGGTTCGGATCTCCTTATCCCCTCTTGTCTTGGATCTAAATGGTTTGTTTCATGTAAAATCATAGATATGTGGGTAAGACTAGATCTATGGTTATTGTTTTGTGTTGATGATATCTCCTTGGGACTTGTGAAATGAAGGAGAGGATGAGGTTTGATCCATGGAATCATCTTGGATCCTTTGTGCTATTCATAATCGAAGTAGGTGGATTCTCTCCTACTATTGTTTTAGAACCCATTGGCTTGAATTTTGATAAATTATTCTCATGATTTTATTAAAAATATCTTGATGAATTAATTTGGAAAACCATTATTTGATGTGAGTTCAAAAGGGGTAGTTTTAAAAAACTCCCTTGATATGTTTTAATTAAATGTTTTCAAAGGATTTATTTTTCAAATGATATTTTTGTATGGAAAACATTAGGATATGGATAAATGTATTGACATACATGGTGGGGTGTGTTCATATCACACTCCAAGAGGACTTTTTGAAATAGACTTGGTGCATGGAGTTGACTAGAAAGGCATAATGGGATATCACCTAATAATGACTTGGTGAAAGATAGAACACTACTCGTGAGTGTTGGGATTGTCATTGACATGAATAGTGTGTGTGAGTATGGATTATGGAATGGGTATGATAAGTGGAATGTGGAATAGAAAGTATAAGTATTAATTTGGTTAAATTACTATCTTTAACTATTTTCCTTTTATAAACTATTTTGATATTCCCACCCTTGGTTTAATGTAAAACTTGTTAATTTTTACTTGTCCTAGTAGTGTGAGTGGGTAAGTCTTTGGGAAAATCCTACTAGTTGATATAATCACCAATTCTTGGGAAATATGGTTAATTTTCAGATGTTATCTACTAAGATACAAGGAAGGATCATATGTCATAATTATTTCATGGATATATTTAATGTCATGGTTTGGATGATGAAGTGGGGGCTGGAGAGCGTCTGCATCTTGGTCTGGGATAATGCCACTTTAGTGAAAATGTCCCTCTATTTGGAGTCTTAGCATTAAACCTTTATTTCTTTTTCTGTTGTTATTTTAATATTATTTTGTATTTTTATTTCATTGAGTTATGTTATTTTTTATTCATGCATCATGTAGTTTTATTTCATTTTATTCTTTCTTTTCAATAGTTCATGTGTTCTTTAGGGAAAATCATCCAACAACAGTTTCCTAAGACCATTGAATTTATTTCCACTCTTTGGTGTCCTATATTTGTCACCTAATGTTAGTGACATTCCACCTCTTCTCAAGCCAATGAGTTGGGGGTGGGGTGTTACAAATGGTATTAGTTTTGTCCAGTCCTTGAGTTGGGATGGTAGTAAGTATATAAGACTGTTAAAACTTTAAATGCATATCATAAAAAGACTTATCTGACCTATTTATGTTGAACATCAAGTTACTGGGGTTTCTAGACAAAAAATTGTTTTAAAAAACTTTTAAAGGTGTTGTTATCTAATCATCGTGGGTTTATCCAATGGGTGCTTCATAATATGCATTAGCATAAAGACTTCCCACTAGGATTTCATTATTTATATACTTTTCAACCAATTTTTGAAAACATTTAAAATGGTTTTTTTTGAAATGGTGGTAGAACTAGTTTTTGTTTATGGAAATGATAATTGTTTATAATATTTTGGAATTTATTCGAACCTTTAGTTCATAGAAAGAAATGTTCTAAATGGTGCATTGTTTTTCTTATAGAAAATGGCACTAGGAAGATATTGTATAAATTTGTAGGAAGACATTGCTGAAAATGTGGTTTCACCTGAGCCATAGGTGAAAAAAAAATTCACAGATTATCATTTAAGTGTTTCAAACTGTTGAAAAAGAGAATTTAAATGATGATCCAAGGAAATTGGATCATTAGGTATTGTTTGAGAAGCAGAATATACATGTGTTTCAACGGGATTCTAAACAAGAAAAAAATAAGTGTGTCTAAAATTAACGAATATAATGTTTGATTTTCTTGGTACACTGGAAGAGACAATGATTAATTTTGCAACCTATATGTTTGAATTTCTTGCATGAAAATGGTGGGATTTTTCTATCTACAATAAGGATGACCAAGGAATTATGTTGGTGGAGTTTGAGGAATTTTTCAAAAAAAATTCTATCCCCACACTTTCAAAATATCAAGAACAATATATTTCTTCAGCATAAAACAAGAAAACCCATATGTTGAAAAGTACGAAACCAAGTTTATGAACTTTATTCATTTTTCATATGAAGTAGTTGATGGTGCATCCTTGAAGGTATGTATCTTTCAGTTGGGATTGTGACTAGAGATTCGATCTAAGATAGTTGTTATCTATATTAAAGATTATATAGAGATGGTGAAAAGGGAAATAGTAGTAGAAAGGGATATTGTTGGAAACCTTGTAGGAGGTAGTCTGTTAGTTCCCATGGGGACATGTTTCAACTCAAGTGCTAGAAATAATAAAAATAGGGTTGTATACTCTCACAAAGTCAACACACATCAATCTCAGGATACAAAATTAGTTAATTTTCATATAATATTTGATATCAAACTAGGTTGTTTCCAGTGTAGTTAATTAATTCACAGGAAGAGATAATGTATTAAACCACCATGGAATTTACACCACTGTGAAAAGGGAGACCATATCAAAAAGTGTTGACTTAAAATATAGAGATTAGCAGGTAAAATATGCTCAACTCAGCCTCATCTTTCATAAGATCAGACAAACCAATCTTATTTGACTAGTTCATATACACAAACTTAGGTGAACCCAGATGTTTCCAGGAATACATCAGTTATTCATTCGACACCTTAGTAGGGAAGAAAGATCTATCTCATAATAGTTGAGTGACAATCATATAGAGTAGAATAATTTATTCTGAGAGAGTAACTAGGTCCCTCTACAGTGGAATGTACCATTCTTCTAAACACCACTCTTATGCATTTCTTGTTTAATACTGATGCATCTCATTATTCCTTTTCTTATTATATGGTTAAAAAATTGGAATTACACATGTAAATGATGCCTCATGTCATGAGGATCAACATACCCCGTGGAAAAAGAGAGTGTATAGGTGTCAAATATATAGCTTGTTCTATTACCATTGATGTAGTGTATTTTCTCTATGAGTTTACGGTCCTAGAGTTAGAGGTTTTTGATATAATATTTGTTATGGACTTTCCGGTGAGACTTAAAGCACTTACCAATTATTACACTTAGTAGGTAACATTTATAACCTTATATAGATTTATTATCCTTTTTAAAGGGAATTGGTATATAAATGTAGGCATAACAAGACCTTTAGTGTTAGTTGAAAGAACTATATCTAGATAATTAGTAGAAATCACCTTAAATAAAACTGATGAAATAGGGAATGAGACTCTTATTGAAATAGTGTATTGATACCCATATGTATTTTGGAATGATTTATCTAGGTTACCACCCAAAAGGGAAATCGAATTTACTATCAACCTACTCCCAGTATTAAGCCTTATTTCTTTATCATCTTATAGAAAGGCTTCAACTTTGTTATGAGAGTTAAAGGTTTAGCTAGAAGAGTTGGAAAGTAATGTCTTTATCATACCTAGTGCATAACCATGGGATACACTAGTTTTATTTGTAAATAATACATATGGTACTCTTTACTTATGTGTTTATTATCATAAGTTTAATCATGTAATGATTAAAAATCGGCATCCTCTTCCTCGAATGGATGATCCATTTTATCAATTAAAGGGAGAAATGTGGTTCTCTAAAATTGATCTTCACTTAGGTTATCATCACCATTGAGATAGAATATAGCACATTCTAAAAGACAACATTTCAGAATTTTTATGGCCATTATGAATATGATTTCATGACTTTTGGTCTGACAAATGTGCTGACAATTTCAATTGATTTGATGAAATGTATCATCCACAAGTATCTTAAATCATTTATTATTGTATTCATTGATGATATTATGGTGTAATATTGAAATAGGAATGACCACAAGTAAGACTAGAGAATTGTACTAAGTACATTGAGGGATCATTATTTTCATGATTTGTCTTCTAAGTGATAATTCTGGATTCAAGAAGTATGTTTCTTAAAGCATGTAATTTCTGAAGAAGAAATATCAGTTGACCCTATGAAGATAAAAGCATTAGTCTCGTGGCATACACCAAAGAATGATTTTGATGTGCATAGTTTTCTAGGATTAACAAGATATTATCACTACATTGTTAAAGATTTATCAAGACTTAATTCTCCCATGAATCCTATGAAAATAAAAGGGTTTCCATTCATATTGAATGATTAATGTTAGAAATGATTTTTGGAACTTAAAACTCATCTCACCTCGACTCCCATCCAAATATTTTCAAAACTAGGTAAAATATATATGTTATATTGTGATTCATATGGATCTAGTATCAGTTTTGTTCTCATGCAGGGAGACCATTTTGTGGCCTATTTTTCAAGTTATTTGTGAGTACATGAGAAGAATTATCCTATGCATGACCTAGAATTAGATGTGGTTGTCCATTCCTTAAAGACTTGTTGGCATTAACTATTTGGAGAAAATTCCATAGTTTTCACTGACCATAAGAGTTTAAATATATATTTTCTCAATGAGACTTGAACTTGAGGCAAAAAGATGGATTGATCACCTATATATATTTTATTTTGACTTTGTATACACACCCAGTTAATGGAATTCTATACCAGATGCATTGAGTCTGAAATTTTACAATGAATTGGCCTGAGAAGCTCATGACTAATGGTAGTTGATGAGAATGATTATTGACATGAATTTATATTGTGCTGTGTAGGGTGAGTATAAAGCTTTATTTCCATTAAGTCTTGTTTCAGACATGATAAAGTTGGTAAAAGAATCGAAGATAGAAGATTCTGATTGTTTCAGCATTAGGTTAAACCTAAATTCTTGGCATACTTTTGACTACTAGACAAAAGATGAAAACTATTTGTTATGATTTCAAAATAAAATTTTAGTGCCTCAGTATTTTTAGAAATAAATTCATTTAGCATATCCCCATTAAAAATGGTCTATTCATACAAGTGTTACAAAAAAATATAAGGTGATGAAAGCACATTTTTGGTGGGCAGGTATAAAATTCAAGATTGCAGACAATGTGATTAAATGTTTGAAATTTTAGTTGGTAAAAGATGAACATCAAAGAAAAAATGATATGTTGTAGTCTATGTATATACCTATATGGAATTGGGATCCAATTATGATTGATTTTGTCATAGGACTACTGAGAACGTTATAGAAACACGATGTTATATGGGTTGTAGTGGATCAAAATACAAATTTGGCTTACTTTATCCCTATCAGAGAATAAAACATGGTAAATAACATGGTTAAATTGTATATTGAAGAAGTGTTAAGGTTACATGGAGTTCCAACTTCGATTGTATTTGAAAAATACCCCCATTTTATTTCTTATTTTTAGCAATCATTATAATAGTATCTTGGAATTAAATTGACTATTCACAAAACATATCATCCATAGATAGATGGATTGTTAGAATGAAAAATTTAGACATTAGAGGATATTATCTGATTGTGAGTCGTAATATTTGGTGGTTCATGGTAGGATCACATGCCCTTAGTTAAATTCTCCTATAATAACAGTTATCAGGTGACAATAAAGATTCTATTGTTTGAGGCTTTATATATATGACCTTGTCATTCTTTTTTGTGTTGGGTAGAAATAGGATAGGCATATTTTATTGGTCATACTCTTGTTCATGAGACTATAGAGAAAATTCCGATGACTTAGAAGCATATGGTTATGACATAAATCAGATATGTGTCGTATGCAGATAATCATCATTGAACATTATCCTTTTATTTTAGTGATAATGTTTTCTTAAAAGTAGCATAAAATCTTGGTCATCTATGCTTGGGGAAACAAGGGAAGTTAATTCCAAAGTATGTGGGACTGTTTGAGTTTTTAGAATGGATTGGAATTGTTGCCTACCAGTTAGAGTTTCCACCAAGATATAGTGTTGTTCATAACATCTTTTATGAAACTCAACCGAAGAAGTATCATATTGATCCAAAAAATTTGATAATTGGGGATCATTATACCATTGAGAGTTGGATGTGTTTTTTAACCATGAACTGGTATGGTTTCAAGGAAGACAATAAAAGTCCTTCAGAGGGAGATTTATTTCCTTGGTGTGAGTACTATGGCAGCATGGTTAGGTTTAAGAGGAGACATGGAAATGGGAAAAGGTTATGCGGGATAAATGAAACAACTAGTTCGAGTGAAACATTGATATCTAAATTCCCAAGGATATAAATCCTAATGGTTGTGAGGATGTCACACCCTTGGTTTGAGGTATTCCATTATTTTACATTTTTGTTTCAGGTTTTATAGTAGATGGGTTAGTTCCTAGATTTAGGAAAAAGGTATAGAACCAGATTCTAGAATCTGAAAAATTTACATGAATAATTTACGCCATAAATCATGGGTTTATGAAATAAATTATTTGGACCAAATTTCAAAGAATAAACGTTTAGGTTGTAAAACTATTTATGTGGTAAAATAGAAATTTACATCGTAAGATTGGTTTTTTCAAAAAAAAATTGCTAAGGCGATAGGTATTTAGGAGCAGGTGACCCTCGATGAATTTAGTATGTAAATCATCAATTTACAGTGTAAATCATTTTGGCCTAGAAAATATTATATCATCCAATAGCTTTAATTTTCTCAGGCACTACTAATTTCTTCCTCTTGGCTCCTAGGGAAAACCTAGGATATTTTTGGTGCTTTTTGATGTCCAGAACCCTTGGACAACAAATATTTGATCATTTTTTTGTGGATGAAAAGGTTAGGATCCCATTATTCCCTCTTGTCTTCAATATCCTTGGTTTTCCTCTTATGGAATCATAGATCAGTGGGTAAGGCCGAATCTATGGGTATAGTTTTCTGTTGATGAGTTCTCCTTGGGATTTGTTAATGGAATGAGAGGAGGTGGTTTGATCTATGAAATCATCATGGATACTTTTCATTATTCATAATTAAGGTAGGTGTATTCTCCCTAACTATAATATTATAGAACCCTATATATTGAATTTTGATAAAATTTTGTTGTTCTTTGACTGAAAATCACATGATTAATTAATTTGGAAAACCCTTGTTTGATGTGAGTTAAAAAGTGGTAGTTTTGAAAGATGATATTGATATGTTTTAATTAAATTTTTTTAAAGGATTTTGGTTTCAAAAGAAATGTTTTCTATGGAAAATGTTTTTATATAGATGATGACCTCAATATACATGGTGCCATGAGTTCATATTACATTGTACGATTCCTTATTGAATAAACATTTTGTTATGTGTTGTTTGGAAAAGAACAAGGGGATATCACCTAGTTATAACTTGGTGAAAGAAAAATTACCACTCGTGAGTGTTGGGAGTTTCATTGACAAGAATTGTTCAAGAGAGTATAGAACATGGAGTGTGTATTCCAAGGAGAAAGTGGAAATGAAATTGGAAAGATTTATTTTATTAAATTAATTACTTTAAATTTTTCCCCTGATAAACTATTTTAATATTCTCACCCTCTATTTTATGTAAAATGTGATAACTTCTTCTTTATCTAGTGGAATGTGTTGGGAAGTATTTGGGGAAATCATATTGAGTGATATAATCACCCACTTTTTGGGAACTTTGGTGAATTTATTTATGTATTCCAACAAGATACAGGGAAGGGTCTTCTATCATACTTATTTAGTGGTGATCCTTGATGTTATGGTTTGGTTGATGAAGATGTAGTTAGAGAGTGTCTGAATCTCAGTTATGGTATGGTGACAATTTGGGGCCAATGTATTTATATTTGGATCCTTATCCTTACACCTTAATTTACTTTTATATTTTTACTGTGATATTATTATGTATTACTATTTCATTTAGTTTTTTGATTGTTTACTCATGCATCATGTAGTTGGATTTCATTGTATTACTTATTTTTAGCAGGCCATGTTTTATTTTTGAAAAATCACCCCCAATGGTTGCCTAATACTATGGAATTTATTGCTAAACTTTGGTTTTATGTGGACGTCACCTAAAGTTAGTGGCATTCCACTTCTTCTCAAGTTAATGTGTTGGAGCAGGGTGTTATAGGGACATTATCAGTGTTTTTTAGTGATAACTAAGACACCATTTATCAGTGATAAAACAAAATAATTGATAAAACGTGTCTTTATCAGTCATTTTTTTATCATCGATAAAGACACCCTTTATCAGTGATTTTTTATAGCACTGATAATGGAACCCCCTTCATCAGTATTTTTATCTACTACTGATAAAATATAGCCATGAATTTCAAATGATCTCTAGTAGTACACTACTCACAGAATCCCAAAACAAAAAATAAATAAACCCTAAATAGCCAGGCCTACTCAAGAAATAATGTGGCTAGATGAGTCCCCAAAAGATGAATAGAAACCCTAAAATAATCCAATTTTTCATTCGAATTTAAATTTTTATAAATAAATACATAACAAATTTTCTTTATTAAACTACTTAATAACAAGTCAATATCATTTTCTTTTGTAATTTTTTTGTCATGTTGTTTTTTAATTTAAATAATAATAAATTATATATATATTTTAACCATAAAAGTCACTCATACATGTTTTTCAAGGATAACCTTACCCCTCAAAACAGGTATCAGACCCCAACCTTGAAATACACCAATCTAAAGAGATCTAGAAGCCCCTCACTATCCTAAACCATAAATTTATTAATTCACCAAGCAAGGATGTCATTGTGTACCCATTAACTGAGTACTCAACACTAACTAAACTTATTATATAAGATAAGAGTAGTGGTTAATCATGTTTTTATAGGTATATGATATAGTTAAGGTAGTAGTATTTAGGTATTACAAAACTCAAACTCAATTAAATAAATTATTATTAATTTATGAATTATATATTTTTAAATAATAGTAATGTGATAAATATATTTATCTACATTGACATTGTTTCATTGATTTCTAAATGAATTTAAATCCTAAACCCAATTCAAATAGTTATTGTCTGTTCATTGACTATATTTTTTCAAATTATAATAAAATTATAAAACATGCTTATTTAATTTGAGACAATGTCATTTAAAATTTATAAATGGTTTTTTAAAATTCAAAATTATAAAAATGTATTTAAAAGGGTTAGGGTATTTAAAAAATTATTTTAAAATGTAATTGGGTAATATTATGTCAATATATTTTAAAAAAATAAATGTGTTTTAAATAATATCAAGTTTTAAAAACACTATTCCCGAATCATGATTATCATGCAATACCTTTTTCAACATTTTTACATGCATTGAGAAAGATTATCCTCTATCGGTTCTTATTTAGTGTAGATAAATGATAAAATTTCTTATCATTTTTTATTATAGCATTGATAAAGGGTCCCCTAATTTAACATAGCACACCCCCTCCTTTCTTCCTTCTACTTTCATCACGTGACCCACTATACCAAACATCAAATAATCTATCATATATTTTGATTTTATTCCTCAAATCAATGCAATATTTTATTATGTGATTCACATTTCTTTTCATATCTTATTAATTCATTTTTTATGAAAATCAATACTATTTTTGAGTTTGCTTAAAATTTCACCAATGTTCGCCTTTAAACATCATTTACAATGATTATATGGATATATTTTAGATAAAATAAAACACACACGCATTTGGATGTGTGTGTATGTGTGTGTACAAGGTATAAAGATTTTAAAATAGTGATATGGGTTGGGCCTCAGATCGAACTTGTGAGTTTATACCATTTAGAGGTGTTAGAATTTTAATTTTTGTTGAATTATGTTGATGATTTTTTTAAAGAGTTATGAAATTTTAGGATTATTTTTATTTTTGAATTTCTTCAATTTCATATTTTTAGGTGTTTTGGGGAGATTTTTGGTGTTTATAAAAGTTAATTCGTTTATTTTAAAAATATTGATAATGCATGGTGTGTATAATACATTTGGGTTTCCCTGTGAAGGGATTAAATAATATCAAATTGTTGGATGCATGAGTTTTTTTGGTCTACATAAGGTTTTTATCGGGCACCCTATTGAATCATGGAAAAGGTAAAAAACATACACATGTATGTAAATTTTTTAAAAGCTTTACGTAAGGGATATTAACAATTCTGCTAAGTGAAAAACCCTACATCCAAAGAAAAATATATTACACATCAAATTTTTGGTAGAGGGTAAAATGTTATGCAAGATATAAAATATTTCACAGAGGGAAATATATTATATATAGGTTTTTAGTTATGGAAAAAACCTTTCATAAGTAATAAAAAGTTACATGTGAATTAAATATCCAACATATTATATTTTTCACTAATAGAAATATATTACATATGAGTTATATATTTTACATATGGAGTTTTCCAAAGGTAAAAACCTTATGTTGAGAGGAAAATATTACACATATAGATGTGTAATATCTCTTTGGATTGAAAATTTGGAAATTTTTTGAAACACACAAGATATGTAATATTTCTAAAAATATATTATGTACGTATCTCTAGGGGGGATGATACATATGTTTTTATAACTCTACTGTTTTAAAAAAAAATTATATTTTGAGCATTTTCCATATTTTTCCAAAAATGACTAAAATGATAAATTAATTGGGAGGCACAATTGAAAAACAATTAGAGATTTCTCAAGAAGAACTCTTGGATAAGACCCAGGGAAGCTCTCTTGTTATTCTCTTATTCTCTAAGTGATATTCTAGAAAATGTTTTTAGTTATTCATGTGGACTAAAGCAGGAACCAGCCACAGGTAATGAAAATATCCATTGTGAAATTTTTAATCGGATTTCTCACTATTATCACATATTTTATTAAAAAATCCTAACTTCAGGGCCTTTTTTTTTCATATTTTGGTGAATCTTTCAATTTTTGTTGAGTTGGATGGATATTCTCAATGAGTTGAGTTCGTCATACTCCCGGTAGGTGGTTCATAGTTATCTCTTTATTTATACATGTGTCATGAGATGTGTAATAAATCAGTGTGAGTGGGGTTGTGTATGTGTGGATGGTGATAGGACCAATTGGGGTTTCAATTGTTTGTTAGAGACACCACATGGTAGTATCACACATGAAATGGTGGATATGATCCAGTATAACATTTTCATGGTATTGGGGGTTCAATCTATGATGGGATTGATGCTATGTGTCATAAAGTGGTTGTTATTTTGTTTTAATGAATGATGTGGTCCATTGGGAATGTTTTTGGTGTATCTTGATTGTTTGTGGGTGATGTTGATCATTAAAAATGGGGAGACAATGTTCACTAATGAACTAAGGATGGTGTTCATTATTTCCATGAGTTAAGATAGTGGTTCATCAAGTTACAGTTTTAGGAGGTTGGTGATATCAATCATCATGGCGACTGAGTCCATTGGGGTTGTGTGCAAATAGAAGAAGGCCCATGGGGTGGTTTAGTCCATTCATTTTGGTTGGTGACCTCTGTATATTAATTGGAATAGGGGATGGTGTTGACCATATATATGGACGAGGTGCATGCCATAGTTTTCCATGATTGTTCATAATTGAGGCCACCATATGAGAGTAGTGTACTCACTGTTATGTTGGGGACGATGGGATGGGTTTGGTAAGGAGGAATGTAAATTTTCCTTGGGGTTTTCAGGTTATTGATCTAATAATTGATAAAGGATGAAAAGTCCATGGGACTGGTCACATGATTTATGGGCGTGCCATTTGGGCATCTTGGTCGACATGGATATGTGATTTCAAATGATATGGGAATGGTTGGAAGGCTGAGGGAACATCTATTATGAAATACTATGGATGTATCATTCCATTCCAACACTTGATGAGGTAGAAAAAGGCTCCCCTCTGGATGGTTGAGAATGAGTGGAGCAAGTTTTGTAATTTATTTAAACATTGTTTATTTTTATTTGTATACAATAGTATACATATGAATGTTAGTTAGGGACATTGTTGGTGATGTAATACTAACTTTATAACCAAAACTTTCATAGGACCTTCAGGATATGTATATAATTTTTGTATTGTAGTATAGGTAATGGAAATGACCCATCATCTAGAGTTTAGTGTATGGAGTGTAGATGAGGAAGAGTTGAATGAAATGGTTTTGTAGATGGGTCAAATGGTTCCTCAGTGTTGATATTCCAAACTATTTTGTTACTTTTGTACATATAAATATGTGATCAACCTATGGATGATCTTGTTTACTCCTACATTAATGTAATGGAGTGGTATATGTTTATTAAATTAACTGTATGTATATCAAGTTTTATTTTTTAAATTTCATTCACAATGTCATTCTATTATCATTATTATTTATATTTAGAGGGTATAGTCTTCTAACATCACCTAATAAACTCCCATTGATAGTCAACAACTCTTGGTGTATGGGGAGGTATGCCTAAGATTAATTAACATATTGGGATGGTTACTATGGAGTGATCTAGGTTGAGGCATTAGAATATATATATTCAGATTCACACACACACACACACACACACATTCTCC
Source organism: Viscum album (assembly GCA_963277665.1). Taxonomy (NCBI): domain Eukaryota; kingdom Viridiplantae; phylum Streptophyta; class Magnoliopsida; order Santalales; family Viscaceae; genus Viscum; species Viscum album. The sequence goes on along the minus strand of OY728153.1, from coordinate 1,015,062,574 downwards.
CTCCCCCTCCATCTCTCTCTCTATATTTTCATGTCTTGGTGTATTCAAATTTATACATATGTATATATATGTCTTTTTTTGTATTTACATTATATATCTGTTGTATATACATGTGTGGATATATATATATATATATATATATCGATTTATACAAATTCATTAATATGTTTTTTTATTTACTTTATTTATGTATCTTTTATATATATATATATTATAATATGTGTATATATAAACGTTTTTGTATATGATTTAGAACATTTATATATATAAATTATATGTGTATAAATTATCTATATAGTCTTTTCATTTATATTATGTGTGTGCATGTGTGTATATATAATTTCATATTATGTTTTTTAGGAAAGATATCGCTATATATATTAGTATGTGTGTATAATTATTAATTTTATTTAGGTCCTTATTTATGGATGAGGGTAAGGGTATCATGGTTTCATTTATGCAAAAAAAACTAAAGAGGTGATCCCACCACATGTCCAAGCTTCCAAAAACAAAAATGAAAATAGAAGCAAACCAACAATAAAATATAACTATAAAAAGTCCAATCTAAAAAAGAAAAGGTGAAATAAAAGTGAATAAAAAATTTGGGAAACCAAAGCATTATTGTGAAAAACATGAAAATGCATGATATTTTTAAAGGAATAGGTTAGTCGATGCATCTATGGAGGATTCCAATCGTAAATAGTGACCTTTGGCCTAAGAAAAGGGACTCCAGGTCAGTCTAGATGAAGTATACCTTGAACTCTTTAGGGGAGGTCCTTCTAAGTTTTACACATGTAATTTGTAGAGGTGATTTGACTCCAGTTATAATTGGAATCAATGGTTGAGTTCACTTGTTGTGGGGCTTTCAAAAAAGAGATACCCTAAAACAAATCCAATAAAATCTACATTCATTTAATAATTTAGTTAGTAGGGGTGTCCAAGTTGGGATATGACTTCAATTTCAAGAGAGTCAATATAAGAAAGAATAATTAGGCTTTATAACCATATTACATGAGTGATGTGTTATTGTCAACCATAAATCATGAAGAAAATCCAAAGCCTGGGCTCGAATCATAGAATTAGAGACAATTTTCATTACTGTGAAGCAATGAAATGTCTTCTATAATAATGAACCGAAATAAAAATACTTGAATCCATGAGGTAAAATGAAGCATAAATGTTAATTTTGAATTTACTTTTGGCCGATAAAGACTAGTCCACAATAATAATGGTAGTAGAATAGGGTTTCCAACATCATTTATTAACATTGTAAATGATAGAATCCTCTCCTTTATTATCATATTTGATAGGATGATCCCCTAAAAACAAGATTAAATAGAACTATATATCATTTTTTAGGATATGTCCTATTCATCCGGTCTTTGATAAGGTTCAATCCATTTATTGAAGATAGAGAGAAATTAATTAATAGATATATTTTCTCAATATTAATAGAGGAATTTTTCTCAATATTAATGAAGAGTTTTCTCAACATTAATTAAGAGAAAATAGGGATGTTGACCACATTAATTGGAGATATAGACTTGATGTCTATTTAAAAGGATGTAGTTACATATTTTTTGAGTGATGGGGTTCCTTAAAATTTAGTCCATTGAGAAGAGAAAAGGGGCTGTCATGTTTGTGATAGCATGTGTAACATGTCATCGGTAGAAAAAGAAGTTTCAATAGTGTATCTCTTATTTGGTGGGCTATTTCATTTGCAGTAACATGGGTGGCCTATTGAAAATGAGAAATAATAAGTCAAATAGTTTTTGAATTGGGTGAGGTAAGACAATAACACGACAATGTTCAACTAGTTTCATCCAATGGAGAAAAAACTTGAGATATAGACTTCAAGAATATGGTAGTACATTAGGGTGAGGCTTAATCACCTTGATTGACCATTTAAGAAGAAGTCATTAAAGAGGAATCACAATAACGGGTCGAATATGATGAATGTTCTGATAAAGATCTCCAAGGTAGTTATCTTTTGTCATCAAAGGGTGAGGTTTATCATATATGGATCTCCAACGGTGATATTTTATCAGAAAATGGTGGTCTTAACTATCACGATTATTTGTAAATTGGTGAAAGAAGTAGGTTAGAGTGTGGTATTCATATAGGTTCTTCTACGCAGCTTTGGAAATTCAAGTTTGGGAATTTACATAAATTTTATACTTTCTTATTAATAGTTAAATGTTTTGAGTTTCTCCATGGTTTTTGATCCCTTCCCTCGAGAGATTTTACATGTTAAGAAAATATTCCTGATTTTTTAATATTTTCACTTCAATTATTTCATCATGTTTCTCAAAATTCTATTCAAGAATTTTTCTTCCTAGGATTAGAAATCTCCCCTGATAGTGGTATACGCCGAGAGAGAACATGAAGGAGTGTCATCATTGTGATAAACTGAGGGTTGAAGATGATGTGCGATGTGATCCATGATCTTACCTTATATTAAAAGTATTCTTGATACAAAAATCAATTGGCTTGTCTCAGTAATAAAGGTCAAGAACACATAAAATAAAGTGATCACTATTATGGGAGAGATATATATTTTTGGTTCTTTTCTTTTTTGAAAAGATAGTGCATATAAAACTATGATATAGATTTCAATGTTTTGGATTTATTTTATTGGGGAGCTGCCAGTTTTCTACTGGAGTTACAAAAAATAATCATCATATTATCTGTATATGGATGTGTTTGGTACGATACCAACTAGTTTTCTTTCATTCTGAGTTTTTTTGGAAGTTATCTCTGTCTTTGATGGGATGAAGAGGGTGATTGATAGGAGAAAACCTATTTATTAGAGAGAGATAAGAATTAATTAATGAATAAATTTTCACAACATTATTAGTTAAATTATTTTCACAATTAATGGATAGGTTTTGTCAATACGAATGGAGTTAACTAAATGAATGATGACTGCATTAATAGGAGATATGGGTTTGGTATCTATTTAAAATTCTATGGTGTTATATTTTTTGGGAAATGGAGTTCCTCAAGATGTAGTCTACTGAGAGGATAAAAGGGGCTACATTTTTTGTGTAACAAGTGTAACATGCTGATGAAAATGAATGTAGCATCAACGGTGAATCTTTTATGTGGTGGGCCATCACATTTGAAATAACATGGGAGATACATTGATAAGGGTAAATGGAAAGTAAAAGGGTTGTTGAAGAAGGTTTGATATGAAAATAACATAACAGTGTTAAAGAATTTCCAACTAATGGAGAGAAATACTGAGATACAATCTTCAAAGAGATGGGAGGCCATTAATGTGAGGATTAAGCGCCTTGATTGACTGATCAAGGAGAATATATATAAGTGGCATCACAACAATAGGTTGATGATTAAATGTATGGATAACTATCTCTACGATGAAGTGGGGGTGATATAAAAAAACATGTTTGGGTTTGAATAGTTCCACCCAATGGTAAGAAATCTTGAGATATAGACTTTAGAAGATATCTAAGTGGCATGTTCGGAGATAGATCTCAGAGGAGGTGACATTTTTTCATTTAAGTGTGATGTTTTCATAGATGGATCTTTAATATCGATGTTTTTTCATGCAAGGGTAGTGTTTTCCATCAAGATTATTTTCAGATAGTTGACAGAATCATACCAGGGTAGGGTTCTCACACAGGTCCTTCTATGATGTTTTAAAAATTCATGTTTAATATTTCACTCAAATTTTGTATTCTTTGATTATTAGTGATTTTTTGGAGTTTCATCATAGTTTTTAATCCTATTAATTAGAGGGTTTTTTCTATATTAAAAATGTACATGTTTTTATACTATTTTTCAGATCCAATATTTCATGAAGTTTCTCATAATTCCATCACAAGAAATTTTCTTCTTGAGAACAAGAATCTCTCTTGACACATTGATCACCAAATTAACATTAAATAAACCACCATCATGAATAATAAAATTTTAAAAGTTCCAAAGTATTAATATAATAGTGATACAGATTAAGGTAAAGGAAAACCTCTAGTTGTAATATTTAAAGTGTCACCACCATTGGGAGAAAAAGGTGTTAAAACTCATGTATGTATGATTATTCAACAATAAAACATTGAATTTAGAAAAATTATTATAAATTTTAAACACCATCACAAAATGTAAAAATACATGGTCCAAGGTATTAGTGCTAGAAAAAATGGTAGTGTGTGGGAAAATATACCTTCAGTCTATATAGCTAATAATTAGTAGGCATATCTTTATTCAGAATCCTACAAGAAAATATAGATATCTTAAACAATACTTGTTTAGCCCAAATGGAAGTATATACATCATGGAAAAACCCAAATATCTAGTAACCTAGATTCAGTGTAAATTTTTTTAAAATGGAATATGATAAAAGGGATTACATCACCAATGATTGATTAGATTAGTAGTATTGAAGAACCAAAAACATATATGACTCCATTAACTATCTTGGGCCTACCCCTAAATTGGAACCCAAAATAGTCTGCGATAAGGCCCAAAGGGCATCCTAGATCCCCACAGGCTGACTACAAGCGTCTGGGCATTAGAGATAAATCATTGGAGATGATTTATCCCAAAAATAATAGTACTATGAACATGAACAATAATAACAAAATAAACACTCGCAATATAAATAAATAAAACAAATCATAACTTTATGTGACCCCTTGGTCACCACCAACCACAAACGTATCCCAATCCAAGGGAAAAATAAAATGATAACCATAACCTACAAAATATCTTGGGTCTACTAACGTCAAGCAACACAAGTAGGGTGTGAGTATACAATAGCTTATGAGTTAAGCACCACAGAATCCATACATGTCTATTACTGAAATATTCCATAAACGCTAGTTTGAAATATAGTTAGAAAATAGGGTTTTAGATTTAAAATAACCAAAAAAATATTTCTTAAAATACTTTTTTTAAAATAAAACAAAGCATTCCATTTAAAAAAATTTCCATTTTAAATCCTAGTTTTAAAACCAAACCCTAAATAAAAACATATCTCATATAAATTCATTACAGGAGGGATAAAACTAAGCATGAGCAACATCGTATATGGAAAAGGTATAAAAAAATTATAATCATGAATATATGTAAAAAAAATATGAAACCAAAGTTCCATAAAGTAATACAAGTACATATAGATATGTAATCATGGGTATGTTATAAACATATCTAGATGTGACCCAAATGTACTCGGTTCTATACCCATCTTCTAGTGTGTTATGTGATCCATATTCAGTAATAAAATAAGTGGAACTATCTAGCCTCACCAGTGGAATAAACCACCTGGTCTATCTTCTATTCAGGGGGTTCTAATCCATCTGATATGGACTAGAAAGAAACCATGACACGACATTCTAGATGAAATCTAGGAACCCGATGATAATAGTACAAGGGTAACTAAGGAGGTCATCATACACTTGGCATGAAAAATAACCCACAGATGTCATCACACATGCCTTTCCCATCACCTGACCTCATCTATACAGAGAACCTTTATAAAGGAGGAAAACCATTGGGGTTCCTATCACAAAGAAAACATTACAGAAGTTCCAACTAGGCCCATACATCATAAAATTACAAAGATGATTTCCAAAAACATCTCAATGTACTAATCGAGAATTAGCATTTTGAAATCAAAAATCATTTCCAATGAAAAAAACCATCTTTCCAAAACCACTTCTAAAACCTAATAATAATACTAACCACCTTCTTAAGATGCTAAATAGGACATTGAAAGAAGGTGACTATCAAATAATACTTTCAATGTACCAAATGGGCCTCTGAAATGGTAAAATAAAAAACATAACCATTAAAAACAACTTGAAATGATTTAGGATTCATGAAATCATTTAGAAAACATTGGGAGTTTTTGAAAACCAAATAAGGGATAAAAAAGAGAAAATTGAAACAGAGTGTTTTAGAAACCCATGTTTTGAATGTAGAAATATTTATGTAACTTAAATTTGTATTAATGTGGATATATATATATGTACACCTTGTACACATATAGATATGACCATATTCAGTGTCATATATATGGACAACCATAAAAATGTAGAAAGGTCCAACCAAAAGAGCACAAGGAAATTCACACCAAAGTACAAAGTTTCAAACATAATAATCAAAACATAAATGTCTAAACCCCATTCAAAGTACAATTTCAAATATAACCAAACTTATCTAGACTATAATAAGTCTAAAAAATACATTGATATAAGGTCCCAAATCTGTCTAGTCCGACCCTTTGCATGTTTTTGAAGAACGTGGTGCTCAGAGGTGGCTTGGAGTACATTTGGAGGTATTTAGATGCTAAAATATAGAATCAAGTAGGATTCATGATGTTTAAGGGTTTCACATCATGAATGTATGGTTCATAGCTTATGTGAGATCCCGATTCATATTTAGTCATATCATCTACGTTGATCCATCGACTATGTGGAGCCATCAGCTATATAGATCCATTGACTACATGAGATCGGCTACGTGATTAGATTCAATATGTAGATCAACTATATCAATTCTATACACGGAGATATCATCTATGTGAATTAGCTAAATGGATGGATACTCTATGTGGATCGATAATATAAGTGACCAGTTACATGAGTGTTCAATTATGTGAATAAGCTATGTGAATCAACTACATGGATAGATCATCCACATGGATCAGCTATATGAGGGATCAAATACATGAGTGATAAACTACATTATCCATTGAGTATATGGATTGACGATGTGAAAATGGATATGTAAAGACCCATAAATTTAAAGGAATTTTTTTTCTTAATTTTCTTGGGATTTTTTACAAGAGCGCAGTTTCTGACGACACCTGATTCCGAGGCCCGGTGTCCCCGGAATCATTTTCCAAACTTTATCTTGGGTACGTTTAGTGAACAAACAAGAGGGTTTTTCTAACTTTTGATCCTGTGCTCGGAATCAAATTCTGAGGGCACTGATGGAATCACAACGCCGGTAATTGCTTAGGAAAGCCTTTTCCGGAGTTTCGTTTGCTCGGGTGTGGTTTTTAAGTTTTCGAGTTAAGTAAATGAATAAAATAAAATGGTGCGACCAATTTATTTTATTTTAAGTTGTTTAACCTAAGATAAGATGTTAAAGTATGACCCACAATATCCTACACCACTAGGTAGGATATTTGTGGGGTGGGGCCCACACGAGCCCCACCTTTTTCAACCCCCCTCCTTTAATTAAGTAACGCACCCGCACCCCCCTTTTTAATGAAGTCAACCCTTGTGTTTATTTTGGATAATAAGCGCCTCATTAATTGGGCGGTTTAAAAATCCTCAATTATTTCAATTAATTGTTTGTTTCAATTCTTTTTGAAATTCAAACGTTGGCTTGTGTTAATAAAATAAGACAACACTTATTTTATTAGAGGTTGGTTGTGCGGGAGGAATTAGGAGAAATCACTCAAGCCGTGAAGCACTCCTTCTTCGACGAAGAACTTGAAGAATGCGAAGAACGTGGAGAATGCAGACCTCTGACGAAGGTCGACAAGAACGCCGAATCCTCGGAGATCGGCGACGCGACGACGACGAATCCTTTCTCCGTGACGCGACGATCCTCCTTCCGCGATGCTTCTTCCGCGACGCTTCTTCCATGACGTTCCTTCTCCCACGGAAATATTCGAATCATCAACCTCTTGAGGTAGGGGTTTGGGTTCAATTAAATCTATGTGATTTATATCCTCGACTTGTGTCTAAAAATTTGTCGGAAACCTTTTAAACCGATAATGCGGTGGGTGCGGACCAACAAACAAGTCCGAACCCACCGTTTCTTTATTCTGGGTGTGCGGATCAGCGCGCGATAACGAAGCAGGACGTAAGGGAATTTTTTGGTCTTCTCAGTGAAGTTCCGATCACGGGAGGACTGCTGGCGAAGACGACAGGAAAAACGGACCACCGGAGCGCGTCCAGTGGTCCGCGGAAAACTCCACCGGCGTGCCTCGCCAGCACGGCGGCGCCGGCGGCCAGAGGCGGCGACAGCGGCAGGCTGCTGGTCCTGCGACCGAGTGGGACCGAGGATGCAGGGACACGACGCTATTCCACGTCCATTGGCAAGGAGCAGCCCCCACGCGGGGCCGCAGTTTGATTCAAGGGTGCGGTGCCCCCCCCCCCCTTTGTGCATCCGATCGACCGAAACGGCCGAGCCACCTGGCCACCGGGTCGATCCAGCCGGGCCGGGCCGCACCCAAGCGGGCTGGACCCCGACCCTGGTCGGGTCGACCCAGTTCGGGCCGACCCAGGGGGTCTCGGGCCGGGTCGGTCCGGGCCCGAAACCCCCACTTCCGGACCCCTTTTGGTATTTTACCCATAACTTGGGCTAAGGATCTCGGATCGATGCGTCATCAGCTGCGATGCAATCCTTGGATCGAGACGGTCGTTTTGGTATATCACACTCAAGGTTTTAGAGTACTTTTGGTTCGGCCGAGTTGGTTCGTACATGAAACCAACCGGGCCCTCGGAGCAGAAACACTTATAACTTGAGCTCCGGAAGTCCGATTGACGTGCCGTCGACTTTGTTGGATTCCTCTTAGTGAGATGGACCTTTTGGATTACTCCGCTCGAGGTTTGGACATAGTTGTAGTATGGTCGGGTTGGTTTTGACTTAAAAACCAATCGGGCCCCTGGGACGAAAAAGCCAATAACTCTTAGACCGGGCGTCCGATTGACGCACCGTCTGTGTCGTTGAGTTCCTCTTGACGATACAGAACTTTTGGATACATCAACTCCAGACTATGTGTCAGTTGATGTATCAACCCCTCGGCTCGTGGAGCGGACCCTCTCGAACGAGCTTGCTGTGTGCGGGAACCCTAGAGCTGGATGTGACCTTGACGACAGTGACTACTGTACAGAAATCCTCCGTGGATTCGATGGCGAAGACTACAACACTCAGCGATCCTATGTGGGTCAGTGCTACCGATCCTGTGTGGGTTAGATCCTGTGTGGGTCAGCACTCAGCGGTCCTATGTGGGCTAGCGCCTACAGATCCTATGTGGGTCCGATCCTGTGTGGGTCATTGCGGGGGTTAGTACCTATCGATCTTTTGTGGGTCATTGCGGGGGTTAGTACCTATCGATCCTTTGTGAGTCATTGCGGGGGTTAGTACCTATCGATCCTTTGTGGGTCATTCCTGGGGTTAGTACCTATCGATCCTTTGTGGGTCATTGCGGGGGTTAGTACCTATCGATTCTGTGTGGGTCCGATGGCTTAGATGAATCAGTGGCTGCATATGATCATCTCTATCGTCTTACAAAGAAGTATACCTGTGTGAGCTGAATCTTGTTTTGCTTTCCTATGTGGATTGAGTTGTGCTATCCTGTGTGGATGTTATCGAACTTGAGCTCGGATGTTGGAGCAGAACTAGAATTGATAACTTAGGTATATGTATGGGCATATACCTAAGTAGTGTTGGATGTTACTTCGTGATTGTATCTTTCTTTTGTGGATTATCCTTTGTGGATTCTGGGAGACCTTCGGGGGTCTCGGGGTCCCTACTAAGTAGCTTATACTCACCCCTACACAGGCTATGCCCGCACTATGTTGTGTTGGTTGCAGACGATGGACAACGCTGATCGTGGTTGAGCCTAGCGGAGCAGGTTGATACCTAGAGGTGGACCACTGGGCGGGATGTACTCGGAGCAGAGAGCTGGACCCGAGGAGCTGTGGAGGCTATCTGTACCCACCCTTCAGGTGGGACTTCCAGTGGACGGGTTGAGGCTGTGGCTTTACTTTTCAGTTTCTGTACTCCCTTTTTCAGTTGTCCTTTACTTTCAGTTTGGGTTTGTATTCTGGCCCACTTACTTTTCCGCACTTACTGTTGTACCCAATTTTTAATTAGTGTTTACTTCTGCTTGCTTGCTCTGTGGTGTTTGTTTACTTTACAAAGGCAATGCCTTCCCTTTTAACCGGGAATTACGCCTTGGTGCTAGTCGCCAGCCTCTGGCCTATGGAAGGCGGGCTTGGGGTAGTCACAGCATGGGTCCCGAGGACGGGTCATGACAGGATATGTGGGACATTTGACTATGTGGTGCTTCCATCTATGTGAAATTTCCTAGGTGGAGATTTCTTCCATTTTCATGAAAATGACCATGTGGATCTTTCAACGGTGTGAATTAAGGGCCTTAATATGATGATTAATAAAGGATAACTACATCCTTGATTTCATGAGATGTTTGATGCTCAAAACATGTCCTTTCATGTATAATTTAATGAGATTCTCAATAATCGGAATTAAATCTTTTATGATATAGAGAATCTAATCATCCCATATCTATCGACTCAAAAAAATGGTCCATATATTCATTACCTAATGATTTCATTTTCTTGAGAATTTAAATTCTATAACCCTTCCCTTAGATTCATTTAAATGATATTCTGATGGTTTGAGTTCTCCAGTGGCGATCTGATCATGCATGTGCCCCTATTTTGGTGTTGTGAGTCGTGTGGAGCTTCTTTATTCTAGGAAAGGGATTCATTGATTCTATTAATTATTTATGTACAATAATAATTTTAGAATAGTTTATCCCCCTGAATGGAAAATAAATTAAACTAATTAATATTGAACCAAATTAAAAAATAATTTGATAGCGATCACATGTCGATGTTGTTTATTTTTACCATGATAATAGTTTGCCTCTTGTTTTTCTAGATAGTGTGATATCTATGGTATGATTCTTAGCATGTATTTTTATGTTATGTATTATCATGTTTTTCTTTAGGGAAAATGGTTAAGAATGTAAAGGTATAATTAATTGATAATTAGTTAGAAAAAGAATAAAGAGGCATGTTTAATTAATATTGTGTTTGTTGTAAACTAGAAATGAAAAAATTGATAATTATAAAATGTTTAATTGAATATGTAATTACATGTTTTGAATAAATTTTATAAATAATTTTAAGTATTTTAATTATTGTGGATTAAAATAATTGAAGGCATGTTAATAAATTATAATTCTATAAGTTTTTTGAAATTAGAATGTAAGCTAGGAAGCATGTTTAAATTATTTGTTTAACTAATTTAGTAGCTTGTTATAACTTGATGACTTAGTTTTCATGTAATTGAAACCAGTGAATAATGAATCAGTTAATTCATGTTTTATAAAGATTGTTTTAAGGGATTGAGTTTCCCATATTCTTGTGAAGGCCAAGTGCCTTGATATTGGATCCTTGATAGGTCATTTATGTGTGAAGGATGGATGCCTTATTTTAGGGCCACGATTGTCCTGTTAATTGTGCTTGTTTATTATTTTACAATTTTTTTATTTTCTATGGATGTGATATTCACTATGTGATGTGATATGGGGTGGGGAGTCTTGCATGATATATGATCCTAGGATGGTTGAGCTTGGGATGGATGATGGGATGTGGGTGGGGAGGCCCAGATGATGTGGTAACAGTTGATGGTTGTGACAATGATATGTATCAAGGTATGCATGTGGGTGTCAGATATGGCACCAAAAATGATGAAACATGTTAAACCGGGCTTACCCATTGATGTAAAAAACCCATATGCTTGCTTGAAATTATTTTATTTAATGGTCAATAGATGGGTTGATTGTTTTACCTACATTCTTTTTCCCACTTCTTGAGGTAACTAGATGTGTTTTGTTGTATGTTTCCTCATGGTGGTGGACTATTATAGTTTCCCTAGAGTAACTATATCATTTAATGGTTTAGATAATGAATAAATTATTCTTAACCCATGGAGTTGGTGTCGTTGGAATTCAAATGATGAAAACATTGAGAAACTATGTGCTTAGTTTAAATTATACCTATAGGGCATGAACATCATTATGGTGGTTAATGAATTTATCTTGAAATAATGTTAATAGTTAATTTAATGGGTAATAAATAAATTAATGGAAGGAAATGATAAATTGGAAGGAATTAATTAATGCATTTATTTTAAATGATTGTGTGTTTATATGATATCGTGTCTTAGAAGTGGCAGCTGGGAGTGAAAGTGACATTAACTATACTTGGTATTTTTTGTCTAGATTTTATTATTCCGAACTAACCATTTGCCTCATTTTTATAATATTAGGAGAAAATATGGTTCCTCCTCGACCTGCACCCAGGCCTACTGTCGAGGCTCTTCCAATTAGTGATCAACGCTTAAAGGATGTGTCCAGCTCTATTCATGATGGAATCCGCCACACTCCACTGTACCCCTTCCTTTCCAACTTGCTCTCTGATTCATAGTGGGAGTACCCCGTTTCCAACAACCTTCCTACTTACGGGTTCAATTTACTATCTGATACACCGATTCCAGTACCATCTCATGACAACAATCCCGCAACATGGATTTTTACTAATACTATCCCTTGAGTTGTGATAACTACCAGAGGGTGGATTTCCCCAAGGGATATAGCTGCCAGGTCTATGCTGAATCACCTTCTTGTGTCCCCGACTGGAGAACAACGTTAGCAGGATGGGGAAATTCACTGTTACCGGAGCATTGCCTGCAATTCTATGGTAAACAACCAACATGGCTGGTCAGCGGACTGGGACCTTCGGCCCTGAGGGGTGTTTAAGTCATTGGATTAGGGGTGGCCCTTCTGGGTTCTCCAGAGCTATGAAGAGTATGAAGTGTAATTTCAAGTCGTAGGTTTATATGAAGCTTTCTGGGTGTCACAGACCTATACCCATCAACCCCATGCCCTTTCCAAGCATCTTATGAGCCGTTGGAGTCTGGATACCAACACATTCCATTTGGTCCATGGGGAGGTGGGTATCAGTCTCTGGGATGTCTTCTATATTTTAGGGGTCCCCATTGTGGGAGGCATGTATGATTAATTCCTTCCTCCCCCTTCTGTGTGGGACAATGAAGAGAGTACTCCTCCCTTGGTGAAGAAGCTTATTGATCAGGCCTGGGAGCATTCAAAGGATACATATCCAAAACAGCTTGTCCCGTATCGTGAATGGATCAAGGATTTTTCTAGGGAGATCAATTCCATGGATCTTCCACGCAGGCCCATGACCTTTCCTACGATGGAGTCCCAAAGGCAGAGGGGTAGCTATTGGATGATCCTAGAGGAAGGCCAGTTCAACAACTGGGGCTTGGAACTTGTTCCAAAAGTTAATCGACTGCTCCGTCTGGTGGCGTTTCTGGCCATGTTCTTGAGTGGCTGGCTATTTCCCATACGCGAGACTGGTGGCATGTGGGTATCTACTTTCTTTATGGTGGTACAACTGGCCACCGACAATATCATCAACTTGGTCATCCTAGTATTGGCTAGGATTTATCGGTTGCTTGTCAATATTACTGAGGGGAGTCGGCCAAACTGGGTAGCTGACCCTTTTCAAATTCTTTGGGGATGGTTGGGAGAAAATATTAAGAACTGCTATACTTTCATCATTCCTTTTTAGATTCTGGGTACCGTAGTCCATCTATATTTTCAATTGACCAGTGGGGTTATTCCTGAGGAGTGGGTGACCCAAGAGAAGGATGGAAAACAGAGAGTTCTGAATATGCGTCTGCTGTCGAGCCGTATCTCGAGTTATGATCATTTCAATTTCCGACCATATCCCTCCCTGACTGGTGCAATCACAAACACCATATCAGAGGAATTTAGCAAGTGGGGCAACCTCTTTTCCCTCAGAGAGGGTACTCTAGTGGATCGTATCGGCAGTGAACTGATCTGTGAGGGGTATGCACCTTGCTGATTCAAACGTCAATTTGGCTGCGTTCAGGCGCTGTGTCTTTCTGCACTCAATAGCGCCTGCATGAACCACGATCTAATGATGGACAAACAATTATGGTTAATGTTCACCTGGGAGGATACTGGCGGCGAGGTTATGACCCCCACGCCTGCAGACTCTATGCCTTTATTATCCAAAAACTATGCCGACTCTAGGGTACAATCTTACCCGAATCGTCAGTTAGGGCTGTGGGTGACCACTATCTCGAGTCCTAAGCCATCTAAGAGCAAGAGGAAGTGGAAGGGGGATAGTGACCCAACCAGGTCGGGAAAGGTTCTCTGTAACCCTGCTAGTCTCACGCCTCCGAGGAAGATTTTAATGGATAGAGGTGTATCCTCACATTCCCTCAAATCCACCTGGAGAGAATTGGCCATTCCCGCTGATGCTGCCTTCCCAATGGGTTGGGGCCAATGGTACGAATTCAAAGGCCATCCATCCTTTTTCAGCCAATACCTCCGTTCCTTGTGGAAGCATCTACAGGAATCAAAAATGAAATTTAACTGGCTACGCCACATATATGCTCTTATTGACATTCTATACGATGTGGACCTAGAGAGGGCCAATCGGTATATCTGGGACCTCGAGGCTTACGTTCATCCATGCCAGGGTTATGCAATGTTGACTCACTGAGTGCAGGCCATGCTGAGATTGGTGACTGATGAGGAGGAGGAAGAGAGTGATCACTCTTCAGGGGGTGAAGATTCTGCTGGTTCCCTTGCTGCGGCTGAGGCAAGGGAATTCCCCCTACCCATGAGGTCCCACCCTCAGGTCGCTCTAGAGAGTTCTAGGGCAACAATGAGATCTGAAAAAAAAACACGGCTATCGACACCTCCACCAGTCCCTACCACTACCCGACCGTCTCAGGTCGACCCCCCGGCTAGTTGTTCCTGTTACGTCCACATTTCCAGATGTGTTAATGATTTGGGATGAACTGAGGGTTAGTGGCTCAGATGAAGAGGTTTGGGCATTACTCCAAACAAGCTCTCTTGAGCTTCCGATTATTGGGAATATCTTTGCTCCACCTCACTTGCTGTTGGAAGAGGATCTAGATGAGATAGTCGCCTCATTGATAGAGATAGATGCATACATGCATTCACTCCGAAACTATCTTTATGGGTTTAATCGGGTGTCCATGATGATAAAACATCCCGAATCGTCTGATCCTGAGGATGAGGTTTCCCTACTCGTCTGTCCCAGCTTTCTTCCCCCTTCACTGTAAAGGTTCTAAAATTTTCTTCCCTTTATGCAGGGTGCCGAGGAATCCCAGGGGGAAATTCCTTCCCTGGAGTATACTCCTAGGGGTACTACAGTAGGCGGACACGCACCATAAACTACTAGGGTCATCAAGGAGGGGTCTCTTGGTGCCGCTGAGCACATGGAAGTGACACTCGTGGATCCAACCAGGGCCTTTCCTCCTCCGTCTCCTCCTAGTGTTCCGAGAGGAGAATTGTACCCTGGGTAGATACAGAGACATCTAAAGGTATCCTAATTATCGGAACGACTCAGACATGGGACGTTGGGTAATCATGATTCTTTTTTCCTCAATTACCAACTCATATGTTCTGATTCTGCCAGTTATTAACTTTTTGGCGCTACGGTGTAGGGCCAATCGAAGACCTAGTCGTGGCTGCCCATGTGGTTGTACCTTCTGCACCTTTATTATTTGAGGTACCACCTACGGCCATACTTGAGCATGACGAGATGGCGGGCCCTGCTGAAGGGTCTAGTGATATGGACGCTTTCCTTCTGCCTTCATCAATCAGAGATATGTGAGAGGGGGAAAAGCTGGAAGATGAGAATCCCATTGATCAAACAGTCTCTATAATTGTGGGGGAGGATGAGGTGCCCGTGATTACCAAGGAGGCCCCAGATCCAACGAGGTCTTCTTCATTATACCCGATGGATCTCATGGAGATGAAGGAAGAGCCTGTTATCCGGCTATTTTTCAGAAACCCAGAGCGGGCCATCATTCTGTTTACCGGGGGAGTAATTTCCCTGAGCTTGATCTTCGTAGAAGACTTCTAGGGGATAGGTTTGGGATTTTCTGGCCTTGGGTGTGGCCTTAGGTCCTGGTCACCTCTAGGGGTTCCTAGGACTCCCTTGCCTCTCAAAGATGTAGCATCTTCCTCGAGCGGTAGCGGTGATGTAGAGTTTGAGGGCATCGACGTCTTGATGATCAGGGGTAAGCTTCTGAATATTTTTCCACTGACTCCTCTATATCCCCTTTTATTATTAGGGATACTTATCTATATTATCAACTTTTAGGCTTTAGGACAACGACCTTCAGCGCTGGAGATTGTGCCGTCAGATCCAATCGTGCCCGTGACCACAACCACCGAGGGTGAAGTTTCCGCGGCGTCGGAGTTTGCGGGTGAAGCCGCATTGGGTCCCTCAGTGAAGTTCATCCCAAAGTATATATCTTCCTCCGGGAGTGACTCTGAGCTTGATCAACAAGTCCTTTCCAGTCTTCAACCTGCTCACCAAAGGGCATAGGAGAAAATTTGGAAGCTGATTTCTCAGACGCCCTTGGCCGAGATGCCGACTAAATTTACGAAGTTGCGCAATCTATTTATGTTGCTGG
This sequence comes from Viscum album, assembly GCA_963277665.1. Lineage (NCBI taxonomy): Eukaryota > Viridiplantae > Streptophyta > Magnoliopsida > Santalales > Viscaceae > Viscum > Viscum album. Next base: position 1,015,046,269 of record OY728153.1, on the reverse strand, counting down.
GATTCAATAGCTTTTACTACCATGGTATTTATGATATAGTCAAGCAGGTGGTCACTAACCAAGAGAGGCTTGGTGGTTTTGAATCTTGCATTTTTGCTGCTCAATCTAAATCCTACCTTTCCACGACCCGACAGCTTTGCCTAATAGAAGCTCATGATCATTTCGGGGTAGGTGAGAGACTTCAGAGAGAAGTCACTAAGAATCATTCTCAAATGGAGGTGTTGAGGAGTGACATACAGTAGCTGTAGTTGGAGGAGACTAATGTCACATCCATAATTGAATAAGGGGAGTGGCAGATGGAGGAGGAGATGAGGGCGAGCTCAAAGGCGACACAGGAGGCAGAAGCGCTGCGGGATGGTGCAGAAGCTGAGATAGCCCTGCTATAGAATATCTATCAAGCAATCGAGGATTCTTACCATCACCTGATACAACTTTGTAAATCTGTTGAAAATCTCCTGTAATAACCTTCCATTCCAAAATTGGCTCCAAATTGTGGATGCCCTTCTCATAAAATTTGTTATGGAACAAAGATATGTTTCTCCTTAGCACTCTTGTTGTCTTCTCCTACGATAGAAATTATTTGACATGATTGTTGTATATGATAATTCACTAAACATTGAATAATCAGAGTTCAGGAAAATTGATAAAATATAAGCGAGCTCTAACTTTTTCCTGAATCATGGGATCCAGTGAGAATAGTTTGACTATTGCTAGGCTTCTGAAGAAAAACCCCACAAACGTTTTTTGTCATTTATTTTAATACCCTAATTTTTCATGGGCCCATTTGGTGTAGACCTAGCGGGTATGGCTCGACTTTTTCTTAGGTCTCCCTTTTTGGGTTTTCGGCCTAACGGGCTTTGCGCCTCTTTTTTTGAGCAGTTTAAAGTCCCACTTACAGGACTATCATTACTGATGTTTTAGGTCGAACAACTTTGACTAGATATGGTGGGGAGAGGGACCCGACGAGGTTTGGTTGATTAAAAGATGTATCAATACCCTTCAGATGCACATGGGGAGAACATGTTTAGATTTGAACGAAATGCAGGGCATGTCTCACGGCATGGGAGCCGTATCGGTGTTCAGAGGTAGGAAAAGCATCACCTAAGGAAGACTTTCCTTTGTTAGATGGGCCAGGGGCGATCAATATGCAGAGCCACTGAGGGCATGGTATGAATAGTTGTGAAAAGGTATCCTTAAGTCAATGACTGTCCATTTTTGATGGCATGAGAACTTCATGGAGGTCTGGATTATGGAAACCACCATGGGTGGCTGGGAGAATTATGAAACCACTAGGGGTGGCTTGGAAAGGGTGTGTGACGTCTTAAGGGATTTGGGAACATCTATATTAATCAGGAGTGTGGACGCAAGGTCCCTGTCCTATGCATTTAGTCAGTGTGAAGGATGGTTGGAGCTTGGCACTGTTTAATGTCATGCAGCTAGGACATTCTAAAGAATGGAATGAATTTTCCTGTTTCTCGGTAATCTCGTTAGAGACGTTCTAGTGTATTCTGGAAGGTTTGTGAAAGAGGATGGTAAACTACAACTTAGAGGGTTTCCGAATCCTGGGATGGATATGGGGGCTCAGAGGCCTAGAGGCATACGAAGAGAAGCACTGCATGAGGAAATCTTGCCTTTGGTAGATGAGCCAGGGGTGATCAATATGCAGAGCCGCTGAGGGCATGGTATGCATAGTCATGAAAAGGTGTCCTTAGATCAATATTCTATTCTCTCGATACCCAATCAACATTAGGGAAGTTGGGATTTGAGACCACCAGGGGTGGCTTACAAGGGTTTGGATATTTTTGGGTACAAAGTATGGTTTATGAGGAGAGGGTCCCTGGATACGGGAGAATCATCTAGACTAAATTTCTCGGGAATGGGTAAAGTCATCCCTTCTAATGCTGGTGTGAGGTGGTGGTTTATACAGGTCTGGCCCGTGCATTGAAGGAAGGAGGAAAACCTCTATTCCTAATTGAAACCATGATAGTTTTTGACCATGCAGTTTAATGTCATGCGGTGAGGACGGAGGGAATTATTATTATTACTAAAGCCGTTCAATTTAACATCATGAGGTAAGGATAGTTTCTGTGTAGTTTAACGCCATGCGGTAAGGATGGGGGGAATTTTTAAATTCGGGAAAAATTATTGTAGTTGGAGGAATTTCCCTGCATGTTTAATGCTTGGTCTTTCCAGCTTCACACCAAGCAACAAAGACATGTTCCATGCAGTTTCAATCATCATGCGGTAAGGACGTAGTTGCAAAGTCCACTCTTCATTAGAATGTAACTGGGATCGAATATCTCGGCATGTCCAAGACATGGATAGGGGTTGATGGCGTAAATCATGGTTCCAAGGCTTCTTTGATCAGGAGAGATGATATGGGGGCTCTGGGGCCGGTAAGAGTACGGAGATAGGAAGAGTATCGCCTGAGGAAATATTTCCTTTGGTAGATGGGCTAGGGGCTACCAATATGTAGAGCCACTGAGGGCATGGTATGCATAGTCATGCAAAGGTGTCCATGGGTCAATAACTTTCTACTTCTGATGGCCATGGATGATTATGAAAATCCGCAATTTCTCGGGCCACGAAGTCTGTCATTTGGTAAGGAAATATCTAGACATGCCGGGGATGTTCGTCCCTGGTTGCTGTTAAAACTTGAAGAGTTAACTGTGCTGATTTATCTTGCGCATGGGGTATACCTTTACTCCATGCAGTTTAACGTCGTACGGTAAGGATGAAATACTCTTAGTCTAACAGTCATAGAGTTCGGACCATTGGGTGTCTATTGCTACAATTACCTAGAAGGCAACTGAGTTAGGAGGCTCTGGTATACTTTGAACAAGTGTAAGGGAATGAGGTTGTAAACTGTAACTCTGGGGTTTCCCGGATTAGGAGGTATGGTATGGGAATCTGAAGCCAGTAAGCGTACGGTGATAGGAAGAGTATCGCCTGAAGAAATATTGCCTTTGGTAGACGGGCTAGAGGCTATCAATATGTAGAGCCGCTGAGGGCATGGTATGCATAGTCATGAAAATGTGTCCATATGTCGATAACTTTCCACTTCTGATGGCCATGTATGATTATGAAAATTTTAAATTTCTTATAGTACAGAGTTCGGCATATGGGGAAAATGCTGTCCAAGCATATAAGAAATATCTTCACCGTAATTGCCTATCGAGTCAAAGCAGCTTAGCCCTGGCTTTATTTTTGTAGATGAAGATCGTCGGGCTAACCACTGGCGGATACATAGGATAACCAGGTAGGGATACCCCGGAAACGTTTGGATGTTAGAGGGTAATGAACTTGTAAACCACTTCTCCATAAATTTTTGGATCGAGAGATATGATATGGGGGCTCTGAGGCCGGTAAGCGTACAGAGAGAGGAAGAGTACCGCCTGAGGAAATCATGCCTTTGGTAGGCGGGCTAGGGGCTATAAATATGCAGAGCCACTGCGGGCATGGTATGCATATTCATGCAATGGTATCCATGAGTTGATAACTTTCTACTTCTGATGGCCATGGATGATTATGAAAATCCACGATTATCCGGGTCGTGGAGTCTGATGCATGGAGATGATGTATCCAAATGCGCAAGGGGTATTCCCATATCATTTCTCCGTTTATCTTGGGTGGTTTGCGATGAAGTCTATTTAGTTTAACATCATGCGGTGAGGACGAAGTCCGTGCAATTTCAACATTGTGCAGTGAGGATGAAGTCCCTGTAGCTTTAACATCATGCGGTGATGACCAAGGTGAACTGACGTGAAAGGGGGATTCTGTGTAGTTTAACATCATGTGGTACAGACAAGGGGTATATATACCTGTGTTTTATTTTATCGATGTCTAGGTTAGGAGGTAAAATCCCGACATCACTACGTATCTTGCGAGGGAATGAATCAATCCTCACATAGTTCTTTTGAAGACAATACACCCCGTGTAGGTCTGGTCCGTACACGGGGGAAAAGGGCATTTTCAATCCTTCTTATCCGTGTAGTTTAATGTCTTGCTGCGAGGATGAGGAATACACCCCGTGTAGGGTTGGTCAGTACACGAGAGAAAGATAATTTTTTTAATTTTTTTTGAGGATGGTTGGGCTAGGATATAGAATCCTGGCGTCGCTACGTATCCTACGAGGGTAGGAATCAAGCCGTACGTAGTTCTTTTGAAGATAATACACTCCATGTAGGTTTGGTCAGTACATGGGGGAAAGGGGAATTTTTAATCTTTATTATCCGTGTAGTTTAACGTCGTGTGGGGAGAAAAAGGAATACACCCCATGCAAGACTGGTCCATACACGAGGGGAGAGGGTATTTTTTTTAATTTTATTTGGGGATGGCTGGGCCAGGATACAGAATCCTGGCGTCGCTACATATCCTGCGAGGGAAGGAATCAAGTTGTATGTAGTTCTCTAAAATCCATGCAATTTAACGTCATGTGGTGAGGACTAAATACTCTTATTTTAGGGTCATAGAGTTTGGACCATTGGGTCTTGGCAGTTTAATGTCATGCATCTTGGACGATAGGTGCTTGGCAGTTTAACGTCCTACAGTTCGAACGATAACTGCTTTTGATTATACAAAATACTTATTCAGGAATCTCGAATTTGTAGGAGCTGTAGTGATTCACCCGTCCATGGAGATCAGGTCATATGCTCCGTTGGAGTAGACAATGTTTATAACATATGGTCTCTCCCACTTGGGATCTAGCTTTGGAGGTTTCTTTTCGAGTATCATTGGGGTCTGAAGGACCAATACCAATTCTCCTTCCAATAAAGACTGAAGGCGAACCTTTTTATTGATGGCTCATGTGACCCAGTTCTGACATACCTCTAGATGGTGAATAGCATGCAACCGCTTCTCATCTAGTTGTTCCAATTCACCTTGCCGTTTTTCTGATTGCTCATCATTGGATAACTGATCACAAATGGAAACAATAAGCGAGGGAAATTGGAGCTCAATGGGCATGACTGCTTCTATCCCGTATACTAATGAGTATGGAGTAGCCCGAGTAATGATGCATATTGTGGTTCGATAAGCCCATAATGCATGAAGGAGTTTATCCGGCCATGATTTCTTGTATTTGTCCACCATTTTTTGGAGAATGTTGGAAAAGGTCTTGTTGAAAGCCTCTATCTGTTCGTTGGCCACTGCATGGTAGCAGGATGAGTGGTTGGCCTTGATACCATATTCTTGGTATAGTTTCTCTAATTCAGCAGCGCAGAAGTTAGTGCCATTATCCGTCAGTATAGTATGAGGGACACCAAATCTGGTGATGATATTGGATTTCAAAAATCTAACAATGTTTCTTGCCCTGACTTCCTTGAGGGGTACGACTTCTGCCCATTTAGAAAAGAAGTCTATTACTGTGAGGATATACTTCAGTTGATTGGCCGTGGTGGGAGGATATGGTCCCACAACATCCATTCCTCAGATGAAAAATGGCCAGGAGTACTTTCCTAGATGAAATAACGCCGGGGTTTGGTGAATGACGTTGGCATGAATTTGGCAGGAGTGGAATTTTGTGGCAAAGTGCTCACAATCTCGTGCCATGGTGGGCCAATAGTACCGAAGCCTTCAAACCTGATGGGAAATCTTAGACCCCCACTGATGTGCTCCAAATACTCCAGCATGAACTTCAGTCATTACGACAGTGATTTCTTCCCCATCAATGCATCTGAGGAGGACTCCATCGAGGCCTCATTTGTAGAGTACCTCTTGCTGACCTGCGCCGCCATATTGGACAAAGTTGATTTCCCTTCTCCGTATTTTATCTTGTTCATCCCTGTATGATGGAATTTATCCCCGTTGAAGGTAGCTTGCAATGCGGGTCATCCAGCTGGTGGCCGAAGCATATGGCTCAGGGACATGACTGACTTCGTTGATTTCTTCCATCTTGGTCTGAGAAAATGGAAAGACCATTTGACGATGCGAAATTGTGATGGCCATTTCATCCCGGTCTGGGTCAGCTAGGGCTATGGCCACATTAGCTAATGCATCAGCCTGGGAATTCTGAGACTGGGGAATATAGGTCAATGTTGGTTCTGTTGAGAATTCCACCAATAACCCTCAAACATAGTCAAATAGGGGAATTAGATCCTCCTTTTTACTAGCATAGTCACCATTAACTTTCTTGATGACCAGTTCTAAGTCACCTTTTACATTATGGTGCTGTAATTGTGCCTAGAGTGCGAGCTCCAGGCCTGAAATGAGGGCTTGATACTCCGCCTCATTGTTCGTACATCCTTCTGATAGGAGGAAGGAATATGGAAAGACTTCCTTTTCTAGGGACATGAGTTTTATCCCCAAACCCACCTTGTTAAATTTTGGATCCTCCATAATATTCCCTATCAGGCTTCGAGATGCATCGTCAAAGTACATTTCCCATGTTGGGAACTCCTCTTGAACTGAGAATATGTATTCATCAGGTACCTCGATGTCCAGTGCAGTGGTCCCTATCGAGGGGTGCTCTTCCAGAAAATCTGATAATGCTTGGACTTTGATGGCTTTCTGAGGCACAAACCAGATGTCAAAATGTTGGAGGATGACTACCCATCGGGATAGGCGCCTGATCAGCATTAGGAGACTGAGGATGTACTTGAGCGGGTTACTACGTGAGACCAAATGGACTTTATGATGCTATAGATAATGTCACAATTTTTTAACTTTGAAGACCAAGTCCAAACAACTCTTCTCGATGTTTGAGTATTGAGTTTCAGCATTGATCATGGTTCGGATGAGGTAATAAAGTTTTTTTTCACTGCCAGCATCATTTTTTTATACGAGGAAGGCCCCCAATGACCGTTCGAGGGCCGTCACATATAGGATAAGGGTTCTACCTTCAACTGGGGGCATGAGAACTGGTGGGCTTAAGAGGTGATTCTTTAGGCTGTCGAATTCCTCTTGGAAATCATCTGTCCATTGGTACGTAACCCCCTTTTTCATTAACCTGGTGATGGGCAGACATTTACCCGCTAATTCGGCTATGAACCACCTAATGTAGGCCAGGTGTCCTTGGCATCCTTTCAACTCAGTGATATTGCGGGGAGGTGGTAATCCAAGGATAGACTTTTTCTTTTAAGGATCAACTTCAATGCCACGATGGTGTATGACGAAGCCAAGGAACTTCCCTGAGGTAACCTGAAGGTGCATTTCAAGGGGTTCATCTTCAGGCTATGTTGTCGAAGTTTTTTGAAGATGGTTTTGAGGTCTGACAGGTGATCTGAGCATTGTCTTGATTTGATCACCAAGTCATTCATGTAGCATTCGAAGAATCTTCCTAGGAATGGTTTAAAGATACGATGCATGTCGCATTGATATGTGGCGCCAGTGTTCTTGAGACCAAAGGGCATGACCCTGTAATAGAATACTCCTTGAGGGGCCCTGAAGGCAGTGAATTCTTCATCTTCTCGGGCCATCCTGATTTTATTATACCCATAATAACTATCCATGAAAGAGAGAGACTCATACCTGGCTATTGCATCGATTAATAACTTGGTGATCAGGAATGTGAAATCATCTTTCGGGCAATGCCGATTGAGATCTCTGAAATCAATGCAGACACAAATTTTTCCGTTCTTTTTCTTGACGAGGGAAATGTTATCCAACCAGATGGGGTATTGGACCTCCTGAATGAAGCTCTCTTTAATCAGCTTATCAACTTTAACCTCTATTTTGGTAGCATGTGAGGGGTGCATTCTTCTGGCGCCTTGTTTATAGCCCCGGGGGTCTTCTGGAAGACCTAAGTGGTGCGTTGCCACTTCAGGATCAAGTCCCATCATTTTTGTGTTATTCCAGGAAAAAACATCCCGGTGTTGCCTCAATAAAGAGGTATATACCATGTGATCCTCAAGAGACATGGCTGTACTAATGAGAGTGGGCCTCAGATCTTCCTCGGTAACCAGGTTTATTTCCCTGAGCTCATCTACAGTGGTGGAGATACCTTCCTCAAATACGGGGGGTGCATCCCTGAGATCTTCCTCCTCTTCTTCCCCCACATTCTCATCTTCTTGATCCGATGGGGGGAGAGTTCTTGGAATGGGCTATTGGGAGTCAAGAGGCGAGGCATCGTGGGCATCCCTGCTCAAATATTCATCCACAAATTGAGGGTTAGCGGTCGTTTCCGCATCATCACACTCGGCCGTTATAGCTGAAGTCATGCGGATAGTTGAGTGTGTGTCCAGGCTTGAATTACTGCTTTCAACAAGGTTGATGGGAAGTATGTAGTCTCCGTAGAGATGCTTGAGGGGGTCATCCAGAACCATTTCCATGCCATTTGGAGCAGGGACCCAGTCAACACCATAGACCAAATGCTTCTTCTTATTTTTCTCATAAAACCCGGAATCAATGTAGTGTGACTTAGAGATCTCGAAAGGGGCCTTGTCAGTGTGCAATGCCCCACTTTTTCCATTGACACGATACTTAGTACACTGGTGGTATGATGAAGGACCATGTGCTTATGGATCCATGACCTTCCCAGTAGGGCATTAAATGTTGCATTCTACCAGACCACCAAGAATTCCGAGTAGGCCACAAGTTCGCCAAAATGTGGTTTTAGCTTGATTTGTCCCATTGGCTTTGGTTCACTCTTGTCATAACCCAACAGAGTTTTGGCTGAGGGTATTATATCATCCTCACTATAGCCCAACTTACGAAGTTTCCATAGGGAAAGGAGGTTAAGTCTAGAGCCATTGTCAATAAAGGCATTCCGGATCTCGACATTATTTAATGTATCAGACACATATAGTGGTTTTATGTGTCCTTGCATAATGGAATCTTCATCCTGATCAGTGAAGGAAGTCACCGCATTGCATTCTTCCGGGACAGTCTCTGTCCAGTAAATCTCGGTAGCAGCTACCTCGGTTTGAAACTCATGAGGGCTGAGCAAGGCTTCTATAAGAGCCTCCCTAAGATCTTCTAACAAACTCAAGGCTTCCAAGATTGATAGTTTGGCTGGTACCGATGCTAGATTATTAAGGATATCATATTTCTTCTCCAACAGCCAATGCTTCTCTGTTGGTGGAAGAGTTTTAACATGTATCTTGGAATATGGAGTACGTGACAAGGAGGGACCAGCTACGGGGTCGGACGTTGACCATGTTCCCACATTCTGGGGACTTAGACCAGCTAGTCTATTTGTGCGCACTAGGTGACTAGACACTTGTTTCTCCTTTGATGGGTACCGTAGAATGATGGGGCTAGAGTGGCCGCTTGTGGTGGTGGAGAGATATTCTTCCTCCTGTTGAGTCCATTGAAGGGCTCTTCCACGGGTTTCCGCGATATTAATGGTTTGTGCCGGGGTAAAACCATAGGGTTGGTTTCAGCCGTGACTACGCCTCCCCTGGTATCCCCTGCTTCTGCGATTCATCCTCCCAACCCCTTATGTTGGGAACTCGGGTTCTTATCCGTGCCCTTCTTCAGGGATAGATTCCATTAGATGGATGAATTTGATGGAACCAAAGATTAGCTCGTCATCCTATGACGGGTTAACCTGGTCAGTTGTCCCTGATGGTGCCATTTGGTGGGTTGGTTCCCATTGTTCCATGTTTGCGGGCATAAAATCGGACAATTTCTTGGCTAACTTCAGCCTCGTTGCAGACTTCTCCTCTTGCGCTTGTCTCCTCCCTTCCCGATTACACCCGGATGACCAGATTATGGAGGATTGTGAGGCCGATATTGTCGGTTGTGCGACATTAGGGGCTGTTGGCGGCATAACCGGCTACTGTAGTTGAGCTTGGAGTATGCCCGGAGCTTGGTTGATAGTCTTCCGAGTCATCCAGTCATCAAATTTCTTCCCCTTATTGCTGGTGACTTCCTGACACCCCTCTCCTTTGTCAGAGTCAGTGGTATAATTATACATCACATGTGCTGGGGGTGGTCGCATCTCAACCTGCTCGGAGTCTACCATCCTTTGTAGGAGGTCTTTAAATATGAAGCATTCATGGATACTATACCCCAACATTTGATTGTAGGGATAGTAACCTGGCCTATCCTTACGGCCAACTTCTTCGAGAAATCCTTGTCTCAGGGAGGCGGATCAAGTTTCAATTCATGGCAGTGATGAAGTAGCCGTGAACTTGGTCCTCTCAGAATGGGTATACTTTGTGTCTCCATTCCTCGAACTGGTTTCTCTTCGATCCCCTCTGATTTTCCCACTTGGGCAGAGGAGGCCACTGATATACAAGGGGCCCTTGACGATTTGGTTTATGCCTAGGTAGTGGGGCAGGTGCAGGGGCTAGCTTGAGCGTCACATAGGACACTTCAACTCTAACTGTTCTCTTTGTAGGAGCCTGTGAGGCTATTCAGGACTTCAGATTGGTCCGCTGCATGGAGTCTTCAATTCTCTGGGAAATGGCTGAGAGATTGTGAAAGCCAGTGGTGCACTCCACTGGTATGAGAGGTGTTCATAGCTCATCTCTAAGTTTATCGAAGCATATGGCCAACATGTCATCTTGGGGAATTGGACTGTACAAAAAGTAGGTCAGACCCTTCCATCTGGAGATGAAATCCGAGACCCTCTCATTCTCCCACTGTTTTCAATTCACGAGGTCACTGACCATTGTTTTAGGAAGAGTTGAGATGAAGTGGAACAGGAACTACAGTCGAAGGTCTTCCCAACTTTTTATTGACTGAGCTGGAAAATTCATATAACAGACGAAGGAAGATCCTTGCATGGTCTGCACGAGGCATCTGAGTATATCTGCTTCTTGTTGTTCTAGATTTCCCATCATAGGGTCGCAATAAGACACATAGTGCATCAAATGCTATTCCGAGTTATCTGATCCATTGAAAATAGGGAATACAAGGCTCCCAAAATTTGGCGGAGGATGCGTGTTGCTCACCCAATCTGGGTACGGCTTTTTCTCTAGCTGTATCGGAGTGCGTCGACCTTCCATTGCTTCCAATCGAGTTTTCAGTGCCTCAATGTTGTTGGAGAGTCCCTGGTTTACATCACATTGGGCCCGGTCTTGGGCAGGTGTAGCCCAAGGAATTGCGGGAGGATCCAGCTCGGCCGACACCAAGGGTGTATATGCCATTTGTGGTACCTTTGGAGGGTTTAGACACACTCGCTCCGATTACTTCCTGAGTGGAGGGAAGTCTTGGTATTCACCCGAATCCATGTTCAGGTAGTTGGACGGACTGAGCGCCTCATTGGGGGGGGGACAAACCTGGGACTTTGAGGGCACTTTCTGGGAGTGCAAGGTGTGGCTCTTCTTGAGAAGCACTTTTAATAAGACGATTCCTTGGGAGTAGCTCATCATTAAGACGCCTCAATTATTTTATTTGCTCTTCCTATCGAGCGAATCTCTCTTCGAGCGTATGTGGCTTGTTTTTATCGAGAGGAGGAGGCGGGTCAAGGGTAACAAGTCCTTTGTTATTATCCTTGTTGGAAGCCTGCCGGGTAAGAAGAGGAGGGTTAGCTTGAAGGGCGACCATTTTTAGGGCGGCCCTCTGGTTCCGAGTGTGCAGACCTGGTGGTTCATTGTGAGTCACAGCCTGACCGGAACCATCGTCTCCCAATCCATCCGTATTTTCATCATTTCGGGTGTCACCCGTGGGGTTAACCTCTATAGAGTTGATGGATGCATATCACGAGGTGGAGGAGTCGTAATCTTCCAAATAGGAAGAGGATCGCCCGCGCCTTTTACTGGTCCTCCCCTTCCTTTCCCGGGATTGCTTTCAGACTCCTTGATGCAGGGTGATGCGGAGAGTTCCTTGATGCGACCTCACGGTACGTCTCCCTCTTAAAGGGGATGGTGATTCAAAATATTGGATAGGGTAGGAACCACCTCTTATGACTATCCTCTCTATATGAGAAAATACTGATTCTCATGGGGGAGGTTGTTGTTGAGGTGGTAAAAATGCCGCCAGCCCTGAGAGCTGGGGCTGGTTCCGTTCCCTGGATGCTGAGTCTAATCACATTTTTATTGGACTTATGGGGGATTTTGTTGTTAAAAATTCCCCCAGCCCTACAGGCTGGGGTTGACCCTGGATTACAGTAGTAGATGTTGCTGTCACTACCCGCCTGATCTTGCATGCCCCCATTTGGGGGTGAACTGGATCTGATGCCGAGTTCACCTATGAATAAATCCCCTCTGGGGAGGCAAGCAATGACTACTGATTGTCCTCTCTCAGGAAAGAGGCCTTTTTTATACTTTTGGTGTCCTGATTCAAGAGCTCGTGAATGACTCTTTCCCGCCGGGCCTGACGCTTCTAGGACTTACTCAACCTTTCCTGAACAGGGAGACCAATCGATCACTGTCTTGAAATGATGGCGTTTCAAGATATTATGCCGAAAAGATTCTTCTCACTGGGGAGCAGAGTTAAATGCAGAGTCCCATGTTCTCCCCATCCTCTGATAGGGACTCCCATCGGAGCGTTACCAATGAGGTGGTGCAGCTGGTGCAGTGCATGGAGGCAGGATAAATCCATGTTCCCTTTACGCCTCTCGGGTCACTGTTGTCATGTCGAAGGAAGAGATTCCAGGTCGATGTGACACAAGAGGTCTCCTATTTTCTTGACATGGTCTACATACCCATCGTAAGGAAGGAATATTGATTTCAGCAGGTGTAGGGTTGTACACATATTGGAGTGGATGTCGTGCACACGTTCTTCTGACAACTTTCTGGGTATGTCGAATTGACAGGTGGCCGTGGGACAAAACATAACTGGTACATAATCTCTGGCCAGTAGTTTCCTCAGGTGCAACATGTCAGCATAATCCTCCACTAGTGATTCTTCTACATGGTCAGACCAACTGAGATGCTCACCGATAGTGTGGTTGGAGGCATTGGGGCCGGTAGGTATTGAGTTATCATGTGGGCGATTCCGAGGTGGTTCAGAATATGAACGTGGCCCCATACTGTCTCCTGATTGAAGAAGGGTGTCATTGGCCACTAGCTGGGAATCTGACATGCTTGATCCCGTCCTTCTGAGTGCCTCGAAATATGAGGGATATTCTATTCTTGATTCGGTAGGGGGAGGACCTTCCTGTCGATATGATATGTCACTGCGGGGAGGACCTTTGCAATAGCGGCTGCAATGTAGAGGACTACCATTACAGCTGCCGCAGGGAGAGAACCTGCTATGTACACCCTAGGGAGGGCCTTCAGAATATAACGCAACAAGGGGAGGGACTTCCCTTTTCTTGAAATCTAGGCGGAGAGGGCCTCCGCTATCCGTGTTGTAATGGCTAGGGCTACCATTACTACTTGACCCCTTACTGCATAGAAGACATTTGTAGTGCATACCCTGGGGAGGACCTCTAAGGCGTATCATAGTGAGGGGAGGACCTTCTAGCTGTGTAGCGTTGTTATGGGAGGGACTTCGCAACAACTTTCATCAATTTGAGGATGACCATCATGGTTTGACGTTCGATGTGTATCCTGGGGAGGACCTTCAAGACACACTACGACAAGGGGAGGACCTTCTTGTCGCTTGGGGTCGTTGCAGGGAGGAACTTCGCAATGGAAACTGTGGTGGTGAGGACTACCATCACAGTTGCCGCAAGGAGAATATATATGGGTTACACCCTGGGGAGGGACTTCAAAATGTACCTCAATGAGGGGAGGGCCATCTCATTGCTTAACGTCTAGGAGGGGATGGTCTCTGTTATCAGAGTGGAAAGGACTACCACCGTGATCTAATTCCTGGCTGCGCGGAATTCCATTGCAACGTAACCCCCAGGGAGGAACTTCAGGGTAGGACACAACAAGGGGAGGGCCTTCTTTGTCAAGATGAGACGTCACTACAGGGAGGACCTCCACAATTGAGATTACGATAACAAGGACTACTATCATAATATGTGGTCCCACTGCATGGAGAGTGTTTGCAGTGTATACCCTGGGGAGGACCTTCAGGGTGGACCGTAACAAGTGGAGGGCCTTCTTGCTACTCGATCTTCTTGTCACTCGGAGGGCTATCGTGACTCACCTCAAAAGAGAGTCTCTCGTGACAGATCGTTATATGCCCACGGGGGAGGCCCCCGCGGGTGCTCTGGGGAGGACCTTCAGAGCTTCTCATAGCGACAATGCGGGGAGGACCTTCACAACTGCTACTTCCACTCCCATAATATGGTAATGGGTGGGCAGGGTTCCGAGCCTTAGATATGTGATTAGTGTCATTTGGAACCCCAAATTCCAGCATAGCGGAGTCATGAACCCGCTCTTTATTTTCTGGCTGCCTTCGGTGCGTTCGGGGCGCTTTCTTACGGGCAGCAGGTACCGTCTGCTATTGATAACAACCTTCACCTTTGGTTCCCTTTATAATTGGGTCCCACGATGCTGCCGAGATATACTGAAAAACATATTGAATTTTAGAAGGGATATATTCCTGCTCTAGAGCATCCACCGTGATGGATGTGTGTCCCCCAGTTGGAACGAGTGAAGCTGCTTGATCCGGTTTCCCTTGTATCGCGGAATATGGCTGACGACCCTCCTGGGCAGAAGTAGGGATGCAGATCTACTCTGAGGAAGCTATCTCATCTCTTAGATGAGTCAACACAATTGGAGAGACAGGCTTATGAGCCCGAGTCCTTGCTGTTTCCGCTGATGCAATTACATTCTAGAAAGTCTGCAAGATATGATCTGGGATCGATACCTACTCCTCCATCATTACCAGGATATGTAGAGAGACATATTTGGATGGAATGGGTATGAATTACCATTCCGATATCGGATTAGGAATATCCTGACTCGGTCCTCCGATGGTCAGTGGGTAGTGGCAATTCTTTTGTGTCGTGGTAGGTGAATGAGTCTGCCCCTATGTCGGATATACCAGTTTATCTCTCCATTTTCCACCACATCGGGATGGCAGACTTTACTTGCATCCACAGGGAGATGTCCCTACATATGTTGGTTTCCCACCTTATCAAGTCAGTGGCCTTTTTTGGCAGGGATACGTGACTGCCAATTAATTTCTGCCACATCTGGATGGAGGAATTTACTGATCTCCATCATATCGGGATGGTATGTGTCTGGAGAACATGCTAGGAGCTGGTCCTATAGACATTGGGTTGCCACCACGTCTGGTTGGTGGGCTTCATGACCCTGGGTAGGGAGAGGTTCATGCCGGGTAGGTTCCGTCCTATGTGAGTGACGGGCTTGACGGAGGTCGGCGGGGATGCATGCATGCTCGTATGATGCCGCCATGTCTGGATGGCAGGCTTTGGAGGAGCGGATAGGTGTATGTGCCTGCTCACGATACGTCTCCATGACTTGGAAGCGGAGCTCCTCCTCAGGGACAAGGGTGATGACTGGTCCCTGGTTGTATGTTTTCCACCCTTGTCAGGCGGTCCAAGGGTCCGGAGCTTGGGGAGTATGGGACTAGATCCTTAGGGTGACATCCTATTTAGTGTGAGTATATTGAGTTGAGGCGTAACCGTGACAACATATTCTGAAAGGGTCCTTAGAGAGAAACCCCCATTTAGCGGGGTTGAATTCCTCAATGTCAACCTCATCCACCTCCCTAAGGAAAGGTAGGTACATGTTGTCTCATTCTAGGGATAGACTCTTGAAATAGTTTGAGATGGAAAAAGGAGCCATCTGGATCTGCTTTCGCGGTCGGTTTTGGGAAGGCGACCGACAGGTCTTGGAATATTGGAGGGCATGCATGGCCACCTCCACTGTTGGTAGAGTACCGTTCAAGTGGTACTCTCAGATCAATGCATTCGAGACCCATCATTGAAGATGCTGAGTAGGTGATGGGGTCCTTCATTGGTGAGGAAGTTCGGTCATTACTTATCTTGAAGCACACACCTGTGAGTTCCTCCATGATGCCATTGGATCGAAGGGAGTTCTGAGTGGTACCTGTAAAATAATTTAACAAATACAATCAACAAACCCGTTAAAGCAGTATCTCATGATCCCGTGTTTAATTAATGACTTTTCTTGGCCTTATCTGTGAGAATAAGGGGCACAGAGTGAGATTAGGTTTAATCCTTCATGCTTGGTTAAAGATTCACGCCGTGTTCACCATTTTTTGTTTCGAATTGGTTCGAAACGCCTAACAGTTCTGTTTCCAACGATGTGTGGAACTTCTTTCCAAAGGCAGGAATTTGCTGTGTGATTTGTCCAGTGATGCTTAAGAACTCACATTGGTCGAGAGGATGGGAAGTCGGGATCATCGCACCCTTTTGGGGGGAAATTATTGCATGTTCCGAGACTCTCTTATAGATTTAAGATGTGTTCATATGTCCACAAATCTTTGGTTTATTCCAAAGAATAGTATCCATTAATTACTCTTAGTTGGAAATGGTTAGATGAATGTAGGGATTGAGAATCATTTATGCCCGAGTTTTACCATCCTTTATTGGGATTATTAACTCCGAGGAGTTCAGACTCATTGAGACGGCAGGGGTTTAAATCCTCATAACTGGGTGCTCTGGAGATTATTGTCATCCAGGGGGATAGATAAAGACTTGTGAATTTGGATCGAACCCGTGATATGGGGTTCCTACGTGTCATTTTGAGAGGAATCAGAATCCACGTAGTTCGGTGCCACTTGACGGGACACATCGCCTTTTTAGGTCGTGCGACGAGGACCCAACCGTACAATTTACTTTCTTGTGGCAAGGACATCTGGGAGTGAGATACCCGATCAAGGTTGGTGCGGGACTTACACCGAAGTGGCCTGGAAGACCCAAGGGAAGTGATTTCATAGGTCTGAAATGGTTCTGCTAAAGTATAAGGACATGGTCTGATGGGGAAAGTTGTGTACCAGACCTAGATATCGGTCTTGCACCTTGAGGAGGCTTTCTACGTATGCCGGTTGGTCGGGAATCGAAGTCCGCATAGTTCTTGGAATATTAGGGCTTGCACCTCGGAGCAGACCAAGGTAGTATGGGGCTTAAACTCTGAGGCAGCCCAAAGTGTTGGTGAACCAACATGACAGAGGTCAGAATGACCGATTGTTGGGCTTGAACCTCGGGGAGGCTTCCTACGTACCCCGCCTAGGAGACAGGGATCAAAGTCCACGTAGTTCGGAATATTGTCGGAGAACCGACGTGAATGTGGACCCAGGGGTCCGATGTTAAGTGGGATTGAACCACATGGAGGATTACTATGTACCATGCCTTGACATGGATCAAAGTCCCCATAGTTACGAGGATGTTGGGGTCAGGGTCGATGCTTACTCTAAGCCCACGTGAGTCATGCCCGGTGTGAGAAACAGAGGCAGTAGAGACCTGACTATCATGTCGTGAAAGGTGCGTTCGTGGGAAGTGGAGTGGAGATTACACATGGAGCGGCTCAGAGAAATGGATATTGGGACTTACTCCAGGATGGAGGCCCGATGGTGAAAAGGCCCAGTGGGAGAGGGAAATGGAAACGAAAACCCCTCTTTCCATCTCCCCTCTTGGTCCTTGTCATCTGGTAAGTATGGAGGTGCATGGGTGATACCTCCTGCAAGAAAGGCTAGGGGATTACACCAAGGAGGCTGCCCTATCATTCTCAGAAGAGGGGAGAACTACTCACCGCTGGCATCGAAAAGAAACGCAAGTAGGGTCGCCCACTCCTGGAAAGTGGAGAGGCAGAAAGGGGACTCCCAGGCTCAGACGCTGCACTACCGTGGGTATGTGAACCCGAGAGTGTTTTGGGAACCCGCTCAAGGGCCAGAGCAACCCCTTTTATCTCACCAATCATGGGTATGTGAACTCAATGTGGCACGCTGATGCGCTTGGAGATTGCATCATACAGATCCGGTGTCTTCGAAAGAGGCCTTGGGTTAGGGCCAAGGAATAGACCATTGAAGGGATTGTGATGCATCTGGCCGGATTAGAAGGATTTTATGTGAATCAGGGAATGGGAACACCAAAAGAGTTGGCTGGACACACGGGTGTATGAGGGGAAGCGCCCTTCACGTATGGGGTGCTACGTGGATGGAGAGGCCGTCCGCAGACCAAGGTGGTACGTAGACTGATAGGAATCTCATGTACCAAGGTGGTAGGTGGCTTTGGGTTCGGCCTACGTACAAGGTTGGTATGCTGGGGAGTCCACGTGAGCAGCAACAGCTAGGGGCGACGCTGGTTGGGGTTCATCGGTCAGGGTTTCTCCCCCGTAAGAGGGTGCTAAACGGTGCATCGTATCGAAAAAGGGGCATAGAATCCCTGGTTCGTGAGGAGTACATCCGTGGAGGGGCCATGGATCATATTCTTCGTCTTTTAATCCCTTGTTATTTTAGGTTCGTGGTTCACAAATTTTTTATGTGTTTTTGGTTCCTTATTAATTCATTTCCAGCTTCATACCTGTTCTGGTTCGCGAATTTGAACTCCGCTGCTTGCGAAATCCTAAGATCCTGTCCTCCAAAATCATTCCACCCGAATCTGATTGATCCCTCTCTTTTCCCCCTCAATCTCCTTTTATAGAGTTGGGAGAGAGATTAATCTATGGTCATGAAGCACCTTTTTGGGAGGCCCATGACCAGAAACCCGGTTTATGGATGACTTGGTCAATCCGTAACTCGTGGGTGGCATTGAATGCACCTTCCTTGCAAACCAAACTAGTTTGGGGAATGCTTCACTGCCGCATAGGGTTCGGCCTCTGTCCCGTGAACGACAACGTACATGTTCTGAGACGGTTGATGCAGTTTACAGCTGGGGAGGTTCGTGACGGTGGACCAGCCTTGCGCCCATCCTTCTTCGCGCCCGCGGAGGATCCCCGCCTCTGTTCCGCGAACAACAGCGGTCTACAGAGGGGGGCGACTTGCTAAGCTGGCCGCGTACCGTCAATATTGGACCAGTACGCGGACCGGTTCTCCCTTTTCCAATATTGAGTATTGGCCTTATTTTTTATCAATTCCTTGAGGGAAATTGGGTAGAATCCTCTCTTGAATTAAGGGGATTCTCATTCTATTTTTTGGATTTTTTCAGGACCCTACATTATCACATGATTTAAATTTCACTTGGTTTTTTCTCATTACATAAGCTTTGATTTGACTATTTGTGGATATGAAATGGATTCCCATATCAGATGTTATGGTCATTTGATGTTGAAATCTAGTTTTCAGGTTTTTTAGATTTGTTTTTCGTTTCACGTAATTATTAATTAATTATTATAAATATTTGTTAATTAACAGAATATAATTAATTAAAATTATAAATAATAAACTATATTCGATTGTAAATAATAAATAATAAATAATAAATAATAATTCATTAATAATTATTTTTAAAATGTTTTCTTCAATTCTGTGGTAGTTTTGAAAACGCTTTGCTATTTCACGATGGTTTTTTTAAATAACCGCCACTAAAAATAATTGTAAATTATTTTTTTCAAAAATTTTATGAAAAAATTATTATTTAAAAAAAACACATTTATCAGTGGGTTTTAAAAATGCTGCTAAGAACCGTTGTAAATTTTTTGATCGAAAAATATTTAGCGGTGGTTTTGAAAACCACCGTGAAAAAACTGCCGCTAAAATATTGTTTTCCTGTAGTGGTGGGGGAAGATCGCTCTCCATTATTGGGAGCATTCTTGGTGATGGTATATCTCTAGGGCTTTGAGGGGATTCTCCAGATTCATTGTGCACAACAAAACAAATTAATAGTCTCTCCTAAAAAAATATAATTGGGTTTATATACCTCTAGGGTTTAGAAATAAATATTTTCACAAGTGACCTTTAATATTTAATTAATCCTTGTGGAATCCAATGTCTATAATAATAATAGTAATATTAATTCTCAACATGCACTTAAATTGGGAATTAAAAATAAATATTATTTATTCAAATAATATTCAATATATATTATTTGTCACCAGACCTACAATCTTGGTCCACCATTCCTGTACAATATTTTTCGGGCCTTGAATAATGACTACCTATTTAATAAATAAATATCACTACATTATTCTCTAAAAAAATATTTAAATATTATATTCACTAAATAGAAAATAAATATTTATTAAATATTCCACTCACATAATATTCTCTCGAATAACCGGTGAAGAAATAGATGTGATCAATAAAACATGAATAATTATTAAATAACATGTGAGAATAATATTTATTCAACTTTTAAAATGTTAAATAATAATATTTTTTTTAACTAAGATTCTGGATACACTTCATGTGTGACCCACTAGGTATTTTTCTTAATAGCATTACATGAAACACCATATAGTCCAAGGTTAGTGTATAAAAACAGGCCATGCACCCATAGAGGAAGACGTTAATGTCGTAATGGCATAAAACCTTGAATGGATGCTTATTGTGTAACATAATACCTTTTTCATGATATATCTAATCATGAAGGCTGCATGCTTATGCCATCAATTATTGTGCTCGATGTCTCTTTCTTTGAATTTACAAAAATAAAAATTTCTTGTAGAAAACCATGGCCTTGAATTTATTTAGGATATATCATTCTCATCAAAGGGAATGAGATATCAACTTGCATTAATGATCAGAAGGGATAAATCATTTCTCACATTATTCATTAATGCAATATTACTCATGATGCACCCAACGTATCATACATCACCATGAACATATTTTGACACAGTTTTCATCAATACAACAAAGTACATGACTTATAATACTCATTAATAACTACAATAAAGTATAAGGACCAATAAAAACATCCAAATATAGGAACATCCAATGACGCATATAAATGTGGATTTTCTACTGTAAGGTCTCGTTCTCATAATATCCTACACTAGATATCACCAAGGGCGTACATCATGAGAAGGTGTCTCAAAGTCATATGAGTTTCCACCCTGATAGACTGTATCATTTGTGTCCCTTAAATGATATCATTTGGCTATAGAACATATATTTAAAAATACTATTATGGAAATTTTCGGTTATCATCGTATCAGGTAACTATTATGACCTTTCAGTGTGACATCTACTCTCAAGACATTATCACATAATATTTCATGTATAAGAATAATCATGATGTGATAAAACGTTTATTGATTTTCAAAAATATGAATCCAGGTTATCATAAATTACACAAATGATGGTTCTAGTGTACTAACTCCAACATACTCCCACTTGAACAAAATCCAACTATGAACAACCGTCAGTCTGCTAGCTCTCACATGATACTCATGCTTCTGATGAAACAGTCCTTTAGTCAAGGGGTTTTCAACGTTTTATTCTATGGAAATTATACTTACTGCAACTTCAACCCTATGATAATAATCCCTCAAGAGGTGATACTTATAGAGTATGTGATTTTTCCATTGGTGTGACCTTGGTTATTTTTTAGGAGTCTCTGCTATAATATTATCAAAATAGAATGTTATGGGTTATTTATCACTAGGTACCACATCAAGGTCCTGAAAAAGGTTCTGTATCCAAGTGGATTACATGGCTGTATCATAAGTTGCTATAAAATTTGACTCTACTTTAGAATCAGTGACAACTGTTAGATTTAAACTCTTTCATCTCATAATCCTCCTTTGAGACATAAAACATATCCTAACTATGAGTTTATATCATTTTGATCTATTTGGAAACTATAATAAATATAAACCATCATGACTAGCTCATCATCTCCTCCATACACCAATAACATATCCTTAGTTATTATCAAATACTTGAGGATAACCTCAATAAGAGACTAATGTTGTTCTCCTGGATTTTCTTGATATCTTACTATCAAGTTTAATGCATAGGAAACATAAATTCAAGTACATAACAAGACATATATGTTTGATCCTATCTTTGAAGTGTATAGGATCTTACACTTTATCTCTTTTTCCTGTTGAGTTTGAGGACCCATTTTCTCAGAAAGATGTATACCATGTGAAACTAGAACCAATCCCCTCTTGGATTATTCCATACTAAATATATTTAGTATCTGGAAAATTTATGTACTTTGACTTAGTCCAATAAGACTCTTGGATATCTCATGAATGATCTTGATCCCTAGAATATAAGCTGCTTTACCTAAGTCCTTTACAGAGAAACACTTTTTTCACCAGTGCTTAATAGACTATAAGGCTGGTATGTTGTTTCCAATAATTAATATGTCATAAGAATATACTAATAGGATAATTACTACATTCCCACTAGACCTATTATAAACATATGGCTCACATTCATTCTTATTGAAAACAAATTCTTTTATAGCTTCATCAAATCAGGTGTTCAATGACCTAGATACTTTCCTCAATCCGTAACTGGATCTCTACAATTTGAAAATCTTGTTTTAATCCCCTAGAGTCACAAACACTTATGGCTATGTCATATATATATATATATATATCTTCATGATGGTTTAGTTTTGAAATCTATATGAAAAATTTCAAAGTCATGGTAAGATTCTATATCAAGTAGAATTCTACTGGATTTAATTATGGAATCTAGTGAAAAGGTTTCATTATAGTCAATTATTTAACACTATTTATACTCTTTAGAAACTATCCTTGCTTTATAGGTATTTTATTTACCTTATGTGTCTATTTGTTTCTTGAATACCCATTTTTACCCTTTGGGATTTACATCAACTAATGCATCAACCAAAAACCAAACTTTGTTCTGATACAAGGAATCCATTTTTTAATTCATGTATTCCTTCTATCTTGCAGATTCTAAGCTCTATAATAACTATTTTTAGGAGATAGGTTCATCATTTTCAACCAATAATGAGTCAAAATCATTGATGATAAGAAAACCATACATCTCTAGTTCTCTTACCTATCTTGTTCTCCTATGAAATACTTGTGTTTCAAGAACTACTTATTCTATGGGTAATTGTGGAATATTTTCACTTACAAACTCTTATGTATCTTCAAAATCAACTTCATCGAAGTCAATCTTACCCCCAATATCCTTTTTGAGGATGAAATCCCTCTCAATAAAGATGACTTATATGCAAATATACACTTTATTGTCTGAGGGTTGTATAGGTAGTATCCTTTTTTTATTTTGGATATCATATAAAGATACACTGTGATTTTATGTGCTATATTATTTCCTGATAATTCCTTAACAAGCACCTCGTAACCCCATACACGTGCATGTGACAAAACAAGTTTTTTTCCACTCCATAACATGAAGGGAATTCCATTTTCCTCTTTACTTGGAACTTGGTTTAATGTATATTCCATAGTTTGTAATGAATATCTCCAAAAGGATAATGGAAGATTTGCATGACTCATCATTGACCTTACCATATCTAACAAGTTATGGTTCCTCCTTTCACTAACTCCATTCCATTGTGGTGTGTAAGGTGGAGTGAGTTGAAGTAAAATCCTAGAATCCCATAAAAGTCTCATAAACACTTGGTTAATATATTCACTACATAAATCCAATCAAATATTCTTTATCTTATTACCAAGTTGTTTCTCTAATTCATACTTGAATTATTTGAATTTATCAATGTACTTGAACTTATACCTCACTAAGAAGACATATAAATATCTAATCAAGTCATCAAAAAATGTTATGAAGCTAGAATACCCACCTCTAGCTTATATTAGAAATGGTCCACACAAATCAATGTGTACCAATCCTAGAAGCTCTGTGGCCCTTTCACCCTATCCACAAAATGGTGGGTTTTTCATCTTTTCATGTAAAAAATCATGACATATTGTAAGTAATTTTAGCTCAAAAGAGTCTAAATAACCATCTTAACATATCTTTTTCAAAGACCTTTCATTTAAATGACCATGATGGTGATGCCATGGTTGAGTTTTATATGAGTCATGTGAATATGATTCGTTATCTATTTTAAATACTTGGTTTTTTAATTTAATAAATAAAACAATTTATTTAAATGTTCCATTCTGTAACATATGTTGTATTTCTAAAATAAAGAAATTTTATTCCCAATAATGAAAATAAAACCATACACGTCTAGGACTGACATGAAAATTATGTTCTTTGAAAAAATTGGTACAGAATAACAATATCTTAAACCCAATATCATTCCCATTGGAAATGAAAGGTGGTAGTCACCAATGGATAGAGAAGCTAGCCTCACACCATTGGTAGCTCACAATTCTATCTCTCCTATAGAACTCTATCAACATATACTTGGTTCCTGCATTTGAATATAGATGTGAGAACAAAAATATGTATCTAATACCCAATGTGTAGATATTGAAACATTACATTCATTAATGAACTCACCTTTAGCTTACCCTTGCTTCTAGGTATATTTTTTATTCCAGTGGACTTTATTTCCACATGCAAATCATATTGACTCTTTTTTCCTTACCCTACCTTTATACCTACCTCTTCTTGGAAGGACAGTTCTCAAGAGCTTTAGACTTTTTATGAGTATTAGGCCCCTTTTCCTTATTTGTACTTTTCTTATTCACTATAAAGACTGTGAGTTTGTCACACTCCATGTTCTTATCTACTTGGCGAATCAAAGTAAGAAGTTATAAAAGAATCTTCTCATTATTTATTATATTATAATTAAAAATAAAAATATAGAAGGTATTTTGTAATGATGAAAGTATCATATCTGTGCACAACTCATCTGGCAATTTAATCCCTAAGATGTCTAAGTGTTTAATATAGCCAATAACCTTGACTATATGATGCCAAATTGACACCAACTCTCCAAGATTAGTTTTACACAGATTATTTGAGATCTCATATCTCTCTTTTCTATCCTTCTATTGATAGAGATAATGATGGTGAGACATCATGCTGTACACATCCATTTACTCATGTTTCTTCCAAAGATTAGTGATCATGGATGATTGTATAAAACCCTGAGAATCTATAGAATCATTCAAATGTTTCTCATAGAGAGTTAACTCTTCATCACTAGCCTCATTACCAGGCGCATTAGAGATAGGTTCTTACAACACCTAAAATTTCCTTTCATGGAAAAGGATAATTCATAAGTTCATTTTCCACTAGTAGAAATTTGTGCTAGTGAGAAGGTTATCCGTATCAAGTATGGATCAGAGTTATATATTTGAATTAATTTAATTATTTTTTATACAGATTAGATGATAAGAGTTTTATTAATTTATCTAATAAAATTTAGACAAATAAATAAATATTATATTTATTAATATCCCATTATTTTATCAAACCCAAATATCCCTCACCATTGGATTCCGAATATCATGTTTCATGTATATTATAGTGTAAAGGATCCATATACCCCTTCTCATTAACCTAAATTTGTTTGTTCAAGAAACTTGAATGGTTTTAGATAGGCATTCCAAATTCTAAGTGTATTAACTCATAGTTCCATTATCCGTTGAGTGGACTCCCCAATCCAAAAATCATTAAATTGGATTTCCTCAACCCTTCCCTATCAGTTACACCAAGTCCTGCTTTGGCAGTCAAACCTTGATGAAAACTATGTTAAGTCAACCCAAAATTTCATGTTAGAATTCCTTGATAATTGAAAGCACCCTAATTTTACTGTTCAAGCACTTTGAACAATTTTTCGATTTTAACTGAAGTAGTGACATGCTATACAAACATAATATATATCATTGAAAGATTTTATCCTTTTATCTGTAAATTTCCAATTGTTATCATTATTACATTATTGTTAATATTATGTGGATTTACTTAAATGATTAATCATGTATTAGATAATATTAAATCATATTCCAATTTGTTTTAGTTATATCTTGCATGATTATTAATTCATTAATTCCTTTGATCATGAAAAAACATCCATAATGAAATAAATATGCAACTTGGCATAAATAAAATATTAAAGTGGTATGATAATGATATTTTACTAATGGTTATTTTATCTAGTAGATGATAAACTGACAATATACCTAATGGAAAAATACATTAAAGTAATTAAGGTTTGTATTGTACCTTACCACATGTCCACTTATGTATCTCTCTTGGATTGGTTTCGTCTCAACTCAAAACATAAACCACCTCCAATAGCTTGGGATATCCATTCATTATATATTATTTTACTTACAATATGTTTAGGAGAAAGTGGTTACGTAAAAGAAACCATGGGAATGTAGGCCCTTATATAATAAGAGGATATACGATACACAAGCCAACAATTTAATTTTAATAATAAATTAAAAGGAAACCAATCACATGAATAGGTCTGGTCTAATATCATGATCATACATTAACATGAAACAAATTACATATTTAATAAAATTAGAATTCATATATAATCATTCTTATTTATGATTAATCACATTTTAACCAATTAATTATCTTCTTTAATTAATAAATTTGTTTATCTTAATAATCATCTAAATTTCCTTGAGATTTTCATCCTTCAAAATTTTAAACAAATTAAATAAATTTATTTAAAATTAACCATGTACATAAATTTACCTTGGAGGAAACACAGTTTGTACCTATAAAAACTACCCAACATGTATTATACTCATATACTGTTTACTCTTGCAACATGTGGCATACACGACTTATCATGTACTTTCATGACATGTACTATCAACATAACAGATTACATGATTTTTTTTGTCATGTGTTATACTTCAATTCACATAGATTAATATCTATAATACAAATCATACATGATATGTAGATCCAACCATAACAAAAAAAATTAATTTAAAACACACACACACACACGCACACATATATATATTAAAACACATCAAAAGGCATGCCCTATAAACTTAATGACCAAACACAAAAACATGTTGATAATGTTTACATAGTATAATAAATTAATTTTAATTATACACAATTTGGTAAAGTACACAGTGTGTACAATCCAGCTACATGGCATGTACTATTCTCAGTGTCTATCTGAGGAACATGCCTGCAGACTCAACATGGAACCATGCCATGGAAAATATTAGAGTAAACAGTGTGTACATGGTCCACATGGATTGTGGCCTCTATATTACATGGTCATTAGTCTGGTAGACCTTGTAATAAGATACATAACTCGTCTGTGACTAAAGGACTACACGTCTTGCACGTGAGTTACAACACATGTACTCTAGCTGACCGTGTGCTAGGATAGCCCGATCAACACATGGTGTATAATTAAATGTACTACATGTAATAATTGCACATTCCTTGAATTAATTCAAAAGTAATTCTTGGTGCATTAAACATTAGTACATGCCATGTACCTCCCAGTTACACGATGTGCACTCTTGTGTTATCCAACTAGATTCCTTGACACCTTCAGATGAGTTCTTTAAATTTATTTCCTAATTTTTTTTTACCGATTTGATTATATTTATGAAAAATAAAGAAGAATAATAAGATCCTGTACTTCAGATTAAAGAAGGATTAAAATGGAATTGAAAACCAATTACTTATGTATAAATAAATCAATGATATTTAAATGATTATAAATAATTATGTAACCACTTTGACACAACATAAAGGTTCCGGGCGGAGTGAAAGCATGTGATGGGTGATGTCCAACATTGCTTTTTTATCATGATCGATGATCAATATGAGATTTAAATGATGATAAATTTTGTGATCAACAGAGTTGATTCAAAGAGAATAGATAATGGATAAAATACCAGTACTAGAGTTCAAGATCATCACATATTATTTATAAATAATTTAATAAATTATAAAATTAAATTTTGAGAATTATTTTTTCATTGATGGATTTCAAAATAGATCTACATTTTACCATCATTGCATTGTAGGAATTAGGAGTATATTCCCTCTAACATTGATTTGCATGATGTTCACTAAATCTTTAAACAGCACTGTAGGAATCTTTGGGTGCTAGCACGTAAGATCATATCACTTTCATTGTTTTCCTTTGATCACCTCGAGAATTAGTTTCAAAGGATTCTATTTGATCTCTCTTCACTCGATAGTGGAGGGTGGAGGAATATCACTATCTATTCATTGGAGGATTCTTGGATAGGGGTGCTCTCAAAGGATTTGATAGGATTCTACATATTCATTGTTCACAAAAATTAAATAAATGAATTGGATCTCCTGAAAAATAATATTATTGTGTTTATATACCAATACGGTTTAAAAATAAATACTTTCAAAATTTCCCATTAATATTTATTTAAAACCCACATAACCCCATGTTTATTATGACAATAATAATAATATTATTATTTCTCAACATGCGGTTAACATGAGAATTAAAATTAAATATTATTTATTCAAATAATATTCAATATATATTATTTCTCACCGGACCTATACACTTGGTCCACTATTCCTCCAAAATATTTATCGGACCTTAAATATTGACTATTTATTTAATAAATAAATTAAACTACATTATTCAATAATAAATAAATAAATATTATATTCACCAAATATCAAATAAATATTTATTAAATATCCTTCTCACACAATATATTCTTGAATAACTGGTGATAGAACATATGCGATCAATAAAACATGAATAATTAATATACCACATGTAGAAATAAGATTTATTCAACTTATTAAATAATAAATAATAATATATTATTTAAATAAGATTCTAGATACACTTAGTGTGTGACCCTCTAGGTCTCTTTCTCAGTGGCATTAGGAGACGAAACCTAAATTCTAAGGTTAGTGTTTAGAAACATGCCAAGACACCCATATAAAAATAAGTTAATGTCATAATGACATAATAACTCATACAAATGCTTAATGAGTAATATAATCCCTTTATTATGATATCTCTAATCAATTAGGTTGAATGCTGGTGCCGTCAACCTATATGATTGATGTCTCTTTCTTGGAATTTTTAGAAATAAAACTTGTCTATAGAACACCATGTCCATGGATTTGTGTAGGATATATCATTTCCATCAATGTGCCTAAGATATCAACTTCTGTTAAAGAACATAAGGTACACATCCTTTATAGCATTATTCATTAGAGCAATACTACTCCTCACACACCCAATGTATCCTACCACGTCGTGAAAATATTTCATCATGGATTTTGTCAATACATAAAATTAAATGACTTATAATACTAATTAATAATAATATTAAAGTCTAAGGATCAATACACGCATCTGTAGATTGGAATATTCAATAACACATATAACTGTGGATTTCTTTATGGTAGGTATCATTCTCATAATATCCTACATTGAATATTACCAAGGTAGTACACCATGAGAAGGTGCCAAAATGTATTATAAGTATCCACCTCTGATAGTATATATCATTTATGAACCTAAAATGATATCATTAAACTAAAGAACATATATTTAAGAATTATTTCATGGCACTTTTGGGTTCTCATCTTAGCGAGGAACTAATATGAACATTTAGTGATATAGTTACTCTTTGGACATTATCACATACTATGTCATGAAAAATTACAGTAATTACGTGATAATAATTTTATTAATATTCAAAACTATTAATACAGGTTATCATAAAGTACACAGAAGTTGGTTCTAGGGAACTATAGCCAACAATGACTTTAGAGGAACCCCTAAAAGTATGACAAACATATGGATGATCTAACAGTTTTTCATATATGATATGTTAATCATACACTTATTTATGGGTTTTTATGTATTCATAAATAAGTTTATGAATATAAAATTCATCATATTATACAAAAGTAAATATACCGTTTTTTATTATTTAATATTGTATGCATATATATATATATGTATATATTAATATATCATGAAGTGAAATGATAATTGGCCTCTTAAATTATGAATTTGAGTTATCCCTAACTAATACTTATCATAAAGTATTTAGGTTATGATGAAGTGTTAAGGTTAGTTTGAGTATGATTCTTGTATCCAGATATAGAATATGATCATTATGACACCCACTAGGTCGTCAATACGTCTTATTTGAGTTTTTTTCTCTTGTATTTTCCAAGTGTCGGGGGTCAAAAATCATGTTTTTAGGGAAAATAGACCTCGGTGTATGGTTGGTGAATTTTTTTTCGAATTATGTAGCTAATCATGTGAGGGTTAAGTTATGGGGACAATGGGATTTTCCTGGTTTGAGAACTGTTTGTTTAACGATGTGAGGATCTATAGAAGCTTCATGGGTTGAGTCTTGGGGAAGTAGTGTCTTCTGTATAGTTCATGCATGATTTTTTTAACTATGTGGCCTAATAATTTAAGCTGTTCAGGTCATTAAAAATTTATCTTTTTTACCATAATAATTTTGATGGGTTTAACTCTCCTTGGACTCATTTCATTTCCCATGAATGTGAAACACTCTCCATTTGTGATGAATATTATCACCTCTCCTTTTTGATTGATTTTACTTGGATCTTTGGTGGTTTGGCTTGAGTTAATCCCCTTTTCTTCATGATTTCTCCTTCCTTCCCCCTGTTCTACCTTTGTTCTTCTATTCTGATGGAAGTTTGAAACCCTAGCAAGCACCATGGATGAATCTAAAATTTTTAATAGTAGGTTTTGTTTATTTATTTATGGATTAGGTGTGTTAGGACTATTTATTCTCAAATTTAATTGTCTTCATCAAAGAAAACATGTTTGAAATTATTTTTAGGTAGGTGTATTTATTTAAGGGTGTTTTCTATAGATAAGATCTAATTCATTATCTCATTTGGTTTTTTATTTATCAAATTGACTTTAAATTAATTTATGTTTTATTTTTTATGCATTTTTCATGTGATTTATGGTTGTGTTGGAAACTTGTTGTTTTAATTTGGGTTTCTAAGGGAGTTGGACTTAATTCACTCCAAGTGTTTCTCAAAGTGGTTTTATTATTTAAAATGGGTTTTTGAAATAGTTTTAAATGTTTTATTTCATGGTTTTTATGCTTGAATTGAAATGGTAATATTGATTTATTAAGTTTGATTTTGAAATGGATTTTATGATCTACACTTGATGATGTAGGTATGTTTGGTATTGAGTAACTCATGGGGAACCTTGGGTGTCTGTGAGTGAATGACTTAGAAAATGAGTATTTTATTCTAAGGGATCTAATGAGCCTATGAGAAGAGGTTTTATTGAGATTCCATAATTTATTCCAAGGTATTAAGTAATAATTTGGGAGAAAAATTGGGTGACCTTCCATAATGTTTTTCAAGGGACAAAGTGAGCCTTTGGGAGGAATACCGAGTGTAATTCCATGATTTCAACCAAGGGATTGAGTGAGATATTGGATGTTTTAGATTGAGGAGTACATAGTGAGATTCCAACTTTTTATACTTTCTTAAATATATAGAAAATTGTGTTTTAGTTTAAGTCACACTAGACACTTATGGTTAGAGTCCATGTTTCATATAGATTATTATCGATTGATTTATATACTTTCATTCATTCTGTTAGTTCCCTTTTTAATTGAGATATATTGTGTTATTAAAATTTCTACTTATTATATTATGTGATGGTTTCTATTATTACAAACTTTTTATGAATTATTTTTTTGGTTGAGCATGATTACGTTGGGTGGCGTTATCTATTTATTTGAGCCTTGTTTAACCATGATTTGTAACATGGATTGTTTGAGAAAAAACAAAGGGAATTAAAAAGGAAAAAAAATTCAAGTGATATTTATTTAAAAGTGAAATTGGTTTTGAAAATGAGTTTCAAATAAGATTAATTAGTTTTTATGGTTAAAATACTTATATAAATAAATGGTTTTATATTATATGATTTTTTCCTTACACCCCGCATACACCTTTAGGTGTATATAGACTTTTTTACTGTACATAAGTAAAGTTAATGGTATAATAATTTAGGATTAATATACTTGATTACCATTGTTTGGGGTTGTTTATATTGGAAGAGGTGTAGTCTTATAGGGTTTAGCTCATGAGGAGCTATTTTTAGATTTTGGTTTAGTTAGGATGATATGTGATACCCATTTGGGTCTTGATCCATGTTTTGAGTTTTGCGATTTTGACTATGGATATCATGTGTATGTCTTGTATATGTATTATTATGTATATGGTGATGATATGGTGTTTATTATATACTCTATTAGTCATTTCAACGTTTAATTTGTTTTATGTTTAATGGTTGATCCTATTCATCAGGTTAGTGTGGTCATATAATTCATGGATGGGCAATGTTAATTTTTAAGAGAGATATCATTCCCAGAGAGTATTTGTGATGAACTAGTGCTTTTATCCAGCTCATGGTGATCGATAAATGTGATTCAATCCTTGTAGAATGTTGAATCACATGATGGGTCAGGTGGACTAGTGATGATTCACTATAAAATGGTATTAGAGACCTTTATATTGTGGGTTTAATGATAGAATTGAGATATAACCATCAATTCTTGAGTGGTTGGAGTAGAGGAGTGTCTGAGTAGCTCTTCTTCATGTCAAACCTATAATTACCCTAGGTGGTATAGTATTTTGTTTATGTTTTCAGCCAAGTTATGGGTTTATTATTTAGTATTTGATGGATTTCCCTATTTATTATGAGTTATGGGGAAAGATCATGAGTTATTTTGAGTTTTGGGGCGAAACATGGAGGCAAAAATGAGGTATATGGTTTAGGAACATTATTATTAGAAACAGTAAGGAACCCATGTAGACTTTTATATTACCTTATAATGGAACTTTCACAGTTTTTGTATAGTCTTCTTAACTATACTGGAAAACTATGTATAGTGGAAAAAAGTTTCTTTTGATGTTTTTAACCCTTTTTCATTTTAAGTTGTGATTAATGCTCATGATCATTGTGTGAGGTTTATTATGAGAGTTATTTGTTTTTTAACTAATATTTTTTGAGATTCAAGCGTGTATTGAATGATCTTATGTCATGTGTAATGATAATACCTCCCAGAAGGGCATCGTCTTAGTGTAGAGAGGGAGATGTTGATATTTACCTGTAGGGGATCCCTATATTTGATCCAACTATTGTGGATTTGATGATCCATACAACATGGTTCTTATTCCATGATGATAGTCGGGATCAGGCATAGATAGTGGATCACACTTAGGAGTTTACTATGAAAAACCCATCAGTTTTTCATGGTGGCAAGGGAACCCAATAACGTGAGGAGTGGCTAGAAAAGACTAAGTGTATCTATTAGTTTTTGAAGACCCCATAGACCTCAAAGTCAGATTTTACACTTATACATTGAATGGAACTGGTTGGAAATTCCAGGAATCCATGGTGCTAGCAATTCAGCCTGAGGATCTCACATGGACAACCTCTAAAGTGGGTTTTAATCAACAGTTCTATTCAGAGACATTAAGGGTTATAAGGGATCTTGAGTTCATGATGATGGATAAAGGAGACTGTTTAGTAATGGGGTAATATTCTTGGTTTTATAAGTTGTTTTATGGGTCTCCAAAGCTCATTGAGAATGATTACCTTAAAGATTGGTGTTATGAAATGGGTTTGAAGGCTTGGATCAGGTCGATAATTATCCTTCTCTATTGACCAACCTAAACTAGGGTAGTTGATAAGGTTGGTATGGTAGAGGTAGAGATGGTTGGAAGGATAGGTCTCAGTGGTGTTCCTTCAATGGGTGATAGCCATATACATTCATTTTTCCAATAGAGGAAGTGGAATGGACCTTTTTAGGGTGGTGGAACGAGTTCTCAACAATCATAGGGCACAACACCATTTGTTTCTTTAGGGTGAATTCTAGTATTCTATTATTAGTGTGGGAAGAACGTACATACCAAAAATAGTTTAATTAATTCTCCAAGGAGGGTCCACTAGTGTGGGTTTCCAAGCCATATTCACTTCCATTGAAAGACTTCCTTTCAAGGGAGTGGAGTGGTTTCCTCATTCTCTAAGGGTTTTCATGTGCTATCACATACTTTTAAGGGTGTAGGTTTTTTCCTTCAGGTTAAATAGGATTCTCACCAGGTGAATAAGGATCAAGAAAGTCCTAAGTTAGGATGTATTTTTGTAGTAGATATGGAACCTGAGGAAACTGAGTTTGGGCTAACCATCATCAGAGGCAAAATGTTTATTTCCACTTCCATGGAATTTGTTCTATTTGATATGGGTGCTTCTAATTCATTCATCTCATTAATGTATCTTAATGATTTGGGTATGTGAGAGGATATCATTACCTTTATGATGGATTTTATTACTCTATTGGTCAAGATGAAGGTGTAAGGTTTTATGTTCCCAAAGTGTCATGTCTTAATCACAAATGTAGAAGTTGTATGGGATTTCTACATGTTATACCTAGATGTTTTTTTATCACATCATCAGTATGGATCGGTTGATTAGCTTCAATGCTTATGTTGATTACTATAATTAAAGGGTCCAATTTCTATCTATTAATGGGAACAATAATATCTTCCTGGGTGAGTAAGATCAATGACTAGGGAAGGTAGTTCCCATTGTATTAGAGATGGGGTTGATCTTGTGTTGGCTATCTAGGTTCTTATTTTATTCCATAGAGTAGAGTTTAATTGGTTGTCTTGTAGTGGTTATGGATCAATACCCCAATGTGTTTCTAGATTATTTTTAGGTTGCTTCCCTAGTGAGTGGTTGAGTTTACTATCGATCTTCTTCCAAAGATGAGACCCATCTCCTTACCATATTACCATATGGATATGACCAAGTTGATATAGTTGAATTCTTAGTTGGAGGAACTTGAGAGAAAGAGATTTATTCATCCAACCATATCACCATGGGTTCCACCAATTTTATACATTAGGTGTGTTTTCATTATTTGTTTTTCTAATATCTGATCTACTATTTTAATTTTGACTAAATAATATTCATAATTTTTATAGGTGTATATATCAATACTATTTTTAGGGAAACCTCTATGAACAGAAATTTGGACTCATTATTACCCATATCACTTCTACACAATAATTATCATTGAAACTAAAGAAATATGAATGAATAGGGGAAAAATTTTCATAATGTTTGAATTTAAAATTATAGATGACAAAATATTATTAATACCTATGAGGCATATGTAAAACTCTACAATTTAATCATATAAAATATATTTTCATTAATTTCATTACTTATTACTTTTTGTTTATAGGCAACATTGGTTACTCATTATAGTCAAGTTGGATAGTCTAAAGGTTTATTTTCACGATTCAATGCACGGATACCCAAAAAAATAACTTCACATGGTGATATTTATCAATTTGTAATACAATATATAAAACATTTTATAGATAAACTTAAAGTTATACGTTTTATATTTTGTTTTCATAAAAACTTATTTATGATAGGGTGGTGTTTAAATATCATCAAAATCATGGAATGAGGAAAGTCCATGTGAACAAGGAGCCTATAAACTTCTACAAGTTGATAATTATTAGATAATATATAATAAAATTTCAGTATCAAATCATATATCAAAACAAATTACATATTTTTCATAATTTTTTTACAGTGCTTGAAACAATCCAATGGAAAATATTGTGGTTATTATGTATACAAATATACGAAAGATATCATATACCATCAATGAAAAAAAATCACAGAAAAGTTATTTCGAAAGATATTTATAATTTAATTTAAAATATTTATCAATAATTTTTTTATTTATAGTTTTCCAATACTACCAAGACTGTTGTAGCAACCCGATCCTAGATAGATTAGATCCAGTGTATAATATCAATTACATTGGAATTATGACAAGGAATCAAATACTGAATGAAAAAGATTATAGTTGTCTTGGTAAACCAAATACATTCATTATTTTTGTATTAAAAATTAATACACTAATTACAAAATTAATTTTTTTAAATAAAAAGCCTTGAGGATAACTTTATTCCATCTACTATATCATTGCATACCTATCATAATACTCTTCTTGGATTCTAGAGAAAATGTAACAAAATAAGGGTGAGCTCAAATTCACTGTAAGAGTAAAGTATAGAAAATGAAATAATGAATCAATGAGAATAATAATCATAAAACAAAAAATAACTAAAATCACATTCTATATAATCAATAATCTTATAAAGAAGTTCATAAAAAATATGGAAAGCTAATAACTAGAAACAAATTCCATTCAAATAACTAGATAAGGAATATTGAATATGGAAAGGTAAGAAAACTGAAACACATTCCATTTAATCAATGAACTGAAAATGAAATGTAATCATAGACATAATGATGCAAAATATCCAGGATGAATAATGATTGAAACTATATGAAGGTAATGCTTAATTATTATACGTCATGTCTACGGAACATGAAAACCTATACTGTCAAGACCTTTCACAAGACAATTTAAATATATAGGTAGAAACCTGTTTAATTTTTACAACTAGTTTGTCTCATGAGAACGTTTTGATGCATCGAGGTTATATATAAATTCCAGGATCCACCCATCACCACTAATCTAACTAATTCCTTATATTAATCAAAATAAATAATATGCCACATAAAATATCCATATCGAATAAAGAATATGTATTTATCAATATTTTTCCAAATAATCAAATAACTTTAAAAGTAAACACCATATGAAAATGGTATATGGTTTAGGTATTGATCATATACATGATAAATGATATGGATAATTATTAGAAATTCAATGTTCAATGATCATAAGAAATTGAATATTTTAAGGGGACTAACAAATGAATCAAGGAAGTGAATGTGAATACTATCATTGAAAAAATAAATCATAAACTATCCATAGGTTGAATAAAGATGGTATCAATACAACATATCCCAAGTGGGGTAAAAATAAATGGTTTCTTTCATTGATTAATAGAGATACTATAAAAAGGTATTTTAAAAACCTTCTGGAGGAAAATATCCTTTTGTTTTGAAAAATCATTTGAAAAAATATTTCTATTAAAATCACTTCTAAAAACATTTTATTTAAAAAAAGTAACCTTTTTAACATGAAAAGTAAGATTCAAATAAATGAAGGTACGTAATTCCATACATTTCATATAAGGTAAAAAGGAACATTCCTTTTCCACAGTAAAAGGGTTAGAAAAATACATTGTTTGGAAAAAGACAAGATGATTCCTTTGAAAACATTGGTAAAACAAAAAAAAGGTGTAAAAATTTCTTTATCGAATAATTTTCAAGAAATTTTTTAATTTTTTTTCATAAAACATGTTTTTTAGAAGAAAATAGGTTCTCCGAATAAAGAGAGAAATGAATTCATATTTTCTTAAAAACATTTTCTAAAACATATTGAGTACCAAAGAGTGGGAAAATGGTGTTAATTATCGAAATAGGTAATTAATAACCATAGGCTAGTAAAATGAATGGTTTTGTTGAAAAATGATCATATAATTTACTCAAATGGAAATACCATTTAAATATCATTAAAATTATTCATGAGGAAAATAATCTTTAAACATTCCAAAGTGTCCCATAACACTTTGAAACATTTTAAATAATTAGAATCGTGAAGGAATAATGTTAAATGAAAGTTTTAAATACCATTAATATTATAGTATTAATGACATAATATATCAAAAGGGGAAATAAACACACCCCACAAAAGGAGTAAGTGGTGAATATTACATTTATCTCATAGATGCAAAAAGTGAGATGAAAAACCCTTACATAATATCCGATTTTTATCATATATCTTTATATTACCGAATAAAAAATTATTTGAATTATTTAATTTTCTGGTAACCTTTTTGATGTTATAATAAATTTTATTTCACTTATTACCATGTTTTATATAACTACTTAATCAATTAAGTTCACATCAGGTGTTTTGACCAAATTGTGTCAAAAACAACTTTTGTATGACAACTATGGTCAGAGCGGTTATTATATAATTTCTTTAAAATAATAATCATGAAATAATTATCATATTTATACATCGTTTTTTCTTTTAAAACCTATAATTATATATTATTATGAAAAATGAACTAACTTTACAATCATGGAGACGGTAGGACGTACGTACACATGAGTAACATTCCCATTTTTTAATGATCGTTGTGGAAAGAAGGTAAGTAACACTCTATGTTTCCAAAAATATAATAATATAATAAATACTATGTTATTTATTAATATATAATTATATATATAATTCTTGTTATGTAATAGTAATCACATCGTGTCAAGGAGGCGGTAGTCCATACGTTCACGAACAATGTTATCATTTTTAAGTGCATGTAAGGGTAAATAGAAAAATGTTATATATAATATATTTACATAAAGGTAATTATGTTATGAATATAATATATATGTTCTTTTTTATCATATGTTTAATTATAATAATCCTTAATATATTCCATGTATCGTGGTAATGAATCACATCACTTTTAGGAGGCGGTTGTCCACACTCCCACAAACCACTTTATCATATTTATAAAAAATGTAAAGAATAAAGGAATGTGTTATAAAATAATTAAAATGAATAAGTAATATATATATATATATAATATAATATATAAATAGTTTTTCCATTATAATTATCAACCATGAAAGGTATTAATAGTAAAACTAAAAACTTCATTTTGTGAGGTAGTAGTTTGTCGTACACATAAACGGTAAGTTTGTTGCCCCTTAAATGGAAGTGTGTGTAAGTGTAGAGATAAAACATCACAAAAAACAACCTAGTATATTGAAGACAATTATTTGTTTTATATTAATGAAATAATAATATTTTAGGAGGTGGATAATGGAAATAAAACTAAAGCACTTAACGAAAGATGTTACCTCTTCTTTGGGTAACTCCTTTTAGTTTTCCCCAAAGGGATTTCTTGGATAGATTTTTGAGAAAGGGGAGGCTTCTAGGATGATTTTATGTATTTTGAGGATATGTTTATTTTAGATATGTTTCAATACAAAGTTTCTTGATATGTGTAAGAAAGTGGGAGGAGAGGAGTCCTTTTATAGTAGAGGAGGAGTGGCACTCCTGTAAATTTTGAGAAAGGGAATTCAAACCATGTTTTTTTCATATAAAGGTGGATCCAATAATAGTAAAAATTATATAAAATGGAGTATAGGGTAGAAATATGTCCATAAAATAGTTTATTGAAAAATTTTATAGGTCATTTGGGCCCTTAATTTTGAGGTTTAGCCCATTATTAAGATTAATTTCACATAAATTGTGGTAATTAATTTTAATTACTTCCAATAATAATTTTGAAAAAAAAACTAAGTTGACCATATTATAAATTATAAAACATTATTATTAAAAATATTGAATTTATTTTTCCAAATTCCAATCATATAAGAGGTACAAATTAATTTTAATTTAATCCCATAGATGGGACGACAATGCGGGGTTTTAAAGTAAACACATTTGAATGTTTGATATATTTTATAGTAAATTTAAAAGTTAAATTGATTAACATTAACTAAACTGGATTAATTGATAAAAATATGATCTAACTAAACTTTATAACTAATTAAAAATATAATTTAACCTTATAAATAAATTATATGAAAGATAAGTTTGGAATTTAAATTTAGTACTTTTCATTATTCATTAAAAAATAAAACTTCACAGAAAAATACCAAAATTTCACCGAAACCTAATTGTTTTGATTATATTTTCAAGATACAGTTTATTTTGATTTATAATATTTATAAAATTTCAAATAACTGGATTTAAAATAGGTTCTCCCTTAAAAGGCTGTAAAAGTGCTTTAATAAAAATATAGCATTTTATGCATAAAATTGGGTTTGTTCTTATCTTATGCCTATACAGTCTAATGGATGAATATAAAAAATATTTTATTGAATATATAATATATATATTAAATTAATATAAATAACTATTTATAATTAATTTCATTTATTAGGATAAAATAGCATTGTGAGTATAGAAATAGTTTTCTATAAAAATATTATTCTTACATTAAATTGGTTCTAATATTCATTTCTAATTAATTTGAAACCAATGATTTTATTTTATATTTTGTGTAAACTATATTTTTATAAAAGTTAGTAAATATTATTCACCAATTCTAATTTAAAATTTAGTTTATACATTATTATATTAAATAATAATTTATTATTATTCAGTAAAACACAGTCTTATGTGTAAAGTAAGGTATCAAAGAAACTCGTTGTTGCATGCGACATACGCTAAATAAATTTTTCATGCATTTAAATCTATAATATATATTTAGTTTATTTTAAATAGTAAATATATTATAAATTCTTGAGATATTATATCCCGTTACGCGCTTGGTGTTTCATGTCATACATATTATCGAATATAATCTTCCTACTTTATATTTTAAGGGTGTTAAATTCTCCCCACCTTATTTAAATTATGTACAAAAAATTTAAACATTATATTTGTGATTTGTTGTTTGATATTTCCTATGTTGAAATCCCAGATCATGGGAAGGTTTCATAATAAAGCCTCTAGAAAAGAAAGAATGATATGTACAAAGGTCACATGGAATGACATACAACTAGGTCTCTACGTAGGAAAACCTTAGTGGAAAGTATAGATATATACTTGGTGGAAAAGCATAAATATTTGTAGGGGTGATTTAGGTCATTAATCACAAACAAGTTAATGATAAATGGAAAATTTAGGGCCTCAAATCTATAAATCATTGATGATTTAGAAGACCATTGGCTCAAAAAAAGTACTAGGACAACATCTTTTTTAATAATTTTCCTGATTTTGAGTAAATATTTTACTGCCTAAGAATATAAGGAAATTTAATTTATTGATATATTTCTATAAAAACAATATTATCCTGTTTTTGTGATTCAATATGTTTTCCAATTCATCAAAAAATTAATATTTATTCCCTGAGTAGTAAAATACATTTCTAAAGGATCTTAAGGCCCATAAAATATTAACAACTATAACTATTTGTCTCTAACAACCTTCCAAACCTTATATGGCTAATAATTAATCTCTAAAACTAAAAACTAATACTAATAGTTCATCATTAATATCTATTCATTAAAAACATAAAAAGAATGACATATTAACCAGGAAATTGTGTAGGTCAGTGGTTGGCATGAAACCCTCATCGTCCTTCCGTCATGGGTTCAAGACCCGTGACCTTATTGGACTTGATTGGTTGTCACCTAGAATGAGTTTTTTTCTTTTAATATAAATTTAAAAATAAATGATACAGAAATCCTTGAAATAAATATAATCACTAAATAACCTTTTAACTAATGTTTTCAATACAACCTCAATACATAAATACTTCAACCATTTTATTTCCACACAGGTCATTCCTTGGTCTAAGTTTTATCAGTAATATCATTTGTATTATTTATAATCATGAAACCTTATCATAAATCCTAAACATATTAGGTTTAACTTAGGTTATTCATTTTCAAATTCCTTCATAATGGTTTGTAAAAAAAATTTGAATTATCCTAAGAATATCCCTCATGAGTGTCAAACTAGGTGCGTAGTAAGGCCCATTGTTGTGTACCAAGTTATGTTGAGTTAGGCCCGACACACCATGTTGGATTTTTTACTCTGAGGTACATCTGGGCTAGAACTATCCCCAAATTTGGTATCTAGAAATGGATGTATTTCTAGTAAGACCCACATAATCTCCACTTTACCAAGAATCTAGGGCATTCTTAAATACTTATCCTCAAATTATACCTAAGGTTTTTGTTATCTAATCCACGTTTTCTAAAATCTACTTCCTAAGGTTTCTACTAAACTTCCTTTGATACCAAC
Organism: Viscum album; assembly: GCA_963277665.1. Lineage (NCBI taxonomy): Eukaryota > Viridiplantae > Streptophyta > Magnoliopsida > Santalales > Viscaceae > Viscum > Viscum album. The sequence goes on along the minus strand of OY728153.1, from coordinate 1,015,004,885 downwards.
TATAAAGATACGACCCCAAATAGCATAGATCAGTTGTTTTTCTATCAATTACATTAGCATTATTACAAGGAATCAAATCCTTAAGGACTGAGAGTTTAGTAGTCTTGGTAAACCAGATACTTACATGAGTTTTCTATTAAATATTAATACACCAATTACAACATATTTTTTTTTCTAAAACAAACCTCAAGTATAACTTTCTTCCATCTAGTATATACTTGCTTATATTTCATAGTATGCTTATTGGATTCCTGTGAAAAAAGAAACAAAATAAGGACGAGATCAACTGCTCAGTAAGGGTAAAGTATAGCAGAATCAACAATGAATAAATGAGAATAATAATTATAAAATGGTAAATAACTAAACTCACATTACATATAATCAATAAAATCTTAAGGAAGTGCATAAAAAATATGACATGGTAATAAATAGAAAGAAATTACATTCAAATAACTAGACAAGGAAAATTCAATATAGAAAGGTATGGAAACTAAAACATATGACATTTAATCGATGAAATGAAAATTAAATGTATCCATAGATATGTCGATGAAAAATATCATGGATGAATAATGAATGAAACTATATAAAGTTAATGATTAATTATTTGATTTCTTGCCTAAGGCACATAGAAACCTATTACATCAATACTTTTCACAAGATTCTTTAAAACTATAGGTAGAAACCCATTTAATTTTTGTAACTAGTTTGTCTCATGAGAACCTATCGATGCATCAAGGGGATATATGATGTACAGGACCCACCCGTCATTACCATTCCAAATCATTCCTAATATTAATCAATATAAATAATACTCCTTATGAAATATACACATTGAATAAAGTATTCATATTTATAAATATTTCCCCAAATAATAAAATAACTATCAAAGTAAATACCATATGAAAAAATGGTATACAGTTTAGGGAATGATCATATCCATGATAAATGATATGGATAATTAAGGTAAATTCAATGTTCAATGATCACATGAAATTGATTATTTAAAGGGGACTAAAAAATTAATTAAGTGAATTTAAAAACAATCATTGGCTAAATAAATCATAAACCATTCATAGGAAGAATAAAGATGGTACCAATACAATATATCCCAAATGGGATAAAAATAAAGGGTTGTAGTCATTGATGAATAAAAATGCTATAAAAAGATCTTTTAAAAATAGTATTCAGGAAAATATCATTTTATTTTGATTTTTTTGAAAAGAATTTTATTTGAAAATAACTTCTAATAAAATTTTCTTTTAAAAAAGTAACCATTTAAACATGAAAATGAATCTTCAAATAAATTACTGTGATTAATTTATACATTCCATATGAGGAAAACATAATATTTCTTTTGAATGATAAAAAGGTTATAAAAATGCCTTGTTCAGAAAGTGATAAAAAGATTCATTTCAAAAACATTGGTAAAAGAAAAAATTGGTAAAAATGTATTTACAAAATCATTTTAAATAAATTTTGGAAAATATTTTAATAAAGCATGATTTTTATAAGAAAAGAGGTTCTCCCACTTAAGAGAGAAATGAAGTTGGGTTTTCATAAAAACATTTTCTAAAACATTTTGAGTACCAAAGAGGAGAAAAATATGACTAATACTTGAAAAAGCCATGAATAACCGTAGGATAAGAAAATTAAAGGTTTTAGTAAAAAAATTCATATAATTTACTAGAATGGAAATATAATTTAAATATCATTAAAATTATTCTTTAGGAAAATGGTCTTTATACATTCCATAGTGTCCTTACCACTTTGAAACATTTTAAATCATAATCCTCATGAAGGAATAACATTAAATGAAAGTTTTAAATACCATTACGACAACATGATTAATGATATAATATATAAAAAGGGACAATATACACACAACAAAAAAGTAGTAAGTGGTTAATATGGCATTTATCTAACAGATGTAAAAAAAGTGAGATGAAAATCCACTACCTTACATCTGATTTGTCATGTGTGTATTTATGTTCTTGAATAAAAAAAATATGTTAATTATTTACTTTATTGATAAAATCATTCATTTTTATCATTAATTTTATTTCACTTATTATCATATTTTATACAACTACATAATGAATTATGTTAAAGTTAGTTATTTAGACCAAAATATGTCAAAAACAACTTCTGTAGCTCAACTATGGTCAAATTGGTCTTTATATAAAATATAAAGTATAATAATCATGGAATAATTATAATATTTATACGTAAATTATAATTTTAAAACTAATAATTAAACATAGTTATGAAAAATGAACCAACGTTACAATCATGGAGATGGTAGGTCGTACGGACGTGTGAGAAACGTTCCCATTTTTCAATAATCATTATGGAAAGAAGGTAAGTAACCCTATATCTTTATGGAATGATCATTATGTCAGAAATACCTTGTTATTTACCCATACATACTTATATATATATATATTGATGTAAAAGTAATCTCATTATGTCTAGGAGGCGGTATTTCACACGTCCATGAACGATGTTGTCATTTTTTAAGTGTCTTAGAGGTTAATAAAGAAACTGATATATATATTATAGTTAAAGAAATGTAATTATGTCATGAATATAATATCTCTTTTTTGTATGTCTCAAATTTTTAATTATAATAATCTTTTATACATTCCATGTATCGTGTGAATGAATTACATCGCTTTTAGTAGGCGGTAGTCCACACTTCCATGAATGATGTTAACATATATACAAAAAAATTTAAAGAATAAAGAAACATTTTATAAAATAATTAAATAAGAATAAATAAATTATATATATAATATATATCATATATAAATATATTATCCATTATAATTCACAACTAGGAAAGGTTGTAAAGGAAAAACAAACAACTTCATTTTGTGAGGCAGTAGTTTTCCGTACACATAAACGGTAAGTTTGTTACCCATTTGATGGAAGTGTATATAAGTGTAGGTTGAAAACATAACATAAAAATATCCTAGTATATTTTTGACAGTGTTTTTTATATAATCATTAAATAATAATAGTTTATGGGGGTGGAAAAGGGAAATAAAACTGAAGAGATTAAGGAAAGATGTTACCTCTTCTTTGGGTAACTCATTTTGGTTTTCACCAAATGGATTTCTTGAATGGATTTATTACCAAGGAGAGGATCCTATGATGAGGGGAGGGAAGATGATGATCTATTAAGGTAGATATTTTTCAATCCAAAGTGGCTGGATGGGTGTGAGGATGTGGGAGTATATGAGGCCTTTTTATAGTGGAGGAGTAGTGTCACTCTTGTAAATTTTGAGAAAGGAAATTCCACCCATGTTTCTACAATTGAAAGTGGACCCAATAATGTTAAAAATTCAATAAAAGTGATTATAGGGTCTAAATATGACCATAAAATGGTTTTTGAATATTTCTATGGGTAATTTGGTCCCCTAAGTCTAAGGTTTAGTCGCTTGTTAATCTTAATTTCACGTTAATCAATGTAGTTAATTTTAATTGCTTTAAGTAATATTTTTATTAAAAAACTAAGTTTAAATTAGTAAAATTATAAATTATTATGATTCCAAATATGGAATCCATTTTTTTAAATTTTAATCATATAAGTGGAATAAATTAATTTATATTTAACCCTGCAGATGAGACAACGATTTGGGTTTTTGAAGTAAAAAAATTCAAAAGTTTGCTATGTTTTTATAGTCAATTTCAAAGTGAAATTGATTAAAGTAACCTTAATCGAATTAGTTAATAAAAAATTCATATAATTAAAATTTAAAACTAATTAAAAATATAATTTAACTTTATAAATAAATTATATGAAAAATCTATTTTTATTTGAAAATCATATTTTTCATTATTCTTTAAAAAATGAATCTTCACAGAAAAATACCAAAACTCAACCTATCCTAATTTCTATTATTCTATTTAAAATATTTTGTTTATTTTTACAAAATATATTTGTAAAGGATCCAAAAATTTAATTTAAAATAGGTTCTCTATTAAATGTTGGTAAAAGTACTTTAATAAAAATATAGTATTTTATGTGTAAAATTAGGTTTATTCTTATCTTATGCCTATAAAATCTGTTGGATTAATATAAATAATATTTGATTGAAAATAATATTTATAAATTTTACATTAATACCAGTCACTAATTGTAATTAATTTAATTTATTAGGATAAACTAGCTTTTTGAATATAAAAATAATTTTCTATACAAATAATATTTTTACATTCAATTGGTTCTTATATTCATTTCTAATTAATTTGAAACTAGTGAATTTATTTTATATTTTGTGTATACAGATTTTTTATAAGTTTGTTAATACTATTCATAACCTATAATTTAATGGCTAGGTTATATAGTTTTATATTAAATAATAATATTTGTTTTTCAGTAAAACGCAGTCTTGCATGTAACTAAATCCATCAAAGAAACTTGTTGTTACGTTCTACATATGCTAACTCAGTTTCGCATGCATTAAAAGCTATAATATATATGTAATTTATTTAGAATATTAAATTTATTATAAATTATTGGGATATTTTACCCCCTTACGTGCTTGGTGTTGTGTGTTATACATGCCATCGAATACAATCTTCCAACTTCATATTTTTAGTGTGTTACAACTGTCGACAATCCTCATATTCGAAATAGGAAATAATATTTTTAGAAAAAATGGGTAGCATAGCTAGTGTCAGAATATATAAAAACATCCTAAATAGGTGACTTCATAATACTTTTTTAGTTTATTTTATCATCATTTTATTCCCAATATGACTTAAAGTCTATGTTTTTATTTTAAAATTGACATTTCAGTTCAAAACACACATTAAATACTCGAAAACTAAGAAAATACATTCAGGTTATTTTGATACTTTAAATTATGATCCACTAGTCATTTATGAGTGTAGGAATTAGCCATACCTCAATCTAATACACAGTGTTCCTGATTTGACTCAGAGTGTCTATTATAAATTTAAAATTGATATTTTACATAAAAACATGTGTTACTCATCAAAAACTAAGGAAACATTATAGTATTGTCTTGATAAATTATGAAAATAATTTATAAGTCATTTGTGACATATAGGAATCTTTTTCACACCAAACTGACAGACGATGTAACCAGTATATCACAAAGTATGTGTTTTCATTTTAAAATTGAATTTTAGTAAAAACGAAAAGTGACATAATCAAAACATAGAAAACATATTCAAATTATTTTAATACATTATAAATATGGTACATAATTCATTTTTTATTTGTAAAAATTATCCGAACTTCAATACAACACACAGTGTGAGCGGTATGACTCCAAACATGTTTTTTATTTTAAATTGACATTAAAAAAAAGGAAATTGACAAAATATAAAAGGAGAAAACACATTCTTATTGTTTTAATACATTAGTATAGTTATACATATGTTATTTTAGATGTGTAGGAATCATCCTCACCTTAATTTTATAAACAATGTTCATGGTATAACTCAAAGTGTCTGTTATAATTTTAAAATTTAAATTTTACTTCAAAATGTGTGTACTCAATGAAAACAAATAAAAACACTCATATTGTCTTGATAATTTATTAAAAAAATTCATATGTCATTTATGATGTGTAAAAATTAGTCTCACATCATAGCAACACACAATGTGATCAGTGTGGCACAGAGTGCATGTTTTTAGTTTAAAATGATATTTCATTTAGAAAAACAAGTGAGGTACATGAAACTAAGAAAACATATATTAATTGTTTTGATACTATATGAAAATTATCCATAATTCTTTTTGGATATGTAGGAATTATCCTCATCTTAATCCAACACATGTTGTGACTGGTATGACTCCAATCATGTATTTTTATTTAAAATTTACATTTTAGTAAAATAAAAACGTTTCATACTAAAAAATTTGAAAAAACATTTGGATTGTTTTGATAGTTTATAGAAATGTTCCATAAATAAGTTTTTACATGTGTGAATTATCCACACCTTGTTCTGATACATGGTGTTCTAGATATGACTCAAATTTTATGTTATTAGTTTAAATTTGAATTTTTAGTTCAAAACATGTGTCACACATTTAAAACAAAAAATGTTCGCAAATTATCTTGATAATTTAGGAAAAAAATTTATAAGTCATTTTTGACATGTAAGAATCAGTATCACGTCATACCGACACATGATGTGACCGATATGAATCAAAGTGTGTGTTTTTTGTTGAAATGAAATTTTTTTAAAATACACAACTCACATAATCAAACCCAAGAAATCACATTCATTTTTTTTAATAATTTAGAAAAATAATCCATAGGAAATTTTTTATGTGTAGGAATCATCTGTACCTCAATCTGATTCATGGTGTGACCAGTATGACTCCGAGTGTTTTTTTATTTAAAAATTACATTTTAGTAAAAAATAAAAGTTACATACTCAAAACTGAGAAAACATGTTAATATTTTTTTTATATTTTAGGAAAATTTTCCATGAGTCATTTGTGGCTTGTAGGAATCAACCAAAACTCAATCTGATACATGGTTTGCCTAGTAAAATACAAAGTGTCCATTATTAGTTTAAAATTAAAATTTTATTAATGTATTGTTTCATATTTATGTTTAATTTATTTATTTATAGTATTACTGATATAATAATTATTTTCTTATACAAGTGGATTCTTTTTCTTGGGTTGGGATGGTTTGTTTAGAAACTAATACCTTGATCAAGCTTTTTGGGAGAGGTTTAGGTGCCAAAAATAATGAAACCATTGTTTTTTTGAATGTTTGTGATAAATTTTAATTGTTAATGCAATTGTAAAACATAATGTTGGAAATTTCTATAATATACTGTTTTTTTGTAATTGTGATGTTATTTTTATTTCTATTAAATTATTAATTTTCTATATCCTTTATGTTCTACTCTTGTTTCATATATTTGTGGCATATTTTTTGTTGCAGTGTGCTGTAATATCAGTAAAACACTATAGTTGTATAGCCTTTTTCAATACTCTTTGTTTGGATGATAATGGATTCCCTATATAAGTGCTATAAATAGCACTTATAAATGGTACCCTTTATCATTGCTAAGATAACACTGATAAAGCTTCTCCTTTATGAGTTTATTTTTAGCATTTATAAAGGGCCCTCTTTATCAGTTCTTTTTTAGAACTGATAAAGTGGGCCCCCTTTTAAAGATTCTTAGGACAACATCATTTTTAGCACCATTAAGGTTTTTTCTAGTGTTGTCTTTATCCCAATATGTAGTAGTGTTTAGTTTTTTTTAGTTAAAATAAGAATGGGAATAAAGTACGAGTCATATTGACTTAATCATAATCATGTGATTTAATAATGATTTCCAAAATTTGATTATAAATTTTTAGGTTTTCTAGGTGGATATATAAAAATAAAATGTTACTTCCACATGCTAGGTAGGAATAAATTCGGGATTCTAGTGATCTATGTAGGAATAATTCTTCATGGACCTACTAAATGAGATATTTCCCCTTTTTTATTATTGACTCCTCTGAAGTCCATATCAAAAGTAAAGAGAGAAATTGGAAATGGAAATTTCACCATGAAGAAGATGGAGTTTTTTTGTAAAGTTCATAGGATTCCTTTATAAACACATAGTTCTTTCTTGGTCATGTATTCCATTTCTGATCAACACTCAATTGTATTGTGACAACAAGAACCTTACATGGTTTCTTACTTTGTGCATGATCGATATTCACTTTTGGCATGGTAGAAACCCTATAGGATCTCCTACTTACTTCATGGTCAAAAATCATTTGTGGACACTACCAAATATCATGCTTTAGCCATCAATGAATTTTATTAGCGCTAATCATAAAGTGGTGATAAAAGGGGATCCTTTATCAGTGCTAGCTAAAAGCGCTAACAAATGTATATTTTAACAATGCTAAAAAAAGTGTTGATACATATGCACCCTTTATCAGTGTTTTTCTAAGCACTGATAAAAAAATTTAATCAAAAATATTTGTAATATATATAAAATTTTCATATTTAATTTTAAAAATTAATGTTTATTTATATACATTAGTTACAAAATGCATGTATATAATTAATATAAATATAATATAATAATATATATTTGTGTATGTATATATATAGATGTTGTATGTGTATAGATGTATGTGTGTGTGTGTGTGTATGCACATGTATGCGGGATGTACATATATATATATAATATGTGAACATCTGTATGTATGACATGTACTTAAATAATTAATTATTAAAATATAAATATATATATTGTCTTAAAAAAGTATTTATAAAATTATAAATAAATAAATATATATTTAAATAACTATAAAATTATAACAAATATATTTAAATAATAAATATATTTATTATATTTATAATTGTATATATTTATATATTTATAAATTAATATATATAATTATATAAGTATATATAATTATATAATTATATTTATAAATATATACAAATATTTATAAATATATCTATTTATAATTATAATTATAAATAAACATATATATATATATATAAATAATTATAAAATTAAAATATCTGGGAGCTACCATGATTGGAATTTGTTTTTATGTCCACTGCTTCTAATGAGATCGAGTTGTGAATTGAGTTTGAGAAAGTTCTAAAATTCTGCTCGAATTGTAAGGTAACTTGGCATGAATCCTTTAATTGTAGTAAATATCTTGTTGGTTTTATTTACTCTACATGTGGCCTTGATGGTATCAATTGTAACAGGAGGACTAGGCTTTCCCATACTACAGTTGCTAGTGATTCTAAAAAACAACCAACCTGACAGGAAGTTGTTGAACAAATCATTGGTGTTGGTTGATGAGGGATTGAAGATATTGGTGGATGATCAACCATATATTGGCTTAAAGAATGTTAATGATTTTTCACAACATCATCTGGCCAGTGTTGTAGAGATTTATAATCCCCTGAATGATGAAGCGTAATTGGATACTGGGTATACTAATGGACATAATGGTGATGGTTTGAATTCAACCATACGGACTAGAGTTTTTAAAGCATCTCCCATTTTATCTTCTAGGTTATGGTTAGACGTTGTTGCTAATGATGAGTAACCTTCACCCAAATAGGAGTGTAAAATCTAGTTTTCTCTTGTCAGTGCGACTATGGATGCCTCTGCTTTGTCAGACAGAATGGTGCTCATTGCGAGGGAAGATGCAACTGTGTCTGATAGAACTCTACATGATATGATGGCCTTTAGAAGTAATAAAGGTAAGTAGAAAGTGGACAAAAGGGTTCCAAATTATTACAAGGAATACATGCATTGTCTTTGAGAAAAAGATTAATCAATCATCCAGTGTCAAATATGTTAACATATCCGAGGTTATTGACTATATTAATGATGATTCCTGTCATATGCCTAAAATCTAAAGATGAGGAAATCACCCCGAATATCATGGTTTTGGGAATGGAGATGCTTCTTGGGGGTTTATAGGGTCTTCTCAATCTATCAAAGATCATCTCACTCCGGAGAAGGTGAAAATTAGGGATAAATACATTGATCTTTTCAACCACAAGCATTCACAGTCAGAATGGGAGTCTCCAGATGATGTTGTTACACCTGATTACGACTCTAATCATGATTATGGCGATGTTTAAGTTGTTATTATTCCTTCTAGATATGGGAGCATCCTTGTTTGACCTCATATATTTTCTTCATTCTATTTTTCTTATTTCCTTTTACTTCAATTTAATAAATGGTCAGGAGCTTCAGCTTCTGGATAAACCTTTATAGTATAAATAAATAAATATATATTTAAATAATGATAAAATTATAATAAATAAATTTAAATAATAAATATATTTATTATATTTATAATTATATATACTTATATATATTAATAAATATATACCAAGAATGAGATGAACGATGGATTAAAATCCATGGTCCTAGAAAATTTATTATTAAAAAATGCATTACAAAAGGAAAGAAAATATAGGGGCTGTAATAATAAAAAATGACACAAACAATGACATCAAAAACAAAATCACCTTCTTTTATAAGTGCCACCACTTCCTCAGGATCGACACGAACCTCTTGGGTGCCTACCTCTCTTCCACTACTTAGGTTATTTCCATGTATAATCCTAATCATTCATGTTTCATGTTTCATCATCCTCATTACAAGGCCCAATATTTTGACCTCCAATGAAACCATTTTTAAAAGACGAACATAGCCATCTTGATTTGAGAGACTATCCATCATATTACAATTGCTCCTTTCTTTGATAATATCAATGCCTAAGTATTCCCCTGCAACCCAGCAAGGTCCATGAATTTTTCAAATTTACTCACGGAAAACATCCATGCAATTAGATCTATTTAGAATTTCAATCAAAGTAAATTTATCGAGACTAGAGTTTGGTGGGATAGTGGCACCCTCCTAGGTTGTCGCCTTCCATTCCAATGTACCACCAAAAACTAGAGCATATGATGCATCCCCAAGACCAGATTATTTTTCCTTGTTATCTCCCTTTCCTACCTCTTTAAATGGGACCTCACCCTATATAGGGGTACAAAATAGTTTCTCAAACTTACTTTCCTATGAGTGACCAGTTGATATCATTCATCATCCACTAAAACATTTTTACATTGGTAAGAAGAAATTGAATTCCTACCTGATCATATTGGGATGAAAATCCATCCCTGTTAGAAATAGGGTTAATGTCCTGAGATAAAGCTATGGGGAGATCCAGTAATCATTTCCATAGTTTCTTTAGCGTCCACATTAATAGGGGTCTAGCACCTCTAAACACCTAGTCAGCAGAAATAGTAAACCCATACATGGGTGGTAAAGGGTCATGTTGAGCCACACTCACATGTACATATGAGGGACTCACACCATTAGGGGCCATGACTTTTGTATGATAAGTACCTGAATTCAAAGATAAAACCCAATGTTTGACCACATCAGTAAAAGAAAAATTCCCAGAAGTAAGAACATAAACTGGTGTGGATCCAACATTACACACTTGGTTGAAGATATTCTTGTCCTTATTGGGGACATAATTCCCCATCACCCAATATTCACCATTTGTAATCATGAACTTACATTTATTAAATAAATGACATGATTTATTAGAGTTAAACAATTTTACATTCTACTGACAACACACAGAGGAATGACCAATACAAGAGTAACTACCACATAATTCAGGAAGCCACTCAAATTCAATTGATAGCTCAAGCTTGAAATTACCTTCAACTAGAGGTAAAGGTTTAATGAGATCATAAAAAAGGTCAACGTCAACCAATATCCTAGAAAAATAACCATATTTAGTATGATTGGTCTCTTTATCAATCTTAATCAGAGTCCCCACTATAGAGGAGATATCCCAAAGAATCCTTGGAAATTATAAAAAACACCCAGAGCCTCAAAATCGAATCCAATTTAGATTTAATGAATTTTTGGGAGAATACATATCAAAGAGGGGATCCCACTATTGAAAGGTGAGAAGCCCATGTTTGAGAGATACCCGACCAAAAATCCAAGAAAATAATTTAAGCTTCTTCTACGGGAAGATGATGTAGTCAAATCCCTTACCAATTAAAATCATTATTCAGTCCTTAAATCCCTAAAAATGATGAATTTAGATCCTCAAATCCTCAAGATTTCATTGAATACCCTTTAGAGGAACCGAAATCTGAATGAGGAGTGAAAACACTCAATCCTCAATACAATCATAAAAAAATTTAGGTTTTTACACCCTGAAAGCAATTGAGGAATTCCTAGAAACCCTTCTATATAACAATGCTAATCAATATTAAGATTAGAAAAGAACCTATTGTTTGAAGAATGAAGCTTCAAATCTTCTAAATCCTTCACCTGATTCTTCACATTAGCCTTCATAGCGCCAACCAAACCTGAAGGAGCCAGATTCTCATGAGCCTTACCACCTTTTGTAGCTGCAAACTTCAAAGTAGGAATGAAGACATTTTTGGGATCTAAGTACCAACCGAGTGGATCCTCTATTGATCAACATCATAGAATCACCAAAAAATCACCAGAGAAAAAGATCTCGAAATCAAAACCTCTCAACATAAATACATATAATTATATAAATATATTTATAATTATATGAAAATAATTATTTAAAATTATAAATATAAATAAATAAATATACATTTCTTCATCCAACCAAATGAAGAGCATAAATCGACTAAATCAAATCATTACAAACAAGTGTAGCATGATGAATGATTCCAAAATTTTGACAAGCTAATACAAATTTCAGAAAAAATGAATAGGAAAAAATATTATGCAATCAGTTTCATCATAAAGGTCCCAAGGATTTTCCCAAAAAGGCAATAAAACCCCAAGGAAATCTAACTCCAATAAGTGGAATCAACAGCGATTCTTGATCGGATATGAGTGTGGAATCAATAAAGTAATGAAGCAACATTAGAGACTCAACACATCCTAAAACTGGTAGGATCCTTGAAGCACGTTATCTTAGTAACGGGAAGGCAGAAAAGGTTCCCATATAAAAGAAATTTAAAAAAAATTCCCAAAATATTGTTTTAGGTAAACTATTTCCCAATGTATTGACATTTTTGTAGAAGGATGGGCGCTCTACGAGAGAGTGACTTGTTTAAGTTTTTTTGAAGAAAACACTCCATTGGAAAATGACTTCTTTAAAAAATTTCATTGGAAGCCTCTTTCCCATAAATCACCTTCTGAATAAATTATTTCAAGGATACGCTCTCCTAAAGAACACCTTATTAATAATTTTTTTATAAAAGGTGCACTACTAGAGAGCACCCTTTCTTAAAGGGATTTTTTTAAATATTATTTTTTTTGTTTTGTTTTGTTTATATATATAATGATTATTAATTTTATAATAAATTGATAATAAAAAAATTATTATTAATAATCATATTTTATATATTACTTATTTAATTATTATTTATTTTAAATTATATTATTAACTACTTTATTTTCTTAAAGGCAGGGATAGATATAATGATATTATTAACTAATTTATTAGTTAAATTAATATAATTATATTATTTAAGTAATTATTCATAATTATTATTTTAATTATTATTAATATTTAATAATATATTTAATATTTATTAATAATTTTTTTCATAATGTTTAATAATCGTAATAATATCATAATTAATAATACTTCATAGGAATATAATTAATGATATAATACGTAATAAGAATTCTATCCATAATTTTTTTAAATTTTAAAATGATAGATTTTTAAAAAATAATGTTTTTTTCATATAATTTTTTTCTCTATTATATTTATGAAATTATTTTTATTTTCAATTATTTTTTATATTTTTATTCAATGTGTCAAATTTCATTTAGGTTGTATTTATACTTAATAATTTATATGCTTTAAAATTCACCTATTTGAAATATATTTATGTTTCAAGTAGATGACCTTGAAAGACTATAAATTAAAATATATAAATAAAATATAAATGAAATTTAAAAAATTGAATAAACATATAAAAAATAATTGGAAATAAAATTATTTTCATAAAAAAATTAATTTATAATAATTTCAATGACACAAAATATTTTTGTTTCAAAACATAACATTTGTACATATAATTTTTTTAGCAGATACCATTTTTTGTGTAAATTAATTTATTATTATTATTATTATTTGGACATTAAAATTATTTTAAATTAAATTTTATTCATGTAATCATTGTTTTAAATATAATTTATATATTATTTATTCTATAATTTATGTGCATAATTTTTTAAGTGCAAATGTTATGTTTTTAATCAATAATGTTTTTGTCATGTAAATTAATTCTTTTATCATATTTATGATTTTTTGAGCTTTTTATATGTTTAGTATATGATATATATATATATATATATGGTGATTAGGGTACAATTACATTACAACACACACTCACCACACACACAGGTCAGAAAGACAAGCTATAACCCCCCAAGGGATAACCCACCCATCAAACCTTATTTATTCAGTACATGGCATGAATACCTATTGGGCATGAATATCCTTACATTGATCAATGGCCCAAAAACACTCCCAAATTCACTATGTAGCATCATTCCTACATCATAATGCATGTGTCATGCATCATGCTTCATGCTTGCGTCACCGCCTACCAGTGGGAATTCGCCCCCACCCGAATTTAAACCTGTGTCTGATTTAGGATTATATAGAGCCTTTACCCCTTGAGTAATACCCCAACTGAAAAACATGTTATTTGGGTAACAAGGTATAGGTTGGCATAACACTACACCTATCCTGGGCCCAACTCATCACTTGCACACCACACGCCCCAACTAATTTCGAGTGTGGCGGGACTCGAACATGAGCCAGTTCCATTTTCAAAGAGTGGCCGCCTTACACGGTACCTCTAAGACAAACCTAGTTGTCATAAAAAAGTGTTATTTTGGTAACAAGGTATAGGTGGTCACCACACCATGCCTGTTTTGGGCTCAAACCACCACCTGTGTGCCACATTCCCTCAGATAATTTCGAGTGTAGCAGGACTAAAACCTGAGCGAGTTCCGTTTTAAAAAAGTGGTTTCCTTACACGTTACCAATAATCCAACACTGGTTAGCTAAACATTTTATTTGGTTAATGAGGTATCAGTGGGAGCCACACCATAACTATAAGGGGCCCAACCCACTACTTGTGTGTCACACGACCACAACTAATTTTGAGTGTACAGGGACTCGAACGTGAGCTAGTTCTATTTCAAGGGAGTGGCATACTTGAAATGTTATAATTTTCAGGTAGGTGAATTTGAAGGCCTATAAATTATAAAGTATAAATAAAATATAAATAAAATATAAATGAAATTTGAAAAATTGATAAAAAATATAAAAAACTTATTTAAAATAATATTAATTGTATAAAAAACATTCATGAAAAATATTTTCATTGACATGAAATATTTTTATTTCATAACACAACATTTGTAATTATAATTGTTTTTTATGAAAACAATATTGTGTGTAAATTAAAATTTCTTGTTTGTTATTTTTTTAAATTCATTTTATTTTCAATTAAATTTTATTTATATATTCAATTTTTTAAATTTCATATAAATTTTATTTATACTATATTTTCTATGAATAATTTTTTGAAGTGTAGATGTTATTTTTTTAATCAATAAAGTATATGTCATTTAAATTATTATTGGTTTGATATATTTATGAAATTATTTTTATTTTAAATTATTTTTTATATATTTAATCCATGTTTTAATTTTTTTTAAATTGTACATATACTTTATTTTTTATAGTCTTCACCTACTTAAAATATAATAATGTTTCAGTGACACAAATAAAAAAATTATAGTAGGTGAGTTTGAAAGCCTATAAATTATAAGGTATAGATACAATATAAATAAAATATGAAAAATTAATTAAACATATAAGAAATAATTGAAAATTAAAAAATATTCATAAAACAATTGTTGAAAAATATTTTCAGTGACACAAATAATTATTGTTTCAAAACATAACATTTTTAGTTATAAATTTATTTTGGAGAAATGTTGTTTTGTGTAAATTGATTTTTTTATTTATTATTTCTCTGAATTTTTTTTTATTTTCTGTTAATTTTTATTTGTACGTTCAATTTTTTAAATTTCATATATATTTTATTTAATTATATTTTATGGTCATAAATATTTTGAAGTGTAAATGTTATGTTTTTATTCAAATTTTTTATGTCATGTAAGTTATTTTTAATTTTTACTATTTATAAAATTATTTTTATTTTAAACTTATTTATATGTTTAATACATATTTAAAGTTTTATTTTCATTTTACTTATATTTTATATTTTATAGGCTTCCAAAGTATCCTATTTAAAACTTAATAATGCTTCATATAGGTGACTTTAGAAGCCTATAAATTATAATGTATAAATAAAATTTAAAAAAAAATTAGAAATTGACTATACATATAAAAAATAATTGAAAGAAAATATAATTTCTTAAAAAATGTTGATAAAAAATAATTTCAAGGACACAAAATATTGTTGATCCAAAACATAACATTTGTACATATAATTTATTTCTACAATAAACATTTTTTTTTGTGTAAATTAAAAAGATTTTTTTATTATTTTTTTGATATTAAATTTATTTTAAATTAATTTTTATTTGTAAATTAATGTTTTAAATTTCATATAGATTTTATTTATACCGTATTTTATGTCCATAATTTTTTTTAAGTTTGAATGTTATTTTTTTAATCAATAAAGTTTGTGCAATGAAATTTATTTTTAATTTTTTAAACTTATTATATTCCTTTTATTTTCAACTATTTTTTATATGTTTAATCCATGTTTTATGTTTCCTTTAGATTTTAAATTTTATAAGTTTTCAAAGTTACTTACTTGAAAGATAATAAGTTTTTTTAAGTTTCATGTAGGTGTCATTGAAAAATTATAAAAAATAAAGTATAATTACCATAAAAATGAAATTTAAAACATATAATAAAAAATTAAAATATAATTACAAATAAAAATATTTTCATAAAAGTAATAAGAATAAAATAATATAAATGATACAAAACATTCAATACATTTCATTTGGACCTTAAAATATGTCAATAACATAAAAAGATTATAAAATATATATTATAATTTGAATCTAAATGAAATTTTAAACATGAACATAAAACATACAATATCAATTAGATTATTAATTCTCAGTAATTATTTTTATATATCAAATGAAATAAATTATTAATTACATTTTGTATAGTTACTATTAGAAATTATTAATAATTATATTTTTTATTAATTACAAGATTAATAGAATAATTTAAAAAATATTTTTTATTATTAATTATAATTTTAAAAACATTAATCACATTATTATCATTCATTACTATAACTTTATTAATTTATATTTATTACATTGTTAAATAATTACTATTTACTGAAAATATTTTATGAGTAATAAATTATTACCTTTATTATGTTATTATAAATATTATCTTATTAATTAAAAGGTGGAAATGTGGTGTTTTAATTCTACATCGAAAATCTAGAAAAGATGGCCAGTACCACACCCTTATAACAGGGGAGACATGGTGGGATTTTAAGTAATAATTTTTGAATACTTTGTTTTAAGTAATTCCATATATTTAAATAGTAAAATATTGTTTATTTTTTTGTTTATATATATATATATAAAGAGAAAAAAATATTTTTTTAAAAGAGGGGTGGTTGCTGAAGGAAACCACACCTTTCTTGTAAGTATTCTAAGGAAGGTGTTTCACCAAACAAATCTTTCTTAAGGAAAACTATAAAGAAGGAATTGTAAGAGACTATGCCTTAGTCATATGATTTCTGAGGAAGGTGTTGTTCAAGATATCTCCCAACTTTCTACCAATGGACAACTAAAAATATCCAAAGATCCAGAAATAGTTTTTCAATCTTGGTATTTTTGGAATTTCTTTTTTTTTTCTTGTTATATGTAGAAATTTTATGTGATGCAAAAGAGGAAAATAGATAATAATAGGAAGGATTCATAGAAATGGTGTTGGGGTTGAAGGATCTGATCCATAACCCTATGCGCCTTTGACGCAAGTGTAGGGTTGACCCTTAGATGGAAGCCTTGTTTGATCAGTGTGGCTATTCATAGAAGCGAAGGATGGAAATGATGGAAAAAAGAGGGTCAAATAATTATTCATTTAAATAATTATAAAATTACAGTAAATATAGTTACATGATAAATATATTTATTATATTTATAATTATATATATTTATATATCAATATATATATATATAGTTATATAAAATATATAAAATATATAATTATATTTATAGTTATATTTATTTAAATAATTATATAATTATAATAAATATATTTAAATAATAAATATATTTACTATAATATATATATATATATTAGGTGGTTGGGGGTACAATTACATTAAACATACACAAACCACACACATAGATTGGAAAGACATACCATAACCCCCTCAAGGGATAGCCCACCTTTCAAGAATTATTTATTCAGTACATGGCCCAAAGGCCTGGTGGGCATGAAACCAATTACATAGCCCGAAGACCCAGTACAACATCATGCCGGCATCATACTACTGATATCACCAAGTCTCCATCATGCCTCTGTTAACACCTACCTACATTATGCATGTGTCACTGCCTGCCTGTGGAAATTCGCTCCAAACCTGATTTGAACCTGGGTCTATTGCAGGATTATAGAGAGCCTTTACCACTTAGGTATGCCCCCAAGTACATAAATATAAATATAATTATATAGATATATATAATTATATTTATATAATTATATAAACATAATTATAATTATATGTAAATACCTTTTAAATATATTTATTTATAATTATACTTATACTTATAAATAAATGAATATATATTTAATTAATTTTAGAATTATAATAAATTTATTTAAATAATAAATATGGTTATTATATTTATAATTATATCTATTTATATATTAATATATATATATATATATATTTATAATTGTATAAAAATATTTATAAAAATATTTATTTTTAATTATAATTATATTAAAATAAAAATATATTTAAATAATTATAAAGTTATAATAAATATATGTAAACGATTAATATATTTATTATATTTATAATTATATATTAATATATATATAATTATACTTATATAAATATTTTTATAATTTTATACAAATATGTATAAACATATTTGTTTATAATTATAATTATACATTGTTCACATACAAATATTATCTAGAAGGATGAGACTCTGGCTGAGAGAATCTCTCTCTTTATTACCATGGCGATTTGGGTACCAATGTCATGGAATCTTCATCAGTTCTCTCCTTAGATGAAATCTGTCTTCCTCACGGGCATTTTGAAAGTCATAAATCTATTGTTAATGGTAAGGAGAGGAAGTGGATCATTCCTGGTGGGTTTTCTATGGATTCATCACTTCACACTTTCTCTTCAAAGATTCTGTTGTTGGAGGACACTATAAAAATGGTAATGTTGCTCATATGAAAGTGGATTCAGATGCGATCTTGGAATAACTATACAATGGTAAGCATTCAATCATTGGTCGACTAAATTTACCATGGGGTTCGGGACCATGGAAGATCAAAGTACTAGTGGTGTGCCTCTTAGAAATTTGGGGATTTTCAAACTAGAAATATATCTCTCTAGGTCACATATTCTTTAACATTATTTTCCCATGTGAAGATTTGAATATGCGAGCATGGAGTTTTGGTTTGATATCCTTTAAACTGAGTATTCTTCACATCCGGGAGTGGGATCATAATTTTAATTCAATGTAGTTTTGAAACTCCTCTGTTCATACATGGATTAATGTACACATGATAAATTGGGTACTTTGGCATCCTATAATTTTACATGATATTGCATTGGAAATTGTCATTTTGATTGAAATGGAGAAGAAAACATAATTGGCTAGGTGTAGAAATTTTTCTCATCTCCTAGTTGAAGTATACTAGAACTCCACTCTTATTGATAATGTGATCCTCTCAACTGATGAGGATGAATTTGATCTTAACACTGAATATGAAAAAATCTCTTGATTTTTCATAGATTTTAAAGTCATAGGTCATGATAATTTGAACAACAGAATGTATATTATTTGTTTGTTTTATTCTTCAATAGGTCATGATGATAACCAATGCTTCAAAAATTATAAGAGGAAAAATCCCATTGATCCCAATAAGGTCTATTAAAATGATGGGTAGGGATAGGTTCAAGAATTGGCTATTCTCAATTCACAGTACACAGGGGTTGTGCTCCAATTTAATGCACCTACTGCCACCTTTTGTAATGATGGACTCACTCTAGTATAGATGACCCCTTCTTAATCTGGCCCTACACATAGAGTTATCAACTACCCATATACTTCAAAATGAAAGGAAAATTCTAAGGTGGTTTCTTTCTTCTGTGATATACTTACTATAGGAATTGAAGATCCTATTGAATAATAATTTAGTGGTTCTGAATTATATCTTGAAGCTCAATTACATGATGATTCATAGCTTTGGGAAGAACATACATAATCTTTTTAAAACATGAAGGGGAAATAGAATATTTATTCTCCCCTCCCAATGAAGATGACCAAGGTTGGACCTACTAATATATGTATTAATGAGGTGGAAATCCCTAAAGATATTGAAATTGATAGTATATCAACTCTATTGGAGATGTCTCAATATTCATACACATTGTCTGAATCATATTTAGTGAAATCAAATATACGGGATGTGGGTTTTTTGGAAGGCTAGGTGCTGGTCACTTCTAGAGATGAAGTAAAGGAACAAAGATCAAAGGAAGTATATATATTTAGAAGCAAGGATCTTACACCTGAAGTGGATGTTGATCATGTATCATCAGATTAGGTTTAGATACAAAGTATAATTTTGATAGAAGTGATAACATATGATGTAACTCCTCTTAAATATGTGGTTCAATATGTTGTTGTCACCCCTGACAAAGGGGTGACTAGCCTAAAAATCCTACTTTAGATTCTAGTAAAAATCACTTTAGTTTTCTGGACATCTTAAATAAATAAAATAGTATGGAGGATTTATATGAATAATTTACAAATGATTATGGATATATTCATGTTTAAGATCAATCATATGGAACTAAGACTTTCTAGGTAAAGATCATTTCTGATATGAAGGTTTTATTAGAGGGATCAGGTCCAGTTAGAGAATTGGGTCCTCATCCTCTTGAGGAGCCTATCCCACGGGATGGAAACACTAATTCTCAAGTGGATGATAAGACAAGAAAATATCCTAAAACCTAAAGGAGGTTTCATCATTCGAGAGGCAGGGGTGGTGGCCACTCCCACAGTTGAAGAACCTCTTGTTCAAGGGTAGCGTTCTGATTTGATATTTATCATTGTGGTATTTAACTATATATCATTTGTTATATCACTTTATACAATGTTTTTATTTTATTTTCAATAAATTTTGGGACTATGGGATTTAACCCATGGTTCATGCTGTCTTGGGTATAATTATAATTATAAATAAATATACATTTATTTAAATAATTATAAGATTATAGAAAATATATTTAAAAAGAACTCATAAAATATATCTTTATTAGAGTTATAATTTTAGTGTTGGTTAATTTATATTTAATAAGCACTTAATATTATAACACTGATAAAACTTCTCTGTATTATAATTTTCTTAATGAGATGATAAAATACTTACCCAATATTTAAATAGAACCCTAGAAGATTCATCCACCCTCACTTAATTCACGCTTTCACATAATTGAAGTTCTTCTACCACTCTTTATCGATATTCTCAACCCTCTCAAAAGCTGAGGTATGTGTTGATTTATTTTGTTAGAACCCAAAGATCCACTAATCTCCAAATCCCTTCTCCCATCACAACACGAACTCAAAATTTCCGTTATATATATATAAGTACATGTAGGGAGTCATTCCATTGAACAGAAATGGTGAAGAAGATGCTGAGGGCGGTGGTGGATAACATGAGTGAATGTAGGTGAATGCACTGGGATCTGCAGAATATGTGCTTCCCCTACATATTTTATTAGGTTTATACATTTTTAGTCTCCATTTCCACCTATACTCTCTCTTATTTCTTCTCCTTCCAAATATTCTAGCACTGTTGATGGCATCAACACCTATACCGATACCACCTCCGTTAGCCCCTTTGTGTTTTCACATATTATCATTCCATGAACTTCTAGATAGGATTAAACATAATCATCTAGTCATGATGAACTCATCATAGTTTTTATTATATTCCTATTTTATACTTATCACCATATCCCTATAGAATATTTCCAATCTACCCAAAATCAGGGTGATTTGGAAGGAAACCTAGTGAGGTTGTGCAATTTTTCTGAATGATTTTTTATTGGATGTCCACTAAATGGAAGAGGACATCACTATTATAAAAATTAATATAGAAACATTTTTTATATTTCTAATTTTTAGGTGTTTGAACAATTTGGGGTTTGAATAATAAGGAACATGTTTTTAAGTTAGTGAACAATTGGCTGGACAACAAGAAGAAAATACTATAAGTGAAAAATATATAAGTGATGAGCTAAAGATGATGTTGAATCAACCATATCTACTGATTAATAATGAATTATTTTAGTTCGTAAAATTTTTAGGAAGAAGGTGGAGGTCCCAAACATTTCTAGTGATCATGGAAAATCATTTCAAACTAGGTGGTATTTGAGGATATCATCTCATACACAATTGATTTTTCAAGTTAAACGTACAATTGTGGATTAAGTACTGAATCATCAATAATGGAATCATTACATGAATGAATAATTGGATAATATTAAAAATTAAACACCCCATTGTTAGTTCAAAATATAAAAAACAATAATTTTATTAGAATAAAATGGGTGTATTGGAAAAGGATGGGAATTTTTTAACAAGTTAAATGAGAAAGGAGAAGCGATGAAGAGTAAGGGAAAGAATTTTTTTTTCAAATGGTATCTGAAAATTGAAGGAATTTTCTTCAATGAGACATTTAATTTAGTTTCTATAATTGAAATCATAAGGATTTTCTTTTTATTATTTCTAAAATGAGATACATGTTTTTGTAAAGGGATATCAAATCTACCTTTCTCAATGGTGATCTTAAAGTAGAGGTGTATATTGAGAAACATAAAGGATTTATGCATGGATATGATTAAATATTCATTTATCGGTTAAATAAATAATTTCATTGGTTAAAACAAGATCTAAGAGCATGGTATTTCAATCTTGACTCATGATTAAAGTCATTAGAATTTGAGAAAGGAAGGTATACAAAAAATATACATTAAAAAAAATAAGGAGGCATATCTCATTGTTTGTTTTTGTGGTGATGATATTGTCTTTATTATAAATGAATAATGTGTTTGAATGTAAATTTCCACTTAAATAAAAGATGTTTTTTATATTTCGATTATATGAGAGATGATTTATTTCTTGGGGTTTCAAATTTATCAAGAGGAAGATTACATTTTTCACTGTCATGATATGTATAAATGAGGATTGCTGAAGAAATTTGTGATGGAAGAAGATAATATTGTTTCAACCCTAATTTTAGTGGGTACCAATATTTATAAATATTAATATAGAAAGGAAGTTGATCAAACATAATTTAAAAAACTTATTAGTTGTTTTCTATATTTAAAAGCTCTGAGGCCGGATATTGTATCATGCATGGTATCAAAGCGCACATAAGGAATCTCATTTTATAATAGTGAAGCCAAATCTAAGGTATATTAAAGGAACTAAATACCATGTTTTTAAATATAATAGAAAATGAAATCATGATAAATTTAGATATGGTGATACATATTAGACCAAAAGCATTAATGATTAGAAGTCCATTTCTAGTGTGGTGTTTTTCTTGGGAGAAAGGTTTATTACATAGAATAAAAAGAAGACAAATTCTATTACCTTGTGTAAAATGTAAGTGAAATATATTATTTTTACCCAATAAACTACCCAATTAACGTGGATTATCACAAAATTTGATGATTTTAAAGTGGAAGTAAAATTACCCTTTTTGGTGGGTTTTGATAATTAATGTGTCATCAATCTTTCAAGAAATTCAATTCAACATTATCAATCAAATAAAATTGATTTCAATTACTATTTATCAAGGAGAAGGTGGAATAATGATTCACAAAGATTAATTGTTTTCTTATTATGAAACAAGTGTGATATGTTTTTACTAAAAAACATCCTAAAGATGTATTTTAAAAATTAAGGTTGATGATGGTAGTTTAAAATTGATATTATAAAAGATATGTCATGTTTTCCATCCCCTATTTCATTTTTTATTTGGATATTTATGTCAAAGTGTGAGAAATATAGAAAAATAAATCCATATATATATATATATTCTTAATGGAGGATAACCTTATTAATAAGGGAAGGTATATATTTATGTGGAATTTTTTGAAAGGAGAATGTCATGAGTTCAATATTCACATGTGGAGTGTGTTCACATGTGGAGTGTGTTCACATGTGAAGTGTGTTCATGTGGAGTGTGTTCATGTCAAATAGAGATTTTAGAAATTATGTTTTGGAATTGGTTAATGTGTAAATTTATATATCTTTTATTTTGAGTATGTGTGAACAAAAACTTTAGCACATGTACAAGGAAAGATTTTGAATTAAAAAATATATTGTGAAGAGAAGTTTGAGAGGTTATTTGGATGTTAATACAAGTTGATAATATGTATATATTTGACACTAATTTTATTATTCATATTTAATACACCAAATTCACTCACATAGGTTTATAATTTTTGAATTTTTATTCATTACTAAGATTGAGGGTGATTTATATTTGTTTAGTTGATACAAAAATATAAAGGAGGAGACTATTATGACTAAAAATATGCTTAAGGGAAGTGTCGTGTGATAAGAGTTGATTGATTTTAAAGGGAGAAATTTTTTGATTAAAGAGATTAAAGTGAATGTTTTGGAATGGTTGTGTGGGGTTTTTTTATTAATCCATGAAACCATAAATCAAGTTATTCAGATCAATTTAGGTGTTTGGGTTTCTTAGGGAACGTTTTGAATATGATTCCAAGTATGTTTGGGACTATATGGAAGTGTTGATAAGGTTTTGAAGAAGTATTTAGTGGAGGAAAATAATCAAACTGTAATTGAAGTAGATCACATTGTTATTCCTTACCTGGAAGAGATTATCCATGTATTGGTAGCCACAAGTTGTGTCACACTAAACTGTTGATGACATGATTAACATGTGTTTAAGTTGGATGTTTTGGGTAGATTATTAATCTTTGAAGGAAATGGCTGCCTCATAGAGATTTACGTTACCCTATAATGTGATGACGTAACAAAAGTGGTGATCTAATGGCTATTTTGGTAAGTGATTTTCATAGTGATTGTGAGGCGTGATTTTCAAGATGATGTTTTATACCATAATGGTGATCCTTAATGCTGTAAAATATTTGATGTTATTTTGGTTTCAAAAGATGTTTAATGTTACCTCTTTGTAACTACATTCATTTGTCCATGAAACATACTATTACGTAGTGATTTGTGTTATCTGATAGTTAATAGTCTGTTTGATGTTTTCCTTGGTTTGTTCCATATAATTATTTTTTTCAATCCTCTGTATTTATTTGAATTACTAAAAGTGATTTAAAATCCAATATTGATCAAACAACTAAGAAAGAAGCAGAAGAAGCTGGAATTTGTGTTGTTCATTAGATATTGAATTTATATTTTAATATTTAATAAAAGGGAAATAAGTGTTTGATGAGAATTGTAAATAAAGAGAGAATAGAGGATATAGATACACCGAGAGGAAGTGAAGAAGAAGTATAGATATTCATCATCACATTTTCTTATGGGTGGAATACATAGATATGAATATAGAAAATTTTCTTTAAAGAATATAGATTATTATGGCTGTGTAGCGTGTTTTTGAATTTGTACTTATATTTTTCTGTTTAAGGATTCATTTATACTTCAATATATATTATTTGAATAATAATGATGATATTAGATGGTCTAAAAGAAGAGTTTGGTTACTAAATTTCATAGTTTTAGTGATCAATGGGAATAAGAATAGGTGATAATTGGTTGATTGTGGATGAATAGATTCATAATATATATATATATATATATATATATATTATGACTTCACGATTTTTCTTTTAGTGTCTCTGATCACATCCTACTTGTCTATATCTATTTATACACACATGTGTTCAATGATAAATTATGTATATTATAATCCATTTGGCGATTCTAGTGGATCATATATCTATGGATGATATCATGTCATTCTAAGGATATAACCATTTGTTTCGAATTGTAAACCTTTCACATCATTGTGAAATATTTTTTTTGTGGATGTGGAAATTAAATCACTTAACTAAATTGATTTACTATATAAAATTTAGTGTTGATGAATAAAGTTGAAAAACAAATTTTATGTGTTCATAATAAACAGTTATCAAAGTTGATTAGTGAAGACTCATAAAAGTTTTATATTCACTGATTCACCCCATCCTCTCAGTGATTACTTAGGTGGGAACACACTGAAATTGGTGGAAGTATCTTCAAAAGAACTGAAAATATTACTAAAATCAAGATAATCTAGTTTAATTAATTAATACGCCACTACAAAAATTATATAGTTAAACATCAATTATTTCAGGGTTAAATCCCTCTTGGAACAACTGCATAAGATATTTACCTTTTTTTATTATTGACCCTCATAAAGTCTATATCAAAATTAAAGATATTATTTGGAAAAGTAAATCCCATCACGAAGACGATTGGGGTTTTTTTGAGAAATGTTCATAGGATTCCTTTAAAACCACACAGTTCTTTTATGGTCACATAGCCCCTTTGTGACCAATACTCAACTGTATCGTTCTAATGAGACCCCTAGATGGTTGAATACTTCATGCATGATTAATATTAATTTTCAACATGTAATAAACCCTATAATATATCATAATTCCTTCATGGTCAGAAATCATTAGTGGTGCACTAGTGGGATTCATTCATAGTCAAGTACTCTTTTTGTGTATTGAAATCATTTTCATGTGATAAGCGCATCGGGGCCCTACATGATAAAATCTTCCTTCACACACCAAATCATTTGTGGAATCTTGATGTGAATCCTTCATGGTGGCATGCTTCCCCTGTGACCCCCTTTCCTCACAAATTTTCAGAAGGCATCACTTATAAATACCAACCCACACTGTGAAAAAGAGGACTTCTAAAATTTGATCAAACTCCATTATAAAAAATTATGAATTACAGGAGGTTTTATCTGCTACTGGTAGGGGTTTAATCAACTACTTAATAATTTAGTGGTGGTTTGTTTCTTTTAGCAACGATTTCTCTATGTGTCATTTTTGGAGTATTTAGCATCCATTTCAATTTTATTTAACTGTGTTTTTTTTAAAAATTAACCCGAAAATAAAATAGATAAGATGAAACTAACCACTGATAAAATATGTAGTGGTGGTTAATAGAAATTTCCACTAATTAAGATTATTAGTAATTTATTTAGCGATGGTTTTTAAAAACCACAGCTAAATATTTTCTTAATTTTTTTTTAAAAAATATTCAATAAAAAAATATAAAAATAAAAACTTTGATATATAATAAACTAAAACACAAATTAATAATAAAACCATAATAAATGCATCATACATCATACATCCATAATCATATATACATACATCAATAGTCATTATAACCTCAATCAATTGATAATCTTAGTCACACCATAACTCAGTCATTTTTATATACATATAAAATATGTCACACAAAAAACCATGCCCAATATAAATCCACCCCATGACCTCCACTACATCCATATGCCTCCACATCATATCATCACAGAATTCAACCACATCATCTCATCAACTGTAATATAAAAAAAAAGACAAAAAAAACTAAACATAATAAATCAGAATTATAGTAGAATCATTGATAAAATTTAAACATACCATGGAAACTAAGAACCATCATTACTAATCAAGAATGTCATGGATCAAAATGATTAACCTCTTGACTACTATAGACATCTATCACTTAAATTAAAAACAATAACATTTAAGAAAAGAAATGAGAATGAAAAAAGGCACAAAATATTTTCAAAATGTTGCACGTTAAATTGGTTATTTTGTTAATTAAATAGAAGAAATATTAACATAAAAAAAATATATCAAGATTTTTATTTGAAAAAACAAACATATCTATTCAAGACATGATTCATCAATTTAAACTGAAAAGGTATAAGTATATAACATTCTAATTAATTTTTAAATCGACGTGTAGTGTTATTGATATTTACATAATAATTTTTTAAAGACTTTGATATGAAATAATTTTCTATATTTAAAATAAAAATAAATGGTTTTGCCCATGATTATACTTCAATATGATATTTTTTCTATGATTTTGACTATTACAGATATGTTTTAGTGTTTTAAAACTCCAAAAATGCATTTATGGTTACCACAAGAAACTCATAAATTGGAATGAACTGTTGTTGGTTCCTAAATTTCAAAAATAAATCGGAAGTCATTTTCCTATAATTTCATATTAATATAATACGATTTTCTTGGTTTTTACCCCCTAACACATGTTTTTAAAGGTTTTGTTACCTTTAATAACTATTTACCGAGTTATTACAACCACAACACACATCAATTTTATGTGTTTTCTATGTGTACATATCAAAAGTAACTCAAAGGTGGTTTTCACAATATTTCACATCAATATATGCTCATTTTCGATTTTTTTGACTGTTACACACATGTTTTAGTGTTTTAAAACACTAAAAACGTGTTTATAGGCATCTCGGGAAAGCAGTAACTCGGAATGACATTCCATTAGTTCCTACATTTCAAAAATCAATTTATAGTCATTTTACTATGATTTCATGGAAATACGGTAACACCTCGAGATTTTATGAGATTTATTCTATTTAATTTATTTCATATATTCTGTTTTATGCTACACCAAGATTATCTTGTTCTATATGCAAGACTGTATTAGCTTGCAGTATACGCAATACCATTCTTGGATCGTGTTTCACACAATTTCAAGTTCTTTTGATACTAGTTATTCTATGCAACATTGAGTGTATATATATATATATTTATTCAATGTATAAATGAAATATGGTTGGATTCTGTTATATGAAACAAAAAAGGAGTCTTTCACTACACACAACCCTGACTTGGCTTACATTATACGCAAGAGCAACCTTTCTCGATTGCTTGCGTTGTATGCAATCCCGAGTTTCACTAAACAACGATATGTTATTAAAATATTATATAAACTAGCCGTTATGAATAATAATACCCAATTTGGAAAATTTTATAAATTTTTTCTTTCAAAATGGACTTCATTTTTGGATTTGGAATATCGAAATTAGCCTAGGGTAAATTTTTGGTATTTTTCTGAAAACTTTCAATTTTTGATGAATAGTGAAAACACTGAGTTAATATTTAAAAACTGACTTTTTTATTTAAATAATTATTTAAATTTATTTTAGGTAAAAATTGATACATAATACCTATATAAGTTCAATGTAATTCATTTGAGTCATTTTATAATAAATTTAGATATAAAATTTTTTTATTGAACTTTTCGCCGTCTTTTACCTACCTCCTTGGAGCTTTTTGCAAATTTATATAAAACTTAATTTTACCACTACTCTGAGTGGAATTTTTCAAATCAGAGAGACACGTTTAGTATCAAGGAGTAAAATGTGGTTCAATAAGATAAAAATAATATTTGGTGAATAATAAATTTTGACTTTTATTTACCACAATTAAAAGTAAATTGGGTAATTAAGGGTAAAAATGATATTATTATTACCATAAAACATGTACTAATTCTTTTAGATAAGTTTCATTCGACCAAAAACAACCTTAGGAATAATATATGACCATTTAGGTCCACTTGGATTAGATTAGGACATTTAATATTATTTTATTTAAAGAAGAGTTAAAATAGTTAAAATCAATGTTTAATAACTAAAAGATTTTTAATATAGGGTTATAAATTAGATAAATTAGACTATAAATATCCATTAGAAATATAAAAATATTTCCTACCTAATGGTATTTTATTTATAATTTTTAGACATTAAATAAGTTAATTTATTTATGACACAATAGTGATGCAGTAATTACTTTATTAATGAAATATTAACATAATTGATATTATAAATACCCAAATAAATTTAATTTGAGAATTTTATTAATTCAAATAATTTTTTAGGTTAATATGACATGTTAGTATTGATTTAATTAACTTTTTTCTAACTAATCATGCTGTTATTAGTTTCAAAAAAATCAATTACCAAATATTGTCAAAATTGACATAAAATATTGTTTAAAACAAATATTATATTATTAATTGTTCTGTTATTTCTAAAAATATAAGGCTCAAGAAAATGAATTAGATAAGATTATATATATTAATAATTAACAACTTGGGGTTCGTTTTTCTTGTTATAGTATGTTTATTAACCATATAGTGTAAGAAAACAAGAAGACTCGGTAAAAGTAAAATTATTTAACATAGAGTCAAATCTAAATGATAAGGATAAAATAGTAACCTAAACTTGTATAAAATCTATTGGTTGAGATTATTTAGACTTATACACACCGTATATTAGAAATAAATCAATTTAAAGCTATTAAAAACCAAATATGACTCTAAAATAAAATAATATTTTAAGTTTTTTCAAAGGTGCCCCTCTCCTCCCTTATAAAAAGGGCACACCTTCCCTCTTCTATTCACACCCTTGTGAGCCTTGAAGCTCGGCCAACCCCTGCCAATTACTCGTCTCAACCTCTATATTTACATCATATAGGTTCTGGTCTTCTCAAAAGACCAACTCTAGTGTCCTAAGAATAAGTTTAAAGGAGGTGCGTCGAGGAAGAGGTAATCTCTTCTACCAACTCTTTCAAGTTTCTATCTTCTTCTACTTCCTCTTATTTAGTTGTTTCATTATAAAGTAATAACATTAGTATTACTTATATACTGATATGTTATTATAAATATGAAAAACCCCTATTTCACCTTCTATCCATCCTACGAAAAATGAAATCACCGCGCGTGCGTACGTACAGAATACCGTCTCCACGTCGTGGTGTAATCTATTTTCGACCACCACCTTACTTGGATGGGTATAATGGTGTAAATAAATAACTATATATTATTATTGTATATTGATATTTATTCTAAAATATTATACATACACTTCAATACAATTCCACGATTATGGGAATGATATCATCGCTCGTACGTACGTACGGACTACCGTCTCCACGACGCGATGAGATTCATTCTCCATGTTAACCATTCATGAATGATTATAAAGTATATATAATGAATAATAATAAAATATATGAAATAATAATGATACTGGATTTATGTATATATATATGTATGTCATCTACTTAATTACATTGAATTCAATAAGGAAACGAAAATAGCGTTCATGCGTACGTAAGAGCTACCATCTCCATGAACTTTGTATTTCATTCCATTTATCGATCTATCATATATATATGTATATGATGAATATATATTATATATAAATCATTTTTTACATTCTGGAATTATGTAAATTAGGATATAACTAATAATATCAAGAACAACAAGTCAAAACACGTACAATAAATGAAACGATTTTACCCAAATCGTTTCTTTTACATCGAATTTACAAAAGAACGTGTAATATAAAGTCATAAGTAAACCATATATGATATCATAACAATGAATATGATTCTATAATAAGTCAATGAAATTATTTAAATCATTATACGTGAGGTTCGGATATATACGAAGCATATTAGACATAAGTTAAGGGATAACTTTTTCAATCTCGCTCTTATCCAAGATTGTT
Organism: Viscum album; assembly: GCA_963277665.1. Classification (NCBI taxonomy): domain Eukaryota; kingdom Viridiplantae; phylum Streptophyta; class Magnoliopsida; order Santalales; family Viscaceae; genus Viscum; species Viscum album. The sequence goes on along the minus strand of OY728153.1, from coordinate 1,014,973,453 downwards.
TATTCGTAAGTATTTACTGGGGTTTTTGTAATCATCCATGTCCCTGTTTTCTAAAAATGTTTTCATGTATGTTTAATGGACTGTTTTAACAGTTTTGAATTTTAATACATGTTATGAAAGTAATCTTACTTTTGTTTACCACACGAGGAACTTTTTGACTTTTCTGACAAAAGTATGAGGAGAATGTTATTTTTAACTTATACGGTATGAACGGATTGTTACGGTATCATAACGCCTCATTTTAATGAATCTTACTCTACAATATTTCATTATTATTTTCAAAAAAACCTTTTTATTTTAAAATATCATGGCATTTTGTGAAAGGAAAATGATTTTGAAGAATAAAGGATACTTTCCTCAAGAATTCATTTCAACTATTTTATCAAAACTATTTTCCATCTAAAATGAAATTATTTAATATGTTTATGTTTCAAGTATAATGTATCCATTATTTACATGGTTTGAATCTTCTTATGATGAAATGATATCCATTTTTTTATATGGATTATGTTATGATGGCATTATGTTTAAGAATCCCATTCTATTACATGTGTTATACTATGATGTATGATTTATGATTTTGTGGCACACAAAAGAATGATTTAATTATGAGATGGGTGGGACCTATATCTTACTTCAATGCATTAGGTAAATATTTATATCTCATGATATAGACATGTATGGAATGGTAAGTTAATCCGGTTCAGTGATACGGGACTGAATGAGGAGTGAACTGGATTCAGAAAGGGACTTTGTCCACTAAGATGGTCTTGGGAACAATGCCTTGGAAACTATGGAAATCATATCATGTGCTTAATGGTTTTCCACAATTACATGTTTTATTCCCATGATATTTTGTCATTATTGATGTTCCTTTATGATATATGCCCTATGTACTTCCAAGATTTATGTCTTTTCTCAAGATTATGATGTTTAGATTGTATGTTCATGTTTTTGCATTCAAATGTTTATGTATTGTTTTATGTTCTCTATGTTTTCCCTTACTGAGCATTTGCGATCACCATTTTTATGTTTTATTTTCCCGGGATATAAAGAAAAGTTTTTAGGTAAGAAAACCAAAGGGGAAAATCTTTATGGGAGATGCTGAAGATCTTTCACCATGATTACAAGATTACATTCTGAGTTTTCAAAGACACTAAACTAATACGGTCTTTGGGCGTATGTATTTTTCATTTATTAAGTATTCTGCAAAAGTAATGAAATGTCCATGTACGTCAAGCTTTGGGTATCTACAGATGCTATCAGAGGAAAGGTTTAGTTAACCTTTGGAAACTAGGATGCGAAAACTTTAGTGAAACCCCTAGAGATATTTCTAAGGTATGTATAGGGATGTCCCTAAGGTTAAGTATACGTATAGGTTAGAGTCCTATAATTTTGTTGACGATCATGAATAACCTAGGGTGAACCTAAGGTGTCATAGATTAAAAAACTTTTGGTTAGTTAGAAATCCCATAAGTTACTTTTTATGATTATGTGGTTCCTTGTTATTTTAACTGTTTCTTACACAATGGTTTCTGGTCATAGTCAATGGAGGGAATAAGAATGAATTCAGTTAACATTGATTCCAATGGAAAAATTGGTGACTATGATCAATGAAATTATGTAATGACTATAGAGAAAGATATTGTGATTATGCCGAATCAGTCATCTCGATATATGATTAACAAGGTGAACTTTAGCTGTATTCCCAAGTTATCAAATAAGAGGAAGATGGAATTTTATGAATGTTCGTATGTTGAGGAGCATAGAGAAAGGAAGATTGAGATTTATAAATATGGGAATAAGAACCTTGAGGAATACCTCAAATGTAGGGGAAGATGTTATCTATGTGTAGAAAAGGGTCATAGAGTGACAGACTGTTATGGAGTCCTATGTATGATCTGCGGAGAACATGGGCATTACCCAACTCAATGCCCTGACCTAAGAAGTTACTTCTAAATCAAGTAAGGACATATTCCATGCAAATCATTGAAGATGATGTATTGAAGGGCTTATGTATTGGAATTTAATAATAATGTTTTTGAGGTACTTTTATAGTATATTGAAATATCTGTGTATTAGTCCATTGTAGTTTTCTATACGAATATGGTACCAGTAACCATGAAAAGTAATTCAAATATTTTGGAAAGCAGACGATATGTGCATAATGAAGGGATAGGGAGAAAATAAATTATTTGATAGTATTCATGAGCTCATGATTGATATAAGTACTAAGTGATATCATGGTTTGAGTATATAGAATTTTTGGGATTTTGGTATTTGGAAAGAGTTAACTTTTGACAGCACTCATGTTTTCACTAAGGTTCTATGGTAATTAATGCTTCAAAAGAATACATGATTAAGGTATTAAATTGTTTAGAATGTGACCAACAATATATATCTTATGATATATGGGGGATAAACGATGGTATCCATGTGCTTGTTATGTGACCTTTTTAGTAATTGGTTTCTTTATACTATGAGATTGGACAGATGTATTTTGGATAAGCCTAAAAGATTGTAATGGATTATGTTAGACATCAGATAGTATTGTTTAAGGATAGAACTTGTTTTTAGATATTATTTCTAGAATGTTATAATAGTATAATTTAGAAAAAGGACAACCCATAGGACGAGCGACAACCCGTCGCGTTGGACAAGGCTTTGGGAATCAAACCCACAACCGAAGTGAGACAAGCCTTTATCGCCTACCACTGGCCTACAGTAAGTCCTTGGTTAGTATAAACTAGTTTTATTTTATTAAGCGGTATGATAGATGAAGTATAATTCCATTTTGGGAATCATATACGATTAACCTCACCATAGATGGACTTATTTATATAACTTTTGATAACTTTATGTTTGAGATAGATGGAATGACCTATCATTCTATCGCATGATCTGTCAAAACTTCACAGAAGACAAATTCAACTTCATTTCTTTAAGAGATAAGTGGAAATTGTTCAAGGCATAAAAAACAGTGAGATTGTACCAAAATCAAGTAATTAGTTCTTTTAATTCAAAATTTTCAACTTTAGGGAAATGATATTGAAAACCAAAAATGTTGCCATAGTGCTCTCATATATGGTAAATCAAATGGTACCTTAGATCATCAAAAATTTATGGCTTTGTGATTGTTGGATTTTTCATAGACATGTTCTATACCACTCTCCATTAGAACTTGAGGGTTATATTTCTCTTCCATATCCATATTTTCACCTATGTTCTCTTATGTGGAAACCCAGTGATGAGTAAATTTGGGTAACCATTACATTTAATACTTTAGTTTATTATAGTTTTGTTTTGGTATTCCTTTTTACGATATGGGTTTCTATGAAAGAAACTCTCATGTAATAAACCATTTATAATCCCGACAAATTTCGAGGGCGAAATTCATTTTAAGGGGGGTAGAATGTAACACCCTGAGATTTTATGAGATTTATTCTTTTTAATTTCTTTCATATATTTTGTTTTACGCTACACCAAGATTATCTTGCAATATACACAAGACCATATTAGCTTTCAATATACACAATTCTATTCTTGGATCGTGTTTCACACAATAATTTTTGGTGAATAATAACTGTTTACTTTTATTTACCACGGTTAAAAGTAAATAGGGTAATTAAGGGTAAAAATGGAATAATTATTACCCTAACACATGTCATAATTCTATTAGATAATTTTAATTCGACCAAAAACAAACATAGGAATAAAATATGACCATTTAGGTCCACTTGGATTAGATTAGGACATTTAATATTATTTTATTTAAAGATAGTTAAAATAGTTAAAATCAAAGTTTAATAAATAAAACATTTTTAATATTGGGTTATAAATAAGATAAATTCGAATATAAATATTCATTATAAATATAAAAATATTTTCTACCTAAAGGTATTTTATTTATAATTTTTAGAAAATTAAATAAGTTAATTTATTTATGACACAATGGTGATGCAGTAATTACCTTATTAATGAAATATTAACATAATTGATATTTTAAATACCCAAATAAATGTAATTTGAGACTTTTATGAATTATAATAATTTTATAGGTTAATATGACATGTTATTATTGATTTAATTATATTTTTTATAACTAACCATGCTGTTATGATTTTCACAAAAATCAATTACCAAATAGTGTCAAAATTGACATAAAATAGTTTTTAAAACAAATATTAAATTATTAATTGTTATTTTATTTATAAAAATCTAAGGTTCATCCAAATGACTTAGATAAGGTTATATATATTAATAATGACCAACTAGGGGTTCGTTTGGCTTGATATAGTTTGTTTATTAACTATATAGTGTAATAAAACAAGAAGACGCGGTAAAAGTAAAATTATTTAACTTAGAGTTAAATCTAAATGATAAGGTTAAAATAGTAACCTAAACTTGTCTAAAATCTATTGGTTGATATTATTTAGACCCATACCCACCTTAGCTTCTAAATAAATCAATTTTAAGCTATTAAAACCCGAATATGACTTTATTATAAAATAATATTTTCAGTTTTTCCAAAGTTTCCCCTCTCCTCCCTTATAAAAAGGGCACCCCTTCCCTCTTCTCTTCACACCCTTTTGAGCCTTGAAGCTTGGAAAAACCATGCCAATTACTATTCTAAACCTCCCAAGTTACATCATATAGATTCTTGTCCTCTTAAAATACCAACTCTAGTGCCCTAAGAAGAAGTTTAAAGGAGGTGCGTTGAGGAAGAGGTAATCTCTTCTACCGACTCTTTCAAGTTTCTTTCTTCTTCTACTTCCTCTTCTTTAGTTTTTTCATTATAAAGTAATAAAATAAGTATTAATTATATACTTATATGTTATTATAAATATGAAACAACCCTATTTTACCTTCTATCTATCCTACAAAAACCAAAATCACCGTGCATGCGTACGTATGGAATACTGTCTCCACGCCGTGGTGTAATCTGTTTTCGACCACCACCTTACTTGGATGGGTATAATGGTGTAAATAAATAACTATATATTATTATTGTAAAGTTATATTTATTCTGAAATATTATTCATAAACTTCAATACAATTCTACGATCATGGGAATGATATCATCTCTTGTGCCTACGTACGGACTACCGTCTCCACGACGCGATGAGATTCATTCTCCATGTTAACCATTAGTGAATGATTATAAAGTATATATAATGAATAATAATGAAATATATGACACAATAATGATACTATATTTATGTATATATATATGTATATTATCTACTTAATTCCATTCAATTTAATAAGGAAACGAAAACAACGTTCATGCGTACGTACGACCTACTGTCTCCATGAACGGTGTATTTCATTCCATTTATCAATCTATGATATATATATGTATATGCTGAATATATATTATATATAAATAGTTTTTCACACTATGGAATTAAGTAAATCATGATATATGTAATAATATCAAGAACAACAAGTCGAAACACTTACAATAAATGAAACGATTTTACCCAAATCGCAGCTTTTACATCAAATTTACAAAATAATGGGTAATATAAAGTCAGAAGTAAACCATATATGATATCATAACAATGAATATGATTCTTTAATAAGTCAATGATATTATCTAAATCATTATACAGGAGGTTCGTATACATACGAAGCATCTCATACATAAGGTAAGGGATAACTTTTCCAATCTCGCTCTTATCCGAGATTGTTTATTCGTAAGTATTTACTGGGGTCTTTGTTATCATCCATGTCCCTGTTTTATAAAAATATTTTCATGTATGTTTAATGGTGTTTTTGAATTTTTTTTAATTATAATACATGTTATGAAAGGAATCTTACTTTTTTTACCACACGAGGAACTTTTTGACTTTTCTGACAAAAGTACGAGTATAATGTTATTTTTAACTTATATGGTGTGAACAGATTGTTACAGTTTCATAACGCCTCATTTTCATGAAGATTCCTCTACAATATTGCAAGATTATTTTCAAAAAAACCACTTTTAAAATTACATGGAATTTTGTAAAAATAAAATGATTTTGAAGAAGAAAGGATATTTTCCTCAAGAATTCATTTCAAGTGTTTTATCAAAACTATTTTCCATCTAAAATGACATTATTTAATATGTTTATGTTTAAATTATAATGTATCCATTATTTAAATGGTTATATTATTCTTATGATGAAATGATATCCATTTTTTATATGGATTATGTTATTTTGTCATGATGTTTAAGAATCCCATTCTATTACATGGGTTATGCTATGATGTATGATTTATGATTTTGTGGAACACGAAAGAATGATTTCATTATGAGATGGGTGGAACCTATATCTCCCTCCAATGCATTGTGTAAAGATTTATATCTCATTGGATAAACATGGCTGGAATGGTAAGTTAATCTGGTTCAGTGATACAGGACTGGAACGATGAGTGAACTCGATTCAGAAAGGGGCTTTGTCCACTAAGATGGTCTTGGTAACAATGACTTGGATACTATGGAAATCATATCATGTGCTTAACGGTTTTCCACAATTACATGTTTTATTCACATGAAATTTTATCATTATTGATGTTCCTTTATGATATATACCTTACGTACTTCCAAGATTAATGTCTTTGCTCAAGATTATGATGTTTAGATTGTATGTTCAAGTTTTTGCATTCAAATGTTTATGGATTGTTTTATGTTTTCTATGCTTTCCCTTACTGATCATTTGAGATCACCCTTTTTATGTTTTATTTTCCCCAAGAAATAAAGAAAATTTTTAGTTAAGAAAACCAAAGGAAAAGATCTTTATGGGAGATGTTAAAGATCTTTCACCATGATTAGAAGATTATGTTCTGAGTTTCTAAACACACTAAACTAATACGGTCTTTGGGCGTCTGTTTTTTTCATTTATTAAGTATTCCGAAAAAGTAATGTAATTTCTATTTACTTCAAGATTTGGGTGTCTACAAATATGATGTCGTTTTCATAGTTTTAAACCCTAATTCATGTTTATAAAGGCTTTGGTACCTTTAAAAACCATTAACCGGGTCATTCTGACCACACCTCATGTCAAGTTGATGTGTTGTATGTGCGTACATGATAAAAATAACTCAAAAGAAGTTTTCAAATGATCTCAAATTAATATGATATTTTTTCTATGAGTTTTATTATTACATGAATGTTTTGGTGTTTTAAAACACTAAATTTTTTTTTATGGGAATCCTGATAAAACCATAATGTGGAATGGTGTGAAACAGATTCCTACATTTCAAAAATTAATATACAATTTTTTACTTTAATTTCATGCCAATCCAACACTATTTTCTTATTTTTGGCCCCCTGACACACGTTTTAATGGTTTTGGTACCTTCAAAAAATGTTTACGAAGTCATTCCGACCACACCGTACGTCATATTGACTTGTTGTCTGCACGTATAAATCAAAAATAACATAAAGGTATATTTTCTAGGATTTATCATCAATACGAGGTTATTTTATATGGATTTGATCATTAAAAACACATTTTAGTGTTTTAAAATACTAAAAATGCTTTTACAGGCATCCCAGAAAAAAGTTAACTTAGAATTACCAACCGTTAGTTCCTCCATTTAAAAAATAAATCTACAGTTGTTGTCTTCTAATTTAATGAAAATAAAAAATGGTTTTCCTAGTTTTAACTCCTCGACACACATATTTAAAGTCTTTGGTTCCTTTAAAAATTGTTTAATGAGTCATTATGACCACACCACACATCAGAATGATGTTTTTTCTACATGTACACATCATAAATAACTCAACGGTTGTTTTCCCAAGATTTTACATCAATATAAGGTCATATTCTATGGCTTTGACCATTACACACACATTTTAGTCTTTTAAAATATTAAAAATGTATTTACGGGCATCCAAGGAAAATTTTAATTTGGAATGATGTGGCATTATTTCTCATATTTCAAAAATCAATTAAAGGTCACTATCTTTTAATTTCAAAACAATCAAACATCGTTTCCAAGTTTTGACCACCTGGTACACGTTTTTAATGGTTTTAATATCTTTAAAAACTTGTTAACGTGTCATTCCAACCACACCAGAAATTATATTGACATGTTGTCTACACGTACAATTAAGAAATAACTAAAAGGTGGTTTTCCCATGATTTCACATTAATATGAGGTCATTAGATTGGATTTTGACCGTTACTCGCATGTTTTAGTGTTTTAAAACACTAAAAAAATCATTAAAAGAATCTAGAGCATAACCTAACTAAAAAATTTGTTTGGTTGGTTAATATATTTAATAAATAAATTTATGGTCATTTTCCTATGATTTCATGGAAATACGAAATCATTTTCATGGTTTTGACCCCCTGACACATGTTTTTAAATGCTTTGGTACCTTTAAAAATGGTTTACTGAGTTATTAAGACCACACCACATGTCAAATTTATTTTTTTGTCTAATAATACCCATAAAAAATAACTCAATAGTTGTTAACCATGATTTCAAATCAATCTGAGGTCATGTCTTATGATTTTTACCATTATAAGCATGTTTTAGTGTTTTAAAAGACAAAAAACATGTTTAGGAGCATCCTAGAAAAATTGTAACTCAAAATAATGTAACATTAGTTCTTAAATTTTAAAGATCAATATATGGAATTTTCCCCTGATTTCAAGTCAATATGACATCGTTTTTCTGGGTTCGACCTTCCGGCACACATTATTAAGGGATTTGGTACCTTTAAAAACTGTTTAACGAGTCATTTTGAGCACACTGATTGTCATATTGACATGTTATTTGTGAATACATGTAATAAATATCTCAAAAGTGGTTTTACCATGATTTAAAATCTATATATGATTGTGTTATTTGGTTTTTGACCATCACAATCACATTTCAGTGTTTTAAAACACTTAAAATGTGTTTATGGGAATCTCAGACAAACTGTAACTCGGAATGAGGTTATTTCGGTTCCTAAATTTCTCAAATAAATATAAATTTATTTTACTATGATTTCATAGTAATATAACATATTTTTACAAGTTTTAACCCCCCAACACATGTTTTTAAAGGCTTTTTTCCTTTAAAAACTCTTTACTAAGTCGAATTGATTTTTTGTCTACATGCACAAGTCAAAAATACTTCAACGATATTTTTACCACAATTATACATTAATATTAGATTTTTTATATATTTTTGACCATTATATGAACGTTTTAGTGTTTTAAAACACTAAATATGTGTTTTCGAGAATCCTGGGAAAACTGTTATTCGAAATGCTGCGTCACCAGTTCCTATATTTAAAAAATAAATATACATTATTTTCTCTCTAATTTAATTGAAATGTGACATCATTTTCTTGGTTTTGACCCCCCTACAGACATTTTTATAGTATTTGGTAACATTATAAATTGTTTAATCATTCAAAACTGAAAAAGAAATCTTGGATTGTTTATAAACATAAGGACGATGATCCATAATTAATTTTTGAAATGTTGGAATAAACCACATGTCAATATGGAAAAATATGTGGTATATATGAATTGAAGTGTTTATTTTAAATATTAAAGTGTCATTTTACATTTATTTATGGATGTTATATGTGTTCTTTTCAAATGTGTGAATGATCTATGGAATTTATAATTTACCTTGGTAGCATGATCTATAAGGTTGGAAATTTCCTTAGGGACCATCCCAATCATCCACTAAAATATAGATACTAAATCATTTTCCATTTATGACCACCACTGATCCTGTTTTTTCCTATACGAGACTTGTTCTTACACGTATTCTTTGAACATTGAAATTTATCTTTGTGATTCCCAATCGATGGAATGAATCAAACCCCCAATGGATGTAGCTGTAACTGATGATGATGACCTCCCAAAGATAGTTGATAGAGTAGCCCCAAAACCATTCCCCCATACATTTCTAGGGTTCTCTTTACCTAAAATGATTTCAACTGCATTGTTTTGGGAAACTGATGATGGGTGGGAAGGGTTTGCATCCCAGATTTTTTGAATTTCAACCTCCTGATTCATAAATATTAATAATTATATTTTAAATTATATGAAATTCATAATATTATCTATTTAATAAATTTTTCATTACAATTTTTTTTATTTTATTACTATAAAAATATCAAATTAAAAAATATATGATAGTAATTAAAAATATTTAAACCAAATTAGTTGGGGAAACTAGATGTATAAAACGATGCCAAATGGGAATTGTTTGATCCATGTAGAAATCCCCATTTAATTAGGTTTAAGGATTGTTTTTTTATAATATATATTTCATTATTATGTTTTTATAGTGATGAAAAAACATGAAATAGTAATGAAAAGTATTTACTCTAATGTCTTTGCTACGGTCATTTACAATACTTCCATTGAGTTTTCTATACACTTTAAACCACATCTTCATTTTCATAACATAGTGACATAATTCATTATCCTTTATATAATAATATAAACAAGTTATAATATACCTTGAATTATAATAAAATGATATAAATAATAATGAATAAAATACATACCAAATTTTTTCTTTCTCTTGAAAAACTCTAAGATGCTGCTATATGATGAATTACTTTTTTCTAATGATCCACAATATTATTTTAAATAGTTCTTATAAAAAACAGTATCTTTAATAAAAATTATAATTTTATTGTGTTTATGTTAGTAATATACTGTAAAATATGCAATTACCTCATCATATACATCTATGTTAATATCAATAAACACTTCCATTGCTCACAAGAAATGCCTTCAGGAACATTCTCATACATTTATCATGAGCTCAAAGATGTGTCATTAAACTAATGCAATAATCTTTATTTAAAGTCACTCTATTTATTATAAAAAAAATTATAGTCCATGGGCATGAAACCGAGTTAGGGACATCAAAATAAAAAGACATCTAGAAATAAAAAACATAACAATTTATTAGTATATTACAAAATTTTAATCATTTTTCTAAATTAGTTGAAAATGAATATTAAATTAATATTACCTTTACTTTAGTATAAAAGACCTCTTTTTTATAAGTTATAGTAATATGACACTAATATTTATAATTAATGGAAAATCTCACCATATGACAAGAAAGCTTCCCAATAATATTCCCATAAATTCTAGTAGTGTCACCAGTAGGCACCCTGAAATCATGAAATGGAATTATAATCTTGAATTCCTTCAAGTATCATACATGTTTCATATTTATATTTATATCCCTTTCATTTTTATCTTTATCTATTTGAAAAATGCATTAAATAATTAATAAATTAAATATATATTTTTACAATAACATACATACTAGTAATAGTAACTCGCCAATTTCACCAAGATAAAGGGGTGAAAAAGTATCTATCACCATAAGAGGTGGGATACCAACAAAATATGGGAAACACCCTTGCTCACCAATAGTCTTGAGAACAACACAATAATTTGGATCCACTGAAGTTTATGGTAGTAGTGGTGTGCTTTAAGATGTTGATCAGTTGGATCTTGACTTTTTTGTTCTTGGAATTTCTACAATTCAAATCTTTTAGATATATTAAATGTATAAAAAATTTAAAACTAATTTTTTTTAACAAAAATAAAGAAAAACTAGAACAATGTATATATGTATGAAACACTTATCAATGAGAAATTTTAATATATTTTCTTTTCCTATTTATACATTCAATTTTCTTTATCTTCATTATATTCATTATTATCAACCTCTATGGGGAAGAGTGCTTCATTTTCACCCCCTCTTGAATGTTCTATTGTTTCAATTTTGTTAGAAAAAATTGTTCTATGTTTTTTGGTTGTTGAGGTTCACTATCACAAATTACCAATTGATCTTCATCTCTCATATCGTATAAGTGTCTCTACTTTATGTATATAAAAAACTATAACCTTCATCTATTTCATCATCCACATAATAAAGCATCTTCACTTGTGAATACATGATAAATAGATCATGATCTGCATGCTTATTGGTATTAATTAATAGAGAGAAGTTGGTAGATGTAAAATGTAATGAATCTTTCATTATACCCCTATTATTGTTGACCCACTTGCATTTGAATAATATTATTGAAAATTAACCATGATAGTTTAATTCAATTATATCATTCATATTTACATATTATCCCACCTATGAAAGTGTAAATACACCACTACTTTGAGTTCTCAAGTATTCTTCATGTTAAATTATATGAAACCTGAATCCATGAATATTGTAGGCATTAAATCATTTAGCCCGCCTAAGAAGAAATTGGTCCAAAAACATCAAATCATTTGATATTTCAACTATATTTTCAACATTAATTATCTAGAAAAAAATATATAAGGAGTTAATTTTAAGATATAAAAAATAACTACACATTAAAAATAAAAATATGAGTATATACTTACATGATAGGTGAAAAATTTGAAACTATCTTTATTAAAAACTTTTGTTCTTTCCATATCATTTTAATTATGACCCCTTAGTCACATCCTGGTTTTCAATCACAATTATTCAATAAATGGATATTCTATAAGACTATTGATTAGTACATATACATGTGATTGTAAAAACTCCAATTCAATTAGTGTAAAATTTTACTCCTTTCCAATTGGTCGTACAATAGTAGAAATAATGATGACTATTTTTTAGAATGATAATTATTGGATATTCCATCAACACATCCAATATAATTGAATATAGTTTGTAAAGACCCTTAAATTTCAAGGGAATTTTTTTTCTTAATTTTTTTTGGGATTTTATGAGTACGCAGTTTCTGACGGCACCTGATTCTGAGGCCTGGTGTGCCCAGAATCATTTTCCAAAGTTTAGCTTGGGTACGTTTAGTGAACGAACAAGCGGGTCTTCCTAACTTTTGAACCGGTGCTCAGAATCGAAATCTGATGGCACCATTGGAATCGCAGCGCCGATAGTTGCTTAAGAGGAATTTTACCAAAGGTGCATTTGCTTGGGAGGAGTTGTAAAAAATGTGGATTAATTAATAAGTAAAATAAAATTGTGAACAATTTTATTTTATCCATGGAAGTTAAACTCTCTCATGGGAAGTTGTTGGTGGGTCCCACGACCACCCAACTTCCCATGTGTGGTTATGAGGGGGGTGGGGCCCACATGATCCCCCACCTTCTCAAATTCCTTAACTCCGTAACTTCCCCTTTATTTTTGTTAACTCACCTTTAATGTGAGACCACTCACCTCCCCCTCTCTCCTCTTTAGTCATGCCGACACACTTAATTAATTAAGTGAGTTATGTGTTTGAATTTTAAAATTAAAATGCTTGGATTGATGAAATAAAATAAGATAAGTATTATTTTATTTTCGAGGGTTAGTTGTTGTGTGAGAATATTGGGGAGATAGAACTATTTTCTCATGGGAAGAACTTCATCCTCCTGTGAAGAGCTTCAATCCTTCCGTGAAGAATGTCATCTCTTCAACGAAGAACGACTCAACGACTCTGATATCTCCATTCCCTTTCTCCTCCGCGACAAGGGAAGAGACACCAATGTTGGATTTCTCCAATGACGCGCAATAATATTCTTCTCTCCGTGATAAAAGAGAAGATGACGTCTCCTCAGACGCTCTCCGACAACGTCTACGGAACCACGCCCCGCGATGCCATATTTTGCGGCGCTTGATGACCGCGAATTACTTGGCGAGGTATGTGTTACTTAAGTTCATGATTATTTTAATGATCTTAATTTTTAGAGTTTAGCCACTTGCTATCGAACTAACGGGAGTCGGGCCGGACCGCACAAATACGGCCGACCCTCCTTTCCCCCTTTGTTGCTGTGCGGATCGACATGCAATGATGAAGCGGGCCACAAAGGCGATTTGGACCCTTCACAGTAATCTACGGGTCCCAAGAGGGCCATAGGCGCAGACGACGGGCGAATCGGGCAATCGGAGTGCGTCCGGTGGTCCGCGAAAGGCGCTGCCGGCGCGCCGCTAGTAAGAGCCACCGCGGCTGAAGCCACGGCGGCGGTAGGATGACCGGATCATGCAGCCGCGTGGGATCCGGGGGAGAGGTGGCGCCCAGCGCCGCGTCCGCTGGAAAAGGGGGGGACCACATCCCCCCACCTAGCTCCAATTGCTGGCCGAGCCAGCGCGCCCCCCGGTTGGGTCGGGGTGGGTCGCGCAGACCGGACTGGGCCGCCCGCCAGGCCGGGCCGGACCCGACCCGGGGCGGTCCGTGCCCGAAACCCCCTAAAACCAGACAGGTTTGTTCAAATGCCCATAACGTGGGCTATGGACCTCCGATCGACACACCGTCAGTTGAGTTACGATCCTTGGATCGAGGTGGTAGTTTTGGTATATTACAATCAAGGTTTTAGAAAACTTTGGGTATGGACGGGTTGGTTCGAACACGAAACCAACCGGGCCCTCGGAGCAGAAATGCTTAAAACATGAGCTCCGGACGTCCGAATGATGTGTCGTCGACTTTGATGGATTCCCCTTAGTGAGACAGACCTTTTGGATTAGTCCTCTCAAGGTTTGGACATAGTTGGAGTACGGTCGGGTTGGATTTGACTTAAAAACAAACCGGGGCCCTGGGACGAAAAAGCCAATAACTCTCAGACCGGGAGTCCAATTGACGTGCTGTCTGTCACGTTGAGTTCCTTTTTTCAAGACATAACTTTTAGATACATCAACTCCAGACTAAGTTTCAGTTTATGTATTGAAACCCTTTTCTCAAGGAGAGGACCCGCCCGAAATCGAGCATGCTGTGTGCGGGAACCCTAGAGCTGGTTGCGACTACGACGACGATGACGACTGCACTGAAATCCTCCGTGGGTTCGGCAACGATGATGACTGCACTGAAATCCATCATGGGTTAGGCAGTGATGACAACCATATTGGAATCCTACATGGGTTCGACAGTGAAGACTTTCGTACTGGAATCCTCCATGGGTTCGATGATGATGACTGCACTGAAATCCTCTGTGGGTTTGGCTGTGACGACAACCGTACTGGAATCATCTGTGGGTTCGACGGTGAAGAATTTCGTACTGGAATCCTCTGTGTGTCTGACGATGATGACTGCACTGAAATACTCTATGGGTTCGGCAGTTACGACAACCGTTCTGGAATCCTCTGTGGGTTCGACGGTGAAGACTTTCGTACTGGAATCCTCTATGGGTTCGACGACGATGACTGCATTGAAATCCTCCATGGGTTTGGCAGTGACGACAACCATACTGGAATCCTCTGTGGGTTCAACGGTGAAGACTTTTGTACTGGAATCCTTTGTGGGTTCAACAGTGAATACTTTTGTACTGGAATCCTTTGTGTGTTCAACGGTGAAGACAATCGTACTGGAATCCTCCGTGGGTTCGACAATGGCAACAACCGTGCTGGAATCCGAAGTGGGATCGGCGGTGATGACTACAGTACTTGAATCCTATGTGGGTCCGACCGTATTGACCTCTGTTGTAGTAACCTATGTGGGTCCGGCAACTTAGCTGGTCTAGTATCCTACGTGGTTCCCAGCTAGATGAATCAGTTACTATATCTGATCATCTTCTTTTTCCTTATGAAGAAGTATACCTGTGTGAGCTGAGTCTTGACTTTCAATCATTATCTTCGATATGATTGACTTGATTTCCTATGTGGATTGTGTTGTGCATTCTTGTGTGGATTGGGTTGTACTATCCTGCGTGGATGTGATCGAACTTGGGCTCGAATGTTGGAGCCGAACTGTAATTGATGACTTAGGTATATGTATGGGAATATACCTAAGTAGTGTTGGATGTTACTTCGTGATTCTATCTTTCCATTGTGGATTATACTTTGTGGATTCTGGGAGACCTTCAGGGGTCTCGAGGTCCCTACTGAGTAGCGTATACTCACCCCTGCACAGGTTATGCCCGCACTACATTGTGTTGGATGCAGACGACGGACAACACTGATCGTGGTTGAGGATTGTGGAGCAGGTCGGTACCTGGAGGTGGACCACTGGGTGGGACGTACACGGAGTGGACGGGTAGACCCGAGGAGCTGAGGAGGCTATCTGTACCCACCCTTCAGGTGGGAATTTCAGTGGATGGCTCGATGTTGCTGCTTTACTTTCAGTTTCTGCACTTTCTTTCCAGTTGTACTTTACTTTCAGTTTGAGTTTGTATTCGGGCCCATTTACTTTCCGCACTTACTATTATACCCAGTTTTACTTAGTGTTTACTTCTGCTGGCTTACTCTGTGGTTTTTTTACCTTATAAGGCAATGCCTTCCCCTTTTTATCGGGATTTATGCCTTTGGTGCTAGTCGCCAGCCCCTGGCCTATGGAAGGCGGGCTTGGGGTAGTCATGACACGGGTCCCAAGGATGGGTCGTGATATAGTTTCAATCCCATCCAAATACCTAAAAGAAAAGGCCAAGTACTGTTTGGCTATATAACCATTAAAAATAGAGCCTTATTGTTAAGATTTATTCCTCAGATATGATTTCAAATGACCGAAGTACCTGGCCAAGAAAATAAGAAACTTTTTAAAAAAATTATGCAATGATTTGATAAAATTGAATCCACTAATGAAAATAAAAATAATATCAATGTACCTCTCAATTGGATACATCCATCTATAGTGTACCAATCCACCAATGTTAGAATATTCAACCAAATGAAAAATCAACTAAATCATGAATCTAAAGAATTAAAGGGGAAATAACATCACTAAATGGAAAAGAGTCAAAGAAAATTATTTCTTAAATTTTATCAAACTTGGTTGGATTTATAGTTTTTCCACAAAGCTCCTTGAAAAAGGTACAAACCTCAACTATAACTGCAATTAATCTTTTATGTAATGTATTATGTAATGCTGATGAAAAAAACTTCTCCTTGAGAATATATGTGTCATGACTTTTCATTCCATGTAAATTTTGATGTTTTAAGTGAATTCCCCCATGATAGTTTACTTGAATATTCATATGGTACATTTAAATTATTTAAAGATTGAATGAATACCTCTTTATCATGATTTTTCATTTTCAAAATTTCTGAAGGATTATTTCCATTATCCTTTTACCATAAACAATGATTTATATTCCTTGATTCAAAATCCTTATGAGCATTAAGGTGATCCTTCAATTTACATTTATAACTATGAAATGTAAAATTTACATTCTCATAAAATTTCTTCTCAATATAAAACATGTTAAGATAATGACATATCAAATTAAAATATCAATAAGAAAGTTTGAAAAATATAGTCTTTTTCATCTATTGTTGTGTTCCAGATGCTTTGAATACTTTACGTCATACCCTTTCCCCCTTATTTAAACTAATTATATTTTCAAAATTCTTTAGTGACATTTATTAATTTTCCCAATATTTATGAACTAGATAACACATTTGGTGGATTTTTTAATTCAATATCTCTATTTAAATATGTCTTTTAAATATTTAATTAATGAAAATAATCAATAAATAGATGATGAAACATAAAACACAATTTTCTTCTATGAGGTAATCATTGAGGTTCCAAATCAACATTAAAAACTGGACCAGACAAACTAGTATGTGTGTTCCAACTTAATAAATTTCCCAGCCCAACAAAGTCACTAATTTTTCTCATTAAAGACACATGGATTTTGAATAGTTTTCTCATTGAAGAATCATATGTTTCCCTTCCATCACCCCATAATTTTTACAGTTATTTGATTGGAGGTTAAAGGTATACATTTATTATTTCTAGAAATATGTTTTCTAGGAATAATAATCAAAACAATGAAAGAAGTATCCTTCATACACATCCATGGAGGTATGTTATAGAGAATTTATAAAACCATATAAATGATTCAATTAGTACTTAAAGTACCAAAATGGTTAAAACCATCCGAATCCAATCCCAAACGCACATTCCTAGGTTCTAAAGAAAAATACCGATATAATGAATCCAAAATATTCCATGATGTTGAATCTTTTGGATGTATCATCAATCCATCATTCTATCCCAAGTATGCCACTTCTTGTCATATGCATTCTTAGAAGGCATGAATAATATTTTCAGATGTGGTTTCAGAGGAAAGTAACACAAAACCTTTTCTTGAGTTTTATTCTTATTTATCATCATGGGGTTGCGTTGATTTATACTATCATTGTTATTCATTGAATTCTATATGATTGTATGAAATATTATGCACTAATCTTTATCAAACTCTTTTACCCAGTAATGTATGAAATCATTAGGGAATGCATATATATTTTTATAATCAATTCTATGTTTTTTATGACTTTATTCATCTTATTGAATGATGCAGAGATCTTCGCTTTACTAAATGCATCATGAATAAACTTTTAAATCATCTAAATTTAATTGTTAGTAATTATATATAGACACTTGATAAGATACAACTTAAGTAGAAAATGCAACTCAAATACTTGTAATAAACTTTATATATTTCTTGTTTTCCATCTTCAACAAATTCATAAAACTTATTTTTTTGGTCATTGATGTTCTAAGAAAGATTAACATGCTTGGGATAAACTGAAGGTTCTATTGAACTATTATAATATTATAAAATGTATCCTATAAATACAAATGCATCATTTATAAAACATCAAACAGAATTCTACACTCATGGGTCACTTTGTGTATCACTGATTGTGTTGTCATCATTTTGACTTTTCATAACACTAGATTCACGATTCCTAATCGAACATACATACCAATCAGGAAACCATTTCAATATAAAATTCTCATATACTTTGTTTCTATTCAACCATTTCTTGAATTCACAAGCAGTATACAAACATTTTATTCTATTATCCATCGATCCATTTGTAATTGAATAATCTAAAAATTATTCCAAACGCTTGGAATCTTGAGGTGTGTTTCGAGGTAAATTAATCTAGGTTTTATCTACAGTTATTGAAATGTCACTCTTCTCCCTTTACATTCAGATATAAATATATAAATGTTTAATCAAACAAGAATAATCAAAATTAAACATCACCCAACTTCATCATTAACCTGGGTAGGGTTTTTATTCTATATAACTCAAATTCAACATAAAAATGATTTAATCCAACATTATAAAAACATAAGAAACACTCAATTTCATATAACATAATATAATTTAATTAAAACCCTTTAAAATATTCAATCAATCATACCTTCAATGATTTTAGGGGATCTTAGTCACTAGAAAAATGGGAAGAGAGGCCTTTGGGGGTCGCCATCAAGGAGAAGGGGGGATTT
The DNA here is from genome assembly GCA_963277665.1 of Viscum album. Taxonomy (NCBI): domain Eukaryota; kingdom Viridiplantae; phylum Streptophyta; class Magnoliopsida; order Santalales; family Viscaceae; genus Viscum; species Viscum album. The sequence goes on along the minus strand of OY728153.1, from coordinate 1,014,954,273 downwards.
AAGGTCATGACAGTCGTTAGCATGGGGGTCGGGTGACGATAGTTTCTTAAAAGGGGTTCGGGGTTATGAAAGCCTCTAGAAGGGGGTTTGAGGACACGACGGTAGTCGATAGGGGGGTCGTGGTCATAATAATAGCTAGAAGGGGGGTTGGGTCATGATGGTTGTCGGTATGGGAAGTTGGGGTTATGGAAGTAGCCGTCAAGAGAAGGGGGAATCGAGGTCACAATGGCCGCTATCAGGAGAAGGGGGTTGGGGGTCACTAAGGGGAGTGGGAGGGGTGAAGGAGATAGGGGGAGTGGGTCAAAATTAGTGATTTTTAAAATATATAGCGGTGGTTTAAATAAAATAGTTGTTGTATTATAATTTTTTTATATGATTTATTTTTAGTGGTTATTTGAACCGCCACTAAGATCATTTTTTTGACCATTCGACATCAAGATTCTGTGAAGAAACTGATCATCCTCGTGAAATTCTTCGAACTAAACTTAGGTTATACATCAGGTGCCAATAAGAGAAGAAACCCTACAAATCCACCCTTATTAGTCCTTCATGGGAAGGGTTTTTAAATGTTTTTTTGAAAAAAATTAATTAATAAAATGATTCTAGGTCAAAACAATTATTAAAAATAATACACAAAGATGGCCTTGACCTTTCAAAGGAGGCAAGACAGCTGATTCCATTTCCCAATTTTTTTAAAAAAATTAAAAATTAGAAATATATTTGTTTTTATATTTAATATATATATTGTTTTTATTTTATTTTTTTAGGTACATATATATATAAATAATTTAGTAATAATTACATTATTATTATTAATTAAAATTTTAATATTACCAATACAATTATGATTTATTTTAAAAATAAATTGTTATGTACTTTATTAGTTATACTAATAATTATATTATTTACATCATTATACGGATTTATTATTTTAAATATTGTAAATTTTTAATGTTATAATTAGTATATATAAACAATGTAATTACTAACATTTAATTATAATAAGATAATTAATAATAATTCATAGTAATGTAATTAATAATATAATACTTAATAAGAATTATGTCCATTAATATTTTAAAGTGAAATTTTTATGTTTTTAAGTAATAGATTTTGTGACATGTAATTTTCCCTTTTTTATATTTATGATTTTGTTATTTTCAATTATATTTTATATATTGAGTCAGTTTGTCAAATTTCATTTATATGGTTTTTAAATTTTATAATTTATACGCTTTCCAAATTACTTAAGTGAATCATAATAATGTTTCAAGTAGGTGCACATGAAATTCTATAAATAATAAAGTAGAGATACAATCTAAATAAAAATTGAAACACATACTGAACATATAAAAATAATTGAAAATAACAAGCATTTCATAAAAACAATTAATGAAAAGTAATTTTTAGTGGCATAATATATTGTTGTTTTAAAACATAATATTTGTATTTATAAATTTTTTACATTATTTTCATTTTCAATAATTTTTTTATTCAGTCAATGTTTATTATCTCATATTTTATATAACGACTCTTTATTTAATAAATATTTCTTCAAGAATTGGTTTACAACTCATAGAAGCCAAGTGTTTCTCCCTGTTGGGGAATTTTCATTCATTGAACTTTTTAATGGACATGTTTAGTTTGAAAAAACATAAGTGGTTCACTCTTATTGAATCATAATCAAAGAAACTGTGTGAGAGAATGTGGAAATATAATGCATGCAATATCATAATCCCATTGTATTATATGATATAAGAAAAATAAATCATGTTATTCCACTCTACGATATATGAATATTGTTAGTTGGGACAAGCATAAAATTAAAGTCACTGCTTAAGATATAAGTTGCATCATTAAATATGATATACCCTTTAGAAAATTCCAAAAAAACACATCAGTTTCATTAAAAAACAATTTTTAATCACATGTTTTGGATTTTATGTTGAGTCAAAGAATAAAGTCGAAGATCTAAGGTAGCGATAATGGTTCAGATTAGCAGTGTGAGTAGAGGCAGAATAAGGGAAGAAAAATGGACTAGTTTGGGTTAAATTAGAGGAATTCCTCCTCACCACTATAAGAAAGATCTCGAGAAAGGATACTTTCTTAGTGTTAAGAAAAAATCATCTTTTCACATTCTTTTTTAGTACTAATAAATACAAAGATTCATCGATGATAAATAAGCACTATGTGAGGGTACCATTTAATAAGGAAATTTATTACATAGTGTTTATTAAATTAATGCCTTTAAAATTCATTTTTGGTATTGTAAATAAACCTAGATTAATTATTGAAAATTTTAATTTAGGTATTACAAATTATTAATTAATCATGTCCATTTTTAGTGAGTACCGTCATATAATCTATAACATTAAAATCTATACATTAATCTAACATAAATTAATTACATTTTTTAAAGCATTATATGAGACTGAATGTATAATACAAGGTGAATATAGGTAACCATGGCATTTAACTTTATTTTTTCAACCATTAAAATACATATAAAAATCTATTTTAGGAGAGTATTAAGTAATTTTGTTTTTAATGAATCAACACTCAAATTATTGAATAATAAATCCACACACCAATAACTTCTAAAAGTGATATATATAATTTTAAAATATTATTTTCTTAATTAAAAATGTGGGCATTGACCCACCATGGGGACCATTTTTATCCCTATTACCCATAAAGAAAGATGTGGTGCATTAATATTGCATTCTATTCCATCTAATTACCCCTGTGACAGGTAGAAACCCAAATACCCATGTACCATAGTTGAAAAATCTGATTTAAATTTTTTTGCAAAGTAAAATAAAAATTATATTATAATAAATATATATTTTTTAAAAAAAAATTAAAAATTGAATTGGATTTAATGATCGGATGGAATAAACCAAATAGAAAATGAGTTAATCCAGATGAAGTTGATTTTTTATGATTTTTTTGAATCTATAATTTGAGCATGTATATATATAAAATTGATATCTAATATATATTATTGGATTTATGATGTAAGGATATACTTATTTTAATGCATAAATATTCAAAACTGGTGTTGTATCTCAATAAATACATGAAATAAATCACAGAGGTAAATTAACAAGATTGAATCACACATCACGATATTTTTTCATCCACTAATTTAAATAGATCTAGTGATAATGAAATGACATGATTTTTAGTTATTCCCTTCACTTATTATTTCAATAGCGTAGATCATATTATGAGGCATGTCAAGATCTCCATGATACAGATGACATCACTACATGAAATGTGAGGATTTCCTGTATATTATTCCATCTAAAAAGAAATATTCTGCTCCTGTGTGTGGGCTTGAGTATAAATTGGTGTTGGTGAATTTTTTATATATGTTTTTTGATTTTTTTTTTAAATAATGGTAGGTTATAAATATATACAAAAATAATATAAAAATTAATTAACTATGTATTTCTAATTAATATTAATTACTAGTAAATATTAATTACTAATAAATATTAATTAAATAACATGATTAATTATGTAATAATAATAATTTCTAATAAATATTAATTATTAATTAATATTAATTTCTAATAAATATTAATTGTTAATTAATATTAATTTATAATAAATATTTAAAATTATAATTTAGTAATTAATTAATAAATATAAAAATATTCTTATTAGTTATTATTATATATATACAGAACAAAACAAAATAAAAATAAAAAATTTAAATATTCATGCATGTATTTTTCAAATAACTAATTTTCATTTTCATTCTAGAAAAGCTAGTAAGGCCCTTTCCACCTTTGCAGAAAATTTTAGGAAAAGGTGGAAAGGTTCTTTCTGCCTTTAGGTTAGGAAATATTGGTCAAAGGCAACAATGACCTTGTCAACTTTGTATATTAGTTTTATAAATATTTCTAACCTAGAATTATTTCAATAATTACTTTTTAGAAAAAACATATATATATAAAACTCTTCCTGGGACTATACAAAAACTCCTCCTTCATGCACGACTATCCATGAAGGCCTCCCTTTGATAGGGACTTCCATGAAGACCCCCACAGACACACATGCACGTTGTGGTGGGATTCTCTAAAGACATTTTTCATGATGGAATACTCTTGGATACTATTCTAGGGGGTGCTTGATGTGGAATTATTTTATTACACTTTTTCAAATACCCTTTTTGAATTAAATTTGTTTTTCTAGTGAAAATGGAGTTTTAAATAAGGAATTATTAAATATTGGGTAAAATGAGTAAATGTTTTCATTCTTTGAAAATATCACAAACATTAGTGTTTTTGTGCCCAAAATTTTGTTTTTTTTATTTCATTTTTGAATTATATTTTATATAAAACCCATTATTGTGATATTCAGTGAAAATATTTTTATGTGATTTTTGAGGAGGTTATGATTGAAGAAATAAAATTTTCATTTTTCTACAATTAAATCTTTAACATCTTATTATTGTAATATATCAATTTTTTTAATTGAATTTAAATTTGGAATTGTTTTTTTTAATTTTTAAATTTAAAATTTCATCTGAATAGAAATTGAAATAAAATCTATCTTATTTTAAAGTGTTTCTGATCTTTGAATTAATTCTTTCATTTTTTTCCAGATATTCATTTTCAGCATTTTTAATGGAATCATTTTATTTTATAGAAAATTTTAATATCTCCTTAGCGCCAATGGGGGGTTTTAATGAATTTTTATTTAATTTGTAATTATGTGTTCATTCAGGACCCTTGGTGAAAATTTATTAAAGGGACAGAGCGACCATGACTGTATTAGAGTGAACATGCCTATATTGGAATGACTGCATGTTAAAAAAATATCAAAGAAATGAAGCATTTGTAGGAAAAATTTTTATGTGACTGTGCATTTGGTTTGGAGAGACCATAAGGGAAAACCAAAAATTGAATCTAAAAATTTTCCTAAGGTCTGATGATATTGTTCCTCGCATAGTCATCTAGATGAAGGGATGGATGTCTTGCATGTTAAAAAATGAAAAGTGCTGCATTTATCGCACACCAACTCCCAAGTGATCATGCACCATTTCTATGGGCTGTAATGAAAATTTTATCGACTATACCTTGAATTAGGATTGACCTTGCAAAAGGATATGTAAGTCCACCAAACTATAATAATATGAGATCATTATAGTAGAACCCGATGCTAATGAATCTTCATGCTTAGATTTGGAATGTGATTGTTTATGAACAGAAGTGCCCTAGCTTGTTAGGGAAGCATGAATCGAGGTACAATTGCAGAGATGCCACTGATGAATCTCAATGAAGAAACCCTATTGAATTTGGAACCTTAATGAGACGAGTTTATAAAACCCAAGGAACTACTAGGACACACAAGAGGAAAAAGATGTTGGTCAATTGGTGGCCGCCTATGATTGAATGCAGATTCAAGATGCATGTTCTTATGAATACCCTCAAGCATGATGATCCACTGAAGTCGATCCATGGTTGTAGATACTAAACCCACCATTTATAGTCACAAGAAGACAACATACCCACATAAATATGGAATAGATATTACTATGGAAGTTACATTGAAGTTTGAAAATGGGAAATCCACTATGCTTGTTCACTCAATTGAAGAAGGCCAAACCATAAATCAATCCTTGGTTGATTACGATCCCAACGCATATCTGAGGACTAACCTAAAAGATGACACCAATCCTTATGATCTCAAATAGGAATGAAGAACCAATATCCATTGGTTGATGATATAATGAAGAGTTGAGAACCACCACTGATTTCGAACCACACCATTGGTGAAACTGAAACTGATCTTGTTACAGAATATTTTGTCCCAAGCTTGTGTGATTACATTAATTTTCCACTTGAACCTGACTAATGAACATAGATAATCTCACAAATTAAAGATGATCCAAATTGTAATTTCTAATATATATGAAAATGATGATTTAATTTTGAGGGTTATTGATGAACTCAAGGATTCCGATCTGTGATGAAGAACTAAAGAGAAGACACTGAGACAAGATTGATGAAATTAGAATGATGTTGAACAAAATTCAATCACCATAGATTTTATGAACGATATTCTGAGCCTCATTACTGAAAAAACTTTACAAGACACTAAATAATCTGAGTTTGATCATTCTAGGATTTATAGATGGAATTGGTCATAGTTGTGGTATGGAGAAAGACAATGTGTCCCTATCTCTCAAATTCAACAACATCATCTTGTTGAATGCTTACACACAATATTCTCAATAAAATTACACAACGAAATTTGAACTAGAGTGCATCTAATGAATGAATAAAATGAGAATATATAGAAATATTAATTGATCTTTTTCATCAATGTCAAGGTAAATATCAAGGTAAATATCACCTACGTAAAGATCAGACTGAGCCACATTGTAAAAAGGGTTGAAAAAAAGAAACTAGGCCGCATTGATCAATGATTGGAAAATGGATTAGGGATTGGTCCCCCAAACTATGATTAGTACAAGATATAAATAAAATAAAAATCATTGGGGTACCATAGGGAGTAAGGATAATTTCTAAATTTAGAATAGATCATCTCAAAAATAACTTTTCATTTTTTTTGTCTTGACTTGAGAAACTAAGAAAATATATTACAATGATAATTATATTGTGGAAAACAATAAAAAATTATAGTGATTGTAGACCATGACCTTTATATATGGATAATATATGGGTATGGGATTATGGTCATTGCATGGAATAGAAAAATTGAAAGGAAATAGAGTGTCCTTATAGGGTTTAATCTATTTTCACTGGGACATTGTAGAAAGATTATGATGATCACCTGGGAGAATTCAACAAGGACTTCACTGCAAGTAAGTTTAGGATTTCACTACGTTTTTGTTTTTGTTTTCAAATAAGAGTATCAAACCATAATATATTTTCCATATCCCCATATACGGAAGGAATCCTTGAATTACTTGATCATTAGAATGTCACCATCCACCTTTATCCCACTAACGCATCCTCTGATCATTGATCATCTATCATAAAACTAAGAGTAAATCCATATCAAATGATTGAGAAAACCCTAGAGGCAGTTCACCATGAGTTAGATATTGGGGAAGATAAGATCACATTGGAGAATCTTACTTATCTCTTATTTAATTCTTGTACCATTGTTTTGGGATGATTTTAATGATTTATATATTTTTCTTCTTGCATGAGTTTCTAATTAGTTTATGGGGTTGGATCTGAAGGATTTAAATACATTTAATTCTATATTTTCTTGCAAGGGGTTAATCGAAGTGGTCTATTGAATTTCAGTTAGATATATCAATTTCGCTTCCTTATGAGCATCTTTTCACTCTATCCCAAGTACTGGTGGGTAAAGGGTAGAATACCATTTTCCATATTTACCACAATTTAAGTAATTTCTAGAAAAGGTTGTGGAAATATATTCTCCATTAGGAAGAATAATCATCTATTTTTCTATTATAAATAATAGTTCTCAAGTAAGATCTCCAAAGAAGGTGATTTATCTAATGATATTTAAACATTTCATTCCTCTCCAATCAACTTCATTACCTTTGTGGTTGATTCAATATATGGTTAGTGACATTTCTATCAATCCCATATGGTCTAGTTACCCTAACTAAATCAATTTTATGGTTTCCCTATCCATTTTTTTGTTACTCCACATTTCTCCCACACATTCATCCATCACTCCACATTCAATTCACAACTTCACATACCACAATGTTTGTTCTTGTTTTATGTTTGTTTTTTCAGTTTCTTATTTGTTATTTGATATGTAAAACTTCTAATTTTCTATGGTATAACCCTTATCAACACAATACCAGTGCATGTTATCATATAAATAACTAATTTGACCTTCCACATGAAAAAATGACATCAAATTTTTGTTCCATTTTTGCGACAAAAATATATATATTAAAAATCAAAAAAAATAAAAATAGAAAACCTGAAAATATAAAAAATAAAAAACATAAAATATGTTTTAATAAAATTAAAAACATTTTCAATTCTGATAAAAATGGATAATTTAGTTGTTAAAGAAGTAGAAAATAAAAATCATTATCTGAATCCACCACAACCTCAAAACCAATTCCCTAAGATACCTAGACTTAGGGGGGTTTTCCTTCCTTTATTGTCTAGTAACCCTTCATGCATGAGGCTCCCTCATAGAACTAAGAACTTCAAGATTAAATAATCTTATATTCCTTTTAATCCTTCATCCATTGCTTAACCTAATGAGGATCCACTTGAGTTCAATATAGATTTTTATAGTTCAATGAATCTGTTTCCTCTACATGGTTTGAGTGAGGAGAAGCTTAGGTTGAGGGTGTTCTCATTCTATCTCAAGGGAAAAGCTAAGAGTTTGTTTCAGAATATTAAAGAGTATATATTTGATACATGTGATCTATTTTTCAATTCATTTTTTTAAAAATTTTATCCTAGGAATACTATTATAGAGATCAGAATCAAGATCACATTGTTTACATAGGATGAGGGAGTTATTTTATGAGACAAGTGATAGGTTTAGAGGTCTATATTGGTAATGTCCCGGTAACGACCCAAACTTTTATGAATGAAAATTAGTATTGATCTAATTAAATGTATGATTATGTAAAATGTTTATATAAAATGAATACACTTCTTTGGTTTAATGTTTTTATACTTTAAAATACCATTAACAATTGTTACCGTTGCTAATATAGCTATTGAACAGTGATCACATGATTAGTATAAATATAGGGCTTCATCAAATCCAATTTACTCAAACAAAGGAAACGATGGCCTCATCTAGTAGAATTACTCCATATGAATCCCATTTATCGTAGCTCGAAAAGGAGGTAGCATCACGGGAATTCTCTCTTGACCAATCCCAAGTTGAGCATCAAAACGTTAAGCTAGAATGGAAGCGCCTACGAGAGAAGTGGAAGTTAATAGAAATTACCACCCAAGGGATGTTATCTAAGACTCCCCAAGAGTTTGTCACCATCGCACACCTTACCTTTAAGTATTATGTGGGTGTAATAAGGGGTTATATAACAAGACACTAAAAATATGATTATGTGCATTATTTTTTATAAAGAATATACATTCATTTTATTATTGTTACTTTGTAAATGTTTTTTAAAGCAAAAATAGTATTTTTAGTTAATATTTAAATTCAATTAAAAAATATATTTTCATGAATTAATGGATTTTTAATTAAATAATATTTTAATAAAATATTATTACTAAATTAATTTTTATTAAATATAAATGATCATATAATTTTTAGGAATACAATTGTAATTTTTATTAAGGTTTGAAAACTATTTTTGTCAAAACACATGAATTTTCAATAAATGCCAGTTTTTATTTTAAAAATATAGATTCAAATATTTATAAAATTATTTAGGTAAAATTAATATCATTTTTGGATTTAGGACGTCGAAATTATAGAATGGTGAATTTTTCATAATTTTCTGAGACAGTCGAATTTTTGGGTAAAAATTAAATATTGTTCAAATATATAATCTGTTTTGTGACATCATAATGACACAATAGTGATGTAATAAAATAATATAAAAGGTATTTTCGTCCATAATATGTTTTACCTATAAATTAATGTAATTTTATATTTTTTTGAATAATTTTATGATTCCTTAGTGGACCCTTCAATACTTATAAAATATTTTATCATTTTAAAATGATTTCCTTGAGAGTGTGACTCACCTCCACATAAGCTATCCAAATATATTAATAAAATAGTCCATTGGACTTATAAAACAATTTTTACCACTTCCCTTTTAGAAAACCCATGGTCAAAAACCATGGGATGGTTTATGGTTTTAAATATTTAATTATATATATTCCAAAACCAATGTTTTCAAAATATTATAGAATTCCCCTCTCTTTTCCTATATAAACCCACCCAATATCTTACTCTTCTTCACTCAAAAGCCTTGGGCCACGTCCCTAATCTTCCCTCCTCTCTCTATAATCCTCCCAAGGTTCCCTAAGCTCCCAATAAGCCTCTCTCAAGCCTCTCTAAAGGCTTTGTAATCACACTTCCATGTAAGGGATTTCTTCCAATCTCAATTTTGTAAAAATTTCTTTATATTGTTATACCCTTTAATTTTTAAATAAAAATGTTTGTCTATGATTTATAACCTCCCCCATACTTCTCTCCTTATTTTTTAATGATTCGATACCTTTTTCTATCTCATTAATGCCTCCTATGTACACCCATTACCATGCCAAAATTCCGTAAGGAATTTATCTCTTCTCATTTACATTCAAGAAATTTTTTTACATTATGTATCTAAATTCCATTACATATGTTGGGATATTATGTTCTATGACCCCTTTATTTTCCATTTTATGTATAAATGATGATAAAACCCTTTCTATATTATCAATCCATTTTACAATTTCTATTTTACATCATTATGATGTTGAAGTTACACTAAAATTTCCCATACCAAAATAATCATGTAAGTGAATACCATACCCAATTCTTTATCAAGGGTATTCAACTTTATGCACATGTACTTGTGATTTAGGACTTAAATTTATTTATTCTACATCTCTGAGTCGTGGAATAAATTATTAAGTTTAATGAATTTATGTTCTATGATCCATGCGGCACAATTTTGCATGAAATGAAATGTTTATAAAGGATGCGCCCTGATAGCACTCCAATGCATTGGGTAAAGATTAGTATCATGATAAGTCAAGTGAAATTAGGGTTTACTCGTGATAATTCAAGTGAAGTAAGGGTTTAATCATTATAAATTTGGTGTAATGAGTGTTTAATCATGCTCCATGTGAAAGGAGCCTTGGTTCATGCTAATATCATGTTAAATATTGTTGCCACATTTCCATGTTATGATAATCATGCAATATAATTACTTTAAGTTCATGTTTCTTTTATGCTCCATTGATATTCCTATTTCCTAAAATGTACTATATTCTTAATGTTATGACTTGTTTTCTCCCTTACTAGGCTTTATAGCTCACCCATTTCTTATGCATGTCCTCATGTTATCCCATGCAATGATAAGTATGAAGAAATGTTGTGGTCATGTAAAAGAATTTCTCAATAAATATGTTGTATTTTATGTTCTCATTTTTTATGTAATGTTACTAATTTTCCAAGATAGTAGACCTATCAATCCTCAGAGTTGTATTAAGTGAATTTTTATGTAATAAATCATGTTTTTGTGTTTAATAAAGAGACGGGTTGTTATAGTTGGTATCAGAGGATAGGTTTAGTTATTTTTGGGATTAGGATTAGAAAACCCTAGTGAATTCATTATTTATGAGACTAAGTATCATACAAAAATCACTAAATTTGATGAGTGTAGATTATGTGAGTTATCAAGAAAATACATCCCTATTTGGATATGAACAAGTAGAGGTGGCTCTAGCACAAATGTATCTAGGCATAAAACCTGGAAACACTGCTTTGAGATAAACTTGAATGGGAAATGGTGCATGACAACGGGACTTGATGTAATCTTATTTATGACACTCTCAAGGGATATGATTTGGTAAATTCATAAGCTTAGTAATTACCATAATTGGTGGAATAAAAAAATTCCCCTAAGAATATATGTTGGGAAGTAGATCATGGATAACATAGTCTGAATCCTATAAATTCATAAGTTAAAGAAACAAATGTAATTTTTAAGTTATCCATTTTTTTCATTTGATTCCCCTTTATGTGTTACCCCTAACTTTATTTTTATAGCAGCCAATGGACAGTAATATGAGGACTCACGCAAACAACCAATGTGAATATTAATGTGATGAATATTTTAATGAGATTCCCAATCCGATGGAAGCGGGAATCACAAACCTTGTTATGATGATATCTTACTTAAATCACGTTTTGAATAGAATAAAGGGTCAAGAAGAATATTCAACCCCCTAAGAAAGAACAATCCGCAATCTACAGTTCATGAGATAAATTCCTTCTACTTTTTATGGATCATCTGATCCATCAATTGACGAACAATGGATCAACTACATTGAAAAGATCTTCCCCATCCTTCAGTTTTTTGAATAAGAGATGTTTCTTCTAACTGCTTATCATACAGAGGGTGAAGCTAATTAATGGTGGACATTGGTAAAAAATATGAATCCCGAGGAAGATATCACGGCGTATGAATTAAAAGATTTCTGGAAAATATTTTTCGATAAATATTTCATGCACACCCTCCGACTTAAGATGGAATGGGACATCCATTACCTCAATCAAAAAGATAACGAATCCATCAGAGTGTACAAGTAAAACTTCACAAGGCTTCCATGATACACCTTCGGCTCTATTATTACCCCTAAATGCAAAGTTGACAGCTTCTTTGGTGGGCTAAAATCTAGCATATGGAAATCCATGGAAATCAGTTACTTCGATAACTATGGGGAAATTGTCTTATGTGACTTAAAAGTTGAAATTGAGATTTAAGAATCTCAGGAGTATCATGGGGATAAGAAAAGGAAAGTGGAATTTAATTCTGGAAATCTGATGGATAAATATCATGGTGCTAAGAAATTTCATCACCCCACTTTCCAAAGGTGTGGAAAGAATCACCTTAGAAATTTCCTAAAGGGGATGAGGAAATACTTTAGGTGTGGAAGTGTAGGGAACCTGTCCATTAATGGTCGACAAGAAAAACCCACTACTACGATAGAGGAGAGGAATGCTCCCTTCGACCCTCAACTCATTGTTCATTGCTTCAACTACCAAGTAACAGAGAACTTTGAAAACTAGTTTCATAATCTAAGGGTTTTTAGAGGTAACCAACAACCTCCAAGGTAGCAAGGGAGAGCTTTTGACATCACTACCACTGAAGTGAACCCTCACAACGAAGTGGTGACAGGTACTCTAGTTATTCATTCAATGATAGTGAACATATTTTTTTATTCTAGTTATACACATTCTTTTATATCCTAAAATTTTAGTTGAATAGTACCAACACCACAAAAAATCATAGAATTAGAGATATCAGTGAGAACAGAAAATGGGAAAATCATTGCAACCCATGAATATAATACTTCCCCCTGTCACAATTTTTGGTTTGAACTTCCCAACAAACTTCGTCATACTCCATCTAATGGTATTTGATGCAATTATTGGCATGGATTGACTTTCCCTATATAGAGCCTACATAAATTTCCATGAGAGGGAAATCACTCTTTGTATGGTGAATCAACCCCGATTTTATAAAAGTTCAAGGAAAATGATAAATACTCTTTAGCACCATCATCTCAAGCATGGATATTACTGCCCTATGAGCATACATATCTTGCTCATATGATTGAGTCTATGGAAACAACCATTCTCGAAGTCATTCTTATTGTGAGAGAATTCACTGAAGTGTTTCATGAGAAATTTCATGGTCTTCCTCCTAGAGGAGGTGTTTAATTATTTATTGATATTATACCTAGGGATTTGAGAATATCCTAGACTCTGTAGAGAATGGATGTTGTGGAGTTTGAGGATATAAAGAAACAACTCAAGAATAATCTAGATAAATGGTTTATAAGACCAAGTGCTTCACCATGGGGTGAACCAGTCCTCTTCTTCATGAAGAAGGATGAGTAAATGTGCCTTTTCATTGATTATTATGAGCCTAAAAAATCATGATAAAGAACAAGTATCCTTGGCTACTAATTGATGAATTATTTGATTAGCTATGTGGAGCACCATACTTCTCCAAGGTAGATCCGTGGTTAGGATATTACCATGTAAGAGTGAAGAAGGAGGATATCCCTAAGACAAGTTTCCATGCAAGGTACGAGCACTATGAATTCATAGTAATGCCTTTCAGACTCACTAATTCTCCATCAATATTCATGAACTTGATCAATAGAGTCTTTAGATATTATCTCAAAAAAAAATTCATAGTCTTTATAGATGATATTATAATATACTACAAAACCAAGGAGGAGCATGAGGAGAATCTATGCACTATACTAAATACCTTTAGAAATGATAATATTTATGAAAAGTACATCAAGTGTGAGTTTTGGTTGAAGGAGGTCTCATTCATGGGTTATATCATCAAAAGAAATGTGATATCTGGGGATCCCTTCAACTTTTTTGCAATTGAGGGATGGTCAAGCCCAACATCAGTGATAGGTATCCATAGATTCATAGGGCTATCTGGATATTTTTTCCATTTTGAGAGAAATTTCTCAATATTTTCAAACCCTCTTTGAAGAGAGTCATGTTTTCATGGAGTGATGAATGTAAAGAGAGCTTGAAGGAGTTCAAAAGGAGGCTTATCATTGCCCCTGTGATCACACTACCCAGAAGTGTAGAACTTATTGTGGTATGTAGTGATTCTTCAAAGAAGGTATTGGGATGTGTGTTGACACAAAATAACAAATTCATTGCCTATGCTTCATGGAAATTGAATGTTCAGGAGAAAAAACTATTCCACACATGATCTGGAGTTGGTTGCAGTGATCTTCAATTTAAAAATTTTGTGACATTACCTCTTTGGAGAGAAGCATAAAATATAAATGGATCACAAAAGCCTCAAGTATATATCCACACAGAAAGAGCTGAATATATTCCAACGAATATGGTTATAGATGATCATAGACTATGACTGCTAAATCCATTACCACCCTAGGAAAGCGAACAAGGTGGAAGATGCTCTAAGTAGAAAGGACCCATCGATTCTATAATTTATGAAAATGTAAAAAGATCCATTTTTCTTAGATTTTATGAATATGGTCATGGGAATCATAAAGAATGGAGAATCATCAATCCTATCTCAAATGATTGCTCAACCGTCGCTTTTAGAAAGGTTAAAGGATTCTCAAAAGTATGATGTTTGAATTTAAATGAAAGTGGAAACTATAGAAAAGGGAAATCCTCAAACTTCAATTTTAATGAAGAACGAATTGTGAGATTTGGGTCAATACTATGTGTTCCATCAAATCCAAAGTTAAAGAATGAACTTTTGGATGATGCACATAGTTCGAATTTCTTCATTCACCCAGGAAAAAAAAGTATGTATCAAGATCTATGAGAGCATTATTTGTGGGATAACATGAGGAAGAAGATTGCTGAGTATACATCAAAGTGTCTGGTATGTCATCAAGTGAATTGTGAGAGGCAAAAGTCCAAAGGGATGATGCCACCATTACACATACCAACATAGAAATGGGAGAAAATCACCATGGACATTGTCTTTGGACGTCTATAGACATCCAAATGAAACAATGCTATCTGGTTTGTTGTGGATCATCTTACAAAGACTGCATACTTCATTTAAATTGTGGAGGATTTCTCATTGGATCAACCAGAATAGATATACATCAAAGAAGTGGAAAGGATTCATGGAGTACCACTATCTATTATATCAAATCTAGATCTTATATTTACCTATATGTTCTATAAGCGTCTCCAACATGCTTTGAATACTGATATGATCTTCAGTATGGCTTATCATCCTCAATCTAATGGAAAATCTGAGTAGGCAATCCAAACACTTGAGGATACGTTGAGAGCATGCTCAATAGACTTCAAAATAGGATGGGACAATAATAGTTTCCATTGAAGAATCCAAATGGATCCTTATAAATCCCCTTATGGGAAGAGGTGCAGAACATCGGTATGTTGTGATGAAGTTGGGGAGAGAAAATTCATAGGTAAAGAAATGGTCTAATAAATGGTGGAGAAGTTTAATACCATCTATCCAAACATTAAAGCTACTCATATTAAAAAAAATATCTATGTAGATAATCATAAATGAGACCTAGAGTTTAATTTTGCGGACATGGTATTCCTACACATATCACCATGGAAGAGAGTTATGAGATTTGGTAACAAGGGAGAGTTTAGTCCTAGGTTAATCGACCCTTTTGAGATCTTTTATTACATTAGAGCAGTGGCCTATATACTAGCACTCCCACCAAACCAGTCTCAAGTAGATGATGTATTCTATGTATCACTATTGATGAATTTCATAACTAAACCATCACATGTACTCAATCCAGAGGTGATACCATTTGAGAATGACCTCTCCTATGAAGAGAAGTTGGTGAAGATCTTAGATCAAGAGAATAAGTTCTACGAAATAAGGCATTTCCCCTCATCAAGGTGTTCTGGAGAAACCACACGTTTGAAGAAGAAATTTGGGAATCATAGGAAGTGATTAATTAGAGTTACCCTCATCTATTTTAGTGTGAGAAAAGGAAATTTTGATGGCGAAATTTCTTAAGGGTTGAAGATTTTAACGACCCAAACTTTTATTAATAAAATTTCCTCTTGATCTAATTGAATGTCTTATTATGTAAAATGGTTATATAAAACATATGCACTTCATTGTATTTCTAGATTTTAAAATACTGTTAATAATTTTAACCGTTGTTAATATAGTCGTTGAATAGTGGTCACATGATTAGCATAAATATAGGGCTTTAACAAATCCAATTTACTCAGAAAAAAGAAGCGATAACATCATCCAGTAGAATTTCTCCAAATGAATCCCATTTTTCAGAGCTTGGAAAAGAGGTAGCTTCACTGGGAATCTCTCTTGACCTAGCCCAAGACTAGCTTCAACACGTTAAGTTTGGACATAACTGTCTACGGGAGAAGTGGAAGTTAATAGATATTACCACCCGAGCGATGTTATCCGAGCATCCCCAAGATTCTATCACCATATCACACTTTAACCTAAGGTATTATGTGTCTATTATAAGGGGTTATGTAACAATAACCTATCACTATGATTATGAGCATTATTTTTTAGAAATAATTTACATTCATTTTATTATTTTTACTTTGTAATTGTTTTTTAATGAACTAATAGTATTTTAGGTTAATATTTAAGTTCAATTAAGAAATAAATTTTGATGAATTAATGTATTTTTTAATTAAATAATATTTTAATAATTTTTTTTACTAAATTACTTTTTATAAAATATAAATGATTTTATAATTTTTAGGAATACAATAGTAATTTTTATTACGGTTTTAAAACTATATTTTTCAAAACCCATGAATTTTCATCAAATGTATTTTTTTTACTTTAAAAATATAAACTTGCATATTTAAAATATTATTTAGAAAAAATTAATATCAATTTTGGATTTAGGACATCGAAATTATCTAACAGTGAATTGTTCAAAATTTTCTGAGACAGTACAATATTTGGGTAAAAATTAAACACTGTTTAAACATATATTGTGTTTTATGACATCATAATGACCCAATAGTTACGTAATAAAATAATACAAAAGTTGTGTTCGGCCAATATATGTTATAACACTAAAATAATGTGATTTTAGATTTTTTTATTAAATTTATGTTGCCTTAGTGGATGATCCAAGACATATAAAATATTTTAACATTTTAAAATTATTTCCTTGAGAGTGTGACTCACCTGCACATAAGAAATCCAAATATTCTAATAATTTAGGCCATTGGCCTTCTAAAATAATGTCTTCCCCATCCCTTTTTCGAAAACCATGGGCAAAAACAATGGGTTGTTATGTGGTGTTAAATATTTAATTATATTGATTCCAAATATTCTAATAATTTAGGCCATTGGCCTTCTAAAATAATGTTTTCCCCATCCCTTTTTCAAAAACCATGGGCAAAAACCATGGGTTGTTATGTGGTGTTAAATATTTAATTATATTGATTCCAAAACCCATGTTTGTGAAATAATAAATAATTCCACTATCTTTTCCAATATTAACCCACCCAAGATACCAATTTTCTTCATTAAAAATACTTGGAGCAGTCCCCGATCTTTCCTCCTCTATCTATTATCCTCCAATTTGACCCCAAGCTCCCAAGAAGCCTCTCTCAGGCCTATCCCAATCCTTTGGGATCACACTTCCAAGTAAGGGATTTCTTTATTTCTTTATCATTTTTTCCAAAATGTATTCATGTTGTTATACCCATCTATTTTCAATTAAATATGTAGGGGTATGATTTCTAACCTCCCCCATACTTCCCTACTTATGTTTGAATGATGAGATACCTCGTTTTCTCTCATTAATTCTCCGATGTACACCCGTTACCATGCCGAGATTCCGTAAAGAATTTCTCACATCTCATTTACATTCAAGAGATTATTTTACATTATAAATCTAAATTACATTAAATATGTTGGGATATTATGTTCCATAACCCCATTACAATCCATTTAACGTATAAATTATGATATACCCCTTTCTCTCTCATCAACCCATTTTACGATTTCTATTTGACATTATTATGCTGCCAAAGTTACACCAAAATTTCCCATGCCAAAATCATCATGTAAGGTTACACCATACCCAATTCTATATCAAGGTTATTCACCTTTATACACATGTACTTGTTGATTTAGGACTTACATTTATGAATTCCACATCTATTATTCATAGAATAAATTATGATGTTTAATGAAACTATGTTGTGTCATCCATGTGGCACACTTATGCATGGAAGGAAATGTTTATAAAGGGTGTGTCATCATATCACTCAAATGCATTATGTAAAGATTAGTATCCTGATAAGTCATGTGTAATGAGGGTTTACTCATGATAATTAATGTTCAATGCGGGTTTAATCATGCTAATTCAAGGGCAATGAGGGTTTACTCATGCTCCAGGTGCAATGATCCTTGGCTCATGGTAATATCATGTTAAATGTTGTTACCACATTTCCATGTTATGATAATCATGCTATATCATGCCTTACGTTCATATTTCTCTTATGCTCCATTGATATGCCTATTTCCTAACATTTACTATATTATTCTTGTTATTCCTTGTTTACTCCATTACTGGGCTTTATAGCTCACCCTTTTATTATGCATGTCCTCAGGTTATCCCCTACAATGTTAAGTACAAATGAATGTTGTGCAATTTTATGTAATAAATCATGTTTATGTGTGTAATAAAGAGAAGGGTTGTTATAGTCCCAATCAACAATTATATCCCCATATTTCAATATATAATTTTTTATAATAGTCTCACACCATATTATTAGAATCATGTGGTTGAATTTTGTGGAGGTGAAATTTTTGATAAGAAAAATTAAGATATATAAGGATTTTTTGATAAAATTTCTCAATGTTCTTAGTAAAATTCCACTAGTAAGAGAGTGATTCAGTGCCCTAGAAAAAACCCTCAGGCTGTTACAATTTACATTGAAAACACTTTGGGATAAATACACTCATTTTGGGATGTATGCTCATACTCAAAACAGTTTCCCCAATTTTGATATATCTACCTACCCTGAGGATATTTCTCAATTTTTTGATTTTAGTGGTCGGAAATATGGAAATAATGACCTATTTTCATATCAATATAATTCTATCCATAAAAACTATTTGAATCTATCTTGGAAATACCAAGGTCTCCCAAACAACCTACTATTTCCCCTGAAAACCTAAATCAACCATGGGATCAAGTTCAAAACCTGCCAGGTCCTTCAAATTTGATGTATAATTTAGAGGAAATTATTTGGAAGCTAATTACAAAAACTGATCCCGAATAGTCAAGTATGGAAAATTTATAAAATCAAATGGTACAAACGGTTAACAAACTAAATTTTAGGGATAATGGCATGTTTCCAAATAGAAAAATTATGAACCCTAAGGATAATGTGATGGCTATCAACACAATAAGTGGATTAAAAACTCATGAACTAGATATGGTGAAGCTTACTGAAATAGAATTTAAGGATTTGAAAAAACATGAGAATCCAAACCAGAAAAAGGAAAAATTATGAAATCTATAGAACAAGTTCCATCCTAAAAAAAATTGATGAACGCACACCTGAAAAAGACATAGAACCAAGGAAAATGAAGTGGTAATTTATCAACCAAGTTAAGAATAAAGTAGGGTTTGAGGATAATCTATGAAATTAACCTGTTCTAAAACATTATACTGCTCCCATTCTATTTACTAGAAGAGTGTATAAAAATGTTGGGACCAACCCAAAACTAAGAAGACTATGTTGGATATATTTACTATATAATTAAGGACCAGTTAAATATTTTGAGTAAATAATATTTTAAATAACTCATTGAATAATTTAAATAATACTTGAGACTATAAATTTGGAAGCCCTGGTTACTTAACTTAAGGATTTTTATCACCTTTTCTCTGAGTATTGTAAAAAAGATTATGAGTTTCCCACTTTTAACATTGATCTGACCACACGCTAAAGATCTAAATTCAAGATCAAATTTCCAAAACTTATTTTAATGGATGGAAATATATTATCTAGGCAGAACCTGAAGATATTGGAAAATTCTCCAATGATAATTTAATCCATGATATTCATTCTAATGATTTTTATTATATTAAGGGTTCTAATGGTTTTTTAATATTTGGATAGATTCGAAAAATACAAGACATCCTATAATTTTTTTGTAAGACACCACACAAAAATTGGTCTATTTTTATGTGAGGCCTGAGGAGGTTGACTACCTTACTCCTACCCCAAACATACTCCCAATTGAATTGTGCCAACATGACCCAAATCCTGAAAGCCTTTATTTCTTTTTGATAATCCCATTTTAAATGGGTTTAGGGGGGAACTTACATGACCCATAGGCCTAGTGGAACAAGTCCTAGTATATAACCCAAAGGATCAAAGACTGGATACATAGAAAAACTCCACCCTAGCTACTGCTTTATGATACACCCAATATTGGCAAAGGAATGTGCCTCAGCACACCTTGGCACACGGTGAGGCGAGGTGCACTTGGTGTGCCTCAATATGGGTGAGGTGAGGCATCCTCACCCAAGGTGTTCCAAAGGAACACATATTATGTTCCTAACCCATTGGTGATAAAAGCGCCAGGTGCCATAAGGCACACTAGTTTCCACCGGGGTCGGGGGGACAAAAATCATGGGTACTACCTATAGGTACAACAGAGTGTGGTGAAAGAGGTCAGAGGGGACAGAGATTGGGGGAAACAGTATAAGGGGTGGTGGAGGAAATAAAGGTAGAGTATAAATTTAGTGTATCGACTGAAATTGGGGGTACATATAGGGGCGATGAAGATCAGGGGAGACAAAATTGGGGGTGGTGGGTGGCTGAGGATGATCCACAGAGATCAGGACGTAGATCAGGGTAGGAGGAGGAATCAATAGTGTGGTTAAGTCATATATTCAATTAAATAGAATATTTAATATAGTAATAGAAAACATAATAGACTCCATAAAAACATAGCTAAGAACATAATCTCACTATATGATGAATTGATTACGATTTTGGTTAAAAATTATCATTATGTATTTTAATTAGTATTTTTTTGATTGAATTTAAGTTTTTTTTAATTTAAAATATTTTTTGAAAATGTATATAATTAATTATGTATGAATCCTTATTATATGAGCCTTATTTGTGCCTTCCTTTGCATCCCCAAGCATCCTTTTCACCTTATTGCACCGTGAACCATTGACAACACTGGATATGCCAAATTTCTCTAACCTCACAAGCATGGTCGGCTAGCATTTACCCATGATTATTTTCATGGTTCATGGTATTGATGGAAAAATACACACCCTCTCATTATTCCCAATCTGATTATACTATTTGTGGGTGATTCCTTACACTAATATTCCTCATATAGGGTATGAACCTCAGGATTTGATCTACCTAAGGCTCTTGTGCCATGTCTTGTGCCTCTTACATCCTCTAACTGAGCCATTCCCTCAACCCATTTCCCTAATTCAAAAAACCATGTTACCACTAAGATCATCACTAGAAATGTTGAATCCCTTGAGTCACTAATGACTACAAAAACTTTCCTCCCTTGTCTTCCAACCGCGACACTACCAAGATTTCCAATAACAATGTAAAATCCCTCAACCCTCCTACAATTGCTAAAACCCACAACCCTCGTCTTCCGATCAACCCACCACTGAGATCATCACTCTATAATTAGTCATGCCATGTAGAGACAAAACCCACCATTAATACCCTTTAACTTTCATGTTGCTGTGACCACCCTCTGCTTCCTGAGGTTTCCTTCCACCATTGTAAAGTGTCGTATCCCTTGTCCTAATACAACCATGAAAGAAGCCCAAAATAAATTGGGCTACTAGGTATTGATCATGGGTTTGATACAAGATTATGGGGGTACCTTTTCTTCTAGGCCATACCCCAACTACATTTTTCCATCAAAAATAAGAAAAAAATGACCAAATTTAGGGAGATTTTCACTTTATTGAAGAATATTTTATTTTATTTAATTCTGTTTTAGTTGAAATATATTTTGATTATTATTCTCTTTTTGATGAGTTATTCAAACTACAAGATTTATAGGATATTCTTGAGATGACTACACCATCTGTGGAACATTTAGAGCTCCCAATTTTGGTTGAAAATTCATGTTTGGGAACTACAGTTAAAGAGAAGGTGTTGGAGTTATGCACAAGATGAAAACAAGGTTCAAATGATTTTTTTGAGGTCTAAGAAAATGTAAGATATTAGACTGAACTAGAGAATAAGACCCATTTTAGAGATGATTTCCTACAACCTATGAACTCTGAAACTTAAGTTATAGAATAAGGGAAATATCCATTTATTCTATTTCTACTCCATCACTCCGCAAGAGTTACACTACCGAGTAGTGGGTCTGGTATGAAGTTGACCAAGGGATATCCAAAAAATGGAAAATAATTGAAGATGGATTGAATAGGATTAGTGTTCACTGAGAAATAAACTCATCCTCCATCAGATTGGGGTTGAAACAATGACTATCTAGCTATTGAAAATATAAATACATCACCCCTTGGGGGGTATCCTAATATTATTTTTCTCCCTTTTAGTATTCACTTTAATTTAAATTATTCTATAATTTTAAATTATGTGTTTTTTTAGTAGGAAAATATTCAAGTAGTTTATTCCAAATTGCATCCATTCATGGATAAGAGGAGATACAAGATGAGACTTATAGAATCAAAACTTCCCATACTCAACCATTGGTTTCATTTAACTTTGAGATTATTTCTATGAATTCTAACATTATTCTATTTTAATTTTATAGAATATGGAACATGCTAACCATAGAGGTCTTTCCAAAGGTCAAATGGAGAGTGTAATCGACCGAATTGAGATGATTAAAGTTATACTATTTTTAATTTGTGAATTTTATTTTTGCACATTCATACTATATATACTATGAACTCAGGGAGGGATAATTTCAACTATTTTTTTAAAATTATAAATATATTTTCTTCGATGGGTGCTTAGCTTGCTGATATTTAGAATGTTGAAAACAAATTTGAGCCAAACATTAAAAACATATTTTCACCCCAAAATGACTGTGAAATACCGATACTATTGTTTCATTCCATAACATGATTCATTTTGATCTGAATTGTTGAAACTTTTTTTGTATAAGAATAAAAAATGAACTATTACCAAAACAAAATGTTTTGATTGGATGTATGAAAATGCGTTGATTTTATCTTTTATATAACCCACTAAACAATCTGTGAACTAATGAATTGTCAATTTGTTTTGAAAGAAAATGTTCTCCCATCTTAGGATTCAACACTTGGGATGATGTTGAGTTTTATGTGTGGGGGATAGGGGTCTTTCACTGTGACATAATTGTGCTTCAATTTTGAACACATAAGAAATCCTCTATTTTTTTTGAAAATGAATCCCTTTTAAAAATCATTTGAATATATTTGTAAATAAAATTTTTTCTTTATAAATTAAATCATTGTTTTGGAAAATCTCTAGGTTAGTAAAATGAAAAATTAATTTTTCCTTCCTTGGTGATAATTTCATACTCAATTGATGGATTTTAGTGAGACTGAAATAACTAGAATTTTATGATTTCTAAGTGTGTGGTCTGGTGTTTTTATAGAAATACTATTTTAGAATTAGGAAATAAATTGTTATAGGTTCGATTGTTTTGTAATTAGATTTATAACTTGTAGAAACTTGAAGTTTGAACTTGAACCTAGTAACTTGGCCTTTGGGAAATGGAACACCTCAGGGATCCAAATTAATATAAATTAATATAAGTGATTTGATCTTGGAGTAAAAAAGGGTAATTGGGATATCATGGTGAACCTCTAAGACAAGGGAACCGAATGTGTTTTTTTTTAAAATAAATCCATTTCCAAATATTATATGTTCTTTTCATAGTTCTATGAAAAAATTCATGGTTGGGGAAAGATGTAGTAAATTGAATTTGTAAAAAATGAGTTCATTAAGGTGAGGGTAATATTGAACCTAAATAAAGGAAGGGTAAATTGATTTATAAGAAAATATTTTTAGATGTATCGATGTAGTGGAAGTTAGAACTTTTATTTAAAGAAATTAAGAGCGAGTGAAAACTAGTAGGGATGTTTGCTATAGATTTAATTCCACTTGAGTATAACTGGTCAACACTCCTTGAACTAGAATTTGAACTTGAATTGAAGTAGTTAAGTGAGTGTTAATCACATAAGAGGCATGAAAATTTAATGTAATGGGGACAACTATGACTTTCATTAATTTCAGTGTGCATTTGAAACATTGTAGGATATGACTAGTTTTTAGAATTCTATGTGAATAAATAAAATAAATTTAATTTCATGAGGGTTAAATTGATTATACGGTGAGTAATTTTATATATAATTATTTTGTTACACTTCTAAACACACCTTTTTAGGAATTAAATGTGTTTTGGAAGTGAAAAATGTGTTTTTAATGGATAATTATTTAATAATGGGTTAAATGAGAAAAAAATCATTCATTGACAATATTTCAAAAATTAGTGTTTATGTTCTCTAAATTTTAAAAGTTTGATTTTATTTTTTCTATATCTTTTAAAGAACTACCATTTCTATGATATTAATTGAAAATATTTTTCAAGTGATTTTTTTAGGTTTTAATTGATGAAATAATTATTTCATCATTCCAAGTTAAAATATTTAACATATTATTATTAGAATACATTATTTTTTTTGGAAGAAAATTTGATCAACCACACCTTAAATTTGGATCTACCATATAGAAGGAGATTAATTTCTACCAAACCATCATAATATAATATCATTCCGATGTCAATGAATCTATATGCATAGATTTAGAACGAGCTTGTTTATGAACCACAATACCCTAGCTTATTGGTAAGCATGCCTGTGAATTTTGATATTCATTTTTTATTGTTAATTATAATGCAAATTTTTAAATTTTTCATTTTGATATTTGTTATGCTACTTATAAAGGTGAACTGCCGACTTTTCCTCCACCGACCACATGTCCTCTATAGCATGTTTTATGTTATCTTTTGCACATATTGTGTTTCAGAGTTTTTGAGAGCATTCATAAACAAAATGGCTGCAACTCATTCTGGTAGAGTGAGAGACAGTGTGGATAGGGCTCTAAGGTGGCGCCATCCTTGTTCACTATAGGTGTGCAATGAGGGATTCGGGAAAATAAGCTTCACCAGAGAGAGATCAGAGAGGAGTTGCAGCAATTTGTTCCAGGACGTGAACCACCCGCAGTTCCTCTAGATGTTGTAGGAAGCAGAAAAGGATTTAATATTCGAGCATCGAGGACCCATCACCATTCCCTTCTGCATCTAGAAATTATAGTGCATCCATGGATCTCATAGGCCCTAGTTTTCAATAAATCCAAAGGGTTATTGGCTTGAGGATGAGGATCAAGTTCACCCCTTTATTGACAGAGAGAGTGATGCAGCGGCTATCAAATTAGGGTTTTCCTGGGAGATTTGTGATGCCCTGGTTTTGGGGTTCCTTCAACAGGAAGGCCCCTCTCCCCTTCAATCTTCCAGTGAACTTACGTGTTGGTTCAGGTGTGTAAATCAAGAGATAGATCCTAGTGTGTTGTTGGATCCAATTCTTGTTTGTTTTATTCCTAATGTTAGGAATTTCAACTCGAACATTATTTGTTTATCAATTTTTATGTTTTAAACTGTTATTAAACATCATTTTATTTTTTTCGATTTTGACGAACTAAAACACCCAATTGATCCTAGGATATTTCATACGACCATATCTCATGTAG
Organism: Viscum album; assembly: GCA_963277665.1. NCBI lineage: Eukaryota > Viridiplantae > Streptophyta > Magnoliopsida > Santalales > Viscaceae > Viscum > Viscum album. The sequence goes on along the minus strand of OY728153.1, from coordinate 1,014,928,284 downwards.
GGGTGATCCCAAAAACAAATTGGTATCAAAGCCTAATTAGGTTTATGTTTTGATTTGTTAAAATTTGAAATTGATTGTTCATTTCTTTTAAATTTTTTTCTTGTGGGTTTTACCTATTGCAACATGCTTTGATTGTTTAGTTCAGATAGGTCTTTAGCTCTCTCAGGATATAATTTTATTTTATTACTGATAGTTTGTTTCCTCATTGTTTCTCTATTTACTTTTCCTATCTAAACATCAAATATGCTTCTTGGTAGTTGCTGCCTATGTGTGTCTATGGTTTTAGGGTAGGAATGGGTTCTGTGTGAGGTTTGACTATGTTTGATAGCTAGTTAGTAGAAAGGTCTAGGCAGGATCTTCTGTCTCTAGTGTCTACCTTTTTCCTAGGAGATGAACTTGTGTTAGCTCCATTGTGTTCCTCTGCATCCTTTAGGACTGTTTTCTCGAGGTGTGGTCCTGTAGAGAGTTCTATGTTTGGTTTGGCTAGCTTGTGGGTGTAGTGCTCTTTTTTGTTTCTTGGTTGGCCACCAAGCTTCTTTGTTTCCTTTTTGACCCTATTTAGCGGCTTTGTTTGGTTTCCTAGGAACTTTGTCCCATTATTAGGTCTATACTAGGATATGTGTCCCTTTAGTGACCTATTTTCTCTTAGTTTCTAGCTGGCTCACAGCCTTTTGTTCTCACATCATAGAGATGTCATAGGATGTTGGGACTACTTCCACATGTTGATATTTCCCTTTTGTGTGAGGATGTTTCCTTTGGGATTTTGTTTAGGAAGTTGTCTCATATGGTGGAGATTCTAAATACATCTATTGAGGATCTTCTGGTGCCTTGCATTGATAGTATATGCGACATGTCTCGGTTTTAAAGCTGATGGTTCATGGTCCTTTGGTCCTGATATGTCTTTGTGGATTCAGGTGGAGACTTTTTTCGAGGTTGTATCATTTACTATGCATGTTTTCTCCCTGCTTCTCTCTTTTATGCTACTTATTTTTTATGCTCTTTGCATGATTACACCATTCCACTTCTGATTTTCAATTCTATGTGAATTTCTATGAGTTTTTTTCCATGTTTTGTGTGAGGATGGTACTGCTCTATATATTTTAGTTCTGTTGACACAAGTGAGCTATTTTGGGGACCTATTGGCATGTGATTTTCTGGTTCATGATTTCATCGTTGTCATCATCTTAGATTGAAACTCGGGTAAGTGTAGGTATGAAGCTTTTATCATGAAATTAGTTATAATTGTTTAATTATAATCATGTTTATTATATTTTCAATATCATTCAAATTTAGCGTGACATGTGTCACAGTTGATACATGGTAGGGGGACTATTTGGGACATACACCATAGGTTGTTTCTTTGTTAGGATATGACCATGTTCTTGATGTTAGGTGGTGCATAATCATCACATGGTTAGGTTTTATTTTTCAAGGTGGACTGTTTGTGTAATTTCATATTAAATTTGTTTATGAATTTTAATTTTCAAGGTGACAATTTTTGAATTTTGATATTCCTTTTTTGATTTCAATTAAAATGAAATTTTTTAATATATTGTTTTGAGATTTGTTACGCTTCTTGTATGGGAGAACTTCCCAGTAGTCCTCCATTGTCTGTGTGTCCACTCCACCTATTTTCTGTTGTCTTTTACACATATTCTGTTTCAGGGTTTTGAGAGAAGTCTTCAACAAAATGGCTGCAACTCAGCCTGGACGAGCGAGAGATGGCATTGATAGGGATCACAGATGATGCCATCCTTGTTCGTTATAGGTGTGCAATGAGGGATTCGAGGAACTAAGCTTTATAAAAGATAGATCAAAGAGGATTTATAGCGATTCATTCGTAGATGCAAACCACTCTCTCCTCCTTTGAATGTTGAAGGCAGTGGAAGAGGATTTCATATTTGAGAACCAAGTCCCCATCACCATTCCCTACCACATACAACAATTCTAGTGCTTCTAGGGATTTTTCAATCCCTGGATTCTACGAAATCTGAACGGTGATTATCTTGAGGATGAGGATCAGGTTCACCCCTTTCTTTAACAAGAGATCGATGCGAAGGCAATAAAATTATTTTTATTATATGTATATTTGTGACACCCTATTTTTTGGGTTCTTTCAACAGGAAGGCCCCTATCCCCTTCGATATTGTAGTGTACTTATTCATTGGTTTAGGTGTGTGAATTTATAGAGAGATCCTGGATTGGGAGATCAATTTTAAATGATGAAGGAACACCATCTTATCCATCTTCCTGATGATGTACTCAAAGGGTAGTTACAACAAGGTAGAAAAAGTTTTACTTGCATAGGGGGTTTCTTGGATTTTATGTGGAGTATCATAACGTGGCTATTTATTGGCATCCCGAGTGATTGGATACAGTGGCAGAAATGTCCTTCCTAGATTTCAGAGGACCGAGAATCTGGTATACACCATATCTGGGTGACGATGTTAGTTCTTAGACTATGGTGGATTATTTGGATGGCTATGGTAAGCCTAAAAAATAGTATTAGATGAACAATATTTTTTTTTCTTAGATAGGAGTGATGTTTTAGGATGAACACACTTGAAGAACTCGACATCGATGATATTAGGTCCTTGTATTGAACTTCCTTAAGGACAAAGGTGAAATCGAGCACTAGTAAGGGGGTCTCAGTCCGACATTGATTTTAATTGTCCTTTTCTTTGGAAGTCCTGTATCTTTAGTTTGTTTTGTTGTCATGTTCTGGTTTTATTTAGTTCTTCATTAGTTTATGTCTGACTTTATCTCCTTGTACTCTATTTTGTCTAACATAGTGAAAAACCATGATCATTCTGACTCGTGCATGTAGTCCTATGGCTGAAGAACATAAATATAAGTGTCCCTTTTACTCCATTTATTTAGTAATTTATTCGACCTTTAAAATGATGAACATTATATACTTCTTGAATATTAATTTAAATTCTAATTTTGAATTTATCTGGTTAATTGGACGTTTTTTGAGATTTTGTGTACACCCGGTTTCATAGATTCTACATTGATATTCCTTCTTTCTGGTTGATTCTGGATAGGTATGTCATTCTGGAATGGTTTTACACTATCTCTTTTATGTTGTTTAATGAGAAAAAAGTGCAAGCATTGAATAGTTGTAAATGCCACTTTTAGTGTGTTGTTATAACCACTACTTATTTGTTTTATTCATAATGTTAGGAATTATAACTCAAACATTATTTTTTTATCAATTTTCATGTTATAAACTATTAATAAACATCGTTTTAGTATTTTTAATTTTGATAAAACAAAAAACCCAATTGATCGTGGGTTATTGAATGGGACCATCTCTCACGTGGGGGCGCTCCCTGTAACAATGCCTCAAAGATCCACCACTGATGAAGCCTAATGAAGAAACCCTTTCGAATTTGGAACCCTGGTGATCCATGGTTGTAGAACCCAAGGTCCTACTAAGACTTTCCATAGGAAGAATACATCGGTCAGTTATAGGCTACTTGAGATTTAATGTAGATCCATGACTGCATAAAGATGGAGCAGAGCTTGCTGACAAAGTTACTCATGTTTGAAAATGGGAAAACCACTGTGTTTGTTCACTCCATTGAAGATGTTCAAACTGTAGATCTAGTTGTGGTTAAAGAATATCATCATGTCAATTGAAATATTAACTATAGAAGTGAATGTTGATCCTTACTGAGCTCGAATAGGGATGATGATCCAAGCTTCATCAGTCAATTAAGAAAAGATGATCCAAGATCCACCATTGATTATAAATCATACCATTGATGAAACTGATACCAATTTTTTAGTGGAAGCTTCTATTCAAAGCTTTTGTGGATATGTGAATTTACCACTTGAGCCTGACTAATGAACTCAACCATGCTCGCAACATGAAGAAGATATGAGCAATGATTTCTATTGTAGAAGGCAATGATATATTGTACCAAGGGTCAGAGAAAGGAAACTGAGCCACATTAATCCAAGCCTGAAAAATGGATTTGGGCTTAAGGGCCCCCAAAATGATACTGTGGTAAGAAAAAAATAAAATATAATAAATCAGGGGACCACATGGAGAAAGGATACTTTCCCAAATTGTAAAATCTCATTGAAACATCAACTTTTCATTTTTTATGATTGTCTAGTGAAATTAGAAAAATATATGTAAATGTTAAAGAGATCATAGTAATCGATAAAATATTACAACAATCCTAGCCATTGAGATTAATATATAGAGAACATCCTGGTGTGAGATCATGGTCACTTCTTGGCATGAACAATTTGGAAGGGAAGTGCCTTTTGTTACATGAGTTTAGCTATTTTTACCACGACTTCACTAGAGGTTGGTGATTAGAACCTAAGAGCACACCACATGAAATTCACTTCCCATTGGTTTAATATTTCACCACATTAATGTTTTTTTGAATTATAAGATCACTCCTCACTCTATTTTCCATATCTTTGATGAGAGAAGGTACACTTGTATTCCCCGATCATTGGAACAACACTATCCACCTCCATTCCACCCGTTGCTCCTCCAATCATCAATCAGAAGCCATAAAACACCTAAAAGCCGTACACCTGAATATAGAGATAGAGGAAGTGGTTGATCACACAAGAGAGGATTTATTCTCTATTATTTACTAATTATACCATTTTTTAGAGATTATTTTAATGATTTATATTATTGTTCCTTCTGGCATGAGTAACTAATTTGTTTAGGGGGTTGGATCGAATATATTTAATTGAATTTAATTCTATCTATTCTTGTATAGGGTTAATTAAAGAGGTATGTTTCCTTTTAGTCATATATTTTAATTTCTCTTTATTGTGAGAATATTTTCACACTACCCCAAGTATCGATGAGTGAAGGGAAGAGTATCTTTTTTTCCTTTACAACCACAACCAAATTCATTTCTATAAAAGGTTGTGCTAAGATCTTCTCCAATAAGTAGAATCATTATCTTGAGTTTTGTTTGAGATAATAGTTGACAAGATAGATTTCTTGAATTGGTTATTTATTTAATGACAGTTAGACATTTCATTCCTCTACACCCAACTTCAGTACCTCTATGGCGGATTCCATGTAAGAGAAAGGACATTTCAATCAATCCCATATTGTCCACTTTCCATAACTAATTCAATTTTTTGGATTCAATCTATATTTTTTCTTCTTCACCTATGTCCCCACACATTCCTACATCACCCAACATTCAATTCACAACTTCACTTTACACTTGGTTTTTCATATTTAGTGTTTGTTTTTGAATTTTTTTTATTTTTTTGGTCTGCAAAACTTAAACATCTCTATGGTTTGACCCTTATAATCATATTAATATTGTAATTTCATATATAAATAATTAATTTAAACATAATCATGAAAATTATGAATCATTAGTGCTCACAGAAATCCCTTCGTGATATGCCTTTAACCAATTCCCTAAAAGATCCACTCCCTCTTTCACATAGCACCTTGATGAAACATGCAGTGGGGGATTCTTAAGGTGTCTTCTACCCTCCCCATGATGGTACCAAACCACGAACCATTTGGATCATCAATGAAAACATCATAAATAAACCCATTTATGGGGAACTAAGTGTCCCACTTATCTTTCCTCCTACCTAAGATGTTTAGCTAAGTCAAATTAAACCGAAATGTCCTTCTTGGATCCATTTTTTCATGGACAAAACCCCAAGAAGCCTAGTCCAAATAATATTCCACCACGACCTCTGATGTACATAGATTATGAGTGTATTTTTTATAATTTTATAATTTAGTTTTATTTATTTTTCTTACCACCTCCCCTACCACCCCCACCCCTCTCCCCCTACACAATCCCCCATATCCCCTCATGCACCCCCATCCCCCCGTTCCTCTACTGGCCGCCCACATCCCTCTCACCCCCACACCCCATCCCCCTATCCCATATCAGCCAGTGCCACCATCCAACCTCACCCCTCTCCCCAGCACCCCATACCCCCTTTCCCCCCTACCATCATCTAGCTTCCCCCTTGCCTGTGGATTGCTGCACAAAACTAGGGAAACCATCTTCCTTTAGTCACACCACTAGGCGGGGTCGAACAACCAGATGATCGCATGACTTCCTCTTGCGCTACATCAACCCACCATTACTAGAGTCCACACATGATATCCTAAATTCTAGGTGTGTATTGGTGGTTTAAGTACATCATTGATACATGAAAATATTCTCTTTGGATTCTGGAGATTGGCACTGCACGGTCAGAGTGAACATAGATCCATTCATTTATTCAATGGCGTGATGGTTTGGTTCAACGTTCCACTGATCAAAGAAATGAATATTATTAGTCTGTGATCATATATGGTTACTTGTCGTGGTCTTCACATAAAAAATAGGGTGACTTCATTTATTTATTTTTCATGTTGTGTTTGTGTGATGGATCAATAATTTCACGGTGTCAGAGTTTTGATGTACGTGATGGTAATTTCATGGCTTAATTTATTTCCATGTTTTAATACTGTTTAATTAATTATAATTATATTTTTATTTAATTAATTATATCTAATATTTAATTAATTTTCATTTTGAGTCTTTAAACATGCTTTAAGGGTCGTTCGTGTGATACCTAATAAGTAATCAAGGACATGAGATCAATAAAGAATTTATTTTTCTGGAAGTCAGTCATGTAAATGAGAGAATCATAAGCCACACATGATTGAATTGTGAATAAATAAATTTATTAATTTAAAAATTAATATTTTATGTCTATTATCCTTCAAAATTTCATTAGTGACAATTAATCAGTGATCTCATATCAACAAACCTGATTCAGATAGATACATCAACATTGTGAGAAATGGGTTTTGTTATTCCACTATGTGATTTAGTGCTACAATGACCTTCATAGTATTCATCAGGATAGAGAACTAAATGATAAATAATTGGTGATAAAATTATAATATTTTCTAATTCTGGATAATGAGAGTTAATAATATTTTGATGAAATTTGTAATTTTTGAGAGTTGAATAAATAAATAATCAAATATGGGAATTAAATAATTGGCATTACATGAACCTAGACAGATGTCACAACTCTGACACTTCCATCTCCACCAATTTCTTCTGTAAATTAATTTACTTCACGTAGATTGTTTTATTTTAGTTAATTTAAATAGTAATTTTTAAATTTCTGTTTTATTTTTAGATGATTTAGTTGTTAATAAAATTAATAACTCATATTCCTGAACATTCTTCCAATAAGATATTCTAAATGTCTACTCACATTCTCTCTGTGGTTTGACCCTACTCGCCACTTCTTTTGTAGTTTCTAGGTTTATAAATTTGTAAATATTTATGCGTTGTGACACATCGAACAAATTTTTGGCCTTATTTCCATGGAGAATAGTATCATTAAAAGTTTCTTTAAAAGAGTAATTTAGATCAAAAATAAAAATATGTAATAAAACAAAAACAAAATGGTTCAGTTTAGTACTCTGGAATATTTTCATTACATGTAATTTCAAGAAAACTGGAATTTTTGAATGGAATGATCAGTACCATACAACTACAATCAATACTCTCCTTACACAACCACTACTCATGGTACAATGTATAATGATTCACCGTACAGGACTTCTCCAGGTAATCATTTTTATTATAATGATTTCCATTCAAGTTCGTGTCAATATCCATGCAAGAATCTTTCGTCATATTCTACTTCTAGTTCCTACCCTCCATTTGATCATTTTCAAATTAAATACATTCATATAAATTTAGAACACCATAATTCTTGTGAACCAAATGATTCAACAATTGGGTGCATGTTTGTTTCTTCTATCACAGAGAAAAATCAGAGGTTTTAACTTCAAGATGAATGTAATGAAATATAGATTTCCTAAAAAAAGATCTATAAAATCAATTAATGAATTTAGGAAATCAAATAAACCATATTTCCAAACTATCCACCACACTACCAATTGATGATCTAATTCAGGACAATTCTTTAAAGAAGAGTGAAGTAGAGGTTCCATTTAATAGCATCCATTTTATGATTCTAATAATGATATTGATCCTCATTTTTATCATTCAATTGATGAATCCTCTCCATATAAATTTAAAATTTCTAATATAATCACATTTAATGAAGATGATAGCTTAGTCTTCCACCCAGTTGAACATAATGGTTCCTCAAAAAATGTGATTTCATGGCCTTACTCTGTGAGTTCACAACCCATCCATCCCAAAGTGAAAAAGGTAGCATAAAATGTATATCCAATTATACCATTTGAGGATGAAGATGATATTGAACCCACACACTTATTTACCATGATAGAGTCATAATTGATCCAGGAATGTATGAATTGACACACATAAGTGGACATTACTTTAAATGACATTGACTCACCTCTTTTTAAAAATACTTGTGAATCTGAAACTTTTTATAAAATGGATACATCTAAAACATTTACAAAGTTAGAAAATTAGTTAGAATTGGAGGTGGAGAACACTCAAAATTTTCTAGAAATAATGGAAGAATATGATTAGTTGGAGGATACTGAGTTCTTGGTGACACATATCCCAATGGATAAATGTAACGAGGGTAGTATAGAAGAAAATTTTAAAAAATATGTCATTCCTGACATTATGCAGTAACCTGCTCCAATTGGGACCAGTCCGATTTCTTTATGCATCAAACAATAATTGAGTTGGAAACCAGTGGATTTACCTATTCTAGTGATTGGTGGTGAAAAGGAATTAGGATACATCATTAACCGAAAAACTATATTCAAGGATGTGATGGATATAAGATGACCACTAAAGGAGTCTAGTAGAGGCATTTTTCAGCAGTGCATGTTCAAAGAGGTAATTTTAGTAATCTCCCCACTGAAGCCCTCCAAAATTCAATTATTCGGAAATTAATTATTCTGGAGATTTATATTCATTCCCTTGTGAGTTGTTATATTTTAATTACATTTTACATATCCATTTTTTAACTAGACTCCATTGAGATATTATGAATATTGTAGGAGAAATTCATTTTCAATGAGGGGGATCCACACTTATACAGAAAAAGAACAAAATGAATGGTTTACATTCCCATTCGATATTGGTGTAGTTTCATAAATTTTTGTCTGAAGGCAACGTAAACGTAGTTCTCAATGTGAGTCAACCCATAATTTTTTTTTGTTTTCCAATCACTACATTTAGTTTCATTTGATTTCATTTTTTTAGTTAATAAAATGGAATGCATTTACAATAACCTATTTTCTACCGGCACAGTAGTTGATCTGAATTCATTATACATATTTTTAACATATAAATTATTTTTATTATGGTTTGAATAATTTGATATTATGTTGTTATGTTCTGTCAATGTGTATATTTTGCAGTTATATCATTTCTAGAGCTTTATCGGATATAGAAAACCTTTCTGTGTTTATCTGTACCTACACAGGGAAGTGCATCTATTATCTTTCATATTTTATTTTTATTAAAACACCATGTAAAATAAATAACTAAAAAAATAATTAAAAAATAATTTCATTAAAAAAATTAAAAAAACTAACATTATTATCATCATTAAACACACATGAAAATTGCTACATTTTTTTACTAACACAATTTATAACATACCCAGTGTAACATTGGTCATTTTGAGAAAATTATTCTTATTTGGAATGATTTGAACCTTGATCTTAGGTCTTAGATGATTACTAGTATTATTTCATGATTCAAAAATATTTTTTTTGGAAAATTTTATATTTTTGAAACACTTATTTTCACTAATTCTCATCTGTGCTGTCCAAAATTATATTTCCATACCTGTGAGGAATCAATCCCATTACACATCACATAAATATTCTCTTTTTATTGATGTAATCTCTTTCATATTATGTAATCTAGAAAGCTTCATGTATTTTCATAAAATCAATGGGAATTTTGAAAGTTGCACTAAAATGGATGAGAAATATTGTTGATTCTTTATCCCCTTTTACCCACTGAGCCATTGATACAATTTTTCCATCATTTAGCCATTAGAATCCACGAAGAAGGCCTTTAGGATGATCCCACATTCAAGACCCTTACCTACTAATTTCTTGAATATTTGAATGATTATTTTCAATCTAAGTGCGGGGGAGAAATTTATTCATGGAGAGGGTTGTTTGATGTGAAATGATTCATTTGATGCACATGGATCAACATTATCCCATTATAATTATATGTGTTATATTTCATAGTATTCATATTCATTACATATATTGTGATATGGAAATATAGATTCTTTTTGTGCCAACAACGAGTACTTTTGTAGTCATTATACGGAAACTCTTTCTTTAAGCGATATCTATATAAGTGATGATATGTTAATCTAGGAGCTAGAGAGTTTTATATTTGAACTAGTTTCATTAAGATGATATAACATACGCATTACTTGTGCACAGTTCCTTGGTATTTTGACGATATTTATTTCATGGGGTTTTACAGTTGATACTCACCAGTTTTTCCTGCCCGTCTTATTTAAGTGATTTGTGTCCTAAAAAATTGAAGAGAAAAAACTCAAAGAAAAAAAATTGAACCATTGGATTATCATATGCTTTGGGACAAAAAAAATTTTAAGTGTGGGGGAGTGAGAGTTTTAGGGAAACATTTGGATTGAAACTTATCAAGTATTTATTTCATGTTCAAACCTTTTTTTTCCAAAAAACCGTCACAATTTTTTATCACACATTGTCCGGTAGCCTAAGAGAAATTTGAACCTAATGTGAAGCCCTCGAGATTGGTGGATACTTTTTATTTCCACCAGTAGAGATGTGTAATTGATGGAAAGCCTATGATAAGCATTCATGTGTGTGATAATTGAGCATAACATTGATTTTTTTAAACGATTAGAGTGATGGTGAGGTAGGTCACATGATGTATGAGTGTAGGTACTTTTTTGTGGAAAGAAGACAAGTGGAAGGGATATTGTTTTTTAAAATTAGAATTTTAAATGAAGAATGATATTTTGTGGGTAAAAGTGATTAAAAATTTATGAACTTTTAATTTTGATGTTTCTATTTTTCTAAGGGTCCTATTGTGTATTCTTTCTGATAGTTTTTACCATTAGTGAAAACTTTTATATGCCAGAGATATGATATAGTTGGATTATGCATGAATTTTTTATAATTTTATAATTTAGTTTAAATTATTTTCTAATTGATTTTAGTATTTTTAGTTAGTTTTTGTAACTTTTTAGTATTTTAGATATTTTGAATTTTTTAGATAATTTATATATTATTATTATTATTTTAATATTTTTATTAGTTATATTTATTTTATATATTTTATTTAAGACTATAGTATTATTATTAATATTAGTTCCACTAAACTTAATTTTTTATTAATATTTATTAATATATATTTTAATTGTCTATATCAGTATTTTATTTTAATTTATTTATTTTTGTAGTATTAATTAAATAGTACCTTTTTTATTAGTTTAGTATTTTTATTTTTATTAATCATTTTATAATATTTTATTTCATTACATATGTATAAATTTATTTATATATGTATTTAGATTTTAACCATTTTCTTTTCAATTATTTACTATTTATATTTAATTACTATAATATTTAATTATTTAACTCTATTATTATTATTTTTATTGTTGTTATTATTGTTGTTTTTTTCTTGTTATTGTTGCTATTATTATTATGATAGTCATTATTATTTTCTATATTTAGATAATTATTTTAAAGAAATTAAATTTGATTTTTTTGGAATTCTTCATATACACGCCTAGAGGGGGCTCTCTCGATAATCATCAAGCTTGGGACCAAACCCTAAGTGGTCAAATCCACATGCCAGGTATTCCGAGTGACCCTATCCTATATCCCCCTTCTACCATCCCCCATCCCCCTCTCACCCATCTCCCCCCATAACCCATATCCCCTCTCACCCGCCACCCCCTTCCCCCCGCCCCTCTCCCCATCGCCCCATCCCACCCTTGCCCCTCTCACCTGCCACACCACCCAATCTCTTCTATCCCATCTCAAAAACCACCCCCATACCACCTTTCACCTCTCCATCCCTACCCCTTCCCCCATCCCATCTTCCGTCTTCCCCTTTGCATCCAGATCACTACACATAACCAAGGTAACCATCCTCCTACAGTCGCACCACTAGGAGGGGATAGACCACTAGGCAGCTGCATACCTCCATCTTGCGCTACAGTGGAACACCATCACCAGTATTCGTGCATTATATCCCATACTCCAGGTTCACAATAGTGGTTTGGCTATATCCTCTATGTGCGTAGAGATTCACTTTGGATTATGGTGATTGACATTGCATGATGAGAGAATGCAAAAATCCGATCATTTTTCAATGGTGTGATGGTTTGGTTCGATATTGTGGTGATCAATAGAGTGAATATTATTAGTCTGTGATCATCTACGGTGACTTTTGGTGGTATTCATATCGACACAAACATAATGACATCATATATTTATTTTTCACGTTGTGTCTACATGGTGGCTGTCTAAATTTCAATGCGTCAGAGTTTTGATGTAGTTAGTGGTAAATGCATGCTTTAATTTATTTTAATGTTTGATTGATGGTTAATTAATTTTAATTGGATGTTTATTTAATTTATTATATATTTTTTAAATTAAATTTCATTTTGTGTCTACACACATGCTTTGGTTCTTGTTCGCATGATACCTAATTAGTAATCACAGGCTAAAGATCACCAAAGAATTTATTTATCTAGAATAATATTTTGCGCGTAAGAGACTTGTAAATCACTCACAATAGAATTTTGAATAAATAAATATTTTAATTTAAAAATTATTATTTTATGTATTATCCTTCAATATTTAATGAGTGATACATAATCAATGATCTCATGAAAGTGAACCCAACATTGATCGATACTTTGACTTTGTGAGAAATGGGTTTTGGTATTTCACCATGTGATTTAGTGCTACATCGACGTAAAAAATTATTAGTTTAGAGAAAGAACAAAATGAAATATAATTTGTATGAAAATTAGAATACAATATATCATTATAAAATGAGACCTGATTATATTTTGATTAAATTTGGAATCAATGATAATTGAATAAATAAATATTTAGATGTGGGAATTAGACAATTTCTATTTCATGCACCAGAATGGACAGCACAACTCTGACACTTCCATCTCCTCTAGTTTCATCTGTAGATTAATATAGTTCAGTTAGATATATATATTTTACTTAATTTAATATTAATTTTAAAATTTGTTTTTTGTTTTTAGATGTTTTAGATGTTAAACACATTAATAGCTCATATGCCTGAACATTCTTCCAAGGGAATATTCCTAGTGTCCACTCACACTCTCTCTATGGTTTGACCCTTCTTGTAAGTTATAAAGTAGTCTGTAGGTTTATAAATTTGAAATTTTTTACACATTTCGAATTTCATACCAAATTATCAGCATTGTTTCTCGGGAGAATAACATCATAAAGAGTTCCTTTAAAAGAGTGATTTAGGTCAGAAATAAAAGAAGTAAAAAACAAACAAACAAAAAGTTTCAATTTACTACTTTGGGAATTTTTCATTGTATGTAATTTCAGAACAACCAATATTTTTGAATGTTGTGGTCATCACCATACAAATATATTAAATACCCACCCTATGTAGCCACAAATCAAGGTATGATATATAATGAATCACCGAACCTGATCTCTCTAGGTAATCCTTTTTATTATAAATATTTTTATTCAACTCTGTGCTGCGATCCATGTGACAATCCTTTATCATATTCTAATTATAGTTCCTACACACCATTTGATAATTTTTAAATTCAATACATTTCTACAAATATAGATCTTGATAAATCATTCAAAAAAATTATTCTATAATCGGGTGCATGTTGGTTTCTGCTATCACAGAGACAAAGTAGAGGTTTAAACACCAAGATGAACATAATGAAATATTTATTTCCTCAACAAAAGATACTTAATATTGATGAAATAATTTACAAAATCATATGAATCATCTTGATAAACTAGATTCTTCACTACAAATTGATGATCTAATTTTGAACAAATATTTTTAGGAGAGTCCAGTAGATGTTCTATTTGAACAACATCCATTTCCCGATTATGATAATGAAATTTATCCACATTCTAATCATACTATTGATGAATCCTCTCCCTCAAAATTCAATTCTTCTAATATAATTATATTTCAAAAATATGATAGATTCATCTTCCAACCTGTTGAATATAATTTTCCCTCAAAAAATGTGATTTCATGTCCTTATTCTATGAGTTCAAAACCCATCTATCCCAAAGTGAAAAAGGATGCATAAAATGTCTATCAAATTACATTTTTTGAGGATGAAGAAGACATTCAACTAGGACCCTTATTTACCATTATAGAGTCCCAATTGAACCATGATATCATGGATTTACACTCATAAGAGGAACATACTTTAAATGAAATTGAATCAACACTTTTTGAAAATAATTTTGAGTGTAAAATTTTTTATAAAATGGAGGCATCTGAAAAATTTATAGAGTTAGAAAATAAGTAAACAATGGTGGCGGAAAACACTAATACTTTTCTAGAAACAATGGATGAATGGTATTTCTTATAGGATCCCAAGTTCATGGTTCCATATGTCCTAACAGTGAAATGTAATGAGAGAAATATAGAAGAAACTTTTGAAAAAGTTATTATTCATGAAACAATGGGGTCACCTCCTCCAATTGAGTCTACCCCAGTTTCTCCATGCATCATGTATAAATTGAGTTATAAACTAGTGGATTTACTTGTGGTTGTGGTTAGTTGTGAAAAAGAATTAGGATACATTTTCAAACCAAACACTTCATTCAAGTATGTGATGGAAGTAATCCAACCAATAAAAGAGTCTTGCAAAATCATTTTTTTCACCTATGCATGTTCAAAGAAGCAATTTTATTGATCTTACCACTGAAGACCATTGCCCAAATTCAATTATTGGACAACTATATCTTCAAGTGAGGTATATTCATTCCCATGTGAGTTGGTATATTTTCATTTCATTATGTAAATCCATTTTTCTAAAATTATTCTATAGAGATATTATGAATCTTGTAGGTAAATTAATTTTCAACAAATGGATTCCAAACTTCTATTGAAAAATAAGAAGATGCATGGTTTCCATTCCCATTTGATCATAGTGGAGTTTCATCAATGAATGGATGAATATGAAATAAACATAGCACTCAATGGGAGGCAACCCATCAATTTTTTATTTTCCTTTCACTACATCTATTTTCAAATCATTTCATTTTTTTAGTTAATAAAATGGAATTAATTTACTGCAATCTATTTTCTCATGGAACAACAGTGGAGATAAATTTATCATACATATTTTTATCATTCAAAACATTTTGAATATGGTGTGACTTCTTTGATATGATTTGGGTATGTGCTGTCAATGTGTAGATTTTATAATTACATCATTTTTGGAGCTTCATCTGATAAGGGATGCCTTTATGTGTATATATTCACTTACACAGAGAAGAATGTTTTATTTTTTCTTATATTTCATTATTCTAATAATACCATGTAAATAACTAACTAAAATAAATAATTTCTAAAAATTTAAATTTAAAAAATGAAAAAAAACTAACATTCATGTCATCATTGATTCCACGTGAAAAGAACTACAATTTTGTAGTAACACAGTCGGGAGAATACAAATTGTATCATTGGAAAGTTAGATCTTATGAATCCTATTTAAAATTATTTGATTATTGATCTCATGACATAGATGATTGATGATATTATTCCATGCTTCAAAAATATTTTTTAGACACTTGTATATTTTTGAGAAACTTATTTTCACTCATGCTCATCTATGCTGTCCAACATTATATTTATATACCTATGAGAAATGTGGAACATTTTAAATCATACCATATTTATATTTTTCATGAGAGAATATCTATCATTTTATGTCTTCTATAACCTGTAATGTTTTTCAATCAAAGTGATGAGAATTTTGAAAGATGTTCTAAAATGATAAAGGCATCTGTTTGATTCCTTATCCCCTTTGACCCACTGAGCCACACATATATTTTATCTATATTGTATCCCTTAGAATCTATGATAATATTTTTTGCACGATCCCACTGCGGACACCCTTACCTACCTATTTCTTGAATATTTTCATAATTATTTTCAATATAATTATGGGGAGAAATTTATTCATAGAGAGGACTGTTTCATGGGCAATGATTCATTTGATACACATGGATCATAATTATCCTATCAGGATTATATGTGTTATATTTCAAAGTATCAACATGCATTTCATGTGTTTTGAAATGGGAATGTATATTCATTTTGGTTCTAACAATGAGTACATTTGGGATCATTATACGGTCACCCTTGATTTTGGGGATATCTATAAAAGTGATGAATCATTACTCTAGGATCTAGGGAGTTTTAAATTTGACCAAATTTCCTTAAGGTGATACAGAAAATGCATTACTTGTGTACCTTTATTTGGGATTTTTCTGACATTTATTTCATTGCGTTTTGAAGTTGATACTCACCAGTTTTTCCAGTGTATCATATTTGAGTGAGTTGTATCCTTAAAAAAGAGAAGAGAAAAAAATGGGAAAACATTGTATTATTATATTATTGGGGATAAGAATTTTCTTAAGTGTTGGGTAGTTAGAGTTTTATGGATATATTTGGATTAACACTTATCACATATTTATTTCAAGTTTCATCTCTCATTTTTTCCAAAAAATGTCACAATGTTTTTATGACCCACTACCCCCGTAGGCTTATAGATAATTGAACATAATGTTAATCCCTTGATATTTGTTGATTATTTTTATTTCCACTAGTGGAGATGTGAAATTCATGGAAACCCTATGGTAATCATGTAATTTATGAGAATTGAGAATTACTTTCAACAATTTTTTTTGAGCAATGAGAGTGATAGCGAGGTATGCCACATCATATATGAGTGTAGGTACTTCTTTTTGAAAGAATTTGTGTGGAAGGGAAATTATTTTGGATAATTGGAATTTCAAATGATGTGTGATATTTTGTGGGTAAAATTTATTGAAAAATTTTGAACTTGTAATTTTTATGTTTTAATTTTTATAATGGTCTAATTGTTATAGTTTTTGATTGATTTCCCTAGGAGTAAAAAATTTTATGTGTGGGGGATTTTATGTACATGGGTTTCCCATGTATTTTTTATAATTTTATATTTTAGTTTTAAATATTTTTTCTAACCACTTTTAGTGTTTTGAGATTATATTTTTACTTTTGTAGTATTTTAGATATTTTAGATATTTTTTAGTTAATTTATATATTTATATTAGCTTTATATATTTCATTTAACACTATATTATTTATGTTAATATTAGTTCCTGTAATTTTAGTTTTTTTATTAATATTTATTATTATATATTTTAATTATCTAAATTAGTATTTCATTTTATTTTATATATATTCTTAGTATTATAAAAATTGAATTTTTATTATTAGTTTAATATTTCTATTAATAGTAATTTTATTTTCATATTTTATTTTATTTCATGTTCATAAAGTTATTTATATATGAATTTAATAACTTTATTATTTTTAATTATTTGTTGTTTATATTTAATTAATTTAATATTTAATTATTTAATTATATTATTATTATTATTATTGTTGTTATTATTATTATAATTGGTATTTTTGTTTTTATTATTATTATTATTATAGTCATTATTAGTTCCTACATTTAGACAATTAGATTGGATTTTTATTTTAAATAAATTTTGAATTTGAATTTCTTGTTTTTGGAATTCTCCGCATACGTGCCAAGAGGGGGCTCACTAGATCATCATCAAGCTAAGGAGAAAACTCTAGGCAAAAGACTCCTCATGCTGGGAAATCCCACTGACCCTCGCATGCACCCCCTTCCCCCACCCCCTCACCCATCTCACCTGCCACCCTCATCCCCTCTCCCCCCTCACCAGTCACCCCCACCCCATCTCCCCTCTCACTCCCCCATCCCCCCATATCCCCTCTCACCTGCCACCCCTATCCCCCCTCACCCCTATCCCCGCCACCCCCAGCACCCTTCCCCATATTATCCTCCATCTCCCCCTACCTTCTGATCGCTGCATAGAACCAGGGAAACCATCCACCTTCAGTCACACAATCTGGCTGGGTCGAACCACCAGACGGCTGCATGGCTCCCTCTTGCACTGCAACGGACCACCATAACAATTATCCATAGATTATCTACTATAGTATGGGTTTGAATGGGTGGTTCGATCATATCACCAACATGAACAAAGATTCTCTTTGGCTTCTGAAGATTGACACTGCACGGTGAAAGAGATAGAGCATAGATCCGATCATTTTTCAGCGGCGTGATGGTTTGGTTCGATGTTGCAGTGATCATTAGAGTTAAGATTATTAGTATATTATCATATATAGAATATCTAAGTGGTTTTCACATAATCACTAATATGGTCACTTCATTAATTTATTTTTCATGTTGTGTATGCATGATGGCTGGCTAAATTTCACTGTGTCATAGTTTTGATGTATGTGATGGTAATTTCATGCCTTAATTTATTTTCATGTTTGATTACCAGTTAATTAATTTTAATTGGATGTTTATTTAATTGAGTATATCTATATTTTAATTAAATTTAATTTGGTCTATGGACACACACTTTGGTTCCCATTCATGTGATACCTAATAAGTAATCACATACAAGAGATCATTAGAGAAATTATTTGTACGGAAATCGATAATGCGCATAAGAGAATCATAAATTGTAAGCGATTGAATTTTGAATAAATAAATATATTAATTAAAAAATTAACATTTCATGTTTATTATCATTTAAACGTTCATGTTTGATACTTAATCAATGATCTCATACAAGAAAACCCAAAACAGATAGATACTTTAACTTCGTGAGAAATGGGTTGTGTTATTTCACCATTTGATTCAGTGCTACAATGATGTGAAAATTATTTTTTAGGAAATAGAATGAAATGATGGATAATTTTTGTGAAAATTATAATACTATCTTACATAAGTGAATGAGACTAGATAATAGTTTGATTAAATTTGGAATCGATGATAATTGAATAAATAAATATTTAGAGGCGGGAATGAAATAATTGGAATTGCATGAACCTGGGCAGACATCGCAACTCTGAAACATCCATATATATTAGTTTCATCCATAGATTAATTTAGTTAACTATGATAGTTTTATGTTACATAATTTAAATAGTCATTTTTATATTTCAGTTTGGATTTTATATGTTTTAGTTGTTAGTCACATTAATAACTCATCTACCTGAACATTCTTCCAAGATATTATTCCAAGTGTCTACACACATTATCTATGTTGTTCAACCATACTCCCCACTTCTATATTATTTTGTAGGTTTATAAATTTGAAAGTTTTCATGTGTTGTGATGTGATTACCAACCTCTTAAGATACATGACTAGGATGTTCACATCTAGGTGCATCCCATCAATAATATAGTCCCTTGATAATAAGCATCTTCCAAGTTTTCCTTCCAAACCAATAAGACCCTTAGGGTAGTCATGATCATTTAATATCTTGATTATGAGGGATTATATCATAAAGATACTAGAAAGACCAATTTAATCTAATTATTCATAGTTTGGATAACTCATATCCGACATTCGATCATCCTGGGCACTTAGTGGACACCTTTTTTCTACTCAATGATCCATAAATATTCTTAGAGCCTTATACTAAGTGTAACCCCAAATCTTCTCACCTTTACCCGAGTCACTGAATAGTTCATGAATTCCCATGTAGTATATAAATAATACCTACACATATCCTTCCTACCCTAGGGTTGGGATAAGGGCCTAATAAAAGTTTTCACCCCCCATTCCCACTTTCACATGGATCGCCTACAAAGTCATGTGTCTCCAAGAATCATTTATGCATGTTGCTCCCAAATACAGGTTGCAAATCCCATATATAATCCCCAAACACATTCTCATGGGGTAATTTTTTCCATGGTCCAAGTCACCCTTCCTGATATTTTTACCAATAAAGAAGAGATGAAGGTCTATACCCCCAGGACACCAATGAGAAAGCCTCAACTCCCTCCCCAAAGGGCTATATTCATTGTGATATTACCTTCCTCAAAGGTTCACATTCCATATGAGCCTACCCAATGAAAAGGTATATATTACCAATGATATAAAACTAATCAAAGATATATATAGCCTAGGATAAAACCCTTATCACTGAGCTATATTCCACATGAATTCTTACTTAGTGGGTCATATTCCCTACGAGTCACCATTCCATAATGGAACATATTTCTGATCAGTAGTCATACCATGTCTTCTATTTAGTTATTAGTAAACAAGAAGATCTAGAAATGTATATTGATGTATTAGTCCCACACCAACCTTTTCTAGGAATATTTTTCTTAATATTATTATCTACAAGACTTAAAACTGTGTAGCATTTGTCCTTACCACATGATGTTAAACTTCATGGGTCGGTCCAATCACATGACCATAAAATATTAAACCCCAAACTATGTGGGCTTTGATTCCTACTAACATGGATATATAGGATTCCTCTATAAGGTTCAATACTATCACCACATAGGTCATAGATGCATAAATATGAAAGGCACTTTATTAGATTGAAGATGCATGACCCTAAAAGGCACTTCACTTGGTCATGGATACAAGATCGTAAAGAAACTGCATTGGTACTTTTTACATGAAAATAAAATGTATGACATGTCCTGTTATGTATCACCAAATTACATGGGTTATGATTCCCTTTATAGGGATATGTAAGAATCCCATTTCATGGGATCGATCCCAATATCACAACAACTATCACCTTTTTGGATGATGATAAATTCTAGAGTTCCCAGCTATAAAGCTTTAAACCATGACATAAATAGGTAACAAAATAAATAAGAACAAACAATGATATATATATATATATATGTTGACATAAAGACATGGTCCCGGTAGATAATTTGTATGGTGGTAACCATTCCTACAGAGGGATATAAGAGAGATTCATGAATATCTATTAAATCTGTAAGACAGTCTCTTAGTAGAAATAATTTCCCCTAATATGGTGAGATGAGCCTAACATGAAATAATATCGACTAATTTAAATCCCAAATAATTATTGTTAATGTCTGAGTGACTACATTCTTTTGGAAAGAAGTCATATTTAGACTAAAAAAAACATGGGCATAACATGGGTTAGAAGTATAATGTCCAACATAAAATCCTTTAACCATAAATGGATGAGTGATATCAGGCATTAGGAATTACATATCCCATGCCACAACTAGTGGTTAATACACATTATACAACTATTGGTGAACCCAACATGAACCTTTTATCCATGAGAGATACTGATTTACCATGATCTTACTTGTGATACTGAACTTAAGGGATTCTTGTTTGTGGTTATTGATCCCTTCAAGACCTTCAGAATCCCTTACAAAGCTCTCTTAAATCCAAATAGAATCACTTAACTAGAAAATTTTTGATGCCCTAGAAAGATGTATGCCTCAAGCATGATGAAGGTTGTGTCCTCGCATCCTAGGAGAATTGTTCTACCAAATTAATAACTCATTTGAAGGGTGAATAACATACTGATCTTGGAGAATCATCATTGATGTACCATTCCCAACATAGAAGAATCAAAAGAGATCCTTTAGGTGACATATTTACATGGACTATCCCACAAATAGAGGACTATAGTAAGGTCATTGGAACCTATCACCACATCAAACCCCTTCAAGAGCCTCTACCTAAAGAACAAAAATACTTGTCTCCCTTATCTTAAAGAAAATTGATGAGGATGTCTATTACATAACTATAACTATTCAGGATCCTCCTAGGAGAGAACCTACTAGTCCTCTCCACTGCTAATGTTTCACAACCCCAAATCCTCAAGCATATACTAAGTATACCAACTATGATATTATATAAGTGACCGAATTAACCTATCATCATCTCTTGCTGGTTGCTAAAAAGATTTCTCATATAATTTCCCATAATTCTAAGACATCCAGTATATATTCGATGTAAAAAAATTTATCTATCAATATATTTTGATAGACAACAACAGGAATACCTATATTCCTCTTCCTTCCAACAATAAGGGAATTCATTGGAATATCCTAATGTCTACTTAGGAGCGGGATCATATTCCCACCACCATTAAAGATTATCATCAGCATATCCCAGTGGAGAATAAATTCCATGTATGGTATTATATACCCATTCCTACCAGAGTTCATCAAAATATCCTAGAATGCACATTGAGACATAATTATATCCCTACCTCCAATATAGGAGTTTGTTGATATATTTCGATAGTCACTCAGGGATGGACTCAAACTGTAACATCCCAGGTAAATAAAGAATAAACTATATTTCATATTTATTAATATTTGTGAATTAAATATTGATTTTACTTTAATGTGGTTTCTATGTTCGATAGCATACCCAATACACAACAACGAATTTCTTTGAAATCTTACGTTGCACACTAATAATATAATATTATAATTTAAAATGGTAGTTAACTCTTACCCGTTGTATTGGTGGGAATGAAAAAAACTAACTACAATATGATTATACATGTCTGTTAAATTGTTTTACATTTATCCAATAAAATTTAGACGCTTAAATTGTGAATAAATCTAATTTTAAGCATAATTTACATTAAAATGTCGATTTACCGCCTTTTAATGGAGAACCCTCTTTAAATATAGTTTTGGACATTTTATATATGTTATAATTGACCAAATAAAATCATTATTTAGAATGGGGACATCAAAATTTACTTTGTGTAAATTTTTGAATTTTTTTCGATAAAGTTCATTTTTTAATGAATAGTGAAAAATATTGTATTTTAATTCAAAACTGCGTTCAAATATAATTTATTTATATGGTAAGATTATATTTTTAATTGGTTTTAAAGTGTAATTATAATATATTTTTACCATTTAATCCAATTTTGGTCATTGGAATTAATTTCACATTGAGAGTGGACATAAACAAGTGTCAATATTTTGATAGTTAATGTTTCTTAAAAACACACTATTTGTTTTAACGACAGGAATTAATTTTTTATTAATTAATGCCACTTATATGTTTTTAATTTGAAAAAATAGCCATCATTTTTGAATTTGGAATATCAAATAAAGCTTAGTCTGAATTTTTGGTATTTTTTGGAAAAACTGCAATTTTTGATGAATAGTGAAACCACTTAGTAGTAGTAAAAAAATCTAAATTTTCATTTAAATAAAATTTTACCACTTATGTGAATTGAATTTCAAAAATCCTACATACATGGTTGTTATCAAGAAGTAAAATGTGGTTCAATAAGATGAAAATAATTTTTGGGGAATAATAACTGTTGACTTTTATTTACAGCGGTTAAAGGTAAATAGGGTAATTCAAGGTTAAAGAAATATTATAATAATTCAAAATTTACCTTAAAATTTGTCCTAACCTTATTGGATGTGTAATGGCCGACCATGGACATATTTGGGTCTATTTTGGGACCCCATGGAGCCAATTATAAAAGATAATGACACTTTAGATTAATTAATTTAATGTAAAGGCAAAAATGACATAAACAAAAATATTTTTGTAAATTAATTTTTATATGGTGTTATATAAATTATATTTTTGACTATAAATATTCATTGGAAATATAAAAATATTTCCTAAATCATGGTATTTTTTTATAATATTTAGACAACAAATAAATTAAATTATTTATGACATAATAATGATGCAGTGTTTACCTCATTAATAAAATATATAAATAAATAAGATTATAAATATTAAAATAACATCCAAACCTGTCCAATTATTATTGGATGATTTTCTTTAGAAAATGAGTCATATTATATTCGACTATAATTATTTTTGGACCTTTAGAAACCAATTATCATTATATAATAAAATCATATTATCACACTTTCCTAAAGAGCCCCTCCTCCCTCGTATAAAAGGAGAGCACTTCTAACCAATTCCTCACACCTCTCAAGAATTTTGTCTCATCCAACCTCTGGAAAATTAATCTCCCTACATCCCTTTCCTCCTCCTATAAGCCTTACCATAGGCATAAGGTACTTCAAGAAGTCCTTTGGTTCAATCCAAAGGGAGTTACCCAAATTAAAGGTAACAGTTTCTCTAAAATTATTTTACTTTATTTTACTTCTCCAACCCCCTAATTTTTTTATTCCTTTATTTTGTAACAAAACCAGTTTAATAAATATACTATGATGTTTTTACGAGAAGTATTCGAACAAAACTTGAACACACCTCCATCTAATGGGTGAAGAACATAATGTTTCTGTGGATGGAAAACTAACGCCTCACGAAACGATGATTGTTCGATTACATCCCACCACCTATCATGGTGGCCATTATAATCGAACTGTATTTATATATGATATATATTACGTTTATGTCTTCTTTATGAATCTGTATTTTTTTATATAGAAAACATTTATGGTTTCCATTATGTGTAAACATGATAATTTCATTTGAGGAAGTGCGGACTGCCGCCCCCTCAAAGTGATATGACTTGTTCATACCATATGTGGTACGTCTAAAGGATAGATTTCAAGATATTATATATGGTATAATACTGGAATTATAATAATACTATGTATCATTATGTTTTAATTCCATTAAATATGAAATAGATATGGAAGTAGCGTTTATGCATACGTACGGCTTACCGTCTCCATGAACGGTGCATTTCATTTCATACCTCTAAAAGTTATGTACTATTATAAATACATGTATATGCTGGATATATATGATATATATGATATCCAAATCATAAATATCATTCTTAATATAATGAACCTTTGACCACATGAACAACATGTAATTATAAGAAGTCCTTTTTTGACTCAAGTACCAAATATCCAAAAAACAAACATCATTAACTTAAATTATTGAATAATGTTTATAACATGGTAATAAGTGATATAAATGGAATAATAAACTTGAAAATGGTTCTTAAGAAAGTAGAAATTAACTTTAGTTTATTATTCAGGAGACTAAATAATGATCATGTCAAGTCGGACACGAGGTAAGGGACTTCGTCTCAATCTCCTTTCATTGAGGCATAATTTGTTTTAATACATGAATTTCTTTTATACACTGTATAAACACCCTTGAATTTTAAAAGGGTATATTTTTCTACAAAGTGTTTTACTAAAAAACAAAAAGAATGTTGTTTTTAATGTAAGCGGTGACAACAACATTTCCGCCGCCGCGAGTATTATTTTTTCATTGGCTTCCTTAACAAGCCATAACGTTTTTTATGAAAATAAATAACATATACTCTTTTATGTATTTTGGTATTGAAAATGGTTTTGATAATGGATTTTTTATGTCAATATATTTAAGTGATATATTTTTATTGAAATATGGAAATGTTTTCTTTCCTTTATATTTTTTTTATGTGTTATGATTTTATAATGGTACTTGGACATTTGATGGGTGGTTACGTGATAAACCAAATGACGGGTGGTGCCGTGAATACTAGGATGGGTGGTTATGTTATAACCTCCAATGCATTGGGTATGGAAGTCGGTCATATGGCTATGACATTTAGTGATATATGTGGAAGTCGACCATATGGTTATTCCATTTAAGTATGTTTAAGTCCCAAGTTACCTTTATATGTTATGAGTTCTTTATATGGGTAATCTATTGGTTAGAAAAGGGTAAGTAGTGATATTTTATTCAGTGAAGAGTATTTACTACTTCATAAAGGTGAAAGGTATTACTTATGTTAAAGTATTCATGATTTACTTGTTGTTTTGAAAAACTAACATTTTTCCTTATTTGTATATCCTTTATTGAGAATTTTATGCTCATCCCATGTTTTTGAAATTTTTTCACAAGACATAATGTGAAATAGGTTCAATTATGAGATTAAGGAAAGGTCATGATGTCTTAGATATGGAACTCGACATAACCCTTTTTTTCAAGAGTTCATGTTTTGTAAAAAAACAAAAAACTATGTATAAGTGTCTACTTTGTAATCTTTTGAGATGTAATAGTTATGTCCTAATTCTCTACAAATCTAAACCTGAAAAGACCCTCAATGTGAATTATTCATTTAATTCAATATTATGTAAGGATTAAGGTCGAGTCCTTATAGTTTGTATCAGAGGTAGTTTTAGATAACATTAGGAGTTAGGGTATTGTTAAATAAATGTCCATAAATTAATTTATGGTAATATTGAAATGATATAACATTTACAGATTATCATGTTGCTTTGCCTAAGATATTTCTGTGTTCAGAATGGTTGTCCGCAGAGGAAATAGGGAAGCTATGTTGGGACGACATCCAGAGGAAGACAACCTTCCAAATCAACAACTCGAGATGGTCAAAATCAGAACTAAACAATTTGTTGTAGTGATGGAACAATTGACTGAATCTATAAATGGTGGTGGTATCCATTGAAGAGATCAACCAGATCAACCACAGAGGAACATGTTCG
Organism: Viscum album; assembly: GCA_963277665.1. NCBI lineage: Eukaryota > Viridiplantae > Streptophyta > Magnoliopsida > Santalales > Viscaceae > Viscum > Viscum album. Next base: position 1,014,901,743 of record OY728153.1, on the reverse strand, counting down.
TAGTGGATCATTTAACGAGGCAACATCCCCCATCATTCAGAAGATCATCTAAACCTGTGCTAGCAGAAGGGTGGATTAAAGAACTGGAAAAGATTTTCGATGTCATGGGTTGTTCAGATCATCAAAAGGTTAGTCTTGGTGTTTACCATTTTGAAAGTGAAGCTAATCAGTGGTGGTGGATGGTGAAAAATATCATGGATAGTGAGGAGATTTATGATCTTGATTGGGATGAATTCAAAGGTATGTTTCTTGAGAAATATTTTCCTAAGGTGGTTCGTCTTAGGACAGTATAACAATTACTATAATTGAGGAAGGAGGATGAATCAGTTGCTGCTTATGAATCAAAGTTCACTCAACTGGCAAAGTATGCACCAAATTTCATTCAAGATCTTGATATTAAGATAAATTGATTTTACTCGAGTCTGAGGCCATGATATCGAAGAGTGTTAGTCTCTCGTGAGTTCAAAAGCTATGAAAAACTTTTTCGATGTGTATAGAAGGTGGAAATGGAGTTTGCCGATGATTAAGTGTTCTTTGACAAACACCAGAATAAGAGGTCCAGTTGGTAGGAAAAGTGGAATAATTCATCAAAGAGGCCTGGAGGTAATAAAATTAAATATAAAACTTGTGATAAGTGTGGTAAAAAGCATCTTGGAGAATTTTTATCAAATTTTGGAAAGTGCTTTCGGTGTGGTAAGTCTAGTCATATTGCTCGTAACTGTAAGGAAGATGATCAAGCAGGAAATAAAAAGCCATAATTAAGATGTTTTAAGTGTAATGAAATGGGTCATTTTGAAAATGAGTGTCTAGAAAAGAACTCAACTAAGGGAATGCAGCCAGACTACAAGCCAGAAGGGGTGGGGAAATCTTTTGCAACTACTTCAGCAGATGTTGGGTCATCGAATGAAGTAGTATTGGGTACACTGTTTGTTTGTTCATGTTATTCCAATATTTTGTTGGATTTAGCATCTACACTCTCTTTAATTTATGAGAATTTTTCTAGTAATTTCTGAATTCCATCTCATGATATGAATACTGAACTTATGGTAAAGACACCTGAAGGAAATGGTGAGACAAGAAGATTTATAAGAACCTTCCCTTCCTTGTGTGCGGAAAGAACCTACCTACAAACTTTATTTTATTTTATTTTGCCTCTAGTAGAGTTACATGTTATTTTAGAAATGGATTGGATTTCTGTTTATTATGCTAAGATTGATTGCAGAGCTAAAGAGGTTTCTCTTCAGAAATATTTACAGTTTGTGTACAAGAATAAAACCTTGCTTTTGATAACATATCTGGAAGCTAAGATACTAGTAAAAGATGGAAATGAATGTTACCTTGAACATATCATTGAAAAGAAAGTAACCATTCAGATTAATGTTTTTCCAGTAGTAAATGAGTACCTAGATGTTTTTCCGGATGAGATTACTGGTATAATACATGATCGAGAAGTTGAATTTACTGTTGACTTAGTTCCTGATGCTAAGCTAATTTAAAAACCCCCTTATGGAATGGATCAAATTGAAATTTCAGTGTTAAAGAAGCAATTTTAGGAGTTATTAGATAAATGTTTCATTCGACCTATCACAGCACCATGGGGTGCTCCTCTATTATTTGTTAAAAAGAAAGATGGTTAAATGAGACTTTTCATTGATTATAGAGCATTGAATAACATCACTGTTAAGAATAACTATCCTTTACCCAATATCGATGATTTGTTTGATCAGCTCTAGGGAGCTCAGTATTTTTCGAAGATTGATTTGAAGTCGTGGTACCATCAGTTGTAGGTAAAGGAAGAAGATGTTCTGAAGACTGCGTTTCGTACTAGATATGGCCATTATGAATTTTTAGTTATGCCATTTGGGTTAACCAATGCACCTGTTGTATTCATGGATCTTATGAATAGAATTTTCTGTGAGTTCTTGGATAAGTTTTTGGTTGTGTTCAATGATGATATTTTTGTTTATTCAAAAAGTAAAGAGGATCATGAATGTCATTTAAGGGTTGTCTTGAAAACCTTAAAAGAAAAGAAACTATTTGGGAAATTCAGCAAGTGTGAGTTATGGTTATAATAAATTTCTTTCCATGGTCACATTGTTTCAAAAAATGGCATAACGCTTGATCCTGCTAAAGCAAAAGTTGCTGAAGAATGGCCAAGACCCACAAATATAACCAAGATTCCTTGTTTTCTTGGTTTTCTAGGTTATTACCAGAGGTTTTTTGAAAATTTTGCTCGGTTATCTAGTCCAATGACTATGTTAACTCAAAAAGGTGTTAAGTTTATTTGGAAAAAAGAGTGTGATGATTGTTTTTAGGAATTAAAAAGAAGATTATTGAATGATTTAATTTTAGAACTGCCTTCCAGAAATAGTGATTTTGTTATCAACAGTGATGCTTTATTGAAAGGACTTGGTTATTTCCTTATGCAGAATGATCAGGTAATTGCTTATGCTTCACGTCAGTTGAAACCCCATGAGTTAAATTACCCTACACATGATTTGGAATTATCTTTTGTTGTTTTTGATTAAAAAATTTGGAGCCATCATTTTTATGGAGTGTAGTGTGAAATATATACTAATCACAAAATTTTTAAGTATATATTCACTCAAAAAGAATTAAACATGAGACATAGGAGATGGTTGGAATTAATTAAGGATTATGATTTCACGATTCATTACCACCTAGGAAAATCAAATAAAGTGGCTGATGTTTCGAGTTGAAAAAGTAATACTTCATTAACTATGTTACCTTTGGAATAAGATCCTTTGGTTTTTGATTTGATGAACTTTGGCATAGAAGTTTTTGGTGCAAGAAATTATTCTGTTTTGTATATGGTGTCAGTGAGATCAACTCTATCAGGCAAAATAAAGCAAGTGCAGAAAGAAGACAGTGAGTTGAAGAAAAAGGTAGAGCTGGTTTAGAAGGGTAAGTTTCTGGAATTTAACATTGATAATGATTGTGTTTTTAGGTTTGGGAAGATATTATGTGTGCCTTCTGATTTAAAGTTGAAGAATGAGTTGTTATGTGAAGCTCAAAGTTCTCCGTTTTCAATTCATCATGGAAGTACTAAGATGTATAAAGATCTTCGTGAGTATTACTGGTGTGATGGAATGAAAAGAGATTTTACTAATTTTACTAAGAAGTGTTTGACTTGTCAGTAGGTTAAAGCAAAACGACAGTTACCGAAAGGAATGCTTCAGCCTTTACCGGTGCCAGAGTGCAAATGGGAAAATATATCCATGGAATGTTTTGTGGGATTACCAAAGACATCTCGAGGTAATAATGCAATCCGGGTGATAGTTGATCGATTGACTAAATCTGCTCATTTACTTCCTATTAGAGATACTTTTTCTCTAGATCAAATTTCTCGGTTGTATGTTAAAGAGATAGTCAGGTTGTATGGAGTTCCCCACTCCATTTTTTCTAATCATGATCCCAGGCTTACTTCTAAGTTTTCGAAAGGCCTTCAGAAGTCATTAGGTACTGAATTAAATTTTAGTATAGCTTTTCACCCCTCAATCAGATGGGCAATCAGAATGAACAATTCCGACATTGGAAGATATGCTACGTGCTTGTTCAATGGATTACTAGGGAATCTAGGATCAACATCTTTCTTTGGTTGAATTCTCATATAATAACAGTTTTCATTACAGTATACAAATGGCTCTATTTCAGTCACTATATGGAAAGCATTTTCGAACTCCTACTTTTTGGGATTAAGTAGGTGAAAGGAAGCCGATGGGACCAAAATTGGTAGAAGAGATGGTAGAGAAAGTTCAGTTGATTCAGAAGCACATGAGAACAGCTCAGAGCAGACAGAAAGATTATGCAGATAACCAGAGGAAGGATCTTTTTTTGAGTTAGGTGATCATGTCTCTCTCAACGTTTCTCCATGGAAAAGTGTTATGTGTTTGGGAAATAATGGTAAGCTGAGTCCGAGGTTCATTTGAACTTATGATATCCTAGATAATTTTGGATCAGTTGTATACATAGTGGAATTACCTCCAAGTTTGTACTAGGTACAAAATGTTTTTCATGTTTCAATGTTAAGAATGTATATGCCAGATCCATCTCATGTTTTGAGCACAGAGGTAGTTCAGTTGGAAGAGAATCTCCCTTATGAAGAACAACCAATTAGGATTCTTGATCGTAGAGATCAAGTGTTGCGGAATAAGGTAATTCACACGGTAATGGTTTTGTGGAAAAACCATATGATTGAAGAGGAAACGTGGGACTCTGAAAATGCTATGAGGGACAAATACCCCCCCTTATTTTGATAAGTGAATAAAAATTGCGAGTACGCAATTTACAAAAGGGGGGAAGGATGTAACATACCAGGTAAATAAATAATAATATATATTTCATATTTATTAATATTTTTTAGTTACATATTAATTTTACTTTAAAGGGGTTGCTATGTTCGATAGCGTAACCAATACGCAACAATGAGTTTCTTTGAAATCTTACGTTGCACACTAATAATATAATATTATCATTTTAAATGATAGTTAACTCCTAGAAATTGTATGGGAGGTAATGAAAAAAACTAACTACAATATTATTATACATTTCTGTTAAATGTTTTTACATTTATCCAATAAAATTTAGACGCTTAAATTGTGAATGAATCTAATTTTAAGCATAATTTATATTAAAAGGTCGATTTACCACCTTTAAATGGAGAACCCTCTTTAAGTCTAGTTTTGGTCATTTTTATATTTTCTAATTGACAAAATAAAATCCTTATTTAGAATGGGGACAAAAAAATTTACTTTGTGTAATTTTTTTGAATTTTTCCGATAAAGTTCATTTTTAATGAATAGTGAAAAATATTGTGTTTAAATTCCAAACTGCGTTTGAATATAATTAATTTATATGGTTATATTATCTTTTTAATTGGTTTTAAAGTTTAATTAGAATAAATTTTTACCATTTAATACAATTTTGGTCATTGGAATTAATTTCACTTTGAGAGTGGACATAAATAAGTGTCAATCTTTTGATAGTTATTCGTTTCTTAAAAATAGGCTATTTGTTTTAACAATGAGAATTAATTTTAGATTAATTAATGCAACTTTTATGTTTTGAATTTTTCAAAATAGACCGCATTTTTGAATTCAGAATATCATATAAAGCTTAGTCTGAAATTTGTTATTTTTATGAAAAACTTCAATTTTTGATGAATAATGAAACCACTTAGTAGTAGTTAAAAAAACTGACTTATTCATTTAAATAAAAATTTACCACTTCTGTGAATTAAATTTCGAAAATCAAACATACATGGTTTTTATCAAGAAGTAAAATTTGGTTCAATAAGATGAAAATAATTTTTGTTGAATAATAACTTTTGAAATCTATTTACAACGGTTAACAGTAAATAGGGTAATTCAAGGTTAAAAGAATATTATAATAATTAAAAATTTACCTTAACACTTTTCCTACCATTATTGTATGAGTAATGGACGAACATGTGTATATTTGTGTCTATTTTGGGACACCATGGAGCCACTTATGAAAGATAATGTCACTTTTGATTAATTAATTTAATGTAAAGGGAATAATGACATAGACAAAAATCTTTTAGTGAATTAATTTTTATATGGTATTATATAAATTATATTTTTGACTATAAATATTAATTGGAAAGATAAAAAGATTTCCAACATCATGGTATTTTTCTATAATTTTTAGACAACAAATAAATTAAATTATTTATGACATAATAATGATGCAGTGTTTACCTCATTAATAAAAGATTTAAATAAATAAGATTATAAATATAAAAATAACATCCAAACCTATAAAATTTTTATTTTATGATTTTATTTCGACCATGAGTCATCTTATATTGTAATATAATGATTTTTGGACCTTTAGAAACCGAATATCATTATATAATAAAATAATATCATCACATTTTCCTAAAGAGCCCCTCCTCCCCCTTATAAAAGGAGACCACTTCTAACCAGTTCTTCACACCTCTCAAGCATTTTTCCTCATCTAAAATCTGCCCAATTAAGCTCCAAATATCCCTATACTCCTCCTATAATCCTTAACTTATGCATAAGGTACTTCAAGAAGTCCTTTGGTTCAAACCAAAGGGAGTTACCCAAATTAAAGGTAACAGTTTCTCTTAAATTGTTTTCTTTTATTTTACTTGTCCAACCCCCTATACTTTTTTATTCAATTATTTTGTAACAAAAACAGTATCCTAAATTCATTAGGATGTTTTTATGAGAGTTATTCAAAATACACTTACACACACCTCCATCTAATGGGTGAAGAACATAATGTTTCAGTGGATGGAAAACTAACGCCTCACAAAACGATGATTGTTTGATTATCTCCTACCGCCTCTCATGATGTCCATTATGATGGAATTGCATTTATATAGGATATATATTATGTTTTTTTTTCTTTATGCTTCTGTATTTTTTTTATATAGAAAACCTTTATGGTTTGCATTATGTGTAAACAAGATAATTTCATTTGAGGAAGTGCGGACCACCGCCCCCTCAAAGTGATATGACTCATTCATACCATATATGGTACGTATAAAGGATAGATTTGATGATATTATATATTCTACAATACTAGAATTATAATACTACTATGTAACATTTTGTTTTAATTCTATTAAATATGAAATAGATACGGAAGTAGCGTTCATGCGTACGTACGACTTACCGTCTCCATGAATGGTGCATTTCATTTATTACCTCTAAATGTTATGTACTATTATAAATACATTTATATTCTAGATATATATGATATATATGATATACAAATCATTAATATAATTCTGGATATAATTAATCTTTTACCACATGAACAACATGTAATTATAAGAAGTCCATTTTTGACTCAAGTACCAAATATCCACAAAATGAAAATCATTAACATAAGTGATTACTTATAACATGGTGATAAGTGATATAAAAGGGATAATAAAATTTAAAAAGGATCTTAAGAAAGTATAAATTAACTTTATTTTATTATTCAAGAGATTAAATAATGATCGAGTCAAGTCTGACACGAAGTAAGGGACTTCGTCTCAATCTCCTTTCATTGAGGCATAATTTGTTTTAATACATGAATTTCTTTTATATGCTATATAAACACCCTTGAATTTTCAAATGGAATATTTTTCTAAAAAGTGTTTTAGTAAATGATAAAATGAATTTTCTTTTTAACGTAAGCGCTGACAACAACCTTTCCGTCGCTGTGAGTATTATTTGTTCTTTGTGTTCCTTAACAAGCCGTAATGTTTTTTATGAAAATAAATACCATATACTTTTTTATGTATTTTGGTATTGAAAATGGTTTTGATAATGGATTTTTTATGTCAATATATTTAAGTGATATATTTTTATTTAAATATGGAAATTTTTTCTTTCCTTTATATTTGTTTTATGTGTTATGATTTTATAATGGTACTTGGACATTTGTTGGGTGGTTACGTGACAAACCAAATGATGGGTGGTGCCGTGAATACCAGGACAGGTGGTGCCATGAATACTAGGACAAATGGTTACATTATAACCTCCAATGCATTGGGTATGGAAGTCGGCCGTATGTATATTCCATTAAGTGCTATATGTGGAAGTCGACCGTATCGTTATTCCATTTAAGTATGTTTATGTCCCAAGTTACCTTTATATATTATGTGTTCTTTATATGGGTAATAATTTCTTTTACAAAAGGGTAAGTAGTGATATTTTATTCATTGAAGAGTATTTACTACTTCATAAAGGTGAAAATTATTACTTATGTTAAAGTATTCAGGGTTTACTTTTTGTTTCGAAAAACTAACAGTTTTCCTTCTTTTTGTATCCCTTATTGAGATTTTTATGCTCATCCCATGTTTTTGAAATGTTTTCACAGGACATAATGTGGAATACGTTAAATGATGAGATCAAGGAAAAGTCATGTTTTCTTAGACATGGAACTCGACATGACTCTTTTTTTCAAGAGTTCACGTTTTGTAAAAAAATGGAAACTGTATAGCAGTGTATATTTTTTAATCTTTTGAGATGTAATAGTTATTCCCTAATTCTCCAAAACTCTAAACCTGAAAAGATACTCAATGTTAATTATTAATTTAATTCAATATTAATTAAGGTCTAAGGTCGAGTACTTATACAAACCATGCCCCCTCTATAGGAGATCAAAAACATGTACTGTCAACAATGCAATTTTAGACTTATATCCCTACCCACATATATGAAGCTCATCAATGTATCCTGATGGCACCCATCGAGTGGCATTTCCCATATTCTTTTCCTCACCTTGTAAGTCTTTTGACTTATTCTAAAAGTGAATGAGGACTATAATTGGTATCATATTCCTTCTCCTGTTAATAATTATGAAAAATACCAATATATTTTGACACCCATTTAAATGAGTCATCATTATATTCTTATATAAGATATGGGTAACCTAGGAGGGTTCCTTTTCATTATTGTTTTCCTATATTGTGTGAATATAAAAATGTTTGAGGGTATGAACCCGACCGCTTAACCATACAGATCTAGAAGGCCTCAATGTAATCATATAACCCAATACTGGGCTCATATTCCTTCCTTGATCAATGCTAACATTCTTGATTCTCTTCAACATATTTCGGTGATGACCTAAAAATTTACCATCTCACCATTAAAAAGAGAAGAAATCTCTTTCTATAGAGTACCCCTACAGTACTATGATTAGTAACTCTAGAGGTACTCCCCAGATTACTAGTCATAAAATTCATCCCCTTGGAAATATATAGATCAACCATGGAGGTCCTCTACATGGTGCAAGCTATGGAGGTCCTACAAAAAACATTAAAATAAATAGGCAAGAAATTATTCCATTTTCCAACCCATAAAAATTTGGAAACCCCAATGTTTTGTACCTTGGAATCTAAGAAAACAACCATGGAGTCCCTCCCCATAGTGATCATTGTGAATTTCCTCCTTGTAATGAAATATCTTCTCATCATGAAGGTCATCCCCATGTTTATACCACTTTGATATTTTACTCATATTGAGAGGAAATCAATAATTTTAGGCCAAATACACTAGGATACTAATCATTAACTAGTAAAATCTTATCCCTACCAAAGGATAGTCTACGGTGGAATTCATCCTCTGTGACTCCCCTTGATTGATTACCATACGATATAACAGAGGAGGATACAAATATCCCCAATAACATTGATAAAATATAGGGTAAATGAAGATTATGTTCAGATCAAGTTGAATAATACCTATGTGAGGATGAGAAGAATTCCATAGTCACATGGAAGGATCTAGTCAATGGAAATATACACGTCATGTTCTGGACCATGGAAACTCTTCGATATAACATTGAAAATTCGTTAAAAAAGGAATGCGTACCTTACCTATTCCAAAACCTATGGAAGAATCTACCCCATATCATGGAAAAACATATGTCATATGGGGTGTAAACTAACCCCATCTAGGTAATGAGAAAGCTATATCATCAAGTAGATTTTTCTACCTTCTCATGGGTATTAAACCCTATGGAAAAAATTAACGCGATGGATTCTAATAGGATTGTCTGAATCGTATGAAGGTTATTTAAAAAATTATCACATAATATTTACTGAACATAAACATTTAAGGATGTGGTGAATATGGTGTGCTACAATTTACTCTACTCGATAACTAGAATAGTCTGCTAGGAAAAGATACATGTAATGACATAACCTTAGGTTAGGATTCAAGAATGGGTTATATATATGCTAGTAGTCCTTCCAGAACAATCCCACTATCCCTAAATCAAAAAATATATGTACCCAGTAGGAGTGATCCCTTGACAGAATCTTGTATTTGGTAATGAAAAAGCTGAAGTAGACATCCCATATAAGGAAAAAAGCATGAAACTGCATAGATTCCCTTGACATAGAGTATATAACATTTAATACATTCTCTACCTCCATATCATGCTTGATTAAAAGATAACAAGATAAAAATATCATAAATTAAACACTTTGGTAACAATACAAGAGAAAACCCAGCCCATAGGGATAGAGGAATTGTAACCACCACCACCCCTAGGTAATCAATAGATGCACCAACATTGGGATTTGATAGTGGTAAAATAAATTCATCCTCGACACATAACTCTAGAGGAATTATTACCCCTCATACTCCTCCAAATAATTCTTGTATACTCTATATTGGGATTGACTTCATAAGAAGAAATATTTCAGTTTCTCCCACTTCATGATCCATATCCTTCATAAGAAGTGTATTTGATGAAATCTACTGGAGAATATCATTTAATCATCATCCATTAAGGAGGGAAGATGAAACATCATAGAGTTCATTATCCAAAATAGTCCACTAAGAATAAAAATACAAAACATGATTATTATTTGTCCCTCAACAGGTATTAAGATGGTGGAAAGTCACTTTTCAACTATGATGAGGATATTATTACCATTTTATTTTTCTTGTTAGTAAATTTTTTGGGTTTCAGTATCATAAATATTGTGGAAAATGATCCAGGGACAAAAAATTTGATATATATTCATCCATTTGAAATGTCGTTCATATTTATGTCCATGAAGAAGGTGTTCATACCTAACATCTGAGATAAAATCATGATATATGAGATCCTCTAAATATTTAGTTAACACTTTCTTAGTGAGATTTATAAAAATATATAAGGGAATATGTGGTTAAATCCATATCCTACCCACCTTCTAAGAAAGATGGTCCTCTCTTTATGGAGGAGAATCTATCTCAATATGAAGTTGAGTTAGTAGAGTAAAAAAAAGTCAACACTGAATTACTCATAGGAAATATTCTTACAAGGTAAAACTCCTAAATAGAGCCTTATGTAACTATTTCAGTAAATATATAGTAGTAAGGACCTAATAAGATAATAAGAGAGGATTACAACCATCCAAATAGATCTAGGTTTACACCATTGGTTTATCTAAACCTACTATCCAAATATTGTAAATAATTTCTTCTATCGGGTTAGTAATTTCCACTATTTTGAGTGAGCTATGCTAGGATACATCAAAATAGATATCAACAAAAAAAGGAAATATGACCATATAATTCTTTTCCCACTATCTTCACTAGGGAATCATCCCATCAAATATCATCCCATAAGACCTTGAATTCATCCATTACCTTGAAACTCATATGAAAATCATAGAGGGGTAACATACAATAGTGAAGTTAGAGAGAAAGTTATACTCACAGTGGGTAAATGAAACTCCTAATCTGTTCAACTTCATGAATCCTACCCCACTAACCATCAATATAATGGGAGATCCAGAACAACACATGATGCACTTTGTATCTCAGTGTGGGATAATGATAAAAACACTCAAACAAATAGAATAAAAACAACAAGATGATTCATACAAACTCTAGAGTAACCACAATTCTTCTTGAATAGAAATCTACCAACTGGGTCTATTTCAAACTGGGAAGACCTTAGTCAACAAATCCATTACTAAAACAAATCCATTCTAATGAATATAATAATCATTGATCTATCAAACATCAAGTAGCATGAGAATGAGAGGATTTGAAATTTCATCCCCAGATGGATGGGATTGACTTACTCTTGGAACATGAAACTTCAACTATAGTAGCTGCAGGAGATATGTATATAAAATCTACAGGATGAGTTGTAAACATTGTTTATTCTAATAAATTATTCTGGTGGATTTTGAGAGTTTTTAGTAATTACAAAATGGTTAAAGGATTCTGTATGATGCTCTAAATCCAAATATTAACCGACATCACTGGTTTAAGGAAATAATCATGTTAGAGTAGATACCAAAACCATTATGCTCAAGCCAACATCAACACTAACTCTATCTCCCAATCCCTCATAATATCACATGGTGCCCCCTCCTCAATGAATATATGAGAAAAAATTCCCTCATCAATAAGGAAGAAGGATCACACTAATTCCAAGTTTGAGGAATGGAATAATAAAACCTATTCATTGTGAAGTGAGTTGGTTCTAGGTTATTTCATCGCTATCATGAAAAAATAATCTGATCAAACTATCAGAGAATATTAAACGTAACAAATTTGGTCAAGGTGACCACACATATTATTTCCCATTCCATAGGATTCTAGTATATAAATCCTAAGATTAATTTGTATTCAATGATATAATCTAAAATATGGTTGACTTTGGGTAAGCCAATTTGGTAAAACACTAAACATAAGTGAATAATATTTATTATACTCCACTTAAAGAAAAATGGGAATGATAGAAAGTCCTTGATAGAAATGTGTATAAATTTGAGTATTCGATGGCCAATAAATCAATTAGTTGGGAACATTACATACTTTGGGAATAACTGAATTACCTATTTATGACCCTAGTTTTCTTTATGTTATCCAATATGACATCATAATCACTTAAGTGTTATGAGAGCTGACATATCAAAAATTTAAAGAAAAAGTCATAGAATAAAGATCACTTAGTAATATCCAAGCTGGTATAGACCCTTCGGGATTTCCTACCATAATTACTAGGAGGACAGGCAGTGCCCCATAAAATATGATCCCCATTAGAAGAGGAGTCTTCAAATGGTTTTGTCAACATAATCCACTTGGAAGGATCCTTATTTAATGAATAATAATAAAATTAAATTGAGTTCCCCACTGGTAATTGAGGAAAATGTCATAGAGGCTAAGGAGGATGAGGAATATATAGTTAAAATAGACTCCAAAATTTGATAATTATTTCTATTGAGGCTATATATTCCACAAAAAAACCCAAAGATAAGAACTCCAAAAAAACATAACTGGAGAACAAATTTGATCCTAAATCATCAAGGGCTCTCTTAGATCTAGTAATATTGGATCACCGAACTATGAATATACAGTTTTTAGGTCGGTTCTATGTTTCAAAAAGACCATTTTAGACTAACCTATAAACAACAAAAGTGTCCCCATATTTAAGTTAGGGAAAGAATCTTCCAGTGTAATAAACCTCAAACCCAAGACCCTGATCTAGAGAGTATCCTCAGAATTGGAAGTGTAGACCCTTGTTCATAAAATACGATATCTTAAAGAATATCAATGTCGTTCTAGATAATCTCTCAATATTTGATGATCTTCAACTCTCTATAGAATTTAAGGACTCGATCATTGAGAATATATTAATCCCTAACAATTTTGAAGCTAAATTTATATAGATAAGATGTATCCCAGAGAGACCGGTTCTATAAAATGTCACATGATCATTTACTTTATGGAACAATATTAGGAAGCTTCCATATACAAGATTATTAGACCCTTTTATATACCTATATATATGAGAAAAATCAACTTCCATTGATTTTTAATTTATAATGGTTCTAAGATTGACCTAATATCATTATGGGCCCTTTTATGTTTGGGTTACTATGAATTTGACTTGCCTCCCTCTAATATAATCATATAGGGGTACAATATGAGTGAGAATAAATTCTCTTGGTAAAATCATGATTAAAACCCAATTTAGATATCTCATTTATAACTCTAAGTTAATGTTAGTTCACCAGGACACATCTTTTTACATGTTTTTGGGAAGTCCAAGACTTCATATGCATGTCGTAGTCCCATCATTATGCCATTAGTGACTTAAGTACTCTATAAATTGAAAATTCAACGTATTACACAATAATAATGATCTATTTGAGTCATGTGAGTTTTAATTTATAAATTTAGGGTTCTAAAAAGGTAGGGAAAGTAGCTAATGGTATATAACACCATCCAAGTAAATTCTCCTAATAGCCTGAAAGGTTTCCTTTCCAATCCATGGTGTAGACTTGAGAAACAGTTCAAATTTCCCATCAACTAGATTAATGAGACAACTCTCAATACGAGGATTCATCAGTTTACATGGGTTCTACTAGATAACAAAACAATATATCTAAAAACTCTAATTTTATATGTTGGTTAGGAGGACATACCTATAAAGAAACAACCATTAAGAAAAAGGAATGTTTCTTTGTATTCCATGCATATCACCTATATCCGGAGTGTTTTTACCACCAAGAAGGTGTGACTGATCTTCAATAAGAATAATCGAGTCTCTTCAACCAGAGGGATATGAATCTTATGAGAATAAGAAAGGAATAAGGTGTAAGAACATTATCCACTTTCCCATGATATCATTTTCACTAGATGATATGACTATTTAGTGGAAAGATGTCATCCCAATGGGGGAATGTGTGTTATAACATCATCTTCAAGATCAGAAATCACCACCATGTTATATACTAAATCAAAAAATTATGTTCTATATTCTACTTTAGATAATATCACAGAATAAAAAAAAGAAAAAGAGGAAGATGAAGAGGAAAATATCTTTGATACTCCTCCAGTATTTGAGGAAGTTGTATCCACCACCATTTATGAACTCTAACTGGTGAATAGGGATTCAAAGGTAGATTAATAGTTTATGTTGATAAGTGCCTATATAACCCTTACAGAACAAGATATATATATGACCTTCCAAAAAACAACATTGAAATTTATTTTCCTAGAGCTATATAGGAATACCTGAATTGGAACCTAATATGGAAACCCATCATTTGGAGTTTTCAGTAGACCACCATGGATAAAAACACGCAACAAGGAAAATTCATTCAACCCATTCTATCAAAGTGGAATATGAAGTTGATAATATCATCAAATCCAACCTTATTCTGGAAGTCCAATACATGATGTGGCTTTCCAACATCATCCCATTCACGAAAAATAATGGGAATTATACATCAATTTTAGGGATCTGAACTAGAACTAACCAAAGGATTATTTTCTAGTAAAAATAACAGAACTTATCATCTATTTAATAACTAGATTTAAATCCATCATATTTAGATATGGGTATCCAAGATATAGCTAGATCCAAATGGACCCTAAAGAGGATGTGAGAAAACCCTTATGGGAACCCCAAGGGGTATTTTTAAAAAGTAACTACAATAAAAATTAATAATGATAGAGTCACTTATCAATTTTTTATAAACTACATCTTTAATTACATATTATTAAAAATAATATATTACTTTATAGATGATTTGATGCTCAATTCTCAATAGAACAATTATTGTCTTACTAATTTTTAAGAAGTTTTCAATAAACCATTGAAATATTAATTAATGATTAATCTACAAAAATGTGACATTAGGGTCACATCAGGGGAATTACATAGCTTAGGGATATTCCATCATGGTCTAGAATCCAATCCCAAGAAGACCAAAAAAATACTTAATATAACTCCACCTAAAAATGTCAAGGTGTCAAGGGGAATACAATGGATTCTTTCTTATATTATAAACATACAACTAATATCATAGGTAAATTTATAACGTTGAAAAATTTTACGAGGAAGGGAATCACGTATTTGTGGGAAGGGGATTATTATAAGGCTTTTGATAGACTCATACAATATCTTCTCCGCCCTTCAGTTTTTATTCCACCAGTTGAAGGGAAGCCCCTCACACATTATGTGGAGTCCCAATATAAATCACTTGGTACACTCATTACTTGTAATAATTATTTGAGAAAGGATAATATCCTATACTATCACAAAAAAATATGATTTTGGACATTGAGATTTGATACTACGATGTCTAAAAATCTATCTTGCATTGATTTTTATAGTGTCAAAGTTGAGACACTAATTATAGTACCATGAATTCCACCTCATCCCCACTCAATTATATCCTCAACAATATTATGTTAAATATAATTTTGGAATGGTTGGTATTCATTATTATATAATTTGATATCCAATTCATGTGTTAGAAGGCAGTCAAAGGGTATCCATTGGTAGATTTCCTCACATTGTACCCCATCCCAGAGAAGTCACTACTGGACACAGAGCTCCTAGATGAAAAAGTATTCACCATCCATGATATCCCTAAATCATGGGATATGTAATTTTATGGTTATTTCAAAATTATTATGGGAAATATGATGAAAAACCTGAAGAATAACCAGGTTGTCCTTGTGATTTTCTTCATATCTCTAGAAAAAAGTGATATTTACCTACTTTTTCCTATTATTATAAGGATATAAAAATAATGAGGTGGTATAAAAATGTCTCCTGACTGGCCTGGAGTTGGCCTTGGAGATACTAGTGGATTTATTAAATATTAATGTCAATTTATATTTAGTTATCAATAAATTCAATGGTGAATATACTATTAATAAGGAATAATTGATTCCCTTTACTGATCGTGTATGGGGGTTTATGGATGAATTCCCCTCTAATTCAATATTTTTTACATCCCATATTCATAGAACATACAAGTAGATGCATTTTCTAATGTATATATGATCATGGATGATCCAAAATAGGATGGGATAATCATTCAGAATGCACACCATCGGGCAGTCTCCCCCTTTATAAATAATAAAATGTAAGAGATCAATGATTTTAATACCTCCCCAAATTACGAGATGCTGTATTATTTCTGAATAATGCTATAATTTAATGGATTTTTTCCATAATACACTACCTCGAATGTTGATTTTTTTCACCAGATCGATCTATGAATAAACAAATACAATAAAGAGAAACAAACTCCATCCTCTAGGAAGATCTGAATTCCTAAAAAGATTAATATATGTGAGGCTTTAATGAATTTATAATTTGGGTCCTTAAGGGAGGATAGGGATGTGCAATTATATAGGATGTTCATGTCAGCACCTTTGTCACCCACCAATTATGATACAATCTCTTCCATCAAATGAATATAATTGGATACTTCTTTCCATTAATGATCAAAAACTATATTAAGTTCATAAATAAATTGAATACTTTCTAGATACATCAAAACTTTATCCCTAATCCCCCGAAATTCTTACTCACCAACCAATACTATTTGAAATTTTTTATCACCCAAATAAATATATACATTTCAGCTATATCCTTACTACCAATGATTTATTCTTCAAGTGGTATCAATTTATATCTACTAAGGAATTTAAAAAATGGATATCTTCAATTTCATGAAGTATAATATCATTATTATATTTTGTATCCCTCAGACAAAATTGAAGAAAAATGACACCAAATTCTTCTCTTTTGAGTTAATGAGGCTGTATCGAGAGGATAATATCTAGTCCAGCCACTTATCCTACTATCATTAAACGAATAAT
Organism: Viscum album; assembly: GCA_963277665.1. NCBI lineage: Eukaryota > Viridiplantae > Streptophyta > Magnoliopsida > Santalales > Viscaceae > Viscum > Viscum album. The sequence goes on along the minus strand of OY728153.1, from coordinate 1,014,884,596 downwards.
AGATAGATATGGGCTTTCAATAAAACTCTATCTAATATCCTTTAGAATATGGTAGAAAAATATAATATGTCTTGGCCCAACATTCTTCTATACACTATGTGGGATTATCACACCAAAACCTATACCACCACATAAGAGGCCCCATATTCACTTGTATATGGGACATATATAGTCTTGACTATTAAGTTCCACCTAATCACTATTTACATCACCTTATGCAACTAGTTGTCCAAATATTAATATTCCCAAATATGTCTTGATGAGTTGGATTGACTTGATAAGAAAAGGATATCCACACTAATAAAACATGAAATAAAATATAAGTAAGATGTATGAGCATTCAATAAGAAGGTTTTCCACTCCAAATTTATTTAAGGAGAATTATTTCTAGCTCCAAGACATCCCATGATACCAGGGAATTATCCTTTGAAGCCATAGCCCAAGTGCGATGGAGCTTTCACTATAAAAACGTTTACTCTAATGGATATTACAAATTGATTATGATGGATGTAAAGAATATTATTCAATCCATTAATGTAAGGTTTCTCAAAAATTAATATCTATAACTTCACATAAAGTTCACATAATCCCCAATATATTACATTAATCTACATAGTTAGATTCCATCTCATATGGCTTTGAACTACTTGGAATAGGTTCTCATCGCATGACATTAAACTATAGAGTATATAAGTCCTAGTTGAAAGAAGTTAAACTGGTTAAAATTAATTCCACTATACATGATCTTTCAAACTATTTGGTATGTTTTTTTATACCCATTATTCTTACTTAAGAGTCAGATCTGTGTAAGATTTATGACAACCTTATATTTATTACACATTAATTCATGATTTATTACATAGAAATACACTTAATACAGCCTATAAGTTTAAGATATATAGTTTATTATTGTAATTAGGTACTTCACCTAGAAACTTAAAATAGGGGGAACATCATCATTATTGAAAAATTCCTTAACATGCTCATAATTTTCCATCATTCTTAAAATAGTACTGGATTACCTGAGGACATAAATAACAAAATGGTGAGACATAAAGCATAGTATGGGAATAAAAAAATCATAACATGATGAAAGTATTTCATTTTAAAAAATAATAATTTCAATGGAATATAAAAGTGGTGGGAATCATAAATATGAACAATGAGGCGTGATATAGCATGTTAACCTAAAGGAAACATGGGAAATGTGGCAACAACATTAAGAATGAAATCATAAACATAGGTCAAGGACAACCGCCAAGACATCATAACATGGTGGATGAATTCACATAATGGATTGTTTTAACTCCCTAATCAAATAAATTGTTTCTCATGAGACTAAAACATTACACAATTCATTTGATCAATATATAATTCTTGGATAACCTGTCTCTTTCATATCATGTAAGTGTGCCATATAGATCATTCAATGTAAAATAAATTTTCTTAACATTTAATCCCATGATTAAATAATGTGGGATACATACATATAATTCCAAAGTAAATGAATTATAGGTACATCTAGTTGAATTCAATTAAGTTCAAATAGTGATGGTATTCACAATATAAAGTTTTGGTATGGAAAAATTATAGTGAAGTTTTGACAACATTACAATTGTACTTAGAGACTAATAAAATGTACTAATGAGAGATAAGCAGATATATCATCATTTTTAAATATAAAGGATATTGATATTGATGTGAAAAAAACATATCCCATAATCAGGAATTGGAAATTAAAGGAATAAAATGATGAATATGCTTGAATAAATACGATGAGATCCCTTACTAAATCTTGGTAAATTAAAAACATAGATAAATTATATAATAAGAGGGGATAAATTATCTATCATTATTATAAAATCTATTGGATAGTATAGGGATATTTATAAATTCATCAAAACATAACCAATCAATATCTAATGGATAAATACAAAGAGGGAGTTTGAATTGAAAAAGAGATAGAAGTCCCTTACCTTGAGAGGGTTATTCCAAAATATTATGAGGGTCCTATTGAGAGATTGGGGGAACCATGATAGGTCTACATAGAGGGGATGGAATAGTAAGTAAATTATCTATGGTTTTTTGAGTAATGATTAATGACGTCTTGTGTGGGTTTATATAGGAAAAGAGAGGGGATTTATTTATTATTTTCCAAACATAGGTTTTGTAATTTATCTATTAAAGTAATCAGAACCACAAACCATTACATGGTTTTTACCCATTTTTTCTACCAAATATGACTATTTTTAATTATTTTAAATGGTAGAGGTCTGAAATCAATAAAATATTACCCTTAGTGATGTGGAAGTGAGTCATGTTTATAAAGAATTGATTTAAAAAAACAAAAATATAATATAGGATTTAGAGGATTCATAAAGGATTTATAAAATTAGTAAAATGAGCTAAAAAGAATTATTTTAAAGGGTAAAGATATATTTGGTTTTTTATACCCTTTATAATATTTATTAATTCTCTTTTGTTTCATTATAATGTCAGAACACACAACATATATTTATACCTGATATATTTTTTACCTGGAAATTTTAATTCCTATGAAAATTATGAAAAATACACTATTAGATAATTTCAATGTGATGATTTAAAAATTAATATTTATATTATCAACAAAATTCAAAATATGTGAATTTTTACTTTTAAAATAAGAATGGACATTTATTGAGAAATGATGGTTTTTTAAATAATAACAGTTTTCAAACCCTTATAAAAATTAAATTCGACTTCATAAATATCACATTATCCAAAATATTTAATTAATATTATTTAATTGTATTATTTTATTAACATATAATTTATTTTTAAAATTCATGAATTCATAAAAAAGGAATATCTTAATTGAAATTTCATATTATGCAAAAATACAATTTCTGTTTTATAGTATCAAAATTATTTTTTACAAAGTAATGTAATTAAGAAGAAAATATATTCATTATTATATAAAATATAAATTTTTTTATTATTAATATCTTGATACATATCCCTTTATTTAACCATAAAATTATCTAAGGGTAACGTGTGTGATGGTGAAATTTTCAAGGGGTGGTTTGACATATATAGTTTGGGTCGTGATCTCGATAATCTTGAACTTCTCCCATAAATGGTTTTAATTATGATTTATTTGTTTGATATAAGGTTGGTATTATTCAACGGAAAATATAGGGATTCTATCTCCCTTTTATGTTTTAATAAATATGCTTCATAGGTTACAATCCAACTATTTAAGGCCATCACTACATTTTTACAAGTCAATTAAATTTATCAAAACCCTATATTTACACTAATAATTTGATCATTATTTAATTAATATATTATCAATGGTAATGATTCATAATGTACTTTAAAATTTGATATTATATAATAAAACCAAATAATTTCATGTGTTTTCTATTAACGCAGTACATAATAAGTCATTTAATTTAATCACAAAGGGAATTTCATTTATAAATGTTCGGGTTGTTACAATATTCCCACCTTCAGAAATTTTACCATAAGAATTTTCATTTCATACACAAAAAAGATATGGATAATTATATTTCATCACCGGCTTATTTCCCCATGTAACTTTTTTAAACTTGTGGTTTCTCCATAAAACATTGACTAGGTGCATTGTATTATTTCATAGAACTTTGTCTCTATTATTTAAGATATTCACTAGATACTCTTCATATGATAAGTTATTACCTAATGAAACCATCTATGGATTTAGCACATCTAAGTGGTGTGTCATGTACTTCCTCAAGAGGGACACATGAAATATGTAATGTACTTGAGATAGGTTAGGTGGGAGAGTAGTTGGGGTTTGTACTAGTGGTAATCACCCTGTAATCCCACATGAAAAATGGGGGTTCAAAACCCATTGGGTGTAGTTTACTGTAGCAGTACTATAGAAGTGGTGGTACTGTAGATCGGAGGGTACTGTAGTAGAGGCGGAGCACTGTAGCAGCGACGGTACTGTACGGGTACTGTAGCAAGCGGGTTACTATTCATAGAATGGGAATTGGACTAAAAATTTGGGCCTACGAGCTATGTAATGGGCTACAAACCCATTGGGACTTTGGGATATGTAATGGGTCTCCCTCCACCCAGTTAAAAGAGGTCTTTGATTTTATTTAATAATAAAATGAGGGTTCAGACCCAACCTTTACAAAAAATCGGTTAGGTGGGAGTTGTAGTCGATAGGAGACCGCTCCAATGCGATCTTGGATATCAAAAGGACAAATATATATATTGTAATAAAATTTATATTCTTCCCAAATCTAATGACTTTTTTCTTTTTCAATATGCATAGGAATACCTTTTCTCCAACCTCAAACTATAGGTATCATAGATGATTATCAACATAGATCTTCTATCGACTCTGATCATCCCTCATGTGATGTTGAATGGTCTTGACATTTTTCAACATTTCCTAGACCATTTTAGGACCCAGTAATTTGTATTCACCAAATTCATCCCAAAATGTAGGTGTTATTTATATCTTACTATAAAGGGATTCATAGGGATCCATTTTCATTCTTGATTGGAAACTATTATTATATGAGAACGCAACCATAGGAAAATGTTGATACCAACCTCTTTTGAAGTTTATTAAGCATGTCTCAACATGTCCTCGAGTGTCTTGATAGTCTAATTAGATTGTACATCAGTTTGAGGGTGATAAGAATTAATTTCAACATATTATTTAGAGAATGTTGATGAATCTTCTATAACACAAAGTAAAATCCTTGATCTTGATCAGATACAATCGATAGTGGTGTTCCAAGAATCCTGACCACTTCCTTAATGTATATCCTTACAAGCTGATCAAGTGAGAAGTCCTATTGGATTTCAAAAAAGTGAGAAGTATTTGAATGATGATCCACCAAAAACAATAGATTATTATTTCCTCTTGATGTATTCGAAATAACAGTGAAAAAATTCTTGGTTATGTTTTCCCATTTCCATGTAGGCCTGGGTGATGGTTGCATCACCCCCTCGGATTTTTTCCTTTCATCCTTCAATTCCTAACATACAAGACACCTTGATGTATATTTTATGATCTCCATATTCACATCATCCAAAAAATAGTTCTCTCATAGATCACAATACATATTTTTGAATCCTAGATAGATGGAGATGGTCTAACTATGTTTATCTTTCAACAGATCCTTCTTTATATACATATTTTATGGTATTCATAGTCATGAACTAAATATTTTCGATCCTTCATTAATTTTGAACTCTGAGGATTTACCTTTTTTTATAGCATCCAACTTCTTCTGAATCTTCACATGACCACTTTGAGCATGTTTTATCTTTTATATAAGGGAATGTTGAGAATTTTTTTTTGAAATTATTGATGATGTTCCTTCCTTTATGATTAATATGTCTATCCATTCTAAGTCTATAAAAATCAGATCCTTCTCAGTTACCATCAGTGATAAAATTTCTGAATCCTTTCTACTTGGACTATCTTCTATTTTATTTTCTTTACCATGATGGAAGTGGATTGAAAATTTATATTCTTTAATCAGCTCTAACCATCTTTTTTATCGCATATTCATCTCTTTATATGTGAATATATACTTGAGGCTATTATAATCCGTATATATTTCACACTTTTTACTAATGATATAATGACATCAGGATTTCTATGTGAACATTGCTGCATTAAACTCCATATTTGGAGTTGGGTAGTTATTATATTGAAAATTCAATTTCATTGAGGTATAGGCTATCACCCTTTCATTCTTCATTAATACACAACCCAAGGCATTATTTGAAGCATCGTTTTATACCATGAAAAGTTTCCACCTTGTGGTTATTTTAAGAAAAAGTGATGTGATATGAATCTTTTTGAAATATTTAAACATATATTCACATTCATTATTGTATAAAAACTTGAATCCCTTATATGTTATCTTGATTTTAGGGTTTGAAAATCATGATAAATATCTTACAAATAGTTAATAATACCCATCCAATCCAAGGAAACTATGGATATCTGTCACATATGTTGTCCTCAACCATTCTTCAATTTCCTCTATTTTTTATGGGCCTCTAAATATCCCCTTTCAAGTGATAAAATACCCCAATAATGAGACTTTATTAAATTAGAATAAACATTTGATATAATTTTCCTAAAGATTATTATTTCATAAGGTCTTTGGCATAGTGATCAAATACTCCTCATGATCCTCCTTTATTTTGGACTATATTACCCTATCATATATAAGTACTACCACAAATTTTTTGAGGTAATCTATGAAGATTGTATTCATCAAGTATGTGAATTTTTATGGAGCATTATTGAGTCTTAATGGAATTAATATGAACTCATAGTTCTCATACCTTTTATAAAAAAATCATGGGGACATCCTCCTTTTTCACCCTTACATAATAGTACCCCAACCAAAGATCCACCTTACCAAAGTATTTGGATAAAAATATCTATTTGAATAATTCATCAATCCATGGAAGAGTATACTTTTCATTATTGAGATCATTTTGAGCTCATGATAATCAATGAAAAAGTGTATTTACCCACCCTTCTTCTTACTGAAGAGGACAAGTGTACCCCACGGTGGATCACTTTGGCGTATAATCCCTTCATCCATATTCTCTTTCATTTGATTATTTAGAACCTAAAGTTCCAAAACAACCATTTTATATGAATTATTGGATAATGGAAATTCCCTAGGTATAAGATTAATTGAAAATCGAACCTCTTTGATGGGAGGAAGATCAAAAACTTCTTTGGGTAACACATCAACATATTACCTCACAATGGGAATGTATTCAAGGATGATATTTTCCTTAGACATAATAATTTGGATATAGATATGTGTTATTCTAGGGAAATATTATCCCTGATTAAGATGTTAGTGCTATAGAAGATTTATCCTCCTCTTTTTACTTTTATAGAATCAGACGACAATTTTCTATATGAAGAGTGGTTTCCTTATCATGACAATTTATGTTGTATCAATGTATGTAAAGCTAATACACACCTATAATTGAAAAAAATTCAACTAAAGTAAGTTTCACAAGGTTCTTTAGGAAGTTCATACCAAATATTTTGATAGGAGAGGAGTAACGTACTTGAGATTCAATAATTTTTCCATTTTACATTTTCATTGAAAACTCAACTTTCTTTGTCTGTGGTGGTGTTTGGATAGTTATACTAAACTTTCATGATATAAATGAATTCATGGAATAAGAATAAAAAATTATTTTCACAATTCTTGAATGAATAACTAGTGTACCAATCACCACTTCATTTTCAGAATCCACCTCAGTGGCTATAATGGAATAAGCTCACCCTTGTGGCCTTGGAGGGTTTTAGTGAAAATTTTCTCTAACCACCATTATCTTAGTGTATTGGTTTTCAAGGTGACATTTTTCCTTGTAGTTGAAACATTGGAAAAAAGGCATAGGTTTGATTGTATAATTCCTCTATTCCATTACATTGGTTGGTTTCTCCCATTAGAAATTGATGGCTAGGTTACATTCCTTCCCACACTTAAATAATTTCTACATACCCTTCAGGAAATTTTTGGGGTTCTTCTTTCCATAATTTTGATAAGTAGGATGTTGAAATTACATACCACCATTAGATTTCTCCATCGCATTTCCAGAATTAAACTCCACCTTTGTCTTCTTATCCGCATGAGGACCTTGATATTTAGAGATATCTATTTATACTTTGAGAGACAATCAGAAAATTTCTTCATATCTATCAAAATCCTAGATCACCAGGGTTTTTTGTAGACTCATTTTTATCCCACCAAAGAAGTGTTCATCTTTGAATTTGGGGGTAATGAAAAATATGGAGGCCTATAATCCAAGTATTGTAAAGTTTTAATCACACATCTCGATGGATTCACTATCTTTTTTCTTGAGGGAAAGGAAATCCCTTTCCATTTTTAGTTGGAGTGTTTGGGGGAAATATTTTTTGATTTTTTTCAAAATTCATTCCACCCCATCACTTCGATCGATTCCTCAGGGTTCATTTTCTTGATCAATGTCTACCAATAATCAAATTATCCCTCTATATGATAAACATCTGATAAGAACATATCTTAATCATAACATAGAAGGATATATAAGATCTTATTAATGAAGTTGATCCATTATTTCTCGATTAAGTGATCACATGATTGATTGAATGTTAGTGGCCTTTTCATATAATGGTCTAAATTATAGGTTGTTCCTTATTAGGGGTATTTGGGTGTTCCTCTTAATATAGGTTTCTATTCAAAACCAAATTTAATTGAGAGAGTATCATAAGAAAGGTATAGGATCCTGCTACCATCATATTGGGAATCTTATTTGGGTAGTGATCACATTTACCTTAACATTACATGTTTACTCAGTTCCTCATATTTCCTTCCATTGGATAGAATAAAGGGAAAATTAGGTATGAGTACTTTTAAACTATTAAACCTGAAAATGGGATTCTGATAACATTAAGGGGATAGTTTATAAATGACATGTATTTCCTTAACTTATGAATTTCTAGGATTTAATCAATGCGATCCATGATCTATTTCCTAACATGTACTCTTTTTTGAATTTCCCCTCCCCCCAAATAATGGTTCGTAATGAGATTTTAAATTTACCAAAAAAATATCCTCTAGGAGTGTCAAGCTTATGAATTTTAAGCCTTTAATCTATGTAATCCATGATTTATTTCCTAATATTGAGACTTATGGGAATTTATGTTCCCTTAATAATGGTTCGTAATGAGATTTTGAATTTAATTAATAATATATCCCAGGAGTGTCAAATGTGGCATGCATTAAGTCCAATTTTCATGCACCAAATGATGATTGAGTATAGATCAATGCGCCCTTTTTGGTATTTTTACCCATAGGTACCTATGTACCAGATCCAAATCCACTTAGAGTATCCAAACATGAATATATTTTATTGGAAACCAATTACTCTATGCTTTACCAAAATTTAGGGATATTTTGTTATGTTCAGTATTATCCATAAGTCTTTCTCAAGAATTTCCAAATCCTAATCCCAAAAATAACTAAAATTTCCTTTGATACTAACTATGACAACCCTTAGCTTTATTACACAATAATTCATGATTTATTTCATTGGAATACAGTTAACATAACCTATAAGATCAATAAGTGTAGTATATTTGGTTAATTATGTACATAACATAACAACTTAAAATAGGTTGGAGGGGTACATCATCATTATTGAATACCACCTTAACATGATCATTATTTTCCATCATTCTAACAACTACATAGGATAACCCGAGGACATACATAAGAAAGGGGTGAGCTATAAAGCCTACTATGGTAATAAAAAATTATAACATGAATAAATTATTTGATTTTATAAAATAGTAATTTAAATGGAACGTAAAAGGGTTGGGAATCATAAACATGAATAATGAGGCTTGATATATCTTGGTAATATAATGGAAACATGGAAAATGTAGAAACAAATTTAGACATGAAATCATAAACATTGGTCATGGTTAACCACAATGACATCATAACATTGTGTAAAAAGTCACATAATATATTAGTTTCACTCCCCAATCCAAACTAGTGGAAATAGTGGATTTAACATCAGAGAAATTACGTCAGTTTTTTATAAACTGATGCAGAAAGTATGTGTGGTAGGTTTTTGGCATCAGTTTTACTAAATAACAACATGAAAAAAATTTATATATGATTTTTGGCATCGTTTTTAGTAAAAATAGATTCCAAAAACTGCTGATGAAGCTCTTTGTGGCATTGGTTTTTTTAAAAAACTAACGCCATAAGTAACAAAAAAATCTGCGTCAATTTAAAAAAAATGATGCCAACACTTTTTTTCTCAGACTCTTCGGCGTCGTTTTTTATAATAACCAATTCCAAAATCCTTTTGAAATTATTCAGCATTTGGAAACCCTTATTTTTTTGGATATATGAAAACAGTATCCTGACTTGCGGCGACTCCCTCTTGACTCGTGACGACTCTGAAGGTGACCTGATGATCCCTAATGACCATTGTTGTTGATTTTATTTGACTTTCATGATCTTCATTCTCTATTATTCATCCTCTAACATTTATTTGCCATCCACTAAAATTTTTGTTCTCCAAAACCTATTTCTAGACAACAATAAATTGTGGTTTGACTTTCTTTTTTTGTTTATCATTATTGTTTTTTTACAATCATTTTTATTTACATCTTGCAGTGTTTATTATTTCAACACATTAAAGGAAGAAAAATTCATATTAAGGATCCATATTCCTTGTTTAAATCTTAATTTTTTTATGTATTTTTTTAAAAAATTAAGATAAATTATTTAACACTTAATTATATTTTTGATTTGATTCAATTATTAGTTTGCAGTTTATTTTTATTTATAAATGTTATTGTAAATATTTTTTATTTTGAAAAAAAATTATTTGTTTAAATTCTTAAATGGTATTTATGATATTATGAAATGAACGATGATATATGGTTTCATTGTTCATTAATAAAATATTCATCACATGTAATGACTCCATATTTTTCACCCATTAAATTAATGCAATCTTTAATACTTTTGACACACGCAACACCGAACTAATGTAACAACTATGAAAAATAAATTAATAAATGTTTGATGATTGAAAATAATTAATTTATAATATAATAAAACACATGTATATAATATGAAAATAAGTAGTATACTATTTATAAATGTGTTTCATATCTGATGTTTCCTATATAATTATCTATATTTTTTATTAAATGTAGTTCTATTTACAATTAAATTGTTTATATATATATATATATTTAAATTTTTATATATTTTAATATATTCAATAATTATTTTGTGGTATCAGTTAATGAATGGATTATAATTAGATAAATTTATGAAGAACCACTAGTGAATATGGAAAAGGAGTTGAAAAATTCTTGTAATTTGATAAACTAAATATTCAAAACATTTATTTGATTTGATTTCCATGGGTGGATTGTTTTAATATGAGAAAGTTAAACTCAATAGAAATCAATGATTATCTCATTTTTTATGGTTTTAGACTTAATTATACACGTTTTATCTATCATGGTGAAATAACTAAATATTCAACATCCAATATTGATGAAAATATTCATAATGATGTAGAGGATCGTATTGAAGAATTAATTCATGATTTAGGTGTTCAAACCATCGAAAATAGAAACACTATTGAAACGATTGCATGTAGATTATAAGAAACCATTATTCCTAGGTTGTTGTAAATATACTATCTTGTCAACCATTTTGAGATTATGAAACTTGAAATCAAGAAATGGGTGGAGTGATAAAAGTTTCTCCTACTTACTTGATCATTTAAAAGAGATACTTCCAGAAGGAAATGGTCTTCCAGATTCCAATTATGAGGTGAAGAAAATATTGTTCCCAATGGGATTTGGGTATAAAAAGATAAATTCATAACCCAATGTTTGTGTGTTGATTGGAAAGAATATGAATATTTATCAAGATATCCTACCTATGGAACATCACACTATAAGATGGATGGAAAAGTAATCTTAGATTCATTATTAGGTAATAACATCTAACCTTGTGAAAAATCAATTTTGTACTTTCTAATGATATCATCCAATGATTATTTCATATAATTATAATGATTCAACTATTATTCATTATTAGGTACTAGAATCATAGCTTCTGCTAAATCAATTTTGTACCTTCTAATAATTCTTCTTATGAATAATCTATGTTCAAATTTAATTGACACAAAACAGGTTAAGATGGAATTCAGATGAGAACATCTCTGATAGTAACATACATCATCCTACTAATTCAACAAAGTGGAAGAGATTTGATAAACAATTTAGTGATTTTGGAAGTGAATTTAGAAATCTCATAATTAGAATATATACTTATGGAAGAAATCCATATCAGAGTCTAAGTAGCCAAAATAGTTCATGGCATGTTTTTTTGGTAGTTTACAACTTTTCCCCAAATTTTTTTATGGATAAAAAATATATTATAATGAGATTGATGATTTATAGACCAAAACAATTAGGAAATTATATTGATGTTTATCTTTCTCCATTGATTGATGATTTTAAACTTCTATGGGAGATAGGTGTTAAATGTTTCGATGCATACAAGAAATAGTATTTTCTTTTGTATTCTATGATAATGTTCATAATAAATGACATTATTTGATATGCAAAGTCATCTAGATATAGTGATAAGGGAGATAAATTATGTCCAATTTCTGAAAAAATCACTTCTTATTATCAATTGTATAATAGAATAAATACAGTGTACATGGGACATTAAAGATTTTTTCCAATTGATCGTCCTTATCATATATCAAAAAAATCATTCAATGATTTACAATAATACAACCTTCCCCCTTGAACATTTTCAATTAAACTATATTAAAATAGGGTGAAAAATATTGACTTTACATTTGGGAAGAAAAGAAATTCCGGACTAAAAAAATATCTAGAAGAAACATTATATCTTTTTCGAACTACTTTATTGGAGATATTTAGACGTAAATCATACACCGATGATATGAATGTTGAAAAAAAACATATGTGACTATTTGAATGGAACTTTGTTAGACATAAAAGGAAAGAAAAAATATGTATTGCATGCTATATTGGACTTGATATCAATGAGAATACATTTGTAGTTTTCTCCCACTAGGAAAGGAAATGGGAACATATTTACTTCCGGTTTGTCACATGTTATGCATGGTTGTGAAAATGAATTTTTTTGGTGTATTCATGGTATTAAAGTACATAGTGGTTATTCATAAAATTTGAAGAATTTGGTATCATTGAAGGATTGTAAATTAATAGGTATGAAATATCATTATTGTCGTGTATTGATCAAACAACATATATGAGTCACACTATGGGGTATATTCTTGATAGATTTCAGAAAGACTATCATTAGGTGATGTAATGTTTTCAAATCCATTTGTAGAAAATTTGTTGATCCAAATACATTAGATATGTTAGAGAATGAAGTAGAAATTATTATTTTTCTACTAAATATGTATTTTACACCAACGTTTTTTAAAATAATGGTTCATCTGGTGATTCATTTGGTGTATGAGATAAGAATATGTTGGCCTATTTATTTACAATGGATGCATCCTTTTGAAAGATATCTGAAAATTTTGAAGGGATTTATTAAAAATCCTTATAGACCAGAGGTCTCTATTGTTCAAAAATATGTATTAGAATAGGTGATTGAGTTTTGTACTGATTATTTGTATGAAGTAATTCATATTGGTCTCCATATAGTTTGACATATGTGTTGGGAAAAAATCCCTCAAGGTATCATTGAAGCATTTTTGAGTTGATTGTGTTTGTTGACAAAGTGGACATCTGAGTTGTGATTGTTGACAAAGAAAAACAATGACATACAAATTTGTTAACAAAGAGGATTTCATGGTGGAATGTCGAGTTCAAGAGCTGAGGTCAACGATCCATGTTTGATTCAAGAACGTCGATAAAAGGAATGGATTATCTGGAGGTGGTACAAAAGAACAGATACAAGGTGGCGCCGTTTTCCAGTGTTTGCCAAATTTTTGGGCCTGAAAATCGGCAAATGAAGAAAAGTGTTTTTGGAAAAGGGACTTGCGCGCTGAGGACTTGGAGAATAGGAAACTTGGGCACCATATGTTTTTCAAGATCAGAAGATCAAAATATGGCAAAGGAAGTAGGTTCGCGCAAGTTTGGGAGTTGGTTGCGCAAGTGTCTAAAAGGAGAGAAGACTTGCGCGCCGAGACTGGGTCGCGCAGGTGACTTACGCACCGTCGCGTAGGGTGGTCAATTTGCATATAAATACTGGACCACCCCTCCTCATTCTTCACTGGAGTTCAACTCAGAGCTCCCGTCACGCAGGTGTGGTGGTCGCGCAAGTGGTGTGTGTGGTCGCGCAGGTGGGACTTGCGCACCAGTGGTTGAAGTTGTGCGCTGGTGTTAGAAGTTGCACGCCAGTTTGCAGTTGCGCGCCAATAGCGGTTTGGGCGTAAAAGGAAGAGAGTCTTGCAAGTTTGGAGTTGAGGAAGCTTGTGTCACGCAAGTGTCAGAGGAGGAATTGCGCGCTCGATGTGACTTGCGCGCCTATACTTGCGCGCCAAGTAAGGTTTGTTCCTGCAGTGTTTTTCGGACTGCGTGGAAGCTAGAAGTTTTCCCGATACCTTCGGGGCAAAGAGATATTCATCTACGGGTGAAAGTTGTACTTCAACAGAGCATCTACATACAAGAGAATATGCATTAATTCATGCAAATGAAGAGACCTACAGGTCTATAAAGAGTGAGTGGATTCATTCCAAGAGCAGTGAGCTTAGGAAGAGGAAGAAGGTGATCCTTGTTGTACCTCTCGTACCCCTCGTGGTTTAATTTTCATGATCACAATCACTCTCTTATTTATCTAATCTTGTTTTAAGTGTTTTTTGATGATAGGCATGATTTCAGGTTGCCAAGGAATTGGGCCAAGAAAGCCAGATGCAAAAGTGGACTGATTTTCAGTCCACCGGCCAACCGGTGGATGACCACCGGCCAGCCGATGGAGCCTGGGCAGAAGGCATCCCCTCTATAAAATATTAATGTCGGGATCTAGATTTGAAAAGTAATAGAGGACGAAATTATAATTTTAGATTAATTAAAAAAGTGTAAAAATATTCTAAATTATGGAATAGGATGGGTTTTTCGTTTTTTATGAGTAGAGTTTTGATTGAAGTTGAATCTAAGACTATTACTATTTGAAAATGGAGATCTCAAGGAGTAGTAATATCTGATGATTGTTGAGATGGACCATATTTAAATTAATGATGGGTGATGATGGATTATTAAATATATATCTTCTAAATATTTTTACTTAAGATTGTGAGAATTTATCCAAGTTTTTATCAATCATAGAGACCACATTTTATAAGAAACTACCCTTGTATGATGTTTAAATAACTATGTTATCTATTCTAAAATATATATCTGAAAGATATTCTTTTACAATCTTGAGTAAAAGATATAGAATGATTTGTATTTTAAATTTAAATTTATAATAATATTGAGTATTAAAATTATATTCTAAATTTAAAAAATATAACAACTTTGAAATATTAAAAAGAAATGTTTTTTAATAATTTTCAATTTTAGATAATTGGTAAAATAATAAAATAGTACAAAAAGAATTTTCAAAGATGTGTTATTCTAAATGCTGACATAAAGAACCAGTTGGAGAGAACACCAAAGGTAATATTAAAGAAGGTGAGGAATTGAGAAAATATCATAATGTAATGGAATGTGATTTACTTTTTAAGGTAATATTAAACAATTTTTACATTAGAATAAATTTGAGAATTCCTACGTATTATGATCATTGAAAAAAATAAAAAAGCATAACAATAAAATAGGAGTGGATCATGTTTTGGTAAGTAAGTATGTGGGTGGAAGAAATAGATTTTGAGGATTATTTTAAATCATCATGCTTTGGATGGTGAAGTGGGAAGCATGTGTTGCTATTTAAAGAAGTATGTGGAAGCAGTTAGTGATTACGATAATTCTGGATGATGTTAAAGTCTAGAAGTATCAAAATATAAAAAGTGATAATGAAAATTTCAAATGATAAAAAATCATTAGAAGATTTATTGAAAAAGATAATACTAAATAATATAAGTGGAAGCATAATAAGAGTATTGAAGAAGGCTCATAATGAAGAAAAAATGTAGAAGCAAAAGTAGAACCAAGATAATCCATGTAACTAATAAGTTCAAAAGATTCACTTATATGAATGACTACATATGGTAATATCAATATTAACAAAAGATTGATCTTAATTTAATCTATATGGTGTTTTATTTTATACTATTCCTAATTCTATAAGAATAATCAGATGTTTTGGAAGTGTGAATGTAACTCGATATGTCATTAGCCAAAGTTTGGGTGATGTGTTGTTTCTATGGAAGGATAATTAAAGAAGCAGAAATGCAATGTTATATAAATTTATAGAAGTTTAAAAGGATGTGTTAGAGTAACTTAATGTATTTTGAGGGTCAACTTGAAGATACATAAAAATAATTTATTAATTTATTTAAATAAATTTGATGATGCATAGATATTCTTCATAAAGGAATTATCATGAGTCTCAAGTTGTGATTCAAGATAAAAGTTTAGAAATCGATTAACATAGGACTAAATGAGAAGTATTCATGGTCAAGCTATAATTTATATAAGTAATAAATAAATAAGACTTAGTAATTGATAAATTTTGAAATTTAAGGTGAGGAATTATCAAAGCCGACACTGTCCCTTTTCACAAAGGTTTCAATACTTAAACCTAGGTATAAATGGAAGAGATGCCATTTTGAGAGAGCTAATGATTGAAAAAGAGATAAATGATATATAGAGAGTCTGACCTGCATATATTAATAGACCATTTGATTTATTGAATAATTGAATTTGACCTGTATGTTCAAGCATATCATTCATTTTAAAAAATATGTGTGGTCTGACCATCATGTTATGAAAGATAATTTGATTCAATGAAGGAACTATGATATCTAAAAAATATCTTATACAAATAAAAATAATCTAAATAAGTGTAATGTTTATAAGTAAGACTGGATTAAAAATATGAGTTGATTTAGAAGTTTATAATTAATTGAACAGATATAAACTTAACCATATCTTCCAAATATTCATTAAGATGAGGAATAAAAAACATAGAGGTACTTACTGAATCATTATTTTTTTTATCTAAATATTGAGAGATGAGGTCGAAAAAAATTTGTGTTGTTAAATATGTACTATCTATAAAAGTCATACAGTATAGATTTAGAATATATTGTATCGTGATGTTGTGGAATCTTAGAGTACAATTGAAGATTATTCTCATAGATTATGGTTTAGAGGACAATTATAGACCAGATAGATTCTAGTATAAATAACATTTTATGAGATATCTAAATATTGGGAAATAGTTTTTGTTGTTAAGGATGATACCTTCCCACTTAATTTAAGTGTTGAGTTATGGATAATACCCTCTTACCTATTATAATTACTTTTATACATATGTTATAAAATCCAATCACAAACCTAACATGAACACAAAAATGTCATAGTCACCCACATTAGAGGAGAACATTGTAAAAATATTATGTATTGTTCCTTATTTAATTTTTTTTCTTTCATGTAGGTTGAATGTGTTGGTTGATGTTTATGAGATCCATTCATGCTAACAAGTGAAGAGGGTCATATAATTAAGGTGAGAATGAATTTGGTAAAAATTAGTCCACATTGATTTAACCCCTTTCTGTGTGATTGTACTAGATTAATTGGAACCATAATTGGTATCATTTCCCATGGTTCTACATATTTTAGATACATTTTCCCTAGTTGTATTTATCGGTCATATATTAGGTGAATATTTAAATAAATTTATGTGATTCTTATTAGATTATAAATGGTGGTCATTTCAAAAAGACATTGATGAATTAGAGGAATATATATTCGTATATTCTGATAAAGATTCATCCTTTGCAAAAGGAAAAAAGATATTCACCCCTAGTTAAAGATAATCTGTAATGTCTCAGGTCTGAGTGCCACCCAAAGGAGTCTCGTACCCGATTAGTAACATAGCCTCAAGTGAATTTCCATAAATTCTAGAGGCATCCGACTAGTAGTGAGGGACTTGGGTGTGATAGTGGGTATACTATTCCCTCATTGTAATAGTAACATAGTGGTAGAAAAAGATAAACAGTAGAGGAAACAGTAATACCATACAACAGAAGTAAAAAGCAGAAGACTGGTAGTAAATAAATAACTGGAGCACATAAATAAATGATGAATGTCACATTTTTCTCAGAAAACATCCAATCAATCCACAATTATAGAAATAAAGTACTAATCCAAAGTACTAAAGAAAGAAATCAAACTCCTACAACATCTAAAGCCTCATCTTGGTCACATCTCTCCAGCTCCACAACAATAAAGTACCTGATGAAGAAGGGTGTTTCCATTATTTATACCTCTAACCATATAATCTGTTTGGGAAAAATATCATGAACATAACATGGTGTGATACAAACCCTAGTAGGCAATCACTAAAATATCATTTCCTAACTTTTAGTGAATATATATATCCAGCTATATGAAAAATGAAGCAATAAACAAGGAAGTACTCAAAAGTAAACAATCATCAATTTTCCAATTACTTTCATTTACATTTATTAATTATTCAAACCGTTTAATAATGGAATCCCATGATCTAGACTAAGCTTTTTATCCCCAAGGTAATATTAAAAAAATTCCTTAGAAGACCATCTAACAAATAGTTAAGACCGAGTCAAAGCTAGTGCTCTGGCTTGGTAGTCTCATCACCGTCAATCAATCGTCATAAGAAACCATATGAGAAATCTCTCACAGTATAACCCCTCTAGTTCAACATATCATCAATTCAATAAAGATATAATGAGTCTCTGGGAAATTTCAAACAGTTTAACACCTTTGGTCTAAAAAAAGACTATTTGGGGAAGCACTCGCTGTCAATTCCCCCTATGGCCTTTTAAAAATAAAGTTCAAAATCTCAGAGTAAGCACTCAACATCAATTTACCCTTTGGTCTAATAACGGTATACTGTAGAAACTCTGATGGATCAC
Source organism: Viscum album (assembly GCA_963277665.1). NCBI lineage: Eukaryota > Viridiplantae > Streptophyta > Magnoliopsida > Santalales > Viscaceae > Viscum > Viscum album. The sequence continues at coordinate 1,014,865,954 of OY728153.1, read as the reverse complement.
TCATCATCAATCCCCCATATGGTCTTTCAATGTAAATATAACAAACACTCTAAGGAATCCCTCAAAGTCAATTCCCCCCATGGTCTAACTACACCAGGTTCTCATGGACTTGTGTAATATAATAGTGCACAAACGATATCTAGTAGCCAAATGTAATCTTAAAAACTACAAGTCCATGTAGTTAAAATTCATAACACATTCATTTAACAAGTAGCAATAAGAAATCACTTCCAACCTAACAAGAAAAGAAAGGAAACCAGGTCTGCCACATATAAAACAAAGAACAAATGACCATAAACATTCAAACAAGGAAACACACCCATGGGGTGTCCCCTAAACATGAAATTTAGCATAAGGTATCAATGGAATCACTTAATATCTCAATCAATCTAAGGAATATGATAATAAGGTTCAATTCATTAACACGAATACCCAAATCATGGGTAATCAACACATTGACATATATTTAACTCAAAGACAATCTCCAAAAGGCAAGAAACCACCTACATTGTTGTTGTATGATTGATATAGTTGAACCTCAGCCTTTGAATCAGTCTAGAACATCGTAGATCTACAAAATGGTCATAAACTTTCAACCTAGGATAACTCATGAATGATGAGAAATCAAGAAGAGAGACTCTAGTTAAATAGAGAACTCACTAGTGGGAATACAACGCACTCAGCAACGTCTGAATCGAAGCTCTAATGGAGGAACGATAGGGTTTCGAAGATAGTAGGTCATATGTCACTCTCTTGTATGAGACACAGGGAGAAGAAGATGCTTCTAGAGATTAGATGAGACCGTGGTATGATTAATCAAATAAAAAGAAAATTACATGACGTGTTCATTTAATGTACATGTTGTGTTACTCGCCTCAACTGTCCCCTTCTTTAGGTACTCCATAAGGCCATGTACTCGGCCATTACATGAAAAGTACATAGCTACCTGCAGAAACCGGGTACAAGACAGGTACTCAAAAGTACACTGCGTGTACTTATAAAATTTCCATAATCATTCTTTTTCGAAAAAACCTAAAATCAAGATCCATACCTGAAATGAAGATTTGGGTTCTTAAAAATTCCCTCTTAAAGAAATTCATCCAAAAATTTCCCTTACAAGGGTGGTGAATAAGAAACTTCAAACAAATCTAGCCACTCTGATTGTACATCAGCCTCACTCTCCCATGTCTCATCCTATACTAGCCCATGTTGCCATAACACACATACTAGAGGAACATAATGGCCACAAAGATCCTATGAGCTGTGATCTCTAATCAGAATAGGGTTCTCTTCTAAGGATGCATCCACCTCCAACTCAACCTCCTCAGGTTGAAAAATGTGAGACGAGTCTGAAAATTAACGTCGTAGTTGAGAAACATACAAGATGTCGTGCATTGCCCAATACCTCTGAGGTAACTGAAACTGATAGGAAACCATCCTGACTCTCTCTAAAACCTAAAATGGACCGACCTATCTTAGTGAAAGATTCCCCTATCTCCTAATCCTCTTGTATCCCAATGTCTGTGTGACACGTAAGAAAACCTGATCTCTGACCTCAAACTCTAGAGTTTGTCTCTGTCGATCTGCATAATATTTCTGGAGAGACTGTGTAGTAGCCATTCTCTTCCAAATCAACTCCACCTACTCAGTGGTCTCTTAGACAAGACGATGTCCCAGCATAGCTACCTTTTCTACCTCCATCCAACATAGGGGTGATCAGAATGGCCTACCATAAAAAGCCTCATTAGGTTTCATCTTAATCATCACATGAAAACTTTTATTATAAGAAAAAACACTAGGTGTATGTGTTTCTCTGAAGAACCCTTTAAATTCAGGATGCATGCTAGAATTATATCCTACAACACCTGAATCTTTCGCTCAGACTGGCCATCTATCTTGGGGTGGTATGATTTACTCAGAAGTACCTATGTACCCAAATCCCTATGTTGTCCCTTCTAGACATGAGAAGTAAAATGGGCACCCCTATTTGAAATGATAAAGTGCAAAACCCCAAGCAATCATACATTATCTCGTATGTAAAACCCTCCAAGATCATCAAATTTAATGGTATCCTTGATCAGTAAAAAGTGTGAAACCTTTGTAAGTCTATCAATGACAACCCAAACTACATCGTTTACTTTAGGCGAACTCAGTAAACTTATCATGATATCTATCACGACATCATTACACATTCAATTGGGGATGGGTAACTGCTGTAAAAGCCCAACAAGTCAATGATGCTCCACCTTCACCTACTAATAGGTGGAAAACATCATAAAAAAACCAACAACATCTCTCTTCATAACTGGCCACCAATATTGAAGGTTTAAATATCGATACATCATGGTGACACCAGGATGAATTTCCCTTGTCGAGGAATGAAAATTTTGGAAAGGCTCCTCACGTATGTCTGCTGACACCCATACACATCCATGAAAACACAAGACCTAATCCTCACTTATGATCCACCCAGGAGTAGGGTCCTCTCCGGAAACACCCTCCTATAAGACTAGGCCTTCAAAATCAAATAGATGTCTCATCAGAACTCGATCTAGAAGGGTAGAGGTAACAGCTACAGAAGAAAGAAACGTATACCCCTATCTATCATGCACCACCAAATGCATCTCAGAGAATAGATCCTTATGCTTCCACTCATTAATATCCTTTTTAACATCCTGTATCTGAGTCATTTTTCTCAATACATTAGCCACTGCATTGCCTTTCCCAAGTGTGTAGGAAATCTCAAAGTGAAAATACTGAAGGTACTAAACTCAAATTCACTATCTCAAATTCAGATCACACCGAGTAAATATATAAATGAGATTTTGGGGTCAGTTAAAACCAAATAATTCTCTCCCAATAGATAAGTTCTCCAATAGCGTAAAGCATGCACAACTGCAGCTAACATGATATTGTGTGTCGGGTAATTACTCTCATGTGGTCTCAACTACCGAGACCCATAAACAATGAATCCCCCCCCTACAAAGCACTACTCCCATCCTAATAACTGATGTAATGCATTAAACATTGTAACTCTTTCCCAGCTATAGAAAAACTAGTATTAGTGTTGATGTTAATCTCCCTTTAAACTTTTTAAAGGATGAATCACTGGAATGTTTCCTCAAGTACTTATCACCCTTCTTACTCAAGAATGTCAGTGGCACTTATAAGCGTGAATAGACTAGAATAATGATCTTTTAGTAACTAGCCAGAACCAAAAAAATTAATATCTCAAACACATTCCTCTGCTACTCCCAAGAAACTACTTCTCTCACTTTCTCTTGGTCTAATGATACTCTTGTATCCGATATAACATGACCCAAGAAGTGAATAATGTCCTTCCAAACGTGGCATTTTGAGAGCATGTAATACAAATGATGCTCTCTCAGTGTACTCAAGATGATCTCAAGATGGGTTGAAAGGTCTTGTCGAGTGAGATAGTACACCAAGATATCATCCATGAAGACTAATACAAAATAATCCAAGTAAGGATGAAACTCTCGGTTTATCAGTACCTTTTAAATTGCAGGCTCGTTCATGAGACCAAATGGAATAACCACATACTTGTATAGACCATACCTACTCTAAAAGGTTTTAAGAGGTATATCTGATTGTATAACGCACAACTGATGAAAACTAGATCTTAATTAAATCTTAGAGAACACCTGAGCTCCTCAAATCCTATCAAAGATATCATCAATACTCACCAAAGGATATCAGTCCTTTACTATCAACTAGTTCAGATTTTGATAATCCACACAAATTCTGAGGATACCGTCCACCTTATTCAAGAAAAAGGACATGAAAATCCCAAAGGGAAGTACTGGGTTGAATGAAACCCTTTGCATATAACTCCTCTAACAACTTCTTAAGATCTTGTAACTCTATTGTATTCATTCTATAAGGATGTAGGGACACCAGTGACGCTCTTGGAACAACCTAAATAGAGAAATATACCTCTCGCTCCAGAGGTAAAACTGAAAATTAATCTAGAAAGACATCCATAAAATGATCTACCAAGGGAGGAATGTCCATCTGGGAGGTCCCCTAGTATCCAGATATAAACTAGCAATCTGGGATATAATTTCTCCCAAACTAGGATGCTCGGGTCTAGAAATTCTCACCTGGACATACCATTCACCATTGGGTAGAAAATACCCACCCTAGGGTGACTTGAAATTCACCCTACGACAATAGAAATCAAGAAAGGCCTTGAAGGAGACCAACCAATCCATTCTGGGAATGACATCGAAGCCTTCCATCTATAAGACATAGATGTCCCATAAGAAGTGACACCTGCCAACCTCAAGAGGGAACTCCTTGAACTAATGTACACCAGACATTATAATCCCAAACAGAGTGTCTAGCATCATAAAATTTTCAGAAATAAGATATAGAGCTCAAGGACCTCCACAATAGTAACAGATATGAAACTATGGGAATCCCTTGTATTAAAAAGAGTAGAAGCTAAAACTGAGGCATCTAGAATTGTACCTCTAACTGTAGAGGGTCTGGGATTTTTCTCCTGCTGAGCCTACTCAACTGCAAAAGACTGACGTATACCATGGTCTTGTGACCCTGCCTGACTTCCCTAAGATGGTCCACCTTGAGATCGCTGAAAAATTGTGGCCTAACTCCCATGGCCACAACCACCCCCTTGTCCAGAACGGCCTGATGAACTCCATTTCACTAACTGATGAGAAACTGGTGGTCCTGCTCATGAATGTGGAGTCATAGAAGAACCCCCATCACCAACTTCTGGTGAGAAAAAACTAAAAGAAACATTGAAGATGGCCCATATTTCAATAATATCAGTACTCAACTAGGTCTCTCGGGAAGTGTGGCCTCGTATGCCCATTTTTCCTTCACTAGTAGCATACCACCTAGATTCCTAAAGGAGTATATCGTCTACTTGGATCTCCACATGTAGAATTCCTACAATGCTTCCTACAATCAGTCAGAGGAGTACCAACTCTGGATGTCGAACCGCCCTGGCACACAGCTCTGACTCCCTTAGATTATGATTGGTGATTAGCACCTGGTTGACTATAGAAGATATAGAAGTCAACCTGAATATGTTCACCTAGGATTGGATGTCATATTTGAGACCATCCTCAAACTTCCTGGCCATAAATAAATCATCACCCCTGGAATGGTTTTGAAGTGCTACAGCTCCGTGAAGCGAGAAAAATAATCCATTAATGGAAGAGTACCCTATTCTAGACCCATGAACTCTTGGTCTTGGTCAGCCCTCAAGGTATCTAGACGTATATAGTCATAGAAGGTTTGCTGAAACTCATCCCAAGACATAACTTTTTGGTGTCCCAACTATGTTATCACATCCCACCATCTCTTGGCAGAATCTCGAAGCATATAAGTTGTGATATTCATCCTCCTCTCAAAAGGTGTCTCAAGATGCTCGAAGATAGAAAATATTGATTCTAACCATGACTCTACAACCTGAGGTCCTCCATCCCCTGAGAAAGTGGGAGGATGATACGGCTAAAAACCCCACATTAACTCTTCCATAGATGGGGCAATATTTGGTGATTCCTGGTAGGTCTTCATGATCCTGATGAAGCCTTCTCGGAACTTTGCATCTACACCTGTGTCTAGTATAATAACTGGTTCCAAGATGGGAATGATGGTAGGTTCTTCTTCTATTCCATGATCTACCATTTAGTGGTGTTAGATTATTCCCTTGTATCTGGTATACAACCAGAGGACGTCTCGACAGAATGAATCTGAATGCTCCAGTGCACAACTCAGTTCAAGATTATCATGGACTGAAATATAGAAGTACAGGGAGGGAACATGAGAATAAAAACAATCATGGTTTACTAAATAGGGGTACACGGTGTGTATAACCCCTACACAATGTGTTCCCTTAAACTTTAACATGGGCATGTACCTCTACCCAACATGGTCATGTAACACCCATACACACGACGTGTTCATTCAATAACGCATTGTGTAATTTATTTTTCCCTCCTAATAGGGTTATTCTACATGGATAAACCACAAGGTTATCTTCTAGGTAACACCACATGGCTTGTTAACCCAAGACATAGTGTGTACTACCTAAGCCTTAACAACCCATGTCATTAGTCCCACGGTCAGAGACACGACCGACTTCCAAATGTCTTGTTCAAGCTCTGCATGGATTGTACTACCCAAAATTCATCAACCCATTTCGTTAGTCACACAGATGGATACATGGCCTCTACATCATATTGTGTACTCAAAGAACACAACGTAATCTACCAAACATTTACCAACCCATGAATCTTCTCACACAATCAGTCACATGTTTAACGAATACACAACATTTACATATAGTACAAAGCATGTACTTAAGAAAAAGTATTTCTTCTAGAAGAAAAGAACACAAAACGTTCATTCATAACACCACACGCCGTGTTGTCTGGGTTTTTGGACAGTAAGCCTCTGAAACTTCACTAGAACCCTTAAGAACATATAATTTTGGCCAATGATTGAAAAATTCTGACTGATGAGAGCCCATATCCCCCCCCCCAAAATCAATGTTTTGCCTCCTATTACACATTACAACATGACAAATTCATCTAAATTTCAAACATTATCCACCAAATTATGATCCATGTGGGCCCATAAACCACAGGTCGGAGGATCAGAACCTCCCTCTAATACCACTTTGTAATGTCCCTAGTCCCGGTGCTGCCCAAAGGTGCCTCGTACCCGGTTGATCACATGACCTCAAGAGCATTTCCCCAAATGCCAGAGGCTATCGACTAGTATTGAGCTCCTAGGGTGTGATTGTTGGGAAACTATTCCCACATTGGAAGAGTAACAGAGTGGAAATAAACAGTAAACAATAGTGAAAATAGTAATACCACAGAATATAAGTAAACAGTTAAATACTGATAATAAATAAACAATTGGAGAACAAATATAAATGATGCATGTCACATATGTCCAAGAAAATAGCCAAACAAGTCACAATTTTGGAAATACATTACTAAACCAAAGTACAAAATAAAAAAAAAATAAACTCTTGCAGTATTGCAAGCGTCAACTTTGTCTCATGCTCTCTAGATCTACAACAATCAAGTACATAATGAAGAAGGGCGTTTTCTTGTATCTATACCTATAACCATATAATAGATTTGGGACCAAAATAATAACCCCAATAGTGTGTGAGATGAATACCAATAGGAAACCACCAAAATATTTATGCCTAACTTTCAGTGAATATATATAGCTGGAAATATGAAAAATGATGCAATAAACAAGGAAGTACTCAAAAGTAAACAATCATATAGTTTACAATTACATTCATTTACATTTATTAATTATTAGAACAATTTAATAATGGATTACTAGGATCTAGATTAATCTCTATATCCCCTGGGAAATAAAAAAACACTTGTCTTAGAAGACCATCTAACAGAGAGGTATGATCGAGTCCATGTTTTTTATCTATCTTGGTAGGCTCATCACCATCAATCAATCATCATAAAAAACCCTTTGGGAAATATCATACAATATATCCCCTCTGTTTCAACAAATCATAAATTCTATAATGATATAATGACCCTCTGGGAAAGCTCACACAGTCTAACCCCTTTTGTCTCACAAAAATAAAAACAATCCGAGGTAGCACTCACTGTCAGTTACCCATGTGGTATTTTAACGATAAACTACAGACTCTCTGAGGAAGCACTCAACGTTAATTCCCAATGTGGTCTCACAATGATATACTATAGAAACTCTTATGGAGCACTCACCATCAATCCTCTCTATGGTCTCTCAAAGTAAATATAATAGACACTCTGAGGAAGCCCTTAATGTCAATTCCCCCTATGGTCTAATTACACCAGGTTCTCATGGCTCTGTGTAATATAATCTAGCTCAAACGATATCTCACATCCCAAATTAATCTTAACAACTACCAAGATAAGCATCTAGAATTCATAACATGGACATTTAACAAGTAACAATAAGCAATCAGTTCTAACCTAACAAGTAAGGCAAGGAAACAAGGTTGCCTCATAGGAAAATAGGACCAAACAACCATAAACATTCCAACAAGGAAATGCAGACATGATATTTCCCCTAAACATAAAATTTAGCATAAGGTATAAAGGTAAACCCTTAATTTATCAATCAATCTAAGGAAGATGATAACAAGGTTCAATTCCTTAACACGAATAACCAAATCTTGGGTAATTGGCACTTAGGCATATATATAAATCCTAGAAAAACTTCGAAAGGCAATAAAAAACCTACCTTGACATTTTAAAATCGATATGTTTGAACCTCATCATTTGAATTGGTCTAGAACATTTTAGATCTAAAAAATGATGAAAAACATTAAACATAGGATTACTCAAGAATGAGGAGAAATCGGGAAGAGAGAATTTAGGTAAAGAGAGAACTCACCAGTGGGAATCCAATGCTCCTAGTACTGTCTCAATAATAGATTAGATAGAGGAACGGTAGGGGTCTGAAGATAATTAGGTGTATGTCTCTCTCCTGTATGAGACATAAGAAGAATAAGACACTTCTGGAGATTCTACACGATCCTTGTCCGATTAATAAAATAAAAGGAAAAGTAAATGGTGTGTTCATTTACTATACACGTCATGTACTGGCATCCACTGTCAACCGCTTTAGGTGGTCCACGCATCCATGTACTCGACCATTACACAGCTAGTACATGGATACCTATGAATACCGGGTACACGGTGTGTACTCAAGAGTACATGGTGTGTACTTAGAAAATTTCTAAAATCTTCATTTTTTCACAAAAATAACTGAAATCAAGATCCGTACCTAAATTGAAGATCCATGTTCTTACATAATAGAAGTGGAAATATATCTATTATATTTGTTGATAATTATTCTCTTAAAGAAACTTGTTCATGATGTGATAAGAATGTTCCAATTGAATCAATTTGTGTGTAAATCAATGAAATAAAGGATTATTTAAAAAGGACCCTTTTAAATTATTCACATGTACACTTGATATAATCAAGGGTCCCTAGGTAGAAAAGAAAAAACTATGGATAAAAGAAGATGTTATGGAAATAACATTGACTAAAATGTTGCAAAAGTGAAATATTCTCATCAAACATTTAAAATCAGAAGAATAATTTGTTCTTTATATAAGGAAAAATTCTAGGTGATATAAGAAAAATTATAAAGGATGAGTGATGTCAAATCCAATATTAGTAAAGTTATTTAAGAGAGGATCCATGCACCATAATAAATTCACAATGTAACTCTTGATGTTAAGAATTCTTAGTTGGATATTAAGGATAAATGAGTGAAGGTGATTGAGAATTCATTATAATAAAATTATAATTTTTCTGAAGATAATGTTGAGAATATATTAAAGGAATGTAAATATAGAATAAAATATATTGAAGATCAAAGAAATTATCTAAATATAATTTTTATTGAGTTAGAGTAAATTTTAGAAACATGGAAGTAGCTCAAGATGAATATTCACATAAAGTTAAAAAAAGGAAGTGCTAAAATCAATGTTTATTATAAGAGTCTTATTTTAAGATAACCTAATTCTAGTGGCTTGAATATCTTAAAATAATCAAAAGATAAATATACTACAAGATCACACAAAAAGGTAACCCTTTCTCTATAAAATATTTTATGTACTAATGTTGTTTCATTGGATAATACATGTTATAAATGATAATATTGATAAATTTGGGTGGAGAAAAATTCATTGAAATCCACAACGTAATTAGAGGCTGATCTATGTAAGATTAGGAATTTTGGTTCCTCTATAAGAGATCAAAACAAAGGCATATTTATACCTAAAAAAATGTATTAATGCAATCTAGATTGATTCATAAAAGTATAAATCAATGTTTATTGGATACTATTTTTATTGTGAATGTTTTGGAACAAAGACCCAATATGTTTTGCATAATAAGTTAATCATTGGAAGAAAAAGAAGGCCTATATTAAAGAGAAAATATAAATTAAACAAAAATACTATTGAGTGTAATAAATATACTTATAAGGAGGTAAATATATTCACTTATAATAGATTTTATAGTCTTAATAAGTTTTATGAAATTTGTAAAAAGTATGATAATTGTAATGATGAGTACTGGTTTATAAATACCAAGTGTGATTCATATATTTTTGAAATAAAAACACCATTAATGTTGATAATTATAAGAAAGCGTGATGATGACTACACCCTGTTGTGTAAACAAAAAAAATTACTGAATAAAAAAAATCCCAATAAAAATGTTGATTAATATTCTACACTAAAGAGAATATTCTTCTATTATGTAATTAAAGGACACATCATGTACAGTTTCAAGCATGTTGTTGAAATTTTTTTAAATAAATAAATATGGAATATTAAATAAAATTAATCACACATCCAAATAAAATTTTTATTTTATTAAGATAGATGAAAAGAGAAAGTGAAAAAGAAACATTGGTGAAAAGAAAGAATAAATCCCAAGCTTATGGGGTCTGAAGTGGTGTAAAATAAGAGAATCTCCCATTACTAAGAGTGTGACCTCTAGAGGAATGGATCCCAAGTTGGAAAAATATGTGACATTGAATCCTTGGGTGGATGAGGAGTCAAAAATTTCCAGCACCTTGTTCTCTTTTATCTAGGTGTTAAAAACATCCATGTGGTTGTTGATGAGGCCAATGAACCTTCTGATGATGTGAGAGATATTACAGGGTGTTTATCTATGAACAAAGAGGGAGTTATAGAGGATTATGGATACTTTTTCAACCATGGTGGGTTAGATATTCTGATATCTACATAAGAGATGGGATGTATTCATTACCTCTACTTCATCCTAGAGAGAATTACTTCTACCGAAGAAAGTTGATAAGGAAAGAATTACAAAGCCACCAGAGTCCCAAAAAATGCCTCCTCCCCTCATGTCAACTGTACTACATGAGCCATATATGTTGATCTTGAGGCCATGAGGATGGGGGTGCCAGTATACCTATATCCTCTTGTGATTTGGAATCATGTGATGGGAGATAAATGCAGTAAAAAGTGGGGGGGTGAAAATAAGGAGCTTCATTCAATTATTGATGAAGTATATGAGATCAATCATAAGGTTTTTGGTCCTATAAATGATATTATTTATTCTCCAGGTAGTATTTTAGTGGAGATCAGTGTTTCATACCTTTCAGATACAACAACAACCAACTATAAGGACCAAACCTCTGTCTTACTTCTCTGATCCAAAAATGTGAACACCCAGAAACCATGGATTAAGAAATGACATGCTCATTTTCTCCTGAGAGTGAAAACATGTAAAATCACCAAATGTGTTCTAGACTGACCATGCCCAGTCCCTAAACAATTCATGATTATTTATTTTTCACAGTTGGAGTTATCAGGGAAGATGAATCAAACAAAAAATATTACATGTTTCTTATTATGTAATGCGAAAAATCCCATTCAACATAAGGAAAAAAAATTGAAAAAAGGAGAAAGACAATACTACCCAAGGAAATTTATTGGAAGATAAAAGGCTGAATTATAATAAAGAGATTTTATAATGATGGATCTAAATTGAAAGGATTTCTTAGGTTAAAAAAACTATCAACCATGTTTCTATAATTTAGAAGAAAAAGAGAAACCATGTTATTCCTATATAGCACATGAGCCTCATCCCAGTTGGCTAGGACTCGACAAGTGCATCCAAGAGACCTAAGATCAAATCTAAGTTAAGAGATATTTTTTAGGATACCATAGTAGCTACTACGTCTAGCACTATATAAGACACTATAGAACATATTTTTCGATACTATAGTAGCTGAAACTATTCATCCATCTAGGACATTGGAAACCAGTTTGGTCCTCGGGTACTGTAATGATTTCGGGCCACCCAAGTCCTTCGGGGAACCTTAAGGAATTCAATACACCCCAAGGCCTTTGGGCATCATGAATATGCCGATGTACTAGTCATACTCAAGAAAAAATGCATCAGATGAGGATTCCAAGCATATGAATTCACAAGAGTAGAGCTAACTAGAATTGGATGAATGAGAGGGTAAGAAATTTCCATTAGTACTGAGATTGTGTAGATTTACAAGGGATAACTATACAACTATCGTTGCAAATGTGGAGTGCTGATATCATGACATGTGATGGGGAGGAGCAGTTCCAAGTTGTCTGGTTCGGGTGATTTTCTCTAAGACCTAAAGGTCATGTAATTGTCTCTAGGCCTTCGGGCCTTGTAAGGGTTCTACCTCACCCCTTTAATGGTGGATTATCAAAACTATAAAGGCCTTTGGGCCATTTAGTTAGTCTCATTATTCCTATATATGATTTTTTATCTTCATTGTGATGGTAATTGAAGGTAACACATGTATTTTGTGGGAGAACTGAAATTTTATGAACACTTTATGGATAGATGAGATATCCATGTTAGAGTGCTTTAATTTTTATCATGTCGACTTCTTAAACACTTCATGTGGAATCTTACAACATGGTGATTTTACCATCATTTAATAATATGAGAAACTCTTGTTTCATCCTTGAAACAATATAAGTATTACAATCTATGATGAAGTAGATGGTCGGAGTTTACCCCTTGAGGTAGAGTTTATTTAAACAACTTTCATATATCATTATCTCTTGTGAATATGAAATTATGGAAATTATTGGATGTTTTCATTAAAAAGGTTTGTTGATCATTTTCATTATCTTTTTGTGGAAGGATTTAATTCTATTATCAATGGAGGGATATTGATTATTTAGTGATAGGATAAAACTAACATGAAGGGGGAAGAACCATACTGATGTTTGAATAATTTTAATCTGATTATTGAGTTGATTATAAGATATTACTTGAATATATTTTAAACGAACATTTGATGAAGATTTATGCATTGTAATTATTTTTTTAATTATTAATGGGAATCATTGGTTCCTATATTAATCTATTTTTTTATACATCAAGAATTTCTCAAGTATACTTATAGTTGATTAATTTATATCTCATTGACTAAATAAAAGACATGTCATTATTCTCTCAAGTGAATAAGGTATTACATTCAATAAGGAGGATGTGAAGAAATTTCAAGTCTCGATTGGTGCATGAGATGAGTATAAATTTCCCTTACTCATGAATCTTGAAATATGGAGAAAATGGAACATTTTTTCTATTTTCAATTAGGGTTATAGAAAATGAGATCATATTGGAATTGAATTGTCTAATCTATATAAGGGTATTTGGTATTGATAACAAATACAAAGGGGGGATTGAAAATATAAATGTATTTGGATGATGATGGTTGAATTTGTTTTCAATTAGAAAGAAAATAAGCAAGAATATCAATATGTAAAGGGGGTAGAGGAAGACAGTAAATGTATGTTGGTTATTGAAAATTAAACCAATAAATGAATAGATTGATAACCCTATGATTAATAAGGTATTTCATGTAAAGAGTAGATTTCATATCTATTAAAAATGTTTTGGGTGATGTTGAGGAACCCAATAAATGATGGGGTTCATCCTTGTGTTTTTTGGCATAAAGATATACTCATAGAGTGGAAGTATAAATTTGATGTTAATAAAATTTTATTATAAATTAAAACATGTGATTCAAAATTTATCATTCTATAAATATGATATCATTCAAACAAATTGGATCATTATATAGAAAGTAACATAGGTGGAAATTGTGATTTTAGATGAATTCACTAAGATTTATCATTTATGGATGATGTAAGAGGAAGTTTTTTAGAAGTATTACTAGTAGAGTTGAAATTGAATACGGATTTGTGACTACTACTATTTGAATATAAAGATTTCACTGATTAATAATATCCAAAGAATGTTGATATTGACTTAGTTTGAATTAATAATGAGTGGTTATGTTTATTTAAAGAATTATATTCTACATTTTCTTATTGAAGTTTATGAGATTCTATATATTTCATTATCTATAATTAAAACCATTTTATATAAGTAACTTCATTTGTATTATTTTTAATGAATTAATTTGGATATTTTGGAAGCTGTATCTGCAAGATAATCTAACAAAATATTGAGTTGATGATGAAAACTGTTGCGATAATGAGTTTGAGATAATTGGTAAAGTCATATAATAGTATATATGGTAGTTCTAGAAAAGTGTTATTCTAAAAGATGACCTGAGGAACTAGTTAATGAGAAGGAAAAAAGTTGATTATGAAGATGATGTAGAATCTATAAATGATTATAAAGGGATGCCTTTTTATTTATATTCATACATAATATTAAATAGCTTCTATGTTAGAAGAAATTGGAGAATCTATCGGTTTTAAGAGCATCGAAGAAATCCAGAAGTAGAAAAACATAAGAGAAAAGCATCATATTATGGTATGTGAGTTCAATATTACAGAGATTATGATGAATAATATACTAATGATATAGATATATTTTGATAAACATGTACCTAAAAATCATCTAAGTTGGGGAATAAGTGAGTCTAACTTGTATGTTCCTTAAGATCATATTGTTTGGTCCAAGATGATGATGATATATAGTCTAGAGGGGGGGGGGGGTTAATAGAACTATTGAAAATTTAAAAAATTGGAAATAATTAGCTAGGTTAACTATTATAATTAATTAATAAATTTAACCATCATGCACAATAGATAATAATATGGAGTTAAAAAATATATAATGAACATAGGTATTTTTTATAGTAGTACTGTCTAAAGTGGACCTAATATAATCTTACACTGCTCTAATCCTAGAATGTTGTATTGATCACTATTAACCTTATTTTTTATTGGGAATAATTACTTGGTACAATCCTATATTTTATAATATAGGTATGACCCAAAAACTAACTTTTTTTAGGGATAAAAATCCCTTATGAAAATGATATAATAAAATGAGTTTCACAACTCAAACAGTTCTGAACTTTGAATCTGGGAATCACAACCTGAGAGAGAGAATTATTTTGGGTTATAAAATCATAAACCAATGATAGATTAAAGATTATATATATATAATTAAATTAGACTCAAATATAACCAGGTATAAGAAGTCATACCATACCGATGAAGGATATGCATTTGTGTTTGAGTAGTTGATCAAAATTTCTCAACGAGATTGTAAGAGTAGTCATAGTTGTTTCGATTCATTAATATATCATCCTATGATGTAAATATTTTTAATAAGGTCACAAAATCATAGAACACTTTTAGAGTTTGAAATTTTATAGTTCAAATAAAATGAATTCTTGATAGAAATTTATAACTTGTGTATCTCTTGGAATGAGTATTGAATCCCATTAAATTAAACTACAAAACACTAACAATCCAACCTCCAATTGGGTAGAATAATTCAAATTAAAACATTATAATAATTCCAAATAATCAGGAAAAAAATAATTTCAATTAAATAATTTAAATATCAATTAAAATTAGGTTTAATTCATCATTAAACAATCTAAAAAGTCTCCTTGAGAATAGGTTAATAAAATCCTATAAATATTTTATAGTTTATTTCTGCAAAATTTAATTTTAAATTTTGAAAAAAAAATATTCCATATTAATAAAGATACATAAATATTCAAAATTTAATAACACTACATTATTTTCTAATTTTTTATAATAATTTCATTATCACTAATCATTAATTTAGAAACAAATAAAAAAAATAAATCACTCATAATACATGAATTATAATTTCTTAAAAAATATATGTTGTAGGTTTTCGTAAAATTGAAGAAAAAATTTAATAACCCTTTTAAAATATGTTTAAAACACTCCAAACTCATTTATTATAGATTTTATATCATTAATATTAATTTAATAAATAATAAAAACATTTATAATACTTAATATAACCATGTTGTAAATAGGAAATACCAAAATAATTGTAAAACATAGCATATTGAAAAAAAATCATATTTTTGAAAAAATAAGTAAAATTTTGGACAAACCATGAGTTTAGAGTGACCATGAGGTATATGTTGTTTGATCAATAAACTTATTACCAAGGGAGTGGATGTTGAATGATTGATGTACTTACCATGACTGGAACTTGTAGTTTATATATGATAGATTCTAAGATTATGGTAGATTTTGAATTATGATACATTGAGAATTCACGTTGTAGTTCATGTAGTAAGTTACAATACCTATAGTCGATTCAAATTTTATGTGGATAGTGATTCTTATTGACTCATAATATTTTCAAGATTCAAGATTGTGGTTGAATGAATACTCATATTGTAGATCATACATACTGAATACTGATGTCTTTTAATTCACTAAACCCTTAATATAAACACAAATATACTACATGTAGGCATTGAGATACACATTATATAGGGAAAATAGGGATTTTTTTTCTGAACATAGTAGAAAGGTATGTAGGTAGGTAGACGTTCTGTATAGTTTATGTTGTGGAAGATCAGAAATAGAAGGTCGATCATTTCATGCAGTAAGTGAACTCCCAGGTGGTAGGTCATCAGATGATGTATGCAGTCGATGCATTAGGTCATGTGATAATTTTAAATGGAATCCTTATGGTAGATCATGTGACATGATTTTATAAACTAAAAGAAAAAAAAGAAAAAAATGTTTTCTATATATCATAGCTTGAAGTACTATAGGGTGAAATCAATTGGATTCATATAGCTAGTGGAGGGTTCCTCAATCTTATTATGGTAGATTAAAGGGGCAATTTCCATATTTTCTTCAAAAATATAACTTGTGGTTGATGAAAATAGGTAGATCATGCAGACTATATGATTCAGTCCAGTACACTCACGATAGTTTAGAAGTTAACCGATGTAGTCGTTTGACTGACCATGAAGATCGGTCGATACAAACATTAAAACTAAATTGTATAAACACTAGCAAGGTATTTACTAAAAATTAATTAAAAAATAAAAAATTTAACAATAAAAATTGATTAAATATTAAAAAAAGAATAAAAAATATTTTATAAGGTTAAACAGAGATTATGTAATCCATTAAAAACCTTGAAGTAAATATAGCTGAGGTAAATTATAATTATTCAACATAAATACTATAATCATGGAAATATAAATAATTTATTAAAATATAATTAATTTTAACTTATAAAAAAATTATGATGTATATTTAATATTCAAAAAATAAAATATAATCAAACAAAAAATCGCAACAAACACTCCCTTTTTGAAAATTTAAAAATTAAAATAATGATTTTTTAAATTCTCCCCCATTTTGAAAATTTTCAAAAAGATAAAATCAATATTAATATAAAAAGAATACAAATATATGTTAAAAGATTCAATTTAAAAATAAAAAAACCCCTTAATAAATGCATATGATGTCTTGTGAAAAGAAAATTAAAATTGGATTTTGATACTAAATATCTAACATTTCATGATCAAACTTTATTTTCTAAAACTTTTTAAAATATAATGATTTAATAAAAATATAAACAAGTTGATTTATACTTGTAAAATATTCAATAATAATATATTCTTTATTAATTTAATCTATAATAAAATTAAATATCGTTTCAATATTCTTTTTTTGAGGATTTTCTATAGGGATATTTAAAATTGAGATCATTGAAGAATCAACACATTAAATAGAAATATTTTCCAAATTAAACCAATAGTAAAAAAATTTAACCCATAATAATTGATGACAATATGAATTGACATATATATATATATATATTCAATTTCAATAATAGATAAAGAAATAATTTATTCTTATCGAACGGTGGGATACAAAATGTTTACAAAGAAAATGAAACATACTGGACGTACTTTTCCTATCAAGTCTACATACTACGAAATCAGAATTTTAATAACTAATAAGATCAAAATATTTCTATACATAATATAATAATCTATAACTAATAATTCCTTTAACATATATAATAACTCACTTAACATATTTTAAGTGAGATTACTTAGGATCAGATTGAAATATTGCACAAAAATTAACACTTAACATAATATTAGGTTTAGAAGCTGTCGAATATAAAAAAAAACAACCAGGCCTCAAATTTTTTTAAAAATTATATATTTATCAAAATTATCTAAATATAATTTATAAATATAACTATACTTGGTTTTAAATTTTTTAAAATAATCTATCAAAAAAATGTTTAACTAAATATCTATTATATTTAAATTGATTAAAAAATATTCCATCCTTTATTTGATAATTTATATACCTAAAAATAATCTAATTTTACCCATTAAAATCATATCCAATTTAATTTACATAAAATTAGAAAACTCTTTATAAGGAAATTCACTTGAATTTCCAAATATAATATCATCAACATAAATTTAAATTATTAAATTATTATTAAAAATCCATTTAATAAATAAATTTGGTTCTAATTTACCTTTATTAAAATAAATTTTCATTAAATAATTATGTCTTTGATACTTAGAATTATGGGATTTTTTAAGACTATATAAATATTTTGATAATTTAAAAACATGATTATGAAATTTCTCATTTTCATGACTAGGTGGTTGAGAAACATAGACATTTTTTTAAATAAAACCATATAAAACACACTTTTATCATCCATTTAAAACAACTTAAAACCATGAAAAGATGGAAAAAATAACAAAATTATAATATATTATTTCTTAGGTACAATCAAAAAATATTCATTAAAATATATATCTTCTTCTTGAAAATTACATTGAACTAAAATCCTTTCTTTATTCTAAATAATTTTACCAGATATATCCATTTTATTTATAAAAAATCATTTAGTTATTGTCACGACCCGTCCTCGGGGCCCGTGCCATGACTACCCCAAGCCCGCCTTCCATAGGCCAGGGGATGGCGACTAGCACCAAAGTCGTAAATCCCGATAACTGGGAAGGCATTGCCTTCATAAAAGTAAACAAAACACCACAGAGTACAAGCATAAGTAAAACACTAAGTACAAAAAGATGTGCTGAAAAGTAAATGTGCCATAATAAAAACCCAACTGAAAGTATAACTACAACTGAAAGGAAATACAACAGAAAAGACAAACAGCTGGAAGAACAGAAGCAGCTCCTGGGTCGTCCACCTCGGATCATACCTAAAGGGTAGGTACAGATAGCGCAGCTCCTAGATCGTCCACCACAGATCCTACCTGAAGGGTAGGTACAGATAGTGTCCACAATGCTCTCGCCCGTCAACCTCCTCTGATTATCATCTCGCCGTGAAGTCCACCTTTGGATACTGACTCGTCATGAGGTCCACCTCCCGATACCGTTTAGTCCTTGAACACTCGGGTAGTTTTTGTTCAAACGCCCATATCTTGGGCTATGGACCTCTGATCGATGCACCGTCAGTTGATATTAGATCCTTGGATCGAGGCGGTCGTTTTGGTATATTACACTCAAGGTTTCGAAGAATTTTGGGTATGGACGGGTTGGATTGAACCCGTAATCCAACCGGGCCCCTGGAATGGAAAAGCTGATAACTTTCAAACCGGACGTCCGTTTGACGAACCGTCAGCGGCGTTGGTGATCTCATTGAGAAACGGTCCCTATGAGTACACCCTATGAGAGTTAGGGTTATAGTTGAGATACAGCCGGGTTGGTTCGCACATGAAACCAACCGGGCCCCTGGGACGAAAAGGCTAATAACTCACAGATCGGGCGTCAGATTGATGCATCGTCTGTTGCGTTGAGACCCCTATGAAAAAGAGGTCCTTTGATATACTTCTTTGTGGAAAATTGTGATACATGGAGTATCGACCAGTAGGTCATGGATTGGACCCTCCCGGAAACGAGCACACAGAGTACGAAGACCGTGTAGCAGGCTGAGACCTGACAACTGCTTGATCAACTCGACTTGGAGTGAGTCGACTAGCCCAGTGGACGGAGAACTACTTTGTTAGGGTGCAGACCCATGGTGGACGGAGCACTACTGAGTTTGGTTGAAGACCCACGGTACTCGTCCAGAGAGTACCTCTACAGGCTATTAGGGGGGATGCACTACTGTGTTTGGGTGGCAGACCCCGGTGGGAAGCACTACTATGTTTGGGTGGTTGACCCGCCGTACTCAACAGGAGGTGTACCTTATCAGTCCTAGGTTAGTGAACAATACCTCGGAGTCATGACAGGATCACTGTACTCTCCAGAGACGGGGCTCTTCAGCAGTTACGGTTTCATTAATGAAAAATCCTGGTTTGAGCTGAGTCTATGACCTTTGTGTTTACCTCATGATTGAGATGGGTCACATGATAACTTAGGTATATGTATGGGCATATACCTAGGTAGTGGTTATCCATTGATTTTATAACCTTTGTGTTTCCTCTGGATTGAGATGGGTTACTTGATAACTTAGGTATAAGTATGGGCTTATACCTAAGTAAGGTTTATCTGTTGATATCCTTCTTTGTGGTTATCCTTGTTGGATTTAGTGAGACCTTGAGGGTCTCGGGGTCCCTACTGAGTATCATATACTCACCCCTGCAGGGCCTATGCCCTCACCTCATTGTGTTGGTTTCAGATGACAGGCAGTACTGACAGAGACCGTGTGTTCGAGGACTGAACGGTACCCAAAGGTGGACCACACGGCGAGTCAGTATCCGGAGGTGGACTTAATTATGAGACGATACTCGGAGGAGGTTTACGGGAGAGAGCATTGTGGAGGCTATCTGTACCTACCCTTCAGGTAGGATCTGTGGTGGACGATCCAGGAGCTGCGCTATATGTACCTACCCTTCAGGTAGGATCCGTGGTGGAAAATTCAGTAGCTGCGCTATCTGTACCTACCCTTCTGGTAGGATCTGAGGAGGACGACCCAGGAGCTGCTTCTATTTTTTCCAGATGCTTGTCTCTTCTGTTGTACTTTCGTTTAGTTATAGCTGTACTTTTGATTGGGTTTGTATTCTAGCCTATTTACTTTTCAGCACTTCCTTTTTTACTTGGTGTATTACTTCCACTTGTACTCTGTGATGTTTTGTTTACTTTTGTAAGGAAATTCCTTCCCAGTTATCGGTCACAACCTGTCCTTGGGGCTCGTGCCGTGACTACCACAAGCCCACCTTCTATAGGCCAAGGGCTGGCGACTAGCACCAAAGGTGTAAATCCCGATAACTGGGAAGGCATTGCCTTTATAAAAGAAAACAAAACACCACAGAGTAGAAACGAAAGTAAAATACGAAGTAAAAAAAAGAATTGCTGAAATGTAAATGGGCCAGAATACAAAATCAACTGAAAGTACAGCTACAACTGAAAGGAAATACAACAGAAAAGACAAACAGCTGGAAGAACAGAAGCAGCTCTTGGGTCGTCCACCTCGGATCCTACCTGAAGGGTAGGTATAGATAGCGTAGCTCCCGGATCGTCCACCACGGATCCTACCTAAGTGGTAGGTACGTATAGCATCCACAACGCTCTCTCATGTCAACCTCCTCCAAGTATCTTCTTGCCATGTGAAGGTCATCTCATCACAAAATTGGAACAAGTGGCTTCACCATCTCTCAGCTGTTGCTTGAAGGAGGCTGGCAGCAAAGATCACCATGAAGTCTGTTGGCATCCCTACTAGCCTGAAGACTCTCACCACAGCCTCCAGCCAATCCTCATCCACATGCGGGTCCATCTCTCCCCTGAACATGGGTGGCCTCTGGCACTGGAACTTGTGCAGTGCACCCATGCGACGTGCACTCTCTGCTGCTGGGGCAGGTGGCATCGGTGTCCCAACGAGTGGTAGTACCATTGGTGACTCCGCTGGTGCCTCAATTGGGATAGGGCCCTGTACTGAGGCCTCGTCACTCGGCGGGATGTCATTACGTACAACTCTCGGGGCTCTAGTTGGTCGTCCGTGGGGAGGCATCCTGAAAGAAACAAATGTGACATGGTCAAACGATTTATACCTGGTGAGATGACCTGGTTTGAGCTTACTTTTTAAAACTTTAGGAAATACACACGCAATTAGTGTTTTCATGCACAATGTCGGAAATCAGTTGTCAGGGTCCTGGTGTATGGATACGTCGGCCGCCCGCACCAACACTAGACTCCCTGAACTGAAAATCACACTTGGTACCCTTAACACTATTTCTTCACAGAAAGAAAAATATCAGAGTCCTAAGTTCTGCGGTATAACCAAATCCTCTAATACCAATTTTTCATGACCCGTCCTCGGGGCCCGTGCCATGACTACCCCAAGCCCTCCTTCCATAGGCCAGGGGCTAGCGACTAGAACCAAAGGTGTAAATCCCGATAAATGGGAAGGCATTGCCTTTATAAAAGTAAACAAAACACCACAGAGTACAAGACGAAGTAAAACACTAAGTACAAAAAGAGTGCTGAAAAGTAAATGGGCCATAATACAAACCCAACTGAAAGTACAACAGCAACTGAAAGGAAATACAACAGAAAAGACAAACAGCTGGAAGAACAGAAGCAGCTCCTAGTTCATCCACCTCAGATCCTACCTGAAGGGTAGGTATAGATAGCTCAGCTCCTTGATCGTCCACCACAGATCCTAATTGAAGGGTAGGTACTGATAGCGTCCACAACACTCTCGCCCGTCAACCTCCTCTGAGTATCGTCTCGCCGTGAAGTCCACCTCCGGATACTGACTCGTCGTGAGGTCCAACTTCGAGTACCGTCCAGTCCTTGAACACTCGGCCTCCGTCAGCGTTTCCCATCATCTGCAACCAACACAACGAGGTGCGGGCATAGCCAGTGCGTGGGTGAGTATACGAAACTCAGTAGGGACCCCGAGACCCTCAAAGTCTCACTAAATCCAACAAGAATAACCACAAATAAGGATCTCAACAGATAACCCTTACTTAGGTATAAGCCCATACTTATACCTAAGTTATCAAGTAACCCATCTCAATCATGAGGAAACCCAAAGGTTATGAAATCAACGGATAACCACAACCTAGGTATATTCCCATACATATACCTAAGTTATCAAGTGACCCATCTCAATCATGAGGTAAACACAGTTCATTGACTCAGCTCAAACCAGGATTTTCATTATCGAAACTGTAACTGCTGAAGAGCTCCGTCTCTGAAGAGTACAGTGATCCTATCATTACTCTGAGGTAGTTCTCACTAACCTGAGACTGCTGAGGTACTCCTCCTGTTGAGTACCACGGGTCAGCCACCCAAACACAATAGTGCTTCCTGTCGGGGTCTGCCACCCAAACTTAGTAGTGCATCCCCCCTAATAGCCTGCAAAGGTACTCTCCAGTCGAGTACCGCGGGTCTGCACCCAAACACAGTAGTGCTCCGTCCGCCATGGGTCTTCACCCAAACAAAGCCGTGCTCCATCGACTGGGCTAGTCGACTCACTCCAAGTCAAGTCGGTCAAGCAGTCGTCAGGTCTCAGCCGGCTACACGGTCTCCGTACTCCGTACGCTCATCTCCAGTAGGGTATGCTCCACGACCTACTGGTTGATAATCTAAGTATCACAAATTCCCATGAAGAAGTATCTCAAAGTACGGCCTCGTCATAGGGGTCTCAACGCTATAGGCGACGCATCAATCAGACCCCTGGTCTGTGAGTTACTAGCCTTTTCGTCCCAGGGGTCCGGTTGGTTTCATTTGCGAACCAACCCGGACGTATCTCAACTGTACCCCGAACTCTCATAGGGTATACTCATAGAGACCTTTTCTCAATGTGATCACCAACGTCGCTGACGGTTCGTTAAACAGACGTCCTGTCTGAAAGTTATCAGCTTTTCCGTTCCTCGGGCCCGGTTGGATTTTGGGTACAATCCAACCCAGCCATAAACCAACTGCATCCAAACCTCAAGAGAAGTATGCTAAAAGTTTCGTCTCATCAAGAGGAATCCAACAAAGTCAACGGCACGTCAATCGGACGTCCGGAGCTCAAGTTATAAGCGTTTCCGCTCCGAGGGCCCGGTAGGTTTTGGGTTCGAACCAACCCGGCCATACACAAAGTTCTTCGAAACCTTGATTTTAACATATCAAAATGACCGTCTCGATCCAAGGATCACATCACAACAGACGGTGTGTCGATCGGATGTCCGTAGCCCATGTTATGGGCGTTTGAACGAAAACTACCGAAAAATAGGGGATTTGGGCCCGGTCCGACCCGGCCCGAGACCCCCTGGGTCGGCCCGAAACGGGTTGACCAGAACCGGGTCCGGGTCCAGCCTGTTTGGGTGTGGCTCGGCCTGGGCCGGCGGCCGGTTGCCCTGCCGCGCTGGTGCGGCTCGCGTGGCCTGCTCGGCTGGCCGAGCCGAGCGGAACAGGGGGGAGCCGCACGCCCCCCCTAATTGAAGTTGCAGGCTCCCCACGTGGGGGCCGCTCTCTTTGACCGCCGGGGGTTATGACCCCTGGTATACCCTTTGGTCCCACGCGGCCGTGGGACTACCTCCTGCCACCGCAGCTTCATCCGCGGTAGACCCTCCTGGCGGCGCGCCGGGCGCCGCCGTGCCGGCGCTGCGCGCCTGCATGCTCTTCCGCGGACCACCGGACACGCTCCGGTGGTCCGTTTTGCCTGCGGTCTTCGTCAGCGGTCCTCCCGGGACCGGCTCTTCATTGTGAAGACTTCAAATGTCTCTGCGGCCCATTCCGTCATCGCCCATCGATCCTCACATCAAATAAACCAATCGCGGCCTCTTCGCGGTTTTCCGGCGTGGCGCGATGGCGCCGTGGCTTTATTCGACTTCAACGACGCATTGCGACGGCGCCACGCTTCTCCACCCATTTTTCAATATTTCTGTGTGGTGCAACGGCATGGCGCTGCCTTTCTCGTGCCACAATAAATTCAATCATCATGTGGGGAGGAGTGTCGGCCATGTTCGTGCGGTCCGACCTCCTCTCGTTATTGCGATAACAGGCGGCCAAATTAGAGAACGATGAATGGCGACGAAAAAAATATTCATGAAGAAGAAACAATTAACCCCTACCTCGAAGAAAAACGTTGAACGAAGGTTCGTCATGGAATTGAACATCGTGGAAGAAGGCGTCGCAGAAGAAGAGGGTTGTTGGTGTCGCGGTACACGACATCGCATCATCGATCTCCGAGGAAGGCGTCTCTCACCATCGTCCGTCATCGGAGGTCGGCATTCTTCATCGGCGACGGTGCGTTCTTCACGTTCTTTAAGGAGGAAGAACGTTCTTCGGAACTTAGAGCTTTCCTCTCCAAAATCCTCTCGCACTACCAAAACAACACTAATAAAATAAGCGTTCTCTTTTTTTATTACTCATGCCAAACGTTTTGAAATTCAAAATTTGAATCATTAAATTAATTGAATTAATTAAAAAGTTTAAACCGCCCAATTAATGAGGCGTTTAATATTTAGTTAAACGCAAGAGTTGACTTCATTTAATGGGGGTGCGGGAGCATTACCTAATTAAAGGAGGGGGTTTGAGGAAGTTGAAAAGGTGGGGTCGTGTGCGGCCCACCCCACAAATATCCTACCTACTGGAGTAGGATATAGTGGGTCCCACTCCATCCACTTAGCTTAGGTTAAAATAAAATAAAATTGGTTGCACCATTTTATTTTATTCCTTTACTTAACCCAAAATTCTAAAACCGCACCCGAGCAAACACAACTCCGGAAAAGGTGTTCCTAAGCAATTACCGGTGCTGTGGTTCCATCGGTGTCCTCGGATTTCGATTCCATGCACCGGTTCAAAAGTTAGGAAAACACACTCGTTCGTTCACTATACGTACCCGAGCTAAACTTAGGAAATTTATTCCGAGCACACCGGGCCTCGGAATCAGGCGCCGTCAGAAACTACGTTCTTGTAAATCCCAAAGAAAATTAAGAAAAAATTCCCCTTGAATTTTACAGGTCTTTACAGTTATAGTGACATGATTTTCTATAGGAGTAAAAATAAATTTCAAAAATTATTTAAAGAAGATTTTTTAGTTTATATTGCATATAAATAATACAATTTTCATCATTTAAAGGAATTAAAAAACCATTTAGCAGGAAATAATTGAATATAATTTTCATAAATATTTAAAATAGAATTTCTAGTTTAAATATTAAAATAAAAATTACTAAAGAAATTATCAACATGGTTATATTTATGAATTAACTATAAAAAAATTAGAAGGAGTAGGTTCCCCCTCTATGATTACAGTATAATCTAGTGGGTTTTCTTCACCAAAATTAAATCCTTTAAAATCAACTTGAATATTCTAAAAAATAGAATCCCTTTTCAATACATTTTCAACAAACATAACAAGAATATATTCTTATATAACCACATATATTTTTTTAATAAACTAAAAAAGATTTAATTTTGTTACAATGATCCATAAAAATTATTTCATCACATTTATAATCAAATTTATATATGTTATACATAGTATTGAAAATAAAAACATTACACACAAAAACATTAAAATAACCAACATTTGGTTTTTAACCTTGAAAATTTTCTTAAAGGGTTTTCTTTAAAATTGGATCAATTAAAACCATATTTAAAATATAACAAGATTTATTAATATATTCACCCCAAATATATTTAGGTACACTATATTCATTTAACAGAGTTCTATAAATTTCCATAACAGTTCTATTATTATATTATACAACAACATTTTATTGTGGTGTTCTAGGAGCTAATTTGTTTGAAAATAACCATTTTTATTACAACATTTTTGAAATCGTGATTAAAAAATTCACCTCCATTATCAATTTTAACAGAAAAAATTAAATAATCTTTTTTTTATTTTGAAATAATTTATAAAAAATAATAAATCTAGATAATGTATCACTTTTATGATACATAAAATCAATCAAAGTAAATCTTTTAAAATAATCAATTATAATAAAAACATATTTATTACCTTATAAACTAAGAGTTTTCATAGTACCAAATAAATCTAAATAAATAATATTTAATGCTCTAGTATTTCAAACTTCATTAAGAGATTTAAAACTTATCTTAGTATGGTTACCTTTTAAGTAATAATAACAAGTAAATTTTTTACTAATATTTCAATCAGGTTGTTTCTATACATGTCCATTATTTAACATTTTGTGTAACAACTAAAATTTTACACGTATAAACCTCCAATTCCATAATATACCATCTATTTCTATATTATTAAGACACTTGATATCCTGGTTAGTTAATTTTGAATAATCAATAGAATAATTTTTATCATTATTATTATCATAAAATAATATTGATTCATTATTGAGAACTAAACATTTATTATCTTAAAATTTAACACTCATTTGATCATCTCATAATTTTGAAATAACAATAAAGCTATATTTTATACCATTAATGTGTAATTATTTTAAAATTAAAACAATATTAGATTTACCTGCTTCACCAAATATCTTAACATTTTCTTCGGAGTGATCACTGAATGTCACAGAGCCTCCATCACATTGATTATAAGATAAAAAAATTTGATGAATCTCTAACCATATGACCAGAATAGATTTTATTTATACACCATGATATTTGAAACTATTAAGGCATGTTTTTTGAAAATATTAATTAATTAAAAAAAATTATGGTGCTGAAACTATCTCAGGTCCAACCAGGTTAGTATTAGCATTATTTGGTACCCAAACATAATTTATGAATTTATTAAAAGGTACTATAGAAGATAAATTCTTATAAATAAAAGTTTTTGTATAATCAAGAGATTGAGGAAATTTTTAAAAAAGCTAATGAGAATAATTTCCTTTCATAACACATCTAAAACAAGTAACATTAGATATGGTTACCTTAGTACTCTTAACGAAATTAGTTTTTAAAATTTTAGAAATATAAGGATTATAATGAAAAATAGTTTTTCTTTATTTTATTTCATCATGTTCATCATATTTTAATATTTTTATTTACCTTTAAGAGATATAGATAATTACATTTTTAAACAAGAAACTTTTTTTTGATATTATCATTTTTTTTGAATAGAATCCAAATCATCATAAATATTTATTTTTGAACAAGAAGCATAATTTCCCAATTTTTTAGTTTCTTCCTTAATATTATCTTTTTTATTATAAACAACTCCTGATTAATTTGATTGAAATCAATTTAATCAAGTATCTATGTTTCTTAAATTCTTATTTTCTCTATTGACCTTCTCACTTTATTTGATATGATTCTTATTATCTTATATTAATTCATTATACAATTCAGTAACTCTCAGAAAAATTAAGGTTTTTAGTTTCCTCATGTATACTATCAAATATGTAACCATATGTATCAAAATCATAATAAAAACTATAATATTAATCATCACTAACATAGTTTATTCGTGTCTACATTAGACATATGTTAACCAACTCATATTTTCTTTTAGATTCATTATTTGAATATGATTATTTAGTGTAGCACCCTACATCATTATATTCACATAACACATTTTTATTAATTATATTTTCTATTGTGTTTTAATTTTGGGCATTAGGATTTGATGTGTCTATTTTACCTACAATCATTAGAGGTTAGTTTTGAAACACTATTATGCTTACTTGTGGCACCTTTATTTCATTTTAAGTCACCCTCCTCATCTTTTTGGGGTTACTTATTTAAATTTATGTTTTTAGTCATCAGACTATAAATAAATTATATTATATTCACTATATAGTATTTATCATTGTATTATGCCTCATATTTAGAATAGTTAGAAGAAACATTTATATGTGATTTGAAAGAAATATCTTTATTCTTTTAAGTTCATTCTTCATTAATATTCCTTAACTCGAGTTCATATTGAAGTAGTGATCTTATGAGTTTTTCCAATTTTTATTCTTGAAAATTATTTGTCTCATCAATTACAACCTTCTTTTCATTCAGTCTATTGAGTATAACTGTAAAGAGTTTTTCAAAAGGTACATGTTCATCTAAAGTTTCTCCATATGAATTCATTGTATTCACAATTCTTTTGAATTGGTGAAAAATTGGTTGATGTTTTCATATTGTCCCTTCTTGAAATCCCAATACTCAGCTTAAATCATCTGAAGTTTGGTTCTAATCAACTTATCTAATCCAAGGTTTGTAACTTGTTAAATGTTTCAAATTTAAGGAGTTTTCTTACACATAGAAACATGACTAAACACACTCCTATTAATAGGTCAATATAAAATATTCATAAATTTATAATTCAAGACATAATTAGTATCTTAATTTATAGTAAATGGATGAAAGTTATAATCATGAAACTTATACAGTTTTACAATTCTAGTATAGTGATCTATTCTGAGTTATCTGAGGTATGCCTTAATTCTCAATTTCCTGTAACTATAATCATTTCCATAAGAGTTTGGTGTATTATAAAGAATCCAACCATAATTTACATTCATTTTGATATTTTTGTAGTGATATTTTTCCATATAATATGAGGTCTATCATAATACAATTATCACAGTAAGATATAAACAACCGACTCTATATCGAAGAGGAACATACTTTAATATCAAATTTTAGGTTTGAGATAATGAGGACAGATTCCCTATAGGGGATAAAAAATAATATTATAATTATAATGAGATAAATTAATTATCTAAATAAATATAAAATATAATTCTCATAGTTATTTTTTAATTTTAATTATTATTCACAGCGAATAATAATATATAGTGGAAAAAATAAAGTATGATCACATGTAATTTTTGTATAGTACAACCTGAAGGGGACCTAATATACTTAAACCTCTCTACTCATTGAGAGATGCATTGTGCACTGTGAACATTATTTTTTATTGGTATTCATAACCTAACAAAATACTATATTTTCTAGTGGAGGTACAACCTGAAACTTGATTTTTTTTGTGGAGATTCTCAACCTTGAAAAGAATAATTTTAGACAATGGGAGTCATAACCAAAATAGTCTTAACTTTAGAATCCAATAGTTACAACCTGACAGAGAGAGAATTATTTTGGGTTGGAAAAGCATAAAAAAACATTAGAGTACATGTGATATAGAAATAAATAATTAGATATTACTCAAATAGAACTGGGTAGATGAAGTGAAAGTAGATTAATAAAGAACATTCAATGTTCTTTGAGTAGTGTATCGTAATTTCTCATCAATATAGAAATAGTAGTCATATAAGTTTTGATTTCTTGATAGATCAACCAAAATATATAACTTTGAATTCAGAGGGTCACAAAATCATACAACACTTTGAGAGTTTTAATGATGAAATTTCACATTAATATAATTTTGAATTACAATGTATAACCATCATATATCTTTGAATGAGTCTCAACGACATTTAAAAAATAGTAAAACACTACCAAGATAATCTCTAATTAGTTAAAAAAATTCAAATTCAAAATCCATAATCATTCTAAGATAATAATAATAAAAATCATTTTAATTAAAAAACATAAATACTAATTTATATCAATTTTAATTAATCATTAAACAATCCTAAAATCTCCATAATAATAGGTCAAAGAAAAATAATAAATATCACATAGTTTATTTTACAGAATTCATATTTTAATTTAAAAAAACGCTTTCCATATTCAAATAGATATATAAATATTCAAAATTTAATCAAATTTCATTAAATACTACAAACTTTTTTAGAATAAGTTTATTTTCACTAATAATAAATTTATAAATAAATAAAATAAAAAATAACTCATAATACATGAATTTGAATTTATGAAAAAAATGAATCTTGTAATTTTTTATAAAAATGAAAAAAATATCACCTTTTCAAAATGTTTTTAAAACACTCCAAAATCAATTCACATAGCTTATATATCATGGGTTTATGAAATAGTAAAATATTTTAAAACACTTAATATAATCATGCAGTAAATAAGAAATACCAAAAGAATTGTAAAATAGGGAATGATGAAAAAAATACATATTTTTATAAAATATGTAAATTTTTAAACTAATCTTGAGTGAAAAAGAGACCATGACGTATATACTATGTGGTCAATTAATATATTACTATAGGAGTGAATAAAATACATCCAATAAAATTATTGTAAAGGGAACCAATGATCAATATTTAGTAGCTACAAGCATTACTGTAGATTGAAATTTATGGTGGATTGATAATTCATGTTGTATCTCATGGAATCAATTGATTTAGTTTCTATTAGATTCATATTTCAAGCGGTTATTGATTTATAAAGACTCACTACTTGTTTAATCCTTAATCATGCTGTTAAATGAATACTCACACGATAGTTCTTGCATGCTGAATAATGAGTTACTATAAATCACGTGGTCCTCATGGTTGGTCTGAATATAATACATGTGGTATTTAATATTCAATGAATGAAGGTGAGACATGGGTTTTATATAGAACATAGAAGGTAGGTATGTATGTAGGAAGTTGGTTCATTCAGTTGATGTTATGGATGATCATACATGATCAGTTGAGAGTTTCATGAGGTCAGTGAAACCTCATGTAGTAGGTCATTAGTTGACATATGTGGTTGATACAGGAGGTTATATGATCATTTGAATAAGATTACATGTGGTAGATCATGTGAATTTCTTCTGTAAACTGAAATACTAACAATGAAAAAATAGAAAAACATATACTTTATATCATGACCAGAAGTATTTTAGGGTGTGGTTGATTGGTTTTACACAACTAGTTGAGGGTTCTTCATACTCATTATGATTAATTCAAGGGGAGAGTTCCATGATTACCTCAAAATATAACCTTCAGTTGATCAAAGTAGATACATCATGCAGATTGCATGATATGGGCCAATACACTCAAGGTAGTTTGGATGTTAACCCATGAGGTCACTTGACTAATAATGAAGATCCATTTATATATAATTAACAATATATATACTAGAAATATATTTAGTAAAAACTAATGTAAAAACATAAATTCAATAAATAAATTAATTGAATAAAAATTAAAATATGGATAATAAATATTTTATAAGGATAAATAGTAATAGAAAAATACATTCACAATAATGAAGTAAATATTGATTATAGAAATTATAATTACTAAATATAAACAATGTAATGATTAAAATATAATTAATTTTAATTTCCAATGATATTTTGAGGTATTTTTATTATTTAATGCATAAAATATTATCATACAAAAAAAAAGTCCCAACACATCTATTTTGAGGAATAAGTTAGAGTCTTAACTACATGTTCATTAAGATAATTTGATTTGAGGAAATAAGTGAGATATCCAACATTTGTCTTCCATATATCAGAAAAATCAAAATTTGAGTGAATTTTGTTAGAAAGAGAAAATTCAAAAGTTACTTTATTTGGACATTTATAAATATTTGAACAGAGCGAAAGCAACCCACACCTTATAAATTTTCATTGATTTGGGTAAAGAGAAAACATTGAGGTACTTTTTGAATCTTGTGTTAATCATTATAAATATTGAGAGAAGAGGATGACTACATACTATGTTGTCGAAAATCTATTGGTTGTTGAAGTCCTGAATTATTAAGGAAGAAGATATTACATTGTGATATTATGAAATCCTAGAGTACAACCAAAGACCGTGTTCTTTGATTAAGGTTTGATGGACCATTTTCAATTGGAGGGATTCTATTATAAAAAACCTCTCAGGAGATAACTAACTCTTGGGGAATGGTTTTTGGGGTTAAAGATGATTCTTTCCAACTCAATGCACATTTTGAGTTGTGGATGATCCTTCTCACCTATTGTGATAACATTTATGCATAACAGATACAAACTATAACTTGGACTCCACCCAAAAATTGTAAGGATGTAGTCACCCACATATTAAGATAACCTTATAAAAATATAATGTGTTATGCCTCCAATAATTTTTTTTATTTCATATAGCGTGAATGTGCTAGTTGATGAATGCGTGGTCCATTTATCCAAACCACAATAGAGGTTGTAATAATTAAATTGTGATACAATTCTATAAAAAATGGTTCACACTGATTCATCCACTCTCAGTGTGACTACATTAGATTAATGAGAACTTCACTTGTTATAATACTTATCAATTAGCATAGGTGATTTTGAAAAATATGTTGATTTTATTCTATTTTAGAAGAAACACCAAAACTAAAATTCCTTAATAAATAAACATATTTCAGTGGCATAAAGACCTTTTCCTAGTAAATTACACAAAAAAATTATACTTAATAACTTATCATATATAATAAATGTTTGAGGAAATTTTCTTAAAAAAAATTATAAAACTTCTAACACTTGGCTATGGATTGTTGGAATACAAGTCTAAGATCACTTTTTTGTATGTATAAATAACGCTATCAGATATCCAATTATAGATTTTTATAGCGACATTTAAAAAGATAATATTTAATACTTCTCAAGTCCATAATATACTGATAAGGGTAAA
Source organism: Viscum album (assembly GCA_963277665.1). NCBI lineage: Eukaryota > Viridiplantae > Streptophyta > Magnoliopsida > Santalales > Viscaceae > Viscum > Viscum album. Next base: position 1,014,832,712 of record OY728153.1, on the reverse strand, counting down.
AACGTTTTATTATTTAAGATATAATAAAAATTAATGTTTTTAATTATATTTTTCCACAAATAACATTTATTATTTATATGTGAATATATTTGGTTGGATACCAAACATTACAAGAATAATGAATATAATTCTCAATGTTTTAACCTGTGAGTTTACCAAGAAGACTGACTATAGGGCCACCAACTTTGTGTCTCACTTCAATAATTTTGTTGAGATGAAATCATATTATAATTTCTTCATTTATTAGGTTTTTCATCATAATTTTTTGATCTAGTAGAATCCTTACATGAAAATACATCAAAGATAGTATGAACTTAATTATTAAAGGCATTGATATATATTTTAAAATTCTTTAAAATATAAAATTGGGACACCATAAATGGATAGATAAAGAGAAATAGTCTTGAATTCAATGATGTTAATTCTAGAGAGGGATGTTGGAACCTCATATAAATCATTTTGAAAATATATGTCAATTCATCCACTCTTATTTTATAAGAAATAACTTTTTTTGAATGAATTGATTAACTATCTTCTCTGGAATTATTTTATCATGAGATCCAAGATTATAGAAGAACATCCTATAACTCATGTCTTGGAATCTAATTAGGCATATGTGTATATGTCAAAATATTCTAAGATTTTACCGGAAGATACAAATATTTTAGAATATTTTTTGTAAAACTGAGATCCATAAAATGATTCTAAAATCCAAAAATTATTTGATGATGTTGAAAGAAATATGGGTATCTTTAATCAGTAATGATTTGAAGCTATAATTTCATATTATCCATGATGCTTGGAAATTCTAGTGGAATATTGAAATCCAAATTGAGTGTGATAAACATTATACTTGCATTGAGTGTGATCAGAATGGTTTCTATAAAATATTTATCATATCATCAATAATGAGTATTGGACAAGGATATCCTTGAATCAACTTTAATTCCCTTAAACCCATGAAGAGTTATAGAAATTTTGAAATCTATATAACCAAGACGAGTATACCCAATATATCTTTATCTTGAAATATATGAAACCTCGAGATTTAGGGGAACAATTTTCTATGCTTCTATTATGAGAGAAATATACAGATTTAAAATAGTATCATTGACATTTTCTATAGGATATTTAAAAAACATTGAGGGTATGTTTGAACCAAGAAGACAATAGGGTCCACCAAAGAAATGATAAGAATTTAAGAGAGGTGGAAACATAATAAAAATCATATTATCTTAGAGATAGTCATATTTTTAAAGATATATCATCCTCATATATTATTTTTTACAAGGGTAATTATGACACCGAAATATTTTATGGTATTTATATTCTTAAATAAATTCAATTCATTTGATATCTTACATTACACACAACATTGAGCTTAAAATAATATTGATATACTATTAAATAATAACATGATTGTTGGAATAGTAAACCGAACAATAGAATAGTAACATCACCTATTAATGTATAAATAAAATTTAAGTTTATTATTAAGGAAAATATAAAATATTTATATCACAGAATAAGTAAATAAATTTTTTTAAAAATGATAAATTAAGTAGTGGTGTTTTTATGAAATAAAAATATATATTTACAATTTTATAATTTATATAATCATTTAAAAGAAAATTTATTTTCAAAAAATAGAATCATAAATTAATAATTTTTTTCTTATGACTATAATATAATTTTATGAGACCTTAATTAATTTTTAGATGTGTCATAAAATCCGTTATAATTTCAAAATTGACATTTTTTGAAAAAATGATGATTTTAATTAAAAATTAAAATTACCTTATTTTTAAAATTATTTTAAAAAAATAGAGTCCATTTTTTAATTCTACACATTTAAAATTTTTTAGGGTTAATATTTTGGACTTTTCTAAAATAGTTGAATTTCTGGTGAATAGTGAAATTACATATTTTATAGTATAACCTAAATACATGAATTATTGAGTCATGGATGATGTGTGGATGATTTAAGAACCATTAGTTTGAACTCATATGCAATAATTAATGTATTTATTCACAATATTTTTCACTATTGATGGTCTGGAGCCAAAATAATAAACTAATGAATAAAATAACAAAAAACCCTCATCTCCTCCACTATAAATACCACATGTCACTACAACTTCTATTAACTCCACCAAACCCTTGAATATTATCCAATTTATACCCATTAAATCTCCCAAACCTCTTTCCCACAATTTGGTCTTACTAGTCCCACCCAAAAGACCATTTCACGGTTCCTTATGAATGTTCTCAAGGAGAGGAATTCAAAAGGTAAATCTCCTTTCATTCTTTTAATTTTCATTCAGTTTATTTTATTTTTTCATCCTTTCCTTACCTACTCTATAAAAATATGCAGGATAAATATATTATAATGTATATAATATAATTTTATTATGTTAATTTAATATTCATCATCAAAACCCTTCTCATCTTCATTATATTCTAACAATAAAAGCATCTTCCGTGATGTGTTGATTTATCACCATCGTGGATGATGTGTTTTCATTTTCCATTTCTGAATTCAAGGATGGTCATAAAACCATTATAATGGTTAAAAAATATTTTAAAATGTATATAGAAACTTATTAAGTGTTCTCTAACCAGTATATATACATAATATTAATTAATAAGACAAAACAAGTTCATGATCATCAAAAAACACCAAAATAATATGAACAGTTGTCATTAACGTTTTACCTAATGAATCATCCTTGTATCAATAAAAATGATATATAAGAACATTTAATATTTTTTAATTTCATTAAAGACATATAATTTCAATTTTGGATAATTATTACTATTTTAAATGATCATTCATACATGTATACAAGTGAACCAATCATGAAAAACAAAGAAATGAACACTCCTAAATAACGAAATTGATTATTATAACTCATCAAAAATGAAATAAATAAACTTAATAAAATTAAAATAAATAAAATAAATGTTGAAGTGGTTTTTAATTAAATTATAAATGAATTTAATTTCATTATCTAAGATACTATTCACAAGTGAGGAACACTTTCAGACATAAGGTAAGGGTTTCTCCCATTACATCCATTTTTTCCTTCAGGTTATTGTTTCTCTCTTTACCCCAATATAATTATTAATTATTATTATGTAATCCTAATATATTTTTTTTATGTTCTAAAAATATGTACCTATATCAATTCTTCTTTCTTTTATGGGGAGATACATTTTTCATAAGGCTCTCTTTTTCAATTCCTCTTGATAAGCAAGCCCGATTTAAGGAAACTTTCCAATTTCTCACCCATTTTAAAGTAAACTCCATAATCTATATTAATACACCAATATTTTTATAAAATCATACTTATTATAATGAAAAACAATCTTATTTAATTTCTAGATTTATGAAAACAATTCATCCCTTTTCAATATTTAAATACACTTGAATATTTTTTCCTTAATCGCACTAAAGAGGCTCTTTTATAAAGCTTCTAAAAAACGATTTTTACATGTTTTAACTTAATTTGGACATAATTTATCATTATTTATTCCTATTTTACCTTATTAATGTATAAGTATGATTTAAGTCCATTCTTTCATGGAAACGATTATGATACTCCCTTTGAACACTTATTGAATTATCTTCACTTATTATTGTTTCATATAACACTTAATGTGTGTTTGAGCTCACCCTTTTATTTGTTTTCCCTCCCTAGGTTGTGAATATGAAATCGTTGAATAGGTGATAAGAAGATGTTAATTTTTATGCTCTATTTTTAATTATAGATGTAATTAGGGACCATGAATATATCTAGTTTTTTTTAAAAAAATCAATCAATCTTTGGTGATGTGATCTATTTTATATGTTCCATTGTAATAAAATGACCACCGAATCTGGATTACTGGGTTCAAGATTTTTATAGTTGGTATTAGATAAAGTTTAGTAGAAAACTTGTGAACTGGAAGTTAAAAAAACTTAAGAACTATAATAACTCATAGTAGTGAATGTTTGGCTCAATACACATGATGATAATGATCCAACTTATTATGATACATAATTTAGTGATGTAACAGAATTGAATGAAAGGAATCGATATCTATAGAAAATATAGAGATTTCTCCACTATCCAAGTCAACACAATGAGTTTTGGATCTCAGTAGATCATTTCCATATTAGTAAAACTTAATCAGGTTATGATTAATAAACATACTACACCTATTTTTGATATTTTCATGTGGTACAATACCCCATATTTTAATTGGACCACTAATCTAGTGGTAGGTGAGCAGTGGATCTAATCCCTTGAAAATATATTCCTAGCATTGGGATGAAATGAAATTGAAATTATTGTACTGAGAGTATATTTTCTCAAGGCTGATGATGATCAATGGTGTCCATTGATCCCAAATAATAAGGATGAAGAGAAAATATAAGGCATGGAATGGAGAACTTTTAAATAAACATTATTTTTAAAAAAATTCCCTCATGAGAAATGAACTAAAATGAAGATAAAATTATTTAGATTGAAGAAAATGATAAAATAGTGTGTTTTAGAGTATGAGGATACCTTAAAAATACTATCCAGTTATTCTATAGATTGCATACATGATTTTTAATACAAGATTGATCATTTATTTTAAGGTATTAATCCATGTATTCGAAGGTCACTGGAGTCTAAAACATTTTCCTCATACGATGAAATATAATTAAGTTACATCAAAATGGAGAAGGAATTATCAAGAACATATATGTTCAAGGGAAATCAAGAGAAGAATAGGTATTTTTATAACAATGGAAATGGTGAAGCATCAAAGATGAAGAGAAGAATGAATCAATTTCCATTATGCAAAAATTGTTGAAAGAATCGTCCTAGGAAATACTTTAAAGGAATGGGAGTTTGTCGTAAGTGTATAAAAAAGGGTCATCGAGAAAATTAATGCAAAGGTAAGAATCAATTTAATAATGATCAATGCTTCAACTGTAATGAAATGGAGCATTATTCAAACCAATGTCCCAGGTATAAAGGGAATCTACCACAGAATAGGCCAAGGGGAGATGTTCCAACTTTTACAATCACCCCAGCGGAAGCAGAAGTACCCAATGATGTTGTTTCAAGTATAAAAATTATATCTTCAAATTTAGATAATGATTTATTTGATTATGGATCACCACAATTTTTTATACCAATTAACTTTTCCATGAAAATTTGACATTTCCCTTTGATTTAATAAGGTATTTTGTCAATAAAAACCCCTAAGAGAAGTCTTGTTGCAATAAAAATGTGTCAGAAAGGTCCCATTATGGCATATAAATGTGAGTTATTTGATAAAAATATCATCATACATATGGTGAAATATTATATAATCCTTGCTATATAATGGATTCCAAAATATGATGTTATAATTTTTTATAAGAAGAAAGAAATTGTGATTTGTGAGGAAGATATAGAATTCTTTATTTTTTGAGTAGAAACATTATTATAGAGTCTAGAGCCTTTTCTTACATTACGATTACATCATTTCAAAGATATAAAAACATAATAGTATTACACATAGAGGATCCAAAGGCTTAGTGTCTTGGGAAAACTACGACCACACATAAAAAATACAACATCTAGCATAAACATTTATTTAATTTATTATTCTCTAGCTTCTTATTGGAACTTGTCCTCTCCTTAGTACATGTAGCCACCTAAGGATATACATCAAAAGGGGTGAGCAAGAATCTCGGTAAGAGGATAGATAAGAACAATATATCATGGGGTGATCATAATCATAACATAGTCAAAAGATCATGAACATGAGAGTAGCATAAATAAAAGACTAGAAATGTGGCAAAGCATAAAAATGAAACATCATGTCTTAGTGGTTAACTACCACACATACTTGGGAACCAAGCTAGAATCTTGTTAACCCGACATTTCAAATTTAATCATGAGATTCATCACTTTACCCAAGGCATTAGAGCACTATATAATTATGTGCCCACCTGTCACATTTAAACATTCATATTGCGCTATATAATTCTGGGCGCACCCGTCACATCATAGCATTATCATTTATCATGCATTCCACAATGAACATATAACATAAATGAACACAAAAAACCCATGAAAATGAATTAGATTCATCTCATAATAACACATTCATAATCTTTGGGTTTCCAAAAGAAAGTGGGAACAATATACATGATACAAGAACCATTAACCTTGAATGAGAGGTAAAAGTTGAGTTCTAAAGAGAAGGGTTCTTTCAGAAAACATTTGGATTGACAAAAACCTCATTATAAAACATGTATATCCCAGAAAAGGAAAGAAAATGATGAAAAAATGATATTTAAGGAGTACCTAGGGAATTTCATTCCTCTTGGAGATATTCCCTATGAATTAACAATGACTATGTAACTCAAAAAATATATGGGAATACCTATACAATATTGGACAATAATTTCGTGATTCAAGGACCTTTTGAGCTGTACGTTGAGAGCCAAAGTGGCCCCCACAATCCAAAGTGTGGGAGAAGGTCAAAATAGAGGAAAACTCATGGTCAGGGACACATCGACAAACTACATGGTCACCACAAATTATCCACAAATATGGGTTATCCCAAATGTACCATTGAGAATAATGTTTATGTATCCAGGATTGAGAAGTGCTGAAATCAGTGAGGACCCTATATGTTTCTATAAAATTCGAATGTCCGTATACTAGGGGGTAAGGTCCACAACATCACAAATGATATCATGAGGAAAAAAAATCTCCAATGGGGAGGGATGAGTCAACATGGTGGTATAATGTTGGATAAATATTACAAATGTGGTTAGATACAACATTTTACACTCCCCTCTTATCTCTAATATTAATGTCAAATTTTTGGAGGAGGAGCATCCATCGAATGAGGTGAGGCTTAGCATCATGTTTTTTAGGAGAAATCGAATGGCAGAATGATCAGAAAACACAATGAGTTTTAACCCAAGAAGATATGAATGAAATTTTTTAAAGGAAAACATAATAAAACAGAGTTCTTTTTTGTGGTTGTGTAGTTTACCTAGGTAGGTTCAATGTTAAATTATTTATACACAATGACATGAGGAGCCTTCTCAACCCTTTGTGATAAAACTTCCCCAACTACAAAGTTAAGGGCATCACACATATGTTAGAAGGGGAGATCACACTATGATGGTTGGATGATGGGAGGTGATGTGAGACTCTTTTTAGTGAATTTAATGCATCCTCAAAATTTTTATCAAACACAAACATAGAATCTTTTTGTAATAACTTTGGAAATGGAAGTGTGATCTTACTAAATTATTTAATGAATCGGTGGTAAAAACCAACCTGAAAAAATAAAGACCGCACCTCATGAATGAATTATGGATATAGAAGGGATGAAATCAATTCAATTTCAGATTCATCACCTTGAATTACCTTATTTGAAATTACATTCCCAAGAACTATCCCCCACTCAACCATGAAATGAGATTTTTAATAATTTAAAACAATATATTCTTTAGTACAGCGGTGGAGGATAGAACCTAGGTGTTCCAAACAATCATAAAAAGAAGAACCATATACCGTGAAATCATCTATAAAGAAATCCATACAAATCTCAAGGAAATCAGAAAAAAAAATACTCAACATACATCACTGGAAAGTCCCAGGACCATTTCAAATACCAAAATAAATTATTCTATATGAAAATGTGTTGAATGGACAGGTAAAATTTTTCTCGTCTTGATTATTAGGAGCTATATGGATTTGGAAATAACACAAATATCCATAAAGGAAACAATAATGGGACTTTCTATCCAATCGTTCTAACATTTGGTCAATGAAAGGTAGAGGAAATTGGTCGTTATGTGTGGGTTGATTAATTTAATGGTAGTCAATATAGACTCTACAACTGTTTTACACACGTGTTGGAACCAATTCATTCCGTTCATTTGACATAACTATTATCCCTATTTTTATGCAAAATTTGCACAGTTCTAACCCATTAACCATTAGATATAGGATAAATGACCCCAATATCAAGTAATTTACTAACTTCCAATTTTACCACTTCAAGGATATTGGGATTCAACTAGTGTTGAGATTGTCTTATGGGCTTAGAGACATCATCCAAAAGTATATGGTGCCTAAAAATAGATGTGCAAATCCCGGGAATATCATCCAATGTCCATCATATCTCCTTTTTACACTCTCTCAAAATTTTTACTAGTTTAATTATTGTTGTGGAGAGAGGTTATTGGAAATAATGATGGGAAATTGGTCAATACCCTCATGATATGCATATTTTAAATTATAAAGAAGTTGTTTAAGTTCTCACACGGGTGGGTTTGGGATTGAGGGAGGGGATTTAAGGGGAGTGAGGTCCATGAAACTATCTATCTGAAAATTTTTATTCTCTAAGGATAGATAATCTATTTAAATGAGATTTTCAGAATCATCGAATGTCATGGGTACCTCATAATGAAAACAAACATCAACTAAAGTAAAAACATTACACATTTTAGATCCCACACAGAACTCAAAACTTTAACCAAAGCTCAAATAATTCAAATGTGAATAATAGGAAAATTAATAAAGGTATGTTTCATGGAGAGAATTGTGTTTATGTGTGTATCATTTCAGAGCACTTCTATCGAATAGACAAGAAGAGTGGAGTGCTCTTCAACGAGGTGTTTCATAGCCTCAAGGATGTTAAAACATACCCTTTCTCCACTGAACTCCATGTAAAGTGTACCATTTTGAATTTTGATGATCATAATTGTTGTTTTGAGGAATGGACTCCAAAAAATGAGAGGATAACTCCCTTGGTTTTGGGTATCCTCCACCTCAAGAATGTAGAAGTCAGCGAGGAATATGAGATTCTTCACTTTTATGATGACATCCTCGACCACTCCTAATGGGTGTGTTGTGCTCTGGTTGGAAAGTATCACTAAGATTACTATTAGATGAAGATCTCCAACCTACATAGAAGTGTACATAGTGTAAGTAATGACATTAATTGAAGCACCTAAATCTATCATAGTATTTGAAAATAATGTATCCCCTATAGTGCAAGGTACTGTGAAAGTTCCCAAATCCTTGCACTTGGATAGCATTGTTTTTTGAATGATGTCCGAGACATTCCATCCCAAGTTGAATCTCTCATTCACCTTAATTTTCCTTCTATGGGTGAAAATATCTTTAAGGAATTTGTCATATTGAGGGATTTGTTTAACTACATCCAATAAAGGAATGTTAACTTCTATCTTTTAAAATGTATCCATTATTTATTTATCAATTAAATTATCAAAATTCTTATTAGATTTAGAGAGTCTGGGGGGAATGTAAGATGAATATATTTTTCATGATAATCCTCAATGATAATTTTTTTACCCTTTTGGTTTTTTTTTTCTTCACTGGAATATATTATGGGTGGGGAAATATTTTTTTCAAGAGGGGGGCATACCTGTTGTGTAGAATCATTAGATGAAGAAACTTCCATTCCACTAAGAAGTGTGATTAAATATAAATTACCTTTTTCCTTCATATTAGAAATGGGTTTGGATGGTATTTTTCTAGATCCTTGCATCTTGATCTCACAGATAGTGTTTTCCAATTTTCCCACTTGAGTTCATAGGTCTTGAATAGCCGATTGTGTGGTTTTTCGGAACTGGAGGTTTTGGAATGCCATTTTATTCACCATGTCCTAGAGTATTAGTTCAATGTTTGGAGGAGGAGAAGGAATATTCTGATAAGTTTAAGGATATATAGTTTTCATTCCTTAGACTTATTTATACCAATTTTTCTTGGGTAACCTCGGGTTGCCTCCTTGTTGCTATTGTTGTTGTGATTTACACTTGGGTTTTGGATTTAGCCTAAATGGTTCTTTCTTGAAGGGTGGTTCTTGCTATAAAGTACACCTGGGGAATACTACTTCACAAGACTCAGAACAATATTTATGATATGGGCACTGGTCTTAAAAATGAGTGTTATCATAAAAAATACCACAATGTAATGGAATATAAGAAGAGTGTGAGTTACGTTGTTCTTGAGATAATTTCTCTAGAAGGGTATGCATCTCATCAAGTTTATAATATATCTTTCTTTATATGGCTAAATGACATACCTCATGACTCTTCAGTTTGGTGAAATTTTTCATTTAAGAATTTGTTTTGCATTTTGAGCCATGTTGGCTATTAGGTCACGAGCAGCGGATGGAGTTTTATCAACAATGGCACCACCAGCTTCAATATCTATTATTACATGATCCATGGGGATAATTCCCTCATAGAAGTATTGAATTAGAAATTGTTCACTAATTTTGTGATGGTTTAAACGTGAGAAATGTTTTTTGAATCTATCCTAATATTCATGGTGAGTCTCTCCTTGTGATTTCCTAATTCCACAGGTTTATTTTCTAATTGATGCAATTTAGGAGGCAGGGAAGAAATTCTCTAGAAAGTTCCTTTTAAGGTCATTCAAACCCCTAATTTTGGTAGGAAGTTATTATATCCACTCTTTGGCTATACCATCAAAGTGGAAAGGGAAGGCCCTAAATTTAATTAGGTCCTCAGACACATTTTGGGGTTTCATTATGGAGCACACTATATGAAACTCTTTGATATTTATGTGAGGGTACTCACTAGTAAGACCATAGAATTTGGAAAGTATGTGTATGAGTCCTGATATCATCTCAAAGTTGGATTCTTTTTTGGGATATTGGATGTGTGCAGGTTGGTACTCCACATCCAGGGAGGATAGTTCTTTTAAGGTTTAATTATTTAAAACCATGTTTTCTTGGTTTTGATATGGATTAATTTTTTATTGGTTTAGAAACACATGAGGTTAAACAAGGGGTTTCTTAGTGTTACTTGATTGAACAACTCTATATGCCTTTATTTGTGATTGAAGCGTATTTTCAATTTCTGGGTCAAAATAAAGCAGTTTTTCTTTTTCTGATTGAGGCATTCAAATAAGTTGTGAACTTTATTTTTTTTTTTGTATTTTTATTATTTAATATGGATAAAATAAAATAAATTAATAAGGGTGAACAAATAAAATACAATACAATTTTATACTACAGAATGAGAGAGAGAGAGAGAGAGAAGAAGAAGAAGATAGAGAGAGAAAGAAAGAACACACAAAAACAGACAAAAAACAAATCAAAAACCAAAACTGAAAATGGAAAATGGACGGGGGGATAAGAAAAGTATTGATAAAAAATTAAAATCTTAAAAGGTAAAAAATGATCTTGGATCCCCAGCAACAGTGCCAAAATTTGATCACATTGTCGAGCGCATCAAATTAGTTGTGTAATTTTTACTAGAATTTCTACAGTATAGATGCAACCCTAGGTCGTCTCTCAATGGATCATTAGATAATTAATTTAAAAAGAGGGTTTGGATTATGAAAATAGTATAATAATGATATGTTTGAAAACATGGGGTTTTATGGTTAAATATGACAACAGAAAATGAAAGAGATAAAACAAAGTAGAAATGAACAAGATTAATTAAGTGTGATCAACCTAGGGAAATCTCATGATGCTCATAATTCATTACTTCATGAGATAGGGATATGATATTTTAATCCCTAATTTTTAACTCTTAGAACTATAATTTTAATGCGTTTATGCTAGGAATCCTCCTAATATTCATTATGAAACACATAATGATTTACTGGATGCCACTGATGATTTGGTGATTTGTGTTCGATTTCATAACTGAAACTCACCAAGCCAACACTTGAAGAACTCACTGCGATGTACAAGATTGTATGTTCTTTAAATATTTTTAAATGTATTCAAAATTACATTTCCATGGCAGTTTTTATGTGAGTTCAATTAAATAATATGAACAGAACAAGAACAACAATTGAGAGGGGGAATAAGAAGTGGTGAACGGTGTGTGAAACATCACATGAATGGGTACCCCCAAACATGATCATATGAGTTGAGAAAGACATACAAGTACATAAATAAATTAAATAAGAATATAGGATGATGAAAAAAACAAAAAAAAATAATTTAAAATACCATTCAAATATAACATATGAAACACTCAGGATTACATCACGTTCCTCCCTGGGTGATAACAAGGGATTTAGAAATTAATGGGAGGGGGAAGAAGAACATGTTGAATTATCACTTCCCATAGCCTCTAAAACTTCTAGGGATGATGATTAGACTCCTTTGGGACTCCAAAATTTCATCACCTTTCCTCCCGGTCCAACTCTCAAATGGGGTGCCCATGGTTTCTTTTTATAGGCAAATTGGAAGGTGGTTTTGAGCACACAAATTCTGTATAACCAATTAGACTATTGTTTTCGACAACCAGAAAGTCTTATATCTCTTCGGAGAAAACTAAAAAGTTTTATCCCCACCACTTTAATATCTCCACAAAATATTTGGCACAATTTGGACAAATAAATATTGATATATTGATAAAATATAGTACAACAATTTTGATTTTGTGCATATTTGATTCCTTGGATAGATTAGTTCGAAGGGCATTGTAAAGGCCAAATGGGGCTTCAGTTACTTCATGTGAAATGTGACCCATTAAGTTTTCCACTAGAACACAAAAGTGGTGTCCATTTTGATGCATGGTTTAGTATAAGTATGCGGTTTAGTCCACTAGTGTGCTTATATTCTTTACAGATTGGTCCATTTTTCTTGGACTTCATCATGGATCATCCAAATCACCTCCACCAACATTATAAATATAAAAAAAGTAACATTTACCTTTTTAATAGTGTTAATCACAAAATAATTTTATCAAACATGAATTGGAATTTGTTATTATACTTGTAATTTTTAATACAAACCAGTTTAATACATTGATATAAGGGTGAAATAAAACAGTGAATCATGGTACGATCAGTTGTAAATCTCCTTCATATTTTAACCAATGACGTGGTTCAAGGTTGGCTGATGATTTTATTCATTCATTCCACAAACTTCCTAGTTCTATGGACAAAACTTCCTAGTTCTATGGACAATGTTTCATGGGCCAGTGTTTTTCTAATCTCCTGGTCACCACTTAGTTCAAGTGATGTGCCCTCTGTGGACCCTTCCCAAAAACCAATACGTGGACTAGTTTTGGACCTTTTCCAAATTATATTCCTTCATTATTTTCCTCTAATTTTCATCCCCACATGCATCCATTTCCTTTAACAATTTTATGGCAGTATTTTCTTTCCCTTTGCGGATTTTCAAGACCCTGCAAATTCCCCCCATCAGAATGGGGTCTGATCGGAATGAAGAGGAGGAAACTTTGATATAGAAAATGGTCCCAAATTGAACTGGTTTATGGTAGAAATTTAAAACAATAGGGTACCATGACTATATATAAGGGTCCTAGTTCATTTGTCTTTTACCTTGTTTTTCTATGAAAATTACTCCATAGAGAATTCTTGGCTTTCCCTATTTCTGTGTACAAGCTTCTTCGTGAAATTTGTTGTCCGTGAACTGTGACTTTCATTCTAGGAACTGCTTACTCTTCCAAGTTAACTCAGCCAAGAACTGTCATTTGGATCCATGAACCAAACTATATGTAAGTCCTAGATTTCACATAATAAGACGCTACGCAGCTTCCCTGTCCTCTAAACTTAACTTCAAAGACAATGTAATGAACATTAAATTTACAAATAAAATTTTAAATATGTGAATTCTGAATATCTGCATAGCAGAACATTGTATGAATCTTTCCCATTTCACAAACTAATCGTCCCACTAGAAAATGCTTCATGGGATAGCTTCATGTGAGGCATTCCACATACTACTGGTTTGTAGGGGATGCACCCAACATACTATTGGTTCATGAGGAATGTATTCCACATAATTTTCGAAGGTTTTAGTATGTGGAGCCTTGCGCTGGGTGGAATTCTTTGGTCCTTTGGCATTTTTGGTCTTTTCCCCCAATTATTTTAATTAGACTGACCCTTTTGAATGGTCTTTTTGTTATTCAAAGAACGGAATGTCTCTTCCTTATGCTTCCATGGTTGATGATGTTGTTGCTGATGTTGTTGTTGTTCCCCTTTCAGTTGTTGATGAGAGGTAGAAGTCTGTGGAAAATTATATTGGCAACAAAATCCTTGTCGCCCTGCTACATAAGTCTTTAGAAAAATTACTTACTATGGGTCAAAAAGAAATATCTGATCTTAGACAGGCTCCCCATTTATGGGTTTGGCCTACTATCAGACACACCTATCCTAGAGCCACATGTGGTTGATGAACCTTCCGCCAAGATATTTAGTTTCACTAACAATGAGGCTCCCATCTCATTGACTGGGTGATTCATACTGAAGGATACCTCTATCGGGTCATTAATGAACTATGCCCCTCAGACTTTATATGGGGAATGAAGAAAGCTGAATGAGATATCCCATTTTTATCATAGCATTTCTCGAAGAGCCATAGAAAATGAACAACATGGCTGCTCCTCCATACGATACCTTCACTATGGGGGTTCATTTAGCATAGATTAGGGGTGGCCCTTTTGGGTCCTTCAAACATGTGAGGTATTCTAGGTAGAATTCTAGACTGTGGGGATATATGAGGCCATTTCGGTGTCCCAAACATATACTCATCAAACCAGTGCGCTCATCTCACAACATTTGAGCAGGTGGAATCCAGACACCAATACTCTCCCTATGACCCATAGGTAGGTTAGAATTAGCCTCTGGGACATTTGTTTGATTTTGGGGGTCCCTACCGCCGGGGACATATATGATGACTTTCTACCCCTTTATTACACCTGGGTGATGAGGAGAGGACTCCATTGACTAGAATTATCATTGATCAAGCATAGAAACTTGAGAATGATCATAGACTCTTCCCGAAACAAGACATTTCCTTCACGAAGTAGATTACTACATTTTCCAAGCGGAGTGGCCCAAATCCGAATGTGCGCAAACCCATGTCATGTCCATCTAATGAAATTTGAAGGAATGAAGGCACATACTAGCTCGTATTTGAGGAGGGTCGATTCCACAAATGGGGATGGGAACTTTTCCCTAAATTGGATTTTTTTTCAATTGGTGGACTTCATGGAAATGTTTTTGAGTGGATGGATCCTACTCTCATGATTTTCTGGTGGTGTAGGAGTCAAGACCTTTGTCATGGTGGCTTAGCTGGCCACTGAAAAATGCATCACCCTTTACATTCTTGTATTGGAAATATTTTACCACTTATTGGGTCAGATCAAGGAAGGAAAGTCACCTCAATGGATGATTGGGACCTTCCAAATCCTATGGGGTTGGATAGGATCTCACATGGGAGGATACACATTTATCATTTCCTTTCTGATTCCTTACTATGTTCTACATCAATATCTTCAGAGCACCAGTGGGGTAATGCCAGTAGGCTGGTTGACACAACATAAACAAGAAGACCGAACTGAAAAGAATAATCGAGAGATAATGGATCGTATGAATTTCCATAATTGCTTCACCAATTGTCCATACAATTATCCCATTTTCACCATAATGAATGCCAAATCTGAATACTTCGTTAACCTAGGGTACCTATTTTCTTAGAGGGATGGTATCTTGGGTACCCGTGTTGATGGGGAACATATCTGTGTGGGATATACACCTTAAAAATTTAGTCGTCAGTTTAACTATGTTCAATTGTTGATTCCCTCTAACTCTTAATTTCACCCTCCAAGAGAAACAGCTTATGATAAACCATTAATTATGGCTAATGTTCACCCGGAAGGATACATTGTGTAAGGTTAAGCTCCCAGATTCCAAGGGTTATAAACCCTTCCTTACAAAAAGTTATGATGATGTTTGGATTCAATCATATCTATCTGGTCAATTGCAAAATTTAGTTCCCATTTTCACAACCCCCAAGGTGTCTAAGTCTAAGGGGAAGGATATGTAGAAGGAATATAATGGGAATTCTCGGCCAGGGAAAGTTCTTCAGAAGCCTCTCGGCCCCCTCCCAAGGAATTTCTTGATACCTTGGGGTGTGACCTCAAAAGCTGTCAAGGCTACTGGTGGAGACCAACCATACATCCCAACTAATGCTAATTTTCTAGTGGCTTAGAAGCAATGTGATCTCTTGAAGGGCCTTTGTCTTTTCGCGATCATTCCCCTCGTGCCTTGTGGTAGTTCCTCCAAGAGAGGGTGGATTTATTTACTAATCATGGACATGTGTTATCACTTACTAGCATTTATTATGAAGTGGAACCTAATAGGATGGGGCATTACCTTCAGCACCATTATTCCTTGAATGACCGTCACAAATACACTCATTGGGTACTTTCTATGTTGTGGCTAGAGTCTGAAGGAGAGAGTGATGGTACTATTGGATTTTCTACTTTGGATAAGGGAATGGAAGCTCCTTGTTCACACCTAGAGTCCCATAAGAATCCATCTCTTGAGGGTCTCAGGAGTACGAAGGCACCTAAGAAGAAATTTTGACTAATGAACCATGCTCTGCTTTCCTAGGTCTATCCTCCAATGATGGCCATCTTTATTACAACCACTTTTCCAGATGCTTGGAGGGTTTGGGATGAATTGTGGAGGAACGCCTAAAATAAATAAATTTAAATCATAATTAATATAGGATAATTTTACCTTACTGGTTTTGGGGTAGCTATTTCCCCTTATTTGTTTCTACTAAATAAGAGCCAGATGAGGTGGTTGTTTACCTGAGTGAAATGGAAAAATGTATCCATGGTCCGCAAAATAGAGCTTAATGATATGATGAGGTGGAAGTGATGATTTTACTCTTATGACCAATGGATATTGAGAGAGAGGTCATTTGATTATAATGAACTTAATTTAATTCACCTTGCAATGAAGATTATAAACTTTCCCATCAGTGCTTTCGCAGAAGCCCGAGGAGTCTTGAGAAACGGCTCCTTCCCATGTATACACCCCCGGAGGCACCGTAGCTGGGTAGTGTGTACCTTAAGATGTGGGGGTTTCTGATAAAGGTTCTCATAGTGCTACCATATATATGGATTTAGTCATTGTAGACCCTTTAGTGTCATTTACTCCTTTAGATCTGCTAGATATTCCTTCTAGAGAGTCATCCCCATGGCATACCAAGAAACATCAAAAGGCGTCTCAATTGTCTAATTTTATCAAGAAGGGTATTACAAGTAACATCCACACCTATTTATCTAGTCATCATACCATGAATTTTATCCTTCTAACCGATTTTCATGTTACTATTTTTATTTTATACCAATAATTAACCAAGTGGTAGTTTCCCATGAATCTACGACTCTTATCCCCTCTGTGGAAAAAGACTACCAGTAACCCTGATTCACCCGGATCATATGATTTTTGTCCCAATGGTGGAGGAACATTTAGGCGTGGATGACCCGACTGAACAAGTTTTTGTCACTAATGTGTAAGAAGATTGGAAGGCCATGAAAACAATCGTCGAGGTGCGCAAGGAGTCCCGATCACCACATGACTTCAAAGGGATTCCCAATTCTGTGGAGTCAACTACTCCAAACAAGCTAGACACCTCCCTTACAGAGAGAATGCCTTTGGAAGTAGATAATCTAATCGATAACTCTTATATTAATCCCTAATAGATGGAAAACATTTGGAAGGTTGTTATTCCAGCTCCTATGAACTTTAAATGGGTTGTTGTACTATTTCTTCTGATCATAAGAGAAATTGTGATCCCATCCCCTAGAGTTTTGTGGTCGGCCATCACTCCTTTTTCCAAGATAATTATCACTACAAGCCTGATCTCAGTAAGTGATCTTCTGGAGTCTTCCTTGAATTTTTCAAGTTTAGTTAGGCATGGCCTCAAGCCACAAATGCTTCTGATTAACTCTAGGTCTCAATTTCTTATTTACGATATAGAACCATCTTTACTGGGTGATTATGTCTCCATAGAGGTTGAAGGAATCAATACTTTTGTAGGAGGACGTTAGTTTTACCGCCCATACCTCTCTATCTTCTCCCCCCCCCCCCTTTTTTGTTTCAGGGGTTAGGTATGTTTACTGGTTTACTTTCTGATTTTAGGATTACAAATGCAAGTACTGGAAATTGTGATGGGTAATTCGATCAATCCCATTGTCGCTACTGTTAGGGATGATGTTGTTGATTGATCTAGTTGCGTTGTAGTCATTGAATCTACCACCCCTTATGGAATTAATTCTTGAATATATTTCTTCATATTTAGAAACTGATCAAGAGAGTCTAGTCACCCTTCGACCTGGTCTCCAAAGGGCATGGAAAAATTTCTAGAGGTTACTTACTCAAACACCACTTGCTGACATGCCGACGAAGATGATGAAGTAACATCACCTATTTGTGGTACTAGGGTTCTGGGGATTTTATTATCATGGAATCTATAATATAGTGAAGTAGTTGGTTTCTTCCATGGAGGCAACGAGTATGCTTGAGTCATATCTTTTAGGTGTAGAGTCTGTGGATCATCTTGACACTACTAGGAAAATCCTTATAAATTAAGCTTCCAATAAAGATCGTGTAGTCATGAGGCTACATAGCGATCTCAGAAATCATAGGTCCTTAGAAGAATATATTGACCAAGAAGTGGAGCAGTTTAGCAGGGAACTAGGGTGCCTTAAACAAAAACGTGCTTGTGTTGTGGCTACAGTTGATGAGGGGCAGCGGTGAGTGGATGAGGGGGAAAGGGATAACCTTGAGGCCACACTAAAGGTGGAGGTATTGTGGGAGGGTGTAGAGGTAGGAACTGCAACTTTGTTAAGGTTGTGTCAGACCATTTAAGAGCCAAAAAAGACACTAATAAAACTATATGATTCTACTAAACATCTTTTTTAATAGTCATGTATTACCCATATGGTGAGGTTTCGAGTTGTGGGTTCCCTCCATATCTTTATTCAATGAGATGAAAATGTTTTCCCTTCAATACTCCTCCTTTTATCTTTTTTCTACACTATTAATCATTTATGAACAAATTCATTTTAAACAATAATATCAACTAGATATCAATTTGAAATATAACCATGGATAAGGGAATAATCAGGCTATTCTCTAATAATTTTTTTTCTTGAACCAAGGGCATCAACGAGCATAGTTTGAATTTTTCTAGCATCACGTGGAGAACCCTAATAACTTTTTGCCTTTATTGTTATCACCCAAATTTTTTACTATGCCTGTGGTGCAGACATAACAGGTATAACTCGAATATTTTTTAAGAAACCCATTGCGAGTTTTCGACCTAACAATATTTGTGTCTCTTGATGATTTTTTATTGTTTAATTTTTTTCATAATCTGTATATAGAATAGATTTAGCGAGCATACTGTCATCTTTTTTCCATGGTCTCATTGTGGGATTTCATCATAGAAAGTGTTGAATATTTTTAATTTGTAGTTTAGAGACTTTCCCTAGAGACTATCATTACTGATTTTTTAGGTCAAACATATTTTACTTTGACTTGCTGGGTGAGGGCTCCATTTTAGGATTCACTAAGCGAGGATTCCCTATAAACTTTTAGATAATGATGAGAGATTCTCTATTAACCCTAAATTGTGATTTTTTTTATATGGTGAATGTAATCCATGGGGCATACATATATAGAAAAATACTCTCCTGATGAAAAATTTTCCGGTGGTTGATAGGCCATTTTTGTTTGAAATGTATGTAGTGCCATCAGGGAATGATGTTCATAGTCAAACAAAGATGTATGTAAGACAATGGCCTTCCATTTCTGATGGCTAGGAAATTTTTGTGGAACTATGAATTTATCTTTCTATTAAATATTACAATGTGTTCCCCTTTGAAAGAATGGCATCTAAAAGTAATAAGGTAATTTTTATCTTATTTGATAGAGAACCACTCCCACACGTAGTTGGTTTGTGTAAAGGAGTGTTGAAGCATGGTGCGGTTTAACGTCATACATCTATGACATTTGGGACCGGTTTTTTTTTGAAATCATCCTACTCTGGATAGAGGAGATAAAATGATTCATTTCTTCTATAATAGTTTGGTCAGGAATTTTCTTCACATTTAGGCATTGAGAGGGGAAAATATGTAAACCGTAATATGCGAAGTTTCTGAATCCAAGGGATGAGGAAGGACATAAATGTTGTAAGGGAATACGTAGGAAGGGATATCCTTTATTGAGGACAGATTTTACTTTGGTTGACATGCCATTTTTGTGGTAAAAATATGTAGAGTCATCGGGGCATGATGTGGATAGTCAAATAATGGTGTCTGTATGACACTTGTCTTCCACTTCGGATAGCCATGGACGATTATGGAGATTCATACTATTTTGTACACAAAGTATTGTTCTTGATAAGTGGTATGACTAATCATGAAAAAGGGGAATTTTATGTTGAAATTTATTAGGAATTCAAGGAATTGGTGAAGGAATCTCTATCACATCTGTGCGAGTTGTTTCCTTATGCAGGTCTGACCCTTGCACTGGTAGGGATGAGATGTTTTTTATTCACAACTGGATCATATAATGAGATTTAGATATCACCACATATCCTTTGATGAGAATAATAAATATGTACATAGTTTTTTTTATGTTTTTACTGTATGTGGATCTGATTCATGAATACAGATGAGCATATTTATTTTGGACACGGATTCACCGATGAGGTGGGAGTGTATTTCTAACCTCATTGTGTAGATTAATTTCTTGCATATTGTTCTGAGGGGAAATACTCTGGGAAATGACCTCACATAAATGTGAATAATGGGTATCCGTATCATGCGGTTTAAATTTCATTCAATCGGGAATTCTATGTACAAGCCATGGCTAACCGGAGAGTAATCGATCTGGGGTGTTCTAACATATCTAGTATGTGAGTAAGGAAGAAAGTGTAAACCATGGTTTTGATGATTCTTGGATCAAGAGAAATATAATGGGGCTTAGAAGCCATTATGGGAATGAAAATAGAAAAATCCTCTCCTTGGGATGATTTTTCCTTTGGATGAAAGGTCATTTTTTTGGAAACATATGAAGAGCCTCTATGAAATATTTTCCATGGTAAAAAAAAAGGTGTACATAGGACACTAAACATCTATTTCTGATGATCAGGAATGGTTATTATGATACATGATTACTCAAATAACGGAGTCTGTCAAATGGAAAGAGTTGGTTTGGACATGTCATAATCACTTAGGTTGTGATTATCCATGGAATTTGGAGTCTCTCTAAATAGATTTAACCTGTATGTGAGGTGGGATATTCTGACTCCCTTGTTAGATCGCGGCCTAGTTTTGAAGATCTAGAAATCCCATGATTAGGTACCCTACATATATATTTGTCTGTGTGTAAGGAGGGGGTCATTTTATCCATATTTGGGATACATTGTGGTTTTTTATGTCATGTGGTTAGGACTTTGGGCCATGCAATTTAATGTCATGTAGTGAGGAAATCTTCTGTATAGTTTAACATTGTGTGGAAAGGACGTTGACATCATAGTTTAATCATCATGTTGCTAGGAATAAAAATCAATGTGATCACGCATAATTATGAGATAATCAGGCTGGGATATTCTTAGTATGCTTCAGACATAAGTGGGGTAAGAAGGTGTAAAACATAATTGTTGGGGGCCTCAAGTCATGAAGAATTATGTGGGGATTATAATCTGTTAGGAATAATTAAATATAAAAAAACCTCTCCTATGGATGAATTATCCTTTGGTTGATAGGCCATTTATTTGGGAAACATATGCAGAGCCTTCAAGGCATAATGCACATAGTCAAAAAAATGAATCCATATGACAATGACCATCTATTCCTGATAGTCGTGGATGATTATGGTGACCCATGATATTTCCGGGCATGATGTTTGATGGTTGAAAAGAGGCTGTATGGGTTCCTAAGGAATTTCCATGCCAAGATCAGTTTCGTGGTAATATATACTTTACATAGATCTGATTCATATGTAAGGGGAAGCATGGTATTTTTCCTCCTTCTGGATGTATGAGCCTAGAATTGAAATCCTCTACATCTATTTTCATTTCACGTGTGGGGAATCAGGGTAACATTTTTCCTTTTTTTTATTATGCATGGTTGGACTTGGTATTCCTAGCTCAAGTGTCTCTATATATCTCGTTGTACTAAAGAACAATACATACATAGTTCTTGAGATACCTTACAGTTTAATGTTGTGTGGTTAGGACTTCTTTGGCCATGCAGTTTAACATCATGTGGTAAGGACTCCTTTGGCCATGCAGTTTAACGTCATATGGTAAGGACTCCTGAATTTCTCTATGCAACTCTAGTACATATACAAGGGAAGACATTTTGTTCATGAAGAATGGCCCCAAGAAGGCCCATGTGTCACTACATGTCCCATAAGTGGATGGTAATTAAGCCATATGTAGTTTTGGTATCTTGTGTAGTTTAACATCATACAACATGGAAATAAGTGAACATACTTGAAAAGGATGAGGTGAGTGAAGTGTTGGTCTTGAACCTCAAGGAGGATTCCCACGTATCCCAGTTAATTGGAAATAAAAGTTAATGTAGTTATTGAAGTAAATTCCCTGCATATGTTTGATTTATACGCAGGATGGAGGGATTTTTTTAAGTGGCATGTCATGACCCGTCCCTCGGGGCCTGTGCCGTGACTACCCCAAGCTCTCCTTCTATAGGCCAGGGGCTAGCGACTAGCACCAAAGGCATAATTCCATAAAACTGGGAAGGAATTGCCTTTATAACCTGTAAATGCACACAACAAATCACACAACTGGATACAAAACACTATGTAAACTTTATAAAAAAAGAGTGTTGAAAAGTAAAAGGGGCCAGAAATATAAGCCCAACTGTAATGTATAAGGAATTGGAAGTACAAGTACAACTGAAGAAAGGAAAAATAGTTGTTGGGTCGTCCTCCGGGATTCTTACCTAAAGGGTAAGAATGGATAGCCTCCTCAGCACTCCACATCCTTCAGTCTCCTCCATGTACCGACTCTTCGTAAGGTCCACCTCTAGGTACCGTCTATTCTGGGTACTCTCAGCCTCAGTCAGTGTTGTTTGTCGTCTGCATCCAACACAACAAAGTGAGGGCACAGCCCATGCAGGTGTGAGTATAATGATACTCAGTAGGGACCTCAAGACCCTCAAGGTCTCACAAATCTACCAAGGATAAACCAAAAAGTAAGGAATAAAAAGATAACCCTACTTAGGTATATGCCCATACATATACCAAAGTAATTAAGTAATCTGTCACAATCATGAGGAAAAACACACAAGTACTAACTCAGATCATCAAAGATTTTGTTCTAGGGGTAGTATCAAGTATGATCCCCAACACATTATTGAAACCATGGATGCTGGAGAACTCCTCCTCTATCGAGTACAGTGGGCCTACCATGACACCATGTGTGCTTCCCACTAACCATGGATTGTTGAGGTACTCCTCCTGTCGAGTACCATGGGTCTGATATGTCACACAGAGGCACTCCCCACTGCAGGTCTGCCGCCACACCCAGGCGCTCCCCCTCGTAGAATGTTGAGATACTCCTCCTGTCGAATACCGAGGGTCTGCTACATCACCAAGCATGCTACACCACCATGGGTATGCCGCCACACCCAGGCTCACCCCTCTGGGCTAGTAGAGTCACTCCGAGTGAAACAGTTAGCAGTCGTTAGGTCTCATCCAGCTACTAGGTCTCCACACTTTGCTCGCTCGTCACTAGTAGGATCTGCTCCATGAGCTACTAGTCGATACACCAACTATCATGAATTCCCACGAAGAAGTTTCTCAAAGATATTACAATTCATAAGGGTCTCAATGCAATAGACGGTGTGTCAATCGGATGCCCAGTCTATGAGTTATTATCCTTTTAGTCATGAGGGCCTAGTAGTATTCGTGCTCGATGCAACCTGACTGATTCCCATCTAAAAATAAAACATCAGTGGAGTATACTCAAAGAGACCGTCTCGCTCCAATATTTCCAACACCACGGACGATTTTTCAAATGGATGTCTGGTGCAAAAGATATGGCCAAAAGAATGTAAAAGGTTGTAGTGGGCCCTGGTCCGGTTTGACTCGATCGGACCAAACCGGCCTGACCCAGTCTAGGCCAACTCGGTCCATTGGGCGGGCCAACCCATTGGGTTGGGCATGGCCCATTGTGCCTAGCCCAACAGGCCGTAAGGGGCCATAGAGGGCCGAGAGGGCACGAACCGACCACGAGTTGGCGCGAGGCTGGTTCAGTCCGAAGGGCGCCGTGTGGGTTGCTCGAATAGGAGTGCATGGTCGATTCAGCCAGCGGGGGGCACAACCAGTACCGGTTCAGCCGAGAGGTCGGTGGCTTTTTCGGAAGGGAAGAAATAATGGGGGTGGGTGGCCAGGGCGTTACGAGGGGGGGGGGCAACTGGATCGGCTGGCGGCGATGCGGGATGCCGTAGGGGCGGCGCGGGTTGCGGAGGCTGCGGGTGGCGGTGTCGTTGCCTTCATTGCCTGCGTCGTCTTCATCATCTTCCTCCATCTCAAAGAACTTTTCAAATAAACACAAGTGATATGGAGAGGATGGGCCATGTTAGTTTGGCATGAAATCTCTGCATAAGAGAGGCATCAAGTGGTTCACAAGAATGAAGAACATCAAACCCTCCCGCAATTATTAATCCCAAAACCCACAAAAAGGAAACATATGCAGATCAAATAGTTAGAAATTTAATCTGTGTTCCTTATTCTAGAAGGGAATAATATAGGTATATAAAATCATTCACTAAAAATCCCCAACGTTGTTCGTTATTGGTTGAAGTTTCTACAAGAAGGCGGATGCCGATTCGTTGTAGACGAAAAAATCCTACATCAGAGGAAGTTCTAATAAAGAAAGTCAATGTTGAGGCCATTCTTTATTGTGAAAGGCGTTCCTCTTCGATGGAGTGTTCTTTATTGGGAGATTTCTCCCAAGTTCCTACTCTCCCAAATTCCACCCAAGTGAATTTGTAGCCAAAATAATAGATTGAAATATCTATTAAGTCGTTCTCATAATATTGAAAAAGGTAAAAATAATTAATTAATGTGTTGGCTCAATTAATTAATGGGGAGGTTAAGGCATAATAAATTTTTTGTGTTGGCACAGTTAAATTGTGGAGGTGTTGAAGAGGCTCCCCCCACATTAATTGTGGGAGTTGAGGGTTTATCCAAATTAAAAGGTAGTTTCAAGGGGGTTTAATCCCGAGTGGTCCCCCTTACCATAACCTCTCATGGGAGGTTATGGTTCAGGTGGTCCCCACCACCGTAACCTCTCATGGGAGGTTAAGGTCTGGTGGTACCTACTACCAACTTCCACATGGAGGTTTTTTTCACATGGAAGCTCAAAATAAAATAAAATTAAGTTTATTTTATTTTATTATTTCCACAAAAACCCAAAAACTAATTTTCACCCTCATCCATCTATCATCGAGGTGAAAGTCTCCTTAAGAGAAAACCGGAGCTTCGAGTTCAACAGTGCCCTCAAATTTCAATTCCGAGAACCGGTTCAAAAGTTAATAAAACCCACTCGTATGTTTACTAAATGTACTTGAAAAAAACTTCATAAATTCATTCCTGGCACTCCGGGCCTCTAAATCATGCCCCGTCAATTTTTGAAGACTCGTAAAATTCCAATATATTTTAAAACCAATTTACATAGAAATTATAGGTCTTTAAATTATCCCCACATCATGATTTACGTCCCCGTAATCTACAAATAAAAGAAAGGGAACAATTGGGGGTAATGAGCACGCATCTGAGCCTCCCGCTCTCATGTGATCTCTTGGAGGTTCCCGTGCTGCCATCGAACGTGCACTAGAGGTGTCGACTTTCTATGAAGGACCTGCTCCTATCGATCCTCAATCTCTATTTGAACCTCCGTAAAAGTCGGCTCATCATCGACATCTAGCTCTCCATGGTTGATGATGTGAGAAGGGTCATGTACATATCTCCTCAGATGGGATATGTGGAAGACATCGTGCACTCGATGAAAATTAGGTGAAAGAGATAAGCGATATGCATCCTCTCCAACTCTGATGAGGACCTGAAAAGGTCTGATGAACCTCAGAGATATCTTGTCGCCTTGTCCAAATCACTGAAAACCTCGTAGAGGTGAGACCCGTAGAAAGATTTGGTCTCCATCCTTGATCTCTAGAGGTCTCCATCTCCTATTTGCATATGACTTCTGCCTACTCTATACAGTATTCATCCACTAATTGATGATCTACACCTTCACTTTGGTAGCCCGTATCATCCCAAGTCCAAATAGTGCTGACTCCCCCGGGTCAATGCAGCACAAAGGTGATCTTCAAGGTCTCCCGTACAACGCCTCAAAAGGTGCCATCCCTATGGTGGAGTGATAGCTATTGTTGTATGAAAACTCCACAAAAGGCTAGTGATCCTACCAACTAAGATTGAAGTTGAGGACACAAACACAAAACATTTTCTAGAGGGTCTGAATGATCCACTTAGTTTGACCATCCATTTGAGGATGGAAGGTGGTTCTCAAATGAAGCAGTATCCCGAAATCCTCCTACAACCCCTTACATAGCTGGGAAGTAAAAGGTGTATCACGATCAAAGACAATCAATATGGGTACTCCATGTAGCCACACAATCTTCTACATATATAGGTGTCCCAATCTCTCTACTGAATCATGCTCTTTGATCGATAAGAAGTAGGCTGACATGGTGAGTCGGTCAATTATCACCCAAATAGAGTCATGTCTCCTGAATTTATGGGGATTTCCTATCATGATCTCCAGGGATATACCATCTGACTTCCACTCTGTAACCCCTAAAGGATGAACCAAGATTGCTGGTACATGATGCTCTGCCTTCACTTGCTGACAAGGGAGGAATCGAGAGAAAAAATATCCTACTTCCTTCTTCATTCCTGGCCACCAGTGCTTTTATCAGAGGTCCTGGAACATCTTAGACACTCCAAGATGTACCACTAGAGGGGATGTGTGAAACTCTCTCAACACTTCCTTCTGAAGTGACACTGGTACCATGGTACGTCCTCCGAAGAGGACGACGTGCTCCCCACCTTCAGAAAATCCATTAGGTTCTTTCTCTATGGATATCTGAGCATGTCGTGTCTCGTAGTCAGCATCCCCACGCTGGGCCTCCCTAACTCACTGAAGAAGTGGTGGAGTGACTGTAAGAGACTGAAGAAAAGTTGCTCCATCCTGATTCACGAAGGATATCTGCAAAGTGGGAAGCCTCTGTCGCCTTGCCTAGTAGTTGTATACCAGATCTCCTACTGAGTGCATCTAAAAAACCGTTCTCCTTCCAAGGAGTATATAATATATCAAATTCATAGTCCTGGAGGAACTCAATCCAACGTCATTGTGTCAGGTTTAGGTTCTTATGGAAGAAGATATACCTGAGACTCTTTTGATCAGAGTATATGGTAAAACACTCTCCCATTAGATAGTGTCTCCACAACATCAAGGCATAGACCAATGTTTCTAACTCCAGGTGATTGGTATAATAGTTCTTCTCATGATGTCTCAGCTATCAAAACCATATGCAATCACTTCTCACTCCTACATCAGGACACATCTGAGTCTGGTCCCTGATGCATTTTAGTAGACTACATACCATATTCCTTCCTCTGGAAGCCTCAAGATGGGGGCACTAGTCAGCCTCTGCCTCGGCTCTTGAAAGCTATGTTGGCATCTCCCCAACCACACAATGGTTACCCCTTCTTCATCAAGGCTGATAGTGGTGTTACAACTCAGAAAAAATATGGCACAAATCACTGGTAGTATCCATCCAATCCCAGGAAACTTCGTACTTCCATCACACTCCTGGGTGGCGGCCAAGAAAGTACCGCCTCATTATTTGCTGGATCCACTGCAACGCCAGCCTCTGAGATGAAATTTCTAGAAAGTGAACCTCTCGAATCCAGAATTTTCAATCAATAGAATTACATAAAGCTATTTCTCTCGGAGTGTGTCCAGTACTACCTACAAATGATAAGCAATCTCCTCTTCAGTAGTTGAGTAGATCATAATGTCGTTGATGAGGACTCTGAAAAAGCAATCGAGGAATGAATGAAAGATCATTTTTAGGATCCCAATGAACACTGCTGAAGTATTGGTTACTTTGAATAGAATAACCAAGAACTCATAATGGTCATACCGACACCTATAGGTCGTCTTCTGTACATCTGCGTCTCGTACTCTGAGCTGGTGATAGCCTGATCTAAGGTCATAATCGAGAACCATCGTGCGCCCTTCACCTGATCAAAGAGGTAGTCAGTCCTCGGAAGTGGGTACTTGATCTTTATGGTCAACTGGTTTAGGCGATGGTAGTCAACACAAAGCCTCAATCTCCCATCCACCTTCTTGGCGAACAGAATCAGGGCTGCCCAAGGTGAAACACTAGGCCAGATAAATCCCTTCCCCTGCAAGTCCTCTAGTTGTACCCGCATCTCGCAAAGATTTCTGAGAGCCATATGATATTCTAGGGTAGATATTAGTTCCTTCCCATGGTACAAGGCAATGTAAAAGTCCACCTCTCTACGAGGAGGTCGACTTGGGAAATTATCAGGGAAAACATCCATGTACTGGTCCACCACTACATGATTACTCAGACTCCCCACATCAATAGCTCTGAGGGTAAGGCTAGCCAACTTATGAGTGATCGGCTACAGTCTCCTCGAAGCAAGTCCATCCTATGCTACAAAGGCTCCTTTATTCTCAGTTAAGGTAAATTTGGTCCCATCCATGCGGACACACCACACTTTGTGCCTAATATTTTTAATCTGAGCATGGACTGTAGATAACCAGTTTATACCCAAGATAATGTCGTATGGCCTCGATGCTGCTACTAAGAGATCCCAACCGAAGATCTCTCCTCCTAGATTATGCTCACACTGTCATCACCAGTGCGTAATCGTTGAATCTGCTCCCGTAGGAGTCTGTAGCAGTAAGGATCCATCCAATGGACCCATATGAATCTCTAAGCACCGAATGAGGTCAGTGGAAAAGAAATAATGACTAGAGCCTATGTATATAAGCACTGCATCTATGGTGAAGTAGACAGAGATCATACCTCGTATCATCTATGGAGCATCATGATTGTAGTCCTCAACTAACTAGAGCTGAGCTCTCTCCTATCCAACTACTATATGTGGTTGGGGTGGACCTTCTGGTGGTTGTGGTGATAAAACCTTGAAACGTCACCCACCGCCTGCTGCACGGCCTGCTCCTCTGCCACATCCACCCATAGCTTGCGGACCTCCTTGATCAAATATATGTCTATGCCTGGTCGGTCCTTAGACTGTCTACTGATCATCCAAATGACGGGTTGGACAGTCACAAGCCATGTGACACTGCCCGCCACATGCGTAACACTACCCACTCCTGGCATGTCTGGCTCTGTCTCTGGTTCCCCACACAACTGATCCTGAGACATGTGGTTGTACAACTGTAGGTCTAGTCCTCTTAGACCTCTGTCACGTATGTCTGCTACCAACTGTAGAAGACTCTACTACGTGTCGACTGGTGGTTGATCTTGCTGCTGGTGACTGCTCAAAAAGGAAACTCTCCACCAAGAGGGCTCTCTCTAACACCCTTGCCTGTATCGGGATGCTTAGTGAGATCACTGAGGCCCCGATATCCAACCTGAGTCCCTGATCGAAGGTCTGGGCCCTAAAAAATGGGTCCTACACCATATCTTTGGAATAGAATGAGAGGTCAATGAACCTTGATGAGTACTGAGCTACAGTCATATAGCCCTGCTACAGATGAAGTATCTCCTGAATGCACACTGCGCAAAGAGTCACTGGAACAAACTCTGCCTGAAACAGTCTCTTGAATTCTACCCAGAAAAGCGTCACCTCATCACGAACCTGGAGCATCATGCTACACCATCTGCCTACTACTACCTATAGTTGGAAGGAATCAAGGATCACCATGAGGTCTGCTGGTGTCCCTACCAGTCGGAGAACTCTCACCATAACCTCCAGCAAATCCTAAGCCACCTGTGGGTCCGTCTATCCCCTAAACCTGGGTTTCCTCTGGTACTATATATAATGTAATGCACTCAAGTTTCGTGCACCATCTGCTACTGGGGCTGGTGGCATCGGTGGCCCAATGGGGAGTGGTACCGCTGGTGCCACTACTTGAAAAGGGCCTTGCATCGAGGATTCATCGCTCGGTGGACTATCAGTGTGTTCAACTATCGGAACTGTAGTCAGATGTCTGTGTGGAGGCATCCTGAAAAGAATCAGGTGGTCTATGGTTAAAAGTTATACCTGGTTAGCTGACCTAGTTGAGCTGACTTAATGAAAAAATTTTAAAACACCCACACAATCAGTGTTTTCTTACACTAAGTTGGAAATCAGTAGTCAGGATCCTGGTGTATGGTTACGTTGGCCGCCACAGCAACACTGGACTCCCTAAACAGATAACTGCAATCATTGCACTTAACAATATTGATTCATAGAAAAGAATGAGCAGAGTCCTAAGTTCTGCATTAGAGCTGACTCCTCTGATACCAATTTGTCACGACCCATCCCCCGGGGCCCCTACCGTGACTACCCCAAACCTGCATTCCATAGGCCAAGGGCTAGAGACTAGCAAAAAAGGTATAATTCCATAAAACTAGGAAGACATTTCCTTTATAACCTATAAATGCACAAAACAGAGCACACATCTGGATACCAAACACTAAGTAAAATGTATAACAAAAGAGTGATGAAAATTAAAAGGGGGTGGAAATATAAGTCCACCTGTAAAGTACAAGGAACTGAAAGTACAAGTAAAACAGAAGAAAGGAAAACAGATACTGGTTCATCCTCCGGGATTCCTACCCGAAGGGTACATACAGATAGCCTCCTCATCACTCCACATCCATCAGTCTCCTCTGTGTACCGACTCATCGTAAGGTCCACCTCCGGGTACCGTCTAGTCCTGGTACTCTCAGCCTCAGTCAGCGCTATCCGTCGTCTGCATCCAACACAATGAAGTGTGGTATAGCCCATGTAGGGGTGAGTATAACGATACTCAGTAGAGACCCAGAGACCCTCAAGGTCTCACAAATCCACCAAGGATAAACCACAAAGTAAGAAATCTATAGATAACCCTACTTAGGTATATGTGCACACATATACCTATGTTATTAAGTAATCTATCTCAATCGTGAGGAAAAATACCAAAGTACTAACTTAGCTCAACTAGAATTTTATCTAGGGGTAGTACCAAGCTGCATCCCCAACACATTATCCAAACCTTGACATCTGGAGAACTCCTCCTCTATCGAGTATAGTGGGCCTACCGCGACACCAAGCACGCTTCCCACTAACCTTGGACTACTGAGGTAGTTCTCTTATTGAGTACCATGGGTTTTCTGTGTCACACAGAGGCTCTCCCCACCACAGTTCTGCTGCAACACCCAGGCCCTCCCCCTCATAATCTATTGAGGTACTCCTCCTATCGAGTATCGTGGGTATGTCGCATCACCAAGCATGATCCTCCACCATGGGTTGGCCGCTACACCTAGGTGATCCCCAATGGGCAAGTAGAGTCACTCTGAGTCAAATGATCAGTAGTCGTCAGGTCTCAGCCAACTATTAGGTCTCCGTACTCTTCTCGCTTTTCGCTAGAAGGATCTGCTCCATGAGCTACTGGTCAATACACCAACTATCACGAATTCCACCAAGAATTATCTCAAAGATCTTCCACATCATAGGGGTCTCAATGAAGAACCTTCTGTCTATTTGTTCCATAATACAGAACAAAATTGACCACTCTTCTTCAGATTTGTTCGCTTCCAGCCCCATCTGGTGGGAGATATCCATTTTGATGTTAACCCACAATGGGAGTTATATTTACAGTGGTTGGACTAGATAGATCAGATATGGAACTGATCTCATTAAATTATTCCATTTGGGCCTGAAAATATGGTAAAGCCATCTGGCGATGGGAAATACCAATGACTGTCTCATTCTGATCTGGGTCATCCAGAGCTACGGTTTTATATTCCAATACATTTTATTGCACATTTTATGACTAGGGAATGTAATTCAATGTTGGTTACAATGGAAATTCTATAATCAGTTCTCAGATATGGCTCATCAAAGAGATCAAATCCTGTTTCTTGATATCATAGTAACCATTGACTAGCTTGATGACTATTTTTGAATCGCCTCTTACCTTCAAGTGTCTGGATTTCAAATGGAGTGAAAATTATAGCACTGTAATGAGGGCCTATTACTCTGCTTAATTGATCGTGCATCCTTCTGACAATAGGAAGGAATATGGTAGAACCACTTTTTATGGGGATATTAGTATGACTCCAAGACCCACATTGTTGAATTTGGGTTATTCCATTCTTCCACTTGTCGGGATTCTAAAGTCACCATCAAATTTAATTTCCCATATCTAGAAGTCCACTTGGATAAAGAAAACTTTCTCATCAGGTAGCTCAGCACATGATGGGGCCACTCCTATTGAGGGATGATCGTTTAGGAAATCTGCTAATGACTGGCCTTTGATAGCTTTCTGTGTTATGAAACGTATATCGAACTACTGCAGGATGATCTCCCACAGTGAAAGGAATCCAGTTAAAATTGGAAGGATAAGAATATACATGTGTGGGGAGATACATGACACCAAATAGACTTCATGGTGTTTCAAGTATGTCTTAGCTTCTGAAGCACAAATATTAATGCAAGGAGGCACTTATCGATATTTTAATAATGAGTCTCTTCATCAATCATGGTTCGACTGAGATAATAGATACTATTCATGTTGTTAGCATCATTTTTTGTGAGAAATGTGCCTAGGGATCACTCTAAGGGAGTTACATATAGAATTAGTAGTCTTCCTTCAATAGGTGGAATTAGCACAGATTGACTCAAGAGATATTTCTTGATAATTTTTTAATGCTTACTACCAATCATCAGTCCATTGATATTATACCCCCTTATTTAGAAACCTGGTGATGGGGAAATATTTTCCTACAAGGTTGTAAATGAAGTGCCAAATGTAAGTAAAATTCCCTTGGAGTCCTCCCAACTCTGTGAGGTTGTGAGGTGGTGACATGCCATGGATTTCCTTTTTCTTTTCACGGTCAACTTCGATGCCTTAGTAGAGAATAAAGAATCTAAGGAATTTACTTAAGGTGATGTCGAAAGATAATTTTAGAGGATTCATTTCCAGAATTTTTTTTCATAGTTTTTTGAAGAAGGTTTCAATATCCATCATTTGGTTTGAGCATTTTTTGTGATTTTACCACTAAATCATTGACATAACATTCAACAAAATTTCCTAGAAAGGGTTTAAAAATGTGGTTCATGGCATGCTGATTTGTGGCGCCAGAATTTTTCAAACTAAAGGGAATCAACTTATAGAAAAACACTCCCTGAGGATCCTTGTAGGTGGTGGATTCATCATCTGTTTGGGTCATTATGATCTAGTTATATCTTGAATAGTTATTCATGAATGAGATAGCCTCATATTTAGTAGGCACATCGATAAACCATTATATGATCATTACTAGGAAATCATCTTTCAGGAAATGCCGGTTGAGATCCCGGAAATCAATACAAACCAC
Source organism: Viscum album (assembly GCA_963277665.1). Classification (NCBI taxonomy): domain Eukaryota; kingdom Viridiplantae; phylum Streptophyta; class Magnoliopsida; order Santalales; family Viscaceae; genus Viscum; species Viscum album. Next base: position 1,014,799,255 of record OY728153.1, on the reverse strand, counting down.
GATCTTCATATTTTCCTTCTTGATGGGGATAATTTTTGATATCCAGATAGGGTATTGGACCCCCTGAATAAAGTTATCTTTGATGAGATTGTTGAATTCAGCCTCTATTTTGGTAGCATGTGTTAGGTGTGTCCTTCTGGTGGCTTGCATGTATCCACGGTGATCTTTTAGAAAGTCCTGGTGGTGAGTTTCCACTATTAAATTGAGACATGGTATTTTCATATTATTTCAAGTGATAACATCTTGATTCTACTTTAGAAAGGAGGTGTATATATTTTACTCTTCAAGAGGCATGGACACACTAACTAGAGTGGTTCATGGGTCTTCTTCCAAGCGTAGGGAGATTTCCATGAGTTCATCAACGGTGGTAGAAAGTCCTTCCTAAAATTCTATAAGGGCCTCCCTTAGGTCTTCTTCTTCTTCTCCCCATGCATCCTAATCATCATCATCTTCATCTTCTAATGTATAAACAATCCTTGAAACGATTTCTCCATATTTGAGGGGGGAGTTATGATTTTGGTGAAAGGTCATATCTTCTACCTCAGCCTTTGCAGAGTATTTTTTGGGAAAGATGCAGTAGAGGGTAAAACATTTTCATCATATTTCTTGAATGAAGAGACACTTCATCCTGCCTCAGTGGTTGAGGTGGGAATTTTCAAGAGTTTAGATTTTGGTTCAGGGGTATTTTCATCTGAACCCTCCGTATTATCTCCAAAGCCAATGATCTTTTCAATATCATCAAGCTGGATAGTCATAACTAAAATCTTGATGACTACTGAATATGCATTTGATCTTGGACTTGTGCTTTCAATCTGATTGATGGGAAGTATGTATTCATCCTTAAGATGTTTGAGGGGTTCGGTAGAAAAAAAATTTAAACCATTTGGGGTGGTGACCCAATCGATTCCATCACCTTGGGTTGTTTCCCATTTAGATTTTAGAACCCTACATCAATGTAGTGTGACTTATTGGACTTGAATGGGGATTTATCAGCATGCAGTGTCCCACTATTTCCATTGATGTTATATTTGAGGCAATGATGGTACGAGGAGGGGGTTTCTACATGCTTATGCATCTAGGTCCTTCCTAGCAGAGTGTTGAAGGCTGTATTATTTCGGACCACCATAAATTATGTGTGACATATTAGGTCAATGAACCTAGTTTCTTACATTATTTGTCCCAATGACTTCTGATAACTCTTGTCATATCCCGACAGAGTTGTGGTGTAGAAAGTTAGATTATCTTCATTGCATCCCAATAAACGAAGTGTCTATAGTGGGAGGAGATTAACCCTAGATCCATTGTCGATGAAGAATTATTGGATATCGATTTCATTTATCATTCCAAACATGTATAAAGGTTTGATTTTTCCTTGCATGATGAAATATTTATCTAGATGTATAGAGGAGAAAACTGAATGCCATTCTTTAGAATTTTACTCTGTCTGGTAGACTTTAGCAGTGGATACTTTTTTTTCAAATTCCTAGGGACTCAACAAATACTCTATGATACATTTCCGGAGATTTTATAATAGATTCAGTGCATCCATGATTGGGATCATATATGGAATTAAATCTACCTATTTCATAATGTCATATTTCTGATCTAATGTTCGGTTCTTCCCAACTTGGGGATGCTCTTTTACAGGCGTTTTAGGGTATTAAACATTTGATAAAGATGGGTCAACCATTGGAATCAGAGACGGAGGAGATTTCATCCTTTTTGGACTAGGTCAGGAAGATCTTCTCACATTATTAATTTTTTCTTCCTCTGATAGTTACGTTAGAAGAATTGGACCAGGGTGGTTTCTTATGGGGGAAGGAAAAAATTTCATCCCCTGTTGGATCCACTAGAGGGTCCTTCCATGGGTTTCTAAAACATTGAAAATTTGAGTAAGGTTGTGTCCATACACTTGTTTCTACCATAGATGCATCTCCCTTGGTATCCCTAGCTTCTATGGATTCTTCCAAAAGCTCCTGGGTTGGGTATGTAGGACACTAGTTGATAATCAAACTCATCGTCGAATAAAGGATCCATCAAATGGATGACACTAATGGATCCAAAAATAAACTCCTCTTATGATGATTTCTTCGCCTCATAATTTGATTCTAGATGTGCAGTTTTGTGGGGTTCTTCCCATTTCATCATATTTTCTGGCATGAAATATGAGAGTGTCAAATCCATCCTTGGCCTTAGTGCATGTTCATCTTCCAACACATTCTTTCTTCCCTTTTGATTAGACTGCTTTTTGGGCAGTTTTCCTCTGGAAAATTGTGGAGACGAGGATGATAGTTGTGTTTCATTAAGTGTAGTTGGAGGAATGGTTGGTTGATTGAACTATTCTTAGAGTATTATATGTGATCATTCGATTGTCTTCTAGTTCACCCAATTATCAAACTTTATGTCCTTTTTGTCAAAAAATGTTTTCAAATTCCATTATTCATCTACATCAGTGGTTGAAACATATTCCACTTGTGTTGGTGGCGGTCCCAAATTGACATGTTTAGAATCCATCGTCTTTTGTAGGATGTCTTTAAAGGAAAAAAAACTCCTAGATATTGTGTCCCAATATCCTATGGAAGGGAAAATATTTTGGCTGGTCTTCAAGACCCACTTCAACAGCCTGATATGTCATGGGAAGCTAAAGCATGTTGCGATTCATAGATGCTATGAAGTTATTGCAGAATTGGTCATCCCAGAACAATTATACATTTTTTCAAAAAGTTGATTTTTTTGGGCCCCTTTTCTCATCTTGATGAGGTGGGGGTGACTTCTAACATCCATAGAGACCTCCATGGTTTGGTGGGGTCCTTGGAGTTGGGGCCGATGTAGGTGGTGGCTTAATCATTATAGAAGTTGCTTCGGCTCTTTCGGCCCTTTTTATAGGGTATGATGGGGTTTCTTAGGACCTGAGATTAGTCTGTTGCAAAGAATCCTCTATCCATTGAGCTATAGTAGAGAATCTCAAGAACCTAGTTTTGTACTTCATAGGAAAGAGTGTCATTTTCAGCTCATCCTAGAGATTATCAATGCACTTGGAAAGAATATCATCTTAGGGGAGTGGCTGGTTCATGGACTAAGTAAGACTTTTCCATTTGGTGATGAATCCTGAAACCCTCCCATTCATAGGCTGTTTTCAGTTCATGAGATCACTGACTATTGTTTTCAGCAATGTCGAGACATACTGGAATAGTATTTGGTGCCTAAGATCCTCTCATCCGATTATTGAGTTATCCTATAAACTGTTGTGCCATACGAAGGCTGAACCTTTTAGAGTTCTCACAAATCACCTGAGTTTTACAACCTCTTGTTGTTATAGAGTTCCCATCAAGGGATCACAAAAAGAAGAGTAGTGAATTATATGCTGATCTAGGTCCCTTGATCCATTGAACACCATAAATACAAGATTCCTTAAATTTAGTGGAGCCGAGACATTTCTCACCAAGTCAAGGTAATGCCTCTATTCTGGTTGTACTGGAGAGCTTCATACTTCCATTGCTTCCATTTGAACAATTAATAACTCGATGGTATTTAGGACCCCTTGATGCATGTCTTATGGGGCCTGAGCATGAGCGGGCACAACCAGGGGAAAGATTGGATGTGTCGGCGCTGCAGTACATGGAAGCAGATACCCAGCTGGGGTCATCCTTTGTATATTTTCATGAATCTATTCTTATTGCATCCCTAATATAGTTAATTATTAATATCCTATCAGGATTTGGTTTAGGTAGAATAATGGTCCTAGAGCCAACCTGAATGAGCCTTCTCGCCTTTCTTCATTCATCAGGATGATCCCATGAGGCAGAGGGACATCTGATGGAAGTGAGTGTTGACACTCCATTTGAGGAACATACCTAGTATGACGGCTAGCTCTTAACTGCTCTGCATTGAGTCACCTCAGTTCATTCATTTCTTCCTCCTCTCTGTATAATCTATCCTCAAGCATAAAGAAATCATCCTCATAGGGAGGATGAGGTGGGTCATATACCTTGCACTTATTATTCTATTTATTGAGGATTCGTGTGGGAGGTAATGGCGTATTGACTGAGGGGGAACCCAAGTTTAAGACAACTCTTTGGTTTCTGGTGTGTACACCCTATGCTCGGTGTGGACCGTCTTTAGGAGGGAACCCTCTTATCTAGTTTCTTAATTATTTTCATTATTTTCAATGAGGCATATGGGGATGATTTCCATGATTTTCACTGACGTGTACCGTATCTTGGGTGGCGTATCAGGTTTTGAATAGTAAGAGTGCTTCTTACGCCCTTTAATGGATCTTTTTCAGCCATTCTATGATACTATGTTTGTTTCTTGGTGAATAATGACTCGAAGGGAGGCCTGATATGACCTTACAGTATGCCTTCATCCTGGGGGACATGAGTCATGAGTCATGATGGAATAGATGACCCCTTCTCCATTTTCTCCCTAGACGGTGGAATACTGACATATGTTGGGTGAAAATTTGAGGTCAAACTGCCCCTAGCCCTATGGGTTGGGATTTCTCCCATTTTTCTATTGAAAATACTTTCCCCAGGTTTGATAGTATTATGGGGCATTTTGAGTTAAAAATTCCCTCATCCTTATGGTCAAGGGTTGGTCCTATATTTTGACGGCTTCTGCTACTATTTACACCTTGTTGATTTTATGCATTACCATGCGGATGTGAGCCGGATATGGTGTTGGGTATACACACTAATTAATTGGTTTTAGGGATATTATCATTTCTCATTAATTATATTCCCTTAAATGGGGGTCCTTCTAGATATTCTCAGTGGCCTATTTTAGGATATTCATGATGGATTGCTCTATTCAGGACTGATGCTTCTAAGACTTACTCAAGGCCAATTCTTGTCAAGAGTTCCACCTTTCCTGAGTAGGGACTTCGTTTGACAACCCTCTTGGGATTATGTCATTGTATGATGTCATTTACAATGAGTTATTATAAACATAGGGTGGGGTGAAGTATAGGGCTCCATGTTCTCCCCATCCCGGTATATGAACACTATATGGGGTGTCGTTGATAAGACAACCCAACTTATGCAACGTGTGGAGGCAGGTCAGCTGGAGGTCTTTATTTCACCTTTCGGATTGTGGAGATCATATAGATGGAAGGGATTACATGTTTATTTTGTGGAGAAGATCTCCCATGATGTTAACATGGTCTGTGTACCCATCATATGGTAAAAAAAATCTTTCAAATGACATAGAGTTGTCCAGATATGGAGGCGAATGTTATGCATACATTCTTCTAACATCTCTTTTTGTTTCTTGAACTGAGAAGTGGTATTGGGCCAACACATCACAAGTATGTCATCCCTTTCTAGTTGTCTTCTCATAATAAACACATCTTATTGTTGTTCCACAATATACTCTTCTACTTGATCCACTTGGTTTTACTGCTCTTTAGTGATTTCCTTCCAAGCAGTGGGGTTAGTAGGAGTCTTATTGACATTTGAACGGTGCATGTGTGGCTCATAAAATGAGAATTTCCCCAAGACATCCTCAAGGTGATAAAGGATATCGTTAGTCATAGAGAGAGTATCCCATATTCTATACTTCATTTTTTCAAGTTCCTCGACATATGATGATTTTATTTCATTTGACCTAACGAGGGGAGGACCTTCTTGCCAGTGTAAATTTAGATTGTAGGGAGGACGTTCGCAGTTGGTTCCATGATAGAGAGGGATACTATCACAGATTATTGTTCAACTATAGAGAGTAATTATGCAGCGTATACCCTAAATAAGGCCATCATGGTGGACCATAGTAAGGAGAGGACCTTCCTGCTGCTTGGAATCATTAAGGGGAGGGACTTCAGAATGATTGTTATTATGGTGAGGAATACCATCATAGCTCTATCTACATGGAGAGTATTGGAAATTTAAACTCTATGGATGTCCTTTTTAATGTACTAAAATGAGGGTAGGGCCCTCTCATTGCTTAATGTCACTATAGGGAGGGCCATCATAGTGACTATCGTTATGGAGAGGATTACCATCACAACATGACATCTAACAACAGAGAGAAGAATACATGTAGTGTATATCCTATAAATGATCATCAGGGTGGCCTACAATAAGGGGAAGTATTTATTACTATACAATCATTTGGTCAAAGGGATTTCTACCCTGATGGGCGTCAGGAGATAGGCTCTCATGATCAATCTTCTCGGGCCCACAGAGTAATCCCCTATGGGTGCTCTAGGGAGGACCTTCAGAGCTACTGGTAGCATAATTGCAGTGAGGACCTTCACAACTACTATTGTCAATTCCATAATTTGGTAACATACCAATAGGATCTTGATCCTTTATTTATAAATGTTTGAATACCTCAATAATGCCAGCTTCCAGAAGAGTAGAGTCATAAATGTGTTCTTCATTTTTCGATTACCTTTGGAGACTTTCATTTTTATCTCCTCTCTTATGGGCAATTGGGGACACATGTTTTTGTTAAGGGACATCATACATAGGTCCTTTTCTAATTGGATCATATGATGTTGTCAGGATATGCCGATGAATTTCTTGAGTTTTGGTAGGGATATATTCCTCCCCTAAAGAACCCCCACATTGGACCAATATCCACCAGTAGTAACAAGTATTTGTTCCCGATCTAGTTGTCCTTGTATCACGGAATATGGAAGTTGACCCTCTTAGACTAGATCATGGATGATGATCTGCCCAGGAGTAATTAACTAATTTAGATGATAGATCATCCTAGCTTGGGAGATCGGGTTGTGGGTCCGAATCCTCTCTTTTTCCACTGACAAAATGAAGTATTGACATGTTTAGAGGATAGATTATGGAATCGACATCTGATCCTCCATCATGTCCAGGATGTGTTAAGATACGTCTTTGGATAGAATGGGTATGAATTCCCATTTTGATGTGGGGGAAGGAGTTTGTGTATGCTCTAGTTCTCCAAGAGCTACCAGTGGGTACTAGCAGTTATCCTATGCCGAGGAAGAGGAACAATTCTTCCACTGGCTATTTTCTTCAGTTGATACCATATGTTTTTAGTGGGATTTGTATTTGTGAGTTTAGTATTTGGTTCTGCTCAAATTTCCACCGTATTTGTCTCAAAACTTGATTTTCATCCATCGGAATTTGACATCTCTCATATTTAATAATGATCATATTTGACTGTTGGGATTCATATCCGCAGACAGTGTTGTATGATTGCCCATAATTTTCTGCCATATTTAGATAGTGGTCTTGTTTTGTGTCCATGTGTATTTTTTCCTACTTATATCTAGGTTCCATCCTATTTGGGTGATATGATTCTTATGCATTGTTAAAGTTTTTCATCTGCCTATAATTTACCACTCTTTCTGCATGGAAGGACCAGCGAGAACTGGCAGGAATGTATGTTTTATCATATCGTGCCACCCTATTTCCTTTTTGGGTTTCAGTAGGATGAGATGGATTTTTTTTATTCCCATTACTTTCCTCTGTATTTATGTGGTAGACCTCTTCCTGAGGAACCAAGGTGATAACCTATTTTTGATTATGCATTTTCTTCCCTTGGAGAGCATCCTGAGGGGCATGTATCCTCTGGACTTCCACAAGTTTCCTTAACATGGGATCCTCTTCAGTGTGAGGATATTGGGTTGTACGCCATTGATGGAGACGTACTCTAGTAGGATCCCTTGAGTGGGGTTCCTATGCATTTGGGATGAATCCATTATCATCGAATTTATCTTCCTCCATAAGATAAGGGAGGTACTTGTTATTGTGCTTAGGGGACAGACTCCTAAAGTGGTTATAGATGGCCATTGGGACTATCCTATGCTGAATCATCGGTCGCAGCTAAAGATGCGGCTGGTGAGATTTCACCGATGGGAGGACCTACCTAGAGGCCTCTATTGTAGAGAGTGTACCATTTTGATGGTACTCTTTGATCAGTATGTTTGAAAACCAACACTAAAGTCACTGGTTAGGCAAGGGGGTCATGTTCTTCATTGAGGATCTGGCTGCCCATGTGGTCACTGACATGTGTGTCGGAACAATTTATTGAGATGCCATTCGGATCGAAGAGAGATCTACTAAATGCCTGTTATATATATATATCACATATACACCCAACAAAACCCTATTAAATTATCATCTGATTATCACATTTGAAATTAATGATTTTTCCTCTCCTTATTTTGAATGTGAAAGGGGCTTGACGTGGGGTAGTCTGCCACCTTGGTGAAGGATTCACGTTGAGTTCACCATTTTTCTTTCATCCTGATTTTCATCAAACCAGGTATATTGATAGGGTGAGATGGTACCACTGGTATTGGGTAGTGTATCCTTTTTTATGTTATTAAGGAGATTCTTCTCTTGCATGATCCTAGTGGGTGATTCGAAAGGGGTTATACATATGTGGAATTAGCCTATGTTTTTTACGATTTCTTTCAATGGTTTCCAATAGGTTTATTATTGGAGCCAAAAACACCCAATGGCCCTGATATCTATGATTCATGGACATAATTTCCAAAGTCAGCATCTTGTTGGATGACGATTTCGCTAACGACACTTCAAGACTCCATTAGTCAAGAGGATGGGATATCAGGCTCAGCATACCCTTTGGGGGGGAATTATAGCCTACCTTGAGACTCTCATATATATTTAATCAATGTTTATATGTTAGTGAATCCTTGGTTATTTCCTAAAGTCTGTGTCCAAATATTAACCCTGGGTTGGAAGATCAATCATGGATAAGCATAGATTAGGAATTACTAAGAGAAAGATAGTTTAATCCCTATGATGAGGAGCTCTGGAGTTCATTATCATACAGGGGGATGTAAGATGATTTTATTGTAGTATTGAACCCATGATATGTGTTTCCTACATATCTTATTAAGAGGAATTAGAACCCATGTAGCTCAGTGTCACTTAACTAGACACATCACTTTTTAAGTTCATATGACAAAGTCCCATCTATGAAGTTTAACATCATGTGGAAAGTATGTCTAGGATAAAGGTGACTAGTCAATATCTAATGAGGGGCTTAAACTGAGGAGTCCCGGAATTCCAAACATAGATATGGTCTCCTGGATGAATATAAACCTATCATAAATATGTGTCGGAGATTTTTAGGGTGTTTTGGTTATCGGGTTTGGACTTTACGGAGGCTTCTTATATATCCAAGTTAATTAAGAATCCAATCTCTCATAGTTTGGTTTGAGTAGTGATTTGATTGGGGATTACGTGTGGGAGTTTCCCATTTGAAAGGTACATGATCTCTCATTTCATGGATGAGATGATATAGATCTCATGCCAGGATAATTGCTTCCTACATATCCCAGTTGTGTTGGGAATTAGAGTTCTCATAGTTCATTATCGGTTGTTTAAATTTAATATTATCACAGTCCTCAAAGCCCGTATGAGCCATGCTCGGTGTGAGAAATAAGAGGATGTGAAAGATTCAACAAAGGCACACTTTCTCTTTTCTGTTGATGGAAAACTATGAGCCTATAGTGGAAGATGTTAGGGAAATGATGGATGAGGGTGTAGTGTAATGAACCCTTCAATGTGAAATGAGAGTGAAGTTCATTAGGTCAGTCCCGAAAGGCTAGGGGCTTACTCTAGGAGGGATTCCTACTGAATGTGTTCTGGGAAAGTAGAAGAATGTTTCTTCTCATCAAAAGAAAGTAAGTGTGATTCCTTTGACTGATCACTATCCCTCATTGAATGAAAAGGCAAGTGATCATCCTTAATCCCTATAATAGGAAGGTTCATGTTAGTATCCTATGGTTGGACTTTGAGTTACCACGGGAATGTAGACTTAAGAATATTCATGGATCCCATACCGATGATGGGATTAAATTCATGAAAACAATTTCCATATTTACATAGTCTCAGAAGGGCACACTGATTCACCTGATGGTCCATTCATACGGGTCAGGTGGCTTTGGAAGTGGCTTTATCCTGATCTAGTTGGTCTGATTCATAATGGGGATTCAGAGGATAGGATGGAGACGTAAGGGAAAGATCAGTACCAGAGGGTGGAAAGCCCCAAAATACCCTACTCTACGTACCATTTGTTAATGAGGGGTTGGGTACCTTCCGAATAGCATTTTTCTAAGCGGGTGGAAGGGTCATCAGTGTAGCAGAGTGGTATACAGATCTAGATATGGTTCTCTTGCCAATGTGTTATGTAGATTGGGATATGATTTGCATATTGGGGTGGTATGTGGCTTCAGACTCCATTCGTATATCATGGTGGTATATGGCACTAGAGTCCCTCCATGTGGCAGAATTCTATACTAGGTAGGATTTCATTTTCATCGGGTTACAATATGTGGTACACCAAATTGAATAAGGGACATTAGACTCATGGTTCATGGGGATTCTTCCACGAAGTGAGTATGGTTCATTGTTTACCTTTTAGGTTCTCATTTTTCCCATATTATTATTATTTCTTCTATTTATGGTTCACAGTGTGTTTGTGCCTGTTGAAAATCATTTTTGGTGTCGTACATCAACAAATTTTTTCCATTGAAGCTTTTTGTATGTAGAATCTCAACTCTCCCCAAAAATCCAATCCTTTTCATGGCTCGCCTTGGGATCCTTTTATATAGTGCTAAGGAGGATGTATCTGTGGGTATACATAACCTTTTATAGAAGCCCATGGAGGGATCATCAGACCCGAGATGAATCCGTTAACTGAGGATCATGTTGTTGCGGTTTGTGGTGGTGGAAATTATTACCTCAATTCTGTGAATGATGTGATTCGCGGGGTATTGCCAGCCTTTCTTCATCTGTAAAATTCTTAGTCTGCGGTGATGGTATGTAAGCGTGTGCCTATCCATCATGTTTTCTCCAATGATGTGGTTTGTAGTTGACTGACACCTTTACTCATTCATCCTACGAACTGCATGGTTCACTGGTTAGTGCTTCATGGGCTAGCATTTCGTAGACCACCCATGCACTGCTTGGTTCATGGTATGTACCTTCCATAGACGCTTCCAGAAAACTAGTACACATACTATTTTGGCCCCTTCACCAAACTATCTTCCTTCATTATTTTCCTTCAATTTTCATCCCCACATGCATCCCTTTCCTTTATCAAGTTTACGAGAGTGTTTTCTTTCCCTTTGTAGATTTTTTGGGACCATACACTGTCTATTCCTTATTTACTTTGCTTCACTTATTATTGTTCCATATAACCCTTATTGAGAATTTGAGCGCACCCTTTTATTTTTTTTCCTTCCCCAAGTTACGAAGATGAAATCATTGACTAATTACAAGAATTAGTTTATTTTCTTTTGTTATGTTCTATGTTAAATTTCTATTGTAATAATGAATCCATGTATGTATCTTGATCTTCAATACTACTAAATTGATAAATACTTGGTGATGTGATCTCTTGTATCTATATCATTGTACTAAAACAACCACCGACTCTAGATCACTGGGTTCTGGGTTGTTACAAGTATCACCCAAGCTGGAATGTAGTTTAGAAAATTTGTTTTCCATGGTAGAAAAATCTTTTCTCACATTATTAGTAACACACCCACTAAACAATAATTTTATCTCTTCTTATTGAAAATTAAAAAGGATTTATAAATTATTTATCTGATGGTGATGAAGAGTAATGAACTAGGAAGGAAAAGACTCATTTGAAGAATTTTATAAGGATTTATAACCTATAATTATCACATTGTTTGTAACAAATCTTTGTTACTTTAAGTAATTTCTAACACAAGTGTCTATCAAGAATTAAACCTTGTAAGGTTTATCCCCTACATGAATCAGACTCAGAAAATGGATATTTCATAAATAATTATAGCTCTACATTCCACCTTCATGGATGGAAACAATGGCATTAACCCCCATTTACAACCCAAAAACAAAATGGATACCACCCAATGATAGACAAAAATGGAAATATGATAATAAATCCTTCTAGTAAATAGATTTCTAGTAGAGTGGATCCTACAAATTGAAAAAACATAGAGAATAATATATAAAATAAGATTAAATAAACCATTGGTTCATAAGGTCGTTATTCCTCTTGTGAGAAATGATATGGTTTGTACTAAAACCATAACTTTGATACAAAATTATATACAACCATGAAATATGTTATTGAACAAAAAAATGACAATGTAATAAAAATGAGTGAAGGGAAAAAAATAACACTCATTGGATATGGAGACAAAAAAATATTATTTCACAATGGTATAAGGATCCCTCTTCCCAAATTTTCGGTTCTCCTCTTCCTAGGTAACATTTTTTTAACTGTGTAAGGAAAAATCTAAGAGATAAGGTAATATTATAAGAACAATGACCAAGTAAAAAATGTATCTTATCTTACTATTGACATAGACCCCCATGATATAAATAAACCACCCATATTGATTTCTTCAATGAAATATATTTTCAAAATTTTCTTTAATAAATCATATAACACACATCACATACATATCTCAAAGAGAACCCAAGTAGCTTTAATGAATCTACTTTTTTATAGACAAACACGCCTTTAAATAAATAATAATCTCATGTGGTATATATGATTATAATTACATGAAGATCCACTACATATTTACCCACAATATTTATTAAATATAATCCCTGATGTGATGCTCCACCCGAAATGTTTTCAGGATTCGTCCATTAATCAAAAATGATTGGCGGTCACATATCTTCCTCCATTAAAGTACTTTTCTTTCACATAGATAAAAAATACATGAAATGATCCTAATAAATATTTCTCTATCAGATATATCTTCAATTATATTATCAGAATTTTTTTAATATAAAATATTTTATATAAATAGATGTATTTATTGGTAAAAATAATTTATAATAATTAAAATTAATACAGAAAAAACACAATATTTATAAAATTTACTAATTTTTACCAGTAAATATTTTAATTTTCACTAAATTTTATTAGTTCAAGTGACTTTTTAAGTCAATTATTTGTCTTCTTAGAAACTTTAGATTATTTATAGAAGTATTTAAGAGTTTTTCATATTATGTTGTGTCCTATGTTCATGGGACATATGTCACTAATTTTTAGGTTTGAAATTTATTTATGTATTTTTCTAGTTTTTGTTGAAAGTAGTAAATAATTCTATTATTATATCAAAATCATAATTAAGTTTCATACAATGTTGTTCCCTAAACACTTACTTTAGATCCTAGTTCTCTAAACACATAATTTACACAATGGATTCAATAGAAACTGGAGATTCTCCAACATAACTATCGAATAATTATAGTATTAAAGAAAATATTTCATTACATAAATTACCAAGAAATTTTAGGTTTAAAAATTTAGTGAATTTTGGAAAAATCATACACTAAAACTTCCCATAAAATGAACTTTTTTTAATTTTTCACTATATAAGAAATAACTTAATACAAAAGGCGTCTTCATCATTCCCAAAAAACTCTCCATAAAATCTAACCTATTAAACATATCTTGTGTAATAATATTCTTAATTACATAGGGAAATTGAAATATAATATGATGTCAACATAAATTCAAAGAAAGAGTAAACATAATAAATAACAATCAAAGTTCCTAAGCGAGCATAAGTTGAGAATAAATAATATGACATGAATAAATAATCAAAAATAATTAAATAATATAATTAAAATAAAAATATAATATATCAATGGATAACAATAGAAATATATATATCACATAGATATAAATAACTGGTTCCTTACTAATAAAGTATATAATGCAAGAATGTTAATTCCATATTATAAGCCAATTCATCATGATCTTATAGTCAATGCAATATCTTGTTCTGGGTAGGCATACACTAGAATACCTAAACATTCTTGTCTCATGAGACTTACTGATGAATTAAGGGTTTATATAATATAGATCCCCTCCTATCATTTGTTTAAGTCTAATGCATTAATTATATGAGAAAATGGATAAAAAATACATTACCAATATTTCCAATAATCATATTATTTAAATAAAAACACACAGAATGAAAATAACTTTTTCCCATGTTAATAAATGGGAGAACCTAATCATAACCCATCCAAATAAATAAGGTGGATGTTTAAAAAAATATAGTTAAATTTCTTAAGTAATCAATAAAAATCAGTAGTAGAATAATAAATATATGAATTTTTAATAATTACGTAATAAATAAATTGAATATATTTTTATATAAGAATCCTCCAAAATAACAACATATTAATAAAGGGGTATATATTTATGTCAATAATTTACCTAATCAATCGATGTATGTAATCTATGATAACACCATTCAGTCAAATAAAATGAAAACAAGATATTCGCTAAGTAAAATAGTTAGAGGAAACTCTAGGTCCATTCATAGTGGATGGTTAGGAAAGAAAATGAAGGTGATAGATCATATATTTTATAGAAGATAACATTACATAATCCATCAAGATAAATAAGTTGGATGGTTTTGAGAGAACATATTCCCATTGAAATAAATGAAACTCATAAGGATGCTTTCATTGATGAAAAACACCCTTATAAAATAATGCTTCAAATGGTATCACATAACAATAAATCAAGAATATAATTATTTTATACCATGAGATCGATACCCAAAATTATAAATATATATATATTTATTAAATGATAAATAATTTATCATAAATCCCATACATGTAAATCCTTTTGAATATAAAAATTAAAATGGAGGTGAAAGCTTAAAATAACTTTTAGAAAACATTTTTTATAATGACATAAAATAAAAACATAAATGTCGCTTTCAAAAGTAAATTTTTAAAAGGTGTTGTGAATGATTTTGAAAAAATTTACTTTCAAAATAAATATTCAATAATGGAGCCTTGAAAATAAAATAATGTATTCTATATGAAATGTGGATCTAAAAGATAAAACATTTTATTATGAAAGGAAACAATTTAATACTTTTAACTTATATTTTTATGGAAAATCACATTATAAAAAGAGTAATAAAATGTAATTTTTATTAAAAATTTATTTTACCCATGGGAGTTATAAAATACTATATAAAAAATATTATTATGGTAGAACCAATGTATGAAAGAATAAGGTTCCAAATAAAACGTCATAAATCAAATAAAGTATATTTGTGTTAGAAATATTCCTTCTAGGAAATGTTCTCCATGAAACATGAAATATTTGAAAATTGATTTATTTGGTAAAAATGTAAACAATGAGAGAAAATAATACAATCAAAATGTGGAATTTATTCAACTTATATGAAATAAATTCAAAAGAATGATTATAACTCAATGAATAAAAACTGAGTTACCAAAAACTCTTATAACTGGGGTAACACTTGAGAAAAAAAGTATTTCAAGAATTGTAATTGATTTGGATTATTTTATCACAAGAATTACAAGGAAATTAAGTATATTAAATTCATGGGATAGTAAGTCAGTATAAGACTAGACAAAGTAAACAAGGTGTATAACATGTAACGTGTCTCAAAGAATATGTATTGAGACAAAAAAACCTTCACTTTTTTCATGGATTCCATGAACACACTCTAACCACCTGTATAATATATATATATATCTTAATAACTGATTTTAAAAACTTTATCATATATTTTACAATTTATAATCTTCATTTATAATCATTATCTATATTAATTATAGTTAGTTATTAACTGTTTTCAATATCAGGTATAAGTAATATTGATTATATTGAACTAGTTTCATAAAAAATGGTGTTGGTATTCATTAACAAAATTAAAAAATACAAGATAATTAATGGTACTATAATATATATTCAATGATATTTAAAAATGTATAATTTTATTCCATGTTAGTATTTGGTACAAGACATGATGATGAAATTAGTGATGATCATGTTTTGATGATTCTTAAGGAATGAAAGGCGATTTCTTAATTAATGAGTTTAATAATAATGTTACCATTTAAAAACCCAAAAAACAATTATTTATTTTTTTATATAATATATTACTAGAAATTAAATTTTTGTAGTCATCAATGATATAAATTTATGGTATTATTCAAGTAGGTATTTATACTAACCCAAACAAGAGAAAACTATAATTGATGGATGATTCTCATGTTATTTAGGTATAATATAATTATACTAAAATAATAATTATCTTGTTTATTGTTTATAAGTTTTCTATATTAGAATTTTAAATAAGTAGAAGAAGAATATAACCCATGTGAAGTTATTTCATGGTATGAATAAATCATTTTTTCTCTTTGAACACCCTTTAATATGGTTGTCTTTACTAAAGTTTTTTATTTAGCATATTTTAAACAGGTATTCAAATTTATATTTCCCACACCATAAAAATTTCATAATAATCATATTTATCCATCAAATTCATTTTACATAGAACCAGTAAAATACATAATCTGGTTTTTTATTTAAAATTACAAAATATTCCATAAATATCAATTTTTTTATTAAATTCCCTATTAGTGACACACTTGTACGGTGTTGAAGGAAAACAAAATTCATTGGGTCATGGAAGTACTAGTTTGCACAACACATGAATGATAGTTTCTATTTTTCTTAATAGAAAAAGTAAATGCAGTTAATGAATATTCCATAATATTAATAAAATACTAGTATAATAATGATTATTATGTTATAAGAACCCCAAACTGGCATACTTGAACCCGGTAAAAAAAATAATCTTTTCATTTATGGATATGATACCAATACACAAGACCTAATTTTAAACAACTATAATAAAATATTCAAATATAATATTAATTAACTTACAGACCAAAAAAAATATGTTTAGATCTTTTAAAGAATTAGTTATAACACTTATATAATAATTATCATGTATTTAATTGAGTATTTTTGTCACTATACAATTATTTTCTTATTACTCTTTAATTTTTCATCATTATCCACATGAAAAACATCAAGATATATTTTAATTATTATATTTTTTTTATATTCTGGGAAAATGATACATAAGAAAATGGTGAGATCAAATTCATTGTAAGGGTCAACATTATAATTAACAATTGAAATTCATCAGTGAGCATAAGATGGGCCTAAGTGTATGGTGACATAATCATAGTTCATGAGAATAAAAAAAGATAATTCATACCCACAAACACCCATATCATTAGATATTTGATAGGTCATAAATATTTAACAAATTCCACAGTCATAATAATAAATAATCATTTTCTATGTGATGTCAATATTGATCAAATGAACAATTAAAAACATATATAAAGCATAGATAAAATGTGTTGTATAAAAGAACATCAAGCATTTCATCATGGAATGACCGAACTATATAATTACCATATCTATTAAAGGTAACCAATAACTAGTAAACTCTTTAATATATTAGGAGTAACTTATAATTATTTAACTCCATCATTTATAAGGATTATAATAACTCCATCACCTCTTAGGAATAACTTCCTTCCATTTAACTCTGTCTTAGTACCCAATGCGTTAAAGGGCTATAATAGACCCACCCATCATATATCATGAAAATTTCATTAATTATTTGGGTTCTCTCTCCAATCCTACCTTCATAAATAATTTAGAAGTACTATATCATGAAAAACACACGGATGATTGTATTTTATAAAAAAAATCTGTATACTGATTTACCAATGAAAAATAAATAGGTTTCCTATTAATATCTTTAAAAAAATCATAAAGCATTAAAATAAAGGAATTTAATGGTATCATAAGATTATATCCCAACTAAATCATAAGAATCGTTAATTTATGTTGGAATATATGAAGATCCCTATAAAAGTACATTTAAAACATTTCTGTGAAAATGGGGGAAACACCAGTACATTTAAAATATAAAAATTCACAAACTATTGATAAAATTATCTTCTTTGAAAATTACCATGGAAAAATATAAATGAATATTGAATGAAATAAATTATAATTATGGTGGAAAAATCCAATCATTTCATAAATTTTCAAAATAAACATTAATTTTAAAATTTTGTAAGTCGATTCAAAAGTGAACCATATAAAAAATATTAAAAAAACTCTCATTTTTAAAACCTTCTAAATGAAGGTCAAAGATCATGAAAAAACTTATATGAAATTTTTTGTGGTTATAGAATAAAATTCTGGAAATAATATAAAGAACATAGTGGGAGGTTTTGGTTAAATGTATTTAAAATCATTAAAGCCACATTTTTAAAGAAAACCCATTTTATAGTATTTTAAAACCAATATCTGTTTAAAAGTAAGAATATAAGAAGAAACATAAAATACCATGAGTATAAGTAGATTCAAGATATTATATGAAAATATTCAGTTATTATATACACCAAATAAATGAATATAGGTGTATAAATAAAGAACATATAAAAAATAAATATGTTTCAAAGAAGAAACCCTTTCTTGATAGGATTGAAGGCCTTAATTTTCTATTTATTTTTTATATTAATCCTTTAAGGATGAAGGGGAATCCTTACATGGCTCGTAGGCTTATAGACACATTATTTTACCATAAGGCCTTAGAGGAATTCATCCCAAATAGACTACATAGAAATGCCCCTCCCTAACATATATATTGATGTCAGCTCTCCACCTTTACAAGGATGTTCAACTATCTATCATGTACTGAGTTTCACAGGCCCGTTATTGATGGATATTCCATACCCTCTCATTCTTCTAATTCCAGTTAGCTCTACTCTCATGAATGTGCCTGTTCTAAATCCTCATCTAGAGCCTTCTTCCTTTGCAATCTTCCTGATTTAATCTGCATTTCATGTGGCCCGAAGGCCATGATGTGGCCCAAAATCCTTAATGGATCGAAGGCCAAGGGTGTCCTAAAGGTCTTGAAGGACCTGAGGACCAAATAGTTGAATAGTTATAGCTGCTACAGTAACAAACAGTACCTACTACAATACCAAATAATACCTGCTACAGTACTGAACAATGCCTGCTATAGTACCAAATAATACCTTATGTAGTACTACTACGGTATAACAATAGTGCTCAGAAATATGAATTCCCCTAGTTTTGAACTTTGGACGCTTGGATTCACTTGAAAATTGGGTAATTCTTGAATCTAAAATCCATTGAATGATAGAGCATAATATGATTATGTAAAAAACACGATTTATATGAAATAATATATTGAAACACATTCATGTGGAAATAATTACAACATTTAAATTAAATAATGTTGCATAACAAGAATTATGTCTCAAAGAATTAAAATTTAGACCATTATAACCCTTTAAAATATTATAACATTTGAATCAATATATCATGAGAGATAGAATTTAAAAGTAACATTAAATATAATTATCAAATATTAATTCATTATATAATATCTCAATATTTAATATAAAAACCTTATGAAAGGAGGTAGGTGCGTAATATAATACATGTATCAATGAAACAACATTGAGATGAATAATCCTTACAAATATCGTATCCTTGAAGTTTGAATTCAATAAATTAGATTATTATGTATAAAAATTTAAAAAACACAAAAAATTGTAAATATATTATAATAAAAACATTGGTCATTTCACACGTAATCTAGGAACATCATATTCAATGAATGATAAGTACAACACGATGAATGGAAATTTAGTTAAGATAACCCATACCTCAAGTATCAACTCGCTGTTTAAATTATTTAACTCCAATTTAATAAACATATATTAATTATTTAATTGTTAAATAAACTTATCCAAGATTATTATATTATCATTAAAATATTTATTTCATTTATTACAATGACATATTTAATTACTTAATCAGTTAAGTCCATGATGGGTGTTTTGAGGATGTTCGGTTCATAATTGAAAAATAACTTTGGTAGGTCGACTGTGGTTGAGGGGTAAATTGTTCCCTCACATAAAAAATAATAATCATTTTAAACATTAATTATACTTTTATAAAAAATTAGGTAATATGGTTATGAAAAATGAATTATGTTTCAATCATGGAGATGGTAGGTTGTACCTACACATGAGTATAATTTCCATTTTTTAACGAACTTGAGGGAAAGGAGGTATGTATCATTTTTTCATTATATAATTATGATTATATCATAAATATAATATTATTTATGTAAAAACACTTATATATACTATCCATATGATGTAGTGATGAAAACATATCACATCGATTCGTGGGGGTGGTAATCCACACGCACACACAAATAACATTGTCATTTTCCAATATAAGAAAATAGATGTTATATTAAATTTATATAATTTAAATTATGTCATAAAAATAATAAATATAAAGTAAATCTATCATTATAACCACCCATGATAGATGAATATGAAAAAGGAATTACATTGGTTCATGGGGTGGTATTCTTCCATACACAAGAATGAAGGTTTCATTTCCCATTAAATGGATAAGGAGATAGATTAGGGTTAATAAATCAAAATAATATCATCTAACTATATGTAAGACAATTATTTTATTATATCACAACTTTTTCATGATTTTTTAAGTAAGTAGAAGAATAAATAATACTAAAAAATTCAGTTAAAATATATACCTCTTCTTCGGACAACCTCCCTTGATTTACACCTTAATAATCTAAGGTTGGTATTATCCCAAAAATAATAAATCTAGAACTTTTGGTTGTATTTAATAAAGTTATTTTGTTAGGGATTTTTCAAGATAGAGTGCTCAAAATGTGTATGGAAGAGAGCATAGGATGTACCCATTTATAAGTGAGGAGATGGGCACTCTTGTAATTTTTCAAAATATTGAAATATTATTAAGTCACATTAATGGAAAAGTGGTTCAAAATTAGATTAATCTAGAATTAAAGATGAAATAGTATCCAAATAAACTGAGAAAATAGAATTTAGACAATTTTTGGTTTATTTTATCCCTTATCTATTTAGTTTAACTCTTCTTTCAACCCTTTTTATCCTTAACCACAGTAACACATTTTTCAATCATTAAGTGTATTAAATTTAATTATAAGGTAAAAATGGTTCCTAAATGGTACATGGATAAAAATTTATTCCATATAAAATTCTACTTTTCCTCATGAAATATTTTTATGAATCTTAAATTATTGAATAAAATATTATATATACCATAAAATATCATTAAATTCATTTAAAGAGCTATTCAAATATTTTTGATTTAAAATCATCAATACAGTCATGTAATTGTAATATAAACTCTATAAAAATGTATTATACAATATTATTAACTATTAAACTTCTGTAAAAAAATAATTCATTGAAAAATATTACTTTTGATGTATTTATAATCATTTACTTTAATTTTTGTACAACTGCACAAGTAGAGAGTAAGTGTGGTATAATTGTTTATGGTCATTTTATAATCACTAAAAATTATAAATAAATTATCATTATAAAAATTATTTCATTGTTATTAAAATAATATTTAATATTTATTAAAAAAATATTTTTATCCCTATGTGGACATAGAAGAAAAATTTTAAATCAAGATAGTGACATTTTATATTCTTCTTTAATTAAAAATATGATATTGGTAGTTATAAAAGAAAAAGGATTAAAGTGGCCATAAATTAGAATAATATATGTTTATTTATGAACTAAACTAATAAAATAGTGTAAATGAAAGTGTTAAGTATATTTTAAATCATTTTCATATTAGTTTTGACCATAATTAACATGTTTTATCCTTTACTCTAGTAATAACTATTTAACATAGTTACTATTCATAATGATAAACAATTAAGTTGAAATAAATAATTATATTAATTATGATGATTAAAAATATAGAATCCATTTTAATAAACTTAATTCTCCGAATTTTAATTTTTTTAATTTAAAATTAAACCCATAAAATATGACAAAAAGCAGTTTTTAGAAAAATGCATTTTTCAAGCATAAGATAATCTTACATTAACATTATTACTAGTAATAATCATTATATTAATTTAAATTAATATATATAGATATATAATCTATAAATATAATTTAAATCATTCATAATTAGGTATTATATTATTTTATTAAAATAGAAAAACATTACATACTTAAAAATTGTTTTATTTAAAATTCATTTGACGAATAAAAATAAAATTATACCATAATAATGAAAAATGTTTATTACTATTTTTTAATTATATTATATATAATTAAAGGTTAATTATTATATTTTAATATCAAATTCAATTCATAATGAGACTTTTCAATGGAAATAAATGGCAGTTTTACAAAAAAATTGTATTTTTCACCATTCATTGAAAAGTTGATCTTTTTAGAAAAATCCTAAAATTTCACCCTAAGGTAATTTTGA
This sequence comes from Viscum album, assembly GCA_963277665.1. Classification (NCBI taxonomy): domain Eukaryota; kingdom Viridiplantae; phylum Streptophyta; class Magnoliopsida; order Santalales; family Viscaceae; genus Viscum; species Viscum album. The sequence continues at coordinate 1,014,777,052 of OY728153.1, read as the reverse complement.
TCTGATGAATTCAAAAATAAAATATTTCTTATCAAATAAATTTTTTAAAAGTTTAAAAAATTAATTACAATATTCTCTCACAAAAAAAACAGAAACCATTTTTAAACAAAATGTATTTTTGAATAGCAAAATGACTTTACTAAAATTTGAGTGATTGTTTACTAAGAATTAATCAATAAATTTTTATTTAGTAGGACCATTATATATATATAATAATAATAATTTTTTATAATCATATTTATATCGTCAAATGCATTAAATAGATTATAACGATCATTTTTAAATAGTAATATTTCATGGTTGCTAAAGTTTGGTGTTGTGTGTCTTATATTCGATTAAAAATAGTCTTATTTTAAAATCTTAGGATATTAAATTTTTTCCTATTTAATAAATTTTGACCTCAAAATTTTATCTTGATATCTATAATCTGGGGTTTAAAATTTATATTATCTCTTTTGAAAACTTACATCATAAAAAGGGTAAATAAAACTTCAATTTGAAAAGTTGTATTGAGAAATATTATGGTCATATAGATTAACAAAAAACTAGGATCATTAATATGAGAACATGTGTTGGGAAGAAATCCCTCAAGGTATCATTGAAGCATTTTTGAGGTGATTGTGTTTGTTGACAAAGTGGACATCTGAGTAGTGATTGTTGACAAAGCAAAACAATGACATACAAATTTGTTGACAAAGAGGATTTCATGGTGGAATGTCGAGTTCAAGAGCTGAGGTCAACGATCCATGTTTGATTCAAGAACGTCGATAAAAGGAATGGATGATCTGGAGGTGGTACAAAAGAACAGATACAAGGTGGCGCCGTTTTCCAGTGTTTGCCAAATTTTTGGGCCTGAAAATCGGCAAATGAAGAAAAGTGTTTTTGGAAAAGGGACTTGCGTGCTGAGGACTTGGAGAATAGGAAACTTGGGCACCATATGTTTTTCAAGATCAGAAGATCAAAATATGGCAAAGGAAGTAGGTTCGCGCAAGTTTGGGAGTTGGTCGCGCAAGTGTCTAAAAGGAGAGAAGACTTGCGCGCCGAGACTGGGTCGCGCAGGTGACTTACGCACCGTCGCGTAGGGTGGTCAATTTGCATATAAATACTGGACCACCCCTCTTCATTCTTCACCGGAGTTCAACTCATAGCTCCCGTCGCACAGGTGTGGTGGTCGCGCAAGTGGTGTGTGTGGTCGCGCAGGTGGGACTTGCGCGCCAGTGGTTGAAGTTGTGCGCCGGTGTTAGAAGTTGCGCGCCAGTTGGCAGTTGCGCGCCAATATTGGTTTGGGCGTAAAAGGAAGAGAGTCGCGTAAGTTTGGAGTTGAGGAAGCTTGAGTCGCGCAAGTTTCTAAGGAGGACTTGCACGCCCGTTGTGACTTGCGCGCCGATACTTGCGCACCGAGGTTGACTTGCGCACCAAGTAAGGTTTTGTTCCCGTAGTGATTTTCAGACTGTGTGGAAGCTGGAGGTTTGCCCGATATATTCGGTGCAAAGAGAGATTCATCTACAGGTGAAATCTATACTTCAACAGAGCATCTATATACAGGATAAGATGCATTCATTCATGCAAATGAAGAGACCTACAGGTCTATAAACTGTGAGTGGATTCCTTCCAAGAGCAGTGAGCTTAGGAAGAGGAAGAAGGTGATCCTCTCCACTGGCAGTGAGCCAGAGAGAGAGAAATGGGGAGTGACCCTTGGGAAAGCAGTGAGCTAACCCTAAACATTGTAAAGGCAGTGAGCCTGGGCATAGAAGTGATCTAGCCCGGACCTTGTAATCTGCATCTAGTGAAGATTAGTGGAATTTGGTACGACCAACAACCTGTCGGCGTATTCTCCTTGGACGTAGACCTTAGCGGTGAACCAAGTAAAATTGTTGTGTCTTGTGCCTTCTTTACTTTCTGTTTATATTGTGCAGCAGGAAAAAGAGAGAAGAGTGTTTTTCTTAACAGTGAAACAAGATCAGAACGGGCATTAATTTTTAATTAGTCATACCCTGATTCACCCCCCCTCTCAGGGTATCCAGCCTAGTGGACCTAACAACATGGGTGGGTAGTTAAAATATAGACATGGAGGAAAAATTAATTTCCAAATAAATATGGGTAGTGACCTCGAATAGTGATCAAAATAAATTGAATGATCATAACAAAGTAAATGACCATAAAACCATAAACCAATGAGGTGGAAAAATACCATCAATTAATTAGAAATAAAGGTAATAGGATAAAACTTTTCATTCAAGATCATTTTCTTAGAATTTATTAATACCTTTACCATATTGACTAATAACATAAGAAAATACACTTACATAATTTTCTTCAAATATATAAAAAAAATTACTTACTTTGGTTGTGTACTTCAATTAGTTTCCACCTTTATCTCATCTTTTAATCCAAATGATTTGTATAAATATCTAATTCGTTAAGAGTAATAATAAAATTTTTATTGACCATGAGGTATATAAAAGGATTAAAATATTTTATTCATGTATTTACTAAAACCAAAAATTTTAGTTCAAGGTATGATAATATCCAAAATGAATAAACCTTCATATGAGGAAATATTAAATTAATCTCCAAAATTCAAAATTAATACCCAAGTTCAAATTTAATCATTAAAAAAATAATTAAACCTATATCCTATATAACCTCAATAAGAACATATTAACATAAAATTTTATCTTATAACATTTATCTTACATCCAAAAAATGTAATATAATTCTCCCAAACTAATACTTCACGTTAAACCAAAGGGCCTTACATACCTCCACCCAAAAAAATATCACCCAAAATATCATTAATCTCTTTCAAATCTCATCCTGAACAGAGGTGTCTATGTATATGAAGATTTGATAAATCCTGAAATTATAAAACCATGATAGTATCCATAAATATTAAGTTATCCTTACATGAAAACATCTTAATATACAAAGTTATCTAAACCTTACTCCGATAATGACTATAAAAACCTTGAACCCATACTCCTGGACCCAATGATAAAAACATAATATTAACATTTTTGGATTTGATTCTAATAAACGTAACCCAATTTTAACTAACCATACTTATCATATATATATACAATATTGATTCATTTAAATATCAAACAACTTTCAGGTTTATAGTTTTAGAGAATTATGAATATCTATTACATAAAAATACCCATGTCTTTTAGTGAGTATTTTTCTCCCTATACCTATCTTTTCTTATTACTCATTATGTATTCATCATTACCAACATAAAACCCTTATATATATATATATATATATATTACATATAATATTTACTTATAACCCTAGGAAAAGTAAATATAAGAAATGTGTGATCTCAAATGCTCAGTAAGGGAAAACATAACCACTAACAATTTAATTTAATTAGTGAGAATAATATGGGCATAAAGGTATGATGACATAATCAAAGTTCATTATAATAACATAATAGAATTTATACCCATGAAAACCAGTATTATTAAACTTGTGAAATTTAATAAAGCTTTAACAAATAAAAGAGTCATAAGAATAAATAATCATGATCCATTTTATGTTAATTCTGATCAAAGGAACCATTCAAAACTCATAGAAATCATAGATAAAATGAGTTGTTATCATAGAACATCAAACATTCATGATGGAATATCCTAACTAGATAATTATCATATCTATTAGAAGAAACCTATAACTAGTAAAATATTTTTACTCTTAGGAGTAACTTATAATAAGTTAAATTCATCATCTCTTAGGAGTAACATAACTTTGTCAACTCATAGGAGTAACCTCCATCATGTTAACTCTATCTCATTACCCAATTAATTGGAGGTCCATAAAAAACCTACCCATCACATATCAAACATAGTATTTTAAGTTTTTTTGGTCAATCCTCAATCTCACTTTCATAAATAATTTCCAAGTACCATATCATGAATTAAAACACATAGATGCTTGTATGTTACAAAAAATTTCATAGATTCGTTTACCCATGAAAAATAAACAGGTTTCCTAAAAATATGGTAAAAATATCATAAAAAACCATTAAAATAAAGTAAGATAATGGTATCATAAGATCATATCCCAATTGAATCATAATAATCATTAAATTATATTTACATAGATGAATATACCTTTAAAAGAACATTTAAAACATTTCATTAAAAAGAGGGGAAAATAACCTTTTCTTTTAGTACATTTCGAATATAAAAATTGAAAAAATATTGAGAATATTATTTTATTCTAAAAAAGATGTAAAAACGTAAAGAAATATTTACATAAATGAATGATAACTATATCTGGAAAATAAATTCATGTTATAAATGTTAAAAATAATCATTGTTTTAAAATTTTTGTAAAGAGAGTCAAAAGTAACGCATGCGGAAAAAGTAAGAGAATTTCATTTTTTAAACCATTTAAAAGTAGGTAAAAGATTATGGACAATAACTTTAGGAAATAATTTTTGTTTCTAAAATAATATTCCCTAAATAATATCATGATCATGAAAGAAGCGTTTAGATAAAAGTTTTTAAAAGTATTAAAACAACATTTTTATAGAATTTTTTTTGATGCACTTTTAAAACCAACAACCATTTCAAATAAATAATTGAAATAAATAATGGTGCATAAAATTAATTAAGTCTAAAATATTTAAAATTTAAATAATGAAAACCCTTGAAACTTTTATAACATTTGAATAAATATCTCATTAAAGAGAGAGGTTCAATAAAACTTCAAATATCATGATCATAGATTCATTCATGATATAATCTATCTATATTCAGCGCATAAATATTATAAAAGGAAGCAGGATCATAATACAAGACTTGTGTCAAAGAAAAAATATTGAGATGAATAATCTATACAAATATCATATTATTTAGGTTATGATTTAATCAATGAAGTGATTATGTTTAAAAATTGTAAAAAAAGTTTAAATAAAACAAAATATAATCATAGTTAATTTCATACATAATATTGGCATAACCTAGTCAATTAATTAGAAGTATAATGCAATGAATGGTAATTGAGTTATGATAACCCTCACCTTGAGTCTCGATATGCTATTTTTTTAAAAGGTAATGCTTTGGTCAAAGACCAAAGCAAAAATTATTTGTCTCGATATGCTATGTATATTGTTTAACTCCTGTATAATAAAATTATATTAATTACTTACTTTAAAAGAAACTTATCCAGATTTATTACCTTATCATTAAACCATTTATTTCCTTTATTACAATTACATATTTAATTACTTAATCAGTTAATTCTATATCACGTGTTTTGAGAATTATTGGTTCATAATTTCAAAATGACTTTTCTAGGTCGACCATGGTAAAATGTTAAATTTTTTCATAATATACAGAACAATAATAATTAAATAATTATCATTTTTATGCATTAATTATACTTTTATAACCAACTATGTAATATAGATATGAAAAATGAAGTACGTTACAATCACGGAGATGGTAGGATTTACGTGCGCATGAGAAACATTATATTTTTTCAAATAACATGATGGGAATAAGGAAAGTATCATTTTAAATGTTTATAATTATGATTATATAATAAATATCATATAATTTATTTAAATAAAATTAAATATACCATCCATGTGATGGGGTCATTAAAAAATCACATCACTTTGTAGAGGTGGAAAATCGCACGTACACATGCACATAATTATAATTTTTCAATGGATGTAAATATAATAAAATATATTATATATTATCTATAAATAATGGTAATTATTTTCTTAATATCATATATATATTAAATATGTCATTATATCTATCCATGAGTAGTGGTGATGTAGAATGAATTACATATGTTCGTGAGGTTGTAGTCCACTACAGACTTGAGCAAAGGTTTCATTTCCCATTAGATGAAGAAGTATATGGATTAAGGTTTAGAAATAAAAATAGTAACATGTAATTATATGTTATATTATTATCTTATTGTATCACAATTTTTTTAATAGTTTTTAATGATGTAGAATAATAAATAAAACTACAACATTCGGTTAAAAGATATACCTCTTCTATGGAAAACCATCCTTGCTTTACACCAAAATCCATAGAAGGTTAGTATTATTCCAAAAATAAGACCTATATAATGATTAAAGGAATTTTAATAATTTATTTGGGTATTCATTTACCAAGATAGTGTTCAAAAAATTTGTGAGGAAGATAAGAGATGAGGCACCCTTTTATAAGTTAGGGGAGGGGAACTCTTGTAATTTTTTAAAACATTAAATTATTATAAAATCATATTCATAGAAAATTGGTTCCAAATTAGATTATTTTAGAATTAAATATGATATATGATATAAATAAACTTATGAAATAGTATTTAGACAAATTTTATTTCAATTTAACCCTTATCTTCTTATTTTAACCCCTTGTTAACCATTTTTATCCATATATATAGGAACATATTTTTTTGTCATTAGAGGTTATAAACAATTATTTTATGGTATAAATTAGTTTATAAATGGAAAATGGATGAAGTTTTATTCTATTTTACATTCCAATTTTCCTATTTCAAAATTTTTATGATTTTCAAATCATTTAATAAAATATTATATAACATAAAATGTCATTAATGTCATTTTAAGAACTATAAAAATATTTTGAATTTAAAAACGTCACTAAATGTATGAAATTAGAATTAAAAATCTTTAAAAACAAACATTAAATTATTATTAACAATAAAATTCTTGAAATATAATAATTTATCCAAAATATATCACTTTTTATACTTTTAAAATAATTTACTTTAATTTTTACACTCCTTGCACAAGTACCATGTCATCGTTCTATAAGCCTTTATGGTAATTATTTAATCACTAAAAATTATAAATAAATTTTCATTATTATCAATATAAAATTTAATATTCATTCAAATTCTGATTTTTATTTTTATGATAACATATATGGGAAATTTAAAAAGCAAGAGAGTGATATTTTTTTATTTTTAATTGCCTAAAATATTATACAGGTCATTATCCAATAAAAAGGATCCATGTTCACATAAATTAAAAAATCAGATGATAATGGAAAAACTACACTCATTAAATAGTTTAAACGAAAGTGTTAGGTGTATTTTAAGGCATTTTCACATCATTTTAACTATAATTAACCCATTTTACCCTTTATTCTGGTAATAACTATTTAATATAGTTACTACTCACAATGATCAAAAATTAACTTAACCAATTAAATTATATTATTTATTATAATTAAAATTATGTAATAAATTTTTTCAAATTCAATTTAGAAAATTGATAGAATTTAATTTTAAATTAAGCCCACAAAATGTGATAAAAACCGATTTAATGAAAATACATTTTTTAAAGGATAAGATGTTCTTAAATTATATTTATGATTAGTAATCAACATTATATAAATTTAAATTCATATATATAGTTTTATAGTATATTAATATCATTTAAATAATTTATAATTAGCATGTATTTAAATTAACTAAAATGGAAAAACATTATGAACTTAATAACGGTTTTATGAAAAATGTGTTTTAATCATGAAAAAACATATACGTAAAGAAAGTATAAATATTATCCCAATGTATTTAATTATTTTATATATAATTAAAGGATACTTATGTTAATTTAATATTAAAATAAATTCATAATGGGACATTTCAATCAAAATAAATTTAAATATTACAAAAATCTGTATCACTATTCACTAAAAATTCAATCTTTTCAGAAAAAAAAACTTTTCACCCTATGATAATTTTTATATTATAAATTAAAAAATTTAATCATTTTTTATCAAATAATTTTTCAAAAAATTTCAGAAATTAACTATAATATTCAGTCACAAAAAGCAATTAAATACATTTATGAAGAAAACTTATTTTTGAAGCAGAAAATGAATTTACAAAAAATTGAGTTCTTATTTTCTAATAATTAATAAATTAATTTATATTAAGTTTGATAATTATATATATAATAATTAATTTACTCATATTAATATTCTCTAATGAAATGGCTAGGTTATAATGATCATATTTAAATAATAATATTTTATGGTTGTTAAATTTCAGCGTGGCATGTCTTGTATGCTATCTAATATAGAATTCTTTTAAAATCTCATGATATTAAAAATTTTATAATTTTAATATTATTTAATGTAATTTTAGGAATATTTTGTACATATAAAGAAATATAAATGATAAATGAGAAATTAGAAAATTACACCTCACTTCTTGGATTATCTCATTTACAGAGGGGGTTAAGCCTTTGAGTGATAGTACTTTGAGAAGACCAGATCTTATTCAATGTGTATAAAACTTTTGAGGAGAGTATTTTTTATTTATTTGACCAAAATAACTGGGTTGTGGTGTGAGATTATGTGAGGATAGATTTTCCCATTTTATAAGTGAAAATGGATTACATTTTTGTAAATATCCAAACCTTTTTAATAATAGGAAGGCACTATCAAGGAAAGTAGGTCACAAATTGTGAAATAATGTAGAATGGAAAGGATAATGTTGACAAAGACCTAAAAAACCCTTTCTTATACAATTTTTAAACTTTTTTGTGGTCTTTCCTTCTTTGTTTAACCCTTTTTACCCAATTTGATTTTTACTGAGGTATCTAATTTTTACCAAAGCAATTTATCATTTATTCTTGAAAATAAATTGGACCTTATTACATAATTTGGAACTCATGATTCAAAATTTTAAATGCATTTTATTATATTAATTTAATAAAATCAATAAAAATTAATTTTAAAATACAAATTTTTCTATGTATAAAAACATTCTTTTGAATAATATAACTTAAGTTATAAAATGTAAAATATGGATTTGTAAATTAAAAAAACATTTTTTTAAAATTATAAAATCAGTTATAGAATAAATATTTTTTTAAAAAATGATTTAATTAATTTAAAAATCATACTTATATACTAATAATTTCATAAAAATCATTACATTTATAAAAATACTATTTTCACTATTCACTTAAAAAATAATATTTATTGAAAAATCCCAAAAATTAATCTTAAGATTATATTATTATTCTTAATATAAAATTGATGTTCATTTTTCATCTTTAAATTCTAAAGTTTTAAAATTTAACTTTCAAATAAAAAGATGATATATAATAAAAAATTATTTTTATAGGAAAGTAGATTTTTTAGAACATTAACCATTATCATTCATATTTCATATAATTTACTAATTGAATTAGTATTAACTAATTATTCATATTGAATATATTTTTTTATCAATAATCAGAAGTTTATTGAAATCGAAATTCTTACTGTATAAAAAGGAAATATTTTAAAAATTACATTTCCAAGTATAAAATGATCCTATTAGTCATTTTAGCTATATCAATTTAATTTCATTCATAAAAAAGTAGCATATATTTTATTTCTATAAATATTTAACAAATTGGTTAGTCGTATTCATTCCTTCTAATTGAATGGTTATATTTTTACAGTAATACTTAAATATTTATATTATATCTAAATATATCATGGATTCATTTAATTTCGGTGTTGTGTCTTGAGAAATCTATAGAACACATTAAATTATTTAAAGGGAATAATATATTAAAATATATGTGTGTTAAATTCTACCCGTTAAATAAATTTAATCCCCACAATTTTTATTATTACTCACCAATTAAATTATGTGAGGGTATTATTAACATATGTATCATTCGGGATATAACCTCTAAAATGAAATCGACATTACTCTCTAAGGATATATCAAGTTACTTATCCTTCCTTAAATAACAATAATCTTTCTTACAATCATATTCCCACGTATTTATATACCCTCATAAAATATTTATAGTAACAAACCATTCCCAAAACCATTTTAATCTATAATACATTAAACCATAGTGATATTAAATACTCTTCTGAAAATTAAATCTATCTTTAACCCCCAAATATATTAATCAGTAGTTTATAAAGTCAAAAACTAGTCAATATATATAATAATCTAAAAAATTAGATATGCATCACTAAAACTATCATGGATTACTTTTTATTTATAAGAAAGATCAATTTTCAAATTATAAAAATTATTTTTTTCAATATCAATCAAACCCTTTATTTCCTCGACATCAAGCATATATTAATCCTTAGATTTATCAATACCTCAACCATGTGTTCTTAAATAGTTATACCAAAAAATATAACCTTCTAATAAAATTAATTTTCATGTGTATTGATTATATTTTATATATGTTTACAAACCATTAAATTATAATTACTAAAGAATAACCCTTAGATGTTTCACATGACCCTCATAAAATCTATAATACACAAAAAATATCATTGATAAATATCACTCACTAAGGAAAATATATAATAGTATCAAGAATTAATTTCTATTGTGATATTAATTTCACTACCATATATAAGACTTTTAAACTCGAATTTCTCATCATGATAGGAATATAATAAAACTATCAACCATTAAAGTCTTCTTCCTTATTCAAATATAAGAAATAGTTATTTATATACACATACCTTTTTCAATTTCATCTCCATGGTATTATTTCAACTAAATACTAAAACAATAATGGATATGTTAATTTCAAAAATATTAATATTAAAACATAAATATGAATAGCAATTCACCTTGACACGTTCATTTTTAATATATGATACATTTGGTTTAACTTGTGACTCTCTTTGTTTAATCCTTATTTATCTATGATCAATTTCAAATTAGGTTATCTAACCTAATAAGTTAAAATTATACTTAAATACTTCCAAATAGCTTGTAAAATAATATTATTTACTAAATTATATCCCTCGGGTGTGTCAAACTGGGTGTGAAGTTAGGAACATTTTTTATTCATCAGGTGATTATTGATTTAATAATTAATCCTCCTTTTTCAAGATTATCACTCCTATATAAATCTATGCAAGATCATGTATCCACTTATAGTATCAATATTTTGATCTGACTGTTAGGAGAACCACACAATATCTACATTACAAAAACATAATGTTGTTATCCTATACTTAGACTTGTCATCAATACTTATATCTTGGGTTTTAAAAAAAATTATCTTATCCTCATCCCTAGAATATTACCTCAATCGTAAAAAACTTTTATCTATACCATTGGAATTATAATCAACCTTAAATTATCATCCTTTGATGAAATTGATAATTCCCAATTTTTCATGAACTGATATAATGTTTATCTCCCAAGTTATCTAATCCTTTTACTGATACCAACTATGACACCCCAAACTAATACTCTAGAGACTGGTGATATAACACATACATTACTACTATATTAGATACTAGTTGTATATTATCAATAATTATTATCCCATAATTACATGAATTAAAAAAATATTGCATTAAATATAACACCATGACATTTTATGTTTAGATATTTAGATAATTTGTAAAAATCATTAACTACTAAATCCCATCAAATTGATATTAATTTTTCTATTATTTAAGAGAATACTTAATCGATAACAAGACTTTATCTTCTCCCAAAAAATCTATACACATGATACAATTCTAGAAATATCATGTGTAATAATTTTCTTCATAACATAGGGAAATCTAATAATAGGAAGGGATGATATCAAACACTCAGTAAGTGTAGTCAAAAGTTTAAAAATTGAAGATCAAAAGTAATCATAAGATGAGAATAAATAATATGATAGGAATATATCATAAAAAAATTATTCTATATGAGAATGAAATTAAATGTATAATATATCCATGCATAATAATATATATATATATATATCACATGTATATTAATAACTATTACCTTAAAATTAAAATAAATAATACTGGATAGATAATTCCATACCATAAGACAAGACATCATGATCTTAACTTCTATAGAATATCTTGTTTTGGGTAGGAATACACCAAAATACCTTAACATGTTTGTCTCATTAAAGCCACTGATACATCAAGGGGATATATAATTTTGGGCCCCACCTTCCACTTGTTTATGTCCAATCCATTAATTATATGAGAAAATTAATAACAATACGTAATCAACTTTTCCAATAATCATATGTAATGGTATAATAACATAATGAACGCCAATAATTTTCCCCATATAAATAAAAGGGGTAATATTATCATAACCCATTACTATAAAGAATGTGAACGGTTATGAAATATATAGTTGACTTTCTTATGAAATCAATAAAAATCTGCTTCAGAATAAAAAATAAACATATTTCAAATAGTATCATAAAGAATAAATGGAATATATTTTTTATGTAATCATACCTCAAACTAAAACAATGTATAGAAAGGGGTATGTGTCCCATTAAATAATTTTCCCAATCAATCAATATATGGAATCTATGTGAACAATATTCAATCAAAGATATGGAAAATAAGGTATTAAAGAATTAAAGGCATTGGAGGAAAAGATATGACTATTCATAGTGAATGTTTGGAAAGACAAAGGAAGTGATGAAACACATCATTCATTGAATAGAATGTTACATACTCTATTGATAAAAATAAAGAATATTTTTCCAAATAATATATCCCTAGTGTACCAATGTAAACTCATAAGGAAGTTCACATAGATAAAAAACATATTTGAAGAAGAATACTTCAAATGGTATTACACAAGAATGTATCAAGAATCCAATCATTTGATTCCATGATTTAAATCCATAAAATTTTAAATATATTTATTTATTATAGTATATATCATGTAACATAAATCCAATGATTATAAATTATTTTTAATATGAAAATGAAAATATAGGTTAAAACTTAAAATATCTTTTAGAAAACAATTTTAATGGTTATGTAAAATACAAACATAAATGTCTATTTAAAAAGTAATTATTTAAAAGTTGAAGTGAAAGAATTTAAAAAAAAATTACTTTTAAATGGAATCTCTATTAATGGATCCTTGGAAATAAAATAAATATTTCTATTGTATATGCGATTCCAAAAGATAAAATTTTTTATAATAAATGGAACGTTTTCAATACTTTAAATTTATGTTTTTTGAAAACCCATATTGTAAAAGGAGATATAAAAAATTATTTTTATTAAAACATAATTTTCCCAAATAGGATTATAAAATAATAAATAAAACAACTTTATTGTGGGAGAACCCAATCATGTATGAACAAGGTTTAGGATAAAACATTATAACTCAAAGAAAGGATATTTGATTTATCAATATCCCTTAAGGGAAACATACTCCACGAAGCATGAAATATTTGAAAAGGGGATTATGTGGTAAAAATATATAAAATTATAAAATAAAAAAATATATAATAAAATGGTAGAATTTACCCAAAATATATGAAATAAGTTTAAGAATGTGATCAATACTTAATGAACAAAAATTGAGTTACCAAAAACTCTTATGACTAAGGTAACAATTGATTCTAAATAAATTTAACGAAAAAAATTGATCTGGATTAATTTATACTAATAATTATAAGTAAATAAAGTATAAAACATTCATGTGATAGTAAATTAGTATAACACCATATAAAGGAAACATGGTGCATAAGATGTAACATGCCTTAAAGAATCATAATTAAAACCAAGAAAACACTTACCTTTTATATTAGATTCCACAAATGCACACTAACCTATAGTTTAAAAAAACTAACTTAGAAACTTAATTCATAACAATATTCATATATTATTCCATTTATACTTTTCATTTATAATAATTCTCTATATAAATTATTGTTAGTTATTACATATTTTCAATATCGGGTGTGAGTGATCTTGATCGTTTTGAACTAGTTTGATAAAAAAAACAGTGTTGGTATTCATTATTGTTAAAAATTTCATCATTTAAGGATCATTAAAGGTAATATAACATGTTCTATGTGATACTTATAAAGGTATAAGTTCATTCCATGGATGTTTTGGTCAGGTACCATGATGATTGAATCAACTACAATCATGCTTTGGTAATTCTAAATGAATGAAAGGTGTATTATTAGTTAATGAGTTTAATAATAATGTTACCATTATAGAACTAAAACAAGGAAAAAATTAATTATTTATATTACATATTAATAGAAATTAAATTTATATATTTCTTTATAATAAAAACATATGTCATTGTTCTAGTAGGTGGTTAAACCAACCCAAACAAGAACTTACCATAATTAATGGATGATTATAAAATAATTTAGTTAACCTATAATTATACAAGAATAATAATGACCTTATATAGTGTTTATTAGTGTGATATATAAAAATTTTACGGAATTATGAGAATAATATAACTTATAAAAATTTATTTCATACAGTTAATAAATCAATTTTTTCTCTTAGAATTCTCTTTTAGAAAGTTAAATTTACCACAATTTTTTATTTATCACATTGTTTATAGGTACCCAATTTGCCTTTATATAACCTTTTTAGTTAAATAAGAATCATATTTATCCATTAAAATTATTCACATGATCATCTGTTTAAGGAAGTGAGGAAAATAAAGACAAAAATCAATCCTTCCATGGAGGTTCTAGTCCACACATAATCTTGGATAACGATTACATTTTCCATAGAATATAGAAATAGAGTAATATGGTTTTATATTTAATAATATAATATATGCAATAGATATCATACTTATATATCAAATTCAATATTATTACCATCATTTTATGTTACTGAAGTAAAATAAAACACTTTGCATCATGGAGGTGGTAGTCTACACAACACAAGAATGGCGATTTTAATTTCTCTTAATAGAAAAGAGAAATGTGGTTAATGATTGAACTATCATTATAATAACATAAAAATATAAAAATTATATCATTTATATCATTTTTAAATGGTTTAACTAATTTTTAGGAAAAAAATTCCATATAAATAAATAGAAACAAGTAATGAGTGGTAAGAAATTTGTACATCACTTCTTGGATTAACATATTTGAGAAGGGGGTAAGACTTTTAGGGATGGTATTTTTAGATGTAAAAAATCTATTAAAGGTTAATAGAAATTTTTAGTATAGGTTTGGTAATATTTGTGCCAAAATAAGTGGGTTTTTGTGTGAGGGTAAGGGAGTATAAGAGTGCCGCTTTTATAAGTGAAAAGGGCTGGAATATTTATGAATACCCATTTTTTTAATAATGGGTAGTAACTCTCAAAGAAAGTTTCTCCAAAATTGAGAAATAATTGATAGGATAATATATAAGGTTAATCAATAACTCAAACTTTAAGAACATGGGTTTTTATATGAGGTACAGATCCTTTTTATTTCAGTTTAAATTTTTTGTTATGGCCTTACGTTTGTACCCCTCCTAATAATGGGTGTTTTAGAGGGGTTTGGGGATTTTTTGGTGCTTGGAACCAATTTTTGGGCTGAAAATGGCATGGTGCATGTTTTCTACATGACCTATGCTTGGTTAAGATAACCTTGCAAGTGGAGGCAGAAACTTCCACATGGTGTGAGAAACTATGTGGTAGAGGTTGCACGACCGTGTGAGATTCTGAAATATTTCAGTTTTTTAATAGAATGTTTTTGCATAGTTACCACTTGGTTAGTCAAACTGTGTGGGGTAACTGTGCGAAGTTCCCCTTCTAGAAAGTGAGGTGTTCATGGCTTTTTTATGGTTTGGGAAACCATGCTGGTAAACCATGTTACCCTATTTTGTATGTTTTTTTTAATTTTAATTAAAAAATCTAAATTATTTTTAAACCAATATAAGGGTTTCCTTCAACGCCCAATATCCCCCCCCCCACTCATTGAAGCTACCATGAGGTTTCTAGGATTGGATTTGAGCTATATCCTCCATCCAAATTCAACTCTGATCATCGATCATCTAATCGGATCCACATCGGTAAGGCCTATGTTCCTTTAAAACCATTTTAGATTCTTTTTAAAATCATTTGTGCTATTTGATTTTAGGCTCGTGTGCTCTAATTTCTCATTCATCATCCATGTCTTATATCTCTCTAAAAAATGGATGCATTATGACTTGATACTGGATGAGATCTCTACTACCGAACCAAGGTAGGTGGTCTATGATTTCTTTCGGATTTTCTAATTTTATTCGGGTATTCGATCGATATGCCATCCATCATAATTTTTGACATGGCCCCATTTTTGAGAGAGATGATTGTCGTAGGCTTAGTCGGACCTAGTGAAAATGTTATTAGGTTCCGTTTAGGTGCATTGAAACCCATTTCTCTTTTCAAGGTTACCCATCAGATGTTCCATTTGGATTTAACCTGTTTATGAGTGTTTAAACCACCCAAGGGGTGTGTGATTGTGCTTTCCTTGTTAGAGGAAGCCCTTAGATGCCTTAATTATTTTGACTAGATTTATTAGGAGATGTACTACCTCCTTGACTTATTATATCTTGTGATTCCATACCAATTTTGATAGTTTTCCTTAAATGAAATGGATTATATGGGTGTGTATACCTATATGAAATGTTTAATGTCATGTTAAATGGTTCATATGGGAGTGTAGGCCCATATTCTTGTAAATGATAAATGGATTACTTGAGTGGGTATACTCGTGGTCTGTTCTTAGTTGTGTGAGTGGGTATACTCACATGGAAGGAATTTTTTTAATTTGAATGATTTGAATGAATGGTTTGATAGATGCCATGTACTGCTCTCCATGGGTCTGGAATATGGCAATGGGCCTTGATACCCTATGGATCCGACTTTCTTGGGCTCGCATAGAACATGAAATTTCCATGCTCTTAGGACCCCAACCAGTTCCAAGACTGAGATTCCACTGGGGCGCCCATGGGACTCGATGTGGATGCCTTGGACAAGTTCCTTAGATCCATCCTGTCGTGGTCTAGAATCATTACATGTATGATCTGGTATGTGACACATTAGATCCGGACCTTGTGTTTTACATTTCACTATATGGAATGGTTGTGGGATTCTACTTTTCACTATACTGCGTGATTTTGAGAGTTACCTGGCTTCTTTATATAGCGTGGTTATGTCTTATTTAGTATTGATGGATGTACGACTTGGATGTATGAATTTTTTTACTTTTTTATTTATTCCTTGTAATGGTTTTCCTCTTTTATAGGTATCCTTGAGGTCTATTCAGTTTTAGTTACTGTATTAGAATTATGCTATGGGAAAACTCACTTTACTTTACTACTTTGATTACACTTGCTAGAACTTTGTATATTGATATTGGAACTGCATAAACCCATGTGGTTACCTACTGGTATGTTTATCTCACACCCTTTTGGGCCTCCTCAGAGACCCAAATAGATTATATGGTTGTAGGTACTTATAGGGGAAAGCGTCCTAGTATAGGTTGTTGACTTTGGCTTTGGAGTAGGGGAGCATAGGACCAAGCTAAGGCTTGCGATGCTACGTACAATTTTTAGCCTTTTGTTATTTTGGGATACAAGTAATGTATTGTGCTACCCAGTAATCTTCTAGATCCTTTCTAGATACTTGTATCATCAACATCATTTTGTATATGAGACACTTCTGGTTATTGATATGTATTCATGTCTTGTCTTACTTTCAGTTGACTAATGTTTATCTTGCTTCTTCTATTTAATGTATGTATGAATTCCATTGTGATACTCTGGTAAGGAGTTCATAGTCTCCCCACTAACTCACCTAGGCCCTCGCTGCTAGTCGGTAGCCTCTAGAATTTTGGGAGATGCGCTTGAGGCCATGTGACCAACCAGGCTCATGGAACTGTTGAGTGGCATTCGGGTCTGGGACGTTACAAAGTGGTAACAAAGGGTTTCTTTTCTAGTTTCCCTTACTGTTTTGTGATAATAGACGAGTATTGGAAGGAAATAGGGTTTGGTAATAAACTGTTCATGGGAGTAGCTACCTTGAGTATAGGAAAAATCCAAATTTACTCTAATTGAGTTATGATTTTATGGATTTTGACTATTACAGTTGATTCAATTTCACCATTCAGTGACACACTTGATTAATGCTATTACTATTGATGAAATTGTGGGTTCTATTTCAGTTGAAACCCAATGAGATGATTGTATTCCATCTCATGCATCATATAGACACTTTTTAGAATCATATTCCATGGATTATGGCATGACATCAAGGATGCTGTTGTGATAGTTGATGTGATAGTTTTTCATGCTGTTGTTTTAGTTGGGTGCAATAGATAAAGGTGTGGCATCATCTACCAATCTAGAATAATTATGGGCCCTTATGAATTTTTAAATGTTGCACCAATGAAATAAAAAGGCTTAAATAAACTATATATATTTACGGTTGGAATGGGATCGAAGTTTTGGGTTCGTGAGGTGTTATGGACCCTCATAGATTTAGAATTGGAAACCCTTGGTGGAGTTTCCTGGATGACTAAATGTGAAAAGTGAATGGAAACTAGAAATGATGGATAGAGACTTGACCTAGACTTAGATTTTGAATTGGTAAGAGGAATAGTTTCTAGTGGTTTGATGACTATCCTTTAAACAGTCTTGGATTTAGGAGTAGAATGTGGGTTTGACTTAGTTTCTAGGTGGGTTTTTACCTATCCTATGATTTTGAGCTATGTGCTTTGATGTTGTTCTTTTCTAAGGCATGTGATTTTCATTATAGATACATGCCACTATTAATACCTGTAGTGGTACACCATGAGAGAGGTGATGAACATACTTCAGATATAGTTCACCATGAGCTACTTGTTGATCCTCCTTTAGTGTCAGCTGAAGAACCAGCAGTTGTTCCAGACACCGGGGTTGAGGCAAAGTTCCCCAAAAGCTTTTTTCAATTGTTTAGATCTTCCAGGGAGCACTGAAGATTGTTGTGTCTATAACTGAGTTGACACAGGTGTTCCAGTAGCGGTATCATCCTATGTTTTTGGGGGATGGAAGTCCACGGGATGTAGAGCTATATCAAGGGACCATGTTTGCTATTTTTTTAGAATTTGGAGACACCTCGGGAGAAGATAGTCAAGATCGCGACTTATATGTTATGTAGAGCGGCAAAGCACTTGTGAGACATTTTGAACTAGGATGACAGGTTGTGTGATATGGTTTGGACTAATTTATATACCCTCTTCTACAATTAATTTTACCCAGTGACTCTATTTGTAGAGCGTTCTAGTGAGTTCATGCATCTAAAGAAGGGTGCAATGATGGTTATGGAATACTCGGCATGATTATAGAGCTGCAGTGTTTTGAACTGATGTGTCTTACTGATGAGGTGCCGAGGGAGAGATGCATCAAGGAAGGTCTCAAACATGCTATCAAATCTTAGGTGAATGTGTTTTTGTTGGATTATATCATTGAGATTGTGAATAATTTTATGATCACAAAATTGAAACTGTAGAGAGTTGGGGGGTACATAACAAGGGAGTGTCATTTTTCACCCTAGTGGATCTACGTCTTCAAGAAATAATATTCGTTTTGAGGCTACCCGTGAGTTTAGTGCTAGTAAAGTTGTGGGTATATGTAGCTTGTTGTTTTTCCATTAGTGTGGTAGGTGAGTCCACATAAAGAATCAGTGTGACTGTGACCTAATGGTGTGCCGAGTTTACAATAGGATGGGAAACATGCAGTTTGTTTTGCAGGACCTTCCCTCCAACTATGAGTGGTAGGGGGTCAGCTCTGACATCAGGATCTGGATTAGGTTCTTTAGTCCCATGTCAGGATGTGCACTGGAGTAGTGCATGCCGGTTAGGGAAAGGCAGTGGTGGTAGTGGTCATGGTAACTAGACACCGGGTTCTCAGAGACAACATTGTAGATCAGCTTAGGGTATCCAAACAGTGTCACAAGGTTGTTGTATAGGCTAGACATATGTTGTGAAATAGACCCAACAAATGTAGGATCCTAGACAGTCTATAGTGAGAGGTATGATCTTAGAAGCTTCTACTATTTCATTTTCTCTTTTCGATATAGGTGTTTCACACAGTTTTATATCTATACGAGTGGTTAAATGACTCAATCTTATGGTTTTTCTTTATAAGGGAGTTATGACACTAGAAACACCATTGGGAATCAGTACAGGTGATGTGCGCTAGTGTATAGAGTTTCCCCTTGTGGTTGGAGGGTGTCACTTCATTTGGGATCTTTATATACTCAAGATGACAGGGCTTGATGTCATCCATAGAGTGGACTAGCTTGTGGATTATTGAGTGTACATTGACTGGTATCACCAGAGGGTTACTTTCGTATCACCAGTGGGTTTAATGTTTATTGAAAAGTGCAAATGGGATGTCTATGAGAGCTGATTAGGACCCTAGAATCGTAGGCTGGGTGCGATAATAGCCTAGTTCGCTAGTTTGTTTCTGGATGATCAGGCCGTGAGTTAGGCAGACTTCCCTCTGGTGGTTCAGTGCTTTAGGGATTTCTTTCCCAATTACATTTCTAATTTACCTCTTGAGAGATAGGTTTATTTTCCATTGATATAGTTCCAGGAGATTCCTAGGTATCCATTCCTCCTTAAAAGATGGCCATGACGATGTTTTAGGAGCTCAAAAGGTCGCTAGAGGATTTGGAGGAAAAAGGGTTTATCAGACCCAGTACTTCTTCATGGGGTTTTTTTGTACTTTTTTTGTGAAAAAGGTGGACAAAACTCTTAGTATATGTGTGGGATATTGGAAATTGAACCAGCTAACGGTTAAAAACTGATATCTCTTTTCCATGGATAGATGATATATTTGATTAGCTTTGAGGATATCGAGTGTTCTAAATGATAAACATGAGGTTCAGATATCACCATGTGTGTGTTCGACCTGTGTACATAACTTATACAACCATTCAGAGTATGTATGGGTTATACAAGTATATGGTTATGTCATTCAGTCTCACGAATGCGCCAACATTTTTCATTATGCTGATGAACTGAGTGTTCCATCCTTATTTGGATTTTTTTGTGGTGGTTTTTGTGGGTGATATCTTCGTGTATTCTCACAGTAATTATGAACATGACAACCATCTTGAGATCATTTGGAAAAAAATGAGAGATCAGCAGTTATATGATATTCTCACAAAGTTCCACTTTTGGATGGATCAGATTCACTTCCTTTGTCAGATCATATCAGAGATAAGACTATCAGTGTACCTATAGAAGGTGAGGGTAGTAGTTTCCTAGGAAAACCTAGGAATGTTTTTGACATACAGAGTTTTTTGGGACTTGCTAGTTACTACAGACATTTTATAAAGTAAATCTCAAGCTTAGTAGCACCATTGATAGGATATAATAAAATGAATTTTATGTGGTTAGAGACTTGTGAGAGGGAATTTCCGGATCTAAACATCAGCGCCAGTCCTAGTACTGCTAGAGTAGGGCATGAGTTACAAGGTGTGTTGTGATACTTCAGATATTGGGGTGGGGGAAGTTCTAATGCAGGGAGATCGAGTCATGGAATACGGGTCCCAGTATCTGAGGCCACACGAGGGGAATTACTCTACTCACAATCTCGATATATCTATAGTTATTCATTTGTTTTTCTTTTGGATGCATTATTTATTAGGAGTAAGATTTGTGGTGTACATGGACCATACAATCCCAAGTATATCTTTAGGTAGCATGATCTTAACCTGAGTTAGTGAAGTTTGGTGGAGTGACTAAAATCATTTGATATTGAGCATTCCTACATACATGGTAAGGGAAATGCAGTGGCTGATACACTGAGTAGGCGGACTCAGATACAGGTAGTGCATCAGGCCAGTTGTGAGTGGAAACTTTTGGCATGGTTCACTGAGATACATCTCAAGGGAAATAATAGACATGGAAAAACATTTCAATCATCCTTAGTTGTGACCTCTACCCTACAAGGAAAAGTTAGGATGAGGCAGCTATCAGATTTAGAAGGCCTAGTTCTACGGAAGTGTGTGGTATATGAGGACCCTCCTCCTGGTTGGATAATAGGAAATGATGAAATCCTATGTATCCATAAATGTGTTTGGGTTTTAATGGATATATTCGAGTAGCTAATGTGGGAGTTTCATGCTTCATATTGGGAGTAAAACCCGAAGTCACCAAATGTATCGTGACTTACGTTGCGGGTATTGGTTGTCAGGTATGAAGTGAGAAGCAGCTAGTTTTGTTACGAAGTAATCCTCCTGTTAGTAGGTGAAGGAAGAACATCAGGGGATGGTGGGTCTTTTAAATTAGTTACCTATCTCGGAGTGGAAATGGGATGATGTCGCGATGGATATCAGGACAGGTTTACTAAGGTTTCGTCGAGGTAACAATGTTGTGTGGATTTTTGTTGATAGGTTTACGAAGGTCTCTAACGTTTTTCTGATCAAGGAGACCTTTAGTGTTGATGATCTTGGAAGGTTGTATATCTAAGATGTGGTATGAATACATGGGGTCCCACATACTATTATATCAGATATGGATTCCCACATTACATCTCGTTTCAAAAAGAGTTTTTAGAGGACATTAGGTACATAGATTCTTCTGAGCACAGTATACCACCCTTAGACTAACAGTCAGTCAGATCATACGATACAGGTGCTAGAGGACATGCTGCGAGCATGAATCCTGAATTTTGGGAGTTCTTGGAAGAGGTATATTCTCCTAGTTGAGTTTTCCTATTATAACAGTTATCAAGAGACTATACAGATTGAACCTTATGAGGCTTTATATTATAGGCCATTCCATTCTCCCCTCTACTGGTTAAGGTAGGAGAGGTAACTTTACTTGGACAAAATCTTGTTTAGGAGACATTTAAGCTAGTCGAGTTGATAAAGAAGTAGATACCTATAGCACATTCTCATCAGTATTATTATGTCAATCTACGTAGACAACCTTTAATATTTTGAGGTTGGGGATTTGGTTTTCTTGCGTGTTTCACCAAGGTTGGGATGCATGAGGATCAGGAGGCAGGGTAAGCTTTAACCATGATATGGTGGGCCATTCGAGATTCTAGAAAGAGTCAGGTCGGTTACCTATTGGTTCCAGTTGTTTCAGAGGTTCTGATCCATGCATGATGTCTTCCATGATTCTCAGCAGTTCCAAAATCACTTAGACCCATCTCACATTTTTTCATCCCGAGGAGGTTGAGCTTTAGGTTTATGTGTCTTTCAAGGAGCATCTGAATCGAATTGTTGATATGATCATCGGTGTTCTTTGAGTCTGGTAACTTCCTATTGTTCGGATTATATGGTAGTACAACCACATACAAGATGAGACTTGGGAGTAGGTGAACAATGTACCTGTTTAGTGGCCAGAGTTGTTTTTAGAAAAATCTTGACCACCCTTTAGAGAGAAATTAAGGGATGAAATGACATAAGGGGGAAGATTTTAAGAACATGGGTTTTTATAAGAATTACAAATCCTCTTATTTTTAGTTTAAATGATTTTTTATGGCCTTACATTTTTACCCCTCTTGATCACAGGTGTTTAGAGGTTTTCTAGGCTTGTTTGGAGCCTAGAACCAAGTTTTGGTCTTGAAATGGCATGGAACACAGTTTGTGCATGACCTCTGAATAATTAAGATAACTGTATGAGGGGAGGTAGTAGATTCTGCATGGTTTTATAAAATGTTTTGTAGTGGATGCATGGTCGTGCATGATATCGAAAAAGTTGTAGGTTTTTAGCAGAATATTTTTGCGTGGTTTCCATAGGGTTAGTCAAACCATGCGAGGTAACTGTGAGAGGTGGCCCGACTAGATAGTGAGGTGTGCCTAGTTTTTTTTCATGGTTCGGGAAATCGTACGGGAAAACCGTGATACCCTACTGTTAATGTTTAAAAAAACCTAATTTTTT
Organism: Viscum album; assembly: GCA_963277665.1. NCBI lineage: Eukaryota > Viridiplantae > Streptophyta > Magnoliopsida > Santalales > Viscaceae > Viscum > Viscum album. The sequence continues at coordinate 1,014,753,393 of OY728153.1, read as the reverse complement.
AACCCATTTTAGGGTTTCCTTCGATGCACAACAACCTCCCCCTCTCATGGAAGTTCCATGAGGTGCATATGCTAGGATTTGAGCCAGATCCTCTATCTGACATCTGTTTCGATCATCAATCATCTCATAGAATCTGTATCGGTACAGACAAAATTCCTTTTTATACATTTTTTATTTTTCTAAAAATCATTTGTTATATTTGATTTTAGGATAGTATGCCTTAATTTATCATTCTTCATCTGTTTCTCATATCTCTCTCACACCGGGATGAATCAGGACTTGATACTAGACGATCCCTCTACCACCGAGCTGGGGTAGGTGGTATAGAACTTATTTTGGCTTTTCTATTGATTTTTCGGCATTAGGTGGATATTCAATTCGTCGGACTTTCTAGCATAGCCCAGTTTTTTAGCGATCGTCTTGTCTTAGGATTAGTCAGACCTAGTAAAGATGTGTGTAGGTTCTGTTTAGTTGTGTTGACACTTGTTTCTCATTTCTAGGTCACCCACAGGGTGTGGATTTTTCATTTAATCTATTTAAACCACCCATGTGGTGGGTTCTTGTGATTTCCTAGTTAGAGGAAGCCCTTATATTCATTATTGGTTTTGAATAGCTTGCTTAGGAGATGTATTTTATCCTTTACTTGACAAATCTTATGAAACAATACCTATTTTAATAGTTTGGAAAAAATGGAATGGATGATATTGAATGGTTATACCTATATGAAATGTTTAATGGCATGTTAAATGGTTTATATGGGAGGGTAGGACCATATGCTTGTAAATGATAAATAGATTGCTTGAGTGGGTATACTTATGGCTTGTTCTTGGTTGTGTGAGTGGGTATACTCACATGGAATTAATTGTTTAAATTTAATGCTTTTAATGAATGGTTTGATATATTCCATCGACTACTCACCATGGGTCTAGAACGTGGTAGTGGGTGCCTTAGGTTGACTCTGCCCCTTGTGTCTTGATCCCGTGGGAGGGCTCGGTCCTTGATTGTAATGACCCAATGTTTTATAAATGGAAATTGCTCTCTTATAAAATATAATCACATGAAAGCACAACATAATGAACTACTAAGTTCTATGTGACATTTAAACATATTTTTGTCACTTTTGTGATTTTAATTTCTAAAATATAACTTACATAGTTGCAATCAGTAAGTTATTTGAAGTCCACTAAGAAAAACCTAATTTTTTTGTGAATAGTAACCTACCGTTTTGAACAGTAACATACCCTTATGAATAGTGACATACCCTAATGAATAGTAACATTACCTATGATGGTATAATGATATTATTCTAGTGAAAGTATGATGTACCTATATTTAAGAATAAGTAAATGAATGTTTTAAAACTGGTTTTTTAATAATAAATTATGGGTTTAATTAAATATTTAAATATTCATATTTAAAGAATTATTTTTGAAAAATGTATTTCATTTTTTGATTATACACGTCAAAAATGGTGAGGGTTAATTTTTGGGATTTTTCTAAAATACTGGAATTTTTGATGAATAGTAAAATACGACAATTTACGATAAATGCTAAATAATGGCTTTATTGAGTCATTAATGATGATATGCTAATGTAATTCAAATTTTTTAGAAATCACATGAATTTATTAATATTCTTGGTCATGGAATCCTCTCTATTAGTGTTCTTGAGATAAATTAATAAACTAATGATTAAAAATTATGAAAACCCTCCTCTCCTCCATTATAAAAACCCCCCTCACTCTATCTTCTCTTCACTACTTTCAAGACTTGTGCCTTACCAATATTCTAAAAAATATCTCCCCAAGATCCTCCCCTTGCTCCAACATCCCCTAGGATATTTAAAATAACAAAACCCCTCCCTTTAAGAGGTTCTCAAAGGATATAAACTCAAGAGGTAAATTCCTCTTTCAAATTCTTTTATTTCTTTTATGTTCTTTTATTTTCATGTTTATTTCCTCCCCTCCCTTCACCAAAATCATATGATAACTCTAGTAACATACATGTACTGGAATTGGTTTTATTCTAATTGGATATTTCATTATCATCTCTCCTTTCCCCATTTTTTATCTTAAAGAAATGAAAACATTGTTTGAGATGTGTAAATTTAACACATTGATGGACACCAGTTTATCAATTTATTTTGTCATATTTAATTCTGGTAATGAAACCATTTTTGTTATGGTTGAACACGAATATTATATAATATATCCTTTTTATGGTTATGTAGTCCTTTTTTACTAATGGTGTTATGTTATAAATCAAAACATGTTCATTGTAATCAAACCCACCGATTAACTAAAACGGTTATCAACAAGGGTTTATATAATAACTCATCTTCACTCCCAATAACCAAATGAATTTTTATAACCATGTAATCTCCTGGATGTTCACTAATAAAATACTACTTCAATTCTAGACAACCACTTTCATCTTACATTTTTATCCAAACATGAATATAAGAAAACCAGCCCTTAAAACCAAGTAAGCAAACGAGCCCGAACAACAAAATTAAAACTTATAACCAATAAAAATGTTATTGGATGAACCAAAAATGCTTATAATAAGTAAATTACATATATAATAGGTTCTTTATTTTATAATTAATAATCCTTAATTATTTATTTAGGTAATTAATAACAAGTGGAGAACACCACTAGATTTAAGGTAAGGGATCATCTCCATTTCTCTCTTAATCAAGATCTTCCTCTATGCTATTCCTTTTTATGTGTAAACCCAAAAGATGGTGTATGTGTTATAACCTCCCCCATAATTACCTCATTATGTGTAATTTATGATAAACCCCTATTTTTTCTCATCAATCCCTCTTCTGTACACCCAACACCATGCTGATAAACCATAAAAAATTCTACTCGAACCTTCTTTGTTATTTTATGTAGCCATATCTTTCTTTAAATAAATAATGAGTTATATTATATATTTATTTACATTTCATAAGTTCTTTTTATTTGTAAAAAATTAATTTATGATTAACCTTTCATCACACGCTTTTGGTGATATACATGTTTTTAAAAGATTCCCCCCTTAGAACTTTCCGATAAGCAAACCTGTTGTGAGGGAACTTCCCAAATTTTTACCCAATTTCGAGTGCACTCTATCCTCTATTTTAATCAACCATTGCCTTTATAAAATAATTATTTTAATTATGAAAAAGTTCTTCCTTAAATTCAGGTTTTATATAAAATATTTTCCTTTTTTCTATTTTAAAATCTCTATACTATTTTCCTTAAAACCACACAAAAAATGTTTTAATGCTAATGTTTCTGAAATAAATTTCTTATAAGTTGTCAAATCTATTTGAAACAACTTACCATTTTATATTAATAGTTTATATTATTAATATAAATGTATGTTCTAATCCCTTTAATTCATGGACACATTCATGATACGCCCATTGGTTATGCTTTATGTCAAGATTGTGGTACCAATTCTTTCCATGGGTACCCTTATGTTTATGTATGGTTCATTATGTATGATTATTTATGTGTCCAGAATATTCATGAAAATTTTGATATGGGTGTTCCCAAATATTTCTCCAATTAATTGGGTAAAGTTGTGTCTCATGATATGCTATGTGAAAGGGGATTGGCGGTTATCCTTGACACATACTAAAATTGGAATCAAGATTGGCGGTCAGCCTTGACCCGTACTAAAATGGGAAACAGGATTGACGGTTATCATTGACCCGTACTAAAGACATGTTTTATGATTATTCCACATTTATATGATTCTATGTTTATATGATCCCATTCTTATATGATATGATTTCATATGTTCCTTGCTTTGGATATCAATATGCCATGCCTCCTAACTCATGTGCTTAACACATATCCTTCTGTTTTTTCACCTACTGGGATTTTTTAGCTCATTTATTTGTTCATTTGTTCCTTAGGGTACCCTATGTAGATGTAAGAGATAAAAGGAAGTTAGGAGATTTTATGGAGATTAAATAAAGAAGTTTTTTTAGCCCTATGTTTTATGTTTTGTGTACCTATTCTTCCAAGACACTAGACTTAATGATCCTTGGATTATACTCTTATGCCTAAAAACATTTAATGTTATATGTAAAAGGCTAGGTCTCTATATGAGGTATCAGAGGATGGTCTAGTTGTAATGCCCTGACCCCAGTTACCCAGAGCCGATGCATTATTTTAATACATTTTCATGATACAAGTAATCATGTTTCGAAGGACCGAGCAGTTTAGTATTCTTGGAAACAAGATAAATACCTGAGTTTTACATTACATTGAAAAATGAAAAACAAAAAAAACATTGTCTCCATTGAAAAAATTCATATCCATTTGACTATCTTTACAGGAGAGTAATAATATAATTATTCTCATCCAAGAAAAAATAAAACATATAAAGGGGTGAGTTTAAACACTCAGTAAGGGTAAGAAATACAGTGGAAGATAACATAAACATTAGGCATGGTGAATAATAGCAAACACATGCCTTTACAAATAATAAACATTAAAAATAAATTGTAGGATTTTGAGCTGAGTAAATAATTCCATAATAAAATATGGTCATAGGTATTCTACTAGTCGAATAAGCACATGAACCATCAATAATATTTTCATTTTGAGGGATTGTATAATTTCAAACATTCAGAAAAAATTTGTCAAGGCCTCGGTCAAGTCATCAAAAAATGATTAAGGTCTCGTCGAAAACCATATATCAAATTGGGAAAGGCCTCAGCCAATTCTACGTCTAATTGTCTCATTAGACCTACTGATTCATCAAAGAGCTATAGTGGGCTCCACCTATCACTTACTAAGTCCAATACATTCATCGTATGAAAAGGTTTAAACATAACATAAAAATTCATATTAAAACTAACATATGAAATGTCAATACTTTATTCATAAACCATGAACGGTATAAAAATAAAACATCCACAGTAAAAACATATAAGAAAACCTTCAATAAAATATGGAATATTTGTATTATAATAAATCAACCTCGATCAAAAATAATATCCTGTATAAAATGTTGACATAGTTGAAAATGATCAGTAAAAATCTTTGAGAGAAATATACCTTTTTCATGAAATCATTTTAAAGTCACATAATTTATTAAGGAAGTCATTTTAAATATAGTTTTGAATCAAAGTGTCTCATACCGCTTTGAAACTTTGGAAAATAATTAAAGTTTTAAAACATTCATGTCCATATAATTAAATCCTTAATACCATTTTGAAAACATGGACATTAATGAAAAGGTTTAGAAGAAAAAATATTTAAAACATTTAAAATGATGTTTTAGTAAAAAAGTACCTTAAAAATAATAACTTTAAAAACACTTTTATGAAACATGGACATGGATAATAAATATTTCCTAGTAGATACTTATATAAAAACTATCTCAGATAATAAAGAGAATGTGAAATAAACCCTTACCTTGCACTTTCCATTGGTCGAGGGTACGTTTAACCTCATGTACAATGACCATAGTATGTTATTAAATTATACCAGAACCATATTCATTTATATTATATCATACATGATTCATTTATGATATTATACTACCCATTTTAATAATAATTTCCATGTTAAATTAACATTTTGGGTAATAATCACTTTCTTTATCGTACGTGTTTTTACTTTTTATTATTGATCGTATCATTTAGATCAAGATTTAAATACTTCTAGAATATATACATTGATTTATATATAATAAATATATAGAATATAAATATTTATAATAGATAGATATATGAATTGGAAGGCACCATTTATGGAGACGGTAGGCCGTGCGTACACATAAATGTTGTTTCTGTTTTCATATCCTATTGAACGGAAGTAAGTGAATATGATATATGTAAGTACATACATATATACATACATACATACATACATATATATCCCGTAGAATTATTATTTCATATATTACAAACTTATTAATAATATATATTTTTATAATAATCATTGAATTGTGAACTTTGGAATGAATCTCATCGCGTCGTGGAGACGGTAATTTGTACATACACACGAGCGACAATATCTTTTTATTGATGGTGAAATCATATATAATTGGATGGTATATCATATTTATAGAATAATTAATATGTTATATTTATTATTTACATCAGTTATACTCATTATTATACCCATCCAAATAATGAATTGTTTGAATTACAAACTACACCATGACGTGGAGACGGTAAGTCGTACGTACGCACATATGGTGACTTATTCATTTAGAGGACTAATAGAATAACGAATATGGTTTTAACATATTTATAATAACATAATATTATATAAGAGGTACTAGAGTTATTATTTTGGTATGGAAACAACAATGAAAGAGGATGTGGAAGAAGAATAGAACTTGAAAGAGGGTAGTGATATTATTAAATCTTTTTCAGGTTTTTCCTTTTGAGTTGATCAAAATGGATACTTGGGATGGATTTAAGATCAATTTAAGGACTCTAGGTTTATTTGAGGGAATTTTTTAGTATATTTGGTTAGGTTTGGATGAGCCAAATATATTTGGAGGTGCGCTTTTAAGAGAATGGGTAGTTCCATTTTATAATAGGGGTGAGGGTCACTTTAGGAAAACATTAAAATATTAATTTATTATACTATCATATTCGGTTTATAATGGCTCAAAATAAATTTAATGTGTAAAAATTATAAATAAAATACAATTATTTAGTAAATCGTTTTATGTTTCTAATTAATATTTATAGTCGAATTTATCTTATGTATAACCCTATATTAAAAATTGTTTAGTTCATAAACTTTGAATTTAACACATTTAACTCTTCTTTAAATAAAATAATAATAAATGTCCTAATCTAATAAAAGTGGACCTAATGGATAATTTTTTATTACTATTTTTTTGGGGTCGAAATACACTTATCCAATAGATTTGGGACATGTGTTAGGGTAATTATAATATCATTTTTACCTCTAATTACCAGATTTAATTTTAAAAGTGGTAAATAAAAGTCAAAAGTGACTATTCATCAAAACTTATTTTAATCATATTGAACAACATTTTACTTACTTATATATATCGTGTATCTCAGATTTTTAAAATTCAACTCATAGAAGCAGTAAAATTATGTTTTATGCAAATTTGCAAATGCTCCTAGAAGGTGGTGGGTAAAAGACGGTAAAAAGTTCATTAAAATTTTATATATATAATTTTATTATAAAATGACTCCAATGAATTATAGAGAACTTATATAGGTATTATATATCTATTTATACTTAAAATAAATTTAAATAAAGTAAATAATTATTTAAATAAAAAGTCAGTTTTAAACAATAATGCAGTGTTTTTCACTGTTCATCAAAAATTGAATGTTTTCAGAAAAATACAAAAAATTCACCCTAAGATAATTTTGATATTCTGAATTCAAAAATGAATTATATTTAACCAAATTTAAAACATATTATTTTCAATAATTAATTTAAAATTAATTCCCGTTGTCAAAACCAAAAAGCGGGTTTTTAAAAAAGTAAAAACTATCAAAAGATTGACATGTGTTTATATAAAATTTAATTGTGAAATTACTTATAATGACCAAAATTGTATTAATGATAAAAATATAATATAATTATACTTAAAAATCATTCAAATTCATAATTTAACACTATAAATTATTTTTATTAAAAAATTCTTTTTCAATTAAAACATAGTATTTTTTCTTTGTTCATCAAAATCCGAAAGTTATCAAAAAAGTACCAAAAATTTATACAAACTAAATTTTTATGTCCTGTTTCTAAAGAAGAATTTAATTTCATTTAATTGAATATATAAAAGTGTCAAATATTGATTTTAAAAAGGGTTCTCCATTAAAAGGTGTTAAAATTTCATTTTTTGAAAAATACTTCTTTTATCTGAAAAAAATGAATTTGTTCTTAAATTATGTATAGTAAACACATAATATGGATGTTAAAATTATATAGAGTATATAAGATTAAAAATTCAGTTAATACTATTCATAACCGTGTTTTGATCGGCCAGTTTGGTATGTTTTGGTGCGCTCGAACTCTGTGTTTCGTGTAGCGCAAGCTGTTGAATTACTTTAATGAGACAACATACTATTAAATCTTGGGGTGTTACACTAGTTATTTTTAGAGATTGGGAATAGATCACCTCAGTGAGAACCTTAAAATGAGACTAAGTATAAGAAAAAAATCCTAAATTTTGGTGAGTATTGAGTAAGTGGTTTATCAAGAAAATACATCCTTTTCTTGATACGAGCAGGTAGATGCGGTTCTGGAACATATGTATCTAGGCATAAAATCTGAAAACCTGGCTTTGAGATAGACTCAAATGATAACTACTGTACGACAACGGGCCTTGCTACACTATTGGTTACAACACTCTCGGGTGATATTCTTTAGTAGATTCATGATCATAGTACAATCAATAATGAAGTTACAAAAACTCCCAAAAGAATAAACGTTAAGAAATAGATCAAGTATAACCTAGATTTAATCTTAAGGAATTCCAAGATAGGATATACTTATTGTTTAAAATTTATCCATTTTTTCAATGTTTCCTTTTATGTTCAATGGATAAGTATTAAATCCCTCTAATTATACATTCCTTTTCTTAGTTAATGGACAGAAATAGAATAACTCATTCCAACAATCAATGTGATAGACAATGTAATGATTTTTATAATGATATGCCTGATATGACAGGATTGGGTTCTCAAAACTTCATGAAAATAATTTCTCAACTGACTTGAGTAATGAATAATAACTTCAATCATGCGGAATTCCCTCCTCCTTCAAGGAAAGAGCATGTTGTCGTATAATACTTGATGTGGAAAAGGACTCAAATGTTTAGTGGATATTTTAATACCCTCCTCACATAACAATGGATTAACTCCATTGAAAATATATTATCCATCCTCTAGTGATTGGAATAAGAGACAGTTGTTTTGGTGGTCTATCAGTTTGAGGGGGAAGATGAGCAATGGTGGACACTAATCAAGAATACAAAGTCTCAAAAGGAAATTGATCCCATGGATTGGGTGGAATTAAAGAGGATGTTTTTCAAAAAATATTTCCCTCAAACCCTCCATCTCAAGATGGAAAGATATTTCCTTGGACTAAGGATGACGAAAGATGAGTCCATCGGGGCATATTAATCAAGCATTAAAAGGCATGAAATGTACGCCTCTGGCTTTGTCATGAACACTTAAAGCAAGGTGGATCACTTCTTTAGCAGAAAAAAGCTGAGTATATGAAAAGAGATGGTGATTCAAGACTTCGACAGTTATGAGGATATTGTATGTTTTTTCCTCAATGTTGAAATTGATATTGAATACTCTCAGTGGTCTCATGGGCCCAGTGACAAGAAGAAAAAATGGAGAACAACATGGGTGGTTCGTCGAATAAATCTTATGATGGAAAGAATCCCGACTTTTCCACTTGTAAATTTTATGGGAAGAAGCACCATGAGAACTATTTGAAGGGAAAAAAGAATTGTTTCAAATGTGGAATGTTTGGTCATCTCACTGAAAACTACCGACTAGATATGAAGAATCCCGCTAATTTGGAAGAATAAAGGAAGGTTCATATCAACACTCATCCTATATTGAAGTATTAAAACTACAAGGATCATGGAAATTATGCAAGAAATTTACCTAAGCTAAGGGTTGTTGGAGGAAATCAGCAAAACCCTCCAAGGAAATAAATAAGGTCATATGCTATCACTACTTCTGAGGTGGATCCGGATAACGATGTGGTAACATATATGCTAGTTATTCATTCATGAATAGAATATGCACTATTTGATTCAGGTTCGATGCATTCTTTCATATCTTGAATGATTAGGAGAACTATTCAAACACCACCTCAAAATTTTGGGGAAAAGTTAACAGTGAGAACTAGGAATGGTGAAATTATTGCGTCCATGATTTATAACTCCTCACTGGTTAATGTTTGTCGACTGAAACTCCCATCAAATCTCATCATACTTTAGTGGATTTCAACGCTATCTTGGGCATGTATTGACCATCTTTGTACAAGGACAACATCAACTGTTGAGAAAGTGAGATCACTGTTCACATCCCAAAGAATCCTCTGATTATTTACAAGTGTAAGGAGGAAGATGAATCTCTTTTAGATTCATCATCTCAAGTGTGTATATTGTTGCCTTATGAGCAATCATATCTAGCTCAATTTATTGAGACAAAGGATAGAATCGTGCTTGAAGACATGACCATCGTGAGGGATTACATTGATGTATTCCCTAAAGAGTTGATTTGTCATCCTCCTGATCATGAGGTTGAGTTATCAATTGAAATTATCCCTGGATCTCTGCATATATCAAAGAATCCTTATAGAATGGCCAATGTAGAGCTTGAGGAGATGAAGAAGCAGTTATAGAAGAATCTAGAGAAGAGTTTTTTATGCCCAAGTGCTTCACCTTAGGGTGATTCATTCCTATTCTTCAAGAAGATGGATGGATAAATGCCCCTTAGTATTTATTATTGCGAACTCAATGAAATCAAGATAAATAACAAGTATACCCTTACACATATAGATGACTTGTTTGGTTAGCTTTGTGGGGCCAGTTATTTCTCGAAGGTGGTCCTTCGGTCAGGGTATAACCAATTAATGGTGAGGAATGAATATATTCCCAAGACTTCCTTTCAAATGAGGTATGGACACTATGATTTCATAGTGATGCCCTTCATACTAACTAATTATCCAGAAATATTCATGGATTTAATGAATAAGGTATTCAGAGATTAACTCGAAAAAAATTTGGTAGTATTTATTGATGATATTTTGATATACTCTAAGAGAAAGGTGGAACACGGGGATCATTTGAATATTGTGTAAAAGACTTTACGAAGGGAGAATTTTTATTAAATGTACAGAAAATGTGAGTTCTGGATGATGGAAGAGTCATTCTAAGGGCATGTTATCACTAGAAAAGGGATATCTTGGGACCCTTCCAAGACAAAGGCAATTGAAGAGTGGCCCATGCCAACTTTTGTAATGGAGATCCACATCTTCCTAGGTCTATCTGGGTATTATCGATGATTTGTGAAGAAAATGTTATGATTGTCAAACCCAATGAACAAGCTGACACATAAGGGAGTAATGTTTTTTTGGACTCAGGAATGTGAAGACTCTTTTATGAAGTTGAAAAAGAGGATTATCACTACACTAGTACTCACACTCCCAATAAGTGGAGAACTCTTTGTTGTGGTGTATAGTGATGCTTCAAATAAAGGATTAGGTTGTGTACTAATGAAAAATTATAAAGTGATATCCTAGGCCTCAGGGTAGATGAAAATCCATGAGTAAAACTATCCCACACATGATCTGGAGTTGGCGGCTATGGTATTTGTGTTGAAAATATGGTTTCATTATCACTATGGGGAGAAGTGTGAGATATATACTGACCACAAGAGTCTAAAATATATATTCAAACATAAAGAGATTAATATGAGCCACTGAATATTTATATATCTCATCAAGGATTATGACTGGTAAATCCACTACAATCCCGATAAGGAAAATAAGGTGGTGGATGCTCTAAGTTGAAAGGATCAAGCATATTTATCAATGATGAGAACTAAAAGGGATCTAGAATTTATTAGATTTGTAGAGGATGCGCATGGAAATACTTAATGGAGGAACATCTAAAATTATTTCTCAAATGATTTCTCAACCATCTCTCATGGAGAAAATAAACGATGCTCAAAGAAAAGATGTGGAAATTATGAAAAGGGTAGAGGCTATCAAAAAATTGAAATCCTCAAAGTTCAAGATTGATGATGTTGGAGTTATAAGATTTGGGTCACAATTATGTGTACCATCTGATATAGAGATAAAGAATGATCTTTTGAATGACACACATAGCGGAACCTTCTCTATACACTTAGGGAGCACAAAGATGTATTGAGATCTCTGAGAAAACTTTTGGTGGGACATTATGAAAAGGGATATTGTTGAATATACATCAAAGTGCCTGGTATGTTAACATGTAAAGGCTGAGAGGCAAAAGTCTAAGGTGATGATTCAACTACTACCCATACCAATTTGGAAGTGGGAGAACATTACCATGGATGTTTTCACTCGACTACCAAGGACATCCCAAGGAAACAATGCTATATGGGTTATTATGGATCTTTTTACAAATATAGCTCACTTTACAACAATTCGAGAGGACTTATAATTGGATAAAATTGCACGGATTTACATCAAAGAAGTGGTAAGGATTTAGGGAGTACCACTATCTATTGTATCTGATCATGATCCAAGATTCACCTCAATTTTCTGGAAAATTCGTCAACATGCTCTAAGCACTGAACTGAACCTCAATGCAGCATATCATCCTCAAATTGATGGCCAATATGATCGAACTATTCAAAAACTAAAAGAAAGATTGATAGCATGTCTTATGGAAATCAATGGATGATGGTACCAATATCTTCTGCTGATTGAATTCTCCCACAATAATAGTTTCCAATAGAGCATCTTAATGGAACCATATGAATCCCTTTAAGGGAAAAGGTGCATAACACCGGTGTGTTTGGATGAATTTAGTGAGTGTAAGATACTAGGACCTAAAATGGTCTATGAAATGGTGGAGAAGGTGAAAACCATTCAGTAGCATATCAAGACAGCCCAAAGTTGACAGAAAAGTTATGCAGACAATCGTCGATGAGACCTTGAGTTTAAAGTTGGATACATGGTATTTCTATGCATAACTACAAGGAATAAGGTCATAAGATTTGAAAATAAAGGGAATTTAAGTCTTGGGTACATCGGCCCCTTTGAGATCCTTGATCGAGTCAGAGCTGTGGCCTGTCGACTGGAACTTCCACCTACCATGTCAAAAGTACATGATGTCTTCCACATATCCCTCTTAAGAATGTACATACCAAACCCTTCACATGTAATCTCTTTAAAGGTGGTAAAGATGGTGGATGATCTTTCTTATGAGGAGTAGACAGTGAAGATCTTGGATTATTGAGATAATGTTCTATGTAACAAGAGTACTCACCTAGTCAAAGTACTATAGTGGAACCACAAGTACGAAGAGGCGACGTGGGAACTAGAGGAGGTAGTGAAGGAAAAGTACCCGCACCTGTTTATGGCTTAGAATGTAAAATAAAATATTGAGGGTTAAATTTCATAAGGGGGGAAGAATGTAACGACCTAATGTTTTATAAATTTAAATTACTCTCTTATAAAATATAATCACATGAAAGCACAAAATAATGAAGTAATATGTTTTATGTGACCTGTAAACATAATTTTTCACTTCTGTGATTTGAATTTGGAAAATCTAACATACACAGTTGCGATCAATATGTTATTTTGAGTCAGATAAAAAACATAATTTTTTGTGAATAGTAACCTACCCTTATGAATAGTAACATACCCTTATGAATAAAGATGTACCTTAATTAATAGTAACCTTACCTATGATAGTATAAAGATAATAATCAAGTGAAAGTATGATATACCTATATTTTAGAATAATTAAATGAATGTTTTAAAACTGGTATTTTAATAATAATTTATGAGTTTAATTAAATATTAAAATAATAATATTTAGAAAATTATTTTTGAAAAATTGATTTCATTTTTGGATTCTACACGTTGAAAAAATTTTAGGGTGAATTTTTGGGACTTTTCTAAAATACTTGATTTTTTTATGAAAATTAAAATATGACAATTTAAGATAAATGATAAATAATAGATTTATTGAGTCATTGATGATGATATAGTGATGTAAGCCCAATTAGTTCAAAATCACATGCATTTATTACTATTCTTGGTCATGAAATCATCACTATTACTAGTCTTGTGATAAATTAATAAACTAATTATTAAAAAATTATGAAAACCCTCCTCTCCTCCACTATAACCCCCCCCCCCCATCACTCCATATTTTCATCACTACTCTTAAACCTTGTGCCATCCTAATATTCTACTCAAATCTCTTCCTAAGATCCTCCCCCGTGTCAAACAGCCCCTACACTCTTCAAAATACCATTACCTCTCCCTTTAATTGGTTGTCAAAGGAGATAAACTCAAGATGTAAATTCCTCTTTCAAATTCTTTTATTTCATTCAAGTTCTTTTCTTTTTTGATTCTTTCCTCAACTCCCTTCACCCAATACTATGATAAATCCAGTAAAATACATGTACTGGAATTTATTTTTCTAACAAGATATTTCATTATCATCTCTCCTTTCCCCGTCTTTTTTTGAAAGAAATGATACCAACGTTTGAGATGTGTAAATTTATCACATTCAAGGACAACAGTTTATCAATTTTTTTTGTCATCTTTAATTATAGTCATGAAACCTTTTGTGTTATGGTTGGACCAGATTATTTTATAATATATCATTTTTATGGTTCTATAATCCTTTTTTACTAATGGTATTATGTTATAAATCAAAACATTTTCATTTTAATAAAACCCACCAATTAACCAAAACAGTTATCACTAAGGTTTTATATAATAACTCATCTTTACTCCCAATAACTAAATTAATTTTTATAACCATGTTATCTCATGGATGTTCACTAATAAAATAAAATATCAATTCTGGAAAACCACGTTCATCTTACTTGTTTATCCAAACATTAATATAAGCAAACCGGTTATTAAAACCATGTAAGGAAACGAGCCCGTTCAATAAAATTGAACCTTATAACTAATCAAAAAGGTCATGAATGAACTAAAAAGGGTTATAATAAATAAATTAAATATATAAGATTTTCTGGAACTGTTAATTACTAAACATAATTTGTTTATTGAGGTCATTAATAACAAGTGGAGAACCCCATCTGATTTAAGGTAAGGGATCCTCTCAAATTCGCTCTTAATCAAGATTGTCCTCTACGTTATGCATGTTTATGTGTAATCCCAAATGATAGAGTATGTTTTTTACCTCCCCAATATTGGACTCATGATGTATAATTTGTGATAAAATCTTTTTCTCCCTCATCAATTCCTCTTAGGTACATCTGACACCATGCCGACAAACCGTAACGAATTCTACCCAAACCTTCTTTTTTATTTCGGGTAGTCGTATCATTATTTATATAAAAAAGGAGTTATCTTATATGTTTATGTACATTTTATAAATAATGTTTATTTGTACAAAATTAATTTATGAAGACCATTTCATCACCCAATTTTGGGGACACACATTTTTTTAAAGATTCCCTCGTTGAAATTTTTTGATAAGCAATCATGTTTCAAGGGAACTTCCAAAATTTTAACCCAATTTCTAGTACACTCTATCCTATTTTTAAGACACCACTTTATTTATAAAATCTTCCTATTTAATATGAAAAAATTCTTGTTAAAATTATGGTTTTATATAAATGATTTTCCTCTTTTCTATTTTAAAATATCTATAGTCTTTTCTATAAAATCGGACAAAAAAAATTAACGATAAGGTTTCTCAAATACATTTCTTATATATTTTCATTTATGTTTAACACCACTTACCATTTTATATACCTATTTTACCTTATGAACATCCATGTATGTTCTAATCCCTTTCATTCATGGACACTTTCATAATACGCCCATTGGTTATGCTTTATTTCAGGATTGTTGTACCCAAATCATTCCATGAGTACCCTTATGTTTATGTATGGTTGATTATGTATGATTATTTATGTGGAAAGAATATTCATGAAAATTTTGATATGGGTGAACCCAGATTATGCTCTAATGCGTTGGGTAAATTTATATCTCCTGATATGTGATGTGAAACGAGATTGGCGGTTATCCTTGACCCGTACTAAAATGCGAATCAGGATTGGCGGTTAGCCTTGACCCATACTAAAGACATGTTTTATGATTCTTCCACATTTATATGATTCCATGTTTATATGATCCCATGCTTATATGATATGATTTAATATGTTTCGTGCTTTGGATGTCATTATGTCATACCACCAAACTCATGTGCTTAAGATTTATCCTTATGTTATTTCCCTTACTCGGATTTTTAGCACATCCCTTTGTTCATGTGTTCCCCAGGGTACCCTATGAAGATGTAAGGGCTCAAAGGAAGTTACGATCTTTTTATGGAGAATAAATAATGAAGTGTTTTTATCCCCATGTTTTATGTTTTATGTACCTTGTCTTATAAGACACGATACATAACGATACTTGGATTGTACTCTGAAATATAATTATTCTTAAAAACATGTAATGTTATATGTAAAAGGCTAGGGTCACTACATTGATACCATGTGGATCCAGCTTTCTTGGGCTCACATAGGACATTCCATTACCATGATCCTAGGACCCCAACCATTTCCTAGCCTGAGATACCATTGGGACTCCCATGGTACTTGATGTGGGTACTTTGGACGTGTTTCGTGGATCCAGCCTATCATGATCTATAATCATTACATGGACGCTCTGGTACGTGACTCCTTGGATCCAGCCCTTGGGGTCTACTTTTCACTATACGACATGGCTGTAAGATTCTACTTTTCTCTATATGACATGACCATGGGATTTTCATGACTTATTTATATAGTGTGGTTGTGGACTGTTTCGTATTGATGGAAGTACAGTGTGGTCGTGTGACTTGTTTACTTTGTTATGATTGCCTTGTTAGGGGCTGAATCTTTTGCAGGTATCATTGAGGGTTGTTTAGTTTTACATATTATAGTAGACTTATTCCAGGTATATACAAACTTTACTTTACTACATTGATTCAAGTTTCTATCATGTTGAATATTGTTGTTAGAACTTAATAGACCTGGGTGGTTGCCTATTGGGATGTTTATCTCACACCCTATTTGGGCCTCCTCGGGGACCAAGAAAGATTATATGGTTTCATGTGATTATAGGGGAACACGCCCTAGTATAGGTTGTTGAATGTGGATTTAGAGCAAGGGTGCATATGACCAAGCTGAGGCATGCGATTCTGTAGACACTTTTTAATCTTTTATTATTTTCTGATACTTGTATTGTATTATATTACCATGTACTGTTCTGGCTGCTTTATAGATACTTGTATGATATGCATCATTTTTTATATGATACCCTTATAGATATTGAAATATATTCTTGTCATTTCTTACTTGTAGTTGATTGTAGTTTATCTCTTTTCTGGTATTTAATGTATGTTTGAATTCCATTGTGATACTCTCATAATGAGAGAATAGTCTCCCAACTGACTCAGTTGGGCCCTCACTACAAGTAGGTAGCTTCTAGTGTTTGGGGAGATGCGCTTGAGGCTATGTGACCAAACAGGATCAGGGCACTATTGAATGGCATCCGGGTCTAGGACATTACACAAACACCCATTCCCCTACATGTTTTAAATTTTTTTGCAATATTTCTATCACTGTTAAAACCTTTTAACCCCTTTTGATTTTTATCTAGGAAAATAGTTTTTACCAAATAAATTTATCATTTATTATTAAAAATAAATTGTTAATTACTATATAATTTGAAAATATTTATGTAAATTTTTAAATCCAACTTACTATATAAATTTTGTAAATTTAATAAAATTTAATATTAAAATACTAAATGTATAATGTATTGAAAACAAATTTTTTTGAAACAATATATCTTAAGTTATTAAATGTCTAATATGGGTTTGTACATTGATTTTTTTGAAATTATAAATTAAACTATAGAATACATATTTATTCTTAGAAATATTTTTCATGAATATCCAATTCATACTTATATACTAATAATATCATAAAATTCATGTTGTTTATAAAAACTATATTTTTCATTATTCACCTAAAAATCCATATTTTTTAAAAAATACCAAAAATTAATCTAATAATTATACTATTATGATTAATACAAAAAATATTTTAATTTTTTAAAACTAAAATTCTAAAATTTAGAAATTTAACTTTAAAATAAAAGGATGATATGCATTGAAATTTCTTTTATAGGATAATAGACTTTTTTATAATATTAACTGTTCACATTCATATTTCATATCATTTACTAATTAAATTTTTATTAACATGTTATTTTGGTAAAATATATTTTTAACATAATTAATCACATGATACTTTAAATAGAAATGCATATCGTATAAAAATGAAATATTTAGAAAAAATACACTTTTAAGCATAAAATGATTGTATTAGTCATTTTAGCTATACCGATTAAATTTCATTCATATTAAAAGTCAAATTTATTTTAATTACATAAATATTTCATAAACTGGTTACTCTTATTCATTCATGCCATTTCAATGGCACGATTTTAATGTTCATACTTTAATAGCTATATTTTATCTGCATATTGCATAGTTTCTTTTACGTTCAATTTTGTGTGTGGAGAAAAATATTAAACACATTGAATTATTTAAAGGTAATCATATATTAAAATATCAGGATATTGCATTATACCACCTATAATAAATTACATCCTTAAAATTTTAATTATCACTCACTAATAAATGCAGGTGATGAAATTATTGACAAATTTATCATTCGGTATATAGCTTTTAATATAATATATACATTAATCACTTAGGCTATATCAAGTTACTTATTCTTACTCAAATAAAATTAACCATTACTACAATTATATACCTAATTATATATACACCATAATAATATATAATCAATAATTTTTCTTTCCTAAAACTATTTAAATATCTGAGACCTTAAACCACAATGATATTATTTATTGTTTTAAAAATTAACACAAGATTTAACCTTAAAATTTATTAATCACGTGATCATATAGTAAAAAACTAGTCAGTATATATTATAATCCCAAAATCTAGAAATAAATTACCTAAAATTTTATAGATTAATTTTTCTTCATATCAATAATAAATTTCATAACAATATAACTCACTTTTCTCAAAATAAATCAACCCTTTATTACCTCAACATCAAACATATATTAATCCTAAGATATACCCATAACTCTATCATGTGTTCTTTAATAGTTATCCCCAAAAAATACAACCTTTCCATAAAATCAGTTTTCAAGGGTATTGATTCCATTTATTATATGTTTTCATACCATTAAAGTAGAACTACTGAATAATAATCCGTAGATGATTCACATAACAATCATTAATTTTAAAATACACAAGAATATCACTGATAAATATAAATCAATAATTAAAATAGATAGGACTATAAATAATCAATTCCTATTATTATATCAACCTCACTACCATAGGATACATTAGGAAACTCACATTCTCTATTATAATAGGTATATACTAAAATTCTCAACCATTTAAGTATGCTCCCTTATTCATTTATAAGACATACTCATTTATAAATACAAAACATTACCAGCTTCATCTTCATAATCATATTTTAATGAAATATTTAAACCAAAATGTTTATGATAATATCAAAATTTTGAATATGAAAACATCAGTATGAATATGTATCCCCCTACGTCTGATGAACCTTCCCAAGATGACTTGACACAACACCCAATTCATTCCTCCAAAAGGTTTAAAAGGAATTATTATTCCCCATATGATGGTAATAAGTTCTTGGGAGTCATATGAACCACTGTTACAAATGATTTCACCCTCATTAAACCCAAGATCTACAACCGATCCCACAGGGAACCTGGAAAAATGTCTCCTTACAATGGAAGACCATTCCAAAATAATAAGCAGATATAAATAAATAAATACCAAAAAAACATGGAATAATAAAGACAAACAATACCAAAAACTTTTACCAAACATTTTCCCTAAATTGAACCATTTTTATATAAATATTTTACAAACCCAAACAAGGAAAAAAATAAAAAATATAAAACATTATAGGAGGTTAGGGAGGATGATATAACATACGAATCAACCAATCCAAACAAGCATGAGAGAGAAAACCAAACATCATCACAATGTGAATCTCTAGTCAACACCATCATCCAAATGACACCCACTTCCCACTAGATATTGTTAAAAAACCAACCTATAAACCATAACCAGAAAACCTAAATAAAACATCAAGACCATATACCCACCAATGTGTGTACATAGGGTGTAAGCTAGAGGGTAGTATGATACCACCATAATCCCATTAAATTCCATTTTTCTATAATAAACCAAATTTATTTTTTAAAAACTAATAAAAATAGATTTTTCATTTCCCTTTATATAATATGGAAATAAAAAAGAACACAACATGAATTTTTCCAAATAACATCGTATGAAAAAAATGCAACAAGTATGATTTACCAAAACTATTCCATATAAAAACAAATCATAAATCTTTAAAAACGCCACACCACTAAATAAATATGTTAAACCTTATCATTCCCTTAAAATCCCTGATTTTGAAAAACATACCACCACATGGTTTAAAACCATTTTCTAAGCTGTGTTAAAAATGGATTGTATTTTAAAACCACTACCTCTTACACTTTTCAAAACCATAACTCACACACACCTCTAACAACAATAGTGAATAACCAAGGTAAAATTTTATAAAATGAAAAAACATGTGTGTCATAAATCAATGAAAATTATCACACAAGGTATGCATATAGAGACCCAGTCTTGACATACATTAACATTACATAACTTTTGAATAATACATAAAACATTACAAAAACATATACCTGATGATCTTACTAGTCTAGTGCCTTTGGAAACATTCTAATATAAACACTAGTACATAAGAGAGCAACATTATCTCCCACTAGGTGATTCATGAATAGAGACATTCTTAGACACATCAAACATAATACCTAACTTCATAACCGAGGTGAAAGGAAACATAAAAATGGGTGATCTTAGATTCTTAGTAAGGGTAAACAAGGGAGACATGTAAGCATAATCATGAGTATAAAGGTATGAGCACATGATCAAGAAAATATAATATCATACCCTGCATATCAAAGATCATAAACATTAATCATGATGTAAATATTTTTAGTTCATAAGAAATGAATCATAAGTAAATAAAGAACTTAATACATGAAAGAATAACATAGGAATATAACATGGAAATGTGGAAGACACATAATCATATAATATTATTTCCATAGTATCCAAGGCATCACTTCCAAGAACATCTTAGCAGTATGGGTTCACTCCCCATACCATATTGGTAGTCATGGTTCACTCTAATGACCATTTTAGTAGCATGAGTTAACTCCTCATACCATTTTGGTAGTCATGGTTCACTCCCATGGCCATCTTAGTAGTCAAGGTTCATTCTCAAGACCATACTATATTATCTCATGATATATAATTCTTTACCCAACGCATTGGAGGGAGATTTAGGTCCCACCCATCTCATAATGAAATCATACATACATGTTCCACAAGATTATAAATAATAATATCATAACCCATGAAATGAAATTGGAATTATAAACATATTATTATATTATAACCTATGGAATAATATAAGTTTCATAATAATTTCATAATAAACACAACTTGTGAAAATAAGTGGGTTTCAGAAGCATATAATCTATCAAATAGAAATGGGTTTCATCAACATGATTCCATAAAAACATAATCCATTTAGAGAAAAAATTTTGAATAGAGAAAACATAATTATTTTCCCATAAAGTCATGAGTAACACTAATTAATGTTATCTTATATGGGAACAAATTTTGAAATATCTTTTATAACATTTATTGAGGAAAATAATCTTTATGCATTGAAAAACAATTTTTAAAACATAAAACCTTTTGAAAACATTTTTATTTGAAAATAAATTTGAAAACATATAAAGTAATAACATAAAACCATAAAACGTTTTTAAAATCCATTTTCCTTGAAAATTGGCTTCAAATATCGTTTAAAAATATTTTTGAAAATGTGGTTTTTGAATTCAATAGATATCCAACCAGAGAGAGAGACAGTCATATTTTACTTAAAAATAATATCTTAAGTACCAAAGAGTAGAAATATAGTTCTAATACATAGATATATCTTCAATAAATAGATTAAAAGGAAACTCATGAGTGTTATTGAGATATGGATCGTAATATTTGATCAATTGAGTCATAAACATAAACAATCTTGAAAAGTGATGATATTGTCTCAATAAACACTTATAACTTGGTAACAAGGGATCATACTATCCATGTATGAAATTTAAATTACATGAATCATGAAATATAATTAAAATAAGTAAATTCATGATATAACTTGTAAAATATAAGTATATTCACCTTGAAAAATATTTTAGATTCATAACAAAACATGAGTCTCAAAGAAGGAAAATTGAGATAATTTGTTTACTGATTTGGTAACTTTTGAAACTTAGAACCCATGAAATAAAGGTCATTAAATAGATATGTAAATAGATATAAATTTAATTATAATAAATATATAATACAATCATGGTCAGTAAATACACCACACAAATGGAAATAGTTGCTATCATAACATGTATCTCATGGAAAAAAAGTGGGATAAAATCCTGTTACCTTGTGTGTCGAATCTCATCGTACTAATTAAAAACAACATGTATAATAAAAATAAAATTATTATAGTTATTTTATTGAAATATATTATTTTATATAATACCATATATGGTTTTATTACAAACTTATATTACCCTCTTGTCAACAATCCTATGCTAAGGTTTTACTTCGGGTAATATTTGTTTTGTTCTTTACATGTGTCTTAATTTTTTATATCTTTGGTCCTTATAATTATATCATGATTCCAAAATGTAAAAAATGAAATAAATAACATTAATATCCATTATATTTTTATTATTATAATCTATATAATATATAAGTATATAATGGAATACACCATTCGTGGAGGCGGTAAGTTATACATACGCATGAGAATTGTTTCTGTTTTAATTGTCATATTGAAAGAAAGAACAAAAATGACATATATGTAGACATGTATATCATTATTATAGTATATTTATTATATCATATATATAATATATAATCACTAAAACCATCCCTAATATATTCCAAGTAGTGTATGAATGAGTCAAATCGCTTTGAGGGGGAAGTAGTCCATACTTCCTCAAATGAAATTATCTTAATAACACCAAATGGAAAGTAAAAAGATGTGTGTTTTAAAAGGAAAAAATAACCTTAATTAAATAATAAATATAATATATAACATATATAAATATATTTTCTATCATAATTTCCACTATGAGAGGAGGTAAGGAAAATTGAATAATCATAGTGTAGTGAGGTGGTAGTTTTCCGTACACATAAACAGTATGTTCATTATCCATTAGATAGTGGTGTGTGTAAGTGTAGGTAAAAATATTATCATAAAAACATCCTATTATATTGAATATACTATTTTTTTTATATATTAATGGAATAAATATATTGGAGGTGGTGGTGGAAGAATATAAAAGAAAGGACTTGAGAGAAGATGTTGCCTCTTAATCGGGTAACTCTTTTTGGTTTGTGCCAAAACAATTCATTGGATAGATTTCTACCCAAGGGGAGGCTTCTATGAGGAAGGTAGAGAAGTTAGAAAATTATTTTATTAGATTATTTAGATCCATGGTGCTTTAGAGGTGTGAGGAATTGGGAGGAAATTATCCCATTTTATAGTGGAAGAGGAGTGGCACTCTTGTAAATTTTGGGAGAGAGAATTCCAACCATGTTTTTCATATTGTAAGTGGAAAAACTAATATCTAATAGTAAAGATAAGTGATTATAGGGTCTAAATATGGCCAAAAAATGGGTTATAAAAGTTTATAGGTCATTTTGGGTTTTAAATTGAAGGTTTGGTCCTTAGTTAAGCTTAATTTTACCATAATCAATGTAATTAATTTAAATTTCAATACCTAATATTTTTGGTCAAAAACTAAGTTGAAATTTTTAGAAATTATATATTTTTATGATTAAAAATATATAATATATTTTTCCAAATTAAAAACACATAATTGGAAAAAATTAATTGAAAATTAATCCCTTAGTCGGGTCGACAATGCGTGTTTTTAAAATAAAAATGATCAAAAGTTTGATAAGTTTTTATATCCAATTTCAATCTGAAATTGGTTCCAATTAACCAAAATTGAATTAATTAATGAAAATATTATCTAATTAAACTTTCAAAAAAATTTAAAATATAATTTAACCTTATATATAAATTAGATGCAAAGGTAGCATTGAATTATAATCTGGTGTTTTTCACTATTCATCCAAAAAATGAAGTTTCTTAGAAAAATATAAAAAAATAACCCTAAGATATTTTTAACATTATAAATTAAAAATTAAGTTTATTTTATCAAAATAAATTTATAAATGTATCTAAAATTTATTATATTATTAAAATATGTTTATTCGAGAAAAAATCCTTTTTAAACATAAAAGGACTTTGAAAAATAAAAAATTATCTTTGGTTATCAATATGATTTATTTCTGTAAAACCATAATAAATAATATTTGAAAATTAGTTATTAATATGAATATCACCAAGATTAATGGCTAGGTTATAATTATATCAAAATTATAACAACAACATGATGTTTCCTAGAAACATATGTGTTGCGTGTAACGTACGTCAGGCTGGTGCCATGTAACATACGCAAATTTGGTTCCTTGTGAAAGGAATTTTTGACTTAGTTCATTTCAATGAATAAATAAAAATTTAGTTTATTTGAAAAAAAAGGTCCATAAAAAATCGGGTGTTACATTCTACCCCCCTTAAAATGAATTTTTTTCTCAAAATTCATTACTCAGGTAAAAACAAATGAGGATACATATATTTCATCATTTACTAAAGTTCACACATAGATTCCTTTAACTGGTAATTTATCCACAATACTTTTACAAGGTTAGTGGTCTAGTTTCATACAACTTTCTCAGTATGATCCATAATTTCAATTGGTAGTTCCTCGTAATAAAGATCTTTCTCCAGCAGTATAACCTTTGAGTTCAATACATGTGAAGGGAGAAGTATTTACTTTGGAATAAGATAGACACGGAACACATCATGGAATTGATTGATATTTGGAATAATTTCCAATAGATAGGCTACCTTCCCGATACGATCAAGAATCTCAAAGGAACTAATATACAGAAGGCTTAGTTTCCCTTTCTTCCTAAATCTCAAAAATTTATTCTTGGGTGACATTTTTACAAACACCTTTTCAATAAATTCATATTCCAGATCATCCAGATGGATATTAGTGTAAATTTTTTGCTAGCTTTGATCTTCATTGATATGCTGATGAATGGTTCTAACCTTCTCAACCATTTCATCATCAATCTTAGGTACTAATAAATTTCTTTCTCCAACGTCATCCCAACATGTTGGAGATATATATTTCTTACCATAAAGGGCTTAATAAGGTGCCATCTAAATTCTTGACTGAAAAATATTGTTGTAATAAATCTCAACTATAAGTATATGTTGATCCCAGCCACCTTTTAAATCCACAGAACAAGATCTAAACATATCATCTAAGAGATAAATTGTTCTTTCAGACTGAACATCTGTATGAGGATGATAAGAAGTGATGAAACTCAATTCTATATCAAGTCAATGCTAAAGAATTTTCCAGAACATTGATGTAAACCTTGGATCCTGATCTAATATAATAGAATTTTCTACTCAATGAAACCTTACCACTTCCTTAATGTATATCCTGGAAATATGATCAAGGTATAAGTCTTATCTAATAGCTATGAATTATGTTGAAATGGTACGGAAATCTAATACCACCCATATAGCATTAGACACATTATATGTTTCTGGTAGTCCAACAAAAAAATCCATAGTGAATTTCTCTCATTTCCATTATAAAATGGGTAATGGTTTAAACATACCTTTATAATTTTTTCTTTCATCTTTAACTTATTAGAATACCAAGCACTAAGATACAAACTCTGCTATATCTCTCTTCATTCCATCCCATCAGAAGTATTCTATCAAGTCCCTATACATCTTCATACTTCCTGGATGAATAGAGAATGAAGAAGTACGAGCTTCATATAACAGTTCCTTCATCAAATCTGGTGTGGATGAAATTCATACACAATTTATGAGCCATATAATTTTTTCCTGGTCATGTTTAAACTCAAAAACATTCCTGACTTTCTTTTTAATCTCTTCATCTTCCTTCTGTGCCTCCTTAATCTTCACTTGGATAGAGGGATGAACATTAATTTGTGAAATATTTTATTATCACCCATCCTTTAGGATTTATAGCCTCATCCTTTGAAAATATAGAAATATTGGATCTTTTGTGATCCTCTTCAATCATAATCAAGCATAATCCTTTTCGATTCAAAGCATCAACCACCTTGTTTGCTTTCCCAGAGTGGTAATGTATTGTGCAATTATAATCCTTTATCAGTTCCAACCATCTTCTCTGACACATGTTCAACTCCTTATATGTGAAAATATATTTCATAATTTTATGATTGGTATATATATCACACTTTTATCTATAAATATAACTCCTCCATATCTTTAATGAAAAAATTACCACTGTTAACTCCAAATGATGAGTTGGGTAATTTTTCTCATGAATATTCAACTGACATGAGATATAAGAAATAACCATGTTATTATTCATAATAAAACATCCCAATAACTTCTTTGATTCATCACTAATTATTAAAAATCCTTCTCCAATATAGGGTAATGTATTAACATGTTCACTGACTAACCCTTTCTTCAGTTCGTTGAAATTTTCCTCACATTCATCCATCCAAATGTACTTGATACACATTCATGTTAACATAGTCATAAGATTAGATATTTGTGAAAACTTTCCATAAACCATCAATAATAATTAGATAAATCAATAAATATATGGATCTCAATAAACATGGTTGGTCTAGGACAGCATTAAATGGCCTTATTCTTTGATGGATCTATTTCTATACAATTTCTTAAGATTATGTAACCCAAAAATGAAACATTTTCATCCAAAATTCACACTATGTAAATTTTTCATATATATTATCATTCCTTAGGGTATTTAGTAAAATTTTCAAGTGATCTTCTAGATATTCCTTTCTTTTTGGAAAGATAATAATATCTTTTATTAGAACTACCAAAAACTTATTGTGGTAATATAAAAATATTCTATTAATTAAATCCATGATGATAGGAGGGGAATTAGTAAGAGAAAAAGGAATCACAATATATTCATATTGTCTACACCTTGTAAGGAATGTTGTCTTGGGTATATCCTCTTTCTTGAACCTCAATTGATGATATCCAAAATGAAGATAAATCTTTGTAATGTATGGATCTTCACACAGTTGATCAAACAAATCATCAATACGGGGAAGAGGATACTTGTTATTGATTGTGATCTTTTTAAACTCACAATAATCAATGAAGAGTCTCATTGATATATATTTCTTTTTCACAAAAAGAATTGGAGCACCTCAAGGTGACACACTTCGCTAAATGAATCCATTATCAAGGTTTTCTTAGAGTTTCTTCTTCAATTCCTACAATTCAATCAGATTCATTCTACAAGAAGTATTTCAAATTAGTTTCCAACCAGGTAAGAGTTCTATTGAGAACTAAACATCTCATTTTGGTGTAAAACTAGGTAATTATTTTATAAATACATCCACCAATTCATGGAAAATAGTAATGTCATCAATATCTATTCTCTCCCCAACCACTAGAGATTAAAAACTCTTTTGAGTGAGAATTAAGACCAACACACTATATATAATATACATAGGAAGTTCATACTTATCATTACATGGATGGATGATCATAAAAGGGATTGATATATAATAATTAACTTCCATTAAATGAAACATTATGTGTTATTTATGAAGAGAAAGACAATTCATGCCAAATATGACATCAAATTCAACCAAAGGAATAATGAAAATATTTACAATAAGTATATTCCCACTAACTTCAACTGAAGATGAATCATAGAATTGAGATGAAATCATTGTACCATTAGAGTTTTTCACTACTAATTCCACATCTAATTATTTTGGTATAATTTTAACACCCTTAAAAAATTATTCAGATATGAATGAGTGGGTAGAAATAGAATCAAATTTGACATTATCAGTTCTAGAGTGAATGTTAAGTGTGCCTTTCATCATGTAGTTATCACAAACCTCATCAAAAATGGATATTTCATGAGATTCTCCCTTCTCCCTCATATTAAGTGGTTTTTGATGTCGATCATCATCACCAACCCTTGAGTTTGGGGAGTGGTTAGCATAATACCGATTCTCCTACACTAGTTGCAATGAATTCCCAGAGGTGCATTTTGTATTGCTTTTCCCCCATTCATTGTGTTAGATAACTTATTTCCAAAACATTGGAAATAAAATACCCTACAAAATTCCATTCTAAATTTAAATCATTTATTAGACCCCATAAGTCAATTTTCTATATGCTTTTTCTCACACTTATAGTATAAATGGAATCTCATCTTCTTCTCTTCATGGTTTTTATATTTTCCATTAAAATTCATCGTCATATTCTTCTTCAAACCATGATATTCATATGTGACTCCAACCTCCATTTCAACCTTTATTTCAAAATTCACAATCTCTTCATCGAAACTAAAGACTATTTTGGATGAAAACCTTATAGGACTTGGATTTACCCCACTTAATAACCTATAAACTATACTTTCGGGTTGGATAATAATTCCTAAAGTTTACCATGAAAGTCTTGTGAAATTACCCTTGTTGGTACCAAAAAATTTATCATCCCTTTGCTTTAACATAATGAACTATTTATCTATCTTGTCACGAAGAATCCAAGGAAACTACTTATTAAAAAATAAGTTCTTGAAATCATACCAATCCATGGATTCAATATCATCTTGTTACCTCGTATTATTGATTAGAATTAAACACTGGTCTACTTCTCCATCTAACTAACGGTCAACTATAATGAATTTCTCATGATCTAAACACTAGAAAATGGAGAATATATTTTCAGTAGTACTAATCCACTAATAAAAAATAATTGGATCAGAAGACGCGATGAAATAAGTTATATGTTACCTCATGAAAGACTCAACATAATTTTATTGCATACTTTTCTCATTTGCAAGTCCACCATGATTCATAGCTTGAGAAAGTTGTGTGATCATAATAATGAGGTTTTCTATTCAATTGTTCATAGCATTCAGTTTCTCAAGAGGATAATCATTACATTTTCCATCACAATAACCATTAACATGGTTCTTTTGGGTTTCAACCAATGAATAAAAACAAAATAATATAGTAAGAAACAATTATCATAATAAACAACCACATAATCATGAAAAACTTCACCTATAGGATGTCTAAGTTATGACCCCTTCCTTAATCTATGTCACCTTAGGTTTAGCCAAGTTTATTAATAGAAAACTTATTTATAATTAATTTGTGATGTTTTATGAAGATTTTTTTAATTTCCAAAGAATATCCCCCTAGATTGTCAAACCAAGTGTCCAGCAATGCCCATTTCTATGTACCAGATTACTCCAAGTCAGGCCCAGAACATCTTATCGATGTTCGCACCCCTAGGTAAATCGGTACCAGAGCCATATCCACTTGTAGTATCTAGATAAGTATTTATGACTAGTAAACCACTCACTCTATCATTTACTAAAATTCTAAGACATTTTCTTATAAATTTCCATATACTTAGACTTATCCTTAGACATGTACTTATAGTTCTCACTAAGGCTTTATCATCATAGATTCTAAAGGTTAACTAAACCTTTCCTCTTATACCAATAATAGAGAACCAATATTGGAATACATTAACTTTACATAACATCTTTGGATTACATAAAACATTAATTAAATAGACGCATGAAGACCATACTAGTTTAGTGCCTTTGAAAATATGGATACATAAACACTGGTATATAAGGGAGCTACATTATATCCCACTAGGTTATTTATGACTAGCACCCTTATTAGACACATCAAACATAATACCCATATTAATAACTAGGGGAAAAGGAAACATAAAAATGGTTAGGCTCATATGATTAGTGAGGTTAAATAATTGAGACATGTATGAATAATCATGAGAATAAGGGTATGATAACATGATCAAAAAATAGAAGATCATTCCATACATATCAAATACCATAAACATGTATCATGGAATAACAATTTGTAGTTCATAAGACACTAATCATAAGGAAATAGAGAACATAATCAATTAAATCATAATATTAGAATAAAACATGGAATTGTGGAAGACACATAAACATATAATATTATTTTCAAATTATCCAAGGAATCACTACCAAGACTATCTTGGTAGTATGGGCTCACCCCCATACCATCTTGGAACTCATGGTTCACTCCCATGGACATCTTAGTAGCATTATTTCACTCCTCACACCATCTTGGTAGTCATGTTTCACTCCCATGGACATATTAGTATTCTAGGTCCATTCCCAAGACTGAGATAGTCTATCTCACGAGATATAAATCTTTACCCAATGCATTGGAGGGATATAGAAGTCCAAAAGATCTCATAATGAAATCATACATACATTTTCCACAAGATCATAAATAATAATATCATAACCCATGAAATAAAATTGGTATTATAAACATATAATCATATCATATCCTATGGAAAAAGATAGATTTCATTATCATTTCATCATAAACATAATCCATGAAAAGAAGTGGGTTTCAAAATCATATAACTCGTGAAAGAGAAATAGGTTTCATCAATATCATGTCATCAAAACATAATACATTTAGAGAGATAATTTTGAATGGAAACAATGAATTATTTCCCCAAAAATTTATGAGCGAAACAAATTAATGTTTTCTTATATGGGAAATAATTTTAAAATATTTATAAAACATTTCTTGAGGAAAATATCCTTTATTACTTGAAAAACTCTATTTAAAACATAAAACCTTTTGATAGCCTTTTTCATTGAAAACTGATTTGAAAAATTATAAAAGAATCCTCAAAAACCATAAAGCGTTTTATAAATCCATTTTCCTTAAAAATGAGCTTCAAATATCTTTCGAAAACTTTTTTGAAAACATTTTTGTAATCATGGTTTTTGAATACAATATTTTTCTAACTGGAGAGAGAGATTGTCATATTTTACATAAAAATCATATCTAAGGTACCAAAGAGTGGAAAATGGTAATAATACATGGATATACCTTGAATAAATAGAGGATAATTAAAATCATGATTGTGATTGAGAGATGTATCATAATATTTCATTAAAGGAATCATAATCATAAACAATCTTGAAAAGTTATGATATTGTCTAAATAAACTCTTATAACTTGGTAACATGGGATCACACTATCCATGTAAGAAATTAAAATTACTTGAAGCTTAAAATTATATGAGAAAAACTAAATACATGATATTATATGTAAAATTTAAGTATATACACCTTGCAAAAAGAGTTTAGGTGCATAACAAAACATGAGTCTCAAAGAAGAAAAATTGATACAAAACCTTTTTAGTAATTTGGTAACTTTTGAAACCTAGACCTCATAAAATAAAGGTCATAAAATGTATATTTTACTACCCAAAAATTTAATATAACCAACATAAAATACAATCATGTTTAGTACATACACCACACAAAAGGTAATAGGGTCAAACATAGCATGTTTCTCACAGAAATAAAAAGTGAGATGAAATCCCCTTACCTTGTGTGTTGACCCTCATTGTAATCATTAAAACCACCTGTATAAAAAAATTATTATATATATTTTAAAGAACCATAGGGTTGGAATGATTCTAATAATGAATAAATAAATCATAACCCATAGGGTTGGTTTTTTTGGAATGGAAATGCTCAAAATATGTTAATCTTGAGAAATGTGGACTCGGTTTGGATTGTGCCCAGAGGGAATGGTCTTCATAATGGTGGTTAATGGATGCATATTGAAATAATGTTAATGGATAATTTAATGACTATTTTTTAAGAAATGATAAAAAGGAAATTAGTTATTAATGTATCTCTTTTAAATGATTGTGTACTTATAGGATATCTGGTCTTAGTAGTGGTAACTAGGAGTTCGAGAAACATTATCTCAAGTTGATTCTAAGATTTGGATATGCCGATAGCGTAGTTTTGAGATATAATATATCATGTATATTATTTTATTTCATATGATACCCCACCCATGTCATTTAGGGATACTAACACCCAATGGAATGTTGGAGGTTGTTTTCCCCAACATCCTGGTGGGAGGATGGATGGATAACTTCCCCCACTAGCCATGCTCTATTCTCTTGGTAGTATTATGTGTTTGTATAAACAATAGGTAGTTTCCCCATATATGTGTTTTCAGACTGTGATGAATTTTGGTTATTCCCTGACATGTATCCCCAGATATAGTATTCAAATTATTATTATAGGCATGGAATTTATAGGTTATGATGGCTAGTGGTATGTTACTTGTTGTATGGGATCTAATGAATTGAGGTATAATACCCTATGAATGATACATGTCATATGGGATACGGTGGATCCTATAAACTACTTTCTTACTATATATGGTGATGTGATATGAGATGATGTGATGATGTGATGCTTGGGGTGCATATTGTGATGCCTTTCCCAACTGTTTTGTGGGATGGATTATTTTGGAGAGAGATTGATCAGGAAATATGATGTTGGAGAAGAGTTTAAAACTAGTGGGGGACTAGGAGATGGGTACCCTTGATGTTTCATTATTATATTATATTTTATCTTGCATGGAATACTTGGTGATAGTTATCCATGGTGAGGCTGAGAACATAGTATACTTGTTTTGGTGATGGGTTAGTTTTATTATTGTTCATTATGATTTAGCATGAATTCATTATCTTTTTCATGAGAGGATTCATGGAGTATCCTATTAATTATTCTATTATGTGCACCAAATGTATATATAAATTGTTTTCAGGATATAATGAGTACGTTAGATATTGGGAAAGATATTACTAGATCGTGGTTTTTCAGGATCTATTTAGGTTTTGTGGTTAATTCCATCATTAACTTTTTGGTTCATGTAATTTTCAATTTATTTTTTAAAGTACTACATGAAATTTCAGTTATGTACATGAGATTTGTTTTATATATATCTAAGAAGGTGTTTTTTGGTTTATCTATCTTATCTATCGGTTCCACATGTTATCTTAGAGATTAATGCCTCCTATATGTATGCACATTATACCCTCAATTCTAGTTTCCAACATTGGGCCTACTGAAGGTGGGACTCAGGTAGTTACAATCTCCCTTCCCTGATTTCCTACCCATGAGGGTAAAATTTGAGTGGAGCGGTTTGTGACAATTTAATTCACCCAAAACCATATGAAATACCCCCCAAATGTTTACCTGATATGATCGTACACCGATTTGGAAAGAAAAATAATGAATAGGAGTTATATCGGAAGATAGGGTCACATGTGAGGGATACCTATATAGGTTGATGGGGGTGCATCGAGCGTGGAAGATGAGAGGGGGATAAAATCAAAACCCTTTAGAGGTTTTTATCCACCAATGTAAAAAAGGTCTATTCAAATTTTATTTTATTTTATTATTATTGTATTCTCTAACACTTGGTAGGACACACGGTTTGGCTGCAAGGTCTACCAGACCATGCACCAACCACGTAGTGGCCTCTTTCCAAGAGGGGAGGAGGTCGCACAATCACATGGAAGAGGTCGCATTCCTATGAGCCTAACTATATAGGTTAGCCAGTTTTTCTTCCTAATCTTCACTATTTGAAGGGGGTTAGCGCATAGTTTCTACCGTCTATGTGCTAACTACATGCCACCCTCATGCCAACAAAAAACACCCAAATCTCAAAAATTCCACCTATAAATTGACCTGAAAATAATTAAAAATTTCAAGTAAAAACAATATATAAAAAATCATGGTTGGAGTGTGGTATTTATTCCCACCATAAAAAAATTCCTCCCCTAGAAATTCACCAGGACAAATGAGAAACAAAAACTTGAAACCGAAACCAAACAAGGTCAAAATTGAATAGAAACACCGATGTGACCTTTTAACACCACAATTAACACATGAATATATCAAGATATAACAACAATAAGATCCATGGGAAAAACAAGGGGTCTCACCACCATTAATAAATAGACTATCATAAAGAAAAACCTTCAACTTGAAGAGAACATAACCAAGTAAACTCAAACCAAGAACCAAACCAAACCACGATTCATAATTTTATATAGGACACAATTATCTCAAAAATTGGTGCAATAAAACTAATCACTCTAAAATAACATGCAAATATTCCATGAAAATGTGACAACTAAAAACTCTAAATCAAAAAGGATTCTAAAACCGAAAACCAAATAATGATAGATCTTAAATGATTTAAACGTTGATATCAAAAACAACAAGTGGGGTCAAAATCCCAAACATAAAGAAGCTCATCCACCCTGTGAAATTATTAAATATGAGGCCTATAGCTAGAGCCCTTATATCATGACTCATCTTTTACCCTATAGTCAAGAGATAAAAACCTTAAACTAAAACATTATCTTTCGGTAGTGTGACTTACAGAACCTCTTCGAGTGTCCCAAGCATCCACACTAATAACAATACTTTGTAGAACATTGTAAAAATGACCTAAAATGTCAAAATCAACCTCATAAAAAGTAGACAAGTTATTTTTATTCCTAGTAAAATAAAGGAAATGATAAAGAAAAACTCTCTAGAATACATTCCTCCAGTTCTCCCCTTTACTGGATTGGGGACCTTCATAAACACCAAAATAAATAAGTATTCAAACCACCACAGGCTGCTCTATAGAAAATTGATCATCTAGGAATTCCATATCCACCAATTATCCAAAAAATACGTTCCTGGAGAAATGATCACAATCCTTAACCTCTGGATAGATACTCCACATAATAAATGAACTTTCGATAGACCGCTCAATGACACCTCTAGGGAAAATAAAATAGATCATCAAATTATAAACATACCCCTTCATGATTTTTTGACCTCTCTAAACATCCACAAGCTCTTCTACTATATAGAATCTAATGGACCTCAACCACCCTGGAAAATAGACAACAAAAAAAGAACTAGAATCCATCACGCTAATTCGAGTGTAAGCATGGACAACAACTAGAAGAGAGTCCTTAAAAACTCTCTACTAATATATGAGTGGAATTATATAAATACTCTAAAAACACAATATCAAATCAATATCAAACCAAGAATTAATAAAAAATAAAATTAAGGGATATTTAAGACCAAAATAGTAAGCTCCCAGACCAAAACATCACAAGACAAAGCCAAAAATCCTATTTCAAAACCACCACTTCAATTCCAAACTCAAAACCATTCCAAATTCAAAACCATTTCACACTCATGAAACTATTTCTTGAAGATATTTTACTTTTCAAAACCACTTTTATCACTCTAAAAACCATTTTCAAAATCCATTTTTTTGAAATACACTCATACCAACCAAAATCAGACCAAATAATCACCCCAAACCACCAAATAGGGTAACTAGTGGTCATGTATGACTTGGCCACATGGCTTATAAGACCATTTACTAAGCCTTCAAAAAACACTAGATGCATATTGAATTGCACACTTAGGTTCTACATGTTTTTATATGCCTTGTAAGATCACCACATGACACCATATCACTTCCATTGTCATCCCCCAATAAGCATAAGATCATCGAACCAAAAACTCACCAAAAACATAAATCCAAAATCAGAATGAGATACTAACATCATGAATACCTCCATTAATGTAGGTCTAATCATAGTAGGTGGTGATTAGGAACTGATCCATAACCTACCTATAGAGTATCAATAGAACTATATCTAGTCTACCTAACACACCAAACAACAAGGGCTCATTCGATACCATTTTTTCATGAAGTAGCTCAGGTCAACCACTAAACCATAACTAAAACCAATCTATAATATGGCCTGAAGGTATTACTTGAACCCCACATGCTAACAAAAAGCATTTGGTCATCATCGATAAATCATTGGGGGAAATTTATCCAATAAATAATAGTCAAATAAACATGAATAAAAAGAATAAAATAAACAATATAACTAGAAATAAATAAAACTAGGTGTACCTTCATGTAACCCCTTGGATACCACCATCCAAAAAATTGACCTACTTTAAGGGAAAACTCGAATTATAACCTAAACCTATTAAAAAACACAGGTATATCAAGTTTGAGTGGTATAAGTATGGTATGAGCATACAATACATCAATAGATAAACACCACATAACCCATACATTTAGTTTCCCAAAATAGTCCATAAACTCTAATTCTAAATATAGTTAAAAAACATGGTTTTAACTGAATAACAAAAAAATTCATCATTCCCAAGATATCATTTTGAAAACAAAACACAAATTTAATTTTAAAGTAAATTGTCATTTTAAATCCCTATTTGAAAACCAAACTTTAGAAGAAAACATAGCTCTGATAAACGAATAGAAGGAGGGATCCAACTAAGCATGAGTATTAGGGTATATCAATAGAACAAGGCCAAATAAAAATTAAGCAACACAATTATAAGTAGACATATATGTAAACATAACATGTATAAAAATTATAAAAAGTAATATAATAATATAATAATATTTAATCAAGGGAATGTTCTAAAAATCCCTAGAGGATAACTCATTTGTACTGAGTTTCAGACCCATCTACCAGTGTGTGATGTGATCTATAGTCAATAACTAACATGTATAATCTATCTATCCTCATTAGTGGAACATCCCAGATAGTCTTTATTCTACTCATAGAGTTCTAATCCATCTAATCAAGATTAAAAAAACAATCACTCAACCCTCTATAGGAAATAAAGGAATCCCATGATAATATTATAAGTATAATTGAGGAGTTCATCACAAGATTTTCATGAACAATAACCCACAGACGCCATTTTTCATGCCATTCCCACCACCCAACACCATTTATGCAGATAACCTCTCTAAAAGAAGACAACCATAGCAGTTCTAGTCACACACAAAAAAATATCACAAGTTCCAACCAAGACTACGCATCAAGAAATTCCAAATATAATTTCCAAAAACATCTTAAATTACCAACTAGGACTTACTGTTTGAAATCCAAATCATTTCTAGGAAATGAACCTTCTCCCCAAAACCATTTTCAAAATTCAAGAAAAATACTAACCATGTTCTCAAGATTCCAAATGGACCTATGAATTAACGTGATTCTCAATTAATACTTCCAAGGTACCAAATAGGCCTTTGAAATGGGAGACAGATAACTATAACCTTTTAAAAAACATTAAACAAGTTTGGATTCAAGAAACCATTTCAGAGAAACAAGGGAGAAATAATAGAATATATACAAAGATTTTTTTTGAGAAACCAAGTTACCAAGATATATATATTTAAGAAACTTTCATTTATATTCACGCTCCTATCAAAATGTACACCCTGTGAACATATATATATGCCTATATTCACTAGAATATATTTGAAAAACCATAAAAATTTCCAAAGGTTCAACAAAAAGATCACAAGGAAAGTCACACCAAAGTAAAAGGATTCATACCTAAGAATAAAACTATAAAAAGGAAAAAACCCATTTAAAGAAAAAATTC
This sequence comes from Viscum album, assembly GCA_963277665.1. Taxonomy (NCBI): domain Eukaryota; kingdom Viridiplantae; phylum Streptophyta; class Magnoliopsida; order Santalales; family Viscaceae; genus Viscum; species Viscum album. The sequence continues at coordinate 1,014,715,889 of OY728153.1, read as the reverse complement.
ACGTGTCATCTAATTTCTGAAGACCACAAAAAGGCCAAACAATACATTAAATTCACCAAAAACCATTTAAAATACCACTATGTTTTTTATTGAACACATAACAAACATGTACATTGGATACACATAAGCATAATTATAGAAATCTTTTGAAAACCCATTTTAAACAAAAAAACATGAAGAATCCATAAAAACTATTCAAACACACTAAAATCTTAAAAAACATAATTAGAAATCATTTAGGAAAGCTCAAGAATTTAATGGAATGCTTCTTAATGGAAATGGAGAGAAACATATACCTCAAACATGTCACCCTTGATGATGAATACTTTAAAATTGCACACATATACACCTTTACATATATATAATCATACCTTGTCTGAATTTATATATTCACACCACTATGAGTGAATATATATAAAGTGGATACTTATATATACGAATATGTGTACATATATATGAAATTATTTTTCAAAAAGCCACAAACCATCACCTTTATCAATAAAGGCTCAAAAACTACCTCAAAGAGGTATAAGGTACACTATAAAAATAAAAGAAACCCAAAAGACACCAACCAAAAAAATTAAATTGCATCAGAGAAGAAGAACAGAATAAAACCTAACAGAAAACAATGGATAACTCACGACCTTCAACAATCGTGGGTAGATTTGGCCTTAATCAAACCCCATGAACCCTAGGAACTAAGAACCGACAATTAAAATACCAAAAATCAGTTAATGTTTTATCCAATCTGCATTCATCAAAAGGGGGAGGATAAAAATCATGAAAAAATATAAGAATAAGGGAATAGAGGAAGAGATATTTTTACCTGGGAATATTGAACACTAATTTGGGAACAAAAATAATAAATGTGAGTTGGATCGAGGAAGGGGGTTATCTGCAAGGGATTCCTAGTGAGGGGGGTGCGTTGAACGTGGAAGGGGGGACCCCTTTTGGTAATTTAATACACTAAGGGAAAAAGGGTCTTTTAAAATTTTATTTTTATTTTATTTTAATATTATTTTTTCTCTAAGACCTGGAAGGCAGAAAAGTTTGGTTGTACAATCTACCAGATTGTGTAGAAACCATGAGGAAGCCTCTATCCAAGTGGGTAGGAGGGTGCAGGGTCATCTTTGGATGGCCTCATACCCATAATCCTAACAGTACTTGCAACCCAGTGCTTCTTCTGAGGCCAGACAGTTTTTTGAGGGCTAGCACAAGATTTCTACAAACCATGCGCCAACCTTGAACCATCCTTTTACCCTCAAAAAACACTAAAAACTTAAAAAAAATCACCCATAACTCAACACAAAATCCAAAAAAAATATTAAGGATCATTCAATAAAAAAAATTAAAAAGGAAACTAAGGTCATGGTGTGACATGGGATTCTTATATTACATTGGAAATATAATATAAATATCATAAGAAAAATTCTCACATCCTTGATATAAGTCATAATGTCTTTCTTCATATCATAGGGAAAGGAAAACATGTAAATGGTTATCTCAAAATATTATAAAGGGTTACGTAAAATATAATCTATCATGATTAAATAAAGAATAATCAAAATGGAAATGTAAATAACTGAAAACACATGCCATTCAATCCATAACTTGAGCATGAAAATGAATCCATGGGTAATATCAATACATTAATCTCATGGATAATAAGAAATGGATTCTCAATAATGAAAAATATTAATATTCAACATCATGATCTCAGACATCTTGATATTTTTACCATAAAGGCCTTATGCAAAGATAGTTTAATTGATGGGTAGGTATACACCAAAAACCTATTTAATATGTTTTTTCAACTGGTTTATCTTTTGACACTTTTTATGCATCAAGGGTTTATATATAACCAGTCCCCACCTATCACTACACATCCAATGCATTCATCACATATTGAATGAACAATTTAATTCATAAACAATATTCCTTATCAATACATATCTATATTAAGTAAAGAATACAAAATATTAAGATTTTTCTAGTAAATCAAATAGATTTTATAGTAAAACACCTTCTGTATAAATGATATATAGTTTAAAAAATAATTATATAAATGTTACAAATAATATGGATATTTAAAATAAATATAATATCCATTGAAATTTTATCACAAGAAAGTGAATGTATTTAGGGAAACCGAATGACTACAAAGTTAATAAGTGATAAAATATGAACATTATTTCATCAGAAATATAGGTTTTATAATAAAATAATGACCTTTTAAGAAATAATTAAAATCAGGAGAACCATTAAAATAGGATTTCATTAAATATTTTTCTTTTTAAAATCATTTAAAACTTATTGAATAATCTAAATAACATAAAATAGTTATGATGGTTATAAAATTCATTAATGTCTTATACGTTAAAAAGAAACATTCCTTTTGAATTTTATAAAGAAATCCAAAAATGAAACATTAAGAAAATATTATAAAAATTCAATTTAAACCTTATAATAAGAGAAATATAAAATAAATTATCCTTAATAAATCATTTGATTGAATGAATAAGATATTTATAAAATAATTTTTTAAAACATGGGCCTAGAAGAAAAATATAATTGATGAAATAGAGAGATAGTATCAGCTATTTTAAGTATTAATTTACTTGATTCAAGTGAAAAATTGGAGAAAATATAGAAGATAATATTCAATATAATTAATTATTAATAGTATAATAAAATATGTGGAGTTAAAAAAGTATATATTATCGGATTCTTTAATTTATAATAAGAGAAATCCCAAAAATTATGATTGTAAAATAAATTCTTAACTATTTGGTAACTTTTAAATTTTAACCTATTGAAATAATAAAATTGAATTGAAATTTTAATAATCAAGAATAAAAATATATTCATTTAAAATAAATAAAATGGTAAGTTCATACACTATATTAAAATAAATAGGTTCATAATATCAAATATTTTCAATGTAGTGGAAATTGAGATGAAATCCCTTACCTTAAGTTTATCATACATCTTAAGTGATTCTAAACTCCAATATAATTACTTTAGATATATTATAATTACAAAAAATGACCATATAACTATCTATAATATCATATTTGTTCCATTTATAATATCTCGTCACTTATTTGTTATCAATCATTTATTATTATCATTATTTTGGGTGTTAACTTTTGTGTTTTTCCTGAGATTTTTTGTTCAACAGTTCTAGTCCTTGTAATTTGACTATGGTACCATAACCTAATGAATTTTAATCATGATATAATTATAATATATATTCATTAAATATATGTATATTTATATATAAAATGTAGAGATAGAAAAATCAATGACACTATTCATGGATATGGTAGGCCGTATATACGTATGAACACTGTTTTTTCTTTTCGATGGATGGAATGAAAGAAAGATAAATAATAATTAAAATTTATATAATCTTTATTATATAATATATATCATATATATTTATTAAATATATCCTTATTATCATCTATGTAAATCATAAATGAAAAACTAATTATATCGCTTCAGGGAGGTGGTAGACTACCCATATGGATAAGTGACGTTGTTGTTTTCCAACGGATTGGCAGATAAGAATGTAGGTATGATATTATAATTAAAGAAGAATAATTAATTCATAAATATTATATATATTAATTATTTACTTATTTAGAACCATATAATTAAAGTGTTGATGAAAAAATAATTGCACCACTACATGGAGATGGTAAGTTTTATGTATGCATGGTCGATATTTTCTCTTTTTCATAGGATAGAAAAGAGATGGAAAATGGTTTAAAATATTAATAACAAAATCTATGTGTATTTATGATGATATATTTATTATTTTAGGATAGTTATAATATATTTATAGAAATTATAAAAATAAATAAATTGAAAGAGTCAGTAAAGATGATTATATCTTCTATGATAGTCTTCCTTTAGATCCCTTCTTAAAGACCGTTGTAATGGTATTTTATGAATAGAATAACATCTAATTAATGGATATGGAATTTAATAAGATAAATGGTTATGTTTTTGTTGAGATATATGGCTGAAATTGGTTTAAATAAAAGAGATAAGGGGTGTCCTTTTATAAGTGAGGTGAAGGGGAGAAATTTTTGAAATTCATAAAATAATATAATTTAATATGTGTCTAACTCATATAAAATTGTTCATAAATTTAATTTATTAAAATATAAGGATTTTATGGTCCTAATATAATCATAAAATAAAATTTATACATATTTATATATCATTTTAAAACTTATATTTTTCATTAACAACTTTAATAACCATTTTAACCTTAACAATAGTAATAACCATTTAAATATTAAAGGGATATAATTTTACTTATAAGATAAAAATTGGACCCTAAATGACCAAGGGATGAAATTTTAGACCATATATAATCCCATTTTCATCATTCAATATTATTATTATTATTAAATTATTAAATAAAATTTCATTTTCAAAAAATATCAATAATATCAGTTTCGACAACATTCATTTAATTTGACATTAAGAACACCAAGAAAAATAATTAATTCAAATATAATCCTTTCACACATCCATAATATGATATATTCCTCTATAAAATTCATGGAACACAATAATTCATGTAAATTGTATTAATATAATATTTTTAAACTCAATTATTTTATTTTTTTTATTAATTCAATAAATACCATGTCGATATTGTGAAAACATTTAAGGGAATTATTCAATCAATGAATATTAAAACAAAAAATTACCATGATAAAAACAGTTAATTCATATTTTAAATTAACATTTTAAAACTAAGCATAAACACTTTTTATCCTTATGTAAAAATATTAGAATTATTAAAATCAAGAGTGTAATTTTTTTTATTCATTTCCTAAAGTGAAATAAAGGTCAATATCAAATAAAAATGGCACCAAGATTCCATATTTTTATGTCTTGTGTGTAATTTTCTAATTTAAATTCATCCAATAGGATAAAATCAAGTGTTATAGAAATATTAAAGCCCTATCTTAAATTTTTAACCCTATTTTACCTGTTTTACCCTTACCGATGTAATAAATATCCAACAAGGTTACTATTCATAATGACAAAAAATAAAAGGAACCTATTTACAAAATTTGAACCACTTTATTCCAAATATGGAATCTATTTTATCAAATTAAATTCATATAAGTGGTAGAATCTAATTTAATCTAAAAATACAAAACACAATGGAGAATAGTCTTTTAGAAGTATGTGTTTTTCATCCAAAAAAACTCCTACCAAAATTAAGGATAATGAAGATTAATGTAATGGACCAGATCCATTTGTTCTATTCTTTTATAAAAATACATTGTTCAATGTGTTCTGAGAGGTAACACTATCTCATTTAAAGGGTTTTTCAAAAATCCTGTTTTTTTAATGGTGAGTCAGGATCGGTAGGTCGTGTTGGTAGGTGTCATCAATACGTTGCATCAGTGGGTCTCGTCGATAGGTATTAGTGGTAGATTGTTTCAGTAGATCATGACAGTAGCTCATGTTTGGGACTCGTTGTTGATGGGTCGCGTCGGTTATTCGACAATGGTGGATTAAAATCTGTAGCTCGTATCGGTAGCTCAGCGGCAGTGGCTCAATGTTAGTGGCGCAACGTTAGTATATCAACATCGGTACCTCATCCATTATTGACTCATTTTGATAGTTTTTGAAAACTTCAATATCTCTCAGGTTTTTCCTGTTTCACCCCCTTTAATATTTTATTTGATATAAATTTAGTTTAAACTCATGTTTGGGTGTTCCTAAAGGAATTTCAAAGGATACTAATTATATCGTTAATATCTTAATGCTTTTGGGACCTTTAAATAGTCAATCCCCATGGTCTTGACAATTATCCAACTTTAATGGCCCTTGAATCCATTTATTTCCATTTATATATGATCTGGACTTTCTAGAGTTGAAGTATTATCTTCCCTGTGTGGTTCAATTTTCTCATGGTGCACTCAGAGCCTTTCTTCCCTGTGGAGTCATGTGTTTTGTTGTGGTCATGGATCACATCTTCCCTATAGTTATTTTTCTACTTGTGTGCTCTCTGTTTTGGTGCAAGGAGGAGTTATTGATCATCTCTTATTTGAGACAGTGATTTCTTCAAATCACTTTTAATTGTGTATCATGTGGGGTTGGTATAATGATTTATGCTTATGAATACAATTATTTCCTTTTTAAATGAAGTAATAAATAATTTTTTGGGAAGATGATTATGAGGATCATTTTGATTTCTCTGTTATCTTTGATCCATTTTGTATTTTGTCCAGGCTGTATGTCATCAAAAAATAATTGTTGTCAGTGGTCGTTTCTTGCCCACTGGTGATGCTTTATACATGTTTGTTGATCCCCTATTGAACTTCTGATTTTTTTGAAATTGATTAACCATGTAAATATGGTTAAATAAATGGACTCTCTAGGATTTAACTTGTTCCATGATGACCTTTGTTTTATCATATTGGAAGTAAATAATGAGTGCTACTAAATCTGAATATACCTTGCTTGTTTGGTGTGGCTGTGTGTTGTGTATGGTTCTATTTGTACTTGTTTCTTGTGATGGTTTTGTGGTATTATGGACGAGAGTGTGGATGTGTGCGTGGGGTGATATAGGTGCTGTAATGGAACCTCAGCTTGAGATATTGGTTGATTGTAGAATGGATGATTAGTGGTTGTGCAGTGGGGATGTAGGTTCAGGTTGCGCTATGTTTATCTTAGTGGTTGTGGTGCTATTATATACCAGGGGTGTTAGGTTGGTTGTGATGAGGTGTGTTGTGGAGTTTGGCTATAAGTTGTTCGTTTTCTTTTTGAAGGAAAGGAAAGGGAAGCATGACTTTGAATAATGATAACGGCAGTGATTGTCTTGGGTGCTATGTGGGGTGGAAGTGTGAAGTGGGGTGTTTATCACATATTTCTTCATTTGTTTGGATTAGTTTTGATAATGGTTGTGTGTTGTGGTTGTTATCTTCCCAGGTATGGATGTAATAGTTGGTAAATTCTTAATAACGTCAAAAATATTGTGTGTTAAGTTGATTTCTTTTATCAACTTCAGAAGTGATCATTATTCGTCCTGATACGTACATTTAAAGTTTGCAACAAAGTTAGTTTCATTTTATAGTTATTGTTTGGAACCCCATAGGGTGGGTTTAGTGTTTTATACATATATATATATATACATATATTTCCTTGTGATTTATATACACACCCCACCCTAGTTGAGCGCTATATGCCGAACACCCCCATTGACATGGGGGAGGTTGTCTTTTCCAAATATCTCAGTGGGAGGATGGATGGATGTCCACCCACTCTTACTTGCTCCTTATTCCATGCAATGTTTGCCCAAGATAATTCGAGTAGGTAGTGGTTTGTGAGGCCCATGTGTGTGTGGGTGATTGTTGTGTCTTAGGTGTCATCAGAATGACATAAGTTGTGGTTTCCCAGCTGTCTTCAGGATGAGATGTGTTGTACTTTCCCATGTGTTTTCAAGATGTGATGTGGTAAGTGGACCATGTTTCTATGGGAGAGGCGTAGTTATGAGGCCTTGGTGTGTGTGGGTGCGATGTGATGTGGTATGAGGCCCATGTGTTTGTATCTGGGTTGTGACTTGGTAATTTTAAAAGAGTTGGGAACACTAATATGTTTTCTGTTAGGGTGTGTGATTAGATAATCAATGTGAAATTGGTGTGGGGTACCCTATCATAAATTTGCTCTATATTACTCTACTTGACATGAGTTATTTTTTAGCATTTCTTTGGTGAGGTAGGGGTGTCTTTTATACCTTATTAGGTTATTTTGGTTTCTGTTATTTTCTCACAGGGGCGTTAGCATGCTTCTCTACTTTTTCACGAGGGACTTTTGTTTTCCTAATGAGTATACTTGTGTGTTCACCCTACATATATGAATTTTCTTTTAGGTTTCTAGGGGACTACATGGATTGTGCAGAGTACTACTATCTTGAACTTTGGGGGCAGTTGATGTGTCGCTTCTTAGCTTTTCTTTTGGAATTTACATTGGAGACTCTTTCTTTTGTAATAGTTTCATTTTGAACATGCATGTGGGAAGGTTTGGATTCTATTTTATCTACATATATTTGTCTTAGACTTTTTGAGGTTGGTAAATATTATCTCCTGATCTTGGTTACTATAAAAATGGAAATTCTTACCATTGTGTGAGATTTCTATACCCTTGGTTTTGGTCGCCACCTGGGAGCCTACTAGAGGTGATACACATGGTTAATTCTCTCTCCTTCATCATTTCTAGCTCTGGAGGGGTGTCTTTGGAGGGAGGGGGTCATGAAAGAATGGTATCTAAGGTGATGGTTGAGAGATAGGATAGAGTTTGGAGTTAGGAATAGTGATGATTGCATGGGTTGGTAGGGGAACTATGTCAGGTAATATTTGTGTGTAACATAGGCCATGGATGACCAGCTAGAACAAAAGATTTTAGGTCCCCCCATGATCTGACGTAAGGAATCTGAGCATACCAAAAAACCAAGTGAGGATACACTAATTGCAATGTAGAGAGCCTAGGATAGGTACATGCATCATGATGACTTGAGTTTTTTTTAATTGGTCATTTTGGGGAATTTAAATAAATAAAGAGTTAAAATAAATCTTAAATAAAATTCAATACTACTCAGGCATAGGAGTTCTTTTTTTACTTATCAGCTATGGAACCCATTCATCATCCATGAGGGCCTCAGGCAGTGGAGGCTCAGCAGGCTTATCTGACTGATCGGTGGAGGGTAGATTGAGAGGAGGAGGAAAACTAGTGTCAGAGAACATTACATGCTTTCCAGTGTAAAACCTTGGGAATATGTGGGTAGTGTCTCGGACATGGAGATAGAGATTTGGCTCGAGGATCTTGAGATCACCTTCATCTTGATCTAAGATCCAACAAAGTACTGAGTTTTGTTGGTAGTTATTTCGGTGACGGGATCTATGCATCAGTAGTGGATATTGTACCTATGGGAGAGAAAGGAGGCTGATATTCTACGGGTTGATTTTGAGAAAATGTTTTGGAGAGAATTAATTTCTTCAACCATGAATGCTGAGAAGTGACATGAGCTGATCTCCCTATAGTAAGGTAGTATGTAGGCATGGGACCTGGGGATCAAATTCAATGATCTCCTTTATTTTTCATTGGATCTATTTCTAGATGAAGAGTCTCTAGAAAGACGCTTAGAATAGGCACTTCATCCTTCTATGAATTATGCAATTACTCCCTTCACTTAGCCGACATACCAAGAGGTCCAGAATAAGGTGGGTGTAGTTGAGATAATGCACTCGATAAGAGGTAAACCATTATAGGGGAGACAGTACTATCCGTTGAAGGGAAAGGATACCAGTAGAAGGTCTCAGGAACCATGTCCATTAAGGTTTCGACCGTCTTGGAGTCAACCACAACAGTTTCTATTTCGACCATCTTTTTATCATTCCTATCCAATAGGCCAAGGGATGTTGTGTTTTATTTATGGAGTTCATGGGAACCTTCATAGTTAGTTCTTGATGGATGTCTAAACATGGTATGGTGGAGGTGGGTAGTTTTAGTGTCCACCTCATCAGTAGTTTCCAACTAGGCCATTTCAGCAGTAGGGACAGTAGGCTCCTACTCCATCTAGTGGAGACATAGTAGGTGGAGGCCGACCTTAGGGTGTTCCTCAGGGACCTTGACCTAGACAAGGTCTAGGAGGTGTTTTTCAATATAGGGTCTAAGGATCAAGGTGCGGTCATTTTCACTCCGCATAGGCAGAAGTACTATTGGGTCTAGAGATCATTCGATGTACGATCAGCTTGTTTAGTACTCTTGTATTGTGCATTTTTTTATTCAAGATATTATCAGTACATTGTTTCACTTGGTATATCCCATGCTCTTTTACTAGACATAGATATACTTTTTGTGCCCTTGGTTTTGAGTACATTGGTCAGTGGTTGGTCCGGCTTGTTTGATGTGTTCCAGGGATGCAGACTGATGATGGGGCCACATCAGTCCTATGGGGAGATTTTTATATTATAGATGCAAGTATATGATTTCATCCTTGGCATGAAATGGTTATACTCTTTACATTCTATTATCGACTACTTATAGATAAGATTCATGTTTTCATATGTGAATAGACAACATGTGGCTTCCGCTAGAGAGTAGAGTTGTCTGATGGGCAGTTGGCATGTAGATCCTCTTCTTTCCTTGTCGGCTGAGATTTCAACGAAATTGGTAGAAGATGATGTGGAGTAGGTTCCCAGAATGTTTTTCGAATTATTGGATGTCTTCCCTGATAAGTTCATAACTCTACCCCCTCGATGTGATTTTGAGTTCAGGATAGACTTGCAACCCAGTGCTTCTCCAATTAAGATGTGCCCATATCGAATGACACCTTTTGAGTTACAGGAGATTCAGATTCAGATTGAAGACTTGATGAATAATGTCTTTATTCAGCCCAGTGTGTCTTCATGGGGTGCTATGTTCTTTTTCACAATGAAGGAAGATAGTGACATGAGGTTGTGTATAGACTACTGGAGGTTGAATCTGGTGACGGTCAAGAACCCTTACACTCTCCCAAGGATATACGATTTTTTTGACCATTTGAGGGGATAAAGTTGGATTTCTATGATTTATCTGTGGTATGTGTATCACTAGTTGAGGGTGAATGAGGGTGACATCCTAAATTCTGCTTTCAAGTGCAGGTATGGTTACTTCTAGTTCATGCTTCTTTCATTCGGTATTATGAATGCACTGATAGTGTTCATGGTACTTATGAAATCCACATTTCATGCATTCCTAGACTGGTTCATCGTCGTACTCATTGATGACATTCTGATCTACATGAAGTCATAGGAGGAGCATACCAAGAATATTAGGACTGTCTTGGATGTGCTTCGATGCCACCATCTCTATGGAAATTTTTCCAAGTGATATTTTTGGATGTGAGAGGTGCACTTCTACGGATATGTAGTGTCTCATTAGGGTGTAGTAGTGGACCCTTAGAAGGTCTAGGAACCTGTTTCTTGGTAATCACCCAATAATATGGTATAGTTTCATAGGTTTCTCATTCTGTAATTCTATTACCAGTGATTTGAACCCAATTTCTCTCGATTTGTAGCTTTGTTGATAGATCTGACCAGAAATGACTAGGCCTTTATGTGGCGTGGTCAGTGTTAAGTATGTTTCATCTACCTGAAGGGGAAGTTAGTCAGTGCTCCAATGCTCCGGTTTCTAGAGGAAGGGGTGTTGTTCGGGGTGTTTTTTTATGCTTCCCATCTAGAATTTTGGAGTGTTTTGATTTGATAATGGAGAGTGATCTCTTATGGGACTAGGAAGTTATGTCCCCAGGAACATAACTGTGCCACCCATGATCTATAGATATCATTTTTTGTGTTCACACTGTAGTTGTGATGACATTACCTCATTAGGGAGTTCTTTGTAGACATTACAGATCACAATATCTTGAGTTATATCATTTCCCAATGAGATCTAAACATAAGACAATGAAGTTTGATGTAGGTGTTTCAAGATTATGATTTCAATATATCTTACACCTTAGGGAAGGGGAATATTGTGGCCAATGATTTGAGCATGATGTCATCGAAAGAGGTTGTTTGGGAATCTGGTGATGCTTATAAGGCGATGTAGGAGTTGGTCGCCTTTCCCTTAGAAGACGTAATGGATGGTGGTAGTGGATGTTTATTTTAAATGACAGTGTAGTCATCTCTGAGGTAGCATGTGGAGGAGTCTCAGCAGGGATACTCAGAGGTAGAGGTGATGCATGATCGTATTGACTAGAGTGATGCTCTGGAGGGATGGTCAAAGGATGGTCAGAATCATATGTTGTTCCATGAGAATCTATTTGTTCCATTGGCGATGCATGAGGGAGTTCTTCTTGAGTTTCATATTACACCCCTAGTGGTACACTTGATACTTTCCAAGATGTGCTATGCCTTAAGGGAATAGTTTTGGTGGACTCGGATGAAGTGGGAAGTGGTAGAGTTTTTAGCAATATTTATAGTGTGACAGCAAGTAGAATCTAAGCACTATGTTCATGGAAGTTTATTGCAACCCCTAGATGTCCCTTAGTTGATGTGGGATTACATATCAATGGATTTCGTCACAGGGTTACCCAGGGCACAGAGAGGCTATGATTCTATCTGGGTAGTGGTGGACTGACTAAAGAAATTGGCTCAATTATTATCCATTAAAGAGTTGTACATAATGTATGCCAGGGTGAGAAGGTATGTGGACGAGGTGGTGTGGCAGAATGGGGTTATAAGATTCATCATCTCATATTAGGATTCATGTTTTACCCCATGAGTTTGGAGGGGATTACAACATTGTTTTCGCACTCAGTTATCCTTACAACTACCTTCCACCCTCAGACATATGGGTAGATAGAGTGGACCATCTAGATATTTTAGGATATGCTGTGAGCATGCATCTTGGACTTTGGTGGGTCTTGGGTGCGACACTTTCCCTTGGTTGAGTTCTCTTATAGTAATATAAATCACTCTTCCATTGGAATGTATTTTTATTAATATTTATATGGAAGACTATTTCATTCACCCTAATGTTGGACATAAGTTGGGGAAATAGCTATTCTTGGTCCTAAGGTGGTGTAGATCATGACAGAGAAGGTTCATCTTGTCCGTGAGAGGATGAAGTCAGAACAAGACCGGTATAAGTCATATGTTGATCGTAAGAGGAGACACTTGGAGTTAGAGGTTGGGGACCATGTTTCTTTAATGGTTTCCCCTCAACATGGTTAGCGGAGGTTAGGTAGAGGGAGCAAGATTTTTCCCAGGATCATTGAACCCTTCGAGGTGTTGGGGAAAGTTGGTGAAGTGATATACTAGTTGGTGCTTCCACCATAGTTGGATAGAATCCATGATGTCTTTCATGTCTCCCAACTTCATCATTATCATCATGATGAATCCAATTTCATTTACTAGGGAGAGTTAGATATTGAGGATGACGTAATTTTCTTGGAGTGGCAAGTGGAGATCCCTGCTCATCTAGAGAAGATGTTGTGTGGAAAAACCATTCCTTTGGTTTGTGTGTTGTGGAGGAATGTTATATTTGAGGATAGTACTTGGGAAATGGAGATGCAGATGTGTGCCTAGTACCGATATTTGTTTTGATTCTTTCTTTGTGATGTAATTCTTGATGCTTGTTTTCTATAATATGGGTTTCTTCCTTGATCTGTAATGTGTGATGAAGTCCTGACATGTAAAAAGGGGAGGACCTGATTCCTAATTGAGATACATTAATTGAGATGTGATTAATCCCATGTGGGTGATTTTATTCTTCCTAGATCAGATAGTATCTTGACATGGAAGAAGGAATTACCTGATTCATGTTTCTGGACAGTGGGGTTTTGGTGATCATGTGGTGTGTATTTTGGTTAATTGGGGGTATTAGATGATAGAGGATGTATTCATGTATGTTTAGGTCTCTTTTTATCATTCTTTCATCATGTGGTCATTTATCTTTGTGCTTTTTTGTGTTTGGTTGTTAGCGGTGTTTCTAGAATGGAATGATCCTTGAGAGGTATCTTACGGGGTGGTTGTTCAGACCACTCTTTCTTCTAGGTTGGTTTTAAATTCATGAGGGTGAGAATAGTTTGAGAGTTACCTACTGAAATTTCCTGGACCTCTATAGTCTATTAAATTGTGAAAATCTAGTGTCGGAGGTGTTCTGAGAGGCAATGGTAGCTCATTTTAAGGGTTTTCAAAAAATCTAGTTTCTTTATGGTGAATCGGGATCGATAGGTTGGATCGGTAGCTCTGTGTTGGTAGCTCGCATTGGTGACTCACTATTGGTGGGTCATGTCGGTGACTCTCTATCAGTGGATCAACATCAATAGCTCATGTTGGTATCTCAACATCGGTGGATTTTCATCAGTGGATTGGCATTAATAGTTTAGTGTTGGTGCCTCAGCCATCGGTGACTCATTTTGATAGTTTTCCAAATTTCTATTTCTCTCAGGTTTTTCCTGTTTCACCCCTTTAACATTTTATTTGACATAAATCAAGTTCAAAACCTAGTTTGAGGATTTTTAAATTCATTTAAAATGATATTAATTATATCATTAATATCCTAATTCTCCCAAGACTTTGACACAATCAAGTCGAGTGTTCTTGACCACAATCCGACTATAATGGCCCTTGAAAACATTTCTTTTTATTGATATATGATCAGGACGTTCTAGTGTTATGGTCTTCTTTTCCCTATGTGTTTTAGTTTTTTCATGGTGTGCCTAGATCCATTCTTCCCTATAGAGACATGTGTTGTGATGTTTCCATGGATCACATCTTCCTTGTAGTTCTTCTATTGCTTGCACACTCTCTGTTTTGGCGCAAGGAGGAGTTACTGATCATCTGTTATTCCATGTAGGGAATCCTTCCTCTCTCTTTAAATTGTGTATCATGTGTGGTGGGTATACAGATGTCTTCTTATGAATACATTTATATCGTTTTTAAATTAAGTAATGAATAAGTGGTGAGCAATACGATGTTGGTAATTTTGTTTTATCTGTTATCTTTGTTCTATGTTGTGTTTTGTTCTGGTTGTATTCAATCTGAAAATCAAAATCATTGGTGGTCTTTGATTGCACTTGGGTGATCATTTATACTTTTTTTTATCCCTTATTGAACTTCTCAAATTGTTAAATTGATTAACTACATAAATATAGTTAAATAAATGGACGCCCCATAATCAAACATGTACTGTGATAACCCCTATTTTATCAAAGTTCAATTAAGGAGCGATTGCTGCTAAATATGAATATACCTTTCTTGTTTAGTGAGGATTTGTGATGAGTATGGTTATATTCAGCCTTGTGTATTTGTGATGGTTGTGTGGTTCTATGGCTAGGAGTGTGGATGTGTGTGTGGGGTGATATGGGTGGTGTAATGGAATCTCAGGTTGAGAGATTGGTTGATTTTGGAATGGATGGGTAGTGGTTTAGTAGTGGGGCATTAGGGGTGGGTTGTGATATGTATATCTTATTGGGTGTGGTGTTATTATATAGAAGGGCTATTGGGTTGGTTGTGATGAGGTTTGTTTCGGGGTTTGGTTTTAGTTTAGAGGTTTTCTTGTTAAGAGAAAGGACATGACGGTATGACTTTTAACAATGATAATGATAGTGGTTGTCCTAGGTGCTATGTGGGATGGAAGTGTGAAGTGGGTGTTTTATCATAGTTTTCTTCTTCTATTTGGATAGGTTGTGAGACTAGTTGTGTGTTTTGGTTGTTAGTTTCCTAGGTAGGGATAGAATAACTGGTAAATGCTTAATAATGTAAAAATGATTAGGTGTTAGGAAACTTTATTTTATCAACTTCGGAATTGAACATCATTCGTCTTGATACGTACATTTAGTGGTAGTATAAAAGGTAGTTTTAGGGGTATTTTTTTTGGAACCCTATAGGTTGGTATGAGTGTTTGATACATGTATATATACATGTATTTTCTTGTGATATTTATATGCACCCCACCCGAGTTAAGCGCTACGCGCCGAACACCCCAATTGTCATGGGGGTGGGTGTCTTTCCAAAATACCCTAGTGGGAGGATAGAAGGATGGCCACACACTCTTCCATAATCTCTCTTCCAGGCGGTGTTATCACAAGATACTTCAGGCAGGTAGTGGTTTGTGAGGCCCAGGTTTGTGCGGGGGAGTAGTGTTTCTAGGTCCCCTCAGGATGAGATGAGTTGTGGTTTCTTAGGTGTCTTTGGGATGAGACGTGTTGTTCTTTCCCAGGGGTTTTCGGGATATGATGTGGTAAGTGGCCTCAATGTCTGTGGGTGAGGCATTGATGTGAGGCCCTGGTGTGTGAGAGAGATGTGATGTGGTATGTGGGACGGGTGTGTTCTAGTGGGTTTTGACACGCTACTTTCAAAAGTCATAGGAATTCAAGGACATTTTCCATTAGGGTGTGAGAGAAACTATTCAGTTTGAAAGTGGTGTAGGGTACCATATCATCTATGTGATATATATTACTCTACTTGACTTATGTTATTTGGTGAGCATGACTTTGGTGAGGTTGTGCTGGCTAGTATACCTTCTTAGGTGCTTTTGGTTTATTTTGTTTTCTCATAGGGATATTAATATGCTTCTCTACTTGTGCATGAGAGACTTTGGTTTTCCTAATGTGTCTACTTGTATGATCACCATAATTATATAAAACCACTTTCAGGTTTCCAGAGTGAATATGTGGATCATGTTGGGTAGTACAACCTTGGATGTTGGGGAATGTTTTTGTGTCACTTCTTAACTTTTCTTTTGGTATTTACTTTAGAGACTCTTTCTTTTGAAATAGTTTCATTTTGAACATTCATCTGGGATGGTTTAGATTTTCTTTTATCTATATATATCTATCTTCGAGTTTTTTGAGGTTGGAACATCTAATCTCCGGGTCTTGGTTACTATAAAAAGGGAAATGGCTCTGATTATGTGAGATTTATATACCCTTGGTGCTGGTCAGCACCCCAGGGACTACTGGAGGCGAGACTCAGGGGTCCTTATCTTTATTCCTTCATTGCTAGCTCAAGAGGGGCATCTTTGGAGGTAGGGGTCATGAAAATTAAAATGTAATTAATTAGATTATTTATAACCAAATAAGTCTTATATTAATTCAGGATTAAATTCAAATTAATATTGGTATTTTTCAATTAAATTAAATGATAGTTTTATGAAAATCATTATTATTTACTATTTATTGAAGAATCAATATTTTTATAAAAAATAAAAAACTATCAACCTAAGATAATATTGACTTGATTAATTATTTTTTTTTAAATGTTACATATTAATATTTTAATATTTTATCACATTTTGGTTAAACTCGGTGTTGTGTGTAAATAATGCTATCAAATAAATTTATTTAAAGAGAAATAGTTCAAACAATTATTGGGTATTACATTATACCCTATTATATGATTTTTTACTCAAAATTCCAACATTATAATATAAAAAACTGAGGATACTTCTACCTCAACATATCCCTAGGTTTCCATGTGCTTTGAGAATTTTATAATTTCACCACAGAACATTTACCAAGTGACTGGTCATGTTTTATATTACATTCTATCTACGATCTAGAATCTCCACTTGGTGTTCCTCATAAGACAGATCTTTCTATAGTGGTATGACCTCTAATTTTAGTACATGATAATGATTATTTATATAATTTCTTAGGATAGATTCATGGAACACATTGTTAATTTGAGTGAAATTTGTTTGAAATGCCAAGCGATAAGATACAGTCCTGATTCAATTGATAATTTAGAAGGGACCAATATATCTAGGGCTCAACTTTACATCCATTCAAAATATCATAACTCTCTTCCAAGGATATATTCATAGGAATAACTTACCGCCAACATTGAACACTAGATCTCACCGATGATTTTCAGTATAGCATTTTTTTAACTCTGAGCTAGACTTATTCTTTTTCTAATGGATATAACCCTTTATTCAATTTCATTAGCTAGACCGGGTCACAATATAATTATTTCTCTAGCTTTATCCCAAAACATTGGATTTCTATACTACCTTCCATATAGGGAATCATAGGGAGCCATCTGAATTCTCTAATGAAATATATTATGGTAATAAAATAATTATAAAGGAAGGTTTTGATCCCAAACACCTTTTAAATCCATAGATAAATCTCTCATCATGTCTTCTAGAGTTTTAATAGTCCTAAAAAACTGACCATCTATATGAGGATGATAAGTAGTACTAAAACATGACTCTATATCTAGATCCAACTGAAGGCTTCTCTAGAACATTGAGGTAAAACTAATATCCCAATAAAATATGATTGGGAGTGCTACTCCGTATAATATCAAAACATTTTTAATGTATAATTTATTAAGTTTATCATGAGATAATATTCTCTAACAACAACAGAATCCATTTATTTTTTAATTCCTTCGACTAAAACCCATATATAATTGTTCCATTTAGATGTTTTGGGCTGTCTGGTGATAAAATATATGGTAATGTTTTTTCATTTCGATTTTAGTATAGGTGATTCTTATAGAATTTCCATAGAATTCTGTCTATCAAACATAACTTACTAACACACTATACATCGAGATACATACTCAGAAATATCCCATTTAATGTTATCTTATAAGAAATGTTATTTCAGATCTCTATAAATCTGTTTACATTCAGGATGAATAGAAAATGATGAACTATGAGCATTATCAAACATATCCTTCTTTTAACTCTGGTACTGATGGTATACATACTTGGTTCCCAAACCTTATCATTCCAGCATGGTCATGGCTGAACTCAGGAATATTCCTAACCTTCTTCTTTGATTCCACAACTTCCTTTTATTCCTTCTTAATCCTCACATGGATGGATGTGTGAACATTATTTTTAGAAATTTGAGGTATATAACCTTTCCTCAAGATTTAAATATCTAATTTATTAAAATACATTCATATTATATCTCTTAAAATACTCATCCTGGATAAACTAGAATGATATTTCTGACTTATAGCTTTAACTACCTTCTTCACCTTCCCAGAGTGGTAATGTATTGAGCATTCATAATATTTGATTAAATACAAACATATTATCTAGTGTATATTCTATTATTTTTGTATAAATATATACATAAATATTTTATTATCAATATATATATATATTTATCACCCCTTTCAGCAAATAGATAATTTTTCCATATCATTAATGAAAACACTACCATTGTTGACTCTAAATCACAAGTCGAGTAATTTTCTTGTGAATTTTCAATTGGTGGAGGCATAAACTGTCGCTAATAATTATTCCAAAGTATACATCATAATACCTTTATTGATGTGTCACTATATATCAAAAAACCCTTCTATACTATATGGTAGTCTAAGCACAAGTGTTCTAACCAGACTTCTCCTTTGTTTTTTGAAATTATCCTCACATTCATCTATCCACATGAACATAGCCCCCTTTTGAGTCTACTTGGTGAGTAGGTATGATATTAATGAGAAATATATCAGAAATAATTTTTAGTATCCATCCAACCTTAGAAAAATATGGATGTCGGTTACTATAGTTGTTCTAGGCCATTGTTCAATAACATCAGTCTTGGAAGGGTCCACTGATATACCCTCTCTTGAAATTATATGGCATAATAATGTGGCTTTTTATATAAAAAATTCACAATTCAAAAATTTTGCATATAGATTCTTATTCCCTAGAGTCATTAGCACAATCCTCATATGTTCTTCATGATCTTACTTGATATTTCAATATATAATAATATCATCTATAAAGTCTACCAAAAACTGATAAATGTAATATCTAAATACTATATGAATTAAATACATGAAGATAAAAAATATTATTAGTATGAGAAAATGGAATTAATATAAATTCATAATTACTATTCCTTATACTGAAGTTTTTCTTAGGTATATTTTCTTTCTAAACCCTAATATTGTAATATCCATAATATAGATAAAAAATATTGATCTTTTCAAAATTGATCAAATTGATCATTGATACGAGGTTGAGGATACTTTTACTTAATAGGGATTTTGATTATTTGATGATAATCATTATATAGAAACATTAACCCATATTTCTTATTAACAAAAAGTATAGGCATACCCCATGTTGAATCACTTGGAAGAATGAATCCCTTATCTAGATTCTCCTAGGGTTACCACTTCAATATTTGCAACTCAATAGGGGGCCATTCTATATGTAGTCTCTGAAATAGGTTTAGAACCAAATATGAGTTCTATTGAAAAATAAACTTCATGATTTAGGGGAAGACTAGGTGGATATTCTATAAATACATCAAAAAACTCATGGAAAATATGCATTTCATCAACATTTAGTTTATCCCCAACCATCTAAGATAAATATCCCTCATGAATTGGTAGTAAAACCCATATGATAAAATTAATTTACATTTAGAGTTTTGGTTCATCCCTCAAACTAAAATAATATCATATTTTGATTTATAATATCAAATGTAAATTCTCTTCCTTAACAATTAATATGGTATCATTACTGAGAGAGCTAGTAAATTCCCAAAATTACATCAAATTCAAACATGTTAAGAATAAAAATATTTATTGGAAGTAAAATCTTATAAAATTCTATTGAATAGGAGCTATAATAGTGATATGTGATCATATTACCATTATGTGTTTTTACTACCCACTAAATATCTAGTCGTTGAGGTAGTGATGTTAAACCCATATAATGTTATTCAAAAAATGTTTGTGTAGAAATTAAACCAAATAAAACATTTTTACTTCTAGAGTGGATGATAATTTTACCTTTTACCACATCTCTAGGAACTTACATATTAGTTTTGGTAATTCCATTTGTTTAGCCTTATCCCCTTGGATTATTCTACGGTAAAATCCCTTGATTCTTGGGGAACTATTTTGAATAATTACCCATATATTTACAGTCATTCCATTGGATATTAGTGATTTCTTTTTTCCCCTATAGTTATTATCCAGATGACCCTTATCTCCACACTTGTAACAAACTCCCATGACCTTCAAAAATTATCCAGGAAGTTTCTTTCCACAATTTTTACATGATGGAAATTCCTTCATTCCCTTATTCTTAATTAATCTATTTATGTTTTCATGGTACTCAACCAACCATTTCTTATATTTATTTCAATTTAAGATATAGGATCTAGAAAATTTATTCTTTGTCATAATTGAACTTGATACTATATCATCATATGATGAAAATATTTGAGAAACTAGTTACCTTTGGAGAATTAGCTTAATCCCATCAATTAAATCTTAAATCTATCTTTTTATATTACATATATATTCTGAAGAATACTAGGATAATATTTTTATGTTATCCTCATACTTTACCACACTTTATTCTTTCTTCTACTTTAAAGTGGGGAACTTCCTCTCCAATTTAGGTCATTGTTCCCGATGGAAGTATTTCTTGTATAACATCACTTATATAGTTATATATTCTCTAATTTCTATTTCATCAATATTTTGTAGTTTTGGATCAATGACCACCATTAATTAACTTCTCCTTTCAAACAATAAACTTCCAGATTAACCGTTTCACTTTCATTACATCCCAAATCCATGAATATATTTTTGACGGACATAATACACTGATCAGTTGCCAATGGATTAGTTTTTATATTAAAATATGGATTCTTTTTTCACATATATAAATCCAACATAAATTAATAAGAATTTGGAATATTCAGTTACTCCATTATGTAAAGCTTATTCATTGTAACCCAAGTTATTTACCCTAATATTCTCATGATCTACTCAGTACAAAAATCCCTAAAGTTTCTATGGGTGTCGATTCCCTCTCATCTATTAGGTTTCATCACTTAATAATGTCACATATAGAGTTTACATTTAATCATCATGATTATTTAGATATAAAATAAAAATACCTATAATGGTATAATTTATCAAATACAATAAGGGATTATTATAATTTTCAGGTTATATTTGTTCATTTAAAAATATATCTCCCAATGTTTCTACTAAACTTTCTTTGATACTAACTATAAAGACCTAAACTCCAATAAATAAGAGTCAATGTCTTCTTTTTAACAATGTCTTAAGATATAAGGAATCCCATCACTAATGATTGATCAATTTAGTAGACTTTAAGAACTATAAACATACATGATTCCTATATTAAATTAGAAATATAAAATACATAGCATAAAGAACATTCACACATCTTTGATATTATTCATAATATCATTCTTCATATCCCGAGGAAAGGAAAATTTTAAGGGATAGAAAAATGATCAATAAGGGTTACATACCACATAATATATCATTAATAATTAAGGTATAATTAATATGAAAAGGTAAATAATTGAAAACACATACCAATTAATCAATAACTTGAACAAAAAAATGAATATACAGATAATAACAATGTAGTAATATCATGGCTTATAATAAATGAATTCTAAATGAAAAAAATGATTAATATTGGATTCATGATCTTAGACATCATGATATATTTACCATCATCTCTTTATTCCATGGTAGTTTAATCGATGTGGAGGCATACACAAAAATACATTAATAAGTTTGGAAAACTATTTTGTATCAAGAGACATATATATGGATCAAGGAGATATCTAAAATAAGGTCCCACCCATTACTGAATGTCCAATGAATTCTTCATATATTTTATAATCAATTTAATTTATAAATAAAATACCCTATCAAAAAATATCCATATTAAGAAAATAATATGAAACATTATGATTTACCTTGTCAATCAAATAACTTTCATAGTAAAACACCATATTTAGAAATGGTGTATGGTTTAGGAAATAATCATATCAATGATATATATAATATGGATATTTAATAGAAATGTAATATCTATTGAAAATTTATCACAAGAATGAAGATGTTCTAAGATAAAATTAATGACCATAAAATTAATAAGAGATAAAAGATGACCACCAGTTCAAGAAAAATATAGTTTTTATAATAAAATAATTTCCTTTGGAGAAATAAAGAATATGAAAGATAACTACTAAAATAGGATTTCATTAAAAAAACTTTATAAAACCATTTAAATATTTTTGAAAAAGTTAAATAGTGTAAAATAGTTATGGTAGCTAGAAAATCCATTAACGTCGTATATGTTAACAAGAAATATTCCTTTTGAATTTTATAAAGTACGGTGAAAATGATCCTTTCAGAAAACATTATAAATATTATTTTTAAGCCTTTTAAAAATTAAAATATAAAATAAAATATATTTAATAAATATTTTTAGTGAATAAAAAGTATTTTTTTAAAATAATTTTTCCAAATATGGACATGGAAGATAAATATACCAAATCAAACAGAGAAATAAGATCCAATTTTCATTTAAATATTATTTTGATTCAATTGTAAAAGAGAAAAAAAATTAGAAGAAAATATAGAAACTCCTTAAATATCTATATGATAAGAAAATATTTGAAGTTTATAATGGTTATATTATAATATTCATTCTAAAAAATAAGAGCAATCCCAAAAAAATGAGATTGTAAAATAAATTCTTACCCATTTATGAATTTTAAATTGAAACCCCTTGAAAAATTAAATGAAAGTTGAAAATTAAATCATTATTAAATTTTAAATACATATAAGTGGAATTATATTCGCCGCATAAAAATAAATACATTTATAAAACCAAATACATCTCAATAGAGTTAAAATTGAGATGAAATATATTTTCTCATGTTTGAATAACCTCATAAGTGATTTTATCCTACTATATAAAATATTCAGATAAATTTTATTTACATTAAAGAATCTTATACCTATATATAATATCATATATTTTCAATTTATAACATCTTATCACCCATTTGTTTACAATCTTTAATTTTTATCATTATTTCAATTGTTAATTACTTCATTTTTCATGAGAATTTTGGTTCGGTGGATTTGGTAATTATTCATTGAATATGGTTCCATATCATCTTTAATACTAATCATAATATAAATATCATATATATATTAATTATATATCTATATATATAAGTTTTATATATATATAATGATTTTCACTGATCATAAAGACAGTCAGTCGAACGTACGCATGGACGTTGGTTTAACTTTTCAACAGATGGAATGAAATAAATATAAATAATAATTCACCTTTATAGAATCATTATTGTATCATATATGTATTCATTATATGTATCCTTATTAAAATCCATTTAAAGCATAAATTAAAAACAAATCACACCGCTTTGTGGATGTGGTAGTCCCCACGTATGCACGAGAAACTTTATTGATTTACAACGGATTGGGAGATAAGAAGTTAGATAAGATATTATAATTAAAAAATAATAATTATTTCATAAATTTAATATATATTAATTATTTAAATATTTATAACCATCCAATTAAATTGTTGATGAAAAATGAATTACATCGTTAAATAGAGATGGCATGTCGTACATATGCAGAAGTAATGTTTTCATTTTTCATAAGATGGGAAAGAGATGGAAAATTATTATCCAATAATAATAATAAAATATTAGTATATTAATGATACTGTATTTATTATTTTAGGATGATTATAACATATTTATAGGAAGTATAATAAAACTAAACTTGAGAGAGTCGATAAATATGATTACCTCTTCATGGGTAGGATCCCTTTAGATCTCTTCTTGAGGACCATTGGATTGGTATATTCAGAAGAAAAGAACCTCAAATTAATGAATAAGGACATAGATAATATAATTGGGGAGGTTTTGGTTGACCTATATCAATTAAATTGGGGTAAAGAAAAGAGAGAAGGGGTGTCCTTTTATAAGTGAGGGGAGGGGCACCTTTGAAAATTGATGAAATATTATAATATAATATGTGTCTAACTAGTGTAAAATGGTACCAAAATAGAATTTATTATAATATAATGTTGTTATGGACCTAATAAAATCATAAAATTAAATTTATATAGTTTTATATCTCATTTTCAACATTATTTTTTTTATTAACCCATTCATTAACCATTTTCAACAATAACCGTGATAATAACTATTTTAATGTCAGAGGGTAATAATTTTACTTATAAGGTAAAAATTAGATTATAAATAGACAATTGATTACATTTTATACTATATATTATCCCCCTTTTCCTATTTCAATGTTTTCATGATTTTAAAATAATTATATAAAATATTATTTTCATAAAATATCCTTAATGTCATTTTTGACACTATTCATTTAATTTGATATTAAAGATAATAAGAAAAATATGTAATTAGAATATAATATTTTAAAACATCCATAATATAATATTTTAATATTTAAAATTTTTTAAACATAATAATTCATCCAAATTTTATTACTTTTGATATTTTTAATATAATTCATATGATTTTTTATTAATTGAATAAATACTGAATCCATGTTGCATAAGCATTTAAGATGCTTATTAAATCACTAAAAATTAAAAATAAATTACTATGATAAAAAAATTTATTCATCTCTCAAATAAATTGTTAAATCTGAAAATAACCATTTTTTCTTATGTAAAAATATTAGAGATATTAAATACAAGAGTGTTATATTTTTTATTATTTTCTTCAATATATATAATGGTCAATATCAAATAAAAATGGTACTAAATGGCCATATTTCATAGCTTTAAAATAAAATATATGGAATGATCATAAAATTCACCATGTCATAGACCATTATATTAGGTATAAAAAATAATCCTTTCCAATAATCCTTATTCCATTTATCCCTAAAATCATTATCCCCTATAGTAAATTAGACAATTTACTCTATTAGGATTGAATTGTGGATTTTTGAAAAGTTTGAGCCACCAAATAATAAAGGGGATAAGTGACCATGGAATATTTAATAAAAAAAAGTCTTATACCCATAAAAATGAAATTATTATTCTAGTTTTTGATTTTATTATCTACTTTTTCAATAAGGGGGAGATAGTGGGAAGTTTTAGGTTTTTCAAGATCGAGGGGGTATCCAAGAAACACAACTAGTAGAGAAACCAGACCCATTCCATAGATCCTCTTAATAATCATTATTATAATTAAATTAAAACATTCATTATATAAAAATTTACTTTTAGAATAGTTTATTGTCAACACTTATGTTCTCTGGATTTTGATGAGGAGGGGATTGATATTGTTTAAATACCACACATCTCTTTAAGTAAAGATAATAATATAATTTGTATAAGAAATGTGATAGATGTAATTACAGTTACAAGGAATATAAAAATGTCTATTTTTTCCTTGGATAAGAGAAAAGATAGGCCATGACGTATAGCATTAGTATCAATAATGAACAAAAGAGAAGAAAAATGGTCTCCTTATTTAACCCCTCTCGAAGGTTTGAAAGAAGAAAACTAGAGAATCATTAATCAATATTGAGATTCTGATCAAGGATAAATAAGTTTAAAAGATATATAAGAATGTAGAGTCAAAAAAATTATACAACATAAAATGAATGAAGTCCCAAGAAACCCTATCAAAATATTTACGAATTCCTAGTATGACAATATGATTATTACCTTTTCATTTTTGATTAATAAGGTTCATAATTTCACTATATAAAAGGATATTATTGTGGATGAGTCTATAAGGAAGAAAACATAATTTTTCTTTGGAAATAATTTAGTCAAGAACTATATTAAATCTGGGAGAAATAATATGGTTAATGATTTAATTAACAAATTCACATGAATAGATAAACTAGAAGTCATCAAATATAGAAGGATTATCCCTCTTGGGGATGAGAAAAATTAGCACACTACATACGGCTGCAAGAATTTGAGAACCAGTAATACAATCATTAACAACACCCATAAAATCATTGCACCCAAAATTCCCAAATGTGTTTTAAAAAACTCCCAAAGAACTCGTCAGGGTATGGGGTACTCTATGTGTTTATATTTTCAATAGCATCTTTGAACTCTTCCAAATTAGTAGGAAATTAAATCTTTTGATTCTTTTCATTATTCATGAGAGTAATAATGTTATCATTATATATTTATACGGTGTAGTAGAATATTTGTATAGGTTGAAAAAATATGCAGTTTATTAGGCCTTAATCATGTGAAGGTATTCTATAAGGGTCATATATTCATGTTTTATGTCCTTGAGAGAAGAAATTTGTTTCATGTTCTTTACATGGGATGGGTGAAGGAGATATTCCTTAAATACTTTACACATATGAAGTGTTTTTTCCTATATTGTAGGGTATGATATAAACATGTAATATGGTTTAATATAGAATAAACAAAAGCATGTTGTGTTTATTGGTTTGATAATATCATAAAATATGATATATAGATATCATAACACTACATTGGTATGATAGTAGAACATTAAAATGATTATCATTCAGATATTTTCCACTAAATTCAATTAGTAATAGGGGTCGTTTCATATATGGAATTATTATGAGGAATGATGCGATAATATAATGATTTCATAATTAGATTAAGCCATTTATTTATGAATTCTAACCCAGGTATAAATGCATGATGATCAAGGGGATTTCTTTAGGACTATATAATTGATCCACAAGCATGATATGTAGTTATGTGTGTTCTGGGATGATTCTATTCCTTATCCAACGCTCTCTTTATCTTCCACCATTAACCCTCATGAGGCACTGGCATGCCATGTGTAATAAAAGGGTCATACTAGAGCATTTAGATATTAATGCCAACCCATGGATACACTATAGAGAGGTGAGTCTGATGGATTATATTGAGTGATATTTATCAATAATGATAAAATTTAGATGCATCATTAATCAATGGATTAATGAACACAGATAGAAGTACTTCATTTATATACATTAGTGTTTCATGTTTTATACACGGTGTTCTTGGAATTTTGGTTTTCTAATTTCTTCTATTCTGATAAATGAATTTCATTTGATCCTTTGAAACGATATAGTAGTATTAGAGTAATGTCATGATATTTTATTCTAAAAAACAAGTATAAAATTTATAAAAATTATGAATCATTCGCGCTACTGAAAAAAATGAGCAAAGTAACATTATTAATATATAGGCAATATGATAAGGCATTGTGGGATTAATTTGACGCATTTCTACATACTGGGTTTAATTTTACATAGGATTAATCATAATAGATTATCGTTATGTAGAAATAATCATAACCAATGATATTTTATGTACCTATTTAAGGGTACACATGACGTTATGTGTGAGGTTTAATCTCATGAGGGAAAGTGTAGAGTTAATCCTACACAGGTTTCCAAGAGTGATCACTCACCCTACGTAGGTCCCTATGGGACATATTAATCATAGGCCTAACTTCTATCATATTTCATGAGTCCCTATTCCCAAAGTGTTATTATTACATAGGGTGCAAGATTTTAATCTCACATTGTCCTTCGATGTGTGGTATTACTCTTACAGAGGAAATAAATCATAAGTTGCAGGACCATGCATTGTTTAAATTATTCTTATATAGGACCCTATTAACACAGTTAAATTCTGCATAGGCATCAAACCACATAGGTTATTCCTATTCAATTCATTATATCTCCAATTTATTCTTAAGAAATACATCCCAATGCCATTTTAATATTACGTACATGCTTATCATATGTCGTTATTCCCCTTTTAACATCATAACATTATTTAGGCTCCCATCATTGGTCAAAGTTCATGTTGTGCTATTTTCATCTTATGTATCCATGTCTATGAATCATATTTTATAATTGAAACCACTTAAAAGACCATTATTTATATCATTAATTATGATATAATCGAAAAAAATATATTTCCCTTATTTTAAATTATGAATTTAATATATGTTTTAAAATTTTATTATAAAAAATATAAAAAGGTCTTTGGAGGTATTTATTAATTTATAAAGGTGTCTTTAAATTAATTTATTATAAAAAAATTATAATTAATTACTTAAATTATTTTGATATATTAATATCCATAAATATTAATTGTAAATATTAAATAATATTTTAAATTTATATATCTTGACTTATAATTTAGATATAAAATTTTATTGGGAAATTATAAATGTAATTTTTAAAGAGATTATAAATTTAAAAAATAATGGGAAAATATAAAAAAATTATATTAAAACTATGAATTATTTAAATTAACATCCTTATTTGAGAAATAATATAAACTATATCAAAGGAATTTTTAATGATTTATTTTATCAAGGTTTAAATAATAATTAATATGTTATATTTATATTATGTAAATAGTTTAAATAATTTAAATAAGAATATAAAATTTTTATATTTCATTTAATATCATATATTTAAACTAAATTTCATATAATGAGTAATATGAAGGATTTCTTATTAGATATAAAAATAGAGTTTATATTATTTTATTATGGGTTTTCCATAATTAATTTCATAATTATAAGGTGTTTATAATTATTTATTTATAAATTGTAAATAAATTTATTTCCTCACATTTAAATATATGAATTTTCATTTATTTAGTTTATTACCTTGTTTTTTATTCATGAATATATTGTTTATATTATTAATAGTTGTATTCTTTAGTTTAAAATGTTAAACTACTTCTTCAAATTGTAATACATGCATATAAGGAGTTACATGTTATGTATGATTATTGATTTATCTTTCTTCCTCCATAACATTGAATTTTTCAAGAGTTTCATAAATAGTTACACAACAATATGGTTTTAACATATTGAAATACTGGAAGGAATTTAAAAACAAACTAAATCCTTAAAATCCTTTATTCATGCAATTGGGAATACATTCGATAAGATGGTGAGACTAAACCCCATTTGAGAATATTAAGGGTTATATTCCTTCCAAAGAAAACACATATCAAGACCTCACTCATTTAGTCATGTGCGTCCTCTAAAGCAGGGTACCCATGTAATATATATGGAATGGTGGAAATATCTAACCCTAAGAGTTAGGTAGCCAAATCACATTTTCATCTTTGAGATAAACATAGATAGTAAATACGTAGGATGGATACCAAATGAATGAACTTGAATTTATTAATATGATGGATGGGGGAAAGAGTTTTCCAATCAACCATCCATGAATCATATATTATATGATTGGAATAATGACCTACCAAAATAACTATGTGGTGATATGAACACTAAATAGGTCTCATTTTCTTATTCGTAACCATTTAATGGATATGATGAATTCAAAAGGGGGTAATTATTTTAGTGGTAGACAATTTAATAAAAGTACTTAGTAACTGAATATAAACATGATACTCCAATGATAAAATTGTATGTTATTGATAAATGAAATCAATGTGATCCAATTTAACTTTAAGATTAGTCTTATAAAAGGATTATATAAATGTAAGAATCTTCATGGATTGGTGAAAACATAATAATTGTTCTTAAGAAAGAAAAATTCTATGCGTTATGAAAAACACCTTCTTAAGTAACCTAATGTTGAAGTATTTCAAAAAGTGGAACAAATTGATACTTATAATAAGTACATAATGGTTCACTCCAGTTTTCATTAAGTATTATTCTGGTAAAAAAACTCATACTCTTAACATGGATTGACATGTTTAGACAATGTGAATGATTTTGTGATGTTTTTACCCTATTTTCTAAAAGTGTTGATGATAAACACACTAGGCATGAGATGTCATGGTTTTGTCATTGAATAAAATATAAAAGTGTGAAAAAATTAAAACTAGAAGAATAAAAATTAGTTTGATATTTCGAAAAAGTTTCTTCTACTTGATGATCAGGTTCATTTTAAACATGGAGTTATTAAAGATGAGTAATGTTTCAATATAGTGGAATTTTATAGGATGCCTGAAGGGGTTTGATAAATTCCAGGGAGTGTCTAGGTTAGGTATTTTAGTTATAGAAATTAATTCTTTAGTTTATAAAGGTTATTTGATACCAAATATATACTTTACAAATTTTTTGAGTATACTAGAGTTAATAATAAAAATAAGAATTAATAAATCATGTAATTGTTATTTAAATAATAAAAAATTGTTTCTAAATGATAAAATTGAATTAAATGGAATCAACATCAGATGGATATAAGTTAAGGATGTGTATTTTTATATCATTTAACTTATATGATAAGATAATTTTTTTATTAGAAATTAATTTCAATGAATAGTATGATATGTTATATATGGTTTATAATTCACTAAATTCTATAACATACTTGAGAAGAAGTTAGGAATTGATTTTTTTATCCATGATCAAAGTGTTTATCTAGATATTTGTTAAAATATGAGGGGTTTTATCCCACTACCTCTAGTATAATATTTTAAATAATTACATTTATTTTAAGAAAATTCTCCAAACACATAGGATACCATATATGACATGGATACAATAGTCTATTTGTTAAATATTCCAACTAAAAGGAAATAAGATTTATTTATTAAACAAAAATGAGTTTTTGAATCTTATAATGATATTCTAAAGAGAATATATAGTATAATAGTCTAGTGGGTGTATGTTTTAACTTAGAAAAGTTTAAAAATTAATAAATAAAATCTTATACTAGTAAAAAATAAAGTAAAATGTCACTTTCAAGGAAACAATTTGATGTAAAAGGCTCTAAGGATGATGATGATATGCATAAATAAGAGTTATAAATAAACAAAAGTTATTATCATCATAAAATTTTATTTTTTTTATTTAAGGAGTTTAAAAATGTTCAAGGAGATGAACATTAGGAATATGATTCCTAAATCCCACCATTATTCAAACTAGCTAGTTTTATATATGTTACTCACAAAATAGTTTAGTGGGAAGATTTTATAAAGTGGTCAAATAGTGATATGGAATGAATTACAAAAATATGTAATGAGTTTAGTAAAACACCTTAATGATTAGAAAAACTAAGGTTGATTTGATACTATATTATATATGATATGTTATTCATGCACTTATGTATGGTTTTGTTAAGTATTATTAAAGAAGTTTAAAAATATAAAATACATCATATTATACAAAAGGAAATATACACTTTTTTATTCATTAATGTTAGATATATATATATATATATCATAAGGTGAAATGATACTTGACCACTCAAAGTAAGAATTTATGTTATCCCTAACCAATTCCTATCATGAAGTATTATAGATTATGATGAAGTGTTGTGTTGTGTTTATAGTGAGTATGATTCTTGCATCAGGATATAGAATATGCTCATTTTGACACCCACCAGGTCAATGATATGTATTATTTGAGTTTTTATTTATTTTTTCTTTCTCAGGGAGTTATTGGTTGTTGGGGGTCATAAATCTTGTTTTTGGTGGAAATAGAACCTGATGCATGGTTGGTGAAATTTTTTTCTAACTGTTTGGAAAACTATGTGAGGTTAATGTTTTTGGGATAATTGGATTTTGAATGGTTTTAGAACCATTTGAATAACTATGTGAGGGTCTACAGAAACTGTGCGTCTTGAGTCTTTGGGAGGTAGTGGATTCTGTATGGTTAGTGCATGATTGTCTTAAATTCATGGAAAAACTGTGCACATTGTCCAACTCATTAAAAATTGGATTTTTATTACCAAAATGTTTTTTATTGGTTTAACTCTCTATAGAATCATTTCTTTCCTCACACATGCATAACCCTCTCCCTTGTTATTGGAGATTCTCCCATATCCCTTGTTGTTGGAGATTCTCCCCTCTCCTTTTTGGTGGATTCTTCTAGGATCCTTGGTGTTTTGACATGAGCTAATCCCATTTTCATCGTTATTTCTCATTCCTTTACCCTATTATACCATTTTTATTCCATTGTGATGGAAGTGTGAAACCTTATCACGAACCATGGTCAAATATAGGGTTGTTAACAGTGTTTTTGGTTTGTTTCTTTTTGTTTTAGGTGTGAAATGATGGTTTTTCTATCGAATATAGTGTTTTTAATAGAAGTTAACAAGTTTTATAATTAATTTTGAGGTATGTGTATATATTTAAAGGTGTTTTCATATCTATCATATAATTATATTATCTTTAATTTATCAAATTTCCTTTAAATTAATTTATAATTTATTTTTATCCATGTTTTGTGTGATTCATGGTTGTGTTAGAAATTTGATGTTTTAAAGTGGGTTTCTAGAGATAGTTGGATTTAATACACTTCATGTGTTTGTTAAAATGGCTAAAATTGGTTTTATTATATCAAATGAGTTTTTTAAATGGGTTTAAAAGGGTTATTGTGTGGTATTGATTCTTGAATTTAAATGGGAATGTTTATTTTTTAAGATGGATATTGTAATGAATTTTATTATTGGCACTTGTTGATGAGGGTATGTTTGACATTGAGTTAAACATGAGGAACCATGGGTGTGTGTGAGTGAATGACTTAGGAAATGTGTATTTCTTCAAAGGGATCAAGTGAGTATATGAAATCAATATTGACTGAGGTAACATAATGTAGTCCAAGGGACCAAGTAATAATTTTGGGGGAAGATATAGTGACCTTACATAATGTAGTTCGATGGAAAAAGTGGTCCTTTTGGAGTAATACCGAGTGAAGTTATGTGATGTGAACCAGTGGAATTTGTGAAATCTTAGAAGTTTGGTCCTAAGGAATACTAAGGGAGCATAGAACTTTATATACTTACTCAATTAGTTATAAAACATTATTTTATTCTAATTCACACTAAAACCACATGGTTAGAGTCCATATTTCATATTACTTTTTCCTGATTGATTCATATGCATTCATGTATCATGTTAGTGCCTTATTTAATTGAGATATATTGGGTTATGACCATTTCCACTTATTTTATCATATGATGGTTCCTATTCTTATTCCCTTTATATTCATTGTTGGGTGTGTTGAGAATGTTGTGGTGGGTAGATTTATTTATTTATTTGACCCTTTATTACCCATGATTTGTAACATGGATTATTAGATAAAAACTAAAGGGATTTAAAAATGGAAAATATTTTTAAGTGATCTTGTTTTAAAAGTGAAATTGGTTTTGAAAATGATTTTCAAATTGGATTCGTTGGTTTTCGTGGTTGAAATCCTTATATAAATTCATGGTATTATCCTATAGGGATTTGTGCCTCACACCCTCCATATGCCTTTTTGTGTATGAATACTTTGTTTTTTAGGACACGAGTAAAGGAAAGGGTACCATAATTTAGGATGGATCTTCTTGATTACCATTGTTCAATGTTTTTTATGTTAGAAGAGATATATTCTAGTATGGTTTAGCTCATGAGGATCTATTTTGAGATTTTGGTTTAGTTGGGATGAAATGTCATACCTGTTTGGGTCTTGATCCCAATTTTTAGTTTTGAGATTTTGAATATGGATATCATGTGTATGTCTTGTATATGGATTTTTATATATATGGTTATGGTATGGTGTTTATAATATCTATATTTATTCATTACTGTATAATTATTTTGTATGTAAGGCCTTTGTCAGAATGTCTGCAACCTGTAGTTCTTTAGGCACTAACTCTAACTTCACAATTCCTTGATCAACCTTCTCCTTGATAAAATGATATATTATCTCAATGTGCTTTGTCCTTGAGTGATGGACTGGATTTCAGATGTGATTTATAACACTTGAGTTATCACACTGGATTCCGATCAGAGACTTCACTTCAACACCCATATCAACAAACTGTTGTTTAATCCACAATAACTGTGTGCATGCTTGAGTGGCCGCAATATACTCAACTTCTGCGGTGCTCAAAGAAATGCAATCTTTCTTATTTCTTAGAAAAGAAACACATAGTCCGCCAAGATAGAAAGCACCTCCTGACATTGACTTCCTGTCATCCGTTGAACCGGCCCAATCTGCATCAGTATATCCCAATAATTCTGACTAGGATTTTTCATTATACATCAAGCTGAAGTCCACTGAGCCCTTGATATACCGAAGTATTCTTTTCACTACTATCATGTGGCTTTATTTGGGATTACTTTAATATCTTGCCGTTTGGCATGTGGCAAATACAATGTCAGGCCTTGTTGCAATCAAGTATAACAAACTTCCAATTATTTTCCTATATTCTGTGATATTAAATGCCTTTCCATCCTCATATTTGGAATGTTTCATCAGGGTAGCAACTAGAGTCTTCATCTCCTTGGAATTATCCATTCCAAACCTTATCAGAACCTCCTTGGCATATTTAGATTGATAAATGAATGTTCCATTCCTTCCTTGTGTCACCTGAAGACCAAGGAATAACATTATCTCTCCAATCATTGACATTTCAAACTCATTTTTCAGGAATTCGAAAAACTGTCTGCACTGAGCTTCATCAGATTCGCCAAAAATTATTTCATCGACATACACTAGCACCATCATCCTTTGAATACTGTCATTGCTGAAATAGAGATTGTAATCAACTCCTCCAAACTGAAAACCAAGCTTCTTCAAGTATTGATCAAGCCTTGAGTACCATGCTCTTGGTGCTTGTTTCTGCCCATACAATGCCTTCTTCAGCCTGCAAACTTTGTTCTCATCCTCATGAATGAGAAAACCATCTGGATGCTCAATACACACCTCCTCTTCCAAAACACCATTCATGAATGTGGATTTGACATCCATCTGGAACACTTTGAACTTCCTTTGAACTGTGATGGCTAGGAATAGTCTCATTATCTACATCCTTGCAACCGATGAAAATGGATCATCAACATCTATTCCCTCGATCTAGGAGTACCCCTTGCACACTAGTCGTTCTTTGTTCTGAATCACTGTTCCATCTTCATTCATCTTGTTGTGATAGACCCATTTATCCCCGATGACATTCTTATCTACTGGCCTTGAAACAATCTCTCATGTTTGATTCTTCTCAATCTGATCTAACTCTTCATTCATTGCCTGAATCCAGTTTTCATCTTCAGCTACATCAGCAAATCATTTTGGCTCAACCTTAGATAGGAATGAAGTATGCTGCAGTGATTTCATTCTCCTAGTCTGAACCTAAGCAGTCTGATCACCAATGATATTTTGCCTATCAATTTCAGCTCGACTCCTTGGATTTTGTGTAGATACGGACTTTACTTCCTCATGCTCATAATCAGTATCTTCTTCTGAATCAATATCACCCACTTCTTCTTCCCTTGCGTTGCTTTCTTCCTCATCACTCTCATCAAGAAATTGTTCACTACGTTGTTGAATGATCTTCTCATTCTCCACCACAGTGACATCATTTCTCTCAACTACCTTTCCCATCCTTTTTTAAAGCATTTATATGCCTTGTTTTTTCCTGATTATCCATGGAATATCCCCTCATCTCCTAGAGATTCGTATTTCCTATGTTTTTCCTTGTTGAGTATAAAGCCCTTACTTCCAAATATTCAGAAGTATTTCACCATTGTATTCTTTCCATACCACATCTCGTATGGAGTATTTCCTTCCTTTGGACACAACAGAGCCCTGTTAGAAATTTAGAACGATGTTAAAATTGCTTCCTTCCAAAATTTCTCTGGTAGGTCTATTTCAATGAGCATCATTCTGGCCATGTTATTGATGATCCGATTTCTCCTTTCGACCACTCCATTCTATTTGGGAGTTATTACTGATGAAACTTGATGACTTATCCCGTGTTTCTCAAGATATTCTTCCACCTGACTATTTGTGAATTCCTTACCATTGTCAGTACGAAACTTCAGAATTTTATGTCCAAGAATCCCTTCACACTCCCTTCGGTACTGTTTTAAGCATCTAAAAACATCAGACTTATGGGAAATAAAAAATACACATGCCATTCTGCTATAGTCATTTATGAAAAGAATGTAGTACCTCTTTCTGTCAATTTCTCTTGGTGTGATGGGTCCAAAAGCATCCGCATGTACCAATTCGT
Source organism: Viscum album (assembly GCA_963277665.1). Lineage (NCBI taxonomy): Eukaryota > Viridiplantae > Streptophyta > Magnoliopsida > Santalales > Viscaceae > Viscum > Viscum album. The sequence continues at coordinate 1,014,679,575 of OY728153.1, read as the reverse complement.
GCACTCTTGTTGACTTCTTTTCTTTTTCCTTATATGTCTTTTGGATGATCTATCCTTGTTGGAATGCATTGCATGTGTGAGTATGATCACATGATAGATTAGTTAGGTCTCTTTCTCCATCACACTTTACTAGATCTTCCAGGGATGGTTGGAAAAGATGACCAAGTCATTTATGCCACAACTTGTTTTCTTCCTCTCTTGAGAGAAAACACATATTTTCTTCTACACTCACCAGGTAAAGATTTCCCTTTGTTCTTTTTTCCTGTATAACTATTTCCTCGTCTCTTCCTTTGACGACACACAACTTCTTAGTAAACCTTATAGAATGTCCTGAGTCACATAGTTGACTGACACTGAGCAAATTGTGACTAAGGCCTTCTACTACTAAGACATCAGTACGTCTCATCTCTTTGCCCCCAAACTTGGCCTTTCCTGAGCCAATAATCTTCAGGCCTTCATCATTTCCAAACTTTACACCTCCTTCTTTGTCATATTTCATGCCTGTAATAAGATCCTTATTACCTGTCTTGTGATATGTGCAACCACTATCAAGGGTCCATACACTAGAGAGATCTGATGCTTTAAGGGAAATTTCTGCCACCACAGCCTTCTCATCCTTCTTCTTCCTGGTCCATATTTTTGCCTTCACACTCGGCATGGATTGAGACTTCTATTCTTTCTCAGAGTATGATAGACCTGCTTCATCCTGCTAAGGTGCAAATCTATTTTGCATTCTCAACTCTCCTGTTGGTTCATTGGTCTAGTGTTTGTGAACATTTGGGTTCTGCTTTGGCATATTCCTTTGTATGGTCAAAGTGTAATACCTAGTCATGTGCCTGAATCCTCCACACCAAAAAACAGTTCCCTTCAAAATATGTTCTAGAGAACCTTTCATTGTTTGGCTTCTACCTCTGTTCTTGTGCCCTTCAATATCTCTTGGCTATGGAACACACATACTGTGAATGTCCCATTTTTTCACAACAATAACACCTGATATAAGGCACATTCCTTCGTGTTACATCTGCACTGCTAGTTTCTCTTTGGGATCTCTGAATATTCTGATTTTGCCTTGTTCCCAAATCCACCTTCAGTCTTGGAGTGGGTGCTTGCGTTCTGACCTCAAATTTCACAGATTTCTGCTTTCAATAAAGCCCATCATCAGTCTTAGCATCTGAACAAAGTGGATTCTTATTTTCTGTTGAACCACTATTCTCCACTTTCAGATTCTCGGTTTTCTGAGTGATCAGCTTTGTTGATGACCCAGTAGGAGTCAAGAGCTTTTCTTGATCTTTAACCTTTTTCCACATACCGACAACTTATCTTTCAAGTTCTTCAATACACTTGATTTGTTCTTTGCTTGCGTTATTCAAGCTATCTATCTCCCTTTCCTATTCTCTAATTTTTATTTTATACTCACTAACTGATTCTAAGTCCTCTGGTGTTGATAACTTGAGTGTCTAGATTTCTTCCATCAACTCAGACTTCTCTTCTTCCTACTACTGCATATAGAGTTTGTCATCACGAACAACATTGTTGGCTTTATTTGTTTTGGCTCTCCAAACATCTATCTCTTCAAGAGCAGCATCTAACTCTGCTTGCATATCAAATATTCCCTAAACTTCTTCTTCTTCTTCATCAGCTTCAGTTTCATTCTTATTCTGAGAACTATCGATAACTTCCACCATAGCATTTTCTCCTCGGTCGTTGCAGTTCTCTATCTCTTCAACCTCCTCAGCCTCTGACTCATCTGAACTGTCATATTATTTTGAAAGAAGGTTCTTTTTCTTAAAGAAATTTCTCTTGAACTGTTTCTTTCCTTTCCCATAGGCTAAAGACTTCTTCTTGGGAATTTTGATTTCATCGACATCATCATCCTCTTGGAACTTTTTGGGGCACCATACCGCAAGATGTACAACCTTTCCACATCTAAAACAAGAAAGTGGAAGTTTCCCTTTAAACTTTCCTTTTCCTCTTTAAAGATTTGAGGAGAGGAATGACATCACATCATTTGTCTCTTCTTCTTCCTAGAGTCTTCAATGGTGAGCTTCTTCATGGCCTTGAATGACACCTCTTTGGATTCCCCCTTTTCCACAACATCGTTATCATCATTTCTCATTTCATATGCAACAAGGGTGCTGTGTAGGTTGTCCAACGTCAGCTCTTTCGGGTCTTTATCTTCCAAAACCGAAACTTTTGGATTGAACTGAGGTGGAAGTTTCCTCAAGATGCGCTTCACAATTTTTATGTCTTCAATAACTTCTCCAAGACCTCGCATGTCTTCCACTACAATATTTAACCTATCAAAGAATGCATCAACAGACTCATTCGGGTTCATCTTCAGATCATCATACTTATTCCATAGTACATGAATCTTTGCCTCTCTGACCTTTGTATCTCCTTCATATATATTCAAAAGTTTTTCCCACATGGCATGTGATGTTTTACATGACATCAACTTCGTATAGATAGCATTGGATAGGGATCCCCTTAAATCATTTATTCCCTTGGCCTCAGAATCTAATTCTCTTCACTCGGCATCCGATAATTCCCCACTGTTTATGTCAGCTGTTATACCATGCATTGCTGCTGTGAACACATCCATTCCCAAAGATCGGATGTAGTGTTGCATCTGATTCTTCCATAGCTGAAAATTGTTCTCGTCGAAGATCGGAATCCCTTTATGATTGGTAACCTCCATTTGAGAGAGAATCACAGATATTAAACTTTCGCTATGATACCAGTTGTTAGGTCCACTAGAATAGATACCCTGAGCGGGGGGGTGAATCAGGGTATGACAGATTAAAACAAATTCCCCTTTTGATATTGTTTTGATGTTAGACAAAACCCTCTTCTCTCTCCTTCCCGATGCAGAGTATGAGTAAACATTAAACCATGAACAGGACATAATGATTTTTACTTGGTTCACCCTCACTGGGCTACGTCCAAGGAGCATACACCGGAAGTGTTCCGATGTACCAATTCTTCAATAAGCACACTATTATTTACAAGTTCGAAGCGAACTCACTGTCCCTCCTTGTTTACAACCACACACAATTTGAGAACTCACTGCTCTCTCAACTGAAGTGAGCTCACTGCTTCTTCAGAAGATCCACTCAGAGTTTATAGACCTGTAGGTCTCTTTATTTGCGTGAAAGAATTCATCCTCTTGTTGATAGATGATTTGTTGAAGTCCAAATTTCATCCACTGATGAATAACCCTTTTCCCCTGAACACTGGGCAATTCCTTTGGAAAAACCTTCACAAAGAACCCTACTTCGCGAGGCTCCCAATTTTGTGAAGCTCAAAAAAGACTTCGCGAAGCTCCTGACTTGTCGCGAAGCACTCTCATGAAGCACTATCATGGAGCTCAAGTCATTGCAGAGAAACTTCCCTCGCAAAGCTCACTAAGCCAACGCGGATCATGCAAATTTCGCGGAGCTACAATAGCCTCTGCGAAGCTCTTCTTTCACGAAGCACACGGGCTACGCGAACTACCTTCGTGAACTGAGAGCGAAAGATCTTCTTCAAAAATTCTCTACTTCTCTCGAGGGGGGAGACCTCTATTTATAGGTGATTCAACTGACCCTCGAACTTTCTGCGTGAAGTCAACGCCACGTCATCTCAAATCACGAAGCTCCGAAGTTTCCGCCGGAATTTTGTCCAAATCGCAAAGCACCATGACAATTTTCAGTTTGCGGAGCTCATCGTAATTGCAGAGCATCACCGTCAGTATTTCTTCATGCCTTCACCGCGAAGCTCCCTCGCAAAGCACTTCACCTCCGCGATGTGTTTCAACTCTGCCGTTTTTGAAGCTTTGACGTAATCGTGAAGAATCACCGCCATCATTCTTTTGGTATTCTCAAAATCCAAACCATGAAGCATCTCTTCGCGAAATTCATTCCATTTCCATATTTAATTATGATCTTCATGGAAATACTATTTTCGCGATGCTCACCAAACTCCAAATTTTGGACCCCAAAAATTTGGAAAACACTAGGAAACTGTGCCACCTTGTACTGCTCTTTTGTACCACCTCCAGATCATCCTTTCCTTTGTCATCGTTCTTTTGCCAAAAACTTCTTTGTAACTTGACAATTTCTTCATGGAAACCTACTTTTTCAACAAACACAATCAACCCAAAAAGAATGCAATGTTACCTTGATGGATTTTTGCCCAACAATATTTCAATTTTATAAGACCCCTAAGACCTTAATATTTGGATTCAACACTTATAGGGTGGAAGTGTTAGGTAATAAATACTGGATATCCATATTTCTAGTGAAGTGACACGAGGATCTCACATGGGCTACCTTTAAAGAGGGTTTTAGTTAGCAGTTCTATTCAGGTCCATTAAGGGAGATGAGGGCTCATAAGTTCATGATGATGGATCAAGGTGAATGTTCAGTTATGGATTAGGCTTCTTGTTTTTCTGAGTTAGATCATGTTTCACCTAATCTCTTTGTGAATAACTACCTTAATGCTCAACATTCTGAAATGGGATTGAAGGATGAGATCAGCTCGATGCTTATCATCCATTTTTTTCCATCCTATAATGTGGTGGTAGATAATGTGGATATGGTAGAGGTAGACATGGTTGTGAATATAGGTCTTAATGGTGTTCTTTTAATGGGTGCTATCAATATATAATCATTGTTCTAGAAGAGGAAATAGGGTGGACCTTAATGAGGCAGTGGTGGGAGTAATCAACATTCATTGGGTGCAACACCCATGTTTTCTTTAGGGTGTATGCCAGTAGTCTATTATCATTGTGACAATTATAGACATACCATACCTTCTTAACATAAGGCTCCAAGTATGTTCCACAAGTCTGGGTATCCAGGTCATCTTTAATGATTCTATAATACTTCCATGTAAAGGAGTGGATTAGGTTCCTCATTCTCTAATGGTTTGCAGGTGCAATAAGATACTTCTAAGGGTATAGGTTTTTAACCTCAGGTTAAAGGGGATTCTCACTAGGTGAAGAAGAATTAGGGATAGACTATGTTAGGATATCTTCACTACAAAAAAGTGACCTTTACCAAAATAAAATTACTGACAAATAATATATTTGCCGGTAAAAATGATTATTTCCAACAGATATTAAATTATGTTCATATTGACTACAGCTAACAACAATTATGTTTACCAATAGATATATCTATTTATATTAGTATTTTAATACCAACAAATCTTTTAGCAACATTTATGTCTATTGTCTTATCATAATAATACCAACAATTGATTTATCGATAAATGAATATGTTGCTATTAGTTATTGTTACAAACAAATATTTTATCATTAAAAAAATCTATTATCACTAAATTATTCAATAATATTAAATAGTTTACCAAAAATAGAATATATATATATATATATTACCCATTAAAATCATATCATTTTTATAATAAAAAAATTTATAATTAATTAAAATATCAATAATTTGGTAATAGTTTTTTTTTCTAATATATATATATATATATATATATATATATATATATATATATATATATATCGAAACATACATACATAATATTTACACAGTAATTTTTTTATATAAATTCATTAATTTATTCATTATATATATATATATATGAATAAATAAATATAACAAAAAAACCTAATATACATAAAAAGACCCCCCCCCCCCAGTCGGTGGATGGTGTTCCCCACGGAGGCATTCCCCAGGGACGACATTCCCAGTGGCTGGTGATCCTCGCTGACGGCATTCCCCCATGAACGACATTCTCCACGGCCAGTTAACCAGTATCATAAGTAATCCCATGTATTTCTATGTATTTTTTCTCTAGAACCATTATAGATGTTATGATCTTCTCATATGGCTTTGCTCATCATTTTTCCTTCCTCGATGGGAAAACATAGACGATTATGTTTTGGGGATTTAATCTCACATAGCTTTGATAATGTTTTTTTATTGTTTCACTCTTGCACATTGTCTAGTTGGGTGATGTTAGGTTTTTTGATTTATCATTATTATTTAATCATCAAGATTCAATGAGGTTACCAGTGGTGATTATTGACTGCATCTATGGTGAGTGAGAATTCTTATATTATTTTGATTTTTAAGAATTATTTTCAAATCATTATGGTGGGTAATTAACAATGTATTTTGTATTTTACTAATCAATGGAATGAGGGTAGCATAGATTGGTATGTAATATAGGTTTTCATTTTATTTCAATTAGTAATTCTAGTTTGATTGTTCTTCCTCCAAAAAAGTTTAGTTTTGGTTGTTTTCTTGCTCTTGCAGACAACACGGGGCATTGCCAATTAGAATGTAATCATGAACATTCATTCTTGGATTAATTGATATACTTGCAGTTTATTTGTTCTTTAATTTACTAATACTGGGTTTTCTCTGTCTATTTATCATACTTTAGTATGTTCTTTCATTATAAATGAGTTTTTAATTTAGGTTCAGTTATGTTATTAAAGTTTTCATTATTAATTCAGGTTCTATTTTTATTCAATTTTGGTTATATTTCATTCTTATAGTCGGAATTATTAATGTGGTCTCGGTTTTGGTTGTTATAATACATTATTTTAGTCATTATTAGTAATTCAGGTTCCGTTTTGGTTTAGTTTTGATTATTATCATACATTATTATAGTTAGAATTAGTAATACAGGTCCAATTTTGGTGGTTTTCAAGTTCATGATGTTAACACAAGGTGGCGCAGATTATTATTTAATCCTATACTTTTATGACCAGATTAATTGAGGTTTTTATAATTTTTTATTAAATTTATTCCCTTTTTATTTCAATACGTTGGGAAGTTCTATATTTTTTATAAGTGCTATCAAAACTCTTTTTTGTATTGAATTTTTTTAATAATAAATATTTTAGTGCCAGATTTATTTTAATATATATTATAATACTTCACTACATATCCTATTGAATTTTTGTGTCAACAAATGTTTGTGAGAGAGTATAAATTTTTATCTAGTGTATTGGATGGCTCTTTTTCAACGAAAGATAAATTTTGAGTGTGGAGTTTATTCTACAAGTCTATGGATGGGGATTTTCAAATATTTCATGCATGACAAGTAGGTTGATATTTATTTTTCCACCAATATAGAGTATTGCATATCCAATTACATTTAATTTAATTGGATGATATTTTGTGGTCCATGGTGGGGGGTTATAAAGGATTAAATTCTTTTCCCTATCTACAGAAAAGAGCATGAATTTTTTTTATAATGTGGAATGAATTTTATCAGGTTTTGTGTGAAAATTCTTACATTATGGGATCTTTCTAGAATGTTTAAGATATGGTCATTGATGTTAGCTTCAACATAGATTATTTTTGATATAAAACTAGATCTAAATCCAAGGAGTTTAAATGCATGTTTAATGTTAGAGAGATTCATGGATGACTTGACATTGTTGCTAAAGCTACAACATGGTGGATGGGTTATAGAGGATCATCATTAGTAAAGAGTGGTCGATAGATTTATCACATGGATCAACGTGGAGGGTTCTTCATTAGGTAATCCTAAAAACTATTCTTAGTTTCTAATCTTGAACAAAGTCATGGTGGGTAGTTCACTACAAATTTAATGTGTGGCCTTGAGATCTAGTGGGTGGACATCTATCATGTTTGTCTCCTCCATTAACTCTTTAAATAATTGTATTGTCTATACTATTCTTTTTTTTATATAGTTATATTTGTTTCACTCAATGTACTAATGTATTCATCAAAATTTGTTCATTTTTCTTTACCTTATGATACTTTTTTCAACTAGTTAGATAATCTTATTCATGAGGTCACTCGGTGGTATTTTTTACCATAGCCTTATTGGAATATACTATTACTGGTATGATTTTTCACAACATTTATCACTATGAAAAAAAATTATATCTCTATTTATTTATTTTTTGGTTTCAATTCATGCAGATATTTGGCACTAATTTGAGATGGAGATGGCTTTCTAGCATGAATGGGCTACTAGTTTGTTAGTCATGGGTTGTTGGTGCTTGCTGGTGCTTTTTGTTACCTAGTGTGGCTGGGATAGTCTGCTACTCGCATGGATGGGCTGTTTTTGGACCCTGGTGTCGCATGAATGGACTAGTGTTGGCTAAGTGGCATGGATAAGCTATTGCTGGACCCTAGTTTGACATGGATGAGATACTGCTGGCTCGTTGGTCCTGGGTCACTGGTGCTTGATGGTCCCTGGTGTGTCAGGGATGGGTAATGGCTGGCATAGTGGCGGGGGGTTTTCGATTGGTTGGGTGTGTGATGGAACATGTTGGGAGATGAATTTTTTATTGATTCAATTTCATTATTAATATAATTATTTTTTTCTAATTTTGAAAACATGTTAAAATATTATCCACTTTAATAATTAAAATAGATGTATTATATATGATAAATTAATAAATATAATATGAAATGTTACGAGAAAAGAAAATTTAATAATTAAAAGATATTATATATGGGTAATTATAACGACCTGCACTTAATACATACATAATATTGAATTTATTCAATAAAACACTTCCTTTTACATTGAGGATCTTTTCATGTTTAGAGCTTTAGATAATTAGGACATAATACATTCATAACATTACACATTGTTACATAGTGGATACCATAAAATCAGTTTCCATTTTTATCAGAACATAAAACATTAAAACTTAAAACAAGACTCCTTGACAATTCATAAACATTTAACATGTATTCCTTCCTTGTATTACTCATCCATTAACCTGTGAAAAATCAATTCAAAACTTTGGATGAGCATAAAAGCTCAGTAAGGTATGAAAAATAAGGAAAAATCACATTAGTCCATGAATACACATAACATATGAAAACATTTTCAAAAGACATTATTTCCACCCATAAATACTTAATTCGTGTAACATGAGATTTACACAAGATCTTCACAAACATAAATATAATCATAGAGGTATATTGGGGCATTACTTACATAATCTTTTAACCATCTTGGCTACCTTAAAATTTGTAACCCTCACGGCTACCATACTTTGTGTAACCATCGCAGTTACACTTGGAGTAACCATATGGCCGACCTCCAACTTACTCATAACCAATGCATTGGAGGGAAATATAGGTCCCACCCTTAATCATAAACAATTCCCAATAACCAAAACATAATCATACAACATAAATAATAGCATAAAAACAATTCTTTTGAATCGTGTAAAATAGAATTTTAAAAGAGGATTTTAGAAGAAAAGTCCCTTATAAACATCATATACTTGAAGTGAGACTTAATAGAGTGGATGTAATATGTATATACTCTGTAAATACACATAATTAAACATAATATAAACATAACCCATCACACAAACAATTTAAATAGCCCATAAATATTAAATTAGAATGTTAACCCAAAGAATAGAAATCGGGTTAAGAATTCCCTTACCTTAAGCTTGTATTACTTCAAACTTGTTAAAACCTCATGTATAATGGTTAAAAGAGTGTTATTAGTATTTTACAGAAACATTTTCATGTTTATAACATCTTATATGGTCATTTCATAACCTCATTTCACCCTTTAATTGTTAGTATTTTGTTCCTTGCATTATTTTGGGTGAGTTCTTTTGTGATTTCCACAATCGGTTCATGATGAATCGTTCTTGTTGATTGGAAGTGAAACTCCAGAATTGGAATGGAGTAGTATTTACATATTTCTAGTACCATAATTTATACCATTTATCACTTTTATTCTTTATATTAGAATGAATTATAAGTTAAAACATTAATGATGTTCGTTTAGATCATTTTAGTGGTTCTTTGATAATAACAATGTCATTTTGTCTTTTAAATTAAAACCATGAGTACAAAATAATTCCAGAACCATATATGGGTCATAAAACATATATTATAACCTGGTTCAACCATATAAATGGTTTCATTACCAGACTTGAAATAATTAATGGAAATTGAAAATACATCATCCACGATGTCGGTAACTCGACACAAATGGACAATGTTTTTTTATTATTTAAATAAGTGGAAGAGGAGAAGAATACTGATGAGGAATTTTCCATAAACATGAAAACATAATGAATATACATGATTCTGGAGATTTCATGCCTCTTGGATAAGAGGTAGTGAGGAAAGAAGAAAAACGAATCATGAAATAAAAGAAAATCATGAGAAATTTCTCACGAAAATTCAGCAGCCTAACGGCGTCTCTTAAAATTTTATAAAAACAAGATTGATGAGAAGAATGGAATATCTCATCATTCATACAAAATTTTGACAGTAAGGGGTAATATTTAATGAAATATCCCAACAAAAGACAAATGTAATGGAAGATAATAACAAAAAATGAAAGAAAAGAAAGAAAATAAAAGAGGTTGTTTACCTCTTGATATCTTCTTCTTGAGATCCTTCTTAAGGGCTTTGATTTTGGTCTTTCAGTGAGACCATCATCTCTAAGACGTGGGGAAGAATATTGGGGAGGGAATTTGGCAGAAATTAGACAATGCTCAAGGCTTGAGAGGTGTGGGAGGAAGAGGGAAGTGAGGGTGGTATTTATAGTGGAGGTGGGGAGATATTTTAGATTATTTTAATCATTATTAAAATATTTTTATCAAGAATATGAATAATCTCAAATCAAGTGGCCCTAAATAGTGATAATATCATGTGAGTTTGAAGAAATTGTTCTTTAATTACTTATGATATCATAAATAGTTCATTTCTACTGCTAAATTGATTATACGGTATTTTATCGTATTTCACTATTCACCAAAAATTCAAGAGTTTTCGAAAAATACCAAAAATTTACCCCAACCATTTTTCGACGTGTAGAATTCAAAAAAAACTCAATTTTCAAAAATAATTTTCTAAATATTATTAATTTAATTTTTAAATAAGGTCACAGTTAATTCAAAAAATGACAATATTGAAGTGCAATTAGTTTTATGTGACATTGGAAAATTAATTAAGATCTCATTATCCTATTGCCTTGGGAAAATAAAATATTATTATTATTTACTATTCATGAGGTCATATTACTATTCATATTACTATTCATAAGGGTATGTTACTATTCACCAAAAAACAAGTGTGTTTCATCAGACTCTAAATAACATACTGAACACAATTGTAGATAACAGTTTCTTGAAATTCAAAACATAGAAGAAATAAAATTATGTTTAAAGGATACTTATAAATATATCCCTTAAACAAAATTTCAAGCATTTTTAATTTATTTTTAGAAAACCTTGGGATGTTACATTATCCTCACCTTCTTGAAATTGCGTCCTCGCAATTTTATTTACTTATTAAAAAACTGAGGGTATTTTCTCCTCGTAGCATTTTAAGACTCCCATGTTGCTTCTTCAACCATGTGGTTTCTCCACAAAACCATTACCTGGTGGATTACCTTATTCCGCAATACCTATTCTCTTCGATCAAGAATCTGAACTGGTTTTTCTTCATCAGAACGGTTCTCTGTCAGCTGAACTACTTCCGACCTCAAGACATGTGATGAATCTAGAACATACTTTCTCAACATCGAAACATGAAAAACAGTATGTACCTGAAACAAGCTCGGAGGCAAAGCTATGCGGTATGTAACTGTTCCAACTTTATCCAAGATTTCAAAAGGACCGATGAACCGTGGACTTAGTTTCCCTTTCTTACCGAAACACATCACACTTTTCCAAGGAGATATTTTAATGAAAACATGGTCACCTACCTCAAAAGAGAAGTATTTCCTTCTGTTATCTGCATAACTTTTTTGCCTGCTCTGAGCGGTCCTCATGTGTTGCTGGATCATCCTTACATTCTCAGCCACTTCTTCTACTAATTCTGTCCCCATCAACTTTCTTTCACCAACTTCATCCCAAAATACAAGAGTCCGACACCGCTTTCCATACATGGCCTCAAAAGGTTCCATCTGAATACTGGAATGGAAACTGTTATTATAAGAAAACTCAACTAAAGAAAGATGTTGATCCCAACTTCCCTGAAAGTCCATTGATCAAGCTCAAAGAATATCCTCCAAATTTTGAATCGTTCGTTCTGACTTCCCATCTAATTGAGGATGAAAAGTTGTACTAAAATTCAACTTTGTGCCCAATGAATTCTGAATTCCCTTCCAAAATTTAGAAGTGAACCTGGGATCTCGGTCAGACACAATGGAAAGAGGAACTCCATGTAACCTAACAATCTCCTTGAGGTACAATCGAGAAATCTGATTCAATGTCATTGTATCTCGAATAGAAAGAAAATTCACAGACTTTGTTAGCCGATCAACAATAACCCAAATTGCATTGTTACCTCAAGAAGTCTTTGGTAGTCCCACCACAAAATCCATGGATATATTCTCTCATTTCCACTACGGCACTGGCAAAGGCTAAAGCATCCCCTTCGGTAACTGCCGCTCTGCTTTAACCAGCTGACATGTCAAACATTTCATTGTAAAATCAACAATATCTTCTTTCATCCAATTCCGCCAATAATACTCTCGAAGGTCTCTGTACATCTTAGTACTTCCAGGATGAACAGAAAATTGAGAACTATGAGCTTCACACAATAATTCTTTCTTCAACTGGGAATCACAAGGCACACACAACCTTTTTCCAAATCTTAAAACACAATATTTATCAAGATTAAATTCTGTCAACTTACCCATTTTAAAAAATTCTACCTTTTTCTATAGCACACGGTCTTTCCTCTGTGCTTTCATAATTCTGTCTAACAATGAAGACTGCACTGAAACCTAAAACAAAAGAGAGGTATTACCTGCACCAACAACTTCCAATCCAAAATTCATTAAATAATTAATCAAGGGATCATGTTCCAAACATAGCATGGTTAATGATGTGTGATGTCCTGACTTAAGGCATCCACTACTTTGTTTTCTTTTCCAGGATGGTAATTGATCGTGTAGTCATAATCCTTTATCAGTTCTATCCATCTTATCTACCTCATGTTTAATTCCTTCTGAGTAAATATATAATTTAGACTTTTATGGTCAGTATATATTTGGAATTTGGTTCTGTATAGATGATGCCTCCAAATTTTCAAATAAAAAATCACAGATGCTAATTCCAAATCATGTGTGGGATAATTTAGCTCGTGAGGTTTAAGTTGTCTCGAAGCATAGGTAATTACCTGATCATTCTGCATCAAAACACAACCAAGTCCCTTCAAAGAAGCATCACTGTAGATGACAAACTCACCATTCCGGGAAGGTAAGGCCAAAACTGGAGCATTCACCAATCTCTTCTTTAGTTCCTGAAAACGAACATTACATTCTTATTTCCAAAAAAATTTAACCATTTTTCATGTTAACTTAGTTATCAGGCTAGATAACCGTGCAAAGTTCTTAACAAACTGTCGGTAATAACTTGCTAAGCCCAGAAAACTACGAATCTCTATAACATTTTTGGGTCTTGGCCATTCATCCACTACTTTTGTTTTGGTAGGATCAAATACTATTCCATCCTTATTTACAATGTGCCCAAGAAAATAAATCTGTTGCAACCAAAAATCACACTTCCTGAATTTTCCATATAGTTTCTTTTCTTTTAAAGTTTGTAAAACAACCCTTAGATGTTTTTCATTCTCCTCTTCAGCATCCCTATTCCTTCTGTGGACAACCATTCTGAACAAACATTTCTTAGATGAAGCAACATGGTAATCTTTAAATCCTATAACAAATTAAACATAGAGTGAAAATTATTTATGGTCTTCTATTAGCATCACCTTAACCCCTAAAGTTATTTAAACCATCCTCTGATACCAACTATAATGACCCGCACTTAATACATACATAATCTTGAATTTATTCAAGAAAACACTTCCTTTTACATTGAGGATATTTTCAAGTTTATATCTTTAGAGAATTAGGACATAATACATTCATAACATTACACATTGTTACATAGTGGATACCATAAAATCAGTTTCCATTTTTCTCAGAATATAAAACATTAAAACCTAAAACAAGACTCCTTTACAATTATTTAACATTTAACATGTATTCCTTCCTTTTATTACTCATACATTAACCTATGAAAAATCAATTCAAAACTTGGTATGAGCACAAAATCTCAGTAAGGTATGAAAAATAAGGAAAAATCACATTAGTCCATGAATACACATAATGTATGAAAACATTTTCAAAAGACATTCTTTCCACCCATAAATAATTACTTCGTGTAACATGAGATTTACAAAAGATCCAAAAAAACATAAATATAATCATAGAGTTATATTGGGGCATTACTTACATAATCTTGTAACCATCTTGGCTACCTTAAAATTTGTAACCCTCACGGCTACCATACTTTGTGTAACCATCGCAGTTACACTTAGAGTAACCATATGGCCGACCTCCAAATTACTCATAACCAATACATTGGAGGGAAATATAGGTCCCACACTTCATCATAAACAATGCCCAATAACCAAAACATAATCATACAACATAAATAATAGCATAAAAACATTGCTTTTGAATCGTGTAAAATAGAATTTTAAAAGAGGATTTTAGAAGAAAAGTCCCTTATAAACATCTTATACTTGAAGAGAGACTTAATATAGTGGATGGAATATGTATATACTCTGTAAATACACATAATGAAACATAATATAAACATAACCCATCACACAAACAATTTAAATATCCCATAAATATTAAATTAGAAGGTTAACCCAAAGAATGGAAATCGGGTTAAGAATTCCCTTACCGTAAGCTTGTCTTACTTAAAACTTGTTAAAACCACTTGTATAATGGTTAAAAGAGTTTTATTAGTATTTTAAATAAACATGTTCTTGTTTATAACATCTTATATGGTCATTTCATAACCTCATTTCACCCTTTAATTGTTAGTATTTTGTTCCTTGCACAATTTTGTGTGAGTTATTTTGTGATTTCCACGATCGGTTCATGATGAATCGTTCTTGTTGATTGGAATTGAAACTCCAGAATTGGAATGGGGTAGTATTTAAATATTTCCAGTACCATAATTTATACCATTTATCACTTTTATGCTTTATATGATAATGACTTATAAGTTAAAACATTAATGATGTTCGTTTAGAACATTTTAGTGGTTCTTTGATAATAACAACGTCATTTTGTCTTTTAAATTTGAACCATGAGTACAAAATAATTCCAGAACCATATATGGGTCATAAAACATATATTATAACCTGGTTCAACCATATAAATGGTTTCATGACCAGACTTGAAATAATTAATGGAAATTGAAAATACATCATCCACAATGTCGGTAATTCGACACAAATGGACAATGTTTTTTGATTCTTTAAATAAGTAGAATAGGAGAAGAATAATGATGGGGAATTTTCCATAAACATGAAAACATAATGAATATACATGATTCTGGAGATTTCATGCCTCTTGGATAAGAGGGAGTGAAGAAAGAAGAAAAACGAATCATGAAATAAAAGAAAATCATGAGAAATTTCTCATGAAAATTCAGTAGCCTAACGGCGTCTCTTAAAATTTTATAAAAACAAGTTGATGAGAGGAATGGAATATATCATCATTCATACAAAATTTGGACAGTAAGGGGGAATATTAAATGAAATATCCCAATACAAGACAAAGGGAATGGAAGAGAATAACAAAAAATGAAAGAAAAGAAAGAAAATAAAAGAGGTTGTTTACCTCTTGATCTCTTCTCCTTGAGATCCTTCTTAAGGGCATTGATTTTGGTCTTTTGGTGAGACCATAAGCTCTAAGACGTGGGGAAGAAGATTGGGGAGGGAATTTAGCAGAAATTAGACAATGCTCAAGGCTTGATAGGTGCGGGAGGAAGAGGGGAGTGAGGGTGGTATTTATAGTGGAGGAGGGGAGATATTTTAGATTATTTTAATCATTATTATAATATTTTTATCAAGACTATGAATAATCTCAAATAAAGTGGCCCTAAATAGTGATAATATCATGTGAGTTCTAAGAAAGTGGCCTTGCATC
The DNA here is from genome assembly GCA_963277665.1 of Viscum album. NCBI lineage: Eukaryota > Viridiplantae > Streptophyta > Magnoliopsida > Santalales > Viscaceae > Viscum > Viscum album. Next base: position 1,014,663,624 of record OY728153.1, on the reverse strand, counting down.
ACTTATGATGTCATAAATAGTTCATTTTTACTGTTAAATTGATTTTACGGTATTTTATCGTATTTCACTATTCACCAAAAATTCAAGAGTTTCAGAAAAATACCAAAAATTTACCCCAACCATTTTTCGACATGTAGAATTAAAAAATGAACTCCATTTTTAAAAAATAATTTTCTAAATATTATTAACTTAATTTTTAAATAAGGTCACAGTTAATTCGAAAAATAACAATATTGAAGTGCAATTATTTTTATGTGACATTGGAAAATTAATTAAGATCCCATTATACTATTGCCTTGGGAAAATAAAATAATATTATTATTTACTATTCATGAGTTCATATTACTATTCATAAGGGTATGTTATTATTCACCAAAAAACAAGTTTGTTTCATCAGACTTTAAATTACATACTGAACACAATTGTAGATGATAGTTTCTTAAAATTCAAAACATAGAAGAAATAAAATTATATTTAAAGGATACTTATAAATATATCCCTTAAAAAAAATTCATGCATTTTCAATTTATTTTTAGAAAACCTTGGGATGTTACAGTAATATTTTTACCAACAAAAATATTTCTCATTAGAACATGTTGCTAAACATTTTAGCCAACATATATATTATCAGATGGTATTATTAAAATTATAATAGAATGATTTTATCTATCGGAAAAATATTTTTCAATAGAGGTTTTACCAACAGTTTAGTGATAGGGACATATATGTTGGTAAAATGATTTACAAACAAGAAACATACTTTTGACAACAGATATGCCCCCATTGTAAAAAGTGAAATATTTGTAGTGTAAATTTTTTTACCTTCAGGTTAAAGGGGATTCTCACTAGGGTAAGAAGACTCATGGATAGACTATGTTTGGTTATATTTATGTAGTAAATATGGCACCTGAATAAATTGAGTTTGGGTTAACCATTATCAAAGGTATAATATTTATTGCTTCTTCTATGGTATTTTTTCTATTTGATATGGGTGCTTCTCATTCATTATTCCCATTAAAGTATCTTGATGTTTTGGGTATGTGAGAGGATATTATTCCCTTTATGATGTATTTTATTACCCCATTAGGTAGTATTTATGAGAAAGGTTTTAAGTGCCCATAGTTTTTGTGTTAATAACTGATGAAGAATTCATGTGGGATTTCCTCATGTTAGACCTAGATGTTTTTTAAATCATCATTAGTATGGATTGGTTTATTAGATTCAATGCTTAGATTTATTATTATCAATATAGGTTCTAGTTTCTATATTCTAATGGGAGAACTCATGTATTCCTAGGTGAGTGGGATCCATAGTTAGGGATGGAAGGGACCATTGTTTTTGATATGGTCTTGATCTTATGTTAGATATCTAAGTTATTCTTTGATTTCAAGGAGTTTAGTTCAGTTGGTTTTCATCCAGTGGTCATTGACCAATACCCTGATGTTTTTCTAGAGTATTTTATGGGTTTCATCCCCAGTGAGAGGTTGATTTTTCTATTGATCTAATCCCATGGATGAGCCACATATATTTACTATCTTACCATATGACTTTGTGTGACACCCCAAGATTCCATGGTACGCTTCTCTTTGAATAATACAGTAACATGTGTTGTACGCAACCACAAGTTCTAACTCACCGCAACCAATCAAAGTAGCCGTTAGGAATAGTAATACCCACTTCTTGAATTATATAAATTTGATATTTCAAAATGGACTTCATATTTGGATTCGGAATATCGAAATTAGCCTAAGTTGAATTTTTGGTATTTTTCTGAGAGCATCCAATTTTTGATGAATAGTGAAAAATACTTAAAAACAACTTTTTTATCAAAATAATTTATAGTGATAAGTTATAGTATTGAGTGGTTTTAAATTATAATTAGAATATAATTTTACCATTTTATCCAATGGTTTTCAATATAATTAATTTCACTTTGAAATTGGACATAAACAATTGTCAATCTTTTGATTGATATTGTTTCATAAAAAGATGCTATTTGTTTTGACATCGGGAATTGATTATAAAATTAATTAATGTAACTTATATGTTTTTAATTTTTTAAAATAGACATCATTTTTGAATTTAGATTATCAATTACAGCTTAGGGTGAATTTTTGGTATTGTTATGAAAAACGTCAATTTTTTATGAATAGTGAAACCACCAAGTGGATGTTAAAAAACTGATTTTTCATTTAAATGAAACTTTACCACTTCTATGAATTGAATTTCACAAATATGACATACATGGTTGTTATTATTAAGTAAAATGTGATTCAATGGGATGAAAATAATTTTTGGTGAATAGTAACTTTTGAATTTTATTAACCGCGATTAGAGGTAATTAGGGTAATTTAAGGTAAAAATGATTTTATAAAAATATAAAAAATATTTGACAAATGTCCTACTTTTATTGGATGAGTCATTTCCAACCAAGAAAACCATGGGGTGATTTTTGGGATTCCATGGAGCTACATGGGTAGGATAATGACATTAATACCTTTTATTTAAAGTAAAAATAAAAATGTCACAAACATGTATTGTTTTACTAAAACAATATTTACAAGGGGTTATTCAAGTTATATTTTCTAAATAAATATTCATTTTATGGATAAAAATATTTCCTACATTATGGTAATTGTTTTATAATTTTTAGACATTAAATAAATAAATTTATTTATGACACCATGATGATGCAACGATTACCTCATTAATGAATGATTTAAATAAAATGAAACGATAAGGTAAAATATAAGACATACAGTTGTCAAAAACCTATTGGATGGGTGTATTTTTAACCCTTATCACCTTATCTTCAAAATATATCATTTTAGGACCTTTATAATCCTAAAACGATTTTTTAATAAAATAATATTTTGAATCTTTCCAAAAGAGCCTCTCCTCTACTCTTATAAAAGGCCCCCACCTATACCACCTTATTCACACCTTCAAATCCATTTAGCTCAGACAAACTCTGTCCAAATACCCTCTCAACATTCCTAACTTCCTCTTAGAATCCTTACCTTAGGCAGAAGGCACTTCAAGAGTCCTTTGGGTTCAAACTAAAGGGAGTTACCCAAATTAAGGTAATGATTTCTCTTAACTTATTTTCATTTATTTTACTTCTACAACCCCTAAACTATTTTTATTCTTTTATTTTAAAAAAAAACAGTATCATCAATATACTTTTAATTTTTTATGAGAAGGATTCAAACTATACTTACACACACCTCCATCTAATGGTTAAAGAACATACAGTTTCTGTGGGTGGCGAATTACAGCCTCATGAAACGATGATTGTTCAATATTATTTTAACACCTCTCATGTTTGCAATTAAGATTTCATTATATATATATATATGATATATATTATGTTTATGTTTTCCTTTTACTTCTTTATTTTTCATTTATGGTATACCATTAGGATTTCAATTATGGGTAAACGCATTAATTTCATTTTAGGAAGTGCAGACTACCACCCCCTCAAAGTGATTTGAATCATTAATGCCATATGTGGGACGTATAAAGTATGAAGTTAATGATATTATATAAGATATTATACTGGAATTATAATATACCTTTATATCATTTTGATTTCATTCGATTAAATACGAAATAGAAATGAAAGTAGTGTTCATGCGTACGTACGACTTACCCTCTCCATTAAGGTTGCATTTCATTTCTTACCTCTAAATGTTATTTAATATTATAAATGCATGTATATAATGGATATATATTATATATATGATATCTAAATCATGAATATAATTCTGGATATAATGGATATTTTACCACATAAACAACTTGTAATTATAAGAAGTTTATTTTTGGCTCAAGTACCAAGGATCGACAAAATGACCATTATTAAATTAAATGATTACATAATGTTCATAAAATGTTAATAAGTGATGTAAAAGGAATAATTAACATGAAAAAAGTTCTTAAAAAATATAAATTAACTATAGTTTATTATTCAAGAGATTAAAGAACGATCGAGTCACGTCGGACACGAGGTAAGGGACTTCATCTCAATCTCCTTTCATTGAGGCATATTTTGTTTTATACACAAAATTATTTTATATGGTGTAAAAAACCCTTTTAATTTTAATTTTATTCAAAAGGAATATTTTTATACGAAGGGTTTTTACTAAATGACAAAAAGAATGTTTTTTCGTACGTATGCGGTGACAACGACTTCTCTGCCGCCGTGACCATTACTTGAGTTTCAGCTTCCTCTACAAGCCATAACTTTTTTTTAAATGAAAAATAAATACCATGTTTTAATTTTCATTTATTTTGGTACTGAAAATGGTTTTGATAATTTATTGATTACATCATTGTGTTGTATTAATATCTTGTGATTGAAATATGGAAATGCTATGTTTTCTTTATGCATGTTTTATGTGATACAATTATGTTATGGTTATTGGGATTGTTTATGGTATGTTTAAACGTTTTTATATAAGGAATGCATTGGACTTAGTAAGTGAAGGGTGGAGCCCACTATAGCTCCTTGATGCATCGGTAGGTCTCATGATACAAACTAGTGTCTTGGCACAAGGCCTTGAAAAATTCTTATTTGTAGTCTTGGAACAAGACCTTGACTATGTGGTTAGGATAGTCTGGCATTATGCATTCCATCATTATGAATGTTGTTATTAACATAGAATGTGAATATTAGACTAGTAGAATATCCATGTGAATAAGTAAATGGAATTATTTCATTTCATTTTTTCCATTTTATTCTGAAGTTCAAGTTTAAAAGGATTTTGTTTTAGTTATACAATTGCCTTAAATGTTTACGCTTGTTTATGAAAGTTTCCGCTATATTTTTATCCTTACTGAGCATCTAAGATAACCCCTTTCTATGTTTTATTTTTCTCAGGATGTGGAGAAGTGTATTATGATTGACCTACATGAATTTTTTAAGGGATAAGTGTGTTAAAAGGGGACAAGATGTTGTTGTTGTTTTTATTTACTGATGTAATGTAAAACTTATGAATGTATATAGTGTTTCAAGGCTACTAAACTAATCAGTCTTTTGGGAAATGATCTTTTGTGATCATTCCAATGTTATGTAATAATGAACTGACTCTGGGTAACTAGGGTTGGGGCATTATAGTTGGTATCAAAGGTAGTTTAGTACTAACATTGAAGCTAGATTTTGATAAACTTTGATTGGAGCACATAGCCATAAGATAGAATTTGAGGATTAGTATAGAAAAAAATCCTAGAATTTTGGTAATATATAGATTTTGTGTATTTTCCGAGAAATACATCCCTGTCTGGATACGAACAGGTAGAGTTGGCTCTGGAATAGATGTACCTAGGGGTAAAACCTGAAAACACCGCTTTGAGATAGACTTGAATTTGAACTGGTGCATAACAATAGGCCTTGCTGCAATCTTGGTTACGACACTCCCAGGGAATATTCTTAGGATAATTATCATTTTCTTTACAAACTATTATGAAGGTTTTATGAGTATATACTTCCTCAAATAACACATTTTTTATGATTATGGATTATATCCATAAATATTTCAATTTATGTTAAGCGTTTTACAAGTATGGAATTATGTATTTTGATTCATGAACTGATCTAGTTTATGAAATTGATTAGAAATGGAACCTAGTGGAAGGAATGTAAATCATATCAATGCACGTACTCCATGTAGGGATTTCCCTCCTGCTCAAGATAATTATAGTGGAGCTGGTGATACAACTGGTGCGGATCAGCTTATCACCATACTAGGACAACTCACTCAGGTTATGAATAATAACCTTACTCGTATGGAGAACCCTGATCCACAAGGTGGAGGATCAATGTTAGACCAATTCATGAGGCATCAACCACCAACATTTAATGGGATTAAAAATCCATTAGTATCTAAGCAATGGATAAAATCCGTAGAGAAAATATTCCACACATTGGGGAGTAGAGAATGGGAGGAAGTTGTCATGGAAGTTTACCGCCTCACTGGAGATGTCGATCAATGGTGGTCACTGATTCAAAACACAAAGGAATATGATGAAGTATAAAATATGTAATGGAGGTAATTTTAAGAAATTTTCTTAGAAAAATACTTTCCTCACAACCATCGAGCAGATATGGAAGGACAATTTCTTAGTATGAGGCAAAAGGATGATGAGAAGGTTGCGAAGTATGAGTCTAACTTTACAAGGTTAGAGAGGCATGCTACATATTATATACGTAACCCAAGAAGTAATATTGATCGTTTCTTTGATAAGTTAAAACCATTTCCATGTCGAGCTTTAGAATCACAATCCTTCTTATCATACGAATATACTGTCTCTTATGCTATCAAGACAGAAAAGTAACTCTCTAAGTCTTATGAATTTAAAGAAAAGCAAGAGAAGAAGAGATCTGATGATAAATCTGGAAATGGAAATAAGTGGGTGAAGGGAAAAGTTGAATATCCATCCTATAGTAAATGTGGGAAGAAACACCTTGGTACTTTCTTGAAGGGAATGGGAGTCTGTTTCAAGTGTGGTGAAAAGGGCCACCAAGCTCGTGATTGCAAGGGGAAGAATGATGCAACCTATGTTCAATGCTACAATTGCAGGGAGATGGGACATTTGGAAAATGAATTTCCTAAGTTTTAGGTAAGCATACCTCAGAAAAGGCCAAGGGATCAAGGCCAAGCTTATGAAATCACTACTGCTGAGTTTGAAGCTTCGAAAGACGTGGTGGCAGGTAATTTAATAGTTTCCTTATGTTTAGAAAATGATTTATTTGATTCTAGATCATTACATTGTTTTATATCTTCCCAGTTTTCTAAAAAAATTAGTTATTTTCAATTTGATTTAACAAGGGAGTTGTTAGTCGAAACTCCTATGGGAAGTATCATTGTAACAAATTTTTGTGAATTAGTCCCCATTAGAGCACAAAAATGTACTTTATCTGCTGATCTCATCATCATACCCATGATTTAATTTGATATATTTATCGGTATGGATTGGATTTTGGACCATGATGTGAAGATTTATTGTAATAAGAAAGAGGTTACGTTTTTGATGATGTTGATAAGGAACACCTTATCTATAGATAAGAATTGTCACCACCTAATTCTTATCTTGATCCACCCCCAGTAGCTCAACAAAATTCACTTATTAGGGAGGAAGAGAATGAAATAACTGTGGGCGAGGAACGGAATGGTCAAATAGAGGATGTACCTATTGTGAGAGAATATGTTGATGTGTTTCCAGAAGATTTACCTGGGCATCCTCCAGAACGAGAAGTTGAGTTTTATATTGACCTAATGCCTGGTTCAAGGCCCATATCGAAGACCCAATATAGAATGGCCACTATGGAATTAGTGGAACTAAAGAAACAACTAGAGGAATTATGTTATAAGGGATTTATTTTCCCTATTGTTTCTCCATGGGGAGCTCCTATTCTTTTTGTTAAGAAGAAAAATGGATCTATGAGGTTGTGCAATGACTACAGGGAGATCAATGCTATAACAATAAAGAACAAGTATCCCCTACCTCGCATTGATGATTTATTCGACCAACTTCATGGAGCTCAATACTTTTCAAAGACTGAACTTTGATCTAGGTATCATCAATTGTGTGTGAAGAAGGAAGGCATTCTGAAGATGGCATTTCGAACCAGGTACGGGCATTACGAGTTTATAGTAATGCCTTTTGGATTTACTAATTCACCCTCATTCTTCATGGATCTAATCAATAGAGTTTTCAAGGAAAATCTTGATGACTTTATAGTGCTATTTATTGATGATATCTTGGTATACTCCAAAATCTATGAAGATCATGAAAATCAATTGCGCATTATTCTAAAGACTCTTAGAAGACACGAATTATATGGGAAGTTTAGAAAGTGTGAATTCTGGCTTCATGAGATTTCTTTTCTTGGCCATATTGTCTCTAAGGATGGAATCTCTGTTGATCCTTCTAAGACAAGAGCGATCCATGAATGTCCAACTTTGATGAGTATAACTGAGGTACACAGTTTTATTGGTTTAGAAGGTTATTATTAACGTTTTGTCCAGAATTTTGACCGATTGGCTAACCCATTAACAAAGCTGACACGTAAAGGGGTTAAATTTGTTTGGACAAAAGAATGTGAAGAATGTTTTGAAGAACCAAAAAGAAGATTATTCAATGCCCCTATATTAACTCTACCATCAGGGAATGATTGGTTTGTTATTTATATTGATGCTTCAAAGAAAGGACTTGGTTGTGTCCTTGTGTAGCATGATTGGGTTATTGACTATGCATCATGATAGATAAAAATTCATGAGAAAACCTATCCTACACATGATCTTGAGTTAGATTCTATAATCTTTGCATTGAAGATATGGAGACATTACCTCTATGGTGAAAAATGTGAGATATATACCGATAATAAGAGTTTGAAGTATATTTTCTCACAGAAAGAACTCAACATGAGGCAAATGATATGGCTTGAACTACTCAAGGATTATGATTGCACTATACACTACCACCCGGGGAAAGAAAATAAGGTGGAAGATGCTTTGAGAAAAAAGGATCATGGAGTTTTGAACATGATGAGAGTCGAAAGGGATCCTATTCTCATGGATCTAGTAAAGATGGAAATGGGAATAACCCTAGAAGGTGGATCATCAATAAATTTTCAAAAGGTTGGAAAACCATCTTTATTAGAAAGGATAAAAATTTCTCAAGTTGATTATGAGATGTTTCAAAAGAAGATTAAAGATGTGAATGAGGGGAGATTGATTGACTTTGTGTATGAAGATGAAATTTTGGAATTTGGGAAGTGACTTTGTGTTCCCGATATAGCTGGTCTAAAAACGGAATTATTGGATGATGCTCATAGTTCCAATTTCTCTATACACCCTGGTAGCACTAAGATGTATAGATATTTGAAGGAACATTTTTTGTGGGAAAACATAAAGAGGGAGATTTCTAATTTTGTTTCAAGATTCATGGTTTTTCAACAATTGAATGCTTGGAGGCAACTTCCTGGAGGAGTTATGAAACCTCTTCCCATACCTGAGTGGAAATGGGATAATATTACGATGGACTTTGTCATGGGACTACCAAAGACTCCTATAAGGAATGATGCAATATGGGTCATTGTTGATCGTCTTACCATGTCAGCACATTTTCTTGAAATAAGAGAAGATTTAACACTTGAACTTTATAAAGACTGTATATTAATGAAGTTGTAAGACTCCATGGTGTACCCATATCGATTGTTTCTGCTCAAGATCCCCGTTTCACATCATGATTCTGGAAAAGTATTCAGAAAGCTCTGGAGATAAAACTTCGTTTGAGCACTTCCTACCACCATCAAACTGATGGACAATCAGAACGAAATATTCAAACCATAGAAGACATGTTGAGGTCTTTCTCACTTGACTTTCAAGGTATGTGGTATCAATATTTACCTCCGGTATAAATTTTTTATAACAATAGCTTCCATTCAAGTATTCAGATTGCACCATATGAAGCCTTATATGGAAAGAGATGTCGCACATAAACCTGATGGGATGATGTTGGTGAAATAAAACTCATAGGCCTAGAAATTTTTGAAGAAATGATGGAAAAGGTGAAGGTAATCCAAAACCACATCAAAGTAGCTCAAAGTTGGCAGAATAGCTATGCCGATAACCGAAGGAAGGATTTGGAATTTCAGGTAGGATATCATGTTTTCTTGAAGGTATCTCTATGGAAAAGAGTTATATGATTCGGTATGAAGGGAAAATTAAGTCCCAGGTACATCGGACCATTCGAAATTCTTGAACGAATTGGGGTTGTAGCTTACCGTTTGGAAATGCCTCCAAGTCTCTCTAAATATCACGATGTGTTCCATGTATAAATGTTGAGAAAATACATGCCTGACCCAACACATGTACTCACCTATGAGAAATTAGAGCTGGAACCTAATCTGTCTTATTGCGAAGAGCCTGTCAAGGTTCGTGACTCAAGAGAACAAGTGATGAGAAATAGGACGACTCATCTAGCAAAAGTTCTATAGAGAAACTATAAGCTGGAAGAGGCAACGTTGGAACCCAAGGAACTTATGATGAAGAACCACCCGATTCATTTTATGCAGTAATATTCTAGAAATTTCTAGGATGAAATAATTTGAAGGAGTGGAGAATGTAACACCCCAAGCTTCCATGGTACTCTTCTCTTTGAATAATACAGTAGCGTGTGTTGTACGCAACCTCGAGTTCTAACACACCCCGACCAATCAAAGTAGCCGTTAGGAATATTAATACCCCCTTTTATATTATATAAATTTTATATATTAAAATAGACTTCATTTTTGGATTATGAATATCTAAATTAGCCTAAGTTGAATTTTTGGTATTTTTCGGAGAACATCCAATTTTCGATGATTAGTGAAAAATACTTAAAAACTACTTTTTTAATCAAAATAATTTATACTGATAAATTAAAATAGTGAGTGGTTTTAAAGTATAATTAGAATATAATTTTACAATTTTATCCAATGGTGGTCATCATAATTTATTTCACTTTGAAATTGGACATAAACAATTGTCAATCTTTTGATTGATATTGTTTCTTAAAAACACGCTATTTGTTTTGACAACGTGAATTAATTATAAAATTAATTAATGAAACTTATATGTTTTTAATTTTTTAAAATATAATTCATTTTTTAATTTGGAATATCAATTATAGCTTAGGGTGATTTTTTGGTATTATTCTGAAAAACTTCAATTTTTGATGAATAGTGAAACCATTAAGTAGCAGTTAAAAAAACTGATTTCTCGTTTAAATGAAACTTTACCACTTTAATTAATTGAATTTAAAAAATAAAAAATACATGGTTTTAATTATTAAGTAAAATTTGGTTCAATGGGATGAAAATAAATTTTTTTGAATAGTAACTTTTGAGTTTTATTAACTGCGATTAAAGGTAATTAGGGTAATTTAAGGTAAAAATGATATTATAAAAATATAAAAAATATATTGGCACATGTCCTAATATTATTGTATGAGTAATGGCCGACAAATACAACCTATTTTACGATTTTTGGGACCCCATGGAGCCACTTGGGTAAGATAATGACATTAATACCTTTTATTTAAAGTAAAAATAAAAATGTCACAAATATGTATTGTTTTACTAAAACAATTTCTACAAGGGGTTATACAAGTTATCTTTTCTACTATAAATATTAATTGGAAATATAAAAATATTTCCTACATCATGACATTTTTTTATAATTTTTATACATTAAATAAATATACTTATTTATGACACTAGGATGATGCAGCGATTACCTCATTAATGAATGATTTAAATAAAATGAAAAGATAAGGTATAATCTAAGACATACACTTTTCAAAAACCTATTTGATTGGTGGATATAGAACTCTTATCACCTTATCTTAGAAATATATTATTTTTGGGACCTTTATAATCCAAAAACCATTTTATAATAAAATAATATTTTCAATCTTTCCAAAAGAGCCCCTCCCCTCCTCTTATAAAAGGCCTCCACCTCAACCACCTTATTCACACCTTCAAAGCCATTTGGAATTGCCAAAATCTTCCCAAATACCCTCTCAACTTTCCTACCTTCATCCTAGAAGCCTTACCTTATGAAAAAGTCACTTCAAGAGTCCATTTGGTTCAAACCAAAGGGAGTTACCCAAACTAAAGGTAACGATTTATCTTCACTTCTTTTATTTTATTTTAATTCCACAACCCCTAAACTCTTTTCATTATTTTATTTTGTAACAAAAACAGTATCCAAAATATACTTGGATGTTGTTATGAGAATAATTCAAACTACACATACACACACCTCCATCTAATAGTTAAAGAAAATAATGTTTCTGTGGGTGGCGAATTACTGCCTCATGAAACGATGATTGTTCAATATTCTTTTAACACCTCTCATGGTGGCCATTAATATGTCACTATATTTATATATGATATATATTATGTTTATGTTTTCCTTATGCTTATGTATTTTTCATTTATGGAATACTTTTATGATTTCCATTATGGGTAAACACGATAATTTCATTTTTGGAAGTGCAGACTACCGCCCCCTCAACGTGATTTGAATCGTTAATGCCATATGTGGGATGTATAAATGATGGATTTAATGAAATTATATATTATATTATACTGTATTTATAATATACCTTTATATAATTTTGATTTTATTTGATTAAATATGAAATAGAAATGAAATTAGCGTTCATGTGTATGTACAGCTTACCGTCACCCTGAACGGTGCATTTCATTTCTTACCTCTAAATGTTATGTAATATTATAAATGCATGTATATAATTTATATATATTATATATATGATATCTACATCATGAATATAATTCCAGAGATAATTGATATTTTACCACATAATCAACTTTTAATTATAAGAAGTTTATTTTTGACTCAAGTACCAAGGATCGACAAAACGACCATTATTAAATTAAATGATTACATAATGTTCATAACATGGTAATAAGTGATTTAAAAGGAATAATGAACTTAAAAAAGGTTCTTAATAAATTAAAAATTAACTATAGTTTATTATTCAAGAGATTAAAGAACGATCAAGTCAAGTCGGACACGAGGTAATGGACTTCGTCTCAATCTCCTTTCTTTGAGGCATATTTTGTTTTATACACAACTTTCTTTTATATGGTCTAAAACCCCATTTGAATTTTACTTTTATTCAAAAGGAATATTTTTATACATATCATTTTTACTAAATGACAAAAGGAATGTTTTGTCGTACGTATGCGGCGGCAACGACTTCTCCGCCGCCTTGACCATTATTTGAGTTTCGGCTTCCTCTACAAGCCATAACTTTTTTTAAATGAAAAATAAATACCATGTTATAATTTTCATTTATTTTGGTATTTAAAATGGTTTTGATAATTTTTTTATTACATCAATGTGTTTTATTTATATCTTGTGATTGAAATGTGGAAATGTTATATTTTCTTTATGCATGTTTTATGTGATACGATTATGTTATGGTTCTTGGGAATTGTTTATTATATGTTTAAACCTTTTCATATAAGTAATTCATTGGACTTAGTAATTGATGGGTGGATCCTTCTATAGCTCCTCGATGCATCGGTAGGTCTCATGAGACAAACTAGTGTCTTGGCACAAGGCCTTGACAAAATCTTATTTGTAGTCTTAGGATAAGGCCTTGACTATGTGGTTATGATAGTCTGGCATTATGCATTACATCATTATAAAAGTAGTTACTGACATTGCATGTGAATATTGGACTAGTAGAATATCCATGTGAATAAGTAAAAATCATTATTTCATTTCATTTTTCCATGTTATTCTGAAGTTCAAGTTTAAAAGGATTTTGTTTTAGCTATACAATTGCCTTAAATGTTTGTACTTGTTTATGAAAGTTTTCTCTATATTTGTATCCTTACGGAGCATCTGAGCTCACCCCTTTCTATGTTTTATTCTTCACATTATGTGAAGAAATGTATTATGATTGACCTGCGGGTATATTCTAAGGGATAAGTGTGTTTAAAGTGGACAAGATGTTGTTGTTGTTTTTATTTCATGATAAATGTAAAACTTATGAATGTATCTAGTGTTTCAAGGCTACTAAACTAATTAGTCTTTTGAGACGTGATATTTTGTGATCATTCCAATGTTATTTTATAATGAACCGACTCTGGGTAACTAGGGTTAGGGTGTTACACTTATAATGAGTAGAAAAAGTTGAAATCTGAGTTATAGGACCTTTAGATCAAGGGATTTGTTCATCCAACCATGTCAGCATGGGAGTCTCCAGTTCTATTTTCAAAGAAGGAAGGTATGATTTTTCATCTTTGTAAAGATCAATATAAGATAAATTAGGTGAACATAAATAATAAATACTCATTTACTATAAGTAATGGGATTTTTGTCATCTAATAGGAGCCCATTGGTTTTCTTATATTGACTATAGATCAGGGTTCTATCAGTTGTGGTTCCAAGAGTAGGATGTTCCTAAGAACACATTTCAAATATAGTATGTAAATTTAGATTATTTTGTTATGTCATTTGAAACTGCACATGTTCTTTTTGTATTTATGTATTTGATGATCCAAATATTTCATTTGTTTTTGGACTCCTTCGAGGCTATGTTTCTGGATGAAATCTTACTGTATTCCAAGATAGAGAAGGACCTACAGACCAATTATAGGTTGTTTTTAGAACATTGAGAGAGAATTTACTATATTCTAATCTACAAAAATGTTTGTTTTGGATTCAAGAGTTTATGTTCTTGGGCCATGTTATTCTTGAAAAAAGAGTTTTAGTGGATCCTAATAAGATTCAAGTAATTATGTCTTTGGAATGACCTAAGAATTTTTTTTAGATTAAAATCTATCTGGGATTGGCTGTGTATCATAAGATATTTTCCTCAGACTTCTCCAGTTTAGATTCTGCCTTGATAGTATTTAATAGTATAGGGGTGATGTTTGCGTATATTAAGAATTGAAAATGTTCTTTTTGACGAGTTTCATTCCCGTTTGACCTTTACACTAATTTTGAATCTTTCTAAGCTTGGGTTATCTTATGAAGTGTATTTTGATGACTCGTGTGTGTGGTTGGCATGTGTGATGATGCAGGATGACCATGTGGTGGATTACGGATCATGTAATCTACACCCATATAAGTGGAATTACCCACCCAATACCCAAATTTTGCATCTTTAATTCAATAATTGAAGACATATCTCTATTACCTCTTCAGGGAGCATTTTGTGGTATACTAAGATCATAAGATCCTTATGTGTATCTTTTTTCAGAGGTACTTTAACCTTGGGAATATATGCTGGTTAAAGTATCCATAGGCCTTTTATTTTAAAATAGAATATACCCTAAGAAGGGACTGTTTTCTCTAATTATTTGAGTAGAAATGTTCTGATCCATTCTATTTTAGAGTGGGTAATTGAGTGTGGATTTATAATCTTGTTTACTAATCTTATTTTGGAATAGAAGTAGGATAGAGAACCTGTGTTTTTTACCAGTGAATAGGTTAGACCCTCTCTTTTAATTTAGATTCAGAGTGAGTATAAATATGACCCCAAGTTTCAACAGATTAGCAGAGATTTAAATATTGGGGATACCTCAGGTGATTGATCTTAGTATCATGATGATTATATCATCTTCAAGACATGGTTTGTGGTTCCATTGACCTTGAGTCATGAGGTGATGCATGATGGGAATCATTCTAGTTGGTTCATACACCCTGAGGCTACCAAGATGATTTATATCATTATGGGTAGTTAGGGGTTGTTGATTTTGTTTCTTGATGTCTTACATACCAAAAGATCAAATATGAGCATAAGAAATTTTATTGGTTACTGCAACCTCTTCCCATTCCAGTATGGAAGTGGAAAATAGTATCTATGGAATTTCTGATCATCCTAGCTCTTACTCCATGTGGGAAAGACACCATATGGGTGATTGGGGATCGTTTGACCAAATCAGTCCATTTTATTACCATTTTACAGTCAATGAAGGTAGAGGATCTCAAGAACCCATATATTTTATTTTTTGTTAGGATTCATCAAATTCCCTACGAAATAGTTTCTAAGTGTGATGCCTATATTACTTCCCAATTTTGGAAGGGACTCTAGGAAGCATTGGGAACTATGATGAGGTTGAGCACTACATACCACCAATATACAGATGGTCAGTCTGAGAAGACTATATATACTCTTGAAGATATACTATAGGAATGTGTGCTTGAATTTGGGGGTTCATTAGAAAGTATTTTATCATTGCATGAGTTCTCTTCCAATATTATTTATCAGCCCTTGATTTGGATGGCCCTATTTATGGTGTAATAATAGTGGTTATTATATTCCCCTTTGTATTGGGATGACATGGATGATCATTACTTATTAAGAATGAGTCTTGTCTAGGATAATACATATAAATAGAGGATAATTTGGTAAAGGATAGAGAAAACTCAGAGTCACCTAAAATCATACAGCAATCATGTTGAAATAGTGGGTGCCCTAGACCCAACTATACAGTGATCTTGATTACCATATCATGTATACAAGTCCGTTATACATGATGTATTCTTACCATTATATTGTATAATTTTCTATGTCCACTATTGAAATGGTAATTTTCATAGAATAATTGTTGTATCAAAAAGTTATAGTAGATCCCAGGATATAATGAGAACCTCAAGATAATATGACATTAATCTTAAATTTTTCGGACAGTCTAGATACATTGTACTGACTAGACACAGTAGATGTTTGATTATCAGGTGTTGGGGGATCATAAGAAATGATACTTCTTCTCATGAAGTTCACACTTGGTGATCTCTAGTAGTAAGATCATGAGGACAGACCCACCAATATGAACACCACATGTTTTGGGTTTCATTGGTTGTTCCTATCTACGGACATGTGTTATAGTCTCTTGACTTGAGATTATTTCCAATGTGGTTCATTTGATCACATAGTTTGATGCAAGATGAAACTCATGATATTAAAATTTTGGTGGGGTAGTTTGTGTTGGGTGTGTCATTAGTGGCATGACATTAGTTGAATGATCAATAAAGGATTTGTCGCTACTAGGTTAAGGAAGGTATATATATCAAGCCATGTTTAACAAGATGGTAGTACCATGATAAATTCAGGGCCATGGCAGTCCAAGGTAATTCCCTCTAGTTAGATCAACAAATAATAAAACTAGTAAAAGGGCAATGTCAAGAGTGTGCACCCTACTTATTGATATATTTAAAGATAAAGAGATTGTATTACACAGTACATGTTCATAGGTTGAATGTCACTTCTATGATAATTCTTAGAGTCCATGATGGGTTGCTAGTTCTCATACTTGGTCTGTGAATAGTATTCACTACAATCGAGATAAGTTCCTTGAGGGTCACACACAATATCATATTCAAGAATCTTCTCTATTTAGTTAAATAGGAGTTTTGGACATGGTGGTCCCCACCACTGGGGTTTGGGAATTTTCCAGGGATAAATGATCACCAATGAAATAAATAAATAAATATTATTCAAGTTATAAATAATGGGTATTAAATTTATTTATTAAATGTATTTATAATTTTTTGAGTAAATACCTAAACATATTAAATTAACTAATATTTGTTTAAAATATTCAAGGTTCATTTTATATTTGAGAGAGTAAGAGATGAGTTTATGAATCAATTATTATCATGTAATATATTTTTTATATTATAGTAAAGTGATAATTATATTGAATAATATTTATGATCTGTTTAGTAGTCAAAATATTATTTATATAGTGTGTTAATTATTCAGGGGTCGGGCTGGAATTTCTGAGTAATTTCATTACACTCGATAAATAGAGGAGAAGACTTATTTTCTAGTGACTATTCATGACTCTCTCTCTCTCTCTAATTCTCTCTCCCACAATCTAGAGAGAGAATATTTGGATCCAAGAGCTCAAATCGATCTCCCTTTCAAGCATCGCAAGCAAGGTGATGTGGTGATCATTGGACCATCTAATGCATTGTCAGATCTTCATGATAGCACTAGGAATTCGATGTACAGTGCTCCCATTGTTTCTTAATGTGTGTGTGGATGATCTAGAGGAATTTTTCTTCTAGTTCTTTGTGTAGTGATCACCATCGACGAGAAGACGTCATTCAAATATTCGGATTTAAACCAGGAATTTATAGTTTATTTTGTTCATAAAACTCTTCACACGATATCCTCTATTTTATCCAGGCAGTTATTCACCGACGTTGATGAGTTCATGTTGTTTGTCAGTGAAAAATTTTAAATTCCAACTTTTGTGGATTCCATTGTGTTCTTGGTTCCGTAAAGTTGTATTAGAGGATCATGTGTTTATTTTAAAAAAGTAAACAAAATTCATAAAATATCATAGAGGGCATCGTTATAGTCCCATCGCCACAAAAAAATCTAAAATCTGACATCAGATGACCAAGTGGCGGCCATCTGAAGTTTTAAATATGGATTTAATTTCAACAATGTGTTTTAAAATTTGAAGAATGCTTAGTGAAAATTAAACTCATGTCTGTTCATGGTGTCATTTTGACAAATCCTTCTTATTCCGACCAGATCGGTGGTCAAAATATTGTTTTCTGGTACTAGTGTTTTAATATTATTATTATAATATGAATTTTATTATAATAATATTAATTTTATTGTAATATTATTTATTTTATTATTATAATATTATTATTATTTTTTATTGATATTTTTCTAAGCCAAATATATTGGCTTTAGAAAAATATGTAAAAGTGGTGTATTATTTAGTTTTTAAGGCCTACTGTGCGAGTTAAAGAGAAAGAAAAAAATTGGTGGGAGTGGATTAACATATAATTCAAGTAAATATAAAATGGTGGGTCCAATAATTGGGAGGCCAAGATCACCCCCTATCATCCTCATGTGGATGCCCCAATATGAGGCAGCACTAGCCACCCTGTAACACCTCGAGATTTTATGAGAATTATTATTTTTAATTTCTTTGATGTCTTTTTTTATACGCTTCACCAAGATTGGCATGCGATATACGCAACACCATATTATCTCGCAGTATACGCAACACTATTCTTTGCTTGTGATGCACAAAATTTCAAGTTCTTTCAAGTGAAATTCATTTTACAGAACAATAAGTATATATTTTGATCAATGTATAATTGAACTACATTTTGTGTATGTTATACACAAAACCAAAGAAATCTTTCCCTACATGATACCCTAACTTTTCTTACATTACACGTAAGGGCGACCTTCCTCAATAGCGTGTGTTGTACGGAATACCGAGTTTCACCAAACAACGATATATTGTTATAATATTATTATGAACTAGCCATTGTGAATAGTATTAACTAAATTTTTAATTTTATAAAATTATAGTTCATCTTACATATTTTCTAGAATTAGTTTTGAGAACAAAATCAATTTTTCTAATAAAATAAGTAATTTAAAAAAATGTAGTTTTTCCACCTTTTGATGGTGCACCCACATTAAATCTAGTTTTTGACTCATTTATAAGTTCAATTTGATGAAATAAAATTATTTATTTCAATAAGGATATAAAAATTTAATTTGGATAATTTTTTAATAATTTTCTATTAACTTTCATACTTTGATGAATTGTAAAAATACGCTAAATTTTAATTAAAAACAAGTTTCTCCATAGGATAATTTATAAGGTTAAATTAAAATATTGAATGGTTTTAAAGTATAAATAGAATATATTTTTACCATTTAAAATTATGTATGTAATTATCATTAATTTTACATTGAATTGATGGGTAAAAACATTTCAATCTTTGACAATGTTTTAAACTTTAAAACACGTTTTCTTAACAAAGTGATTAATTTTAAATTAATTACTACAATTTTTTTTAAATTTTGAAAAATAGATTCCATATTTGGATTCAGTGGGTTCAAATGATGTTAATAGGTTACTTTCATTTTTTTGATGTTATGAATAATAACTACAGTAATTTTTATTTACTACAGTTAAAGGTAAATCGGGTAATTAAGGGTAAACTTAAGATTATAAAATTACCCTAAGACCTGAAAACATTCTATTGGATTAATAAAAGTTGACCCATATCATTTAAGGGTCGTAATATATTCATTTAATGGACTATTGACCATGAAAATGATATAATTATTATTAAAACCAAAGAGAGTGACAACATGTCACTCTCTTATATCTTATAAGTGTAATAATTTTAATTTAGTGATAATCCTTATAAAACATCAAATATAAATAGTCTCTAGAAAGATAATAAAATTATATACATCATGAGAATTTATTTATAATTTTTAGGGATTAAATAATTATCATTAATGATGACACAATAGTGATGTATAAATTATTTTATTGATCAAAATATCAAATAAATGGTTTTAAAAATATTAAAATAAATATTATATGAACTAATTAATGTTTCCCAAAAATCTTATAGATGCATATGACATGTTAGGAGTCTATTTGATATTTTTGTTTGAATATATCCTCTATGTGGATTTTATTTAAATTCAAATAAATGAATAGTGTCAAAATTGACACTATAGTTATTTTATAAAAATAACATATTATAAAATTGTTTGAAAATGACAAAAATATTTAAAAATTATAATTTGTAATTTATATGGTCTAAAATTTCATAAATATCTAATTATAGACAATTAATAACATATAAGTAATTATTTAAAAAAAATTAAAATTTAGAATATTATTAACATAAATAAAATAAAATATATTAAATAAGGATAAAACAAGTTGATAAGGTTTAAAATAAATTAAAAACATTTATAAATCTTATTGTTTGATGCGATTAAAACCCTATATCATCTAATATTCTCATTGGAGTCATTTTTGGAGGTTTTTAAGTGGGTTTTGAGTTTATTATAAATTAATATTTTAGAGGTTTCCAAAAGTGCCCCTCTCCACTCTTATAAAAGGGCTCTCATTCTTATCCTCCTCACACAATTTTGAGCCTTCAAGCTAGGCCAATCCCTGAAAATTTATCTTCTCCACTTTTCTAGAAACATACTAGAGGTCCTGGTCTTCTTCAACGACCATCTTTAGTGCCCTAAGAGGAGGTTTAGAAGAGGCGCGCCGAAGAGGAGGTAATATCCATTGCCGATACTTTCAAGTTAATTTCTTCTTATACTTCCTATTATTTTGTTTTTTCATAATAAATTAATAAAATCAGTATCAATCATATACTGATATGTAATTATAAATATTAACCAACCCTATTTCCCCTTCTATCCATCCTATGGAAAACGAAACCACCTTGCGTGCATACGTACGGAATACCGTCTCCACACCGTGGTGTAATTTGTTTTTCCACCACCACCTTACATGGATGGGTATAATGGTGTAAAAAATAACAATATATGGTTATTATAACATGATACTAATTCTGAGATATTATATCATCTAGTCGAATTCCATTCAATAATTATGGGAATGATATCATTGCCTGTGCGTACGTACGGATTACCGTCTCCATGACGCGATTAGATTCATTCTCCATGTTAACCATTAAAGAATGGTTATAAATTATATATATTAAATAATAATTAAATATATGAAATATTAATGATATTTGATTTATGTATATGTTATTTACTTACTTCCATTCAATTTAATATGGAAACGAAAACAATGTTCATGCGTACGTACGGCCTACCGTCGCAATGAACGGTGTATTTCATTCCATTTATAGATACATTATATATATGTATATTATGAATATATTTAATGTATAAATCATGTATTACATTTTGGAAGAAATTAATAATGATCTATGTAATCATAAGAATAATTACAAGTCAAAAGACGGACGATAAATGAAATGATTTTGCCCAAAATAATGCTTTAACATGGAATTGACAAATGAACGGGTAATATAAAGTCTTAAGTGGATCATATATGATATCATAAATATTATTATGGTTTTATTACAAGTCAATAATATGTTTAAACCCACTATAAAGGAGTCTCAGACACATACAGAAGAAATTGGATATAAGGTAAGGGATAATTTTTCAAATCTCATTTTTATCCGAGATTGCTTATACGTAAGTATTTAATGGGGTTATATTTTTCATCCATGTACATAAAAATGTTTTTAATAATGTTTTTAATATTATTCCATGTATTTTTAAAGTCATTTTTTCCCCTATTTTACTTTTACATTGTGTTATGGAAGGAATCTTTCTTTTGTTTACCATATGGGGAACTTTTTGACTTTTCCGGCAAAAGTATGAGGAGAATGTTTTTTTAAATTATACGGCATGAATGGATTTTTACGGTTTCATAATGCCTAATTTTAATGAATCTTCCTCTAAAAGACTTCATGATTATTTTCAATAAATTATTTTTCTTTTAAAATTTAATGGTATTTTGTGAATAGAAAATGATTTTGAAGAAGAAAGTATATTTTCCTCAAAATTCATTTCAAGTGTTTTGTAAAAACTATTTTTCATCTAAGATGACATTATTTAGTATGATTATGTTTTAAGTATAATGTCTCTATTATTTCCACGGTTTGATTCTTCTTATGATGAAATGATATCCATTTTTTTATATAGATTATGTTATGATGGGATGATGTTTATGAAACCCATTTTATTCTTTGGGTTATGATGAATGGTTTATGTTTATTTTGTGGTGCAAGTAAGAAGGATTTCATTATGAGATGGGTGGGAACTATATCTCCCTCCAATGCATTGGGTAATGATTTATATCTCATGAGATAGACATAGATAGAACGGAAAGTGAATCCAGTTCAGTAATACAGGGCTGAAACAGTAAGTAAACTCGGTTCAGTAATTGACTTTGTCCACTATGATGGTCTTGGAAACAATGCCTTGGATACTATGGAAATCATAACATGTGCATAATGGTTTTCCACAATTACATGTTTAATTCCAATGATATTTTATCATGATTAATGTTCCTTTATGATCTATGCCTTATGTATTGCCAAGATTTATGTCATTGCTTATGTTCATGTTTTTACATTCAAATGTTTATAGAATGTTTTTATGTTCTCCATGTTTACCCTTACTGAGAATTTGAGCTCACCCTTTTTATGTTTTCATTTCCCCAGGATATAAATAATGGTTTTAGGTAAGACAAAAAGGGTAAGATATTTATGGGAGATTTTTATGATCTTTCACCATGATTAGAATATTATGTTCTGAGTTTCCAAAGACACTAAACTAATATCGTCTGTGGGCGTCTGTTTTTGTAATGTATTATTTATTCGGAAAAAGTAATTTAATTTCTATATACGTCAAGTATGGGTCTCTACAGTTGGTATCAGAGGGAAGTTTTAGTTAACATTTGGAAGCTGGGATGCAAAAACTTTAGTGAAATCCCTAGACATATTTCTAAGGTATGTCTAGGGATATCCCTAAGGATAAGTATATGTATAGGTTATAGTCCAAGAATTACAGTAACGATCTTATAATTAAACCTAATATGTTATATATTGAAGTTACTCTCCCTTTATTATATTGTTTTCCTAGCATGATGTTTGCCTCTCACACTGTTCTTTTTGGGTTTTAGATGATGGTTGGAACCCAAAGGAACCATGTTGATCAATGTAATGGACAATACAATGATTTTCCTCCAGAACAAGAAAATGTGATGGGAGATGGAGTGAAAAATCTTATTGCTATACTTACACAAGCTATGACTCATTTTGGACATCCAAATGAGCAGAGAAGGGAAAAATATTCTATTATGTCCTTCATGAGGCAATTACCACCTTCTTTCGGTGGGTCTTCTGATCCACTTGTTTCTGAACAATGGATCAGTACCATTGAAAATACATTTTCCATAAATTGTTGTATAGAGAATCAAAAATTCATTTTTGTTGTTTACCGGTTAATAGGTGAAGCAGACCAGTGGTAGACTCTAATTATGAATACAAGGCCTCAAGATGAAATTGAATCCATGGAATGGGACGAGTTCAAGAACTTGTTTTTCAATAAGTAATTCCCTATTATTCTTTGAATAAAGATGGAATGAGAATTTTTCAAGGCTTTCAAGGTATGCATCTGGCATTATCATCCTACCTAAAAGTAAAATTGATTGATTCTTCAGTGGCTTAAAACCAAGTATTTGAAGGGAATTAGCTATAAGAGACTTCAATAGATATGAATAAATTGCATGTTGTACTATCAAGGTAGAACTGGAAGTTGGTGTAACATATCCATCTCATGGTTTTTATAAATAACGAAAGATGGAGTTCAAGGAAAAATCACAGAACATTGGTGAATAGAAGGTGAATGTTTTTTTATGAACAAAGTGTGGAAAGAAGCATGGTGGAGATTGTCTAAATGGAACTAGAAAATGTTTCAAGTGTGGAAAAGAAGCTCATCAATAATATGAGTGCTGAAGTAATGGGAAAAAGGTTTCTAATGACGTGAATAGAGAAAAGACTACAGAGAACGCTCCACCAACACTTCAATGCTTCAAGTGCAATAAAATGGGATATTATTCTAATAAATGCCATAATCCAAGGGTTAATGATGATCGACTTGAGAAACCTATTAAGGAATCGGACAAAGTGAAGTCACATGCAATCAATATTTGTGATGTTGAGTATGACAATGATGTTGTGGAATGATTAAGTTTTTATGTAATGGGATTTAAAAATAGTATCATGGAATCTCATTTATAGTATCGTGGAATTTTGGAATATCTATGTATTGGTTTTCAATAATTTTATGGTACTGGTAACCATGAAAAGTGATTGGAATATTTTTGGAAATGAGATGACATGCTCATAATGAAGGGATAATGAGAAAATAATATGTTTGAAATTATTAATGAGATCATGACTGATATAAGGACAAAGTGACATCATGGTTTGAGTATAAAGAATTTTTGGGATTTTGTTATGTGGAAAGATTTAACTTTTGACATCATTTATGTCTTCAATAAGGTTCTATGGTAATTCATGTTGCAAGAGAATAAAAGTTTAAGGTATTCACATGTTTGGAATGTGATCAACAAGATATATCTTATGATATCTGGGGGATAAATGATGGTATTCACATACTTGGTTGATGACATTTCTATTAATCATTTTCTTTATACTATGAGATTGGATAGAAGTATTTTGGATAAGCCTAAAGATTTGAAATGTATTTTGTTGGACATAATATAATATTGTTTAAGGATATAACACTTTTTCGATATTATTTCTGGAATGTTATAGTAGTGTAGTTTTAGAAAAAGGACAACCTGCAGGACGGGCGACAACCCATCGCGTTGGAAAAGGTTTTGGAAATCGAACCCACAAATGAAGTGCGACAGGACTTTATCACCTACCACTAGCCTACAGGAAGTCCCTGTTTAGTAGAAATTAGTTTTATTTTATTAAGCAGTGTGATAGTTGAAGTATAAGTCCATTTTTGGAATCATATACGGTTAATCTCACCATAAGATGGACTTATGTATATAAATTTTTCTAACTGTATATTTAAGACATATGGAATGACATGTCATTCTATTTCATGATCTACTAACACTTCACAGAAGACAAATTCAACTTCATTTCATTAAGAGATGAAGTGGAAATTGTTCAAGGCACAAAGAATAGTGAGATTGTACCAAAATAAAGTAAGTATTTCTTTTAATTATTTAATTTTAGGGAAATGATCTTGAAAACCAAAAATGTTTTCCTAGTTCCCTCATATCTGATAAATCAGATGGTACCTTAGATCATCACAAATTTATGGTTTTGTGATTGTTGGCTTTTTCATAGCCATGTTCTCTACCACTCTTCATCTAAACATGATGGTTAGATTTCTCTTCCATATCCATATTTTCACCTATATTCATTTATGTAGAAACCCAGTGATGAGTTAATTTGGGTATCCGTTATGTTTTTAATGTTTCGTTTTAAAATGATGATTTAGTATTCCTTTTTACTATGTGGGTTTCTTTGAAAGAAAATTCCAAGTAGAAAACCATTTATACCCCTGACAAATTTCGAGGGCGAAATTAATTTTAAGGGGGTAGAATGTAATAGCCCAATATTTTATGAGAATTATTATTTTTAATTTATTTTATGTCCATTTTTGTAAGATTCACCAGTATTATCTTGTGCTATATGCAACACCATATTAGCTTGTAGTATACGCAACACTATTCCTGGCTTATGATGCACAAAATTTCAAGTTATTTTGAATAAAATTCTTTTTACACAACCCTAAGTAATTATTTTTATCAATGTATAATTGAACTATATTTTGAGTATGTTATATGAAACAACAAAGAAATCTTTCCCTATACGCAACCCTGACTTTTCTTGCATTACATGCAAGAGCGACCTTCCTCAATAGCGTGTGTTCTATGCAATACTAAGTTTTACCAAACAACGGTATATTGTTATAATATTATTATGAACTAGATTTTATGAATAGTATTAACCTAATTTTGAATTTGATAACATTATAGTTCATCTTTAACTTTTTTTGGAATGTGGTATGAGAAGAAAATCAATTTTTCGAATAAAAGATGTTTTTTTCAAAAAATACAGTTTTACCGCCTTTTGATAGGGAACCAACTTTAAATATTGTTTTTGAAACATTTATAAGATAAATTTGATGAAATAAAATTATTTATTTCAATAAGGATATAAAAATTAACTTTGTATAAATTTTTAGTAATTTTCTATTAACTTTCATATTTTGATGAATAGTAAAACTACGCTAAATTTTAATTTAAAAAAACTTTTTTCATCGAGATAATTTATATGGTTAAATTATAATATTGAATGGTTTTAAAGTATTAATATAATATATTTTTACCATTTAATATAATTTATGTCATTAGCATTAATTTTACATTAAATTCATTGGTAAAAACATTTCAATCTTTGACAATGTTTTAACTTTTAAAAATCATTTTCTTAACAATGGAATTAATTTTAAATTAATTACTACAAATTCTATGTTTTGAGTTTTGAAAAATGGATTCTATAATTGGATTCAGTGGGTCCAAATTATATTAATAGGGTAATTTTATTTTTTTGATGTTTTGAATAGTAACTACTGTAATTTTTATTTACTATAGTTAAAGGTAAATCAGATGATTAAGGGTAACAATAAGATTATAAAATTACCCAAAAACCTGGAAAATTCTATTGGATGAATAAAAGTAGACAGATATATTTTAATGGTCGTAATAGATTCATTTAATGGGCTATTGACCATGTCAATGATATAATAATTATTAAAACCAAAGAAAGTGACAACATGTCACTCTCTTATATCTTATATGTGTAATAATTTTAATTTAGTGATAAAACTCATAAAACATCGAATATAAATAGTCTTCAGAAATATAATAAAATTATCTACATCATGATAATTTATTTAGAATATTTAGGGATTAAATAATTATCATTAATGGTGACATAATAGTGGTGTATAAATTATTTTATTGATTGAAATTTCAAATAAATGGTTTTAAAAATATTATAAGAACAAATTAATGTTCTCAAAAAAATTTCTAGATGAATATGACATGTTAGGAGTCTATTAAATATTTTGGTTCAAATATATCCTCTGTGTTGATTTTATTTAAATTCAAATAAATGAATAGTTTCAAAATTGACACTTTTGTTATTTTATAAAAATAACATATTATAAAATTGTTTAAAAATCAAAAAAAATATTTAAAAATTATAAATTGAAATTTATATGGTCTAAAATGTTATAAAGTATCAAATTATGGATAATTCACAACACATAAGTAATTATTGATAACAATTTAAATTTTAGAATATTATTACCACAAATAAAATGAAAAAGATTAAATAAGGATAAATCAATTTGATAATTTTTAAAATAAATTACCAACAAGTCTAAATCTAATTGGTTGATGAAATTACAACCTTATAGCATCTAAGCTTTGGATTTGAATAATTTTTGGTCGTTTTTAAGTGGGGTTTGAGTTTATTATAAATTAATATTTTAGAGGTTTCCAAAAGTGCCCCTCTCCTATCTTATAAAAGGGAACCTCCTCCCTCTCCACCTCACACCATTTTGAGCCTTAAAGTTATAAAAAACCCTGCCAATTTCTATTCTCCACTTCCCTAGAAACATAATACAGGTCCTAGTATTCTTCTAAGTCCAACTTTAGTGACCTAAGAGGAGGTTTAGAAGAGGCGCGTCGAAGAAGAGGTAATATCCTTTACGGATTCTTTCAAGTTAATTTCTTCATCTACTTACTCTTCTTTTTTTGTTTCATAATATTGTAATAACATCAGTATCACTAATATAATTATTTTTTGTTATAAATATGAACCAACCCTATTTCACCTTCTATCCATCCTACGGAAAATTAAATCCCTGCGCGTGCATACGTACGAAATACCGTCTCTACGCTGTGGTGTAATCTGTTTTTCCACCAACACCTTGCATGGATGGGTATAATGGTGTAAATAATAAATATATATAATTATTATAACATGATACTATTTCTGAGATATTATATAATCCACTATAATTCCATTCAATAATTATGGGAACGATATCATCTCTCGTGCGTACGTACGTATTACCGTCTCCACGACGCGATGAGATTCATTCTCCCTGTTAACCATTCAAGAATAATTATAAAGTTTATATATATTAAATAATCATAAAATATATGACATATTAATGATACTGGATTTATTTATATGTTATTTACTTACTTCCATTAAATTTAATAAGGAAACAAAAACAGCATTCATGCGTACGTACGGCCTACCATCTCCATGAACGGTGTACTTCATTCCATTTATCAATCTATTATATATATGTATATTCTGAATATATTTTATATATAAATCATGTTTTAAATTATGGAAGTAATTAATCATGATCTATGTAATCATATGAATTATTACAAGTCAAAACACGGATGATAAATGAAATGATTTTACCCAAAACGCTACTTTAACATGGAATTGACAAATTAATGGTGAATATAAAGTCTTAAAAGATTCATATATGATATCATAAATATTATTATGGTTATGTTACAATTTAATAATATGTTTAAACCCACTATACAGGAGTCTTGGACACATACGGAAGAAATCGGACATAAGGTAAGGGATAATTTTTCAAATCTCATTTTTATCCGAGATTGCTTATATGTAAGTATTTACTGGGGTTATATGTTTCATACATGTACATAAAAATGTTTTCATAAATTATTTAATATTCTTCCATGTATGTTTAAAGTCATGTTTATCCCTTTTTGACTTTTAAATTGTGTTATGTAAGGAATCATTCTTTTTCTTACCATACAATGAACATTCTGAGTTTTCCAACAAAAGTACGAGGATAATGTTTTTTTCAACATATACAGCATGAACAGATTTTTATGGTTTCATAAAGCATTAGTTTCATGAATAATACTCTACAATATTTCATTATTATTTTCAACAAAATCTTTTTCTTTTAAAATTTAATTGAATTTTTTGAAAAGAAAATGATTTTGAAGAAGAAAGGATATTTTCCTCAAAATCGATTTCAAGTGTTTTGTGAAAACAATTTCCTATCTAAGATGACATTATTTAGCATGATTATGTTTCAAGTATAATGTCTATATTATTTCAATGGTTTGATTCTTCTTATGATGAAATGGTATAAATTTTTTTATATAGATTATGTTATGATGGGATGATGTTTATGAAACCCCTTTTAATCTTTGTGTTATGATGAATGATTTCTGTTTATTTTGTGGCACAAGTAAGAATTATTTCACTATGAGATGGGTGGGACCTATATCTCCCTAAAATTAATTGGGTAAAGATTTATATCTCATGAGATAGACATGGCTGGAACGACATGTGAATCTGGTTCAGTAATGCAGGGCTGGAACGACAATTAAACCCGGTTCAATAATGGACATTGTCCACTATGATGGTCTTGGAAACAATGCCTTGGCTACTATAGAAATTGTAACAGGTGCATAATGGTTTTCCATAATTAAATTTTTTATTCCCATGATATTTTATCATGATTAATGGTCCTTTATGATCTATGCCTTATGTACTGCCAAGATTTATGTCATTTCTTATGTTCATGTTTTTACGTTCAAATGTTTATGGATTGTTTTTAAGTTCTCCATGTTTACCCTTACTGAGAATTTGAGCTCACATTTTTTGTTTTGTTTTCCCCAGGATATAAATAAAGGTTTTAGGTAAGAAAACAAAAGGGGAAGATATTTATGAGAGATGTTGAAGATCTTTCACAATGATTATAAGATTATGTTCTGAGTTTCTAAAGACACTAAACTAATACGGTCCTTGGGCATCTGTTTTTGTATTGTATTAAGTATTCCTCAAAATTAATGAAATATCTATGTACTTCAAGTATGGGTCTCTACACCCACTCCACTTACCACGCACTGGCCGCCCGACCACCTCCTCTCCCGGGCTTTTCCCATAGCCAGACCACCCCATCTCCTCCATGGGATCCCCCTATTCTGGAACTCGACCGCTATGACTGTACCGTAGAAACCCTAGGTCCTACTGGTCTTCCCCCATCTGGCCTCCACCTAGTACCCTCTCTGTACCATGCCTAGACCGGTGAGTCCCATCACCTGACCAACACCACTCGACCCTACTGGAGTTTTGCTGGTCTTGTGACTCATTCCTCCAGTGGAGGTGCTCGGTCCAACTATCATGGCCTCGCTGAGACCACCCTTCATCCATCTAGATCAGCTCAGCATGCCCTGTTGAGGTGTCATGTATCACTCGCAAGTCTCAACTCCGTCGGGCCTCCTTCATGTCGAACCCTGGCCAAATGTACCCGAAAACCACCACCAGCAACCCTCAAACCTCACCCTCAGCCCAGATTTGGCTGGCGGCTAACTTTTACATTGTTCAGAACCTCCCTGAGAGAATCTAGATCAGTCTGCTTGGGTCCTCAGGCCTACTTCTTCCTTTTTGTTGGCACATCAAACCATTCATGTCCCCTGGTGGACCGATGAGTGCTACCGGATTAGAGTAAAAGGAAGCGGATGCCTAGTTTGACCATGTTTTGGTTGCCGCCCTGTCCTCTTAGTGGATAGGTGTAACGACCTAGGTATTTCTAGAATAATAAATTTTAATTTCTATTAATACTTATGATAAATATATTAATTTTGAGTTAAAGGGGACTCTTTTTTTGATAACGTATTCGACACGCAACAATAAGATTCTCTGAAATCTTACATTTCACATAACATTGAGTTATACTGAAAAATAATACAATAATATTATTATTATTTTAAATGGTAGTTAACACCTAGCCATTGGAATAGAGGGGATAAATTGTTTCAATTGTATTTTGAAATAAGGTTTACACATGTTTAAATAATGATTTATTTATTACCACATTTCTTAGAAATTGAAATAAAAACCAATTGAATATAATGGATTTTTTTTATGAAAACCTATTTTAAAGATAATAATTGTGTTTTCATATCACTCTTTTTGGATTTTTATTTAATAAAAAATATATGATATAAATTCAATGTAATTTTTAAAATTCAACTTATATGTTGTCATGATATTATATAAGAATAAATTCATTTTTTCAGATAAAAGATGTATTTTTCTATAAATGTAGTTTTACCACCTTTTAATGGAGAACCCTTTTTAAATATAGTTTTGGACACATTTATATGTTTTATTTTAAAAAAAAGACTTATTTTTCAGAAGGGGGCATCAAAATTTACTTTGCGTAAATTTTTGGTATTTTTATGATAAAGTTCATTTTTAATGAATAGTGAAAAATACTGCATTTTAAGCCAAATCAATTTTTCATTTAATTTATTCATATGGTTAGATTATATGTTTAATTAGTTTTAAAGTGTAATTAGATTATATTTTCACTATTCAATCAAATTTTTGGCAATAGTAGTAATTTCACTTTGAAATTGGACACAAATTCATGTTAATCTTTTGGTAGTTTTTATGTCTTCAAAACACACTTTTTTGTTTTAACAATAGGAATTAATTTTAATTTTATTTATGATACTCATGTGTTTGAATTTGAAAAACTAGATTCCATATTTGGAATCGGGAGGTCCAAATTGTTTAAATAGGTCACTTTTA
The DNA here is from genome assembly GCA_963277665.1 of Viscum album. Classification (NCBI taxonomy): domain Eukaryota; kingdom Viridiplantae; phylum Streptophyta; class Magnoliopsida; order Santalales; family Viscaceae; genus Viscum; species Viscum album. The sequence continues at coordinate 1,014,632,005 of OY728153.1, read as the reverse complement.
TTTTTAGACATTATGAAAAGTTAATTCAACAAATACTTTATTTACCAAGGTTAAAAGGTAAATTTGGTAAATAAGTGTAAAAAAATAATATTATAATAATATTAAATTATCCTAACTGTTGGTCAGAGTTGATTACTCAAGGGGTGAATTGAGTATCTAAAAAAAATTCAGATTAAAAAGTATTTCTAAAATGTTTCCCCAAAAGATTAAATATATCCCATCTAATCAAGGTTATACTACTATAAGAGTTTGAATATTTGAATAACTTCTTAAAAGATTGATTAGTTCTCAGTAATCTTAATATCAATTATGAATATTAATTTTGATTCTATTCTTTAAGGGAAGACAATTATAACTTCTTTCCAAGAGTAACTATCAAAGTGAATTTAGAGATTTCTGAATTATACGGTAATGTAGTAAAACGAATAAGACTAAATTAAGTAGCACAAAAGATATGAAACAAGTGGTTTAGTCTCAAGCTGAGACCCAATCCACTTAAATTGGTGATCACCTGCCACCAAGTAGTTTATAAAAATAAACTTGATCCACACACTGGATCGGGGTTAACAACAGAACACAGTATTGTCCATACTACACAGGGACCTCTTCCACAGTTCATCATGGGTACAAACCACCAGGCCACACAAGTACCTCTTCCAAAATTATTCGTGGGTATACACCATAGTAAAGGAGTGTTTGATTAAGGATATATTGTATCATTTAGTTTAATGTAGAAGACAGATTGTGTTTCTATATAGATACACACTCTGATTGAAAATTAATACAATGATACACAATAGAGAAATAATATTGAGATAGGTTTAGAAGTGCTCTGAGTTTTGGTATTTCTAGCTCTGTACTTCTAAGATGAGGAAAATGCAGAACCCAAGTCCTCGTATGGAAAATAGAGTGTCGCAAGTCAGACAGATTCGACATGTGTTATTCATAGTGTTTTATAGTGAAAAGATGTACTCAGGATTCTAGTATGCTTCATGTGTTCTTCAGCAGTGTCGAGTTGTATGAGGCAATTCTCTAAAATGTATTCTGTTTTTCATGATCACTCCCACTAGCTTGTTCTTTAGTATCATGCTACTTCTTGATTTTTTTGGTCTGCATTACTCTTTTATCTTGGAGTGCATGTGTTGGGGCCGACAATTTATATGTATTCTGTACCTCATACCTCGTACTGTTCGATGACATCTATACAAAGAAAAATTAATTATGGCAATGCATTAAAATATTAAAATATGACCATTAGAGATTAAATTGAAAGACAACAAAATATATTTGGAAATGGTGTCACAGTATGTCATGGAAATGGTGTCTCCTTCACATAGTGTCTTGATAGGTCACGGTGTCTTGCGGTCACGGTGTCTCACGATCATGGTGTCTCGTGGTCAAGGTTTCTCATGGTCATGGTGTCTCATGGTCATGGTGTCTCATGGTCACGGTGTCTGCTTGTTCACAATGTCTCATTCACAATGTCTGGATATCACAGTGTCTTCTTGTCATGGTGTCTCGTGGTCCTGATGTTTTCTTGTTCACGGTGTCTCGTTCACGGTGTCTTGTTCATAGTGTCTGGATATCATAGTGTCTACTTTTCATGGTGTCTCATGGTCACGATGTCTGCCTGTTCATGGGGTCTCTTTCACAGTGTCTTGTTCACAGTGTCTTCTTGTTCACAGTGTCTCATTTATGGTGTCTTGTTCATGGTGTCTGGATATCATGGTGTCTGATTGTCACGGTGTCTCATGACATAGGTAAATATCCGTATTCAGAATTAAGCAGTGTTAATTATGAAACTTAATCAATTTTCAGAGAAATCATTCTAAATTGAATCAAAAGAAAGTGCATAGTAACCAAACTGCGTGTATATCACTTAAGAGCTTTGGATATATTTTAATAAGATACTGAACATTTTATTTGAGATAGATTACATAGAGTTAACATGGTTTATAAACTAAATAGGATTTGTGATCATTAAAACATGATTCATACATGAGGAGTCCAACAATCTCCCCCTTTTCGTTGATCACAAACCATGTATATTTAGAGTGTATATTTTTCTTGACAACATAGTTCAAATGAGCATATAACATATATAGAATGAGAGTTCTCTTCTCCTATATTTTTCCCATATAAGTCTCATATATTTATGCCTTTCCCATAAGTTTCTCCCCCTTTTGGGATTATAAAAAAGTAGCGAAGAAAGACAAAAGAGTCAAGCAACGGTTCATAATATATTAGATAAATAGAGATCCATTAAAAAATGTGAAACAAATGAAATAAGATTCCCATCAAAATAGAGTAAACACTATCTTTATTTCACTGGTTGATCTTCTCTTTGCCCTTAGCAGCAGCAGCTGAAGAGGAAGCCATAGTAGTAGAAGTTGAGGTAGAAGAAGGGAGTGAGATAGTTGATAGAGAAGGTAAATGAAGACCATCAAAGACATAGGGATCCAAAGTAGATGTAGTAGAAGAGAGCGGTAGTTGTTGATCAAGGATCACAAGTCTAATCTGACTCAGTGCCCGACTGACAAACATAGAAGTGGAGGCTAGGGTAGAGGTGAATGTTGGAAGACCAGGTCTCAGAGGGGCAGTCGCAGGAGAAACAATGTTTGTACTCCATACATTAAGATAGGGCCTCAGTAGCTTGATAAAATCTTCAATTATTTCTCCACCATACAGCATAGCTTTCTCAAAGTCATCCTGGTTTTCTATAAACATATCCAACAGACGAGTGAACTCTGTGAGCTTTTGAACTTAGGTATTGAAAGCTTGAGTAACATGAGGAATCCTCAAATTTTTGAAAAGATATTTAAAGTGATTGGTCATGTCAGTCTTTGAGAACATCCAGTTGAAGTAGAAATCCACTTTTTTGGAAATTTCTTGCTGAGAATCATTGGAAATTTTTGAATGGATTTGGACCAGATCAATAACTCTGTCATTGTTCTTGATAAATTCATCTAGAGAATCCTTATTGAATCCACTAAGCACAATCTGAAGTTCTTCTTTGGCCACTGTTCTGAGCAGGTCACTATCCAGGGAAGGTTGAGATTATTTCCTGGGTGCCTTAGAAGCATTGACAGCTGTGGTCAGAGATTTCAGTTGGTTTATTAGCTTTTGAAGACACCACGTGTACTCATCAGCGAGTTTGTTATGATTAACAACTAGCTCTCTCATCTCCTTCACAATATTTTTGTTTATTTTAGTGACCTTTTCAGCTAAGGATGATAAATTAGTTTGAATATGTAACATAACATTTGGTGGGGTTTGAGGAGCAATAGGTTCTATAGAATGTGCAACAAGTTCTGATCTCGAATGCATGTATTTCAGGATTTCTTCAATCATACCTCTTAGAGTCTTCACTTCATCAATAAGCAGTTTATTTTCAACCCTAACTTCCTGAATCTCATGAAGCATTTTGGTTGTATTTTCCAAATAACTTTCTCCAATAATATAATGAGGCATCTTTCTCACTTAGATTTGTCATAAGAAGAGGTTGGAAATTCAGGACTTTTTCAACACCAGACAAAAGGGTAGCAACAAATTATTTTAGATCATCTTTACTCATGAAGGATGGTTGTTCTGATAAAGGTTCAAAAATAGTGACTGATACAGGCTCAGGTTCTTTCTCAAGAGAAATATTAGAGATAGATTTCAGTTGGAACATAGTAGAAAGGTCAAGGTCTTTTACTGAAACATGCTGAGAGTCATCCACATCATAGAAACTGGGGAATTTATACCGAGTGTCTATATGGATTGAAACAATCAGTTTTGTTACTTCAACAGATTTCAGATTTGGGGTTTTCTCTCCCTCAACAGTTTCATCCCTCTCAGGACTAAGAGGCTTATGGTCTTGATCTAATTCAACAAACTCATCTCTTAGTTCCTCACCCATTTCTTGTCTAGCCAACTGAAAATCCATCTCCATCCATTCCTCAGCCGAAGAATTGACTTCAGGAACAGATTATTCCACTGGGAGTTCTTCAAGATCAGATTCGTGAATAATAGGTAATTCTTATTCTATATTTTCTTCCACAACATTCTTCTCGGTCCCTTTGAAAACCGATTTTGTTTTAGCCTCGGGTTGATCTTCCAGATTAATAACATATTTTGAAGCAGGGACTTCTTTTTCACTTACAACATGAAAGACATGAGTACTGTCTTCCTCAACAGAAACTATTTCCCTGGGGGGGCACAACGGCCTCTTCTTCTTCTTCTTCAGAATACTCAACAACCTCATCTGGTTCCAAACCAGGATTAGAAATATCTCTTGGTCTTGAGGGATGATCTACTGGATTTATTTTTTCATAAATTATATCATTGTCTTCCACCCATGACTTTTTCAAAAGATTACAATTTATTTCCATCCTCTTGATAGTTACTTTAGAAAGGCAGTACTCACAATTCTTGATAACATCCTCATTAGGTCCAACCATTCCTTTGTCTTGAAGTAGGGCTGAGATAAGCCAAGAGTGAAATAGGGAGTTTGACTTGGATTTGGATTTGATCAGTTCACACATATAGTATATTATATAATTACAAAGGTTGATGTTATTCCCATTTTTCGTATGATTAATCAAAAACACATCCTGATATTTTAGTATAGAAAAATATCCTTTTCTTGGGATAATCAGGTTCTGTATAAACATGAACAAAATCCTTGAATCTCCATATAGTTTAGTAATAATTTCTCTTATCTTGGTGCCATTTCCGGTCATGATTTTTAGAGCATCTTCCAAGACAAAGAATTCACTAGAAGGTGGAGGTCCTCTCTGATGGTCCTCATAGATGCCTTCATGAGGTATCTTGAGGCATGCAGCCCATAACCTTAAAGAAAATGAGAATCTCTGCCCATTGATCCAAGTTCTCACAATATATCCATCTTCAGAATCAATGGAGAACTGAACATAATGAAAAAACCGAGCCACTAACTTAGGATAAATAGGTCTATATTCCTTCAAAAACCACTCTAACCATCCTTTCTCCTTCAAAACATTCAGAACCAAAGACTTACTTGATAATATAACTTTGGGGAAAACCTCTTTCTTGGGTACTACAACTCGGTTTACCCGATTTTGGTTTATAGGACCTTCGGGTGCTAGCTTGGTTGCGATTTTCATCTTCTTTGAGCTACGTTTCTCAAAAGTTGATGATGAAGGGCGTTTCATCCTAAGAATTCACCGAAGGTTCGAGAGATAAGGGTTGAAGGGTTGAATAAGGGTTAAAAATCGAGTCATTAGAAGAGAGTTCGAGTGAAGGACAAGTGATACTTAGATTATTTTATCATTTAGTAATATCAAACATCACAAAAGTAAAAACTCTGAAAAATATAGAATTCAAATGAATAATTAGCGTGATACAGTTTTTTAATACGTAAATAAAAATCATAAAGAATATTTACAGTGAGACCATATCAGGTCTTTACGGTGAGACAATGAATGAATGTTACGATGAGATATTAATTGAGCATTACGGTGAGACAGTGAACAAACTTCATGGTGAGACATTAAAGATGAACTTTATTGTGAGACAGTAAAGATGAACTTTACAGTGAGAGAGTAAAGATGAACTTTAAATTGAGATGGTAAATATGAACTTTACGGTGAGACAATAATCATGAAACAGTAAGAGATACCACAGTAAGGCATAAAACAGTAAAATATAAACTAATAAGAAAATTACTTAAGATTTATCATGCCTAATTCATGTATGATGTTGTCTATTCTTTCAAAATTTAGTGGTTTGGTGAATATTTAAGAAAGATGATACTCAGTACCAATGAATTCCAATGTGATATCACCCTTTTGATAATGATCACTCAAAAAGTGATGTCTTACATCAATATTCATTGTCCTAGAATGAGAAACATGATTTTTTTAGATGTTAACAGAACTTGTGTTGTCACAATTTATAGGTACATGTCTGAATTTAAATCCCTAATCTAGTAATATGTGTTTCATCCATAGGATTTGTGCACAACTGCTTCCAACAACTATTTATTCATCTTTTTCATTAGATAATGAAACAAAATTTTGTTTCTTACTACACCATGATACTAGTAACTTGCCTAAAAAGTGACATGTTTCAGAGGTTCTGTTTCTATCTAACATACAGCCACCGAAGTCAGCATCAGAATAACTAACTAATTCAAATGATTTTCCTCTAGGATAGAATAGTTCTATATTGGGTGTATGCTTGAGGTATTTGAATGTTCACTTTACAACATTTTAATGAGATTTCGTATGATTTTCTTGAAAACGAGCACACATACACACACTAAACATAATGTCGGGTCGACTAGAAGTTTAGTAGAGTAAAAATCCAATCATTCCTCTATAAGTGGTTTAATCAATAGATTTTCCATCTTCATCAAGATCCAATATAAGGACCCAGCCTTAAAACAGTACATAATCTTTAATTAAATGAATAATTCACATTGAGTATTTTTTCATGTTTAGAGTTTTAGAGAATTAGGACATAACTATTAAATCTCAAAGATTACAAGGTAAACACATCTACTCGGTTTCCATTTTTTTCAAAAAATATTAACTCTTAAACAAAAGTGTCATGTCTAGTTCCATGTTTTAGACATCATGACATTTCCTTGATCCCATCCTTGACTGTATTCCACTTTAAGTCATGTGGAAAACATTTCAAAAACTTGGGATGTGCACAAAAAGCTCAGTAAGGGATATAAAAATACGGAAAGGAAACCTTAGTCCATATATACATAAGAATATATGAAAACACACTTTACTCATAAAACATAAGCACTTTAACATTCCTCATGAAATCATAAGATTTATGAATAACTCATATAAATCATAAGATGTAAAGGTTAATTGAGGCATACATAACAATATTACATAGGGAGTAACCCTCATGGTTATGTTTGGAATACCCATCATAGTATATTCCCTAAATATCTTCGAAGAAACCTTATCTTTTAACTCCTTTTCGTTACCCAATGCATTGGAGAGCTATCATGGGCTCACCCGCCCTTACTTTATCACGGAACCACCCGATTTCATAAACATTTCCCAAGAACCATAACATAATCATAACACTTAAAAAAATCATAAAAGAAACATAAAATTTCCAAATTTTAATATTAAGAGATCACATCATGATATTATCATAAATAAAATCATTTAATAAAATCATTAAAACTCTATGAGATAAATATCCCTTTATACTTTGAAAATATTAAAATAATACATTTAAAATATATTTTATAATCAATGTGTCCCATACCACTTCAGAACTTTTGAAAGGGTTTTAAAACATTAATGTCCATATAAATAAATCCTTAAATCTATTTGTAAAACATGTACATGGATGATAAATGTTTAAAAGAATAAATCTTTAAAACTATTTAAAACAATGTTTTAATAAAAGATTCCTTTTCCATTTTGAACATTTAAATTATCAGCCACATGAAAGTAGACCATTTTTAAAACATTTAAATGAATTTAGTATAGACATAATATGGCTATGGAATGTCAAAGGGGTTGTATATACAATTTATAAAAGAATATAAGTGCATAACATTAAGAAATGTCTCAATGAGAAGAAATTGAGATGTAATCCCAATCAAGGATTGTGCCATTAGATCAAGGATAAAGAAATGAGATAATTATGTGTGACAAATATAAATAAACCAAATATAAGTGGATACTCATTTTAAAACAATCATATGTCATCCACACATATTTATAGCACATCATAATCAAGAAGTAGATGTTTAACCCAAAAAAATTGAAATTGGGTTGAGAAGTTCCCCTACAAAAATTTGACAGCCTAACGGCGTCACTATAAAATTCAAAAATGAGATGATGAAAGATAAGAAGGGTATCTTATCAGTTATACATAACATTAACAGAAATAAGGATATATAGGAACATATCCCAACATAAGAAGATGTAAATTAAAATACCTAACAAAAATAAGTCTTTTAAAAAGAGGAGGGTGAAAGGTTCCCTTACCGATTTGGGTAAATTTCGAAACGTACACCACATGAAAGAAGGGTCATAAAATGAAGATATAAATACCCATAAATTAAATTATATTACAAAAATAATACAATCATGGGCATTAAATACACCACACATAGGAAATAGTGGCAAATGTAGAATAAATCGCACAGAAATAGAAGTGAGATAAAAATCCCTTACGAAAACTCGGTAGCCTAACGACGCCACTTAAAACGTCCAAAAATGGATTTATGAGATCAAATAGGGTATCTCATAATATGAACATAAAATTTACATTATTAGAAATATAAAATAACATCCCCAACATAATAAAAATGAACTTAAAAGAAATTACATAAAAGAGAGTACTTAAAAAGAAAGAGAGAGGTATGATCCCTTACCTCAAGTCCGACTTGTCTTGTTCATTTCTTTATATTCCTGAATAATAAACTGTGGTGAATTTATAATTTCTTAAGGAACTCCTTTAATGTTTTTTATTAAATTCATATCACATGTTATAATGTTATAATAATTAGTTAATTATGTGAGTTCATATCAGATATTTTTTTCGGTGTTCGGTACATGAGTCAAAAATGAACTTGTTTGAAAAGAATTGTCCATGTAGTTATAATTAAAAAATCTCAAGAATAGTATTAATGATTTAAATATCATATATATCTAGTATATATTCATTTTATACTATTCCATAAAATTTGGAGAAAAAAAGAAATGAAATGCACCGTTCATGGAGACGGTAGGCCGTACGTACGCATGAACGCTACATTCATTTCTTTGGCACATTAATGGAATTAAAAATAAATGATATATATATATTATAATTACAATATAATATATATTTTATATAAGTCACATAATTTCATCAATTTCATTCTTTATACATTCCATTTATTGCATGAATGAATCACATCACTTGAGGGGGCGGTAGTCCACACTTCCTCAAATGAAATTATCGCATTTGCACAACATAAAAAGCATAAAAGTATGTATCAAATATAAAATACAGCAGTATATAGAGGAAATAAATATAATATATATCATAAATAAATATAGTTCCATCATAATGGTCACCATGAGAGGTGGTTGGAGAAGATAGAACAATCATCATTTCGTGAGGTAGTAATTCACCATCCACGGAAACAGTATGTTCTTTAACCATTAGACAGATGTGTGTGTAAGTGAAGATCGAATAATTCTAATAACAATATCCTAGTATATTTAAGATACTGGTTTTATTACAAAATAATGAAATAAAAATAGTTTAGGGGGTTGGAGAAGCAAAATAAAACAAAAGAACATAAGAGAGGACATTACATTTAAGTCAGGTAACTCCCTTTGGTTTGAACCAAAAGGGTTTCTTGAAGAGATTTCTACCTAAGGTAATGATTCTATGATGAAGAGAGGGATTTTTAGAGTTAAAATGAATAGAGTGTGGCCGATCCAATGGCTTGAGAGGTGTGGGTAAGGATGTAGAGGTGGGGGCCTTTTATAAGAGGGAGGAGGGGCACTCTTGGAAAGTCTTGAAATGTTACTTTATTATAAAATGATTTTCAGATATCAAAAGTCCAAAAATTATATATTTCGATGATAAGGTGATAAGGGTACTAAATACACCCATAAAATAGGTTTTTGACAAGTGTATGTACTAGATTTTACCTTATCTTTTCATTTTATTTAAATCGTTCATTAATGAGGTAATCACAGCATCATCATGGTGTCATAAATAAATTTATTTATTTAATGTCGAAAAATTATAAAAAAATACTATGATGTAGGAAATAATTTTATATTTCCAATGACTATTTATAGTAAAAAATATTACTTGTATAACCCCATGTAAAAATTGTTTTAGTAAAATAATACATGTTTGTGACATTTTTATTTTAACTTTAAATAAAAAGTTATTAATGTCATTTTCTTACCCATGTGGTTCCATGGAGTCCCCAAGTTGACCCATGGATTTTATTGGTCGTCCATGACTCATAAAATAATGGTATGACATGTGTCAAGGTAATTTCATATTATTATAACATTATTTTTACCTTAAATTACAATAATTACCTTTAATCGCGATTAATAAAACTTAAAATTTACTATTCAAAAAAAATTACTCTCATCCCATTGAACCAAATTTTACTTAATAAGGAAAACCATGTATGTCTAATTTTAGAAAATCAAATCACAGAAGTGTTAAAGTTTCATTTAAATGAAGAATCGGTTTTTTAACTACCACTTAATGGTTTCACTATTCATCAAAATTGATGTTTTTTAGAAAAATACCAAACATTCACCCTAAGATATATTTGATATTCCGAATTCAAAAATGATTTCTATTTTAAAAAATTAAAAATATATAAGTTTCATTAATTGATTTAATAATTAATTCCCATTTCCAAAACAAATAGCCTTTTTTAAGAAACAATATCTATTAAAAGATTGACATTAATTTAAGTCCAATTTCAAAGTGAAATTAATTAAAATGACCACCATTGTATTAAATGGTAAAAATATATTCTAATTTTACTTTAAAACCAATTCAAAAGACGATCTAATCATATAAATAAATTTGATTAAAAAGTGGGTTTGAATTAAAATACAACATTTTTCACTTATTCATTAAAAATTAACTTTATCGAAAAAAATAACAAAAACATACACAAAGTAAATTTTGATGTCCCGATTCTAAAGAAGTATGTTATTTGGTACAATATAATATATAAAATTGTCAAAAAGTGGATTTAAAAATGGTTCACCATCAAAAGGCGGTTAATCGACCCTTTTAAAGAATATTAGAATATTTACGCTTAAAATTGGATTCATTCGCATTTTAAGCCTCTAACATTTATTGAATAAAAGTAAAAATATTTGACAAGCATATATAATCATTTGGTAGTTAGTTATGTTCATTCCTACCATTATAAAGGCTAGACGTTAACTACCATTTAAAATAGTATTATTATATTATTAGTGTGCAACGTAAGATTTCAAAGAAACTCATTGTTGCGTATTGGGTACGCCATTATACATAGAATTCCCTTTAAAGTAATATTAATATTTTATTAAAAAAAATTAATAAATATGAAAATGTCATATTCTTTATTTACCTGGGATGTTACATCCTTCTCCCCTTTTGGGAATTTCATCCTTGCAATTTTAATATTGGGCTCGGAAACTTCATTGAAAGTCCCACATCGGAACAAGAGTTAGTAAGACTATCACATTAAAATAATGAAAGAGAAGTAAAAAGGTCACCCAAGTTAACCCATACTAGGATTCCATGAAAACATGGATATGTAGGAGAAAACAAAGTGTCATATTCTGATAGAGAGTGATAGAAAACATGATCAGGATAAAGTTAACCCCAAGAAAATCACAAACTTATGATGGGTTAAATGGTATGTGATTCCCCAGTAGGAAAAGTTAACAAATAAATTTTTTGTTTTAAGTTACTTTTAAAAGTAGAATTTATTTATGAGCTTAACTAAATAATAAGGAAACATACTCACTTTTCATGTAGACTTTCATCTTTTACTATATTTCTAACTCAAACTTATATTTTCTCCAAACAATGAGTATTATAGGATGACTTATTCAAATTAAGAGTGTTATAATAAACTTTTAGAGAATCACCTAACCCATAAAAGATGAACTATATATTTCCCATGTCTTTAAACCATAACAAAAACAAAAAAAAATTAGTATAATATCATATAATACCCAAAAAGGATAATCCTTTATAAAAATAAATACTACTCTTAATCTCCAAAATTTGTCTAACAAAACCCAAAGTTCATCAAAGACCATTCAATAAACAGTTATCCATAAAATTCTTCGAAGTAATCCAAACTGGGAATTAAACCCAAATCTCCGAAGGATTTAATCACATAGTCTTCCAAGATAAATCTTAACATTTATCTCCAAATAACATCAGTTACTCTTAAAGTCTCATACTGAAAAGTAACTAACCTAATCACATATCATCCATGATAGGCTAATCATTTCCATATATAACCAAAAATAAACTTATTCCTGGTTCATAAGATCTTCTAACTAAAAATAATTTGTCATAATAACCAGGTACTTCTCGTAGTCTAGTGGTAGGATATAAATACCAGTCGCACTTTGGTTGTGGGTTTGATTCCCACATCTTTGTCCGACGCGACGGGTTGTCACACAGTCTACGTGTTGTCCTTTTTTTAAAACTATATAATTCTTAAAACATTCCCCAAAAAGAGATAAAATCATCAAAATAACCATAAAATAATTTAACCTCAAGTTTATCTCATGCCTTTAATTTTCCATCATAACATATAGTAACCCATAATTACCTCAAAAGTAAGGATCATGTAAACCATAATGGTTACCTTTATTATTATTACCTGAAATTCCACATCGAGTTGGTTATCTCATACATGATGCATTAGAGAACTCACCAAGGTTCAAGTGGTTAATAATGACTCTTGATATTTGGTTGACAAAAACCACAAGAGTTCTCATTGCAGCTCCCATATCATTCAGTTGTTCTTTCAGAAAACTGTCATAGTTTTCTTCACATCCACTGTCACTTTGGTGCTTGCTAGATCCATCCATTTACTAAAACCAAAAATTTTGGTGTGAGTATATAATTAGAATCATCATATAATACTATGATATAATTATTCATTTTATCCTAAACTCATTCACTTTATCTAAAACTATGACTCTTTCTGAGATCTTAACCATTATGGTAATGTCACTTATGCTTATGGAATAACCTAACCTCTAAAGTTATCTAAAACAACCTTTGATACCAACTATAAGGACCTAGCCTTAAAAAATTACATAATCTTGAATTAAATGAATAATTCACATTGAGGATCTTTTCAGGTTTAGAGTGTTAGAGAATTAGGACATAACTATTACATCTCGAAAGATTACAAGGTTGAAACATCTACTCAGTTTCCATTTTTATCACAAAATATAAACTCTTGAATAAAAGAGTCATGCCTAGTTCCATGTTTTAGACATCATGACATTTCCTTGATCACATCCTTGACCGTATGCCACTTTAAGTCTTGTGGAAAACATTTCAAAAACTTGGGATGAGCACAAAAAGCTTAGTAAGGGATATAAAAATGTGGAATGAAAACATTGGTCCACGTATACATAAGAATCAATGGAAACACACTTTACTCATAAAACATAATCACTTTAAAATACCTCATGAAATCATAATATTTATTAATAACTCATAGAAATCATAAGACGTAAAGGTTGCATGAGGCATACATAACATTATTATGTAGGGAGTAACCCTCATGGTTACGTTTGGAATACCCATCACAGTATATTCCCAAAATCTCTTTGGAGAAACCTTAGAGTTTAACTCCTTTGCGTTACCCAATGCATTGGAGAGCTTTCACGGGCTCACCCGCCCTTAGTTTACCACAGAACCACCCGATTTCATAAATATTTTCCAAGAACCATAACATAATCATAACACTTAAAAAATGAATAAAATAAACATAAAATTTATACATTTCAACCACAAGAGATCACATCATGATATTATCATAAATAAAAACATCTAATAAAATCATTAAAACTCTATTAGATAAATATCCCTTTATACTTTGAAAATATTAAAAGAAGACATTTAAAAGAGATTTTAGAATCAATGTGTCCCATACCACTTCAAAAATTTTGAAAGGGTTTTAAAACATTCATGTACATATAAATAAATCCTTAAACCCATTTTTAAAACATGGACATGGATTATAAATTTTGAAAAGAATAAATCTTTAAAACCATTTAAAACAATGTTTCAATACAAGAGTAATTTTCCATTTTGAACATTTAAATTATAAGCCACATGAAAGTAAATCATTTTCAAAACATTTAAATGACTTTATTATAGACATCATATGGATATGGAATGTCAAAGGGGCTGTATATACACTTTATAAAATAAAAAAAGTGCATATAATTAAGAAATGTCTCAATGAGAAGAAATTGAGATGTAATCCCAATCAAGGATCGTGCCATTAGAGTAAGGATAAAGAAATGACGTAATTATGTGTGAGAAATATAAATACAGAAAATATAAGTGTATACTCAGTGTAAAACAATCAGTTGTTATCCACGCATATTTATAGAACAACATAATCAAGAAGTAGAGGTTGAACCCAAAAAATTGAAATTGGGTTGAGAAGTTCCCCTACAAAAATTCGACAGCCTAATGACGTCACTTTAAAACTCTGAAAATGAGATTATGAGAGATAAGAAGGGTATCTAATCACTTATACATAACATTAACAACAATAAGGATATATAATAACATATCCCAACAAAATAATATGCAAATTAAAAGAGCTAACAAAAATAAGTCTTTTAAAAAGTGGAGGGTGAAAGGTTCTCTTACCGATTTGGGTAACTTTCAAAACGTACACCCCATGAAAGAAGGATCATACAATGAAGATGTAAATACCCATAAACTAAATAATATTACACAAATAATACAATATTTGTAGTACATACACCACACATATGAAATGGTGGAAAATGTAGAATAAATCTCACAGGAATAGAAGTGAGATGAAAAATCCCTTACGAAAACTCGGCAGCCAAACGACGCCACATAAAATGTCCAAAAATGGATTTATGAGATCAAATAGGGTCTCTAGTAATATGAAAATAAAAATTAAAGTATTATTAATATAAAATTACATCCCCAAACATAAGAAAGACTATCTTAAAATAAATGACATAAAAGAGTGTACTTAAAAAGAAAGAGAGAGGTAGGATCACTTACATCAAGTCTGACTTGTCTTGTTTGTTTATTTATATTCCTAAATAATAAACTTTGGTCCATTTATAATTTCTTAAGGGCCACCTTTAAAGTTTATTATTCAATTCATATCACATGTTATAATTTTATAATAATTAGTTAATTATGTGAGTTCATATTTGACATTTTTGTCGGTGTTCGTTACATGAGTCAAAAATGAACTTGTTTGAAAGGAATTGTCCATGTAGTTATAAGTACATCATATCCAGAATAGTATTAATGATTTAAATATCTTATATATCCAATATATATTCATTTTATACTATTCCATAAAATTTGGAGATAAAAATAAATGAAATGCACCGTTCATGGAGACGGTAGGTCGTACGTACGCATGAACGCTACTTTCATTTCTTTGGAACATTAATGGAATTAAAGATAAATGAGATATATATATATATTAATTTCAGTATAATATATATGTTATATAGGTCACATAATTTCATCAATTTCATTCTTTATACATTCCATGTATTGCATGAACGAGTCACATCACTTGAGGGGGAGATAGTTCACACTTCCTCAAATGAAATTATCGCATTTTCACAACATGAAAAGCATAAAGGTATGTATTAAATATAAAATACAGAAGCATAGAGAGGAAATAAATATAATATATATCAGAAATAAATATAGTACCATCATAATGGCCACCATGAGAGGTGGTAGGAGAAGATAGAACAATCATTGTTTCGCGAGGCAGTAATTCGCCATCCACTGAAACAGTATGTTATTTAACCATTAGACGGAGGTGTGGGTAAGTGTAGATTTAATACTTCACATAAAAACATCCTAGTATATTGAATATACTGGTGTTTTTACACAATAAGGAATAAAAATAGTTTATGGGATGGAGAAGCAAAATAAAACAAAATAACATAAGAGAGGACATTAACTTTAAATCGGGTATCTCCCATTGGTTTGAACCAAAAGGGTTTCTTTAATAACTTTCTGCCTAAGGTAAGGATATTATGATGAAGATATGGATGTGGAGAGATAAAATGAGCATATTTTTTTATGGTACTATGGATTCAGAGGTGTGGGTAAGGAGGTAGAGGTGGGGGCCTTTTATAAGAGGGAGAAGGGGCACTCTTGGAAAGTCTTGAAAAGTTACTTTATTATAACATGATTTTCAGATATCAAAGGTCCCAAAATTATATATTTCTAGGATAAGGTGATAAGGGTTCGAAATACACCCATCCAATAGGTTTTTTATAGGTGTATGTATTATAGTTTACATTATATTTTCATTTTATTTAAATCGTTCCTTAATGAGGTGATCACTGCATCATCATGGTGTCATAAATAAATTTATTTATTTAATGTATAAAAATTATAACAAAATACTATGATGTAGGAAATCGTTTTAGCTTTACAATTAATATTTATAGTAAAAAATATGACTTGTATAACCCCATGAAAGAATATTTTTAGTAAAACAATACATGTTTGTGACATTTTTATTTTAACTTTAAATAAATAGTTATTTATGTCAATCTCTTACTCATGTGGCTCCATGGGGTCCCCAAGTTGACCCATATATTTTCTTTGTCGTCCATGACTCATCCAATAAGGATAGTATATGTTTCAATGTAATTTAATATTATTATAACATTATTTTTACCTTAAATTACAATAATTACCTTTAATCCTGATTAATAAAACTTAAAAGTTACTAATCACCAAAAAATTATTTTCATCCCATTGAACCACATTTTACTTAATAATGAAAACCATGTATGTATTATTTTTTAAAATTAAATCACAGAAGTGGTAAAGTTTCATTTAAATGAAAAATCAGTTTTTTAACTACCACTTAGTGGTTTCACTATTCATCAACAATTGAAGTTTTTCAGAAAAATACCAAAAATTCACCCTAAGATATATTTGATATTATGAATTCAAAAAATGTTGTCTATTTTACAAAATTTAAAACATATAAGTTGCATTAATTGATATAATAATTAATTCCCATTGTCAAAACAAATAGCATATTTTTCAGAAACAATATCTATTAAAAGATTGACACTAGTTTAAGTCCAATTTCAAAGTGAAATTAATTCCAATGACCAACATTGGATTAAATGGTAAAAATATATTCTAATTTCACTTTAAAATAAATTAAAAATATGATCTAATCGTATAAATAAATTAGATTAAAAAGTTGTTTTGAATTAAAATACAACATTTTTCACTTATTCATTAAAAATGAACTTTATCGAAAAAAATAACAAAAAAATACACAAAGTAAATTTTGATGTCTTTATTCTAAATAAGGATTTTATTTGGTCCAATATAACATATAAAATTTTCAAAAAGTTTATTTAAAAAGGGTTCTCCATCAATAGGCGGTTAATCGACCCTTTTAAAGAATATTAGAATATTTATGGTTAAAATTGGATTCATTCGCATTTTAAGCCTCTAACATTTATTGGATAAAAGTAAAAATATTTGACAAGCATATATAATCATTTGGTAGTTATTTTTGTTCATTCCTTCCATTTTAATGGCTAGGTGTTAACTACCATTTAAAATAATATTATTATATTATTAGTGTGCAACATAAGATTTCAAAGAAACTCATTGTTGTGTATTTGGTACACCATTATACATAGCATTACCTTTAAAGTAATATTAATATTTTATTCACAAATATAAATAAATATGAAAATGTCATATTCTTTATTTAACTAGGATGTTACATCCATCTTACAAGTGGTACTCATGGGAGTGTTACTAATTTTAGTTCTATCCAATCCAAAATGTTTTAGATGATCTTTAGTATATTTACTTTGAGTTTAAATAATACCATCATTATTTTTGAAAGATTTGAAATCCAAGAAAGAATTTTAGTTCACCCATTAAACTCATTTAAAATTCATTTTGCATCATTTTAGAAAAATCAAAACATAAATAATTTCTTGAAGATCCAAAGATAATTTCATCTATATAGATTTGAACAACTAAAACATCATTTCAAATTCATTTTATAAAATGAGTAGGATTGTCTATTCCTTTTGTAAAACCTTGGGAAATAAGAAAAGTACTCAATTGATCATACCTAGATCTTAGAGCTTGTTTCAAACCATATAAATCTTTTAATAATTTAAAAATATGATTTGGAAAATGAGGATTTGTAAAACGAGGGGGTTGTTCAACAAATACATCCTCATCTATAAACCCTCTTAAGAATTCACTCTTAACATCCATTATGATGGACTTAATAATTCACTCTTAACATCCATTTGATATAGTTTGAAATTTAGATGTGCAGCATAAGCAAGAAGGATTCTGATGGCCTCAAGTCTTGAAACTGGTGCAAAGGTCTCCCAATAATCAATTCCTTCTTATTGAATATAGCCTTGTGCAACTAATCTATCCTTGTTTTTAACTGTGTTACCAGATTCATCTACCTTGTTTCAAAAAACCCATTTAGTGACTATAGTGAATGTGTCCTTAGGTCTTTCAATAAGTTTCCAAACTTTTTTCCTTTCAAACTAATTAAGTTCTTCCTACATATCCATCACCTAAAATTCATCATTGATAGCATCATTAATGTTTTCATGTTCAATTTGTGACAAGATGATTTGATGTTCAACCTGATTTCTAAGACAATCTCTAGTTTGTGTTCTTTTGTCTAGGTATCCTACAACAACATCTAGAGATGGTTCTTAAGAGTTCTAACGGTTCTATAAAATGAGGGACTAATGATTTTAGGTTCATCAATAGGTTAAGGTTCATTATGGCTTGAGTATAAGGAATTTCTATAATTGGATGTTTTCAAATATTCTTTCACAGAATGGATTGAGGATTTTGGATTAATTTTATGATTCGATAGATCATCAACCAGGTTCCCTAGAATGGGTTTAAGCTCATGTGGATCTGTTTCATTGAATTTGACATGGACGTATTCTTCCACAAATTTAGTTATTTTATTGAACACTCAGTAGGATTTAGTGGATATATAATATCCTAAAAAGATACCTTCATTACTCTTGGATACAAATTTTTGAAGATTATCCTTAGTAGTAAGAATACAGACTTTGAATCCAAAAACATTGAAGTAGTTAACCTTGGGTTTTCTATTGTTCCATAACTCATAATGAGTCCTCTTAAGAATGGTTCTGATCAACACTCCATTGATTATGTATCATGTTGTATTGATAGCTTCAGCCCAAAAATAAATAGGTAGGTCATATTCACTAAGCATTGTTCTTGAAATCTCTTGCATGGTTATATTTCTTCTTTCTACAAATATATTATGCTGAGGTGTTCTAGGGGCAGAAAAATTGTGACTATAACCATTTTCTGAGAAAAAGGATTCAAACTCTGGATTTTCAAACTCACGGCCTTGATCACTTCTTAAGGACTAGATTCTAAGTCCACTAAAATTTTCCATAGACTTGGAATATTTAGTAAAATAAGAGCAAGACACACTTTTGTGAGCCAGAAAGATGGTCCAAATATATCTTGAAAAGTCATCTACAAGAAAATAAACATAGTGCTTCCCATTTAAACTAGAAACTCTAGATGGTCCAAATAAATCCATGTGAACCAGTTCGAGAGGATGAGAAGTTGACCCTTCTATCTTCGGTTTGAAGGAAATTTTGTGTTGTTTTCCCTTTTGGCAGGGATTACATACTTTGTCATTTGGAAACTCAAGTTTAGGTAAGTATTTAACTAAGCCATTTCTAGTTGTCTTTCTATGGGAGTAATATTATAGTTTCCTAGTCTCTTATTCCAGAGCCAAGACTCTTTATGAAATACACTTAAACATGAAGCATTATGAGAAGCTAAGAAATCTATGTTAACAGAGTAAACATTTTCATTTTTTAAAGTAGAAAACAATAATACATCATTAGAATTAAATACATTGAAAGCATCAATATCAAATCAAACATGAAATCTATCATCACATAATTGTGAAATACTAAGGATATTATATTTTAATCCATCAAAAAACAGTACTTTAGAAATTAAAACTGAGTTAGAGTTACAGATTTAGACGAGGTCAATGATTTTCCTTTGGCATTGTCACCAAATGTGACATGTACTCCATCTATTTTTATTAGATTCTTGAAGCATGAGTAGTCTCCTATCATGTGTATTGAACATCCACTGTCCAAGTACCATACACTTTTGTCGAAACTCATTATGAAGCTTTCCTACAAAAGATTAAGCAAAAACATATTTTGGTACCCATACTAGTTTGGGTCCTGTAATATTAGTAATAAGTGATTTGGGAACCCATATCTGCCTCATAGGTTTTCTATAAGCATTAAGTGACGTCATTGAGAAATAAACACTATTCGGTCCTGAAAAACTCGAAACAATAGAATGTGTATCATGGATTCAATTAGTTGATTTGTGTCCATAACTGGGAGTAAAACTATATGTCCTAGATTTGCAATCAAAAATTTTTCTACCAAGATTTATTTTTCCAGGTTGATAGCCAATGAGATCATTGTATTTAGGGTAAAATTTTTTTCCTATCACTTGAGTAAGGGTATTCTTCCCATTGGTAATATTTTCAAGGTCATTCTTCAATTTCTCATTAGACATTTTTAATTCGTTGTTCTCTTTGAGCTGTTGAGCATTTTTTTTCTGTTGTGAGTTCAGATTTAACAGTCACAGTAAGACCATATTATTTTATTAATGATTTATATTTTCATTTTAGTTCATTGAATGTTTCTTCAAGCATGCTACAATATTCAAAAATTTATTCATAACTCATATTTTCAGAGTCACTATCATTTTTATAATAGTATGAATTATGTACAAAAGAGTCTATTGTTACCTCATATGTGTTTGTCATAAAAAAAATATTGGATTTGTTTGCATGTTCATCATATTATGTTTTTGAGTCGCTTAAACTGTCCTTAGAATTACTCCAGGTTTCTTTCATGGCCTTTTAATACTTCATGTCCTTGTCCTCGTATCACTTTTTGTACTTGATCTTTGGACAATCTTCCTTGATATGTCCTTTGTGATTACATTCATAGCATACAATCTTATCATCCTTGTCACTACTTTTCTAGTCCTTCCAATTTCCTTTTTGGTCATATTTTCCCTTGAAGTTAGGCTTTCGGAAAAAGTTATTCTTCTTGTAAAATTTCATGAATCTTCTGGCTAATTAATCCATATCCTCATCTATTCCTAGTGATGATTTTTCACTATTATAACTTTTTACAGAATCTTCTAATTTCATTTTTTCTTTGTGCTTAGAGGTGGTGGTCTTGAATGCAACAAATTTTCTCTATGGTTAATCCTCTTCTTCCTTGTTGAATTTCAGTTCCTCTTCATACATCATCAATTTATCAATGAGTTCTTTTATAGGTATATTTTAGATGTCAATGATTCTCTAATAGAGACAGAGGTTCCTCTCCATCTATTAGGTAGACATATTATAATTCTCATGATTTGTTCTTTGGCAGTGAATTCTCTTCTAAGTGAAATCATTATGTTGAAAATCTCATTGAACCTAAGATAAATGCTAGAGATAGGCTCACCAGGTTTCATTTATATTTGATAGTATAAGTATTAAGTCTCGTTTCTTTTACACTAAATGTTCCTTCATGTGAGACAGACATGGTATCCCCAATTTCATGGGAAGTTTTACAAGCAGAAATTCTATTGAATTCTTTATCTCTTAAAGATCTGTATAAAGCATTCATAGCATTGCAATTGTTATTATTGGCAGTTTTGATAGGCTCATTCCATTTTATTCTATTATTATTAGGAATATTATATTCATCTATAATGGAAGACTAAATTTCAAAATCGATACTCTCAAAATGCATGTTCTTTTTAATTTTCCATTGAGCATAGTTGGTTCTATTAAAAATAATGTACTATTAGTTGCAGCACCTTCAAATCTATTATCCATAATACAGAAATATTTTGAAAGAGCTAGAAATTTATAATTAACATAAATTTACAGATCTTTAATGTAAAACTATAATCATGGTTGAATAAGGTCAAACTATGTCTTAATAAACACCCTCTGAGACCAAATGTTGGGCGGAGTAGATTACTCAGGGTGGGGGGTGAATTGAGTATCTATATAAATTTCTGATTAAAAAGTATTTCTAAAATGTTTCACCAAAAGATTAAATACAGCCCAATAACTCAAGGTTATATTGCTATAAGAGTATGACTGTTGGAATAACTTCTTAGAAGATCGATTGTTTCTCAGTAATATAAATATCAGTTATTAATATTACTTTTGAAGCTATTCCACTGAGGAAAGACAATTATAAATTCTTTCCAAGAGTAACTATCAAAGTAAATTAGAGATTTCTGAATTATATAGTAAAGCAGTAAAATAGAGAAGACTAAATTAAGCAGCACAACGGATATGAAACAAGTGGTTTAGTCTCAATCTGAGATGTAATCCACATCACTTTGTGATCACCTACCACCAAGAAGTTCATATAAATATACTTGATCCTCACCCTGGATCAGAGTTAACAACAGTACATAGTACTATCCAGGACACACAGGGACCTCTTCCACAATTCTTTGTGGGTACAATCAACCAGGACACACAAGGAGCTCTTCCATACTTATTTGTGGGTATACACAAGAGTAAAAGAAAGTTTGAGTAAGGATATATTGTATCTGTCAGTTTAATGCAGGAGACAGAGCATGTTTCTATACAGATACACACTCTACTAGAATATTATTAAAATGATACACAATATAGCAGTAATATTAAGATAGGTTTAGAAGTGTTCTAAGTGTTGGTCTTTGCAGCTCTGGACTTATAAGATGAGGCAGATGCAGATCTCAAGTCCTCGTATG
The DNA here is from genome assembly GCA_963277665.1 of Viscum album. NCBI lineage: Eukaryota > Viridiplantae > Streptophyta > Magnoliopsida > Santalales > Viscaceae > Viscum > Viscum album. Next base: position 1,014,609,379 of record OY728153.1, on the reverse strand, counting down.
GAAAATAGAGTGTCGCAAGTCAGAAATATTTTTCTTCTGTTCTTCGTGGTGTTTTACAGTGCAAAGATGTTATCGGGATTACAGTATGCTTCGTGTGTTCTTCAGTAGAGTCGAGTTGCATGAGAATTCTCTAAAATGTATTTTTGTTTTTCACATTCATACCCACCATCTTTTTCTTCAGTATCATGCTACTTCATTCCTTTTCTGGGGCGCATTACTCTTTTATCTTTGAGTGCATGTGTTGGGGCCGATAGGTTGCATGTATTCTGCACCTCGTAGCTTGTACTGTCCGATGACATGTCTATAAAGATACATTAATTAGGTCAGTGAATTAAAATCTTTGAATATGACCATTAGAGATTAAATTGAAAGGAGAAAAAATATATTAGGAAATAATGACACAGTATGTCATGGAAAAAGTGTCTTCTTCACACAGTGTCTGGATTGGTCATGTTGTCTCGCAGTCACGGTGTCTCGTGGTCACGGTGTCTCGTGGTCACGGTGTCTCTTGGTCATGGTTTCTCATGGTCATGGTGTCTCATGGTCATGGTGTTTTCTTGTTCATGTTGTCTCGTTCATGGTGTCTTGTTCACGGTGTCTAGATATCATGGTGTCTGCTTCTAACGGTGTCTCATGGTCATGGTGTCTGCTTGTTCACGGTGTCTCGTTCTCAGTGTCTTGCTCACGGTGTCTGTATATCACGGTGTCTTCTTGTCATAGTGTCTCATGGTCACGGTGTCTGCTTGTTCCCCATATCTCGTTCATGGTGTCTTCTTGTTCATGGTGTCTCGTTCATAATGTCTTGTTCACGGTGTCTCGATATCACGGTGTCTTCTTGTCATGGTGTCTCATGACTTAGGAAAATATATGTATTCCATCCTAAGAAGTAGTATTTGCGAAATGAATTAAACATAATCATTTATCAGAAAAATCATTTTGAAGTAAATCATGATACAGAACATAGTAACCAAACTGAGTGTATAGAATTTAAGATCATTAGATAGCTTTTACTAAGCTACTGAACATTTTATGTGAGATAGATTACATAGAGTTAACATGGTTTATAAACTAAATAGGATTTGTGATCATGAAAAAATGATAATTACATGAGGATTCCAACACTAACACATGTTCTAAACCTATTGGATTAAATATTTCTGACCATGGGAATCCTTGGTTCAATTTTAGGACCCCATAGGGCCACTTGTGTGTGAAATGACATTTAATTACTTTTAATTTAAAGTTAAATAATATATAACCTAAACATGTATCTTTTAGTAAAACAATTTTTATATGGGATTATAAAACATATCTCTTCCACTATTAATAGTAATTAGAAATCTAAAAATATTTTCTACATCATGGTATTTTATTTATAAATTTTAGAGATCAAATAAATAAATATATTTATGACACAATAATGATGTAGTGATTACCTTATTAATGAAAGAATTAAAAAATGAGATTATAAATATTAGAATAAATTTATTTTAAAACTTTCTATGCTATCCACTAATTTCAGGGTTGAGTAAGACTTGTTATATTTTAATTTATGAAGTTTTTTCGAATGAATAAAGTTGTTATGAATATTTAAAAATTCATGATATGAATAGTATAAAAATTGACATAAATGAGTTTTTAAAACAAATACAAATTTTTAAAATGATATAATAGTTCTAAAAATATAATATTCAGACAAATGACTTAAATAATTTTGGAAATGTCATTATTGAACCACCTCAGGTTCTATTGGCATTTTATGGAAACTATATTAACCATATCTTATGAATATACAAGAAGACATGGTAAGAGTTAAATTAGTTAACTAAGGGTTAAAGTTAAATGATAAGGTTAAATTTAAAACCCAAACTTGTCTAAAACCTATTGGTTGAACGTATTTCGAAAATAATCACCATATCTTAGAATTAAATGAGTTGGGGACCTTTTCAAATCTAAATTTTGTTTATAATAAAATAATCATTCAAGACATTCCAAAAGTTCCCTCCTCCCTCATATAAAAGGCCACCACCTCTAACCCCTTACTCAGATCTCTCAAGCCCCTTGGCTCATCCAAACTCTACTCCAATAATATTCCAACATCATTATCTTCCATTTAGAAGCCTTACCTTAGGCATAAGGCCATTCAATAAAGCCTTTTGGCTTAAATCAAAGGGTGTTACCCATTTTAAGAGGTAGTGTCTTCTCTAAAGTTACTTTCCAATATTCTACTTTTTCACTCCATATTCTATTCTTATTCTTTGATACATAACAAAAACAATATCCTCAATATACTGTGATGTTGTTATGTGAAGGATTTGAACAACACTTACACACACCTCTATCTATTTGATTTAGAAAAAACTATTTCTATGGGCGGCGAACTACTGCCTAATGAAATGATAATTGTTAAATTATATCCTACCACCTCTAATGGCATCCATTATATTGAAATTGTATTTATATGATATATATTATGTTTATATTGTATTTATTATTCTATAATTTTTATTTACAACATACCTTTATGATATTCATGATGTGTAAACATGACAATTTCATTTGAGGAAGGGTAGACTACCGCCCCCTCAAAGTGATATGACGAGTTCATTCCATACATGGAACGTATAAAGTATGGAATCAATGAACATATGTATCATATGTATCATATGATATTATAATTTAATTTTAATATAACTATGTATCATTCTGTTTTCATTCCATTAAATTTGAAATAAAATTTAAAGTAATGTTCATGCATATGTACGGCTTATCGTCTCCATGAGCGGTGCATTTCATTTCTTATCTCCAAATATTATGGAATATTATAAATACATATATACTGGATATATATGATTTATATATGAATAATATTCTCTAGATAATGGAATTTTGACCACATGGATAAATTTTAATTATAACAAGATCATTTTCGACTCAAGTGCCCAATATCAACAAAATGACCAATATTAACATAAATAATTACGTAATTTTAATAAAGTTGTAATAAGTGATACAAAAATAATAATAAAATTAAAAAAAATCAAAAGAAAGTAGAAATTATCTTTAGTTTATTGTTCAGTAAACTAAAGAATGAGCGAGTCAAGTTGGACACCAGGTAAGGGACTTCATCTCATTCGCCTTTCATTGGGGGATATTTTGAAAAAATACATCTCCTTCTTTTACACGGTGTAAAATAATCCCCTTCTAATTTTACTTTCATTAAAAGATAATATATTTTCTAAATAGAATTTTACTAAAACAAAAAAGGAATTTTTTTAATGTATGCGGTAACAATGACCTCTCCGCTGCCGTAATCATTATTTGGCTTCCTCTATAAGCCTTAATATTTTAAAAAGGAAAAGAAATCCCTTATTACCTTTTGGGTGTTTTTGTATTGAAAATGGTTTTGAAATGGATTGATTATTTCAAAATATTGAATTGATTTCTTATGATTTCAAATGAAATGTTATTTGTGAAATATTGATATTTTCAATATTTTATGTTTTATGATTATATAATGGTACTTGGACATTTGATGGGTTGTTACGTGATAAAAAAAATGATGGGTGGTTCCATGATAATCCAAGGACGGGTAGTTACATTATAACCTCCAATGCATTGGGTATAGAATTCAGTCATATGGATTTTCAATTTAGTGATTTGTGTGGAAGTCGACTGTTTGATTATTCCATTTAAGTATGTTTATGCCCCAAATTACATTTATATGCTATATGTTGCTTTTTATGGGCTTTATGGTAATCTTTCAGTAACAAAAAGGGTAAGAAATGAGATTTTATTCAGTGAAGTGTTTTTTATACTTATTAAAGGTGAAATTCATTACTTTATGATAAAGTATTATTGGTTTACTTGTTTTGAAAAATTAACAGTTTTCCTTATTCATGTATCCCTTACTGAGAGTTTTATGCTCATCCCAAGTTGTGAAATGTTTTTCACAGGATTTAAATATGAATAGGGTCAAAGATGGGATCAAGGAAAAGTTTTGTTGTATAAAACAGGGAACAAGGAATGTTTCTTTTTTAGAGTTTTTGTTTTATTAGAGAAATAGATAGTGAGTAGAAGTGTCTACTTGAAATATTCATGTTGGTATGTATATGTTATGACCTAATTCTCTAGAGATCTAAAACTGAAAATATCCTCAATGTGAATTATTAACTTAATTCAAGATTATGTAATGTTTAAGGCTGGGCTTTACAGTTGGTATGATAGGTCCACTACAAGAAAAACCATTTTTTGCAACAGACTACTTGCGATGGAAATAGGCACCTCATTGCAAAAACTTAAATGGGGATTGGTGGGGTTTGCACGCCAAACCCCGCCAAAGGGTATTTACGATGGGTAGGCACCACCCGTCGCAAATGCCGGGAGGCGCTAAGACCTAGTTTCAATGGGGGATCCCCTGTCGCAACTAGTTCGACACCCGGAGGTTATTTGCAATGGGTCTTGTCGCAAATAACCGGTGGCGGTGTTGTGGCGGGATGTTGTCATGTTGAAAATAGTGTGTCAGCATGTTACTTTTTGAGATGGGCCTCATCGCAAATAACCTTTTAACCGCTGACCAAAATTAATGCGGCATAAGGTATTCGGGACCAGATCTGTCGCAAAAAGTACTATTAGTGACAGGAATCTTGTTGAAAATAGTCTGTCACAACTAATCTAACCTATATATACCCCTTATCTGGTTTTTCTTCCCACCTCTTGAAATTATTCTTCCTTTGCTTCTCTAAACACTAATTTTAGAAGTAAAATTTTTTAGAGTTTTTTTTACGAAAAAGTTGTGAAGCCGTCTACAATTATAAGAGTTCATGTTTAAAGGTATTTATGTTTTATTTTATTTAGTATTTATTTCTTTTTTATATTAATTTTAATTATTGTTGATTAGTTCTAATTAAGTTAGATTTAAAATGTTTTGTCATCCATAATAATTAGTAATAGTTAGAAATAAATAGTAATAATTGGTAAGAAATAGTAATAATTAGTAATAAATAGTAATAAATAGTAATAAATTGTAATAATTAGTAATAATTAGTAATAATTAGTAATAAATAGTTACAATTTGGAATAATTAGTAATGATTAGGAATGAATACGAATAAATAATAATAAATACGAATACATATCAATAAATAGCAATAAATAACAATGGATAGCAATGAATAGAAATGAATAACAATGAATAGTAATGAATATCAATGATTAGAAATAATTAGCAATAATTAGAAATAATTACCAATAATTAGAAATAATTACCCATAATTGGCAATAATTATCAATAATTAGCAATAATTAGTAATAATTTGGAATAAATAGAAATAAGTAACAATAAGTAGCAATAATTAGCAATAACTAGCAATAACCAGCAATAACTAGAAATAACTAGCAATAACTATCAATAACTAGCAATAAGTAGCAATAATTTGCAATAAATAGCATTAAATAGCAATAAATAGAAATAAACAGCAATAAATAACAATAACTAGCAATAACTTGCAATAAATAGGAATAATTAACAATAATTAGCAATAATTAGCAATAATTAGTATTAATTTGCAATAAATAGAAATAAATAGCTATAAATAGCAATAAATAGCAACGAATAGCCATAAATAGCAATAAATAGCAATAAATAGCAATAATTTGCAATAATTAGGAACAATTAGTAACAATTAGTAATAATTAGTAATAATTAGTAATAAATAGTTATAAATAATAATAATTAGTAATAAATCTTAATAAAAGGTAATAAATATTAATTAATAGTAATAATTAGTAATAATTAGTAATAATTAGTAATAATTTGTAATTATTAGTAATAATTAGTAATAATTAGTAATAATTAGTAATAATTAGTAATAAATAGTAATAAATAGTAATATATAGTAATATATAGTAATAAATAGTAATAAATAAGAATAATTAGGAATAATTATGAATAATTATGAATAATTTGTAATAATTATAAATAAATACTAATAAATAGCAATAAATAGCAGTAAATAACAATAATTAGCAATAAATAGCATTAAATGGCAATAATTAGCAATAAATAGTAATAATTAGCAATAATTAGCAATAAATAGAAATAATTATGAATAAATAGGAATAATGGGGAATAAATAGAAATAATTATGAATAATTAGCAATAATTAGTAATAACTAGCAAAAATTAACAATAATTAGCAGTAATTAGCAATAAATAACAATAATTAGCAATAATTAGGACTAATTAGCACTAATTAGGACTAAATAGTAGTAAATAGTAGTAAATAGCATTAAGTAGGACTAAATACCATTAATTAGGACTAAATAACATTAATTAGGACAAAATAGAATTAATAAGGACTAAATTTCATTAATTAGCAATAATTAGCAATAATTAGCAATAATCACCAATAATTAGATTAATTACGATTAATAAAAATAATTAGGATTAATTAGAAATAATTAGCAATAATTAAGATTAATTTGGATTAATTTGGAATAATTGGGAATAATTATAAATAATTTGGAATAATTTGGAATAAAATAAATTTTTATAAAATTTAATAAATTTTAATAACTTGTAATAACACGGCACAATTTTCAATGGATTGGCGGCACTCCTTTTTCATGATGACTCTTCTCCTTTCTATTCTCATCAACTCAAATCATTATGAAAAGTATGCTTCTAAGTATGCATATCCAATCTCATATGCAAGATTTTGAATATGCCTTCGTAGGACCATATTTTTCATAATGTTTTCAGATGGTGACAGTTACAAGAAGATGATTGATCGATGGAAATGGGAGCGCTATCTTGCAAAATTATTTTTTTTCAACCATGTATCACATGGGAACAGATTTCCATTGATGTGCAGCTTGGAATATTCAATAATTGGTTGGTACGTAAATAAATAATACTTATTTAGAAATTTTTTTCATTAATAACATGATATTATAAATTATTTGTAGGGTTTGTGGTATCTCATCGATGATAGTATCTGTGGTGCAATCCACGAGGCATGAGAGGTGTCTATGGGTGAGCGTTTCCGTTATTTTTTGCACAATTTCATAAGGGAAGCCATTAAAAATGTAGGAGCAAAAGTATTTGATGAGTCATGTAGAGCCCACTGACCATAGTACATTTCATCTCATGTTTGGGATGGATAATTTTCACGTTTGTTGAGTGGTGGAATGTTAGAGGAGATCTTCATTGAGCCGGCAGAACCAGGGGAGATAAGAGGTGACACATTGAGCTGGTAGTCGCACATTTAGTACACATAGAGAGCATCTGGTGAGTATATTTTTGAAATATTTTATAAAACATTACATATAAATAGTTTATTTTATATTTATTTAGGCAGTCGAGAATCTCGATATTACAGAGTACAATGTTTATCGGAGAATTTACAGTGATCTGGCCACTCGAGAGATTAGAGGTGATTGTCAGCTTCATATTGTGCTCAGTATTATTATTTTTTAGTTTGAAAATTAACTGCATATAATATTTTCAATATTTTAATATTAAATTGAAACTGAAGGAGTCATATGAGACCATGACCTCTAATACACGGGCTCAGATTCAGGTTGAGACGACTGATCCGACTAGTTCCCACCATTTTGATGAAGTGGCATGGATGAAAGCGACCCAAAATGCCTTTGAGAAGGGCCGAGGGGTTGGTATCAGGCATTCATTTGACTCCTAGGACTTATTATTGTACTACTGCGATGTCAGAGTCTAGATTGAGATGAGATCGTGGAGAGGCGTCATCTTCTGGCTCATAGTATCAGGAGTAGTTGTGAGCTCAAACTGAGCTTATAAAATTTTTGTAAAAGTAGTAGGAAGAGATGCATCCATAGCAGCTGCAGCCTGATAAGGACATGCGTCGATGGCAATAGCAGCCGCAGCATCAGCATGAAAAGGACATGCGTCGATGGCAGCAACAGCTGCATGAGCATATGGAGTACATGCACTGTCTGACTCGTAGATTAGGGACAGTGTTTCCTCCACCATCTCCCCCAGCTCCTCCAGCTCCTCTAGAAGACTAACCCCAGGGATTTTATTGTTTGGTTAAGAACTTTTGAATTGAACATTTGTTGTAATATAAACTATTTACTTTTTTTTCTTTAATATTGGTGTGAATATTGCCTTTTCTTTAATATTTTAATATTTTAATATTTATTATTAGTATTATATTTTTAATTTTTGTTTATTTTACTAAAATAAAATAAAAAAAATAAAAATTTATGATTTTTTTATATTTTTTATATTTTTTTTGAATATTGAGAATTTTAATATTTTTTACTTTTTTATTATTTTAGTAATATAAATATTATTTTTTTCATTAATCGTTATTTTATTATTTCATTATTTTATTAATTATTTACAAATATAGAGAATTTTATTTTTTTAGTTTTTTATTATTTTAATAATATTAATATTCTTTTTTCATTAATTATAATTATATTATTTTTATTTTTATTTTATTAAGTATTTGCGACGAGGCCTTTTGTAATGGGGTCATGTCAGAAATAGATTATATATATGTTTTTCAAAAGTTTGTGTGATGGGTTGCTTTACTTTCACAATAATTTTTTTGTGAAGGGCCCATCGCAATAGGTTTATAAAATATAAGCTATTTGCGACGGGCCGACATCCCCTCGCAAATACTTTTTTGCAACAGGAAGGTCGCAGAAGGTTCTGGTATATATAATGTTTTTAATCGGACATCTATTTGTGATGAGACCGCATCCTTTCGCAAGTATTATTTTTTGTGATGGGCCCATTAGAAAAAAATACTTGTTGCGACACTGTTTTCTGCAACAGGCTATTTGCGATGGGACCCTGTCGTAAATATCTAAAATTCTAGTAGTTGTCAGTTTAGGTAACTTTAGAGGTTAGGGTGTTATTTAAGTATAATTGACATAACCGTAATGGTCATCATATAAGAAATATTCATAGTTATTTTAGATAAATTGAATGATATTAAGATAATATGAATAATTATATCTTAGTATCTACCCTCCTCATAATATATTATATGATGAGTTTACTAATATACTCACAGTTAATTTTTGGTTTTATTAAATAGTTGGATCTTGCAGGCACCAAAGTAACAATGGATGTGAAGAAAACTGTTACTTTTTTCTAAATAAGCAACCAAATGAAATATGAGCCTCAATGATAACTCTTGTGTTTATTCTCAACCAACAATCTATAGTTATGTTTTATAACCTGAACCTTGGGGATTTTTATAAGGAATCATATATGCGAGAAACAAATCCCTACATAAGTTCAGGTAATAATCATAAAAGTAAGTATATTAAAAAACATATGTGTCATGAATGTGGAAAGAATCACCTATGAAAATGCTTCAAAGGGATGGGAAGATGCTATAGATTTGGTAATGAAGGTTATAAAGTAAGAACGTGCTATGGAAAAAGGAAGCGTCCAGTTGACTCCATGAAAGGGAAAAAAGTTCTTTCTGATGGATGAATTGGATATTTTAAATGTGGTGTACATGGTCATTATATAAATATATTTTCTATGAAGAAGGTTTGATAATGGGATCAGTAAGACCCTACAAATATATATTTACCAATACCTAATGTCATTCTAATTGAGGATTAGGAAACTTACAATGACCAATGAATGGAATGGATTTTTTCTTAGCTGATGTTTTGAAATTATTGAAACATAAAATATGATTCATGATTGTTCTTATAGGAAATATGTATTATGGAATAAGTTGTAAAATAAAGGTTAATGGATCATGAAGAATGTTGAATGAGTAAGAAGTCTACATATAAGGGATTCAAGAGTTATAGAAGATATTAGGATAATGAAATGATTAAAAATATTAAACCTCTTTTGATGATGGGATTACTTTGGAAGACTTTTTCTAGTATGTGTAACCCTGAAGTTAGATATGTGAAAATGTTATTCCAGAAATAATTATCTATTCTTATGTGGACATAAGGGATAACCTTAGGGGTTCATATGATCTTTTGTTTTTGAGGTGATAAATGGTTATTACATTTTTGGGATTACCATTGAGGATAAAATAGGTTATGGTTATTTTTTTTATGAAATTTTCTTATTTTTTAGATTGTTGGAAGAATTATATGGTTTTAGAAAAAGGAAAACTCATAGGATGGGTGACAACCTGTCATGTATGGCAAGGCCATAAGAATCGAACCCATAACTGAAGGGGACAAGGGGGCATCATGTTCCACTGGCCTACGTGATCTCCCTGGTTAGTATAACTTATTATTTTTAGTTAAATGATTTTATGAATCAATGATAAGTTGATTTTTGGAACTTATGTTTAATAAAATGGATATACTTGGTATTGGAAAATTATTAGAAGATTAAGTGATAAAGTTTATTTTAGAAGACATTTTCTATTTTGGGAACACTATATGCCAATAGAAAATAGAATAATTTGGGACTTCAATTGAGAAGTAATGGTGGAATTTTATTTTGGAAGAATCTATGTTTTTATTGTGGACATATAGATATTTTGGTTATTTATGGAAATTTTTAACCAATCATAGAGAATATTTTATTAGGTTAATTACTTTTCAGTATGAGACTTTAAGAGTAGCTGATGTTATTTGGAGATAAATGTTATGATTTTTGTGAAGAATATGTGATAAAATCCTTTTGAATTTTGGGATTCAAACTTAGTTCTTATTATTTTGAATAATTTTATAGAAAATTTTGTATTTAATGGTATTTTTTGAGTTTTGGGTTTTGTTTGTTCAATTTTGGAGATTAAGAGTATTGTTTATTTTTATAAAAGATTATCCTTTTTGGGGATTATATGATCTTGTACTAACCATTTTGGTTTTGATTAATGTATAAAGATAGGGGAAATATATGGTTTATCTTTTGTGGATCATGTTATTCTCTAAAATTTTATTCTAGCACTTCAGATGTGACCAAGTCATCTTGAATACAAATTGTTTGGAGAAAAGATGAGTTTTCGTAGAAATTTATTAAAGGATGAAACTCCACATGAAAATTAAGAATATTTCCATATGTTCTTAGTAAATTTCATAAATAAATTATCTAACTTTATGAAAGGGAACTTAAAACTAAAAAAGTTGTCTGTTTACTTTTCTTACTGGGTAATCAAAGACCATTTAACCTATCACAAGTTTGTGGTTTTCTGGTGGTAACTTTCTACTGATCATGTTTTATATCTCTCTCCATCAGAATTGGATGTTTACTTTTCTCTTCAATACATGTTCTCATGAAATCATAGTATGTCTTATGTCAGGTGGCCATTATAATTGTCTTTATTTCTTTTAAATTGATAGTTTTATTGACTCTTTTTTTGGATGTGTGACTTTCAATGATGTTTCCGAGCCCAATTTTACAATTGCGAGGACACAATTTCCAAAAGGGGAAGGATGTAACGACCCAGGTATTTATAGATTAATACCTTTTAATTTATATTAATAGTTATGAATAAGAAAATAATTTTAAGTTAAAGGAGAAGTTTTTTTGACAGCGTACTCGACATGCAACAACAGGCTTCTCCAAAATCATACATTGCACGCAACATTGAGTTATACTGAAAAAGAATACAATTATATTATTATTATTTTAAATTGTAGTTAATGCGTAGACATTTGCATAGAGGGAATGAATAGTATAAAATGAATTTTGAAATGTGGTTTACACATTTTTAAATTATGATTAATTTATTACTAAATTTATTATAAATGGAAATAAAAACCAATTAAATATAATGGATGTGTTTTTATGAAAATAAATTTAAAAGATAATAATTGTGTTTTCATATCACTTTTTATGGATTTGTATTTAACAAAAAATATATGATATAAATTCAATGTAATTTTTTAAATTCATCGTAAATGTTTTCGTGATATGTTATAAGAATAAATTCATTTTTTTCGGATCAAATAAGTATTTTTTTAAAATGCAGTTTTACCGCCTTTTAATGGAAACTGCTTTTTAAATATAGTTTTTTACAACTTTATATGTTTTATTTTAATAAATAAACTTATTTTATATAACTATAACATCAAAATTTACATCGGGAATTTTTTTTGTATTTTTCTGAATAAGTTCATTTATAATGAATGGTGAAAAATAATGCATTTTAAGTCAAAACTATATTTTCATATGATTTATTTATATAGTTTGATTATCATTTTAATTGATTTTAAAGTTTAATTAGATTATGTTTTTACCATTTAATCCAATTTGCTTCATTTTAAATAATTTCACAATGAAATTGGACATAAACGCATGTCAATCTTTTGGTAGTTTTTACTTCTTAAAAACACGCTTTTTGGTTCTGACAAAAGGAATTAATTTTAAATTAATGTTTTGAACTTCTGTGTTTTGAATTTAAAAAAATTAATTCAATATTTGGAATTAGGTGGTCCAAATTTTTTAAATAGGAAACATTTATTTTTATACAATACAAATAATAACTTTAGTAAATATTTTATTTACCATGATTAAAGGGTAAATCTGGTAAGGGTAAAAAAATAATATTTTAATAATATTAAACTATCCTAACACTTGTATTAAACCTATTGGATTAGATATTTATGACTATTGGCATCCACGGGACGATTTTAGGTCCCCCTAGAGGCACCTGTGTGTGAAAATGACATTTTATTACTTTTAATATAAAGTTAAGGAATATATAACAGAAACATGTATCTTTTACTAAAATAATTTTTATATGAGGTTATATAATAGATATTTTAGACTATAAATATTATTTATAAAGATAAAAACATTTACTACATCATGTTATTTTATTTATATTTTTTAGACATCAAATAAATAAATATATTTATGACACAATGATGACATAGTCATTGCCTTATTAATTAAATATTTAAATAAATGAGATTATAAATATTAAAACAAATTTATTTTCAAACTTTTTATGCCATCCACGAAATTTAGGGATTATTATGATATTTTATATTTTAATTTATGATGTTTTTTCTAAATAATCAAGTTTTTATGGATTTATAAAAACTCATGACATGAATAGTATAAAATTTGACATAAATGAATTTTTAAAACAAATATTAATTTTCAAAATCACATAATAATCTTAAAAATATAAGATTATGCCAAATGACATAAATAATGTACTAAATATCATTAATAAACCACTTGAGGTTTTATTGTCAATTTATGGTAACTATATTAACCATATAGTATAATATACTAGAAGACATGGTAAGAGTTAAATTAGGTAGGTAAGGGTTAAAGATAAATGATAAGATTAAATTTAAAACCCAAACATGTATAAAACCTATTTTTTGAGAGAATTTATAACAATACTCACCATATATTTAACTTAAATGAGTTTGGGACCTTTTGAAATTGAAATTTAGTTTATAATAAAATAATCATTCATGACATTCCTAATGTGCCCCTCCTCCCTCTTATAAAAGGCCACCTCTTCTAACCCCTTACTCACACCTCTCAAGCCCATTGGATCATCCATACATTCTCCAAAAATCTCCCAAAATCACTCTCTTCATCCTATAATCCCAACCTTAGGAATAAGGAAATTCAAAAAATTCCTTTGGCTCAAATCAAAGGGAGTTACCCATTTTAAGAGGTAGCGTCTTCTCTAAAGTTCCTTTACAATATTCTACTTCTTCACTCTCTATTCTTTTATTATTATTTAATTACAAAACAAAAAAAAATATCCTCAATATAATACAATGTTTTTATGATAATTATTATAACTACACTTACAAACACCTCCATCTAATGGATTTAGAAAATACTCTTTCTGTGGATGGAAAAATACTGCCTCCCAAAACGATTATTGTTCAATTATCTCCTACCACCTCTCATGGTGTCCAATATGAAGGAGATATATTTATATGATATATATTATGTTTATATTGTCTTTATTCTTCTGTAATTTTTATTTAAAACATACCTTTATGTTTTTTATAATGTGTAAACATGATAATTTCATTTGAGGAAGTGCGAACTACCACCCCCTCAAAGTGATATGACTCCTTCATTCCATACAAGGAACGTGTAAGGTATGAAATAAATAAAAATATATAACATATATATAATATTATATTATACTGGAATTTTAATATATCTAGGTATCATTAATTTTTAATTCCATTAAATATGAAATAGAAGTTAAAGTAGCGTTCATGCGTACGCACGGCTTAACCTCTCCATAAATGGAAACATTCATTTATTATCTCCAAATGTTATAGAATATTATAAATACATATATACTGGATATATATGATATATATATATATGAATAATATTCTGTAGATAATGGAATTTTGACCACATGGAAAAATTGTAATTATAGCAAGATTAGTTTCAACTAAAGTACCCAATATCGACAAAATGATAGATATTAACTAAAATAATTATATAATTTATATAACGTGGTAATAAGGGATATAAAAGGAATAATAAACTTGTAAAACGTTCTTAAGTATGTAGAAATTAACTTTAGTTTATTTTTCAGGAAATTAAATAACGAATGAGTTAATTCAAACACGAGGTAAGGGACTTCATCTCAATCTCCTTTCATTGAGGCATATTTTGATAATATACATCTAATTATTTTACATGATGTATAATAATATAAATTGACTTTTACTTTCATTAAAAGGTAATATTTTTTCTGAAAATAATTTTACTAAACGACAAAAGGAATGTTTTTAATGTATGTGGCGATAATGACCTCTCCACCGCCGTAATCGTTATTTGGCTTCCTCTATAAGATTAATGTTTTTAAAAGGAAAAGAAATCCCATATTCCCATTTTGGGTGTTTTCATATTGAAAATGTTTTTTGGAATGGATTTATTATTTTAATATCTTGAAATGATTTCTTGTGATTGAAAATGAAATGTTATTTGTAAAATATTGATATTTGCAATATTTTATGATTTATGATTATATAATGGTACTTGGAAATTCTATGAGTGGTTACATGATAAACAAAATGATGGGTGGTTCTGTGATAAAACCAAGATGGGTGGTTACGTTATAACCACCAATGCATTGGGTATGGAAGTCAGCCATAAGGATATTCCATTTACTGATATGTACTAATGTTGACCTTATGGTTATCCCATTTAAGAATGTTTATGTCCCAAGATACCTTTATATGATATATGTTGCTTTCTATGGGATTTATGGTAATCTTTTGGTTAAAAATTGGCATGAAATGAGACTTTAATTATTGAATTGTTTTTTCTACATCTTAAAGGTGAATGGTATTACTTTATGATAAAGTATTCATGGTTTACTTGTTTTTAAAAAAAATAACATTTCCCTTATTTATGTATCCCTTACGAAACTTTTTATGCTCATCCCAAGTTTTGAAATGTTTTTCATAGAACTTAAAGATGAATAGGGTCAAGGACGGGATCAAGGAAAAGTCATGATGTCTAAAAATAGAACTAGACATGTTTCTTTTTCTATTAGTTTTTGTTTTATGAAAAAAAAATTGATAGTGAGTAGAGGTTTCTACATGTATTATTCAAGTTGTTATGTATAAGTGATGACCTAATTCTCTAAAGCTATAAACCTGAAAAGATCCTCAATTTGAATTATTAACTTAATTCAAGATTACTTAATGTTTAAGGCTAGGGTCTTATAATTGGTATCAGAGGTCGGTTTAGATAACATTAAAGATTAGGGTGTTATTTAAGCATAAGTGACATAACCATATTGGTTAGAATATTAGAAATAGTCATAGTTATTTTAGATAAATTTAATGAGTTTAAGATAACATGAATAATTATATATTAATATTTACCCTCCTCATAACATATTATTTTATGATTTTAATTAAATACTCACACTGACCTTTTTGGTTCTAGTAAATGGTATGATCTAGCATGAACCAAAGTAACAATAGATGTAAATAAAACGGTGATAGTTTTATGAATAAGATACCGAATGAAATGGGAGTTTCAAAGATAAATCTTGTGTTTAATCTCAACCACCTATCTAGAGTCATGATTGACAATCTTAACCATGGTGATTTTTATAAGGCATCGTATATGCAAGAAACAAATCCCTATAGAATTTGAGGTAATAATCATAAAGGTAAGTATACTAAAAAACCCATGTGTCAAGGATGTGGAAAGAAACACCAAGTAAAATGCTTCAATGGGACGAGAAGATTCTATAGATGTGGTAATGAAGGAAATAAATAAAAAACACATCCTAGAAAAAAAAGCATCCAGTTGACACCAGGAAAGGGAATGAAGTTATTTCCGAGGGATAAATTTATTGTTTTAATTATGGTGTGAATGATCCTTATACAAATAGATGTCCTATGAAGAAGGTACAAGAATGGGATCAGCACGACAATAAAAATATATGTTTTCCAATACCTAATGTCATTCTAATTGAGGATGAAGAAAACTGGAAATGACCAATGAAAGGTATGGATTATTTCTTAGCTGGTGTTTTGACATTATTGAATATTAGGATATGATTCATGATTTTGTTTGTAAGAAAAAAGTATTATGGAATAAGTTGTAAAATAATGGTTAATAGATCATGAAGAATGTTGAACGAGTAAGAATTATACATATACAGGACTTGATAGTTACGGTAGATTTTAGGATGAGGAATTCTTAAAATTATTAAGGCTCTTTTAATTATGGGATTACTTTGGAAGACGTTTTCTAGTATGTGTAACCCTGATGTTTGATATGTGATAATGTTATTCAAAAAATAATTATCTTTTTCTTGTGTGTACATAATGGATAACCATGGCTGATCATATGATCTTTTATTTTTGAGGTTATAAATGGTTATTACATTTTGGGATAACCTTTGAGAATAAAACGGGTTGTGGTTATTTTTTGAAACAATTATCTTATTTTTTATAATGTTATAATAATTAAATGGTTTTAGAAAAAGACAACCCGTAGGATGGGTGAAAACCCATATGTTGACACTCCTTAAAAAAATTCAAAGAGTACCATGGAAACATAAACAAATACTCCCTTCGCGAGGGAGCGACACGGCCATGCTTCGCGAGAGAGCTCTGTGGCCTAGCTTCACGGAAGAACTCTGTGGCCTAGCTTTGCGAAAGAGCTTCGTGGCCCAGCTTCTCGAAATAGCTACGCGGCCTAGCTTCGCGAAAGATCTATGTGTCTAAACTATGTGTGAGAATATTTGGGATGCCTCTATGCAGAGCACATATGCGGTGGAGCTACACGGAATATCTGCGCGACCAAAGTTTTATCGGCCAGGCCTATATGTACCTATAAATAGGATACTTGGGCTCCCCATTTTGGGACTGAATGTTTTTTTGAAAGACTCATTGAAGCTCCCATTGCATAGCTCTTTTGCCTAGATCTCTCAAATTTTCTCAGGTAGTTCTCTAAACTACAAAAGAAGGGATAATTAAAGGGGATAGGCATGTTTTGAAGTTATTCACATTCTCTTCAGTCCTCATTCATACCTAAATGTTGTAACTGTGTAGCACACCTGTGCACCATAACTATACAATAGGGCAACACAGGGTACCTATGCGACACATCTGCGTGAAGTAACTACACGTCCAGTTCAAATACCATTGAATTCCTTTCATAGATGGGTATCTCTTTCTTTGGTTCCCTTATTCAAAAGGGTTTAAATTGAAGCTTCTGCCAAAAACTCATGACTTCTTAGACCTTTGGGTAAGGCACATCAGTGTGTCTCTAATTTGGGTTTGTATTTTCACAGTCAGAGGTTTCCAACATTTGTTTCACAATGGGGTTAAGATTCATGGGATGATTTTGGTTTTGTATATCCATAGTCATATGGACATTTCTCCCAGTAATAGTGTTGGGAAGTTCTCGGTTTGGAAGATGGTGGGATTTCGGCCTCTACTTTTTCAAAGAGGTGATCAGGACCTCAGTTCTCTGGTAAAGAAGGAACACTTCACACTTTCCATTCCGCGCATGTATAAGAGAAGTCTCCCTCCCCTACCAAAACCAATTTCAGGTCAGCCATCCTAGTATAATCCCCTCACCTTCACCCCTTCTTCCTTACATTGGACCCTTGTCCAATGTAAATAGAACAGAGGGAAGGCTCGTTGCCTCGCCCTATTCCATGGTCGATGCGCCCACTTCCATCAGCGGAGGACGAAAAGTGTGAAGTGTCATTGTTGAATCTTTCACATCCTCTTTTTTCTCACACCGAGCATGAATCATGTGGGTTTAGAGATATGTGAAGATTACAACATGTGCGCAAACACTCATTGGAAGGAAATAAGAGAACTCTGATTCATGTTCAGGATACGTAGGAAGCCCTTTTAGGGCCCGAGCTCACTGGATATCCTCCTCAAGAATCAAACCTCAATTCCCCCAATTTGGGTATCCTCCTTAGGAAATCAGCCCCAAATTCAATCCTCAAATCATCAAGGCATATTTTTTTAAGAAGTAATCCCAAACTCATATTTCTATGAGGAATATACTCTCCTATGAGATTCATCGAACTACATGGGATTTGATTCCCATCCATATGGGATACGTAGGAAGCCTGCTTATGGTTCAAACCCAACACTTCAAATCAACCCTGTTCTCATTGGGCCACATTCCCAATAAGGTCTGATCCTACATGGAAACTCATATCCTTTCCAAGTTCCTTGGGCTACGTCAGCATAAGTCCCCAACTAAATTTCAAACTAAGCACCTTGCGATTAGGGGTCCTTATCACATGACCTTAAAAGGTATGATGTGTCATATTAAGAAATAGTGAACTACGAGGGATCTGATTCCTTTCACAAGGATACGTAGGTAGCTCATTTTATGAGCACGATCCCATGATCAAAACAAACCTTCATCTCCCTGGATGACAATAAACTCCAAAGAGCCCCACTATGTATCTTAAAAACCAGTATCATCATAAATGATTATTAAAATAATAACTAATCAATTTATTAGTGGATACCATTGATGGAAAACCTCGAATACATAATGATAATTTTAAATTTTTTTACCCATGTTAAATAAGTGATTTTAAATTCCCAGGGATACTTATGATATCCTTGGTGAATTAATAAGGATTCATGAAAATATTTTAATTTCAAATAGAGTCCCGGAGTAGACAATAATTCCCCCCAAAAGGGTGTGATGAGTCCGGCCTCCCATCCTATCGACCGATGCATGTTCTTAAGTATCATAACATTCAAAACTTAATGAACTCCTACCTTTGGAAAGAAGTTCCTCTTTGGATAATAAACTATTGGAAGTTTTTGGTTCCATGAATAAATCCAATGGAAACCTCCTGTAAACAAGGATTCTTAAATCTAGAATATCATGTTTCAAGGACCTATGAAACAAAAATGGTGAACCTGATGTGAATCTGTAACCAAGATAATAATGTTACCCACATGTTAGGCCCTTATCAATTGATAAAGGAAGGCGAGACAAAGGAATTAATCACGCATGTATCTAATTGACAAGATTTCACTTTAATACAACTTGTTGTTTTTCTCAATATTCCACATAATTCCCTTCAATCCAATGAATGGCTTTCTCAAAGACAAAATCTATGAACATTTCGATTTCTTATCATGTTGGATCTCTATCCATGGGAAGAACGTTATCACCAACCAACCATCTTCAACATTGGGTCTCAAATCTGCTGATAAAAAAATATTGCCAACACGGTACAATTTCGACTTGGGAGGCTTCTCGACAGGCCCTCCAGGTCAACAATAATCCTCGATCATCTGGAAAAAAATGACCAATGATCAAGAAGAAAATGGTGCCAACCACCATTTCCAACTGTTTTGGGTCTTTATCCCTGGAATTCAACAATCAATATTTCCCATACTATGGGGAGGTAGATCAAGAGGTTACTGAAGGCCTCACTTCATGAATACAGGAGTCCTTCTTGATGACTCCCACCAGTAATCGCCACCAGAATCATACGGTAGTATATCCGAAACAAGATGGGGATATTGCCAATAGAAGTTTGGCCAAGGTCTATCAGACTTGGGCATGCATGAAAAACCTCTAGGGACAACGTCCGGTTAACAGGAAGCAGGTTCTCACCTCTACCTCCCCTAGAGAAGTCCATTAATATAACTTGATGGAAAACAACAAGTGGGTTTATACACCCATCTGTCCTGATTTCACTACCCAACAGGCTCGTCTAGCAGTAACACTCCAATCCTGCTAGGTGATTCTGGTGGAGTACTACAAGCAGGAGCATACACCTGTTTACAATTCATCAGCCAGTCAGCAGGCTTGTCTGACTACAATCAAAGAAGCTCGCCAATCTAATATGGTGGCAACTGGTAAGCAGGAACATACACCTATTTATAATCATCAATTCTGTCAGTAGTCTTGTCTTCTAGTATTGAAGGAACCCTGTCAACCATACTTGACCTACAATATCCAGTTGGAACATACACCTTCCAATGTTCATCAAGCCTGCCAACAGTCTCCTTTGGTAGCACCCGGAGAAGTCAGTCTGAAAGCTTTGATGAAAAATTTGGAATAGACTCAAATCTATACCCCTATACATAAGTATTGTCAATATCTATTGATAGGAAAAGAAGGACAGGATCAGGAACATACACCTATTCTAGATATGGAATGGACATATATTCCCGTTTCAGCCGCTGAAGTCTCTAAACATATCTTATCAATGGTGAAAGGGCAGACTCATATCTCTGTCCATATTCTAAAAACATGTCAGGATATTTTAACAACTACTTTCGCTTTATCAGGGGAACAGACACATAAATCTTTCCCCACACATGGGATGACACAACATCATTCCATCCCATAGTAGATACACACCTCTATTCCTGTTAAGGAGGGTCATGGGGCATACTCCCCCATATCATTCAGACAAAAGGATCAGGAGCATACACCCTTTCCAATATAAGGTAACTGTTCTATTCTGGTAACTAATCCAAGACAGGCACATATACCTTCCCATGATAACTACATTTCCCAGAAAGTTTCCCCAACTAAGAATAAGAGAACATCCAAGAAGAAATTTCACAAAATACCATCGGAAAATCAAATGTCAAGATGTAATTTAGCTCCTCTTAATGCTGGAGTTATTGAAGCCCTCAAACATTTATCTATTGTTGCACAAGATAATACTCTCCCCTTACCAATTTTTAGGATTGGTAGTTTCAATTATGAGGCTTCTCATCAGATACTTCATCATGAAAACTTTCTTCATGAAAATTTGGTCAATCAAGAGTGCCTATCTTTGAATGAGAGCCACAGAAACCCTCCGTGTGGCCAGAAGACTTAGGAGCAAGAAGATTTATCCCTTTCTGCAATCCACAATGGTGATCCTTCCCATGATTTAATTCACTAAAAAAGTCCTCTATGTAGTAGTATTTCACATTGTAAAAACAATTCTATAATTGACGATGTAGTAACAAGAAATCCTTCCTATCTCGAGGCACTTGCAAACACAAGTCCATTCATGTCTGATGCATTGTCATTTATAGGTGAAACACTTTCTTAGTCAGAAGTGATCTTAAGGGGACGTTCATTCTCCTAACCTCCCTTGATTCATTTATCCTTAAATGAAGAGCATCCAATTTGGTCAAACCAAGTGGAGAAACCTCTAGTAGAATATTATGAATTTGTGTTGAACATGAGGAAACTATTAGCAAAAGGAGAAATACCAGTCATGTTTTGGCCTTCAGAAAATTCTCAGTTTGATATTCCAGAATTGAAGACAGAAGACTGTATTCATGACGTTCGTCTCAACTTATGGAAAAATCTTCATCATTTTAAAACCAAAGTCTTACCATATAATGAATATCAAAATCTTATAAAGGTAATCGAAGGGTTGCAATTCCAAATTGACTTGGCATCTCTTTCAGTTTCCTATCATTCAAGGGGTGAAAAACAACAGAGAACCCTTCAGCGTTCATGTCTCAATGATCTGAAGAGGCTACACCAATTAATTTATAATTCCCCATCTAATGTTATCATCAGAGGATGGGGTGCATATGGAGCATTTCATTTCACTGCACTCCAAAATCAGCAAAGTCTACCAAAAGTGGTTTCATGCAATGTTATTTCCCACGACCGACCACAATCAATAGGTTCTGTATGTAATGAAATGTATGCTCGAGAACATGCCTCAACCAGATCTCATCAGAATCAGGCTCAAAGAAAAGAAGTTATTGAGCTACTTTTTCATCAAGCCTATGAGAATCATGAGCAGGCATCTTGTTTAGAGGATGTTTCCACTCATCATTTGGGTTTTCCAGAATAAAATCGATGATTTAAGCAAGCATCAAGAAGAACACACACAACTTATGCCTCCAAAATTGAAGCTGAAGTTGATAAGCTTATCAACAATAACTTCATCAGAGAAATTCAATATCCCAAATGGTTGGATAATATTGTTCCTGTGAAAAAGAAGAATAGAAAAATTAGAGTTTGCATTGACTTTAGAGATCTTAACAGGCATTTTCCTAAATATGATTTTCCAGTCCCGATTACATAACATTTAATTGATGAAACGGCTGGCTATAAAGCACTTTCCTTCATGGATGGATATTCTAGATACAATCAAATACGAATGTCCCTAGAAGATGAGGAGTCTACAGCCTTCATATCTCCTCAAGGTGTGTTTTTTTATCGAGTAATTCCCTTTGGCCTGAAGAATTTAGGTGCAACGTATCAGCATGCCATGCACCATAACTTCAAACCCTTTTTAGGGAAATTTGTTGAATGTTATGTGGATGATTTTGTGGTTAAATTCAGACAACGTTCTAACCACTTGGCCGATCTAGAAATCATATTTAACAAAATTTGACAACACAGTTTGAAGATAAACCCCTTGAAATGTGCTTTCGTGGAAACCTCAAGAGAATTCCTTGGTTTTGTTGTATGCCATCATGGGGAATGTATTTTGATGGTTCTTCTAGAAATCCAATAGGGAAGATAATGGAAAATCCAAAACTCAACAACATTGGATTAGGAATAGTCCTTATTTCCCCGAAAAAGGAAGTACTGCCTTATTATTTTTTATTATCAGAAGGTGGTGCCAACAATGAGGCAGAATATCAAGCTCTAATAGCAGGCTTGGAATTGGCCCTTCAGTTGCGAATAGATCATTTAAAGGTAAAAGGTGATTCATAATTGGTAATCAAACAAATCAATGGGGAAAATCTATTAGAAAAGAAGAGTTAATACCTTTGTGTGATTATGTTAAAGAATTAATGGCAGAATTTCCCTCAGAGCCAACATTGTCCTATGTCCCACGATCACGAAATGCCCAATCAGATGCACTAGATAATGCAACTACAGCCTTGGTAGATCCAAATCAGGATGAGACAGTTATCAGCATAACCCATCGCTACATTCTTTCACCTTCTGTTCAAATCATGGGGGAGGAAATCAATGAAATTTTCCCTATTTCTGAACCATATGGTCATACCATGGGATGGAGAACATTCATCATTGAATATCTTCAAAATTGGATACTTCCACCAAATAGGGTTGAGAAGAATGAAATCTGACGACGAGCGGCTAATTTTACTCTTTATAATGGTCCAAACCACCGAAAGATAATTTATAAGAGAGGATTTGATGGGATTCTCTTAAGATGTATTGATGAAGAAGAAATAGTGACTGTCATGAAAGAAGTTCATTCAGGAGCTTGTGGTTCCCACCAATCTGGGCACAGACTCTCCGATCCGATTCGAAGGCTTGGATACTTTTGGCCTTCAATGACACAGGATTATACAAACATCACAAAAATGGCATCCCTATCAAGTGCATGCCATCTTCATTCATCAACCCCCTGAGTTACTATATATTGATAAATACTCTTGGCCATTTTACACATGGGGAATGGATGTAGTAGGGCCTTATCTTCCCGCCACGGCTAAGCAGTTCAAGTATATTCTCACTACTATTGATTTCTTCTCTAAGTGGGATGAGGCAATATCTCTCAAGAAAGTTCGAGCTAAAAATATCCTTAATATTTTCAAAACTAATATCATCACCAGATTTGGCGTCCCTCATACTATTTTGATGGACAATGAAACCAATTTTTGTTATACTAAAGTAAAAAATTTATATCAATAATATAATATTAAATCCAACCATTAATCTTGCTATCATGTGATGGCCAATGGGCATATAGAGGCTTTCAACAAAACCCTATCAAATATACTTCAGAAGATGGTGGATAAAGATAAGAAATCATGGCCTGAAAAACTTTTGAATTCTTTATGGGCTTATCAGACAACTATCCCTACTACCGCCCAAGAAACTCCTTATTCATTGGTATATGGAAGTGAAGCAGTTTTACCAATTGAAATATAATTCCATTCACTAAGAGTTGAAATCTATGATCAATTATCTACACATAAAAGGTCTCAGAAATGGTTCAATGAGTTTGAACGATTAGATGAGAAAATATTTCATAATTTGCATCATCTAGAAGTCTATCATAATAGAATTGCATGAGCTTTTAATAAGAAAGTTCATATTCATTCATTCCTTCAAGGAGAATTGGTATTGGTCCTTAAAACTCCAATGATACCAGGAAAGAAACCTCTAAAACATGAGTGAAAGTGGGAAGGACTGTATTCCATACATAAATTTTATTCAAATGGATCATATACCTTAATCTCAGTGGATGGAGAGCTCATCACAACCCCAACCAATGCAAGACTTTCGAATAAATACATTGTATAGTTTTTCATAATTATTCATCACTGATAGACTTTAAACTGCACGATACCATGTCCTTGCTGCAAGACATAAAACTGCACATCCCCCGTGTCCTAGTTACAAGATGTTAAACTATATAACAACCATAAGCGTCCATGCTGCATGACGTTAAAGTGCATAGCATTGTCGTCATTATCACATGATGTTAAACTGCATGACATCATTTGTACAACTAACGTTTTATCTATAAGAAGTTAGAAGTTTCCATATGTAAACGTTATTGAAATCATCACTACCCCTTAGTAGTACATGAGTCCCTCTCTTTCCTATGTCGGAGTCAGATCTACATTGAGACCAAGTTTCAAGAACTACCTATGGCTTGATTCTCATTTTCCAATGAGATACATAGAGATGCCTGAATCTACAATTCAGGGCCCAGCCACAATCACAAAATTTTATTATTTTCCTTTCTCCTCCTATATATGAATCAGATCTATATAGAGTGTTTATTTATGATTTATTATTTGGTCCGTATACCATTTTATGTCTTAAGATTTACCATTATCTTAGAATGTGTTAAAAGCCCCCATTTTTCATGCCAAATCTGATTAACATGAGGAATGATTTTTTAAAGAACTACGTGTGGCTTGATTCTCATTTTTTTCAATGAGATACATAAAGATGCTTAAATCTCCAATTTTGGGCCCAGCCATGATAAAAAAACAACAAAACCCCTTTATTTTTTGTATGAGAATCAAATCTACCCAGGAAATGTTTTAATAACTATGAATGAATTGATTCTTTATCCAGCAAGACACATAATGACATTTAGCTTTTATCCCTTAATCCAGTTACAATGTGTCTTTTCTTTCATATTGGTTTATTCTCGTCCATACTGCATGATGTTAAACTGCATAAAAATTTAACACTCCTATTTCCCACATGGATCACCTTTATATTATAAAAGGATCCCTTACCACTCCTTGTTTCTTACACCGAGCATAGCTCTCATGGGATTAGGAATTGGGAAAATGGATTCATTACATAAATAGGGTGTTTTCAATTTCTTATGGGGTTATTAATGTCCTTACTACATGACGTGAAACTGCATAGTATAATGTCCTCACTGAATGACTTAAAACTACACAGTACCATATTCATTCAAAGGAAATAATGAAATCCTCCATTTTACATGAGTCAGATCAATGTAAAAGACTTAAAATTTATAGAGAACATTGATTGAACTATTTCTCATATAAATTAGGCATAACCCCTTCCATATCTCACACTCTTAATCTTGAATTTTTCGTTCATATTTTCATAATCATTCTTACAGTTTCTGGTAAAAAGGTTTTCAATATCTGAGAGCTATTTTTTCAGACTATGCAGCACATACCCTTAGGCGGCCTTGCATAAGTTTCCTACATAACAGGACTATCAGTCAAAAGATGCCACTATTTGATTATGCAGTAAATGCCACAGTTTTCCCTTCCTAATATAGCCCCCATAACAGGTTTGTCAAATATTGGTAACATCATTCCTGTTTATACTATCTTTGTCCCCTTTAATCTTTGATGATAATATACAAGAATCTGTATTATAAAAAAGTCATTCAAGTATACTTGTCCCATTATATTTCTCACAATATAAAAGTCTCCAAGACCGTGGTTTACTTATTTCCCTCATCATGTGCTCGATACACTATGAAATAATTTTGAAATCACTTGACCACATGTTATATATTGTTTTCATTTCTAGTCCTAGTTGTATGACCTAAAACTACAGACACCATATCTTTTACATTTAGGTCAGACCATTGTAAAAGTATTATTCATCTAATTCTTTGGATATCTTGATTATAAATACCCTTTACATATTTAGGTACCATTCTCCATAAACCAAACTCTATGATTTGAAAAATCAGAATCTCTATAAACTTTCATCAACTTTTTGCAATAGAACGTCAAACTTATGAGAGCTCTTTTTCCTGACTATGCAGCACGTGCCCTTAAGTGGCCATGCATAAGTTTCCTTCATAACAGGCCTATTATTCAAAAGATGCCACTATTTGGCTATGCAGGATATGCCCTAGTTGGCCCTACATAATGTAGCCCCCATAATGGGTTTGTTAACTAATGGTAACTTCGTTCCTAGAAAAGTCAAACATTATGGTGATGCACGCTTTAAGATTTGGTATCCATAAAAAATCATGGCCCAAGATTCCCTCTGTAAATATTTAAAGAATGTTAAAGCAATTCGTAGCCATGAATTTTTGTTTGCATTCTAATTCAAAATTTACAGTCAAAGTTATTCAACCCTAAATATTAGCACTTTATAGTCCAATATGCATGACTTTAAATTTCCAGTAACAAAAGACTTGATACTCCTTAGACTAAGAACCTTCAAAGGGTTCTCTGAACAAAAGTTGAGTCCCAGCTCACTAAATATTCATTTTTTGTATGATTTAGGTAATATTGAGCAATGAAAAGTCAAAAGATACAAAATTTGTGGGGTTATCTAAGTAACCCTAGAACCAATCAAATTATGCTCCTTAAATCACTCGGCTTAATAAGAAAATTTTAAGCACGTCATTCTTGTTATTATAATGATGATTGTTTAACATAAAGAAATCCTTATCATCATTTACCTTTCATATTGTAATAATGAAAGAAGAATAGGAGTGAAGGCATGTATATTATTGGAAACAAAATTTATTTCATTCATGTGAAAATGGAGGGCCATCCCCAAACCAGAGCCTCTCTATCATGTTTTAAAATAAACATTCAACATGACTTTTCATTTGTTGCACTACTTCATAAGCTCTATCAACTTCCTATTGAAATTGAGATAATTGAGAAACTCCAGCTACCTCTTCCTGACGAAGTTCTTCCTTAGACGTTGAAATGGAAGTTATCCCCTCCAATTGGGTTTCTCCTATTGTCTGATTCAGTTTCTCAAGCTTTTCATGAACAACGTCTAGTTGATGTTGAAGAGATAATAACTCCTTCGTGGATTCTTTGATTTGTTGGATAATATCGAGTTATTTCTTGTTAGGATTTGCCTCTACCTAAACCACTTCAGCTTGAAATCCCTTAATATTGATGAGTCTTTTAGAATATTTAAAATCTTGTTAGAGTTTATGCTCCTACTCCTGTCGGCGGATAGTCTCTTTCATGGAATCATAAACCGGCCAATAATTGAACCCACCAAATCCTAACACATAGAATAATGCTGGGTGTTTTGGAAAATGGGATGATAATTCATCTAAAGGATTTTCAGAAATTATGTTCCAGATCTACCGCCATGTCTTCTTACGTGCCATGCCAAGAGCATATTGCATCTCTAAATCTGAATTTGAGTCACCACCATGAGGTAAAATGTACTATAGAAACACGTTACTTAAATAATCATTTCGTTCTGCTTCTCTTGTGATGGAAGAAGCTTCACCCTCTGATCTAAGAGCTAATAACCCTAAATAATAAATCATGGTCATTATTAGTTTCAAATGGAGGAAACAAATATGACTTAGACGGCTGACTATATTTACCCAACAATAAGTCAGCTACTTGATTGGATTCATCACCTATATTCTCAGCTCCAACGTTTTTAGCAGGTCTTTCTTGAGGGGGGATATTCCCTTGAATATGTTCATATATGACATTTGAAGTCGCTAGAATGTCTCTTGATGAAGGATCCTCTGTGATTATTTCTTCAGCCCCAGGAGAAGGGTAAAGTGGATCACCCTATTCCTGAAGAGCCTTTGCGACATTTTCTGCATATAAAGCTACATAAGGTGAATTTTTATGTAAAAAATCAAGTTTAAGAACAAAATATGTATGGAAAATGCTGGAATAGGAACTTACTTCTTTGCAATTCCTCATGGAAATATCAAAAATCCTTGATGGAACCTGGAATATCAATATTCGGATTATGGGTTTCCATCATTTCAGTGTATACATCTGGAATTGTTACAACATACTCACCATTTAAGGTATCCAAAAAATGGTGGTCGATGCCCAAATTGCCTCCGCTGACATTTTGTTCTGCTGAATCTTCAATTGGTATTCCATCATGAGATGTTTCTGGGTTCGGATTAATTTCAGCATTGGTTTCAGATTTCCCTGGATCATAAGTCCTTTCTTCTGAAGTAATAGGAATATCATTATTGATTATTTTCAGGATCCTTTGAAAAAAGTAACTGGGGAATGTGTTTAATCATACCATGACCTTCCTCTCTCTCAATAAATCTAGGAGCAAGTGTTGATGAATCTTTTGGCGATACAGATATGTTAGTATAAACCTGGGTTTCCCCTGGGACTTCTTTTTCTGGTTGATAGAGGAAAGACACATAGATCCTACAAGAGGATAAAGTATGGTTACCAGAACATCTTGAGAAAATTTTATGCCCTAAAGATTTTATAAATACTTACTATTTCAGAAAATGCTTTGAATTAATCTCATTGATCTTTTGTGTTTCTGTTAAAAAGATTGAGGATAGATTGAAACACTTATCTTAGTAGGGGAAACTTGAGGTAATGGTTGGGAATTATCTATCTCCATTACACCAGTCATGATTCTTGCTCCTGGAGAAAGTTCTGGAAACTTGGGAGGATTATTCATTGTGAAAATTGGAGAACCTACAAAACTATACTGAGGCAATTCAAGAATCAGTCAAGGTATTCCTTCTCTACATTAAAGCTGCAGAAATACATTTTCATCAAGATTTATGATGTTAAATGATAAAATAGAGTTGAGATGAAATAAAAAAAGGTAAATACATTCTCAGTATTAACATAAATACCCCACTCCTCCTCAGAGTCTATAATTACCCCTTTGCGGACTCCTATGTCCAGCATTTGAGATACTCATTTAGAAGCTGGGATTTGTTCATCAGTTTCATATATAAAAGTATCTAACTCGACAGTATATTTTTTGTACTTCAGCCAAGTAATTTTCTGGATTGAAATCAGAAGGCACTTTGATATAACCAATATCTGTTATTCGAATTCCATTTTGAAAAAATGCCCAGGAATCCCTGAGATCACGGTTATACTCTCCCCGTAATGAATGGATGAAGGTTGCACATAATTCGTTTTTGGCCTGGTTAACCATGGAAGAGGTTCAACACCTTCCTATTGAATATCTTATTTAGACCATTCTTCCTCATAAAATTAAATAGGTGGAATAGGAATCCATGTTTTATGGAGGCGACTGGATCGCCTTGGCATTGGAGGTATTTCTTCTTTACCCTTGGTCTTCCTTGTGTACTTCATACGAAGAGGATTTGAGGGCTCTGAAACCTTTTAAATTTATGTATCATCTTTGGCCTCAGACTTCTTGCCACGATTTCCACATGAAACAGTCATTGTAGCCACCACTCGATATACTCCTTTTGTCAGAGCCCCTTGAGGATATGAAGAAACCCAAGCCTTGGTATACCCAACTTCCAATCCGATTGACGCATCTAGTGGAGGTAATTTAATTGACTATTTGGATACCTATAAAGCTGTGATAATCCATAATTGTCATTCTATCAATGGGTGCTTCTCATGTCTGACATGTGTGGGTGGAAATGTGATTGACTGTTGAAGACACCTGAACTGACGAGCAAACCTATTGGGCATATAATCCTCACAGATAATTTCACCATCAATCATGGTTGATAGTACACCATCCATGAATTCCATCATGTAAGATCTCAGCTCATACTATTCCTTACCATTATCAATAAATGTTCTAGTCGGTGGATTACCAAAAGGAATAAAATTGAATTCTCATAAGACATTCGGTACCTTTAGTACTTCATCAGGTCTCATGTTCAGAGGCTTAATACCAGAATATTTCTGTAAAAACAGGGTGAATCAACCATTAGGAACTCTGACTGAGTTCAATACTGAGTATGAAGAAACATGTGGTACAATCCAGCCCCACAACACTTGAAATGGCCCCGAAATTCAAAATGGAGCCTTCCCATTGTATAAATGTAGTAGGAGATCGTAAATTCTTGCTAAAACAGGGGTTGCAAGCCCAATATACTTCCCCTCTACCAATTTAGAAGCAATTACAAAAGTCCCTGATCTTACACCACCAACGGATTCATGAGCTGGAAGAAAATAAACACTTATCCACATAGCGAGAAATGCAGCTAAGCGTACTTTTTCATCTATATCAGGTTTCACTTTATAACCCCAGCACTTATAATCGCCTCTTTCCAATGTAGGACTATATGTGCCTGAACTGCCTCGGTTATTGGTTGATGGAAAAACAGTAGGACTTCCACAAGTTGGACCTTTCTCTATTGTTGGTTCTAAGAAAGCTTCCATCCACACTTTATTATGGATATCTTTTTTATCCTTGGGTAAATTATTCACTATTTTAAATAATTCATGGGACATAGGTGGTGTTCTAATAACATCACCCCATGTTGAAGTAGGCGGGATGAATTCATCATACATTTCCCTAAGAACAGGAATTCCAGCTATTTGGAAAACATCTCAAGGACTAATACCAACTTCTCCATGCGTCAAATGAAAGGAGTTTTTTTGTGGGCTCCATTAGCTCAGTAATTTAGGAATGAGTTCATTTTTGTAACCATAAGTTTTCACCATCCAGAAAACTTCGTAAAATTGAATGTCTAATAATTCTTTTCTAAATTCTACATAACTCTGACATACCCAGAATGCCCACATCCACTCGGGTTTCACACCCCATCCAGAACAAAGGTCCCAATATCCTTTCCAACCATTCAATTGAACTATTTGAGAAGCTCTGAAAGTGGAATCATAACAATGTTGTCTTGGATATACAACATGATCATTCATATCTGGAGTACAACCACTATGATGAAGGATGCAACTAATATGGACTGTTCTTTCTTGTATTGGAACCCTCCTTGCACTAATATTCATGCAGTTACAATTGGAATACAGAAGAAACCAATTCATTAAAAAGTACTTCTTAATAGATGGAAAATGGGCATCTTGAAAAAAGAACATGCCCGTATAGAGTTATGTAAGGACTGTGTGGATATTCATGCTTGTACAGAATTAGACCCTTCCCTAGCCCCGGAAGAGTACTATCAATAGTGTCATAATAATTTGGCTCAATGATCCTCATCATTTCACTTTGGAGAGCCTTAGATTCCTCGGTATGGGTCATCAAATGAGTCATTCTTTCCTACAAAATAATGACCAAAATTGAAGATCATATTTCTAAAAAATAAAGTAAAAAATTTGGCAAAGGACACTTATCACGTAGGTCCGTCATGTAAGTCCTTCGACAAGGTCCTTTGACAACGTCCTTCAACAAAGTCACTCGCCTAAATCCTTCGACAAAGATCATTGTGAAACTCCCTCGGTGAAGTCCTTTTTTGCGTAGCTTTATCGCGTAAATAATATTTCCTTGAAGAAATTTCAAGAGAATTACGCAAGAGCACAACGCAATGCATCTGAAAAAACGAGCTACACAACGAGAGCTCCAAACATTGGAAAGCGTAGGTGAAGAAAAAAATGAGAAATATTGAGACCTATTTATATGAAAAAATAAGATCTACGCGCCACACCTGCGCGACGTATCTACGGGCCACACCTGCACGACATATTTGCATGACATAGCTGCGCGAAATACTTAGGTGGCACAATTGTGCTATTCATTAATCCATCCTGATTCTTTTCCCATACTTTCACCTTAGGACTTGAACCTCTTTGTATATTTCGGATCCAATCCTGAGGGGGGGATTTTGTTGACACTCCTTAAAAAGATTCAAAGAGTACCAAGGAAATATCATCAAATACTCCCTTTGTGAGGGAGTTATGCGGCCATGCTTCGTGAGAGAGCTCTATGGCCCAGCTTCACGAATGAGCTCTGTGCCCTAGTTTCATGAAATAGCTCCGCATCCCAGCTTCGCAAAATAGATATGCGACCAAGCTTCATGATACAGCTACACTTCTGAACTAAGCATGATAATATTTTGGATGCCTCTACGCAGATCACCTGTGCGGTGGAGCTACGTGGCATATCTGTGTGACCAAAGTTTCTTCGGCCAGGCCCATCCCTGCCAATAAATAGGACCCTTGGCTCCCCATTTTAGGACTGAATTTTTTTTTGAAAGACTCTCTGAAGCTATCATTGCATAGCTCTTTCCCCTAGATCTCTCAAATTGTCTCAGGTAGTTCTCTAAACTACAAAATAAGGTATAATTAAAGGGTATAGTCTTGTTTTGATGTTCTTCACTTTCTGTTCAGTCCTCATCCATACCTACGCGCTGCAACTGCGTGGCACACCTATGAACCATACCTGCGCAATAGGGCAACGTGGGGTACATACGTGGCACATCTGCGTGAACTACCTACCCGGCTAGTTCAAATACCCTTTGAATCCTTTCATGGCAGGGTATCTCTTTCTTTGGTTCCTTTATTCCAAAAAGGCTAAATTGAAGCCTCCCCCAAATCCTCCTAACTTCTCATACCTTTGGGTAAGGCACATCAGTGTGTGTTTCCAATTTGGGTTTTTATTTTCACAGTCTAAGGTTTCCCACATTTGTTTCACAATGGGGTTAAGATTCATTGGATGCTTGGGGGTTTGTATATCCACAGTCACATGGACTTTTCTCCCAGTAACAGTGTTGGGAACTTCCCATTTGGAAGATGGTGGGATTCCAGCCTCTCCCTTTTCAAAGAGGTGACCCGGGACCACAGTTCTCTGGTAGGGAAGGTACACTTCACAATTTCCATTCTGAGCAAGTATAAGAGAAGTCTCCATCCCCTACCAGAACCAATTTCAGGGAAACCATCCTGTTATAATCCCCTCACCTTCACTCCTTCCATACATTGGACCCTTTTCCAATGTAAATAGAACAGAGGGAAGGTTCATCACCTCTCCCTCTTCCATGGTCGACGCACCCACATCCATCAATGGAGGAGGAAAAGTGTGAAGTGTCATTATTGAATCTTTCAAATCCTCTTGTTTCTCACACTGAGCACGACTAATGTGGGCTTAAAGATATGTGATGATTACAACATGTGCACAAACACTCATGAGAAGGAACTATGAGAACTCGGATTCCTATTCCGAATATGTAGGAAGCCCTTCTAGGTCCTGAGATCAATGGATATCCTCTTTAGGAATCCAACCTTAATTCCCCCAATTTGGGAATCCTACTTAAGAAATCAGCCCTAGATTCAATCCTCAAATCATCAAGTCATATTTTTTAAGAAGTAATCCCAAACTAATCTTTCTCTGAGGACTATACTCTCCTATGAGACTCATCGAACTACACGGGATTTGATTCCCATCCATATGGGATACGTAGGAAGCCTCCTTGAGGATTAAACCCAACACTTCAAATAAACCCTTTTCTCTTTGGGCCACATTACCAATAGGGTCTGATCCTACTTGGAAACTCATATCATTTCCAAGTTCATTGGGCTGCTTTAGAATAAATCCCCCACTAAATTTTAAAATAAGCACCTTCCACTTAGGGGTCCTTATCACATGACCTTAAAATGTATGAAGTGTCCTATTATGCAGCACCGAATTATGAGGGTTCTAATTTCTTTCACAAGGATACGAAGGTAGCTCATTTTATTATAACGATCCCAATATCAAAACAAAACTTCATCTCCCTAGCTGAAAATAATCTCCAGAGTGCCCAACTGAGTGGCTTAAAAACTAGTATCATCATAAACAATGATTAAAAGAATATCTAATCAGTAAATTAGAGGATACCATTGATGGAAAACCTCGAATGCATACTGATAATTTGAAAATTTTTTACACGTGTTAAATAAGTGATTTTAAATTCCAAGGGATACTTATGATATACTTGGTGAATTAATACGGATTCATGAAAATATTTTAATTTCAAAGAGAGACCCAGATTAGATAATAATTCCCCCCAAAAGGGTGTGATGGGTCCGACCTCTCATCCTCTCGACTAATGCATGTTCTTAAGTATCGTAAAGTTCAATACTTAATGAATTCCTACCTTTGTAAAGCAGGTCCTCTTTGGGTAATGAACTGTTAGAAGTTTATGGTTCCATGAAAAAATCCAATGGAAACCCCCTGGAAACAAGGATTCTTAAATCTAAAATATCAAGTTCCAAGGACCTATGAAACACCATCGCATCTGGCATGGAAATGGGAATCAAACCCACAGCCGAAGGGCGATAAGGGTGCATCGCCTTCCACTAGCCTACGTGAATCCCCTAGTTAGTATGAATTATTTGTTTTAGTTAAATGATTTTATGGATTAATAGAAAGTTGATTTTGGAAACTTATGTTTTATCAAATGGATATCCTTAGTATATGAAAATGATTTGGTGATTAAGTGATAAATGTTATTTTGGAATATGTTTGCTATTTGTGGAACACTATATGCTTAAGGAAAATAGAATACTTTGGGATTTCAATTGAGGATTAATGGTGGAATTTTTGTTTGTAAGAATCTTTGTTTTTATTGTGGACATATAATGATTTGGGTTATTTATGGAAATTATTAACCTATCATAGAGAATATGTGATTATGTTAATTACTTTCAAATATGAGACATTAATAGTAGGTAATGTTATTTGGAGCTAAATGTTAAGATTTTTATGGAGGACTATGTGATAAAATCCTTCTGAATTTTGAGTTTCAAACTTAGTTGGGATTATTTTGAATATTTTTAAGGACAATTGTTTATTGAATGGTCTTTGTTGATCATTGAGTATTGTATTTTCAATTTTGGAGATTAAGAGTAGTATTCCTTTTTATAAAAGATTATCATTTTTAGGGATTATCTAATCTTGTACTAAACGTTTTGGTTTTTGTTAATTTCTAAAGAGAGGGGAAATATATGGTTTATCTTTTATGGGTTATGTTATTCTCTATAAGTTGATTCTAGCACTTCATATGTTACTAAGTCATCTTGAATACTCATCATTTGGAGAAAATATTATTTTTTGTTAGAAACTTATTAACCGGTGAAACTCTACTTGAAAATTATGTATATTTCTTTATGTTCTTAGTCAATATCATAAATAAATTCTCCAAAATTCTGAAAGGGAACTTTAAAAAAAAAAGTTGTATGCTTACTTTTCCTACTGGGGAATCAATAACCATTTAACCTATCACAGGTTTGTGGTTTTCTGGTGGTTAACTTTCTCCTGATCATGTTTTCTGTCACTCTCAATCAGATCTTAATGGTTAGTTTTCTCTTCCATATCCATGTTTTCAAGGAATCCTAGTAAGTTTTATCTCGAGTTAACTCTATACTTATCTTTATTTCTTTTTAAGTGATATTTTCATTGACTCTTTTTCTGATGTGGGGCTTTCAATGACATTTCCAAGCTTGATTTTGAAATTGTGAGGACGCAATTTCCAAAAGGGGGGAAGGATGTAATGACCCAGGTATTTATAGAATAATAATTTTTGATTTATATTAATACTTATGAATAATATATTAATTTTAAGTTAAAGGGGGAACTTTTTTTATAGCGTATTCGACACACAACAATGGACTTATCTGAAATCTTACATTGCAGATAACATTGACTTATACTTAAAAATAATACAATAATATTATTTTTATTTTAAATTGTAGTTAACTCCTTGCTATTAGAATGGATGGAATGAATAGTAACAACTAAATTTTGAACTATTCTTTACACATGTTTAAATGATGATTCATTGATTACCAAATTTATTAGAAATGGAAATAAAAACCAATTGAAGATAATGGAAGTGTTTTTTTTTTAAAACCTATTTAAAAGAGAATAATTGTGTTTTCATACCACTCTTTATGTATTTTTATTTAATGAAAAATATATGATATAAATTCGATGTAATGTTCTAAATTCATATTATATGCTTTTGAGATATGATATAATAATAAATTCATTTTTTCAGATAGAAGTTGTACTTTTCTAAAAATACAATTTTACCACCTTTTGATGGAGAATAATTTTTAAATATAGTTTTCACACCATTATATGTTTTATTTAACAAAATAAACTTCTTCTTTAGGATAAGGACATAAAAATTCTATTTTGATAAATTTTGGGTATTTTTTGATAAAGTTCATTTTTTTAATGAATAGTGAAAAATACTACATTTTAAGTCAAAACATTATTTTCATCTGATTTATTTATATGGTTATATTATATTTCTAATTGGTTTTAAATTTTAATTAGATTATTTTTCTACCATTCAATAAAATATTTTTCATTTTAAGTAATTTCACTTTGAAATTTTAAATAAACACATGTCAATCTTTTCTTTGTTTTTACTTCTTAAAAACACGTTTTTTTGTTTTAAAAATATGGATTGATTTTAAATTAATTTTGAAAACTTCGGTATTTTGGATTTAGAAAAATGGATTTAATATTTGGAATCAAGAGTTCTAAATTTTGTTAATAGGTAACTTTTATTTTTGGACATTATGAATAGTATCTTCGGTAAATATTTAATTTACAATTGTTAAAGGGTAAATTCTGTAAATAAGGGTAAAAAAATAATATTATATTAAAATTAAATTACCCTGACACGAGTCCTAAACCTATTGGATGATATATTTTTGACCATGGGCATCTTTGGGTCGATTTTAGGACCCCATGAAGCAAATTTTGTGTCAAAATGACATTTAATTACTTTTAATTTAAAGTTCAGGAATAAGTAACCTAAACATGTATCTTTTACTAATATATATATATATATATATATACAGTTATATAAGATATATCTTCGACTATAAGAAATAATTATAAATCTTAAAATATTTCCAACATCATGTTATTTTATTTATAATTTTTAGACATCAAACAAATAAATATATTTTTGACACAATGATGATGTAGTGATTACCTTATTAATGAAAGATTTAAATAAATAAGATTATAAATTTTAAAATAAATTTATTTTGAAACTTTTTATACCATCCACTAATTTTAGGGATGATTATGTCTTTTAATATTTTAATTTATGATGTTTTTTTAAAAAAATCAAGTTATGGATTTTTAAAATGTCATGATATGAATAGTAAAGAATTGACACAAATGAGTTTTTAAAACAAATACTATTTTTTAAATGATATAATAGTCCTTAAAATCTATGATTGGTCCAAATGACTTAAATAATGTCATAAATGTTATTAATAAACCACTTGAGGTTATATTGTCATTTAATGGTAACTATATCAACCATGTAGTATGAATATACAAGAAGACATGGTAAGAGTTAAATTAGTTAACTAATGGTTAAAGCTAAATGATAATGTTAAATTTAAAACCCCAACATTTCAAAATCCTATTGGTTGAGAGTATTAAAAACATTAATTACCTTATCTTTGAATTAAATTAGTTGAGGAGATTTTGAAAACATAGTTCTGTTTATAATAAAATAATCTTTCAAGACATTCTTATTGTTCCCCTCTTCCCTCTTGTCACCACATATAACCCCTTACTCACACCTCTCAAGCCCCTTGGCTCATAAAACCTCTAATAAAATAATCTCAAAATATCCCTATCTTCCTCCATGAATCCTTAACTTAGGAAAAAGTAAAATAATGAAATCTTTTTGGGTCAAATCAAAAGGAGTTACCCGTTTTAAGAGGTAGCATCCTCGATATTGTTCTTTTCCAATATTCTACTTCTTCACTCCCAATTCTATTATTATTCATTGATTACATAAAAACACTAGTATATTCAATATACAAGGAAGTTTTATGAGAATTATTCAAACTACAATTAAACAAACATCCATCTAATGGACTTAGAATATACTGTTTCTGTGGATGACAAACTAATGACTCACGAAACGAGGATGGTTCAATTATCTCCTACTATATATCATGGTGGAAATTATGATGGATCTGTATTTATATGATATATATTGTTTTTATATTGTTTTTATGCTTCTGTAATTTTTATTAACAACATACCTTTATGCTTTTCATGATGTCTAAACATGATAATTTCATTTGAGGAAGTGCGGACTTCCGCCCCATCAAAGTGATATGACTCGTTCATTCGATACATGGAATGTATAAAGTATGGAATCAATGAAAATATTTAATGTATATATCCAATGATATTATACTAGAATTTTAATATACCTACATATAATTAAGTTTTCATTCTATTAAATATGAAATAGAAATGAAAGTAGTGCTCATGTGTACGTACGACTTACCGTCTCCAAGAACAGTGCATTTCATTTCTTATCTCCAAATGATATGGAATATTATAAATAAATATATAATGGATATATATGATATATATATATATAATAATATTCTAAAGATAATGTAATTTTTACCACATGGACAAATTGTAATTATAAAAATATCATTTTCGGCTCAAGTACCCAATATCTACAAAACGACTGATATTAATGTAAATAATTATATAATTTTTATAATGTTGTAATAAGTGATATAAAATAAACTTTAAAATAGTTATTAAGAAAGTAGAAATTAACTTAAGTTTATTGTTTAGGAAATTAAAGAACGAATGAGTCAAGTTGGACATAAGGTAAGGGACTTCGTCTCAATCTCCTTTTAATTGAGGCATATTTTGATAATATATATCTCCTTTTATATGGTGTAGAATAAACCCCTTTTATTTTTTTACTTTCATTCAAAGGGAACCTTTTTTCCATATGAATCATTTTACTAAACTACAAAAGGAGTGTTTTTAACGTATGCAGCGACAATTAGCTCTCCACCGCCGTAATCATTATTTGGCTTCCTTTATAAGCCTTAATGTTTTTAAAATGAAATTAAATCCATTATTCACTTTTTGGGTGTTTTCTGATGAAAAATGGTTTTTGAAATGGATTGATTATTTCAATATCTTGAAATTATTTCTTTTTATTTCAAATGAACTGTTATTTGTGAAATGTTGATATTTTCAATATTTTATGTTTTATGATTATATAATGGTACTTGGACATTTGGCAGGTGGTTACGTGATAAACCAAATGATAGGTGGTTCCGTGATAAACCAAGGATGGGTGGATACGTTATTATCTCCAATGCATTGTGTATGGAAGTCAGTTGTATAGCTATTTTATTTAGTGATATGCATGTACGTCGATCGTATGGTTATTCCATTTAATTATGTTTATGTCCCAAGTTACCTTCATATGTTATATATTTCTTTCAATGCAATTTATTATAATACATTGGTTATAAAAATGGTAACCAATGAGATTTTATTTAGTGAATTGTTTTTTCCACTTCTTAAAGGTGAAATGTATTACTTTATGATAAAGTATTCATGGTTTACTTTTTGTTTTGAAAAACTAATTTTTTTTATGTATCATTTAGTGAGATTTTTATACTCATCCCAGGTTTTGAAATGTTTTTCACTGGACATAAATATGAATGAGGTCAAGGATGGGATCAAGGAAAAGTCATTCTATCTAAAATATAGAACTAGACAAGTTTATTTTTTTAGAGTTTTTGTTTTATGAAAAAATGGATAGTGAGTAGAAGTGTCTACTTGTTATATTCAAGTTGTTATGTATAAGTTATAACCTAATTCTCTAAAGCTATAAACCTGAAAAGATCATCAATGTTAATTATTAACTTAATTCAAGATTATGTAATGTTTAAGGATGGGGCATTACAATACGATACCCCTTTTGGACAACTTTTCCCTGAAACAGGCCTTGGGCGAGTCGGCCCAGCCCACAACAAGCGTGGGCAGACCTGCCTGACCCATGTTGTCGTTTAATGAGGTTAGAATAACCCAGAATAGAACTACATGGGTTCATCCCCA
Source organism: Viscum album (assembly GCA_963277665.1). Lineage (NCBI taxonomy): Eukaryota > Viridiplantae > Streptophyta > Magnoliopsida > Santalales > Viscaceae > Viscum > Viscum album. Next base: position 1,014,568,939 of record OY728153.1, on the reverse strand, counting down.
CATACACATACTCTTCCTGGGTTTTCCGGGGCCTGAGTTTTTTAATTTAATCCAAAATTAATTAAAATAATTAATTTAATTTCTGTTGATAATTAAATTAATTAAATATTTATTTTTGGATTAATAATTAATGCTGCGTAAATTAATTTAATTTGGTGTTTAATTAAATTAATTAATCTGTACCGAATGACATTTATATATATATATATACATATATATATATATTGAATTAAAAATTAGAGTGAAATTTTTAATTCAATTAAATTCCCTTGAGTTTATTTTATTGAAAGTTTAATTTAATAGAGCATTTATTTTTAAATATATGTGAGTTTAATGTGTATATAACTGATCATGAGCCTGAGACTATCCAATGTACTTTTGGTATGTATTTAATTTATTTATTTTGGTTATTGCATTGTTTTGTAATAATTATTTAAATAAAAGGTAATTTGTGTGCCATCTCAAATGTCATTATATGTATATGGTCCTACGTGCTCATTCTCAGAGTTGCATTTTTACCCTTGAGCCCCACTCACTTGTGTGTGAGTAATGTTGTATAATGATTAAATGAGTAGAGACACATTTCATGCCAAGTGATAGGGATGCTCCGTAAAGAAAATTCATGCATTGGATTATCAGTTGCTGCAATTAGATTCGCAAGTGACGTGACTCAAGGTATTACCCCTAGGAACTAGGATGGTTTGATATTCACTCAAAAGGTCCAACATTAGTGTTGGATAATTATCATGTGGTCATTTTTTTCAAGGTTTATTATTTTTGGGTATGTATATTTAATGCACGAACACATAGAGTAAAAATAAACAAGCATGCATGTTAAAATGAACACGTGATGTGATGTTTTTTATATTTTTTTCATTTTCATTTGTGAGTGTGATCATATAGTACGTTCATATAAAATAGAAACTAATTTATTTAATCAAATTAAAAATAATAAAACCCAAAAAGAAATATTAAGTCAGAACCACCTTCCATCATTTAAATTTGGACAAAACAGGTTGTTTGGGGTGTCGGTCATGCCAAAGATGAGGGTGTCTATTACTACAGGGGAGTTTTTATTAGATTTTTGGATTAAATTAACTAAAATTGTAGAAAATAAATAGCTAAATATAGCTTTATTTAATTTTATAGGAATGTTTTCAGTAATTTCATTAACAATTAAAGAAGATGGGACTTTACTCAACAGATCAAGAAACCTTGAGTTAATGCAGTTGAACAGCCAAAAGCCTATCTTGAACCCTCCATGTAGTGGCATAGCCAGAGATTTTTAGACTATAAGGGGTGGTTTAGGGATCCTTACCACTAGAATACTCAAGTGATAGAGTATTCTGATTCTAGCACATAGGGTTCCTAAAATTCAATAAAAATAGTGGGAGACATTTAATGATTTAATTAATCAATCAAAATGTCTAAACCGGTGATCTAAATAAAAGTAATAATTTGCTAAAATTTATTTTTATAGAAAAATGGAAAGTTATACCACAAGTTTAAAACTACGATAAATATTGGAAAAAGTAAATGTCCACACCGGCATGAGTATCCAGAATAGTACAGATGCTTGCACACAATACTATTGGAAACTCAGGCGACTGGTGTCCCTATATGTGTTAATTTACCTCAGGAATTGAGGGTTAAATTCCTTATAGGAGACTAATGAACAAAGCATATGATAGTTATGTCATTTTTCATTCATCAACATCTGGTTATAGTTGCAGTTTCTTCATGAGAACATGGATGATAGAACATGAAGTCACATCTCCAAGTGGTTTGCAAGGAGAAAGAAAATCAATGATATGAATAGGTAATGGTTACACTAGATATGTTTAAATTGGAAGTCAGGTTATGATCTTTCAATATATCTTATTATAATATCATTTTCACCCCTTTACTCAAGTCTCAATTTATGTTATAAAACGAACAAGTAATGAGTAATAGTTTCATTAATTATTTAGGTAAGGATCACTATGTAAATAAGAGTATCAAAGACAATTTCCTCTTTAATTCTTATGGAAAAAAAATTGACATAAAAGGAAAAAATTCCAAAGTAATGAAATGTCCATGAAACATTTTCTATGTCCTTAGATGAAAGATATATTAATAGGAGGTTATTGAAACGTTTCAGACCCTGTAGCAGAAGACGATGGGCCGGAGATTTTATATTTTTTATCGGTGGATCGACTGTACTTGTCAACACCGATGATTCGAGAACCGGAGAGGTTTGAGGATCTCGCGTAAATAGTTAATATCACTAAACTTAAATATAATACATACCGTTCCAAATCTTAAGAGGCACTCAACTGCAACTTGTCGTTGGCAAGCGCTGCTTGAAGAATCCGTAGAAGGATCCCTCTAGATCGTCCACACTCGCTTCAAAAACCACTGGAATGTCGATTGTCAAACTCCTAGTGCTAGTGTGGTGCTCCAATAATGCTTTCGACATCCCAAATATCACCGCATCAAGATACATTCAATGCTTGAGGAAGATATTGATCCAAACTCTTGGATCAAAAACTTCTCTCTCTGTGAAGCGGGAGGAGGGAGAGGCTCTCAATTTTCATTCCATTAATGAATGATTAGTGTAATGGCCACCTGATAGATAAAATAATTTCAATTAAATTTACATTGAATTTATTTTTTTAAACCCACAAATGTGTTACTCTAAGATGAATTTCTTTATTTTTATGATATTGGTGTTATTTTGATTTCAACAGCAAAAATGGCCCATTTCGGATTTTTAAATGTTTTAAATTATTTATGTATTTTAGCCATAACATATTCTACACTAATCCAAATTGAAAAATTATATATTTTTGAATATTATACACATCCAGGTATTCATTTACTATTTTTAGACCAAAAGCTGAATCAACCATATGGAAGCTCAAAAGAAGCTCACAAGTTGCATCATGAAAACTGTTTACAGTTCTACCCATTTTTGGTGTGGGTCCATAAATAATTATTGGTGGTCCCAATTGTTGTGATATTCAGTGGGTGGACGTGAAAGGAGTTTTAAAACATCTTTCATGAAGTGATGGCTGTGGGAATTGGCCTTTTAAGGGTTATTAAAGCATCCTCATCTGAAGGTTTTCGATTTGGCGTGTCTGAGTGGACAGAACAAATTGTGCGAGTAAAACGTGCATAAATATCGGATTACCCATCCAAATACACTAAGATTTTGTGGCTAAACGAAAAAGATAATTATTAACAACATTCAAGAAGGGATTAATGCGTGACGATGTCATTTAATGTGGCTAAAATGCATCAACATTCCGAAGACAAATTATGGCTATAAAAGGAGGAGAGCTCCACCCTATTAAAGCATCTCTCATTCCATCCCATTCCTTCTAGGACACCAAGGAGGAGAAATTTTCTAATTTATAATTTATTTATTTATTTATTCATTTTTTTTAATGCCTTATTCGTCCCAATTCATATTGATTACCCTTACCATGGTGGGGTAAACATTTGGAGTGATTGGGGAAGTTGTTTTTATATGTTGTAATGCTTGAGTTCTTGAATGTAATTGAATGAAATTTTCTTCTTTTTCAAAGTTGTTTTCAATTTCATATAGTATATTTTATTATAAAGTGATATCTTTCATGAATTTTAATTCTGTTATTGATTTTTGCCTTGGTAAAATAATCATTATCTCCCTCCACTAATTTCTGGTTTATATACGATGGAATAGACCCGGGATTAGTGGTGAAGTACTCAACGATCATCAGTACGTGTAAAATATGTTGTGAATGATATTGATTATTTTGGATAAACAAGACTCAATCGGGTATTTCCCGTGTCAATTAATGATATTCAATACAACTATTTTGTACATGGAAGGAGAGTTGACCAAACTGAGATCTTGGTATGGTTTTCCTTCATAATAATAGTTTCACCAAGGAAGTGAGAGGAAACGATTATAGAAACTGAATTTAATCAACTAATAAGAATAGGTTTGAATTAAATTGAACAAGGATAGCATTAAAATTTGGAAATAGACCCCAACCTAATCACCCTTTTAATATCATAGTTTTTTAATCATTTCAATTTCAAATTTTCTTTCAAAAACACAACATTTTTACCCTCGTTGAAAAGTGACTAACTAATTTTGTGTGCACTCGTATTAAATAGACTTACTAGGGTTAATCCCTAGAATACACTTAGGAAATTTAAAAATTCTTTTTCCATGCCCTACGAAAGGTGTACGTCAAACTTGGTGCTATTTTCAGAGAGGAAGTGCAACAAAAAATATGATTTTCAAAATTGAATGACCTGCAACTCAAAAGAATAAATAATTGAATTTGATCTAGAAATTGAAAGAACATTAAAACAACTAAGAAAAATAAACCTACCAGAAATCTTTGAAGAAATAGATCTTTTAGATCCAGGTGAAACTCATAGTGTTCACTCTGAACCTGAAATCATGGCTGAAAATCCCAACCAAACCCTACGTGATCTATGTGCTCCTCAATTTTCCATTCAAAATAACCAACTCATTGCACCCACTAAATCAAATGATTTTGAATTACATGTCAATATGATTCTAGTGCTCCCAAATTTTCATGGTCTGGTAGGAGAAGATCCAAACCGGCACATGAAAGAATTCAGATACATTTGCTCAAGCTTCAGGCCAAGAGGAGCACTTGAAGACCAATTTCAATGGAGGGAATTCCCCTTTTCACTCAAAGGAGTGGTTAAAGAATGGTTTTACAATCTAAAACCTAGGGAGATAAATGATTGGAAAGTCATAAAAAACTATTTCATGCAAAGATTCATTCCCACATCTAGGAGCACAACCATCAAGAAAGAGATCTACATCATACAACAATCAACTCGAGAAACCTCTACGAGTACTGGGAGCATTTCAAGAAGATATGTTCCAGCTACCCACATCAAGATATGGAGGAACACCAATTCCTTGGGTTCTTCTACCATGTACTTCTGGATAATGATCGGAATATTCTAGATGCCTCATCTGGGGGATCCATAATTGACAATTCACCTGTAGGTATCAGAGTACTAATTGAGAGGATTTATCGAAACTCACAAAAATTTGGAATAAGAGGGCCGGGAACAAGAGGAATCCATGAGGTGAGAACATCTGATTCAAAAAAATTAATTATAAGTTAGATGGGCAAACTCATCAAGTTTGTGTGACAGATGGATGTAAAAAAAGTGCAGGAACAACAAGAACCAAATCAGGTATGTGGTTTATGCTCTTCTAAATATCATTTCACTGACCAGTTTCCTAAAGTGTAGGGAATCAAATTTTGTGCTGCTACCTATCAGCAAAGGCAATTCCATCCAAATCCACCACGTCATCCCCAAAACCAACCAGGATATGTATTCCAACAGACCCATGATAGACAACCTTTTCAATACCAGAACCCCCCTCCATTCCAACAGTCCTATAAACAACCCTTTCAAAAACAACAACCCTTTCAGCCACAACCATTCCAAAGAAAGACATATGAGCAACCGTCCACTAGTGCACAACCATCATGTGAGAAACAAAATCTATAGTTAAATGTTGAGGGGCTTAAAGAAAATTTGAAAGACTTATCCAACCAGTTAAAAAATGTTTTGGAAATTCTAACTAGGAACCAAGGTATTCTCCCCGTACAAACAATTCCCAATCAAAAGGAGAATGTTAGTGAAATAACCACCCGAAGCGGGAAAGAGCTCACACCACCAGAACAATGTGAGGAGGAAGATTCTAGGGAACCTCATGAAGCTAGTCCTATCCAACAAAAAGATTAATTCAATAACAAAAATAGAGAAAGAACAAGGTTCAGGAAGGAAAGGATAGAAAAACCTTTGAAAAAAACAAAAAAGGGAGACAAAGGATATCCCAGCACCATTTCCATCTGCATTGGTTGAGTCAAAGAAGGGTGAAGAAGAACGAATACAACGGGAAATTCGGGAAACTTTCAGAAAAGATGAGATTAACATCCCACTGCTGGATGCAATCAGACAAATCCTAAATATGCAAAAAATTTAAAGGAGTTGTGTACAAAAAATAAGGAGGTTGGATTGAAATGAAAGAATCAAATTATGAAGAAGTGTCTCAGCATTGATCACACCACTAATACCACAAAAATGTCAAGATCTGGGGAATTTCTCTATTCCTTGCACTATCGGTTATTTAAATTTTACAGATGCACTATGTGATCTCAAATCTTCAATAAATGTTATGCCTCACTCAGTATTTATATCTTTGCATGTTATAAAATTAAAGCCTATAAGAGTGGTGGTCCAGCTCGCAAATAGATCCACGGTTTTTCCAGCATGTGTTCTAGAAGATGTTCTTGTAAAATTAAAAGATCTATTTTTCACAGCTGACTTTTATGTGCTGACAATGGAAAAAGATAGGATTTCATCACACTCACCCATCATCTTGAGGAGGCCATTCTTAAAGACTGTGAATACATCAATGTGTCTAAGGGAACACTATAAATGGATCTCCAAGATTGTCGAGTGCATTTCAATATACTCTAATCCATGAAGAATTTTTCAGATGTTCATTCATTGAAAGCAATCTACCACAAATAAGAAAAAGAAAAAAAATAAAAATTTAGAAGATACAACCTTAGAATTCATGGATAGTTCGTTTGATGAGGCTGGAGAATCAAAATTAGGAGAAGATGTTGAGATCATGAATTATAAACTCAAGAAGGCCGAACATGAAAAGATTATCATAGATCTCTGAAAGGAACTTTCTAAAAAGGAAGAACAACTAGATAAGAAAAATTCCATATGCCTTGCAATGGAACATGAGCCGAAGAAGGTCAAGGAAACCCCCATTAAAAGTGTAGAGTGTATGGTATATTCTCAAACCAATGGGAAGGGTGGATCACAAGAAAAAAAGGAAAATCCCAAAACTAGGTTCGTATGGGTAAAGAAAATTGAGGGTCAATCTCATGCCTCATGAGAAGAGAGTAATTTTCAAAGGACACCACAACCCCTTATAATGAGTTATGTTCACATTGCAATAAGAAAGAAAAACATATCTAGAAAGACTAAAAACTATTATAGAAGAACAGGACATCAAGGGTTTTGCTGGTGTTGTGGTATCTATGGACACAAATCTGACTCTTGTTGGTACAACATGTCTTTACCATGAAATAGAAAAGAACCAATGGAGGAGATCACAATTCATCACCCTGAATACAAATGAAGACATACCAGGTTGCATTATTCCTTTACACTTGATTAAATGCAGTTACTCTATCTTTTTGAAACAAAAAAAAAATCCAGTATTGAGGACACTGTATCATTTAAGTCTGGGAGAGGGATACTTTTAGTCAAGAATTTTCGTTTATATTTTTTTCTAACATTTTTTAAAAATAAATAAATAAAAAAATTGTAATGTGTTTTTAGAGTTTTTGTGTGATTATTCATTTAATATTTTGTGTTTTTTTTTTGAATCTTTTGAACTTAAAGGATTATCATTTCTATTTTTGAAACCAATGTCATTGAGTGAACAAATCAATTCTGTGAAACTAAGCTTAAATGAATACTGAAATGACATTGTTTCAGGTTTGAATCTTTTGGAATTTCATGAAAAGTACACTGATTTTTGAATCCCATGCCACATTTCACTATCTATATCATTGAAATTACTTTCTTATGAGGCTTCTGAACCATTTTTTTCATATTCTTTTCATTCACCTCATTTCTTTAGAGAACCAGACCATGATTGCTTTAACTAGAATTTGATTTATTCCTTTCAAAACTTGAGGGTTTGGGGTACATGTGTTTTAAATGATTGAGGCATTTATTTGGTTTAAGCCCCCTTTTCCAAATAATCCTTTTCATTATGTCCTACCTTATACATTAATCGTTGTAGCCCCTAGTAGCAATGAATATCCTGTTAGGTTATCCACATTACAAGCCTATTTTCCCTATCCAGCGGGCTCTTGAAGTGAAATTGCATGATCTAGTTGAACTTAAGTGTGGGGGAAGATGTCTTGTGGTGTACTACCTCATTTGGTGATACTTTTGGTGGAATATAAAATGTTGAATATATGATGTTTCTACTGAATATTTCATTTTTTTAAAAGGTATTCCTTTTCAAGAGTATTCATGATAAGAGAAGTTGTGACTTTCTGGAGCTTCTAATGTAAAAAAGAAAGTTGTGCCTATCTGGAGATTTGAAGAAAAATTGTGCTTGAAAAGATTGAAATTTTTGATGCTGAAATCCTGAGCTGATTTAATGATTATGGAGCCTATTTTCTACAATGGGGAAGATAAAAATACCATATTTGAGTGAAAATTATAATCTTTCTATTTGCTTCAAAAAGATCCTAGACCTCCTTTTTCAGCCTCAGAATTTTTAACATCTAAATCCTACCAACCGAAAGCCACAAAACAACCCTGAAAAGTACTCATGACAAACATATGTCCTTGAATCACATTGGGTGGAGAAGTAGGAATTTATCAAGACTATGGAGACTCTTGTGTGAGTTTGGATGAGAAAATCATTGTTCAGCATTTACATTTGTGAGATGAGGAAAATTCATGTGAGGTAGGTGTTTTGTGTGCATGGGATAAGAAATGAAGTGGAAATATATTAAAATCTAAAATGGAGAACTTGAAATAATTTTTTTTATGAAGCATGATATCATTTTGTTTCTTAGTATGGATTTGGTAGATCTCATTGGTATCTGTTTTGGATTTGATTTGATTTGATTTTTACATGTCCAGGAGTCCAAGTGCTAAGTGTGGGGGAATTGATAGAGAAAATATTTTCAATTAAATTTACATTGAATTTAATTATTTTTAAACCCACAAAAGTGTTACTCTAAGATTAATTGCTTTATTTTTATGATATTGGTGTTATTTTGATTTGAACAGTAAAAATTGCCCATTTCGGATTTTTAACTATTTTAAATTATTTATGTATTTTGGCCATAACATCTTCTACACTAATCCAAATTGAAAAATTATTTATCTTACAGATTCTACACATCCATTTATTCATTTACTATTTTTGGACCAAAAGCTGAATCGACCATATGGAAGCTCTAAAGAAGCTCACATTTTGTCTCATGAAAACTGTTTACAGTTATGCTGATTTTTGGTGTGGGGTCCATAAATAATTCTTGGCGGGCCCAATTGTTGTGATATTCGGTGGGTGGACACAAAAGAAATTTTAGAACATCTTTCATGAATGTGAGGCCACAGGAAGTGGCCGTTTTAAGGGTCATTAAAGTTTCCTAATCCGGAGGATTTTGATTTGGCGTATCTGACTGGATTGAATAAATTGTGAGAGTAAAACAGGAATAACTCTCGGATTACCTGTCCAAATCCTCTGAGATTTTGAGGGTAAACAACCAAGAGAATTATTAAGAACATTCAAGAAGGACTCAATGCGTGAAGATGTCATTTAATGTGAATACAACGTATCAATAGTTGGGGGGGAAATTCTGGCTATAAGAGGAGGAGCGCTCCACCCTCTCAAAGCATCTCTCATTCCATCCCATTCCTTCTGGGACACCAAGGAGGAGAAAATTTCGGCTTTCCATTTTATTTATTTTCTTTTTCATAGTTATGTAATTCCTTCTTCTTCCCCATTCATCTCGATTACCCTTAACATAGTGGGGTAAACATTTGGAGTGATTGGGGAAGGGTTGCTTTTCTATGTTGTAATGCTTGAGTTCTTGAATGTAATTGAATGAAATTTATTTCTTATTTAAAGTTGTTTTCAATTTCAGATAGTGGATTTTATTATCAAGTGATATCTTTCTTGAATTTTAATTCCTTTATTGATTTTTTCCTTGGTAAAATAATCATTATCTCCCTCCACTAATTTCTGCTTTATATACGATGGAATAAACTAGGGATTAGTGGTGAAGTACTCGACGATCGTCATTACGTGTAAAAGGTGTAGTGAATGTTCTTGATTTTTTGCGATAAACAAGACCTGATCGGATATTTCCCATGTCAATAAAGAATATTCAATAGAACTATTTTTCACATGGAATGAGAGTTGAACAAACTGAGATCCTGGTACGTTTTTCTCTCACAATAATAATTTCACCAAGGAAGTGAGAGGAAACGATTGTGGAAACACACTTTAATCAACTAAGAAGAAGAGGTTTTAATTAAATTGAACAAGGATAGCATTAAAATTGGGAAACCGACCCCGACCTAATCAACCTTTTAATATCATATTTTTTCAATCATTTCAATTTCAAATTTCTTTTCAGAAACACAACATTTTTACCCTCGTTTAAAAGTGACAAACTGATTTTGTGTGCACTCCTCTTCAGAAGACTTCCAAGGGTTAATAACTAGACTACCCTTAAAAAATTTTAAAAACTAATTCCACGCCCTACGACAGGTGTGCATCACCACCCATGAGAGAGATCCCTCTCTTTTATTTATAGTGATGTTGAGAAATACCCGGTTGGGTTCCCCAACCCCCGTTTATTTCAATGGCCACTAAATAAATAATTTCAACAAACTAAACTACCTTAATATTATTTATTATTTTATCACATACATGTAATACATAAAATTTATTACGTAATAAAACCTGATCCACTTAACTTGACTCATTGTCCAGTATAATATTAAATGAACCTTGAATATTAAAATAATATTTGTTCGATTAATATTTTCTCATATTTACAAAACATGTAAATAAATTAAGTAAATTCAATCCGAAACATTCATAAATTGAATATTTATGAATTTATTTAATTCTTTTGGTGATAGATAACTAGGAAAACCCTCATACCTTATGGCGGGGCCCACCATATACATATACCTATTCAACTAAATAGGGTGGATTCTTGAATATACTTTTTTGTGTGACCCTCTAGTCCCTTATCTCAATAGCAGTGAATAAAATCCACAAACCAAGAGTGGAGTCTAGCAACCCATCATGGTCCCTAAAGAGATAAGGATAGTCATAGCAACGACTACCATCCTACAAACACTGACTGTTTACTATAATCTCATTGTCATTAAATATCTCATAAAGAAGGATGCACACTTGTGTTATCGTCCTTTTCTTGATTTATTATTTGTTGATCTTACATGATGGATTTACCTTAGTACTACTTTGGAAATAGTCTTATGAAGGAAGCACCATCCTGATCAACTAGGCCTTAGATAGACAAATTTCTAAACATGGAAGTGACAAATCCTTTCTTGACAATTTAACCAATGTCATAAAACCAATGAAACACCCAACACATGCTACCTCGCCATGATTTCAATACCATGGTTTTCTCCTTGCATAAAAGTACATAATAATATGGTATACATTGGTAACGATCTCAAGTCAAGAGACTAATACACATGTTGGTAGATAGGAACGACCAATTAAACCCAAAACATGTTGTGATCCTATGGGCAGGTCTATCCTCATGATCTCATTCTAGAGATCACCAAATGCTAACTTAATGAGAAGAAGTCTCAATGCTTATGAGCCCCCAACACCTGATAGTCAAACATCTATTGTGTCCAGTCAGTAAGATGTATCTAGACTATAGAACATATATTTAAGATTAATGTCATAGTATCTCAAGGTTCTCATTATAGCCTAGGATATGTTATAACCTCTCAATATGACAATTAATCTTTGGACATTACCATTATAATAGTGGATGCTGGAAATTATACACTATAATGGTAAGACGAAATCATGTATAACTAATTGTACACATGATATGGTAATTAAAAGTACTGCATAGTTAGGTCTAGGGCACCCACTATTGCAACACTCCCACTTGCAGTAGAGAAAACTTTCTAACCAATCTTGTTAGCTACTCACATGATATATATCATGCTTATGTTGAGTAATGGCTTTAACTGCTGGGTCTGCCACGTTTTCGGTGTGTGGCATATTCGATATATGTGACCTTGTCTGCTTGAGTAAAACTTCTCAAGATAAGGTATCCCAGAGTACATCACTTTTTCCCATTTTCATAACTTGAAAAATTGTCTATTAAGAATATCATAATTCACATTATGATAATACTTTTCTCACTACGTGCGATTCCAAGAACTAGAACAAATCATTTCATTTAACTACTTTTAGCTACCTTAGAAGCTGCAACGTACTCGGTATTTGTATATATGGATACCACTGGCTTTTATGAGCTTGAGTCACTCATCGCCTTATCCTAACAGTGATACTAGATCAAATTGATCTCAACATTACTAGTTTGTGTCCCACAAAAACTAGTAAACCTTCTTCTCCACATACCGAGTACATATCATTTGTACTCAACGAAGTACAAGATGATAGTTATAACTACATAACTTGCAATGCTCATGTATATAATTGATACCAGCATACAATAAAGTATATCATGGAAATATCAATTATTGTACATAACATGTAATATGTGATTGATCTATCGCTGAAGCGTATGGTATCAATTCACAACATTAATCTCTTCCCATGCTATGAAGATGTTAACCTGGAGAAATTAAGCCATGTGACATTGGTAACAATTCTAACTTGAATTGTTCCAACTTGTATTTTTCAATACAATTTCACTATATGTACGATTGACTATGAACAAGAAACCTATGGATCTACCACAATAGATCATGTTCCCTAGAACTCAGGTTGCTACTTTAAGTCAATCATTGGAGAATTGATTTTATTCTGGTCTTATCTAACTATAAGACCAAGATCAATTTTCCATATGTTTTCGAACATATTTCACTCGGAAAACTTTAGCACTCCCACTAACCATTGGTGGACATAAGGAAAAGATTCATTTATAATGAATGCTCTAATATCTTGTTGCTTACTTTAATCTAGAACTAGATTTCAGTAGCTTCCATCCTTCATTGGCATTCGATGGTGTCAACATCCCTTTCTGTTTGTTTCGTTTAGACACCTTCCACGAAAGACGATCATGACACCCAATGACCAATAAAATGATCTTAGAAGTTAGTTATTATAGGTAAAATTCAAATGGATTTAGGTGTACCGACTTGCTATTACCAATCTATCCTTATTGGTACCAAGATTGTACCATCCATGTATCAACTCATTTGAATACCCACAGTAGTATTCAGTTTTTAATCCCCATTTCAATTTGATACATGGAATCCATTTTTGAATTTTAATCTTTTCAATCATATCTAATTGTCATATAATTCTTACATGTAGGATTTATTATTCTTAATGAATAATATATCACTAGTCATGGTGAATATAAAACCATCACCATGGTTTCATTCTTCTTACGCGGTATGTGTCACTGGAACATGCCTCTTCCACATGAACTTGTGAAACTTGTTCCTATTTTAACCATTTTTGCATCTCGAGCATTGACTAAGTACAAGTAAATTCCGCTCCCACTATCCCTAATATAGATGTTAACCCTTATATAAAAATTTCTTCTAATACATGACTAAAACTTTTCTATGTTAAGGATTTATGTAATATCCTAAAAAACTTTTAGGATATTTACTTAGATACACAATGTGTTTAGCTTGATTCGTGTTTTTTTATATCTTAACAAAAGCTTTGCATATTTAACACATATCCTATGAAATAATGGATTTTCATCATACTATGACTCATATGATATACATTGTTCATTTTAGTTGGCATATTGGTTATGGGTTTACGCCATTATTTGCAAAACACATCTTGAAATGGAAGTTTCTGCAAGTTGCAACATTGATAAAACTTACATCATAACTTTGATGTATAAAATGTGCCTTCAGGAATTTATCCACTTTTCATTTTTTTGATCAATGTAAACATGTAAGACTTTATCATAGATCCTCCTTATGAAGATCAATACAGTTATGTAGATAACGTAACATTCATTTAGGAATTACTCCATGCTACATTATCATGATCAATGATTGTATAGTCAATATATTATTCAGCATGTCGATCTGAAGTAAATCATATCTTCTGACCATGCATATACTTTACTATCAAATTACTTAATAGATTAAAGGAATCTTATGATGTATCTTTACCTCTAGCTTTTCTTTGGAATAGTTCACACTCTGTTGTTGAACTAACCTCGAAAGCATTGTGGCATACCTTTATTTCTAATAGTTTCTTCGTCTAAACTATGAATGTCGATAATACCAAAGGTGTTTAGTTGTGCCGAGTCAAAATACCATACTGGGTATATTCTTGACATCCATTTTTAGTTTTGGATGACAAAGAATCATATTTCCACAACTGGGAAGGTCTTACATTTTCTATTCATCATGTATTTCCTTTGATTCATGTATGTTTGAACTACTTATTCAGTTTGTTACACCAAAAACAAAAATAATCCCAAAACATAAAATAACATATCATTATGTCCAAAAGGGAAAGTGAGATAATTTTTTTTGTTATACTAAACAACTTGGTCAATTTGAATGAATCACTTCAACTAGAAGTAATGGGTTTCTCACCGCTGACTTAGGAATCACCCTTACTCAGTTGCTTGGAGAATACACTTTACTTCTTGTAATGTTCCTATACATACTTGGTTACTATATTTAAATACACATATGTTATTGTAATATTGTATTCAATACCAAAGAATTATGTTAGAAACATTAATATATTTGGTGAATATAAACTAAATGAGAAGCTGGTACTTGCTTCTTGTATTTCAGTTCATTGCATTTTTAAACTTATCTAAATTTATATCAATTATGTGATGCAAATAACATCCTATTAATAGCCAAACACTTTTCATTGAAGGGAATAATGAAGGTGCCTTTTGTGTAACTTGACATATGCCTTTTCTCCTTATCTTTCAAAATATTCGCTATATGAATAAAAGATGGTTTTATCTCCAATATTCTTATTATATATCGAATGTTACCTTAATGGTAATGAAGCGCATACTGTATACCTTTCATTTATATCCCAAAACGAAACTAGAGTAATTGGGTGTATAAGGAATAGGATTGGTATGACATGAATGATTGTGAATTGCCTTTCACTTTACACAAAGCGAGTGCAATCATCACATTCAAATCTCGCTTAGCTTTCTCCTAGAGACGAGACTACATGTAATCGTCATCCATGTCATGATGTAGTGACCGAAAATAACATCAGAAATTGATGATAGAATTATGATAGAAACATCATATGCTCAATTCATGAGTCTCCTGTAATCAATTTTACACTCTCATTTGTTGAGGTGGCTTAACAGGTTTGGACACAAGAACCATGAATTTTCGATATAGTAATCATGTGCGCAAGCACCTATACTACACTTGGAATTTCGTGCTTGTTTGGAAATTAAATTTGTCTAATCTTTATCGCAGTTTTAGTTGTGGTGTTTGTTGACATTATCTACAAATAAACTTTAGCAGATTGTACTTTTAATGTTGATTACCAAAAGTGACATTACTGATTGATTTAATCATTAAATGTCTCCCACTAATTTTTCGAATTCGAGGAACCCTCTATATTAGAATTGGAATACTCTTGAGTATTCTAGTGTCAAGGATCCCTGGACCTCCCTCACAGTCTACAATATATGGAAACGCCACTACTCGAAGGGTCTAAGGTAGTATTTTGATTGTCCAACCACGTAAACTTGTGGGTCCATGATCTGTTGAGTGAAGTCCCAACTTCAAAATCATTTCTTGATTTACATAACGCTTGCCTCTAAAATTAAAACAAGCTATCTATGGGTATTTCTTTGCTGCAATTTTAGTTAAGTCAACCCACCATCCTAATAAGAACTCTTCGGTAGTAATAGGCACCCTTAGCTATAGAATGACTGACATCTCGAACACCCGGTTTTGTTCAAACCTGAATGATGGAAGGTCGTAATGACTTAATATTTTTTTTGAGGATTTTATTAGTTTCTCTTGATGAATGTGGTCCATTTCTATTAAACTTATTCATCTATGTTTTCGCGCTCACAACTAAATTTTAATAGGAAAACATACGCCCCTTCTTTATGCATTTTATTATCTATTATTTATTCTATTTTCATGCTGTTCTAAAATGCATAAAATAATAAATAAATGCATAAAGGTTAACTATAAATGGACTGGTCTTGAGCATCTAAATGACCTAAGGGCATCATACCTGAGTCAAAACTTGACTCTTGATGTAGTTTTTCATCATCTTGTATGTTCGCTTTGCATATGAAGTATCGCCCCATCTTGGCGGGGTCCTCGTCACGTCTTGGAGTATCGCCTCGTCTTAGCGGAATCCACATGTTGTCTTGCACCGTCTTGGACAGAGAACACTACCTCATCATGGTGGGGTCCACAACATTCACTGTCTTTTTCTAAAGAACAATAATTACTCACGCGCAGGTGAGGGGGACTCGGGTATAAATGTACATCATGTAAATATTGGGCGTGCATGCCCTTATACATTTTAATCGAAAATGAATGATGATGTGTAGACTGCCTATTTTATTAATTACAAAAATTGCGCACATTTAAAAAATTAATTAAATAAAAGGTAACAAACACTGGTCGATGCTCAAGACCAGGATGAAGATAAAATCGATGCACGATAAAATTAAAATGCATTAATTAATTATGAGGGTTATCAAAATTAAATTAAATTAATTAACAAATTCAAATAATTTAATTAATAATCGGCCCTCTAATTAATTTAATTTTAATGTCAAAATTAAATTAATATATCTTATTTCAATTTAATAATCAAATTGAATTAATTTTCATCCGAGTACTAAAATAATTAACCAAAATTAATTCTATTTAATTTAATTTAGATACTAAAATAAAATTAATAAAATTAATTTATTTTGATTAATTTTAAATTGTTGGTTTCCAAAATTTCATTGCATGGCCTGTACAGTTTGGGCCAAACCCATGCAAGCCATGCCAGGCCATGCAAAGCCAAACTGATCTGTCCACACCTATTCCGGGTAGGGTAGATCTGGTCAGACCATTTTGGGGACTATTTTTCCCTGTAGAAAAAATAATTTTCAGGCAAAATTAAAGGCACCTCTTTCGACTAGACCATTGGTGATAGTGCCCAAGCTAGCGGGGTGACCGACAAGGTGGTCACATGGTTGGGCGGTCGTTGGCCGGCGGCACGATAAAGCCTGGTAGCACCGGTGTGGTGCGTTGAAGGTGGCCGAAGTAGCCAGTGGTGGTCATGAGCTTGGTGGCGCGGAGGCCAGGTGGAGCGATGGTGGAGGATCTGTTTGGGTTGAAGCCGGTCCGGAGGAGGGGAGTGGCGGTCGGGACCAGAGGCAAGCGGGTTGTTTGTGAGGAGGGCGGTGAGGTCAAAGCCGGCCACATGCTGGACAACATGGAGGGAGGTCGCCAATGTAGTCTGGTGGCTGGTCTGGCAGGGGTCCCATTGCGGGGAGACCAGGGTGACCGGCTGGGGTGCGGCGTCTGGCCGTCGGGCTTCTTGGGCGGCGGTGTGAAAGGTGGCTGAACCCACTAGTTTGCAGCGAGGCGGTGGCCTTGCGCGCTGCAGCTTGTACAGGGAAGTTTGCAGCCTTCCAGTAGATGCAGCAGAAGGAGATGAATACCAAGGAGGAGATGGCATCGGGTCCGCAGAGCCTGGATGGTCAGCTGCTTAGGGCACGAGAACCGGTACATCAGCTCTTGAGGGTGCGCTGGCTAATGGTGCGGCGTCTCCACAGGAGGAAGATGTGCTGACGTGGGTGCTGCCCGAGAGAGCAGGGAGGAGTGTCCACGCGGGCTACTTGGTCATGCCAGATCTGAAGCATGGGGCTCCTAGGGGCGTCGCTTGAGACTGGAGACTGTCGGAGCTAGGGAGCCAGAGGAGGGCAGCGGTTCGGGGGGCAGTGGCCTGTTATAGCTCCCTTGCTACAGCGTGCCTTTCATAACGAGGAAGGTAGTCAATGGGGTCTTAAGACCCCCTTTTTCCTTTTTTTATTGATTTTCGTTTTTTAGGCCCCCCACCCCTTTGGTTTTTTATCTTTAAAACTTCAAAAAGTCTTATTCTCCTTCCCCTTTCCTTTTTTTTTTAAATTGAGTCAAGTCTTCACCTAAAAAGAATTCCACACCTCATTTTAAAAAATCCAAGTCTCCTCCATGAAAAACAACACCACCTTTGGTTTTTCCAAAAGCCTACTTAGTCCTTTTTAATTTAATAATAATAATAAAATTATTATAATAAAATAATAATTTATTATTATTTAATATTATAATAATAAAATAAATAATATTATAATAATAAAATTATTATCAAAATTATTAAATTTTGAAATTTATAATTTTTCATATAATTTTTAACCATATCCGATGAACGATCTAAACTTAATCGGTTCTTCAGAAAGAATAAAATTTAATACCCGCGATCAAACCACAGAAGCGATCCAATCCGGAAAAAAAATGGGCATAACATGGCCATTCATGATCGGATCGGCATGCGGTATGAACCTGTAGGACCATTTTTGAAACCTATACTTAATTGTAATGAAAAATAAATTTTTAGGCTTAGAAAATCTATGTGATCCCTTTGATACCTACGAAAGGTTTCGGGGCCCACAGCGGAAGTCGGTGGGCTGGGGCTTTTAAATTTTTCATTGGCGGATCAACGATACTTGTCGATGCTTACGATCTGAACCCCAAAGGGGTCCGAGGATCTCACGTAAATTGTTAAGAGCACTAAACATGAACAGAATACATACCGTTCCAAATCTGAAGGTGCACTCAACTGCAACTTGTCGCTGACGATCGCTGTTTGAGGAATCCATAGCAGGATCCCTCTTGATCATCCACACGCGCTTCAAAAACCATTAGAATGTCAATCATCAAACTCAAGATGCTAGTGTGTAGATCCAATGATGCTTTCACATTTCAAAAATCACCGCATCGAGATGCCTTCGATACTTGAGAAAGATCTTAATCTGAACTCTTGGATCAATAGCGTCTCTCTTTAGGAAGCGGGAGGAGAGGGAGGCTCTAGATTTTCATTCCATGAATGAATAAATAGTGGAATGGCCACCCATGAAAGAGAGACCTCTCTTGTATTTATAGTGATGTTTAGAAATACCCAGTTGGGTTCCCCGACCCTCATTTATTCCAACGTCCACTAAATAAATAATTTCAATGAATGAAATTGAATCAATATTATTTATTATTATATCACATACTTGTAATATATAAAATATATTATGTGATAAAACCTAAGCCATTTAACATGATTCCTTTTCTTCCTTAATATGAAACAAACCTTGAATATTAAAATAATATTCGTTCGATTAATATTTTCACGTATTTACTAAACTTATAAATAAATTAAATAAATTCAATCCCAAATATTCATAACTTGAATATTAATTAATTTATTTAATTATTTTGGTGGTTGATAACTTAGTCAACACTCAGACCCCCTAGCGGGGCCCACCATGCCCATATACCTATTCAACTGAATAGAAAGGATTCTGGAATACGGTTTTGTGTGTGACCCTCTATGCCCTAATCTAAATAGCAGTGAATAAATTCCATAGACCAAGAGTGGAGTCTAGGAACCCATCATGGTCCCTAAAGAGATAAGGATAGTCATAGAAATGACTACCATCCTATGAATACTGACTATGTACTATAATCTCCTTTTCATTAAATATCTCATAAAGTAGGATGCACACTTGTGTCATCATCATTTTCTTGATTCATTATTTGTTTATCTTACCAAATGGATTTACCTTTGTACTACTTTGGCCAAAGACTTATGAAGGTAGAACCATCATGATCAACCAGGCTTGAGATATACAACTTCCAAAACTTGGAAGCGACAAATCCTTTCTTGACCATTCAACCAATGCCATACCACCAATGACGCACCCAACACAAGATACGTCTCCATGATTTCAATACCATGGTTTTGGCCTTTCATCAAAGTACGTAATAAAATGGTATACATTGGTAATGATCACAAGTCAAGAGACCAATACACGTGTCTGTAGATAGAAATGACCAACGACACCCAAAACATGTGGTGTTCTTATTGGCGGGTATGTCCTCATGATCTCACTACTAGAGATCACCAAGTGAGAACTTCACAAGAAGAAGTCTCAATACTTATGAGCCCCTGGCACCTGATAGTCAAACATCTACTATGTCTAGTTAGTAAGAAGTATCTAGAATATAAAACATATATTAAAGATCAGTGTCATTGTATCTTGAGGTTCTCATTATATCTTGGGATCTTCTATAACATCTCGATGCGAAAATTAATCTTTAGACATTACCATTATAATAGTGGATGCAGAAAAGTCTACACTATAATGGTAAGCTGACATCATGTATAACTAAATGTACACATGATATTGTAATCAAAAGTACTTCATAGTTGGGTCAAGGGCACCCACTATTTCAACAGTTATTTTCCATTCATATCAAAAAATAAAACAATGGAAGTTTAAATGCAATTAACTGAATTAAAGAAGCAAGTTATTGCTTTTTCTTCAAGTTTATTCATCAATGTAAAATTTAATATTTGTGTTTTGCTATGACAACCCTATTCTTTATTTCACACTTAAACCTGATTTATTATATAAACATCACTAGATACAACATAGAATATCAAGAGGTCTAGTGTCTTTGAGGCTTATGACTATTACATAACAACTCAAAACATGAAATATAACATCTCTATTGAAAAATTCCATTACATGACCTCTATATTTTCTCGTACTTAGCATTGCATAGGATAACCTGAGGACATGCATAAGAAAAGGGTAAGCTCTAAAGCCCTGTAAGCGAATAAGAATAGAATTACATGAGGAATACAATACATGTAATACAATATGCATATCAATGGAGCACAAGTGAAACATAAACAGAAATTCATGATAAATCATGATAATCATAACATAGAAATGTGATAACAACACTTAACATGGAATTTATCATGATAAAGGTCTTATTGCACATGGAGCATGAGTAAACCCTCATTGCACATGAAGCATGCATAAACCCTCATTTCACTTAAATTATCATGATTCAACACTCATTTTATATGATGTATCATGATATAATAATTTACCCAATGCATTGGAGCTCTATCAGGGCACACCCTTCTTAAACATTTGATTTCATGCATAAGTGTGCCACATGGATCATATAACATGGAATCAATCAAAATCATAAGTTATTCCATGATTAATTAATGTGGAATAAATACATGAAAGTATCATTCAATATCTATATGTGCATAAAGGTGAATAACCTTGACAGAGACATGGGTAAGGTATTCACTACACAATGATCATGGCTTGGAAAAACACGGTACCATTTCGGCAGCATAACAGCGTGACATAAGGATTCATGAAAATGGTTGATGAGAGAGAAAAGGGTGTATCATCATAAGTACATGAAATGGACAGTAATTTAGGTCATATAAATACTTTTCCCAACAAACGTAATGGAATTTAGATGCATAATACAAAAGAATTACTTGGATGTAAAAGAGGTGAGAGAAATCGCTCAACGAATATCGGCATGGTAACAGGTGTACATGGGAGGAATTAATGAGAGATAAAGGGGTCTCCCATAATCCAAACATAAATTGGGAAGTATTGGGGAGGTTCTAAATCATACCCCGACATTTGTAATTGAAAACAAAAGGGCATAACAACATAAATAAAATTGGACAAAAATGAGAAAGGAAGAAATCCCTTACTAAAAAGTGTGATCCCAAAGGCATGGGAGAGGAATGAGAAACGATTAATGGGAGATTAGGGAACCTTGGGAGGATTCTAGAAAGAGGAGGGTAGAGGATGAAAAAACTCCAAAGGCTTTTAGTGAAGAGGAAGTGGGAGCTTGGGTGGGTTTATATAGGAAAGGAGAGGGAATTCATTATTATTTAGCTTTGGGACACCTCACATCAAACTAATCAAAACCTCAAACCCGCACATGGTTTTTTCCCATGTGTTTTTCCAATTAGGAGTGGAAAATAATATTTTATATGGATAATGGCCGAACTTCTTAAAATAATAGGTTTTCTTATATGGAGGTGAGTCACACTCTAAAGGAAATTTATTTAAAAAGAGAAAATGTTTTATAACTCTTGAAGGGTCCACTCAAGTTTAGTAAAATAAAATAAGCAAACCTAAAATCATATTATTTTAATGGTAAAACATATATTGGACAAACATATCATTTATAGTATTTTATTACATCACTATTGGGTCATTATGATGCCATAAAACACATTATATATTTAAACGGTATTTAATTTTTACCAAAAAATTCAATTGTATCAGAAAATTATGAAAAATTCACTGTTAGATAATTTAGATGTCCAGATTCAAAAAATAATATTCATTATATCTAAATAATTTTTTAAATATGTGAATTTTTTACTTTTAAAATAAATACCTCCATTTATAAAAAATTCACTGGTATTGACAAAAACTGATTTCAAACCTTAATAGAAATTACTATTGCACTTATAAAATTATATGATAATTTATATTTAATAAAAATAAAAATAATAAAAATAATAATAATGATATTTTATTAAAATATTATTTAATTCAAAAATCCATTAATTCATCAAAATAGATTTTATTAGTTGAATATTAACTAAAAATACTATTTGTGCATTAAAAACTATTTACATAGTAACAATAATAAAAAGAATGCACATTATTTATACAAAAATAATGTACATAGTCATAGTGCTAGGGTCTCATTACATAACCCCTTATGACACCCACATAAGACTGAAGGGTAAGGTGTGCGATGGTGAAAGACTCTTGGGGTGGCTAAGATAAATTCACTTAGGTGGTAATCTCTATTAACTTCCACTTCTCCCGTAGCCGGTTCCGCTTAAGATTAACGTATTCGAGCTCGACTTGGTCTTGGTCAAGAGTGATGCCCAATGACGCCACCTCTTTTCGAAGCTCTGACAAATGGGATTCGTACGGGGAAAGTCTACTTGATGAGGCCATCACTTCCTTTTTCTGAGTAAATTGGATTTGTTAAAGACCTATATTTATACTAATCATGTGATCACCGTTCAGCAGTTATATTATAAATGGTCACAATTCATAACAGTATTTCAAAAATCCAGAAACATAAAACCAATGATGTTCACTATTTATATAACCATAATAATACATTTAATTAGATTGAGAGGAATTTCTATTAATGAATGTTTGGGTCATTACATTTATTTCTTGGGTATTTAATACTATATTCCTATCACATGTGTGTATTGAATATAGTAACCAAGAGAGTATATAAATATTACTAGAAGTCTGGTGTATTCTCCAATCATTTAAGAAAGGGTGATACCTAGGCCAGTGGTGAGAATTATGTGACTTTTTTACTACCAAGGGAAAGATTTATGTAGAACTATTATTGAGTATAACCAAAAACATTCATATCATGTGTCCTTTTGGACATAAGGATACATTATTCTAGGTTATTAAATGAATCTTGTTTGTGGTGTATCATAATCAAAAAATAGTTCAGTGATACTTGAATCATAGGAAATAAAAGATGAATAGAAAATGTAAGACTTATACCTAGTTGTGATAAGATAATTATTTGTCAAGAAACACTAAAAGTGGACATCAAGAATATACCAAGTATGGTATTTAGGCTTGGCACTGCTAAACACCTATAGTATTATCGAAGTCTTTGCTTTGGACAAAGAAACCATTAGAAATAAAGGTATGTCCCAAAGATTTTGAAATTAGTTCAACAAGTGAGCATGAACTATTTCAAGGGAAGGATAATGGTAAAGATACCTAATATAATTCCTTTAAGTAATTAAGGAATTAAAAAGTGAATTACATGCATTTTCATAAGATATGAGTTGCTTCAAGCCGACATACTGAAGAATATATTGACTATACAATCATCGATCATGATAATTTATCATGGAGTAATTCCTAAACACACATTACCTTATCTACATCACAACATTGATGTTAATAAGTAGGATTGATGATGAAGTATTACATGTCAACATTGATCAACAAAATCTAGCATGGAGTAATTCTTAAACACACATTTTATACATCATGTTTATGATTTAGGGAGTATCAATGTTGCAACTTATAGAAACTTCCATTATATTTCATGATGTGAATTAAAAATACTGATGAAATCCCATAACCTTATGTCAACTATAATGAAAAATGGATATCATATGAGTCATAGTATAATATAAATTCATTATGTCATAAGGACATGTGTTTGGATTAAAAGAGTTTTTTTGGAACATAAAAAACATGCATCAAGTTAAATACATGGTGAATCTAAGTAATTATACTAATAGTTTATTAGTACATTACATAAATCCCTAAGATAGAAAAGTTATTGTCAAGTGATAGACTACAATTATATAAGAGGGTCCACATCTCTTTAGAGATAGTGGGAGCTATATTGACATGGTTTTAGTCAATGCTCAAGATGCACAAATAGTTAGCATAGGGACAGGTTTCACAAGAACATGTGGAAGAGGAAGGTTCCAGAGACACATATTGTGTATGAAGGTTAAAAACCATGGTGATGGTTTTGAGTTCACCGTGGCGGGTGATATATTATTTATTTTGAATAATAATTCCTAAAAGTGAGATGTATATGAAAATTATCTAAGATTGACAAGATCAATTAAAATTCAATAATGGATTCCATGTATCACAACTCAAAGGGGCCAATAATTTTGAATATTGTGGTAGGTATTCAACTGAAAAGATACATGGATGGAACATGTATTGTACCAATAAGGCTTGATTGGTAATACCAAGTTGTTATGACTAAGTCTATTAGAATCTTAATTTTCATAGCTAATATATTTGAACATATTGAGAATTAGTTTTCATGAACACCAATCATGTAATGTGTCTATACGACGCGACCAGAAAGCGATGGTAATGCCATAGAATGATAATATTGGTTGCAAGTTACTAATATCCAGTTTATGATTGAATTAAGCAATGAGATCATAGAATATGCATCTGTAATAAATGTTTTCCATAATTGTACCCAAGGTTAGTGGGAGAGCTAAGGTTTTCCAAGTAAAATGTACTTAGAAACATATGGAAAATAAATTGCTCTTGTAGTTAGTTAAAACCAGGATGAAATCAATTTTACAGTGATTGACTTAAAGTAGCAACCCAAGTTCTAGGGAAAAAGATCTACTAAGTTGGATCTAAACGTTTCTTGGATGCAGTGAATTGTACATATAGTGACTGGGTATTGAAAAATAAAATTTTGAACAATTCAAGAGAGGAATAATTAATAATGTCACATGGCATGTATCTCTCCAGGTTGACATGTCTGGGATATGAGAGGAGATAAACATGGTGAGTTGAAGTCCATATGCTTAAGAGATGGATCAATCATATAAGCCATTATATGTAAAAAAAATGATATTTTCTAGATATAATTTACAGTGGGAAAATATCAATTATATCTAGGATCACTACAAGGGAAGAAGTCAGAACTATCTAATTGTACTTCGACAAGTACAAAAGATGTGTACATGGTAAGTGGAGAAGAAAGGATACTAGTTTTCAGGGTACACAAACTAGTATTCCTCTGATCCAAGTGATATAATATCATAGTTAGGATAAGGTGATGAGCGAGACAAGATCATAAAAACCAATGGTAGCCATACCTACTATTACAAAGTACATTGCACCTTCTAAGGCAGCTAAGAAGTAGTTATATGCGATGTTTTGTTCTAGTTTTTGGAATCGCACATGGTAAGAACAATATTATCATAATTTAAATTATGACATTATTACTAGATAAGATCTTAAGTTATGATAGTGGACTAAAGGGATATACTCAAGGATGCCATCACTTGAGATGTTTTACTCAGGAAGATGAAGTCTCTATGGAATAATTTCTACACGGTGGAACTGTGGTAGGCCTAACAGCTAAATCCGTGACTTAGAAGAAACATGATCTTTGTCATGTGAGTAACTAACAAGTTTGGTCAGTAAGTTGGCTCTAGTGAAAATGGGAGGGTTGAAATAGTGAGTTCCCTAAACCCATCTATACAATGATTTTGATTACCATATCATGTATACAAGTTAGATATGCAAGATGTTTTCTTACCACTATAGTGTAGACTTTTCTACATCCACTATTGAAATGGTAATTTCTATAGATTAATTGTTGTATCGAAAGGTTATAGCAGATCCCAGACTATAATGAGAACCTTGAAATACTATGAAATTAATATTAAAGATGTATTATAGTCTAGATACATCATACTGACTAGACACAGTAGATGTTTAATTATCAGATGCTGCGGGGTTATAAGCATTGAGAAATTTTCTCATGAAGTTCACACTTGGTGATATCTAGTAGTGATATCATGAGGGCAGACCTTCCAATAGGAACACCACATGTTTTCGGGTGTCATTGGTTGTTCCAATCTATGGGCTTTTGTAATGGTCTCTTGACTTGTTATCATTTCCAATGTGTGTCATTTGATCGCATAATTTGATGTAAGATGAAAACCATGATATTGAAATCGTGGAGAGGTAGTTTATATTGGGTGCATCATTGGTGGCATGAAATTAGTTGAATGATCAAGAAAGGATTTATCACTTTTAGGTTAAAGTAGATATATATCTCGGGCCATGTTGATCAGGATGGTAGTACCTTGAAAAATCCATGGACATGGCAGTCTAAGGTAATTCCATCTAGTTAGATCAAAAAATAATAAATCAAGGAAAAGAGTGATTACATGAGTGTTTACCCTATTTTATGATATGTTTAATGACAAAAATATTATATTACATAGTATGCATTTGAAGGTTGCTTGTCTCTAATCTGATAATCCCTATCTCTTTAGGGGCAATGATGGGTATCCAGATCCTGCTCTTGGTCTATGAATAGTATTCACTATAATTTAGATAAGGTCCTAGAGGGTCACACACAATATTGTATTGAAGAATCATCCCTATTTAGTTGTATAAGAGTTTTGGACATGGTGGGACCCTCCACTGTGGTTCAGGAATTGTCCAAGGATAAACTATCGCCAATGTAATAAATAAATTCATATTATTCAAGTTATGAATAATGTGAATTTAATTTCATTATTAAATGTATTTATTGGTTTTTGATTAAATACATAAATATTTTAAATGAATGAATATTAGTTTAAAATATTGAAGGTTCATTTAATATTTACGGGAGTACAATCTGAATTTATGGATCAATTATTACCACATAATATATTTTTTATATTATAGTAAAGTGATAATAATAATGAATAATATTTATGACTCAGTTTAGTGGTGAAAATAATATTTATATACTGTGTAAATTATTCAGGGTCCAAGCTGACATTTCTGGGTAATTTTGTTACAATCTATAAATAAAGGAGAATATGGATTTTCTAGTGACTGTTCATGACTCTCTCTCTACTTCTTTCTCCCATTCTCTAGAAGGAGAATATCTAGATTGAGGATCTCAGATCAATCTCCCATTTAGGCATCATAAACAAGGTGATTTGGTGATCATCAGAGCATTAAACGTGTCATCGGTTCTCTGTGCTAGCACCCAGAATTCAATGTACGGTGCTCCCATAGTTTCTTGAAGTGGGTGTGGATGATCTAGAAGAATTAGACTTCAGATTATTCATGCAGTGATCACCAACAACAAGCATATGTCATGTGCGGATTCATATTTAAACTAGGTATTTTATGGTTTAATTTCAATTTAAAACTCTTCACGCAATATCCTAGGATTTATTCGGGAAGTGATTCACCGATGTCAATGCATTCATGTCATTCGTCGGTGAAATTTTTAAAATTCCTACTTTTGGGGATTCTACTACATGATTGGTTCCTTCAGATCATTGTTGCATTCC
Organism: Viscum album; assembly: GCA_963277665.1. Taxonomy (NCBI): domain Eukaryota; kingdom Viridiplantae; phylum Streptophyta; class Magnoliopsida; order Santalales; family Viscaceae; genus Viscum; species Viscum album. The sequence continues at coordinate 1,014,541,158 of OY728153.1, read as the reverse complement.
ATTAGATATTTTATTCAGTGGTTTAGTGTCTCTTCATATATCCATTCGATTAGGACACCATCACCTAGAAAATAATTTAAATCTAGATCCATGTTATGTCATGTCATTTTGAATTGTGGAACATCTTGGGAAGGTTACCTATCAGTTAGAGTTTCCACCATGGATGGAATAAATTCATTATATATTTCATGTATCCAAATTTATGATATATCCTTATGACCCATCTCATGTGATAGAGTGTGAATATTTGGAGGTAAACCCTAATGTCATCATTTTGGATAAGAATGTTTGTATCATAGATTACTATAACAAGGTGTTGAATGGTAAATTGATCCCATTGGTATATGTGATTTCGCAGAATGTTGGTGATATACATGAGACATAGGTGTGATAATATTTTGAAAGTGGTAAGTCGCCTCACCTTATTTCTTATGAGGATGTTTGAAGACTTTATGGCGGAATAAAGTGACATGGTTGAGAGGTTTGTGTCTCACTATTTCCCTGGATATCCTACTCAATTTCTTATTTATCTTTTTTTCCATTATCTGATTTCCTAGCTGTCAGTGGTCAAAAATATTATTTGGGGGGGGGGGAACCTGATGTACAGTTGGGGAAAATTTTATCTAACCATGCAAGGGTGAGATTTTGTGGAAAATGGGTTTTTTCATGGTTTGAGGATAGTTTGTCTAACTGTACATGGACCACCAGAAATCATGTGGGTTAAGTCCAGGGGAGGCAGTGGATTCTTCAAAGTTGGTGCATGATTTTTCTAACCATGTGTCCAAACCATGTAATCTTTATAGTTCATTAGAAATTTGGTTTTTTACTAAAATTGCCTTGAAGTGTTTTAATCCCCTTGGCCTCGTTTCTTCTCCCATTCATTCACATGCCTCTCCCATGGAATTTTTGCTTCTCCCCTATACTTTGTGGTGTATTATACTTAGATACTTGTTGGTTTGGATTAAGTTAAGCCACATTTCTTCATATTTATTCTTCTTTCCACTATGGTACCTTTTTTCTTCTATTTTGATGGATGTGTGGAACCTTAGCATACCTCATGGATGAATCTGAGGTTGTTAATGGGGGGGGGTGTATTTGTAGATTATGTGTTTGATGAATCTTACTTATCAAATATAGTGGTTTTAATCTAATTCAAAATGTTTTGAATTAATTATGAGGCAAATGTCTCTATTTAAGGGTATTTTTTATGGATAACCTCTAATTCATATCACCTTTGGTTTTTATTAATCAAATTTCCTCAAAATTTATTTATGAATTATTTTTTATCTACGATTGTTGTGATGTATTTTTGAGGTGGAAATTTTATGTTTTAAAGAGGATTTCCAAATGATGTTGGATTTAATAGACTCTAAGTGTTTATTAAAATTGATCAAATAGTTTTCATTCTTTCAAATGAGTTATTGAAAATGGTTTTAAAGGGTCCTTTCATGGAGTTCATTATTTTCTTTAAATGGGCATGTAGATTTATTTCATTGGATTTTGAAATGTATTTTAGGATTAATACTTATTTATGTGGTTATGTTTGACATTTGAGTAGCACCTAGGGAACCTTGGGTGTATGTGAGTGCATGAATTAGGAAATGAGTATGTTGTCCATTGGACTAAGTGATCCTTTGGTAAGAATACTGATTAAGATTCCATAATGTTCTACAAGGGACTGAGTGAGATCTTGGATGTTTTTAATCAAATAATAATGAGTGAACTTCCAATGTTTTATACTTTCTTAAAGGGATATAAAACCATGTTTTAGTCTAAGTCACACTAGAACCATATGGTTAGATCCCATGTTTTTTATTTATTTTTCCTAGTTCATTATATTCTTTCATGAATTATGTTAGTGCTTTGTTTGATTGAGATATCATGTGTTATGACCATTTCAACTTATTTAATTATGTGATGGTGCTTATGCTTATACCATTGTTAGACCTTGTTGGGTGTATTGATAGTGATAATTATGGGTGGACTAATATTTTTATTTGATCATTTTTTACCCATGATTTGTAACACAAATTTTTTGAGGAAATCCAAAGGGATTTACAATAGGAAAATTTTGACACATGGTCTTTTTTAAAAGTGAACTTGGATTGAAGAATGAGTTAAAATGTGATTCATTGGTTTTCATGGTTAAAATAATTATATATATCCTTGTTGGTATACTACTGGGATTTGTACTACACACCCTACATATGCCTTTGGGAATATGCAGACTTTGTTTCACATGACACAGGTAAAGGAATGGGAAAAAATTCTTTAAGGGGGTTATTCCTTTATTACCTCCATATGAGTTTTCTAATATTAGAGGATAAATTAACATTTTATGAATAAATCACGGGGATATATTTTTATATTTTGGTTTTTTTGGGATGATATGTAATACCCATTTGGGTGTTTATCCCTTTTTTGAGTATTGAACTTTTGACTATGCATATCATGTGTATGTCATGTATAAGACTTGTAATGTATATGAAGATGAAATGGTTGTTAAGATATATTCTATTAATCATTTCTATGTTTACTATGGATTCATGCTTTTATCTATTGATCTTATTTATTGGGATGGTGGGGTTGTCCAATTCATAGATGGTTCATTCCATTTTTTGTAGAAAACATTCGAAAAGATTATGTATGATTCCATGGTGCTTATCACTAGCCCATTGTCATTGTGAACATGGTTCAGGTGTTGTGGAACATCAACTTCGGTGACAAGTCATGTTGACCCAAGATGGTTCTCCATACGCATGAAACATAAAATTGGTTTTGCGTACTAGATAACCCAAGAATTATACCACATGAAGTGTCATACACTATGTATTTGGTATAATAGGGGTGAATAGTTAACATTTTGGCCCCCCACAAATACCTAATGTTTTTGAGATAACTAGCATGATAGCATTTATATTTTTATACCTTTCTTATGAAAGCCTCTTGGAATAACTAATCGGGGGTGGTTGGGTATGTTTTTGATCATGTCATCGGTTAGAGCTTAACGATATGGTATTTTTCTTCTCATCTGATGAGTAACACCTATGAGACCTCAATTGAGATAAATTTAGGAAGTGGACAACCATACCTAAATAGTACATATGATATTATCATCTATCTATTCATGGTTATATTGTGTTCTCATCCATAAAGGTGAATAGAATATGATATATTCATTAGGATAGTCGGTTTACACTTAGAGAATTGAGAATATATGATGTGTATATATTGTATTAACAAACTATATTCCCCATGGATAGTTGATGATTTAGATAAAATAATCACCTAAAAATTCATTCTTATATAACACCCAATATCACAGTTATTATTTATATTAAATTAATTTCGTGTTATCTAGATATTTTGGATTCTTTTGGGATTTAATTTTGAAAATTTGAGAGTTTTTAGGTGTTTCATAATTTTCTTATGATTAATAGAAAACATGTAGTAACCATTAATGTGTGTTATAGTTCATGAAAACGTGGTTTTAAAAGGTTTGGTAAATAGTGTGGCCAAACTGTGTGGGTTTTTAGATCTTTTTAGTGTAATACGAATTGTTGGTGCATGATTTACCAAACCATATAGCCTAACCATGTGAGTATCCCAGGATTTAAATTTTTTGAGTCTCTAATTATAACCCTATTCTATTTAAGGTATTTTGACCCAATTCCTTCTCCATTTTGGTTCAATCAAGATAGGGTGTGCAAGAGGGAGTTCTTCCCTTTCTCCTCCATGATTTTTGAGATTGTCCTACTCGATTTCAGGCATATTTCTTTAATTAAACCACTAAATTGATCTCATTCTATTTTATTAATTTATATTTCTTATATTTTTTCCTAATTTAACTTCTTTATCATAACTCTAGGAGATTTTGGGATGATATCATGGTTAAATTATGGTTCTAATATGTGTATTTTTATTGTATATGGGTTATATGGGTCATCTAAATGATTGTTTGATAATTTGACACCAAAGGCAATGCATTGTGGCTTATTGAGAGGGTTTACTAATTTTTCCAGGGTTTGTGTTTTTGTGTGTTTCCTCAAATTTCCATTTAATTATGTTATTGATGATATAAATTCTTTATTTTTTAAATCAAATCTACATGTGACATTACAAATGAGTTTTATTATTGTTTCAAAAAAATTCTCACTCAGCATAAAAGTGTTACATGGTTTTCTGGATTTTAATATATATTTAGAATGCTAATTTATTGAAAAAATAAGAAGTTTTTTCAAAAAGGTTTTTTTGTAAATATTGGGTTTGACCCCGTTTGGGTCATCAGATAAAATAAAGGGTGATGTTTTGGATTTTATGTGGTTTAATGGAAGTGGATTTGATTAATTAAATTAATTTCAAAATTATTTTTTTTAATTAATTGCTTTAGAATATGATTTAGAAACGTATTTGAGTGGTTGTAAAGGTATCAACATCCCGAGTTTGTTTTCAAGGAAGGCATGCTTGGAAATTTATATGGCTTTCAAAATATGGGGTGTGTATGAACCTCTTGAGCCCCTTTTACCTTATTGTGAGTATTAGAGATTGTGACACTATGGGGAATATTGATTTTATTATGATATGAATAATTTGTAAAAGGGTTTTTATTTTGAATGCATTGGAGATAAGGCGATTGTTTTTTGATATGATTTGAATACAATTTTTATCAATGATTATTTAATTAGTTTAGTTGATCACAACTAGTTGGTTTCATTCATGGTATCCCTTATAATTGAGAGAGTGGTCGAGATTTATGCTACACTAGTTAATCACACACATTGACTAGCATCCCCTAGAGTGAATTAGGCCAAGCTAGAGGAGTTCCCCAGAGGAATATAGTGTGAGTGGAATCTAATGAATTTTTTACAGTTTAGATGCAACATTTAATAATTGTTGGTCCTGTGTTTTTGATAGTTTAACTAAGAACATCCCACCTTAGGACATAGTGTGTTCCCATGATAGCTATAGTTTTTTTGTAAAATCACATATTTCATTTCCTTGAACTAATCTTCATCCTTTTTTTATTTTCAATTGTTCCACCATTGGTTATTTACTTTTATTGATTTCTTTTAATAATTTTATGATTTGATGATCTTTAATTTATTCTCATTAACATGTTGTATCATATTTCTAAAGTTATTTTGAAAATGGTTTTATGAATATATTTCAAATATAGAGAAATGGTTTTTAACGATCATAAATTGTTGTTAAGGAAATGTTTTTATGTTTTTTCTTTGAAGAAAATGGCTCAACCTTGTTTTTTTATAAATGAGGTTAACTTTATCAAAAATGGAGCATTATGTTTCTTTCTTTATAACTCATACTCTTGAAAGAAAATTTATTTTCTAAATTTATTCAAAACTAGCATAGTAAATTCCTTTCATAAGTAATTGCAAAAAATCCTAGGTCAGATCCTACTGGGCTCATTTTATCACACCCAACTTATAGCAATTAGTGCATGAAGCTCTTTTTTTCCCTTTCAGGTATCCTACCATGACATTTTTGGGTATTATGTTCATGTTGGTCGTTTATTGGGATGGGATGGGGTGAGTGATCATGGGTCACCTGTAGATAGGCAGTAGCCGTTTGGTTTTGGATTTATTTATAAGATATTTATTTTTTTATTTTCCAATTTATGCTCTTGTTTATATTGATGTGTTATATTTATTTCTACCGCATTATTATCTGATTGGGTGTTCCCATTCCCATTTTTTATTCATTGGTTGAAATTGTTCCAAAGAGTATATCCTTGATGTTGAGGCACTAGTTTCTAGCCTATGGGGATCAGAGAATATCTTCGATCCTAGTGACTAATAGGGTTAAGTGACATGTCACATCATCCCCATAAGATTCATTACAACTTTCATATGATGTAGATGGAAAACATAGGTATATAGATATATATGTTTGGTAGAGATCATTCTAGATCCCTTTGTATCTTGAGTAGCACTAATGATTTATTAGATTCCACTATTAACTTACATTTATGGATTTAGGGATTCATATTTTATTTCAATGCTACAAAGGCCCATGGGGTTACACTTTTTGGTTGAAATAATAAAGATTGAGTTTTACTCAAAGAGATTCTATGAAAAGTGTTATAATCATATTCAAAAAGGAGTTGTGGTTGGGTATTCAAAAGGTATTTCATATGATGTGATACAATGTGAAATTAATGATATCATTGCAATGGTGTTTTATAAGATTTATAAAAAATTATTTTTGGATATATTTTCAAAATTTATAGTTTATAATAAAATATAAGGTGAAATGGACCAATGACTTTGAGTCTTTATTGAAAGAGAGAGACTGATGGAGATATTCCATAAATAATTTACACATATGACTTGTTTTGGAATATATTTTTGGGTATGATATAATGCTCTCATCTGGTATGACATAGAAGAAACTAAATAATATTTTATTTCATTATTTGGGAATATCACAAAGTGTGATATATAGATTACATAGAACTTCCTTGGAAAGTTAGTAGAATATTAAAAGGATTAATATTTATATATATTCCACTAAAGGCTATCATTTATAGTGGTAACTTCATATAATGAAATTATTATGAGGAAATATTCATTCATATACTGATTACATAATCAGTTGAAACCATTTAATCATGCGTTATAACAGATGAATTAATGCATGGTGCTCAAGGAGTGTACTTGAGTATTATATAAGGGAGATACTTCCATGAGATATGTCAGTGTGTTCTTGGATGAATCTGTTCCTTCTCTGAAGATATATTACTATTACACACTTAGCCTTCATGAGGAACTAGCATGTCATGGGTGATGAGAAGGTCTCACATGAGCATACAGTGATTCATGCTAACTCATGGTTACACCATAGAGAGGGGAGTTAGATGGATTCCCTTGAGTGATATTTATTAAGCATGATAAAAGATAGATCCAATAGTGATCAATGGTTTAAGGTAAAAACATACAAGTACATTATTTATATGCAGTGGTATTTCAAGTTTCATACATGGTGTTCTTGGGATTTTTAATTTTTAATTTATTCTACTATGATATAAGAGTGTCAATTGTTCCTTTAAAATCTAACATATTTAAGAAATTAGTCTTGAAAACTATATCTAGAAGACACTTAATTATAGATATTTATTAATAAAAAGTCTCCTCATTATTAAGATCAACAAGAATATTAGCTCAGGCATTTGGAAATTGTTTCCAATTGGAGTCTGAAGGGAAAAATTTAAAATTAATCTCAAGATTTTTAACCTAATCTTCTAAGGAATTGGTAGAATAAAAAATGTTTCTGAATTTTTTATGATTTAAAGACCCAAAAACATGCATAATATTTTTATGTTTGTTATATAATCCGTATATCCCCCCCAAGTAGGGTGGAGGGGGTTGAAAGACCCATGAAATTATTGAAATATTGTTTTATTTTTTAACAAAAATTTTTAAGAAGTATTGGAAATTTGTTGAGAATGTTTTTGAGTTTATTTGTGATGGTTAATGTTTGTTTGATATTAGTTGAGTAGGTTGTAGATAATTTATAATATTCATAGTTGTGATTGATATTTGAAAATGTTTCTAGATATGTAATAATAACCTACTCATATGTATGAATATCTCTAGTTTTTACTTATTATGTAATATCTTGGTAGGAAGAAAAACATCAAAGGAATGTGTAAGATCGTATAATGAAAAAAATTGAAAAATACTAAGATATGTAATGATAACCTTGAGTTATTTATATGATATATATATATATATAATTAAAATGATGATACATAATATCTCTTAGAGAACACGTAAGAGTATTATGGTGGTATATAATATTAAATCTAACATCTCAAAACATATTTAAGATCAAATTTGAGGATACATATGAGTAAACTATGGTTTCCTAGGATACATAAAATCCTTCAAGATTTCATGTAAGATTAAATTGTGTATGTTAATAGGTGAAACAAAATAGTAAATTTGATGATTCTATGATGATACTTAGAATTTAAATATCTTGATTCCAAGTTATAATACATGATTAAAGTTTATGATTTTGGTGATGTTATTTAGATATAAAGATCTCACCATGAGCTATAACATTTCACCACATTTGAATTTTATCATGCAGTTATAAAAAATAAGGAATTTTTTTTGGATGAAATAAATGAGAATAAAATTATATTTTTAGAGAGTTAAATGAGTATATTTGTTAATATATTTGTGTAATAATTATGGATATTCAAAAAGAAACTTTTGGAATGAATTTATAAATATTTAAGCTAGATTATATTTGGTGAAACACCTGGATGTTTTTATGAAATATTTTCCCTAAATAATTTTAATTGTTCAATCGCTTTCATTGAACGTAATCATGAGTTTAAAAAAACATGAGATTCTTGTAGTGTAAAATTACCGTTTTAACATATTCATTAGGTTATCAGGAATATATATAACTAACTTATAAAAATGTATGGTGAAGTCATTCACTACCAATTATTTATGAAAAATATAAATCAATTATATATTTGTATTTATTTATTAATAAATTGATTAAATTACTATTATTAAATGAAATTAATTAAATATATATGTTATATAATTAATAAATTATTTCTTATATTCATACAATAGGTATTTTTTCATAGGGTATGAATAAAACCAATTTGATGTATAAAAATCTATATTTTTAAAAAGGCGATTTTACTGCCTTTTAATTGAGAACCCTTTTTAAATTATTATTTTGAAACATTAATCATTTTTATATTAAAAAAACTTATTATTTGGAATCAGTATATGAAAATTTACTTTGGATGAGTTTTTAATGTTTTTCTAATAACTTTAAAATTTTAATAAATAATAAAAATACACAAAATTTTAATTGAAAGAAACTTTTTTCATAAAAATAATTAATATAGTTAAATTATAATATTGAATAGTTTTAAATTATAAATATAATATATGTTTAGAATTCAATATGATGTATTTCATTAGTATTAATTTTACATTGAATTCATATGAAAAAACATTTCAATCATTTATAATGTTTTAACTTTTAAAACTCGTTCTCTCTTTCCAACAACGAGATTAATTTTAAATTAATTAATTCAACTTATATATTTTTAATTCTGAAAAAATGGATTCCATATTTTTAATCAGTAGTTCTAAATAATGAAAATATATTTATTTTATTTTCGGGCATTATGAATAGTAATTTTGGTAATTTTTTATTAATACAGTAAAAAAGGTAAATCAGGTTTTAAAGGTAAAAATACTATTATAAAATTACCTTAAAACTTGTCTTAATATCATTAGATGATCATTTTTAGACCTAAATAATACTTGGGTTGAAATGGTGTCCTTTGGAAGCCACTTGAATGATATTCAGACATGTAATTTATTTTATTTAAAGAAAAGTTAAATATGTCTCACTCAAATTATAAGAACTAAATCATTTTTTATATAAGATTATATTGAAGATAAATTAGATTATAAATATTCATTTGAAATATAAAATATTTTTCTTTATCATGGTAATTTATTAATAATTTTTAAAAAATAAATAATTACTTTAGAAACTTATACTTTGATGATCTAAAAATTAATTAATTGATTAGAAATCAATAAAATAATTTTTATTAAAATTTTAATAACCATCAAAGGACCAGAAAACATGATAAAATTTTATTGGTTGATTATATATCAATCCTAACCATTCAAGTGTTGAGTTAGTGATGATTTGATGCCTTATAGAAGAGATTGTCACACTTATTTTATTTTATTTAATGTGATATTAATGTTTTCACATTCCTGATTTAATGAGTATAAGATTTTAAATGTTGGATTTTAAGGAAGATAAAAATAACTAAATATATTATTATGAAATATAATAGGTTTATCTTCATCCTATTATTTTATTTTTTTAATTTCAATTCAACATATATGTATATTAAATAATTACACAAAATTGATGTGGTAATTATTTTATTAATAGAGACAACAAATAAATGTTATTAAAAATATTAAATTAAATACAATTTGGGATAATTAATATGTATAATTAATTTTCTATATTCCCTTGACCTCCTAGGAATATAATAAAATAGTCATTTTAAAGTTATCTTGTTATATTAATATTTTCAAAAATCAATGAATTGAATAGTGTCAAAATTGACAATATTGTTTATTTATGAAAATAATGTTATATTAAATTATTTAAAAATTATAAAGCTTTTTAAAAAATATATAATAATTATTATATGGTCTAAAATGTTATAAGGTATTTATTTATGGTCTAAGTTACATAAAATAAGTAAATATGACACCCTTTTAATATTTAAATATTTGTTAACATCATTAAAAATTAAATATGATAACTAAGTGTTAATTAAACTGATGAGGTTTAAATTGATAGAAATACTTCTCAAAAATTTATTGGTTCATTATATTTCAACCTTATCTAATAAAATATTCTAATTTGGTTTATTTTTGCGGATTTTGGATGGGGTTTTATTTTATTATAAATTAATATATTTGGAGATCCCAAAAGTGACCTCACCTCAATTATAAAAGGGAACCTACTCCATCACCTATTCACATCAATTTGAGCATTAAATCTCGGCCATCCCTAGAAATTTTCCCTTAACAACTTCCCTATTTACATTCTAGAGGTTCTGGTCTTCTTCAAATACCAACTCTAGTGCACTAAGAGGGGATTTAGAGGAAGCACGCCGAAAAAAAAGTAATCTCCTCTACCCATTCATTCAAACTTATTTCTTCTAATACTTATCATTCATGAGTGGTTTCATTATAAAGTAATAATTAATTATTTCTTATATACTGAGATGTTATTATAATTATGAAACAGCTATATTCCACCTTCTATACATCCTACAAAAAATGAAATCACCACGCATGTGTACGTACTGCTTACCGTCTCCACGTTGTGGTCTATTATGTTTTTCACCACCACCATACTTAGATGTCAATAATGATAGAAATAATAATTATATATCATTATTATAACATGGTATTTATTTTTAAATATTATACACCATTCACTTCAATACCATTCCACAATTACAGAAATGATATCGTCGCTCATGTGTACGTGTGACCTATCGTCTACACGATGCGATGTGATTCATTCTACATGATCTTAATTAAATCATGATTATATAAATTTATAGAATGAATAAATATGATATATATAATTTTAATATCATTTTTTAATGATATAAATTTGACCTACGAAGTATAATTTGAACTTATTTGAAAAAAATGCATAAGTAAATGAAGTAGTTAATACCCGAATAACAAGTAATAATGAAATGTTATTAACAAACCAATGATAATATGATCATATATGATATCATAAAATTTAATTTTATTCTTAAATAATTCAATGACATTATTTAAATAATCATATAGAAGGTTCATATACATACAAAGAAAATTAGACCTAAGGTATGTGATAATTTCACAATCTCATTATTATCCAAGATTATTTATACGTAAGTATTTACTTGGGTATATTTATCATCCATGTCCATGTTTCCTAAATATGTAATATTATTTCTATTATTATAAAATTTTTTAATTTCAATTTTACCTAATGGTTAATTTTTATAAAATGGTATGAAAGGAATCTTTTGGCGTTATTCGATACGATGTACTTTTTCAGTTTTCTGGTAAAAGTATGAGGATAAATTTTTTTAACTCATACGCCATGAACAAATCATTACATTTTCATAACACATTATTTTCATGAATCTTCCTAAAAATTATTTCAATTTTATTTTCAAATAAATTGTTTTGTTTTAAAATTTTATGGCATTTTGAGAAAAGAAAACGTTTGTGATGAAGAAAGGATATTTTCATAAATAATTAATTTCAAGTGTTATATCAACATTATTTTCCATCTGAGATGGAATTATTTAAAAGGGTTATGTTTCAAGTATAATATTCTTATTATTACTATGATTTTATTATGTTTCTGATGGAATGATATTTATGAAATACATTTTTTTCATGGATTATGTAATGTTGGAATGATGTTTAAAGAAATCCATTTCATTATTTGGGTTATGATGAATGATTTATGTTATTATGGAACAAGTAAGAATGATATCATTATGAGATGGGTGGGACCTATATAGCTCTCTAATTCATTGGGTAATGATTTATATATCATGATATAGACATGGATGGAATGGGAAATGATCTCGATTCAGCAACACGGGGATGAAATGAGAAGTGAACTCAGTTTAGTAATGGACTTTGTCCGCTATGATGGTCTTGAAAAAGAGATTTGACTAATTTGAAATGATTTTATATGCTTATTTGTATAACAAAAAATATCATGTCTTAGAAATTATCATGAATATCCTATGATAAAACCTAAAGTGCCCGAAATTGAATTTTTATTCTTGATTATGGGGTTTTCCCATTATGATTAGTGTTTCTCACACTATGCTTCTTGGTTTTAGTAAGTTGATGGAACCTAAAGGAACCGTGTTAATGCTGAATGTGGTGGGAAATTTAATGATTTTCCTCCTATGAAACTTAATGTTATGGGAGATGGAACGAAAAATCTGGTATTAATGATTACACAACTTTCTCAAGCTATGAATCATACCGGACTTCCAAATGAGAAAATTATGAAACAATATTTTGTTGATTCCTTAATGACGTAGCATCCACCTTCTTTCAACAAGTATTCTAATCCATTTGTGGCTGAATAATGTTTCAATACCACAAAAAAGATATTTTCAGTTATCCAGTGTTCAAAACATGATAAACTCATCTTATTTGTCTATTGTTTAAAATGTGAAGATGATCAATGGGGGAACCTTATCAAGAATATGTGGAAAATAAATGAAATTGAATCCATGGAATGAGACGAGTTCAAGAAATTGTTTTTCAATAAGTACTTTCCTATAATTCTTTAAACAAAGATGGTGAAGGAGTTCTTTGAACTTAAAGAAAAGGATGATCAATCTGTTGGTACGTATGAAGAAAATTTTACATGACTTGCAGGGTATGCCTCTATAATTATTATCTAACATGAGAGTAAACTTGATCGATTCATTAGTGGATTAAATCCAAGTCTCCAAAGGGAATTATCTACAAGGAACTTCAATAACTACGAAGAAATATTTTGATGTTATCTCAAGTTTGAGACGGATATTGGAGTAACCCATCAGTCCTATGGGTTTGATAAGAAGATAAAAATGAAATTCAAGGTAAAATTTAAAGACCACACAGAAAAGAAGATGAGTTTTCCCTTATGATCAATGTGTATAAACAAACATGGAAGAAATTGTCTTAAAGGGACTAGTAAATATTTTTTTTAACTATGGAAGAGAAGGTTATCAGGAAGTTGAATGCCTATGTGATGGGAAAAATATGTCTAGTGATGCGAATAGAGAAAAAATTATACAGAACGCATCTCTTGCACATCAATGTTACAAGTATAAGGAAATGGGGAATTATTCCAATAAATACCCTAATCCAAGGGTTATTTATGATGATCAACGCTAGAAAACTATTAAGTCTAAATAAAAATGCATGCCACTTGTGATCACTATTAGAAATGTGGAGTACGATAATGAAGTGGTGAAAGTTACACTTTCCATCCACTAGAAAGTAGATTTTTTTGGATCCACCAACAATTTTATTTTTGAGGAATTTTCTAAGGGTATCTCTGTATTACCTCAAAAATTAGATGTCGAGTTAGCTATGAAAAATCCTAATGGTACAATGGTCACATCAAAAGTTTATAATTCTCCTCTAGTTAATGTTTGTTAGAAAGTGATTCTTACAAATCTTGTGGTCCTTCCTATAGTGGAATTTGATGTGATTTTTGGCATGGATTAGCTTTACCAATATGGATCTCATATCAATTACCATGGAATGGAAGCCAAATTTTATATTATAGATCAATCTATGGTCATGTATCAATGCAAGGATGAGTATAACCTTCTAGTAGAATTTTATTCCTTATTATGGGTTCTGATTCAAATAAATAAAGGTTATATATCTCAAATGGTTGGGTAGAAACACACAATTAAGAATACACCCATTGTAAGAGAGTTTGATAATGTATTTCTAGAAGAATTTATAGGTCTTCCACCATATCGTGAGGTTGAGTTTTCAATAGAACTCATACTGGGTGATATTCCTATTTCAAAGACACCTTATAGAATGGCCCCAATTGAGTTGCAGGAATTGAAGAGGCATCTCCAAGAGAATATTGACAAGAGATTCATGCGCCCTAGTGCTTCACCTTTGGGTTCACCTATTCTATTTATTTAGAATAATGATGGATCAATGAGACTCTGCATTGATTATTGGGAACTTAACATGATCACTATCAAGAAAAAATATCATCTTCCCCCCATTGATGACTTATTCAACCAACTACAAGGATCTCAATACGTTTCCATGATTGATATTTATTCAGGATATCATAAATTAAGGGTCATGAAGGAGGATATAACAAAGGCAACATTCCATATAAGGTATGAAAACTATGAATTTAATGCGATGCCATTTGGTTTTACTAATTACCCCACTATATTCATGGATCTAATGAATAGATTCATCAGATTCTATCTTGATTAGTTTGTGGTAGTCATTATAGATGATACTATTGACTATTAAAAGGGTATGGAAGAACATGAAGATCACTTGATAACTATACTGAAGACCCTAAGAAAGGATAAGCTTTATGAGAAATTTACCAAGTGTTTTTTTATCTTCACAAAGTTTCACTTTTGGGTCACATCATCTTAAGAGAGGGGATATATATGGATCCATCAAAAACAAAATTTATTCAAAGTTGGATGAGACCAAAAACGGTAACTGTGATCAGATGTTTTCTTAGTTTGACTTTATATTATCAACATTTTGTGAAATATTTTTCAAAATTATCTAATCCACTCACCGATTTTACTTGAAAAGGATTCAAGTTCATGTGGACAGAGAAATGTGAATAGAATTTCAATGATCTCAATAGAAGGTTATCCAGTGCACCTTTTCTCACACTCCCTTGTAGTAGAGAAATGTTTGTGATCTACAGTGATGCATCCAAAAAGGGGATGGGTTGTGTTCTCATGTGAAATGATATGATGATAGCTTGTGCCTTGAGACAATTGAAAATCCATGAGAAAAATTACCCAACTCCTGATTTGGAGTTAGCTGTGGTAATCTTTTCACTAAAGATATGGAGGCACTATTTTGTAACGCCCCGACCCCAGTTACCTAGAGTCGGTGCATTATTACATAAAATTGGCATGATCATAAGAAAGATCAAATCTCGAAAGACCGATTGGTTTAGTAGCCTTGGAAACACTAGATATATTCATAAAGTTTTACATTACATAATAAAGTGGAAAACTACTACAACAACATATTTTCTCCATATTCCACACTCATATCCCCACATAATATCCATACAGGTCATTCATAATTTACTTCTTCACTTTCTGGGAAAAATAAAACATAGAAAAGGGGTGATCTCAAATGCCCAATAAGGATAACAATATAGCAGAAACTTTCAAAAATAAGCATAAACATTTAAGGCAATGTATAACTAAAACAAAAGCCTTTTAAACTTGAACTTCAACATAGTATGGCAAAAGTAAAATGAAATAATGCAATTTACTTATTCACAAGGATATTCTACTAATCGAATAATCACATGCAATATCAATAACCACTTTCATAATGATGGAATGCATAATGCCAGACTATCATAACCACATAGCCAAGGCCTTGTGCCAATACTACAAATAAGATTTTTCCAAGGCCTTGTGCCAAGAAACTAGTTTGTCTCATGAGACCTATAGATGCATCGAGGAGCTATAGCGGGCTCCACCCGTCACATATTAAGTCCAATGCATTCCCATATGAAAAGGTTTAAACATAACATAAACATTCGTATTAAAACTAGCATACGAAATGTCAATAATTTCACCATAAACTATGAATGGTATAGAAATAGCACATCCACAATCAAACATATCACAAAACCTTAAATACAATATATAAGTTTTGTATCATAATAAATCAACTTCAAATAAGCGTAAAATCCATCAAAGGATGTTGACATAGATGAAATCAAAACTCTTTTTAGAGAAATATCTATTTCTATTTTGAAATCATTTAAGAGTCTTATATTTATGAAATAAAACATTTTATTTGAAAATATTCTTATAAGCTTGTAAGGGAAGCTTCGACGATTTTATAATGGTGGAAAATAGCCACACCCACCGTATAAGTAAAAAAAAACATTCTTACCTTAATTTTGTCGAAAAGGTTAAAAAGCACCTTGTTTGGAAAATGACGGAAAGATTTCTTTATAAACCACTTATAAAAAGTCAAACAAGGGTATAAATGACTTTAACCCATATTCTAGTAAATAGTAAAAATGATTTGAAATTCATTTTTAAGAAACATGGATGTGGATGATAAAGAGATCCCAGTAGATTATTACGTATAAACAACCTCAGATAATGGAGAGATTGCAAAATAAACCCTTACCTTTAACTTTTACTTGGTTGGGGTAGGTTAACCTCCTGTATAATGGTGAAATAATTGTTATTAAATTATACAAGAATCATATATATTAATATGATATCATATATGATCTTTTAACATTGATTTATTAATAATATCTTATAATTATCGTCGTTTCGGGTGTTAACTTACTCGTTTTATTTTACATGTTTTGTTACATAAGCCATGATTTTTATGGATAGGTTGTATCTTATTCATATAAAGAATGATATGAAGTCCTTAAACATTATTTTTAAATCATCAAATGATAATTATACTTGAATGGATACGATGGAGAATGAATCTCATCGCGTTCGTGGAGACGGTAGTCCGTATGTACGCACGGGCGACAATATCATTCTTTTGATATTAAAATAATATATAAATTGATGTTATATAATATATAAAGAATCATTAACATGTTATATTTATTATTTACATTAGTTACACATCATTATTATACCCATCCAAATAATAATAACAATTACACCACGACGTGGAGACAGTAAGCCGTACGTACGCACGTATGGTGACATGTTATTCAAAGGGTGGATAGAATAATGAATATGGTTGTACCATATTTATAATAACATAAAAGTATATATATGATACTGGAGTTATTATTTTATAATGGTAATAACAAAGAAATAAGAAGTGGAAGAAGAAAGGAACTTGGAAAAGGGTGGTGAAATCATTACCTCTTCTTCGGGTTCTTCCTTTTGATTTGATCAAAAGAGATCCTTAAGTTGGCTTTCTGATCAAACTAAGGCCTCTAGGTTGTATTGAGGGAAGTTGGGAGAGTATTTGGGAATAGGTTGGCCGACCCAAATGGCTTTTAAGGTGTGAATAAATGAGAAGTAGGAGTGCCCTTTTATAAGAGGGGTGAGGGGCACCTTTGGAAAAGCTAGAAATATTAATTTATAATAAATTCATATTCGGTTTCTAATGGATCCAAAGTTGATTATTAAAATGTTAATGTGGGTATAGGTCGAAAACCATTCAACCAATAGAATTTAGATAGGTTTGGGTTACTATATTAACCTTATCATTAAGTATTAACTCTAAGTTAATTAGTTTCACTTTTACAATGTCTCTTTGTATTTTTATATTATATGGTTAATAAACTTACCATATACATCCAAGAGACCCCAAAGTGGTCAATTAATGATACAAATATCATGATATAAGTCTCTTAGCCGAACCTTTTATTTTAAAGAATTTAATATCAATTAATAATATAATACTTGTTTTAAAAACTCTTTTATGTCAATTTTGACACTATTTAATAGTTGATTTTTGTGAAACTCATAACAGAATTATTACTTCAAACAAAGTTAACTAAATCAATCCTAATATGTCATAGTATCCTAAAAAATTATTTTAATTCATTAAAAGTCTCAAATTATATTTATTTGGGTATTTATAATATTAATTATTTTATATTTTCACTATTATGGTAATTACTACATCATCATTGTGTCATAAATAAATTAACTTATTTAATATCTAAAAATTATAAATAAAATATCATCATGTATGAAATATTTTTATCTTTCTAATGAATTTTTATAGTCGAAAATCCAACATATATAACCCTATGTAAATATTGTTTTTCTAAAAGATATATGCTTGTGTCATTTTTGTATTCATTTTAACTTAATTAAAATTAAGTGTCCCTATCACCTACAAGTGGCTCCATGGGGTCCCAAAATCGACCCAAAGATGCCTATGGTCGAACATGTATCAACCAATAAGGCTAGAACACATTTTAGGGTAATTTAGTATTATTATAATATTATTTTTTAACCCTTATTTACCGGATTTACCCTTAACCATGATAAATAAAATATTTACCGCAGTAATTATTCAAAATGTCTAAAAATAAAAGTTACCTATTTACAAAATTTTAAAATCCTGATTCTAAATGTGGAATCCATTTTTCCAAATTCAAAATATAGAAGTGGAAGAAATTAATTTAAAATTAATTCCCGTTGTTAAAACAAAAAACGTGTTTTTAAGAGATAATAACTATCAAAAGATTGACACTTGTTTATGTCCGGTTTAATTGCAAAATTATGTCCAATGACCAAAATTGTATTAAATGGTAAAAATATATTCTAAATATACTTTAAAACCTCTCAAATTCATAATTTATCACTATTAATTATTTTGATTAAAAAAGTTGTTTTTAATTAAAATTTAGTAATTTTCACTATTCATCAAAATATTAGAGTTATCCGAAAAGTACCAAAATTTCATATTAGGCTAAATTCGATATTCTGAATCAAAAAATGAAGTCCATTTTAAAAAATAAAATATAACTAATTTCAAAAAGTAGGTATTACTATTCATAACGGCTAGTTTGATTGGTTATGGTGTGTTAGAACTCGGTGTTGCGTACAACACACGCTATCACATTATCCAAAGAGAAGCGTACCGTGGAAGCTTGGGGTGTTATATTCTCCCCTCCTTCAAATAATTTCGTCCTCGAAATTTCTAGAATATTATCGCATGAAAAGACTCAGGTGGTTCTTCATCATAAGTTCCTCGGGTTCCCACGTTGCCTCTTCCATCTTATGGTTTCTCCACAAAACTTTTACCAGACGCGTCGTCCGGTTTCTCAGTACTTGTTATCTCGTATCAAGAATCCTGACGGGCTCTTCACAATAAGACATATCAGGTTCCAGTTCTAACTCCTCATAGGTGAGTACATGCGTTGGGTCAGGCATGTATATCCTCAACAGAGATACGTGGAACACATCATGAACTTTGGAGAGACTTGGCGGTATTGCCAATCGGTAAGCTACAGCCCCAATTCGTTCTAGAATTTCAAAAGGTCCGATGTACCTGGGACTCAATTTACCTTTCTTACCAAAACGAATGACTCCCTTCCATGGAGATACCTTCAGGAAAACATGATCACCGACTTGAAATTTCAAATCCTTCCTTTGATTATCGGCATAACTCTTCTGCCTACTTTGAGCTGCTTTGATGTGATTTTGGATTACCTTCACCTTTTCCACCATTTCCTCCACCAGTTCTGGGCCTACAAGTTTTCTTTCACCAACGTCATCCCAACAGGTTGGTGTACGACATCTATTTCCGTATAACGCTTCATATGGTTCCATCTGAATACTCTAATGGAAGCTATTGTTATAGGAAAATTCTACCAGAGGTAAATATTGATCCCACATACCCTGAAAGTCAAGTGAGCAAGATCTCAACATGTCTTCTAAGGTTTGAATAGTCCGTTCTGATTGTCCGTCTGTCTGAGGGTGGTAAGCAGTGCTCAAATGAAGTTTAGTATCCAGGGATTTATGAAGACTTTTCCAGAATCTTGAAGTAAAACGGGGATCACGATCAGAAACAATCGATAGGGGTACTCCATGAAGTCTCACAACTTCATTAATATATAGTCTTGCGAGACATTCCAGGGGTATATCTTCTCTTATAGCAAGAAAATGTGTTGACTTGGTAAGACGATCAACAATAACCCATATTACATCATTCCTTCTAGGAGTCTTTGGTAGCCCCATGACAAAGTCCATCGTAATATTGTCCCATTTCCACTTCGGTATGGGAAGAGGTTGCATGACTCCTCTAGGGTGTTTCCTTCCAGCTTTCACTTGTCGACAAACCATACATCTTGACACAAAATCAGCAATATCCCTCTTCATGTTGTCCCACCAAAAATGTTCCTTCAAATCTCTATACATTTTGGTTCTCCTAGGGTGTATAGAGAAATTGGAACTATGAGCATCATCCAGCAATTCCCTTTCTAGATCAGGTATATCGGGAACACAAAGTCTCTTCCCAAATTTCAAAATTCCATCTTCATACACAAAGTCTCTCAATCTCCCATCATTCACAGCTTTAATCTTCTTTTTAAATTCTTCATCATCGGTCTGAGAACTCTTAATCCTTTCTAGTAAAGATGGTTTGGCAACCATTTGAAAAAGAATTGATGTTTCACCTTCCCTGGTTATTCCCATTTCCATCTTCACTAGATCCATGAAAATTGGATCCCATTCAATTCTCATATTGTTCAAAAATCCATGATCTTTTCTGCTCAAAGTATCTGCCACCTTGTTTTCCTTCCCTGGGTGGTAGTGTATCGTGCAATCATAATCCTTGAGTAATTCAAGCCATCTCCTTTGCCTCATGTTGAGTTCTTTTTGTGAGAAAATATACTTAAAACTCTTGTGATCAGTATAAATCTCAAATTTTCACCATAGAGGTAGTGCCTCCATATCTTCAAAGAAAAGATCACAGCTGCTAACTCGAGATCATGAGTAGGATAGTTTTGTTCATGAATTTTCAACTGTCATGATGCATAGGCAATAACCCTATCATTCTGCATAAGGACACAACCAAGTACTTTCTTCGATGCATCACTATAAATAACAAACCCATCATTCCCCGATGGTAGAGTCAATATAGGAGCATTGACTAATCTTCTCTAAAGTTCTTCGAAACATTATTCACACTCTTTTGTCCAAACAAATTTAACCCCTTTACGTGTGAGCTTCATTAATGGGTTAGACAATCGGGAAAAATTCTGTACGAATCGTCAATAATAACCTGCCAATCCAATAAAACTACGTACCTCAGTTATACTCGTAGGTGCTGGCCATTCTTGGATTGACTTGGTCTTAGAAGGATCAATAGAGATTCCTTCTTTAGAGACAATATGGCCAAGAAAAGAAATCTCATGAAGCCATAATTCACACTTGCTAAACTTCCCATATAATTCATGTCTTCTCAGAGTCTTCAGGATAATGTGCAAGTGATTTTCATGATCTTCATATATTTTGGAGTATACCAAGATATCATCAATAAATACCACCACAAATTCATCGAGATACTCCTTGAAAACTCTATTCATCAGATCCATGAATACAGAGGGTGCATTAGTCAATCCAAAAGGCATTACAGTAAACTCGTAATGCCCGTAACTGGTTAGAAATGCTGTCTTTGGAATGTCTTCCTTCTTCACACACAACTGATGGTATCCAAATCGAAGGTCACTCTTTGAAAAGTATTGAGCTCCATAAAGTTGGTCAAATAAATCATCAATTCAAGGTAGGGGATACTTGTTCTTTATTGTTATACCATTGATCTCCCTGTAGTCGATACATAACCTCATAGATCCATCTTTCTTTTTAACAAAAAGAACAGGGGCTCCCCATGGAGAAACACTAGGGTGAATAAATCCATTATTACTTAATTCCTCTAGTTGTTTCTTTAGTTCAACTAATTCTACAGTGTCCATTCTATAAGGGGTCTTCGATATAGGCCTTGATCCAGGAATTAAATCAACGGAAAACTCAACTTCTCGTTCTGGAGGATGTCCAGGTAAATCTTCCGGAAACACATCTACATATTCTTTCACAACAGGTACATCCTCTATTTGAACATTCCTTTCCTCACCCACAGTCATTTCATTCTCTTCCTCCCCAATAATTGAATTTAGTTGAGCTATTGGGGGTGGATCTAGATAAGAATTAGGTGGTGATGATTCTTCTCTAAAGATAATGTTTTCCTTATCATCATCATCAAGAATCGTAACCTCTTTCTTCTTAAAATAAATCTTCACATCATAGTCTGAGAGCTAGTCCATACCGAGGATTATATCAAACTCAATCATAGGTATGGCGATGAGATCAGCAGATAAATAACATTTATGTGCTCTAATGGGGACTGATTCACAAAACTTTTTTGCAATGATACCTCCCTTAGGAGTTTTAACTGACAACTCCCTTGTTAAATCAAATTGGAAATATCTAATTCTCTTAGAAAAAAGGCAATATATGAAACAATGCGATGATCCAGAATCAAATAATGAATTTTCTAAACTTGAGGAAACCATTAAATTACCTTCCACCACGTCTTTCGGAGCTTCTACCTCAGCAGTAGTGATATGATAAGCTTGGCCTTGATCCCTTTGCCTTTTCTGAGGTAAGTTCTCCTGAAACATAGGACATTCATTTTCGTAATGCCCCATCTCCCTGCAATTGTATCACTGAACATTGGTAGATTCCTTCTTCCCTTTGCAATCACGATATTGGTGGCCTTTTTCACCACACTTATAACAGACTCCTGTTCCCTTCAAGCAAGTACCAGGGTGTTTCTTCCCACATTTACCACAGGATGGATATTCAAACTTTCCCTTCTTCCCCTTATTTACTTTCCCAGATTGATCAGTAGGCCTCCTATTCTCTTGCTTTGATTTAAAGTCATAAGACTTAGAGAATTCCTTTTCGGTCTTGATAGCACATGAGACAATATCTTCGTATGACGAGAAGGATTGTGATACTAATGCTTGATGGAGAAATGGTTTTAACCCATCAAAGAAACGATTAATCTTACTTCTTGGGTTACGTATATAATCTCCAGCATACCTTGCTAACCTTGTAAAGTTAGCCTCATATTTTGTGACATTCTCATCCTCCTTTTGTCTCAGACTCAAAAATTGCCTTTCCATATCTGCTCGATTGTCGCGAGGAAAGTATTTTTCTAAAAACAGATCTTTGAAATCCCTCCATTCCATATTTGATACTTCATTATCTTCCTTCATGTTTTGAATCAATGACCACCATTGATCAGCATCTCCAGTGAGGCGGTAAAATGCCATGATAACTTTTTCCCTTTCACTACTCCCCAAAGCCTGAAATATTTTCTCTAGGGAATTTATCCATTGCTCAGCTACTAAGGGATTTTTACTCCCATTGAACGTTGGTGGTTGTTGCCTCATGAATAGGTCTAACATTGATCCTCCACGCTGTGGATCAGGGTGCTCCATACGGGTAAGGTTATTATTCATAACTTGAGTGAGTTGTCCCAGTATGGTGATTAGCTGATCGGCACTAGTTGCATCACCAGCTCCACTATAATTATCTTGAGCAGGAGGGAAATCCCTACATGGAGTGCGTGCATTGATACAGTTTCCATTTCTTCCACTAGGCGCCATTTCTAAACAATGGCATAAACTAGATCAGTTTATGAATCAAAATACATAATCCCATACTTATAAAACACTCAACATAAATTGAAATATTTATGGATATAATCCATAATCATAAAAATGTTTTCATTGAGGAAGTATATACTCATAAACCCTTCATAATGATTTGAAAAGAAAATGAGAGTTATCCTAAGCATATCCCCCGGGAGTGTCGTAACCAAGAGTACAGCAAGGCCCGTTGTCGTGCACCAGTTCCCGTTCGAGTCTAGCTTAAAGCGGTGTTTTCAGGTTTTACCCCTAGGTACATCTGTGCCAGAGCCACCTCTACCTGCTCGTTTCTAGGCAGGGATGTATTGCTCAGAAAACTCACAAAATCTCTACAATACCCAAATTCTATGAAGTTCTTCTATACTAATCCTTAAAGTTCATCTTAGGTCTACATGATCTAATCAGAGTTTATCTAAATATAGCTTCGAAGGTTTGTACTAAACTTCCACTAATACCAACTATAACGCCCCGACCCCAGTTACCTAGAGTAGGTGCATTATTACATAACATTGGTATGATCACAAGAAAGATCAAATCTCGAAAGACCGATTTGTTTAGTAGCCTTGGAGACACTAGATATATTCATAAAGTTTTACATTACATCATAAAGTGGAAAACTACTACAACAATATATTTTCTCCATATTCCACACTCATATCCCCACATAATATCCCTGTAGGTCATTCGTAATTTACTTCTTCACTTCCTGGGAAAAATAAAACATAGAAAAGGGGTGAGCTTAAATGCTCAGTAAGGATAACAATATATCGGAAACTTTCAAAAATAAGCATAATCATTTAAGGCAATTTATAACTAAAACAAAAGCCTTTTAAACTTGAACTTCAATATAGTATGGAAAAAGTAAAATGAAATAATTCCATTTACTTATTCACATGGATATTCTACTAATCGAATAATCACATGCAATATCAATAACCACTTTCATAATGATGGAATTCATAATGCCAGACTATCATAACCACATAGCCAAGTCCTCGTGCCAAGACTACAAATAAGATTTTTCCAAGTCCTTGTGCCAAGACACTAGTTTGTCTCATGAGGCCTACCGATTCATTGAGGAGCTATAGCAGGCTCCACCCGTCACATATTAAGTCTAATGCATTCCCATATGAAAAGCTTTAAACATAACATAAACATTCATATTAAAACTAGCATATGAAATGTCAATACTTTCACCATAAACTATGAATGGTATAAAAATAGCACATCCACAGTCAAACATATCACAAAACCTTCAATACAATATAGAAGTTTTGTATCATAATAAATCAACTTCAAATAAGCGTAAAATCCATCAAAGGATGTTGACATAGATGAAATCAAAACTCTTTTTAGATAAATATCTCTTTATATTTTGAAATTATTTAAGAGTATTATATTTATGAAATAAAAAATTTTCTTTGAAAATATTCTTATAAGCTTGTAAGGGAACCTTTGACGATTTTATAACAGCGGAAAATAGCCGCAACCGCCGTATAAGTTAAAAAAACATTCTTACCTTAATTTTGTCGAAAAGGTTAAAAAGCACCTTGTTTGGAAAACGACGGAAAGATTCCTGTATAAACCTCTTATAAAAATTCAAACAAGGGTATAAATTACTTTAACCCATATTCTAGTAAATAATAAAAATGTTTTGAAATTCATTTTTTAGAAACATGGATGTGGATGATAAAGAGATCTCAGAAGATTATTACGTATAAACAACCTCAGATAATGGAGAGATTGCGAAATAAACCCTTACCTTGCACTTTTCCTTGGTTGGGGTAGTTTAACCTCCTGTATAATGGTGAAATAATTGTTATTAAATTAAATAAGAATCATATATATTAATATGATATCATATATGATCTTTTAACATTGATTTGTTAATAATATCTTAGAATTATCGTCCTTTCGGGTGTTAACTTACTCATTTTCTTTTATATGTTTTGTTACATAAGCCGTGTTTGTTATGGATAGGTTGTATCTTATTCATATATAGAATGATATAAAGTCCTTAAACATTATTTTTAAATCATCAAATGATAATTATACTTGAATGGATACGATGGAGAATGAATCTCATCGCGTTCGTGGAGACGGTAGTCCGTACATACGCACGAGCGACAATATTATTCTTTTGATATTAAAATAATATATAAATGGATGTTATATCATATATACAGAATAATTTACATGTTATATTTATTATTTACATGAGTTACACATCATTATTATACCCATCCAAATAATAATAACAATTACACCACGACGTGGAGACGGTAAGCCGTACGTACGCACGTATGGTGACATGTTATTCAAAGGGTGGATAGAATAATGAATGTGGTTGTACCATATTTATAATAACATCACAGTATATATATGATACTGGAGTTATTATTTTAGAATGTTAATAACAAAAAAATAATAAGTGGAAGAAGAAAGGAACTTGGAAAAGGGTGGTGAAATCATTACCTCTTCTTCGGGTTCTTCCTTTTGATTTGATCAAAAGGGCTCCTTAGGTTGGCTTTCTGATCAAACTAACGCCTCTATGTTGTATTTAGGGAAGTTGGGAGAGTATTTAGCAGAGTTTTGCCGAACCAAAAGGCTTTTAAGGTGTGAAGAAATGAGAAGGAGGAGTGCCCTTTTATAAGAGGGGTGAGGGACACCTTTGGAAAATCTAGAAATATTAATTTATAATAAATTAATATTCAGTTTCTAATGGCTAAAAAGTTTATTATTCAAAGGTTAAGGTGGGTATAGGTCGAAAACCATTCAACCAATAGAATTTAGACATGTTTGGGTTACTATATTAACCTTATCATTAAGTATTAACTCTAAGTTAATTAGTTTCACTTTTACAATGTCTCTTTGTGTTTTTATATTATATGGTTAATAAACTTACCATATACATCCAAGAGACCCCAAAGTGGTCTATTAATGATAAAAATATCATGATATAAGTATCTTGGCCGACGCTTTGATTTTTAGGAATTAAATATCAATTAATAATATAATACTTGTTTTAAAAACTCTTTTATGTCAATTTTGACACTATTCAATAGTTTATTTTTGTGAAACTCATAATAGAATTATTACTTCTAAAAAAGTTAATTAAATCAATCCTAATTTGTCATATTATCCTAGAAAATTATTTTAATTCATTAAAAGTCTCAAATTATATTTATTTGGGTATTTATAATATTAATTATTTTAAATTTTCACTATTATGGTAATTACTGCATCATCATTGTGTCATAAATAAATTAACTTATTTAATCTATAAAAATTATAAATAAAATATCATCATGTATGAAATCTTTTTATCTTTCTAATGAATATTTATAGTCTAAAATCCAACATATATAACCCTATTTTAATATTGTTTTTCTAAAAGATATATGCTTGTGTCATTTTTGTATTCATTTTAACTTAATTAAAATTATGTGTCCCTATCACCTACAAGTGGCTCCATGGGGTCCCAAAATCGACCCAAAGATACCTATGGTCGAACATGTATCAACCAATAAGGCTAGGACACGTTTTAGGGTAATTTAGTATTATTATAATATTATTTTTTAACCCTTATTTACCAGATTTACCCTTAACCATGGTAAATAAAATATTTACCGCAGTAATTATTCAAAATGTCTAAAAATAAAAGTTACCTATTTACCCAATTTGAACATCCTGATTCCAAATATGGAATCCATTTTTCAAAATTCAAAACACATAAGTGACAGAAATTAATTTAAAATTAATTCCCGTTGTTAAAACAAAAAGCGTGTTTTTAAGAGATAATAACTATCAAAAGATTGACACTTGTTTATGTCCGGTTTAATTGTAAAATTATGTCCAATGACCAACATTGTATTAAATGGTAAAAATATATTATGAATATACTTTAAAACCTCTAAAATTCATAATTTATCACTATTTATTATTTTGATTAAAAAAGTTGTTTTTAATTAAAATTTAGTAATTTTCACTATTCATCAAAATATTAAACCTATCCGAAAAGTACCAAAATTTCACCTTAGGATAAATTCGATATTCCGAATCCAAAAATGAAGTCCATTTTAAAAAATAAAATATAACTAATTTCAAAAAGTAGGTATTACTATTCATAACGGCTAGTTTGATTGGTTTTGATGTGTTAGAACTCGGTGTTGCGTATAACACACGCTATAACATTATTCAAAGAGAAGCGTACCATGGAATCTTGGGGTGTTACAATATTAATGGTGAAAAGTTTGATATATATACTGATAAAAAAATTTAATTTATATTTTCACACAAAAAGAGTTTAATATTCATCGAATAATATAGTTGGATATGATTAAAGATTAAAACTTACAATACATTACCACCCTTGAAAAACTAACAAGGTGGCAGATGCTTTGAGTCGAAAAAACCATTCTAGCATATCCACGATGAGGATCACAAAATATCTAAAATTTATGGATTTAAAAAAGGATGGATCTTGAAATTTTAATGGAAGGGGAGAAATATTATCTTTCTCAAATTAATGTTCAACCATCTATACAAGTGAAGGTTATGGAGGTGCAGTAAATTTATATAGAGCTATAAAAGAAGGTGATAAATATTCTATAATTCAACCTTTATTATTATATAATAATAAGGTTCATGAATTGGGTTTGTATTCATCCCATAATAGAATTAAAGAATTAGCTATTTGATGAGGCTCATAGTTCTTCATTCTCTATTCACCCTAGAATCACAAAGATGTACATGGACATGAAAGAGTGTTTCTAGTGGGAGAGCATGAAAATAGATATTTCCAAATAGGTCTATTGGTTCTTGGGTAGTCAGCAAGTTAATGCTGAAAGATATAATTCTAATGGGATGCTATAACCATTACCCATACTAGAATGGAAATAGGAAAACATCACTATGGACTTTATCGTCATACTTCCCAAAATATCTAAAGGTCAGAATGCTATATGGGTTATAGTTGATCACCTAATGAAGTAAGAACACATCATTTCTATTAGAAAGGATTTTTCTCTGGATCATATTTCTAGTATACATGTAAAGGAAGTGGTAAGATTTCATGTAGTACCACTTTCAATTATATCTAATCGAAATCTAAGGTTTACCAAGAAGTTTTGGAAAAGTCTTCAGTAGGATTTGAATAAAGTGATATGTTTTAACACTACTTATCATCCTCAGATAGACAGTCAATCTAAGAGGACAATTCAAACTCTATAAGACATGTTGATATCTTTCTTTATGGGTTTCAAAGGTGGTTGGGATCAACACCTACCTTTGGTGGAATCTTCTTAAAATGATATCTTTCACTCCAGTATTCATATGGATCTTTATGAATCCCTCTATGGAAATAATTGAAAAACTCAAACTTGTAGGGATAAAGTTTGGGAAATAAATCTATTAGGACCTGATCTTATCAATGAAATGGTAGAAAAGTTCAAATCTATTCAAAAACACATAAGATCATATCAAATTCAACAAAAAACGTTTTGAAAAAAACTGAAGAAAATACCTAGAGTTTGAAGTGGGTGACAAGGTGTTTCTATGAATATCTCCCTAGAATAGAGTAAAGAGATTATAAAAAAGGGAAAACTGAGCCCTAGGTATATTGGTTCTTTTGAAATTCAGGATCATGTTGGGAAGGTAGCTTACTGAGTGGTGCTTCCACCAAATCTCTCTCAAGTTCAAGATGTGTTACATGTATCTATCCTAATAAATTACATGCCCGATCCTTCACATGTACTAAAATAATAATTTTTATTGCTTGAGAAAGTTCTTTCTTATAAATAACAACTGATAAAGATTCTAGATCGTAGCATAAAAAATTTGTGAAATAAGACCACTCACTTGGATAAAGTTTTATGGAGGAACCACTAATTTGATGAAACTACATGGTAACTTGAGGACATGTTTATGGAGAGATATCATCATCTTTTTTAATCCAAGTGATGAATTTTGAGGGTGAAATTCAGTTTAAGGGGGGTAGAATATAACACCTTGATGTTTTTATGAAATATTTTCTCTAAATAATTTTAATTCTTCAAAACCTTGCATTACACGAAATCATGGGTTTAAAAGAACATTGATATGCCCTTAATATAAAATAACCCGTTTAACTTAGCCTTTAGGTTAACAGGAATAAATATAATTAACTTTTGAAAATGTATGGTGAAGTCATTCACTACTAATAATTTTAAAAAAATATAAATCAATTGTATATTTTTATTTGTTGTATTAATAAATTGATTGAATTATAGTTAGTATATTAAATTAATGAAATATATATTTTATATACATAATAAAATATTTTTTATACTCATCCCATAAATATTTTTGTCATAGGATATGAATAAACCCTATTTGATGTATGAAAACCTATATTTTTAAAAGGTTAGTTTTACCACCTTTTCATGGTGAACCCTTTTTAAATTATGATTTTGAAACATTAATAATTATTATATGACAAAAAAACATTTATTTGGATGTGGGATATAAAAATTTACTTTGGATGAATTTTAATTATTTTCATGATTACATTCTAATTTTGATGAATTGTACAAATACACTAAATTATAATTCAATTTTTTTTTCATTGAAATAATTTATATTGTTAAATTATAATATTTAATGGTTTTAAAGTATAAATTGAATATATTTTTATCCTTAAATATAATTTATGTCATTATCATTAATTTTACATTGAATTCGTATGTAAAACAATTTCAATCTTTTGTAATGTTTTAACCATTAAAACTCATTCTCTTTTTCTGACAACGCGTTTGATTTTAAATTAATTATTGAAACTTATATATTTTTAATTTTTTAAAAAAGGATACCATATTTGGAGTTATTAATTATAAATTATTTAAATTGATTTATTTTATATTTTTGTATTTTGAATATTAAATTCAGTAATTTTTATTAATATTATAAATGGTTGAATTGAGTAATTAAAAGTAAGAAAACTATTATAAAATATCCCTAACACTTGTATTAATATCATTGGATGATTTTTTTTGGACCTAAATAATCATTGGTTCAAATTGGTGTCCTTTAGAAGCCAGTTGGATGAGATTAGGACACACAATTTATTTTATTGAAAGAAAAGATAAATACGTCTCACTCAAATTTTAAGAACTAGATCATTTATTTGTATATGGTTGTATATAATTTAAATTTGATTATAAATAATAATTTTAAATCTAATTTTTTTTTCTTTATCATGGTAATTTATTTGTAAATTTTAGGAGATAAATAATTACCTTAATGACTTATACTTTGATGATGTAAAAATTAATTAATTGATTAGAAATCAATAAAACATTTTTATTAAAATTATAATAACCATTAAAGGACCCAAACTCTTGAAAAAATATTATTTCTCATGTATATCTCGACCATAACCATTCAAGGTTCAATTTAGTGACCATTTGGAGCCTTATAGAAGAGATTGTGACACTTATATTAATTTATATAAAGTGATGTTAATAAGTATAACATTTTAAATGATAGATTTTATATAAGATAAATTTGAATAAATATATTCTTATTAAATTTAGTATATTTATCCTCATCATATTATTTTATTTATAATTTTTATTCAACAAATAATTATACAAAATTGATGTAGTAGTTATTTTATTAATAGAGATAACAAATAAATATTATTAAAAATATTAAAGTAAATATAATTTGGGCTAATTAATATGTCTAATTAATTTTATATATTACCTAGATCTCATAGGAATATAATGAAATATATTTTTTAAGTTATCTTGTTGTATTAATATTTTTAAAAATAAATAAATTCAATAGTGTTAAAATTGACACTACTAATTTTTTATCGAAATAATGTTTTATTAATTTATTTAAAAATTATAAAAAATTCTAAAAAATATATAATAATTATTATATGGTCTAAAATTTTCTATTTTATTTATTTATGGTCTAATTTACATTAAATATGTTAATATGAAACCCTTTTAATATTGAAATATTTGTTACCCTAGTTAAAAATTAAATATGAAAACTAACTGTTAATTAAAATTATAATGTTTAAATTGATAGAAATAGTTGTCAAAAATTTATTGGTTGATAAGATTTTAAACTTATATAATCTAATATTATAATTTGGGTCATTGTTTAGGTTTTTTGGGCTTTTACTTTATTATAAATTAATAATTTTGGAGATCCTAAAAGTGTATGTCACCTCAATTATAAAAGGGAACCTCCTCCATCATATCTTCACTTAACATTGAGCCTTAAAGATGTTAAATCCCATAAATCATTCCTTATAAAATTCTCTAGTAACATTATAGAGGTTCTGGTCTTCATCAAAGACCATCTCTAGTGCTCTAAGAGGAGATTTAGAGGAAGCATGTCGAAGAAGAGGTAATCTCCTCTATAGATTCTTTCAAACTTATTTCTTCTTTTACTTCTTCTTAATGAGTTTTTAAATTATAAATTAATAACTCCAGTATTAATTATATAATTATATTTTATTATAATTATAAAACAACTATATTCCACATTCTATACATCCTACAAAAAATGAAATCACCACGTGTGCGTACGTACGACTTACCGTCTCCACAACGTGGTGTAATATGTTTTTCACCACCACCTTACTTGGATGGGGATCATGATGGAAATAATTACTATATATTATTATTAAGAAATTATATTGATTCTTAAATATTATATATAATTCATTTCAATACCATTCCACAACCATGGGAATGATATCGTCGCTCATGCGTACGTAAGGCCTACCGTCTCTATGATTTGATGTGATTCATTCTACATGGTCTTCATTAAAAAATGATTATATAAATGTATAAAATGAATAAATATGATATATATGATGTGAATATCATTTTTTAATTATATAAATATGACCTATGAAGTATAATCATAACTTATTCCACAAAACATGCATCAGCAAATAAAGCAGTTAATACCCGAATAACAAGTAATAATGAATTGTTTTTAACAAAAGTATGATAGTATAATCATATATGATATCAAAAAAATGAATATTATTCTTAAATGAGTAAATCAGATTATTTAAATTATTATTCAGGTGGTTTGGATACAATCAATGGAAATCGGACCTAAGGTAATGGAAAATTTCACAATCTCATTATTATCTGAGAATGTTTATATGTAAGTATTCACTGGGGTATATTTATCATTCATGTCCATATTTCCAAAATAAGTAATATTATTTATATTCTTATAAAAAAATTAATTTCAATTTTACACATTGGTTAATTTTTATTAAACGGTATGAAATGAATCTTTTGTCATTATTCGATATGTGATACTTTTTGACTTTTCACAAAAAAAGTACGAGGAAAATGTTTTTTTAACTTATACATCATGAACGGATTTTTACATTTTAACAATTAATTATTTACATGAATATTTTTATACAATATTTCATGTTTAATTTAAAATAATTTATTTTCTTTTAAAATTGTGTGGCATTTTTAAAAAAGAAAACGTTTATCAAGATAAAAGGATAATTTTAATCAAGAATCAATTTCAAGTGTTATATCAAAATTATTTTCCATCTAAGATAGAATTTATTAATAGGGTTATGTTTAAAGTATAATATCCTTATTGTTTCTATGATTTTATTGTGTTTATTATTGAATGATATTTATTAAATACCTTTGTTTTACATGGATTATGTTATGGTGGAATAATGTTTAAATAATCCCATTTTATTCCTTAGGTTATGATGAATGATTTATGTTATTATGGAACATGTAAGAATGATTTAATTATGAGATGGGTTGGACCTATATCTCTCACCAATTAATTAGGTAAATGTTTGAATCTCATGAGATAGACATGTATGTAATGAGAAATGATCTCGGTTCAATAATACAGGGTTGGAACGAGGAGTGAACATTGTTCTGTAATGGACTTTGTCTGCTATGATGGTCATGGAAATGAGTCTTGGGTAATATGAAATGATTTTATATGATTATATGTATGATAAAAACATAATTCATTATGTTATTAATTTTGATATTATATTCATTGATTCTTATGAAATTTCATGATTTATCCCATGGAATGATATCACAATCTTTCATATGCATGATAAGATTTTCAAATGTTATGTTCTTATGTCTTATTATTATTATATGATTGATATATACCTTGATTACCCTTACTAGGCATATAAGTTCAAAATTTTATATGTTTCTTTTCCATAGGTCATGAAGAAGGTTATTTGATTCACTCTCAAATTTACCCAAGAGATGAAGGTAGAACGGTCCTTGTAGTCTAGATTGAGTTATCGAATCCACTGAGACCTAAGAATATACGTAAGTTTCACAACCTATGAATTGGATTTTTGGATATGATTTTTCCAACATTGGGTTTATTTTAGATGGGTTTAAAGTATCACTAATAGATTTAAGATAATTCAAATTAAGATAATGAGTTGATCCTAGGTTATTGCTCGGGGTGGATTGAATGAATTCCTTTTTTAATGATTTCAATTTCATTAACTCGAGAAGGATTCATTCAATGAATTTAAAATAACATCATAAAATAATGGTTAAAAAACTTCAAAAACACATGCAAATCACCAATATTATTGTAGGATCATTTTCATGAGAACTCAAAGGTAAAGGAAATTTTTAGCACATACAAGTGGGGTGAGTAAATTCAATATGGAAGAGGAAGAGGGAAAATTATTGAATAAAAGAAACTGAAATAAAAGAAATTAATAAAAATTTATAGAGTGTTAAATAAAGTTAAATCCATTCCCTTAATATTAACTTGGATATACCAATAAAATATTTATCCCTCTATTTATGTCATGTCATCAACGGAAGCGGGAAGTACACTTACAAGTGTGGAATTGAAGAAGTAAAAACAACAACAAAAATCGATCACTCCACCGTTGGGTGATAAATCTCACAGAGTATGGGGTAAATAAATTTACAAATTTAGGAAATGGTATCAAAGTGATATGTAGAATAAAATAATATTATAAACGGAATAAATTTTAATAAGAAACTAAGGTTAATTGAACAACTTACATAAGAAAGGAATGCGATTACAAACACAAAGCGGCAGCATAACACTACAATGAAACCAAAAACCAAATATGATTAAATAATTCAACAAAAATACCTTAAATAGTCATTTTGTGAGAATAAGGTCTAGTATCCAACAATAAAAATAATCCCACTTGATTATGGTAGGCCTAGGGTTGTGGAAATTAAGGGAGAGTTGACTTCTTTATCCTTGACTCGAAGTGGCAGCCAACTTGCATCCACCGAAAAGACGTACCTAGATGGCCTTATAGATGGACAACCTAGAGTAAGACATATAATACCAAAGAGAATATACATATGTATACTATACCTATGTAAAATTTGAGACTAAATGAATTTTTGGTTGCCGAGATATGATTAAATTGGTGGGATGTAATTCTTGGCCGTAGAATCTGGCCCAGAATTTTATCTCTAACATGGGACACCTGAATAACTATAATGGAGACCTAATTAGCACTATCTACTGAATAACTATATGTTCCTCTATATGTCTCATATAATCCCACTAAATTTTGGATTCATTGGGTCTATATTGTGGGCCCCACATTCTCATCCGTGGGTTGGTGTCAAATCTACCTTCTCCAGAATTATTTACTTTCATTGCCAAATATCCTCATCATAATTTATGAATATTCCATTGATCCCTGAATGAAAAATGTTCATATTCAAGTGTAGATACATTTCTCAAAATACCATATTAAAATATAGATAATAAAATTTCTTAAAATAAGAAGAATCTTTGGGCCTAAATTGGTGTACATTAGGCATGAAGTGCACAAATGATGAGAATGGATGTTCAAAATTAAAATCCACTAACTCAGGCCCATAAGATCAAAAATGGATATTTAATAGAATTAAAATGTAATTAAGATATTTATTTTTATTTTCTAATCACACCCCCAACTTGAGATTCGCGAGTCCCGAGAAAAATGTATCTCAACAATATGAAATTCATATTCCCTTTTCTAAATGCATTTTAATACACATTGATCACAAAAAACCCTTATACCAAACAATCATGAAACCCATAAAAATTATTTTAATACATGATAGTTTCATAATAAGATACCAATTCCAAGCCCCTTCCTTTGTTCAAATTCATCACTATATTTCATCTAATATCAATTAAGAGTGATGATGTGTTGTGCATCACATTAGACATGGGGGTTCATCTTTATTCAAGAGGGAAATGATGGAAGCTCTTAGTGGAATCACATTTCAATATTAAGATGAGTATTCAAATTTTTTAGTTTTATTTTTTTATTGTATTTTATTTTGTTTTTTTTAGTTTTTTATTTGGATTTTTCCTTGATAATTGAAATTTTACTCAAAAGAGTCAACCCCTGTAGCGAGACTTTGCCAATGTATCTCAGGCTCAATGACCTTAGGGAACCATGTGAATCCCACTTACTTGGGAATCATATCGAGTTAAATTAGTAAAAAAAATTAAAATTACCCAAAATAGAGATAAAATCACTAACTCTGGGCCAGACAACTATAAAGTCACGATCCCCAAGTGCTGAAAGCCACACATTATGTCATTTCTTTTCTCTACGAGCAATTTTTTTTTTAAATTTAATTTTTTTTATTGAATAATCATATTAAACCTAAAATGATCACCAAACCTATGTTATTTATTTGGGGGACCACAAGAATGAAAACTAATACCCCACTATCCAAAGTACATGCGTTGTGATTCTACTATCCAAAGGACATGCGTTGTGATTCTTTTTTTATTTGGATGAAAATATAAAAAATGAAATATCACATTAGATGACCAAACTTTCCAAAATCTATGATCATGAAATATACATGGATTAAAATTAGAATCAGGGAATGCTAAATTATTTGATATTTAGTTTCAAATATTACAATGTCTATTATCATGTTCCTTATTAATGAATTTTTTCCTTCCATTAAGGAAAACTTTTTTTTTTCAAATCATTCATTTTTTCGACACAAATGACAATTTTTTTATCTCCCCCCAATGTAAAATAACACTCTCCCCCGTGTTTAAAGAAAAGAAAACTTAGAAGGGGTTAGAGGTAGAGAATTAGAGTTCAAAAAGGAAATTGAAAACAAGGATCATGGAATGAAGTCACCTGGTGGTTGAAGTTGAAATTATTGTCGTTCCCTTTTAATCCCTTGATCTCCTTGTCACATTAAGAATTCCCTAGTGTAAGAATAAAAAAACTATATATATATATATATAAATATATACATATTTATTCATATAATAAAAAAAAGTAAAATATAAGTATATATACAAACATTATAGAAGAAGGAAGCACCATAAGTCGTAGGTCAGTTGTAAGTGTGCACCCATGTCTCCCTTCGGTCCTTGGTTCGAGTCCCCATGGCTTCGCCAGTTGTGAAGGGGGTTTCCCCACAACCTACGATGTATCCTTTTAATTATTATTATTATTATTATATTTTTTGTATTTTAACTTTTAAACACATAAAAAATAAAATTAATTGATGATACATTTTCTTTTTTTTAAATTTATGGGTAAAGTATTACTCAAGAATCACACCACGTGACATGGATGAATATGGTGCTCCCTTTTCATACCCATCCATACTCATAATAGAAGAATAGGTAAATAGTCTATTTTTTTATTTTTAAATATAAAAAGGATTCATTAATCTTATTTTAAATATAAAGATGATTGAAACAACAAAATTATTGGAAACTTGAAAACCCTGGGTTGCCTCCCATGCAACACTTTTTTTAACGCCGCTATCTCAACCCAACCCTTTTACTTACCCAATACAAACTTTCAACATTTTATGAACCCCATATTTATCCACTTATACTTTATTGATATTTATTCTTTTTTTAGAATTTGTGTCATGTAAAAACCAATGTTCAAGAATGATTGGGTAAATACAAGGAATATCATAAATGGTGGATTCAATTTCTTTTTTAGTGTTTCCAAAGACATTAAGAATCAATACCTCTTTATTGGTTTCAAGGTAATAAATTGTCAAAAATTAGATGTTTTTTGCTATCCCCAATGAATGGAAACTTTATTGTGGATGGAAAGTCCTTTCGTTCAAGTTCAGGTAGGCTTACACTTTCTGACATAGGTTGGGACTTTGAATCAAACTCAATATCATTTTAAATATTGGTCAACAAAATTAGTTCCAATTGAATAGACTATTAAACCAAAAAATTGTAAAGAACAGTGTTAGGAATGGGAATAGACTCAAAGTTTGTTATTTCTCCCAATGTTCCACTAATTGGTGTTTCTAAATAATAATCAATGGAGCTATATTAGGGACACTCAATCCATGATATTAAAATTTCCTATTGTGAATAGAAAAAATCAGTTTCCTCTTGATTTAACAACCTATCAACAATTCCTTGATCCTATTTATATGCCCCAAATCCATAGGTTTTCTCTTCAGTAAATTCATTAGAGGTTTGTGGGAAACCAGACACTTCACATAAGGCTATGAAAGGGATAGTTGGTGTTGGGATGTGTTCCTCATATGTTTTAATGCTTTTTAGTTCAAGTCTCAAAGATAAAATCTCAAAATTCATTTTCTCCATTTGTTGAAACGATTTTTCAAGTAATGTTTGTGGATCATGATGGGAAATGGGTGAGAACGATGGTTTATTCTAGGTGGATAATTAAGTTGTTGGA
Organism: Viscum album; assembly: GCA_963277665.1. Taxonomy (NCBI): domain Eukaryota; kingdom Viridiplantae; phylum Streptophyta; class Magnoliopsida; order Santalales; family Viscaceae; genus Viscum; species Viscum album. The sequence goes on along the minus strand of OY728153.1, from coordinate 1,014,502,862 downwards.
ATTGCACAGGAGGGTGTTCAGATTGGCTTTGAGGGGATTGAAACTCATTATATGTTGGGATTTTTTGGGTATCATAGAGTAAAAGCTTTGTGGTTCATTAGGTTGTTGATAATCCCACAAGTATAAATTAGTATTGTCATTGTGCAGCACACATGGGGTTGGGTGATCAAAGAAGGGATATGTTTCCCATGATTGGACTTGTTCAAAATTAAATTCCATAGGCGTGATGGGGTTATAATAGAGAAGAGGGATGAAAAAAAGGATGATAGTGTCTACGATAACTTACTTAGGTCCCTGGAAATGGTGCCAACATTTGATTCACACTCAAATTTATGCAAGAGATGAAGGTAGAATGGTCCTTGTAGTCTAGCTTGGGTTGTCAAATCCACTAAGAACTAAGAAGATACCTAAGATACAAAACCGATGATATGGATTTTTGGATATGAATTTTCCAACTTTGGGTTGACTTTAGATGGGTTTAAAGTATCACTAATATATTTAAGTTAATTAAAATTAAGATAATGAGTTGATCCTAGGTTATTTCTCAGGGTGGATTGGATGGATTCTTTTTTTAAAGATTTCAATTTCATTAACTCTAGAAGGATTCATTCAATGAATTTAAACTAACCTGATCACCTACTGGTTAAAAACCTTCAAAAACACATGATAATCACCTATACAGTTGTAGGATCATTTTCATGTGCACTCCAATGTAAAAGATCTTGTTAGCACGTAAAAGTGGGGTGATTAAATTCAATATGGAAGAGGAAGAGAGAAAATCATTGAATAAAAGAAACTCAAATAAAAGAAATTAATAAACATTTAGAGAGTGATAAATAAAATTCAATCCATCCACTTACTACTCCCTTAAATCAACCCATAAAAGAGTTATCCCTCAATTTATGACATGTCCTCAATGGAAACAGGAAGTAGACTTATGAGGGTGGAATTGATGAAGTGAAAACAACAACAAAAATAGATCACTCCATCATTATGTGATAAATCACACATAGTATGGTGTGAATAAATTCACAATTTTAAGAAAAGGTATCAATGCGATATGTAGAAGAACAAAATAAGAGTAAAGGAAGAAATACTAATAAGAAACTAAGGTGAATTGAACAAATTACATGATAATGAAATGTGAATACAAACACAAAGTGGCAGCATAAAACTACAATAAAACCAAGCACCAAATATGATTAAATACTTCAAGACCACTGCCTTAAATAGGAATTTTTGGAGACTTGGGTCGAGCCTCCAATAGTAAAAATAATCCCACTTGATTATGGTAGGCTTAGGGTGGTGGGAAGTAAGGGATGGTGAACTTATTTATCCTTAACTCGAAGTGGAAGCCAGATTGCATCCACCGAACAGATGCGCCTAGATATCCGTCTAGATGGCATAATAAGAGTGTCCCATAGATGAAAAAAGTGAATCTCCAGATCTCTCATATCTATCTATAAAATTTCATCCCAAATGAATTTTTTGTTGCTGATATATGATTAAATTGGTGAAATGTTTTTCTGGGCCACATAATCTGGCCCATAATTTTATCTCTAAATTGGGCCACCTGAATAAAAATAATAGAAACAGAATTAGCACTGGATCCTAACTAATTATATGTTAATCTATATGTCTTCTATTATCTCATGAAATTTGGGCTTCAGGGGGTCTTTATTGTGGGCCCCACATTCTCATCAGTGGGATGTTGTCCAATATACTGTCTCCAAAATTGTTTCCTTTCATCGCCAAATATCCGCATAATTATTTATGAATCATCAATTGATCCCTGAATGAAAAATTTTCATATTTATGTTTAGATCCATTTCTCAAAATAATAAAATAAAATATGGATTATAACATGCTGTAAAATCAGATGAAACATTGGGCCTAAATTGGTGTGCATTAGGCATGAAGTGCACAAATGATGAGAATGGACGTTCAAAATTAAAATCCAATAACTCAGGCCCATAAGATCAAAAAATGGATATTTAATACCATTAAAATGTAATTAATATATGAATTTATATTTTCTAATCAGTACTAAGTATGATATGTCCAAAAAGGGTCTAGTTATAATGAAAAAGCGGGAGATAATGAAGATGTCTTATGAACCAGTTGTTTATGTTTCCTAGTTTCTAAACACGATATACCTATATGGTCCTATCAAGGATTTTTTATATTTTGTAATAAATATTCTTCATCATTGAAGTAATATTAATTTATTTAAAGTATTATTTGTTATATTTGGGAATTATATTTGACTGGTTTAAATTATGAAGATCATGCTACCATATTTCAGGAATATTTCTATACTCAAAATATTAAAAATATATAGGGAATTGTTTCTTTGATATAATTTCTAGAGAATCACCCATGGATAATCTTAAAAATAATTTCACCATATTTTATGGGTAATATGAGTCTGATTAACTAATTTTTTAGGTGAAGATAAGGATTATTCATATTTGGTAATGATGGATCACTAAAATCAAAATGGATTGGCTCAATAGAAATTAGAGAAAATAAGTTTATGAAAATTTTACTCTATTTAATCAAGGTTTAAAAATAACATTCTAAGTGTTTATTAACTTAGTGATGAAATAAATGTAATTATATTTTTATAATATGGGCATTTGGTGGAGATATTAAAGTATTTTTGTGTTATGAATCATGGAAAGGGAACTAAAGTTAGATTATTTCAAGTGGGAGGGGATATAAATTCTTAAATTATGGGAATGGAGGGTTGAAAAGAGTTATGGAAAAGAAAACATCACCACATTGACCAAAATATCATGAAAGGGTTGAATAATGGGGATAATGTTTATAAAGTAATGTTACAGAACAAATAAATAAGAATATAATTTTTTACTTGTTGAAAGGAAAAGATTTTAAATTCTTTGTATAAAATAGTGTATATTAGAACAACTCATCCCTTAAAACTCATGCATTCAAATATTTATGGAATATTAAAGAATAAATCAATGGATAATGATAATTAATTTATGTCATTCATTAATAAATTTACTCAAATCACATGAATCATGTCCTTGAAGAAAAAAATGAGGCATCGAAGAGGTTCAATATTTTCAAGAGAAGTATAGAATAGGAATATTGTTATACCTTAAATAGGTTTCATTGAAATAATGGAGTTGAATATAAATGTGAAATTTTATTAAAGTATTTTGATAAGCATGGGATTATTCATGAGTAAAGTGAACCATATACTCTTTAAAAATGGTATGTTTGATAGGATGAATAAAACACTGATTGAAATCGATCGAACTATATCAGTGGAACATGTTACTTCCCGTTTATTTTAGGGAAATTTTAACAGAACTACAGATGTCATGACCATCCTAGAGGGGCCCGTGTCATGACTACCCCAATCCTACCTCCAATAGGATATGGGCTAGTGACTATCACTTAGTATTCATATCCCACAAATGCAAGTAATTTACCTAATTACCTATACGTACACACACATCTCAATGCCCAAAATGCTGAAATGTAAAAATAATAAGTAAATAAGAATGAATACCAATAAGATACCAACATTATAGTACAAAATTAGATAAATGGAATGTAAACAGGGCCAAAATACAAGCCCACCTGAAAAGGAGTACGGAAAATTGAACGTACAACTTTCTAAAACTCATCTGTAGAAAACCCTACCTGAAGGGTAGGTACAAGGGAAACTATCTGAAGCCACAGGAGCTCACCTCGAATGTCTAGTATTTCTAAGAAGCACCTAGTTTTAGTCCACCTAGGACTCCATCAAAGCATCGATCATCTATATAAGACACAACACTTGCGGGTAAATCCCATGCAGGGGTGAGTAAAACAGTACTCAGTAGGACACCCCAAAACCAGAAAGTAAATATACTATATAGGAAGTTATATAGTAATTCCATGATGGAACACCACTCCAGAACACCACTAAGGAATGCCATGATGGAAAACCATGAAGGAACACCTCTAAGTAACCCCACAATGGAACACCATGAAGGAACACCACGAAGTGACACCATGAAAGAACACCACTAAGGGACACCATGAAGGAACACCACTAAGGAACACCATGAAGGAACACCATGAAGGAACACCACTAAGGAACACCACAAAGGAACACCACAAAGGAACACCACAAATGAAAACCACTATGGAACACCATGAAAGAACACCACAAAGGAACACCACGAAGGAAGACCACTAAGGAAAACCACAACGAAACACCACTAAGGAACACCATGAAGGAACACCAAGAAGGAAAACCACTAAAGAATGCCATGAAGAAAAACCACTAAGTAACACCATGATGAAACACCATGAAGGAATACCACTAAGGAACACTAATAAAGAACACCACAAATGAACTCCATTCAGGAACACTACGAAGTAACACCACTAAGGAATACAGAAAGTAAACCATAGATAAATACATGTAGTATACCACATAGAAATATATTATATATACCACATAGAAATACATGAAGTATACCACACAATAATAGTATAGTCATCTCACCAAATATTACTTATATAGTATGAAAAATAGGATTATTTGATGTAATCCAAAAAAAACCCAATATTGGTAAGACATGTAGTCTCAATGAGACACGAAGTCCTAGTAAGACACTTAATCTCGATGAGACACTCAGTCCTAATGAGACACTCTGTACCAATGAGACATGTTGTATTGATAATACATGTAGTCTTGGTAATTCATGATGTCTAAGAAAGTTATGTAGTCTCAAAGTCACATAGTTCTAGAGTCACCTAATCTTAGAGACACAGTGAGCCATGAGATTCCCTCATAGAACTATCATTTGGGGAGAACCTACAAATTGATCCAAAAAGGTTGGATGTGAAGTTCTACAAAACTCACTTAGATTATCTCAAAAGGAACTTCTCATCGTAAGGGTCCCAACGTTGCAAACAGCTTGTCAAACTGACACACAGTTTGAAAGTTTAATTTTATTTTGTAAAAAGATCCATCTTGGGTATTGTATGGGTCCGATCCAATCTTCCAGACCAGGCCTGAACCATTGGTCAACCTGACTCGGTCTGGCTGACCCAATCCCATCCAGAAGACCTGAACCATCTTAGTCTAGTCCAACTCGAACTGGTCCATCCCACTGGCCTCAGCCGACTGGGCCTCCTAGACCGCGACCTCCTGGTCACTGGGTCCAACCCACTGGGCTGCCTCGAGCGCCCAAGATCCCTTGCCCTAGCCATCTTTGCAGAACAACTTGTGCGTCAAAAGTTTCCTACCCTGGCTATGTCCCACCTAGTCCATGTGGTCCACCCCAATCGTGTGCCACTGAGGTCCATGTGGTCTGCCCCGACCGCATGCCTCCCCCTTGGTACTCATGTCGGCCCACGTCCCACATGGTCTCGTCATCACCACCAGCTTCCCTATGGCCTGTCATCCCTACCTACTGCCCCGTGACCCACCATCACCACCAGCAGCCCCATAGCCCACTGCATCCCTAGTCACTCTGCCGTCTTATTCTGCACCCGCATGCGGTCGCCAACGGTCATTGATGTTGGCGCTCCAATGGTCCCTTCTACGGACCACCAGGGCTCCTCTGATGCCCATAAATTTAGACGATCAAATATATGACCGCGTGGGGTCCTAATCTTCACTGTTGCGGCCTATGCAGTCGATTTTCCTCCAATCCAGGGGCCTGATCACGTTCGAAGCCTCTTGAGAAGTCGAGTTGGATGCGTAATGAGATGGACTATCCTTAATAACAAGGACAGAGTTTGCGATGCATGATATGTCATAAATAAGGTCATAACCGGAAACGATGCCCTAATTTTGTTGGGTTGAGTTCAAAATCTCATCCATAATAATGTATTATCTTCATTGTGACATTCCCATATTGTAAACTAAATGTTGTTATTTCTTTTTTACTCAGTTTTTTAAACCCCAAAAACATCTTCCCTTTTCCATGGTTTTTGGTTAAAATATGTAGGATATTTTAGTAAACTATTCTATAATGAAATTACAGTTTCGCAATGATTAGAATAAGTTATTGAATACATACAATTAGATAAATTCCAAAAACATCATTACTAATTGACATGGTTTATATTAATCCAATCCATAAGTAGCTAATCAAAATGCTCCTCCAAAATATGTCTAACCAAATTCAAGACCCAATATTTTAGATAATAGAACTTATTTCACAACAATATAATTTTTTTCATGAAATAAATTTAAATCTGAGATAATAGAATTTATTTAATAAATCCGAAAGTAGAACACTTAACCCATATTTTAAGGTAAATGTTATTAACCCAGAAACATGTTTCCTAAATGTTAATATGAAAATTTTAAACCCTAAACCCTCAAACCTAAACCCTCAAACCTAAACCCTCAAACCTAAACCCCTACCCAAAAACATCATCTCTATTCCATAGTTTTTTGTTAAAATATGTAGGATATTTTTGTAAACTATTCTATAATGAAATTATTGTTCCATAATGATTAGCATAAGTTATTGAATACATATAATTTGATAAATTAAAAAAACACCATAACTAATTGAGATGGTTTATATTACTCCAATCCATAAGTAGTTAATCATAAAGCTCCTCCAAAATATGTCTAACCAAATTCAAGACCCAATATTTTAGATAATAGAACTTATTTCATAATAATATTCTTTCTTTCATTAATTAGCTTTAAATGTAAGATAATAGAATTTATTTCATAAATCAGAAAGTGGAACACTTAACACATATTGTAAATTAAATGTTATTAACACAGAAACATGTTTCCTAAAACATCATTACTAATTGACATGGTTTATATTAAACCAATCCATAAATTTATATTTACATTTTACACTTACGACTCATTTAATTTGTTTATATGCAGATGGATGATACTATACTAGTCACTTAGAATCTTACCCATATTTCGCAGGCCGTGTTAGAGTGTCATCCATATTGATTGGTGAAGGTGTGTTGAGAGCACCATATTCATCACATGGAGCCTCTACATGCCATTAGACCTTACTTTAAGCATGTTGGATTCTATGGACTTGTTGTATCAGATATCACATTTGTAGATCATTACCTACTTTTTTCCCTCATGGAGAGATGGATACTAGAGACACACACATTCCACCTTCCTGAGGGAGAGATGACCGTCACCCTCAAGGATATCATAGTGCTTCTCAGTCTTCTTATCTAGAGGATACCCATTATTGGAATCACTTGTGAAGCTTGGCCAGACCTTGATCAGCGCTTGTTAGGCGTTGGTATTTTGTCCGACTGTAGGGCTACAGATGGATCGTTCATATCAATGCATTGGTTGGAATCGCAGATTCCAAATTTATAGGATGATGATGATGAAAAGACAGTCATGCGTTACGTCCTTGCAAATATCTTACGGCTCATTGACGGGACCATGTTTAATGATCACTCAGGGATGCGTGTGCATATGATTTATCTACCCATACTAGTGGACTTTGATCGGGCTAGGACGTAGAGCTGAGGATCATCCTGCTTGGCATACACGTACATATCATTATGCAGGCTATCCCAGAGGGACCATACAGGTCTCGGAGGAGGTGTCATACTTATTCAGATGTGGGCATGAGAGTGCATCCCAGCAATCTGCGTTGACCTTGCTGGTCTTCCGGTCGAGATGGAGGTGCTGTATGGCGCTCCGCGTGGATGCTGGTATGATAAGTCATTTATATTGGTATCTGATTCTACTTTTAGTTATTGACTATAATTTCTCATTATTTGTCACTATCGTTGATGTATTTTACCGGTGGTGTTAGCAAAATAATTTTGACGTGGTTCCAAGACACAATTTGGGCATATATCAGCTATATTTGGACTATCTCTTACCTGAGCAGGTATGTATATACAATCTATCACTGTCTAAGGTTTTTAGTTAGGTGTTTTTTTAAGCAAAATCACTTGTCATTTCTGATTTCATGGCTTCCATATTGAATTATTACAGACCAATTTCCTTCATACTGTAGTGTTGTACTTGAAGATACTATGGTTGTAGTGCCCCTCATTCACTTCCATATTATTGAGTGGCAGCAGCCTCACAGAGTCTTGTGCAAGTTTTTCCATACTTAGCAGATTCCATTACAATCAAGACAGACAGAACGACTTCATGGGATGAAGCTGACCGGGAGGTAGTATGATGACTGGTCCCATGTACATTCCAGTTTTATCAATTGTTGGAACAGACGTGAAAATTTTCATATTTAGGGTGTTCCTACGAATCGATTCTCTCTTTCGGAGCAAGTTGACTATGCGCCAGGGTATAGAATGAAGTCTATAATGTATCTTACCTAACCCGACATAGAGATACAGAGGATGGTAAGTCAATAAAAATCCATTAGTTTTTTCATTGAATTATTTTCTAATTCCATTTGAATCTATTTACAGGCAAGTCACACAGAGAAGCTTGTTCGAATGAGTGACGAAGAGGAGGTGGGGGCCTTTAGCTGGGTATCCGTCCGTGCTACAGCACTGGAGGTGAGGGCATATTTTTGTGCGCTTTCCGGGAGCATGTTCGCACGTTCGGCTCGGAGAGAAGTGGTTCCTTCTCTAGAGGCACATCCTGTAGCAGTTGTCAGTGCTGAGGAGCCACCACCATGGCGATGTAGACAGCATCATGCTGCACGTGGGGCCTCACCTATTCCACAGGTAGAGGTCGACCCTCTAGTAGTCCAGTATCAGCCGATTTAGGATGTTCCTCATGTGGCATGGGATCCATAAATCTTGATAGGATATCCACAGTTCTCTCTATCTTGTGTTCCAGATCTTTCACAACCTTGGATTCCAGATCAATTATCATCTTGTGGTATAGCTACATCACAGGCTTGGTTCCCCACTGTGATGTAGGCAGGTCCTTCTACCACCATTGTGAGAGAAGGATCCAGATGGTAGTACGAGATGCAGTTGATAGCTCCTCCCATAGACACATAGATGGAGGATGTGCCAATCGACTTTCCAGTTCCCAAGTATCATCCTTTCCCAAGTCATCAGACTCCACTCCGCACTCGACGCAGACACCCTATTCGTAGACCACCATGTGGGATGAAATCTCCTTGCCACAGACATAGGCATTGATTTTACATTATTGTTTACATTTTTTATGCCTACTGAAATCAAAATAATATTATTACTTGTTGGTCAGAGTGGAATCTCAAGAGGGGGGTGAATTGAGTTCCAATTTAAGCAATGTTTAAAATTTCATTCATACCATTCTTATAGTTTATATTATATAGTCCAGCAAAGTCACATACTTGAAACATTATTAAGTTTCAAGTATGTGGATACGATATGTTATAAATAATTTTTCACAATGAATTTTTAAGAAATTATTTTTATTTCGGACTACTAGTTGTATGTTTAAGAATTTTTTAAAATTTAATTTATATCAGTCTTATAGTTTATATTATATAGACCAACAAAGTAACATACTTGAATAATTTTTTATTTTCAGGTAGGTCGATCTGAAAGGTTATAAATAAATTTTCACCATGATTTTTAAGAATTTTTTTTATTTTGGACTACTAGTTTTATGTTTAAGAAATTTTTAAAATTTCATTCATATTGGTCATATAGTTTAAATTATATAGGCCAGCAAAGTCACGTACTTGAAATTTTTTTAAGTTTCATGTAGGTGGATTTAAAAGGTTATAAATAAATTTTCACCAAGATTTTTTAAGAAATTACTTTAATTTTGGACAACTAGTTATATGTTTAATCAATGTTTAATTTTTCATTTATATTGGTCTTTTAGATTATATTATTTAGGCCAGCAGAGTCACATACTTGAATCATTTTTGAGTTTCAAATAGGTGGATACGATACGTTATAAATAATTATTCACCAATATTTTGTAAGAAATTATTTTTATTTTGGACTACTTGTTATATGTTTAAGCAATGTTTAAAATTTCATTCATATCGGTATTTTAGTTTTTATTATATATGCCAACAATGTCTGTGCTTAAATAAAAGATAAATTATGTTGAAAAATTATGTTATATATATATATATATATAACCATACAAACATAATAATAAAACATTATAATTTTAAATATATAAAAAATATAAATAAAAAATACTGTTTTAGGGCAAAGGTGGCATCATCGATGATGCTTTTGTGTTTCTACGGAAAGAAGGCCTCTCTGATTCCACCTTTGTAGCATATTTTTTTACAAAAAAATTAACCTATACCATTTTTCAGATTTTTTTTTAAAAATCATTTAAAAAACACCGCCTGAAGATCTCCCTAGAGCGCCTTTCTCCCTAACTAGGTTTTCTTCCCCTCTTACGACGACATGAATTTCTGACTCCAATTCCTTCTTCATTTTTTCTACTTCTTCTCCCTTTCTGTTCATCCTCAGGATCTTCCTTTAGGGTTTCTCTATCCTCTTCTTCGATCTGGTTTTCTAACATGCTTCTTCAACTGTGAATCACAACTGCTCTGCCGACCGGACCCGCTGTACTGGACTCCATTTTTTGTCACTCTCGGTGTTCTTCACGGTGGTTTTGGATGTGCTGGGGTTCACGGTCATGGTTCGCTACTGTGGAATGGTCGATTCTTCCGTTATTCTGTTCTCTTTAGGCATTTTTATGTTTTTCATCCCTTATATCAACAGCTTCAAATAGTGATAGTGTTTTTGCAAGTCCACTTTGGAATTTTATGCTTGCCGGTTCTTTTCATCTCAGATGATCTATTTTTGTTTTGGTCTCCCTAAAAAATGTGGATCTATGTTCTACCCCTCTTCCACTCAACTCTGATTTGGATCTAAAATCCAACGCTCCTCTCTGAGTTTTCCTGGTACGTTGGTTCTGATGGATCTTTGGGAGGTGTTTTTCGAGTGGTCGATGACATTTCAAGAGTTGCTCTAGCATGTGGTGTTCATTTTTTTGGCTCTTCTAGTGGAGTCTTCAGACTGGTTCGACTCACGGTGGATTTTTAAAGCCAAAAAAGTTGTTTTTTCAATGTTATTTATTCATTTTTTGTGGGTTTACATCAATGATAATGGTGCTCAATGATGACGACAAAGGATTTCGATTGTTTTTATGGCCGTCAAAGCTATTTTGGTGTTTTTCAGAGGTGAGGTTCTCTGGTGACTTGTGTGGGATGCAATGAAGGTGGGACTTGTTACTTAAATGTTTTAGTAGGTCGATGAATTTTGGGTTTCTCCAAAATCTCTAGATCCAGCATATTTTGGGTGTTGATGGAAGCTGATGGTAATAATATTCTATGATGTGGTTTTCTTGATGATGATGATTCGTGTCAGGGAGCATGGATCAAGGCTCTGGATGCCCAAGGCTGTTTAAGTTGTGTAGGTAACTTTAAGTATTTTAAAATTTTCAATTTTCAATTTAGCAGTTTGATGTCTTTTGTTTTGAATGTTGAATTTGGTTTAATGTCAATTTTCTATTTGGTTTTGTTTTTGGAAATGTACGGTTACCATTTATCCTCAAAATGGCTATTTGAAAATACAAAAAATATGGATTTGGAGGCATACAGAATATCATTTTTTAATTATGAATTGGATTATAAGGTATATTAAAGTAACTAAATACTATGGTTTGAAATATAATATAAAATGAAAGATTGATCTGTTTAGATATGATGATATATATTAGACTAAAAGTATTGATTATAAGAAGTCCATTTCTGGTGATGTGTTTTTCTTGGGAGAAATGTTTATTACATAGCATAGTAAGAAGATAAATTCTATTACCTTGTGTACAAAATAAGTGAAATATGTTATATTTAAACATTAAATGACTCAACTAACTAGGATGATGATATAATTTGAATATTTGAAAGTGGTAGTAAAGTTACCCTTTTTGGTGGGTTGTGCTAATCAAAGATTAGTCAATCTTACAAGAAATATTGATTATCATTATCAATAAAATAATATTTATTTCAAGTATCATTTTATCAAGGATAATGTGGGATAATAATTCATCAAGATGAAGTGTCTTTCTGTAAATAAACAAGTGGAATTTGTACTTATTAAAAAACTTTCTCAGGATGTATTTCAAAAATTAAGGTTGATGGAGGAAGTTTAAAATCAATATTTTGAAGGATTAGGTATTGTAACCATCACCTCTCTCATTTTTTATTCAGATATTGTTGTCAAAGGGTGATAAATATAGAAAAATAAATCCAAATATATATATATATATTCCTAATGTAAGAAAACTCTCTTATAAAGGATGAGTATATATTTAGGTGCATTTTTTTAAAAAGGGAATGTTGTGAGTTCAATTTTCACATGAGGATTGTGTGCATATAAAATAATGATTTTAGAAAAAAAAATTAATTCATTAAAGTGTAAATTTATCTATTTCTTTGAGTATGTGTGAAAGAAAACATTTGAACATGTACAGGGAATGTGTTTAAGTTGAAAATTATTTTGTGAAGAGAAGTTTGAGAGGTTGTTTGGAGGTGAATATATATTGATAATATGGATATATTTGACATTATTATTCATTAATAATATTTCTTATACTATGGTCACTCACATAGTATTATAATTATTTAATGATTATTTATTAATAATATTGAGGGTGATTTATATTTATTTGGTTGATAAAAAATCCAGAGGAAAATATTATGGATGAGAAGATATTTAAGGGAAGTGTCATTCCATAAGAGCAGGTTGATTTATAGAGGGGATATTTTTTATTAAACATAGTGAAGTAAATTTTTTGGAATGTTTGTGTTGGGTTTTGTTAGAAAACCATGAAACCATTAATCATGTTATTCATATCAATTCATGATTTTGGGTTTCTTAAGGAACCTTTTGAAGATGATTCAATGGAGGTTTGGGACTGTTTGGAAGAGATGATAAGTTTTTGAAGAAATTTTAGTGAAAGAAATAAATCAAACTACAATTTAAATATATTACATTGTGATTCTTTATCTTGATGAGATTATGAATGTATTGGTCATCACAACATGTGTCACATTGAAATGTTGAGGTCATGATTCACATATGTTTAAGTTGGGTGTTTTGGGTATATTGTTATTCAGTTATGGGAATGGTTCCTTATATAGCTTTAAATTACCCTGTAATGTGATGGTGTATAAAAGGTGGTGATCAATAAGCTATTCTGGGAAGTTAGTTTCACAGTTATTGAAAGGCATGATTTTGGAGGTGTGGTTTTATACAATAATGGTGATCCTCTAGCTATAACATTTCTGATGTTTTTTTGGTTCAATAGATGATTAATGTAATCTCTTTATTACTACATTCATTACAATGTGAAACATACTATTATTTAGTGATTTTTTAATGAAATAGTTCTTATTATTATTTTGATTTTTTCCTTAGTGTGTTCTATATGATTAATTTTTTTTCAATATTCTATATCCCTTTTAATTAATAAAAGTGATTTAAAATTAATGATTGATCAAACAACTAAAAAAAAGTGTGAGAATCTAGAAGTTGTATTGGTCATTAAATCTTGAATTTGAATTTTAAAATTCAATGAATGTGAAAGTAGAGTGTGATGGGAATAGAAAACAAAGGGAGGAGAGAGGACAGAGATGCACCCAGAGGAAGAGAGGAAGAAGTTTAGCTATTCTTCGTCACTTATTATTATAGGTGTAATCTTATTATAGTGAAGATTGAATTATTTCCTTAATGAATGATTATTGTGGTTGTGGAGTGTGTTACTAAATTTTCACTTACTGTTTGATGTTCAAGGAGTCATTTATAACTCAACATATCTCATTTTAAGAAGAAAGAAAATATTTTATTTTCTAGAAGAAGAGTTCGGTTACTGAATTTCAGAGTTTTAGTGATCTATGAGAATAAGAATAGGTGATAATTAGTTGATAGCTTATTTATATATTCTTGTTGATTTTGGATGATATTTAATATTATATTCCTTCAAGTGTTTTCTTATAGTGCGTGGGATCGCATCATACTTGTCAAGATCCATTTATATACACGTGTTTGAGGAAAAATTGAGTATGTTGTAAGTTTTTTGTGATTCTAGTGAATCATATATCTATGGATGATATCATTTCATGGTAGGGATATAAAAAATTATTTTTAATGGTGAACCTTGTATGTCATTGTATAGTCTTTTTTTGTGTGGATATGAAAATTAAATCACCAAATTGAATTGATTTACTTTATAAAATTCAATGTAGAAGAATAATGTTTTAAACCTTACTTTTATGTATTCATCTCCGACAATTATGAAGGATTATTAGTAAAGAATCATATAAGTTTTCTATTCACTTATTCACCCCTGCCCTCTCAGTGATTACTTTTGTGGGAAAACACAGAAGTTGGAGGCAATGTCTTCTACAAAAATGAAAAGATTACTCAAATCAAGATAATCTAGTTTAATTAAATAATACACCACCACTAAATTATACATTTAAACATAAATTATTTAATGTTCAACATACTAATTATCCTAAACCATATTTTTTTCTATAAAAAACATTTAAAAAATATTTCACAATCATTTTTAATGAAGGCCATGTTTATTTAAGAAATAACCCATGATAAGAAAAAAAATACAAATTTCCCCTTTTAATTCATTAGTATAATCCCCAATAATTCTATAATAATTGGTAATTTAATACATTTTAGTTTTTTTAGTTAAAATGAAATTGGACAGAGAGTATGGATCATATTGATTTAATCATAATTATGTTATTTAATAATGATTTCCAAACTTTGATCATGTGTTTTGATGTTTTGCAGGTGGATATGTAAAAAAAGGTAATATTGCATGTTGTGTAATATTAAATTATTGATTTAGGTAGTTTATGAAATAATAAATCCCTCCTCTACCGACTACATGAGATATTTCATATTTTCTATTGTTGACTCCCATGATGTTCATTTCAAAAGTAAAGAGAGAATTTGGAAAAAGGAAATCCCAATACGAAGAATGAATTTTTTGTGCAAAATTTATAGGATTCATTTATGACCACATAGTTCCTTCATGGTTACAGTGTCTATTTCTGATCATCACCCAAATTTATCATGATAATGGGTCCCCTATGTGGTTGTGTACTTCATGCATGATCAATATTCATTTTTAGCATGGAAAAAAATATAAGATACCTCGCTTCCTTCATGGTCAAAAATCATTGGTGGTCACTACCACATATCACGCTTTAGCCAACGATTTATTTTATCAGTGCTAAATATAAAGCACTGATAAAAGGGAAATTTTTATCAATGGTAACTAAAATAACTAATAATGGTAGTTTTTAATGCTAAAAAAGCACTTATAAAAGTGAACCTTGTATCAGTTATTTTTTGGAGATGATAAAAGTGCATCTTTATAATTGTTTTTCTTAGCACTGATAAAAACTTTTAATAAAGAATATTATTAATATATATAAAATTATATTTATTATATTAAAAAAATAATGCTTATTTATATATATTAATTAAAAAATGCATGTCTATAATTAATATAAATATGATATATTAGTATATATATACAAATAATTCAAACAATTAGATAAATATAAATGATGTATTGTTAATATATATGTGATATTGGAAATTACATATTTATAACAATTTTTGTGTGCATATATGTGTAAGCATTATGTTGTGTGTGTGTTTTTTGTATGTGTATATATAGTTATTGTACGTGTACAAATGTATGTATGTGTATGTATATATATTAACACGTGTTTGGAGAATGTACATATATATATAATATGTGTACATGTGAATGTATGGCATGTACTTTAATAGTTACATATAAAATTGTAAATATATATAATGTTTTAAAAAAAGTATTTATAAAATTATAAATTAATAAATATATATTTAAATAATTATAATATTATAATAAATATATTTAAATAATAAATATATTTATTATATTTAAAATTAGATATAGTTATATAGTTATATATTAATATATATATATATATTTGTATAAATATACATAATTATATAATTATATATAATTATATAAATATATTTATAAATATATTTATTTATAATTATAACTATAAATAAATATATATTTAAATAATTATCAAATTATTATAATTTTTTTAAAAAAATAAATATTTATATTATTATATTTATAATTATATATATTTTTATGTTAATAAACACACACACACACACACATATATATATATCAAGAACGGCACAAACCATGGATTAAAATCCATAACCCCATAAATTTATTATTGAAAAAGAAAGTTAAAAAGTAGAGAAAGCAAGAGGGTTGTAATGTTTACAAAGCGACACCAAACACCACCACCAAAAATAAAGGATCAAACAATAGTCACTTTATTTTAGGTCTTCTACCCCTTTCTCAAGATCCACCCTAACCACTCTAGTGCCTGCCTCTACTCTACTCTTTAGGAACCTACCATGTGACATCCTGATCATCTGTGCTCGATGATGCATCTTCCTCGTCATGAGGCTCAATTCCTCCAGTGAAATAATTTTTCAATCCAAAATTATCTTGATCTGATGCGTTGTCCTTCAGATCAAAAATACCAATGTCTGAGGCTTGTGATTCAACTCAAAGGTTTCCAAATTCATCATGGAGAAATTAATAACGATTAGATTTGTTTAAAATGTCAATCCATGTAAATTTATTTCTTATAGGACCAGGGTCTATCAGGGAAGTAGAAACCCCCTCGGTTGTCTCCTTCCTTTCCAGTTCACCACCGGTAATTAGATCACCCGATTCATCTTCAATATCAGCATGCAATGTAGGTGTAAATTATATTAGAGGACCAGCATTCCAAGTAGGATTAGAAAAGGGGAAAGACATGTTTTCCCTGATCATCTCAGCCTGATCATGTTCATGGGGTTCACCATTAAACACCTTCCCCAGTCCATGTGTTTCAAAAAGCTACAAGGCATGTCTAGACATAGGTTAATGTTCCCTAGATTTCCTAGAAGTTACCAACTGATAGCCCTCTTCAACCATCACTTTGGATTTCCCTTTCCTTGGAAGAAATTAGTTCATACCATTGTTCATGATCAAATTATTCTTTTAAAAAAGCCTCAGGGTCAAATTGTTTAAAGGAGGTCTCATTTTCATTGCAACTTCAGTTCTCCTGCACATAGCCTCTTTAAAAGATAGGTTATCATGCAATTCATACCCCTATCCTTGTTTCCTAGGTGTGTCACTTCCTAGAGGGGGTAAACCCTCTCATCTTGTACCTCTAGACCATCCTCCAGCCAAGGATCCTATGAAGTCCCGAATAAATGCAATCCACTAGCAAAAATCCCAATTTGATCATGTGTAACAGATCCCTACATGTGCTTCACTGCCTTCCTATAGTCCATTGCTAGATACCATTTTGCACTGCATTTAATACAGATAATATTTCTACGATATACCTCCATTGGATGTCCAACATCATTTAATGCCACATAATAATGAGGAAACTTCTCATACTATAACACCTCGACCCCAGTTACCTAGTGTCTGTTAATTATTACATATCATTGGTATGATCACAAGAAAGATCAAATCTCGAAAGATCGATTATTTTAGTATCCTTGGAAACACTAGATATATTCATAAAGTTTTAAATTACATCATAAAAATGAAAACTACAACAACATATTCTCCATAGTCCACACTCATGTCTCAACATACTATCCCTACAGGTCATTCATAAATTACTTCTTCACATCCTGGGAAAAATAAAACATTGAAAGGGGTGAGCTCATATGCCCAGTAAGGATTAAAATATAGCAGAAACATTCATAAATAAACATAAACATTTAAGGCAATTTAATATCTAAAACAAAAGCCTTTTAAACTTGAAATTCAGCATAATATGGAAAAGATAAAATGAAATAATTCCATTTACTTATTCACATGGATATTCTACTAGTCGAATAATCACATGCAATTTCAATAACCACTTTCATAATGATGGAATGCATATTGCCAGACTATCATAACCACATAGCCAAGGCCTCGTGCCAAGACTAAAAATAATATTTTTTCAAGGCCTTGTGCCAAACACTAGTTTGTCTCATAAGAACTATCGATGCATCGAGGAGCTATAGAGGGCTCCACTCGTCACTTATTAAGTCCAATTCATTCCTCATATGAACAGGTTTAAACATAACATAATCATTCGTATTAAAACTAGCATACGAAATGTTAGTACTTTCACCATAAACCATTACTGGTATAAAAATAACACATCCATAGTCAAACATATCACAAAACATTCAATAATATATGGAAGTTTTGTATCATAATAAATAAAACTCAAATAAGCTTAAAATCCATCAAAGGATGTTGACGTAGATGAAATCAAAACTATTTGAGAGAAATATCTCTTTTTTTGAAATCATTTAAAAGTCACATAATTATAAAATAAAAAATTTACTTTGAAAATATTATTATAAGCTTTTAAGGGATTCTTTGATGATTTTATAATGGCATAAAATAGCCGCACCCGCTGTATAAGTTAAAAAATAAATTCTTACCTTAATTCTGTCGAAAAGGTTAAAAAGGACCTTGTTTGGAAAACGACAGAAATATTCCTTTATAAACTTCTTAAAAAATTTCAACAAGGGTACAAATGAATTTATACCATAGTATTTAAAATATTAATAATGATTTGAAATACATTTTTAAGAAACATGTATGTGGATGATAAAGAGGTCCCAGTAGATAATCACGTATAAACAACCTCGGATAATGAAGAGATTGTAAAATAAACCCTTAACTTGTACTTTTACTTGGTTGAGGGTAGTTTAAACTCCTGTATAATGGTGAAATTATTGTTATTAAATTATACAAGAATAATATGATATCATATATGATCTTTTAACATTGATTTGTTAATAATATCTTAGTATTATCGTTGTTTCGGGTGTTAACTTACTCGTTATGTTTTGTTACGAAAGATGTGTTTGTCAGGGATAGGTTGTATCTTATTCATATAAAGAATGATATCAAGTCCTTAAACAATATTTTTAATAATTAAATGAGAATTAGTCTTGAATGGATACGATGGGGAATGAATCTCATCGTGTTTGTGGAGACGTTAGTCCGTACGTACGCACGAGCGACAATATCACTTTTTTGATATTAAAATAATATATAATTGGATAGTATATCATATATAAATAATAAATATCATGTTATATTTTTTATTTAAATTAATTACACATCATTATTATACGCATCCAAATAATAATATTTTGAATAACAATTACACCACGGCGTGGAGATGGTAAGCCGTACGTACACACGTATGGTGACATGTCATTCAAAGGATGGATATAATTATGTATATGGTTGTACCATATCTAAAATAACATCACATTATATATAATATACTGGAGATATTATTTTAGAATTGGAATAACAAAGAAAGAATAAGTTGAAGAAGAAAGGAACTTGAAAGAAGGTGGTGAAAACATTACCTCTTCTTCGGGTTCTTCCTTTTGATTTGATCAAAAGGGATCTTTAGGATATCTTTCGGATCAAACTAATGCCTCTAGGTTTAAGTGAGGGAATTTGAGAGAGTATTTGGGTAGGGGTTGTCTGAGAAAAAAGGCTTTGAATGTGTGAATTAGTGATAAGGGTGAGTGCCCTTTTATAAGAGGGGTGAGGGACACCTTTGGAAAAGCTAGAAATATTATTTTATAATAAATTCATATTAGGTTTCTAATGGCTCCAAAGTGGATTATTTAAATTTTAAGGTGGGGATGGGTTGAAAACCACTCAACCAATATAATTTATACAGGTTTGGGTCATTATATTAACCTTATCTTTTAGTTTTAAATCTTAGTTAATTAGTTTGACACTTACCATGTCACTTTGTATTTTTATATTATATAGTTAATAAACTTACTATATACCTCCAAGAGACACCCAAGTGGTCCATTAATGATACAAATATCATGATATAAGTCTCTTGGCAGAACCTTAGATTTTTATGAATTTAATATTAATTAATAATATAATATTTGTTTTAAAAACTCTTTTATGTCAATTTTGACACTATTGGGTTTTTTGTTTTTGATAATTTCATAACATAATTATTACTTCGAAAAAAATTTATATAACCAATCCTAATATGTCATAGTAACCAATAAAATTAGTGGAATTCATAAAAAGACTCAAATTACATTTATTTTGATATTTATAATATCAATTATTTTAATATTTCATTAATTAGGTAATTACTGCATCACCATTGTGTCATAGATAAATTAAAATATTTAATGTCTAAAATATATAAATAAAATACCATTATGTAGGAAATCTATTTATATTTCTAATTAATATTTTCAATCGAATTTATCTTATGTATAACCCTATATTAAAAATGTTTTAGTAAATAAACTTTGATTTTAACTCTTTTAACTCTTCTTTGAATTAAATAATAATAAATGTCCTAATCTAATTCAAGTGGACCTAAATGATAATATTTTATTCATAAGGTTGTTTTTGGTCGAGATACACTTGTCTAATAGAATTAGGACATGCGTTAGGGTAATATTAATATCATTTTTACCCTTAATTACCCTATTTACTTTTAACTGTGGTAAATAAAAGTAAAAAGTTACTATTCAACAAAAATTATTTTCATCTCATTAAACCAAATTTTACTCCGTGATATTAACCGTGTCTCTAGGATTTTCTAAATTCCACTCACAGAAGCGGTAAAATTAAGTTTTATGTGAATTTCCCAATTCTCCTAGGAGGTGGGTAAAAGACTGTGAAAAGTTCAATAAAAAATTTTTATATCTAAAATTATTCTAAACTAACTCCAATGAATTACATTGAAAATATATAGGTATTATGTATCTATTTTAACCTTAGTTAAATTTAAATAAAAATAAAAATTATTTAAAAAAAAATTTGTTTTTAAACTATAACTCGGTGTTTTTTTCTCTATTCATCAAAAATTGAAAGTTTTCATAAAAATACCAAAATTTCACCCTAGGATAATTTTGATATTTAGAATCCAAAAATGAAGTCCATTTTGAAAGATAAAGTTTATAAAATTTCAAAAAGTGGGTATTACTATTCATAACGACTAGTTTGATTGGTTGTGGTGTGTGTGTGTTAGAACTCGAAGTTGCGTACAACACACGATACTGTATTATTCAAAGGAAAGTGTACCATGGAATCTTGGGGTGTTACATTCTCCCCTCCTTCAAATAAATTTTTCCTCAAAATTTATAGAGTACTACCGCATGAAAAGACTCTGGTGGTTCTTCATCATAAGTTCCTCGGGTTCCCACGTTGCCTCTTCCATCTTATGCTTTCTCCACAAAACTTTTACCAGATGAGTCATATGGTTTCTCAGTACTTGTTCTCTCGTATCAAGAATCCTAACAGGCTCTTTGCAATAAGGCAGATTGGGTTCCAGTTCTAATTCATCATAGGTGAGTACATGCATTGGGTCAGGAATGTATTTCCTCAACAGTGATACATGGAACACATCGTGAACTTTGGAGAGACTTAGCGGCATTGCCAAACGGTAAGCTACAGCCCCAATTCGTTCTAGAATTTCAAAAGGTCCGATGTACCTAGGACTCAATTTACCATTCTTACTAAAGTGTATAACTCCCTTCAATGGATATACCTTCAAGAAAACATGTTCTCCTACTTAAAATTCCAAATCCTTCCTTTGGTTATCGAGATAGCTCTTCTGCCTACTTTGAGATGCTTTGATGTGGTTTTTTATTACCTTCACCTTTTCCATCATTTCCTCCACCAGTTCTGGGACTACAAGTTTTCTTTCACCAACGTCATCCCAACAGGTTGGTGTGCAACATCTCTTTCTGTATAATGCTTCATATGATGCCATCTGAATACTTGAATGGAATCTATTGTAATAGGAAACTTCAACCAGAGGTAAATATTGATCCCACATACCCTGAAAGTAAAGTGATCATGATCTCAACATGTCTTCTAAGGTTTGAATAGTCCATTCTGATTGTCCATCTGTTTGAGGGTGGTAGGTAGTTCTCAATTTATGTTCAGTATCCAGGGATTTCTGAAGACTCTTCCAGAATCTTGAAGTAAAATGGGGATCACGATCAGAAAAAATCGATAGGGGTACTCCATGAAGTCTCACCACTTCCTTAATATATAGTCTTGAAATACGTTCCAGTGGTAGATCTTCTCTTGTAGCAAGAAAATGTGCTGACTTGGTAAGATGATAAAAAATAACCCATATTGCATCGTTCCTTCTAGGATTCTTTTGTGGCCCCATGATAACGTCCTTCGTAATATTGTACCATTTCCACTCCGGTATGGGAAGAGGTTTCATGACTCCTCCAGGATGTTGCCTTCCATATTTCACATGTTGACAAACCTTACATCTTGACACAAAATCAGTAATCTCCCTCTTCATGTTGTCCCACCAAAAATGTTCTTTCAAATATCTATACATTTTGGTGCTCCCAGGGTGTATAGAGAAATTGGAACTATGAGCATCATCTAACAATTCCCTTTTTAGATCCGGTATATCTGGAACACAAAGTCTCTTCCAGAATTTCAAAATTACATCTTCATACAAAAAGTCTCTCAATATCCCACCATTCACAGCTTTAATCTTCTTTTGAAATTCTTCATCATCGGCCTGAGAACTCGTCATCCTTTCTAGTAAAGATGGTTTGGCAACCATTTGAAAAAGAATTATTGTTTCACCTTCCATGGTTATTCCCATGTCCATCTTCACTAAATCAATGAAAATTGGATCCCTTTCAATTCTCATATTGTTCAAAACTCCATGATCTTTTCTGGTCAAAGAATCTTCCACCTTGTTTGCCTTCCCCAGGTGGTAGTGTATCATGCAATCATAATCCATGAGTAATTCAAGTCATCTCCTTTTCCTCATGTTGAGTTCTTTTTGTGATAAAATATACTTCAAACTCTTGTGATCAGTATAAATCTCACATTTCTCACCATAGAGGTAGTGTCTCTATATCTTCAATGTAAAGATCACAACTGCTAACTCGAGATCATGAGTAGGATAGTTTTGCTCATGAATTTTCAACTGTCGTGATGCATAGGCAATAACCCTATCATTATGCATAAGGACACAACCAAGTACTTTTTTCGATGCATCACTATAAATAACGAACCCATCATTCCCCGATGGTAGAGTGAATATAGGAGCATTGAATAATCTTCTATTTAGTTCTTCAAAACATTATTCACACTCTTTTTTCCAAAAAAATTTAACCCCTTTACATGTGATCTTTGTTAATGGGTTAGCCAACCGGGCAAAATTCGGGATGAAATGTCGATAATAACCTACTAAACCAATAAAACTGTAGACCTTAGTTATACTCGTAGGTGCTGGCCATTATTGGATTGCCTTAGTTTTAGAAGGATCAATAGAGATTCCATCTTTGTAGACAATATGGACAAGAAAAGAAATCTCCTGAAGCCAGAATTCACACTTGATAAACTTCCCATATAATTCATGTCTTCTCAGAGTCTTCAATATAATGCGTAAGTGATTTTCATGATCTTTGTAGCTTTTGGAGTATACCAAGATATCATCAATAAATACCACTACAAAGTCATCAAGATATTCCTTGAAAACTCTGTTCATTAGATCCATGAATACAGAGGGTAAATTAGTCATCCCAAAAGGCATTACTGTAAACTCGTAATGCCCGTAACTAGTTCGAAATGATTTCTTTGGAATGTCTTCCTTATTCACACACAACTGATGGTATCCAGACCGAAGGTCAATCTTTGAAAAGTATTGAGCTCCATGCAGTTCGTCAAATAAATCATCAATGAGAGGTAAGGGATACTTGTTCTTTATTTTTATAGAATTGATTTACCTATAGTCGATACATAACCTCATAGATCCATCTTTCTTATTAACAAAAGGGACAGGGGATCCCCATGGAGAAACACTAGGTTGAATAAATCACTTATTACTCAATTCCTCTATTTAAACATTCCTTTCCTCACCCACAGTCATTTCATTCTCTTCCTCCCAAAAAATTTAATTTAGTTGAGCTATGGGGTGGATTTAGATAAGAATTAGGTGGTGACGATTCTGCTTTAAAGATAAGGTTTTCCTTATCATCATCATAAAAAATCTTAACCTCCTTCTTCATATAATAAATCTTCACATCACGGTCCAAAAGCCAATCCATAATGAGGATTATATCAAACTCAATCATAGGTATGATGATGAGACCAGCGGATAAAGAACATTTATGTGCTCTAATGGGGACTGATTCAGAAAACATTGTTGCAATGATACATCCATTAGGAGTTTTAACTGACAACTCCCTTGTTCAATCAAATTGGAAATATCTATTTTTCTTAGCAAATTGGGAAGATATGAAACAATGCAATGATCCAGAATCAAATAAAGCATTTGATAAAATTGAGGAAACCATTAAATTACCTTCCACCACGTCTTTTGGAGCTTCTACCTCTGCAGTAGTGATAACATAAGCTTGGCCTTGATCCCTTGGCCTTTTATAGCATCCCAACTTTTTATAACATAAACTTTCATTACGTTATACAGAACTGATCATATTTAAGGTTTAGTGTCTTGGAAACCAGGAACATAAAACATGAAAACAACAAAAAACATTTGTCTTAAACACTTGAAAGGCTTCTCCTTAAGTTCATCCTAGGTTCATTACTGCATCTCATAACCTGGGGACATACATCAAAAGAAAGGGTGAGCAGAAGGCCCAATAAGGGAAACAAGAGAAACATTTTACAAGTGAACTTGAGATACTTCAATAAGGTCATGAAAAGAACTTTAAGGCATGAGAAAGAAATCATGAGATATATCATAATAAAAATAACATTTTTCATAACCTGAAGATGTGGTTGCAACATTTAATATTTACAATCATTTCGTTTCACCAAGCTCCATCCCCAAGGTGTCATTGAAAATTACCAAGGTTATTCACCAAGGTATCAGTCAAAATGGTCATCTCTAGAGATTAAGTCTTTACCCAATGAATTGGAGCGCTATTAGGGCGCACCCTTGAAATTTATTTATTATCATGTGAGACACATATATCATCATCAATCATTTCATAAACAACCCATATAGCATAAAAGAAATGGGTTTCATTTCATAATCATAACGTTTTAAAAACTACTTTAAAGACATGATCTTTATGTCGCATTAAACCCATGGAAAGGGAAAGGGGGTATCATGTATGTAAATACCAGAATATAAAATATAAAATTTTGGTATATATGTGAATACCCCTTTAGAATAAAGAGCTTTTAGTATTCACTTACTAAAATAAATTAATTTTAGAATAAGAGAGAGACATTTTGAGACGGAAATTCTGCAGCACAACGACTATGATACAGGGTTTTAGAAAACACTGAAAAGAGAGGGGACATGGGTAACCCACTCATAAATCATCCATAAAACAGTAGGGGGAGATAATAAAAATGATTTGGGAACATGGTAATTAAATTTGAAAGATATACCATATGAAATGAAGAACATTAAAGGAAGACAAAAATAAGCTTTCTCTTATGAAAATTCGGCAGCCTAACGGCGTTACTTAAACTTCAAAAAAATGAATTAACGAGATAAAATAGTGTCTCTTATCATATGAACATAAAAAATCAGTTTTATAGATAAAGAGATCATACCCCAAAAAAATAAAAAGGAACTTGAGAGACTTGACATGAAAGTAGAACTTTGAAAAATGAGAAAGGTGAACGAATCCCTTAAAAATTCGGCAGCCTAACGACGTCACTTAAACTTTAACAAAAATGAATTGAAGAGATCAAATATGGTATCTCATAATATGAACATAAAATATCATTATGATAGATATAGAGATAATACCCCAACATAATAAAAAAGGAACTTGAAATACTTGACATGAAAGTAGATCTCTGAAAAAATGAGAAAGGTGAATGAATCCCTTAAAAATTCAGCAGCCTAATGCCGTCACTTAAAATTCAACAAAAATGAATTGACGAGATCAAATAGGGTCTCTCATCATATGAAAATAAAAGATCAGTATGATAGATATATATATCATACCCCAAAATAATAAAAAAGTTACTTTAAATACTTGACATGAAAGTAGATCTTTGAAAAAATGAGAAAGGTGAATGAATCCCTTAAAAATTCGGCAGCCTAACTGCGTCAGTTAAACTTCAACAAAAATGAATTGATGAGAGAAAGAGGGGGTCTCTCATCATATGAACATAAAAAGGGCAGTAAGATGAAAAAAAGAACATCCTCTAACATAAGAACATGGAGCATAAAAGAAATGACTTAAAAGAGAGTATTTGAAAAGAAAGAGAGAGTTTGGATCCCTTACCTTAAAACGTAACTCTTAAAACTCAAAGGTTGGGACCTTTAGGGCTTGGGGGAACCTTGGGAGGACTCCTTGGGAGGTAATGGGACTAGAGATTCGTTGGGGAAGAGTTGGAAGTCGAATGGATGAGAGGATGACTTGGTATTTATAGGGAAAGTGAGGGGACAAGGCATTAATGGCCAAGGGACACCTCATTGGTGGTTTTGACAAAACCATGGGCTTGACCATGGTATTTGCCCATGGTATTGGCCACTTGGGACACCTCATACCTTATCTTACTATTCATAAGTCAACCATATTTATTACATACTTAATACATCATTTAATGATGTCATTAAACACCCGTAACTTAAAAACTGTATTTTCACTATTCATAGAAAATTCATCTTTCTCAGAAAAATCCCAAAATTTCACCTTAAAAAAATATCAATGCTCTGATTTCAAAAATGAACTCAAATTTATAAATATAATTTTCTAAATATTTTTAATTTAATTTTTAAATAAATACACTATTCACCGAAAATTCATTTTTTTCAGAAAAATCCCCAAAAATTACCTTAAAATAATATCGATGCTCCAAGTTCAAAAATTATGTCCATTTTATAAAAATAATTTTCTAAATATTTTTAATTTAATTTTTAATTAAAAAACACTATTCACCCGAAAAAACTAATACTTGAATAATAATTTATGAAACCGTTATTTAACCATTTTATTGAATCACATTACTTAATCAAGGTGCCTAGATTATATTAATACTTTCTTTAAGTGATATTACTAATCCATTTGGTCACATTACTAATCCTAAGCATAAAATCACTATTCATAATTTACTATTCATCATAAATGAAGTTGATCTTATTAGACTCTAAATTTCGTACTGAACATAATTGTAGAAGACCATTTTTTGAAAATCATTACACATTTTTAATTGTTTATGGTTTACATAAACATTTTTAAAATATCCTTTTTCTAAAATTCATAAAAAATATGCATACTATATTTATCCGGTCATTTGAAAATTCATAAGCTTCATCATAAGAAGAAATTAAAATTTTTATTTAAAAAAAGGATTACACAAGGCAGTTATGGTCTCCTTACATAGCCCCTTATCACACCAGCATAGGACCTAAGTGTAAGGTGTGCTAAGGTGAGAGAATCCGAGGGAGGCTCGACCAACATCGCATGAGTAGTAATTTCTATCAATTTGAATTTCTTGTGAAGGCGATTCTATTCTAGCTTCACATGATGAAGTTCGGCTTGGGTTTGGTCCAGAGCAAAGCCCAGTGGTGCTACCTCCTTCCCAAGTTCTGTTAGATGGGCTTCGATCGGTACAAGACTACTGGGTGAGGCCATCAAATCTTCTTTCTATATTTATTAACCAATATCACCTGTATTTAGAGACAATAATCGAAATGTTTAGTTTCGAGCGGTCATATTGACCAATGGTCATATGACAGTCAAAACCCAATAGTCTCATTTTAATTATATTCATGTTATCAAATGAAACAGTTTTGTTGAGTATAAAAAAAATAAAATAACACACAAAATTAGGAAACAAGATTTATTCAAAATTTCTGGTCGTTACAATCTTCCCCCCTTAAGAAATTGCGTCCTCGCAATTTTTAAATTTGGGTTTTGAAATTTCATTGAATGTCCCACATCGGAAAAGGAGTCAGTAAAACTATTACTTTAAAAGAAAGAAAGGGAAGTACAAAGGTCACCCGAGTTAACCCACACTAGGATTCCATGTAGGAAAACATGGACATGGAGGAGAAAGAAAAGGGTCAAGTTTTGAGGGAGAGTGATCGAAAACATGATTAAGAGAAAGTTAACCACGAGAAATTCCCAAACTTATGATGTGTGTAAACGGTCTTTGATTACCTAGTAGGAAACTTAAACCAACAACGTTTATGTTTTACGTTCCTTTTCATAATTTTGAGGAATTCATTTACTACATAGAACAAAAACATAAGGAAATATACCTACCTTCAAGTAGAGTTTCATCCTTTAATAAGTCTCTACCAAATCTAATCTTTTCTCCAAACGATGAGAATTCAAAAACACTTGGTCTCATCAAAATCACAAGAATCATCTTCTAGAGAATCACATAATCCACAAAAGATTAACTATCAATTTCTTCTATCTTTAAACATTATCCCAAAAACAGAAAGGGTAAGGTAAAACAACTCTTCAAAAATAAATAATCCCATAGGAATGGAAACTAATTTTAAATCTTCAAAGTTCCATGGTACTACCCAAAGTTCATCATAGACCATTCCATAAATAACGGTCCTTAAAATTCCTCAAAATAAACCAAACTAAGATTGAAACCCAAATACAAGAAGGATTTGATAACATAGTCTTCCAAAATAAACTTCATTGTTCATCTCCAAACAACATCTACCACTCCTAACATCTTATAACAAAAGTAGCTAACCTAAACATATTTTACCCAAGATAGGTTAATAATTTCCACATGTAACCTAAATTACCATAAGTCCGCCTTAATTTCATCGATTCTTCAAAATATTAGTCAACCTTTACCCCTCAAATAAAATACCGTAGTAATCTATTTACCTCAATCAAATAGGGTTCCCAAAATAGTGAACGTCTTCCAAAATAATAATCATCTTTTAATCCCCTAATCATATCTGTCATATTAATACGGAAATTGTCGCATTTCCTATCACATTGGTTGTTGGGACATGCTCTTCCATTTACCGCCATTAACTAAGAAAAGAACGTATAATTAGGGGGCTGAAATACTTAGCCAATAATCCTGAAAAGGAAACTTAAAGCATAGAAGGATAAACTTGTAGAAGAAAAGTATACCCTAACTTGTGATCCCCTAGGTCCCAATCAAGGTTATCTATGATCATATATTCTTATGTGAATCTTTATTTTATTTTATCTTTGTTCCTTTAATAATGGTTCATACTAAGCTTATGAATTTACTAAAGCATATCCCCCGAGAGTATCGTAACCAAGAGTGCAGCAAGACCCATTGTCGTGTACCAGTTTCCATTCGAGTCAAGCTCAAAGCGGTGTTTTTGGGTTTTACCCCCATGTACATCTATGCCAGAGCCACCTCTACCTGCTCGTATCCAGACAAGGATGTATTTTCATGGAAACCCCTTACTCAATACTCACCAAAATACTAGGAAGATTTATTATATTTAAACTTTTCAATAGGGTTCTTCCTAAAGTTTTCATATCCTAATTTCTACAAATAACTAAACCATCCTCTGATACCAACAATAACATTCCATATTTTTATAACATAAACTTTCATTACATTATAGAGAATTGAGGATCTTTAAGGTTTAGTGTCTTGGAAACCAGGAACATAAAACCTGAAAACAAAAAAAAAATCTTCTTAAACACTTGAAAGGCTTCTCCTTAAGTTCATCCTAGGTTCATTACTGCATCTCATAACCTGGGGACATACATCAAAATAAAGGGTGAGCAGAATGCCCAGTAAGGGAAACAAGAGGAACATTTTACAAGTGAACTTGAGATACTTCAAGAAGGTCATGAAAAGAACTTTAAGGCATGAGAAAGAAATCATGAGATATATCATAATAAAAATAACATTTTTCATAACTTGATGATGTGGATGCAACATTTAATATTGAAAATCATTTCGTTTCACCAAGGTCCATCCCCAAGGTGTCATTAAAAATTACCAAGGTTATTCACCAAGGTATTAGTCTAAATGGTCATCTCTAGAGATTAAGTCTTTACCCAATGCATTGGAGGACTATCAGGGCACACCCTTTACATGTATTTATTATAATGTGAGCCAAATATATAATCATAAATAATTTCATAAAAAACACATATATCATAAAAGAAATGGGTTTCATTTCATAATCATAACATTTTAAAAACTACTTTAAAGACATGATCTTTATGTCACATTAAACCTACAGAAAGGGAAAGCGGGCCTCATGTATGTAAATCCTAGAATTTAAAATATATAATTTTGGTATATATGTGAATACACCTCTAGAAGAAAGAGATTTGAGTATTCAATTACTAAAATAAATGAATTTGAGAATAAGAGAGAGACATTTTGAGACGGAAATTCTACAGCACAACAGTTATGATACAGGGTTTTAGAAAACACTGAAAAGAGAGGAGACATGGTTCACCCACTCATAAATGATCCATAAAACAGTAGGGGGATAAAATATAAAGTATTTGAGAACATGGTAATTAAATTTTAAAGATATACCATATGAAATGAAGAACATTAAAGGAAGAAAAAAATAAGCTTTCTCTTATGAAAATTCGGCAGCCTAACGGTGTTACTTAAACTTCAAAAAAATGAATTGACGAGATCAAATAGGGTCTCTCATCATATGAACATAACAGATCAGTATGATAGATATATAGATCATACCCCAACACAATAAAAAGGAACTTGAAATACTTTAATGAAAGTAGAACTTTGAAAAATGAGAAAGGTGAACGAATCCCTTAAAAATTCGGCAGCCTAACGGCGTCACTTAAAATTTAACAAAAATGAATTGAAGAGATCAAACAGGGTCGCTCATCATATGAACATAAAAGATCAGTATGATAGATATATATATGATACCCAAACATAATAAAAAATGAACTTGAAATACTTGACATGAAAGTAGATCTTTGAAAAAATGAGAAAGGTGAATGAATCCCTTAAAAATTCAGCAGCCTAACGGCGTCACTTAAACTTCAACAAAAACGAATTGACGGGAACAAATAGGTTATCTCATCATATGAAAATAAAAGATCAGTATGATAGATATAGATATAATACCCCAACATAATAAAAAATGAACTTTAAATACTTGACATGAAAGTAGATCTTTGAAAAAATGAGAAAGGTGAATGAATCCCTTAAAAATTCGGCAGCCTAACATCGTCACTTAAAATTCAACAAAAATGAATTGATGAGAGAAAGAGGGGGTATCTCATAAAATGAACATAAAATGGGCAGTAAGAGGAACATAAAAGAACATCCTCCAACATAAGAACATGCAACATTAAAGAAATGTCTTAAAAAGAGTATTTGAAAAGAAAGAGAGAGTTTGGATCCCTTACCTTAAAATGTAACTCTTAAAACTCAAAGGTTGGGACCTTGAGGGATTGGGGGAACCATGGGAGGACTCCTTGGGAGGTAATGAGACTAGAGCTTCGTTGGGAAAGATTTGGGAGTCGAATGGATGAGAGGATGACTTGGTATTTATAGGGAAAGTAAGGGGACAAGACATTAATGGCCAAGGGACAGCTCATTGGTGGTTTTGACAAAACCATGGGATTTCCCATGGTATTTGACCATGGTATTGGCCACATGGGACACCTAATACCTTATATTACTATTCATAAGTCGACCATGTTGATTACACACTTAATACATCATTTAATGATGTCATTAAACACCTGTAACTTAAAACTGTATTTTCACTATTCATCGAAAATTCAACTTTCTCAGAACAATCCCAAAATTTCACCTTAGCCAAATATCAATGTTCTGATTTCAAAAATTAATTCTATTTTATAAAAATAATTTTCTAAATATTTTTAATTTAATTTTTAAATAAATACACTATTCACCGAAAATTCATTTTTTTCAGAAAAATCCCAAAAAATTACCTTAACATAACATCGATGCTCCGAGTTCAAAAATTAAGTCCATTTTATAAAAATAATTTTATAAATAATTTTAATTTAATTTTTAATTAAAAAACACTATTCACCCAAAAAAACTAATACTTGAATAATAATTTATGAAACCGTTATTTAACCATTTTATTGAATCACATTACTTAATCAAGGTGCCTAGATTATATTAATACTTTCTTTAAGTGAGATTATTAATCCATTCGGTCACATTACTAATCCTAACCATAAAATCACTATTCATAATTTACTCTTCATCATAAATTATGTTGATCTTATTAGAATCTAAATTTCGTACTGAATATAATTGTAGAAGACCATTTTTTGAAAATCATTACACATTTTTAATTGTTTAAGGTTTACATAAACATTTTTAAAATATCCTTTTTCTAAAATTCATCAAAAATACACATACTATATTTATCCAGTCATTTAAAAATTCATAAACTTCATCATAAGAAGAAATCAAAATTTTTATTTAAAAAAAAGGATTACACAAGGCAGTTACGGTCTCCTTACATAGCCCCTTATCACACCAGCATAGGACCTAAGTGTAAGGTGTGCTAAGGTGAGAGAATCCAAGGGAGGCTCGACCAACATCGCACGAGTAGTAATTTCTATCAGTTTGAACTTCTCGCGAAGGCGATTCCATTCTAGCTTCACACGATGAAGTTCATCTTGGTTTTGGTCCAGAGCAAAGCCCAGTGGTGCTACCTCCTTCCCAAGTTCTGTTAGATGGGCTTCGATCGGTCCAAGACTACTGGGTGAGACCATCAAATCTTCTTTCTATATTAATTTACCAAGATCACTTGTATTTAGAGACAATAATCGAAACTTTTAGTTTCTAGTGGTCATATTGACTAATGGTCATATAACAGTCAAAACCCAACGGTCTCATTTTAATTATACTCATGTTATCAAATGAAACAGTTCTGTTGAGTATAAAAAAAATAAAATAACACACAAAATTAGGAAACAAGATTTATTCAAAATTTCCAGTCGTTACACCTTTTTTGAGGTAAGTTCCCCTGACACTTAGGACATTCATTTTCATAATGTCCCATCTCTCTGCAATTGTAACATTGGACATCGGTAGCTTCCTTCTTCCCCTTGCAATCACGAGCATGGTGGCATTCTTCACCACACTTGTAACAGACTCCCATTCCTTTTAAGAAAGTACCAGGGTGTTTCTTCCCAAATTTATTGCAGGATGGATATTCAACTTTTCCCTTCTTCCCCTTATTTCCATTCCCAGATTGATCAAAATATCTCTTCTTATCTTGCTTTGCTTTAAAGTCATAAGACTTAGAGAATTACTTTTCTATCTTGATAACACATGAGACAATGTCTTCGTATGATGAGAAGGATTGTGAGACTAATGCTCGACGAAGAAATGGTTTTAATCCATAAAAGAAATGATAAATATTACTTCTTGGGTTACACTTATAATCTCCAGCATACCTTGCTAAACTTGTAAAGTTCGCCTCATACTTTGCGACATTCTCATCCTCCTTTTGTCTCAGACTCAGAAATTGTCTTTCCATATCTACTCAATGGTCATGAGGAAATTATTTTTCTAAAAACAGATATTTTAACTCCCTCCATTCCATATTTGATACTTCATCATCTTCCCTCGTGTTTTGAATCAATGACCACCATTTATTAGCATCTCTAGTGAGGAGTTAAACTGCCATGATAACTTTTTCCCTTTCACTACTCCCCAAAGCCTGAAATATTTTCTCTAAGGAATTTATCCATTGCTCAGCTACTAAAGGATTTTTACTCTCATTGAAAGTTTGTGGTTTTTTCCTCATGAAGCGATCTAACATTGATCCTTCATTCTGCGGATCAGGGCGCTCCATACGGGTAAGGTTATTATTCATAACCTGAGTGAGTTTTCCCAGTATGGTGATTAGTTGATCAGCAGCAGTTGCATCACCAGCTCCACTATAATTATCTAGAGTAGGAGGGAAATCCTTACATGGATTACATGAATTGATACAGTTTCCATTTCTTCCACTAGGTGACATTTCTAAATAATGGCATAAACTATACCAGTTTATGAATCAAAATACATAATTCCATACTTATAAAATACTTAACATAAATTGAACCATTTATGGTTATAATCCATAATCATAAAATTTTTTTCTTTGAGGATGTATATACTCATAAACCCTTCATAATGATTTGTAAAGAAAATGAGAGTTATCCTAAGAATATCCCCTAGGAGTGCCGTAACCAAGAGTGCAGTAAGGCCCGTTGTCGTGCACCAGTTCCCGTTCGAGTCTAGATCAAAGTGGTGTTTTCAGGTTTTACCCCTAGGTACATCTGTGCCAGAGACACCTCTAACTGCTCATATCTAGACAGGGATGTATTGCTTGGAAAACTCACAAAATCTCTACAATACCAAAATTCTAGGAAGTTCTTCTATACTAATCCTCAAAGTCCATCTTAGGTCAATGTTCTCTAATTAGAGTTTATCTAAATCTAGCTTCCAAGGTTTGTACTAAACTTTCTTTGATACCAACTGTAACGCCCCGACCCCAGTTACCTAGAGTCGGTGCATTATTACATATCATTGGAATGATCACAAGAAAGATAAAATCTTGAAATATTGACTAGTTTAGTAGCCTTGGAAACACTAGATATATTCATGAAGTTTTACATTACATCATAAAAATAAAAACTACAATAACATAGTGTCCGTAGTCCACATTCATGTCTCCACATACAATCCCTTCAGGTTATTCATAAATTACTTCTTCACATCCTGGCAAAAATAAAACATTGAAAGGGGTGAGATCAGATGCTCAGTAAGGGTAATAATATAGCAGAAACATTCATAAATAAACATAAACATTTAAGGTAATGTAATAGATAAAACAAAAGCCTTTTAAACTTGAACTTCAGCATAATATGGCAAAGATAAAATGAAATAATTCCATTTACTTATTCACATGGATATTCTACTAGTCGAATAATCACATGCAATATCAATAACCACTTTCATAATGATGGAATGCATAATGCCAGACTATCATAACCACATAGCCAAGGCCTCGTGCCAAGACTACAAATAATATTTTGTCAAGGCCTTGTGCCAAGACACTAGTTTGTCTCATGAGACCTACCGATGCATCGAGGAGCTATAGCGGGATCCACCCGTCACTTATTAAGTCCAATGCATTCCTCATATGAATAGGTTTAAACATAACATAATCATTCGTATTAAAACTAGCATACGAAATGTCAAAACATTCACCATAAACCATGAATGGTATAAAGATAACACATCCATAGTCAAACATATCACAAAACCTTCATTAATATATGAAAGTTTTGTATCATAATATAAATTTCAAATAAGCTTAAAATCCATCAAAGGATGTTGACATAGATGAAATGAAAACTATTTGAGGGAAATATCTCTTTTTTTGAAATCATTTAAAAGTAACATAATTATAAAATAAAACATTTACTTTGAAAATGTTCTTATAAGGTTGTAAGGGAAGCTTAGATGATTTTATTACGGCGGAAAATAGCTGCACCCACCGTATAAGTTAAAAAAGAGATTCTTACCTTAATTCTGTCAAAAAGGTTAAAAAGGACCTTGTTTGGAAAATGAAAGAAAGATTCCTTTATAAAATTCTTATAAAATATCAACTAGGGTATAAATGACTTTATACCATAGTTTTAAAAATAGTAATAATGATTTGAAATACATTTTTAAGAAACATGGATGTGGATGATAAAGAGGTCCCACTAGATAATCATGTATAAACAACCTCAGATAATGAAGAGATTGTGAAATAAACTATTACCTTGTACTTTACTTGGTTGAGGGTAGGTTAACATCATGTATAATGGTGAAATAATTGTTATTAAATTATACAATAATCATATACATTAATTTGATATCATATATGATCTTTTAAAATTGATTTGTTAATAATATCTTAGTATTATCAATGTCTCGGGTGTTAACTTACTCGTTATGTTTTGTTACATAATACATTTTTGTCATGGATAGGTTATATCTTATTCATATCCAGAATGATATCCAGTCCTTAAAAATTATTTTTAATCATTAAATGATAATTAGTTTTGAATGGATACGATGGGGAATGAATCTCATCGCGTTCGTGGAGACGGTGGTCCGTACGTACACATGAGCGACAATATCACTCTTTTGATATAAAAATAATATATAATTGGATATTATATCATATATACAGAATCAATATCATGTTATATTTATTATTTAAATGAATTACACATCATTATTATACGCATCCAAATAATAATATTTTGAATAACAATTACACCACGACGTGGAGACGGTAAGCCGTACGTACGCACGTATGATGACATATCATTCAAAGGATGGATATAATATTGGATATGGTTGTACCATATTTAAAATAAAATCAAAGTATATAGAAGATACTGGAGTTATTATTTTTTAATTGTAATAACAGAGAAAGAAGAAGTTGAAGAAGAAAGGAACTTGAAAGAGGGTGGTGAAAAAATTACCTCTTCTTCGGGTTCTGCCTTTTGATTTGATCAAAAGAGATCCTTGGGATGGATTTATGATCAAAATAAGGCCTCTAGGTTGAAGTTAGGGAAGTTGATAGAGTATTTGGGAAGGTTTTGTCTGAGAAAAAAGGCTTTGAATGTGTGAATTAGTGAGAAGGGGGAGTGCCCTTTTATAAGTGGGGTGAGGGGCACCTTGGGAAAAGCTAGAAATATTATTTTATAATAAATTCATATTCGGTTTCTAATGGCTCTAAACTAGATTATTTAAAGGTTAAGGTGGGGATGGGTCGAAAACCACTCAACCAATAGAATTTATACAGGTTTGGGTCATTATATTAACCTTATCTTTTAGTTTTAACTATTAGTTAATTAGTTTGTCACTTACCATGTCACTTTGTACTTTTATATTATATAGTTAATAAACTTACTACATACATCCAAATGACCCCCAAGTGGTCCATTAATGATACACCTATCATGATATAAGTATCTTGTCCGAACCTAAGATTTTTAGGAATTTAATATCAATTAATAATATATTATTTGTTTTAAACACTCTTTTATGTCAATTTTGACACTATTGGGTATTTTGTTTTTGATAATTTCATAACAGAATTATTACTTCGAAAGAAATTTATATAACCAATACTAATATGTCATATTAACCTATAAAATTAGTGTAATTCATAAAAAGTCTCAAATTACATTTATTTTGTTATTTATAATATCAATTATTTTAATATTTCATTAATTAGTTAATTAATACATCACCATTGTATCATAAATAAATTAAATTATATAATGTATAAAAATCATAAATAAAATACCATTATGTATTAAATCTTTTTAGATTTCTAATTAATATTTACAATCAATTTTATCTTATGTATAACCCTATATTAAAAATGTTTTAGTAAATAAACTTTTATTTTAACTCTTTTAACTCTTCTTTGAATTAAATAATAATAAATGTCCTAATCTAATCTACGTGGACCTAAATGGTAATATTTTATTCCTAAGGTTGTTTTTGGTCGAGATACACTTGTCCAATAGAATTATGACATGTTTTAGGGTAATATTAATATCATTTTTACCCTTAATTACCCTATTTACTTTTAACCGTGGTAAATAAAAGTAAAAATTTACTATTCACCAAAAATTATTTTCATGTCATTGAACCACATTTTACTCCTTGATATTAATTGTGTATCTTGGATTTTCGAAATTCCACTCACAGAAGCGATAAAATTAAGTTTTATGTGAATTTCCAAATTCTCCTAGGAGGTGGGTAAAAGACGGTTAAAAGTTCAATAAAATTTTTATATATCTAAAATTATTCTAAACTAAATCTAATGAATTACATTGAAATTAAATAGGAATTATGTATATATTTTGACCTTAATTAAATTTAAATAAAATAAATAATTATTTAAATAAAAATTCTGTTTTAAACTATAACTCAGTGTTTTTTCACTATTCATCAAAAATTGAATGTTTTTAGAAAAATACCAAAATTTCACCCTAGGTGAATTTAGATATTACGAATCCAAAAATGAAGTCCATTTTGAAAGATAAAGTTTATAAAATTTCAAAAAGTGGGTATTTCTATTCATAACGGCTAGTTTGATTGGTTGTGGTGTGTGTGTTAGAACTCGAAGTTGCGTACAACACACGCTACTGTATTATTTAATGGAAAGCATACCATGGAAGCTTGGAGTGTTACACATACTCTACACATAGATTAATATCATAATCCGAGTCCGGAAGAGTTGTATTATAAATTAGGCTACCACTGATGTCCACCTCTACCAATATTCTTGAAAAATGTCCAAACCTATGTGGATCCATCTCCCTGTCTAATCTAATTGGAAATCCAATTATAGTGGAAATGTCATGAAGTATCATTGGGTGCCATAGGATCCAGTTAAACCTATGAATACTTATCTATTTTTGTACAAACTCATTCCCAATATTTGGAAAATCAAAAACCAATCACCGATCATGAATTTAAATGGGCCCGACTTTAAAAATAGGGTGCAAAAACTCCATGAACACTACTTTAGTTCATTAGAGGGAAATAGAACATAGAAAAAGCCACAGCCTATTGAGAGAAATTTCCAATTAGGAAACCCAAAAATTGTGGAAACCGTATGAAACAAATCATCAGACTAGCCCATTTTCTCAGCCTTCTTAAGGAAAAGCCTCACAATCAGAAAATTCTTACCCATCAACATCCTTTCTGAGATCTCTTCAGCATTTTTCTAGATGAGAGACAATGAACCCTTCATTATGAATCATCTTGTGGATGTATACATAAACTAATCAAGTGTACACATACCTTCTTCCAAGGTTGATACAGGAAAATATCCAGGATTCCCATCTAGAGGCTCATCCAGATTAGTGGACCTAGATTAATCTTTTTCGAGCATGATACAATTACCATCAGCGAACCTCCATTGTCTCCATGAGCTGAAGATCCACACCACTTCTCCTATCTCTTTAATTTGAAAAAACATGAACCATGGGTAATACCCATGATCTCAAAATTTAATGAAAATAAAGATAAAGTACATAGGTATATGACATGTTGAAAGTACTTAATGATCATTGCCTCAAAGTGAAACAAGAATAAGTTTCCAGGAACCAGGATAAGAAAGTTAATCTTGTGGATTGAGATAGGCCATTACCCCTACCTCTCAGATAAAGATCACACCTTTATATTTTGGGATTCTTCCATGTTTTTCATCGTTAGATTGTTGGTTAAAGATTTCATCTAGTGGAATCATATCCTCAAGAATCCATGGATCATTCTCTCATGTCATACATGATCCCTATGATAAATCCATTAAATCAGAAATACTCCTTTCATTGGCAGCCTCAGTGTTACGGGTCTGGAATGTGAGTGTTTCAAAATTAACAAAACAATAGTTGATAAGATAAAATTAGATTGATAATACCAATTTCTAGATGTTATAGCTATGGATATAGGGGAAAATACAACATGTTGCCGATGGAGAGACCACCTCCAGCATCGCCTGCTGCTGTTGGGAGGACTGTTGGGAGTTAGGCCTCTGGCCCCTTCAAATTTTGTTCTATCAGAAAGTAGTGTAGAATCACCCCCCCTGTGTAGGCCTAGCCTTCCCCTTTAAAACCTGGCTGAACTAACTGGTGGACCCCACACCACTAAAAAAAACTTTATTCCCCTGGCTAAACTAACTGTTGGACCCCACACCACTAATAGAATCTTTATTCCCCATTTTACCCCTATGTTGGTAAGTGTGCAGAATAGGAGGGCATGGTCGTTGTGGGGAAACACCCCCTGGACCAAAACCCGCACTGCTAATAATTTCCCCCTCGGCGAGCGACCCCTTGTCCTCAAGGTGTAAATCTTGAAACTGTGAAATGATGACCATAGCATTCTCCCATGTTGATTCTTCAGCAGGTAGACCTTGCCACTGAATTAGCCAACTACCATGTGAATGCCCAGGCACTTCTCTGGATGCCAAGATTTCCACTATCCGAGGTCCTGTGGATGATGAATGACCCTAAACTTCCGAGAGATCAGATTAGATAGGAGAATTACCAACTACATGTTTCAGCTACGAGACATGGAAGACCGAATGTATCTGTGTTGGTGGGATAATATTCAACTTATAAGTGGTGTTTCCTAGGAATGCCTCAACTGCATAGGGTTCATAATAGTGGGATACTAGTTTGAGAGTATGTTTGTGGACCTTCGAAGTCTGAATATTTGGTCAGAGTTTGACATAAATGAGTGATTTAACATTATTAGTGACATCCTGGTGGTGCTTGTTGGTAGATCAAGCCATCAATTTCTAGGATCGGGTGAGGTTATACCGGATCTACTCAATCATTTTATCCTGCTCATCTAGAAGAGTGGACACTGTTTCTACCAGTGTAGTCTGTCCAGTAAACCGTTGAACCGTAGGAGGTTTCCTCAAGTAAACAACCTCAAAGGGATTTCTCTTAGTTGAGGAATGAGTCGCCGCGTTGTAACAATATTTGGCCCAAGGTATCCATCGAGACCAAGATAGTGTCCTTTCGGAATCAAAACAATGTAAGTATGTTCCAGTACACTTATTATCAATTTCCATTTGTTTGTTCATCTAGGGATGGTATGATGAACTCATTTTAAGAGAGGTTCCCTCCAGGAGAAACAATTAATTGTAGAAATTACTCATAAAAATCAGATCTCGATCACTATGTATTAAGATAGGAATGCAATGTAAACGTACAACTTTTTTAATGAAATGTTCCACAACATCTTTGGATGTATAAGGATGGAGCAACAGCAGAAAATGGGCATTTTTGGAGAAGTGGTCAACAACTACCAAGATTACGTTAAATACTTGTGACTTGGGTATGACAGATTAAAAATCCATCGATATGCCTTCCCAAACTTGGGATGGAATTGGAAGCGGATGGAGTAATCCGGCTAGAGACATGGACAGAGTTTCATGTTGTTGGAAAACATCACACTCACAGACAAACTATTGAACTCTTTAGTCATTCCCTTCCAAAATAAGCCTAAACCTAGCCATTTTTAGATTTATGGAATCCATCATGGCCTCTTAATATCAAGGAATGATAGTACTATAAAAACATTAGTATGAGGCTGGACCTGGAGGACAGAACAAGTCGGTCTTGGAAAAACAGCAAGCCATGACATACATTATACCTGGGCTGTGTTGATGGGTGCTACTAGACAGCTGGAATGATATTCTTCAGTACTGAATCCTATTGATACACGATATTTATTTCATCTGTTTCCCACCAAATTTGTTCGGATACGGCTAACCCTAGAGTTATAGGTTCATTTGAGCTGTTAAGTTCACCCACAGCCCGGTGGTAGAAGGAATCCGCTGCCTGATTTA
The DNA here is from genome assembly GCA_963277665.1 of Viscum album. Lineage (NCBI taxonomy): Eukaryota > Viridiplantae > Streptophyta > Magnoliopsida > Santalales > Viscaceae > Viscum > Viscum album. The sequence continues at coordinate 1,014,461,439 of OY728153.1, read as the reverse complement.
GGCTTCTGAGTTTATAAATGATCTCAATGTCATACCTTAATAGTTTTTCCTGCCTATCATACTGATTTTACTTTTGAATACATTGAATGAGGATATGCTTGAGATCCTTGTGATCGGTGTATACAATAAAATGGTTTCCTATCAGATATTGTCTCCAATGGTGGACAATTAAGACAAGTTCCATAACTTCTTTTTCATACACTGATTTGGTGAGGTCGGTGTCTGATAAATCCTTGCTGAAATAGGACATTGGTCATCCATCATGCATGAGAACATCCCCAACTCCTATACCAGAGGCATCACACTCAATGATAAACGGCTGTTGGAAATCGGGAGAGGCAAGTAGAGGGGTTGAAACTAGGCTTCCTTTAAGGGTATTAAAGGCTTTCTCAGCTTCCAGATACGAACAAAAATTATCCTATTTTATAAATTCCATTAGGGGATTTGATATCTTAATGTATCCTTCAACGAATTTTCTGTAGTAGCCGGTAAAACCCAAGAATCCTGCGAATCTTTTAACATATTGCAGATGGGGCCAACTGACAACACATTCAATTTTTGATGGTTCCACTAACACAACATTAAATGAAATAATTTTTCCCAAGTATTTCATGGTTTCTTGTGCCAAAAAACATTTCTTTTGGTTCAGATGAAGCTGATTGTGCTGCAGCACCTGGAAAACAACTCTCAAATGTTGAAGGTGGTCTGCCCAGATTTAACTAAAAACCAGAATTTCATCAAAAAACACCAAAACAATCTTCCTCAGATACTCCTTAAACATTTGGTTCATTGTGGAATATAAAGTAGTCGGGGCATTCATTAGTCCAAACAACATGACTAGAAATTCATTATGTCCCTCAGGAGTTCGGAAGGCTGTTTTACTAACATCCATTGTTCGGAAACGAATCTGATGGAATGCAGATTTCAAATCTAGTTTGAAAAAATATGTTGCTCATTGCAACTCATCCAACAACTCATCAATGATAGGTATGAGAAATTTATCTGATATGGTTAGTTTTTTTAGCACCTGGTAGTCTACACACATTCTCTAGCTACTGTCTTTCTTTTTAACAAGGATTATGGGACTAGAAAATGGGCTGCAGCTGTGTCGCACTATCCCTTGAGTCAACATATCATTTATTTGGTGACCTCATCCAAAAGATAATGGGAAAGATTATACTGTTTGATGATTACAAGTGCTGCCCCAGACACTATGTTTATAGCATGATCTGTCACCCTTTGTGGAGGGAGACCTCGTGGTTGGTCGAATAGAGGCTAAAAATTTTCCAGCATCTCCTCTAACTGGAGTTGTTCAGTCTGCACTTTGTCCATACTTGCTGCTGGAAAATGGAGTCACAATAAACAAGTCCACCCTTCAACAACAAAAGTCTTGGTCTCAACATGGTTTGGTTTCCTCCATGTGATCACCTCATTGGCTGTTTTTACCTGTAGTTTGATTTCTTCCCCCTTCCACATAAATTCCATTATCTTGTGTCCCCATTTAGTCAACACACTTCCCAAGACTTTAAAAATTTCATTCCCAGAATTAAATCCAGTCTTCTTGTATTGAATACATAAGCAACTATTATAACATTAAAATTCTCTAGATTGATTCGTATCTACTTGCACATGCCTTGTGAAAGAACTCGGGATCTACTGCCGAGTGTTACAAAAAAAGTTCTGATAGGAAGAAATGTTACACTTTCAATTTTTCCTATCTGCCTGGAGATGAAATTATGGTTGGATTTTTTGACCACTAAAATTAGAACTGGTACCCCAATTATTTCCCCAGAAAAAAATCATCGAATTGACCCCCCACTCCCCCCATGTTACGCAGCTCTACCAGCTCCCCTTTCCGGTCAGTTGGAAACTCATGTAAAACCTAATTCCCATCCACTGTTTCCCCCTCAACTACGTTTTCCACATCTTTTGTTTCTTTCTACTCTTCGAGTTCCTCAAAACCCCAATCCAATAGCCACAAATTCCTATCAGGGCATTTATGCATGGGTCCGAATGGTTGTCCACATCGGAAACACAATCCATTTTTCTTCTATTCTTCTAGTTCTTGCCCACTAAGTTCTCTCACCCCTCCCCATCGGTCATCTCTTACGGCCTTCCATAATTCATCATCGCAGCAGTTTCGATCAATGGTTGGTCGGGGTATCGAAAAAATTGTCATAACTACGAGATTCCGAGAGACAGGAGTTACAATTGGGTAGGTATGTGTAACTTGAAGCACTAATTCACTAACCAATTACCTTTCATCTTTCCTTTCCAGGATTATCATCCTGATTTTTTTTGTTGATTCTTGCATTGAAACTCGATTCTCTTTTTTAGAATGCAATCCACCCATGAAAAGGCTCATGTACCATGGTTCCAGGAAGTCAGGCAGCCATAAGGAGACCTACTCGAATTCCTTGACGTATTCATCCACCGAACCTGTCTGCTTCAGATTTTTAAAAAATCATAGCAGTTCTCCATTGGTGTTCCTACAAAACCGGTCCATAAAAGAAGGTTTAAAAGTGCTCCTAGAGGCTTCTGGGGTAACACTGTTCCATGATAGGAACCAATAAAGAACTGTGCCTTCCATGCAAATTTGTACATGATTTAATCTCATTTCTTCAGATGTTCAATTTAATAGAAATTAGGTTTTAGATTTAGTTATCCATCCTAGAGGGTCATCACTAGCGAGAAATAGGCAATTCTATACACCATTTCACAAAACACAGCTCCTTAGATTGGTCTGCTACTTCTATAGTTGGAATTTTTCCCACGTGAACTGCATTCTCCCTGTCGGACATCCTATCCATCACGCCACTGCTCTATTTTCCAAATTCTAAATTACGCTCAATATGAGACTATATTCCTCTTAGTTTCTCCATAGTCTGTTATTCTAAATTCTGAACTCACAATATTAATCGTCCCTCCATTTTCTGCACCGCGTTCCAAGCTATTTGCAAGCTCTCATCCTACCCATTCATCATTTTCCCCACATTCTCTTGTATAGAAGTCATGGAAACTCTTATACATTCCATGGACAAATAAATAGATGCTACTCGGTGATCCATTCAAGTTTGCATACAACACAAAACAATCAGCCCAGTTCTGAAGAGAAATTGAAGCACTGGCCTTCAACATGCATTTATCTTTATTCTGAGTCCTCAACTCATGTTTCCCCTGCAGAGTCTCCAAATATGTTACAGGTCTGGTGTGTGAGTGTTCTGAAATTAAAAAACAAGAGCTGAGAATAGAAAATTAGGTCGATAATAATGGTTTACAGATGTTATAGCTAGGGAGATAGGAAAAAATATAGCAGGTTGCCGATGGAGAGACCACCTCCAGCATCACCGGCTACTATTGGGAGGATCTTCAGGAGTCAGGCCTCTGGCCTCCAACAATTCTATTCCAACAGAAAGTAGAGTAGAATCATCCCCCTTGTGTAGGCCCAAACTTCCCCTTCAAAACCAAGATGAACTAAATGGTGGACCCCACACGGGTAACAAAATCTTTATTCCCCATTTTACCCCTATGATGGTAAGTGTGCTGAATAGGAGGGTGTGGGCGCTATGGGGAAACACCGCTTGGAATAAACCCCACACTGATAACACTCAGTGACTAAGGATTTACCTTCAAGGGGAAGAGAATATTATTATCTAGCCATACATGAACTCTTGATAATATATTTAGATTAGAAATGCTCCTTGAATTGATAATACAATGCTTTCAAATTTTATTTTTGACTCAAATATTTCCTTGATCATTTCCAAATTCATCATGGAAAACCTCCCTACTGTTAGATCAATTTAAAATTCTAGACAAACTAAGTGACTGTTTCATTATCTTCGGTTAGACCTGGATCATGAGAGACTTATTGGTAGGATTTCCCTTCACTGATAATGGATTCATCTTCCCCATTCCCACAGTAGTTTCACTAGCCATCTTTGAAGGAATTTGATCAAACACCTTCCTCGATACACTAGCATTCATACTATCATTAGGGACCAAACCTAGAGGTTAAATAATAGAAACCACTTCCTAATCAGTTATTCCCATAGTACCACCACCCAAAAATATGGATGCCTCTTCCCAATTCCAGACTCATCATGTGAAGTAGCACCTTGAGTTGAGTTATCAAGTTTACCCTTACACTTTGAATTGGAAGAAGTAGGTGCTTCTTGTCCATATTGGTCTGAAATCATAATCCCAGCATTGGTTGTAGCTCCGAGACTTTCCAAATAATCACCATCTATTATGAATTCCCTAACCATTAAATATTCAATCATTATTAGATGTTGGTTATGGTTAGGATGTACTGAATAGAATAAAGAACCTAATTTTTCTTAGATCCATCCTTCATGGGTCTATGAATTTCAGTAACCGAGGGATAATGTTCCCCTAATACCTTTGTTTCTTGTCTCTCATCATCCGATCCTGAGAATTACATGTTAGAGAATGTTATCCTTTTATGACACAAGAATTAAGGTATTTTTCTTTTTAAAGATTCACTAAATCTAGTGAAAGTTCACTCTCTGAAGACCACATCTCATTTGAGACCGAACAGTCATCATTCATATTCTTAGATAGGGATTTAAAATGGATGATTAGTGGCTGAAATGAAGTTAGGCCAACCTTTTGTCCCCTTTCCTTTCTATATCAATTAATCTTGTGATCTTTATGGTCACCTCCTTCCTAATTTCACATATTAAAATCCAAATGAGGAGTTCCCTCATGAGAGTCACTTCCATGTGAGTCTCCTTTACATCCCACCGACCCCAAATCCATCGTATAATAATGAGTCATCTTAATCACAACAACTTACTTTTTACTGCATTTGTTAGTAGTATGAACCTTTATTCTATAATATCTACAAATCAACCTTCTGTGACATTTATCTTATGATTGACCTATATTTTTACTGGCTGTATAAAACTCAGACATCTTTTCATAATTAAAATTTAAATCAAACCTATAATTGTATATAGTTATAACAACAGTTCTAATGATGGGGTAACTAAGGTCCACCTTCACTAACACCCAATAAAAATGACCATACCTTTACTTCTCTGTTTTATTGTCCTTTTTAATGGGAACCCCAACTTCAAGACACTTCCCATAGGATTTGAGGGTGCCAAAAGAACCATATCAAGACTTGAATTTTGATCCAAAGCTGGGTGATCAAATTATTCACGTTCAAGGGGTTGAAAAGATAATCCCAATATTAAATTCTAATAATCCTAGGTTTTAGGCTAAAAAACCCCAATATTTGGTCTATAATTTCTTAAATGTGGAAACGATATTGAAAAACCCTATGCCAATGGATGTTACTCTCCAATCATAAAATCCCCCAAAAAATAATGTCACTTCCTAAGACCAACAAGGTTCAAACTATTCTTCATGTCTTAGAGAGGGAGGTTTGAAATAATGGAATATTTACATTCCAGCAATCTCTCTACAAAAAAACCCTGAATTTCCTCAACAAAGGCAGTATCTCCTTTACCCATTATTTTTTGAGAAATAATATTGAAATCATATTGGGTTTAAAAAAAATACCGGTTATCCTGATCAGGGATAGGAGCTGTAGCAGAAGATATAGGCATTGACATAACCTTATGGCTAGGGGTACCTGTGATTACATTGGAAAATGTCACTCACTTAACAATTTCCATTGAATACACAAACCTCACCTTCTTTCGAGGGACTGTTTACTATATGGTCGAATTCACCTAATTAGTCATGTCTCAAGAGGCTTGCAGATTGCTTCCCAACTTAACCTTGATTGAATCCCTAGACACTGAAATATCCTCCTTTAGAGGAATCTTACCTTTGAAAATCATGATGATCGAATTAGAGGAAACCACATTGGTCCTAGAGTCAAAATCAGCTAAAGGATGTGCAATTCCAGTTCAACCCATGTAATCTGTAGAAAGTGAAGGTTTCGAGAGACTCTCCCCTAAGGTCGAAGTAAGTAGGGAAGTAGAAATAACACATTCCCTTATAACCTTTGATGGGGCATCGGGATTGGAATCCATAGAATCAAAAAAACCCTAGAAGTTCGCAGAGTCACCATTGAAATCGCCAAAGCCCAAGAGCATCATCGCCAGAGCTATCTTTTCTCAATCGCTTTAATTATTTTTACATTTGGTATTACTTTATGAAAAGTATTCCCAAAACATAAATATATATAATTATATAAATATATTTATAATTATATACAAATATTTATAAATATATTTATTTATAATTAGAATTATAAATAAATAAATAAATATTCAAATAATTTTAAATTATAATTAATATATATAAATAATGAATATATTTACTATATTAATATTTATATATACATATATATTAGTAAATATATATATAATTTTATTAATACTTAAAATGGTGTGGACCATGAGTTAATATATAATTATAAAAATATATATAATTATATATTTATATAAATATATAAATATATTTAGGATTATATACAAATATGTAAAAATATATTTATTTATCATTATAATTATAAATAAATAAATAAATATACATTTGAATAGTTATAAAATTATAATAAATTTATTTATTGTAGTTACAAGTATACAAATTTATTTATTAATAATTATATATATAAATATATAAATATATAAAATAATATAAATATATTTATAATTATATATAAATAATTTTTAATCTATTTATTTATAAATATAATTATAAATAAATATGTATATTTAAATAATAATAGAATTGTGATAAATATATTTAAATATTGGTTGTATTTATTATATTTATAAATATATAAATGTGTGTGTGTAATTAAATTTATACTCAAAATAGTGAAAAACATGGGTTATAACCCATGGTCCCAAAATTGATTGAAAATAAAATAAACAAAAGTACAAGTTCAGTTAGAGAATGGAAGCTACTGGAAAGTCACTGTACAAAAGAAAAAGAATATAACAGTCTAGTAAACTGGAACATAAAATTCACCTATCGAGTTGGCTAGTACCCCTACCTCTCGGATGTCGTCCCCTCCTCCATGTTTTAGGTTGTTTCCAGGTCAAATCATTTTCATCTATTGGGATTGGATCCTTAAGAGGTTGAGGATCCTATTCACCATCCAGACCTAAGTCCTCCTGTATAACCTTCATGTCAGAGTTGCTCTTCATAGTCTAAGTGCCTAAGGATTGTCTTTCATCCCGGATTTCTTTGTGAGTGTTGCTAAATTCCTCACAGAATACCCCTGTAATTAGTCCTGTTTAAGATATCAAGAAGACTAAAATAGTTCTTACCAATGGATGGTGTGAAAAAACCCTATGTTTCAGTCACATTGGCAGCAAGATAAATTATCTTTCCCTTAATTACTATGCTCCCCGCATCAAGCTCGTGCATGAAGATTTTTCTATCCTTCATAGAAACATGTACAAACCTACCAGTCATGTGCAGTTCTTATTTACCATTGTCATGAATCCTTTAAACCTCAACACCCATGTTCTCAAGAGTTTTAATAGATTCCTACTCGTCATTAGAATTAGTAGACATCATGTATGTCCCTATCTCCAAAACAATGTCAATCATCAACTTCTGGTTTTAATTGAAATTTCAGGGCCTAGAATGCGTCAGTGCCTGAACATTTATTTATTTTATTGCCTTTGCGATCCCTTGAAGCAATCAATTTCTCTTAACTAAGTTGATGGTAATTGATCTCCTATGAATCCAATTATTTAGTGGATTGTACCTCAATGAGTTCAATATCAAGTGCTACCTCTTTCTGAGGGGTAATCCCCCTTCAACAATCTCAGCTCATGTATTGCGTCCACTGTCCTTCCTAGAAGCACTTTATGACCCATCCTTCATAAGTGCCAAAAAATTCTACCCCTTCTCATAAGGAGTCATCTGGGTTGTACCTACACCTAGAGCCTCATCTGCTCCATGCGAAGCTACTATGTAATCCTCTGGTTGAGGAGCGGTCTTTGAAGTACCCTTCCTTTGCCTACATCTGGTAACATCATGTATTTTTTGGTTATAAGAAGATAAGAGAACATCCTGGAAACACCATTCCTTATTATGACTGATTATCTAAAAATTCAAGCAAAATTAAGGCTAATTCTCATACCTTATAAGAAAATACAGATCAATATCTAATGTTGAGAGAACCAATTTATCAATATGTGTGGAGATTAGACCCCCCCTCTATAATAATTCATTAAAAACACCCATATCGAGCCAATTATGTTTCATTATCCATTTTAAAATGAATTCCAATCACTGAAACATTTTCAAAAAGAATTTGAGGGTGACACATGATGCTTTTAAGGCCAAACATTTGAACCCAAACATGAGTTCTAGTGGTACAAACAACAAAGGGATTAAAGAGTAGACCCCATTCCTAAATACAAAACATACCTGGTTTTAGGGAGATTGAACTGATACCCCAAGCTCTTCTCTTAAACTTTTCAGAGGGGAACAAGATGTTAAAGTACCCGTGCCCAATAGGAATACACTTCCAGTCATTGAATCCACATACTTCAAAAAGTCAGTGCTTCACATCTTCAGATTTCCATGGTTTGTGACCAAAGGGAAAAAAATCTCACAATAATAAAGTGTTTACAAATTTTGAATATATTTAGGATCGTTTCATATTTTGTAAGAACATGGGAAATGTTCCCTCTTCCTATAATCCACAATGATGCACCATATTTGACAACAGAGAAGTTACAATTCACCGCACCCAAACTAGAGGAAGAAAAAACTACCACCTTCGAGTAATGATCAGACCCAGACGCTGAAAGACCGGTGAGATTCCCCCAACCAATAGCTCAAACTTGATTTCACTCAAAAATTCCATTGGGGAACCCTAGAAGAGGCATACACTGGCACTATCTCCATGGAGAGCTCTCCTAAGACCCATCTCTCTCTAATTACCAAAGTATATTTATAATTGAATATAAATACTTTTTAAATATATATTATTTATAATTAATTATATATATATAAATAATTATAGAATTATAATAAAAATATTTAAACAAAAAATATATTTATTATATTTATAATTACATATAATTATATAAATATTCTTATAATTATATATAAATACTTTCTCAATATATTTATTAATAATTATAACTATATATATATATATATATTAAAGTTAGGGTTGAAGCCTCTTTTATTATGAAAGTAAAGACCTCTTTCTATCTTGATAGATGGAGACCCATTACATAGCCTATAGACCCAAGGTCAGGTGGCACACGAACATGACATGAAGATCCATGCAACATCATGTCTTCATCAGCTGACCTCCATTACTCGGCATGTGTTACACTTGCAACACCGCATATCTACATCATATCTACGCTAGTGCCTACATCACCATTTGCATCATAAATCCCCAAGGGGGTTTGCCAATATTCGAACTCCGGTCTTTTGGATACAAGATTATGGGGTTTACCACTCAGGTGCTACCTCAACTACATATATATTTAAATAATAAATTAATATAGATATATATATTCATTATAATTCAATAACTATACATACATATATATATTTATAATTATAATTATAAATAAATATATTTATAAATATTTGTATATAATTATAATTATATTTTTATAATTATATATATTTATCTAATTATAGATACTTATATAATTATATATACTTATATATTTATATAATTATATATATATATATAATTATAAATATAATAAATTTATTTATTTTAATTTTAAAATTATATATATATATTTAATTATAAATAAATATATTTATAAATATTTTTTTATATTTATAAATTTATAAATTTATTTATATAAATATATAAATATATATATATATTTATTAATATATAATTATAATTAATAATAAATATAATAAATATATTTTTTAAATAAAATATATTTATTATAATTTTATAATTATTTAAATATATATTATTTATTTAAAATTTTAAAAATAATTTTTAAAATCATTCTATATATTTATAATTTTAAAATTAACTATTTAAGTATAGGTCATACATACACATGTACACATGTTATATATATATGTACATCCCACATACATGTTCACATATATATACATACACATACATACATATTTCAATATAAAACATCTATATATACAATGTTGATGCATGCCAAATAAGTATTAGTAAGAATCAAAAAGAAAGAAATACTTGAATATGGGTATTACCTTCCCCCAAAAGAAAAATGAGCCAAGATTTGCGGATCACATGAGCCTCCAAGGGACCTGCGATCGCGTGGCCATTTCAAGGTCATCTGACGACTTCACATGCAATATATAACCTGTGATGAATCCCACAGATCCCCTTCAATGAACCTTCTTGCTCTTATGAGGGAACTATAGTAAATCAATAACCTCATGGTGATAATCGAATGAATTCCCCCGGGTCACATGGTTGTAATTGGGAAATTCCAGAAAACCCATATAAAATTCCTCCAAAAATAAGGATGAATGATATCCAAAGTGAGAGAAACCCTGTGGATATGAAGCTTATGCCCCATATCATCATTGGGATGATTAAAATTCTTTAATGATATCCAATAAAACATGCAAGACCCCCAAACCATTGAAAAATAAAACAAAGAAGATTAAGGGGAGGAGGAGAGCGGTACTTACAGTTGCTAAATGACCTGTGATGCTCCCCTAGTGACCTGCAAGACACCACAAGACCCCGACGACATGTCTTCCTTGTCTCGTGAAATACCATTGGCCTATCATCCTCACCACATAGAAGTACATGGGTATGTCTAGGCAAATCTATGCTTCCCCCTCAACACACTAAGGAAAAACATATATATTTTTCAACAACATGACCACCCTTCCTCATATGACCTATATTGGTATCACGAGGCATCATAAAAAAATGGTGTAAATATCCTTGACATTACTCTGGTAAACTTCTGTAATCCTTGAACTTTGTAAAATAAAGAAAAGGGGAAAATGAATATGGAGGTGAGAGATCTCGCGGTCGCTGAAGGACATGCAACATGCTAAGAATGACTGCATCAAGGTCTTGCGAGACCCTTGGACAAACAATCATTTCCTTTATGAAATATCTCAATAAAGGTGTCGAGATCTCGCGAATGACCTTGTGAATGTCCATAGGAAAAGATAAAAAGTTATTTTACATGCCCGCATGATCAAAAAATTCTTCTTTTATCGGAAATAATCCTATAAAAGAATCATTGATGAAAGAGACTCACAACCACTGAAAATCAGGCGATGCCCTCAGAGCAGTCTACAATAGTGACTCACGAAGCCACGTGGCACCATGGCCCTTCTCCGACTCTAACCTGGGCTCATGCTAGATACGCTTCACAAAGCATCGAACAACCAAGGTTGTGATGCCTATAAATTCCTCACCCCAAACATGAAAAGGGGGATGGACTTAAAGATGTTGTTTTTTAATTATATGTGATACATGCTTGATGAACCCACTGTGAATTTATGAAGCCTCATGTGGGTGATCAGTTTCTTAAAGTGAGTCAAATTTTAAAGAATTGATAATAGGTTTCTATGTATTCCATGGAACTATTTAGATATTACTTTCTATTATGGTGTTCCTTTTTTGAGTTGTTATATTTTATTATACAATTTAAGAAATTTCTAAATTGTGCGGTGACCTGTGCTCAGATTCTATTCCTTTTTTGGGTCCTTGTAATAATGAGAGTGGTCAATTTTTGATTGGATATATCTCGTAGTTTTGTGGATATGATTTTTTGGTATAGAATAATAATCTATGGTTGAGAGTTTATTATTATGGGGATCATATATTGATTTCCCTCCAACTCGCCACATTTATTGATGTGTGGGTTGTGTCTTATTCGTTTTGATTTATTTATGACCGAAGCATTCTGGGGGAAGAAAGTAGAATGGTAGGGATTTTTGTGACACTCTCCAGGTCACAAGAATACCTATGTTTGGTTCATACTTAGCCATGTTTTTTTTATCTTCATGTTCCAATGTTTCGTGGGTTAGAAATAATGTTTTATGAAAAATTTCCTCAGGTGCACAGTTGGCCTATGATATCTCTAACTATAAGGCTAACCATATGAGAGTGATGTTTTGGGGAATGTGAAATTTATCATGTATTATGCATATTTTTTAATTATATGCGATTCATGATTGGTGTAGAAAACACGTGTGATTAACTCAAACATTAAATACATTCATAAAGGTTTCTCCAAGTGATAACAACTCATGGTGATTCTTCTTGGGGTAAACACAATGGATTTTCATGTAACACATTTTCTACAACCATCTCAACAAACATAAAAAAAATTCAACCTAAAATTAGGTATCTCACTCTTTTAATTTTTTTCTATTTTTCATCAAATGATAATTCCCCTCCTTCATTTCAAAATATATTTTTTATATAAGGATAAAAGATAGAACCAATATACCTCAATGATGATAGAAGCTTCAGTTCGCTATGTTTTTTATATTTGTAACTTCATTAACATCATGAGGTTTTTACTATGGGGAACTTCAATATACGAGAACATTACTATTTAGTTACTTTCATCACTGTTTTTATATAATTTGTCTCTTCTATATCAACCTATTAATTCTCTAGAACCTATAGATCCAACTTTACTCCCCTTGAAGGGTTGAATTATATCTTCCTTCTATTTAGGTATCCCCCTGAATTGCACAATCTTCAATTCCATTTTCAATAAATGTAAGATTATTTTATGAATAATGTGGGTAATCTATAATCTTTAATTAGAACAATGGTATTGGGAAATATTTTTCAACTCAAAAACTCCATTCAATTCAGCTATGTTGTTATTAATTTATTTACCGTTTTCGTTATACTCATCAAGATCCTTGGGTGGACTATATTTCTTATACTTTTGATTTTCATTTGTGTGGATCTTTTTTTGATAAATTATTACAGTTTGAAAAATCCATTATTCTTATAGTTCTCCTCTAAATCTATTTCATGCCTCAAAAATCTAACAAAACAGAAATGGCTAACCCACTGTGAATTTATGAAATGAAAAAATGATTGGTTATTATCTATTTGGCCATTTAGTTTTCCCTTATATGCAAACAAAATGGTAAAACCAACGTGAATCTCTATAATAACAGAACTATTGGGTGATAATGTGTCAGGCCATTTTTTTCAAACCCTATTCAAACAAAGTTGTAAGACCAGAATAATTTCAAAGACGATCCTCTATAACCATGGTTCTTATGAAATAATTTAATCCTCATTTTGGAAATTCCAAATGAGAAGAAAGGACGAATCAGGGAATATAAAGAAAATTGTGTTAACAATTAATATCAGATTGAGCATATTATGACTATGATATTGCACTAATTGGTAATCTTATTCCATGTTGTCTGCATGACTGTAGATATTTAAAACATACTGATTTGAGACAATGTCTTCATCATCCATCATTCGCTCTAGAAAATCATGCATGATGATAACCTTTGTGGGTCGAAAGATAATTTCACATGCTTGACAACTCTAACAACGGGTAAAAAATATGATGGTCTGAGAGTAAAACCGACATTGTACAATCCCTACGATGGAATCTTCTTGTGAAGTTACCCAAGCATGATGACCGAAGAGTCCGCATCACCCAAGAAAGGCTACTGATAATCTATTATACCTTGTGGCTAGGACCAAAATCTTCATGATCTTACCCCTAGAGTGTGAAAATGTTCACCTTCCATGTCGGAAGAATGTGGACTAAGAGGCCAAATATGAATCCCTTTCGATTTAGGTGCCACCAAGGAGGGAACCTGTCAGTTCCATCACCAAAATCATCCTGTTGGTACCCATCAGTTTCCAGTTGAGGGTACCATCTGACACACAACCTCCTTTGATTCCCATGCACAAGATACAAGGAAGACTCATCAAAGGATGAAGGCATTGGATATCTAGGAGATTTCTCATATTCCATCTCCTATCGATGATTCATTTTGGCATAATTTGGTATGGACTAGCAAGAAAGATCATATCCATGATAATTTAGAATAAGTATGCAGGAATATCCCCAATTTAGGCATGGTGGAGTCCCATACTCCTACCCCCATGAAGGAATCCGATCAGTATATTTCGATGCCACAAGGAGGAAAAAAGTGGGCACATATCACTGCTTAAATTGAAGACATCTTACAATTTATCATGGAGATATAAAATGTGCAGGCACATATCCCTGCATAGAATTTTTAAAAATGCCATTATATTTTAACAATAGTTGAAGAGGTCTATCAACATATTCTAGAACTGTTGCAGATGAATGGATATTAAAATGCTCCAATCCCTACAGTATGGACAGTTCAACACTCTAGTCATCATAAACAAGTGGTTGTACAAGAGGAAGTACACACTCTTGATCTCACCTGAGAGGATTATCGACAAATTCCGATGAAGGGTGAGACATCAGATCAGGATCATATCCCTGTTTCAAAGAGTCTCACTAGGTGAGGTCAACACATGCCTTGGGATAGGGGAACATTCCTATTGAATAAATCCATGGGAATATTCTAAAGGCCCAGGATCAGGCTCATATACCCATTCTAGCCGAGGCTCGCTACGTGAGGGGGACACAAGCCCTATGACAAGCTCATATTCCTATCAAAGAAGTACATTGGAATACTCCAAAGGACTAGGATTGGGAATATATCCCCATTCTGGCTGGGGATAACCATTTAATATTGTAACAAGCCTTGTGGAAGGCTTACATTCCTATCAGTGAATCTATCTGACATATTCCAGCAGATCACAAAATATAGGCACATATTGATACTTCCACCATTGAATGAATGCGCCAACATAATTCCAAAGAAATACACAAGAGGCTTATATTCTTTCTCCCATTATGGAGGTCCATTGGTAAATTTTGATGGGGAATGCATATACAGACCAGGCTCATATTCATGATCCAACTGAATCCCACCATATGAGAGTGGAAAATGCCTCATGGTTGGCTCATATTACTACAAAGAAATATAGGTGATATATTCTAAAGGCCCAGGATCAAAATCATATCCCCATATTGACCGAGGATCACCAAGTGAAAATGGATCATGCCTCGAGGTAGGCTCACTTTTCTTTTAATAATGAGATAGCTCTTATCAGCATATTCCAACAGTTTCTCATTATCAGTATCATACTTCTGAAACACTAGGATGTTATATAAATGTTCTAGAAAACTCCTCACAACATGATTATATCCCTCCAAAATTAAAAAAGGTAGGTTAGTATATTATTACCACAACATAGAACATGGACTATACTTATAATCTGCTCAATCCCATTGTCCTTGAGGTTTTTTGATACATATTCTCAACACCACAAGGGTCTGTCGACTCTTCTATCGAATAAAAAGTAGAAGAAAATCATTACCATGATAGTCCAACTCATGGTAGTGTGGATTTGGATTGTAGGGAACTTACTCTGGAAATCCACAGTGGTCAAACTCACCACGAAGATATCTCCCATGGGAAAGTAAATCCTCCCTTTATCCCAAATCCTATGTATAGAGAGGTGTTCAAAACTCTTATATCTTGATATATAGAGGTTCTTGAACCACTACGGTCAGCTGTATATAGTTCCCCATAAAATTCCAGTAGCACCCCATTCCTATGAAGATACGATCATCAGATCCATCTTCTATGGTCTTACCGAATGGAGGGGTATTGGTATGATGAGGAGGGAGCTATCATTGATATATGAATATAGTTAGCCATAAAAAACCTCCCCATCATGTTATCGGCCCTCATTATTGTTGACTATGAGATCCCAGATGATCTAGAAAAGAAGTGCATTCCTTATCTATGGTATAATATGTGGGGGTACTCATTAGTGACTTAAGTCTCAATATGTCCCTTATCTAGGATATGAGTTTCATCATCATGAAATCAACATAATCTATTTTCAGTTATAACTGTCTTCTATATCCATGTCTCATGATCCCAAACTGGAATAGCACAGTGCAAATTTGCAACATGCTTGCTTCCATTTCATCAAAACTCTTTGAAAGCAAATCTTTGAAGCCATTTCATGCATCTATATTTAAGGATTGGTAAATTATGGAGAGTAATAATTTTTTTCTCCCTTGGAACAAAAAATCCCCTCATATGTGGAATCCTACAATATTATAGCCTCCAGTGAGATTAGGGGACTGGGTAACACTCAGTCCAGTTGGTCACTGTAATAGAATGTCCCCACTACAACAGTGACTAGACACCATGTATGGGGAGAGGGGATAGCCAATAGTATTTTAAATTTTCCCCCTCAAGATAGTTAGAGGACATTCCAAACATAGAGACCAAAGTTGAGATCACCCGAACAACTTCTAATAAAGAATGCCATGGGATTCTATCACACCCAACTCCTACATGAGCACAGCTGTACTACATCACATGGACCACAGTAGTAGCTATCATGGAATCCATCTAAGATAAATCTCGTCTCCTTGGTCTAGGAGAATGTCTACCACCACCTCCACCCCTTGTGTCATCAATTCCCAAGATGATTCAGGACATACCCTCAACAGCCACAGGTGAACCAAAGCCCGCTGGGCTGGGGGAATTTATATCTCCATCATCATCACCAGATTCTTCATCCCATGAGATGACCTTGGAGACCTTAGGGATGATTCAATATCACCCCCACCACACTGGGATAGGGGAATTTATATATACATATCCATCCCGAGAGTCTTTAAGTCTCCGGCCGGAGCTGTTGGATCCTCAACAACAAGAATGATCCATGAAAATTATGCCCCAAAATGACCCCCACCCCATAGAAATAGGGGAATTTTTATCATCAGCACCACCATAGAGGTAATTAGTCTTCTTTAGGTTGGGAGGAATTAATCAATGGTCAGCATTCCACCAATTCCTCCCATCACAAGACAATATCCTAATGGTTAGGGCACGTTCGAAAACCATGACCGGAAACTACCTTAGAGACTCTATTCATAGACCAAAATGGTAGGAACATTTGATGAATAAAATTATACCCCAGTGAGGCCACAAAAAAATGAACCAACATGGTTGAGTGTTCGAATAATGAACCTAAAGAATATAGTTCCGAATAATCCTATTGCATTGAGAGTAATGGAACGACCACCATTTCCCAATATGCCTCTATAAACATTTTCACTGTCAACATGATAGATATTGATCAAGATTCAAATGTAAAAGGCCATGAAACTAAAAACATGCATCAGGTGGAGGGTTACATGGATCCACCAAATGAGGCTTCCTACACCAAGAACCAAATATGTCTCTAAAACATGGAACCTCGGAATATCGAGTTTCCACCTCCACAATAGAATATATACAAGGGGAAGGGTAAAACCACATCTCATTCACCCCCAGAATAAACAAGGTTCCTTCCTCATAGGAACAATGGACACAATATGAGAGTGAATTAAGAACTATCCAAAAGCTCGATCAGGAGCTACTGAGAGGAAATATTCCTGCTAGGTATCATCTTCAGGAATAGAAAAATAATCTTCTCCCATCAATTATTTACCTTCAAGAGTGGTATCTAAGCATCAAGTTGGATTTTTATCAAGACATCCATTCCACATAAATGGGGAATTCGAAAATGATCGTGACTTCCCTATGTTGTGTAAACAACCCCTCCCTCATCGGGAAAACCATTCAATCTTGGGACGGATCAAAAATAATAAGGACATAAAAGCAGGGCCACCTATTCAACCCCTAATTGATCTCTATGGATGGTAGATGAATTAGGAAACAGTTCCCCTAGAACTCCCCCTGTCTACTTGAATGGAATCCATGGAAGAGAAATGTGCACCTATGCAGCCTGAGAGGAAGCCATATCTCGATTGGGTGGGAAAAACATTTCCTCCATACAATTTTGAAAATCATAACTTCTCTAAATTGGATGGTGTGGGTGGCCCTGAACAACACATCACACACTTTTTATCTTGATGTGGGCCGATGATGGGCCATCGAGATCAATTGGATGAAATAATACTGAGGTGTTTTATACAGACTCTAACTAGAATAGCCTTTGATTGGTATAAAAGTTTGCCAGAAGGATCCATGTTAGAATGGGAAGACCTCCATCAACAATTCCATTATCAATTTAGTTCTACACCAAGTAAGGCAAAGATTTTCGACCTGAAAATATGAAAACAACATGAAAATGAGAGAGTTTCTAGCTTCATAGTAAGGTGGAAGGGTTTAAACTAATCACTCAGCATCCCTATCTTGAAAGAGAATTTTTTGGACCACTATGATGAAAATATTACGGTTGAGTTGCAGACACCTCTAACCCCAATGTAAAATCCTGGTGGATTCCATGAGTTTACTGAAATGGTTATACATGTAAAAGAATCCATCAAGCATACCTAATCCAAAACTCGACTCATGCCTACAACATAGGGGAAAAGGCCAGCTAGAGAAGAAGCTACAACTGTCACTCTCATGCCAGCAAAAACATCAATCCAAATACCTAGGAATTCCCTGAACCACCCAACACCTCATATTCAGTGGTGACAGCAATAGAATCACCCTCAACCAGAAGCATAGTGAAATCGAGGTCATTTGAGATTTGTGGAACTTATGAATAAGGAATCATTATTCTAGAATGATTAAGTCCCCAGTTAGTTTTTGGCATCCATGTATAATAACCTTCTCACACTTCCTCCCCCTAGAAACCCTGATGAGGTCAACCTCCCAGACAATCCCAATTACAACCCCTTCTATAGAAGTTCAGGTGATAATATCCAAAACTGCTTCTTCTTCAAAGGCGTCCTTCAAGGAGTGATCGATTCCGGAATAGTGGTACTGGATAACTCCCTAGAGAAGGTGTCCTACAAAACCCTGATCCAACCCAAAGAATAGGGGATTAGAAAATATGTCCAGGCCAGACATGTGAAAAAATCGACATCTAGATGGCCTGAATGATAGATGAATGATCCCATGCCCCTTTGAATGCACATTTGTGTAGACCCGTGATAAATCCACCACCCAAGAAGGCGGGAACATCGAATATACCCCCCCAAAGGTGGTCATGAACCCCATAAGTAGGATGAAATAGAAGAGGAAGAGTAATATCCTCTTCTAAAGTGAGCATTAAATATCACCGAATTCTTCCATATATCATCCAAAATATAAGAATCACCCCATAAAATGGAACCCTCATTGGATGAAGAACTCGTATTTGGTTATTTCAACATGATAGACTTGTTAAACCCCTTCTATGTTGAGGTGTTTTCTCCAGAACATGATTTTACAGCACATTACTAGGGAATAGTTTGTTGCATGTGTACAAACCAAGGGTGTAGAGGATAATGTAGGCATGGTTAGGCCCAATATTTTGGCCATGTCCCCATGTAAAATGCACATGCAGCCGAGAATAATGGGAAAGCACTCCTGAAAGCTCATAAAAGGGAAGGGAGGTATCTCTTAACCTTCTAATAGCTAAAATCAATTGATTAACTTTCATAAAAACTTAGAGGGGGTTCAATCATCTAATCATCCCAAACAAAGGGGATGTCTAGGACGACCCATGCACCCGGTAGATGATGATCCCACAAATCTTGCAAAAGCAATGGGTTCATCCACCCCAAATGCCTCGTCTCCTCATCCACCCATCCAGGAGAAACCCATATCAGGAATATCCAAGCTCTAGAATAAAATTACAAAATTAAAAAATAGTTGGTGGCAGTCCAAGCAAAGATCTCAGTCCTTGATGCGCTCTATCTTTAAAAAGAACCCAGGGAGGAACTTGTTAAATCCCTCTGGAGCCAATGAGAGTTTGAAACAGAAGTTGATGTATATGAGGTCTCTTGAGTGGAGACCACTACATCAAAATGTCATGTATTCATATCATTCACTAATCAATATCAAGAATGGGGTTTCAAGGACACATAAGACCCCTATATTTCTTGGTAAAACTCAATAATGTTAACATACGAAGGGCTCTAATTGATAATGGTAATGGGATAAATCTTATCCCAATCCAAAACCTATAGAGTTTGGGATATGGTGAAGGGTATTTTTATCCCACTAAGCTAACCATACAAGGGTATGATAAGATTGAGAAAAGACCTCTTAGGAAGATCAATCTCGAAGCCCAGGTTGTGGATCACACATTAGGTGCTCAGTTTATGGAAATACAAAAAGGAACAACATATAACATTTTATTTGAAATTCCCTGGCTCTAAATCCACCTAGAAATACCTTCAACATTACATTAGTGTTTCAAGTATCCTATTAATGGAAAATTTGACATACTACATGGTGACAATGATCCCTTTGAGACTTGTGCAGCCACATATGATGAAGTATATTTCTATATAATGGGAGGCTAATGACAAATGGAAGATAATGATGTACAAGTTTACTATCCCAATGTATTAGAGACCAACAGTATGAATCCTTATAATATGCTCAAAAATTACTATGTACTCCCCATAAACCTAGTCGAGGTCACTGATATAATCCCAGAGGTCCAAGCCCGTCCTATCCTAGTGATGTCATCAAATATTATCAGCCCTAATATCTCTCTACAACGACTCAGTCAATAGGGGATGGAAATATATCTTGTCATGGTCTCTATCACCCTAATAATGATTGTGGGCCCCACATATTTCTATTTTCATCTCAAAATGTCTCCACATATTCTGAGATGGAAGAAGATGAGGCTGACTTCAGGAATACCCCTCCGACATTTGAGGAAGGTGTCTCTACCACCATAGATGAACTCAGGCAGGTAAATCTGTGAGCAGAGGAAGACCCACAACATACACTGATTAGTCCCACCATTACCATAGAAGATAAATATATGTACATCACATTTCTAAAGCAACATCAATATATGTTCTCATAGAACTACATAAAAATTCCTAGACATAACCCAGATATGGTTTTGCACCATCTCAAACTACCAGATTAGCATTTAGGCTTCAAGAAGGCATCCATGAAGATGCATCCTTCTCATACCACAAATATTGAAGTAGAGGTCGATTAGTTGATCGAATCCAAATTCATCTAATAAGTTCAATACCTGAGACATATTTCCAACAACATCCCTATCAAGAAGAAGAATGGGAAGATTAGGGTCCACATTGATCTTAGGGACCTTAGATGGAATTTTCCAAAGAATTATTTCCCATTTCTAATCATAGAACTCTTGATCGATGCAACTTCTTCTTTCCAAGACATTTAATTCATGGATGGGTACTCAGGGTACAATCAGATAAAGATAGACCCCTAAGATGAAGAATACACTGCCTTCAGAGCACCTTAGGGGATATTTTTCTATCAGGCCATACCATTTGGTTTGAAGAATGTTGGAACCACATATCAATGAAGCATGCACGATCACATTAATCCATTTTTGGGAAATATATTTGAATTTTATGTCGACAAACTAGTGGTAAAATCTTTCTAGTGGTGTTATCACTTCACATACCTTCAAACAATTTTCATCAAGTTGTGAGAGTATATTATGATGATGAATCCACTGAAATGCGCTTTCAGGGTAACGTTAGTGAAATTACTTTTTTTTTCATATTCCACCACGACATCAAGGTCAACCTGGAAAATACTAGTTCCATATTAGTAATGTCGCCCCCAGAAATCTCAATGAATTGAGTGGTCTCCAAGGGAACCTTGCTTACATTCGGCAGTTCATTTTCAACATGGCCAGCAAAGATCTCCCCTTAACTAGGCTAATGAAGAATGGATTCACCTATCAATGGGATGATTATTTACATGTAGCCTTTTAAGGTCTTCCGAAGTACCCGCTGCACCCACCAGTATTTATGCCTCTGGTGGAAGGGAGGCTACTCATCTTATATGTGGCTACCATGGAACGTTCATTGGGTGACCTCCTTTCAAAAAAGAATGATACAGGAAGAGAAAATTGTCTTTATTACCTCTACCAGACTATGCTAGGTACTAGGACCATATATTTGGATGTCGAGAAGAACTGTCTTGCACTCATCTTCATAGTGAAATAGATGAGGCATTACTTATAGCACCATGAATTCCAAGTAGTCTCTCATATAAGCCCGCTCAAGTACATCCTTGATCTTCCAATTCTATGTTGGAGCTTGCCCCAATGGATGGTTATTCATTAGAAATATGACATCTAGTTTGTGTCATATAAGTCATTGAAAGGAAAATCCCTTGATGATTTCCTTGATTCACATCCTTCCCCAGCGAATATATTGGAAGAAACCAATCTTACCGATGAAGATCTATTCTATTCCCATGACACTCCTAGGATACATGAGATGTATTTTTATGGATCCTGAAGAATCATTTTTAGAAAAAGGATGGAAAACCTAAAGCTAAATAGAGTTGGCTTGGGGATTGTATTTGACTCTATTGACAAAGTGGTATCCACCTACTCTTTCTCACTATCCAAAGGTTTTACAAATAATGGGGTAGAATACCAAGCCCTCATCACTAGCTTGGAACTAGACCTAAAATAAAAAATATCCTACTTAAAAATCAATGGGGATTTATAGTTATTGATAAAGAAGGTCAATGGAGAATATTCCATGAGAAAGGAAGAGTTGGACCCTCTGAATGGCTATGTCAGGGGACTAATGGCAGAGTTCCCTTTTGAACCCATGTTGCATCATATTCCCCGATCCTAGAATTCTTTCCCTAATGTGTTTTCCAATGCAGCCACCATCATGGATGATATTGACCAAGAACATACAATCATAAAACATCGATGAATGGTCTCAATAATTTTAATCTATGATATGGAAGATATCAATCAGTTCAAAATATCCTCAGAGAATGATTCCCCAATAATCACCCCTAGATGGATGGGTCCATAATCGTCTATCGAAAATATGGGACTCTCCCAATAGATAGAGTCGGAAGGGAAAATATTCGGTGTTGTGCAACAAAAATTACCCTGTAGGATGGACCAAATGAGAAGAAATCCCTCAATAAGCATGAATTCAATCGGATCCTCCTCATATGAAAAATTCTATAAGGTATTTTTCAACACCCATCAATTTGGGGCTATGAACTCCCACTATATTAAGAGGTTAGGATATTATTAGAAAACCCTGATACAGGACTATGTGGATTTCACCAGGAAACTTCACGCATGATAGATCCATGAAAACCTCATACATCAACCTATATAATTTCTATATACAACTAAATATTCCTGGCCATTTTCCATTTGAGGGATGGATTTCATGGGGCCATATTTCAATTCCATAGCTAAGTAGTTCAAGTACATCCTTACTGCTATTGACTTCTTCTCAAAATGGGATGAGGTGATACCCATCAAAGTAGTCGGGAAAAAGAATATAATCAACTAAATAAAGTCCTATGTCATCACCAGGTCTGAGGTCTCTCACATAATATTAATAAAAATCGACACCAATTTCTGTTCCATGGAGTTGATGAAGTTGTACCAGGAGTACAATATTGAGTCCAATCACTCATCTCGCTATCATGAGACAAAAAATGGACAAATATATGCCTTCAATAAGACTCTATCAAATATAATACAGAATATGGTGAACAAGGATAAGAAGTCTTGGCCTAAAAAAATCTCCATGGTTTAGGGTATACCATACTACCATGCGTACTGCTATACAAGAAACGCCATACTCACTGGTGTATGAGATTGAGGCAATGTTATCCATGGAAGTCCAATTTCGCTCACTCTGAGTAGCCATCTACAGGAAACTCTCAGAAGATGAGAAATAGAAAAAGTGACTAGATGAATTTGAATGGCTTGATGAGAATATGTTTCACACACTACACAACCTTGAGATCCACTAGAATCTGATTGCACGAGCCTTCAATAAAAGGGTTCGCCTCTACTCATTCTTCCATGGGGAACTGGTGTTGGTCCTCAGAACCCCAATGATACCATGCAAGACTCCTTCAAATATGGAACCCAAATAGGATGGACCTTACATCATAAATAAGGTCTACCAAAATGGAGCTTACTCCTTGGCCACAATGGATTGGGATCATGTCACACCTCCTATAATGTATGAATTATCAAGAAATATTTTTCATAATTGTCGTCATAAGTGAATCCAAAACAGTGTAAGTACCCTCTTTCACCTTAACCAAGTGATGTTAAACTTTATGTATATAATGACCCATAAATTTCAAGGAATTTTTTTTTCTTAATTTCTTTGGGATTTTATGAGTACGCAGTTTCTGACGACACTTGATTCTGAGGCCCGTTGTGCCGGAAATAAATTTCCAAAGTTTAGCTCATGTATGTTCAGTGAACAAAGAAGAGGGTTTTCCTAACTTTTTAACCGGTGCTCAAAAACAAAATCTGAGGGCACCGATGAAACCGCAGCACTGTTATTTGCTTAAGATGACCTTTTATAGAGTTGTGTTTCCTCGGGAGGTGTTGTTAAATTAATGGGTTAACTGAAGAGTGAAATAAAATTTGCGCTACAATTTTATTTCTATTCTAAGTAATTATAACCTATGTGAGGATGTTGGGGTGGGACCCACTACATCTTAACTCCACTTGGTAGGATATTAATGATGTGGGGCCCATAGAAGCCCCACCCCTTCAATTCCCCTAAAACCCCTCTTAATTTTCGCAACCCCCCTTAAATTTGTAACTCTTCAACATTAATGCATGCCAATTATACACCTAATTAATTTGTCAACACAAGTTTTATTAATTAGGTGCATTCAAGTTTTGAATTTTGAAAAATGTTGGCATGAGTAATAAAATAAGGGAAAATCCTTACTTTATTATTGTTGTATCATTGTGTGGAGTTTTTGGGAGAGAATAATCTAAGTTTGGAGAACGTGATGAATGCTAAGACTTTGACAAAGAATGATGTCACCGCAAGGAGAGATTGACGTCCCATCTCTTCTCCTCTCCGTAGCCGGTTTCTGACGCCTTTCCTGAAGAAAGACGACGCGCCTTCCTTCATTCTTCTTCTCGCGTCAAAGGAAGGGAGACACTGCTCCTCCTCAAATGTTCTCCGTCAACTTATACGGAGCTTCACCTCACGACACCGTTTTCCCGCGACGATTATCATTCGACAACTTCTTCGAGGTAGGGGTTTGATTTTACGTTCATGGTTATTTCTTCCATTAATCGTTAAATAGCCGCTTCTTATTAAATTAATGGGAGGAGGCCAGATTGCACAAACACGGCCGACCCTCCTCCCCTTTGTTGTTGTACTTTGTATGGATTGGAATGGTGGCGACGTGGTGTCGTCGTACCACTCAAAAATGAAGGAACCGCGACCGGTGCGGGCCGTGGCGAAGGAGCGAGGGGCCTTCACGCTGCGCCGTTGTGACCGAAAGAGGCCGTGGCTGGAGTCGGGCCATGGTGGAGGGGCATGGTGCCGTCGCGCCACGCAGGTCGGACAAGGGCCGCGACAGTGTAGAGGAGGGCGGCCAGAACCACCGGCCGCCGATTCTAAAGGGGGGCGGCACCAACAGGTCCCGCGCGGAACAACCGACCAGCTATTACGACCGTCCGGATCCGGGATGTCCGGGGGGTTCAACCCTCGGCGGCTGGCAAAGGGGGGGACTCCGTTTCAAAAGCATGGGGGGCAGCGCCCCCCCCCCCCCCCCTTACGGGTCCGCTCAGTGAGCAGATGCCTGCATGGGACCGGACTGCCCGTGTCGGGCCGGGCAGCACCAGCTGAGCCGGGCCACGCCATCCGGGCTATTCCATGCACAATCGGGCCGGACCTGGACCTTGGTTGAGTCGACCTAGGGGGTATTGGGCTGGGTCGGACCGGGCCCAAACCCCCTGTTTTCAGACAGATCCGTTCAAACACCCATAACTTGGGCTATGGACCTCTGATCGACTTACCGTCAGTTGGGTAGCGATCCTTGGATCGAAACTGAAGTTTCAGTATATTACAATCAAGGTTTTAGAGAACTATTGGTATGGACGGGTTGGTTCAAACACGAAACCAATCGGGCCCTCGGAGCGGAAACGCTTATAACTTGAGCTCTGGACGTCCGATTGATGTGCCGTCGACTTTGTTGAATTCCACTTAGTGAGACAGTTCTTTTGGATTACTCCGATCAATGTTTGGACGTAGTTGGAGTTCATTCAGGTTGGTTTTGACTTAAAAACCAACCGGGCCCCTGAGACAAAAAAACCAATAACTCTCAGACCGGGCGTCTGATTGACGCGTCGTCTGTCACGTTGAGTTCCTTTTGACAAGACGGAACTTTGGGATATATCAACTCTAGACTTCGTGTCAGTTGATGTATCGACCCCCTTGGCTCGTGGAGAAGACTCTCTCAGAATTGAGCATGCTCTGTGCGGAAACCCTAGAGCTGGCTACAACTGCGACGACGATGACGACTGTACTGGGATCCTCCGTGGGTTCGGCAGCGACGACGACCGTACTGGAATCCTCCGTGGGTTCGATGGCGATGACTACTATTCTTGTATCCTATGTGGGTCCGACAGTACACAACTACTGTTCTTGTATCCTACATGGTTCCGGCAGTATTTGACTCTGTACTTGTATCCTATGTTGGTCCGACAGAGTAGCTGGTCTTGTATCCTTTGTGGGTCCGACAGCTTAGCTGGTCTTGTATCCTATGTGGGTCCGACAGCTTAGATGAATCAGTTTCTACATCTGATCATCTCTATCGTCTTACGAGGAAGTATACCTGTGTGAGTTGAGTCTTGACTTTCAATCCATATCTTCGATATGATTGACTTGTTTTCCTGTGTGGATTGGGTTGTGCCTTCCTGTGTGGATTGGGTTATACTATCCTGTGTGGACTAGATCGAACTTGGGCTTGGATTTTGGAGCTGAAATGGAATTGAGTACTTCGATATATGTTTGGGCATATACATAAGTAGGGTCAGTTGTTACTTCGTGATTGTAACATTCCTTTGTGGTTTATCCATCGTGGATTCTGGGAGACCTTTGGGGGTATCAGGGTTCCTACTGAGTAGCATATACTCACCCCTGCACGGGCTATGCCCGCACTACATTGTGTTTGATGTAGACGACAGACATCAGTAATCGAGGTAGGAGGTTGTGGAGCTAGACGGTACCTAGAGGTGGATCACTAGACGGGACGTACACAGAGAAGACGACTGGAGCCTAGGATCAAAGGAGACTATCTATACCCACCCTTAAGGTGGGATTTCTAGAGGACGGCTTGGTGTTGCTTCTTTACTTTTCTACCGCTGTACACTCTTTTCGGATGTACTTTACTTTCATTTGGGTTTGTATTCTGGCCTATTTACTTTCCATCACTTACTCTTGTACTCAGTTTACTTAGTGTTTTCTCATCTTACGTACTCTGTGGTGTTTGTTTACTTTATAATGGTAATGCATTCCCTTTTATCAGGATTTACACCTTTGGTGCTAGTTTCCAGCCCCTGGCATATGGAAGGCGGGCTTGGGGTAGTCACGACATGGTCCCCGAGGATGGGTCATGAAAAATTGGTATAAGAGGAGTTTGGTTTTACCGCAGAACTCAGGACTCTGATCTTTCTTCTATGTGAAGAGATAGTGTTAAGGGTATTGAGTGAGGTTATCAGTCCAGGGAGTCCAATGTTGGTGCGGCGACCGACGTATCCATACACTAGGACCCTGACTTCTGATTTCCGACTCAGTACACGAAAACATTGATTGCATGTGTGTTTCAAAGTTTTCTTTGCGATTACATTGTGTCAGCTCACCAGGTATAATGTATTGACCAGTGCACCTATCTTGAGGCTACCGGAGGAGGGAGTAGGGTACGTAGTCTACTGCGATGCATCAAGGACCATACTCGGGTGTGTCCTGATTCAGGAGCGGGCATTGATTGCCTATGGATCACGACAGTTGAGGCAGCATGAGCAGAACTACGCTACCCATGACCTGGAGTTAGCAGTAGTGGTCTTCGCCTTGAAGATGTGGTAGCACTATCTGATGGGCGAGCACTTTACAGTCTATTCTGACCACTAGAGTCTCAGGTACATATTCTCGTATAAGGACCTAAACCTGAGACAGCGGTGATGGATCTAGTTACTCTAGGACTATGACTTTGAGATAGTCTATACTTATGGAAAGGGGAACGAAGTAGCCGATGCTCTCAGCAGGAGGACGGGCATTCAACAACTTGGTGAGGCGACCGAGCAGCTAGCCGCTTTGCAGATATCCTTCTTGTATAGAGACGGGTCAACCTTTCTTTAGTCGCTCGTAGTCACACCTCCACTTCATCAGTGGGTCGGAGAGGCACACCGTGGGGACGTTGACTGTGAGACGCGGCGTGCATAGATTTCCACAGGACAGGAACCTGATGGATTCTTTATATAAGGAGAGCACATCGTCCTTTTTAGAGGACGTACCATGATACCAGCTACTTTTCAGGAGGAGGTGCTGGGAGAGTTTCACACTTCCCCTTTAGCGGTACATCCAGGAGTGGCGAAGATGTACCAGGATCTCATATGACAACACTGGTGGCCGGGTATTAAGAAGGCTGTGGCAGAGTTTTTTATTCGATGCCTCACCTGCCAGCAGGTGAGGCCGAAGCACCAGGTACTATCAGGGTTGGTACATCCCTTGGAGGTCCCGGAGTGGAAGTGGGACAGGATATCTATGGATTTCGTGACTGGAATTCCACGTACTTCTATAGGTCATGAATCCATTTGGGTGATTGTCGACCGACTCACCAAGTCGGCCCACTTTTTACCCATCATAGAGAAGGGCTCAGTGGAGATCTTGGGACGCCTATACGTTCAGGAGATTGTACGGCTTCATGGGGTGCCATCATCTATTGTATACGATTGAGATGCTCGATTTACTTCCTGGCTTTGGAAGGGGTTGGAGGAGGCATTCGGGATTCAGCTACGTCTGAGCACCGTCTTTCACCCTCAGACGGATGGTCAGATGGAGAGGACCATTCAGACTCTCGAGGACATGCTCCGTGCATGTGTCCTCGACTTTGGTCGCAGCTGGGAGGACCACCTACCCTTGGTGGAGTTTGCGTACAACAACAGCTACCACTCCACCATAGATATGGAACCATACGAGGCATTTTACGGCCGAACTTGCAAATCACCTCTGTGCTGGACATACCCTGGGGAGTCAGCAGTTGTGGGATCAGATATGGTCCATGCCATGACAGAGAAGGTCCAGGTTATCCAGGAGTGAATGAGAAAAACTTAGAGCCGATAGAAGTCTTATGCTGACAGGAGACAGAGACCACTAGATTTCAAGGATGGAGAACATGTTTTCTTGCGGGTCTCTCCTCAACGTGGATTACAGAGATTTGGCCGGGGCGAAAAGTTATCTTCGTGCTTCATCGGACCATTCCAGGTTCTCAGAAGGATAGGCGAGGTTTATTATCACCTGGCTCTACCACCTCAGTTGCACCGGGTGCACGACGTCTTCCACGTATCTCAGCTGAGGAGATATGTGCACGACCTGACGCATATCATCGACTATGGGGAGCTGGACATCGATGACAAGGCGACTTTTGAGGAGGTCCCGGTGGAGATCGAGGATCGAAAGGAGTGGGTCCTACATGGGTGGTTGATTCCTCTAGTGCGCATCAAGTGGCAGAATGGGAACCTCTAGGAGAGAACTTGGGAGAGGGAGGCTTAGATGCGTGCACAATACCCTCATTTGTTTCCCTCATTTGTTTCCCTAGTTTGTGATGTATCTTTACGGGGATGTAAATCCCTGAGGTGGGAGTAATATAAAGTCCCATAAATTTCAAGGAATTTTTTTTCTTAATTTATTTGGGATTTTACGAGTACAAGTTTCTGATGGTACCTAATTCCGAGGCCCGGTGTGCCCAGAATCAATTTTCGAAGTTTAGCTTAGGTACGTTCAGTGAATGAATGAGCGGGTTTCCCTAACTTTTGAACCGGTGCTCAGAATCTAAATCCAAGGGCACCGATGAAACCGCAATGCTGGTATATGCTTAATATATCCTTTTCTAGAGTTGCATATTCTTGGTAGGTGTTGTTAAATAAATGGGTTAACTGAAGAGTGAAATAAAATTTGCGCTACAATTTTATTTCTATTCTAAGTAATTATTACCTATGTGAGGAAGTTGGGGTGGGACCCACTACATCCTAACTCCACTTGGTAGGATATTAGTGAGGTGGGGCCCACACGATCCCCACCCCTTCAATTCCCCTACACCCCCTCTTAATTTTTGAAACCCCCCTTAAATTTGTAACTCTTCCATATTAATTCATGCCAATTAAACACCTAATTAATTTGTCAACAGATGTTTAATTAATTAGGTGAATTCAAGTTTTGAATTTTGAAAAATGTTGGAATTGGTAATCAAATAAGGAAAAAGACTTATTTTATTATTGTTGTATCATTGTGTGGAGTTTTTGGGAGAGAATACTATAAGTTTGGAGAACGCGAAGAATGACAAGACTTCGACGAAGAACGCTGTCACCGCAAGGAGAGATCGACGTACCGTCTATTCTCCTCTCCACAGCCGGTGTGTGATGCCTTTCTCGAAGAACGATGACGCGCCTTCCTTCATTCTTCTTCTCACGTCAAAGGAAGTGAGACGCCACTCCTCCTCAGACGTTCTCTATCAACTTATATGGAGCTTCACATCGCAATGCCATTTTCCCGCGACGATCATCGTTCGACAAATTCTTCGAGGTAGGGGTTTGATTTTATGTTTGTGGTTATTTCTGGAGTTCATCGTTAAATAGCCACTTGTTATCAAATAAACGGGAGGAGGTCGGACCACAGAAACATGGCTGACCATCCTCCGCTTTGTTGTTGTACTTCGTATGGATTGGAATGGAGGCGACGCGGTGCTGTCGCACTGCGTGAAAACGAAGGAACCGCAGCCGGTGCGGGCCGTGGTGAATGAGCGCGGGGCCGTCGCACCATGCCGTTGAGACCAAAAAAACCCGCGGCCGGAGTCAGGCCTTGGTGGAGGGGTGTAGCGCAGTTGCGTCGGGCCAATCGGACAAGGGCCACGACCTAAGGCCACGACAGTGCAGAGGAGGGCGGCCAGAACCACCGACCGCCGTGCTACAGGGGGGCGGGACCAACAGGTCCCACGTGGCACAACCGGCCAGCCATTACGGCCTGCCGGATATGGGAAGTCCGGGGGGGTCAACCCCCGGCAGCTGGCAAAGGGCGGGCCCCTCCACGTGGTGGGCCGCCTTTTCAAAAGCAAGGGGGCAGTGCTCACCCCCTTCTGCGTCCACTCAACGAGCAGACGCCCGCACGAGACTGGACCGACCGCACTGGGCCAGACCGCCCGTGCTAGGCCGGACCACCCGCGCTGGGCTGTGTCGCCCGCTCCGGGCCGGATCCCCACGCCGGGCCGGGCCGACCCAGGGGGTATTGGGCCGGGTCGGACCGGGCCCAAACCCCTTGTTTTTGGACAGATCCATTCAAACACACATAACTTGGGCTATGAACCTCCGATCGATGCACCGTCACTTACACATCGATCCTTGGATTGAGACAGTCATTTTGATATATTACACTCAAGGTTTCAGAGAGCTTTGGGTATGGACGGGTTGGTTCGAACACGAAACCAACCGGGCCCTCAGAGCGGAAACACTTATAACTTGAGCTCCGAACGTCCGATTGACGTGCCGTCGATTTTGTTGAATTACTCTTAGTGAGATAGTTTTTTTTGGCTTACTCCGCTAGAGGTTTGGATGCAGTTGGAGTTCGGTCGGATTGTTTTTGACTTAAAAACCAACCGGAACCTTGGGACGAAAAAACCAATAACTCTCAAACCGGGCGTCCGATTGACGCGCCGTCTGTCACGTTGAGTTCCTTTTAACGAGATAGAACTTTGGGATACATAAAATACGGAGTTAGTGTTAGTTGATGTATTGACCCCCTTGGATCGTGGAGCGGACCCTCCCGGAATCGAGTATGCTGTGTGCGGAAACCCTAGAGCTGGTTACGACTGCGACGACGATGACGACCGTACTGGGATCCTCCATGGGTTCAGCAGTGACGATGACCGTCCTGGAATCCTCTGTGGGTTCGACGAAGATGACTACTATTCTTGTATCCTATGTGGGTCTGGCAGTACTAGACTAATGTTCTTGTATCCTACGTGGGTCTGGCAGTATTTGACTTTGTACATGTATCCTACATGGGTCCAGCAGAGTAGCTGGTCTTGTATCCTTTGTGGGTCGGACAGCTTAGCTGGTCTTGTATCCTATTGGGTCCGAAAACTTAGATGAACATGTGGATACATATGATCATCTCTATCATCTTACGAAGAAGTATTCCTATGTGAGATGAGTCTTGAATTTCAATCCATATCTTCGATATGATTGAATTGTTTTCCTGTGTGGATTGGGTTGTGCCTTCCTGTGTGGATTGGGTTGTACTATCCTATGTGGACTAGATCGAACTTGGGCTCGGATGTTGGAGCCTAACTGGAATTGATGAATTAGGTATATGTATGGGAATATACTTAAGTAGAGTCAGTTTTTACTTCTTGATTGTAACTTTATTTTTTGGTTTATCCTTCGTGGATTTTGGGAGACCTCTGGGGGTCTCGGGGTCCCTACTGAGTAGCGTATACTCACTCCTGCACGGGCTATGACCGCACTACGTTGTGTTGGATGCAGAAGACATACATCACTGATCGAGGTTGGAGCTCGTGGAGCTGGACGGTACCTAGAGGTGGATCACTAGACAGGACGTACACGGAGTGGAGGGATGGAGACGAGGAGCAGAGGAGACTATCTGTACCCACCCTTCAGGTGGGATTTCTAGAGGATGGCTTGGTGTTGCTGCTTTACTTTTCTACCACTGTACTCTCCTTTCAGTTGTACTTTACTTTCAGTTGGGTTTGTATTCTGGCCCATTTACTTTCCATCACTTACTCTTGTACTCAGTTTACTTAGTGTTTGCTCAGCTTGCGTACTCTGTGGTTTTTGTTTACTTTATCATGGAAATTGCTTCCCTTTTATCGGGATTTACACCTTTGGTGCTAGTCGCCAGCACCTGGTCATTAGAAGGCGGGCTTGGGGTAGTCAAAGCACGGGCCCCGAGGATAGGTCGTGAGAATGTAATTCCTCCTTACTGCAAGATGTTAAACTACAAAACCAATGTCCTTGTCTCATGACTTAAAATTACATGGATTTTTGATATCTACATATATTCACGTTGAGTCACCTACATCTTTGTCGTATGATTTTAAACTGCACTGTTCTTCTTTAATTATGTAAGGAATGATTATCATCTTTATGAGATATGTAGGGATGCCTTGATCCTATATCTTGGTCCATCAACTACATGATACAAAATTCCATTATTGTACCCTCAACAATCTCTGTATTTTAGGGAAATCTTTTCCATTCCTTGTTTCTCACACTGATCATAGATCATGTGAGATTATGAATTACAAAAGGGGATTACCCTCACAAGAAAGACATAAAGTTAAAAAACAGGTCCATTATAGTCCTAAATGAATGACCTTAAAAGATATACCATAATTCCTTAACACATGATGTTAAACTGCACTGTCAATGTCCTTACCACATGACATTAAACTGCACGGTTATTTAGAACATTGTGTGGTTTGATTATCATTATCATGAGATATATAGTGACACCTAGAATTCTACCCTTGGGACTAAAAGAAATATTCGTATCAATTCACGTCAGTTCACCTCCATCATCATCACATGATGTTAAACTTCATGAGATTTCAATAACTACATGTGGTTTGATTATCATCCTCACGAGATACATAGTGACACCCAACCTTTTATCTTTGGGCCCAACCATAACATTTCCATTTATTCATGTCAATTCACCCTCTTCCTCACCACGTGATGTCAAAAAACATGGGAACATAAATAACTATGTGTAGCTTGATTCTTTTCATCACAGGACACATTGTGACACCTGGATATCTAATCATGAAGCCCTACTACAATAGTCAATATAAATAATGCCCTCCTCTATGCATGGGTCAGACCTACATACCTGTGACTTAATTCCATCCCACACCAGATACATAGTGACACCTAAATTTACAACTATGATCCCAATCACAAAAAAATAAATATAAAAATACCCTTCTCTTTATGTATGGGTAAAACCTTCACATAAATATTCATTTAGAACTATGTGTGGCTTGATTATCATCCTCATAAGATATGTAGTGACATTTAGGTCTCTATTTTTAAGCATAGTTTCCACATTTACACACTTTCACGTCAGTTACCATGTACGTTTCACATGACAATAAAATGCAGAGACATAAATCTTTATCGCATGAAGATAAAATGAATTGATGTATATCCTTACCACACGAAATTGAAAATAATGGAAGTACATCCTCAGTGCATGAAGTGAAACTACATGGAATTATGTCCTTACCACATGAATTTAAAATTAATTGAAGTATGTCTTTACCACATGAAGTTAAATTGCATGGAAGTACATCCTTACTGAATTACATTAAAATTAACGAAGGTACATCCTTACTACATGATGTTAAATTTCATGGAAGTGCGTCCTTACTACACGATGTTAAAATTCATATAAGTATGTCTTTACCGCATGACATTAAACTACAAGTATGTATGCCATTATGGAATGATGTTAAACTACATAAAAGTATGTCCTTATCACATGACGTTAAACTGCACGAAGGCAAGTATGTCCCAACTTCTTGATGTAAAACTAGGAGAAACCATCACCTATTTTTCATTCTTTACCAAAGGACCACAAGATATTTATCCGGGTCAACCAGAGTACAAGGTGCTTTCACCATATTTTAAGGAACCTCAATCTATAAACCACACTTCATTCCATGGGTATCTTAGATCATTACAATATTCCATGGACCTTGGAAATTATATAAAGATTTAAGGACCCTTTTATTGACTATGCATGCATTCCTATGGATCCTACATATGCACCTATGGTCATAAACCAAATCTGTCACTCTGAAAAAGGAAATTACAATCCTTGTGTGACATGACATCACTGTGGAATAAATAAATACCTCAGTGTATTTAAAATTATCATGACTTGAGAACCCTGATCCGTGATTTAAATCACTTTCACCTATCACTCTTAAATATTTTTGAGTACTCTTGACCCCAATAATCCCAATTAGTCACTTTTTTAACATTTCCCATATTAGGTCCATGTGCTTCACGACCATAAAATGTATGTACTTTGGTTAAATCTATAAAACCTTGAAACACTAGCCTATAATGGTCCAAATCACAAGAACATAATATCCTAACAAAAGAGACACAAAACATGTTAGATCAAAACCCATTAAAGGGAAACCAAAGAAAAAGACAAGTCGCAACCTACTACAATCCTCATTCTCATATTTTAGGAAAAAATTAGGATGTAAATAAATAAGTCATACATATCATAGCGCCTACCAGTAACCTTAGTAAATTCCAAGAAATGCTCGTCGAACCACCTGCTGTGAGAAAAAATTAGAGTAATGGGTTTTCAACTCTCCTCTCCATGAGAATGAATTCGTTATGTGGTGGAAATTTTTTTAGGGTACTCAGAACCTCCTTGAATTTTACTCTTTCTATAGATCACACTTCATGGTTTGGGGTGTCTCAAATCACCATAACCTTCCATGGCCCTTGGAAAGGATATCTGGATTCAAGGGACCTTTTATGGACTATGAATACATGCCCATAGATCTTCTATATTCACTTATGGATGTCAACACAATTCAATACTCTGAAAAAGGTCATTCCAATCCTTGTGATCTCTGACATCATCAGGACAGCAGTCAACACACAAGTGTATCCGAACTACTCCCTGTATAATGATCCCATATCATTCTCCTTACTCAACCACACTAGGTTGTGATTAAAATCCCCATAAAAAAATATACTAATAGATTTAATATCCTTGATGTTACGTCACCATGTTTCATACCATTTCTCAAGGATAGACTACGACACTTCATTACCTAGACTTTTATGGCCCACACCTTGTGATTTTATACAACCGGGAGTAGAGGGTTGAGCTTTATTATTTAAGATTTAATTTCCCAAGGGTGCCATAACCATTCTTGGATAGCCTTCCTACCATACCCAACTTCATCATATATATGTTTTAGTATTCAAATTTTTTTTATTTTCCTCAGAGAGGGGTGTAGATCATCTTTAGTTTGGCGTACTATCGATGCATAAGGGCCTTGACCTGCCAACTAAATCCATATTACCCTTTATAGAAAGAAGATTCAATCCTTGTGAGCCTTATAAACACCACAACAGAACCTAGAATTTCAAAATGTCATAGGATATACGCTTCATGTTTTCACTATCTCATATGCAGGGACTAAATATTTTAGGTTATGATTTAAATCACCAACACTCCAACTATCCAAGCATGCCTAGCTTCCTAGATATTTCGGCCTTATCCATATTTACTCCATATATATTCTATAGCCCATGGAAAAAATACCTATCTTAAAGGACCCTTTGATTGGCTATGAATTCATGCCCATGAATCTTTCATATGCTCTTATGGTCATCAACCAAATGTATCACTCTGTAAAAATAGAATTTCAATCCTCATGAGCCTTAAAAAACACCATGGTAGAACCCAGCACCTCAGAGTGTTTTAGGTCATTCCCTACATGTCTGCACCACATCCCATGATCATATAGAGGGTATGGGATAAAATACATTAAAAGGAATGTAGCATTAGTTATGAGCTAAAAAAACCTTAAATTAACGATATTTTAGGTCCGAGCTAAAAGTCATTAAACTAAATAAATATTTCATTTGAGCTAAAAGAATATAAACTAATGTAGGATAAAAATATATTATACAAGATATCATAAGGCTCACTATATGGCCTTAGAAAAATAAATATATGCTCGCCAAGATAATCATATTATGAAAAAAATAGAGCATTCTCCCCCTAGGATATATATTTTACAAGATAAATGAGATATATTTATTAGAAAGGGATTCCATGTTAGTAATAATTACTGAGATTTTACTATAAAAAATCTTGAAATACATACATTCAAATTCGTGATTTTTGGAAAAAGATTGGTATCACAAGAGATTCATTTAATATCAGAATAACAGGATGACATACATATCATAGAGAAAGAGGAGACAGATAGAAAATGGAAAATTTGGAAGGTCCATTTAAATTGTGAAGGGGGGGGGGGGGGTCTCCACATTTTGGTTTCATATAACAAATCTTCAAATAATAAATTCAAATTTTCTTGATTTAAGGAAAAGGATTGGTATCACAAGTGATTCATATAATATCAGAATAACAAGATGATAGACATATCATAGACAAAGAGAAGCTGGATAGAAAATGGAAATTTTGGAAGGTCCTTTTGTATTGTGCAGGGGGGTCTCCACATTTTGGAGTATCTCTGAAGCTTCAACCAAAACATTATGCATTACAAGAGAAAACCTTTGAAAAAATTCAATCTACCATGCCAGTAGGGTCGGTAAGACTTCGACAAGAAGAATCGATAGAATGCTGGAGTGCCGCTATCCCCATTTATTCCACTTCCACTACAAGAGGAAGAGTCTTGACTAAATTAATAAACTCTTAAAGAGAATTTTTAGAAGCATCCAATCAGGATGAAGATGTCGAAATATCATACTTCAAATAAAGAATTATTTCTTCAAACCACCATGCATGTATTTTCTACACATCCATTTATTATTAAAATTCAGATATCACCTAAAGAACCTCCTCCAATGCCTCTTATGTCTCCCTTATTTTCCTGGAAAGGGGATCCTCATCCAGAAAATCATGCATATCTCATTCACTTGTATCCAGATCTCGTTGAATCAAAACAATTTGCTTTGTAATTTCATACAGAGGTTGGCAGTCAAAACTATCCACCCCCCAAGTCCTGAAATTATTTGTGAAGTTGTTCCCCTTGGTCATGAAATAACTACAAGGGGGTTTCAGTGATCAGGGAATGAATACATTGCAAGATAATCCTATACCTATCCTAATCTCCTACAATCGAAGGAGTTGGTTGGATGAATAGAGGGATAATGAACCAAACCAATGAAAAATTAGGAGAGGAATCCCCATAAGATATTATCTCTCCAAGTGTATCATCTATATCTTTTACTAAAGTATTGATCTCCTTAACAGAATATAACCTGCTATCCAAATAACCATCATTAGAGTAGGATTAATTCCTTTACACCTTTCCTGGGTCTTCAATCAATTTTAACAATTCCATAGATAATGTTTTTAGTGATGAAAATGTCTTGTACACATGACAGACTAGTTGGCCTAACACACCATTGGGATAAACTGTTACCCAATCCTAGGTAAGGGAAGAAGAAGCATTAGTAGGTTGAAGAATGATCTCATACACAATATATTCACGTGAAAATATATTCCATAATTGATGAATGACTCCAGGATTCATTCCCTTTGGATGCTGACCAAATGAATATGAGAAACTCTATGAACACAACCAAAATTTTGAGTGAATATATTTTGTGTGTATGACTCATAGATGACTTTCTATTCCACCCTAACTGTGAGAACCCCATTGAAAAGCACGGCCGATTGTCTCCTATCGACCGGTAAAGGTTCTGGTGCTCTGCTAATGTGTATAGCAGCACTCGGGTCGAATCCTCGGCGATGGTACTTCGTAATAGTCGATTGTTTTTAGTTGATTGTATTTTGATTGGGGGGGTTTGTTTGCAGAGATTAATTGAAATGTTTAATGAATGATGTTTAATTTAACAAGTTGATAAAGATTGGGGTGAGTTCATCATTAGGTTATTTAAGCTTGTGATATCCTTGAGCTTTGCTTTATATTGCATTTAAATTAACACCCATGACACAAGATGATGTTGATTAGAATTCTTAAGTGTTAAGGCTTTAAACCAAGACTTAACTTAACTTAAGGTTATAATCTCAATCAGATCTTATTTATGGTTGTGTATTTATGGTTCCAATAATCCATGGAAACCACATGTTAAACAAAACAAGTCATTAATCCATGACATGTTAAGTCCAACATACACAATGTTAATTCAAAGAATATTCATCGAGCAGAAGCTCTCAATCACTTAACATACCTAAATTATAACTCACCCCAATGAGAGATTTACTCAGCCATTATGATGTTTATTAATCTGGTAATATATGTTTATGGTGATGAATTATAAAGAGAAGAAAAAGAAAGGGACAAGATAAGAGTAGTGTGCCGAACACACACACGAAATATTTTGAGAATCAAAAATGGAATTTCTATTGAATGAGGAAGCAAGATAAGGTACTGTAATTTAAAATGATTCAAACTATTTTAAGACCATGAATATTATAATACATAAGGTGTAGGAGAATAAGAGATATTGAAGAAGAAACTTTCATTAAAACAGAATTACAAAATAAAGGACTTACAAAATTACAAAAATGAAGAACACAAAAGTAAGTGAAAAGAAAGAGAGGAGGAAAGGTCCCTCAAGTGTAAAATTGAGTATGGAAGGTCCTCCCAAGCCTTTGGAAAAGCTTTGGTCGTGCCAATATGATCTCCTCTCTTCTGAAATGCCAACCCCTCTCAAGGAGAGAAGGGGAGAGTATTTATAGCCCAAGGAGTGGACTGTTTGCATTCCCAATCTGTCCCTCCACTTGCATCGCCAATTTGGAAATTTAGACAGACGAATATTCAAATATCTCCTTCTTCAAAGTTGTATACAATAATGTTGTCCGACTACTCTCAAAATTTGGAGTCATTTGGACGTAAGGATAAAAGGTTATGGCCGGTTTCATAAACAAACTTAAACTGTCCATTTCAATCCAGCCTTTTTGAAGTCCATAATGTGAAAGGGTTTTTGAATATTAATATGCCTTCAAATCCGAATGGTTTCTTCAACAAAGTCGGCCACATAAATCTCCTCTTTCACACTGAAAAATATCAGCTCTCTTGGATGATTACATCAGGAGATATGTCATGCATACTATACTGATTTGCATTCTCGGCCAGAATGGTGGGCTGGACTTCAAAGATTTATTTGGGCCCCTTGTACTTGGATTTGGGCCATGAAATATTTATCCAAGATTACATGTAGTGTCCCCCGAATTATGGTGGAGAGTTAAGGTTTTTGAAATTCTGTATTGAGCCCAGTAAATCAATCTTCATGAATAGTCCAGTTTCTTCACAGATTCTTTGGTCTTGTTTGTGAGGACCATATGACCCTTCAAATGGCATAATTGGATCATGGTGCCTTCTAATGAAATGTTGTATATTGAAATGATAATCCGTAAAAACAAG
This sequence comes from Viscum album, assembly GCA_963277665.1. Taxonomy (NCBI): domain Eukaryota; kingdom Viridiplantae; phylum Streptophyta; class Magnoliopsida; order Santalales; family Viscaceae; genus Viscum; species Viscum album. The sequence continues at coordinate 1,014,421,227 of OY728153.1, read as the reverse complement.
AACCACACAATTTGGATCAGTATAATGATAGTTATAAGTAAAACATTAAACTGACTCAATTTGACTACTTCTAAAAATGCTCAAATATTATACTTAATATTAAAACATTAATATTTCACACAAATTATGCACATTTCATATAAAATAAGTAAAGGGGGAATATAATAAGTCATGAAAATATTAATAACATCAACTCACCCACACTTAGATTTGCACGTGTCCTCATGTGAAAAAAATATAAAAACATGACAAAATCATTTTCACTCACCAACAAATATTAAAATTTTGTTTTCTCCAATCAGGGGAGGTTTAGACTATTTCACTCATCCATATTGAATTCCATCACAAGTTTGGTTCACAATAATGCATCAGAAACAATTCATTTTTTCATGTTCAAGGTTCGAATTAGAAAATGTAGGCACTCAAAACATACTCCTCTCAAGATGATAAAAATGTATTTTAGGAGGTTCACTCATTCACCAACAAAAAGTGAAAATCAAGAGTTTGTAAGAGCTCTCAGCTTACATTCCCAAATCTAATGTGTACAAGAATCAAGAGGTCTTTTAAGGGGTTTTTCAGTGGCTATGGGACGGTAGGTATATAATGTCCAAAGGAAAAGAGGGGTTAAAAACACCAACATGGAAAAATCAATGCACATTTTTTTTGAAATTTGATTTGAAAGGAAATAGAAACACATATTTACAAGGGCATGAATGTGTGATGAATTAAAAGTGAGGGAGATAGAAAATGGAATAGGGTGAGATGATGGAATATGTACAACATGGAAGACTTCCAATAATGACACAATACAAGATGATTCAAGTGTTCTTTTTTTTTTCTATTTTTGCTCTTTTTTTTCGAAAGTTGTGCTTGAAACAAGTCTCACAATCATCTCCCAACCCATGATTTATCTCCTCATGGAACTAATTTTAGTAGTTATAACACGATCAAAGGTTGATGATGAATAATTTTTGACCCACCCAAGACACAACCCATTCCTTTTTTTTCATTTTTTTAATATAATTTTTTTTCATTTTTTTTGAACACTTTTCAATGACTTTTGTACAAATGAAAATTACACATATACACCCCAAAGCTCACAGAATTACAACCTCTCCCCCACATTTGAATGGAAGCTTGCCCTCAAGCATATGATGACACATTGGAAATCAATGAAAGTACGCCAAAAAATGAAGTCTATTCCCCCCACACTTAAATTTCAATAAATTGTACAATGAAAATCCTTGAAGATGTTGGGTGGGACAAGGTATTAGGCTTGTAATGTGGCTATCAAAAGAAAGGTTTTCATAGGCTCAAATGGGCTTTCAAAAGTAGGATCAATGTAAGGGTAACGGGAGGCTATTTGGCTATTCTGATTCTCATGTGGCTTAGAAAATGCCTCTATCATATTAATGCACACAAAAGATGGAAATTCAGCTCGAAGGTCCACAAACTCAAGACTCACAATCAGTGGTGAAGACACACAATGAAAAAGATGGCCATAGATGACCTTGGCATGAAGGCTAATGTTATTCCTCACGGTAGGGGAGAATCATTTTCCACCATAAATTGTTCATTAAAAATTTTTGTTATTGAAATAATATTGTTTACCCAAGTTTGAGATAAAAATTCAATATATTTGAGTTTAAAACAAGCCTTTTGACACCCCAAAATGGTTGGACAAAATTTCAATATTGAATGATGAGTAATTATGACACCCCTTTTTTTCAATTTTCATTTGTTTTTAATTATTTTTTTTAAATTTTTTTATTTTTAATGATAGATCCACACAAAAGAGAAAATAGAAAAAAGGTTGTGAAAGAATGTTGTAAAAAAAATGAGAGGGAGAGAGGAAGAAGAATAAATAGAGAGAAGAAGAGAGGGAAGAGAGATTGAGGAGAGATAGAGTTAAAGGGAAAGAGGTGCCCCCTGGTTTGGATTTGGCGGGTCTCCATCCAGTGGTGGTTCTATTGAAGTGGATGGGGTTTCGATGGAAGTCGACATGGTTCCTGGATTGTGAGACCTCTCATGGTGATGCTTTAACCGGTGTCCATTTACCGTGAATGTTCTTTTTGAAGAAGGGTCTTGGACTTTCACTGCACCAAATGGGTAAACGTTAGTAATAACAAAAGGACCTTCCCAATGAGAATTAAGCTTACCTGGGTGAAGTCGAAATCGAGAATTGAAGAGCATTACCTTTTCACCTTCATGAAATACCTTTCGAAGAATGTTCTTGTCATGGAGTGACTTTGCCTTTTCTTTGTAGAGAATGGAGTTCTCATACGAATCGAGTCGAAGCTCCTCCAATTCAGTCAACTGCAACAATCTTTCTTCACCAGATTTTTCACAATCAAAATTACAAGTTTTGACAGCCCAAAATGACTTATGTTGGATTTCAACTGGTAAATGACAGGCTTTACCAAAAACTAGCCTAAATGGAGACATCCCAATGGGTGTCTTATAGGCTGTTCGATAGGCCCAAAGTGCTTCACCAAGTCTATCGGGCCAGTCTTTTCTTGTGGGCTTAACAATTCTTTCAAGCACTCTTTTCACTTCTCTGTTAGAAAGTTCAGCCATTCCATTTGTTTGAGGGTGATATGCAGTGGATGTTTTATGTACAACCCCATTCTTTTTCAAAAGTGACTCCATGGTTCTATTACAGAAATGAGTTCCTAAGTCACTTATCAAAGCACGTGGTGTTCCGAATCGATGGAAGATATGGGTTTTGAGGAACTCACTCACAGTTTGAGCATCATCTTTCCTAGTGGGTTTGGCCTCGACCCACCTAGAAACATAATCGATCGCAAGAAGAATGTAGGATAATCCATTGGAAGGGGGAAAAGGTCCCATGAAATCGATGCCCCAAACATCGAAAAGCTCACAGAAGATTAATGGATTTTGAGGCATTTCGTTTCTTTTGGAAATTGTGCCAAACTTTTGGCAAGTGGGACATGATTGACAGAACTCGTGTGAGTCCTTGAAGAGTGAAGGCCAAAAGAATCCAGAATCTAGGACCTTTTGAGAAGTCCTTTGTGGTCCAAAGTGGCCACCTCCAGGCATTGAGTGGCAGAATTCCAAGATGGAGGATTGTTCAGTTTCATCAACACATCTCCTAATTACCATGTCTGCCCCAGTTTTCCAAAGTTTATTATCTTCCCAAAAATGATGCTTTGAATCACTTCTCATCTTTTCTTTTTGTTCTTTTGAAAAATATTCAGGGAAAACACCAGAAACCAAGTAATTGACAATTGGGGCATACCATGGTAACTTTGGAGTGAGAGATGAGAGGTGTTCAGTTGGAAATTCAGGATCAATTATTTCAGAATGAGAAGAATTAGAAATTCTACTCAGGTGGTCAGCCACATGGTTTTCTTTTCCAGGTTTATCTTTTATCACAAGGTCAAACTCTTGGAGCATTAAAATCCATCTTATTAGCCTTGGTTTGGAATCACTTTTCTTAAGTAAGAACTTTAATGCTGAGTGGTCCGTGAAGATGATGATTTTGGCACCTAAGAGATAGGACCGGAATTTATCCAAGGCAAAAACCACAGCTAAAAGTTCTTTTTCAGTCACAGTGTAGTGTGATTGAGTTTCATCCAATGTTTTTGAGGCATAAAAGATGACATGAGGAATGTTTTCTCTTCTTTGACCAAGAACAGCCCAAATGGACCTATCAGAAGCATCACACATCAATTCAAATGGTAAGGACCAATCTGGGGGTTGGATTATTGGAGCAGATGTGAGAGCAGATTTGAGTTCAATGAAGGCTCTCTTGAAAGCCTCATCAAAATTGAATGTGACAGCATTTTGAAGTAAACGAGTGAGTGGGAGGGAAATCTTGCTGAAGTTCTGAATGAATCGCTGATAGAAACCGGCATGACCAAGGAAGGACCGAATGTCTCGAACTGATTTGGGTTCAGGAAGTGATTGGATCACCTCAATTTTGGCTGGATCAACTTGGATACCCTCTTGAGAAATTATGTGCCCTAGAACAATCCCATTTGAAACCATGAAGTGACATTTTTCAAAATTCAGCACAAGGTTGCACTTGACACACTTTTGAAGGACCAAAGAGAGTGAATGTAAGCAAGATTCAAATGACTCGCCATAAATGGTAAAGTCATCCATGATGACCTCCATGCAATTCTCAATGAATTCAGAAAATATACTCATCATACACTGCTGGAATGTTGCAGGAGCATTACAAAGGCCAAAAGGCATTCGCCTATAGGCATAGGTTCCAAAGGGGCAAGTGAATGTGGTCTTTTCTTGGTCTTGAGGTGCGATTGGAATTTGGAAGTAGCCGGTGTAACCATCAAGAAAGAAATAGTGTGACTTTCCGGCCAATCTATCAAGCATTTGGTCAAGGAAAGGAAGTGGGTAGTGATCTTTTCGTGTTTCAGCATTCAATTTGCGATAATCGATTCACACACGCCATTTGTTTTTCACTCGAGTTGTAACTACTTCTCCATGTTCATTTGTGACAACTGTTATCCCGCCCTTCTTAGGAATGACTTGAATTGGACTAACCCATTCACTATCAGAAATTGGGTAGATAATACCAGCTTGAAGAAGCTTGGTAATCTCTTCCATAACTACCTCAAGTATGAGTGGATTGAGTCTTCTTTGAGGTTGCCTAATTGGTTTGGATGATTCCTCTAGATGGATGTGATGCATACAAAGGGCAGGGTTGATTCCTGGAATATCCTCTAGGGTCCAACCTAAGGCATTTTTGTTTTCCTCTAACACTTGAACAAGTTGGGACTCCTCAGTTTTAGAAAGTGAAGCAGAGATAATGAAAGGGTAGGAGGGATCATGGAAAAGTAATGCATACTTGAGGTGTGAAGGAAGTTGTTTTAGATCAGTTTCAGCCTTGATTTGAGAGCTAGACAAGTTAGGAGTAGGAGAAGGGATTCCAGATGAGTTTGGATCATTTTCCTCAACACTGTCCAAGGTGGAGCAGTAGATATCAGAGTTGATGTGGGATTCAAGAGAGTTTTCAAGTTCCTCTAGATTGATGGAGTCTATGAATGAGAGGTCCACATCAACTTCACCATTTATGACTTTGTTAATCATGGTGCAGATTTCACAAGATCCTTTATCATTAGAACATGAAGAACATGGTGGATTGGGGTTCGATTGAATCTTAGAAGTGTCCTCAAAATCATGGATTGAGAATGCAGAGTGATCCTCAGATGGGTATCGCATGGCTTGGAAAATGTTGAACTTGACCAGTTGGTCACAAAATTCCATGGATAAGATGCCTGAATGGACATCAATCTTGGTTCTCGCAGTCATGAGGAATGGTCTTCCTAGAATTAGGGGAGATCGAGAAGAAGTCGTCCCACCTTCCATGTCAAGGACATAGAAATCAGCTGGGAAGATAAGATCATTGACCCGAACAAGAACATCCTCAATTATCCCCTCAGGACTGGCAGTGCTTCGATTGGCTAATTGAATGACAATACTCGTTGGGTGCAAGGGACCTAGACCAAGGTTGGAGAAAATGGATTTGGTCATGACATTTATTGAGGCTCCAAGGTCTATGAGTGCATCATCAAAGTTGGAACTCCCTATTTGACATGGAACCGTGAAGGTCCCTGGATCTTTGCACTTCATGGGAATGGACTGTTGGGTTGAAACATTTTCAATGTTCCTAAGTTGCCTCTTATGGGTGCACAATTCCTTAAGAAACTTGGCATACTTAGGTATTTGTTTGATGGCATCTAAGAGGGGGATGTTCACTTCAACACGTCTAAACATGTCAAGCATTTCAGGATCAGGTTCAAAAGACTTCTTAGGCTTGGAGATGGCTTGAGAAAAAGGAATTGGGTTCCTTAGAGGAATGGAAGGAGGTGAAGGAGTGGATTCAAGTTCCTTTTCCAGATTTTTGTTCTTTTCATTTTCTAGATCAACATCGAAAGGGGAGGTAGAGAAATCAGCATGGGGCATTGCAATTTTCTTTCCCGATCTAAGTGCAATTTCACTTACATTACCCTTAGGGTTGGGTAATGGTTGGGCTGGGAGTTGGGATGAATTGGATGGTTGTTGCTGGCTAAGGTGGGATGCAAGTTGACCTATTTGGGTTTCAATGTTCTTGAGGCTAGAACGGGTGAAGGAAGCAAGATCCTCTACAGCACTTTCCCATGGTTGTTTAGAAGAAGAGGCTTGTCCCAAATAGGGTTGGCCTTGATTTTGGTTCTTGGGAAAGCGATTTTATTGGGTGGGGAATTGGAAAGGCTCGTTAGGATAGTGGAATCCAGGAGGAGGATTGTTCCTTTGGGGTTGAGGGACAAAAGGGTAAGGTTGTTGGAAGTTACCAACACCTTGACTGTATTGAAACTGGTTTGGGTTTTGAGGAGGGAACTGCGGAGGATGAGAAATGGGATTACCATACCTCAGAGGTGGGTTAAAGGTAGAAGAGAAGGGCTCATAGTGGGGTTGGTTGAAGTTTCTAACAAACTGACCTGATTGTTGAGGGTTGAAGTTTCGCTGAGCATATGCCGCATTGAGCTCCATTGGACTAGATGAATCAGATGGATCATCTTGAAGTTGTGGACATGTGTCAGTTGGATGAGATGAAGAGTTGCAGATTCCACAATTCTTGATAGGTCCAGGGAATAGTGACTGTGGAGAAGATGAGGTTGGGGCTTTGGTAGCCACCGCTAGTTGACACACAAGACCTGTAAGTTCACTCATCCACTCAGTCATCTTGTTGGGCTCTATGGATTGATTCTCTTGGGCTTGTTTCACTTGAGCATGTGCTCGAGTATGGAATTGCTGCGTGTTTGCAGCCATGTTACTTATGAGATCTCTTGCAGCTGCAGGAGTTTTGTCAACAAGAGAACCGCCACTTGCGGCATCAATGAGAGTTCGCTCCATAGACAATAACCCCTCATAGAAGTATTGGATCAGGAGTTGGTCAGGGATTTGATGGTTTGGACAAGTTTCCACAAGCTTTTTGAACCTCTCCCAATACTCATGGAGTGATTCATTAGGGAATTGACGGATGCCGCTTATTTCCTTTCGGATAGAAGCTGTTCGGGAAGCGGGAAAGAACTTCTCAAGGAAAAGTCTCTTCATGTCAACCCATGAGTTTATGGAACTAGGTGGGAGGTAGTAGAGCCAAGACTTGGCAGAATCTGCTAGGGAAAAGGGGAAAGCTCTAAGCTTGATTTGTTCTTCAGAAACCCCTTGAGGCTTCATGGTAGAGCATACTACTTGGAACTCTTTAAGGTGAAGATGTGGATCCTCACCGGCTAGCCCGTGAAAATGAGGGAGAAGATGAATCAAACCCGATTTGAGTTCGAAGTCAGCTTCAATGTTTGGATATTGAATTCCAAGAGGTTGGTAATTCATATCAGGGTTAGAAAGTTCTTTTAGGGTTTGTTCCCTAGGATTGACCATTTCAATTTCAACTGGTTGGATGAGGACTGGTTCTTGAATTATTTGAGTATCTCTTATGTTCCTCCTAAGTTGGCGAAGTGTTCGCTCAATTTCAGGGTCAAACAAATCCGAGGGATTGTTTGGAAGGATACGTGGAATTCAGAGAGATTTTGGAAGAAAGAAGAAGATGGGTTTTTCTTTGTATTTTTTTTTTCAGTTTATGATTTTTAAGAGGAAGACGGGTTTTTCTTTGTGTTTTTTTTCAATTTTTTTTAAATTTTTTTTTGTGTTTTCTTGACAATAACCAGAAACTAATGACTACTTAAAGCACCATCCCCGGCAACGGCGCCATTTGAAACGCACGGCCGATTGTCGCCTATCGACCGGTCAAGGTTCCGGTGCTCTGCTAATGTGTATAGCAGCACTCGGGTCGAATCCTCGGCGATGGTACTTCGTAATAGTCGATTGTTTTTAGTTGATTGTATTTTGATTGGGGGGGGGGGTTTGTTTGCAGATCTTAATTGAAATGTTTAATGAATGATTTTTAATTTAACAAGTTGATAAAGATTGGGGTGAGTTCATCATTAGGTTAGTTAAGCTTGTGATATCCTTGAGCTTTGCTTTATATTGCATTTAAATTAACACCCATGACACAAGATGATGTTGATTAGAATTCTTAAGTGTTAAGGCTTTAAACCAAGACTTAACTTAACTTAAGGTTATAATCTCAATCAGATCTTATTTATGGTTGTGTATTTATGGTTCCAATAATCCATGGAAACCACATGTTAAACAAAACAAGTCATTAATCCATGACATGTTAAGTCCAACATACACAATGTTAATTCAAAGAATATTCATCGAGCAGAAGCTCTCAATCACTTAACATACCTAAATTATAACTCACCCCAATGAGAGATTTACTCAGCCATTATGATGTTTATTAATCTGGTAATATATGTTTATGGTGATGAATTATAAAGATAAGAAAAAGAAAGGGACAAGATAAGAGTAGTGTGCCGAACACACACACGAAATATTTTGAGAATCAAAAATGGAATTTCGATTGAATGAGGAAGAAAGATAAGGTACTGTAATTTAAAATGATTCAAACTATTTTAAGACCATGAATATTATACTATAGAAGGTGGAGGAGAATAAGAGATATTGAAGAAGAAACTTTCATTAAAACAGAATTACAAAATAAAGGACTTACAAAATTACAAAAATGAAGAACACAAAAGTAAGTGAAAAGAAAGAGAGGAGGAAAGGTCCCTCAAGTGTAAACTTGAGTATGTCAGGTCCTCCCAAGCCTTTGGAAAAGCTTTGGTCGTTCCAATATGATCTACTCTCTTCTGAAATGCCAACCCCTCTCAAGGAGAGAAGGGGAGAGTATTTATAGCCCAAGGAGTGGACTGTTTGCATTCCCAATCTGTCCCTCCACTTTCATCGCCAATTTGGAAATTTAGACAGACGAATATTCAAATATCTCCTTCTTCAAAGTTGTATACAATAATGTTGGCCGACTACTCTCAAAATTTGGAGTCATTTGGACGTAAGGATAAAAAGTTATGGCCGGTTGCATAAACAAACTTAAACTGTCCATTTCAATCCAGTCTTTTTGAAGTCCATAATGTGAAAGGGTTTTTGAATATTAAGATGCCTTCAAATCCGAATGGTTTCTTCAACAAAGTCGGCCACCTACATCTCCTCTTTCACACTGCAAAACCTCAGCTCGCTTGGATGATTAAATCAGGAGATATGTCATACATACTATACTGATTTTCATTCTCGTCCAGAATGGTGGGCTGGATTCAAAGATTTATTTGGGCCCCTTGTACTTGGATTTGGGCCATGAAATTTTTATCCAAGATGACATGTAGTGTCCCCCGAATTATGGTGGAGATTTAAGGTTTTTTGAACTTCTGGATTGAGCCCAGTAAATCAATCTTCATGAATAGTCCAGTTTCTTCACAGATTCTTTGGTCTTGTTTGTGAGGACCATATGACCCTCTAAATGGCAGAATTGGATCATGGTGCCTTCTAATGGAATGTTGTATATTGAATGTAGAATCCTAAAAAACAAGAACCACACAATGTGGATCAGTATAGTGATAGTTATAAGTAAAACATTAAACTGACTCAATTTGACTACTTCTAAAAATGCTCAAATATTATACTTAATATTAAAACATTAATATTTCACACAAATTATGCACATTTCATATAAAATAAGTAAAGGGGGAATATAATAAGTCATGAAAATATTAATAACATCACCCATACTGAAGGGAGATCATATAAGATATTTCATCAATATAACTGCTAACATTGTCAATAATTGGACCACCTAGTGCACAGAGAGTAGAAAAGTTGAAATTATCAGAATGAAAAAATGTACCTTATACCTCAGTATGGATTAGAGACATAGTCCCAACTCTAGATATGTTCGAATATTTAGGATGGGATGGGGCATACAAAATCCTTGAAGCATTGTAGTACTCATAACAATGTAAGTGCTCTCCTATCCAACCGAACAAGAACTGGAGAGGAACAATAATCCATTAATGAGTGTTTACTTATTTTATATGTGACAAAATATGGTTGAGGTGAACAAATATTGGTACTTCAAGGTTAAGGTGCCTCATTTATATAAGTTGTGCTGCCATCACCAATGTGCTAACACAGATTCCCGATCACACATCCTCATCAGAGAAAAGCCACCTGCTTCAAAATATATCTTGAAATCTGTCCAACCTAATGTACAAAGAAACCTCTAGATTCACCCAATATCCCCACTAGGTGTAGTGCCCAGCTTCCAAAATGGCCCAATATGAGCCAAAATTGTCACAGAATTATTGATAAGGGCACCGATGGGGATGAATACAGGTTGTTCTATCCCTGTTACCACAAAACAATATTGATACAGTCTATGAAAGAATTAATTGAAAACACTTTCAGATATATATTTAATTTATCCTTCATCATAACAATAATATCCATTGAAGAAACTGGGGTTTGTAAAGGATCTTACCATACATTCAAAACAGGAAGGAATTCATCATACATTTCTCTCTGAGGAGGGATACAACCTAGTTGATAAATACCCCATAATCTGATACCTACCACACCATGGGGAAGATAGAATGTTATATTCCTAGGACACCAATGTTTAATAATTTCCTAAAGATGTTTGGGATGGTGGTAAATGATAAATTGAAATATCCACATAGATTTGTAAAGATGAACCCTATACAGATCATCCAAAAACTCCAAATACCATTGCTCACCCTAATGGCCATGCCCATTCATCAAAAAAATTACCATAGGGGTGAAGATCCAATTTTGATTACCATCCACTATCGGAAGTGTCTATAGAAGAGGTAATTATACTTGAATAAATTTGATCAATAGGTTGTTGAGTGAAGTCCTGACCATTCAAACTCAGGGGATAGTTGGACAATAGATAATCCAAACCCTGGGATTGAGTTGTAACCCGCTGATCTTTATTGTTAATTGTCATGTGAATGCATCCAGGTGAACCAGAAACCTACTAAGATAGAAGATTAAATTCTTGGGGATGTATAGTGGTAGATTCTAGAAAGACAAACTCATATAGAGGGAATCTATGGGACAAGGTGTAGTCCCAATTCCCAGGAGAGAGGAATCCATTTAGACTCTCATTAGAAATATACACATGGTTGTGGGGATCAACATTACAATTTCGGGCAATTAGGGCCCTTTCATTGGATGAAACCAAGGGAATTTTGTGTGAATCGGAATCCATTTGAAAATAAGTAATTGGCACATATTAGACGAACAAAACAAATATTTTCAAATCATGACAAGGTCTAGCATCATCAGGTGCATCACATGACCCAACAAGGGGTTCACGAACCACATAAGAAATTCAGAGATTTCCTGACCTCTGTAAAACTCACGGGTCACATAACCTCCTAGGGAATCATGAAAAACAAATGACCCCCTTGGAGACATGAGACTGTATGACTAGAATAAGGCCACGTGAGCCGTAAATGATCAAATGATCGAGCCAATAGCTTTTGGGATTCCCTCAAGATTACCAAAACCCTCACATCAGAAGTTCAAGAAATTACTGAATTATAAATCAAATTTGGATCAAATGAGTGTCTGAGAAAGAAATAGTATCGTGGAAAAGATCTGATGAGTCAGACATGTGGTACAGACTCACAAACGAGGCATGTGATCACGTTTTTCATTATAGACTTTCTACAGAGGTACTCAACAAAATAAAAAAACAAGAGCGCTCTAGAGAAGGGGTAACCGAAAGAAATAATTTTACTCCACTCTATATATATAAAACATTTTTTGGAATATCAAACATCTCCTGGAAAACCAAAAATAACATAAGACACTGGATCATGACACCACCAAAGATTTAGGTGGGCATTTGTTTTCCTCAATGCGCTTGACATAACCTATGGTGAACCTCATAGATACACCTTCAATGAACCTTCTTGAACTTATGAGGGAACTCCAAACAACCAATGACCACATGGTTACAATCGAATGAATCCCCCTGGGTCACATTGTTTGTCGTTGGAGAATTCCTGAAAAACCATCCTAAATTTCTCTAAAAATAAAGAGGAATGATATCCAAAGGGAGAGAATCCCTATGGCCAAAAATATCTTGCACCATATCATTATTAGGAAGAATAAAATTACTTGATGATATAAAATTTAACTCACAATACTTTTGAAACTTTGGAAAATAAAACAATGGAGTTCAAGGGGAGGAGGCGAGATGTACTCATAGTTACTGAAAGACGTGAGACATGCCCCTGGTGACCCACAAGACATCATGAGATCCCAACAAAAATTCTGCCTTGTCTCATGAAAGACCTTTTTCCTGTGAACCTAGGTGCATGGAAGTCCTTAGGTATGGCTAGAAAACTATGTGATTCCCCATAGGTGATCTAAGGACAAATAGATAGATTTTTCCACAACATTCTCACACTTCCTCAGATGACCCATATTGGTCACATGAGGAATCATAAAAAAGTGAAGTAAATATCCTAACATTACTCATATAAACATGCGTAATACCTAAAATTTATAAAATAAAACAAACTTGAAAATGAGGATGGAGGAAAGATCTCTCACAGATGCTGAATGACATGTGACTCACTAAGAAATTCTATAGCACGGTCTCATGAGACCCCAATACAAACCACCCTTACCTTATAAAATATCTGAGGCAAGGAATCAAGCTCTCATGAAGGTCCTTGGTAATGACCATAGGGAAAGATAATGCATTCCTTGGAAATTATCACTTAATCAAGCAATTATTCATTAATCATAAATAATCTGATAAAGGAAGCATTGATGGAAGAGACTCGTGATCGTAGAAAATCAGGCACCACACTCAAAGTGGTCCATGATATATTCTCGCAAAGCTATGTGCTACCATTGACCCTCACTAACTCCTACCTAGACTCACACTAGATATGCAGCGCAAATAAATGAAAAACTAGTGTGGTGATTCCTAAAAATACTCCCCTCCTAAAACCATAAAAAAGGGTTTGGACTTGGAGAGGTTGTTTTTTTGAAATCTCGGTGATTCGACTCTTGACCCATGAAGTCTTCATAGAGTTAAATATATCATGACCATAAAGTGTTCCATAAGGTAATATACTAGATAATATATAGAGAAATAATGCACCATACATAAGGTACTTCAAGTGTACATTCATAGATCACATGATGGGCTACTGGTGAGGCGTGCGAAGAACATACCACATGACTGCCAGATCATGTGAGACTCAAAATAAAATGATGCTGAAAATACCTAAGGAATTCAAAATACAAGGGCTATAACCAAGACTAATGGTGGTAGAATTAAATCAAAACATTTACAGTGACCCATTTGCGATTCTCATGAGCCTCCCAAAGGAACATGATAACATCAGAACACGTCGCTCAGATCTCATGATGCTCCTTTAGCATGCTACCCGGGTCATGCAAATCCCTCAGAATATGTCAATGAAAAGTAGCATGACCCCTTTAGAAATGGAACCATATTCACCCAAAAGAACCCTTAGAGATTTTTCCCATGCCTCACGACATTATTTGGATGCATCATCGGACTCATATAATGGCGTATTCTCATGTCATCCAAGTCCCACAAAAATAATTGTGCATAAAAATGGTCTCTCGTGACATCCTCTAAACATATTAGACAGGACTCGTTATTCCCTCCAGGGATTTCATCCAAGACATGAGACATACTTTGGATATGTCAACCATGTCTTGCAAGAGAATTAGGGCATATAAATGGACTCTCATGATATCCTCTGGGAATATCATCCAAGACTCATGATGTCCTCCAGACATATTAACCATGACTCGTTCTACCCTTCAGGGATTTCAGACAAGACATGCAACACCTTCTGGACATGTCATCAAGGATATGAAATAGCTTCTGGAGGAAATCATTTGTATATTGTGATTTCCCTTGAATAGGTCAATTGGTTCATGCGACAACCACCAAAAAAGAAGGGCTAGGTCATTATGGAATCCTAGGATTTTATAGCCTCATCCATCCTTGATGCGTAAGCATCGAATAAAATGTAAACCTCAGAGTGAAAGCCCTGATCAAGGGAACTATGATGAATCTGATTTGTTCCACATTGAGGATATGTAGGCCACCTCTTCATGGTTTGAGCTCCATATTGATCATCCAGGTAAATCCCAGTATCCAAGCCCTTATCTAGAGAAATGACTTTAATCACTTTCTGATCCTTATTTCTCACAATGGGCATGGATCATGTGGGCTTAGGGAGTTTCACTGATCATGTCATCTACACTATACACCCTGGGCTTACAAGAAAAGCCTTGGAATGTGAGCCCCAACAACCAAAATCATATAGTATGTCCCTTATCAATAAGGAATCTATCTCAGTGTAAGCCCCTATAATTCCTCAAACCTCAAGGATGATCATAAGGTCCCAGAGTGTGGTCATCCACCTTAACCTATCATCCAGTTAAGGGATAACCTAAAATCGATGAATTTGATTCCTACCATAACCAGGATACACATGATGCCTTCTCAAGGACCTATATCTATAAAAAAACACCACAAGGACTATCCTAGTATACAAGTCCCATATCTATATTCCATGAGACTGATCATATATTCCCCCTTGTTTCTCAAACCAAAAACTACTCACATGGGCTTAGGGAGATTCAATGGACACCTCATTAGGCATTATGAATTTCCACTAACCAGGGGGATAATAGTATATAAGCCCCGATGAGTGGTATGGTGAAAACACACCTCATATAAGAGAATATACCTTGGTGCTAGTCCCAAGGGAATGATTCAACTACAATGACTCTATTTCCTTCCATAATCAGGATACATAAGACATCTCCCTGAGACCCGAACTCAAATATTTGGTCCCTCAGTACCCGCACATCAGTCCACTAAATATGGCACTAAACACCACGAGATTAATGAACTAAGTGGGTTGTGATTCCTGTAATGACAAGGATATGTATGATTCCTCGTAATGAATTAATCCCCTCATCAGAATATTAATTGTCTCCTCATGTGGCAGTGCATTCTGAAGCATTTGGTCATACAAATTTAGAACAGAAAGCTAGTATTAACTATTAGGAAATTGGATGAAGAGCCTTGGATACATACATATGGATTGAATAATAAGAAAGTACTCCCATCAATTCATCAATGAGACTCCCTTCCTCCTTTTAATGAGATAATTAACCAATGAGTAATTTTTTAGGGTAACCGGTCCCATATAGAAATTAAGAATAGATTCATGAACATATCTTAAACATACATGAGAGTCCTTGAGTAAGAAAAAAATCCACCCCAAAGGGTGTGATCAACCCGACCTCCCATCCTCTCTACCAAGTGAGTCCCCAAGATTCATTGGACCTGAAACCCTAGATGACTGTTGGCCTTTGGAAGTCAGGTATGTACCAAGCTGTAGATGGGGGAACCATTAAGAGTTTCTGGGAAAAGTGGCAATGGTATCCTGACGAACGAAACCCATTTGACACCTAAAAAACCCGATGAAACATAAACATACCCAAAACACACACACACAAAAATTGAATAATGCAAACACATATACACACATATACATTGATATAAATATATAATTTCAAATATCATATATATATTAACAATACATCATGTATATTTATATAATTGTTTAAATTATTAAAAAAATATATTTTTCAATATATGATGTTTATATTAATTATATACTCACATTTTGTATATAATATATATAAACAAACATTAATTTCTTTAATATAAATATTATAATTATATATATTAATAATATTTTTATTAAAAGTTTTTATTAGTTGTAAAAAAAGCATTGATAAATGGTACACTTTTATCAGTGTTTTTTTGGCGCTGTTAAATGGTAACTTTATTAATGATTTTAGCATGAACAAATAAATGCTTCCCATTTATCAGTGATTTATGTTTAGAACCAATAAAACCATATGCCAACTAATTTGTGATTTGTGGTAGTGGAATCCAATGATTTTTGGCCATGAAAGAAGTAAGATATCTTATAGGGTTATACCATATCTAAAATGAATATCGATCATGCATGAAGTATGCAACCACATGGGGATCCCTTTGTCACGACACAATAGAGTGTTGGTCGCAAAGGGACTATGTGATTATAAAGGAACTATGAGGTCATAAAAGAATCCTACAATCTTTTTGTAAAAACACTCAATCTTATTCATGGTGGGATTTACATTTCCAAATTCTATCTTTACATTTGATATAGACATCTTAGGAGTAAAAAATAGAAAATGGAAAACATATCATGTAGTTGTTCCATAAGGGATTTATTCATTCATAGACTACCTTAATCCCTAATTTAATCTTACACAACATGCAAAATTACAATTTTTTATATAGCCACCTTCATAACCTCAAAATGTGTTATCAATGTTTGGAAATAATTATTAAATACCATAATTATTATTAAATCAATAAGATCTAAACTTTATTACACTTTCCTTTTTAACTAAAAAACACTAAACACTACTATATATTTGGATAAATAAAGCACTAGAAAAAGCCTTTAACAATGCAATTTTTTTGTCCTAAGTGCTTTTAAAAGGGCCCCCTTTATCAACACTAAAAAAGAGATGATAAAGGGGGTCCATTATGAGCACTAGATTAGTGCTGATAAAGGGTCCCATTTATCAACACTATTTCTACCACTGATAACGGACATACCAGTATAATGTGATGTTGATATTAAAGCACAATGTAACAACAAACAGGCAATAAATACAGGTAGTAACAATAGAAAATACAAGATATGGAAAATTAATTATTTAATTGAAATAAAAATTACATCAAAAATAAAAAAACTCTATATTATAGAAATTTCAAGCATTGTTTGGTAAGATTACATTATAAAGTACAATTTCTCACAAACATTCATAAACATCAATAGTTTCATTATTTTTCGAATCATACCCCCTCTCAAAAAGCCCAATCATGGTATCAATTTTCTAAAAAACTTCCCAAACTCGAGAAAAAGAATACACCTATATAAGAAAATAATTATTATGTTAGTAGTACTATAATGAAATAAATTAATCATAAATAAGAAGTATTATATTAATAAAATGTAAATTTTAAATTAATAACAGACATTTGTGTCATACAAGGAACACCGTGTATCAGATTGAGGTGAAGATAACTCCTACATGTCACAAATGACATATGGATTTTTTTCCTAATGTATCAAAAAAGTCTAAATGTATTTTATTATTTTTTAGTATGTCGCTTGTCTTTTTTACTAAAATATCAAATTTAAATAAAAAAGACACACTTTCAGTCATACCAGTCACATCGTACATTAGATTGAGGTGAGGGTGATTCTTATACATCAAAAATAACTTATGGATAGTTTTATTTATGTATTAAAATAATAAAAATGTATTTTTTTGGTTTTAAGTATGTCACTTGTATTGTTTACTAAAAAAACACACTTTGATTCATACCAGTCACATCATGTGTCGATTTTATGTGAGACTAATTAAAACATGTAAGAAATTTCTTATGAATTGTTTTCCTAAATTATAAAGACAATATGACACATTTTCTATGTTTTTATACAGTGAGACATATGTTGAACTAAAATGTCAATTTTAAACTGATAACGGATACTTTGAGTTATATTGGGCACACCATGTATCAAATTGAGGTGTGGCTGATTTATACACATCAAAAATGAAATATGGATCATTGACCTAAAGTATCAAAACAATACACATACATTTTATATCACTTATCCTTTTAACTAAAATGTAAATATTAAATAAAATGACACACATTGAGTTATATCGGTCACATCATGTATCAAATTGAGGTTCAGTTGATTGATAAATGTAAAAAATTACTTGTGGATTAATTTCCTAAATTATCAAAATATGATGAATTATATTTATCAAATTTGAGTATGTCACTTGTTTTTTAATGAAATGTAATTTTAAACTAAAAACATGCACTTTGAGTCATATCGGTCACATCCTATGTCGATTTTATGTAAGAATTATTCATATATGTCTCAAATAACTTATTAATCAGTTACCTAATGTTTTAAGATAATATAATCTTGTTTTATTGGTTTCTAGTGAGTGACATACGTTTTCAACTAAAATGTCAATTTTAGAATAATAACAAACACTTTGAGTCATACTAGGCACACCATTTATCAGATTGAGGTGTGACAGATTCATATACATCACAAATTTCTTACAAATCCTTATTATAATGTATAAAAACAATTCAAATGTGTTTTCCCTATTTTGATTATATTACTTTCCATTTTACTAAAATATCTATTTCAAATAAAAAGACTCACTTGGAGTCACACAGGTCACACAATGCATTAGATTATGGTGTGGCTGATTCCAACACATAAAAAATGAATTATGGATCATTTTCTTAAAGTATAAAAGAATATAAATTCATTTTCCCAATTTTGAGTATGTTACTTGTCCTTTTTTACTAAAATATCATTTTAAATTGAAAACAAACACTTTGAGTCTTACCGGTCACATCATATGTCAGTTTGAAATGAGACTGATTCCTAATCATCTAAAATGACTTATGATTATATTTTCTACTGTATCTAGTAAATATGATTTTATTTTCTTAGTTTTTGATGAGTGACATGCGTTCAGAACTAAAATGTCAATTTTAAATAGATAACAGTCACTTTGAATATTATCGGGAAAACACTATATATCATATTGATGTGCGACTAATTCTTACACATCAAAAATTAATTTTGGATTATTTTGATAAATTATCAAAACAATATGAATGTGTTTTATTAGTTTTGATTATGTGACATTTCTTTTAAACTAAAATGTCAATTTTAAACTAACAACATAAACTTTGAGTCATACTGGGCATAAAATGATGATAAAATCAAGTAAATAAGTAGTAGGAAGTCACCTATTCATGATTAATGTACATATTCTAAAACCAAGTATGTTTCCTATTCATTTATAATAAAATCTATTTCCTATTTCAAATATATTTTCTCTTTTGTGAAAGGTCGATATTCATTTTTGGCCTGATTAAAACCCTATAAGATCTCATGCTTCCTTTGTGGTAAAAAATCATTGGTGGTTCACTAGTGGGATTCATAGATGGTCCAGTACGCTTTTCATGCATTGAACTTATTTATGTACACTAAGCACATAGTGGTGCTACATGATCAAATCTTCTTTTATAGCCCCAAATCAATTGTGGTATCTTGATGTGAATCCTTCGTGGTCACATGCTTCCCATGTGACCACCTTTCCTTGATAATTTTATGAAGGTGTCCTATATAAATACCAACCCACAATTCAAAAAATATTAGGAGTTAAAAGCATTTAGAAACCCCATTCGACGTCAGGAGTCAGTAAGGAACCTCATCAATTTAGGAACCATCCTTGTGAACTTATACATCAGGCACCAACAAGAGAAGAAACCATATATATCCAACCATGTAGGCCATTCATGGAACTATCTTAAAAGTACCCCTTTATGAAAGACTATCCAAAAGGCCCCCCTTTGAATGATAATTCCTTGAAGACCCCCCCTGTGAGGGCTTTCTCTAAAGACCTTTTTAAGGATGGAACGGTCATTGTCACTATTCTAAGAGGGTTCTTGATGTGGAATTATTTTATTTTATTTTACTGAATCCCCATTTATAAATTAAATGTGTTTTGGTAGTGAAAAAGGTGTTTTAGATTTAGAAATTTTTTAATACTAGGTAAAATGATTAAAAATATTCATTATTTGGAAATTTCATAAAAATTAGCGTTTTGGTGCCGTAAATTTCAAAAGTTCTTTGATTTCCTTTTCTGTATATATTTTAAAGAAAAATAATTGTTGTGATATTCCTTTAAAATATTTTTATGTTATTTTTGATGAGCTTTTGATTGAATAAATATATTTTAAATTATCACACAATGAAATATTTAACATCTTATTATAGGAATACATTATTTTTTTGTAAGTGAATTTTAATTTGTAATTGGTTTTATAAATTATTGATATTTAAAATTACTGATGAATAGAAATTCAAATAAATTATATCTTATTTTAAAGTGTTTCCGATCATTTAATTAATTCTTTAATTTTTTCCAAATTTGAATTTTCAACATTTTTTAATGGAAGAATATTATTTTATAGAAAATTTTAATGTCTAATTGGTGTCGAAGTGTTTTTATGAATTTTTAATTAATTAAGAATTCTATGTTGTTTAGTACCTGTGGTGAAAATTTGGTAAAGGGTCGTAGCGAACATGCTTGTATCAAAGAAAAAATGCCTATATTGGAATGATCACATGTTAAAAATTTGAAAAGGAATGAAGCTGTCATATAAATAATTTTAATGAGAAATCACATTTGGGATGGAGTGACCTTAAGGAAAAAAATTAAAGCTGAAAATTTTTCCAAAGGAATGAAGAAATCTTATACCCCACACCAACTCCCAAGTGACCACATTACATTTCCATCAAATATAAATCCAAATTAGATTAAATGCACCACAAATTCAGATTGGCCATGCATAAAAATGTATTAGTTCACTAATACATCATAATATGAGATCCCCAAAGAAGAACCAACTAAAAATGAAGCTTCATGCTCAGATCTTGAATGGGATTATTTAAAAACTGAACAGTCCAAGATTATTAGGGAATCACGACTCGAGGAAAAATTTAATAGCTTCCATTGATGAATCCATATGATGAAAAACTTTTGAATTTGGAACCTCAAAATAACCCACAAGGTGCCACTGAGCCTCTCTAGAGGAAGATGATTTTTGTCAATTTGTGGCAACCTACGATCGAATGTAGATATGAGATTCATGTTCTGGTGAATACCCTAGAGCTTGATGATCTATCAAAGTTTATACATGGCTAGAGATACTAATCCCACCATACAGAGTTGATGGAAGACACCATAAACACATAAATATGGAATAGATCTTGCTAAGGAAGTTCCACCGAAGTTTGAAAATGAGATAAACACTATGAATGTTCAGTCATTTGGAAAACTTTGAAACATAGATCAAGCTATGGTTCAAGAAGATCTCGATGTTGATCAAAAGACTAACCCAGATGTTAATGTCGAACCTCTTCAAGCTCAAATAGGAATGAAGATCCAAGATCCATCAGTCGAAGATAGAAGAAATATATAAGATCCACCACTTATACCAAACCACACTATTAATGAAATTGAAATTGATCCTGATATGGAATATTTTATTTGAAGATTTTGTAAATACATGAATTTTCCTCTTGATCCTGACTGACGAATTCAATCGAGCTCGTAGATTGAAGATAATTTGAGCCGTGATATCTAATATAGAATAAAAATAGTAATTCTATTTGGAGGGATATCGATGAAATCAAGGTGAAGTAGATCATGGAAATCGATAAAACATTCTAGTGATTTCACCCCTTCAGCTTACTATATGGTAAACATTTGGGTGTGGGATAGTGGTAATTTCTTAGCATAGAAAATTTTTAAGAGAAGCATGTATCTTTGTAGGGGTTTAGATATTTTAACCGATACATTACTGAAATTATATGATGATCTCATGAGAGCATTCAACATGGACTTCACTACATGTTAATTAAGTATTTCACTACATTTTTGTTTTTGGTTTTTGAATAAGAGTATAAATCCACACTCCATTTTCTATATCCCTAGAGACATGAAGTATCATTTTATTCCTCAATCATAGGTATATCACCATCCACCTCTATTATACCCACTGATATTTTTTTCATTGATCATACATTGTGAAACTGAGATCTATGATGGATCAAATGATGGAGAACACACTTGAGACTGTGCACTTGGAGCTTGATCTAGAGGAAGAGGCCGATCACACTGGAGAAGCTTCCATCTCTATTCTTGACTTCTTGTACCATTATTTTGGGATTATTTTAATGATTTATATAATTATTTATTCAGAAATAAGTACCTAATTATTTTAGGTGGTTGGATCAGTTGGATAGAATTTCATTTAAATATACCAGTACTTGTAATGGGTTAATCAAAGGGTTCCACTACCATCTAGTTAGAGATCTCAATTTCTCTTCTTTATGAGCATGTTTTAACTCTATCCCTTGTACTGATGGGTAAAGGGCAGATTATATTTTTTCCTTAGTGACCAATCCTAAGTAATTTTTGGAAAAGGAAGTGAAAATATCTTATCTACGAGAAAGCATAATCATATTGGGTTCTATTATAAATAATATCTCCCAAGAGAGATCTCTAGGGATGGTGATTTATCTAATGATAGTTAAAACTTTCATTCCTCTCCACTTAAATTCAATACCATTGGGGTTGATTATATACAAGGTTAGTGACATTTCTATGAATCCCATCTTATCTATTTATCCTAACAAAATAAATTTTTTGGTTTCCCTGTCTATTATTTTGCTTTAACCATTTCCCCACATTCCTCCATCACTCCACATTCACTTGAAAACTTCACTTACCACTCTGTTTTTCCCTTTTTTATTTTTTTTATTTTATGTTTTTATTTTTTTTCATCTGTACAATTTCTTCTTCTTGGTGGTTCGACCCTTTTCACCACAATACTAGTGTAAGTAGTTGTAGAAATAATTAATTTTTCCATGAACATGACAACGATGAACCATAAAATTTACCACTATTTTTTGGTGAATTAATGTACAAAAAAGTCAAATAAATACACAAAAAATATATAACAAAAACTCATTAAAAGAAAAATAGAATGCCTGAAAAATATAATAAAATAAAAAACAAAAAAACTATTTAAAATCTCAGATGATTTTACTATTCTAATAAAAATTGTGAATTTTGCTGTTCAAGAAGTTGAAAATGAAAATCAAGATCTGAATCCACCACAAACTCAAAACCAAGTCTCTAAGATACCTTGACTTAGGGATTTTATTTCTTTAGTGTCCAATAATCCTTTATCCAAAAGGATCACTCCTAGGTATAAGAACTATGAGCTTAAATAGTCTTTTATTTATTTTATTTCTTCATCAATTTCTCAGACTAATTAGGGCCCACTTGCATTCATTAGGGTTTTTTTTTTTTAATTCTGTGAAATAGTTTCCTCTCCCTATGTTGAGTAAGGAGAATCTTAGGTTGAGGGTGATCCCATTCAATCTCAATGGAAAATCTAAGATTTGGTTCCATAGTCTTTGTAAGGATAGATTTGATACATGGTATATTATATTCAATTCATTTGTTTACAAATTTTATGCTAGGAATTCCATTTTAGAGGTTATACACAAGATCACATGATCTGTATAGGAAGAGGGATAATTGTTTTATGAGACATGGGATAATTTTATAGGTCCAATATGGTAATGTCCCGATCACCAATATTCTCCCATCATTCTGATGGAATTTATTTAATAATCTCACACCATATAATCATAAACTTGTGGATCAACTGTTCAGAGGTGACTTTTATGGTAAGAAAACTTAAGAGATTAATGTAATTTTTTATAGACTTTCTTAAAGTTTTCAAAAAAAGTCCACTAAGAAGATGGTGAGTCATAGGGAGGAAAACAACCCTCAGGATTATATAATTTAGAATGAAAAGACACTCAAGGAAAAATTCACTCATATTTGGATGTATGGTCATACTCAAAAATGATTCCCCAATTTTGATATCTCTACCCAAACCAAGGATAGTGATTATTTTTTTTAATTCAGGGGTAGGAAATATGAAAATAATGACCAATTTTCAAATCAATATAAATATTACCATAAAAACTATCCAAATCTATCTTGGAAATACCATGGTCTCACTAAACAACATGTTGTTTCCCATGAATACCTAAATCATGCATGGAATCAAGTTCAAAACATTCATTGTCCTTCAATCTTGAAGTATAATTTAGAGTAACTTGTTTTGAAGAGGATTATAAAAATTTATCCCCAACTATCAAGTATTGAAAATTTACAGTCATAAATGGGATAAATGTTTAACAACATGAATTTCAGGGATAATGGTATGATTATAAAAAAATTGAACCAAAAGGATAATGTGATGATATCATAATAAGAAGTGTCTAGAAATAATATCAACTAGTGCACAACATTCAGAATAATAAATTATGGGTTTGACAAAACCTGAGAACCCAAACCTGAAAAAGGGAAAATATAGATATCTGGATAGAAAGTTTAATCATTATAAAATTTATGAACTGAAACCTAAAAAATAAAAAGAACCAATTAAAATGAAGTGGTAAAGTAGAATGTAGAGTTTTAAGAGAATATGGGAAGACAACCTGTCTTGCAAAATTATGCCACTCGCATTCCATTTTTCAAAAGAGTGTGTAAAAATGATGTGGATTACACAATCCTTAGAAGAAAATATTGGATATATTTCCTATATAATTAAGTAAATATTATAGGTTTTGATTAAATAATATTTTAAATAACTCATTGAAGAATATAAATAAAACTTGAGACCTTAATTTTGGAAGCCTTAGTTAATGAACTTAAAGAGTTTTCTCACATTTTCCATGAGTATTGTAACAAAGGGATGAAGATTCCAACTTTTAACATTGACATGACCTCATATTGAATGATGGAAATTTATGATCCACTTTACAAAACATGTTTTAAGGGATGGAATGAGATGAGTAAGGAAGAGCATGAAGATGTTGGGAAATTTTCCAATGATCATTTTGTCCCTGATATTCATTCTAATGATATTTATTATAGTAAGGGGTATAATGATATTTCAATGTTTTAATATATTAAAATAACACAAGACATCCTATCATTTTACTTGGAAGAATCCACACTAGAATCGGTATATTTTTATGAGAGGCTTAAGGAGGTTACTACCTCACTATAGCCCCAAACATACTCCTATAAGTAATGTGACGACACGACCCAAAGCCCAAATGACTTTCTTTGACAATACACTTTTTAAAAAGGATGAGGGGGAACCTTAGATATCCCATAGGCCTAGTGGAATAAGGACCACTACATAACCAAATGTCCAAAGACCATATACGTTGAACAACTCCACCCTAGTTTCTACTTTGTGATACGCCAAAGCTCTCTAACCTTTCAAACCTAGTCATATAGAATTTCCCCATGCAGATTTGAATGGTGTTCGGTATTGAAGAAGAAAATCCTTACCCTCTCAACATTACCAATCTGATTATATTGTTGGTGGGTGATTAATTACTCTAATATTCATCATCTAGGGCTAACACATGATGATCTAATCTATCAAGGCTCCAGTGCCCTGGCCTGCACCTCTTCCACCCTCCAGCTAAGCTACGCCCTTGACCTGCTACCCTCGTCTTCTAACTGGGATTCCGACAAGATCATCACTGACGATGTCAAATTCCTAGACATGTTGTTGACCACTACAACCCACTACCCTATTTTTTTGACCATTCCACCATTGAGATCGCCACTAATGACGTCAAATCACTAGACCCACCAAAAACTACTACAACTCAATGATATCATCTACTAATCATGTAGTCGCCAAGATTATAGCTCCATTGTGAGTCACTACTAGGGGATAAAAACCAACTACTAATACCCCTAAACTAACATACCACTACAACCACCCCTGACACAAGCTAACTTGGTTTTACCCCTAAACGATCACCCAAGTCGATCTGCAACATAGCTCGAAGGGCGTTCTCGATCCCCATAGGCTAACAACTGGTGTTGGGAATCAGAAGACTGAAAGGATAATGATTTATCCCAATGAAAATAATTAAATGAAATAATAGAAATCAAAACAGTGCAACCCACATATATAAATATTCATCTGACCATTTTTACAAAGCTGAAAAATACAACCAAGCTATATAATAAAACCCAAACTGAAACCAGACAACACAACATCTCCATGTGACCTTTAGGGTCACTATATGATACCAACAGAAACTATAACCCATGTAAATCAAGATAAAGATGAGACCTACACTACAATATAACAACATCATGAAACAATATGTGTGAGTATTAAAACTCAGTATGTATTCCTAGATAATTCTATTCTCAATTAACTCCATTTAATATAAAATAAAAATCAACAACATGTTTTAAATACAATATATAATGTAATATAGTTCATACATCTACCGTTTTAAAATAAATCTGGGTCCATTTCAATTTTTCCACTCATAAAACCAGGTTCATTTCAATTAATGAAACATTAGCATTTTCAATGGGAAAGTGATGCTTACATTTAAAAATTTCACAAGAGAGTATAAAAACATTTACATTAAATTTTTTTTAATAAACCATTGCGAGAAAACTAAAAAAATTCCAAGAAAGACACCACACATGAGATCACTACAATAATAACAAAATAAGGGAAATGGAAATAAGAAAACAAGCATAACCAAGTATCTCAGGCATCCATAGTAAGTAACTATGTACCAATAGACATTGGATGAATTAAGAAGATCATGAATAATCCATAACATACTAATAAATTTTGACTCATCCTGGAAGGAATGTTTGAATAAATTATTCCAAAACACCCTAACACACATATCCACACCCCACATGGAATAGACTAAGGGGACCAATCCCAAAGCAATAATAAAATAATATCCCTCTACTATGGGCCACTAGCTAATATGTAATCTAACTAGTGCAGTAATCATTCTCAAAAAATTCAATAGCTATGAATGGTTCTCCATGTCAAAATATATAAAGTGGATGATCCAACTAATGCCAAATGAGCATCAAATCAAACACACACACATATAATATTTTACAAAACAGGAAAAACCTGAATCACCCTAAGGATCCATCTCTTTCCTTAAAACTCATAGATCACAAAGGATTTAATATCGAGGATATCCAATTTGATACAAGTAAATTGGTCAAAAGGACTCCATAGTGAGGGAATCCCATATATTCAAATATATAAGTAAATAGAATCATCTAAGGGGAGTTTTCACAATAAACATTTTCACCATTTTCACAAAATTTCCAAACAGTCCTCAAGCGCATTTCACATAACCTTCATCCTTTAAAGAAAAAAATGCATTCCCTCAAAGAGGGATAAAGTAACCTTTTTCATTTCACAACCACTTGTAAATAAATTCTATAAAAATACTCACATTTCATTTTTAATCCAAAACCATTCTTTTCAAAATGTAAAATTGGCCAATAACCGTCAACACATGCCAATCCACTTTTCAAATCCAAATACACATTCCATTTAAATCCAAAACTCATTGGGAACCCATTTAAGGAACCCAAATAATTATTTAAAATAACATGAATTCATTTTCAATTTCAAACCAAGATTTTTATATAAAAAATCCCTCATAAAATCCAATAAATAATTTTCTTATACACTTGGTGTGCACAATATAACAAAATAAATAAGAATTATCACAAAAAATGGAAGAAATAATAATTTTTCACATCCAAAAATTATTATAAGGATCACATATAAATATTTAATATTCAAGGAAGGTGAAAGAATCATGAAATCAAGGATTCTTAAATTATAATGGTAATTACAAGGGAAACCTACCTGAAACCACAAGCCATTCAATAAATCACACCTGAAAACGCATCACGAGGGTTACAAAAGATAAGATCTATCAAGAAGAATCCTAAATGAAAAACCCCCATCAAAAATAAAGGGGAGATGTGAACCCTTGGCCCAAGATACCATATAAGAAGAATTAATCAAGGGAAAATGAATGAAATAGGAAGAGGGAGAAGTTATAAGGGGATATACCTTGAATATCCAACCCAAAACCTTGAAGAAAACCTAGATCTACACAATAGGAGAAGGGTTGAGTCATATAGAATAAGGTTTTATACCTCTTAGATTCACAAGAATAAGAGGGAGGAGTGGGGAGGAATTTTGGTTTAAAAATACTAAGAGTGAATACTTAAAATTTCACAAAATTTGAGATCTAGGAAAATCACAAGGTTTGGCTGCATTGTTTACCAAATCGTGCACCAACCATGTTGTGGATACTTTTCAAGAGGAGATTGAATGGGTGACCATCCCACATGGTTTTAATTACCATTTTCAAACTATGTGGTATCTTCTATATTAATACAACACCTATCGTATGGTTACCTGGGTTGGGCCGCACGGTTTTCCAAACCATGTGCAGGATACTTCTAAGTACCATAACCTATCATTTATGAAAGAAATCATGAAATAACTGAGGAATAACCAAAAGATTAAATATAAATAAATATACACCTCAAAGTTCAACCCCCATCATACCCAAAACGCAATAGATAAACTAACTTCCCAAAAGAACTAAAATAGTAGATTAAAATGAAAAACCTGGTGTACCACCCCCTACTATACAAGGGTCCCTTCCACCAAAATCTAGTGTCGTATCCCTTATCCTCGACCAATGGTTAATGAAACACCAATAAATGGGGACATTGTAATTTTGTCCTAGGCTTGGTGTATGATTAATAAGTACCTTTTCCACTAGGCCAGACCCCAACTACCTTGTGCCATCATGAATAATAAAAAACTAACCAAATTCAGGGATATTTTCACATTATTGAATAATAACTTCTTCTATTTGATTTTTATTTTGTAGTAACTTATTTGGATAATTCTTCTCCTAGATTTGAGTTAGATAAACTATGATATTTCTTAGAGAATATTTAGAAGGATTCACCTTCTAAAAATCTTTTACATATCCAAATTTCTATTGAAAATTGATGTTTAGGAAATATTGTTAAAGAGGAGGTGTTGGAGCTATGAAAATGATCCAAATAAGGTTCATATAATTTTTTCCTTAAGAAAATAAGAGATTATACTGAACTATAAGACAAGTACAACTTTAAAGTTGATTTCCTACAACTAGTGTATGTATAACCTCATGATGTAGAAGAAGGGAAGTTCCCCTTTTTTCTTTTTTTCCCTCCATCACTTCACAATAGGTACACTATTGAGTAGTGGGTATGGTATAAAGATGAACAAGGGTACCAAAAAAATTTAAAATCACTGAAGTTTAAATGAATAAGATATAGTGGTACTTAATAAATAATCCACAACCTCCATCATATTTGGGTTAATATAATGACTAACTAGATATCAATAATATAAATACATCACTCTTTAGGGGTATCCCAAGATTATCTTTCCCTATTTTATATTTATCTTTAATTTAAATTTTCATAGTATTTTAAATAATGTGTTTTTTGTAAGAAAACATTAAAGTAGTTGATTCCATATAGAAGCCATTAAAGTGCTAAAGTAGCTACAAGATGAAGTTCATTGAATCAAAACTTGCATTACTCAAGTATTGTTAGCGTTTAAATTTGAATGTAATTCTATGAATTCTAATGTAATTGTATTTTTTTTGTAAATGGAACATGATAACGAGATATATCTTTTGAAAGGTTAAATGGAGAGTATAATTGACTTTATTGAGATGGTTAAAGCTCCACATCGAAGAGAGTACTATTTTAAATATTTAAATTTTAATTTTACACATTCATTCTATATATTTCTATGAACTGAGTCTGAGATAATTTCCCATGATTTTTAAAAATTATAAATACATTTTCATGGTTCGGTACTTATATTATTGATATCAAGAATGTTGAAAATCAATTTGAGCCTAAATTTAAAAACATTATTTCACCCCAAAATGAATATGGCATTCAAATACCACAGCTTCATTACATAAAATTATTTTCTAGCTGAGTTATTGATAATTTTGTTTGTGTATAGGAACAAAATGCATGAATGATTAAAAAAAAAATTTGATTGGATGTATGAAAATGTGTTGTTTTATTTTTGATATAACAACTTAAAAAATTTAACTATTGAATTGTCAATTTTTTTAAGTGAATATGTTCTCCAACATTAGGATTCAACATGATGGATGATGTTGAAATTTTTGTGCGGGGGAGATTGGCCTTTTTCTGTGCCTTAATTGTGATTTAATTTTGTACCCATCAGAAATCCCACATTTTTTTTCAAAATTCCTTCCTTTTAAGAATAATTTAAATATTTTGGTAAATAAAATTTTCTATTTATAAATAAAATTAGTGTTTTTGTGCGTATCTATATTATAAAAATAAAACCTCAATGTGTCATTATTAGGTGAAAATTTAATACTCAATTGAGGGATTCCACTGACTTTGAAATTTCTATAATTGTATGATTATTAGTGGGATATCCATTATTTATATGTAAATACATGTTTAGAATAAGAAAATTAAGTTTTATACGTTATATTTTTGTGGAATTATAATTATAAGTTGAGTAATATTGACATTTGAACTTGAACCTAGTAAATTAGCCTTAGTGAAATAGAACAACTCAAGGATCCAACTTAAAAGAGATTACTATAATTCCTTCGATCATATAGTAAAAAGGGTAATTGTTATCCCATGGTGATCCTTTGAGATAGGGGCACTGGGTGTGTTGTGTAAATAAATAAATCCACTTCCATATTTAATAAGATATTTTCGTAGTGCTATGTGCAAATTCATGGATGAGAAGAAATGAAATAACATTCCTTTATAAAAACAAGTTAATTAAGGTGAGTGGAATATTGAACACAAATAAATAAAGGGATAGTTTATTTATAATAATTTTTTTAGTTGTATCAATGAAGTGTAGAATATAACTTTTATTTGAAGAACCTAAGAGAGAGTGAAAACTATTAGAGCTTCTTACTATAGATTTAATTCCACTTGAGTCTCACTGGTCTATAATCTATCAAATAGAATTTGAACTTGGATTGAATTAGGGAAGTCATGTAATGGCCCAAACCTCCATGGTCCATTACTTTGTCAAAATACAGTGTTTGGGGTGTTCTAAGAGGCAACTGTAGATCATTTCAAGAGTTTGAAAAATTTCCAATTTTTCCATTGATAGGTCAAGATGTTGGTAGGTTAGATGTGTCAGTAGGTCTAGGATTCCATAGGTCAAAGTGTCGTTGAGTCAGGGAATCAGTGAGTTAGGGAATTAGTGAGTCAGGGCATCAGTGAGTTAGGGCATTGGTGAGTCCGGGTGTTAGTGAGTGAGGGCACTGCTGAGTCTGGGAGTCAGTGAGTGAGGGTGTCGGTGAGTTAGGGTATTGGTGAGTCCGGGCGTCAGTGAGTCAGGCATCGGTAGGTCATGTTGGTGGCTCAACATCTATGGTTCAGCATTGGTAGCTTAGTGTTAGTGGCTTGCTATCGATGAATCACCCATCGGTGACTCACCCATCGGTGAATCACCCATCGGTGACTCACCCATCGGTGAATCACCCATTGGTGACTCACTCATTGGTGAATAACCCATCAGTGACTCAGCCATCGGTAATTCATTTACATGTTTTTCTAGTTTCACCCCTCTTAAGTTTTATTTGACATAAATCAGGTTTAAATACTTAATTGGGAATTTATAAAGGTATTTAAAATGATATTAATTATATATTTAATGTATTAATAATCAATGGACTTTGAAATAGTCAAACAGTGTGGTCTTGGCAACGATCCATTATTAACGGCCCTTGAAACCATTTCCTCTTCTGCTGATATAAGATCTGGATTTTCTAAACCGAGAACTTCTCTTCCCATAGTGTTTTAATTTTCTCTTAGTGAACCTACAACCTTACAATCTTGTGGAGTCACGTTTTGTTCCATAACTATCGATCTTTTTGTCCTTGGAGTTTTCTTGCAACTCTTGCACCCCCTATTTTTGCGGAATGAGGAGTTTTGTTCACCTATTGTTCCAGGTAAAGATTTTCCTTCGTTTCTATTTTTATTTTGTATCATGTGGGGTGGGTGTACTCATTACCCTTTGTGAATACTGTTGAAACCTATTTAAAAGAGATAATATGAAGAAATAAATGAGGGGGTGGGAGTATGATGGTGATGATCATTTTGTTTTATATGTTATCGTCGATCCATGTAGTGAATCATATAGGTTGTGTTTTTTTAAAATCACAGTCGTTGATGGTCGCGGTTTGAGCACCTATGTGATTTTTTAATCAATACTGTAAGAATTGTATTATGGTTAATTAGGTATACCTAGTTAAATAAATGTATGCACCATGATCAAATCTGTTATGTGCTCACCCCTATTTGATCAAGTAGAATTAAAGAATGAGTGCTGCTAAATCTGATTAAAAATTTCCTTTTTGGTGTGGACGTGTGCTATGTGTGGTTACGTTCGGCATTGTTTCCGTGTTGGTAGAGTTGAGCTATGGATGGGGGTTTTATTGTGTGTATGGGGAGGTACGGGCGGTGTGGTGGCATCTTAGGATGATATATTGATTTATTTTGGAATGGATGCACTTGTTATGCAGTGGGACTGCATTTGTGAAGTGGATGGGAAGTGGGGATTATGGACTAGGATATGTCATGATTTCATTTTTATGTGTGTTTTGGGAGTGGTGTTTTTTTGCAGTGGGCTTACTGGGTTTTGTTATGAGAGGATGAATTGGGTGGAATAACATTGAAGAAGTTTGTTGGTAGTTTCTTTGTTTGTTTGAATCGGCAGTGGTTGGTATGGTTGTTTCACCTTGTAATGTTTTCATTGTTTGGTAGTTTCTTGTGTAGGGATATATAATAAATAAATAAATTATTTGATAATATATAATGATAATTGGTTAAATGAATTAGCTGGGGGTATGTATCGATTTTGGGCTTGTAGAGAAGCAGTGTTCAAGTGACCGTTGTTCGTGGTGGTACGTGCATGTAGGGGTAGCAACAAAGGTGGTTTTAAGTGGGATGGTTGTATTTTTGTAATCCCATAGTATGGAATTTGTGTTATATATATATATATAATATTTTATTTCCTTATGTTTTATATATGCACCCAACCCGTGTTGAGCACTATGTGCCGAACACACCCATTGTTATGGGGGAGGCTGTATTTAACAACATCTTGGTGGGAGGATAGATGGATGATTACTGACATCACCCTTCTACCACTTCTAGGAATTTATCTCCCAAGAATCTTCACGCAGGCTATAATAGATTGAGGTTTAATACTAGACTTATGGTATTGGATGTGTGTGAGGTGGTTTGTTTCTTAGGTGTCTCCAGGATGATGCCCTGGTATTTTTAGGTGAGGCATGTGGTGGTTGTAGCCTAGGATTCTATTGTAAGGATGTGATGTGGTGTGTGACTTAGGTGCATGTATGATGGTTGTGATAGTGGGGATTGTGGAAGATCGTGGTAACACCAGGATGTTTTCTGTTAGGGATGGGCAATTAACCAGTAGGAAGTGGTGTGGGGTACCCAAATATCGATGTGCTTACTACTCTACTTTACATGACTTGAGTTATTTGGTGAGAATTCCTTGGTGAGTTTGAGGTATATATTATACCTTGTTAGGTTATTTTGAGTCTCTATTGTTTTCTCACTATTTCTTCTAGAAATGGGAATGAACTTGTTCGTTTAAGGTTCAAAATTTTCAATCGGTTTCTAATGTGTTTATTCGTAGAACCGGAAACATCCAATGATTCTATATCCATTTGGACCTACATTCCAGAGGTTGGTTCTTATTAGTTGTGGAATGATGAGGCTTAAGAATTTTCATTGGCCGAGAGGATGGGAGGTTATGCTCATCACACCTTTTTGGGGGGAATTATTACATACACCGAGACTCTCTTATATATTTAAGTTATGTTCATGAATCTTTATTAATTCACCAAGCATGAAAATGAGTTTTCCTTTATATTTGGCAATTGATGATTGATATGTATGAGATTTAGAGAATCTTTTATATGTATTTGAGGTTCTTCATCGTTGGAGAATCATCGGTATGTATTAGAGATTCTTAGTCAATGGTATCCTTAAATACATTGTATAGAAATATCTTAGTCCTTATGGTAACTATATTGGTTTTAAATCCACTCAATGGGGCACTTAATGTTTATTGTCATTCACAATGACATGGATTATTTTAGAGTTGGGATCATACCCGTAGATGGGCTACCAACGTATCCTTGTTAAAAATGATTCAGAACCCACATAGTTCGATAAGTATGATATAGTTTAATGTCATATGGGATGAAAAAGAATTAATGAAATATGGGATTAAACATTATAAATTCTTCCTACGTACTCTACTTTTAAGGAAGAGATCAATGTCATCGTAGTTCAGGTAAAGAAATATGGGGTTTGTGCATAGTTAATGGCCCAAAAAAGAGATTTCGTGATTACTTTTACACCTTAATCTCATGTGAGTCATGCTCAGTGTGAGAAACAAGTGGTATCAATAAACTTGAAGATGATTCCATGACATATGAAATTATGATAAATGATGTAGGGATTACTTATGTATGATGACCCATGTAAATGAAGACCAAGACTTAAGAAAGAAGTCCAATAGTAGGGTCTATAAAGGAATTTATACTTTATGGAGATTTAGAATTTTAAGCCAGGACATACTCTTGAAAAGGACACCCAAATTAAGAGGGACTTATGATTGGGTTTTATACCTGAGAAGGAAGCCCAAATAAAAAGAAATTAAGATTGGGTCTTACTCCTGAAGAGGATGCCCGATGTTTAAGGAAACTATGAAAAGGGCTTACTCCTGAGAAGGAGGCCCAGGTTAAGGGAACTTGTAACTTGGGGCTTACTCCTGAGAAGGAGGCCCAAATCAAAAAATATTCTCATCACAAAGAATGAGGTTATATAGGAAACCCCTAACCGTGGTGACATAAAGCTTGTAAGTTATGAGGTTTTTCCTGCGGTTCTCACAGAATTCCTTTTACATAAGGAATCCAACAAAGGATATATGTCATAAATGGATTTGAAGAGGGTTTTGAAGGTTATTTCTTGAAGAGGAGAGGTTGATTTGAGGAAAGGAGATGACTAGGAAGGAGGCATGAAAGTATTATTCTAGTGTGCAAGTACTGGTGGCACAATTAGACATGTGTGACATGAGTCACCTTGGGCGACGAATAATCTATAGGGTAATACATGGGAGACTTTGAACTCAAGTCCTTAGTATTATCCCTAGAGGCTTCCAAAAGGGTGGCGCACAAGTTATCTTGAGAGGGCAAGGCGGCGCACAAGTGTCTTCATTTCTGTTAAGGGGTGGAAACATATGCATGAAAGTGTTGATGAGTTATAACACTTAGTCCTTATTCTTCATCTTTAGAGCTTCCATTCTAGGTAAAGAATTACCTTAGAAGTGTTCCGAAGATGTCAGAAAAAGACATGGGTGACCAGATCTTGAATATGAGTTTTGGAAAATTCGTCCTCGAAATGGGGGGCCCATAGGGGCTATTTTATAGGCCACTGGGCACCTTGGGAGAAAAAAGAATAGGGCACACAAGTGACTTTCATGACCCATATGTGGCATGCAAAGTGACTTGCGCGTCGAGCATGGAACTTGCACGGCTCCTTCAAAATTGGGTCCTTGTTCATGACTTTGTCGTTTTTTGATGTTTTTAAAGGATAACCCTCATTTTTGTTAAGTTATTCCCCTTTTCCATTCATTGTAATATGCCATGGAAAGGAGAGTCGACAAAAGTCTCCCCTCAGATTTGGATCCGAAAAATTAAAGAGGATCTGACTCTAAGGAAAACGAGAAACCAAGGTTCCGCAGTGCGCAGGTTTTAGGCGCACATGTTTCGGCGCACAGGTTGTGGTGCGCAGGGTTGCGTGATCACCTATATATATGGGAATCACTTAATGAAAACAATCCCAACTCCAATTATTTTGATCTCTCATCACGCAAGTGTTTGTTTTTTTGGTCGATCGTTCTTCTTCGTGTCACGCTTCTCTAGTAAGGATTTTAACTTGCGCGACAAAACTTGTGCGACAACACTTGCACGGAAATACTTGAGTGCCTTAATGCCGTAGCCATTTTTTTGTTTCCTTCACTAATATTTTCAAAAAACAAACTTACTTAAATGTTAATTGTTTGATATTTGTGCAAATCCAATGGCTCCCAAAATAATTGGATCAGCTGATGAGTTGGCCAGCAAGAGAATAAATTTCATGATGAACATCATTTTCCATGATTATTATGATATCTTCGACAGAACTATCCAAGATTTGGCTATGTACTTTAAGAAATATAATTCCAATTTCCCACAGAGCATTTACATTCCTTTATATGGCCATGGTCATCTTCAAGGAGTCAACATTCTAGAGGCAATGAATCATATTCCTCATTCCTAGTTTCAGAATTACACCAATTTCTCTTCGGAAAATGTCTCAGTTGTAGGATCATTTGTCAATGATAGAATAGTGGAGAAGGCATTCAAAATGAATCATAGCCCATGTGCTCTAGATCTGAAGCCTCACAAGCTTGAGATGCAGTCACATTTCTATCCCTCTATTTTCCGAAATTGTCAGATGGACCAATCCAAGGGATGGAAAAAGAGTTGGGATTTCCATATTTTAGAAGGTGTGAAGCCGACCTGGATGTGGGAATATTGGGTACAAAAAACATGTGTAGAGTTTGTCGAGGATCTGAAGGGAGATACAATATATGAAGCAATCTGGGCTGGGTAGACATATGTCAACAGGAATGTCAATTTCGTGCCAGAGTTAATCAGTCGTTGGAGCCCGAAAACAAATTCTTTCCATATGAATCATGGAGAAGTAGGCATCAGTTTATTGGTTGTATAAAAGATCTTGGGGTCTCCAATTCTGGGAGATATGTATGATGAATTCATCCCCCCCAAGGTTACCTGGAATGATTCTGAGAAGACTCCGGCTCTAGCTCGGGAGTCGATAAAGATCTTCCAAAAGCTTAAGAATTCCAAAACCACGAAAACCCACTCTAGAAAAGATATCTATCCAGAGGAATGGATGGACATGTTTCTGATCAAGAAGAAAGAGAAGGGTCCCACCTGTACACGTCCTACCAACTGCCCCAGAGTAGA
Organism: Viscum album; assembly: GCA_963277665.1. Classification (NCBI taxonomy): domain Eukaryota; kingdom Viridiplantae; phylum Streptophyta; class Magnoliopsida; order Santalales; family Viscaceae; genus Viscum; species Viscum album. The sequence continues at coordinate 1,014,384,436 of OY728153.1, read as the reverse complement.
TAATAGGGGTGCTCTTGGAACATTCTGGCCAACTCCGGAAGTAGGAGAGTTTGAAAAGTGGGGGGGGGGTATGAAGTGAATCAAAGAATCCCAGAGAAGACCTATCTGGTAGGCTTCATAATCTTGTGGATCAGTGTTTATATTCTACCAATTAGGGATTAAAAGGGAGGCATCAGGCCAAGGACCTTCGTTGTTGCATCCATGTTGGCTGAGAGAAAAATAGTTGGGTTGGCCACCATGGTTTTGGAAAAGATTCACAGGATCTTACTCCATGTCAATATGGGTAAGTATACTTTGAGAATAGTGGGACCATTATAAGTTTTTTGGGGATGGATTGCCACTCATTTAAGGAAATATGGTGTATAGAGCAGAGTACAGGTTCCTGGAAGTTCTTTTAGACCATCGATGCAGGAATTTTCCAAAATTTGTCCATTGTCCCTCAATTCATATGATCTGAAGGTGAGTCTGAGCATGTTCAAGGAATTTCATTTCTTTCCATATGGAATCCCACCCACCAGGCGGTTTGTTGATGATGGAACAACTAGCCAGGAATTGAGGTCATATATACTGGCTTGTAGATATGGTGTATTGGCCACTAGAATTGACGGAGAGATTATATGAGAGGCCTATGCTCTATATAGATTTTCACGTCAATTCAAGTGTCTACAGAAGATTGTTATATCCCCTCCCACGCATGTCAGTTCAGAGCAGCATCCAATGGTTTCTTGACAACTATAGTTACTTCCAACTATGGAGAATACCAGGGCAATGTTTTATCTACCAGTTTCTAGAGCAGAGAGTCAATTTACTACATGGTATGCTGAGAACTGGGTAGCATCATACCTGGTAGGGGTATTGAATCTTCCTGTATCCCAGGTGGGGAGTAAAAAAGGAAGTGTCAGGAAAGAAACCTTTCATTTGGAAGGGGACTCTTCCTCACCCGGAGCTTATTCACCGGGTTCTTCACCTGGGGACGATTCACCGGATTTCCAGGATAGGGATAATGAGTCATGAAATGCGTCAAAATCACCTCATTCCAGATATAATCCACTTTTTAGAGTCAAGAGACCTACTCCATAAACTCATGGTGAGTTATATCATTGAGGAAATTTAGTCGCAATTATTTTATAGAGCAACAAGTTTCATTTTCTTATCCGTTATCTGTGATTGCAGGAGCTGGGAAGAAGTTGATATCCTAGATTGTAAGACCCTCCTCATGGCCTTCTAGGGAAAATTATGAATATTTATGACCAGAGGCTGTCCAGACATGGAGGATTTTATATTGTGATGCTAAAACCACTTTGAAGGACTTATGCGAAGGGCTACATATCCTCAGAGTGGGAGATATTCAGGATTCTGCTGATATCCGCTTTGAGGATAACCCCAATGAAGTGTGGGATTGCATCAGAGAGTTGGAAATGCTCATATATACCATTGATTAATCCATTCTTATCACCAATCGGGTGAAGGAAGTGATGGATCATGGAACAACTGAGGGGATTGGTGCTTCAGTATACGAGGAGTGGCACGATTACGTGGCTCCTGAAGATGTAAATTTCTTTCTTTATTTTATTTGCAACTTGATTTCAATCAAATATTTGTTACTCATGGAAATTAATTTCTTCATCCTGGAGATTTTTAAGGAAGGAACTACTAAGGTCCCTTCACCGCGGTATAGCCCTGGTTACACCGCTCTTGGAGCCACTAAATCTCCTTGATAGTCGGGTGAAGTATCTCCAGGCCAGCAAGCCATGGACGAGGAGTTAGACAGGGCTATACTCTCTCTGATACCTGTATTTGGAGGTGACGATTTCAACACACCCTAAAAGTCAAATAAGCAAAGGCATCGAAGGAATAAATCAACAACAAGATGCTTCATTAGTAGTGGTAAGTCCATCTGATAGTCATGAATCCTAACTCATGAAAAGGTTGCTCAAACTTCTTGGGATTTCAGGGGCTTTTTCAATTTCCCATTTGAGGAAAAGGACTGACCCTCCTCTGAGGACGACAAAGGGTGTTCAGGAATAGTAAAAAATTCTTGATGACCTAGCTACTCCTAAAGAAACAATGAGAGAAGAATAGCCTGCTTCTATTCCCAGTACTGCTACTGTTGCTACTGTAGGGAGAGAAGAGCCTGCTTCTTGTAAATTAACAATACTTCATAGAAAGTTTAATGAAAACATCAACTGACCTCCATTCTATGATTATTTAGGTTAAACAACTACACCAAAACATTTGGAAATAACTACAGCTGAATCCGTAATTTTCTCTGAGGAAGCTATCTGGGGTTTGAGGTCGTAGGACGAGGGTCGCCAAGACGACATGTCAAATACTCCCACTGGTGAGACTAACCAAGAATCTGTGATATCATTGGATGAAATGATGAAATTTAGAGTGTATTTTGAATAAATTTTTGATCTTGTTAAATTACCATGTGATTTAGAAGATTTTGGACGTGAGTGTTATCCTTCATCCTGTTAAAAAACATTTATTACATCTCCGACCATGATTGGTTGAAATGTGTAGTTCCGTCTGAGCAAGCTGCTTATCTGCCGATTCCTGAAGGGGGTAGAGACAACCCTATCATTGTAGAGACACTAGCTGAAGTGTAAATTAACTCAGAAGAGCTTCCTGAAACCCATCCTGAAAATCCTGTTGAAGCTAGGAAAGACAGGGAGATGCTTTATCATGTTGCTGATCTAATGTTGGGTAAAAGATGATAAAATTTGTGGTTGTACTTAATTTTCAAGACAGCTAATCAACTTTTTTTATTCTTTAAAACTAAGAAAATATTTCAATTGACTATGCAAGGTTTTCAACTTCATTGGCTAGATCCGGAGGTGAAACCTTAGCCTCATCCCCAACGGGAGTAGAAAGTGATGTACCAAGGGTCAGGGGGGAGGAGCGGAATAGGGCACTTCCTTAAGTGCATTAATCCCGGAAGATATTCCCCCCTGTGATAACAATGCTGAATCAGACCCATAGGTGAAAAAAATGCTCTAATTCTCAGGCCACTAGGCATGGAAGAATATATGGAAGATCATATATGAAGTTCCACTTAATGAGATGTCTTCAAAAATCCCACGACTGTTATCCTTGTTTGTCATGCTGGGACTCAGTGACTTTGGATATCAAGAAATCCATACCATGGTGAAGCAGGTCATCTTAAGGAGGGAGTGGGAGAAAAAGTGTCATCAATATCTGATCAGATCAAGGATGCAGACCAATATCGGCGAATTCGAGGCTCCGGTGTCCCGAGCTGAGGCTGATCATGCTACAATGCTGAAGGAGCTGAAGCATAAGATCATGGAGAAATTTGTTCAGTAGATGCACCTTCAGCAACAAGTAGATGTCGTTTCTGGGGAACTTGACCAGCTTAACAATTCATTGGAAGGAGTCCAAACAGATGGTATGAAATCCATCTCAAATTCCAAGAAAGCACTCCATCAAGATGAAAATAGTGAAGTTGGTTGAGTGAATGAACTTCAAGTGGCTACTAATGAAGATTGGGATGCTGTAAATCAAATGAAAAGTTATGTTGAAAGCCTCTTGTTTTATTGAAAAAGAGAAGATACTCTAATCTATGGATGTTCTTCTAATATTGTGCATCAATGAAAAATACATTTCATCTTCAATCATTTGTACCTACATTATCTTGCTAACTACTTAATTTTTTTTACCTAAGCCAACGGGCCTAGTAAGCATAGTTTTATTTTTTCTAGGATTATACAAACAACGCCACAAACTTTGCATCTTTTTGTTTCTCAATATTTCCGAAATCATAAAAAATGAACATTTAGTGAGCTGGGACTCAAATTTTCTTCAGAGTTACTTTTACAGGATCCCAATTTAATGAGTACCCTATCTCTTGTTGGCAGTTTAAATTCATGCATGTTGAACATAAAAAGGTTAATGTTTAAGGTCTAATAGATTTGACAGAATAAATTAAAATTGAATCAATTCCTTGATAATTTGTGTGAAAACATATTACCACATTCAAGTATGGGTGAAAACATGTAAACTATGACTTAAGAAATTTTGAATCTGAGGGATAATATGAAAAAAGGGCTAAAATGCATTAGAGGAAGTATTTCTTAAGGGTGAAGTTACCACTATTTGAGAAACCCGTTAGGGGGTTGAATTATGTCGGGCCACTTAAGGGCATTGGATGCATAGTCAAATAATAGCATCTTTTGGCTGATAGGTCCATTATGTAGACTATTTATGCAAGGCCACTTAAGGGCATGTGCTTCATAGTTAGGCAGAAGAACTCTTAGAAATTTTACTTTTTTATTGCTAAATTCTAGTGAAAGTTTATGGAGACTCAAATTTCCTAAAGCATAGAGTTTTCTATACGAAGAGAGGTACTTGAATATGGAGAGGATATTCCCAATCAAGATTTTCAAATAATTGGATGAATGTCACTCCTGCGAAGGTATGACCCAAACGTAGGGAAGGGAAATATAAACCCTAGGCTTGAAAACATTCAGATAATGAAAATGATTATGGAAAAAATATGTTAAGGATGGTTGTTTTTGCGGATCCCTACATATCATTGTTAAGACAAATAAGGAAAAAAGAGGTTTTTACTTCCAAGAATGAAGTTACAACTATTTGAAAAACCCATTAGGGGGGTTGAATTATGCAGGGCCACTTAAGGGAATTGGTTGCATAGTCAAATAATAGCATCTTTTGGATAACATGTATGTTATGTAGACTATTTATGCAAGGCCGCATAAGGGAAAATGCTTCATGGTCAGGCAAAAGAATTCCCGGGTATCAAACATTTTGTGACCAGAAGTCAAGAAAAGGGTTATGGAGATCTGGAAGTATTTAAGGTTAGGAGTATGACACATAAAAATAGGTATTTTCCAATCCATGAAGGAGATACATAGACCAATATTGTCCATAATCATGCTGTGGCTGGGTCCTCAATTGAGATGCTGGACTTCACTACATATCTCATTAGTATGAGAATCAAGCCATACGTAGTTGTTGAAATACTGTTTAACATCATGTGGGATGAGAGCGTAGGATATCTTAGTTTAAGGTTGTAGATCTCAGACCATAATTAGTGAGACACATTGTGTGTTTGTTATAAACATGATGTGAATAAAGACCAGGTTTTTCATAGAACATTCATGTGCTCGTAGGGGGATTTTCAGCCAAGGGACTGAAAGTGGTGTTTGAGGTTAGACCCAAAGGCTTGGGGCTGGAATTGAGGGATGGTTGAACATTCCTACGTATCACATAGGGATGGGAATCAAGCCATACATAGTTCTTGAAATATCCCCTGTACATATTTGGTTCGTACATGTGAAGGGTGAAAGGGGACTTTAGTGGAATGATGGGTGGACCCAAGATTAAAGGTTTGTTCATTTCCATGTATGCAGATAGTTCTTGGAATATGACATGATTGGAGATCAACGTCAATAATGATTCCTTCTCAGGTGAGGGTGTCAGAGACTATTTTAGTTTATTGTCATACAAGAAAAAATTGTTAATAGTTTAAGGTCATATGCATGGAATGATGCTACACAGTTTAGCATCATGTAGGTAGGACGTATTGCTATGCAGTTTAAAGTATTGAAACAAGGACAATGGGGGACTGTATAGTTTAATGTCATATAGGAAGAACGATGGTGAATCAATGTGAAGATATTGGTTTGGGGGGGGGGGCTTCACGGATCAACATCGCTTGAGATGGAGGTGAACCAACGTGAAGATATTGGTTTTGGGCTTGAACCTCTAGAGGTTTCCTACATACCCAACCTAGAAGGCATGGATCAAAGTCTGCATAGTTCGATTGAGAATGAATTGGTGATCGAGTTGTACTTGAGGAAAACTACACGAAGATGGTTTTGGGACATACGTGTGGTTAGCGGCCCAGAGAGGGTGTTATGGTTTAATCTTACTCTACACTCACGTGAGTCATGCTCGGTGTGAGAAATAGGAGGTAGCAACAACCCTAACAATGCACAGTTTAACATCATGTGTGACAAAGGGTGCTCTACAATTTAGCATCATGTATCTAGTTCATATTTTTGTGTAGTTTAACGTCTTGTAGGACATGTTCATAGTTTAATGTCATGTAAGATGTATTAAGTTACTTTTTCATAGTTTAAATTTCATGTAGGACAAACATGTACAGTTTAATGTCATGTAGGACGTATAAGGGACTGTTGACAGTTTAACGTCATGCAGGACGAACATGTAAAATTTAACGTCATATAGGATGTATAAGGGGGACACAGTTTTATGTCATGTTTGATAAATGAGGGGCTATTTAGTTTAATGTCCTGCAGAAAGGACAATTAGTGTATTTGTGTTTCACAAAATACTTCTTCATGAATCATTCATTGGTTGGAGTTGTAATGTGTTCTCCATCCATTGAGACTAAAGAATATACTCCATTGGAGTAAACCTTATGTATTGAATAAGGTCCTTCCCACTTTAGCTCAAGCTTCAGAGGTTTCTTTCCTGGTTTCATTGGAGTTATGAGGACCAATACCAATTATCCTTTAATGAATGAATTAAGGTGAACTATTTTATTGAATGCATGTGCTATTCGATTATGATAGATCTCCAAGTGGGTCAGGGTGCACAAGATTTTTTCATCAAATCGTTCCAATTCATCAAATCTCTTCTGAGATTGTTCATCTATGGATGACTGATCAAAAATGGATACTCTAAGTGAAGGTAATTGAACCTCAATGGGTAAGACTGCTTCTTTTCCATATACCAATGAATATGGATTTGACCGCGTAGTAGTGCGGGTGGTGGTCCGATAATCCCATAAAGCATGAAAATGATTATCAGGCCATGATTTCTTATCTTTATCCACCATATTTTGAAGTATGTTTGAAAGAGTCTTATTGAATGCCTCTATTTTTCCATTGGTTGCTTCATGATACCAAGAGTAATGGTTGGATTTTATGTTGTATTCTTTATACAACTTTCTTACCTCGGATGAAAAGAAGTTGGTGCCATTGTCCATCAAAATGGTATGAGGGAAACCAAATCTAGTAATGATGTCAGATATGATAATGCTAACAATGCCTTTAGAACTAACTTCTTTGAGAGTTATTTACTCTGCCCATTTGAAAAAAAGTCATTAAGAGTAAGATTATACTTAAACTTCTTGGATGTAGCCGGAGGGTAAGGTCCTACTACATCCATTCTTCATGCGGCAAATGGCCATGAGTATTTAGCTGTATGAAGAAACTATGGGGGTCGATGAATGAAGTTGGAACATTCTTGGAAATAATTACACTTATTAGTGAAATAAATACAATCTTTCATCATTGAAGGATATAAGTATCCAAGCCTTTGAATTTGACCAGAAAGTCTATGTCTCGACTGGTGGGCACCACAAACTCCTGCATGTACTTCATTCATGACAACTGTTTTTTCTTCACCATCAATACATCTGAAGATAATTACATCAAAACCTCTCTTTTAGAGAATTTTTTAGTGATATGGTCTATTATAAAGAGTAAAATTGACCACACATCGTCAGACTTGTTCTTTCCCGGCTCTATCAGTTGGGAGTGTTGCATTTTGAAGGTATTCCCTGATAGGTGTCATCCATCATTTAGTATGACCATATAGTTCAGAAATGGGACTAATTTCATTGATTTACTTTATTTTGATTTGAACAAAAGGTGAAACTACATGACGGTGGGCAATACTGATGATTGTTTCGTCCTAGTTTGGATCTGCCCGTGCCATGGTTGAATTAGCCAGTGCATCAGCTTGGGCATTTTGTGATCGTGGGTAATAAGAAAATGTCAGTTCCAATGGAAATTTCGCGATTAAATCTCTAATGTAATCACACAAAGGGATTAACTCTTCTTTTCTGTTGGCATAATCCCTATTGATTTGTTTGATTACTAAATCTGAATCACCTTTTACCATCAATTGATTCACCTGTTCCTGAAGTGCCATTCCAATACTACACTGAGAGCTTGATATTCTAATTCATTGTTTGTATTTCCTTCCAACAATAAGAAGGAATAGTGTAGCACTTACTTTTCATAAGAAATAAGCATGATTCCTAACCACATTTTGTTGAATTTAAGATCATCCAGTTTCTTCCCTATTGGACTTCTGGAGGCACCATCAAAGTACATTTCCCATGTTTGAGGATTATCTTGAATAGATAAGACTACCTCTTCAAGAAGTTCAATATTTAAAGATGTATCTTCTATAGATGGGTGTTCAGCAAGGAAAATGACCAGAGCTTGGCCCTTTATTACCTTTTGAGACACATACTGGATATCAAACTACGGAAAAATAACTGCCCACCTTGCCAGACATCCTGTAAGCATTGGAATATTAAGGATAAATTTGATCGGGTTATTACAAGATACCAATTAGACCTCATGATGTTTTAGGTAGTGTATCAATTTATAAAATACAATGATTAATGGTAAGAAGCACTTTTCAATACTTGAATATCGAGTTTTTGCCTCAATCATAGTTCGACTGAGATAGTAAAGGCTGTTTTCATTTTCAGCATCATTCTTTTGGGAAAGGAAGACACCCAATGATCACTCTAAAACTGTCACATAGAGAATAAATGGTCTTCCTTAAATGGGTAGAATTAATACTGGTAAAATCAAGAGATATTTCATGAGAATATAGAATGCTTCTTCACATTCTTCAATCCACTGGTAGGTGACTCCCTTCTTCATTAATTTGGTGAAGGGAAAACACTCGATGGCCAAATTGGAAATGAAACGCTGAATATAGGCCATGTGTCCTTGAAGTCCTCTTAATTACTTAAAATTTCTAGATGATGACATTTCAAGGATTGATTTTTTTTCTTCGGATCAACTTCGATACCACAAATTATGTACAACAAAGCCAAGAAATTTTCTAGAGGTTACCCCGAAATCACATTTCAAAGGGTTCATCTTCAAATTGTGTTGTTGAAGTTTGTTGAATATGATTTCAAGATCAGCCAAGGGATCAGGATGTTGTTTGGATTTAACCACCAATTCATCCACAAAACATTCAACAACTTTCACTAAAAAGGGTTTGAAGATATGGTGCATGGAACGTTGGTATGTTGCACCTGCATTATTCATGCCAAAGGGAATTACCCGATAGAAAAACCCACCTTGAGGAGTTCTGAAGGATGTAAACTCTTTATCTTCTGGGTCCATTCATATTTTATTGTACCTAGAGTATCCATCCATGATGGAAAGAGCTTCGTAGCCAGCGGTTGCATCAATTAAGTGTTCTGTGATCGGAACTGTAAAATCATCCTTGGGACAATGACGATTAAGATCTCTGAAGTCAATGAAAACTGTAATTTGTCCATTATTATTTTTCACAGGTACAATATTTTCCATCCATTTTGGATACTGAACTTCTCTGATGAAATTAGCTTTGATAAGCTTATCAACTTCCGCTTCAATTTTGGAGGCATACGTTGGGTGTGTTCTTCTTGCTACTTGCTTGAATCTTCGATGTTATTCTGGAAAACCCAAATGATGAGTGGCAACATCGAGATCAAGACCTAGAATTTCTATATAATTCCATGCAAATACATCTTTGTTTTTCTTTAGAAATGACGTATATATTTCTTTCTCTTCAAGAGTCATGGCCACACTAATTAAAGTAGGGCGTGGATCTTATTTTGTACCCAAATTTATTTCTTTGAGTTCATCCACAGTGGTAGAGATACCCTCTTTAAATACTGGAGGAGAATCCCTGAGATCTTCCTCTTCTTGTTCAATATGTATTACTTCTTCTGTTTCTACTTGCATAGTAGATGACGAAGTAGAATTTCCATGGTCAGTGGAGAAGTTAAAATTTGAACATAATGAAGAAAAGGATTCCATTTCTGACCCTATTGATGATGAAGGGTCTTCCTTGGGTAATAAAAGGGATATGCTGGATTGAGAATCGACATCATTTTTTTCCTCTGACATTGCTATAACTTCTTCTAGCCTAATTGATGAAGTATATAATTTCTGGATTTTAGTGGATGAAATGAAGACATCTCTATTTAAGAATTAATCACTGCTTGGTGAATCAACAATTTCCCCCTTGCTTTTTGGCTTTATTACCATAATTGACATTTTGGAAGTTTTCATAAGAGTGTTTGGATTTAGGTCTATCCTATCAGTTTGACTGATAGGCAACACATAATCTGTACTCACATGTATGAATGGGTTTATTGGAATCTTTTCCAAACCACTTGGAGTATTAATTTTTGTAACCTTTTTTTCCAGGGATTTTTCATTTCCCTCCATGTGATAAAATTCGGCCTCAATGTATTGAGATTCACACATTTTGAATGGGTATTTTTCACCATACAATGTCCCAATTTGACCATTGAAACAATATTTGAGTCATTGATGATATGAAGAAGGTACGACCACATGTTGATGTAACCACGGTCTTCCAAGAAAAATTTTGAAAGCTATGTCCTAACGAACAACAATGAAATTTGAATTAGATGCAAGGTCTCCAAACTGAATTATGAGTATAATTTCAACCAGAGGTTCATATTCATTCTTATTGTATCCTTGAAACATCAATGTAGAAGGATATAAATCAGATAAATCAGATTCGGTGAGGCCCAATCGACAAAGTGTACGAATAGGAATGAGATTGACTCCTGATCCATTATCAATGAAAGCTCATTGGATGTATACATAATTGAATTTTCTAGATAAATACAAAGGTCTGATATGTCCATGTATAACATCATCTTCATCTTCATCTGTAAAAGATATCACTGCATGGAATTCTGCAAGATCGTTCTCTATATGGTAGACCTCAGCCGTAACAATTTCAGTTTCAAATTCTTGAGGACTTGAAAAAGACACAATAAGAACCTCTGGAATATCTTTTGATATATTCAAGGCATCCAGAATTGATAACATGGCTGGTAAATGGGCCAAATGTTTCAAGAAATCATACTTTTGGTCCAAAGGTCTGCATTTACCACCATGAAAATGTGGTTTTTCAGGTGCCTTGGAAGTTGATGCCTTGGAATTAGATGCATCCCGTATCAGGGTAGGAGTTAGAAACACTCTTGGATTCAGTATATTAGACCAAATGAGTCTATCTATTTGCTGAGAGGAAGAAGGTGTGACCTCTAACCAGTCTTTTAAAATAACTCTGTCAGGACCGAATCTGCAATGTGTGGAAGAACTTTCTTATTCCAGTTGAGCCAGCTGAAGGAATTTTCCACGAGTTTCGGCCACATATATAGTTCTAGTAGGGGTAGGATTTATCTAGTGGTTTTTGGAAAATCCATGTCTTCCCCTATATCCTAGACCTCTATCTATTCCTCTAATTCCTCTATTAGATATAGGGAACTTAGGCTCATCATAATCTAAAATGTCATTGGCATAAGGATCCATTAAACGAATCATGTTAACTGTACCAAAGATCAATTCATCATCTGATGAAGATTCTTCCTGATTAACCATTTCAGGTTGTTCCATTTGGTGGGGCAGTGCCCATGCTTTTGAAGCAGATGGCATAAAATCTAACAGAGTCAAAGACAACATAGGCATTGACACGAGCTCGTCTTCTTCTGACTGCTCTTATTTCTTCAAATTATGCTACTTCTTTGATGATTTTCCTTTTGATGAAGGGGGTTTATTGTGGCATTCATAGCAGAAGACACAATTGGTTGATTCAATTGTGTTCGTAAAATGGCATGTGTTCGGTTGATCATTTTCCTAACCATACAATCATCATATTTTTGGCATTTTTACTTTTTTCTTCATGTCACTCACCTTCTTCCTCTGGATCAGTAGTAGTAACACATGCTACCTGGGATGAAGAACCTTTAAATTTTACTTGTCCAGAGTCCACAATATTTTGCAGGAGGTATTTGAAGACAAAAAACTCCTTAATGTGATGCCCCAACATCTGATGAAATGGGAAATAATTGGGGAGGTCTTCATCTCTTTCTTTGTTCGGCCTTTTGGGCCTTGGAAACTGAACCAGATTGTTTTCCAGAGTTGAGATAATGTAGCCAGGAACTTGTTCATTTCAGAAAGAATAAACTTTTTTCTTCAAATCTTCAACCTGTTTCTACCTTTGATCTCTTTGATCATCTTGATGAGGTGACCATTGTTATTGATTCTCAAGAGGTCGAGCCCTTTGATATGATGAAGGATTTGAAGTGGAAGCAGGTACAATTTCTTATTTAAGTGTAACTGTAGCAATCGATGATTTCCCTATTCTACTTCCTAGAACTGATAGAATTACATGAGTTTTATCCTTAGTCTTTATAAGAGAGTCTTCTATCTGCTGAGTGATTTAGGTAAGGTCTCGAAACCCTCCTGTGTATTTCACAGGGATCAACGGTGTGCGTAATTCACCACACAAATTTTCCATACAGATTGGCAATAATTATTCTTGAGGGAGTGCTAAACATAAGGAATATGTTAATCCCTTCCAGCGAGCAATGAAATATGAAAATATTTCACTCTCCGTTTGCTTAAAATTGGTAAGATAAAAAACTATCATCTTGGTAAATGTTGAGCTAAATTGAAGAAGAAATATTTTATGGAGATCTTCCCACCCAGTAATTGACCGAGATTGCAAACTTGTATACCAGACAAAAGCATTTCTTTGTAATGACTTCACAAAACACCTGAGCTTAACTGCTACTTGTTGTTGAAGAGTTCCCATCATAGGATTACAATGAGAAAAAAAATGTGTTATGTGTTGTTCTGGATCTCCCGAACCATTAAAAATTGGGAATGTGGTGTTCTCAAAATTTGACGGGGGAGGGATTACATCCACCCATTCAGGGTAAGATCTATTTTCTGGTTGAACATGTTCATGCTTTCCTTCCATATATTCCAACCAAGATGTTAATGACTCAAAGGTAGTCAGTAATTTTTGTGAAACATCTGGTTGAGCTTGGGCCTGAGCGGGTGCAATAACTGGAGTTTGGACGGATGTGGCGACTAGTACTTCCATTGACGGTATTATTTCTGGTTGCTGTCACACATGACCCATACGATTGGACCTGCGAGGGTGTAAATGTATTGGGGGATATTCTTGATCCATCCACGTATCTGCAACAAATTCCCTTGATTGATTAATTCCATCATGCTTAGGAGAAAGACTACCTTGAAGTAGTTCTACATTTAACCTCATTAATTCCTTCATTTCTTCTTTTTTCTGTGTGAACCATTCCTCTAATGAGAGTTAATGGCCTTCTCCAGAGGTAGGGTGGAATGTTACCTAACTTTTACCCTTTTCCTTGGAATGTGCCTTTCTGTAGTATAGATGGGCATTACCCAAATGAATGTCTTGCCCCTGGGAAACCCTCTGTCTTCTAGTACACACACCATTTTCATTTTTTTCTGTGTGTAAAAATTATAGAACATGAACTTCTTCATCTGATCCCTCAGAGTGAGCCTCATGTTCTGGAGGATTTGTGATAATGGCATTGATGACATTTATCAATGCATAATGCATTGCAACCCTTCTATCAGTGCTTCTGCAATATTGTCTTCTTACATGTCCTTTATGAGACATTGCCTTTTGTTTTTTTGATCCATTAGGAACTTCTTGTTGAACCGTAATTTAGTGGGAATATCCTGATAATTTGGCTCTGTGGTCCTCTTGTGGATTCTTCCCTAATCGAGATAAACTATCTTTCATTGAGGAAGAGATTGAGAATTTGAAAAAGTCCACAGTCCAATGGATTGGGGCTATTCTTGTTTTTCTTGCTCAACTCCTCAAATCCTATATGTTGATTCTGAGGGTTGGATTAAAAGATTCCCTTATCTGGTAAGGTGAGGTGGATCTTGAGCTGCTACATTTGAAACTTTTTTAAAAGATCTCTTGATTTGGCAGACTTTAGTCCAGAAATTGGCTGGATGCATCATTCTACATCCACTCAAATCACCTGGCTCATATGGCTGTTGTATTATTTCTGACACCTCTATCACTTGATGATGTGCATAATCTAAACAGTAAGCCTATTCGATATTCTCATTTTCTTGATGCAAGAGTAATTTAACAACTTATTCTTTATATGCCTGACTTTGGGAAGAACTAGTTGAGGCATGTTCTTGGGAAAGCCTTTGATTACGCACAAAACCAGTTAGATGTGGCCAACCATGGGCAATAAAATTTCATGATACCAATTTTGGAAAGCTTTGTTTATTGGATAGAATAGTGAAATGAAATGCTTTATGAACTCCCCATCCCCAGATATGAATACCAGATGGGGAATTGGTAATTAACTGTTGCAACCATTTTAATGCTCCATGACATGAACACTGAAGGGATCTCTACTGATTTTCAACCTTTGGATGTCGGGATACTAAGAGAGATTCCATGTTAATTTGGAATTGAAAACCTTCTATTATCTTGACATGTTTTTGATATTCATCATAAGATAATATTTTCTCTTTTAAGTGACAATGAGTTTTCAATATGTTGAGATGAATATCGTGAATACAATCTTCTATCAACGTTTCTAGAATATCATATTGAGAGTCAACCAAAGGCCAAAACATGACTAGTATTTCACCTTTCTCCAGTTGTTTTCTCATATTCAGCAGTTCCTCTTTTTCATTTGATGAAGAATATTCTACCTGACTGGACCAATGTTAGTGCTTCTTTGTCGCTTTATCAGATTCAACAATATTGTTAGAGAATTCATTTGTAAAATTAAAATATGAATGACTAGGGGTGCTTCAGAGAATGACCTACACCCCAGGATATCTTCTGATTGAGAAAGTATTTCACCTGCTAGTGGAAAGGTAGCAGAAATGAATGGCTTTGCATTTTCAAGTGCCTCAAGATAAGAGGGATTTCTCACTACTGCATTGTACGTTGAAGAATTTTCCGGAAAATATGAATTACTGCTGTGAAGAGGACTTTCACAGCTAAATTCATCATCATGGGGAGGACCACCATGGTGGGTTACCGCAAAAGATAAAAAATCTTTCTCTTTGGTCTTCTGGCCACGCAGAGGGTTATCATGGATCTCATATGAACATGATACTTCGAGATTGACCTAATTTCCATGAAAGAAGACGTCATGAGGAAGTGTCTGATGAAGACCATAGGAATTTTTGTTGTTACTTTCGGAATTTGGAAATGAGAGAGTATAATCTTGATTTTCAACAGACAATTGTCTGAGGGATTCAAGAACTCCATCATTGAGCAAGGCCATATTGCAGATTGGCTCTTTATTTTTCAACTGTGATGGATGGTTCTTTTTCTGGGATGCCTTCTTGCTGAATTTGGAAACCACTTATTGACGAATGTGGTTATTATGGGAAGGTGTATGTGTCTGCTCAGGAGAAATGGTCAGGTTAGTCTGATTATCTCCATTTATATAGGGTGTATGTGTCCGAATTGATTGTCTATATGACATGGGGGAGTATGACCCACGACCATCCTAGACTGGAATAGAGGTGTGTATCTGCTCCGGGGTGACATGTTGATGAGTCAATCCACTGATAGGGATAGATTTTTGTTTCTTTCCCTGTGATGTAACTGATGTTTTTATAATATTCTGATAGGTATCCAGAATATGGGTAGGTATTTTCTTCTGCTCCTTCACCATTGTCAGAATTTGTTTGGTGACTTCAACCCATAGAACGAAAAAATACGTCCATTCTGTGCTTGTATTAGGTGTGTGTT
Source organism: Viscum album (assembly GCA_963277665.1). Lineage (NCBI taxonomy): Eukaryota > Viridiplantae > Streptophyta > Magnoliopsida > Santalales > Viscaceae > Viscum > Viscum album. The sequence goes on along the minus strand of OY728153.1, from coordinate 1,014,368,785 downwards.
ACAGCTCCTGTCCTCCTATTCCTGTCAGTGAATTCTGACAGTACTCATGTGTGGTGGCAAAAAGTTGTGTCTTCCTCCTGTTTGTCATTGAAGCTTTCAAATTGACATCTCCTGGTGCTACCAAATGAGAATTTTTTTATCTTGATGAATCATAGGTGTATTCTCCTTCTGATTGTTCTCCACCAAATATGATTGATGAACATCTTTAAATACTGGAAAATGAGACTGCTGGCAGAATTGATGAGTGTAAGCAGGTTTATGTGCCTGTTTACAGGTGGTCACCATATTTGATTGGAGAGTTTCTTTGGATACAGTTAGACGAGCTTGCTGACTGGCTAATGAATTATAAATAAGTTTATGTGCCTACCTATAGTACTCTTCTGAAATTTCTTGGTGGGATTGGTGTGTTACTGCCATACAAGTCCGCTGGGTAGTGAAATCAGGATGGACGGGTGTATATGCCTGCTCGTTGTTTTCCATAAGGTTCGATTGTTAGACTTCTCCGGAGGGGGTAGAGGCAAGAACCTACTCCATGATGACTTAATTTCACCTCCGATGGGTCGTCTTTCTTGCTCGATTCTGAGGAACCTGAGCCGAACGCTTAGAGGTGATACCCTCATCATGTTGAGGGTGATCTACCGCACGAGTCTGGTGGTGATTTTTGGTGGGATTCCTCAAGAAAGACTATTGTCTTCTTGAATTGAAGCCTTGAGTGACCTCCTCATTCACCTCCCTGTAATTTGGGAGGGACTGGCTGTTGTTTTCTGGGGATAATGACTCGAAATGGTTGGAGACGGTGGTTGGCACCACATGCATCCTAACCACTGGTCGTCGCTGTCCGGACGACCAGGGTGAGTTGTTAACTTGGAGGGCTTATCGACTGGCCTCCAAAGACAGGATGGTACCATGTTGACAGCATTGTCTCACCAATGCATTCAAGACCAAGTGTTGAAGATGCTGAGTAGGTGATGAAATCCTCATAGGGTAAGAGGATCTAGCAGGAATAGCGGTCGAGGAATTCACATATGTAAATTTTGAAGCATCCATTCTATGTTGTAGGGAGATCTTGGAAAAGAGTGCCTGTTTAGTATAGAAAACACAATGAGGATAGGATTGGCTAGACTATATCTTTTGGATGGGAATATATGTTGTTGATTTCAATGTTGGCCCTCATATTGAATTTAATAGGGTCCTAACAAATAAGTAAAACATCATTTAACTTGGTTATAGATTCAAGTTGGGTTCACCATTTTATTTCTTTTTGAAATGGGGATGAACTTGTTTTTGTAAGGTTCAAACATTCCAATCAGTTTCTAATGGATTTATTCATAGAACTAGAAACATCCAATGATTCTATATCCATTTGGACCTACTTTCCAAAGGTAGGTGCTCATTAGTTGTGGACTGATGAGGCTTAATAATTTTCATTGGTCGAGAGGATGTGTGGTCAGGCTCATCACACCTTTTTGGGGAAAATTATTACATACTCCGGGACTCTCTTATAGATTTAAGTTATTTTCACGAATCCTTATTAATTCACCAAGCATGAAAATGAGTTATTCTTTAGATTTAGAAATCAATGATTGATATGTATGGGATTTAGAGAATATTTTATATGTATTTGAGGTTCTTCATCGATGGAGAATCATCCATATGAATTAGATATTCGTAGTCAATGGTATCCTTCAATACATTATATAGAAATATTTTGGTCCTTATGGTAACCATACTAGTTTTAAATCCACTCATTGGGGAACATGATGTTTATTGTCATTCAAAAAGACATTGATTATTTCAGAGTTGGGATCGTACTCGCAGTTGGGCTACCTACATATCCTTATTAAAAAGGAATCAGAACCCACATTGTTCAATAAGAAGGATATAGTTTAACGTCACATGGGACAAAAAAAATTAATGAAAGATGGGCTTGATCCTTATAAAGGATTTCTATTTACTCTACTTTTAAGTCAGAGATCATAGTCTATGTATTTTGGGTAAATAAATATGGGGTTTGTGCATGGTTAATGGCCTAAAAAAGATGTTGTGATTAATTTTACACTCTAATCTCAGATGATTCATGCTCAGTGTGGGAAATAAGAGGTATTAATAAACTTGACGATGGTGGCACGAAAGATGCAATTATGAGAAAGATGTGGGGATTATGTATGTATGACAGCCCATGTAAATTAATACTAGGACTTTGGAAAGGAGTCCAAGAGCATGGTCTATAAAGGTATTTGTACTTTATGGAGATTTGGAATTTTAACCCAGGACATACTCAAGAAAAAAGAAGCCCAAATTAAGATGGAATTATGATTGGGTTTTATTCCTGAGAAGGATGCCCAAATCATAAGAAATTAATATTGGGGCTTACTCGTGAGGAGGATGCCCAGTGTTTATGGAAACTATGATTGTGGCTTACTTTTGAGAAGGAGGCCAAAGTTAAGGGGACTTGTAACTTGGGGCTTACTCCTAAGAAGGAGGCCCAAATAAAAATATATTCTCATATCAAAGGATGAGGTTATATAGAAAACCCCTAACCGTGGTGACATAATGCATGTAAGTCATGAGGTTTTTCATGAGGTTCTCATAGAATTCCTTTCAAATAAGGAATCCAATAAAGGAACCATGCCATAAATGTCTTTGAAAAGGGTTTTGAAGGCTATGTATTGAAGAGGACAGGTGGATTTGAGGAAATGAGGTGACTAGGAAAGAGGCGTGCAAGTATTGTTCTGGCGCGCAAGTCCTGGTCACGCAAGTTGACATGTGCTACATGAGTCACCTTGGGTGATGAATAATCTATAGGGTAATACTTGGGAGACATTGAACTCAATCCATTATTATCATCACTAGAGGCTTCAAGAAGGGTGGCATGAAAGTTCCATTGAGAGGTCAAGGCAGTGCGCAAGTGCCTTCATTTCCCTTAAGGGGTGGACACCTAGGAATTCAAGTGTTGAGGAGTTCTAACACTTAGGTCTTATTCTTCCTATTTAGAGATTTCATTCTAGTTAAAGAATTTCCTTAAAAGTGTTCTGAAGACGCCAGACAAAGACTTGGGTGACCAGAGCTTGAATCTGAGTTTTGGAAAATTCTTCCTCAAAATAGAGGGCCCACTGGGGCTATTTATTAGCCACTGGTCACCTTGAAAAAAAGAGTAGGGAGCGCAAGTGACTTGCATGACCCATATGTGGCCTACATGTGAATTGCGCGGCGAACATGGAACTTGGGCGGCTCCTTCAAAAAGGGTTCCTTGTTCATGACTTTGTTAATTTTTGATGTTTTTTAAAGGATAACCCCCATTGTGCTTATAGCATTACCCTTTTCCATTCGTTGGACTCTATGATGGAAAGGAGTTTCAACACTCACATGGGAATTAGTATGATTCTCCCACTTGTGAACATGTGACTTTAGTTTTACCCTACTATGTATACTTGTATTTTCATCCTACATATAAAAAAATAATTTTAGGTTTCTAGGGAGATTACGCGGACCGTGCTGGACCTTACTAGCTTGGACGTTGGGTATGGTTTCTAGGTTGCTTTTTAGTTTTATTTTGGTACTTACAGTGGTGTTTTCATTGTTTTTTTATTAGTTTTACTTTAAACATGAATGTTTAATGGATTTTGGTTTCTTTATATATATATATATTGGAGTTGTTTGAGGTTGATACATATTATCATTCGATCTTGGTTACTATAAAAAACGTAATGCCTCTCATTTTTGTGAGATTTATATACCCTTGGTGTTGGTTTCCACCCCAGTGTCTATTAGAGGCGGGAATCAGGGGGTAATTATCTCTCTTTCATATTGGGGAAGTAAGGTATCAAAATATTTCTATACCTTCACTCATCTTGAAGAAGGTGGCCTGTGAAATAATTGTATCAGGATAGTGGAGTAGGATGATCACTGGATAAAGACACATTGTGCTTTCCAGTAGTAGACTATGGGAAAGTACATGGGTAGTGTCTTAGTCATGGAGTTAAAGAGTTGAGTCAAGGAGCTGGTGATCACTTTAAGCTTGATCTGAGATCTAAAAGAGTACTGGGTTCCTGTGTTGGTGAGCTAGATGAGGGGAGTAATGCAATAGTGGTGTAATATTTAACTTTGGGAGAAGAAAGAAATCGGTGTTTTGTGGGATGACTTTGAGGAGTTTCGGGCAGAATTCCTGTATTACATGATGTAAGCGGAGAATAGGTAGGAGTTACTCTCCCTCTAGAAGGGGAGTTTATTAGTGAGGGAATTGGGGATCATGTTCATGTATATCCTATGTTTTACTCCATATCTTGTTCTGGATGAGGAGTCTCAGGCAAGGTGCTTAGAGGAAGCACTCCTCCCTTCTCTTTAGTATGCGGTTACTCGCTTCACCCTACCGACATATATAGAGGTTCAGAAGAAGACAGATGTAGTGGAAAGGATTCACTCATGAGGAGGTATTCCATGGTGGGGAAGTCACCCAAGATTTTCAAAGGGGAAGTATGTTAGTAGAAAGTCACCAATGTCAGAGCCTTCCAGGTTTCTTCTAGTGGGGAGCCGACCCCTGCAGTTTCAGTTCCAAACCTCTTTTCATATCCCTTTTCCCATGGTCCTCGGGTTGAGTTTTTTTTGTTCTTATGGAGTCTGTGGGAACCTCTAGAGATAGTTATTGAATCGAGATTAGTATAATGGATGTGGTCATGTTCAATGTTCACCTCAACAGTAGTTTCCAGCTAGGCCTTTCCAGCATTAGGGACAACAACCCCCTACTCCATCAAGGGTGGAAAATGTAGGAGGAGCCTGACCTCAGAGTTCCCCTCAGGGACCTTGACTAGGGCATGGTCAGGGAGGTTGCTAATAGATGAGTGGTAGAGGAGATAGGCATGGGATTTTTCAAACCACATAGACAACAGTTCCATCAGGGCCAGAGATCATTCGAGGTACGATCATTTTGTTTAGTACGCTTGATTGTGCCTTGTTTGATTCAGAATATTAGCATTCCTTCATTACCCCCATTATAGACCATGAATTTGGAATATATATATATATATATATATAGAGTTTCTATGCCCCTGGATTTGAGTACACCAGTCAGAGGTCAGACCAACTTGTTTGATGTTTGCTGGGGATGTAGACCGATATTGGGGATGCATCAGTCCAGCATGAATCTCTTTCTTATATAGATTCTATCATAATATGTCATCCTTAGAATTGAATAGTTGTTTTTAGTTAACACAGTAATCAATTGATTCTTTAGGAGATTCATGTTTTCAGATGTGAAAGGCCAGCGTGTTGCTTTAATTAGTGAGTGGAGCTGTCAGGTGGGTAGCCAGTGCATGGAGCCTCTTTTTTCCTTGTTAGCTGAGCTATTATTGGGATCTATGGATTCTGAGATGGCGGAGGTTCTGAGAGTTGTCAAAGTTTTTTTAGATGTTTTCCCCAAGGTGGTTTTTACTCTACCCCCTTGATGTGACATTGAGTTCAGGATAGAATTATAACCCGGTGCCATTCCTATCTCAATGGATCCTTATCAGATGACACCTTCTGAGTTATGATAGTTTTAGATTTAGATTGAAGATTTGATGAAGAATGGATTCATATGACCCAGTGTGTTGTCATGGCGTTCTCTATTCTTGTTTCTGAAGAAGTCAGACGATGGTCTGAGGCACTGTATAGAGTACCAGAGACTGAATTAGGTAACAGTCATGAACCATTACCCTCTCCTGAGAATAGACAATAGTTTTGACCATATGAGGGGGGAAGGTTGGTTCTCTAAGATCTACTTATGGTTTGGGTGTCACTTGTTAAGGGTAAAATAGGGATACATCCTAAAGACTACTTTCAGGTGTAGGTATGGGAACTTCGATATCGTGGTTATGCCTTTTAGTGTTATGAACGTACCAACCATGTTCATGGAGCTTATGAACTCCATATTTCATTAGTTCATATACCGGTTAATTTTCATATTCATCGATGACATCATAATCTACTTGAAGTCAGAGGAGGAGCATACTGTGCATATCAGGACTACCCTAGAGGTCATTCAACACCACCAGCTCTATGGAAATCTATCAAAGTGAATGTTTTGGACAAGAGAAGCCCACTTACTTAGAAATGTGGTGTCTCAAAAGGGTGTATAAGTGGAATATTGAAAGGTCGATATAGTCTTTTCTTGGGAAGTACCCTATAATGTGGTTGTGTTTTGTAGTTTTATCGGTCTGGCAGGATATTATGAGAGATTCGTACATGATTTATCACGAGTAGCAGCTTTGTTGACAGATCTGACCAAAAAGGCCCAGATTTAGTGTGGGGTGAGAAGTGCTAGTTAGCGTTCGGATATCTGAATGGGAAGTTGGTTAGTGATCTATAACTTAGGATTTTATAGGAGGGGGTGATGTTTGAAGTGTTTTGATATTATTACCATCTAGGCTTGGGGTGTGTGCTGATGCAGTAACATGGAGTGATCTTATGTGGGTCTAGGAAGTTACATCCCCATGAACAAAATGATGCCACCCATGATTTGGAACTAGCATTGGCCATTTTTATAGAAAATTTGTTGAGACATTACCTCATTGGGGAGCTCTTTGTGGTCTTCACAGATCAAAAGAGCTTGAGGTACATATTTTTATAGTGAGACCTAGACTTTCGACAACAGTGTTGGATGAATTTTCTCCAGGATTATGATATTGAGATATCCTACACCTCAGAAAATGTGAATGTTGTGGCTAATGATTTGAGTAGGAAGTTGAAGAAGGAAGTGGTTTGGGAATCTACAAGCACTTGGAGGACAATGGAGGAGTTGACTTCCTGGTACGTAGATACATGAATGGATGGTGACAGAAGATATCTATTTTAGATGAAAGTACAGTCATCTCAACCTTACTTGGACAGTGATCCGCTCAGAACTATTGTTAAGGAATAACTTCAATTAGTGCTCAGTGGATTTGAAAAAGAGTCTCTATCTACGGTTGTCAAGAATAGTGACCGAGTTCTTGATTTGATAAGAATTCATTCCAAGATTTTAAATGATTCTAATACCTCTAGAATTTCACTCAAACATTCAAAACAAAAGTTAAAAAGCTGAAAGATTTCATTCCTTTGTTGGACAAGTTCATGGAGAAAAAAGATGACATTGGGAAATCAATGGAGTATGGTGGTGAGATTATAACTAATTTGATCAAGTTATTGAGGCCTTATATTTGTGTGAAGAGCACTACTATTATGGCACCTTCAGCTACACCTTGTGACCTAGTTTTCCTCATTCCTCCTTTACTGCCTTTTCCTCTACCCCTATGTCTTTCTCTCAGGCTCTGAGTCAGATCAGACCTATTATCCTTGACCAAAAATTACCTTGGCCTTCTACCAAACCTACCTTGGCCCCTTCTGTTTTTTAAGGACTCCCTCTCCCTTCAATAACAAGTGGTCCACTTCCTTCTTCAACTTCCACCTCTACTCCTGTGGCTTCTCCTAATGCTACTGCCAAGGTAAATGAGAAGACAACCAATTCAAAATAAATGTGAACACTATATTTTGATAGGGATATTTTTTATTTTTTGTTTCCTACTGTTTGTAATGACACATCTTTCTACATCAAATGCATTATGAAATCTTCCTATATATACTCTTGTTTACTTTTGTACTCTTTTTGATAATCCCAACAAGGGGAGATATATGCACTCTAAATGCAAACTAAGGGAGAGACACATTCAATAAGAACAAATATATCACTCACATGATTTGTGATCATCAAAAAGGGGGAGATTATTGGCCTCCTCCTATTTTAATCACAATTTAATGATCAAAAATCTTATATATCTTACAAATCATATTTAATCTGTCTCAAATCATGTTTATAGATGGTTGGTTTCTTTATTATTTAAATAAACCTACCCAATATCTTAATAGCTAATAATCATTTCTAATTTTTGTAACCAATATTTAATTTGTTTTATAATGAATTTCATTTATGAATGATTATGTATAATCCATTCTATAGATATTACTGATTAAGTCTATATATAGATATCTGGCTAAGTCTGAGAAACCGTGTGTCTGCCACCAGTTCTGTTTTTCAAGAAAGTGACCCAGACACCGTTACCCAGACACTGTAACCCAGACACCGTGAAAAAACATCGTGACCCAAACACTGTCACCTAGACACCGTGACCCATAGAACGTGACCTAGACACCGTGACCTAGACACCGTGACCTATACATCGTGACTAGACACCTTGAACCAGACACCATGACCAAACAATGCATTTGTGATACTAGTTCCTAATCTCTATACAACAATTTCATCATGATTGTCTCACTGCTCAAAGGAAAAGAAGAAGACACCATATCATTGTGACACCATTTCCAAGTGAAACCATTTCCAAGTGACAACATTTCCAAATAGACCGTGATGACGTTCTTTAATATATTTTATCTTTTTAAAATTTACATTTTAATGGTCATAGTTTAGTCTTTTAAATGCACTGATTGTAGACATGTCACCTGACAGTATGAGGTTTGGGGTGAAGAATACATGCATCCTGTCAGCTTCAACACATGAACTGCATGAATAAAAAGAAAAATGTGGCATTGAAACAAGTGTGGTGTTAGAGCAGCAGACGCATGAGCATTCTTGTGAAAATAACAAACACATTAAACAAGATACATATAAAGAACACATGAAGCATTCATGAATAAAAAATATAAGAGATCATAGACCAGAGTGAAGAACATCTTACCAATACCAACTCTATAAATAACACGAGCTAGATCTAACGAAAAACCATAGAACACGACTAGCGATACTCTGTTTCTCCCAAGATGACTCGATTCTTGCATCTACTTCATCCTAGAAGTCTAGAGATATATAGACTAACATTCAGAGAACATCTAACCTCATCTCATTATATTTTCACTATTGTGTATTTTTTTTAGATTTCAAGCAGTGTGTGTGTGTCTGTATTAAAAACACACACTATCTCATGAATTAAACTGGAAGATATAAGATATACTTCCAATCAATATTTTTACACTTGTTTAATCCCATGGATAAGTGTGGATGAGGTCCTTGTGTGACCTATTAGTTTATAACCACAATGAACTGTGAAAGATGTTGCGTGACCTGAACAGTCATGTGCACTGTTGTTTACCCCGATCTAGGGTGTGGATCAAGTTTATTAACTTAAACTGCTCGGTTGTAGGTGATTACCAAGTGGAGTGGATTAGGTCTTGGCTTGAGAATGAACCACATGTTTTATATCCACTATGTTCTTTAATTTTGTTTTCTCTATTTTACTATATAATTTATAAATCACTAATTTTACTTTGATAGTCAATCTTGGATAGAAGTTATAATTGCTTTTTTTCATTAGAATAGTTTTAAAAAGCAATATCAATAACTCATATTGAGATTATTGAGAATTAATCCATCTTTTGAGAAGTTATTTTAATAGTTAAAATTTCATAATAGTATTACCTTGATTGGTTGGGCTGTATTTAATTTTATTGGGGAACCATTTAAGAAAACTGTTCAAACAGAAATTGTAATAGATACTCAATTCACCCCCCTCTTGAGAGCTCAAATATTACCAAAATGTTCTTCCTTTCATCTTTATTGGTAGTGTTGATTTGTGTATGGGGTGTTATTGTGTGTATTGGCTAGTACGGGTGGTGTGGTGATATCTCAGGATAAGATATTTATTAATTGTGGAATGGATGGACTTGTTATGCAATGTGACTACATATGGGCAGTGGATGGGTAGTGGGGTTATAGGACAAGGATGTTTCATAATTTCATGTTTATTGGTGTCCTAGGTGTGGTGTTTTTGTGTAGTTTGGATTTTGGGTTTGGTTGTGAGAGGTTGAATTGGGTGGGATAACATTGAAGAACTTAGTTGGTAGTTTCTGTCTAGCATGGACACAACAGTGGTTGGTATGATTACTTCACATTATAATGTTTGCAGTTTTTGGTAGTTTCCAAAGTAGGTATGGATATAAATAAATGAATGATTTGATAATGAAGAATGGTAATTGGTTAAATTAATTTATTGGGGGTATGTTTCGAGTTGGGGTTTGTAGTGAAGCGACGCTCAAGTGACCTTCGTTTGTGGTGGTACATGCATGTAGGGGTAGCAACAAAGGTGATTTTGAGTGGTCAGGATATATGTTTGGAATCCCATAGGATGGTTTGAGTGTTTTTATCTATATATATATATAAACTTGTAGTTCCTTATGTTTTTTATATGAACCCCAACTGTGTTAAGCACTATATTCCATGCACCCCAATTATTATGGGGGAGGGTGTCTTTCCCAACACCTCGGTGGGAGGATGGATGGTTAGTTACTGACATTAATCTGATCAATCTTCTATGAATTTATGGCCCAAGACTCTTTAGGCAGCCTATAATGGTCTGAGGTTTAATACCAGACTAATGATATTGGCTGTGTGAGAGGTGGTTTGTTTTCTTGTTGTCTTCAGGATGAGGCCTAGGTGTTTTCAGGAAAGACGTGTGATGGTTTTGGTAGAGTTGTTTATAGGTAGGATGTGATGTGGTGTGCGGCTCTAGTGTATGCTTGTATGTTGTGACAATGAGGCTTGTGGAAGATCATGGTAGTGTCAGGACGTTCACCATTAGGGATTAGCAGTTAACTTGTGGGAAGTGGTGCGGGGTACCCAAATATTGATGTTATTACTACTCTACTCTACTTTTACATTTTTTAATTGGTGAGCATGCCTTGGTGAGGATGGGGTGGATACTATGACTTGTTGGGTGATTTGGAGTTTCTATCATTTTCACACAGGGGAATTATTATGCTTCTCCCACTCATGCATCAGTGACATTGGTTTTTTCAAATTGAGTAAACTTGTATGCTCAACCTATATATATAATTTTTTTTCAGGTTTCCAGGGAGATTATGCTGACCGTGTCGGACCATACTAGCTCAGACGATGGGGATGGTTGTTTTTTGGCTTCTTAGTTTTATTTTGGAACTTACATTGGAATTTTCATTTTATTTTGAGCATCTTTACATTAAAAATGCATGTGGGATGGATTTTTGTTTCCTTATATATATCTGTCCTGGATTTTTTTTGAGGTTGATACATCTTATCTTCAAATCATGGTTATTATTAAAGGGTAATGCCTCATATTTTTGTGATATTTCTATACCCTTGGTGCTGGATGCCACTCTGAAGCCTATTAGAGGCAGACCTAGGGGTCATTATCTCTTCTTTATCATTAGTAAGTAAGGTCTCAACATCTTGATATACCTTCCCTAGTCGTGAATGAGGCATGCCGTGACAAGTGATTATTAATCACATAAGAGATATGAACATTTAATGTAATGGAGATATATGTGACTATCCGTAATTCCATTGTGCACTTGAAACTGGGTAGGATATGATTTGTTTTTATAACTCTATTTGAATAAATAAAATAAATTATTTTATAGAGATAGTAACTTATTAAGTGTTAGGGAATTTAATGTGGCATTATTTTATTACACTTTTCCACACACCATTTAATGAATTAAATGTTTTTTGGAATTGAAAAAGGAGTTTTTTAATGGATAATTATTTAATAATGGGTAAAATGAGTAAAAACAATCATTCATTGAGAATATTTAAAAAATTATTGACATAGTGCCTAAATTTTAAACATTATTTGATTTTATTTTTTGTATATATTTTAAAGAAAAACCATTACCGTGATATTCATTGAAAATATTTATCAATATATTTTATAAGGTTTTAATTGATGAAATAATTATTTCATTATTCTAGGATAAAATATTTTACATATTATTGTTTAAATATAATAATTTTTTGGAAGCGAATTCAATCATATATAACTTAAATTTGGATCGACTGTGCAAGAGATTAAATCCCAATGAACAATCATAATCTAAGGTCACCCTAATGCTAATGAAGCTTCATGCTCAGATATAGAACTAGCTGGTTTAGGAAACAAATTATGCTAGATTATTGGGTAAGCATGACTTGAGGATAAATTAAAGATCCTCCACTAATGAATCCCAATGAAGAAACCCTTTCGTATTTGGAACACTAAGGAGTCATGGTTGTAGAACTCATGGTTATATTGATTGTCACTATAGAAAAAATAAATCGATAAATTAGAGGATACCAAATATTTAATGTAGATCCATGCCAACACGAAGATCGTAGGGAGATTTCTGAAGAAGTTACCAATGATTGAAAAATGGGAAAATCACACCATTTGTTTTCTCTATTTAAGAAGATCGAACCTCAGATCTAGCCATGGTTGAAGAAGATCCCAATATCGATCGAAATAATCAACATAGAATCCAATGTAGATCCTTTACGAGTATGAATATGGAAAACTATCAAATCTACATCAGTCGATGATAGGAAGATGAGCCTAGATCCACCACTGATTCTAAATTTCACAATTTATGAATCTTATACTGATTTTTTAGTGGAAGCTTCTATTCGAAGCTTGTGTGGATATGTGAATTATCCACTTGATCCTGACTAATGAACTCAATAAAGATCACAACTTGAAGATGATATGAGACATGATTTATTTTAGTAGATGGAAATGTGAATTCTATTTTAAGGGATGTCGATGAATTCTAAGATATCGATATATGTTGAAGAACTGAAGATAAGATGCTGAGCCAGGATTGATGAACTCGACATGATGTTTAACCAAAGTTGATCGCTATCGATTTTTTGAATATGATGATAATCCTCATTGGTACCAATGCTCGAAAATCCACTTGATAAGAAAATTTTGATCATTAAATGATTTCTGGCTGGACTTGTTTGTAGGTGTGGCATATAGAAAGTCATTGGGGCCTACAAATCTCAAATCGTGCGACATGGACATGCGAAATTCTTTCACATTATATAATCGATAAAATGACTCAAATGACTAAGAAACTATAGAGATATTTCTCAAGATATTTCATATACATCAAGGAAAATATCAAGGTAAAAAACACCTATGTAAAGTCTAGACTAGACCACATTATACCAAGGGACATAGACAAGAAACTAATTCGCATTGATCAAAGATCAGAAAATGGATTTGGTCTTCTAATCCACCCAACTATGACTGAGATAAGAATAATATAAAATAACAAACATCATGGGACCAAAGGAAGAATGTTTAATTTCCCAAATTGTAAAATTTCATTGCAACATCAAATTTTCATTTTTTTTTCAGATTATCTAGTGAAATTAGAAAAATATATGAAAGGGTAAATGAGATCATTGTAACTGATAGATGATTCAAGAGATCCAAACCCTTGAGATTTCCACATAGATAACATCCAAGTTTGGGATCATGGTTGCTGCTTGGCATGGAAAAATTGAAATGGAAATGAATTTAATTACAAGATTTTAGCTATTTTCATCATGACTTCACTTAATGTTGGTGTTGATAACCTAAGAGCACACCATGTGGAATTCACTGCCCATTAGTTTAGGATGTCTCCACATTTCTATTTTTTTGTCAAATAAGAGGATCAATCCTAACTCTATTTTACATATCCTCTGTGATAGGAAGAAGCCTTTTATTCCTCGATCATAGGCACTACACTATCCACCTCCACTATACCCACCATTCTTCTAACCATCAATTATCTATTGCGTAATTGAGAAAATATCTAGATTAGAGGTTATAGAACACCCTCAAAATAGTGCCCCAAGATATGGAGCTAGTAGAAGAGGTTGATCACACAAGATAAGATTATTTCTCTCTTATTTACTTCATGTACCATTGTTTTCAGATTATTTCAATGATTTATATTATTATTTCTTCTAGAATGAGGAAATAATTAGTGTAGGGGTTGGATTAGATAGATTTTACTGTATTTAATTAAATATTCTATTATAATGGGTTAATCAAAGAGGCATGTTTCTTTTTATTCAAAGATCTCAATTTCCCTTCACCGTGAGCATCTTATCACTCTACCCCAAGTATCAATGAGTGAAGGGTAACATATTTTTTTCTTAGAAACCACAATCAAATTCATTTCTGTAAATGGTAATGGACCTCTATTCTTCATGAGGTAGCATCATAATCTTGGGTATTTTTTTAAATAATAGTTCTCAAGAGACTTTCTGTTGGGGTATTGGCCTAGTGTTTAAGAATCCCTATAATATTATATCAAATAAGGGTTAAAATACCATTGGTATACATTTATGGGGAATGTAATTTGGGCAGTGTGCCCTTTAGGGGCTATTTACATGGAGGGTGGGTGGCTTGTTGATGGGGATATCTCATGGGGAGGGGATGGTGTGTCCTTTGGGGGATTTTTTCATGGTGGGTACCTAGAGGAAGCCATGGTTATATCTTAGGACGTTCACATTAAAGGTAGTGGTGAGTATTATGGTCCATGATAGTGATTTTCACTAGTGGGAAAGGTAGAGGGGGCAGACACCGATGACACTACTAAGAAACAAATGTGATTGATGATGCTAGACCTGATGTTAGCAGATGATGGAATAGAGAATTTGGTGACTATGTTCGGTCATGATAGTGGAATATGAAGTGGGGGTCTGTTCTGACAACTTAGGTGAGTTTGATGGGAGGCTAAATGATTTTGGGTCTTGCTGGAGAATGACGACGTTTGGGACTCATGGGAAGGTGGTTCAGATATTATCACTGACATATTTGAAAAGAATCATGGTGGAGGTTGATTTTATCCTTAGGGATGCTATCCAAATGTGTTAGGTATTTCTATGGGTCTACAATGTCCATGTAATGAGATATCTCTTCTTAAAATAATAATAGGGTGTTAGCATTTCAATAAAAATAATGAGGGACTTCTATCCTACCTATTAAAAAAATGGTTCTCAAGAGAGATCTCTAGAAAGGGTTATTTATCTAATGAAAGTTAGACATTTCATTCCTCTCCACTCACCTTTAGTACCTATGTGTCTGATTCCATGCAAGATAAGTGACATTTCCATCAATCCAATCCAGTTTAGTTCCCCTAACTAAATCAATTTTTTTTGGATTACCCCACCATTTTTTTCTACTTCATCTCTATCCCCACACATTACTCCATCACTCCAAATTCACTTCACAACTTTACTTACCACTCTTTTTTTTCATATTTTGTGTTTTTTGAATGATTTTATTTTTTTGGTCTATACAAATTCACATTATCTATGATTCGACCCTTCTTACCATAGTACTAGTGAGATTAGTTATATAATTATTTAATTTGACTATCCTCATGATAAGGATGCTTCATCAGTGATCACATAAAGCTCTACATGATATTAATTTAACCAATTCCCTAATTGAACCATTCCCTCTTCCACATAGAACATTTATGAAACATGAATTGGGGCTTCCTAATGTGTCTTATGGCCTCCCCAAGATGGTATCTAACCATGAAACATTTGGATCATTGATGACCACTTGACAAAGAAACCAAATTATGGGTAACTAAGTATCTCACTTGTCCTTCCTTCCACCAGGGATGTTTAACTAAGTCAAATTTATCCAAACAACCTTCTTAGATCCCTTTTTCCTAGGTAAAAACTCTAAAGAGCCTATTCGAGATAAGATTCCTCCACAAACTCTGGAGATACTTGACATGGATGTGCACATCATGGTGCATCCCATTGATCATGTATCTCATTGATAAAAGACATCTTGTGGGATTTACTTCAAGACTAGTAAGAACCTTAGGGTAGTCAAGATCATGTATTATCTTGATTATGAGGGATCATATCATAAGGATACTGGTGAGACCTCTCTAAAATCATGCTTCCAAGGTTGGCTAACTCATATTCAACATTTTACCATCCTAGGAATGTAGTGGACACCTTTTTTCAAATCAATGATCTAAGAATATTCCCACTTCCCCTACTAGGTGTAACCCCTAGCTCTTATCACCTTTACCTATGTCACCAACCATGTACAGAACACCCATTCAGTATTTGCGTAATCTACACACATATCCATCCTACCTCAAGGTAGGGATAGGGTCCTACTACATGTTGTACACCCCTAAAACCCACCTTCACCTAACTCACCTACCCAGTCAGATGTATCCCAGAATCATTTATTCCTATTTCTCTTAAATAATGGTTGGGAAGCCCATATGTAAGACTCACCCAAATTCTCATTGGGATATTTCCCCATGGTCTAAGTTAGACTTCATGATATTGTTTCAAGTGGAGACAAGATGAAGGTCTATACCCACAAAGATTTCAACATATAAGACCCAACTCCTTCCTTAAGGGGACATATTTTTTGGGACCTTACCTTTCTCAAAGGGCCATAGTACCTATAATATAACCTTCATAAAAGGGTCATATTTCCCTTGATCCAACCCTATGAAAAGATCCATATGACCTAGGATCTAACCCTCATCAAAGGGACCTATTCCCTATGATAAAACACTTATCAATGATATATATTCCTCACGAATCCTTACTCAGTGCATCAAATTCCCTGTGAGTCACCATTCCTCAATGGCCCATATTTCCATTGAGCATTCATACCTTCTCTCTTATTTAGGTACCAATAAATAATAAGATCCTAAAGGATATGTTTATGCTTATGTACCACACCAATCATGTCTAGGTAACGTTTTCCTAATCTTATTAGCTACATGACTTAAAAATTTGTAGCACATGTCCTTACCACATGACATTTAACTTCATGGGTAGGTCTAACTACAAATCTAAAACTATGAAAACACTAAATATGTGGTCTTTGATTTATGTTAACCATAATATGTAGGATTCATCTATAATGTTCAATCCTAGCACCACATAGGTCATAGATGCACAAATTTAAAAGGACCTTCACTGGGTCCCAGATGCATGGCTTTAAAAGGAACTTCATTTGGTTATGGTTATAGGACCTTAAAAGGAACCAAATTAGTCCATTTCACATGACCTTAAATGGTATGATGTGTCCCATTAAGTGGAACCAAACTACATGGGTTTTCATTCCCATTTATAGGGATATGTAAGAAGCCTATTTCATGGGCCCAATCCCAATATAACAGCACCTACCACATCCTTGGTTGATGTTATGTTCTAGAGATCCTATCTATAGAGATTTAAACCATGGCATAACTAGGTAATGAAAAAAGAAGAAAAATTTGATATATAATGATGTTCATATCAAAACATGGTCCTAGTCAATAATTTTTATAGTGATAACCATTCTTGCACTAGTATTTAAGAGATATCCATGAATATATATTAAATCTATAAGAGATTCTCAAAGTATGAAATAATCCCCCACTAATAGGGTGAGATGAGCCTGAACTCCCATTATCTAGACCAATGTTCAACCCAAAGAAATGTTGGTAAATTCTCAGTGACCACCATTCTTTAGAAATAAGGTTTCTGTCAACTAAAAAATAAATGCAGTCATAGCATTCATCAAAAGTTGAATGTCTAACATGAAATCCTTTAACTATAAATAGATGAGTGATATTAGGAATTATGCGTTACATATCTCATGCCACAACTAGTGTTCACTATAAATTAAAAAACTATTGATGAACCCAACATGAACCTTTTATCAATGATAGAGACCAAATTACAATGCTATTGCTTATGATTCTATACTGACAAGTTTTTTATTTATGGGTATTGATCCCTTCAGGACATTCAAGATCCCTTACAAAGCTCAATTTGATCCACATAGAAGCATTTTACTATGAACTAGCCAACTTTTGATGCCCTAGAGAGATGTAATCCACATCCACAGTGAATATTTTGTCCTCACAACCCATGAGGACTTTGTTTCCAACTTAACAGCTCTATTAAAAGGTAAGAAATATTGATCCAAGATCATCACCTCATAGGTTTCATTCCCACCTTAGTGGCATAATAATAGATCCTTTAGGTGTTGTATCCCCATGGACCATCCAACCAGCATTGGACTATATAGAAGTCAGTGGTTCCTATCACCACATCAAACCCCTTCAAGATCCTCTCCCCAAACCACCAAATACCTTCCTCCCTTATCTTAAAGAGATTGATGAGGATATAAATCACATAACTATAACTATTTAGGATCCTCATAGGATATAACCTGCTAGAAGTATCCACTTTCGATGTTTCATGACTTCAACTCTACAAGAATATATTGAAGAGACTTCCTATGACATTCTAGAAGTCATATAATTCACTTATCATCCTCTCCTTGTGGTAGATGAAAAGCATGCTCATATCCTTGCCCATGACATCCAAGCATGCTATCATATCTTGGAAGTAACAGAATTTACTTATGAATATATTTCAATAGCCAACAATGGGTCTCCTATATTCTTGTTCCCAAAAGAAATAAGGGAATTCATTGGAATATCCTGATGGATACTCAGAAGAAGGATCATATTCCCACTCCCATTCACCTATATCATCGACATATCATAGTGAAGAAAAAAGACCAAGGATGGGATGATATCCCCATTCCAACTATAGTCACTAAAATATCATAGAATTCACTACAGGATAGGTTTATATCCTTACCTCTAATATAAGAGTTCGTTGATATATTCTGATAGTCACTCAATGATGGGATCATTCCCTCCCCCGCCATAAGAGACTGAAAACATGTAATATAGACAACATAAGGTCAGACATATATCCTTGTCCACATTTATGAAGTTCATTGACATATCCTAATGGAACCCATCGAGTAGAATTACCATATTATTTTCCTCAGCTGGGAATTATTTTGACTTATTCTGATAGACTGAAGACCATAAGTGGGCTCATATCCTTGCTCCTTTTAATACTTATGATTCATGTGAATATATTCTGGCTACCATTTAAGATATTCATCATTATATTCTGATAGAAAATTGGCGGTCACCCAGGTGGGTTTCTTTTCCTGATGTTTTTTTCCATCATTGTGTGAATATAATAATGATCAAGGTTATGACCCCAACTGCTCGACTATACAGATCCGTAAGGTCTTTTCATGGTAATCATATAACGAACGAGTGGAAACATATTGCTTCCTATATCAACACTAATATTCTTGAGTCTCTTCAGCATATTTTGATGATGGCATAAACATTTAATATCTCACAATTAGAAGGATAATTCATCTCTTTCCACAGATCCCCCCTACAGTACTATGATCAGTAACTCTAGAAGTACTCCCCCGAGTACTAGTCATAAATTTCCTCCCTTGGAAATATAACGATCAACCATGGAGGTCCTCTACAAGTTTCAAGCTGTAGAGGCCTTAAAAACATGAAAAAATAGGCAATAAATTCCCCCTTTCCAACCCATCAACTGCTGTAAACACCGAACTTCTACCCCATGGATTCCAAGACAACAACCATGGAGTCCCTCCCCATAGTTGTCATTATGAAGGTCCTGCCTATACTTAAATATATTCTAAAAATAATGGTCCTCTGTATAATTACATATCTTCTCAACATAAAGGTCTTCCTCATGTTGACACCACTATGATATTTCACTCATATTGAGAGGAACTCAACAATTCTAGGCCAAATACACTAGCCAACGAGCCCATAACCGAGTGGTAAGGGCTCCTGCATGGCATCCAAGAGACCTGGGTTCAAAATCGGGTAGAGGTGAATTTCCGAGGTACTGTAGTAGTTACTATTCGGTAATGTGGCATATGGATCTATTCACCTGATTTGGGCCTTCGGGCCAGAAGTATGGGCCTACGAGTCTCAAGGGCCTTCAGGTCATCAAATGCCTTTGGGCCATAGGGACTTCGTGCCACATAGACCATGGAGTAGCCTAGTTCACATTGAGAAGGCCCTATAAGAGGATAAGAGCAACAAGAGTAGAAGCCACCAGAAGTAGAGCTAATTGTATTGGAAGAATGAGAAGGTATGGTAGCCACCATCGGGACCAACCACCATAAATCTTTGTACAAGGAAATGATAGCTGATCAACAATGCAAGGTGGGGAGCAAGGTGATCAATAGCACACAAGCTGGGGAGTGGCTATTCTAGTGGGTTGGGCCTACGGGTAATGTAATGGGAATTGTATTCCTATGGGAACTCTGGTCATGTATTGAGGGTCATGATGAGCCTAGTGACTTTGGACTACATGTCATGTACGGGATCCCCTTCAACCCATAAAAGGGGTATTATCCATAATAATAATATAAAAAAGAAGGCCTAGGCTAAACACACTGGGATCCTTATCATTAAATTGTAAAATATCTCCCAGCCAAAGGATAGTCCAGGGTGTAAGTCATCATCTATTCCTCCCCTGGATTTCTTACCCGATGATATAACTGAGGAGTTTCCAAATACCCCAATAACATTGATAATATAGAGGGGAAATTAACTTTATCTCTGGTTCAAGTTGAAGAATACCACTATGAGAATGAGGACAATTCCATTGTCCTGTGGAATGAACTGGTCAAGGGAAATAAATAGGTCATGTTTTGTACCATGGAAACTCTCTAATATGATATATAAAATTCATTAAAAAAGAATGCATACCTTACCCATGAAAAAACCTATGGGATAATCTACACCATATCAAGGTAAAACTTTGATCTTATGGGGATTACACTAACGACATAAAGGTAATGAGTAAGCCTTTTCATCATGTAGATTTCACTACCTTCCCTATAGACCAAAATCCTATGGTATAAAAGAAATGCGATAACTTCCAATAGGTTTGCCTCCTCATCATGAAGGTGCATTATGAAATGATCACATATTCTTTAACCGACATAAAAATTAAAGGATGGGGTGAATAGGGAGTGCTATACATTACTCTACTCAATGAACAGAAGAGTATTCTAGGAAAAGATACATGTAATGTTATCGCCTTAGGCCGGGTTTTAGGACCGAGATTCAAATATTATATTTATTCTATTTAGCATGATCCCACTATCCTGAAAGTCTAGAGTAGGTGTACATAGAAGGAGTGAGACATTGACATGCTCTTGCATTAGGTAAATGAAAATATGATGTAGAAACCCTGTCAAAGGAAGAAAAATCCTCCAAATATAGAGCTTCCCTTGAAGCAGATTATTTCACATATAAAATATGTTCTAAATCCATATCATGCATTATTGAATGATACAAAATCTAAAAAATTCACAACTACAAAAATTTAGTAATAATAGAGGAGAAACCCCAGCTTGTAGGGATGGGAGATTTTTTACCACCACTACACCTTAGATAATCAAAGTCACAGCGGATCTAGGATGTGATAGTGGTAAAACCAATTCAACCTAAATACATAAGTCTAAGATAATTATTAACCCTCATCCTTCTCCAAATAAATCTGTATTCTTCATATTGGGAATGACTTAATAAGAATTTCCCTTACAGTTTATCCCATTTCATGGTCTATCTCCTTTATAAGAAGTGTGTTTGGTGAAATATACTCAATAATCTCAATAAATAATCATTCATCAAGGAGGTAAGATGAAACATCAAAGGGTATATAATCCAAAATGATCCAACAAGAAGAAAAATTACAAGTAGGATTATTATTTGTCCCTCAATTGGTATTCAGAGTGTGAAAATCACTTTTCAACTCTAATGAGAATATGATTCCCATTGTGTGAATAACACAAGTCAATGTTTTTGGTTTCAGCATCATGAATATTGTAAAAGGTGATCCAGGAACATAAAAATATGATAAAGAATCATCAATTTGAAATGTGGTTCATATTTATTTCCATGAATTGGTTGTGCATATCTAACATTAGATGTAGAATCAAGATCTAGGAGATCTTCTAAATATAATGTTGACACTTTATTTGTGAGATTCATCCATATAGAAAAGGAAATATAGGGATACAAACTTAGCCTACCAACCTCCTAAGGAAACTGAGCCTATCTCTATGGAGGAAAAGCTAGCTTAGTAGGAAGTTGAGTTAAAGGAGTTAAAAAACTCAGTACTGAATTAATCATAGGAAATATTCTTTGTGGGTACAAATACTAAATAGATCCTCATGTATCTCATGTATACATATACAATAGGAAGGACCTTTTATTCTAATAAGAGAAGATTCCAGCCTTCCAAGTAGATCAAGGTTTATACCACTAGTTTGTCTAAACCTGTTGGCCCAAGATTATAAATAATTTCCTCTTCTGTGTTAGAAATTACCACTATTTTGAGTGATCTACCCCATTCCATCTCAAACTGGATATCAACATAAAAAAGGAAAAATTATCGTATCATTCTTTCCCACTATCTTCACTAGGGAATCATCCCATCCGATAGTACCCCATTGCTCCTTGAATTAATCCATTCCATTAATACTTATATGGAAACCATGGTAGGGCGACATGAACTAATGAAACAATTAAATCTAGCAGTGCTTCCCCCATCCCTAATGGTGACAGTAACCACAATTATTCCTCCCCCTAGATGGGGTATGGACCCTTGTCATCCTTTGATAGTTTCTATATTTACCCTTTCCTTCCCTTCTTGAACCCAAATTTGATTCCTTCTATCCCTTGGATCTCACTTTTCCCCAAAGTTCTTGATCTCTATGATGGTATTCTGGAACTTCCTCAATCAATTTCAGAGTTAAATGAATCTTATTAATTCCTAAACTTGTTGTTGATCACACTATTTAAACACTTTTTGCCATCATTGGACTCATTCGATTGATTTATCTTCAGACCGTGGGGGTTAGTAGAACGTTCTATAGTGGGGATTCACGATAGTAAACCCATTATGGTTAGATTCTCTTTGGAAGAGGATCTAATTCAGGAATGGTCCAATGCTCCTCAAATCTATGAAAAATCCATAATTTTCTTATTCTTATGGGGATATGAATTTCATATGAACAGAGATTCCCTGAACATGGATATTTGGGTATAGTTCCCGGAATGTATGCTCCCATTTCAGAATCCATCTATTTTTAGAATATTAGGAAACCTAGTCGGTAGATATTTGTGCTTAAAGAGTAGAACCCAGTTAGTTTATCACATAATTTCCCCTCAAATATCTGTTTAAATTTATGTGTTGAATGTTCCACCCAATTTCGTTTGGATTTCTATTGGTGAGTAGTTCCAATATAAGAAATAAGTCCTCTTTGAATCGTGGGTCATTTTTTGTGCTCATGAAGGAAAATGGGACATGATTTGACAATGAGTAGGCATGGGGGTAATATTTTTCTTACGAATCTAGATGAGGGACTGAGAAGAGGGATTATTGGAACAAGTTCGAAGGAGGTTGGCCTGACTAGTGTTTCTAGTGGTTGATTAGGGGACTCATAGGAAATATGAATCAGAATTCTCTTAGACAGGGAGAAGGAAGGGTCAAACCTCTCTATGGGACACTGAGATGAACCATTTGTGTCTAAAGGTGATATAAATGAGGTTTCTATATAGAAGGATCCATGGGGGTTGCCTCTAAACCCGACAATGGTTGATGTTATTATTATATTGCATTGTGACCTGAAGATTGGGTAGGATTCTGGGCCTGTTCTCTCTCAAATGAATGCATATGTTTGTAATGAGGAGGTAGTGGTAGAATATGGTGCTGTATCAGGCAGGTAAGGACAATGTTTTTTTCAGTACCCTCACCAAAAATAGTGGGGCATGGATGATGGTTACTAGTAGTGCACGGTCGGGAGGGGTGATCCTAAACATTAACGTTAGAAATTGGTTTGGGATCCTAGAGGTCTAAGGATCATAACATGACATAGGAGATGAGATGTAAGAAAACAACCAATCCAAAACACCAATGTAGAACATCTTGAATAATCACTATTCATATGGTGCTGATTTGGAGGAGGAGTCTTCCTGAGGGGTCTTAGTTGAAAGTTCTAATAATAGGAAAGAATGATATTTTCATTTCCCAATGAGGAATAAAGGGAGGAAATACAAAAAGGATACAGGGAGTTTGGTTTTTATAAAGACAAAGGAGTCTAAAGGGTGTAAAGGCTACTCACATTTACCAAAGCTGATGGAAACAAGATCTTCCAGAAAGAACAAAGAGGTTGACAACAACCTAATAGCGCATGATCAGGGAGGGAAAGAGAGTTCTATTTATCAATACGTAATAAATATGACTGAGTGTGTTGATTACAAGGAGTCTAATCAAGGAACTACGATAACAGATGAACTCTTACTAAAGAATATGGATTACTCCTAGGGAGAATCTATGTTAACTGTTGACCTGATACTTTACTAGGGGTTTCCTGAAAATGTGGTTGTGAAAAAGGGTGAATTAGTGGGACTTATAAATAGAGTTCCATGGGAATAATGTGAGGAGGAAGTGGAAAGGTGTGAACATATCCTTCATCCCATTAAAGAAATATTGGAGGAGGCACTGATTATTCATGACTCTAACAAGGATGTAATTAGGATGGGTGATAGATAGTTCAGTTGAATACAAATATAGAGTAGAGAAACTGGATAAACAAGCAACAGTTAATCATGTTAAGAATATTTAACGAAAAAAGCTATTAGTGGATAAATTATTAAAAGCATGGGACAAGATGGATTAAAACTTCGAGGATATTATCCATTATTACCTCGATAAAAATGTAAATGATTTTTTCTAGAATCTTTATAGGGATACCTCTTCTAACAGGTTTAATCTTCAATTTAATATTTCTGCTATCTCCTTTCCTGTTTGATGTTTTATTGGGTTTGGACTTGCAAGCTTTCTCAATTTTCCCAAAGAAGTGTTTTTTTAATAAAAAATTAATTTTTATCATGATTTAGTGTAGTTTGAGAGTAATTCATACCCTGAGTGGGTTGATTCATCTCCTCCTATATACAACTTCAGGAATACAACCTCCCCGACCATCAATGGAATATGAGATCTAGAAAAACACTTGATGCTCTCTGAATCTCAATGAGGACCCATGATAAAAACACTCAAACAATTCCAAGTGTAAAATCTTATATGATTTTTATTGACTCTAGAGTAACCACCATTCATCTTGTATAAAAATGTACCAAACATGTAACACCCCGACCCTAGTTACCCAGAGTCGGTGCATTATTACTTGACATTGGCATGATCACAAAAGATCAAGTCTCGAATGTCTGATTAGTTTAGTAGCCTTGGAAACACTAGATACATTCATAAGTGTTACATTACATCATAAAGTGAAAAACTAAAATAACATGGTCTCCATATTCCACACTCATATCCACATCAGACTATCCCTGTAGGTCAGTCATAAAATATTTCTTCACATCCTGGGAAAAATAAAACATAGAAAGGGGAGAGCTCAGATGCTCAGTAAGGATAACAATATAGCAGAAGATTTCGTAAATAAACATAAACATTTAAGGAAATGTATAACAAAAACAAAATCTTTTTAAACTTGAACATCAGCATAATATGGAAAAAGTAAAATGAAATAATGCCATTTACTTATTCACATGGATATTCTATAGGTCTAATAATCACATGCAATATCAATAACAACTTTCATAATGATGGAATGCATAATTCCAGACTATTATAACCACGTATCCTAGACCTCTGCCAAGACTTGAAATAAGATTTTGTCAAGGCCTCGTGCCAAGACACTAGTTTGTCTCATGAGACCTACAGATGCATCGAGGAGCTATAGCGGGCTCCACCCATCACTTATTAAGTCTAATTCATTCCTTATATGAAAAGGTTTAAACATATCATAAACCATAACATATAAGGAATGAATTAGACTTAATAAGTGATGGGTGGAGCCCGCTATAGCCCCTCAATGCATCGGTAGGTCTCATGAGACAAACTAGTGTCTTGGCACGAGGCCTTGACAAAATCTTATTTGTAGTATTGGCACAAGGCCTTGGCTACCTGGTTTTGATAGTCTGGCATTATGCATTCCATCATTATGAAACTGGTTATTGATATTTCATGTGATTATTTGACCAGTAGAATAACCATGTGAATAAGTAAATTGCATTATTTAATTTTAATTTTTCCATATTATGCTGAAGTTCATGTTTAAAAAGCTTTTTTTAGATATACATTGCCTTAAATGTTTATGTTTATTTATGAAAGCTTCCACTATATTGTTATCCTTACTGAGCATCTGAGCTCACCCCTTTCTATGTTTTATTTTTCCCAGTATGTGAAAAAATATTTTATGAATGATCTACAGGGATTGTCTGAAGGGGATATGAGTGTGGACTATAGAGACCATGTTATTTTAGTTTTTCACTTTATGATGTAATGTAACATTTATGAATGTATCTAGTGTTTCGAAGGCTACTAAACTAATCGGTATTTCGAGACTTTATCTTTTGTGATCATGCCAATGTTACGTAATAATGCACCGACTCTGGGTAAATAAGGTCGGGGGGTTACAGTTGGTATTAGAGGCAGTTTAGTACTAACCTTGGAAGCTAGATTTATAAAAACCCTGATTAGAGCACATAGCCCTATGATAGACTTTGAGGATTAGTATAGAAGAACTTCCTAGAATTTTGGTATTATAGAGATTTTGTGAGTTTCCCAAGAAATACATCCCTGTCTGGATATGATCAGGTAGAGGCAGTACTGGCACATATGTACCTAGGGGTAAAACCTAAAAACACCGCATTGAGCTAGAATCGAATAGGAACTGGTGTACGACAACGGGCCTTACTGCAATATTGGTTACGACACTCCCAAGGGATATACTTAGGATAATTCTCATTTTATTTACAAACCATTATGAAGGGTTTATGAGTATATACATCCTCAAAGAAAACATCTTTATGATTATAGATTATATCCATAAACTGTTCAATTTATGTTAAGTATTTTACAAGTTTGGAATAATTCATTGCAATTCATAAACTAACCTAGTTTATGCCATTGTATAGAAATGGCGCCCAGTAGAAGGAATGTGAACTCCAGCAATACGTATGATCCAAAGAGTAAGAAGGATCATATCTTTCATGGTATTAAGACTACATTTAGAAGGGAAACAGTCTCCCATGTGTTCTCAACATATGAAGAAATAGTATCATGTGTTAATAAGATAAGTAAAGAATTCTATGAGTCCTATGGATTTGAAGGTAAGCAAGATAAGAAAAGGATGGAAGAGAGAAGGATGGTTAAAGGGAAGAGGGAAAAGAAGAATTTTCCAATATGTGATTACTCTAGGAATAAACACCTTGGAACTTGCCTGAAGGGAATGGGAGTTTGTTATAAGTGTGGAGGAAAAGGACACCAAGTGCATGAATGCAAGGGTAAGAAAAAGGTTTCAAATGTACAATGCTTCATCTGCAAGGAGTGGGGACACTATGCAAACCAATGTCCAAATCATCAGAGTATGACCCAAATGATACTATTGGATAATAATAAAGTTATAATACTACCACAGATGAGGAGGAATGATTAGAGTTATTATGTTATTATTAAATAATTATGTCATTTGAGTGTTGTATCAACGATGTACTGGTTATAAGAATAATTTGATATATAAGGATTGTACTGCAATAATTGTTGTTTTCATTAAGGTTTTAATATGATTAAGGTAATCATATTTTTAGTATGTGACAATAAGAGAAACTTTACTTTGTTTGGGGAATATGATGTTACAATTGATTTTGGAATTTATAGACCTTTAGAGAAAGTCTGGACAAAGGTATTTTTAGATATCTATAAAGGTTGTAATGTATTATATTTTTCATTGGATACTATTGTTAAGGTTATTTTTGGATATTTATAAAAAGGACAACACACAGACCATGTGATAACCCGTCGCGTCGGACAAAGCTGT
The DNA here is from genome assembly GCA_963277665.1 of Viscum album. NCBI lineage: Eukaryota > Viridiplantae > Streptophyta > Magnoliopsida > Santalales > Viscaceae > Viscum > Viscum album. The sequence goes on along the minus strand of OY728153.1, from coordinate 1,014,341,147 downwards.
GGGAATCGAACCCACAACCATAATGAGATTGGGATTTATCTCCTACCACTGGACTACGTGAAGTCACTGGAGTGTATAATGTAGTTTTTTTATTTTTGATAGAGGAATTATAAATTTATTTTTGGAACCCTATACTGTTAGGATAAATAGAATATTTTTTAGTTCGATTACCTTTTGGAGTGAAAGATGGGTTTGTGGTAAAAATTTAGTAAGGAATGAATGTCTACATGACAAGTGAGTATATTTCCTTACGTTCTTAGTAAATATCATAAATAAATTTTTCAACTTTATGAAAGGTAACTTAAAACAAAAAAACGTTTTCGGTTAACTTTTCCTACTGGGGAATCAAAGACCGTTTAACCAATCACAAGTTTGTGATTTTCTTGTAGTTAACTTTCTCCTAATCCTGTTTTCTACAACTCTCCATCAGACCTTGATGGTTTTTTTCTCCTCCATATCCATGTTTTCATAGAATCCTAGTATGGGCTATCTTGGGTGACCTATGTACTTGTCTTTCTTTCTTTTAAAGTTATATTTTTATTAACCTTATTTCTGATGTGGGTTTTCCACAAAGGTGTTTTCTATTTTAAACCTTTTAACTTTGAAGAACATTTTCAAATTGCAAGGATTAAATTTATTAAAGGAGGGAAGAATGTAACACCCCAAGCTTCCATGGTACGCTTCTCTTTCAATAATGCAATAACTTTCATTGTACGCATGTTCGAGATTCTAACACACACCACAACCAATCAAACTAGTCATTATGAATAGTAATAACTAATTTTTGAAATTTTATAAATTTTATCCTTCAAAATGGAATTCATTTTTGGATTCGGAATATTGAATTTAGCCTAGGGTAAAATTTTGGAACTTTTCAGATAACTTTTATATTTTGATGAATAGTGAAAATTACTAAATTTTAATTAAAAAAAATCATTTAATAAAAATAATTAATAGTGATAAATTATACTATTGAGTGGTTTTAAGGAATAATTAGAATATTATTTTACAATTTTATCCAATGGTGGTCATTAGAATTAATTTCACTTTGAAACTGGACATAAACAATTGTCAATCTTTTGATTGATATTGTTTATTAAAAACACGCTATTTGTTTTGACAACGGGAATTAATTATAAATTAAAGAAACTTGTATGTTTGTAATTTTTTAAAATAGACAACATTTTTGAATTCGGAATATCAATTATAGCTTAGGGTGAATTTTTGGTATTTTTCTGAAAAACTTCAATTTTTGATAAATAGTGAAACCATTAAGGGGTAGTTAAAAAACTGATTTTTTGTTTAAATGAAATTTTACCGCTTCTGTGAATTGAATTTAAAAAATCCGAAATACATCATTGTCATTAGGAAGTAAAATGTGGTTCAATGGGATTAATATAATTTTTGGCGAATAGTAACTTTTAAGTTCTATTAATCGCGATTAAAGGTAATTAGCGTAATTTAAGGTAAATATAATGTTATAATAATATAAAATTACCTTTAAACTTTTACTACCCTTATTGGATGAGTCATGGACTACCAATACAATCCATGGGTCAACTTGAGGACCCCATAGATCCACTTGGGTAAGAAAATGACATTAATAACTTTTTATTAAAAGTAAAAATAAAATTGTCACAAACATGTGTTGTTTTACTAAAACAATTATTACATGGGGTTATAAAAGTTAAATTTTCAACTATAAATATTCATTGGAAAGATAAAAGGATTTACTACATCATGGAAATTTTTTATAATTTTTAGACATTAAATAAATTAAATTTGTTATGATACCATGATGATGCAACGATTACCTGATTTATTAACGATTTAAATAAAATGAAATAATAATGTAAAATATAAAACTTAAACTTGTCAAAAACCTATTGGATGAGTATATTTCGAACCCTTATCACCTTATCCTAGAAATATATAATTGTGGGATCTTTAAAATCTGAAAATCATTTCATAATAATGTAACATTTCACGACTTTCCTAAAGTGCCCCTCCTCTCCTCTTATAAAAGGACCCCACCTCTACCACCTTATTCACACCTTCAAAGCCATTTGTCTCGGCCAAAATCTGCCCAAATACTCCCTCAACATTCCTCTATTACTCCTAGAATCCTCAGTTTGGGAAGAAGGCTTCCCAAGGAAGCATTTGGCTCAAATCAAAAAGAGTTACCCGATTTTAAGGTAATGTCTTCTCTTATGTTCTTTTGTTTTATTTTTCTTCTCCAACCCCTTAAACTCTTTTTATTAAGTTATTTTGTAAACAAACTAGTATATTAAATATACTAGGATATTTTTATGAGAAGTAATTGATTTACACTTACACACACCTTCATCTAATTGTTAAAGAACATACTATTTCTGTGGGTGGCGAATTACTGCCTCACGAAACGATGATTGTTCAATCTTCTTTTAAAACCTCTAATGGTGGCCATTAAGATGTCACTATATTTATATATGATATATATTATGTTTATGGTGTCTTTATGCTTATGTATTTCTCATTTATGGCATACATTTATGATTTCAACTATGGGTAAACGCGATAATTTCATTTTAGGAAGTGAGGACTACCACCCACTCAAAGTGATTTGAATCGTTAATGTCATATGTGGGATGTATAAAGGATGAATTAAATGATATTATATATGATATTATACTGGAATTATAATATACCTTTATATCATTATGATTTCATTCCATTAAATATTAAATAGAAATGAAAGTAGCGTTCATACGTACATACGCCTTACCGTCTCCATGAACAGTGCATTTCCTTTCTCACCTCTAAATGTTCTGTAATATTATAAATGCATGTATATACTGGATATATATGATATATATGATATCGATATCATGAATATAATTCTGGATATAATGGATATTTTACCACATGAAAAACTTGTAATTATAAGAAGTTTATTTTTAACTCAAGTACCAAAGATCGACAAAACGACCGTTATTAACTTAAATAATTACGTAATGTTCATAACATGGTAATAAGTGATATTAAAGGAATAATTAACATGAAAAAGGATTTTAATCAAGTAGAAATTTACTCTAGTTTATTATTCAGGAGGTTAATGAACGATCGAGTCAAGTCAGACACGAGGTAAGGGAACTTCTTAACCCAATTTCCATTCTTTGGGTTAATCTTCAACTTTTAAATTATGTCATGATATTATTATGTCCTATCTTGTATTTGTACTTTCTTTATGTGTACTTATAGTGAATAAACATAATAGATCTATTTTATTTAAAAGATGATCTTTGTAAGGGACTTCGTCTCAATCTTCTTTCATTGAGGCATATTTTGTTTTATACACAACTTTCCTTTATACGGTGTATAAACCCCTTTGACTTTTAATTTTATTCAAAAGGAATATTTTTATACGAAGAATTTTTACTAAACGAAAAAAGGAATGTTTTGTCTTACGTATGTGGTGACAACGACTTCTCTGTTGCCGTGACCATTATTTGAGTTTCATCTTCTTCTAGAAGCCATAACTTTTTTTAAATGAAAAATAAATACCATGTTTTACTTTTCTTTTATTTTGGTTTTGAAAATGGTTTTATTATATCAATGTGTTGTATTGATATCTTATTATTGAAATGTGGAAATGTTATGTTTCATTTATGCATGTTTTATGTGATACGATTATGTTATGTTTTATGATATGTTTAAACCTTTTCATATAAGGAATGCATTGGACTTAGTATCTGACGGGTGGAGCCCGCTATAGCTCCTCGATGCATCGGTAGGTCTCATGAGACAAACTAATGTCTTGGCACGATGCCTTGAAAAAAATTTTATTTGTAGTCTTGGAACGAGGCCTTGACTATGTGGTTATGATAGTCTGGCATTATGCATTCCATCATTATAAAAGTGGTTATTGATATTGTATGTGATTATTCAACTAGTAGAATATCCATGTGAATAAGTAAAGGGGATTATTTCATTTTATTTTCCCATATTATGCTGAAGTTCAAGATTAGAAGGCTTTTGTTTTAGTTATACATTACCTTAAATGTTTATGTTTATTTTTGAATGTTTCCGCTGTATTGTTATCTTTACTGAGCATCTGAGCTCACCCCTTTCTATGTTTTATTTTTCCCAGGATGTGAAGAAATATTTTATGACTTCCTGCAGGGATAGTCGGAAGGGGATAGGAGTGTGTACTATGGAGACCATGTTATTGTAGTATTTCAATTTATGATGTAATGTAATGTTTTTGAATATATCTAGTGTTTCCAAGGATACTAAACTAATCGGTCTTTCGAGACTTGATCTTTTATGATCATGCTAATGTTACATAATAATGCATCGACTCTGGGTAACTGGGGCTGGTGGATTACAAAACAGTTCTATTGAAAAGTGGGAAGACCTTAGTTAGGAATCCTTTACCAGTTCAACTCTATATCGAGGAATACAATGACCCTTGATTTTTATAAATTTAAGTAGAATTAGAATGATAGGATTTAAAATGTCATCACCATATGAATGGTTTTGACTTAATCCTTTAATATGGAACTTCAACTAAAGTAGCTTCTACAGATATGTATAAAAAATCTATAGGTAGTTTTTTAAACACCACATATTCTAATAAAATATCCTAATAAATTTTGTGATTTTTTAGAAATTACAAAAAATGGTTAACGGATTCTATTTGATGATCTAAATCCAAATATCATCTGACATCATATTTTTAAAGAAAAAAAATATTTGAGTAGAGACCACAACCATTATGCTAAATCCAAAATCAACACCATATCTAGATCCCAAGCCCACATAATATCATGTGGTTCCTCCACCAGAATGAAAGTAGGAGACACAATGACAACATCTGTAAGGAAGGAAGGATCAAAATAATTCAAGGATTGAGGAATGGAATAAAAAAATCTATTTTTTATGATGTGAGTATGTTCAAGATTATTACATCACTACACTTGAAAAATAATCTACTCAGACTTCTAGAAACTTGGAAACCCAAAAAAGTTGTTCTAAGCAACCACATTGATTATTTCCCCTTCCATAGAATTTTTTAAAATATAACCTAGGATTAATTTATCTTCAAGGATATAGAGTAAAATATGGTTCAGTACAGGAAATTAATGTTGAAAAAACCCTTAACCAAAGTGAATAATATTTGTTCTACACCAATTAATGAAAAAGGGGAATGATAGAAAGTCCCTGAGAGACATGTGCATAAATTAGATGATTTGATGACCAAGAAATTGATTTTCCAGAGACATACATAGGGAAAAACTGAATTTCCTAGTTATGACCCCAATTTTCCCTATGGTATACAATATAACATAGTAATCATCTAATTTCTCAACGATTCGACGTATCCATCATTAAAATAAAAATTCATAGAAGGATGATATATTACTAATAAGGAAGCTTACCCATACCCTTCAGGACTATATATACTCATTGTAGAGAGGATTGGAACATCCCCATCAAACATGATCCCCCTTAGATGAATATTATTCATATGGCTCGGTCAATATACTACACTTGGAGGGACACATCTTTTATGAAGAATAAAAATATGAACCTAAATTCCTCACCAATAATCGAGGAAAATTTCATGGAGGATAAATATTTTGAGGAATATATGGTTAAAATGGATCCCAACATTAGAGAACTATTTAAAATAAGCCTATATATTCCAAAAAAACTCAATGTTAATCACTCTAATGAACCTAACAGGAACACCAATTTTATCCTAAATCATCACGAGATCACTCAAACCCAGTTATACTGTATCAAAAAATAATGAAAATAAAGTTGTTAGGATGGTACAAAGATTAAAAAAGGCCAGTTTAGACAAACCTAAAAACAAAAAAAGCTTCCCCATATTTCAGTTAAGGAAATAATCTTCAAGTGCAGTAAACCTCAAACCCAAGACCTTAATATATTGAGTAGCGTCAAGATAAGAATAAAATATCATTGGTCTACGAATATGATATCTTGAAGAAGATAAATTCCTTTCTAGGTAATATCTCAGTATTGGATGATCATTAACAATCCATAGAATTTTGGGATTCCCTAATTGAGAATATATTAATTCCTAAAGAGTTTTAAGATAATGTTTTATAGCTGAGATGTATCACATGAATATTGGTTCCATCAAATGCCACATGATCATTTACTTCATGGATCAAGACCATGAAGATACTATACATGGGAATATTTTACCATTGTATATACCTGTAATGATGGTAAACATTGATTTATATTGTGGTTTAATTTATAATGGTTTCAAGATCAACCACATACCAATCTTGACCTTATGATGTTTGGGTAACTATGAATTCAACCTTTCTCCCTCTAATATAATTATACAATGGTATAATATGAGTGAAAAATAAATCTCTTAATAAGATCAGGATTCGAACCCAATTTAGATATCTAATTTCAAATTATATGTTCATGGTATTTCTCCAAGATACATATTTTAACATCTTATTGGGAAGTCCATGACTTCATATGCATGTCATAGTTCCATCATCAAACCATCAATGCCTTAAGTACTCTCTAAAGGGATAAGTCATTGTATTAAAAGACGAAAATGACCCATTTGGGTCATGTGAGTATCAATTCATAAATTAAGGGTACTAAAAGGGGAGGGGAACTATCATATGGTAGATAAAACCATGCAAGTAAATGCCTCTATAGCATGAATGTTGTCCTTTCCAATCTGTGGTGCATACTTGAGAAACACTACATGGTTCCCATCAACCAGATTAATGAGACGACTCCCAAAACAGGGAGTCATCGGTTTCCATGGGTTCTAATAGATAAAAACCCAATATATTAAATCACTTTACTTTTATATGTTTTAGGAGGATATCCCTATGGATAAACTACGATCAAGGAAAGTAACATTTGTAATGTTTTCCATGCGTATCACCCGGCAACCACATGTTTTTCCCCAAGAAGCTCTGACTGACATTCAATCTAAAACATTAATGGTATTCAACCAACTGGATACGAATCCGAAGAGAAGAATAAATGAAAAATATTTATAAACATTCCCCCCTTCCCCATGATATCAGTTACACCAAATGATCTATCATATTTAGAGTAAGGATGTCATCCAAATGGAGATAAAGATGCTCTAACATCATCACGAAGATCAAAATTCATCACCATAATGTCTATTAGATATCGAAATTATTTTACATCATATAATTTTGATAATATAAAGGAATAATAATAATAAAAAGATGTGTAGGAAGTGGAGAATATCTAAGATTCCACTCAAGTATTTGAGGAAGATGTCTCCACCACCATCAATGAAATCAGATAGGTGAATCTGGTTTCAATGGAAGATTAAAAATTTATGTTAATCAGTTCTTCTATGAAACTTAAAGAATAATATATATATATATATATATCCATCCTCAAACAACATTGAGATATATTTTCCTAGTGCTATATAGAAATGCCTAAATTAGATCCCGATGTGGAAACCCATCATTTGTGGTTTTTAGATGACCACCATGGATACAAAATGATAAAAGTTTAATTCATTCAACTAATTCTATCAAATTAGAAGCTTAATTTTATAATATCATCAAATAAAACTTCATTCTAGATGTATAATTCCTGATATGGTTCAAAAACATCATCCTAGTTAAGAAAAATAATGGAAAAAACAAATTGTACACCCATTTTAGGGATCTAAATTGGCACTACACAAATGTTGATTTCCTAGTATCGATCACATAACATATAATCTATGTAACAACTAGATTTAAATTCCTGTTATTTAGGAATGGGTATTCCTGTAACACCACAAGCTTCCACGATACGCTTCTCTTTCAATAATGCAATAGCTTGCATTATACGCAAGTTCAAGATTCTAACAGAACGCGACCAATCAAAATAGGCATTATGGATAGTAATACCCACTTTTTGAAATTATATATATTTTATATTTCAAAATGAACTTCATTTTTGGATTTGGAATATCGAAATTAGCCTATGTTTAATTTTTGGTATTCTTCTGAGAACTTCCAATTTTTGATGAATAGTGAAAAATACTTAAAAACAACTTTTTTAATCAAAATATTTAATAGAGATAAATTATAAAATTGAGTGGTTTTAAAGTATAATTAGAATATATTTTTACTATCTTATCCAATGGTGGTCATTAGAATTAATTTCCCTTTGAAATTGGACATAAACAATTGTCAATCTTTTGATATATATTACTTCTTAAAAACACGCTATTTGTTGTGACAGTGGGAATTAATTATTAAATTAATTAATTCAACTTATATGTTTCTAATTTTGTAAAATATAAATTATTTTTGAATTAGGAATATCAATTGTATCTTAGGGTGAATTTTTGGTATTTTTCTAAAAAACATCAATTTTTGATGAATAGTGAAACCACTAAGTGGTAGTTTAAAAACTAATTTTTCATGTAAATGAAACATTACAACTTCTGTGAGTTGATTTTAAAAAATCTGAAATACATGGTTTTCATTAGGAATTAAAATATGGTTCAATGAGATTAAAATAATTTTTGGGGAATAGTAACTTTTAAGTTCTATTAATCGCGATTAATGGTAATTAGTGAAATTTAAGGTAAAAATGATATTATAAAAATATAAAAATATCTTGAAACTTGTCTTAAACTTATTTTATGAGTCATGACCGACCAATACAATCCATGGGTCAACTTGGGGACCCCATGGAGCCACTTGGGTAAGAAAATGACATTAATAACTTTTTATTTAAAGTAAAAATAAAATTGTCACAAACATGTGTTGTCTTACTAAAACAATTATTACATGGGGTAATATAAGTTAAATTTTTGACTATAAATATTCATTGGAAATCTAAATTATTTCCTACATCATGGTAATTTTCTTATAATTTTAATACATTATATAAATTAAATTTTTTATGACACCATGATAATGCAACGATTACCTCATTAATTAAAAATTCTAATAAAATGGAAGGATAATGTGAAATCCAGTACATATAATTGTAAAAAACCTATTGGATGAGTATATTTAGAACCCTTATCACCTTATCCTCTAAATATATTATTGTGTGACCTTTAAAATCCGAAAATCATTTCATCATAATGTAACATTTCATGAGTTTCCAAGAGTGCCGCTCCTCTCCTCTTATAAAAGGCCCCACCTCTACCACCTTATTCACACATTCAAGCCATTTGGCTCGGCCAAAATCTGCCCAAATACTCTCTCAAATTACCTCTATTACTCCTAGAAGCCTCACTTTGGGCAGAAGTCTTCCCAAGGAAGCCTTTGGCTCAAATCAAAAAGAGTTACCTGATTTTTAGGTAACGTCTTCTCTTGTTTTCTTTTGTTTTATTTTGCTTCTCCAACCCCCTAAAATATTTTTATTACTTTATTTTGTAACAAAACCAGTATATTAAAAATACTAGGATTTTTTATGAGAATTATTTGATTTAAACTTACACACGCCTTCGTCTAATGGAAAATGAACATACTGTTTCTATGGGTGGCGAAATACTGCCTCATGAAACGATGATTGTTCAATCTTCTTTTAACACCTCTCATGGTGGCCATTAAGATGTCACTATATTTATATATGATATATACAATGTTTATGTTTTCATTATTCTTCTGTATTTCTCATTTAAGGAATTCCATTATGATTTTCATTATGGGTAAACGCGATAATTTCATTTTAGGAAGTGCGGACTACCGCCCCCTCAAAGTGATTTGAATCGTTAATGCCATATGTGGGACGTATTAAGGATGGAGTAAATAATATTATATATGATATTATATTTCATTTATAATACCACTTTATATCATTATGATTTCATTCCATTAAATACGAAATAGAAATGAAAGTAGCGTTCATGCGTACGTACAACTTACCATCTCCATGAACGGTGCATTTCATTTCTTACCTCTAAATGTTACGTAATATTATGAATGAATGAATATACTGGATATATATATGATATATATGATATCTACATCATTAATATAATTCTGGATATAATGGATATATTACCACATGAAAAACTTGTAATTATAAGAAGTTTATTTTTGACTCAAGTACCAAAGATCGACAAAACGACCGCTATTAACATAAATAATTAAATAATGTTAATAAAATGGTAATAAGTGATATAAAAGGAATAATAAACTTAAAAAAGTTTCTTAAACAATTATAAATTAACTCTAATTTATTATTCAGGTGGTTAAAGAACAATCGAGTCAAGTCGGACACGAGGTAAGGGAACTTCTTAACCCAATTTCTATTCTTTGTGTTAATCTCCAACTTTCAAATTATGTCATGATATTATTATTTTCAGTCTTGTATTTGTAATTCCTTTTTGTGTACTTATAGTGAGTACACATAATTGGTCTATTTTATTTAAAAAATGATCTTTGTAATGGAACTTCTTAACCCAATTTCCGTTCTTTGGGTTAATCTCCTACTCTCAAATTATGTCATGATATTATTATGTCCTATCTTGTATTTCTACTTTATTTACATGTACTTATTGTGAATACACATAACAGATCTATTTTATTTAAAAAATGATCTTTGTAAGGGACTTCATATCAATCTCCTTTCATTGAGGCATATTTTTTTTATACACAACTTTATTGTATACGGTGTATACACCCATTTGACTTTTACGTTTATTCAAAAGGAATCTTTTGATAAAAATATTTTTACTAAACGAAAAAAAGGAATATATTTTTTTTGTCGTACATATGCGGCGACAATGACTTCTCCGCCTCCATGACCATTATTTGAGTTTCGGCTTCCTCTACAAGTCATAACTTTTTTTAAATGAAAATTAAATACCAAGATTTAATTTTCTTTTATTTTGGTTTTTAAAATGTTTTTGAAAGTGTTTTTATTATATCAATGTGTTGTATTGATATCTTTTGATTGAAATGTGGAAATGTTATGTTTCCTTTATGCATGTTTTATGTGATACATTTATGTTATGGTTTATGATATGTTTAAACCTGTTCATATGAGGAATGCATTGGAATTAATAAGTAACAAGTGGAGCCCGCTATAGCTCCTCGATGCATCGGTAGGTCTCATGAGACAAACTAGTGTCTTGGCACGAGTCCTTGACAAAATCTTATTTTAGTCTTGGCACGAGGCCTTGGCTACGTGGTTATGATAGTCTGGAATTATGCACTCCATCATTATGAAAGTGGTTATTGATATTGCATGTGATTATTCGACTATTAGAATATCCATGTGAATAAGTAAATGGAATTATTTCATTTTATTTTTGCCATATTATTTTGAAATTCAAGTTTAAAAGGCTTTTGTTTTAGTTATACATTTCCATAAATGTTAATGTTTATTTATGAAAGCTTCTGCTATATTGTTATCCTTACTGAGAATCTGAGCTCACCCCTTACAATGTTTTAATTTTTCCAGGATGTGAAGAAGTATTTAATGAATGACCTACAGGGATAGTATGAGGGGATATGAAGACAATATGTTGTTGTAGTTTCGTTTTACTTTATGATGTAATGTAAGACTTATGAATGTATCTAGTGTTTATAAGGCTACTAAACTAATCGATCTTTAGAGACTTGATCTTTTGTGATCATGCCAATGTTACGCAATAATGCACCGACTCAAGGTAACTGGGGTCGGGGAGTTACAGTTGGTATCAGAGGTAGTTTAGTACTAACCTTGGAAGCTATATTTAGATAAACCCTGATTAGTGCCCATAACCCATAGATAGACTTTGAGGATTAGTATAGAAGAACTTCCTAGAATTTTGGAATTATAGAGATTTTGTGAGTTTTCTGGGAAATACATCCATTTCTGGATATGAGTAGGTAGAGGTGGCTCTGGCAGAGATGTACCTAGAGGTAAAACCCGAAAACACCGCATTGAGCTAGACTCGAATGGGAACTGGTGCACGACAACAGGCCTTGCTACACTCTTGGTTATGACACTCCTGGAGAATTTTCTTAGTATAATTCTCATTTTTTACAAACCATTATGAAGGGTTTATGAGTATATTCTTGATCAACGAAAACATTCTTATGATTATGGATTATATCCATAAACTATTCAATTTATGTTAAGTGTTTTACAAGTATGGAATTATGTATTTTGATTCATAAACTAATCGAGTTTATGCCATTGTTTAGAAATGGAACCTAGTGGAAGGAATGGAAACCGTGTAAATGAATGCACTCCATGTAGGTATTTCCCTCCTACTCAAGATAATTATAATGGAGCTAGTGATAAAACTGGTGCTGATCAACTTATCACCATACTGGGACAACTCACTCAGGTTATGAATAATAACCTTAATCGTATGGAACACCCTGATCCGCAATGTGGAGGATCAATGTTAGACCGCTTCATGAGGAAACAACCACCAACATTCAATGGGAGTATAAATCTCTTAGTAGCTGAGCAATGGATTAATTCATCAGAGAAAATATTCCATGCCTTGGGGAGTAGTTAAAGGGAAAAGGTTGTCATGGCAGTTTACCGCCTCACTGGAGATGCTGATCAATGGTGGTTGTTGATTCAAAATACAAAGGAATATGATGAAGTATTGAATATGGAATGGAGGGAGTTCAAAGAGATTTTCTTCGAAAAATACTTTCCTCATGACCATCGAGCGGATATGGAAACGAAAATTTCTGAGTCTGAGACAAAAGGAGGATGAGAATGTCTCAAAGTATGAGGCCAACTTTACAAGGTTAGCAAGAAATGCTGTAGATTATATACGTAACCCAAGAAGTAATATTGATCGTTTTTTAATGGTTTAAAACCATTTCTCCGTCGATCATTAGTCTCACAAACCTTCTTGTCATATGAAGATATAGTCTCGTGTGCTATCAAAAAAGAAAAGGAATTCCCTAAATCTTATGACAATAAAGTAAAGCAAGAGAAGAAGATAACGGTGGAACAAGAGATAGATAAATGGAAAAAGGAAAAGAAGGATTTTCCATTATGTGATAATTGTGGGATGAATCACCCTAGTACTTGCCTAAAAGGAATGAGATTTTGTTATAAATGTGGAGAAAAAGGTCACCAGGCTCGTGATTGTAAGGGAAAGAAAGAGGCAATCAATGTTGATTGCTAAAATTGTAGGGAAATGGGGCATTATGCAAATGAATGTCCTAAGCATCAAGAAAAATTACCTCAGAAAAGGCCAAGGGATCATGGAAAATCTTATGTTGTTACTACAGTTGAAGTGGAATAATTAATGTATTGGTGCTTTTGGACACAAGGATTATATTCTTGTTATAAGAATAATGTGATATATATAAGGATCGTACTGAAATACTTGTTGTTTTCATTAAGGTTTTAATATGATGAAGGTAATCATATTTTTGTATGTGACAATAAGAGAAACTTTACTTTGTTTAAGGAATCTAATGATACAATTGATTTTGGAATTTAGAGACCTTTTAGAAAAAGTCTGGACATAGGTATTTTGGATAACTATAAAGGTTGGAATAGATTAATTTGAACTTTGGATATTATTGTTTAGGGTTAAAACATTTATGAAGATTATTTTTGGAATATTATAATACTATAGTTTTAGGAAAAGGACAACCTGCAGGTCAGGGGATAACCCGTTGCGTCGGACAAAGTTGTAGGAATCGAACCCACAACCATAGTGCGACGGGCCATTATTACCTACCACTAGCCTCCAGGAAGTCCCTGGTTATTAAAAAATATTTTTCCTAATCTAAATGGTATGTGTTAATATTTGTAACCTTATAAGATTAGGATAAATATAATATTTTTGAGTTCTATTATCTTTTTGAGTGAAAGATGAGTTTGTGGTAGAAATTAGTTGAAGGTTGAAACTCTACTTGTCAAGCATAAATATATATATAAATATCTCTTATTCTATGAATAAATTAATTCCTAAACTTTAGTAAAGGGATATTAAAACAAAAAAATGTGTTATCCTAATACCTTATGTCTTGTTGAACTGATAATATTTTAACTCAACATAGATTGAAGGCTTTGAGGCCCTCAATTTTACACTTGTTTGTGATTGATGACCTCAATCACTCCATACAAATATTTATGTTCTTCCTCCAATTATATGTCTCTAATTTCCACCAATGTTCTCCTTATTGAGATCATAATTTGGTGGTGACTTTTTCATTTCTCTTTCCCTCTTATTAAGGCTAAATTTTATTAACCTTATTTCCAATGTGGGTTTTCCACAAAGGTATATTCTATTTTCAACCTTTTATTTTCAAATAAAAATTTCAAATTGCGAGGACACAATTTATTGAAGGAGGGGAGAATGTAACACCCTGAGATTCCATGATACGCTTCTCTTTCAATAATGCAATAGCTTGCATTGTACAGAAGTTCGAGATTCTAACACACCGCGACCAATAAAAATAGCCATTATGAATAGTAATACCCACCTTTTGAAATTATATATATTTTATATTTCAAAATTGACTTCATTTTTGGATTTGGAATATTTAAATTATCCTATATTGAATTTTTGGAATTCATCCGAGAACTTCCAATTTTTGATGAATAGTGAAAAATACTTAAAAACAAACTTTTTAATAAAAATATTTAATAGAGATAAATTATACAATTGAGTGGTTTTAAATTATAATTAGAATATATTTTTACTATTTTATCCAATGGTGGTCATTAGAATTAATTTCACTTTGAAATTGGATATAAACAATTGTCAATCTTTTCATATACATTGCTTCTTAAAAACACGATATTTGTTGTGACAACGAGAATTAATTATTAAATTAATTAATTCAACTTATATGTTTTTAATTTTGTAAAATAGGCATCATTTTTGAATTAGGAATATCAATTGTAGCTTAGGATGAATTTTTGGTATTTTTCTGAAAAACTTCATTTTTTTGATGAATAGTGAAACCACTAAGTGGTAGTTTAAAAACTATTTTTTCATGTAAATGAAACATTACCACTTCTGTGATTTGATTTTCAAAAATCCGACATACATGGTTGTCATTAGGAATTAAAATCTGGTTCTATGGGATTAAAATAATTTTTGGTGAATAGTAACTTTTAAGTTCTATTAATCGCGATTAATGGTAATTAGTGAAATTTAAGGTAAAAATGATATTATAAAAATATAAAAATATCTGGAAACGTGTCCAATTATTTTATGAGTCATGGCCGACCATAAAAATCCATGGGTCAACTTGGGGACCCCATGGAGCCACTTGGGTAAGAAAATGACATTAATAACTTTTTATTTAAAGTAAAAATAAAATTGTCACAAACATGTGTTGTTTTACTAAAACAATTATTATATGGGGTTATATATGTTAACTTTTTGACTAAAAATATTAATTGTAAAGATAAAAATATTTCCTACATCATGGTAATTTTTTTATAATTTTTATGCATTAAATAAATTAAATTTTTTATGACACCATTATGATGCAACGATTAACTCATTAATTAATGAATTTAAGAAAATGGAAAGATAATGTAAAATACAATATTTAAACTTGTCAAAAACCTATTGTATGAGTATATTTCTAACCCTTATCACCTTATCCTTTAAATATATCATTGTGGGACCTTTAAAATCCAAAAATCATTTCATAATAATGTAACATTTCATGAGTTTCCAAGAGTGCCCCTCCTCTCCTCTTATAAAAGGCCCCCACCTCTACCACCTTATTCACACCTTAAATCCATTTTTCTTAGAACAAATCTACCCAAATACTCTCTCAAATTCCCTCTCTTACTACTGGAAGCCTCAATTTGGGCAGAAGTCTTCCCAAGGAATCCTTTGGCTTAAATCAAAAAGAGTTACTTGATTTTAAGGTAATGTCTTCTCTTGTGTTCTTTTGTTTTATTTTGCTTCTCCAACCCCCTAAAATATTTTTATTTCTTTATTTTGTAAAAAAACCTTTATATTCAATATAATAGGATGTTGTTATGAGAAGGATTTTATTTACACTTACACACACCTTCGTCTAATGGTTAATGAACATACTGTTTTTGTGGGTGGCGAAATACTGCCTCACGAAACGATGATTGTTCAGTCTTTTTTTAACACCTCTCATGGTGGCCATTAAAATGTCACTATATTTATATATGATATATGTTATATTTATGTTTTCTTTATGCTTCTGTATTTCTCATTTATGGCATTCCATTATGATTTCCATTATGGGTAAACACGATAATTTCATTTTAGGAAGTGCGGACTACCACCTCATCAAAGTGATTTGAATCATTAATGCCATATGTGGGACGTATAAAGGAGGGAGTAAATGATATTATATATTATATTATACCGGATTTATAATACCCCTTTATATCATTTTGATTTTATTCCATTAAATACGAAGTAGAAATGAAAGTAGCATTCATTCGTACATACGGCTTACCGTCTCCATGAACGGTGCATTTCATTTCTTACCTCTAAATGTTACGTAATATTATGAATGAATGAATATACTGGATATATATATGATATATATGATATCTAAATCATGAATATAATTCTGGATATAATGGATATATTACCACATGAACAACTTGTAATTATAAGAAGTTTATTTTTGACTCAAGTACCAAAGATCGACAAAACGACCGCTATTAACATAAATAATTAAATAATGTTAATAAAATGGTAATAAGTGATATAAAAGGAATAATAAACTTAAAAAAGTTTCTTAAACAATTATAAATTAACTCTAATTTATTATTCAGGTGGTTAAAGAACAATCGAGTCAAGTCGGACACGAGGTAAGGGAACTTCTTAACCCAATTTCTATTCTTTGTGTTAATCTCCAACTTTCAAATTATGTCATGATATTATTATTTTCAGTCTTGTATTTGTAATTCCTTTTTGTGTACTTATAGTGAGTACACATAATTGGTCTATTTTATTTAAAAAATGATCTTTGTAATGGAACTTCTTAACCCAATTTCCGTTCTTTGGGTTAATCTCCTACTCTCAAATTATGTCATGATATTATTATGTCCTATCTTGTATTTCTACTTTATTTACATGTACTTATAGTGAATACACATAATAGATCTATTTTATTTAAAAAATGATCTTTGTAAGGGACTTCATCTAAATCTCCTTTCATTTAGGCATATTTTGTTTTATACACAACTTTATTGTATACGGTGTATAAACCCCTTTGAATTTTACGTTTATTCAAAAGGAATCTTTTTATATGAAGCATTTTACTAAACGACAAAAAGGAATATTTTTTTGTCATACGTATACGGTGACAATGAATTCTCCTCCGCCATGACCATTATTTGAGTTTCGGCTTCCTCTACAAGTCATAACTTTTTTTAAATGAAAAATAAATACCAAGATTTAATTTTCTTTTATTTTGGTATTGAAAATGGTTTTAAAAGTATTTTTATTATATCAATGTGTTGTATTGATATCTTGTGATTGAAATGTGGAAATGTTATGTTTTCTTTATGCATGTTTTATGTGATATGTTTATGTTATGGTTTATGATATGTTTAAACCTGTTCTTATGCGGAATGCATTGGACTTAATAAGTAATGGGTGGTGCCCGATATAGCTCCTCGATGCATCGGTAGGTCTCATGAGACAAACTAGTGTCTTGGCATGAGGCCTTGACAAAATCTTATTTTAGTCTTGGAACGAGGCCTTGGCTACGTGGTTATGATAGTCTGGAATTATGCACTCCATCATTATGAAAGTGGTTATTGATATTGCATGTGATTATTCGACTAGTAGAATATCCATGTGAATAAGTAAATGGAATTATTTCATTTTATTTTTTCCATATTATGCTGCAGTTCAAGTTTAAAAGGATTTTGTTTTAGTTATACATTGCCTTAAATGTAAATGTTTATTTATGAAAGCTTCCGCTATATTGTTATCCTTACTGAGCATCTGAGCTCACCCCTTCCAATGTTTTAGTTTTTCTAGGATGTGAAGAAGTATTTTATGAATGACCTGTAGGGATAGTATGAGGGGATATGTAGACAAGATGTTGTTGTAGTTTTGTTTTACTTTATGATTTAATGTAAGACTTATGAATATATATAGTGTTTCCAAGGCTAATAAACTAATCGGTATTTTGAGACTTAATCTTTTGTGATCATGCCAATGTTACGCAATAATGCACCGACTCTGTGTAACTGGGGTCAGGGCATTACAATTTAGGCTATAACTAGATCAAGATGGATCATGAAGAGGAGGAGGGAGAATCATTCCAGGAACCCCAATGGTTATTTATTCTAATAATTATATTTGGATTAAATAATTCTAGATCCACATATCAATATTTTATGAAAAATATCTTTATTTCATTTTTGAAGAAAACAGTAGAATTCAATGTAGATGATCCAATGATCAATTCTAATAACTTTAGAGATCATATTACTGGTTTTGAAACAATTTTCAATAAACCATTGAAACATGAATTAAAGATGAATCTCTAGAAATTTTCCATTAGGGTAACATTGGAGGAATCCCTTTGCTTAGGGGTATAACATCATGTTATAGAATCCAATCCCAAGAAGACCAAAGAAATACTAAATATTCTTCTGCCTCAAAATCTCAAGGAGTTTAGGGGAAATAAAGGGAATCTTTCCTATATTATAAAATTTATATCCAATATCGTCGGTAAATTCCTACCCTAAAAAACTTAATAAATAAGGTATTCACCTATTAGTGGGAAGGGGGTTGTGAGAAGAATTTTTATAGCCTCAAACAATATTTTCTACCCCCATCTATTTTGATTCCATTTGTTTAAGGGAATCCCCTAATCCATTATGCATAGAATTAATACAAATCACTTGGTATACTCAATAATTAGATGAATTATGTGAGAAAATAGAATAGACTATACTATCATAGAAAGATGATTTTAGACACTAATTCATGATACTATGATATAAAAATAACTATCTTGCATTAATTCTCACAGTGTCAAAGTTGTGACACTCTCTACAGCAACATGATGTCCACCTCATCCCCAATATATTATTTCCTCAATAATTAAATGTTAAGAAGGATTATGTGGTGGTTGGTAGTCAGTATACTATAATTTTATTTCCAATTTATGTGTTAGAAGGGAATCAAAGGGTAGGCATTTGCAGATTTCCTCAGAGTGTACCCTATCCCAGATAAGTCCCTATTGGACACAGTGATGCAAGATAAAATAGTATTATCCATCCATGATATCCCTCAATCATGGGATGTGTACTTTGATGGTTATTTCAGGATTATTATGGGAAAGAGGATGTAAATCTTAAAGAATAACGAGGTTTTCTTGTGGTTTTTCTTCATCTCTCTAGAAAAATTTCTCTTTACCTACATTTTCCTACCATAAGAAGGATACAAAAACAATGAGGTGGAATACCAAGATTTCATTACCGAACATGAGTTTTCCTTGGAGATAACAGTGGACCGATTTAATATCAAAGTCAGTTAAGTGTTAGTGATTAATAAAATCAATAGTGAATATGCCATTAATAAGGAATAATTGATTCCCTTTCTTGATTATGTATGGGAGTTTATGGATTAATTCCCCTCTGATACAACATTGTCTTAAATCCCATATTCAAAAAACATCCAAGTAGATGAATTGGTTAATGTAGCTATAATCATGGCTGATATAGAATAGGATGAGGAGATCATTCACAATGTACACCATTGGGTAATCACTCCCTTCATTAATAATTAAATGGAAGAGATAAATGAGTTTAATACCTCACCAAATTAAGAGATCCAAATTCCTTCAAAATGATGCTATAATTTGATGGATTTATTCCATATTAGACTACCTCCAAAGTATAATTTTCCCACCAGATTGAGTTGAAAAGGAAAAATATGATAGCGAGAAGAAAACATCATCATTTGTGATGATCTGATTTCCCAAAAATTTCCAGATAAGTGCATATTTAATGAAGTCTTCAATTATTTCAATAAATGAGGATAGGGCCTTGATATTATGATGGAAGTTCATGTCATCACCTGTGTCACCCAACAATTATTAGCCAATCTCTTCCATCAAATGAAGATAATTGAATACTTTTGGCCATTAATGATTCAAGACTGTATAAAGTTCTCAAAGAAGTGGGATGCTTTCTAGATACATGAAAACATCATCCATCAACCCCCAAAATTATTACTGACCCCAAAATACTCTATGCCCTTTTCAATATAGGGAATATATGTGATGTAGAAATATCCCCCAATTACATATAGGTAGTTAAAGTACACCATTAATACCATTAATTTCTTCTCCAAATGAGATCAAGCTCTATCTTTTAAGGAATTTTAGACAAATGATATCATCAATTTCATGAAATCCAATATCATTTCTAGATTTGGTATCACTCACACAATATTGATGAAAAATGACAACATCTTTTGCTCTTCTGAGTTAATGAGACTATATCAAGAGTATAGTATCCAGTACAAATACTTATTCTACTATCATGCAATGAAGACTAGATAGAGAGAGGCATTAAAAAAATCTCTATCTTATTTCCTTTAGAAGATGGTATACAAAAACAATAAGTCTTGGACTAATAAGATTATATACACTTGGTGGCCTTAGTACCCTAGGACCTGTAACACCAAACATGAGGCCCCGTATTCACTTCCTTATAGGAAACATATATTCTTTCTTATTAAGTTCCATATAATCTCACTCTATATTTCTATATGTAACCAGTTTTACAAGTTGTAACAATCTCAAATATTTCTTGATGAGTTTGAAGGACTTGATGCGAAAAGCGTATGCACACCGCAAAACCATAAATTCCAATATTGTTAAGTTTTATGAGCATTCAATAATAATGTTTTCCTATCCTAATTCATACAAGGACAATTATTTCTATCACTAAGAGATCCCATGATACCTGGTAAGTAGCCTCTAAATCCATAAATAAAGTGGTAGAGAGCTTACACTATAAACAAGGTTTATTCTAATGGGGAATACCAGTTGATTATGACGGATTAATAGAAAATTACACAATCCAAAAATAAAAGTTTTATCAAACATTAATTTTTATAACTTCATGTTGAGTTCACATCATCCTTAATAAATGACATTAAACTACATAGTTAGAGTCTATCCCACATGACTTTAAACTAATTGAAACAAGTCCTCATCACATGAACTTAAATTATAGAGTATCTGAGTCCATGTTGAAATAAGATAAACTATGTCACCATTAAGTCCACTATATATGACCTTTCAAACTATTTGTGATGGTTTATTTATGATACCCATTCTCCTCACACAAGAGTCAGACCTGTGCAAGAGTTTTGACAACCCATGTATTTATTGCACATTAATTTATGTTTTATTAAATATAACTACACTTAATTAAACCTATAAGAGAAATAATTATAGTGTATTTTCATAATTAGGTACATAACTTAGAAACATAAAATAGGGGGGGTACATCAGTATTATTGAAAACTTCCTTAATGTGCTCATAATTTCCCATCATTTTTAAAACTGTATGGGATAACCTGAGGACATACATAATAAATGGGTGAGCAATAAATCACATTAAGGGAATAAAAAAAAAATATAACATGAATAAAGTATTTCTTTTTAGACAATAGAAATTTTAGTGGAACATAAATGTGGTGGGAATCATAAACATGAACAATGAGGGATGATATAGCATGGTAACATTAATGCAACATAGACAATGTGGAAACGACTATAAGCATTCAATCATAAGAATTGGTCAAGGATAACCACGAAGACATTATAACATGGTGGATGAAGTCACATAATGTATTAGGTTCACTCTTTAATCCCACAAATGATGTACTATGAGACTAAAAAATTACCCAATGCATTGTACAACTATATAATTAAGGCACACACATCACTTTAATATCATGTAAGTGTGCCACATAGATTATTCAACATATAACCATTTTCATTACATTTAAATCCATGATTAAGGAATGTGGGATACATATAGGTAATTCCCCAATAAATTAAGTAAATTTACCTCTAGGTGAATACCCTTGAGTAGAAATAGTGATGGTATTCACAATACAAAGGTTTGACATGGGAAAATGACAGTGAAATTTCAACAAAATTAAGATAGTACGTATAGACTCATAAAATGGTTTAATGAGAGATAAAGGAGGTATCTAATCATTTTATATCAAAAGGATAGTAATAGGGATGTGGAAAAAAATATCTCAACATCAGTAATTAGATATAAAAGGCATAAAATGATGAAAATGATTGAATAAAGAGGAGGGGATCCCTTACTAAATTTTATGACATTAAAGGCTTAGATAAATTCTATAATTAGAGGGGATAAATGATCTACAATTATTATAAAATAAATTTTACATTATATTTTTCTTTATTAATTCATGAAAACATAACCATGAGATTCAAAAGGCTAAATATAAATAAGGTTCTTGAATTGAAAAAAATAGGGAGGGATCCCTTATCTTGAGAGTGTGATTCCAAAACATTAGGAGGAGCTTCTTGAGAGATTGGGGAACCATTAATGGACTGCAGAGATGGGATAAAAGAGTAAAGGAATTTAAAATGTTTTATAGTAAAGTGTAATGGGATCTTGTGTGGGTTTATATAAGAAAGGATAGAGGAGTTCTTTATTATATCTCAAACATAGGTTTTCAACATTATATATTAAAGTACTAAAAAATACAAACATTTGAATGGTTCTTAACCATGATTTATATCAAAAAGGATTTGTTTTAATTATTTTATAATTTTTATGTCCAATGTCAAAAAATTTAACCCTTGGTGAGGTGTATGTGAGTAATTTTCATAAAGAATTTATTTTAAAACCTTAAAATACAATATAGGTTTTGGAGGATTAAAAAAGGATTTATAAAATTATTAAAATAACATAAGACCACATTTTTTAAATGGTAAAAATATATTTGTATTTTATACCCTTTATAGTATTTAATACATTTTTTTGGTTCATTATAATTTTATAATACACACCATATATTTATACCGTATTTATTTTTTACCTTAAGATTTTATTACCATAGAAAACTAGGAAAAATTAAGTGTTGGATAATTTAAATGTTATTATTCAAAAAATTATATATATTTTATCAAAATAATTATTTAAATATGTAAATTTTCACTTTTAAGAGAAGAATCAACATATATTGAGAAATGCTATTTTTTTCGATAATAACAGTTTTTGAACCCTTATAAAACATTCATTTAACTTCATAAAAATCATATTATCATTTATATTTAATAAATAGTATTGAATATTTTTCTTTTATTAATATATAATTTTTTTAAATTCATGAATTAATCAAAAAAGAATATATTAATTGAAATTTCATATAAAAAATAATACAATTTCTTTTTTTAGCGTATCAAAATCAAATTAATTTATAGTGTAATGAAAACAAGAAGTAAATATATTAATTATTAAATAAAATATACATATTCATATTATTAAGGTCTCGATACATAACCCTTTTATAAACTAGAAAATTCCCTCAGGGTAAGGTGCGAGATGATGAGATTTTCTTGGGGTGGTTTGATGTACATAGTTTGGGTTGTGATCTTGATGAGCATGAACTTCTATCATTAATGGATTCACTTATGCTACAATTGTATGATATTGGATTGGAATTCGTTAAGAGAAAACCATAGTGAATATATCTCACACATAACCTATGATAAATAGTCTTTATTGGGTATGATCCTATTGTTCGAGGGCATCACTTCTTTTTTCAATGCCAATTGAATTTATCAAAACAATATATTTATACTAATCATATGATCATTTTCCAAAATCTATGTTATGAATGGTAATGATTCTTAAAAATCTTTTAAATTTGACATGATATAATAAAACTAAATACGCGCATTCATTTTCTATAACCATAATATATAATATGGAATTTAATTTAATCACTTTGGGAATTTCATTTATAAAAGTTTGGGTCATAAAAATATTCCCCCATTTAGAAATTTCACCCTTGAAATTTTCATTTCATACACTAAAATATATGATGGTAATTTTGTTTCATCACCTCCTTCAATTCCCACATCTCTTCTTTATACTTGTGGTTTCATGATAACACTTTGACCAGATGCATTGTATTATCTCGTAGAAATTTGAATCTATGATTTAAGATCTTCCTTGACTACTCATCATGTGGGAGATCATTCTCAAATAGTACCATCTATTGATTAAACAAATGTAAGTAGTTTATTATGTACTTCCTAAAGAGTTATATATGGAACACATCATGTAATTGAGATAGGTTAAGTGAGGGTGCTAGTCAATAGGCCGCCACTCTAACACGATTAATGATATCCAAGGGAATACTGTATCTTGGAAATTGATTTCCCTTATTACCAAATTTCATGAATCTATTTCTTAGAGGTATATAGAGGAATAGTTTATCTAGAACTTCAAACTCTAGGTCTCATCAATGATTGTTAGCATAACTCTTCTTTTTACTCTGATTATTGTTGATTTACAGCTGAATGGTCTCGACATTTTCCACCATTTTCTTAGACATTTTAGGACCCAACAGTTTGTGTTCACCATATTCATCCCAACATGCAGGTGTTCTATATCTCTTACCATAAATGGGCTTCATAGGAATCCATTTGGATTCATTAGTGGAAACTATTATTGTATGTGAACTCAACCATAAGAATATGCTGACACCATTCTCTTTTAAAGTCAATTGAGCATTCTCTCAACAAGTCCTTGAGTGTCTAGATAGTCCTTTTAGATTGTCCGTCAGTTTGAGGGGGATAATACATGATGAATTTCAGCTCATTATTGATATAATGTTGGAGAATCTTCCTAAATATAGAGGTAAATATTGGATCTTGATAAAATACAATCAATAGTGGTGATCCAAGAAGCCTTAACACTTCTCTAATGTATATCCTTAAAATTTTATCATGTGAGAAGTCCTCTTAGATTTCAATGAAGTGATAATACTTTTAAATATGATCCACCATAACCCATATAAAATTATTTCCTCTTGATGTCTTCTAAAGAGAAGTAAAAAAGTCCAAGGTTATGTTTTACTATTTCTATGTAGGTATGGTTAATGGTTGCATCATCCCCTTGTATTTTTTCCTTTAATCATTCACTTCATGACATACAATACACCTTTATGTATATTTCATAATCTTTTTAATCATATTTTCCAACCAATAGTTCTCTCATAGATATCGATACATATTTTTGATCCCTATATGTATAGAGAAGGTTGAGATATTAGAATCATCCAACAACACTTTCTTTGAATACAGATTTTATGGTACTCATAGTCATGAATCAAATCTTACCACTCCCTCATTAATTTTGAAATATGAGGGTTTCTATTTTCTTATATATTCCACCTTCTTCTAAATTTTCATATAGCCTCTTTGAGCATCCATTATCATATCTAGAAGGGATGGTTGAACAATATTTTGTGAAAGGATTTACGATGTTCATTCTTTTTTGATTCCCATATCCATACTTTTCATGTCTAAGAAGATCAAATCCTTCTCAATTCTTATCAATCATAAAATTTATGGATCCTTTATACTTAGAGCATTTTACACTTTATTTTCTTTCCCAGAATGGTAGTGGATTGAGCATTCATATTACTTAATCAACTGAAACCATCTTTTATATCACATATTAATCTCTATATACATGAATATATACTTTATTCACTTATAATCCATATATATTTCACACTTTTACCCAAATATATAATGATGCAAGATGTTCAACATGAAAATTACTACAACTAACTCTAGATCATGCGTTGTATAGTTTTTTTCATGAACATTAAATTTCCTTGAGGTATATGCTATCAATTTTTCATTCTTCAGTAGTAAAAAAACAAAATCCTTGTTTTAAGCATCTCTATATGCCTCAAAAAGTTCTCCATTTGTTGGTAGCATAATTGTAGGTACAGTGATAAGCCTCTTTTTTTACTCCTTGAATCATGTTTCACATTAATTATTCCAGAAAAACTTAACCTCCTTATGATTTATCTTGGTTTGAGGGTTTTAAAATCATGAGAAATTTCATAAAAATTATCAATAATCCCTATAAAATCCATGTAAACTATGGATATTTTTCAAAGATTTTGGCCTCATCCATCCTTTATTTACCTCTATTTTTGAAGGGTCTACATATATACCTTTGTTGGTGACAAAAATTCCCAATTATGAGACTTAATTCAACCATAACTCATAGTTGATAAAATTTTCATAATGATACTCCTTTCGTAAGTTCTTTAACATAGTGCTCAAATGCTCAAAATGACCCTCCTTGCTTTTGAATTAGATTAGAATATCATCTATGAAGATTACCAAAAATTTTTCTAGGTAATCTCTAAAGTTTCTATTCATCATGTCCATAAATATTTCAAGATTATTTTTGAGTCATAATATAATTACTATGAACTCATAGTGCCTGTACCTTTTATAGAATGTTGTCTCAGGGATATATATCGTCATTATTCACCCTTAATTGATAATACTTTGACCGAAGATCTAGTTTGGAGAAGTATTGGGATCCAAATAACTATTCAAACAATTCATTAATCCATGGGAGAGGAAAATTTTTCATTATTGTGATCGTGTTGAGCTCAAAATAACCAATTTAAAGGTGCGTTGACCCATCCTTATTCTTGATGAAGAGGACTGTTGTACCCCAAGATGAAGCAATTTTGTGTAAAAACACTTTATCAAGATTTTCTTCATTTGTTTCTTTAGCTCCTCATATTCAACAAAAACTATTATATATGGATTCTTGGATAATGGAAATTCCCCATGCATAAGATCAATTAAAAATTTAACCTCTTTGTTATGATGAAGACCAAGAAATTATTTGGGAAACACAATAGTTTATTCCCTCACAATAGGAATATCTTCAAGGATGATATATTCCTTTGACTCAATCATTTGAGCTAGATATTGTTTCTCATAGGGTAATAATATTCATTATTAAGATGTTGGTGCTCAAGAAAATTCATCCTCCTCCTTACACTAGTATAGAATCAGAGGAAAATTTTTAATACATAGAGTGATTTTCTTCTCATGGAAATTTATGTTGGATCTAGGTAAGGAAAACCAATCCATACCTAAATAGTATCAAATTCAACTAAAGGTAATGTAGAAGTTTCTCTGGGAAGTTCATCCCAAAAATTTTGATAGGGGAGGATTTATATATATGGTATGTAATATGTGTCTCATCTTACATTTTCATTGACATCTCAACTTCAATGATATGTGGTGGTGTTTGAATATTTATCCTAAACATCTATGATATGAGGGAATGCATAGAACTAGAATAAAAAAGTATGTTATCTGTTATTGAATGAATAAATTGCGTACCATTTACCACTTTGTTTTCGGGATCCACCTCATTAGTCTTAATATTATAAGCTCACCCTTTCTACCATAGTGGTTGTTGTCTTGGATTATCTCTGACTACCCTTGTCTTAGTGCATTGGTTTTCAAATTGATGTTATTCCTTTTAGTTGGAACATTGGACAATATGGCAAGGGCTAACTGAATCATTACTATATTCTATTAAATTAGTGGGTTTATCCTACCAAAAATATCTAGCTAGGTTCCATTCCATCCCACACCTAAATCATTTCCTCATCCCTTTTCTGGGGTTCTTCTTTCTATATTTTTGACAAGTGGGATAATGAAATTTCTTACCACCTTTAGATATCATCATTACAACACTAAAATTATAATCCAATTTTTTATCAATATCCCTATAAGACTCTTGAGATTATGTGATATCCATTTCAACTTTTAGGTCACATTATACAATTTCATCATATCTATCAAAGTCCCAGATCATCACGAATTTTCATATAGTCATTTGTATCCCACAAAATAAGTGGTCAACATTACATTTTAGGGTAATGATGATAGAGGTGTATCATCCACGTATTGTGATGTTTAACTCAAATTCCATGATATATTAATCATCATTTTTCTTGAGGTAAAGGAAATCCCATTCCATTTTATGTGTGAGCATGTGAGGAAAATATTTTTCGACAAACATTTTATGAAATTCCTTCCACCCCATCACTTCGATCTCTTCCTTAGACTTTATATTCTTGATCAATGTACACCACTGATCATCTTCTCACTCCATATAATAAATATCCAGTATGACATTCTCTTACTTAGAACATTGAAAGATGAATTATATCTTCTCAATATAGTTGATCAATTATTCCTTGATTAAGTGGTTAGATGATCTCTTGATAGTTGGTGGACTTTTTCAAATAAAGTTCTCAATTACAGCTTGTTCTTTCATAGCGGGATTTGGGAGTTCCTCATTATATAGGTTTCTATTTATAACCTTATTCAACTGATAGAGTATCATAAAAAATGTCCCAATTACTTCTCCCATCTGGTTGGGTATCACATTTGGGTAGTCATAACATTGACCTTCAAACTGGTTTTTTACTTGGTTCCTCCTATTTCCAACCATTGTTTAGAATAAAAAGAAAATTAGAGATGAGTAATTTTAAATTATTAAATACAAAAATGGGAATACAATAAAATTTAAGTGATACTTTATAAATGACATGTATTTCCTTAAATTAAGAATTTCTAGGATTCAATCAAATTTATCCATGATCTATTTACAATCATAGACTCATTTGGGAATTTTTGTTCCCTTAATATTGGTTCATATCGAGATTTTTAATTTTAAAAATCATATCCCTTGAGAGTGTAAAACATAAGAATTTAGAGTATTCAATATATGATATACATTATCTATTTACTATCATAGAATATTATGGGTGTTTTACCTTAATAATGGTTCATAATAAGATTTTTTGTTTACCAAAGCATATCCCCTAGGAGTGTCAAAATTTCTATAAATTAAGGCCCATTTTTGTGAACTAGGTGACAACTAAGTCCATCTCAATACACCCTTTTCAGGATTATTACCCATAGGTACATATGTACCGAAGCCATATCCAGTTGTAGTATCTAGGCAGGGATATATTTTCTTGGAAATAGCATACTCTATAATTTACCAAAATTCTAAGATTTTTTTATGTTTAGTATATTTTCTTAGTATTTATATAGTGGTTCATAATACTAATCCCAAATATAACTATACTTTCCTTTGATACCAACTATGAAAACCCTTGTCTTTATTACACATTAATTCATGGTTTATTACATAGTAATACACTTAAAAAACCTAGTATATTGAGAAGTCTAGTATCATTGGGTCATTAGGTATATAAAATAACAAATTAAAATAGGGGTACATTGGAATTACTTAAAAAATCTTTTACTTGATCATAATATTCCATCGTTCTTAAAACTGTATAGGATAAGCTGAGGATATACAAAGGAAATGGGTAAGCTATAAAGCCTAATATGGGAATAAAAATAATAATAACATGAAGAAAGTATTTTATTTTATACAATACGAATTTTAATGTAACATAAAAGGTGTGGAAATCATAAACATGAACAATGAGGCATGATATAGATTGGTATCATAAAAGAAACATGGGAAATGTGGCAACAACTTTACACATGACATCATAAAAACATGCAGAGACTAACCACCATGTAATCATAACATGGTAGAAAATGTACCAAAATGGATTATATTCACTCCCTAATCCTATACATGAAGTATCATTATAATAAAACATTACCCAATTAATTGAAGCATTATATAATTCCAGGCACACCTGTCGCTTTCATATCATGTACATGCATAAGTGTCCACATTAATAATTCAACATAGAATCATTTTTATCACATTTAATCCCGGATTAGGGAATGTGTATTACATAAATGGAATTCCCAAATAAATTAATTATATGTACATCTAAGTTAATACACTTGAGTGGAAATTATGAAGGTATTTATAATACTCTGGCTTGGGATGGAAAAATAGTAATGAAATTTTAGTAGAATAACAATAGTATTTAATGATTCATAAAATGGATTAATGAGATTGAAAAGGGTGTATAATAATGTTTACATAAAAATAAAAGTAATAGGGATTTATAAAAACATATAGAAACATTAGTAATTTTAAATTAAATGCATAAAATGAATAAGATTCTTGAATAAAGAGGATAAGGGGAGGATCCCTTACTAAATTTTGGTATAGTAATGAGTTAGATAAATTTTATAATTATAGTGGATAAATTATTTATAATTATTATTATATAAATTTTATAGTAGATGGATTTTTACAAAAACATTAAAACATAACCAATTGAGATTCAAAAGGCTAAATACAAAGAAGGTTCTTGAATTTAATAGAAGGGAGAGACAAGTCCCTTACATTGCAAGGGTGATTCCAAAATATTAGGAGGAGATTATTGAGAGTTTGGGGGAACATCAAGAGGACTATATAGAGGGTAGGGAAGATTAATTATGTTATTTAAGTCTGCTAAGTGGAGAATAATGAGAATATGGGTGGGTTTATATAGAAGGAGAGGGGATTTATTTATTATTTTTCCAACTTAGGTTTTGAACTCTATATAATAAATTATTAAAAAAACTTTTCATAGTTTTTACACATGGTTTCGACCAAATAAGAGTGGTTTTAATTATTATATAAGGAATTGGTCTAAAATAAATAAAATATTACCCTTGGTGATGTGGAAATTAGTCTTCTTTATAAAGAATTTATTTTAAAACCTTAAAATAAAATATTGTTTTTGGAGGATTCATAAATGCATATTAAAATTAATAAAATAACCTCAAAAACAAATTATTTTAAAGGGGATATATATATTTGGAATTTGGTACACTTTATAACATTTATTAAATATTTTTTTAGTTCATTATGATCTCGTAAGACACACTATATATTTAACCGTATTTAATTTATACTCAAAATTCTACTATCTTAGAAAATTATGAAAAATTCACTGTTTTATAATTTGGAAATGATGTTTCCAAAAATAATATTATTTTTATAAAAAAATTTCTAAATATTTTAATTTTAAATTTAAAAACTATAATCAATATTTATTGAGAAATGCATGTTTTTTCGACAATAATAGTTTTTAACCCATATAAAAATTACATTTGACTTCATAAAAATTATATTATCATTTATATTTAATAAATAATATTTAATTATATTATTTTATTAATATAAAATTTATTTTTAAAATCCATGAATTAATCAAAAATGGAATACCTTAATTGAAACTTTATATTACACAAAAATACATTTTTTGTTTTATCGTATCAAAATTAAAATCATTTTCAAAGTAACAACAACAATAAGTACATATATCCATTATTTTATATGATAAAAATATTCATATTATTAAGGTCATGATACATATCCCTTTATTACACCATCATGTTCTCTAAGGTTAAGGTGCGTGATGGTTATATTTTCATGCACTGGTTTAGTGTATATGGTTTGGGTCGTGATGTCAATGAGCTTGTATTTCTCTCAAAAATAGTTTCGATTGTAATTTAGTTTCTAGATCCCATATTAGGATTGGAAGATATAAAATTATAGTTATTATATCAACTTTTGATGCTATGGTAAATGAGATTCATATGGTATTATCATACTAGTCGAGGTCATCACTTCCTTCATCTATGTGAATTGGATTTAAATAAAACATATATTTATAATAATTGCATGAGCACTATTAAACGCCAATATTATTAATAGTAATGATGAATAATGGTATTTTAAATTTGATAGGATATAATAAAACCAAATACGTTCATGTTTTTTCTACAGCCATAATATATAATAGGGAATTTAATTCACTCACAAAGGGAATTTTATTTATAAATGTTCGGGTCATTATAAGATTTATCTAAGAATATTCCATTTCCCCATTTATCAATATATGTTAAGATAAAAGGACAAAACCATATTAGATTTATGTGTGGCTGGATTCTTGTTATTAAAGGATGTGTAGTGACACTCGGACTCCATATTATGGTCCTAGACACAATCCTAATTATCTTTACTCTTGGTTTGTAAGATCTTACCCTTCATGTCGATTGATTTATAAACAATATTGCGTTGAAACAAATCCATCCTTGTTCACTTTTACATGAGATAGATCTATGATTATATATTATAATATAAACATGTTTATTGATTCATATTATTAAAGTATATGTAGGGATGTATAAACTACTAGACCCAACTACAAGGTCAATTAAATTTATTCCCCAACTTTTCCTTTGTTCATGAGCTGTCATTTATTAACATTAGGTTATCTCTCCTTTATTTACCCTAATACCAAGTTACATTGTTTTGGAATGATCCAAATTTGTGAAAACCCTCATATATAAAGTTCTTTAATGCATGAACTTAAAATTTAAAACAACCACATCCTTTTCACATGACTTTAAACTGAATGAAATGAAATCCCTACTACATGAATCTAATATGAACAATAGAAAAATCATTTTTAGACAAACTTAAACTATATAATTTCAAGGCCCTTGTCCTATTATTCTAAATTACATGTCATACGGTCCACTTTTCATGGTCTAAAACTTCTTAGAGAAATCCGTTTCATGAAACCTATACTCCTTATGTACAAACATGATCTATGTGGTAAACTCCGAGGAATATTTTTCTTCTTCTACAAACCTATTCTAATATAAATAGTTCCATATTTTTATTCCTAATTTTTAGGTCCTATCATATACGTCGAATATTCTAATAATTCTATATTCGGATGGAATAATATATGAAGTCCTAACTACATGACTATAAATTACATGGCACATTATTCCGCATTGCATGATTATTAATTTCATGAAATATATTTCACCCCACAAAACATTAAAATATCTAGAGTGGTGTGTCCAATATGAACCTAAACTAATCAAGGTTAGTCTATTATATATGATTCAGATTCAAGTGACCCTCCCCCATGTATGATTAAGATCTATATATGGTTCCTTTTTATTTTATTATGGTTGTAATAGTCATGGATATAATAGAGAGATCTAGTTTCATGGTTTACCCAACATATGAACAAAAATTTCCCTTTAGTATAAATATTTGTGGTGTGATTACCATTATCATGGAATACATAGTGGCATCTGAGTCTAATTTCATACGATAATCTAAAAATTATAACCAGACTCATGTATTTTCTTGGTGTCTATTCAATCACATGAAACTAAGGTGAAGAAATAACATTTTATTCATGATCTATATCTTTGAAAAATACTCTTTATAAAGGTCATCATTGTATGAACATAAAATGTAGAATATCTATGTCCTTATCACATGACATTAAGCTACACAATATATGGTCCTCCCTATATGACCCTAAAATACTTATTGTTGTTCATCCCATGATTCTTGGATTAATTACAAGCTAGATCTACATAATAACCACTTGCATATGGTTCATTACCCAAAAATCCATTTTGAAGAAAAATTATTACTGTGTAAGATCTTGCTCTATTTGAGCGATCTTTTTCTTTGGAGGTTCCATGGTTATGTTTACATTTTCCTACCATGGTTTCATGGTTCCCCAAGACCATAGAGAATACAATTACATCATAAATTTCATAACGACTTGTGTCATAATTCATTTTAACTTAGGATACATAGTGATGCCTAGATTATCCATTCTAAACTCATCTACAACTCCCATTTTTTGTATCAGGTTCTTCTATAATGATGTGTCATTTCTTAATTTATGTAGAATTTTCATCTTTCATTATAAATACATCCATAAATTGTATCATTTCTATCTTATATATGATCTATATTTATGAATATAAATTTTGTGTCCAAAAACTACTAGTGGATTGATTCCTTCTATCACAAGAAACATAGTGA
Source organism: Viscum album (assembly GCA_963277665.1). Taxonomy (NCBI): domain Eukaryota; kingdom Viridiplantae; phylum Streptophyta; class Magnoliopsida; order Santalales; family Viscaceae; genus Viscum; species Viscum album. The sequence continues at coordinate 1,014,307,283 of OY728153.1, read as the reverse complement.
GGCATGGATATCTTATCTTGGCCCCAAACAAAATTACTAATAAACCATCACTTCATCCTAGTGTTTGGGACCACTCATTCATTCTAGGTTTCCTTCATGAGTCAATTATTGAGACTTTTCCATCCTATTTTGTGCATAATCCACATCTACTCAAATCTCCTTATATAACGGTCCTCATCATAGGATTGAAAATCATAAAACACTTAATTTAACTCTACATAATAGTAAAATACTTGGAATTACTCCCCATAATATTATTTAAAACTTCATAACACTTATGTCAACTCTACACGACTCTATAATACATTTAATTGGTCCCCATTATACATCTTTAAACTCACTAAAACCTGATTCATTGTCACATAATGTTAAAATACACGGAATAGTGTTTACCCGGCATGATATTAAACTAAATAGAGTGATACAATATATATGACCCAAAATCCTTACATGAGATCTAACTTCATGCAATAGGACCTAGCATATGGTCCCTATCAGTAATCCTATGCTAGGGTAAAATTCCCTCAATCTTGAGGTGATCTAGATCTCCTATCTTGGGTGCAAGCCTCATAGATTCTTTTTGGATACAACCCCATATTAGAAGAATAAAAAAAACACATCCCTAGTATAAAATAAAGATATAGATAGGTAAATATTGAATTAAAAAAACATATATTTTTATTCATACAACGTCAGGATACATAGTGAGATATATATCATATATTTTGGACCCAACCACATATCATTATCTACTTCTATTCCCCTATGATTTATGATAATGTACTATTGATATTTTTTATGGTTTTAGTGTTCTAATAATCTCTTAGATATCCATTCTTAAAAACCAAACCTTATGAATTGAGTGTCTCAAATCACTATTTAACTTTCATTCCTATTAGTAATGAGAATATTTAGCTCCAGGGGACACCTATTTTTGGTAATATATATGCCTATATTATTTTCATAATCAACTAGAGGCATATTTCATCTCGAAGAGAAGGACTTATAGTATTTTCATTCCCTAGAAAAATTATTGTTGAACCCAACATTCAAATATTGTTTAGATTTCATTCTTTGAACACTTGTTCCATCTCATCACTTCATACATAGAATAACTAAATTCCTGATTTACATCCTTGCAATTTCCTATTCAATAGGCATTAGGGGATGTTATCTCTTGATCACTATCTGGGTTTTCATATCACATCACCATCCCTGGTAAAATACTATAAACTTAAACTATATACACCCCTCTATGAGATAGTCTATAGAAGAATTGGGATCTCAATTCACATTGGGATTTCCTTGTCCTTTTTACATATAATATCTCACCTTTTTTGTATAAGCACTATGAACTTAAACCAAGTACCCCAAACTATGAGTAAATCAATACTATTATGGGGGACTCCATTCAAATTGAGTTTGATTCACCCTAGCTGGATAGACTATCTCACCCTTTGGTCAATGTTGTATGACATTAAACCCTATAAATAGCTGTTTAAATTTATTTAACCACAAAATCTACACTTTGGTGGTCCAATTTGCAAGACCATAAACTATAAAATAAAGGTACATAAATCATTATCATGATGAAAACCAATAAATGACATAAAATACAAAATGGATGGTGATGATGACATATTGAATTTTTTTTTAATGAATGTTCAAAATGGCCATCATTAGTTTATCAAGGGATTAGTAAAAGAATATTGAAGAATAAGATAGTGTTTCCTACATGTGTTTTAGAAGTTAATTCATCAGAATATGAAAGTTCACACATCAATATATATATCTCATAATACCAGATAAGGACAATTATGGAGGCCAAATGATTTACCTAATGATATGAAGATATGGTGTCACCAGACGTAATAAAGTCAAGGGAGATACAATACTAATAACTATTGAAGATAAATTAACAAATTTAAAAATATTTATAAGTATCATGTATAAATAATTATTGTTAACCTTAGATCAACTGAAGATTTCATGAAAATTGTAGGCGATTGAAGAAGTATTGTCGTGCTTATGAGTAGATAAAAAAAGATACATGTCACAATGGAGAGAAGGAGACCAAAATTCAAGGCATTCGATATATAAAGGAATTGATGTGTGTACAATGGAAAGTAAAAAAGGAATGTAAGGCACAAATTGGATAAAGGAATAAGACTCACAATAGTTTTTCATATTAACTTACTCTTATTAAATTGGAATCAAAGAAACGTAAGAGTCATTATTTAGCCACATTGATGAGTTTATATAATTGAAAGGGATGATACCAGATGATGATATGAAGATACTATACTATGATTTTATCAGAATATAGTGAAAATTTGAGGAGTAAGAATACAAAATTATCTAATTGGTTTAGATATAGAATCAGTTGAGGATTTTATATCTTTAAATGAAAACACATCACATTGAGTTGAGGATCATATATGATTCTTTTTGATATTAAACAAAGGATTGATAACTAAAAATTATGGATTATCATATAGAATCATGTATTTTTGGTGTCACCCGAATCCAGAGAAATATTATATTAGGTAGACATTAAAACACCAGAATATGAGGCTCTATAAAAAGGATTCAAATTTAGTTTAATAAGAAGATATAAGAATGACCTTAATTGAGATTGTAAGTTGAAACAACATAAGTTTTGGTATTCATTTTTGATGATTAATTGGGATAATAAAAAATAGTGTTAGAAAATTGAAAGATTGATCTATGTTCTAAGAATATGGGGGAATTGAAGAAGATAAAAATTTCCAATCACAGAGAATAAATATCTATAATAAACTCAGAGTTATGGAAGATAAAGTAATGAGTCAACTAGGAAAACAATTAATCAAATGTAATGGGAAATTATATTTGGCCTAAATCTAGATGATTGGAAGATAAGGTGATAAAAAGATACGTATGAATTTTATTAAACGGTTTAAATCCCATGAAAAGAGTAAGTGATACTATTTACAAGAAAAAGGAATATCTAGAAGTGGAAGATGCTAAGTGAAGACTACAGATTTAAAACTATAGGAAGATGCAGAGATACATCACATTAACTTTATGAATTCTCTCAGATTGATATGATGATGAACTGAACATTCAATTATTAAATTTTCATGATTTTTTTTTGTGATTACAATAATGATATTTGGTAGATATTAAGATAATTAATTTTTAGTTTTATAATGGTTTTTATGAAGTCAAAACTCAAATTTCATGGGTAGCATTGAAGTCAGGTGACCAAAAAATTTTAGAGTGAGTTATAAATTTAGAGCCCACATTCCCCACATTTATTGGAAGAATATTGGATATATAAAGGGGGAAAATTATTTGAAAAGGAATATGATTGCTGAGCTACTACTAATGATATTTTTGTAAAGAACATAATATAGGGAGTATCCAATCAAGTATGCTCGTGAAGATCTTTTGGGGTAAAGAGTTGATAAGAAAAGAATTTATATTTCAGAGGAAATAGTTTGTTGTTTCTAAAATTTAGTAAACTGAATATTAGTGTGTAAGGAAGATATCCAACACCTAAATAATGTTGTTCAAGATGTTAAAGTGCTTGAAGATAATAGATATGAAAATTATTTCTTTGAAAGTCAAAAGAACAATGCTGATATGTAGATTGATTGTATAATAAGATAAGGTTGTAAACCGAATTCCTATTCATGAGAAGGAAGTATTATTAACCGAATGGAGAAAATATAATTCAATGGGATAATGTATATGTGTAGGATTCACTATGAGTCTCCAATAATAACACACAACTATTAATTAATGATATAATTATTAGTGGAAGGATCTTTTTCTTGGGATAATAACATTATTTAATAAGGAGTTGAATTATCACATTGGGACTGAATGTTATAAAAATATTAGCAAGTTTATGTTTCCTTCATTATATTTAATGCATATAAGTATAAATAGTTGAGTTTTGATAATAATATCTATACATCATAAACAAGATAGTTGTTCAGATAACTTATAAGGGGGTAAAAGTTTAAGTTGGTTTTATTTGGTAAAAATATGTTTACACTGATATACCCTCCCTCAGTGTAACTACACAATCCCCTCTGAATAATAAGTGGTATTAGATTATAGATTTACTATGTTTGAATATATAGTTTTTCACTAATTGTTTTCACTAGGTGACATGAAGTGTAGATTTCATGAAGTTATAGGATTGCCTCTTCCTGAAGATATGAAATTCAAAGAGATACCCCAACTGACTATTTTCATATAGTGGAGAAAAAAATCCACTGCTAGAATTTATAATGAAATAAATATTTTAGGAAAGACATCTTCCAAAAATATAAAATTCTTGGAACAAGTGGATGATAAATCATCCATATAAATGAATAACAAGTTTACCTAAAGTTCCAGTAAATCTTTCTTCACTAACTATGATTCTTTGAATAGTATATGATACAATTAATTTTTTTTTAAAAAATAGGTGGAGAACAGTTAATTGAAACCCAAAACATATGTAAAGGTGTAAAATTAAATTAATGAAATACGTTTTTCCTTACAATGAATTTAAATTATTATTTTTTTACTCAAAAAATTTGTCAAAGTCAGCTAGATTTTAACCCAAATGAAGAGGATATGTTTAATCGAATATTATTTGTGTTGTAGAATGTTTAGAAACATGGATATCTGATTTTGGAATAAAATTCTATGATATATATATTAAAGAAGGCCTACATAAATGAGTCACAAAAAATATGTTAGGATATGTCCTATAATGCACTCCTATCGTAGGGTGTGGAAATTCAATTATTTCCTAAGTTAAAATTCAGAAATGTGGTTGACCTAGGATGTCTCTCGAAGAGAAGTGTACACAAAATGGTTTCTCACTTTTAAAAGAGGGTAGAAAATGGTGTTTTTTTAGAAAATGATTGAGTGGAAATTAAAATTCAAATGATTGAAAAATATTATATTAAAAGGGTGTTTAGGTTAGGGTCGGTTTCTAAATTACAATGCTATCCTTGTTCACTTTAATTCAAACCTTTTCTTATTAGTTGATAAAAGTGAGTTTCCACAATTGTTTTTTTCTTAGTTCCTTGGTAAAATTATGATGGTGAGAGAAAACCTTACCAAGATCTCGGTTTGGTCAACTCTTCTTATATGTTAAAAATAGTTGTATTGAATGCCCTAAATTGTCAAGGTAAATACCCGGTTGGGTCTTGTTTTTCCCATAAAATCAAGAACACTAACTACCCCTTTTACACGTACTGACGATCATTGAGTACTTCACCACTAATTCCTAGTCTATTCCATTGTATACAAACCAGAAATTTGTGGAGGGAGATAATGATTATTTTACCAAGTAAAAAATCAATAACAGAATTAAAATTCAAGAATGATCGCACTTGATAATAAAATCCGCTATATTAAATTGAAAACATATTTGAAGAAGAAATAAATTTCATTCAATTGCATCCAAGAACATAAACATTACAAAATAGAAAACCAACCCTTCCCTAATAACTCGAAGTGTTTACCCCACCATGGTAAGGGTAATCAAGATGAATGGGGAAGAATATGGAATTAAAAAACTATTAAAAAGAAAATAAAAAAAAGAAGGATGAAAAGTTCTCTTTCTTGGTGTACCGGGAGGAATGGGATGGAATGAGAGATGCCTCGAGATAGAGGAGCTCTCCTCCTTTTATAGCCATAATTTCTCCCTCTAATGTTGACGCATTGTATCCCCATTAAATGACATATTCACACGTTTCACCTTTCTTTAATGTTGTTCAGAATTCTCATGGATGTTTCCCCTCAAAATCTAAGAGGATTTAAACAAGTATTTCAAGTGTTATGACCATTTTACTCTCACAATTTATTCTGTCGAGTCAGACATTCCAGATCACAAACCTCCGGAATAGCATGCTTTAATGACCCTTCAAATTTACAATTCCTGAAACCTTACCTTCACAAATGATGTTATAAAACTCCTTTCGCATCCACCCACCAAATTTCACAACAATTGGGCCCACCAATAATTAGTTAGGGACTCCACACCAAAGCATGGCAGATCGGTAATCAGTTTTCATGCTCCCACTTGTGAACATTTTTTGAGATTCCATATGACAGATTCAACTTTTGGTCTAAAAGGATAAAATAAATCCCTGAATGTGTATATTATGTAAAAGTACTAATTTTTCAAATTTTATTAGTGTAGAAAATGTTATGGCCAAAATATAGAAATAAAATAAAATAGCTAAAAATCCAAAATGGGCCATTTTTACAATTAAGCTCAAAATATTACCAATATCATAAAAATGCAACAATTAATCTTAAAGTAACACTTTAGTGGGATTTAAAACAATAATATTCAACATAAATTAATTGAAAATATTTTCTCTATCAATTCCCCCACACATAGAACTTGGACTCATGGATAAGTAAACATCAAAATCAAATGAAATCAAATCCAAAACACATACCAATGAGATCTACCAAATCCATACAAAGAAACAAAAATATATCATTCCTCCTAAAAAAATCATTTCAAGTTCTCTATTTTAGATTATATAATATATTTCCACTTCATTTATTATCCCATGCACACAAAACAGCGACCTCACATGAATTTTCTCTCATCTTACAAATGTAAATGTTCAACAATGTTTTTCTCATCCAAACTCACACAAGAGTCACCATAGGCTTGATAAATTCCTTCTTCTACACTCTATGTGAGACAAGGACTTGTGTTTCACATGGGGACTTTTCAGGGATGTTCTATGGATTTCGGTTGGTAGGATTTAAAAATTCTGAGGCCAAAAAAGGAGGGCTTGGCCCTTTTTGAAGCTAAATTGCAAGATTATAATTTTCACTCAATCATGGTCTCCTTATCTTCCCCTTTGTAGAAAATAGGCTTCATAATAATGATAAATCAAGGAATTTTCATACCATATAGAATTTCACCAGCAAAATATTCCTCTCAAACATTGTTTTTCTTGAAATCTCCAGATAGACACAACTTTCTTTCCACTTTGGAAGCTCCAGAAAGGCACAACTACTTTTATCATGAAATCTCCAGAAAGGTATAACTTTTAACAAAATTAAATCATCATTAGAGACATTAACTCTTAAAAATTTTGTATTCCACCTAATGTATCACCAAATTAGTTAGTACACCACAAGACATCTTCCCCCACACTTAAGTTCAACTAGAGAATATAATTTCACTTTAAGAGAAGGTTGGATATGAAAATTGTCTTGTAATGCGGCTAACCTAATAGGATATTCATGGATTAAAAGGGATACAAAAATTAATTTATTGTAGGCCATAATGAAAAAGATTATTTTGAGAAGGGGGCTTAAAACCAAATAAATACCTCAATCATTTAAAACACATTTACCCCAAACCCTAATGTTATGAAAGGAATAAATCAAATTCTGGTTAAAAGAAGCATGGTTTGGTTCTCTCATTAAATTAGTTGAATGTAAAGTATATGACAGAAATGGTTCATAAGCCTCATAGGAAAGTAATTTCAAAGATATAGACAGTGAAATATGGCATGGGATTCAAAAATCACTGTTCTTTTCATGAAATTCCAAAAGATTAGAACCCGAAACAAAAAAATTTCATTATTCATTTAAGCTCAGTATCATGGAATATATTGGTTCACTCAATGAAATGGATTTAAAAAATGCTAATTATAATCATTTTAGGTCATAAATTTCAAAAAAACACCAAAAATTGAAAAATAAACACACAAAAATATGAAAACATGGATTTTTAAAAAAAAAACACAAAATGAAAATCCAAAAGTAAAAAGGTTCCCTCCCCCACACATAATTGATGTCGTTTACTCATTTAATACAAATTGATTTAACATGTAAGATGATTTTATATTGAATTACAATAAATAATTAAGTATAAAGGAGAGATACAACCTGACTTATTTGTAGTGCAACATTGTGTTAAGCTCTTAAGTGTTGCACTCTGAAAACCTAAAAATAAAAGAAAACATAAGATATTTATTTAAAGAAAAAAAGTACAAATAGAATGATAATAGAAGGATAATATTTGGTTTAATCCCCTATGTGGTCCCTGGGTTTTGACTACCTCCAGTGGGGTAGTTCTAATGGGTTATCCCTAATCTCATGGTGGGTGATGTTTCTTCCTCATGAACCAAAAAAACATTTCTTTCTAGGATGAACATCTTCCTTTTTCTTGAGGTCTACATCGATAAAATACACCAAGTGCATCCCCATTGTAATGAGATACAACAAGCATGGTGGGGTTAGAATAATCAATTATTCCTCCTCTTTCTTGGGTTCTTCTTGAACACCATATTTTTTATTCTCCTGTGGTTGCTGAAGGTATGATACATCAGTGGAAAAATTAAAGGGAATGTCAGAGTTTAATTCCATTTGAAACAAATTTAAGTATGAAGAATCAATATCAAATTCTTCCCTTTCAAATTAAGTAGCCTGTGTCTCATTTTCCTCCAAAATATCCACATCGATCTTCTCAGGTACTCCCTCAAATAAATGTTCAATAGGTTTGGGGAGCTCCAGATGTTCCTCTTCAGATGCATATTCTCCATCCGTGGAAATATAAGTGTTGGATGAATCTGGAAAATTAAAACAAGGGGAGTTAATACTCAATTCAGTTTCAACAAAATCAAAAGATAATGAGTTTATGAAAATTTTATCTCCCTAAGTTTGTTTTCCTTCAATTGCTTCTTCAATAGGAGTTTACACTTGTAGATGAATTTTCATAAATAGAGGTAGGTAGTCAAACTCATCTGTCTTCTCTTGAAATTCCACTGCTAGGGTGGTTTCATCCTATAATGTTGATGATTCTTCTACATTATGAGGAATAGTTGGATCAAGAAATTCCCTAAACTCATTCTAAAAGTTATCCAGATCTTTTTGATCTCCCATATTCATTTAAATAGCTAAATATTCTTCATAAATCTCCTCCAACATTTATTGAGCTGGGATCAATACATCTTCTTTTAATTTCATCAAGGCCTCCTTTGGTTCTTCAACCTGAAGGATTTGCGGGGTTACTTATTCCATCAATGTTTCTAGTTCTAGTTCTTGTTCTGGCTCTAGTTGTTGATCTTGGGATGCATATACTTGTTCTTCTATCCACTTTATTGTGGTCTCTAGGTTTTGAAGTGTTTAACTAATTCTTTCAAATTGGGATTTAAAATTATTATCTTATTTTTATTCTTCGTGTTGCACTTGTGAAATATAATTTTCTACCCCAACCATTTCAGGATAAATTTCTAGAAAATACTCTTGGAGTTCAATTAATTCTATGGGAAAACCCTCCAATATTGGGTATTAGAGTTTCTATTTAAGGTTTTGAATGAGATCTTTTAATTTTTCCTCCTTGATGATTTGGATTCAAGCTCCCCAAATTTGTTTAGAAAATAAAAAAACTCTATACTTTATAGACCAAGGTGATTCAACAATTGGTTCTTTTATCCATGGGTAATTATTCTATGAATTAAAGAAATATTCATTTGAAAACAACATGGAATGTTTTTTTGTTTTATTGTTTTCAAATTTGAAAAAAGTCAAATACTTATAATTAGGTTGTGGCATTGCCTCCATGGAAAAGACTCCAAGTTTGATGCACGGTTGTCGTAGGGCATGGAAAAAAATTATTTCCTATGTTAAAATGTAGAAATTTGGTTGACCTAGGATGTCTCCAAAGGGGAGTGCACGAAAAACTATTTTTCACTTTTAAATGAGGGTAAAAATGGTGTGTTTTTTTAGAAAATGATTTAGTGGAAATTAAAATTTAAATGATAGGAAAATATGATATTAAAAGGGTTATTATGTCGGGGTCGGTTTTTTAATTGTAATTCTACCCTTGTCCAATTTAATTAAAATATCTTCTTTTGAGTTGATAAAATTGAGTTTCCACAATCATTTTTTTGTCACTTCCATGGTAAAATTATGATGGTGAGAGAAAACCTTACCAAGATCTCAGTTTGGTAAACTCTCCTTCCAGGTGAAAAATAGTTGAATTGAATGCCCTAAATTGACATTGGAAATACCTGACTGGGTCTGGTTTATCCCAAAAAATCAAGAAAATTCACTACCCCTTTTACATATACTAACGATCATCACATACTTCACCACTAATTCCTGATCTATTAATTTGTATATAAACCAGAAATTAGTGGAGGGAGATAATTATTATTTTACCAAAGAAAAAATCAACAATGGAATTAAAATTAAAAAATGATCACCCTTGATAATAAAATACTCTATTTTAAATTGAAAACAAATTTGAAGAAGAAAGATATTTCATTCTATTACGTCCAAGAACTCAAGCATTACAAAATAGAAAACCAACCCTTCCCCAATCACCCAAAATATTTACCCCACCATGGTAAAGGTAATCGAGATGAATGGGGAAGAAAAAAGAATTAAAAAACTATGAGAAATAAAATAAATAAAAGAGAAGGCCAAAAATTTATCCTTCATGGTGTCTCAGGAGGAATGGGATGGAATGAGATATGCCTTAGGAGGGAGGAGCTCTCCTCCTTTTATAGCCCGAATTTGTCCCCCTTTTATAGCCAGAATTTTTCCACCCAATATTGGCTTGTTGTATCCCCATTAAATGACATCTTCACGCATTTCAGCCTACTTCAATGATTTTAATAATTCTCTTGGACATTTCCCCTCAAAATCATAGCGGATTTGAACAAGTATTCCGAGAGTAATTCCCATTTATTCCATTCACAATTTATTCTGTCCAGTCATACACGCCAAATCGCAATCCTCCGGACTAGGATGCTTTAAAGACCCTTAAAACAACCAATTACCAAGTCCCTCCCTTCACGAAAGATGTTCTACAACTCATTTTTCGTCCACATACCTAATTTCACAACAATTGGGCCCACCTAAAATTAGTTAGGGACCCCACACCAAAACATAGCAGATCTGTAATCAGTTTTCATGCTCCCACTTGTGAGCTTTGTTTGAGCTTCCATATGACCAATTCAGCTTTTGGTCTTGAAGGATAAAATAAATAACTGTATGTTTAGATTCTGTAAAAGAACTAATTTTGAAATTTGGATTAGTGTATAAAATGGTATGGCCATACTACAAAAATAATTTAAAATAGTCAGAAATCCAAAATGGGCCATTTTTACAATTAAGCTCAAAATATTACCAATATCATAAAAATGTAACAATTAATCTTAAAGTAACACTTTTTGGGATTTAAAACAATAATATTCAATATAAATTAATTTAAAATATTGTCTCTATCATCCTTCCAAGTGAAACCAAATATAAAAAGATAGTAAAATATGATTACATCATATATATTTGAATATATTAAGATATTCTGTGAAAGTTTTAAAAGAAGTGATCACTGTGATGATGTGTGATTGTTTAAAACTAACCATAAAAAATCAAATACAACTAATTAAATAAGGCCACAAAAGGTTGGCATGAACAAACAGAAGTTAAACCGCAAGTCTACCTTAGTAATGAAATAGAACAGAAGATACCTGATAGAGTGCTCCCAAGAAGAATTTAATAGAATATTCTATTTAAAATAAAATATTATTATTTTTTCGAAGTAATGTACACATTTTTAAAAAGTTAATGTAATCTATAAATTTTGATGACAAGATAAACATGCTTTAGTAATAAAAAAATTAATCTAAGAAAGAAACAAAAAGATTAGTTTTGTGGATGAAATATTTGATAAGGAAGGTGAATTTAATTAGATGTTAACCAAGAAGAGTAGCTCAATGGAAGTTATGAATTTTTTATGGAATTTTTATGATGTACAAAAATAATCGTGAAAACTACATGACAATGCTACCATGTAACGCCCCAACCTCAGAAGCCAAAATCTTGTGCATTATTTTATTACATTGGCATGATTCGGAGGAATAATGTCTTAAAGGACCAATCATTTTAGTAGTATTAGAAATCCTGATTACATACATGATACCCAAAATAAATTATAAAAAAAATAAAAAAATGATTCATAATAAAATAAAATAAACAACATCCTTGAATCTCAATAAAAGGATTCCTCTTCATAACCTGGTGAAATGGAACATAATAAGGGTGAGATCAAATGCTCAGTAAGGGTAAGTAATGATGAATAAATAATGAATAAATGGATATAAATTTACATGACCAGGTAAAAATATAATTACACATTTCATTCAAATAACTATATAAGGAAATATCAATATGAAAAGGTAAAAAACTGAAAATAAATTCTATTAAATCAATGAATTGAAAATAAAATTCATCCATAGATATATCAAAACAAACCATCATGGAAAAATAATATCTAAATTCTCAAAAATGTAAATTCTTAATTATTAGAAACCATTTCCCCCATGAACATGATAACTTTACCATCAAGATACTTTTTAACTATTCCAATTTGGCCAACTAATTCATCTTATGAGACTACCAATGCATTGAGGGGCTTGAATTAACCAGTCCTAAACCCATAGGGATTGCATTAAATAGTCCCCAACCCATGTATTTAATGTAAAAATTATTCAAAATATATTTAATAAACATTATTACATATCAAAATTTATCCATATTGAGTAGAATATATATATTTATCAATAATTCCCTAGTTAATCAAAAACCTATCAAAGTGAACACTATATGTAAAATGATATACGGTTTAGGAAATAATAGTATCCATTGTGTGAGAATATTTATATTAAATGTAATTTCCAATGAAAATGATTACAATAAATTAATTGTTTCCATAAAAATTTAATAATCACAAAAGTCATTGTGGTTTCAAAGATAATCATTGAAAACATTTTTGAGTAAAATGATCTTTAAACATCCCAAAGTGTCCCATGCCACTTGAAACATTTAATTCATAATTATCTTGATGTAATGTATTTAGTTCAAAGAATTAAATAATTAATGATATAATATATAAAAATAGACATTAGATGCACTAAAAAAAATAAGTAAGTGGTGTATATGGCATATGCCTAATATAAAAAAAAGTAAGACAAGAATCCCTTACTTGGTGTTTCATTTTTAGGTGAACGTCATTTAACTTTCTATATAATAAACTTATTTTAATTATATAACTTCTTGAAATATTTTTTCAATTTTATCATTAATTTTATTTCACTTATTACCATGTTATATACAACAACTTAATAAATTATGTTTACGTCCGGTGTTTTAACAAAATTTGGTCTATGTGTCAAAAACAACTTTGGTAGGTCTACTATGGTCAAAGGGTTCATTATATAAAATCTACAGAATAATAATAAAAATAATTATTTTATTTATGCCTTAAATATACTATTAAACCCTATAATTAAATGTGTTTATGAAAAATAAATCATCATTAAAATCATGGAGACGGTGGGTCTTATGTACCCATGAGTAATGTTATCATTTTTCCATGATTGTTATGGAACGATGGTAAGTAGAATAATATATTTACAGAATAATAATTAAAACCTAAATACCATATTATTTAATCATATATACTTAAATATAGAATTATTGTGATTTAAAAGGAATCACATCGCGTCAAAGAGGCAGTAGTCCACACGTCCTCGAACGCTGTTATCACTTTTTAAGTGTGTGAAAGGGTAATAAAGAAAATGATATATACTATATTTCCAAAAAGGTAATTATTTCATGAATATAATAGAGTTTTTTATGTAATTTTTGTTAATTAAAACTATCCTTTATATGTTTCATGTATAGTGTGAACGAATCACATCCCTTTGAGAGGGAGATATTCCACACTTTCACAAATGATGTTATCGTATTTATACAAAATAGAAAGTATAAAGGTATGTGTTATAAAATAATTAAATAAGAATAAAGAAAAAATAAATTTAATATATAAAATATATAAATATAGTGTCTTTCATAATGGCCACCATGATAGGTGGTAAAGGAAAAATGAACCATCATCGCTTCGTGAGGTAATATTTCTCTACACACAGAAACTTTATGTTCTTTGCCCATAAGATGGAAGTGTGTGAGAGTGTAGGTATATCCATTATCATAAAAACATAAAAATATATTTATGATAAGTTATTTATCATACAATAATAGAATAATAAGATTTCAGGGGTTGGAGAATGAAGATAAAACTAAACAGCTTAAGGAAATATATAACATCTTAATTGGGTAACTTTTTTTTGTTTTTACCAAAAGGATTTCTTGGATATATTTCTATACAGGTATAGAATTATAGGATTAGGGGAAATATTTTTTGTAGGTATTTTGTTAAATTGTGGTCGAGCCAAAGTGGCTTGATAGGTGTGAGGTAGTGGGAGGGTACGATGCCTTTTTATAGTGAAGGATGAGTGACAGTCTTGTAATATTTTGACAAAGGAATTCCATACACGTTTTCTACATTGAAAGTGGATCAAATAATGAGAAACAATAGAGAAAATGGATTATAGGGTATAAATATGGACATCCAATGGCTCTTGGACAAGTTTATATGTCATTTTGGTCTTTCAGATTAAGGTTTAGTCCCTTATTAAGCATAATTTTACCTTAATCATTGTAATTAATGTTAATTCCATTCACTAATAATTCTGTTAAAAAAATAAGTTTAACTTATTATAAATTAGAAATTATTATGATTACAAATATTTAATCCATTTTTCTAAACTAAAATAATAGAAGTGGTAGAAATTAATTTAAATTTAATCCCACACATGGGACGACAATGCAGGTTTTGAAAGTAAAAACGTCCGAACATTTGCTAGGTTTTTATAGTAAATTTCTCAGTGAAATTGATTCCAATGAACTAAATTATATTAAATGATAAAAATATTATATAATTAAAATTTCAAACCAATTTAATATATTAATTAATCTTATAAATAAATTATATGAAAAAGTAGTTTTGAATTAAAATGTAGTATTTCTCACTATTCATTAAAAAATGAAACTTCACAGAAAAATACCAAAATATTTAACCTAACATAAATTTTACATATCTCTTTAAAATATGAATTCTATTTTTACATATTTAACCATTAAAATTTCCATAAATTGGATTTAAAATTGGTTCTCCATTAAAAGGCGGTAAAAGTGATTTAATAAAAATATACGTTTTTATGTGTGAAATTGGGGTTGTTCTTAAATAATACCAATCAAACCTAAGGATGAATATCAAAAATATTTTATTGAATATATAAAATATATATTTCATTAAAATAATCCACTAATTTTAATTAGTTATGTTTAATAAGAAAAAACTCATTTGGAAGCATACAATTTATAATATTTCTTTTTATATCCAATTGGCTCTTATTTTCACTTCTCATTAATTGGTAACCAATGAATCCATTTTATATTTATATAAACCATAAATATTTATCAGTTAGTTAATAATATTCATAACTAATAATATAATATATAGCTGAAATCATATTATAGTAAATAATAATATTTTAATGATACATTGTTACTTGGTGAAACTCGATCTTACGTGTAATGCAAGCCATCGAAGAAAATCATTGTTGCGTATGTCATATGCTAAGTCAGTATCATGTTAATTTAAAGTTATAAAAAAATATATATATATTTTAAAATATTATATATATTATAATTTCTTAAGATATTATATTCCCTTACGCACATGGGTTTTGTGTGTCATACACGCTATCAAATACAACGTTCCTACTTTATATTTTTGGGGTGTTAGATTCTCCCTATATTAATTATATTGGATCGTCACAATTAAAACTTCATATTTGGGATATATTATTCTATAATTTCTATTTTTAAAATCCCACTTTATGTGAAGGGCTTGTAAAACATCCCTTATAAGAGAGAGAATGGGAAGTACAAAGGTCACATGGACTAACATATGACTGGGTCTCTAACTAGGAAAATATTAGTGGAAAGTAAGGTTATGTACTTAGAGTAAAAATGTAATTTTTTATAGGGATTTATTTATTTCATTAATCAAAAACAATTTAATGATCAAAAGAAAGTTTAGGGACTCAAATCCATAAATCATTGATGATTTAGAATCCACCGGTTCAACAAAAATGAAGGCATTATGACAACATTTTATTCATAAGTTATTTTCCTAATGTTGGGTAATTTTTTTATTACCTAAGAATATTAGGAAATTTAATTACTTTATATATTTATATAAATTTTTTTTAATAATTTTTATTTTCTTCGATCAGTTTTCTAATTCATCCAAAAATTAATTTTGATGCCTGAAGCATTAAAATACATTTCTAAAGGATCTTAAAGCCCATAAAAGAGTGACAAGTATAACTATTTGTCTCTAACTATTTTAAAAAACCAATATGGTTAATACATTCATCTCTAAAACTAAATGAAACACTATTTTTTATCATTAATATTCAACAAATTTTTTAACTATAGATAATGACATTTTAACCAGGACATTGTGTAGGCCAGTGGTTGGCGTGATGCTGTTATCGTCTTTCGATCATGGGTATAAGACCCGCGGCCTCACCAAACTTGATAGGTTGTCACCCTACATATATTTTTTCCTTTTCTAAAACTATATTAATATAATTTCTAAAACAAATATAATGGACTTCCATAAAATAAGGTTAATTACTAAATATCCTTTTAGATAATTTTTTAATTACAACCCTAATACATAAATACTTTATCCATTTTATTTAATGATAGGTCCCTAAGTTGTCTAATGATTATCCATAATATAATTTCTACAATTTCTACACCATTACACCATATCTTCAATCTAAAATAGCTCATGTTCAACCATGGTTATTCGTTGTTAAAATCCTTCATTGTGGTTTGTAAAGAAAATGTGAATTATCCTAAGCATATCCATTGGGAGTGTTAATCTTGATGAGTAGTAATGACTATTTTCATATACCAGGTTACAAAGAGTTAGGCACAACAGAAATTTTTAGAGTTGTTACTATTAGGAACATCTATGTTTGAAACACACCAACTTGTAGTATCCATACATGGATTTATTTCTAGGAAAACTACATAATATCTGTCTAACCGAATCTTTAGGATGTTATTCTATAATTATCCATAAATTCTATCTTAGGTACATGTTATATAATCAATGTTTTCATAAATCTAGTTCCCAAGGTTTATAATAAACTTCCCCTGATACCAAATGTATCGCCCTGAACCCAGAAGCCAGATGCTGGTGCATTATTTTATTACATTATCATGATTACAAGGAATCAAAGCCTAAAGGACTGATTAATTGAGGTTTTTTTGAAATCCATATTATATACATGATACTGAAAATACATTTGGAAATGAAAATAAAAACATGATTCATAATAAAATTAAATAAACATTATTCATGAATTTCAATCAAGGATTACTCTTGTTACATGGGGAAAGGAAATAAAATAAGGGTAATCTCAAATAATCAGTAAGTGTAAGTAAATTAAAATAAATAATGAATCAATCAAAATAAATTAACATGGAATGGTTAAAATATGATAAAAAATTACATTCAAATAACTATATAAGAAAATATCAATACAGAAAGGTAAGAAACTAAAAAAACATTCCATCAAATCAATGAACTAAAAATGAAATGCACCCAAATATATATCGATGAAAAATATAAAGGATAAATAATAAATGAATTCTCAATAAAGGAAATGATTAATTATTAGACATCATTTTTCCTAGGAACATGATAACTTTACCATCAAGATAAAATTTAACTATTCTAATTTGGGAAACTAATTCGTCTCATGAGAGTACTGATGCATCTAGGGGCTTGAATTAACCAGTCCCCAACCCATATGGCATGACTTAAATGGTCCCCAACCCATGTATTGAATGTCCAAATAAAAATTTATTTAATAAACATTATTAATTATCAAAATGTATCCAATTTGAATAGAAGACACATATTTTCAAATAATTCTCCAGGTAATCAAATAACTATCAAAGTGAACATTGTGTGTAAAATGATATACATTTTAGGAAATAATAATATACATTTTGTGAGAATAATGATATTCAAGGAAATTTACAGTGAAAAATTATTATAATAAAGTGATTTTTAAAGATAAAGTTAACAATCACAAAACAATGTGAGATTTCAATTATTATCATTAAGAACATGTTTTTAGTAAAATAATATTTAAACCCCCCAAAAGTGTGCCACAACACATGAAACATTTAAATCATAATTACCATGGAGGAAAGTATTTCATAACATGAATAAAAAGTATTCATTATATAATGTACCAATGCGGGAATTATATACACTACATAGAAGAAGTAAGTGGTGTATATGGAATATACCTCATGGAAATAAAAGTAGGATAAGAATCACTTACCTTACATTTCATTTTTAGGTGAAGTTCCTTTAACTTACTATTTAATAAACACATGTTAATTATATAAATTCTTGAGAGACTTTTTCTTGATTATAATTACTTTTATTTAACTTATTACCATGTCATATACAACTAATTAACCAATTAGTTTTTATATTGGGTGTTTTTACCAAATTTGTTTTATGTGTCAAAAATAACTTTTGTAGGTCAACTATGGTGAAATGTGTCATTATATAACATCTCAAGAATAATAATAATGACATAAGTATTATATTTAGACATAAATTATAATTTTTAAACCAATAATTAAATATGGTTATGAAAAATGATTCAACATTACAATCAGGGAGACGATAGGTCATACAAACGCATGAGTAACTTTCCCATTTTTCAATGATAATTATGGAAAGAAGGTAAGTAGAATTATATCTTTAAAAAATGATAAATTATATCATAATTACAATATCATTTAATCATATATAATTATATACATAATTCTTGTTATTTAAAAGTAATCACATTGTCTCCCGGAGGTGGTAGTCCACACATCCATGAATGATATTATCACTTTTTAAGTGTAGGAATGATTAATAAAGAAAATGATATATATATATTTACAGAAATTTAATTACATAATTAATATCTTATATAGTTTTTTAAGTCACATATTTTTAATTAAAACCCTCCTTTATATGTTCCATGTATATTGTGAATGAATCACATCTCTTTGAGGGGGTGGTAGTTTACACTTCCACAAATGATGTTATCTTATTTATACAAAATTCAATGTATAAGGTTATGTGTTATAAAATAATTAAAGAATAATAAATAAGTAATAAATATAAAATATAACATATATAATTCTATTTTCTATAATAATGACCACCAAAAGAGGTGGTAAAGGAAAAATGAACAATCATCATATCTTGAAGAAGTAGTTCATCATACACAGGAATAGTATGTTCATTACCCATTATATGGAAGTGTGTGTATGTGTAGGTAGAACCATTATAATTAAAGAATAATTTTATATTTTGGGTAACAGTTATTTTATACAATCATATATTAATTATAGTTAGGTGTTGGATAATAGAGATAAAGCTAAACAGATTAAGGAAAAATGTTTCCTCTTAATCGGGTAACATCTTCTGGTTTGTACCAAAAGGATTCCTTGGATAAATTTATATCAAAGGGGATTATTATTGAATTTTATTATGTATTTTTATGAGATATTAGGGAATATATTTTTATACCCAATGTTTCTTGAGTTGTGTGAGGAAGTTGGAGGATATGCGGTCTTTTTATAGTGGGGGAGGAGTGACACTCTTGTAGTATTTTGACAAAGGTATTCAATACACATTTTTCACATTTGAAGTGTCTCCAATAATGGAAATAATATATAAAATGGAGGATAGCATATAAATATGGCCATAAAATAGATCTTGGAAATGTTTATAGGTCATTTTGTCCCTTAATATTAATGTTTAGTTGCTTATTTAATATAATTTTACCTTAACCATTGTGATTAATTTTAATTACATTCACAAATATTTTTGGAAGGAAAAAATATTAACTTATTTGACAATATAAATTAATCTGATTCAAAATATGGAATCCATTTTTTAAAATTCCAATCACATAAATGACAAAAATTAATTTTAATTTAATCCCATAGATAAGACGACAATGCGGGTTTGTATGGGGCAATGCTAGCCAATCAGCAATTCAAGGTGGGGAGCTAGGTGATCAATGACGTAGAAAAAGATCAGGAGGGGAAGTTCAAGTGGGCTAGGCCTACAGGTCATGTATTGGGCATGGTATGCCTCTGGGCCTTCGGGTCATGTATTACGAGTTTGTCGGGCCTTGTGCCTTAGGCCTACGGGTCATGTATGGGTTCCCCTTAAACCCTTAAAAGGGGGATTATCCATAAAAAAATAAAAAAATAAGGACTTCGTGCCATTCAGACTAGTAAATTTCAAATTGAAATTGATTAAAAAGACCTAAATTGGATTAAATGATAAAAATATTATCTAATAAAACTTAAAAACCAATTTAAAATATGATTTATCCTTATTAATAATTTAGATGAAAATTTAGTTTTGAAATAAAATTCAGTATTTTTCACAATTCATTAAAAATTAAACATCACAGAAAAAGGCCAAAAATTTACCAAAACCTAGTTTTTATTTTTTTATTTAAAATTTGAATTTTATTTTCATATATAAAATCAAAAAAAATTCGATAAAATTGGATTTAAAATTGGTTCTTTACTAAATGGTGGTAAAAGTGCTTTAATAAAAATATAGAGTTTTATGTGTGAAATTGGGTTTGTTCTTATCTTATGCCAATAAAACGTAATGGATGAATATAAGAAATATTTTATAGAATATATACCATATATATTTCATTAGATTAATTCAAAAATTGTAATTAATTGTGTTTATTAATGAAAAGTTTCTTTGGAAGCATAAAAATAATAATATTTCTTTTTTATCCAGTTTGTTCTAATTTTCATTTCACAATAATAGGTAACCAAGGAATTAATTTTATATTTATATAAACCATAAATTTTAATAAGTTAGTAAATACTATTCATAGCTTCTAACATAATGGCTAGGTTATATCATATTGTATTATATAATAACATTTTAATAATATATTACTATTTGGTGATACTCAGTCTTGCGTGTAACACAATCCATTGAAGAAACTTGTTGTTTCATATATCAAATGATAAACGAATATCAAATTCATTGAACGAAATAAAATATATTGAATTTATATAAAATAGTATATATATTATAAATTATTTGGATATTATGTTCCCTTATGCGCTTGTTGTCACTTGTTATAAACGATATCGAATACAATGTTCTTAATTTAGATATTTGAGATGTTACATAGTAGGCCAGGATAAGATTATAAAGAAAAAAAACATCATTCAGAAGATACATCTACTATAAATATATCTACAAGGAATAAATTTCATCACAAAAATAACGTTTAATATGTTCCTAAGATTTTTATAATTGTTTATCTAGAATAGTTCACTACTGGAAATCCATCCTTTCCCAACGGTTCTGAACCGTTGGGAAAGGCTGCAGAACCATTGGTATATGTTATACCAACTGTTCTGCCAACTATGGGGAAGTAAGCCGTTGGGAAAGGCTTTTCCCAACGGTTTACAAGGAACCGTTGGGATAGGTTAGAAAAAATCAACCTACCCCAACGGTTGTGACAAACCATTGGAAAAATCCTTTCCCAATGGTTTGGCCCGTTGGGAATCCCATGAATATTTTCTTTCCCAACGGTTTGAAAACCATTGGGAAAGGTTTTTACCAACGGTTCTACCAACCGTTAGTAAAAACACCAATTCCAAAAGCTATCCCAACAGTTTGAACTGTTGGGATAGTCTATTTTTACCAACGGTTTAATGAACCATTGGTAAAAACAGCTCCATATGGGCTATGCCAACGGTTTAAAACCGTTGGCATAGGCTTTGCTGTGCAAATTGCACAGCAGCCTGCAATTTGCACAGCAGGTCTGTTTTGGGCTCATTTTGGCACAACAGGTCTGTTTTGGGCTCATTTTCAATTCAACTTTCATTTTCAATTCAATTTTCAATCCAATTATTGTAACTGTAACACATATACAATGCATACATATAGAGAACAAACCAACACATTTAAATAATGGAAACCAACCAACCAACACATATAATGCATCCTAGAAATATACTCATCCATAATTAAATTAGAATTCATAACATAATTATAAACATACATAATTCATTTAGAATTCAATTTAAAATTTAGATGACAATCATATGTGGAATCCGGAATTCAATTCATAATTTGATTGGTTTTTGTACACCATATATTTTTACTCGAAATCATATACATTTTAAACAAAATACATACACCTGGAATGATACTGGTCACACCGTGCCTCGGATTGAAGCGAGGTTAACTCGTACACATCACAAATGACTCATTGATCGTTGTCCTAAAGTATCAACATATTCTGAAATTGTTTGGTCAGTTTTCTGTATTCCAGTTGTTGTTTTCACTTAAAATGAAGTGTTTTTTAAATAAAAGAGAGACACTTTGAATGGTGCAGGCCACACCGCGCCTCGGATTGACGTGGGGTTGACTCGTACACATCACACATGACCCATGCATTGTTGTGCTAAAATATAAACACAATCAGAATGTGTTTGGTTGGTTTTCCGTATGTATTTAAAATGTAGTCCAATTTAAAGAAAATAGATACACTTAGAGTGGTATCGACCAAACCGCGACTTGGATTGAGGCACGGTTGACTCGTACACGTAAAATATGACCCATGGATCGTTGTCCTAAAATTTCAACAGATTCCGAATGCGTTTGGTCAGTTTTTCGTATGTTAGTTGTTTATTTCACTTATAATCTTGTCCCTTTTAAACAATAGAGACACAGTTAGAGTGGGACCGGCCACATCACATTTCGGATTTAGACGGGGTTGACTCGTACACGTCTCAAATGACCCATGAATCTCTTTCCTAAAGTATCAACCCAATCCGAATGCGTTTGGTCGGTTTTACATATGTTAGTTGATGTTTTTAACTTAAAATGACGTCCTTTTGAAACAAAAGACATACACTTTGAGTTGTTCCAGCCACACCGCGCCTCGAATTGAGGCGGGGTTGACTTGTAGATGTCACATATGACCCATGGATAATTGTGCTAAAGTATCAACACAATCAGAATCCGTTCGGTCGGTTTTCCGTATGTCATTTGTTGTTTTCACTAAAAATGAAGTCCATTTTAAACAAAATAGAGACACTTTGAGTGGTGTCGGCCACACCACGCCTCGGATTAAGGTGGCGTTGACTCGTAAACGTTACATATGACCCATGGATCACTCTCCTAAAGTTTCAACAGAAACAGAATGCGTTTGGTTGGTTTTCCGTATGTACTTAAAATACTATCCATTTTAAACAAAATAAAGTCAATTAGAGTGGTCCTGACCACACCATGACTCGGATTGAGCCCAGGTTGGCTCGTACATGTCACATATGGACCATGTATCGTTTTCCTAAAATTTCAACAGATTCTGAATGCGTTTGGTCGGCTTTTCGTCTGTCAGTTGTTTATTTCACTTATAATCTTTTCTGTTTTAAACAAAAGAGACACATTTAGAGTGGTATCGGCCACACCGCATCTCATATTTAGGCGGGGTTGACTCGTACACGTCTCAAATGAACCATGGATCGTTTTCCTAAAGTATCAACACAATCCGAATGCGTTTGGCCGGTTTTCCGTAAGCCAGTTGATGCTTTTCACTTAAAATGACGTCCTTTTGAAACAAAAGACATACACTTTGAGTTGTGCCGGCCACACCACGCCTCGGATTGAGGCGGAGTTGACTCGTACACGTCACATATGACCCATGGATCATTTTTCTAAAGTATAAACACAATCAGAATCCGTTCGGTCAGTTTTCCGTATGTCATTTTTTGTTTTCACTAAAAATGAAGTCCATTTTAAACAAAATAGAGACACTTTGAGTGGTGTCAGCCAAACCGTGCCTCGAATTGAGGTGGCGTTGACTCGTACACGTCACATATGAACCATGGATCGTTCTCCTAAAGTTTCAATAGAAACCGAATGCGTTTGGTCAGTTTTCCGTATGTACTTAAAATAATGTCCATTTTAAACAAAATAAAGTCACTTAGAGTGGTCCCGACCAGACCGTGTCTCGGATTGAGCCCGGGTTGGCTCGTACATGTCACATATGACCCATGGATTGCTGTCCTAAAATTTAAACAGATTCCGAATGCGTTTGGTTAGTTTTTCGTCTGCCAGTTGTTTATTTCACTTATAATCTTGTCCGTTTGAAACAAAATAGACACAATTAGAGTGGTACCGGCCACACCACATCTCGTATTTAGGTGAGGGTGACTCGTACACATCTCAAATGAACCATGGATCGTTGTCCTAAAGTATCAACACAATCCGAATGCGTTTGTCCGGTTTTCCGTATGCCAGTTGATGTTTTTCACTTAAAATGACGTCCTTTTGAAACAAAAGACATACACTTTGAGTTGTGCCGGCCACACCGCGCCTCGGATTGAGGCAGGGTTGACTCGTACACATCACATATGACCCATGGATAATTGTTCTAAAGTATCAACACAATCAGAATCAGTTCGGTCGGTTTTCCGTATGTCATTTGTTGTTTTCACTAAAAATGAAGTCCATTTTAAACAAAATAGAGACACTTTGAGTGGTGTCGGCCACATCGTGCCTCGGATTGAGGTGGCGTTGACTCGTACATGTCACATATAACCCATGGATCGTTCTCCTAAAGTTTCAACAGAAACCGAATGCGTTTGGTCGGTTTTCCGTATGCCAGTTGATGTTTTTCACAGAAAATGATGTCCTTTTGAAACAAAAGACATACACTTTGAGTTGTGTCGGTCACACCACGCCTCGGATTGAGGCGGGGTTGACTAGTACACGTCACGTATGACCCATGTATCATTGTGCTAATGTATCAACACAATCAGAATCCGTTTGGTCGGTTTTCCGTATGTCATTTGTTGTTTTCACTAAAAATGAAGTCCATTTTAAACAAAATAGAGACACTTTGAGTGGTGTCGGTCACACTGTGCCTCAGATTGAGGTGAAGCTGACTCGTAAACGTCAAAAATGACCCATGGATCATTCTCCTAAAGTTTCAACAGAAATTGAATGCGTTTGGTTGGTTTTCCGTATGTACTTAAAATACAGTCCATTTTAAACAAAAGAAAGTCACTTAGAGTGGTCTCGACCACAACGCATCTCGGATTTAGGTGGGGTTGACTCATATATGTCTCAAATGACCCATGGATCATTGTATTAAAGTATCAACACAATCCGAATGCGTTTGGCCAGTTTTCCGTATGCCAGTTGATGTTTTTCGCTTAAAATGATGTCCTTTTGAAACAAAAGACATACACTTTGAGTTGTTCCGGCCACACCACGCCTCGGATTGAGGAGGGGTTGATTCATACACGTCACATATGACCCATGGATCGTTTTCCTAAAGCATCAACACATTTCAAATGTGTTTGGTCAGTTTTTCGTATGTCACTTTTTGTTTTCACTTAAAATCTTATGGAAATTCATATAGAATATTTTTATATCATATTTAGTATAGATTAGATTTTAGTTGATCGTGCTATGAAACATTTCAGAGCTAATGAAATTAAGGAAGGTGGAGGGGCTGTCCGGGGGGCTGTCCGGGGGGGCTGTCCGATGGGTGTTCGGGGGGCTGTCCGGGGACCAAGGAGGAGGGTGGGGGGGCTGTGCGGGGTCTGTCCGGGGGGTGTTTGTGGGTTGTTCAGGGGGCTGTCTGGGGTTGTTCAAGGGGATGTCCGGGGGTTGTTCAGGGGGTTGTTCAGGGGTTGTTTAGGGGTTGTTCAGGGGGTTGTCCGGGGTTGTTCAGGGGGCTGTCCGGGGGGATGTCCGGGGGGTGTTTGGGGGGTTGTCCGGGGTCCATGGGGGAGGGTGGGGGGGTTGTCCGGGGGGTTGTCCGGGGGGCTATCCGGGGTCCAGGGTGGAGGGTGGGGGGCTGTATGGGGGGCTTTCTAGGGGGCTATCTGCGGGGCTGTCCGAGGGGTGTTTGGGGGGTGTTCGGGGTCCAAGGGGGAGGGGGGGTTGTCCAGGGTCCAAGAATGAGGGGGGGGGGTTGTCCAGGGAGTTCTCAAACACACAACCACTAAAAGACAACAACATCCATAAAAACAGACAATATATAAAAATAACTCAACTCCAATACTATACTACGAGTCTAGATAAAACCAACAACTATAATAGATTAAACATCAAATCTCAGTAATATAAGTCAAAAATGTAACAGATCAATATGTCCCACATCAGCATCACCATCACCATCATCATCATCATCATCACTCTCTTTATCGTCCTTTTCATTGTCCTAACCCTCCACAGCGCCCTCCTCCTCACCCTCCTCATCTCCCTCCTCTTCCGCATCAGACTCCTCGCCATCATCATCTTCAAGATGGACATCGGCCTGACCACCACTGGAACTTCCACCTGGTGCACCATATATAGAATGTATCGATGACATGTATTCATCAATCACTGGGATGGCCTCTGCTGGAAGTGTTGGACGTAGAACTTCAATAAATTTCATAAATGAACTGTTTTCCCTAGCAGACTGTTCTGCCGTCTCTGTGGCCCTTTTCTCATCCTGTTCTGCCTGTGCCCTAACTTGCTGCAGCTCGGTGGCACTACAACTCATACCTAAGGTAGGCCAATACCTCGTTGGGGCTATCCTAGGTCGGCAGCGTACTCTGCCAGAATGATCCTCTCCCAACACCTGATGTAAGTGATCAGATGGCCCAAAATTGTCTGCTTCTTGGGCATCGAGGGCCTCTAAAGCATCCTGTTACAAATATAAATATATTATTAAGTTAAAAAACAGATATTAAAATATAAAATCAAGAGATTAAAACTTACAATCTGCTACTGAGTCGCTTCGTTGACAGCACTTCCATCCTTTTTTCGTCTACTCGAGAAAAACAGTTTTTCTCGAGGCACACGTCCTTCAATATTTTGTACTTGCCTCTACAATGACATTGCAAACAAAAGTTATACAAAAACTTTAGAAAATTATTAAATAATTGAAGAAACAAAAGAAAATGTAAGTCGTAAAGAAAACTTATAAACAATTGTCATACCTGCTGCCTCTCATGATCCGTCATCGTCGTGCGTCCTAGTGTATGGAGGTATTTTTTTTCATCAATGATTTTTTTTTATTTTTTCCAGATGATTCCTAAATAAAATTCGATAATGCAAAGGATAATATTAATTCAAAACTTGAAAGTTATTATTTAAATACCTCAAATGTAATTCATACCTTAAACTGGGTACTCGTCCAATGAGTAATCATCTAACGATACTGCTCTATAGGACAATAATCCACGACTGGTACCGCCTTTAACTCAGTGACAACTCTAGCACGCCAGCCAATATACAGATCATGCTTGTAGTCTCTCCAAAGCTCACCTAAATCCTTTAGACGTTCCAGTCGTGCACCCTCACCATCAGGAAAATTAAATCGAAGCTGAAATCAAAATATTAATTCATATAAATACAAAAATACTTCATGGAATTAAATAAAACAGATTTTTTTTACCCATATCTCTGCCCAAGCTCTATCTTTGACCTAATGTGGAAAATGTCTCCATGACAGCGGGCTGACGGGAATGATGTCGGAGTATTTGGCAAGCGTCGCCAGAAAACTCTGATATTGCTGCCCTGTTTTCTCAACCATCTGATTGTCTTCATTATATTCCACCATAACCTGTGTGCGATGGTTCCACACTGAACGCATGCGTGTACTGCCCCGCCCCCGCCTCCTGTCAGTAGATGTAACTGTCATGAAAGAAAAACAAATATTTTATCAAAACATGTTATAATGAAAATAAATATTGCTATAAAAATTTGTTAGGGTTTTATAAATGTACCTGCGCTAGTCTGATCAATGAGTGGCGCCGGATCCACAGAACCTGATGGAACACCCTCTGGTGGAACCGGAGTCGAAGACAATGGAATATAAAATCTCGGAGAGACATAAGTAGAAGGAAAAGAAGATGGAACAGCTGTATGACCTGATGCTGACTGGGGAGCGGGAATCATCATGGGATGTGAAAATGATGGGGCAGAAGATGCATAAGGTAGCGAAAACATGGGAGGACTAAATACCCCGTGTTTCCCTAACGACACACTGGGATCAGAATGTGGGAAGGCTGAAATGTCAGTGGGAGGGGCAGGGTCTAGTCGGGCACGCGCAGCTCTACGTCCACCTCTGGTACGAACCCTCCTCGTACCACCGGTCTGAGTACTAGGACCAGTACTAGGCTCCTCGTCGAATAACTGTCGACGTAACGGTGGATCCTACAAAAAATTTTACAAAAAAATTAATCACATGACATTATATATTCTGTATATATATATATATATATATATATATTTGAAATAAGGTACTCACTGTAGGCACTAATGGTGGAATTCCCAGCTCCTCCATCCGACGATTGTTATCCGCCATTTTTTTTCTTCGTCTCTCTTCAATTGGCTGCATTTCATGCATTTGAAAACAAATATGTAATTAATTAGAAAAAGTAAATTAATGTGTAAACCAAAAAACTAAATATATGAGGGAATGAGGGGATTCATTGGTAATTTAGCTATCAATTGTTTTAGAAGAGCTTGAATGAATTTAATAAAACATACAAGTTGTAATGTTCACCAAGTTATAAATATTGTTTGATTTGGTTTGAATACAGTTCAATTCTAAATTAGAAAATGCAATTCAAATAAAACAGCAACCAATAAGCATTGAAAATTCACATAACGGTCAAGTAATCTAAAACATATTTGTGATCAATACTAAATAAATATGAATATTACCAACCTTAACAACCCAACTCGAGGTAAACCAAAAGAATTGAGAACATGGATGAATGATTCTATATATTTCCAAACTTTAGGTTCACAATAAACTCTGACAATTGAGTTATTGGAGTCATCAAAAGAAATAAATGGATTGGTTCCAATGGCAATAGGGACAATGTCAATTCCATCATCAGCATCATCAAAAATATGTCTTGGAATTACTTCAACTATGACACCAAATTCAGGTTGAAGTTGATCTTTGACATAAAAAACTTGTTTATCCATTGATTCCAACACATATGGTTCTTCGGTAGCAAGAGTGCGGGTCATATTAATTACTCGAAATCCACAATCATCAATAAATGTTCCATGTCTCGTTATTGAATCAAACCAATGGGATTTCATCATTGTGACTCGTCCATGAGAGTAATAATCTAATATTATTATTTTCTCAACGACTCCATAATAACCCACATTTTCAAGTCGCGGTCTACTATCTGATGCACTGGCATAACAATCTGTTGTGGCAGTAACCATAATACCATCATGTTGTGTTCTCATGTTTTTGGCTCTTTCAGTGACAATAAATCTGTACCCATTGATAACAATTGATTTACAGTCACGAACCACGGTATTAGGACCAAAAGCCAAAGCTCTTATTTCCTCAGAGACAGAGTCAGCAGACAAACTCAATACCTGCAATATAAATGACAGTTAAACTTAAGTAAATATTGAAATAATTAATTTAAACAGTAATAGTTTTACCTTCAATTTTAACCAAGCAGAAAACTCTTTGCTATGCAAAGTCTCTCTCCTTCTCAAAGATAAAGAACGATGCTTCCTATTTATCATTGTTTTATGTTCCCTATAGATAAAAAAATATGAATAGTTTAACAGATATATATGTAAGATATACATATTCAATTTTGTTACCTGATATAGTCATCGAAAAAATCACAGTTGAACAAAACTGTGCGATGTGCCATCTCCCGCTCTTCATGGCTTAATGTCTTCAATGTATATGATCCAGGAATTCCTCCTGTTTGAGTAAGTGATGGAAAACTGGGTTCAATTTTCTCATATTGTTCTTATTCATTTCTCAGTGGTCTGTTCATTCTTGTAGTAAGATCAGACAAATACACCGAACAGAAATCCATACATTCTTGAGCTAAGTAACCGTTCACGATAGAACCTTTGGGATGATTCTTGTTTTGAACATAATACTTTAATGTGAACATATTTCTTTCAGTTGGATACATCCAGCGAAAAGACACCGGTCCTCCGAGAAGTATTTCAGTTGGAATATGGACAGTCAGATGCAGCATGCATGTGAAAAATGACGGGGGAAATATTTTCTCCAACTCACACAAAACTAATGGGGCATCTGTAAACATTTTTTGCAAGAAAGACTTGGACAACTTCTTAGCACAAATATCTCTAAACAAATGGCACAACCGAATAACACCCACCCTTAAATTATTGGACAAAAGATGACGGATTGCTATTGGAAGCAACTCATGCAGTAGAACGTGATAATCATGAGTCTTCAAAGATTTTAGCTTCAACTCTCTTCTGTTGACCCGTTTAGATATGTTTCTTGAATAGACATAAGGAACTCTAATAGTCTCTAATACTTCCAGAAATTGTTTTTTTTCAGTAGGTGTCATCACATAAGAAGCACATGGAAGTTGCCATTTATTTTCACTGATACACACAGGATGCAATTCTGGTCTGATGCCCCAATCCACCAAGTCACGTCGAGATCGTAAATCATATTTTGTCTTCCCCTTGACATTTAGAAGAACTGAAAGCAACATTTCACATATATTCTTTTCAATATGCATTATTTCTAAGCAATGACGTAGCAAATTGGTTGACCAATAAGGAAAATCAAAAAAGATACTCCTCTTCCTCCAATTGTAACAGGTTTCTGTGGAAACATTCTTTCTCTTTCCATACTTCATTTGACCCTTCCCGAACGAAAAATTGAAATATTTCAATTCATTAAGTACATCAGTTCCATACATACACTAAGGTGGATCATCGGTCTCTATAGTATTATCAAATCTTCGACGATTCATTCTATATGGATGATCCTTTGGAAAAAATCGTCGATGTCTCATAAAACTGAAACTACAATGATGTTTCAGTCTTCTGGATCATGTAATCTTCATACAAACTGGACATGACAGTTTTCCCTTCATGCTCCATCCAGACATCATTGCATAAGCCGGAAAATCATTGATCGTCCACATAAGCGCAACACGCATCTGAAATATGTCTTTGGAACATGCATCGTATGTGCACACACCCACATCCCAAAGAAGTTTCAACTATTTTATTAAAGGTTGCATATATACATCAATATCAATGCTGGGATCAGAAGGACCAGATATGAGTATACTCATGAAAGTGAAATATTTTTTCATACACAACCATGGGGGAAGATTATAAATGTGTATAAAAACTGGCCATGTGCTGTGCGAAGTAAGCATCTGCCCAAACGGATTAAAACCGTCGCATGAAAGACCCAGCCTCACATTACGCACGTCAACTGCAAAATCAGGATGTCGAGCATCAAATATCTGCCATGCAAATCCATCTGTAGGATGAACCAACTCATCATTAGTCTTCTTTCTCTCGGTATCATGCCATCTCATTTTTATTGATATGTCATCAGACATAAAAAGATTCTGGAGTCTGGGGATCAATGGAAAGTGCCACATTACATTCTTGGAACGCGGGATGGTGTTCCATCATATTTTGACTTCCAGCGGGATGTGCCACATTTTATACATTCATTTCATTCAGTGGTTTCTTCCCAGAATAAACTGCAATCTTTCGGGAAAGCATGAATTTTGTTTCTAGAAAATCCAAGTTCTTCAACTAACTTCCATGCCATATAGTGGTTTGAGGGAATATCTGCATCATCTGGAAGTAAATCCTTCAAGAGGGCAAGAATGTAATCGATTGCTGTATTAGAAATCCCATACATAGTTTTTCCATGAAACAATCGGATTAAAAATTCCAGCTTTTTCATTTTATCGCATTGTCGATATACTGGAGTCGTGGCAGCATCATTCAATTTTTTCACCCTATCAATATCATCATTTTCACTAGATGCATCACTTGTCCTCATATCGACATCTTCTTGAGTCAAAATCCTTTCTTTTTCATGATGACTAATAAACGGAAACCGATCATCTAACAAATTTTCCATTCCAGTCCTTTCATTTCGATCATCACCAATTTGAGATTTCATTTTCTCCCCATTGTGATACCACACAAAGTAGTTTGCTTGAAAAACATTTTTGGTTATGTGGTAGCTGACTTCTTCACAACTCAACCAAGGTCTACCAACACAATTGGAACATGGGCAGTGTATGCGACCACTATCTGAAGCATTGTGAAATGAAAAATCTATAAAGCTCTCCAAATTGTTTTGAAAATCGCTTTAGATATGATCGGTTTCATACATCCAACTTCTGTCCATTCTGTAAAAAGAATTCATATAAGTCATTTTGTCATAAACAATTCAATAGGATTGAACTTTAATAGAAAATAAATTTAAGTAAACGATAAAGGAAGAAAATAATCATGGTATCAACTACACATGTGAAAAAAACATACTAATGTGTTATTGAAAAAATGTAAAACCAACAAGAACTTAATGTGTTATCACATCAGAGCATGCCTCATCCCATAACCATATTAGTAGGGTATCCTCATATGCGATTTACCTTTTTGAATTAATATGCACTTCCTCACCAGGTACCTGAGTAGATTTCATAGATATAATCATCTCACATCCTGTAAGGCTTCCATTATGTATGATCTGCAAAACAATTTGAGTGATCATGAACCATGCATGGGATCTTCCCATGATCACTATAGATTATGAGAAGGAATTAAGATAGGTCACGTGAAGAACATCAAACACATATTTTAGATAATTTGAGACATAATATAATAAAATAATGTATAAATCTATGGAATTTGGGATAAAAGGATGGATGAAATACTAAAATATGGGTGAATAAGGTGAAGTAAATATATGTTGACCCTAATGTTCATAACATGCATCACCTATGAAGTTTTATTTCACTAGGAAATTTCATCCTATTCAGAATACATTCCATTGGAAACCTATTTTGATCATTTGATATCCCCTTGACATGTCAAATAAAATCAGATGGCACCCATGAATATGCCACCCTTGTAATGAAAATCCTTTAATTCTCACTATACATACTACATGTTTTCCAATAGATATGTATCTCCTTCTATATAGGGGAATCAATACATATTATCTCAGTCTCATATTAAATGTCAGGAATGTTAGATGGCTCCCTTAACACCCTCCACGCACACCAACTAGGTCATGTGATGTCCTCAAATCATGTCACTATGGACATAAATCACCCTTCAAGACATGTCACACTGACTCTAGAGTTTCCCTCCCAGTGTGTCAAACATGTCTTTTGATGAAAATGGAGAAGATCACCAAAATCAAGAGATTCCCTATAGGCATTACATCCATTATCATGAAATTTCTTCTAGGATCAACCAGTCAGGACTTGTGATGTCCTCCAAACATTCCATCCTTGATCATTAGAGAAACATCAGACAATCCATCTAGGTTAGGAAAATTCATCAAAATGTTTATAGGATCATGTAATTTCCATTGGAAATTTCCAAAAGAAACCCTCTATCATGCTAAGTAGATAGTCAAGGCATTCCATGTGGAAAACCAACACATATCCATAAGAGAAGAAATATAAAAATAATAGAATCTATATGCATTATAAAATTTTCCACCATTGGCATGTAAGCTTCTATAAAAATGGAACCATAGTGTTTATGTTTTAATTAATGGAAAAATCAATTCATTAAAACAAATACAACAACTTGATTGAGATCAGTTTTTACCTATTCGGATGGGGGGTTTACCTATTCGAACGGGGGTTGATGATGTTCGGATGGGGGGTTCGCGAGAGCACGGGAGAAGAGGATAATTAGGGCTCTGTCTTGAATGAGGGAGAGCAGATCGGGGTTGCTATTTGGGCAAAACCTTTGCCAACGGTTTGTAAAAACCGTTGGCAAAGGCAACCTTTCCCAACGGTTTCAATAAACCGTTAGGAAAGGGATAAGTTTAGCACCCCTTTCCCAACGGTTCTATAGAACCGTTGGGAAATGGGTCACTGGAATGCCCTTTGCCAACGGTTTCAGTAAACCATTGGCAAAGGCTGAGTATACCAACGGTTTAATTGAACCGTTGGTATACTGCTGTTGGGAAAAACCCAAATTCCAGTAGTGGTTATAATCATTAAGGAACTTAGACAAAAAATAAAATAATATTTTTTGTTCATTGCTAGTGAATGTTATGAAGAAATGTTTACACAAAGTTAAAAATAAAGTTACAATGAAGGAAGCCATTCCACCCAAGGAAATTAGTTCTTGTAAAATCAATGGAAAACCATGAAGAAAAGTAAATCTATAAAAAATAGATTTTCTAGATTAATAAACACTTCTCTAACCTATTTATCTAACTAGTTGGAAAATGAAAATCAATTTATTCACTTATATGTTCTGAATGTCTTTATTGAGTAAGGAATTAAAGGTGATGTAATTCATTGGGACACCTAGAGTAATTAGTGTTGTGTAAGTCTAATTGAATTATAAATTATATCCATTATAGTGTATTCTTATTTAATTAATAGCATTGTGCCCCCATGACACACCTAAATTGATATCAACTATGATGAAGAAGGAAGATGGATTTCACCCATTTTGTAGAAGTGCAGTTTGTTCTAGTGACTCTAGATAATTAAAAAGCTATTATGTAAGAGATAAATTCCTGATAACAAAATTATTTAATGTTAGGATTCAACAAAAAAATATGTTAGGAGATTGAAATGATGAGTTCTATATGATGTAGTTTTAGATGTGAATGTTATATATGTGGATAAATTTATGGTTATTAAAATTATAGAGAATTGTGATTATTTCATTTTGGGGAATGTTTATATGTTTCACCCACCCTCATGTAAGAAATAAATTCTAAATCTAAAGGATATAAATTTATTATTTAATGGAAAAGGGAAATGTATCTTGAAAAAGGGGGAGAAACCATCTATTTTGGTTTAAATGTTTTTAATACATTTGGTGAGAGGGTTCCAGGAAATAAATTAAATAAAAAAATTATTTTAAACAACCCTTAAGAAAATATTTTATGAATTTCTATCATTTAGGAAAAATTTTATCAATATCATTGAGGTATATGTTGCTCAATCTTGTTTTTTATATAGAGCATAGATCACATAAACATAGAGATAATTAATGTATGACTGATTTATTATGAAAATTAATGAAATAATTATCTAAAAAAACATAATGTTTTCTTTTAATTAATCATAAGATACATGGATAATAATTAATGTGAAGAAGAATAATATTAAAGTTACCTCATAAGTGAAACTTTTAATTTTTTTTCAACATGGGGGAGAAAAAATCATTATCTTTAGCATGCATTTTTTATTGAATAAAAAACCAAAGTGTGAGATTGAAGTACCCAATGAGTGGTGATGATAAATTATTGTATTTTTTTCAATTAATATTGAAAATATCCATAATCCATTAGAAACATCAATGAATAAGTAGAAGGAGATGAATAGGAATATGGTGCTGACTATCGGTATTCTGGAAGTAAATACATTAGATGATGGATGTTCATACACTAGAAGATGTATATCCTACTAATGGATGATGATGCTGGTGGAGGATAAATAATTTAAATAGGTTATAAAAGGATATTATGTTAGAAAATGTAATTAATAAATGGTGTATACACTACTACTGATGGTAATAGATAAATTCACTAAGTCAACATTATCACAAATTAGCTTGTATATCTGATGATTTTTGAATTGAGATTAAGTGAATATTTCAAAAGAAGTTTTGAAGATTGAAGAAGCACCATCAATTACATGAGTAAGTAAATAAAGTTATAAGTTGTAGTGGATATTATGTAATCATAAGTCAAGGAGTCTGAAAGATAAAGTAATCATGATGAGTTTGATGGAATGTAACACAGACATATAATTCACAAATTTGATAAGGGAAGAAGACTCATAATTGTTTTTGAGAGTAACCTACTCTTATGAAATGTGTATCAAAGAAATATAATAGTCCTTTGTGAGTTAAATTTAGGAGTTAATAGATCTATGTGTGATACCACCAGATGATGATTTATGTACACTATATTATGTTGTTATCATAAAATACTGTAGTTATGAGGAGTATGAAGACTAAATCATCTAAGTATATTAGACATAAAATCAATGAATTATTTTATACAATTTCAGTGTAAAATACCTCATAGTGTTTTTAGGATCAACTATTATTCTATATGATATTAGAAAAATTCTTGATCACTATAAATTATGTATGTTCATGGAGTATCATGTATTTGTAATGTCATTGGAAGGTAGATAAATGGTAGATGAGGAAAAATTTATATTGTTGGATGATGATTTAGTGACAGAGGAATTAAAATCTAACTCAATAAAAAGATAAAGAAACAACCATGAATTAGATTATAATTTGAAGTATGGGATGTTATTATTTTCAATTATATAGAAAAATTTGGTTGATAAAAAGGATAAAGTGTTAGAATATTGAATGATTGCTCCATGTGCTAAAAATATTGAGGAACTGAAGAAAATAAGATGTTACACTACATGTAATATTGAACTATGATGAACTTAGATTCATGGAATATCAAGTGCCAAGTTAATTGAAATATATCTTCATAATATGCTAGGTTAAATTAGAAATGGTTAGAGTCCCATTGATCAAAAGATAAGGTAATCAGAATCTATGTTTGGGTTTTGTTTAATGTTTTAAAGTTTATAGAAATATTGAGTGATGGTTTTTTTGAGAAAAAGACTGATGAATAGGCATTATATAACAATTTAATTCTATATAAGTTATACTTATAGGATATAAAAAGATAATTGACATTGAATTTTTTATTTCAAACACATTATGACGATGAAGAGTTTCATGTTAAAATATTAAATGTTATTAAAGGAAAGTTTAAGATTGTAGGTGAGATTTTTTGGTGAGATGAAAAAAGTTTATCCACAGTTAAGAATGCTTTCCCTAGAGTAGTAATCAGGATGGGTGAACTTCTGGGAAGTTTCCAAGGGTGTGTGTGAGTGAGGACAAAACAAACTGAAAGAACATGTGTTGGCCTATGGGGACATTCATTAGTCTGATAAGATAACCTAGTGAGTAATAGCCTATGGTGTGCTGGGAAGGCTACCAAGGTATTACAGGAGACCCATGGGGTCAAATGACAAGGTTCATGGTCCAGGGAGGCAGGTCATGACAAATGGTATCAAAGCAGGTCAGATCTTAATAGACCTCGCTTTTCAGAGTGCCCATTGTTGTTTGGGATGTCCGGTAGATAGAGATTAGGAATGTCATGGCTCTGGAGGTAGGTTTCGGGTTGGTGACTGATCACCACCGCTTGTGACGAGACTTGAGTTACCAGGGTAAGTTTGGGATTTGAATCTTTTATCATTTGTTGTTTTTGATTGAGGGATGACAATGGGGGAGAATCGGTTCACATTGTATCCTCACATGGGGTGGTGACCCAAGTGTTGTCCAAGTGTCTAGCTCAAGGTCTTCTTAGTGTTATGCTTTACTTGGGGCATGACTGACCACCATATCGCTGGGTCAGACATATGCACTAGTTCCTCATTCCAGTGGGTTATTACTGCTTGTGTTTTGTTTTAATCTCGGTTTATTTGAGTGCGTTAAAAGTGAAATTGGTTTTGAAATGGAAAAGTGTTTCTTCCAAATAATTTTTGAAATTACTAATGTGGGTTTCTTAAAGAGAAGATGTATTGGTTTGAAAAAACATGGTATGTGTTTGAATTTGGTAAGGAAAAGAAGTGTCTAAACTTTGGAACTCCTTAGACAGGGTCACACGTGCGTGGGTATGTATGGAATGTGTGTGGGGGAACATGTTCATATATGATGTGAGAAGGATTGAATAAATGCACATGTGACGGTTCATAAGCTGTCATAGGTGAGTTTTTTAAATTTTAATGAAATAAATGTTTTGTAAAAGTGATTTATACTTGTGTTGTATATGTTTGGCATATGGGCCTCTTTCCCTTGTCTTGGGTTTTTTCTTTGACTGGGCTTTTGGTTGATGCCAGTTTTGATGGTGTTTTCATGTTTTTATGAGTATGCCGCCCAGAAAGGCTCCAAAAGTTGTTAATGAGTTATTCCTAGTTCAAAGTTCTTTTTGTGTGTTGCCTACTTATTGAGGTAATTGATGTCTATTAGAGGTCGTGGTATAGTTCAGAAAGATAGTGTTTTTTTGGGTTGTTGGGAACTTCTAGGGTAGTTAAGGTTCATACTGTCCCAGAGTTATTTGAGGGCTCAGTTCTGGAAAAGTAAATTTGGAATGTCTCATTGTCGCTAAAGTCCCATGTGTAGTTGGTGGGAGTCATCTCTTGTGAAGATTCCTCGTATGGAAAGGATCTCTGTCTGTACTGACTCCCAGTTTATTGGAGCGTTCTCTCGCCTGCCACTAGTCTGGCCGGTTCAGGCATTCTAAGATGGCTTGTCGCATCCATCCGAAGTCTTCGTACCGTACAACCATCGTGGTTGTTTGAATAATTTAACAGAATGAGTTAGAGACGAGAACTTGAAAATTCATGACTCTGAGGCTGGAGAATCTTTAGCGATCAGGGCCCTAGCCACAGGTCTCGGGGTGAATCTCATGCATAGTCTGGAGTTGCCAAGGGTGTGTGGAACCTCGGTCCAGATAATTTCTTCATCTTTGGAATATAAATATCCAAAATTTCCCTTGTTCTATTTTCATCATTGTCACATGATCATCCTTGTTGTGGTGAAATGATGAGCTCGTTCCCCCACAATCCAGGTGGTCTTATATGCTCTTAGTGTGGTTCTTAAGATTTTTTGGCCTCTCTGAATGGTGTGGGCCCGTGAATAAATATACATGTTCTAATTTTGAGTTTTTCTCAGGTGTATTCGTTAGGGAGGTGTTTGTTTTGTGAAATTGATGGGAGGTGTGAAGTTAATTTCTCATCCTCACATTTTTGGATTATTTAGTAGCAAGATTTTTGTCAAGACTCAGCTGTGTTGTTCGGTACATGTGGGGAAAATGAATGAGTTTGGCTGGGGAGTTCCAACATTCCCCCCCCAGGGGGGGGGGGTTTGATCGGCTGTTTAGAGTTTTTGTATTAGTAAATTCTAGTGGTGGGGAGAACCCACTTATGTTCTACCCTTAATCTCGG
This sequence comes from Viscum album, assembly GCA_963277665.1. Classification (NCBI taxonomy): domain Eukaryota; kingdom Viridiplantae; phylum Streptophyta; class Magnoliopsida; order Santalales; family Viscaceae; genus Viscum; species Viscum album. The sequence goes on along the minus strand of OY728153.1, from coordinate 1,014,268,181 downwards.
GCAGTGGTTTTCCTTGAATTGATCGGGTGTGATGTTGTTTGGGAATGGTTACCCTAAAACTCTCGGTTCTCTATGATTTTTTATGGGAATGAACTCAATTTGTGTCAAATGTTGGGTTGGTGACTTTATGGGGGCAGAAAGTGTCTGTGGTGGGGAGAATTGTCACACCCCGACCACAAACGCCCATGTTTTTATTATTTTCTCAGTCCCACAACTTTGGGTAGAGTCGGGTTTGTGTGCGGGTTTGAATTTTTGAAGCTTTGATGTTTTTAGTGGGTCTCGGGCTAGTGCACAATCCCCACACTACTAGAGGTCACCGAACTTTCGGTCCGAGTGGGTACATAGTCACCAAACCACTAGCAGCGACCGTGCATTCGATCCTAGAGATTTCCCGGCTAACTGATTATTATTATTATTGTTTTTGTATTATTACTATTATTATTGGATTATTATTGTTATTAGATTATTATTATTATTATTAGATTATTGTTTTTATTATTATTATTATTATTATTGGATTATTATTATTATTATATTATTATTATTTATTTACATTAGTTTTTTATTTTATCTTATCATTTTTCTCTTTTCTTCTCCTTTCTTCTCTTCCTTTTTCTTCTCCACGCGTGATGCTCCCCCCTTGTCCCTGCGCGCGACCCCCTGATCTTCCCCAGGTCTCCCCTCCGCTCCCAGTCCGGCTCTCCCTCTGCTATCACCTCTCCACTGCACCAGTCTATGGTCGACCCCTACTGTTTCCCTGCTTGTCCAGGACCCACAACCTCCCTAGACTACATCTTCCATCTCTATCTCGATCCCCTCTATTTAGATGCCTCCAGTCCTCCACCAGATACAGTTCACCTTCCTTCTTCCCCTCCCTATCCATCATTCCTACAACCTTTTCCCTTCTCCATGCCACCCACCCACGTATTGTCCGTCGTTCTCCACTGCTGCCTTTCGCGGTCCCCTTCTGTAGGGCCTCATGCAGCCCACCTCCTTTCCCAGGTCGCGCCCTCCTGTAGTAGCACCCAGACAACCAAACATCTACCCCTCCCCAACCTACAATGCTCACCCTCTTGCTGCTGCTTCCCTATCCGTCATCACCCTCCTCCATGCAATGGCCTACCGACAACCCAGTGGCCACTGTCGTGCCCCGCGCCCTCTTGTAGCAGCACCTGCCGACCTTGGCTCCCCGCCCGGCTGCTCCTGCTTCCCTCCACCTGATCCAGGTTAGCCTCCTTCATTCTCCCCTCCTCTTCCTTGATCCGGCCTCATCTCATCCACCCCCTCCTCTTGGTTGGCTGCCTCTGTCATGCACCCCACACAACCGCCCTATTGTGCACCATCCGCAACCCCCTTCTATGATCCATCCCCTACGGACCCTCTTTTACCCTTGGCAGACATCTTATCTACCCCCTCCCCGGCCTACTCTTGGAGAACCTGACCTCCCTGTCTGGCGTCCAACAGCGACGAACCTAAATCTCGTCGCATAGTGCCTCCACATTGCTTTGACGTGGCCGTGAATCCCCTCACTGGGTTCAAAAAGGGTGTCTCGAGTCACGTCAGACTGCATTTCGTTGGTCCGCCGCTGAAGGCGAAGCGATTCGGATCACTTCGGACCATCCACCATTATTTATAGGGTGTGTTTGATTTTACCACTTGTTTTTGGTTCATTTTGTTTCGTCTTCCCTGGTGTCCAGGTGGGTTTTACTCTATTTATTCATTTGAATTATTCTAAGATAATGTTTTGTGTTTTTAGATGCTTTGCGTTGTTGCATTGCATTGGAAAGGTTTTCCATGATATTGCAGCCATCGGAAAGTGGCGCGTACTTGTGAGCAAGTTGGGACTTACCACATCGTCATCGTAATCGGGATGCGAGTCGAGGTAGGTCCCCCACTGCATTCACTTTTAAAATTTGAAATTATTAATTGCTTGATGTTTTATTAATTTTTAATAAATGGGAAATAATATAAGATAATTAATTTTTAAATGATTTTTTGGTGTTAAAGGAGCCATTTATTTTATACACAACACTTGAAACATTTTAATGATGAGAGGACACCCAGTAGTGAAATAACTCTAGTTTTTCCTTTTAACATAATTCACAGAATTTCATATGTAGTTCTGGTTTTAATGATAAATGATATCTTCTGAAGAAGTGTTTTGGGTTTTCATGAGAAATGAGGTATTTCTTTAAAATTGGTGAAGGCTCGTTTGGCACTTTAATGAAATAAATTATTTTGGAAAAATCACATTGGTGTTACTCAGGGGTGATCGTTGGTGTACATTTATTGCGTGAGTTGTGTATGATATTTGTGCCTCTTGACGAATTGATTTATATTGTGAATGCAACCCTTTTTATTGCATGTGATGACATGGGAACCTAGCATAATGAGAGAATATTCTAAGAATGATTGCTATAATAGTTTAAATTATGCATTGGGTAGTGGCCCCATAGCAGGGGAATACAAAGTTATTACTGCTAGGGGATTGGGCCCCTTGGTTAGGCCATGAAGGTCTATACCGGGAGTTAGATCATTTTGACTTCATCGAGTTAAGGCATACTTTTAGGATGAGTCACATGTATAGTATGTTCTGAATTGTTCATGATCTCCTAGGTTTGACCCATGTTTCCTTTAGTGTTTATTTGTATGTGGTGGACGATTGAGAGGTCTAGTTCGATTACTGGCCCCTATGTGCAACTCTTTCCATTACCCTTGGTGAATGTTGTGTATTATGTGGGATTTTTCCTTTTTGGATAATGACTGATGTTTGTATTTCTAAATGGTTTGCAAAAAATGTTTTAAAATGAAATACACATATTCCTTACAAATGTTAAACATGTTTTTAAATTAAAATGTGAAATGGATTGATACTTGTTTTATAAATTAAAGTGTGTGTGGAAACTAATATTTTATATAATTTAGTTCAAACATGGAATTAGTAAATTTATTTTTTTAATGGTAGTGCATTGGAAATAGATATTTGGCTTGCGTATTGAGTTTTAATACTCACACCTATAGTTCTTTTCTGTTTTAGTGTTTGTGTAGGCTACAGCTTGAGTGCACTCACCTTGGGTGACGCTTGGTTGTTGTGTCAAAGAGTGACACGCAGGGTCAAACAGATTTAGTTTAGGCTTCGAGTTTGGTTATTTTTATTTTCATTTGTTCCTATTTAGCCTTTTTATTTGGTTTATTTATTCTATGCCGCTCTGTATTATTTATGATTCTTTATTTATTTTGGGTGAAATCGTTCCCACTTTTCCTCTATTGATGCCCGACACTAGTTTCCAGCCCATGGGGATCGGGAACACCCTTCAGGTCATGTCGCGGACTGGCTCGGGTGACCAGTTCAGGGTCGAATCGGGTTGGTTCGTGACATAGTGGGATTTTCAAATTTATAGCTTGTGTTCCCCAATTTTATCAGAGGAAGTTGGATATATAAAGGGAGAACATCATTAGAAATGTAATATAATTCCTATTATACTACTATTGATATTATTTTTAAGAATACAAGATAGGTAGAAACCAACCATGTATATTCCATAATATTTTTAGGTAAAAGAGTTGAGATGAACGAAACATATGGTTTTAATGATGGAGTTTTTGATTTCTACAATTTAGGAAATCAAAATATTGAGAGTATGAAAAACATCTTCTTCTAACCTCATGATTGTCCAAACATTGAAGTGATTTTAATTGAGAACATTGATAATTAAGCCTCTAGAATTTAGAGTAATATAACTAACATATAGATTGATTTTATCATAATATAAGGTTACCCATCATTGAATTATTTATGAGAAGGAAGTATTGTTAACTGGTGGGAGTCAGTATAATTAAATGAGATACTATATATGTGTGGGATATGCTATGGGTGTTAGATAATAATGAGGTTAAACCACTTGTAATTAATAATAAAATTATTAGTGGAAGAATATATGTCTTGGGATAATAACGAGACATAGAAAAGAGAAAGTTCCCAATATTAGGGCTGAACCTTGAAAAATATCAATGAGCTTATTTGTATTTCATTATGTACTTTTTGTAAGAGATTAAAGTGGCTAGGTTTAATTATAAGATACATATATACATACCATGATAGAGGCATGGACTACATAAAAGCAGGTAAATGTTTAAGTTGGTTTCATTAAATAAAAATCTGTTTACACTAATTCACCCTCTCTCATTGTAAGAACATTGTCCTTTGGGATTAACAAGGTTTCATAATGAAAATTCAAGTCTCTACTATCTAAGAAAATACTTTTCATAAATTATTAAAAAACCAGAGTTCAAATGAAAAAGGAATATGTATTGTAGGTCTGATCATATAACCCAATAAAAAATAAATCTTTTCTCACTAGACCCATTGGCCTAGGAAAATTCAGATATTACCTTGGGACTCCAACCCTTTCATGTGTTTCTAAGTGATTCATAGATTATTCATTCACATTTAAAATGTGTTTAATACATGGTGGAAAAAACATTAGTGTAATTTAACACTTCTTAAATTTTTTATTATTATTAAGTATACTTTATCACTGAAGAATTTAAATCTACTCAAAACTTTCATGATTATTGGTAATGAGTACATTCAACTCTATGGTAAACCTTGTCTTGGTAATTTTTTCACTACCATATTCATCTATGTCAACCAGAGGCATGATTTTATCCTGAGCAGATGGCCCCCTAATCTCGGTATTCCACCAAAAATAATTGTGTAACACTTCATTCAGAGGAGGTAAACAGTCATCCCCTATATTCTTATTCTAACACTTCAATTCCCAATTTATATATTTAGAGTTTTGAATTTCACAATTCATAACTCAATTTTTCATTTGCATTTGAATATCATTTATGTTACACATTCAAGAATCAATAACATCATTCAATGTGAGAATATGAAATCTTATTCTTGGACCTCTATCTAATCCTAATCACATGACTTAAACTACATGAAATAATGGTCTGAGCATCATGACCCTAAACTATATGAACCCACCTGTGAGGCAGTCCACATTTATGGCGTCAGGATCTCACTCATTTATTTTGATTTAATTTTCCTATGTTTCAATACAGACTACCTCACCCTTTGTTCAAATATGTGTGACCTTAATCCCTAGTAATCCTTGGTATGACATTTAAGACCTTAAACTAACAAAGGGAAAATGAAAAAAATAGATTGAAATCCCTTAAATGGAGGAATGATAAAATATAAGTTTCTTCCCACTAAGCCTCCAAAATTAAAAGGTTACAAAAAAGTTAGGTAAAAAATATAAAAAATACATAACAATTATGGGGCTCACCATATGATCTTATAAATATCAAATCCATGTTATCTATGTCACTCGACCTTGGAAAAAATCAGATCACCCTTATATTACTCCAAAATATTGATTCATTTGATTCATGTGAAATTCATGAAGATGTAATTTCAGGGTACGTTATCCATTTTGAACATTGGAATCCTTACTCCAAGATTCCATTTCATGATTTTTATACCAAGTCACTCACCTTCATATCCAAATGGACTAATCATAGTTTGCGATGATGGTATATTTTCCATTATATTTGACCTACCTATATCTGTCTGAAGAGAAATTTTCTAGGAGGTAACCATATCTTATATCTAAGTGAGACTACCTTAGTTTACAGTTATGATGTATGCAATGATATATATATGGCCTACCAATAACCAACTAATTTAACACACTTTTAAGAAGACCAAATCATGTGATACATTATCTTACAAAACCCACTTCGTCTTATGGTGATGGTATATGAACCACTATATCAGACTCACATATAAGTATCCATGGGCACATGTCCAATATGTTGGAGGAAATCTGATCTAAGATAGAGTATTGGTGTTGTGCTTGTTTCCAATCCATTTACATGGTTATATAAGAGTTTGAATATTAATGGAGATGGTTTATTAGAAGTAGAAAGTCAGAAGAGGAAGTGTGAAAGTTTATTTTAGTGAAAAGTCTATAGATTCTTGAAATTTTAGAATATTTCACAATAGTCTTGTAGTTTCATTCATGTAAAGGTTAAATTTATACTTATAATGTTCAATAAAAAAATATAAGTTGCATAAACATTTTCCACTAATAGAGTTTCACACGAATTGAGAAAGGGGATACACCGTTCAAGGAGAGCACAAAAGTGTTCTGTGAAGGTTGGGGTTTACCTATAAATAATAAAAAAATCCTTCTAATTTGGAATTAATTAGGATTTTAAGAAAGAATATATGGTATTATCTTTTCATGTAAATGTAATTTACAAGAACTAGACATGATAGAAATGTTTAATTGAATGAAGTTACATAAAAGGGATGTTTTGTGAGAGAAGTTTTGTGAACATTATTAAGAAAATGTATTTGTGTGAATATTTTTGTGTGAAGGTCGTATTTTGAACCTTGATCCATGAATATGGTTGACTAAAAGAGTTTCATGAGTCATAATTGGGAAAAATAATTTTATCCAAGTGAGTTGTAAAAGTAATAGATTTGTGAAAGGCATTATTTGGGTGATGCTGAGAATTATATTGAAGCATAATATTCTAGAAATTATGATATGTATCAAATTATACATTCTTGAGGATATTTATGTAACCTTAACGTCTCTAAACTAATGAATACTTTAGAGGAATCGATGAAATTAATTTTTGGGTGGTAGTACACTTTTCCCTAAATCAAATTGTAAAGGAATTATTCCTCACATAGAGTTACCATAATCATATAATTATATCCTCCAAACTTGTGAAGACTAGTAGATTCTGGTTCACTAACACAACACCATGTGTATGATCATTATACTAGATTTTAGTAATAGGTGAAGTAAAAAAATATCTTCCCATTATTTTATGCATATGTTTTTTATTGTATATGAAACTAACATCGATAGATTTAATGAGTTCCAACCAATGTGGGAACAAGATATACAGAAAAGAAATAAAAATTTTACACCCTGATTCAACATTACCCTCACAAGGTTTCTTAGGATTCAAAAAGTACTATTAGAGTTGAGGTTGTAGTCATTGAATATGTCATTTGAAACTCTATATGGGAAACATAGTGAATGATAAATGGGAACCTTTATTTGATAAATTTTTTATCAGGTTTTGAAGAAAAAGATGTGAATTCACATAGAGTCTCCAGGATAATAATTTTTCTCTTCTACTATGCATGAGATAAATGTTAGAAATGTATCATAATTTCCCAAGAATGATGTAGATATAAAGCTACTTATTGCTGATGAAAAGGATCAATATTCCCTATCGAGAGATTTAAAAAGTTTTATTTATGTAAAATTACTTAGTTGTGATAGTAATAAGGACATGTGAGACAGATTGGTCAATATTTATGAGTTCCATTGTAAGTTGAAGGAAGAGAATCTTCAAGTGTTTTTTAATAATTTTAAAGATATGAAAATTCACTCTAATGAATTTATTCTACTAAATTACTGATGTTATGGGATCTATTCGAGGACTAAATGACGAAATTAAATATATTGATATTGTAAATAATATCTTATGATGTTTATCATCATTATATAATACCAAATTTGTATCTATCGAAGGAATGAATTTGGATAATATATATCTAGATGATTTTATAAGAAGTATAGTGGATTATGAAATGCCAGTCAATCCAAAGTGAAAATTAGATTGTACATTTAATGATATTTATTACAAGGATATAAAAATACATGAGATTTCAAAAAAATATGAATAAGAAGAAGATATGGATGATGAAATTCTTTCTCTTGTTTTTATAAAATTCAAGATAAAAAAGGATAGATTCGAAGATAAGATTCCTTTGTCTTGTTTTTGTGACGGTAAATGTGAACACATTATAACAAGGTGACCATGGAAATATGATAATGATAGAAATGAAGATAAAATTTTGTAAAATCCATGAATAAGGTTCTATCCTTAAAAGGAACACAAACCAAGAAGCTCATCTAGAATGAAATTTCATAGGAATACCTTTTAAAGAAAACAAGTAGATGATAATCAAGACTATCTGGAAAAGGTGAAGATAATGTTTATGAATGACATACAAGATTTTATAATGGATAATATTATAACGGAAGAAGCTAAAATGGAATCTATCATTGGACCTCAAGAAGAAATAGATCTCAAGGTGGAAATTTAGGGATCTATTAAAGATATTTATATTAAAATAAGAAAAAATTTAAAGGTTAACATATTTCTAAAAGAATCTAATATGCTCTTGGATTATCTTGAAGTTGAAATAAATATAATATAGTAGGAGATAAAAAAATCTGAATATTCAATAATGATTTGGTGAATTAGTGTAATTAAAACTGAAAATTTAGAAATGGACTAAAGTTATCAATAAAATTAATATAATTTTAGATGAGAGTGATAAGAAGGTTGAGTGCCTTAGAGATTCAATTTTTCATTAAGAATGAGATTTTAATTTGAATCAAAGTAAAGTGATTTATATAAGAAGGTAAAATTTGGGAGGTTTATATATAGAGAATTTTTATAAATGTAAAAGTGGGGATTTGAAGGTTTCGATAAATTTTTAAATAAAAAAGACCCAGTTTTGTAGGTAAAAAGGGAACCATATGTGATGTAGATATATCAAAAGTAGTAACAAAAAGAGGTCTTATTAAGGTATATAAGACAGTTGATTATTATCAGGATGAAAAAACAAATAAAAACCAAATTTATGTAAGAAATTATATCAATTAGTTTCTTTTTATGATATGGATCTGGTGTCAGGTGTATTAAATTGTATCATCTATCCATTAAAATATTGATTAAATATTTTAATCTATCCAGTGAAATATATTTTGATTGTTATATAGCAAAAATTAATAATTATTTTCTATTGTTATTCATGTTTATATTTTTATATTCATGTGATTGATTATTTTGTTGCCTTACTTTGAATGCAATGAATCATCATTAAGAGGTTTCGATACTTCTCTAAAACTTAGCATGATTTTCTTTGACTAGTTTAGTGAATCTAGATTACTTTTTTTCTTTATATACACAACTCATTAATTTTAATTCATAAATAATCCTTATTTTGGTTATGTAATTTGATTTTTCACATTTCAATGGATAAAAGTATCATTTAATTGATCATTTTATTTTTAAATATTCATTAATGTAAAAAAATTATAAATGTAAAACGCATATTATCATTGACTTTTTCATTTAGCAATTTAGTTGAAAATATTTTTCATGTTTTATAAATATTTTAATTATTCTTATAATTATAAAATTATGTTCATTGATTTCTCTCATATGGGATGTATCTCATAGAACGTATATGGCACATTTATTTGAAAACTACACAAGTACTTTGGATTACTTTGACACCTGACCAATTTTTTTAATCAAGTATTTAAATTGGATAGTAAATTTATCAATTTCTCATTTATAAATTTCTTCAACCATTGTACATGTTTGGATTGTTTCTCTACTAGGTAAAATATTTTCATTCATACCCAAGTGTTATAATTTTAATAGTTCCTCAATTTCAACATAAAGGATTCTAGTTATATAATTATCTTTCGAATGTCAAAATTATTATTCTTCCATTGAATGATCCATCTAATTATGGTTTAGGTTTAATAAAATAAAATCAGTTTTAGAAACAATGTGGTGTATTTTTATGTTTAAAAATGAATGAAAATAGAGTATTTAACTAATTTTAGTATTACATTCATGTTTTTTATAGTCATATATGACATAAATACTAATCCAAAAATATTTTAAAAAATTTATATTATGGTATAAATGAAAACAAGTTAAAAAATATTTGATTTATCAAAATTCACAAACCTAATTCGTCCATAAAGTGATGTGAAAAATTTATAATAGGTCTTATAGAATATCCATGACAACATCCTTGATAATGAAACACCTTCCAATGACAAATTAGTATAGTGATTATGTGACACTAATGTGTAATATGCAGTTGTGATTGATTGAGCTAGAAAAAAAAAGAAATAATGAGAGTTAAAAAAATTATTCTTTTCAATGATTATATTTTATGTAACTCAAAAAATTAATAATATATTCTAACTATTTCATTTATCTTAAAAACATTTGGGGAGAGTGTGTCATTACTGTGAAAAATTATAAAAAAACAAAACATATGTGGATTAATCATAACTTACTTCACTGGAGATAACATCAATTTAATTATGGAATCAAAGGCTGTAAAATTATCTCCAAAAGATCATCTATATGAATACTAAATGCTTTTCAAACACATAAAAAATTCTCTATCTCTCCCTCTCTTTTGTTTTCATCCTAGACCCAAAATATTTTACTCATTCATGATAATTTTTATACCTGAATGAATTTTTATCTCTTCCGTAACGATTTATCCCATGTGAAGAATTTTTATCATAATAATTTTCCATCTATAGATGTTTAGTTTTATACCCATATTCATATTAATAAATTTTTTAATTATTTAATAGAATAATAACAAAATGACTCTGTGTTTTCCTATTTTAGGGATAATCACACACTTTTTTATTAAAAAGTTAACAAATATATTTAATTATTATATTTTTTAACATAAAATCTAACCCAACCCCTTATAATTCACACCCTTGTCAAAATATTCTTTCCCCAACCAAATATATTTTTAGATCTCGGGACATGGATGCATCTTTTAGAGCCAAACTGGGTAAAACTGTCCTCTCTACTCTACCTTGAGCATTTTAGGTCTCACATTATCTTGGTATATAATTATGAAATTGAACCATAAAACTTTGAAGTTAAGACACTAATGAAATACCACCATCATAGTATCTAAATATTCTTTAATAAATTAACAGGATTTCTTATGAATAATAAATGAATTTAATATCTACACTATGATTCATTTTAATATTATTTTGTAGAAGAACGATACAATAAAACCATTTGGTTTTCAAATAAAATTATGTTTTAATTTTTAATATATGAATCCAAAAAATATATATACAAATTAATAAATTTTTAACGGGTGTTGAAAAAACATGAGTATAAGAGTTACATAAACAAAGGGTTTCATCTTCTTGAAAATATGAAAATAAGGTTGTGTTTGGTTTTCAAAATGTTTTATTGTTTTTATTTTACAAAAATATATTATAAATTTCACACTAAAATATTTGGAAATGTATTGAAAAATAATAAACTATGTGATTTTACTCTTATTTCATTTTCATTTTCCATGAAAATTGAAAATATTTTTTTCCAAAATTATTTTTTTCTTTTAATTTTATAAAAACAAATTTTATTTAAAAAATTGAATAAATTTTCTAATATTTTTTTATAAAATGAATTAATTAAGCATTACTAAGAGTAAACTAAATTTTCAAGATCTTTTATTCTAAAAAAACTAAGAAAACTAATAAACTATAATTTTTACCTATCAATAAGTTATTATTTTTGTGAAAACATATAAAGAAATGTTTTATAATAATTTAGAAATTTCAATTTTGTAATTATTAAAATATATTTTAATTTTAATAATCTAATATATTTTATAATAAATATTTTGAAAATGAAAATTATATATTTTTTATAATACCAAATTCAACCATAAAATTTTCAATTTCATTTTCATTTTCTAAAAAATGGTTTCCTTTTACATCATATAAGACATTTTATAACAGTTGTTTGAAAAACAAAAATAAATAAATACTTTTTAAAACAAAAAACAATGATAGTACAATATATTATTTTTAAAGACTGATAAAATAAAATTAAAAAATCAAAACACATTCTAATGAAAAATCTGGTATAAAAATGCTAAATAACCTCACTAGCCATGATAAATTGAATTAACATCATTTGCATTGATTTCAATTTTCCATAATTTTACAAAAAGGTGTGGCCCATCATTTAGAGATGGATGATATTTTTTAGAATACGATGATCTATACAACAAATAGAAACACATTATTAACATGATATATACCATTTTTCATAAACAAATAAAGGGATAGGTAAATTAGATAACTAATTTGAAAAATATAGAGAGAATAGAAATCAATATGAGTATGAATTATACAGCGAGTCATGTATATTACTATATTATAAGGATGAAAAATAAAATCATTAATAATTAAATAGTAACAAAAAACATAAAATAACTTTAAAAAAAGTATAATCCTCCATTTCAAAGCATATATTAAAAACTTGTTGAAGTTCCTGATGGATTATGATGATGATGGTATCATTTGTATTTAATAATTAAGAGGAATAAGTAAGATTAATGATATGTGTTGAGTGATGTTGATGAACCAAATTAATGAAGAGGTCCATCCTTATGATATTGGCATAAATATATATACATGGAGTATAAGTATTACTTGGATTTTGATAAGAAGTTGAGTTTAGAGTAAAATAGATGTTTCAAAAGAAATCATTTTTGAAAGAAGTTATCATCCTAAAATAAGAAAATTCTTGATCTACTCCACCAATGGCACAATGGTTTTATTTTTTTTATATATTTTTGTTAATTCACCTTTCAAGGGGTGAGGTGGAACCCTTACAAGGCCCGTAGGAGTATGTATTACATGGCCTGTAGTTATTCGAGGAATTCATTTCCCATAGGATTCAAACGTTAAATACAACATAGAATAACTACTTGGAATTGATCCTCCCCAGCATCTACATCATTATACCAGCTCTCCACCGTCGCATGGCTATTTAGCTAGGATTTCTCATGCATGCGAAAGGCTTGTCTCGATAGAAGGTTCCATACCCACTCATTATTGAAATTTGTTTAGCTTGTGCTATGGTGAATTCTATTTGCTCTTCCTCCTTCCGGAGTTTGTTCCTTGTAGGTTGTTTGGTTTGCATATGCACTTAAGTTGTCCCTAAGGCCTTGAGGTGGCTCGTAGGCCCTACTAACCAGAAGGCTTAGGTGGATCGAAGGCCTTAAAGGACTCGGGGACCAAATCGGTGGCCCAAAGGCCCAAACAGGGGAATATTCACGGCCACTACAGTGCCAAGCAGTGCCTGCTACAGCTCTCGCTACAGTACCTAATACAGTTCTGCATAGTTCCTACTACTATACTCTTACAGTACCTACTATAGTACTACTACAGTACTGCTACAGTACCACCAAAAATTATCCTCTTCCTAGATTTGATCCTCGGTCTCCTGGATGCACATAAAGAGTATTCATATTCCAAATTATGGAATATGATTTTTTTTAAATTATATTGTGAGTGGATTTTAGATTTAGGATGAAGTTGAGACCACTACAATAATAAAATTTAGATTTCAAGGAGAATTAATATATGATGATTATTGATTTGGAATTAGTTTAAATTAATAATGAGTGATTATGGTTTAGTAAAGAACTATCATCTACATATTATTACTTATGATTGAGATAATCAATCCTTGATATTATCAACCATAAAGACAACATTTTATAAGGAACTACACTTATATGATGTAGAATAAATTAAGTTATATATTGTAAAAGATATATCTGGAAGACACACTTATAGAATATTGAGTGAAATATATACACTATTATGCATTTTAAAGATGAAGTGATAAGAATATTAAGTATTTAAAGGATATTATAAATCTAAAAAAGAGAAAAAAATTGAAATATTTAGAAGAAATGTTGGGTGATAATGTTGAATTTGAGATAATTGGTAATGGAATATAATAGTTCAAAAAAAGTTATAGAGAATATTTATTCCAAAATATGACATAATGAACCAGTTAGTAAGAATAAAAAATATAGTTTTGAAGAAAATGAATAATTGGGAAAATATCATAAAGCACTAACATGTGATTTACATTATTATGTAATATTAATCTTGTTTTATAGTAGAATAACTTTAGAAATCCATAAGTTTTAAGAACATGAAAAAATAAAAAAGTAGAATAATAAAAGGGGAACAAATAATTATTTGGTAAGTATGTACGGAGGTGGAAGAAGCATATTTTGAGGATTCCTATGAAGTATCATGCTCTTAAAGGTGAAACACTAAGCATATGAAGCTAGAATAATAATTTATTGGAAGTAGTCAGTGATGATGATAGTTATATTTGATTTACATCCTAGAAGTAGAAAAATACAAAAAGTGTTGATAAAAACTTTAGCTGATAAAAAAATTTAAGAAGATTTATTGAGAAGGATAATACTGAAGACCAAAAGTGGAAGCAGAAGAAGAGTTACTGAGAAGGAAAATGCTGAAGAAGAAAAATAATAAGTAATAGAAATATTAATATGATCGAAATAACTAAGAAGTTATAAAGATTAAATGATATGAAATAATACATATGGTAAGATCTAGATTTACAAAATATTGATCTTATGTTACCCTATAAGGTGTTTTAGTTTTTATTATTCCATATTCCATAAGTGTAATTAGAATCTAACGAAGTGCGAAAATAACTCCATATGTCATTATCCAATGTTTGGGTGATGTATTTTTTATATAGAAGCATAACTTAATAAGAAATAAAGTTCTGTTATATTAATTTCTATATGTTTAAAAGGATGTGTTAGATTAATATAAAATTTCTTGAAGGTCAACCTTATGATAAAAAATAATAAATTATTGATTTGATTAAATAAATGTGGTGACACATAGCTATTTTTTGTAATGTAAATATCACGAGTCCTAATTTTAGATTCTAGTTGAAATGAGAGGAATCGATAAACTAATATCTAAATGTCAATTCTTCCAGGTCATACTAGAATTTATTGAAGTAATAAATAAAGAAGACCTTGTAATTGAGAAAGTTAGGAATTTAAATTGAGGAATTCTATTGCCCGCATTGTCTCTTTTCATAGAGGTTTAAATACTCAACCCTAGGTATAAAAGGAGGAGAGTTTTATTTTGAGAGAGATGATGGTTATAAAGAGATAGTTGATATAGAGACAGCCTGACCTGTATATATTAAAATATCATCTGAGTTAGGAAATATGTGAGGTTGACCTATATGTTTCGAAAGATCATCCGAGTCATGGAAGAAGCGATGTCTGACCTACATTTTATAAATGATAATTTTATTCAAAGAGGTATGTTAGATAGCCATAATATTTCATATAAAAATTAAAATAATCTAAATAATATTGATGTATATAAGTAAGAGTTGATTAAAAAGATGAGTTGATTTAAATGTCTTTAAATAATTGAACAGTGGGAAACATACCTACATACACCAAATATTCATTGAGACGAGGAAGAAGAAAACATGGAGGTACTTACCAAATATTGTTTTTATTTTTCTAACGATTGATCGAAGAGTCTGAAAATACATTGTGTTGTTGAATATCTACTATCTATCAAAATCGTAAGGTATTGATTTAGAAGAGCTTGTATCATAATGTTGTGGCATACTAAAGTGTAATTAAAGATATTCTTAATGCAGTATGGTTTGGAGTATTTTATTAACCTAGATGGATTCTAGTATAATGTACATTTCAAGAGATTTCTAACTGTTGGTAAATAGTTATTTGGTGTTAAGGTTGATACCTTTTCTCTTAATTTAAGTGTTTAGTTAAGGATGATACCTTCTGAGCAATCATAATCACTTTTATACATAAGTGATAAACTCTTATCTCATACCTAACCCAAACCCAAGAAGTTCATAGTCACCCATATAAGGGGAGAAAACTATAAAAATATCATGTGTTTTTCCCACTTTACATTCTATATGTCATGTAGTGTGAATGTGTTCATTTAGGTGGATGATATCCATTCATGCTAACAAGTGATAATGATCAAATAATTAAAGTGATAAAAAATTTGGTAAAAATTATTTCACATTTATTAACCCCATTTTAGTGTGTTTTTACTAGATTTATTATAACCCCAATCGGTATCATAACACAAGGTTCTACCTATTTTCAGATATATTTTCACCTAGTTGTATTTATCAGTCATACATGAAGTGTTGATTTAAATAAATTTGTGAGTTTCCTATCAGAGTATAAATTGATGTTATTATACTAAGACATTGAAAAATGTTAATAATATATATTCTTAAAGGATATAAAGGTAAATCATTTGAGAAAAAAATTATATTCACCCATAGTTGAAGATAATCAAAGTGAAAATATATATATCAAGTCAGTTGATAATTATCTTCTTGAAGAACCTAGTTCATGATGTGATGAGTATGTTCCAAATAAATCACATTATTTGTTTTACTCTAAAATTATTTATTCTTTTAAAAAGACCCATTTTGAAGTATTTACATGTACACTTCATATAATCAAGGGTTTATATGATGAAAATGTAAAAATATAGATGGAATTAGATGCTATGGAAATATCATTGACTGAAATGTTTCAAGAGTGAATAATTCTCATCAAACTTGTAAAATCGAAAGAAAAATTTATTTTTTATGTAAAAAAACATATAAATGACTAATGAAAAATTATAAAGTATGAGTGATGAAAAATACAAGATTAGTAAATTCATTGAAGAGAGGGTCAATGCATCAGAAGTAATTCATAATGCTATTATTGATGTTTAGAATACTTAGTCAATGATCAAGACTAAATGAATGAAAGTGAATGAGAATTCATTAAATGAAAAGTTTATGTTTCTAAAATATCAAGTTGAGAATATGTTTATGAATTATAATAATAGATTAAAATATCTTGAATATTAAAGGAATTATCTAAATCGAAAGTGTATTGAGTTGGAGTAAATTTGAGAAACATGGATGTACCTCAAGCGAAATATTAACATGAAGCTAAAAATGAATTTATTCAGTCAATGTTTATGATAATATTCATGTTTCTAGATAACCTATTTAGAGTGGCATGAATATTTCGAAATCAACTAAAGATAAATCTATTGTAAGATCATCTAAATCGAAAACCATTATCTATAAAATAATTTTTAGACTAAATTTGTTTCATTGGATAATATATTTTACAAATAAAAATCATGATAAAATTTGGGGGAGAAAAAATCATATAAATTTTCCACTTATTTATAGGTGGATATAATAAAGAGAATAATTTTTGGTTCCTTCAAAAGAGCTCAAAATGAAGACATATACACAGAAAACGTATTCATGCTATCTAGAAATATTCATAAAAAAAGTCAAGGTTTATTGGATACTATTTGTGTTGTGAATGGTTTGTAAGAACGAACAAATATTTTTGGCATAACAAGTCAATCATTTGAATAAAAAGAAATCCTATATTAAGGAGAAAAGTTAATGTTAATAGAAATCCTATCATGTTTTATAAATACACTTATAAAGATGTAAATCTATTAACTTCTAATAGATTTGATAGTGTTCATAATTTTTATGAAAATTGAAAAAAGTGTGACCATTATGATGATGATTGTTGGTTTATAACTATCAAGTGTGATTCATAAATTTATGAAATAAAAACACTATAAAATTTGAAAAATATAAGAAAGGGTGATGATGAGTTCACCTTAGTGTGTAAAAAAAGTAAATTACTAAACAAAACACACCTAATAAGAATGTTGAGAAGGATGCTACACCAAAGAGGAGATGCTCCTATTGTGTATGGAAATGACACGTAGTGTACAATTTCAAGAATTCCATTAAAATTAGTATTAAAATAATTAATATGGAATAAAAAATCAAATCAATCACATAAACAATTCAATGTTATTATTTTATTGAGATAGATGAAAAGAGAAAGTTCATGAGAAACATTGGAGAAATGGAAAAACAAATATCGGTATTAGTGGGGAGCTATGAAGTGATGTAAACAAAGAGAATCTCCCATCACTAAGAGCATACCGTCTAGAAGAAAGGATCTAAAGTTAGAGAAATTGTTGACATTGACTCATTGGGTGGACAAGGAGGAAAGTAAGTCTTCCACCTTGTTCCATGATCTCTAAATGTGAAAAACATCAATGTGGTTGTTGATGAGCCCCTCAAACCATATAATGATGTAAGAGATATTCCAGGGTGTTATTTTGTGACCAAGGAGGGATATCTAGAGGATGATGGAGTTTTTTAAACCACTTCAAGCTGGATATTCCTCTAGCTATACAAAATAATAACTATATATTTTGCCTTTTCTTTAGCTTGGAGATAATTACTACTATATAAGAAGGAAAAAAAGGCAAGAAAGACAGAGGCACTGGAGTCTCGAACAATGCATCCTCCCTTCATGTCACCCATTGTTCATGTTGATCATGAGGCCATAAAGATGGGGGTACGAGCATACCCATGTCCCTTAGAGATTTGACATCAGGTGAAGGGATATTGATTCAATACAAATAGGGTTGAGGTAATAAGCTTTCTTCTAGTACTTGATAACATAAATGAGATCAATAAAATGGTTTTTAGTCTTATGTGTGATAAAAATTAAACTATAGGGAGTAGTATCATGTAGAGAATTGTTTCTCTCATACCAGATACACTACTAACCCACTATAAGGACCACACCTCTATCCTGCTTCTCTGATCCACAAATGTGAACAGCCTCAAACCAAATATTAAGAAAGGACATGCTCATTAGCTCCTGATAGTGAAAACCTATGAAAGCACCGAATGTGATCTAAACTAACCACACACAATCCCTAAATAATATATGATTATTTAGATAGAATATTTGGAGTTAGTAGGGAATATGGGAAAAAAATTATATCATGTTACTTGAAAGATAATGTGAAAAATCCCATTTAACAGAAGGATAAAATTGAAAAAAAGAGAAAGACCATACTACCCAAGGAAATTCTTATTTTGAAAATAAAGTAATAAAAAAGACATAAGAGTTATCATAATGTTGGATCTAAATTGAAAGGATTTTCTATGTTTAAAATACACTCCCAATCATGTTTCTATAATTTAGAAGAGAAAGAGAAACCATATTATTCTTATATATGTTTTTTTATTTTCATTATGAATGGAATTGAAGGTGATTCAATTATTCAATGGGAGAACTGAAATATTATGAACACTTTATGGCTAGATGAGATATCTATCTTAGAGTTCTTTAATTGATATAATATTTTCACATTTATATATCTTCATGTGGAATCTTACGACATTAAATATTTCCCATAATGGAATAATCTAAAAATCACCTGTTTAATCATTGATACATTATAAGTAGTATCATCCATGATGAAGTGGATGGATTGAGTTTACCCCTGGAGATAGAGTTGAGTTGAAAAACTTCCAGATGTCATTATAACATGTTAATATAAGATTATGGAATTTTTTGGAAGATTTAATTAAATTGGAAGGTTGATTATATTCTCTAATAATTTTATTTAAGGATTGAATTCTATTATCAATGGAGAGATATAAATTATTTAATGATTATAGAAAAGTAACATGATGGGGAAGAACCCTACTAGGTTTTGAATGATTTTAATTTGATTATTGAATTGAGTATAAGATGTTACTTGAATATACATTGAACAACCATTGAAATAATATTTCTTTATTGGTATAATATGTTGAATTATTTATGGGCATCATTTATGCATAGATTAATCTCTTATTTTATGCATCAAAAATTTCTCAGGTAGACTTAGATTTTATTAATTTATAGCTCATTACCTAAATAAAAGATATGACATCATTCTCTCAAGTTAATATGGTATTACATTCAATAAGCATGAAAATGTAAAATTTCAAGTCTTGATTGGAGCATGATATGAGTATGAATTTACCTTACACATGAATCATGAAATATAGAGAAAACAAACATTTTTATCTATTTTCAATAAAGGTTAGAGAATATGAGATCATATTGACATTGAATTATCTAAGCTATATATGTGTATTGGGAATTGGAAACAAATACAAAGGGGGAGATTAAAAATATCAATGGATTGTGATGGTGTTTATTATATTTGTTTTCAATTAATATGAAGAATGATCAAGACTATAATTATGTGTAGGGTGTAGATAAAAAATATAAATTTGTGTTGGTTTTTGACAAAGAAACCAATAAATGTATATATTGATAACCCTATGATTAATAATGTATTTCATATAAAGGTTAGACTGAAGTTATCTTATAAATGTGTTGGGTGATGTTGATGAACCCAATAAATTGAGAGGTTTATCCTTGTGTTATTGGAATAAAGATATAATAATTGATTATAATTCACACTTTGATGTTAATAATATTTTTGTTTAATTAAAAACATGTGATCCATAAGTAATCATTCATTAAATAAGACATCATTAAAAAAATGTTAAAGATGAATTTTGAGAAACCCTATGTCTTAAGAGCATTGAATAAAGCATGAAATAGAACAACATAAAAGGAAAACATCATGTTCTGGTTGGTGAAATCATTTTGGGAGAGCTGATGATGATGAATAGACCAATGAAATAGAAATATTTTTGATAAAAATGTTCCGAAATATTATATTGTTGGGGAAGAAGTGATTATGGATTGCATATTCCTGACGATCATCTTATTATGTATGATATGATGATGATAGATGGTCTAGAATGGGGGGGTGGGGTGAATAGAGCTCATTAAAATTTTAAAAAGTTGATTAATTATCTTAGTTAATTATTAAAGGTAATTACTAATGTTAATTATCAAACAAAACAAATAATAATATAGAGTGGAAAAATAAATAATGAATGTAGGTATATGTTATAGTAGTTCGGTCTAAAGTTGACCAAATATAATCTTACACCTTCGTACTAATTGAATGATGTATTTTTCACTATGAACCTTAATTTTTCTTGGGAATCGTAACTTGATACAATCCTATATTTTCTCGACGTGGTTTGAACCAAAAACTAACTTTTGTGTGGGGTAAAAAAACCCTTATTAAAATGACATTAACAACAAGATCCACAACTCAAATGGTTATGACTTTAGAATATACGAGTCATAACCTATGAGAGATAATTATTTTGATTTATAAAATTATAAAACAATGATAGAGTACAGTATATATGTGTAGAAATAATTAAAGTAGACTCAAATATAACCTGGAATATGAATTCAAAAAATACCGATGAAGGACATGCCTTGGTATTTGAGTAGTGGATCAAAATGTCTCACCAAGACAGTAATAGTAGTCATAGAAGTTTTTATTCTCTAAGTGATAATCTGATGAATGTAAAATTGTTTTCAAAGGTTCAAAGAGTCATAAATTTTTTTGAGAGTTTGAATTTTGGAAGTTCACATAAAAGGAATTCATGATACACTACAACAACATCAACATATGGAAACATTTTTTTTATTTGGTGGTAGTTTAAACTATATCCATAACGTTCTATGATTGTTTCCAAAAATCAATGCTAAACTTGGAATCAGCTATCAACTCACATTAGTTCTGTCCATTTAGTAGCGGTTTCTGGTAACTGTTGTAGAATGTCTATTTAAGTGTGGTTGTGCTTCCCAAAAAACCCCTAAAAGATATCAGTGGTTTGAACCACCATTATAATTTAACATTTTTTGAGAATAAAAACAACTAATAAAACAAAAAAAACACTCCTAAAAAAAATAACCCCAAATAGCGGTAGTTTAAATCATCAGTAAACAATAATTCTTCATATATGGAGGTAATTTAAACTATCACTATATATTGATTTTAAAAAATACCTGTGTAGAATCTGCAGCCCGAAAAAAGCTAAAAAAATAGATATCCAACTATAACAAAAAGGATATCAAACCATAACACATTTATTAGTTTTTGATTTACCACATTAATAAAATCAAGCATCTGAAGTATTTCATACAACATGGTGCAAAAAGACCTAAGAAATCACCCCTAAACTAAAAATGAAAATGAAATTGTAAAAATTCACATTGATTTGTCTTCCACATTCACTACTCCATATACCATATAAATGAACTCTTCTCAACACCCTCTCTCTCTCTGTCTCCACTTCCTTCTACCATCACATGCGTGATAATTATGTTGAAAATTAAACAGTGTTTTATATTTAAATTTAAACATGAAACCAATAAAAGTGTGCGTACTAAATGATTTTAAATTTGTGTGATTTACCTCTCCACTACCATCCATCGATGAAATATCACTAGTTAATAATCCATCCATCTTATGATGTTATTAAATCAACACATTTTGTCAAACAATGACCTTTACATCTTGTATCTTTGTATGGGCTACCTACTGCTGAATTGTGCTTTGAATTGCAAAAAAACTCCATCTTAGTTATGGTAAATAGGAATAACATCTATAAAAAGAGATTAATTTTTAAAATATTAGAATTTAATAACATAATTCCATTCAATAACACCATAATGTATTAAAATTAACTTTAACTATGAATTAAAGACTTTATTTTTCCAAGATTAAGGCACATGACTCCAATCACCATAGGTAATCGGAAGGGTGATCAGCTACACAACCATCAGCCCTAGAATGTGGACAAATAATCTTGTAGCATCATCTGTAGGGACAACATAATAGTAAAATGGGACAACTATCTTCAATCCATTCGGATTCCAGAAATTTGAACTCCTAAGATTTCTCTCTATAGTAACATTATTTTCAAATATTATAATTTTTTAGTAGAATAAAAATGTTAAATTACAATATTCAAATTAATTTTTCTACTTATAAATATCACCCTCCAATATCCTCATAAAGAAACAGTAGTGATTACCAGCTCCCTCACTACTGAACCTACTAAACGGGGATGCACTGTCTCAGATGCTGAGAGTTGAGTAGGATCAGCGAAACACTTCCTCTTTGTAATTATTATCATTTAATCAAATAAATGTAACTTCAAAAAATATATTAAAAAACATTTATAATTTTTCTTATAAATGACAACATATTCACAATTCTGAAAAACAATATATATATAGCTAGGATAATGAATGATATCACATATAACAAAAGTGGTTGATAAATTAATGGATGACTCAAAATAAAATAATTTTGTCTATCAATCATGTCATTGTCTTGCTCCATAATTAATTCATCTACTTCATCCTCTGTTACAAGACTAATATTTTCAATATCATGATAGACAAATAAGTTTGTTTCTTTCTGTTGATGGGATTCAATGTTGGAGGTCAAATATTCTACTTCATCACCCATTTCATACAAGTATCTTTTTTTACATAAACAAATAAAATCCACCGTTAATCCATGACATATTTCACATAATATTCCATTTTATCTTGTGATTATAAGATATATAGATCATGTAATTCATGGTCACCAACATCCATTAAGCAAGATAACTTCACATAAGTAATTTTCTTGGAATATATTTTAATACCCCAAGTAATATAGAACATCTTTCATTTGAATAAAACAAATAAAAAAATACCAATGGTAGTTTAATTCGATAATATTAGTAAACATACCATAGTATCCCAATTCTGAAATCATAATTGTAACACTATTCTGTGTTTTTAAACCCTCTTATTATTTGAATGTATGAAATTTAAATCCCTTCAAGTTGTATGCTTTGAACTTTCTAGCCTATTTTAGTGGATCTCAACCCATTAACATAAAATATCCTGGAAAATAAACACGAGTAACAATAGTCATGATAAAAAAAGTTAAATATAAATTAATAGATTTTAAAATATATGTGTCCACCTAATATCCGTATTGATTACATTATTTATGTACTTATACAATGTGTAAACCATTATACAAGATCTTTATTAAATGTTTTTGTTGTATCTTTCTCATTTCATGTTATGGCTCTCATTCATCACTTTTTTTGTATCTTGAGTTCATCAATAAATGGATATGAAATTTCACTATTCAGCATCACATATCTAAGTACCTATAATAATTCCGTTTATATCAGTCTAACTTTTGAGATCCTCCTAACTGATCGACCAATAGAAGGAAATATTTTTGATTTTTCATGCATTTGAGATTGATTCGATGTGCCGTTAACACATACAACTTGATCTAATCTTTTCTCAATATCATCCAAGTATGTAGAACTAAAATCAATACAATCCTTTTTTAAATATACTTTATAAATAAATCCCTCATGTTGAGCTTTATTTTTCATCTAAGACTTCAAATGACCAATATATTTATGAAATAAAATAAATAAAACATAATTATGTATTTAATGAAGTTCCATGAATTGTAACCTAAGATGAAAAAATATAAATAAATTACCTCTCAATTGGATACATCCATCAATAATGTGTGAGGCCTCCAAATTTAGTTTCTTTGACCAAATAAACAACTAAATGCATCATAATTGTAAAAATGACAGAGGAATGATAATCTACATTTAAGAAAGTTTCAATAAAAATATCACTATAAGGTTGTCTATCTAAGATGGTTGTAGAGTTTTATCACATATTTTTCTAAATAATGGTCAAAATTAGAGTACAATAATAGTATCCTTTTTAGGAAATATTGCACACAATGCCAATGGTAGTAACTACTATAAAAAGATATGTGAATTAGGAATCTTCAATACATTAAACCTATGATTATTTAAGTCAAAACACCTTGACATGTTTCTTGAAAACCGATAATATACCTTTATAATTTTTAAAATTTGAAGGAATTCATCATTATCCCTATTTTTCATTGCAAAAATTTCTGAACAAAACATTCCATTCTCATTTGTCCAAAGATTACATTTTATATTAATTTTAATAAGTCCTTTTGAGCATTCAGACTGTCCTCAAATTTACCATGCTCATTAAGAAATGTGATGACCAAATTGTCACAAACATTATTCTCAATATGTATAACATGAATATTATGATGCAATAATTAAATTCCCAATACAAAAGTTTGATGAATATACTTTTTTCTTCCATTGTGGTGTTCTGATTTATCTTAATGATGCACTTCAACCCTGTTTCCCATAATCATTCAAATTATACACCTTCCAAAATTATTTGTCAACATTTCAATGTTATTATATTATATCAGAACCTGTCATCAACTTTGGAGGTGATCTATGATCAATATAACCATTGAATTTTTATTTGTTCAAAAAAAATCTATGAGATGCATCAATAAATCCTCGATGATTTAAAAAGAACCATTTTATAATAAAGTAGTCGTTCATTCTCACAATCAATGTCACAAAAATGAAAATCCTAACTCGTGTACATGTTCTAACCAGATAAGTTCCCATGTCTATTGAAGTCACTGATGGTCCTCATTAGAGTAGTGTTAATTTTAAACATTATTCTAGAAGATTCATCATATGTCTCAAAATTATTCCTATATAACTCATATAATTATTCAATAATAGGCTATAATCATACATAAATTTCATTTATAAAAATTTTGTTTCATGGAATAATTATATAAATAATAAAATATGTTTGTTGGATACACATCCAAAGTTTCATATTGCATGGGATCAAACCAACCGATCAAATGCTATAATTAGTGCTCAAAGTTCCAAATGTGTTGAATCCATTAGTTTCCAATAACAATCACAAATTCTTATGTTTAGATGATAAATATGGATGTAATGAATAAAATTCCTTCCATGATTTGAATCTCTTGGAGGTGGAATTAACTCATCATTGTTATAATCTATAGAATTCAACTTCATGTGCTTAGTGGATTTCAATGATTTGAATAATCTTTGAAATAAATGATTTAAAGGGAAGTAATGAAAAACCTATGAAGGTGTGTTTTTTTATTCTTCATAGTTTTATGATTACTCTAGCATCCAGCATCACCCATTGAATTCCATATAGAAGAATAATTTTTGTTGAAATCATGTTTTCTTCAATCCTCTCCCCAATAAATCATACAATCATTTGGAAAAGCATGTATTTTTGTATAATTTAGGCCAATATTGTTGATTTTTTTTCATATTGTAAAAAGAATAAGGGATATTAGCTTTAGGAAATGTATCACACAACAATTCTCATATCATGGACATAAACCTTATTTGTTATTATATATAATCATTTGATATGATACAACTTCAAGAGAAATAAATGTTTTCAATATTTCGAACATCCACCATAAAACTCTTAATTTCAATCTTCAATAAAATCATAGAAAACATTTTTCTACTCAATTATGTTCTCTCTCACATTAGCCTCTACAAAATCAAGAGGGGGATCCAATAGTATGCTATAATCTTGATCTGGTTCTCCAATAGTCTCAAAACATAACATATCAAGTTAATATTTATAACTCCTTAAACAGGTAATTATGATATGTTTTTTATGTTTATGGTGTTGTCTTGAAATGCAAAAAGAACAATTTATAATTTTTTCATTTCATTTTCCATTGTTGATGAAGTTGAAAGCTCATTATACTGATTGTCATCAGTACTCAAACATTCTGTAATGTTTGATTATCCTTTCCAAATCCAACACAAATATGAGTACATAATTTCTTCAATATCAAGTGTTCATAAACATCTTCTATCTTCAACCATATTCTAGATTTAAATTTAGGACATTGATATATTATGGTCCCAACAACTGATTGATTGGAAATTTCAAAAATCTATAAAATCATCCAAACCATTAGCATACAGAGATGTGTTCCTCAGTAATGTGATCCAACTTTTATCTACATATATCACAATGTGCCTAAAAATTACAAGGTGAAACAAATCAGTCAAAGAATTAAAAAATAACCATTAGACATCAGTGGATAATATGTATGAACACATTAATTAGAAAATATCAACACTAGATATATCAAAACCAAATGATTCATTATCCATCAAGAAACAATAATATCTCATCACTCACTAACCCTTAATTTAAAAAAATTTATTTCAAGTCATTATAATCACAAAAATAATAAATATATTACTTAGATAAAATTACATCAATATTATCAATATGAAAAACACAAGAAAAATTAAAATTAAATAAAAATATTAATATATCAAGAAAAGCTTGTAAATTGTGGAAGCAGAAATGGACTCATTGATAGTTTATAATGCACTTCATGAGCCCAGAAAGGTTCCTTGGTGAATTTCTTATATCATTTGTAAGTGTCAAGGCATACATGACTCAAACACTAAAGTGTCTCACACTTAGAAAGAGGGGAATAAGGTAGCGAATTACCTATCATCGTTGGATACTCCTGGTGAGGAGAGAAAATTCTTTCATTACCTAAAAAGGCTAAAAGAAACTGGGGTTATTATCATTAGAGGGGATGCCTAAGGTCTTTATCACTTCATACCCCTGTAGTCTTGTCTTTTCTCAGCCTGCCTTTCCAGGTCCTTGTTTTTATTGTTGCCTATCTTTCAATAAATATTTAAATGATGATTATGATGTTATCACATAACATCATAAATAAAGCTCATTCATTTTTATTAACATTTAATATATACTATCTCTCTTAAAAATAGATTACCAACAATGGTTTTTCTAATTGGGAAACTACCCCATAAATAAGTGATAAATGTGAAGAGAGTTATAATTTTGGCACATCATCATACTAATTTTTCATGAACCCAAGAAAATTTAGCACTACACTGTGTAGGATCCCATGTAATTATTGAGAAATTTTTAGTCAAATTTTATAAAATTTCTCACACCACCATTGTTGTTTTATCACATCATCACATTGTTTTAGCACACCACCATGAACCCAAGACATTTTATCTATGTAGAATTATTTTTAAATATTAAATATATAAGTATAAAAAATAAATTGTTTAAAAAATTACTAATAAATTATGTAAAATGATTATTCAATATCAATTTCAAAAAATAATTAGAATCATCAACCATGTGATTTAATAAAGGTATAGTACATTAAATCCAGTCAATATAATATAATCAATCTCAAAAATTATGAATTCCTGAAACCATTATATTTTATTAATAACTGGTTCCTGATCAAAGAATTATTTTAAATTTTATATCATATAATGTTATTTAATTAACATATCATGGAAAGACAATATATCATCAATTTCCTCCCATATGTGAAATGAATTAATTAGAGACAACAATAATCTGCATGCTAAATTATATTCATGATATAATAAAACTACTCATGTGATTATATAAAATTTAGATTTTAATATAATAAAATCTATACTAAAAATATCTCATGTTTTATATATAAACACTTTAAACCAAAATTATTAGTTTAATTAAAATAAATTTTAAATATTTTAAAAATAAAATAATTATTTATGTATAAAAATTTATAGAAAACATTTATTATCCAAATAAACCAAAACTATCATTCTGAACTTAATTTTTTTTAAAAAGTATGAAACTATAATTTCTTTGTATATCTATTTCACATGAATTTAAATGAATTACTCCTCAAATATTGGACACCATTTGTTAAATTAGATAGAGGTCAAAGAGGGAAATGGTTATTGATAAAGATGATATAGATTTATAAAACCATCAAGAATTTCCCTTCTAGAGGAGTTAATATTGAAATGAATAACATGATAATGATAATGGTAGAAAATTATAAAAACACATGTTGAAATATCTAGGACCTCATGGTCTACAACAATGCAACCCTACTAGTACTTCACCTTACACTAATAGTCAAAATATATTGTGGAAAAATAGAAAAAAACACTACATAAGGAAAAATTACATGAAAGCGGTGACAGTGAGGACAAGGGTGAGCGAGGCTCAAGGGAAACCATATATCCAGGCAAGGATGAGGGTGACTGATAGAGGGGCACTAGTGTTATTTAGGGAGAGGGTTTAGGGGTCTCAATCACTGGTAAGGGTATGAGGTTCAAATAATGTAGAGGGTGAGGCCTAGAAGGGCTCAAATGCTCGGGGTCTTAGGGGGAAAGAGGAGAAACAGTATGGGGACACCATAGATTCATTGAGTGTGGTGGCTAGAGATTGGGATTGGCGGTGATTAGAAAGGAATGGGTCTTGTGGGGGGGGGGGAGTTTTGTTTTTTAATAAATTCTCGTGATTTTATAGAGGCCATTTAGTAAACTTTTTGTAAAAAAACATCCACTAAACTATGAATTTAGGGTAGTGATAGTAATGTTTTACTTGTATTTCTATTTTAATGAGTATCAAATTAATTTAAATAAAACTAAAAAACACTAATAATCCAATCTACAATCAGGAAAAATATTTCAAATTTAATGTTTATAATCATTACATAAAAACCATGAAAAAAAATAATTTGAATTCAAGAACTGAAAGACTAATTAAAATCAGTTTTAACTCATCATTAAACACTATAAAATGTCTCCATGAGAATAGGTTAAAGAAATTATATAAATATTTCATAGTTAATTTCTGTAAAATATAAATTTGAATCTTGAAAAATACTTTCCATATTAATAATGATACATAAATATTCATAATTTAATAACACAAAATTATAAAATAATATTTATTTAAATAATTTCTTTATAAATAATAATTATTTTATAAAAAAAACAAATAAATCACTCATAATACATGAATTTTAATTTATGAAAAAACATATGTTGTAGGTTTTCATGAAAATGAAGAAAAATTTTTATAACCCTTTTAAAATATATTTAAAACAATACAAAATCATTTATCATAACTTATATATCATTAATATTAATTTATGAAACAATAAAAACAATCAAAATAATAAATATAATAATTTTTTAAATAGTAAATACTAAAAGAATTGTAAAACATATCATGTTTAAAAAAAATTACATTTCTGAAAAATAAGTAATGTATTAGTCTAACAATGAGTGTAGAGGGAACA
Organism: Viscum album; assembly: GCA_963277665.1. Classification (NCBI taxonomy): domain Eukaryota; kingdom Viridiplantae; phylum Streptophyta; class Magnoliopsida; order Santalales; family Viscaceae; genus Viscum; species Viscum album. The sequence goes on along the minus strand of OY728153.1, from coordinate 1,014,238,581 downwards.
TGTGTTATATTTCATGAGATCAGTCAATTTATTACCATGGGAGTTCATGTATCATGATTGATTTACTTTCCATGAATGGAACTTGTAGTTGATATATGATAGATTCTTAACTTATAGATGATGTCGAATTATGGTAGATTGAGAACTAGAATTGTAGTTCTTGAGATCACTTACATTAGTTGGGGTAGATTCAAATTTCATGAAACCAATGACTCCTATAGACTCAAAATATGGTCAATATGCATTCATGTGGTTGAATTAATACTCCCATGGTAGATCATTCATACTGAATACTGATGTATTTTAAATCACTTGAACCTTACAGTCAGTTCAAATATACAAAATAGAACCTCCAGTTTGAGGTATGTAACCATTTATTTATGATTTTTACGTATAAAATGTGGTTGGGTGATGTTTGGGGGAGTTTTGAAGGTTTTGGGGACGATTTTGGGGCTTCCCTAAGGGAACATGGTTGGGTCATGGTTAGTGAAAACTTTGTAAAATATCCAAGAAACTGCAAAACTTGAGATAATGGGATTTTTCATGGTTAGAACATAGTTTTTCTATCCATGTGAGATAACCATGCAAGAAACCATCTTAATATAGTAGTAGGCACATGGTTATCATTCTTTTTTTATAACTTTGTGGCTAAACCATGTACAATTAATTTTTTTTAAGAAAATGGAACTTGGTCGGTATTTTCCCTAAACACCCCATTTTTTCTACTAAACAAATATCACATGGTATATCTTCTTCTCTATGGTTATAGAACATCTCTCACTCATTTTGGAAGAGATTCAATGGGTTTTCAATTTTATTATAATGTGATTTTTCCTTGGTAAGTATCTCTCTTTAGTAGTTTCATGGATTTATCTAGATATATTCCCCTCTCTCCCAGTTTCCTTGATCCACTTCAATAACATGTAGATCTAGGGTTTTTTTATAATGGCAATATTTGGGATTTTAGAAGTTAAGGACAGAGATCTAAGGCAATTTAGTAGAAGTTTCACCCAGATTTGGAGTGTGTTTGTGAAATGGGTCGATTTCACAAAAACCAATAGTTATGTGGCTTCAATCTCAACTCCATTTTCTTATAACTAGAAGAAATAATTTCAAATTAATTGGTTTTGCTAGAAATTTGTTGTTAATGTTATGTGAGAATATTGGTGGAAACCCATTTTGTGATGATTTTAAGATTCCTTGAAAAATGGGTTATTATTATAAAATGTACTTTGTTTTGGGTTTTTTAAACAATGATTTTAAAATAAGCGGCTTCAGTGAATTATGGAGAATGGTTTTTGAAAATTGGTTTTAAATAAATATGATGTTTTATTGAAGTATGGATTGGCATGGATAATGGATTAAGGTTGTTTTCAATAAATGGGTGATTTATTGATGTGGTTTTGGCATGTTGTTGAAATTATTGAATTTATTATTGTTTTGATTTTTGTAAATGTTGTTGGAATGGTGTTTTACTTAAGAGATTAATCTTCTGATGGTTGGGATGGATAGTGGTTTTAATTACCACTAATAAAAGGGTGGGAAAGTGGTGTTATGTACCACTAAAAAAGGGGTTGGGATTTGATGTGAAGTTCCACCGTCAATGGTAAACTAAGATCAGTTGTGTAGAATTCGTGAATATAGTGGTAATGTGTGTGCGTCCATGCAAGTTGAATTGATTTATGCCAACATAAAATAACAAAACATGGTTAAGGTTTTTTTTGGTTTCATTCCTTTTAAATGTGTTGATTTGGGTAAAATTATTTGTTATGGATATATTTGTCTTGTTGGAATTTGTTTCATTTTTAAATTATTTTATATAAATTAATTATATAAAGGTGGTAACTTGTTCTATCCTAGTGGTGTGTGTAGGGAAAACATTTGGGGAAATCATATTGAGTATTATTAATCACCCCCTTATTTTTCATTTGGGTGCTTTTAAAGATGTTGTATTCCAAGACATAGGGAAATGTAATGAATATCATTTATTTTGTGGTGAATTAGGATTCTTTGGAGGTATTGTAGTGCTTTGAGCATGGAGCATGGTGCAGAACTATGTTGTTGTTTCATGGATTCTTTGGGTTTTGTTGTTTTATCTTTTTCTTTGTAATCTGATTATGATTTTGATATGGTTTTAGTTTTATTGGTCATTGGTTAATGTTGTATTATTGTATGTTGTTTACATACTTCATTTAGTTGGTTTTGGTAATGACCCATTTTGTTGGTTGTTTTTATTTAAAAGGGGAAATCATCAACAAATTTCTCAAAAATCCCGTAGATTTTTTTGCTAGCCTTCAGAACCTTGGTAATGTCTCTTAAGATTTATTAGAACCTCCAAATTAACTTAATCTAATGAGCAGGTGCGAGATGTAACAATTATAAGGACCCTACCTTAAAAATTACTTAATCATGAATTAAATGAATAACTCACATATAGGATCTTTTTAGGTTTAGAGTTTTAGAGAATTAGGTCATAACTATTACATCTCAAAATATTACATAGTAGAAACTTCTACTAAGTTTCTATGAAATAAAAACTCTTAAAAAGAAACATGTCTAGTTCCATGTTTTAGATAGCATGCCTTTCCTTGATCCCATCCTTGACCCTATTCATCTTTAAGTCATGTGGAAAACATTTCAAAAACATGGGATGAGAATAAAAATCCCAGTAAAGGATACACAAAGAAAGAAAACTATTAGTTTTTCAAAATAACAAGTAAACCAAGAATACTTTATCAAAGTAATACTTTTCACCCATATGAAGTAGTAAAAAAAAAACTCTACACTGAATAAAAGATCATTACTTATCCCTTTTGTAACCAAAATATTACCATAAAAACCCATATATAGAACAAATAACATATAAAGGTAACTTGGGTCATAAACATACTTAAATGGAATAACCATATGGTTGACTTCCACACATATCACTTAATGGAATAGCCATACGACCGACTTCCATACCCAATGCATTGGAGGTTATAACGTAACCACCCGTCTTCGTATTCACGGAACCACCCGTCATATGGTTTATCAAGTAACCACCCGTAAAATGTCCAAGTACCATCATTACACATAAAATATTGAAAATATAAACATTTCAATAATAAAATTTCATTTGCAATCACAATAAGTAATTCCAAGATATTGAATTAATCAATCCATTTTCAAAAACCATTTAAAACAGATTTTTGAATCAAAGTGTCCCATACCACTTTGAAGATTTTAATGGAATTATAATTTTAAAACATTAATGTCCATATAAATAAGTTCTAAAAACCATTTTGAAAACATGGACATTAAAGAAAAATATTTAGAATAATGAATCTTTAAAATATTTAAAATGATATTTTTGTTAAAGAGTTTTTAACAAAATGAGAGAATCTTGAATAAAAATAATTGTGGAATAACATTTAATCCAAGCTTTATAATATCATGAGAATAAAGGGATTCATGATATAATATGTCAAAGGACAAAATACACACTGTATAGGAGTGAATTGGTGCACAACAACAATGAAGCCTCAATGGAAATGTAAATTGAGATGAAATCCAATATAAAGATGGTATCCTTAAATTAAGGATAAATATATCACATAATTATGTGTGATAAATATAAATACAACCAATATAAGTGGATATTAACTGTGAAACAATCAGAGGTCATTCACACATAATCTTGGAAAAACAAAACCAATGACATAGATATTTAACTCAATGAAATGAGATTGAGTTATGATTTCCCAAACAAGTTCGTAAGAATTTATCAATGAGATGATTATGTGTAGAAATAGTATATATACACAAAGGTTTGTGGAAATTACAACATAGAGATTCGACACATAATCTTGGAATCATAAAATCAAGAAGTAGAGGATTAACCCAAAGAATTGAAAGTGGGTTAAGAAGTTCCCATACAGAAATCCGACAGCCTAACGACATCACTTTAAAATTCAGAAAATGAGTTGATGAAAGAGAAAATGGTATCTCATCACTTGGACATAAAATTTACATAAATAAGGATATATAATAACATATCCCAATATAATATTATATGAATTAATATACATAACAAAACAAGTCTTTTAAAAAGAGGAGGGTGAAAGGTCCCCTTACCGAGTTGGGTAACTTTTGAAACGTACACCCCATGGAAGAAGGGTCATACAATGAAGATGTAAATAACCATAAATGAAATTATACTACACAAAGTGTATAATAATGGTTTGTTCATACATCACTCAATGGAAATTGTGGAAAATGTTGCATAAATGTCACGAGAATAAAAGTGAGATGAAAAATCCCTTACGAAAACTCGGCAGCCTAACGAGGCCACTTAAAACATCCAAAAATGGATTTTTGAGATCAAATAGGGTCTCTCATAATATGAACATAAAAAGTAAAGTATTAGGAATATAAAATAACATCCCCAAACATAAGAAATATTAGCTTAAAAGAAATGACATAAAAAAGAGTACTTAAAAAGAAAGAGAGAGGTTGGATCCCTTATGAAAATTCGGCAGCCTAACGACACCACTCAAAACTTCCAAAATGGATTGATGAGATAAAATAGGGTATCTCATCATATGAACATAAAAATTACAGTAAGTTTAATATAAAATAACATCCCAATCATAAGAAATATGTTCTTTAAAAGGAATGACATGAAAGAGTGTACTTAAAAAAAAGAGAGGGGTAGGATCCCTTACCTCGTGTCCGACAGGACTCAATCATTCTTTAATCTCCTGAATAATAAAATTTGGTCAATTTATAATTTCTCAGGGACCTCATTTAAATATTATTATTCAGTTTATATCACATATTATAATGTTATAATAATTGGTCAATAAAGCGAGTTCATATCAGACGTTTTTGTCGATGTTCGGTACATGAGTAAAAATTGAACTTGTTGGAAAAGAATTTTCCATTTAGTTATAGGTGCATCATCTACAGAATAGTATTAATGTTTTAAATACCATATATATCCAGTATATATTTGTTTGTTACTATTCCATAACATTTGGAGATAAAAAATTAAAAGCATCGTTCATGGAGACGGTAGACCGTACGTACGCATGAACGCTATTTTCATTTTTTTGTCATATTAATGGAATTAAAGTTAAAAGAGAGATATATATATTATAATTCCATAATTATATCCATAATTTAGATGTAATATATGACATATATACCCATTATATATATGTACTTATAATAGTACATAACATTTGAAGATAAGAAATGAAATGTATCGTTCATGGAGACGGTAATTCGTACGTACGGATGAGTGCTACTTTCATTTTTTTGTCATATTAATGGAATTAAAACTAGATGAGAGATATATATATATATATATTATAATTCTAGTATAATATATATGTTATATATATCACATAATTTCATCAATTTCATTCTTTATACATTCCATGTATTGCATGAACGAGTCACATCACTTGAGGGGGCTGTAGTCCACACTTCCTCAAATGAAATTATCGCATTTGCACAACATGAAAAGAATATAGGTATGTATTAAATATAAAATATAGAAGCATAGAGAGGAAATAAATATAATATATATCATAAATAAATATATTTCCATAATAATGGCCACCATGAGAGGTGGTATGAGAAGATAGAACAATCATCATTTCGTGAGGCAGTAATTCGCCATCCACAGAAACAGTATGTTTTTTAACAATTAGATAGAGTTGTGTGTTAGTGTAGCTCGAATAATCCTAAAAAAACATCCTAGTATATTTAAGATACTGCTGTTGTTACAAAATAAATAAATAAAAAGAGTTTAGGGGGTTGGAGAAGCAAAATAAAGCAAAAGAACACTCCGGAAGACATTACGTTTAAAACGGGTAACTCTTTTTGATTTGAGTTCAAAGGCTTCCTTGGGAAGACTTCTGCCAACATTGAGGCTTCTAAAAGTGATATAGGGATGTGGATAGACAAAATGGTCAGGGTTTGGCCGAGCCAAAGGCTTGAGAGGTGTGGGTAAAGTGGTAGAGGTGGGAGACTTTTATAAGAGGAGAGGAGGGGCACTCTTGGAAAGTTATAAAATGTTACTTTATTATAAAATTATTTTCAGATTTTAAAGGTCCCAAAATTATATATTTCAAGGATAAGGTGATAATAGTTTGAGATCCACCAATAAAATTGGTTTTTGACATGTTTAGGTCTTAGATTTTACATTATCTTTTCATTTTATTTAAATCGTTAAATAACGAGGTAATCGCTGCATCATCATGGTGTCATAAATAAATTAATTTATATAATGTCTAAAAATTATAAAAAAAATATCGTGATGTAGGAAATCGTTTTTGTTTCTTAACTAATATTTATAATAAAAAATATTACTTGTATAACCCCATTTAAAAATTGTTTTAGTAAAACAACTCATGTTTGTGACATTTTTATTTTAACATTAAATAAAAAGTTATTTATGTCATTTTACTACCAAAGTGGCTTCATGGGGTCCCCATGTTGATGCATGGATTTTCTTGGTCGGAAATGACACATAACATGAGGTAATGACATGTTTATAGGTCATTTCATATTATTAAAACATTATTTTTACCTTAAATTATACTAATTACCTCTAATCGCGATTAATAAAACGTAAAAGTTACTATTCACCAAAAATTATTTTAATCTCATTGAACCAAATTTTACTTCTTAATTAAAACCATGTATGTCGGATTTTTGAAAATCAAATCATAGAAGTTGCAATGTTTCATTTAAACGAAAAATCAGTTTCTTTAACTACCACTTAGTGGTTTCACTATTCATCAAAAATTGATGTTTTCCAGAAAAATACCAAACATTCACCCTAAGATATATCTGATATTCCGAATTCAAAAATTCTGTCTATTTTACAAAATTCATAACATATATGTTGCATTAATTAATTTAATAATTAATTCTTGTTGTCAAAACAAATAGCGTGTTTTTAAGAAACAATATCTATTAAAAGATTGACAGTAGTTTAAGTCCAATTTCAAAGTGAAATTAATTCCAATGACCACCATTAGATTAAATGGTAAAAATATATTCTAAATAAACATTAATATAAATTAAAAATATAATCTATCAATATAAATAAATTAGATTAAAAGGAGGTTTTGAATTAAAATGCAACCTTTTCAATGAAAATGATCTTTATCGGAAAAATAACAAAATTTTACACCAAGTAAATTTTGAAGTCAAGATTTTAAATGAGGATTTTATTTTGTCAGATGCAACATATAAAATTGTCAAAAGTATATTTAAAAATGGTTCTCCATCAAAAGGCGGTTAATCGACTTTTTAAAGAATATTAGACGATTTATGCTTAAAATTGGATTCCTTTTCATTTTAAGCCTAAAATATTTATTGGATAAAAGTAAAAATATTTGACAAACATATATAATCATTTTGTAGTTAGTTCCATTCATTCCCTCAATTACAACGGTTAGGAGTTAACTACTATTTAAAATAATATTATTTTATTATTAGATTAAAACGTAATATTTCAAAGAAACTCATTGTTGTGTATTGGGTAAGCCATTGAGCATAGCATTCCCTTTAAAGTAATATTAATATTTTATTCAAAAATATGGATAAATATGAAACTGTTATATTCATTATTTACCTGGGGTGTTACATCCTTCCCCCCTTTTGGGAATTTCATCCTCGCCATTTTAAAATTGGGCTTGGAAGCTTCATTGAAAATCCCACATCGGAATAAGAGTCAGTAGAACTATCACTTTAAAAGAATGGGAGAGAAGTAAAAATGTCACCCGAGTTAACCCATACTAGGATTCCAAGTATGAAAATATGGATATGGAGGAAAAAAAGGGTCATGTTCTGATGGAGAGTGATAGTAACCATGTCTAAGAGAAAGTTAACCACAAGAAAATCACAAACTTGTGATGGGTTAAACAGTATTCAATTCCCCAGTAGGAAAATTTAACAGACATCATTTTTGTTTTAAGTTACTATTAATTGAGGAATTTATTTTTGATCTTAACTAAATCATAATGAAACATACTTACATGTCACGTAGACTTTCAACGTTTATTAGATTCCTTAATCAAACTCACATTTTCTCCAAAAGATGATATTTAGGGAGACTTTTTCGCATTAAGACAGCTATAATCAACTTCTAGAGAATCACATAATCCTCAAAAGAGAACTATATACTTCCCTTGTCTTTAGACCTTAACCAAAAATAAAACCAAAAAGGTTAGTATGAGATCATATAATACCCAAAAAGTATAATCCTTTATAAAAAAAATCTATTCTTAATCTCCAAAATTGGTCAAACAATACCCAAAGTTCAACAAAGACAATTCAATAAACATTTATCCATAAAATTAATCAATGTAAGAAAAACTAAGACTGAAACCCAAATCTCTTAAGGATTTAATCACATCGTCTTCCAAGACAAACCTTAACATTTATCTCCAAATAACATCAGTTACTCTAAAATTCTCAAACTGAAAAGTAATCAACCTAATCACATAACCTCCATGATAGGTTAATAATTTCCAAAGATCACCCAAAATAAACTTAATCTTGATTCCTAAAATCATCTAACTAAAAATAATTAGTCAAACTAACTAGGGACTTAACGTAGTCCAGTGGTAGGTGATAAATACCAGTCGCACTTTGGTTGTGGGTTCGATTCCCACAGCTTTGTATGACGGGACGAGTTGTCACATGGTCTGCGTGTTATCCTTTTTCCAAAACTACATAATTCTTAAAACATTCTTCCAAAAGAGATAAAATCATCGAAAATGATCATAACATATTTTAACCTCAAGTTTATCTCATGACTATCATTTTACATCATATCATATAGTAACCCATAATTACATAAAAAGTAAGGATCATATAAACCCTAATGGTTACCTTTATAATTATAACCTGAACTTCCATGTCGAGTTGTTTATCTCATGCATGATGCATTAGAGAACTCCCCAAGGTTCAAGTGGTTGATCATGACTCCTTGATAGTTGGTTTAGCACAACCACGGGATTCCTTATTGAATCCCCCATTTCATCCAGTATCTTAATTAGAGAACCACAACAGTTTCCATCAAACCCATTATCACTTTGGTGCCTGCTAGATCCATCCATTTACTAAAAATAGAAATGTCAGTGTGAGTATATCAACAAAATCATCACGTACTAATTAGGAAGATAAACACTAAGATATAATTACTCATTCACTTTATCTAAAAACTATGACTCTTTATGAAATCCAAGCTAATATGGTAATGTCACTCATGCTTATAGAATACCCTAACCTCTAAAGTTATCTAAACCGACCTTTGATACCAACTATAAGGCCTCTGACTTAAACATTACTTAATCATGAATTAATTGAATAATTCACATAGAGGATCTTTTCAGGTTAAGAGTTTTAAAGAATTAGGTCAAAATTATTACATCTCAAAAGATTACATAGTAGACACTTCTAATAAGTTTCCATAAAATAAAAACTCTTAAAAAGAAACATGTCTAGTTCCATGTTTTAGATTGCATGTCTTTCCTTGATCCCATCCTTGACCCTATTCATCTTTAAGTCCTATGGAAAAAATTTCAAAAACTTGGGATGAGCATAAAAAGCCCAGTAAAGGATACACAAAGAAGGAAAACTGTTATTTTTTCAAAACAACAAGTAAACCAAGAATACTTTATCAAAGTAATGCTTTTCACACTTATGAAGTAGTAAAAAAACTCTTCACTGAATAAAAGATCATTACTTACCCCTTTTGTAACCAAAATATTACCATAAATACCCATATAAAGAACACATAACATATAAAGGTAAATTGGGAGATAAACATAATTTAATGGAATAACCATACGACCGACTTCCACACATATCACTTAATGGAATAGCCATAAGGCCGACTTCCATACCCAATGCGTTGGAGGTTATAATGTAACTACCCATCCTGGTATTCACGACACCACCCGTCATATGGTTTATCACGTAACCACCCTTAAAATGTCCAAGTACCATCATTAAACATAAAATATTGAAAATATAAACATTTCAATAACAACATTTCATTTTCAATCACAATAAATAATTCCAATATATTGAATTAATCGATCCATTTTCAAAAATCATTTAAAAGAGATTTCTGAATCAAAGTGTCCCATACCACATTGATGCTTTTAATGGAATTATAATTTTAAAACATTAATGTCCATATAAATAAATAGTGAAAACCATTTTGAAAACATGGACATTAAAGATAAAGATTTAGAATAATTAATCTTTAAAATATTTATAATGATATTTTTGTTAAAGAGTTTTTAACAAAATGAGAGAATCTTGAATAAAAATAATTGCGGAATAACATTTAATCTGAGATTTATAATATCATGAGAATAAAGCGATTCATGATATAATATGTCAAAGGACAATATACACACCATATAAGAGTGAATTGGTGCATAACAACAATGAAGTCTCAATGGAAATGTAAATTGAGATGAAATCCATTATAAAGATGGTATCCTTAAATTAAGGATAAATCTATCACATAATTATGTGTGAGAAATATAAATACACCCAATATAAGTGGATATTAAGTGTGAAACAATCAGAGGTCATTCACACATAATCTTGGAAAAACAAAACCAATGACATAGATATTTAACTCAATGAAATGAGATTGAGTTATGATTTCCCATACCAGTTCGTAAGAATTTATCAATGAGACGATTATGTGTAGAAATAGGATATCTACACAAAGGATTGTGGAAATTAAAATATATAGATTCCACACATAATCTTGGCATAATAAAATAAAGAAGTAGAGGTTTAACCCAAATATTTGAAAGTGGGTTAAGAAGTTCCCTTACAGAAATCTGACAGCCTAACGACGTCACTTTAAAATTCAGAAAATGAGTTGATGAGAGAGAAAATTGTATCTCATAAATTGGACATAAAATTTACATAAATAAGGATATATAATAACATATCCCAACATAATAGTATGTTAATTAAAAGTCATAACAAAAAATAAGTCTTTTAAAAAGAGGAGGGTGAAAGGTCCCCTTACCGAGTTGGGTAACTTTCGAAACGTACACCTCATGGAAGAAGGGTCATACAATGAAGATGTAAATACCCATAAATGAAATTATACTACACAAAGTGTATAATAATGGGCATTACATACACCACTCAAAAGAAATAGTGGAAAACATAGCATAAATGTCACAGGAATAAAAGTGAGATGAAAAATCCCTTACGAAAACTCGGCAGCCTAACGACGCCACTTAAAACTTCCAAAAATGGATTTTTGAGATCAAATAGGGTCTCCCATAATATGAAAATAAAAATTACAGTATGAGGAATATAAAATAACATCCCCAAGCATAATAAAGATGATATTAAAATAAATTACATAAAACAGAGTACTTAAAATGAAAGAGAGAGGTTGGATCCCTTACGAAAATTCGGCAGCCTAACGACGCCACTCAAAACTGTCAAAATGGATTGATGAGAGAAAATAGGGTCTCTCATCATATGAACATAAAAATTATAGTAATATTAATATAAAATAACATCCCAATCATAAGAAATATGATCTTTAAAAGGAATGACATTAAAGTGTGTACTTAGAAAAAAAAGAGGGGTAGGATCCCTTACCTCATGTCCGACATGACTCGATCGTTCTTTAATCTCCTAAATAATAAATTTTGGTCAATTTATAATTTCATAAGGGACTCCTTTAAATATTATTATTCAGTTTATATCACATATTATAATGTTATAATTATTGATTAATAAAGTGTGTTCATATCAGACGTTTTTGTCGGTGTTCGGTACATGAGAAAAAATTGAAATTGTTGGAAAAGAATTTTCCATGTAGTTATAGGTAAATCATCTCCAGAATAGTATTAATGTTTTAGATATCATATATATCCCGTATATATTCATTTTGTAATATTCCATAACATTTTGAGATAAAAAATTAAAAGCACCGTTCATGGAGACGGTAGGCCGTACGTACGCATGAACACTACTTTCATTTTTTTGTCATATTAATGTAATTAAAGTTAAAATAGAGAGATATATATAACAATTCCAGAATTATATCCATCATTTAGATGTAATATATGACATATATATCCATTATATATATGTAATTATAATAGTACATAACATTTGAAGATAAGAAATGAAATGTACTATTCATGGAGACGGTAAGCCGTACGTACGCATGAACGCTACTTTCATTTTTTGTCATATTAATGGAATTAACACTAGATGAGAGAGATATATATATTATAATTCCAGTATAATATATATGTTATATATATCACATAACTTCATCAATTTCATTCTTTATACATTCCATGTATTGCATGAATGAGTCACATCACATGAGGGGGCGGTAGTCCACACTTCCTCAAATGAAATTATCGCATTTGCACAACATGAAAAGAATAAAGGTATGTATTAAATATAAAATACAGAAGCATATAGAGGAAATAAATATAATATATATCATAAATAAATATAGTTTCATCATAATGGCCACCATGAGAGGTGGTATGAGTAGATAGATCAATCATCGTTTCGCGAGGCAGTAATTCGCCATCCACAGAAACAATATGTTCTTTAACCATTAGATGGAGTTGTGTGTTAGTGTAGCTCTAATCTTCCACATACAAACATACTAGTATATTTAAGATACTAGTGTTTTTACAAAAGAAATAAATAAAAATATTTTAGGGGGTTGGAGAAGCAAAATAAAACAAAAGAACACTAGGGAAGACGTTACCTTTAAAACGAGTAACTCTTTTTGATTTGAGCTCAAAGGATTCCTTGGGAAGACTTATACCCAAAGTGAGACTTCTATGAGTAATAGAGGGATTTGGACAGACAAAATGGGCAGGGGTTGTCCAAGCCAAAGGGATGAGAGGTGTGGGTAAGGTGGTAGAGGTGGGGGCCTTTTATAAGAGGAGAGGAGGGGCACTCTTGGAAAGTTATAAAATGTTACTTTATTATAAAATGATTTTCGGATTCTAAAGGTCCCAAAATTATATATTTCGAGGATAAGGTGATAATATTTCTAAATCCACCCATACAATAGGTTTTTGACATGTTTAGTTCTATGATTTTAGATTATCTTTTCATTTTATTTAAATCGTTAAATAACAAGATAATCTCTGCATCATCATGGTGTCATAAATATATTAATTTATTTAATGTCTAAAAATTATAAAAAAGATATCATGATGTAGGAAATCCTTTTAGATTTATAATGAATATTAATATTAGAAAATATGACTTATATAACCCCACTTAAAAATTGTTTTAGTAAAACAACACATGTTTGTGACATTTTTATTTTAACTTTAAATAATAAGTTATTTATGTCATTTTCCTACCAAAGTGGCTCCATGGGGTCCCCAAGTTGACCCATGGATTTTCTTGGTCGACCATGTCACATCCAATTAAGGTAGGACATGTGTCTAGGTCATTTCATATTATCAAGACATTATTTTTACCTTAAATTACACTAATTACCTCTAATAACGATTAATAAAACTTAAAAGTTACTATTCACCCAAAATTATTTTAATCTCATTGAACCACATTTTAATTCTTAATTACAACCATGTATGTCATATTTTTGAAAATCAAATCACAGAAGTGGCAAAGTTTCATTTAAACGAAAAATCAGTTTCATTAACTACCACTTAGTGGTTTCACTATTCATCAAAAATTGAAGTTTTTCAGAAAAATATCAAAAATTCACCCTAAGATATATTTGATATTCCAAATTCAAAAATGATGTCTATTTTACAAAATTAAAAACATATATGTTTCATTAATTAATTTAATAATTAATTCCGCCGTCAAAACAAATAGCGTGTTTTTAAGAAACAATATCTATTAAAAGATTGACACTAGTTTAAGTCCAATTTGAAAGTGAAATTAAATTCAATTACCACCATTAGATTAAATGGTAAAAATATATTCTAAATAAACTTTAATTTCAAATTAAAAATATAATTTATCCATATAAATAAATCAGATTAAAAGGAGGTTTTGAATTAAAATGCAACATTTTCAATAAAAATGATCTTTATCCGAAAAATAACAAAATTTTACACAAAGTAAATTTTGATTTCCAGATTCTAAAGAAGGATTTTATTTTGTCAAATAAAACATATAAAATTGTAAAAAGTATATTTAAAAAGGGTTCTCCATCAAAAGGTGGTTAATCGTCCTGTTAAAGAATATTAGAAGATTTATGCTTAAAATTGGATTCATTTGCATTTTAAGCCTCTAACATTTATTGGATAAAAGTAAAAATATTTGGCAAACATATATAATCATTTTTTAGTTAGTTCTATTCATTCCTGCCATTACAATGGCTAGTCATTAACTACCATTTAAAATAATTTTATTTTATTATTAGAGTGCAATGTACGATTTCAAAGAAACTCGTTGTTGCGTATTGGGTACGCCCTCGAGCATAGCATTCCCTTTAAAGTAATATTAATATTTTATTCAAAAATATGGATAAATATGAAAATGTCATATTATTTATTTATCTGGGGTGTTACATCCTTCCCCCCTTTTGGGAATTGCGTCCTCACAATTTTAAAATTGGGCTTGGAAGCTTCATTGAAAATCCCACATCGGAACAAGAGTCAGTAAAACTATCACTTTAAAAGAATGGGAGAGAAGTACAAATGTCACCCGAGTTAAACCATACTAGGATTCCAAGTATAAAAATATGGATATGGAGGAAAAACAAAGGGTCATGTTCTAATGTAGAGTGATAGTAAACATGTCTAGGAGAAAGTTAACCACAAGAAAATCAAAAACTTGTGATGGGTTAAACAGTATTCGATTCCCCGGTAGGAAAAGTTAATAGATATCCTTTTTGTTTTAAGTTACTATTAATTGAGGAATTTATTTTTGAGCTTAACTAAATCATAATGAAACATACTTACTTGTCACGTAGACTTTCAAATTTTTCTAGATTCCTTAATCAAACTCATATTTTCTCCGAAAGACGAGTATTTAGGAAGACTTGTTCGCATTAAGAGAGCTATAATCAACTTCTAGAGAATCACCTAATCCTCAAAAGAGAACTATATACTTCCCATGTCTTTAGACCATAACCAAAACTAAAAAAAAGGTTAGTATGAGATCAGATAATACCCAAAAAGGATAATCCTTTATAAAAAAATCTATTCTTAATCTCCAAAATTGGTCAAACAATACCCAAAGTTCAACAACGAACATTCAATAAACATCTATCCATAAAATTACTCAAATTAATAAAAAATAAGACTGAAACCCAAATCTCTGAAGGATTTAATCACATTGTCTTCCAAGATAAACCATAACATTTATCTCCAAATAACATCAGTTACTCTTAAATTCTCAAACTGAAAAGTAATTAACATAATCACATATCCTCCATGATAGGTTAATAATTTCTATAGATAACCCAAAATAAACTTACTCTTGATTCCTAAAATCATCTAACTAAAACGAATTAGTCAAACTAACCAGGGACTTCACGTAGTCTAGTGTTAGGAGATAAATACCAGTCGCACTTTGGTTGTGGGTTCGACTCCCACAGCTTTGTCTGACGCGACGGGTTGTCACACGGTCTGCGTGTTGTCCTTTTTCCAAAACTACATAATTCTTAAAACATTACCCCAAAAGAGATAAAATCATCAAAAATGATCATAACATATTTTAACCTCAAATTTATATCATGCCTTTCATTTTCCATCATATCATAGAGTAACCCCTAATTACCTAAAAAGTAAGGATCATATAAACCGTAATGGTTACCTTTATAATTATTACCTGAACTTCCACGTCGAGTTGCTTCTCTTGTACATGATGCATTAGAGAACTCCCCAAGGTTCAAGTGGTTGATCATGACTCCTTGATAGTTAGTTTATCACAACCACGAGATTCCTCATTAAATCCCCCATTTCATTCAGTCACTTAATCAGAGAACCACCACAGTTTCCATCAAACCCATTTTCACTTTGGTGCCTGCTAGATCCATCCATTTACTAAAAATAGAAATGTCAGTGTGAGTATATCAAAAAAATCATCATGTACTAATGAGTAAGATAAACACTAAGATATACTTACTCATTCACTTTATCTAAAAACTATGACTCTTTCTGAAATCCCAGCCGTTATGGTAATGTCACTTATGCTTATAGAATACCCAAACCTTTAAAGTTATCTAAACCGACCTTTGATACCAACTATAAGGACCCTGACTTAAACATTACTTAATCATAAATTAAATGAATAATTCACATAGAGGATCTTTACAGGTTTAGATTTTTAAAGAATTAGGTCATAACTATTACATCTCAAAAGATTACATAGTAGACAATTCTACTAAGTTTCCATAAAATAAAAACTCTTAAGAAGAAACATGTCTGGTTCCATGTTTTAGATAGCATGTCTTTCCTTTATCCCATCCTTAACTATATTCATCTTTAAGTCCTGTGGAAAAAATTTCAAAAACTTGGGATGAGCATAAAAATCCTAGTAAAGGATAAACAAAGAAGGGAAACTGTTTGATTTTCAAAACAACAAGTAAACCAAGAATACATTATCAATGTAATACTTTTCACCCTTATGAAGTTGTAAAAAAACTCTTCGATGAATAAAAGATCATTACATACCCATTTTGTAACCAAAATATTACCATAAAAACCCATATAAAGAAGACATAACATATAAAGGTAACTTGGGACATAAACATACTTAAATGTAATAACCATACGGTCGACTTCCATAAATATCACTTAATGGAATATCTATACGGCCGACTTCCATACCCAATGCATTGGAGGTTATAACGTAACCACATGTCCTGGTATTCACGGCACCACCCGTCATATGGTTTATCACGTAACCACCCTTAAATGTCCAGGTACCATTATTACACATAAAATATTGAAAATATAAACATTTCAATAAAATCATTTCATTTTCAATCACAATAAGTAATTCCAAGATATTGAATTAATCAATCCATTTTCAAAAACTATTTAAAAGAGATTTTTGAATCAAATTGTCCCATACCAATTGGAAGCTTTTCATGGAATTATATTTTTAAAACATTAATGTCCATATAAATAAATACTGAAAACCATTTTGAAAACATGGACATTAAAGATAAAGATTTAGAATAATTAATCTTTAAAATATTTAAAACGATATTTTTGTTAAAGAGTTTTTAACAAAAAGAGAGACTCTTGAATACAAATAATTACAAAATAAAATTTAATCCGAGCATTATAATATCATGAGAATAAAGGTATTCATGATATAATATGTCCAAGGACAGTATACACACCATATAAGAGTGAATTGGTGCATAACAACAATGAAGTCTCAATGGAAATGTAAATTGAGATGAAATCCATTATAAAGCTGGTATCCTTAAATTAAGGATAAATCTATCACATAATTATGTGTGAGAAATATAAATACACCCAATAAAAGTGGATATTAATTTTTAAACAATTAGAGTTCATTCACACATAATCTTAGAAAAACAAAACCAATGACATATATATTTAACTCAATGAAATGATATTGAGTTATGATTTCCCATACAAGTTCGTAAGTATTTATCAATGATATGATTATGTCTAGAAATATTATATATACAAAAAGGTTTGTGGAAATTAAAACATAGAGATTCCATACATAATCTTAGAATAATAAAATCAAGAAGTAGAGGTTCAACCCAAAGAATTGAAATTGGGTTAAGAAGTTCCCTTACAGAAATCCGACAGCCTAATGGCGTCACTTTTAAATTCTGAAAATGAGTTGATGAGAGAGAAAATGATATCTCATAACTTGGACATAAAATTTACATAAATAAGGATATAGAATAACATACCCCAAAATAATATTATTTGAATTAAAAGACATAACAGAAGAAGTATTTTAAAAAGAGGAGGGTGAAAGGTCCCCTTACCGAGTTGGGTAACTTTTGAAACGTACACCCCATGGAAGAAGGGTCATACAATGAAGATGTAAATAACCATAAATGAAATTATACTACACAAAGTTTATAATAATGGGAAGTACATACACCACTCAAAGGAAATACTGGAAAACGTAGCGTAAATGTCACGAGAATAAAAGTGAGATGAAAAATCCCTTACGAAAACTCGACAGCCTAACGACACCACTTAAAACTTCCAAAAATGTATTTTTGAGATCAAATAGGGTCTCTCATAATATGAAAATAAAAATTACATTATGAGGAATATAAAATAACATATACAAACATAATAAAGATGAGCTTAAAAGAAATGACATAAAAGAGATTACTTAAAAAGAAAGAGAGAGGTTGGATCCCTTATGAAAATTCGGCAGCCTAACAGCGCTACTCAAAACATCCAAAATGGATTGATGAGATAAAATAGGGTCTCTCATCATATGAACCTAAAAATTATAGTAAGATTAATATAAAATAACATCCCAATCATAAGAAATATGAGCTTTAAAAGGAATGACATAAAAGAGTGTACTTAAAAAAAAGAGGGGTAGGATCCCTTACCTCGTGTCCGACATGACTCGATCGTTATTTAATCTCCTGAATAATAAAATTTGGTCAATTTATAATTGATTAAGGACCTCCTTTAAATATTATTATTCAGTTCATATCACATATTATAATGTTATAATAATTGGTTAGTAAAGTGAGTTCATATCATATGTTTTTGTCGATGTTCGGTACATGAGTAAAAATTGAACTTGTTGGAAAAGAATTTTCCATGTAGTTATAGGTACATCATCTCCAGAATAGTATTAATATTTTAAATATCATATATATCCAGTATATATTCATTTTTTAGTATTCCATAACATTTGAAGATAAAGAATTAAAAGCACCGTTCATGGAGATGGTAGGCCTTACGTACGCATGAACGCTACTTTCATTTTTTTGTCATATTAATGAAATTAAAGTTAAAAGAGAGATATATATTATAATTACATAATGATATCCATAATTTAGATTTAATATATGACATATATATCCATTATTTGTATGTACTTATAATAGTACATAACATTTGAAGATAAGAAATGAAATGTACCGTTCATGGAGACGGTAAGCCGTACATACGCATGAACGCTACTTTCATTTTTTTGTCATATTAATGTAATTAAAACTAGAAGAGATATATATATATATATATTATAATTAAAGTATAATATATATGTTATATATATCACATAAGTTCATCAATTTCATTCTTTATACATTCCATGTATTGCATGAACGAGTCACATTACCTGAGGGGGCGATAGTCCACACTTTCTCAAATGAAATTATCGCATTTGCACAACATGAAAAGCATAAAGGTATGTATTAAATATAAAAAAAAGAATCATAGAGAGGAAATAAAAATAATATATATCATAAATAAATATATTTCCCTCATAATGGCCACCATGAGAGGTGGTACGAGAAGATAGAACAATCATCGTTCGGTGAGGCAGTAATTCGCCATCCACAGAAACAATATGTTCTTTAACCATTAGATGGAGTTATGTGTTAGTGTATCTCGAATACTAAACATAAAAACATCCTAGTATATTTAAAATACTGTTGTTTTTAAAAAATAAATAAATAAAAAGAGTTTAGGGGGTTGGAGAAGCAAAATAAAACAAAAGAACACTAGGGATTACATTACCTTTAAAATGGGTAACTCTTTTTGATTTGAGATCAAAGGATTCCTTGGGAAGACTTCTGCCCAGGGTGAGGCTTCTAGGAGTAAAAGAGGGATGTGGAGAGAAAAAATGAGCAGGGTTTTGCGGAGCCAAAGGCTTGAGAGGTGTGGGTAAGGTGGTAGAGGTGGGGGCCTTTTATAAGAGGAGAGGAGGGGCACTCTCCGAAAGTTATAAAATGTTACTTTATTATAAAATAATTTTCGGATTTTAAAGGTCCCAAAATTATATATTTCGAGGATAAGGTGATAAGAGTTCGAAATCCACCCATCCAATAGGTTTTTGACATGTGTAGGTCTTAGATTTTACATTATCTTTTCATTTTATTTAAATCGTTAAATAATGAGGTGATCACTGCATCATCATGCTGTCAAAAATAAATTAATTTATTTAATGTCTAGAAAATATAAAAAAATATCATGATATAGTAAATATTTTTAGATTTATAATGAATATTTATAGTCAAAAATATGACTTGTATAATCCCATTTAAAATTTGTTTTAGTAAAACAACTCATGTTTGTGACATTTTTATTTTAACTTTAAATAAAAATTTATTTATGTCATTGTCCTACCAAAGTTTCTCCATGGAGTACCCATGTTGACCCATGGATTGTCTTGGTCGTCCATGACACATCCAATGAGGGTAGGACATGTTTCTATGTCATTTCATATTATTAAAACATTATTTTTACCTTAAATTTCACTAATTACCTCTAATCGTGATTAATAAAATTTAAAAGTTGCTATTCACCAAAAATTATTTTAATCTCATTGAACCAAATTTTAATACATAATGAGAACCATGTATGTAGGATTTTTGAAAATCAAATCACAGAAGTGGCAAAGTTTCATTTAAACGAAAAATCAGTTTTTTTAACTACCACTTAGTGGTTTCACTATTCATCAAAAATTGAAGTTTTTTAGAAAAATACCAAAAATTCACCCTAAGCTATATTTGATATTCCAAATTCAAAAATGATGTATATTTTAAAAAATTCAAAACATATATGTTGCATTAATTAATTTAATACTTAATTCCCGCTGTCAAAACAAATAGCATGTTTTTAAGAAACAATATCTATTAAAAGATTGACACTAGTTTAAGTCCAATTTGAAAGTGACATTAATTCCAATGACCACAATTAGATTAAATGGTAAAAATATATTCTAAATAAAATTTAAACTAAATTAAAAATATAATCTATCTATATAAATAAATCTGATTAAAATGAGGTTTTGAATTAAAATGCAACATTTTCAATAAAAATGATCTTTATCGGAAAGATAACAAAATTTTACACAAAGTAAATTTTGATGTCCAAATTCTAAAGAGGGATTTTATTTTGTCAAATAAAACATATAAAATTGTAAAAAGTATATTTAAAAAGGGTTCTCCATCAAAAGGCTGTTAATCGACCTTTTAAAGAATATTAGAAGATTTATGCTTAAAATTGGATTCATTTGCATTTTAAGCCTCTAACATTTATTGGATAAAAGTAAAAATATTTGAAAAAAATATATAATAATTTTTTAGTTAGTTCTGTTAATTACCTCCATTACAACGAGTAGGCGTTAACTACCATTTAAAATAATATTATTTTATTATTAGAGTGCAACATAATATTTCCAAGAAACACGTTGTTGTGTATTGGGTACGCCATCAAGAATAGAGTTCCCTTTAAAGTAATATTAATATTTTATTCAAAAAAATGGATAAATATGAAAATGTCATATTCTTTATTTACCTGGGGTGTTACAACAATTGTTATCAGTTTGTTTAGTCCTTGATTTAAAAGTGAGACCCGTTTTGTTCGGATTCCTTGGCGTTGATTTTTGGTATTGGAGTTGGCACTCATTCTTAGTTTATTCTTTGATTTGGGATGGTTGTAAAGAGTATTATTGTCATAAATTTAAATTTATAGAATAAAAGTATGTATCTATCCCTTTTATGATGAACTTAATGTTACCAAGTTGTCGGGTATATAAGTGTTTTGGAGATACTTATAGGAGTGTGATATCATTACTGTGGGTGTAGCCAATGAGATGAGCATGACATGCTTCGTAGAAGTGAATTCCTGCTAAGATTTCATATTTAATTTGGAATAATTATTTTTTTTGTGGTATGAGTGTTTTGATTTTTGAAAAATATATAAATGGTTTTAAAATGTGCGGTTTTCAAAAGAGATTGACTATGGTATTTTTAAAATGGGTAGATTTTCAAAACATACCGCATTTTTAAAAAATGGTTGAATATGGAAAAATAAGAATTTTTTAATGAATGGTTGTGATAGTTGAAATTTGATATAATTTAAAATTTTAAGCCTTCAATTTCTAAAAAGTGAGACCTATCGCGATTGTTGTGTTGATAAAAAATTGCACCGGGTAGCCATCATAAAGACCAACTAGAAGATGTTGCTAAAAATGTTGTTACATATGAGGCTCAAGTGAACTAGAAATTCATTCAAATCATATTGAGAGCTTTCAAACATTTAGAAAGTGGGAATATAAATGATTAACCAAGAAAAGTGGACCACTCATTTCAGTTTTAGAAATAGGATCTACCCATTTCATTGGGTGATTCAGAACAAAAATGGTCGAAAGGGTTGTTGAATAGAATGAATAGAATCTTTGATTTCCTAGACACTCAAGTAGAATTGAATGTAAATATAGTGTTATAAAAATTGGAAGATATTTCACACCATTTGTGGGTGTTGGTGGTCCAGGATGGAATAGACCAATGTATGAAATGGGAGGGTTTTTAGGAATTGTTTAACAAACAATTCCACAATTTAATGTTGAGAATTAATCATAACATATATTTATTCAGATTAAAACAAACCTTTTTGTGATGGAATATGTGGCTAAGTTCATTAACATAGTCCATTTTTCACTCAAGGTTGAGGCTAGTGTTCCCTTAAAGAAGAACATTTTTGAAGTGGTATTGAAGTAGGAATTATGTTCGAAGATTGTGGTACTCTGAATAATGGACTATAAAGATATGGTATGTAGAGGTATAGTGGTTAAAATATATATCTTGGGAGCTATTGAGGGAGGATATGTGTTGATACCCACAGAAAAGCATGGAAACTCTAACGTAGGGAGAAAGTGGAAGAGGGACAATTATTTTCAATGTGGGAATATAGATCATAATCAGTTGGTAGAATCAGTGAGTCTTCCTTCGAAACCTAAGGGTAATTCGAGATGTTTTCAATATGGATCTATAAGACACATGAAGAAAAATATACAACAAAAATAAGATCATGTCATAATTGAAACTATATGGGGAATATTCTGTTTTTTTCCACAATGCTCCAAGGACAACTACTTGTGACACTTCTCAGGGGTCGCAAGTGTCTTATAACTCGATGAGATGAAGGAAGAAACATAACCCTAATTAGAATAACAATGATGGCCACGTTTATTCCTAAAATACCATTAATCCTCACTAGGGGCAGTTTAAACTAGGTAATAAAGAGCACAATGTTTCAAAAAACCGGTTTTTGGATGTAAACAGGTTGTGGTGGATGATCATTCAGATCCATACATAGTGAAAGGTAAGATTATGACGAGTTATAAATTTATAAAAGAATTTTTTGATACATGTACATCTAATTCTATAATTTTTTATTATTCTATTGATTTTTTTATGTTTAAATGTGGAAATGATTCCTTCAATTTTGAAACATAAAACTCCTCTGGGTCAAAGAGAATGTCGAGCATTTCTATATAGGTCATGTATTATATCTATCTATGGTATTGAGTTGATGTGGTACTTCTCAATTCTTGAGGTGGATGTTTAGTATAAATACTTTGGTATAGATTGGTTGATGATATTTGAGGTCCACGTCAACCTTTATGTGTGAATAATTACTTTCACAACTGATGATGGTGTCAACCATCTCTTTAGATGAGTGAAGAAGTTAATGGTTGGGGAAATGGGATTGCTGGTACGCATAGTTGGGATGATCTTGAATCTTTAGAAGGATTTTTATTTAGCATCCACATAAGAGTTTGGGAAAAGTAGTTTTCTAGTAATTTTTTATCAGTTCTGGATCTCTTTCCCAAATATTTCTTAGGGTTTTCACCAATAAGAGAATTGTATTTTAGTATTTATCTATTATTAGGGAATAGTCCTATCTCACTTTTGTCTTACTGGATGGAACCAAAATAATTGAGGGAATTTAAAGTGAAGTTGGAAGATCTAGAAAACAAAGGGTTCATCTGGCCTAGCATATCTCTCGGGGAATCAACAGTATTTTTCATTTAAAAGGTGGATGGAAATCATTGGCTATGTGTTGTTTATTGTAAGATTAACGAAGTTCTAGTAAAGACAAGATATCTACTCTCACACTTTGAATACCTTTTTGATATGTTGAGGGGAGATCAGTGGTTCTCCAAAATTAACTTATGATCACAATATCGTCAATTGTGCATATGAATGGAAGATATTTTGAGAATAGATTTCAGAAGTATATATGGCCATTATGAATACATGGTTATTCCATTTGGTCTTACAAGTGCACCAGTGGTCTTAATAGAATTTATGAATCATATATTTCAGATATATCAATATTTTTTTGTGGTGGTGTTTATCGATGATATATTGATGTATTCCAGGATAAGGGTTTTTCATGAGAAACACATGGGAATAGTGTTGGGAATCTCGAGAGATTGTCAGTTATCTGTTAAATTATTAAAGTGAGATTTTTGGATACAAGATGTACATTTTCTTGGCCAGGTTATTTTTGAGAAATTTATTTTTATGGATCTAGAGAAGATGGAGGACATTATTTCTTAGAAATAGATTCATGGTTTTTACCATTCATAAGATTGTTAAGAATATTTTTTGATGGAGAGATTTGAATTTGAAGAAAAAGAGAAGGATGAATTATATCTAGATGTTTGATTTTGAAATAATGTATACACTGGGTAAATGCAATTCCGTGTTATATGCATTAAGTAGGAAGTCATATGCCTAGGTGGTGAAACATGCATCAGATAAGTAGATGTTTATATCGATTATAGCCAAATTGTGGTTGGAATTTGAAAATAGAAGTGATATAGTGGCCTTATATAAGGTTTAGTTAGTTATTTATTTGGATGGATTGGTTAAAGAGGCACAGATCACCAATTCAAAATGTGTGTCTATGATGTAAAAGCTCAATGGTAGGGATACCATTGAGGGCTGGAAACTTGATGGGGGTTCAATTATATAGTTTTAGAATCAGATGATTGTACTATAAGGTTTTCAGGAGAAACTTCTCAGCACTTATAACTATTCTATATGGGCCATCTATCCTAGAATTCAGAAAATGTATAAGGACTTACCAGCACAATTTTGGTGGGTGGGTAGGAAAAGGAAGGTAATTATGTTTTTCATTATTTTCTTGACTTTTCTACAAGTCAATGTAGAGAATCAGCAACCAGCTGGTCTGTTACAGTCCTTACCCATCCTAGTGTGGAAATGGGAGTTGATAACTATGGATTTTGTACAAGTGTCCCAAGAATGGATCAAAATAATGGTTTCATATGGGTGGTAGTGGAATGTCTCACAAATTCATCCCATTTAATCCCTATTAATATATCTCATATGGTGGAGGATCTATCCAAAATATATTTCTGTGAGGAGGTAAAGATCCATGGTGTACCAATTTTAATTGTATCATATAGAGATCTGAGGTTCACATCTCATTTATGTGTATCCTTGAAGAAACACATTATGAATCAGTTGATGATGAGTAAAACATATCATCCATAGATGGATATGCAATCAAAGAGGACCATACAAACATTGGAAAAAATATTTCGGGCTTGTGTCATGGATTTAGGTGGCTCATGGGTGGAGCACTTTTCCTTGGTGGAATTCACATATATTAATTTTTATCAGGCCTCAATACACATGGCTCTATTTGAATCATTGTATGGGAATCCTTGTTGTTCACCACTTTGTTGGGTGGAAATAGGTGAGACTTTGATGGTTGCACCACGCCTTGTCCAGGAGACTATAGAGAAGATTATATTGATTAGGAATTGAATAGGGAAGGTTAAAAGTCTTCATAAATCATATGCCGGTTATCTTCAGTGACCGATGTCATTCAATGTGAGTGATCATGTGTTCTTTATAATCTCCCATAGTCATGGACATCAACTTTCTATGAATAAGGTTATATTATCTCCAATGTATATTAATAATTTTGAGATACTTGAGTGAGCTGGAGAGGTGGCAATTCATTTGAATTTTACACCATGGATCGGTTTAGTGAACAATGTGTTTCATGTTTCTTAGTTGAAGAAGTATCAGCTGGATCTTGACCATGTGATTTAATGGGATCATGTTAAGTTAGAGCTAGATTCTTCATTGGTGCATGTGCTAGTGTATATTCAATCTAAGTAAGAGAAAGTATTTTATGGTAAAATCTTCATTCTAGTTTAGTTATTTTGGTAACATAGTCAGATTCCATAGGATACATAGGAACAGGAGAAAGAGATCATCGGGGAATGACCTAATATTTTTTGATAAAGGAAATGTTTTATACTTTCCATTGAAATAAATTACAATGGTGAGGAGAATATAGAACCCTCAGTTTGAGGTATGTGCCCATTTATTTATGATTTATATATATATATAGTGGTTAGGAAATGTTTGTGATATTTTGGTAGGTTTTTGGTAAGATTTTGAGGCTTTTACTAGGGTGCACAGTTTGAGAAAAGTTATTGAAAACCGGGAAAAATTTCCTAGAAACCATACCTCTTCAGATATTGGGATTTCCCATAGTTGGAACATGGGTTTTCTAACCATGTTGGATAACCTTATGTGGAACATTTTTGAGATAATATTAGTTGCATGATTAGTGCATTATTTACCTAATCATTTGTCTAAACCATATTTGGCTTAAAAATGGGTTTTAAAAAATGGGGATTGGTCAGGTTTTTCCCTAAAAATACCATTATGTTCTCCCAATCATATATCACTCAATATTTACTCTTCTCTATGGTTATGGAACCTCTTCTACTCATTTTAGAACTTCTTTAGAGGGTTCTCATAGTGATTGGAAGGGGATTTTCTTTTGGTAAGTCTCTTTCCATGGTAGTTTCTTGGTTTTCTCAAGTTATATTTCCCTCTATCTCCTGGTTTCCAACATCTACATATGTTGCATGTAGATATAATTTTTTTTCTATAATGGTAATATTTTAGAATTTTGATGCTAGGGAAAGGAATCTAAGGAAATTTTTTGGTAGTTTCTCTCAGATTTGTTGTGAGTTTGTGTAGTGGGTTGATTTCACCAAACCCCAAAGTTATGTGGCATTACTCTCGACTCCAATTTGATATATATAGATGGATTAATTTAAAATTTAATGTTTTTACTTTAAATTTATTTTGAATGTGATGTGAAAATATTGGAAGAAACCCATTTTTATGATGACTTGTGGTTTTTGAAAAAAATAGGTTATTGCTGTGAAATGTTCCTTGTGATTGGATTTCAAAATGATGATTTTAAAATAAATGGCTTGGGTGATTTATGGGAAATGATTTCTGAAAATTGGTTTTCAATAAATATATTGTTTTATTGGTGTATGGTTAGTCATGAATAATGTCTTAATGGTTTTTTCAATAAATGTGTGATTTATTGAAGTGGTTATGAAATGTTGTTGGAATTGTTGATTATCATGTTATTGTGATTTTTGGTAAATTTTGTTGGTCATCATGTTTGACATAAGGGATTAATCATGTGACGATTGAGATGGATAGTGGCATGAAGTACCACTAATAAAGGGGTTGGAAGGTGGTGTGAAGTTCCACTGTAAAAAGGGGATGGGTTTGGACATAATGTTCCACCATCAATGGTGCACTAATCTTAGGTGTATGGTATTTTGATATGTGTATGTGCCCAAGGTTAATTGAGTTTTGACAATATGAAATGGGAAAAAATGGTTCAAGACATTTTTGGTTTCTTTCCTTATAAAGGTGTTTATTTGGGTAAAATTATTTGGTATGAATATGTCTGGATCATTGGATTTTTTTACAAAATTTAGATCGATTTATATAAATTTTTACATAGATGTTATAACTTGTTCTATCCTAGTTGCATGAGTAGGGAAGTCATTTAGGGAAATCCTACTAAGTATTATTACTCAACCCTTGCTTTAGAAATTTGGTGCTTTTTCAGATATTGTATTTTGAGACACAGGAAAATATAAGGCATATCATTTCTTTAGTGCTGCATCTAGATTCTTGGTTGGTATTGTGGTGCTTGGAGTATATAGCTTGGTGTGGAGCTATGGAATTTCATCAGGGATTCTTTGGGTTTTTCTGTTTAGTCTTTCACTTGGTACTTTGATTATAGTGTTGTGATGTTTTTTGTTTTCTTTGCCTTTGGTTAATGTTGTACTGTGGAATGTTTTTACATGAATCATTTAGATGGTTTTGGTAATGAATAGTTTGGTTGGTTGTTTTTATTTTAAGTAGAAATTCATCCACCAATTTCTCATGAATACCTTGAAATTTAATGCTATACTTTGGAACCTTGGGGATGTATCTTAAGGCCGAGTATCACCTCTTCCTCGACTCATGCCAATGAAGAGGGGAGGGATGTTACATACTACATGAAGGATTTGAGATAAAATTCAAGGAACACCATAGATTATGTGCTGAACTTAGTATGTAGGTATGTATGTAGGTATACAATCTATGTAGTTGATGTTGTGGAATATTAAACATATAAGGTTGATCGTTTCAGGTATTCAGTGAAATCTCATGTAGTAGGTCACAAGTTGATGTATATGGTTGATGCATGGGGCCATTTGACCATGTTATGTGGAATATTGGTAGTAGATCACATGACTTGATTATGTAATCTTAAAGACTAAAAAAAGGAATGTATACTTTATATCATAGCTTGAAGCACTATAAAGTGAGATCAATTGGATTCATGTGTCTAGTAGAGGGATCTTCATGCCCATTATAGATGATCAAATGTTTGAGTTTCATATTAGTTTTAAAAATATAACCTGGGGTTGATTAAAGTAGGTAGATCATGTAGACTACATGGTGTGGGCTAGTACACTAACGATATGTTGAAAGTTAACCGATGCAGTTGCTTGACTAACCATGAATATTAGTAGATACAAAATTAAAAACTAAACAGTATAAACACTAAAAAGAGATTTAATAAAAAATAATTCAAAAAATATTTAATATTAAATAACATGAATAAAAACTAACCAAAAAATAAAAAATATTTTATAAGGTTAAACAGTGACGACAAAATCCATTAAAAACATTGAAGTAAATATAGTTGAGATAAATTGTAATTAATTTATATAAATAATATAATGATGGAAATATAATTAATTTTTTAAAATATAACTAATTTTAATTTATAGTAAAATTATGAGGTATATTTAATATTCAATTAAATAAATAAAATCAAATAAAAAATCTCCCATCAAAATCTTCCTTTTTGAAAATAAAAATTTAAAGAATGATTTTTCAAAATTTTCCCCATTTTTTAAAATTTTATAAAAGATAATAATAATATTATACGATTCTAAATCGATTTCAAAAACTTCACATTAAACATCATAAAAAACTCCCCTTAAAAAATTAATATGAATTCAGGAAAAAAAAATTAAAATTGGATTCTGAAACTAAATATCTAACAATCTAATATCAAACTTTATTTTCTCAATCTTTGAATAATCTAATTATTTGTTAAAAAATATCCACAAATAGATTTCCAATTGAAAAATATTCAATAATAATAACATATCCTTTATTAATATAATCTATATTAAAATTAAATATGGTGTTAATATTCTTGGTTCAAGAATGTTTTAAATTGTTTTTTGAAATTGAATTCGCAGAAGAATTCGTACCTTGAAGAGGAATATTTTCACAATTAAAACCATAGCTGGAGAAAGTTGTTCTAATCCATAATGAATGAGAACAATAATAAGCAACATAGATATATTTCATTTCAACAATAGATAAAGAAACAATTTATCTTCATTGAACTCAAGGATTCAAAAAATTTACTGAAAAAATGCCACATACCAGAGGTACTTTTCGTATCAATTCTACATTCGCCAAAATTAGAATCTGAATAAATAATAAAATAAAAAAATTCTATATAGAAAAATAATAATTCATAATTAATGATTCCATTAAAATATCTAATAATTCACTTAACATGTTTTCTTTGAGATTCCATATGATAAAATTGAGACATTGTAAAAAAAATAAACACTAAACATATTATTAGTTATAGAATCTATCAAATATAAAAAACTACCAATCATGAGTCTATTTTTTTTAATTTACAGATTTACCAAAATTATCAAGATATAATTTATAATGATCACTCATAGGGATTTGAAAAGTTTTACAATAAGCTAAATAATTTTTTTAACTAAATCATTAAAAAATTTAAATTGATAAAAAATCTTCCATCATTTCTTTGGTTGATTTTGGTACCTATAAATAATTTAATTTCACCCATTAAACTCATATAAAATTTACATTCCATTATATTAAAAACCTATTTACAAATAATTTCACATGACATTCCAAAACTAATATCATCAAAATAAACTTTAATAATTACATTATTATTTGAAATCCATTTAATAAACAAAGTATGCTCTAATATACCTTTATTAAAAAAATTAATAAAAGTAAAGTAATTATATGATACTAAGAATGAAGTGATTAATTAAGACTATATAAATATTTTAATAATTTAAAAAAATTATTATGAAATTTCTCATTTTCAAGACTAGGTGGTTGAGAAACAAACACTTCTTTAGAAATAAACCATTTAAAACACAATTTTGACATCCATTTAAAATAACATAAACCTATGAAAATCATTAAAAACTATCAAATTATAATATATTAAATCCTAGGTGTATGAAAAATTATTCATAAAAAAATATATCTTCTTATTTTAAATTACCTTGAGCTACAAGCCTAACTTTATTCTTAACAATTTGACTCGATTGATCCATTTTATTTCACAAATTCCATTTAGTTACAATCACATGCTTATCTATAGGGGCTAAATTAAATTTCAATCATTATTTATATACAATTGATTAGTTAAAATATCATATAATTAATAATGTAAGAATCATTCAAATAATTAAAAATTTCATTTGGAAGGCAATAAAAAAATATAATTTTCATAAAAATTAAAAACTGAATTTCTAGTTTTAATATAAAAATCCAAATTACCAATTACATTATAAACAAGGCTGTATTTATAGATTTTACATGACTTAAGAATGAGAAGATGTAGGGTACCCATCAATGACTATAGTTTTATCAAGTGGTTTTTCCTTCACCAAAATTTTTGTCATTAAAATCATCTTTAAAATTCAATAAAATAGAATAATTTTTCCAAAAATCATCAACAAAAATTATATGAAAATATTCTTCTGTAACCATAGATATTTCTTTATAAATAAAAAAATATTAAAATTTGTTAAAATAACCAAGAAAAATTCATTCATTACTTTTAAAGTCAAATTTATCCATGTTATCCTTAGTATTTAAAATAAAAACTTTACACCAAAAAATAATAAAATAACCATCATATGGTTTTTTAACTTGATACAATTCATAAAGGGTTTTCTTTAAAAATGGTATTATTAAAACTCTATTTAAAATATAATATGTTGTATTAATTGATTCATCCTAAATATATTTAGGTACACTATATTCAATTAATCAAGTTCTATCAATTTCAATAATAGTTCCCTTTTTTAATCTATAACACTATATTATTATGGTGTTTTCGAAGCATATTTTTTTTAAATTTTCCATTTATTTAGAAATTCTTTAAAATCATGATTAAAAAAATCACCCCCATTATCAATTTTGGAAAAAATAATTAAATAATACTTTTATATTTTAAAATAATTTGAAATAATTAATAAATCTATATAAAGTTTTATATTTATGAGATATAAAATCTGTTAATGTAAATATTCTAAATTAATCAACTATAAAAAATATATTCATTACCTTCTAAGCTAGGAGTTTTTATAGGAAAAAATAAATACCAATGAATAAGATATCATGATAGATTATTTATAACTTCACTAAGAAATACAAAACTAATCTTATTAGGTTTACCTATTAAAAAAGAATCACAAGTAATATTCTTACTATTTTTCAAATTAGGGTGCATATACACATGTCCTTTATTTTATAGTTTTTGTTATAATTGAAGGTTTACACATA
This sequence comes from Viscum album, assembly GCA_963277665.1. Lineage (NCBI taxonomy): Eukaryota > Viridiplantae > Streptophyta > Magnoliopsida > Santalales > Viscaceae > Viscum > Viscum album. Next base: position 1,014,206,567 of record OY728153.1, on the reverse strand, counting down.
TACATATCTGATTCCATAATATATCATAAGTTTCTATAAAATTTAGAAACTTTACATCCAATTTATAAAATTCATAATAATCAATAGAATAAATATTATCCTTCCCATTAGTATAAAATAAGACATATTCATTGTTGAAAACTAAATATTTACTATCTTAAAATTTAACACTCATTCAATCATCAAATAATTGTGAAATAAAAATTAAATTATATTTTGAACCTTCAATGTATTATATTTTGAAAATTTAAACAATTATAAATTTACCCACTTCTCCAAATCTATTAACCATTTCATTTGAGTTATCACTGAATGTCACAGAGACTCCATCAAATGGATTATAAGATAAAAAAATCAATGGATCTCTGATAATATGTCTAGAATAGATGTTATCCATAAACCATGATCTTTTATACTCTTAAGTAATTTTTTCTAAAAATATTAAATAATTAGAAAACCATTTTGGTACCCATGCTATCTTAGGTCCAATTGGGATAGAATAAGAATTATTTAGTACCCAAACACATTTTAAAAACTAATTACAAGGTACTCTAGAAGATAAATTAATAGAAAAAAAAGATTCAGTATAACCAAGAGATTGAGGAAATTATTAAAAACAGTAATTAAAATATTTTCCTTTCATACCACATCTAAAACATGTAACATTATATAAGCTTCATTTATCACTTTTAACAAAATTAGTTTTGAAAATTTTAGAAATTTAAGGATTATAGCCAATAATATTTTTATCTTTATTTAATTTCATCATGGTCATCATATTTTCATATTTTAATTTACCATGAACAAATATAGATAATGTGTCTTTCAAACAAGAAACATCCTTTTAATAATATCATTTTATTTTTGAATAGAATCAAAATCATCATAAATCATTCTTTTTGAACATGAAGAATAATTTATCAATTTTTATTTTTCTTCCTTAATATTGTCATTTTCAGTCAAAATAATGACCAGTTCATTTGATTGAAATTCATTGAAATAAAAAATTATGTTTCTTAAATCCTTATTTTCTTTATTAACCTTCAAAATTTCCTTGATATTCTTCTTATTATCTTTTTTTAATTATTTATACAATTTCTTAAATCTTAATCCATGTTTCTTAAGTTTTTTATTTTTTTTATATATACCATCAAATATTTAACCATATGTATCAAAATCACAATAAAAACTAAAATCTTAATAATTAATAACCTCATTTATATTTTTCTCTATTAGACATATTTTAAATGAATCTTTTTCACTTCCAAATTCATTATTTAAATATGATTCTTTAGTGTATCTTCATCCATCATTATATACACAGAATGATATTTTTATTAATTATCTTTTCTATTATGTTTTAATTTTGGATTGTATGATTCAACTTGTATATTTTCCTTAAATTCGTTAGAGGTTAGTTTTGAAACACTATTATACTTACTTGTGGTACCTTTATTTCCTTTTCAGCCATCCTCCTAGTCTTTTGTAGGTCACTTATTGAAATTTATCTTTCTCTTTGTCAGACTATAAATAAATTTTATTATATTCAAAATTTATTCTTTTCCACTTTCTCATGCCATATTCAGAAGAGTTATAAGAAACATTTATTTGTGATTTAAAAGAAATACCTTTATTATTCAAAGTTCATTCTTCAATAATATTAATTAATTCATGTTCCTATTATATATGTTATCTTAGGAGTTTATCCGATTTTTATACTTTGAAATTATTACTACCATTAATCATACCCTTATTTTCATGCCATCAATTGGTTATAACTCTCAAGAATCTTTCAAAAAGTACATGGTTCTCTAATATTTATCTATATAAATTCATTCCATTCACAATGATTATGAATTGTTTAAAATTTGGTTGACTCATTCATATTCTCGCTTCTTCAAATCCTGATACTTAGCATGAAGAATTCCATTTTTTTCTAATCAGATTATATGATCTAAGGAGAGTAACTTGTAAAATATTTCAAATTTCATTAGTTTTCTTACATTTAAAAACAAGACTAAACAAACTTATAATAATAGATCAATACAAAAAATTCATAATTTTATAATTCAAAACATAATTAGCATAATCATTTAAAGAAATTATATCGTGGTTATAACCATGAAACATGTATATTTTTACCATTATAGTATAGAAATTTATACTTATTTGTTTGTGGTATTCCTCCATTATTGAATTCTAGTAACTATAATTATTTCCATCAATGTGTGGTGGCTTCTAAAGAATCCAAGCATCATTTATATTCATTTTGATAATTTTATAGTCATCTTTATCCATATAATTTGAGTTATAGTTTAATCCAATTATCATAATAAAATATAAACTAAATAGTATATATCCAATAGGAATAAACTTTGATAATAAATATTAGATTATAGATAATGATGACATATGGTATAGAGGGGTGAACAAACCAAGTTAAGATTTTAATGACATAAATTAATTATCAAAATAATTTTCAAAGTTAATTTTCAAAGTTAACTTTAAAATTTTATTATAATTCACAATTGATAATAATATAAAATATAAAAATAAAGATTGAGAATATTTTTTTATAGTAGCTGGTCCAAAGTGGACTTAATCTACTTACACCACTCTAGTCTTTGAGATATACATTGTGCTCTATGAACCTGATTTTTTAGTAGGATCCATAACCTAATACAATACTATATTTTATTGTAGAGGTACTACATGACACATGAATATTGAGTGGGGAGTCACAACCTTTACAAGAATGATTTTAGACAATGGGAGTGACATCCCAAATAGTCCTTAATTTAGAATTCAGGACTCAAAAACTGAGAGAGAGAGAGATAATGATTTAGGTTGGAAAATAATAAACCAAAATTATAGTAAATGTGAGATTGTAAAAAAGTATTATAGAAGACTCAAATTGAAATAAGTAAATGAATTCATAAATGACTGATGAAGCACAAAAACTGTTCTTTAAGTAGTAGATCAGAATGTCCCATCAAGATAACAATAGTAGTCATAGAATTTTTGATTCCTTGAGATATCATCCAATATATGTAACTTTGTTTTCATATTGTCAAAAAATCATACAACACTTTGAGAGTCTTAATGATGAATTTTTACATTAATGGAATTTGTACTTTCAATTTATAAGCAACATGTATCTTTGAACAAGTCTCAAAGACATCTAAAAAAATTGTAAACCACTACTAAGACAATATATAATCAGTTAAAAAAAATTAAAATTGAATCTCCAAAATCATTCCAAAATAATCATAATAAAATTCATTTGAATTCAAAAACATAAGGAAAAATTCTAATAAATTTTAATTCATCATTAAAAAAATATAAAAAGTCTCTATAATAATAGGTTGAAGAAATCCCATAAATATCACATTGTTAAATTTGACCAAATTCAAATTTGAATTTTAAAAAACATTTTCCATATTCATATAGATACATAAATATTCAAAATTTCATAAAATTAAATTAAATACTACAAAAAACTTTTGAATAAGTTTTTCATCACTAATAATTAATTTATTAATAAATAAAACAAATAAGACACTTGTTATACAAGAATTCAAATTTATGAAAAAAATGAATTTTGTAGGTTTTCTTAAAACAGAAGAACAATTTTAATCAACTTTTCTAAATATTTTTAAAACAGTCCAAAATCAATTCACATAGCTTCTATATCATATAAATGGATTTATTAAAACATCAAATATTCTAAAAAACTTAATATAATCATTTGGAAAAAAATAAATACCAAAAGAATCATAAAACATGGCATGATAAAAAAAATTCTATTTTTTGTAAAATAATTAAATTTGTAGACTAATAATGAGTGAAAACTGACTGTGAGGTGTATACCTTGTGGTATATTAATGTATTACTATTGGAGTTCATAAAAAACGTCTGATCAACTTATCATAAAGGGAACTTGGGATCAGTGTATAATAGCTTTGAGCCTTATGGTAGATTAAAAATTATTGAAGATAGACAATTCATGTTGTGGATCTTGGAATAATGTGATTTACATTCTAGTAGATTCATATTTCATGTGGTTATTGATATATAAATACTCACGACATGTTCAATCCTTAATCATGATGTTAAATGATTACTCACATGGTTGCTATAAAATAATGGATACTGAATTTCTGTAAATGATGTGGTACTCATTGTTGGTTAGAATATACTATATGTGGGATTTAAGCTACAATTCATGAAGGTGAGACATAAATTTTGAACAGATCATAGTAGGTAGTTGTGTATGCAGGCAGGTTGTCCATGTGGTTGATGCTACAGATGATCGGGTACAACAGGTTGAAAGTTTCATGAGGTTAGTGAAATCTAATGTAGTAGGTCAAAAATTGACATATGTGGTTGATGTAGGAGGTCATATGATCATTTAAATAATAATCCATGAAGTATATCATGTGACTTTATTATATAAACTGTAATATTAACAATGAAAAAATAGAAAAACATATACTTTATATGATTACCTAAAGTATTGTAGGGTGAGGTAGATTGGTTTTCCATAGCTTATTGAGGGGTTTCTCATGGTCATTATGATTAATACAAAGTTATAGTTCTATGATTACTTCAAAAATATAACTTTTAGTTGATTAAAGTGGAGACATCATGAAGACTGCATGATATGGTCCAATACACTGAAGGTAGTTTAGAATTTAACCCATGAGGTTACTTGACTGATCGTGAAGATCCATTGAAAGAGAATTAATATTATAAACAATTGCAAGATATTTAATAAAAATTAAAGATAAAATAAAAAAACCACCATTAAATTACTTGAATAAAATTTAAAATAATAATAATGAATATTTTATATGGACAAATAGTGACTGTAGAATACATCAACAACAATGAAGTAAATATTCATGAGAGAAATTATAATTTCTCAATATAAAAAATTTAATGATTAAAATGTAACACCCCGAGATTTTATAAGATATATTATTTTTAATTTCATTGATGTATTCTATTGTACTCTATAGCAAGATTATCTTGCACTATACACAACACCGTATTAGCTTGTAGTATACGCAACACTATTCTTGGCTCGTGTTACACACAATTTCAAGTTCATTTTGTGGAAATTATTCTACACAACATTAAGTATCGATTTTGTTTAATGTATAAATGAAATATGTTTTGATTTTGTTATACTTAACACCAAAGGGAGCTTGCACTACATGCATCCCTAACTTGTCTTGCATTACACACAATCGTGACCTTCCTCGATAGCGTGTGTAGTACGCAATACCGATTTTCACTAAACAATGATATATTGTTATAATATTGTCATGAAATAACCGTTATGAATAGTATTAACTAAATCTTGAATTTTAAAACATTATTATTCATCTTACACATTTTATAGAACATGGTATGACAACAAAATAAAATTTTCAGGTAAAATAAGTATTTTCCAAAAATGCAGTTCTGTCACCTTTTGACGGTGCACCAATTTTAAATCTAGTTTTGACATGTTTATAAGTTCAATTTGAAAAAATAAAATTCTTATTTGTAATAAAAATATAAAAATTTACTTTGGATAAAATTTTCATATTATTATGATAACATTCATATTTTAATGAATAGTAAAAACACACTATATTTTAATTAAAAACAACTTTTTTCATCGTAATAATTTATATGGTCAATTTATAAAATTGAATGGTTTTAAATTATAAATAGAATATATATTTACCATTGAATATAATTTACATCATTATCATTGATTTGACATTGAATTCATAGTTAAAATCGTTTCAGTCTTTTGCAATGTTTTAACTTTTAAAACTCATTTTCTTAACAACGAGAATAATTTTAAATTAATTTCTGAAACTTCTGAGATTTGAATTTGTAAAAATGGATTCCATATTTGGAATTTGTAGGTCCAAATTAAGTTAATAGTCCAGTTTTTATGGGCAATATGAATAGTAACTATGGTAAATTTTATTTACCGTAGTTAAAGTTAAATCGAGCAATTAAGGGTAAATATATTATTATAAAATTACACAAACACTTGCCTTAATATAATTGGATGATTATATTTCGTCTTAAGGAATATTTCGGTTGAAATGAAATCCATTGGAACCCACTTGGATGTGATTTAGACCTTTAATTTTTTTTATTTTAAAACAAAGTGAAATATGTCTCACTCAAACATTAATAATTAAAGTATTTTTAATATAAAGTTATACCGAATATAAATTCTATTATAAATACTCATTTTAAAGCTTAAATGTTTTTATTTGTTATGGTAATTTATTTTTAATTTTTAAGAGATATTTAATTATTTTAATTTCTTATACATTGATGATGCATAAATTATCTTTTTATTAAAAACATCAATAATATTGTTTTTATTACAATGATAATACCCATAAAAACGACCTAAAACTTGACCAAACCATATTGGACGAGTATATATATACCCTAAGCATCCAAGGGATTAATTATGAACCATTTGGAGTCTTTTAATACTGATTAGGACATTTATATTATTTTATTTTAAATGATGTCAAAGTTGTCACCTTCATACTTTAATAAAGATAAAATTTTAAAATATGGTTGTTTTAGAAGATAAATTCAACTAAATGTATTCGTATGAAATCAAATATATTTATCTTCATAATATTATATTATTTATAATTTTTTTTACAATAAATAAGTATATTAAATAATTATATAAAAATATTGTATTAATTATTTTATAAAGAGAAATATCAAATAAATGGTTTTAAAAGTATTAAGATAAATATTATATGAACTAATTAATCTGATCAACGAATTTTCTAGATTAATATGACTTTTTAGTATTCTATTAAATAGTTTTTTTCGAAAATATATTCTCTGTGGATTTTATTTAAATTCAAACAAATGAATTGTGTCAAAATTGACAATATTGATATTTTATATTATTAAATTGTTTAAAAATCACAAAAATATTTAAAAATTACAAATTAAAATCTATATGATCTAACATGTCAAAAATTATTAAATTATTTATAATTAACAACACATATGTATATATTTATAACCATATAAAATTTATAACATTATTACCACAAATAAAATTAAATAGATTAAATAAGGATAAATCAAAATGATAAGGTTTAAACAAAACTCAAAAAACGTATAAATTTAATTAGTTAATGAGATTAAAACCCTATATTATCTAATATCTTACATTGAGTCACTTTGGATGTTTTTAATTGGGGTTTGGGTTTATTACAAATTAATATTTTAGAGGATTCCAAAAGTGCCCCTCTCCTCTCTGATAAAAGGGCACCTCTTCCCTCTCATCCTCCCAATATTTTGATCCTTGAAGCTCGGCCAACCACTACCCATTACTTTTCTAAACTTCCCTAGTAACATTTTTGAGGTTCTGGTCTTCTCAAAAGGCCAACTATAGTCCCTTAAGAGGAGGTTTAGAAGAGGCGCGTTGAAGAAGAGGAGTTTCAGACATGTACAGAATAAATTTGACCTAAGGTAAGGGATAATTATTCCAATATCATTCTTATCTGAGATTTTTTTTTGTAAGTATTTACTAGGTTTAGTTTTATCATCCATGCCCATGTTTTCTAAAAATTATTTCATAAAATGTTTACTATTCTTCCATTTATGTTTAAAGTCACGTTTACCCTATTTTTTGACTTTTACTACATGGTATGTAGGGAATCTTTCTTTTGTTTTCCATACAAGGTACTTTTTTACTTTTTTAGTAAATGTATAAGGAGAATGTTTTTTTAACTAGTATGGCATAAAGGGATTTTTACGGTTTCATAACGCCTTTTCTTCATGAAACTTACTCTATAAGATTTCATGATTATTCTAAATAAAAAGCTTTTCATTTAAAATTGGGTGGAATTTCGTGAAAAGAAAATGATTTTGAAGAAGAAAGGATATTTTCCTCAAGAATTCATTTCAAGTGTTTTATCAAAACTATTGTCCATCTAAGATGACATTATTTAGCATGTTTATGTTTCAAGTATAATGTACTTATTATTTACATGGTTTGATTTTTATTATGATGAAATGATATCCATTCATTTTATATGGATTATGTCCTGATGAGATGATGTTTATGAAACCCATTTTATTCATTGGGTTATGATGAATGACTTATGATTGTTTTCTGGCAGACTTAAGAATGATTTCAATATGAGATGGGTGGGACCTATATCTCCCTCCAATGCATTTGGTAAAGATATATATCTCATGAGATAGAATTGGCTAGAATGGAAAGTAAATCTAGTTCAATAATACTGGGCTAGAACGACAAGTAAACCTGGATCAGTAATGGACGTTTTCCACTATGATGGTCTTGGAAGCAATGCCTTGGATACTATTGAAATAATATCATGTGCTTAATGGTTTCCACAATTACATGATTTATTCCCATGTTATTTTATCATGGTTAATGTTCCTTTATGATCTATGCTTTATGCACTGCCAAGATTTCTGTTATTACTCATGTTTTTTATGTTTTATGTTCATATTATTATATTCAAATGTTTGTGGATTGTTTTAGGTTCTCCATGTTTACCCTTACTGAGCATTTGAGCTCATTATTTTTATTTTTTCCTTTCCCCAGGATATAAATAAAGGTTTTTGTTAAGAAAATAAATGGGGAAGATCTTTCTAGGAGATGTTGAAGATCTTTCACCATGATTAGAAGATTATGTTCCGAGTTTCTAAAGACAGTATGCTAATACTATCTTTGGGCATATATTTTTGATATGTATTAACTACTGCGAAAAAGTAATCTAATGTCTATGTACGTCAAGTTATGGGTCTCTACAGTTGGTATCAGAGCGAAGGATTAGTTAACCTTTGGAAACAAGTATCGGAAAACATTTGTGAGATCCCTAGAGATATTTCTAAGGTATTTCTAGGGATTTCCATAATTTAAAGTATAGGTATAGGTTACAGTATGAGAATTATTATAATGATCATGAATAACCTAGGATTGAACTTATGATGTTGGATATTGAAAGTACTCCCCTTAATTATGTTATTTTCCTAGCATGATTTTTTCCTATCACACCATTCTTTTTGGGTTTCAGAAAATGGCTAGAAACTGGAAGATTCATGTTAATGGAGAATCTAATGGACAATTAATTGATATCCTTCATGATCAGGCGAATGAAATGGGATTTGGAAGGTGAAAGATTGTTATTATTCCTAATCAGAAATATCATAATATGATCAACAATCTCAAATTTGGTAAGTTTCATGACTTAGTTAATAAGAGAAAGAAGGAGTTTCTTTATGATCATAGAGGAAAGAAAGTTAAATTTTCCTCATGCAAATCATGTGGGACGAGACATCATGGATAATGTTTCAAAGGAACTGCAAGATTCTTTGGTTGTGGGAAAGAAGGACACAAATCCATTAATTGCAAAGGAAAGGCTTCAGTTAACACTATGGACAGTGATAATGGTATTGCTAAGACATCAAAAATAGTTAAATGTTTTAAATGTGGAATGTATGGGAATTATGAAAACCAATGACCTAATGGAAAGTCTCATAAATAGAAACAACATGGTCGTACGGTTAGTATTTATGTTGATGATGATGAGGATACTACAAATGATATATGATATGAAATAAGTGTTGAGGAATAAAATGACGAATCTCGGTCGATGGTTTAAGAATGTAGTGGAATGATTTTATGTTTTTCAAGAGTAATGTTGTATAGGTAATTTAATGGTACTATTAAATAAAGAAACATCTAAGGAATGTTACACTATTGTTTTTCCGTGAGTATTTGGATGTATACGTTGAATGGTACCGATAACCATGAAAGGTTATTCATATATTTTTTGAAAGCAGATGATATGCGCATAATGATGGGAGAAGACGAAAATAATATGTTGGATATTATTAATGAGCTCATGATTGATATAAGGACAAAGTAATATCATGGATTGAGTATATAGTATTTTTGGGATTTTGGTATGTGGAAAGAGTTAACTTTTGATAGCATTATTGTTTTCACTAAGGATTTATGGTAACTTGTGTTTCAAGAGAATACATGATTAAGGTAATCACTTGTTTGCAATGTGACCAACAAGATATATATTGTGATATATTAGGTATAAATGATAGTATTCATGTGCTTGTTTTATAACCTTTTTAGTAATCATTCTCTTTATACTATGAGTTTGGAAAGAGGTATTTTCGATATGTCATAAGGTTAGAATGGATTAAGTTGGAAATCAGATAGTATTGTTTAAGTCTAGAACTTTATTTCAATTTTATTTAGGGAATGTTATAATAGTATAGTTTAAGAAAAGGGACAACCTACAGAACGAGCAACAACCCATCACATCGGACAAGGCTGCAGGAATCGAACCCACAACCGAAGTGTGATAGGCTTTTATCGCCTTCCACTGGCCCCCAAGAAGTCCCTGGTTATTAGAAACTAGTTTTATTTTATTAAGCAGGATGATAAATGAAGTATCAGTACATTTTTAGAACCACAAACGATTAATCTCACCATATATGGACTTATGTATGTAACTTTTTCTAACCTTATGTTTGAGACATGCATAATTACCTATCACTATATTGCATGATTAGCTATCACTTCATGAAAGACAAAATCAACTTTATTTATTTAAGAGATGAAGTGGAAATTGATCATGGCACGAGAAACAGTGAGATTGTACCAAAATCACGTAAGTATTTATTTTAATTAAAAAATTCTAAAATTTTGGGAAATGATCTTGAAAACCAAAAATGTTTTCCTAGGGCCCTCATATCTGAGTAATCATATGGTACCTCAGATCATCACAAATCTATGGATTTGTGATTATTGGCTGTTTCATAGCCATTTCCTCTACCACTCTTCACTAGAAGTTGATAATTATATTTCTCTTCCATACCCATATTTTCACCTATGTTCTACTATGTAGAAACCCAATGATGAGTTAATTTGGGTAACCATTATGTTTCATACTTCACTCTTTAAAATTAAGTTTTATTATTACTCTTTAAGATGTGGGTTTCTATGAATGAAACTTTCAAGTAGTAGACGCTTTATAACCTCGACGAATTTTGAGGGAGAAATATATTTTATGGGGGGTAGAATGTAACACCCAAGAGATTTTATGAGATATTTTATTTTTAATTTATATTATGTCTTCTATTTTACACTACAACTTGATTATCTTGTACTATATGCAACACCGTATTAGCTTGCAGTATACGCAACACTATTAGCTCGTGTTACACACAATTTCAAGTTCGATTTGTGGAAATTATTCTACGCAACATTAAGTATAGATTTTTTTAATGTATAAATGAAATAAGTTTTGATTATGTTATACACAACACCAAATGGATATTTCACTACACGCAGCCCTGACTTGGCTTGCATTACAAACAATTGCAATCTTCCTCGATAGCGTGTGTAATACACAATACAGGGTTTCGCTAAACAACGATATATTGTTATAATATTATTATGAACTAGCCATTATGAATAGTATTAACTACAGTTTTGAATTTTATAACATTATTATTCATCTTACACATTTTATAGAACATGGTATGAGAACAAAATAATTTTTTCTGGTAAAATTAGTATTTTAAAAAAAATGCAGTTTTGTCACCTTTTGATGGCTCACCCAATTTAAATCTAGTTTTGACATGTCTATAAGTTCAATTTGACTAAATAAAATTCTTCTTTGGAATCATGATACAATAATTTACTTTCAATAAATTTTTTATATTATTCTGATAACATTTATATTTTAATGAATAGTAAAAACACGCTATATTTTAGTTAAAAACAACTTTTTTCATCATAATAATTTATTTGGTTAAATTATAATATTGAATGGTTTTAAAGTATAAATAGAATATATCCTCACCATTTAATATAATTTATGTCATTAGCATTAATTTTACATTGAATTCATAGGTAAAATCATTTCAATCTTTTGCAATGTTTTAAATTTTAAAAATCATTTTCTTAACAATAGGATTAAATTTAAATTAATTTCTGAAAATTTTGTGATTTGAATTTAGAAAAATGGAATCCATATTTAGAATCAGTAGGTCCAAATTATTTTAATAGGCTACTTTTTATTTTTGGGCACTATTAATAGTAACAACTATAAATTTTATTTATCATAGTTAAAGGTAAATCCTGTAATTAAGGGTAAATATAATATTATAAAATTAACCTAACACTTGAAATAATATAATTAGATGATTATATTTTGTCATACTCCATATTTGGGTCAAAATATAACCCATTGTAACCCACTTGGATTTGATTAAGACCTTTATTTTGTTTTATTTTAAAAAAAAAGTGAAATATGTCTCACTATAACTTTAATAATTAAAGTTTTTTTAATATAAGGTTATACAGAATATAAATTCGATTATAAGTTCTCATTTGAAAGATAATATGTTTTTATTTGTTATGGTAATTTATGTTTAAATTTTAAGAGATAAATAATTACCTTAATAGCTTATATATTAATGATGCAGAAATTATTTATTTAGTAAAAAAATCAATAATTTATTTTTTATTACAATAATAATACACATCAAAAAGACCATAAACTTAACCAAAACTTATTGGTCGAGTATATATATACCCTAAGCATACAAGGGTATAATTATGAACCATTTGGAGCCTTATAAAACATATTTGGACATTTATATTATTTTATTTTAAATGATGTCAATGTTGTAACCTTCATACTATAATAAAGATAAAATTTTAAAAGTTGGTTGTTTTAGAGGATAAATTCGACTGAAAGTATTATTATAAAATCTATTATATTTATCTTCATCATTGTATTTTATTTTTAATTTTTATAAAACATATATGTATATTAAATAATTATAGAAAAATGTTGTATTAATTATTTTATTAAGAGAAATATGAAATAAATTATTTTAAAAGTATTAAAATAAATACTATATAAACTAATTAATGTGATACACGAATTTTCTTGATTAATATGACTTGTTAGTAATCTATTAATTTTTTTTCTAAAATATATTCTTTTTGGATTTTATTTTTATTAAAATAAATGAATTATGTCAAAATTGACACTATTGATATTTTATATTATTAAATTATTAAAAAATCACAAAAGTATTTAAAAATTAAAAATTAAAAATTATATTATATAACATGTCATAAAGTATCAAATTATGTATAATTATCAACACATAAGTAAGTATTTCTAACCATATAATATTTATAACATTATTACCACATATAAAATTAAATAGATTAAATAAGGATAAATCAAAATGATAAGGTTTAAAATAAACTCAAAACATGTCTAAATTTAATTGGTTGATGATATTAAAACACTATATTATCTAATATCTGAATTTGAGTCACTTTGGATGTATTTATTGGGGTTTGGGTTTATTATAAATTGATATTTTAGAGGTTTCCAAAACTGCCCCTCTCCTCTCTTATAAAAGGGCACCTCCTCCCTATCCTCCTCACAAAATTTTGAGCCTTCAAGCTCATCCAACCCCTAACCATTGCTATTCTCAACATCCCTAGTAACATTATGTAGGTTCTGGTATTCTCAAAAGACTAACTCTAGTCCCTTAAAAGGAGGTTTAGAAGAGGCGCGTCAAAGAAGTGGAGTTTCAGACACGTACTGAAGAAATTGGATCTATGGTAAGGGATAATTATTCCAATTTCATTCTTATCAAATATTGTTTATTCATAAGCATTTACTGGGGTTATGGTTATCATCCATGCCCATGTTTTCTAATAATGATTTCATAAAATGTTTACTATTCTTATATGTATGTTTAAAGTCATGTTTACCCTTTTTTTAACTTTTACTACATGGTATGTAGGGAATCTTTATTTTATTTTACATATGAGGTACTTTTTGACTTTTTCAGTAAAATTATGAGGAGAATGTTTTTTCAACTTATACGTCATGAACGAATTTTAATGGTTTCAAAATTCCTTTTCTTCATGAAACTTACTCAACAAGATTTCATGATTATTTTTACTAAAATCCTTTTCTTTTAAAATTGCATGGAATTTTGTGAAAAGAAAATTATTTTGAAGATGAAAGGATATTTTCCTCAACAATTCATTTCAAGTGTTTTATCAAAACTATTTTCCATCTATGATGACATTATTTAGAATGTTTATGTTTCAAGTATAATGTCTCTATTATTTAAATGGTTTGATTTTTATTATGATGAAATGATATACATTTGTTTTATATGGATTATGTCACGATGGGGTGATGTTTATGAAACACATTTTATTCATTGGGTTATGATGAAAGATTTATGATTATTTTTTGGCACATGTAAGAAGGAATTCAATATGAGATTTGTGGTACCTATATCTCCCTCCAATGCCTTGGGTAAAGAAATATATCTCATGAGATAGATTTGGATGGAATGACAAGTAAATATGGTTAAGTAATACAGGGCTGGAATGACAAGTAAACTTGGTTTAGTAATGGAATTTGTCAACTATGATGGTCTTGGTAGCAATGCCTTGGCTACTAAGGAAATTATATCATGTGCTTAATGGTTTCCACAATTACATCTTTTATTCCCATGATATTTTATCATGGTTAATGTTCCATTATGATTTATGCCTTACAAACTGCCAAGATTTACGTTATTACTCATGATTTTGAGGTTTTATGTTCCTGTTCTTACATTCAAATATTAATGTATTGTTTTAGGTTCCCCATGTTTACCCTTACTGAGCATTTGAGCTCACCCTTTTTATGGTTTCTTTTCCCTAGTATATAAATAAAGGTTTTAGGTAAGAAGACAAAAGGGGAAGATCATTATGGGAGATGTCAAAGATCTTTCACCATCATTTGAAGATTAGGTTCTTAGTTTCCAAAGACACTAAAATAATACGGTCATTGGGCATCTGTTTTTGTCATGTATTAAGTATTATGCAAAAGTAATGTAATGTCTATGTACTTAAAGCTATGGGTCTCTACATAAAATATAATTAATTTTAATTTCCTTTAAAATTTTGAGGTATTTGTATTATTTAAAAAATAAAATATATTCAAACAAAAAAAACTCCTAGCCCATATGAGATTAAAAAGAAGTGAGAGTTGGAACTACATGTTCAGTAAGATAATTTTATTTTAGGAAATAAGCTTGATAGAAAAAAAATTTCTTCCATATATAATTATAATAATAAGTTTAGTGATGTTAGAAAGCAAGAGAATATTCAAAATCTTAGTTGATTTGGATTTTTCTAAATATTTGAATAGAGTGAAAATAACCTACATCTTTTAAATAATCATTGATTTGGGTAAGGAGAAAAACATTGAGGAACATTTTGAATCTTTTTTTAATCATTATGAGGATTTAGAGAAGAAGATGACTGCATATCGTGTTGTTGAATATCTATTTTTTTAAAGTCTTGAAGTGTTAAGGAAGAAGATATTACATTATTATATTATCACATCCTGGAGTACAATTAAATATCTTATTCTTTCAGTGAGGTTTGATGGACCTTTTTCAACAAGAGGGATTATAGTATAAAAAACTTTTCAGGAGACAACCAATTATTGAGGAATGGTTTTTAGGGGGAAAGATGATTCTTTCCAACTCAATGTAGGATTTGAGTTGAGGATGATACCATCTCCCCTATTTTCATTACATTAATGCAAAAGTGATAAAATATATTTCTTGTACTCGACCTAAAAACAATAAGGATGTAGTTAGCCACATATTGGTATAATATTATAAAAATATAATGTGTTATTCTTTCAATACTATTTGACTTTCATACAGCATGAATGTGTTCGTTGATGAATACGATGACCATTCTTCAAAACTGGTGTAGAGGTTTGAATAATTAAAGTCTGAAAGAATTCGATTAAAAAAACCCTTAAATATCACATAGTTTATTTCTAAAAAAATCAGTTTGAAAATAAATAAAAAACACCTCCCATATTCATATAGATACATAAATATTTAAAATGTAATAAAATTTAATTAAATACTACAAAGAAATTAAATAAGTTTTCTATCACAAAAAATTAATTTAGAAATAAATAAAACAAATAAGTCCCTCATACTACCAGAATTTGAATTTATAAGAAAATAATGTTTTAGGTTTTAATGAAAATAATTATCAATTTAATAAACTTTACTAAATATTTATAAAACAGTCTAAAATAAATTCACATAGCTTCTATATCATTAACATGAATTTATGAAATAATCAAAACATTTAAAAGGATTAATATAACCATACTGTAAATAATAAATACCAAAAGAATAAAAAAAAGATAATAATGAAAAAATATCATATTTTTTTAAAATTAGTAATGTGATATACTTATCAAGACAGAAAAGTGGTTACGAGGTATATATATCATGTGGTCAATTAATGTATTACTGTAGGAGTTCATATAAAATATCTAATAAAATTATCGTAAAGAGATCATGTGATCAATGTATAGTAGATTGAAAATTACGGTAGATTGATAATTTATGTAGTATATCATGTGAAAACTTGATATACTTTCATATAGATTCAAATTTTGTGCGTTTATTGATTTACACCAACCCATGAAATGTTCAGTCCTTAAACATGATGTTAAATTAAAACTTACATAGTATTTATTGTATATTGAATACTGAATTTCTATAAATCACATGGTACTCATGGTTGGTTTGAATATACTACATTCTGGATTTATGATGTAGTTCATGAAGGCACAACATAAATTCTGAACAAAACACAGTAGGTTGGTATGTATACAAGAACGCTGTATTTGCAGATGATGCTATGAAATATTGGATATGATAGGTTGAGAGTTTTATTAGGTCAGTGAAATATCATGTAGTAGGTCATCAGTTGATATATGTGATTGATATAGGAGGTCATATGATCATTTCAAGTATAATCCATGTGATAGATCATATGATTTTGTTTTGTAAACTGAAATACTAACAATGAAAAGAAAGAAAACTATTTACTTTATATCATGATATAAATAATTACAGGGTGTAGTCAATGGCTTTCACATAGCTAGTTGAGGGTTATTCATTTTCAATATGATTCATAAAATGGGATTGTTCCATGATTACATTAAAAATATAACTCTCAGTTGATGAAAGTAGTGTCATCATGTAGACTACATGATATGGTCCAAAACACTCAAGAGAGTTTGGGAGTCAACCCATGTAGTTACTTGACTGATAGTTAAGATCCATCCATAAAGAATTAAAATTATAAAAAAAGCAATATATTTATTAAAAATTAATGAAAAAATTAAAAAAATCATGAGAAAATTACTTGCATAAAAATTAAAATAAGAATAATGAAGCTTTTATAAGGTTAAATAGTGACTGCAGAATCTATTAACAATAATGATGTCAATATTGTTGATAGAAATTATAATTACTAAAAATAAAAAATATAATTATTAAAATATAATTAATTTTAACTTCCAATAAAATTTTGGGGATTTTTTAGTATTTAAAGAATAAAATAAAATCAAAAAATATAAAATTCCCAACACATCTGAGTTGAGGAAGAATTGAGAGTTTGAGCTATATGTTCAGTATGATAATTTAATTTGAGGAAAAAGTGAGATAGAAAAAATTCATCTTTCATATATCAAAATAATCAGAAGTATATTGAAGTTTGGAAGAAACAAAAGATTAAAAAGTTTTTTTATTTAGATGTTTAGAAATGTTTTTACATAGAGAAACTAACCAATATATTCTGAATATTCTTTGAGTTAGAAAAGTATAAAACTATGAGGTACTTATTGAATCTTTTGTTAATAATTATAATGATTGAGGAAAGAGGATGACTGTATACTGTGTTATTGAATATCTATTGGTTTTTGATGTTATGATGTATTAAGAATGAATATTTTACATTGTTATATTATGACATCCTAGAGTACAACGTAAGATTTTTTTCACTGAATGAGGTTTGATAGACCATTTCCAACTGGAGGGCTTCAAGTATAAAAACCTTTCATGAGATAACTAAATTTTTGGGAATGTTTTTTGGTGTAAAAAATGATGCTTTTCAACTCAAAGTGTTGAGTTGAGGATGATTTATTCTCACCTATTGTGATCAATTTTATGCATAAGTGATAAAATATATATCTTAGACTCAACCCAAAAACAAAACAGATTTTTTTCACCCATATATAGGGAGAAAATTTTAAAATATATTATGTGTTATGGTATCAATTCTTTTTTTCTTTCATATATAATGAATGTGTTGGTTGACTCATATGAGGTCCATTTATCCAAACTGGTGTAGGGGATTAAATAATTAATGTGTGAAAGAATTCGACAGAAAATGGTTCACACAACTTCACCCACTCTCAGTGTGACTGTATTAGATTACTCAACACTTCACTATTTATAATACTTTTCACTTATGTTAAGTCATTTTAATAAATACGAGGTATTTGATATATTTTTGAAAACCCACCGAAACTCAACTTCATGAATAAATAAACATAAGTAAGTGGAATAATTTTTTTTAATAATAGATAATACAGAAAACACTTATACTTAATCACTTATAATATATAATAAAAGGTATAGGTAGTTTTCTTAATAAAAAAAATCAAGAAATACTAACACTAGGATATGGGTTATTGTAATTTGTGTCTAAGATCACTTATGTTTATATGAGAAATAGTGTAATCAGATATTGAATTCTATTTTTTATAGCGACTTTTAAAAATTAAAAATTAAATAATACCTCCAGTATATAATAAATTGATAATGGTAGAAACATTTCATGATTTTATATAAAATTAAAATCAATTTATTCAATTATATTTTTATAAAATTAACCTTTATTATTTGTGAGTGAATATACTCGGTTGGCAACTAACCATTCTAATCATTTTTAATATAATATTCAATGTTCTGATCCATGAGTCTACCAAGAATACCGACTATATGGAAACAAAATTTTTATCTCTCTTCACGAATTATCTAAGATGAACACCTCTTATAATTTCTTCCTGTATTAGGTTTTTCATCATTATTGTCTGATCTAGTAGAATCCTTATATGAAATGACATCAAAGATGGAATGATCTTCATTATTAAAGGCATGGACATGATTTTCACTTTTATTATAATATAAAATTGTGATATCATAAATGTAGAGGTAAAGTGGAATATTATTATATTCAATTTTGTTAATTCAATATGGGGATGTGGGTACCACATAAGAATCATTCAAAAAAAATATATTTCAATGCATCCATTCATGTTTTATAATTAAGAATATTCTTTGAATGAATTTATTAACTCTCTTATCTGGCATTATTTAATCATTAGATCCATGATTCTGGAGCAATATTCTATAACTAATATCTTGGAATCTACATCATAATATGCATGTATGTCAAACTATGCAAAGATTTTACTTGTAGATACAAATAATTTTCAATATTTTTTGTAAAATTGAGATCCAAGAATTGATTCTAAACTGCAAACACTATTTTATAATGTTGAACAAAAATATGGGTATATTTGAATAGTAGAGATCTAATGGTTTGATGTTATACTTGTATATTATCAATGATGTGTTAATATTCCAGTGGAATATTGTAGTCTAAATAGAGTGTGATAAACATTGTACTTGCATTGAGTGTAATTTGAATGGTTTCTATAAAATATTTCCCATATAATTTATAATGAGCATCGAATAAGGATATCCATGAAATGACATAAATTCCTTTACACCCATGAAGAGTTAGATAAATTTTGAAAGATATATAATAATGACGGGAATACCTCATAGATCATTATCCTGGAAGATATCAAAACTATAGAATTAGGGGAATCATTTTTTACACTTCTATTATGAGAAAAAAGAATCTTCTTTAAAATAGTAAATCTTTTATGCTCTCTGAGAGATTTAGAAAAACTGAGGGTATGTTTGAGATTATGGAATGCAACAAGATTATAGGGTCTAATAATGAAATAATATTCATTTATTATAGGTTGACACATAATAAAAATATTATTATCATATAGATAGTCATTTTTATAAAGATCTATCATCTTCAAATATTATTGTTTACAAGAGGAATCATCAAAGCTGGAATGTGGTTTGACAAATTTGTTTTTGATGGTAGAAAAATATTTTCTCACCTTGATAGTAACTCAACATCAGAACACTAATAATATCTATTTTTATTGAAAATTAGAAGCGATTTATAAAGGATTACTATAACGGTGATGAAGAGTAATGAACTAGAAAGGGGAAGGATCCTTTGAGGAAATTTCCAATTCTTTATAACCTAAAAGGAAAAAAATGCTTGGAACAAATCTTTTTAGCTTCATGTAATGTCTAACACAAGTTTCTATAAAGAATTCAACCATAAAACTTTATCCTCTACATGAATCAAAATAAAGAAAGGGAGAATTCTTTAGTACTTATAGCTCTCTAGGCCACCTTCAAGGATGGAAATAATGGAATTAGCCACCATAATACAACCCAAAATCACAACTGACACCTCTCACTGACTTACCATACTAGATATATGATAATGAATTCTTCTAGTTTCTAGATTTCTATAATGGAGGATCCTTAAAATGAGACAAACATAGAGAATACTCTATGAAATAAGATTAAATATATAATAGGTTTATAAGGTGGTCCTTCCTCTAGTGAGAAATTACAGGGTTTGTGCTGGAACCATAAATTTGTACAAACTTATAACCATTCTAGAGGTATAAACATGAAAGAGGTTATGGGAAAAATATAATGATAGTGTAAAAAAAATGTGCTAAGGAAAAAATTGAACACACATACGTTATTGAGACAAAATAATATCATTTCACAATGGTATAAGGATCTCTCTTCCCAAAATTAATGTTCTCCTCCTCTTAGGATACATTATTTATAGATGTAAAAGGAAATGTCTAAGAGATAAGGTAATCTTATAAGCTCAATGGTCTAGTTCCAAGTTTCTCTTATCTTACCATTTAAATAAACCCCCATTATATAAATAAACCACCCATTTCCATTGCATTAATAAAACAAATTTTCAAAAGTTACATTAATAAATCTTACAACACACATAATATATATCTCAAAGATGAACCAAGTATCTCTACTAAAGCAACTTTTATATAGATAACCACTCCTTTACATAAATAATAATCCCATGTGGTCCATGTTTTGGTACTTACATTAAGCTCCATCAGAATCTAGTGCACATGATTTATTAAGTATAATACTTGGTGTGATACTCCATGAGAATATTTTGTATCATTTGTTAATCCATTGACAATGATGGTCAGTCACATATCTTCCTACAGTAATGCACTAATATTTCACATAGATAACACTTACATGAATTGGTCCTCATAACTATTTCTACATCACTTATATCTTCAAATTTTTATCAATATATTTATTAATATAAAATAATTTATATAAATAGATATTTTTATTGCTAAAATGAATTGTTAATACTTACAATTAATACAAAAAAACATAGTATCTTTAAAATTTACTCATTTTTTACCTATAAATTTATTATTTTTCACTAAAATATTATTAACTCAAGTCACTTGGTTTTGTCATTTTCTGTCTTCTTTACTTCATTAGGTCATTTATACAAGTATTTAATAGTTATTTATATTACATTGTGTCTTATGTTTATGCTACATATCTTACTAAATTTTATGTATTAAATTTATTTATGTATTTTATAGTTCTTGGTAAAATAAATAAATAATTTTATTGTTGCCTCAAAATCATAATGATGTTTCATATAATTTTATTCCCTTGACACTTACTCTAGATCCTGGTGCCATAAACACATTATTTACATACTAGATTTGAAAAAGACTATAGATTCCCTAATATAACTATCCCATAATTACAAGACATAAATAGAATATTTCAGTACATGCATTCCTAAGACCTTTTAGGTATACAAATTTATTGAATTAGAACAAATCATAAACTAATAGTGCCCATAAAATGAATTTTTTTCACTATAAAAGAATCAACTTAATATAAAATAAGTCATCATCATTTTTCAAAAAAATATCCATAAAATCTATCATATTAGACATATCATATGTAATAATTTTCTTCACAACCTATGTAAATGGAAATATAAGAATGGGTGAGCTAAAATTCATAGTAATGTTAAACGTAAGATGTAATAGTCAAAGTTCTTATACGAGAATAAGATGAGAAAAAACAATATATAAATAATAAATAATAAAAAATAAGTCCATAATATAATGAAACTAAAAACATAATATATCCATGTATAATAATGAAAATATATAGATCACATAGATACCAATAACTAGCTCCTTAGTGATGATGTACATAATTAAAAATAGTTAATTCCTTACCATAATCCAATACATCATGATGTTAGACATCATGATTGTACAATCAATGTAATATCTTGTCTTGAGTAGACAAACACCAAAATACCAAAACATGCTTGTCTCATGAGATGTATTGATGCATTGCGGTCTATATAATATTGAGTCCAACCCATCACTTCTTTAATTATAACAAATTCATTATTTGAGAAAATAGATACACAATAAATAATCTATATTTCAAATTATAATCCATATTAGAATAACAACATACATATTGCCAATACATTTCATTATGACAATAAAAGGGAGATCAAAATTATAACCCATCTAAAACATATATGGTTAAAAACTATATAGTTAACTTTCCTATGTAATCCAATAAACATCGCTAACAAAATAATAAATATATGAATTTTTAATAGTTCTCTAATTAATAAATGTAATGCATTTTTATGTAATAACCCCTCAAACAAATAACATATAGAGTAATGGTTATAAATTTAAGTTAATAATTTCCCTAATAAATCGATGAATTTAATCTAGGAGAACCCCATTCAATCAAATAAATGGAAAATATTATATTACCGAAGTAAAGGAATTGGGGTAAATGATATGGTAATATATAGAAAATGGTTAGGAAAGAAAACCTAAGTGATGTATCATATATTTGATATAATAGAACATTACATAATCCATCCTTAGAAAATGGTAGATGGTTGATAAAAAACATATTACCAAGGAAATAAATGAAACTCATATGTATTTTTTTCATAGATGAGAAATATCCTTGTAAAATAATGCTTTGAAAGGTATCACATAAGAGTAGATCAAGAATAGAATAGTTTGATACCGTGATTTCAATTCCCAAAATTTAATATATATATATATTTATTATAGGATAAATCATGTAACATTTATCCAATGCATGTAAATCCTTTTTAATATGAAAATTAAAATGGGGGTGAAAACATAAAATAAATTTTAGAAAGAATTTTCAATACAACAATAAAATATAAAGTTATATTTCACATTCACAAGTTAATTTTGAAAAGGTGATATGAATGATTTTGAAAAATTTTACTTTTAAAAGAAATATCTAATAGTGGGGACTTGAAAATTAAAAAATGTTTTCTATTGTAAATTTGGATCTAAAAGATAAAACATTTTATTTGTAAAGGATATTTTTTAATAATTTTAAATTTCATTTTTCTAAAAACCCACATTGTAAAAATATTAATTAACCCTACTTTTTATTAATACTTAATTTTACCAAAGGGGTTAATAAAATACAAAATAATAAAATATTATTATGGCAGAACCCAGGAATGGAAGAATAATTCTCTAGATAATCCTTTATAAGTAAAAGAAAGAATATTTAATTTATCAATATCCCTTATAGATAATGTACTCTACAAAACATGAAATATTTGAAAATATATTTTTGTGGTAAAATTGTAAAAAAAATATAATACCACATAATAAAATAAAATGGTGTAATTTAACCAAATTATATGAAATAAATTCAAGATAATGATTATAACTCAATGAAAAATATTGAGTTACCCAAAATCCTTACGACTTGGGTCATACTTGAGTTAGAAGGAATTTGAGTAATGCTAATTGATTTGTATTAGTTTATCCCAAGAATTAATGGATGATAATTTATATGAAATTATTGGGATAGTAAATCAATATAATACTATATAAAAGAAACATGGTGTATTACATGTAAAATGTATGAAATAATTAAAATTTAGACAAAAAACCCTTACGTTTTTTCATGGATTCCATGAATGCACTCTAACAACCTGTATAAAAAATATTAATAACTATTTTTATAAACATAATCATATACTTTACCATTTATAATATTCATTTATAATCATTATCTATTGAATTATAATTATTTATTATCAATTTTCGATATCAGGTATAAATAAACCTGATTGTATTGAACTAGTTTCATAAACAATGGTGATCATATTCATTATTGATATAAATTTCACCCTTCCAAGATATTTAAAGGTAATATAATATTTTTTTAATGATATTTATAAATATATAATTTCATTCCATAATAGTATTTTTTACATTCCATGATGATGAAATCAGTGATGATCATGTTTTAATGAATCTTAATGAATAAAAGGTGATTTCTTAATTCATGATTTTAAGAATAATGTTACTATTAAAAAAATAATTATTTATTTATTTATGTAATATATTACTAGATATTATATTTTTATAGTCATCGATGAAATAAATTTATGGTATTGTTCAAGTATGTGGTTATACTAACCCAAAAAGAACATACCATAATTAATGGATGATTATGAAGTGATTTAGTTGTAATATAATTATCAAAAAAGAATAATGATCATATTTAGTGTTTATTATTATAGAATATAAAAATTTTAAATATTTATAAAAAGAATATAACATATACGAAGTTATTTCAAGGTATTAAGAAATCATTTTTTGTAGAACACTCTTTTGGACGGTTGAGTTTACCAAAGTTGTTAATTTATCATATTGTTAATAGTTTGTCAAAAGTTTGTATCTTAAAACTTAATAATTTCATAATAATAATTTTTATCTGTTAAATCCATTCCCGTGATCATCCATGTAAGGAATAAATGAAATGAAAAACAAGCATCAGTCGCTCTGTGGATGTGGCAGTGCACACATACACATGGGTCATGATTTATTTTTTGCATTGAAAATTGATAATAAGTAATATGATTTATCATTTATGATTCCAAAATATGTCATAAATATCATAATTATTTATTAAATTACCTATTAGGACCATCCTTGTAAGGTTGTGAAGGAAAAAAACTCATTGTATTGTGGAGGAGGTAGTTCGCACAACATAAAGATAAAAATTTTCAATTCTCTTAATAGAAAAAAAGAAATATGGTTAATTATTAATCCATAATTTAATAAAATACCAATAAAATAATAATTATAATGTATAATAACCTGAAACCAACACTATTGAACCCAATACAAAAACAAATCTTTATATTTCTAGATTTGATACCAATACACGTTACCCAGTTTTAACCAACCAAAATTACTATATCCATATTTAATATTGAGTCACTTACATAACAAATATAATTTAGGTTTAGAGTCGTATATAATTATTACTAACATTTTCATCATTATAACTATGTACTTAATTAATTATTTTTCTCACTATACCCATCTTTTCTTATTCCACATTAAGTCTTCATCATTATCCATGTGAAACCCTTCTATATATTTCTTGCTTATCCTCTTCCTTCATAACCAGGAAAATGTAAATATAAGAAAATGGTGAGCGAAAATTCATATAACTGTATACATAATCATTAACTATTGAAATTCATTAATGACCATAATATGGGAATAAGGGTATGATGACATAATCAAAGTTCATGAGAATAACATAAGAGAATTCATACCCATAAAAACCTAGATCATTAAACATGTGATAGTTCATAAAGATTTAACTATGGAGTATGTCATAATAATAAATAATAATGATCCATGTTCTGTCAATATTGATCAAAGGAATAACTAAAAACATATAAAAATAATATATAAAATGTGTTGGTATCGTGAAACATCAAACATTTTATCTTGGAATCACCAAAATATGTAATTCCCATATCTCATAGATGCAACCTATAGTTGGTAAAATCCATACTCTCATAGGTGTAACTTATAATTAGTTAACTCTATCATATCTTATGAGTAAAATAACTCCAAGATCTCTTAGTAATAAATTCTCTTCAGTTAACTTTGTATTTGTACCCAATGCATTGGTGGGCTATAATAGACCCACCCATCAAATATCATAAAAATTACCTTAATTATTTGGGTTTACTCCCCAATACTACATTAATAAATAATTTCTAATTAATATATCATTAAAAAAATAAATTTATTCTTTTATTTCATAAAAAATTCATTGATTGATTTACCCATGAAAAATAAATGGGTTTCCAATTAATCTATTTAAAATATAATCATAAACCTTTCATAGAAAGGAAGTGAATGGTATACTAAGATCATGTCCCCACTAAATCATAAAAATTATTAATGTATGTTGACAAATATGAAGATACCAATAAAAGTACATTTAAAAAATTCATTTGAAAATGGGATAAAATACCCTTTTTATTCAGTTCCCTTAAAATAAAAAAATCAAATTTTTTTGATAAAATGATATTCGTTGAAAATTACTATGGAAAAATATATGTGAAGATTAAATTAAAGGTATGATAATTATTTTGGAAAAATCTATTCATTTCATAAAATTTACAAATAAAAATTCTTTTTATATTTTTTTAAAGAGAGTCAAAAAGTAAACCATATAGAAAACATTAAGAAAATTTATTTTTTAAAACTCTTTAAAAGAATTTCAAAGAACATGGAAGATTAATTATATCAAATTTTTAGTTTTTAGAAAAAATATTATTGAAATAAGATAATGAAAATGGGGGATGATTTTATTTAAAAGTATTTAAAAACATTGAAACCACATTTAAAAAAACGATTTTATATCCTTTTAAAACCAACAAATATTTGAACGTAAGAACATAAAAAGGAACATAAAATACCATTAGAATATGAAGATTCAGAATATTATATGTCTATATTAAATCAATGTACACACTAAATAAATTAATATAGGTGTATTAATAAAAAATTTCTAAAAAATGATGTTTGAGACAAGAAACCCTTGCAACTTGGGCAACACTTGAATCAAAAAACCATTACATCGAAGCATAAAATGATTACGTAAAAAACATAATTTATATGAAATCATATGTTAAAACAAATTCATATGAAAATAATTACACCATACAAAATAAATAATAATGCATAACATGAATTATGTCTCAAAGAATTGAAATAAAGACCACCTTGAAACTATTATAACATTTGAATCAATATATCATGGGAAAATAAATTTAAAATTAAATTTAAGTATATTGATAAAATATTTATTCATTATATAATATATCAATAGTTATTATATAAAATTTATAAAAGGATGTTGGTGTGTAATATAAGACACGTGTCAAAGAAAAAATATTGAGATGAATAATCCTTAAAAAGATCATATCATTAATGATAGTATTTAATAAATAAAGTGAATATGTGGAAGAATTTTAAAACCCAAAAATAAATAAATAAATTATAATAAAATCATTGGTCATTTCACACATAATATTGGAATAACATATTCAATTAATTAGATTTATAACCCAATGAATGGAAATTGAGTTAATAAATCCCCTACCCCGAGTCTCATCTTGCTAGGTACATTATTTTAATCCAATATAATAATATTATATTAATCATTTAATTTTTAAATAACATTATCCAAATTTATTCTCTTAACCTTAAACAATTTATTTTAATTTTTAAATTAAATTTTTGTTTAGTTAATTGGTTATGTCCATAATGGGTGTTTTGATGATGTTTTGTTAATAATTGAAAAATGACTTTTGTAAGATGACCATGGTCGATGGGTTAATTCTTCCATCCCATAAAAAATAATAACCATGAAATATTAATAATTTTTGTACATTAATTATACTTTTAGAACCAATAATTTAATATGGTTATGAAGATGGAATTATATTATAATCATGGAGATGGTAGGTCTTACATTCACATGAGTATCATTTCCATTTTTCAATAAACATGTGTGAAAGATTGTATGTATCATTTTATATTATATAATAATTATTATATCATAAATATAATATTATTCATTTAAATACACTTATATATACATTCCATGTGATGCAGTGATGAAAACTTAACCACATTGCTTCGGGGAGGTGGTAATCCACATGCACGCACGGACAATGTTACCATTTTTCAATTTCTGGAATGGAGAAAAAAATATATGATATATTAACATATATAATTTAAATTATATCATGAATATAATAGATATAAATTAAATCTATCAATATATTCAACCGTGAGAGGTGACGATGAAAAATAAATTAAATCTGTTTGTGAGACGGTAATCCACTGTACACAATTATGATGGTTTCATTTCCCACTAGAAGAATAAGGAGATGGATTAAAGTTAAATAATAAAATAAATATCTTATAATTATATGTAGGATAAATATTTTACAACAACACAACAGTTTCAACAGTTTTTAAGTAGGTAGAAGGAGAAATAATATGAAAACATTCGGTTAAAATCTATACCAGTTCTTCTGAAAACCTCCCTTTATTTACACCTGAATACCTCTACGGTTGGTATTATACCCAAAAACATACCTTTATAAAAACTGTAGGTGGTTTATAAAGTTATTTTTTTGGTATTTTTCTAGATAATTTTCTCAAATTGTGTGAGTAATAGAGGGTATGGTTTACCATTTTATAAGTTAGGGGAGGGATACTATTGTAATTTTTAAAAACATTAAAATATTGTGAGTCACATTCCTGGAAAATTGATTCCAAATTAGATTAATTTATAATTAAATATAATATATTATCCAAATAAACTAATATAATATGATTTTGATATGTTTTTAGGTCATTTTAACCCTTATCTCTTTAGTTTAACTCTTTGTCAGTCTTTTTATCCTTAACGGTGATAACACATTTTTCTATGATTAATGGTTATAAATTTACTTATAAGGTAAAAATTGGTTCATAAATGGAAAATGAATGAAAATGTATACCATATAAAATTATACTTGTCCTCATGAAATATTTTTATGATTTTTAAGTTATTTAAAAATTATTATATAACATAAAACATCATTAATGTCATTTTAAGAACTAGTCACATATTTTGGATTTAAAAACATCAATACAGGTATGGAATAATAATATAAAATTTTTAAAATCATATTATACATTATTATTAACCATAATAATTCTCTATCACCATAATTTATCCTAAAAATATTACTTTCTTATGTTTTTAAAATCATTTAATTTAATTTTTTCTACTATATGCACAAGCACTGTGTAGGTGTTGTATAAGTGTTGAAGGTAATTTTATAATCACTAAAATTTTTAAATAAATTTCCATTATAAAAATAATTTATTTATTATAAAAATATGGTTTAATATTTATTCATAACATATTTTCTCCCTATGTGATCACATTAGAAATATTTTAAATCTAGAGAGTGGCATTTTGTTTTCTTCTTTACTAAAAATATTAAATAGGTTTTTATGAAAGAAAATGGATATAAGTGACCATAAATTCAATCATAGATTATTATTGATGAACTAAAATCATAAAATAAGTTAAATTAATCTGGTAGGTATATTTGAATTATAATCATATTAGTTTTAACCTTAATTAACTTGTTTTATCCATTACTCCAGTAATAACAACTTAACATAGTTAGTATTCATAATGATGAAAAATTAAGTTAAAAAAATTAAACTTAATTAATTATTATTATTAAAAATAATTAATACATTTTATTAAATTTAATTCACTGATGTTAAAAAGTTTAATTTAAAATTAATCTCACAAGGCATGAAAAAAAGCGGTTTTTAAAAAAATACATTTTTCAGGCATAAGATGATCTTACATTAACTTTATTACTAGTAATCATCATTATATTAATATAAATTCATATATATAAATATATAATGTATAAATATGATTTAAATAATTCATAATTAGTGATTATATCATTTAATTAAAATAGAAAACATTGTGTACTTAAAAATAGTTTTATTTAAAGTGTTTTCTTAAGTATAAAAATAAACTTATACCAAAATAATGAAAAATGATGATTCCTATTTTTTTAATTATATAGTATATAATTAAAGGATTATTATTAAAATTTAATATCATACGGAATTCATAGTGATACTTTTCAATGAAAATAAATGATTATATTACAAAAATAGGTATTTTCACCATTCATTGAAAAGTGGATTTTTCAAAAAAATAGAAAACATTTATCCGAAGGTAATTTTGATATTATGAATTAAAAAATTAAATATTTTTTATCAATTATAATTTCTAAAATTTTCAAAAATTAATTATAATATTCTCTCACACAATGTGAAAAAACCCATATTTTAAAAAAATGTATTTTTGAATTATAAAATGACTACTGAAAATTTTGTGCTTATTTCCTAGGAATTAATCTATAAATTTTTACAGAATTAGAACATTATATATATATATATTACATAATTTGGTTAATCCTATTTATACCCTCAAATTCAAGAATTGGTTATAATGATCATATTTAAATAATAATATTTCATGGTTAGTAATGTTTGGTGTTTCTTATCTTGTATAATATCGAACATATTATGATTTTAAAATATTAAGATATTACATTGTCCCCCATTTAGTAAATGTTTCCAATTTTTTTCATGATCTATATAAACAAGGGTTTACAATTTTATAGTACATTTTTTTTGAAAACCTACATCAGAAAAAGGGTTAATAAAATTTCTATTTGAGAAGATATAAAGAGAAATATGAAGTTCATCTAGAATAACAAATAACTAGGTTCATAAATAAGAGAACATTAGTGGGTAGTAAAAATGTGGACATGCAAGAAATATTAATGTCTATATAATGATGGGGAGTGACATATAGCATTTATCACAAGAAAGTGAATGATCGGGATAAAGATAATGACTATAAACCATAAATCAATGAGGTGGAAAAAAGACCATCAATTCAACAGAAATGAAGGTAATAGGATATATTTTTTCAATATTATTTTCCTATAATTGAGGAATACCTTTACCATATTAAATAAGAACATAATAAAATACGCTTACATCATTTTCTTCAAATTTGTAATTGTAATTATATCCTTTGGTTGTGTGTCTCAATCAATTTCAACCTTTATCTCATCTTTTTCTCAAAATGATGACTGTGAATATTTAATGCCTAAAGCACTATAGTAAAATTCTGATTGACCATGAGGTACATAAAAGTATAAAAATATATTCATCATGTATTTAATAAAATCCAAAGGTTTAGAACAAGGTAATATAATATCCAGAATTTATAAACCTTCATACGAGGAAATATTAAATTAATCACCAAAATGCAACAATAATATCCAAAGTTCAAATTTAATTATTCGTGAAATAATTAAACATATATCCAAAATAAACTAAAAAATAAAAAAGTAACCGCAAATATGATCTTATAAAATTCATATTAAATCCATGAAATGAAATATAATTCTCCTAGACTAATCCTTCACGTTAATCCAAAGGGTCATATATACCTCAACTGCAAAATATTTCAGCCAAAATATCATTAATCACCATCAAATATCATCGCTTAAAAACCTCAAAATGTGTGTCTATGAATATGAATAAATGATAAAACTTAAACTTATAAACCCATGATATTATCCATAACTCCAAAGTTAACCTCACATGAAAAAATACTAATTTAAAAAGTTATATAAACCCTACTATGATACTGACTATAAGAGCCTTGTACCCGAACTCATGGATCGAGTGATAAAAACATAAAATTAATATTTGGTTATTTGATATCAATAAACGTGGGATAATTTTAGAAAACAATAAATACCATATCCATATATAATATTGAGTCATTTACATATTGAATATGTTTTAGGTTTATAGTTTTAGATAATTAGAAAAAATTATTCTATAATAATACTCATTATTTTGGTTAGTATTTTTCTCACTATACACATATTTAATTATTCCACATTTTGTATTCATAACTAACCACATAAAAATATTCTATATATATATATATGACATATAATATTTATTTATAACCCATGGAAAAGGAAATATAAGAAAAGGGTGATCTCAAATGCTCAGTATAGGTAAACATAATCATTAAAAATTGAATTTCATTACTGAGAATAATATGAAATAAGTGTGTGATGAAATAATCAAAGTTCATGAAAATAACCTAAGAGAATTAATATCTATAAATGCATATATTATTAATCCTTTGAAATGGAAAAATTAATTATCAAATGAATAAGTAATAAGAATAAATAATCATGGGCCATGAAATATTAATATTAATCAAAGGAACTATTACAAAATAACATAAAGAATAAATAAAATGTGTTGTTATCTTAGACCATAAACATTCCTCATGGAATA
The DNA here is from genome assembly GCA_963277665.1 of Viscum album. Classification (NCBI taxonomy): domain Eukaryota; kingdom Viridiplantae; phylum Streptophyta; class Magnoliopsida; order Santalales; family Viscaceae; genus Viscum; species Viscum album. Next base: position 1,014,174,054 of record OY728153.1, on the reverse strand, counting down.
ATATAACTATATAATTCTAATATATCTGAGTAGTAACCTATAACTGGTAAACTATGTTTCATATTAGGAGTAAATTGTAATAAGTAATCTCTATAATCTCTTAGGGGTAACATAACTCCATCAACTCTTTGGAGTAAATTCCATCTAGTTAACTCTATCTCAATACCTAATGCATTGGAGGGACATAATAGACCCACCCATGACATATCAAACACAATATCCTAAGGGTTTAAGTTCACTCCCCAATACCACTTTCATTAATAATTTCCATGCACCATATCATGAAACAAAACACATGGATACTTTCATGTTAAAAAAAATTCATAGATTGATTTACCAATAGAAATGAAATAGGTTTCCCAAAATTTTATTCAAAACATAATAAAAAACTATTTAGAGAAAGTAAGATAATTATATCATAATATCATATCCCCATTTAAGAATAAGAATTATTAAAGGAAATTGAACTAGATTAAAATACCTGTAAAATAAAATTTAAAACATTTCATTGAAAAGGGGGGAAATACCTTTTTCTATCAGTACCTATAGAATATTAAAACTCAAAAAAAATATTTATAAGATTATTTTATTTGAAAAAAATGTATAAATATAAATTAAGATTTAATAAAAAATTGTCATGAAAGAAAAAAATCCTCCCATGTTATAAACATTAAAAATAATCATTCTTTTTAAACGATTGGAAAGAGAGTCAAAAGAAACCCATGTAAGAAATAGTAAAAAAATTTAATTCTAAAAAACATTTAAAATTAGTTAAAATATCATAGAAAATAAATTTAGGAAATCATATATGATTATAAAATAAAATGCCCTAAATAAGATAAATATCATGGAGAAAGATTTTGGATAATAGTCTTTAAAAGCTTTAAAATAACAATTTTAAAGAAAACCCTTTTATGGACATTTAAAACCAATAACTATTTGAATGAAAGAACATTATAAGTATTATAAAATACCATGAGTAATAAAATATTCATGATATTATATTTTATGTTTCAGATATAAAGTAATATAGGTGTATAAATGAAAAACGTTTTTCAAAGAATGAAGTTTGAACTGAGAAACAATTACAAGTTAGGTAATGTTTGAATAAAAAATTATTTGAATTAAGGAACATAAATTGATTCTATAAAACCCATAATTTTCATGAAATAATGTGTTTAAACTCATTAATTTGTCAATATTTACAACATTTAAAATAAATCATGTTTCATAACATGAATTAAGTCTCAAAGAATTGAAATTGAGGCAATGAAAACACTTGAATGATTTATAACATTTGAATAAATATCTCATTGAAGTGAGAACTTAAATGGAACTCTAAATATCATGATCATAGATTAATTCATGATATAATATCTCAATAGTTAGAACATACATCTTATAAAAGTTTTTATATTCATAATACAATACATGTCTTAAATAAATAATATTGAGATGAATAATCTATACAAATATCATATAATTGAAGTTATAATTTAATAAATGGAGTGATTATGTGAATGAATTATAAAAAAGCGTAAATAAAACATAATATAATTAGACTTATTTTCATACATAATGTTGGAATAACATAGTCAATGAATTAGGCGTATAACCTAATCAATAGTATTTGAGTTATGATAACCCTTACATGAAGTCCATTATTTCTATTTACTTTATTTAACTATAATAATAAAATTATATTAATTATTTAAATTTCAAGAACCATAACTAGGATTATTTATATTTCATTAAACTATTTATTTCATTTATTACTAAAACATATTTAATTACTTAATCTGTTAAGTCCACATCGTGTGTTTTAGTGTGTTCATTTCATAACTGCAAAATGAATTTGATAGGTTGACCATGGTTAAGGGAAAATTTTTTTCATGAACAAAATAATAGTTATCATTAAATAATTTTTATATTTATTTATTTATTATAATTTTAGATCCAACTATATAATTTGGTAATGAAAAATGAATTACATTACAATCATGGAGACAGTAGGATGTACGTATGCATGAATAAACTTTTAGTTTTCAAATAAAAATAGGGGAATAATTCTAGTCTCATTTTAAATTTATATAATTAAGATTATATCATAAATATAATATTATTTATTTAAATAAAATTATATATACTATCCATGTGATGTGGTGATGAAAAACTAATTGCATCGCTTTGTGAAGGTGGTAAATCATCCATACACATGCACATAGTTATAATTTTTCAATGGATGTAAATATAATAAATTATAAGATATTTAATCTATAAATAATTTTAATTATGTAATGAATATAATATATGTACATTAAAAATATCATTATATACATATGTGAGAGTTATTAATGGAAAAATAATTACATATGTTCGTGAGGTAGTCCACTATAAACATGAACAATGGTTTATTTTTCCATTAGATGAAGAAGAAAATGGATTTAGGTTAATATATAAAAATAATAACATATCAATATATTTTATATATTTATTTATTTATATCACAATTGTGGTAATAGTTTTTAATGATTTAGAAGAAGAAATAAAACCAAAACATTCAGTTAAAAACTATACCTCTTCTTCATATAACATTACTTTCTTTAAACCTCAATCCCTATAAGGTTGGTATTATTCCCAAAACAATACATAAATAATTTTTAATGTAATTTAGTTATGGTTTTTCCAAGATTGATTTTTCCAAAACTTTGAGGAAGATAGGAGATGAGGTGCCTTTTTAAAAGTGAGGGGAGGGGAACTCTTGTAATTTTTTAAAACATTAATATATTATAAAGTTATATTCGGGACCCAGTTATTAAAATTTAGATTAATTTTGAATTAAAAATTATATAATATCTAAATAAACTCATCCAATAGTATTTAGAAAAGTTTTAGGTCAATTTAATTATTATCCCCTTATTTTAACCCCTTGTTAATCGTTTTTATCCTTATTTTTTTATAACACATTTTTCATTCATTAAGGGTTATAAATTTATATTTAAGGTGAAAATTAGTTCATAAATGGTAAATAGGTAAAATATTATTCAATTTACAATTCTAATTGTTCTATTTGAATATTTTTACAATTTTTAAATTATTTACTAAAATATTATATAACATACAATATCATTAATGTCATTTTAAGAACTATTCACTAATATTGACTTAAAAAACATTACTATAGGTAAGAAATTTGAATATAAAATCTTCAACCATAAATCATACATTATTATTAAAAATGAAATTTATTTGAAATAATAATTTCTCCAAAATATTTCACTTTTTATGTTTCTAAAATCTTATATTAAATTTTCTACTAACAGAAGTACCATGTTGGTATTGTATAAGCATTTTACGCTATTATTTAATCACTAAAAATAATGAATAAATTTTAATTATATAAATAATTTAAATATTATGAATATAATATATAATTTTTATTCATAAATTATTTTTATCTTTATGAAAGGACATATGATAAATTTAAAATTAAGAGAATGATATTTTTTTTTATTTTTCATTACATAAAATATTATATAGGTAATTATAAAATAAAAAGATCCAAGTAGAAATAAATTCAAAACATGGATGGTTAGAAAAAAACAAACTCATCTAGTAGTTTAAAGGAAAGAGTGGGGTATATTTTAAGTCCTTTTCACATCATTTTAACCTTAATTAACCTATTTTACCCTTTTATGTGGTTATAACCATTTACCATAGTCACTATTCATAGTTTTCAAAGATTAATTTGAACCTATTAAATTATATTAATTACACTAATTAAAAATAATGACTTTTTTTTATCAAATTCAATTTACATAACTCACATAATTTAATTTAAAATTAAACCCACAAAACTTGATGAATTCCAGTTTTTAGAGAAATGCATTTTTTAAAGGATAAGACGATCTGACATTAAATTTATGACCACTAATCATCATTATATTAATTTAAATTAATATATATATTTTTCATAATATATTAATATAGTTTAAATCATTTATAAATGGGGATTATTTTAATGAACTAAAACGGAAAAACATTATTCACATGAAAACGATTTTAGTAAAAATGTTTTTGAAGCATAAAAATAAACATATTCCAAAATAAAGTATAAAAATTATTCTAATGTATTTAATTATATTATATCTAATTAAAGTAGTCTTATGTTAATTAAATATCATATTAAATTCATAATGGTAAATTTCAAAGAAAAAATGGTGATCTTAAAAAATATGTATTTTTTAATATTCACTGAAAAATCGATTTTTTTTTTCAGAAAAATCCCAAAATTTTACCCTATGATAAATTTCATGTGTTCAATTAAAAAATTATACCATTTCATCTACTAAAATTTAAAAATATGGAAGAAATTATTTATAATATTCGACTATCAAAATCAATAAAAACATTTATGGAGAAAACATATTAAGTTCACATAAAGAAATTGAAATGATAAAGGATAAAAGATAAATTTATACCTCACTTCTTAAATTAACTCCTATAGAAAGGTGGTTAAACCATTGAGGGATATTATTTTCAGATGTCCCGTGCCTCTTAAATGTTTTTAAAAATTTTGAGGAGATTATTGGATAGTAATTCATTCAAAATAATTGGGTTGTGGTGTGAGGGGAAGTGAGGGTATGAGTGCCCATTTTATAAGTGAAAATGTATGTCATTCTTGTAAATATCCAAACCTTATTAATAATGGGAATTAAATCATAAGAAAATTTTCTTTGAAATTGGTAAATAAAGGATAATTGAAGAGATATGGTTGACAAAGTCCTCAAAAACCCTTTGCAAAAAAGTTTTTAAAACAAGTTTTTGGTCTTTACCTCTTGGTTAAACCCTTTTTACCCCATTTAATTTTTACTAAGGTCACTAGTTTTTACAAAAGTAATTTACCCTTTATGCTTAAAAATAAATTTTCCTATATTACATAATTTAGTCCTAATTATTAGAAATTTTTAAAAAAATTTATTATATTAATTTTATAAATGAGATAAGAATTAATTTCAAAATACTAATTGTATAATTTATTAATTTTTTTTTGAAAAATATAAATTAATTTTAAAAAATAAAATATTGGTTTGAAAATTAAAACCATTTTTTTATTAAAAAATCAATTATAAAAACATATTTGTTCTTTAAAAAATATTTAATAAATTTAAAAATAATACTAATATACTAATAATGTCATAAAGGTCATCTCATTTATAAAAATAGTTTTTTCACTATTCAATTAAAAACCTATATTTTTTGAAAAATCCAAAAAATTCCTCTTTATACTATATTATAATGCCTAATATGACATTGATAATCATGTTTTCAAATTTAAATTCTATAATATAAAATTTTAACTTTTAAATTAAATGATAATAAATATTGAAAAATATTTTTTTATAGGAAAATAGATTTTTAGAACATTAACCACTCTAATCCATATTTCATATTATTTATTAATTAAATTAGAACTAACTAATTATTAATATAATTTTTTTATCCTTAATGGATTCTTTAATTAAAAATAAATTCATATTTTATAAAAATGAAATATTTAGAAAAATAAATTTATAAGAATAAAATGATCGTATCAGTCATGTTATGTATACTAATTTAATTTCATTAATATTAAAAATATACATTATTAAATTTTATAAATATTCAAGAATGTGGTTACTACTATTAATTCAAACTAATTTAATCACTAGGTTTTGATAGTCATACTTAAATATTTAAATTTTAACTAAATATTTCATAGATTCATTTAGGTACACTGTTCTGTGTAGAGAAAGTTATCAAACACATTAACTTATTTAAAGGTATTTGTAGATTAAAATATTTGGGTGTTAAATTCCACCACCTTAAAAAAATTACATCCTCACAATTTGAATTACTACTCACTGATGAATTTAGGTGAGGGTATTATTAACATATTTTTAGTTTGCGATATAACTTCTAATATGAAATCTACATTACTCTCTTAGGCTATATCAAGTTATGTATCCTTCCTCAAACAATGTTAACCATTCCTACAATTATATACCCAAGTATTTCTACACCCAAATCATATATTCTCAATATTATACAGTTAGAAAAACCATTTGAATTTTCAAGACACTAAACCACACCTATTTATATATTCTTCCAAAAATTAACTCTACATTTAAATATGAAATATATTAATCATTAGTTTATAAATTCAAAAACTAGTCAACATATATCATGATCGAAGATATTAGATATACTTCACTAAAAATATCATTGATTACTTTTTAATTATACTAATAATGAATTTTAATACTTTCAAACAAGTTGTTTTTCAAATTTCAATCAACCCTTTATTTCCGCAACATCATGAATATATTAATCCTTAGAGTTATCTATACCTCAATCATGTGTTCTTAAATATTTATATCAAAAAATATAACCATGTCACAAAATAACTTTTCAAGGATATTTATTCTATTAGTATATGTTTACAAAATTTTAATGAATAATTACTAAAGAATACCCCTTACATGTTTTACATAACCATCATAACATTTATAATAAACCAAAATATACTCGATAAATATCACTCACTAATGAAACTAGCTAAGAGTATTAAGAATTAATTTCTATTATGATATCTTCCTCACTGACATATATAATACTAGGAAAATCACATTTCCAATCATAATAAGAATATAATTAAATTCTCAATCATTTATGTATTCTCCCTTATTCAGATATTACAAATAGTTATTTATAGAAACATATCTTTCTCAACTTCATCTTCATGATCCAATTTAAACCAAATACTAATACCAAAACAGTTTTGTTAATTTCTAAAATATGAATCTTGAAACATCAATATGAATATGTATTCAACTATGAAACCTTAATTTTTAACATATGATACTTTTGTTTTATCATATGACTCTCCCTGTTCAATCCTAGGTAATATAAAATATTTTTAATATTAAGTTATCTAACCAAATTAGTTAACATTATACATAAATTCTAAATAATACATTGTAAAAATTATATTATTTTACAAAGTATGTCCCTTAGGTGTGTCAAACTAGGTGTCCATTTAGGCCCCTTTTTCATTCTTCAGGTGATGATGGAATTTATACAGGATCCTCTATTTTTAGGATTATCCCCCCTATGATCATCTGTGCCAGATCCAGTATCCACTTATAGTATCTAGGTATGGATCTGACTTCTAGGAGAACCACACAATCTCTACATTACCAAAATTTAACTTCATTGTACTATACTTAGACTTATCCTCCAAACTTATATCTTGGGTTTTCACTAAAGTTATCTTATCCTTATCCCTACAATGTTACCTAAAATGGAAGAAATTGTTATATATACCATTGGAATTATAATCAAACTTCACTTATAAACCATTGATGATGTTTATAAATCCCAATTTTTGATGAAATTATATCATCATAATCTTCAAATTTATCTAAACCTTTCACTGATTCCAATTATGGTATCCCAGACTCATACTACAGATCCTACTAATATAAACACATAATTTACATACTATATTTGATAAAAATTGTAGATTCATAGGCATAAATATCCCATAATTACATAACATAAATAAAATATTGCATTACGTACATTCCAAAGAGATTTTATATTTGTTGATTTAGATACTTTGGACAAATCAAAAATTAATAAATCCCATTAAATGGATATTTTATTTTTTATTATATAAGAAAATACTTAATCGATAACCAGAATTCATCATCACCCAAAAATTCTATACACAAGATACACTATTAAATATATCATGTGTAATAATTTTCCTTATAAGCTATGGAAATGGAAATATAAGAAGGGGAGATCTCAAACACTTAGTAAGTGTAATAATTAAAAATATTAAAGATCATAAGTGAGAATAAAGTGATAACAAATAATATGGCAGGAATAGTTAATCAAAATAATTACATAATATAAGGAAAATAAATTCATAATATATCCATTGATAATAAAAAAAATATAGATCACACGGTTATTAATATCTAGTACCATATAATTGAAATAAATAATATTGGATAGTTAATTCCATACTATAAGCTATGAAATCATGATCTTAGACCTCATGATCTTACCATCTAGGAAATATCCATTTTTTTGGGTTGGAATACTCCAAAATAACCAAACATGTTTACCTCATGAGACCCACAGATACATCAAGGGGCTATATAATTTCAAGCCCCACATATGACTTGATTAAGTCCAATCCATTCATTATAGGAGAAAATAATAACAATAAATAATAAAACTTTCTAACAATAATTCTTATTAGTATAATATCATAAAGAATACTAATACTTGCCACCATATAAATAAAAGGGATAATATTATCATAACCTATCAATAAAATAAAGGTGTATGGTTAATAAAGTTATACAAAATATTCTTGAGTAATCAATAAACACTTGTATCAGAATAAAAAATATACATATTTTCAATAGTTTCCGAATCAATAAATTGAATATATATTTAAATAAGCATACCTCAAAATAAAAGCATATAGATAAAGGGGTATATGGTTAATTAAATAATTTCCATAATCATTCAATGTATGGAACCTAGGTGAACACCCTTCAATCAAGGAAATATAAAACATGGTATTTTTAAAGTAAAGGAATTATAGGAAAGGTTATTCCTATCCTTAGTGAATGGATAGAAAAGTCAAAAGGAAATTATGGATCACATATTGGATGGAATATAATGGTACATAATCCATACAAAGTAATAATTTGAATTTTTTAAAATTAATATATCCCTAGTGTAATAACGAAAACTCATATGGATGTTGACATAGATGAAAAACATATTTTCAAAATAATGCTTCAAAAAGTATCACACAAGAATGGATCAAAAATAGAATCATTTGATATCATGAGTTCAATCCCCCAAATTAAAATTAAATATATTTATTAGAAGATAAATCATGTAATATAAATTCTATGAGTTGAAATCCCTTTTAATATAAAAATTAAAATGGAGGTGAAAACATAAATGATCTTTTAGAAATCTTTTCTAATGGTGATGTAAAATAAAAACTTACAAGAATTTTAAAAAGTTTCCTTTCATTAGGTGAAGATAAAGTGATTGAAAATTTACACTTTTAAAATTAATATAAATTAATGGATCCTTGAAAATTACTTTAAGTTTTCTATAATAAATTTGAATACAAAAGATAAAAAAATTATTATAAATGGAACCTTTTTAATACTTTGAAATTACCTATGTGGAAAACCCATATTGTAAAAAGAGTAATAAAACCTTAATTATATTAAAACATAATTTGTTAAAATAGGATTAAAAAATACTAAATAGTAACAAATTATGGTTGGAGATCCCAAAAATTTATGAATATGTTCCAAGAAAAAACGTTATAACTCCAAGAAATGATATTTGAGTTATCAATATCCCTTATGGGGAACATACTCTATAAAGTAGAAAATATTTGAAAATGGGTTAATGTGGTAAAAGTTTATAAAATTTTTGAATTCAAAATAAAACAATCAAAGGTCAAAATTTACCCAATGTATATGAAATAAGTTCAAGAAAATGATAAACCCTCAATGAGAAAAAACTGAGTTACAATTAACTCTTATGAATGGGGTAACACTTGAGTCAAAATAAATTTGAAGAAAAAAACGTGATTTGGATTAATGTATACCAATAACTACAAGTAAATAATATATAAAACATTCATGTGATAGTAAATCAGTATAACACCATATAAAGGAAACATGGTACATAACATGTAACATGCCTCAAAGAATCAGAATTGAGACCAAGAAAACTATTACCTATTATCTTGGCTTCCACAATTTCACAATAAACTCTTGTATAAAAAAATAAATATAATATAAAATTAAATAATAATATCATACATATATGTTTCCATTTATACTCTTCATTTATAATCATTCTCTATATAAATTATAGTTAGTTATTACCTATTTTCATTATCGGGTGTAAGTAATCTTGATCGTTTTAAACAAGTTTCTTAAAAATGATGTTGGTATTGATTATTGTTTCAAAGTTCATCATTTAAAAGTCATTAAATGTACATTAATATACTATCCATAATATTTATGAAGTTATAATTTCATTCTAAGGTATTTTTGGTTAGAAACCATGATGATGCAATCAATGATGATCATAATTGGGTTATTCTTAACGAACAAAATGTGTATTCTTAATTAATAAGTTTAATAATAATGTTACCATTACATAAAAATGTTAATAATTTAATTATTTATATAATATATTACAAGAAAATAAATTTCTATATTCTTCCATGATAAAAACTTATGGCATTGTACAAGTTGGTGGTTAAACCAACCCAAACAAGAACATACCATAATTAATGGATGATTATGAAATTATTAAATGTCGTATAATTATAATAAAAATATTAATGAACTTATTTACTCTTTATTAGTGAGATATATCATAATTTTAAAAAAACTATAGGAAGAATATAAACTATACAATGTCATTTCATAGTATGAAGAAGTCATTTTTTTCGTTTAGAATGCTCTTTATGATAGTTGAATTATCCACAATTTCTTATTTCTTATACTATTAATAGGTAGGCCAATTTGTCTTTATAGAACCACTGTAATTTCATAAGAATCATATTTATCTATTAAAATTATTCTCATGACCATCTATTTATGTATGTGATGAAAATAAAAATATAAATCAAACATTCAATGGAGGTGGTAGTCGACACGTAATCCTGGATAACGATTTCATTTTCTATAGTATATGGAAAAAGAGAAATATTATTTTATATTTAAGAATATAATTATTTTAATAAATATCATACCTATTTTTCAAATTAAATATTATTACTATCCTCATAATTTGGTTAATGAAAATTAAACATGTTGCGTCATGGATGTGGTAGTCTGCACAACACAGGAATGGCAATATTCATTTTTATTAATAGAAAAGGGAAAGGTGGTTACAAATTGTACCAGCATTACAATAACAAACCAGTATAATAGTTATACCGATTATATATTTTTAATATGGTTTAAATAAATTTTACTCATAATATGTATATATAAATAAATAGAAACGAGTAAGGAGTAATTAGAAATGTATACATAACTTCATGGATTATATCCTTGGAAAAGGGTGTAAGCCTTTGACATATGGTTTTTTGTGAAGTAAAAACCCTATTAAAGGATAATAGTTATTTATAGGAGAGTTTTATATTTTTTGGGTCAAAATCAGTGGGTTGTGGTTTGAGGGGAAGGGATGAGAGGAGTTCTCCTTTTATAAGTTAAAAGGGGTGGCATTTTGTGAATACACAATTTTTTTAATAATGGGTACTAACTCTAAATTAATGTTTCTAAAAATTTGAAAACATTGAAGATGAGAGGTGATAAGGTTTATCAAGGCCTCGAACACCCATTCCCCCACATTTTTAATCATTTTTTTTCTTTCCATCATGGTTTATACCATTTAAACCATTTTGATTTTTATCAAGGTAACTAGTTTTCACCAAGGTAATTTATCCATTATTATTGGAAACAAATTGGTAATTATTATATAATTTATGATGATTAAGAAGTTGAAATAAATTTTAATATAATAATTTTATAAAATAAATTAAATTAATTTTAAATTACTTAATGTATAATGTATTTTTTTTGAAAATATAACTTAAGTTTTAAAATTTTTAATATGGGGTTATAAAATGAAAACAATTGAAATTATAAATTAACTTGTAGAATAAATATTTAGTATATGAAAAAGGATTCATGAATTTCCAATTCATACTTATATATAAATAATATTAGAAAATTCATGCTAATTATAAAAATAGTATTTTGAGCTATTCACATAAAAATAATACTTTTTTGAAAAATCCAAAAAAATAATCTTAAGAATATATTATTATGATTAATTTTTTTTTTAAATTTATTCAAATTCAAATTCTAAAATTTATTAAATTAACTTTTAAATAAAATGATGATATATATTGAGAATTGTTTTTATAGAAAAATAGTGTTTTAGAATATTAAACATTCACATTAATATTTTATATTATTTACTAATTTAATTTGTATTAACCAATTATTCATGTAAAATATATTTTTAACATAATTAATCACAAGTTACTTAATAAATAAATTCATATCAAATAAAAATGCAGTATTTAGAAAAAAAATTCTAATAATAAAATAATTGTATTATTAATTTTGACTTTACCCATTTAATTTCATTCATATTAAAAGTAGAATTTATTTTATTTCAAAACTTATTTCATAAATAGGTTACTACAATACATTCCTTCTAATTTAATGGCTAGGTTTTAATATTCCTACATAAATATTTATATATTATCAGAATATATTATACCTTTTTTATGTTTGATGTTGTATGTGGAGAAACTATTGAACACATTGACTTATTTAAAGATAATCATATATTAAAAAATTAGGGTGATAAATTCTACCCCTATAAATAAATCACATCCTTGAGATTTTAATTATTATTCACTAATTAATTTAGGTGATGTCATTCTTAACATTTTTGTCATTCAAGACACAGATTCTTAAATGACATATACATTATTTACTTAGGATATATCAAGTTACTTATGCTTACTCAAACAACATTAATCATTACTAAAATTATATAACAAAGTATATGTATACCCTAATCATATATAATAAATAATTTACCGTTTCTTAAACTATTTATATCTCAAAGAAATTAATCCACTTCATGATTATATATTCTTCAAAAAATTAACACTAGATTTAACCTTTAGATATATTAATCAGTTGTTGATAAATTTTCAAAACTAGTGAATATATATTATAATTTGAAAAATTAGATATATATATCACCAAAAATTTAATGGATTAATTTTTCTTCAAATAAAGAATAAATTACAATACTATCAAAATGGATTTCTAAAAATAAATCATCCCATTATTACCTCAACAACAAACATATATTAATCCTAAGAGTTACCCATAACTTACTCATGTGTTCTTTAATAATTATCCCTAAAAATACTACCTGTTCCATAAAACCACTTTTAGAGTTTATTAATTCCATTAAATATATGTTTTCAAAACATTAAAGCATAACTACTAATGAATAATCCTTATTTTTCTTAGATAACCGACATAACTTTTATAATACACCGGAATATCATTGATAAATACCACTCACTAATGAAAACAAATAAGTGTATCAAAAATTTATTTCTATTATTATATCAACCTCACTAACTTAGGTAAGACTATGAAACTCATATTTTCCATTATAATTGGTATACACTTAAATTCTCAACCATTAAATTATGCTCCCTTATTCAGTTATAAGACATAGTGGTTTCTAGATACAAACTTTTTGAGCTTCAACATCATGATAATATTTTAACCATATATTAAAACCAAAATGGTTATGATTATTTCAAAATTATTAATATGAAAACAACAGTATGAATATGTATTCTCCTATGTGTGTTGAGCCAGCCTAATATGACCTAACACACCACCTAACCCATTCTACCAAAAGGCCCGAAGGGCCTTATAAATCCCCACGGGCTGGTAAGTTGTACATGGGAATCATAGAAAACACTGTGACATACGATTTCACCCATATTAAAACCACTTCCTTCAGTGGATCCCCTAAATATAATGACTCCTCACAATGGGAGACCATTCCAAAATAATAAGAAGATATAAATAAATATATTCCTAACAAACATTGTATAATAAAGAAAAAAATACCAAATATTTTACGAGAAATTGATACCAAAATTGAAACACTTTTATAAAATTATTTTACAAACCAAAATAAGGAAAATAATAAAAACCATAACATGATATTTGTATGTGGAGGCTGATACACCACATGAATCAACTAGTACAAACAAGCATTGGAGAGAAAAACTAACATCATCACCATTAAATTATCTAGTCACCAACATCACCTGAATGACACCAACTTCCCACCATAGAGTGGTAACAAACCAACCTAGAAGCTATAACATAAAAAAATATAGAAAACATGAAGACCACAAACCCAACAAAGTGTGTACATAGGGTGTGAGCTATAGGCAAGTAGGATTCCACCATAAGTCAAATAAATTCTATTTTATATAATGAAACATAATCCATTTTTTCAAAAACTAATTGAAATATAGTATATTCATTTCTTTTATACAATATGAAATTTAAAAAAATATAACATGCATATTTCCAAAGAACTCCATATGAGAAACATGAAATAAAGATAATTTACCAGAAATTTACCCTTTAGAAACAATTCACAAATCTTTAAAAACACCACATCATTAAATTAGTATCTTAGACCTTCTATTTCATTTAAAAGCAACACTTTTGAAAAACGAACCAATACATGGTTTAAAACTATTTTTCTAAGATGAATTAAAAAATGGCTAGCATTGTAAAACCACCACCTCTTCCACTTTTCAAAACATTAACTCACCCACACCTCACAGAACAAGAGTAAAGAATTAATCTAAAACGTAATAAAATATAAAAACACAAGTCTCATACATCAATGGAGATAATCACGCAAGGCATGCCATACCCCCATGATTCACAATCATTAATAATAAATGCATAAAAGTAAGAAAATATCAAGAATCAAGAAAATCATATTCAATAAATAATTAGGATCCATAACATAAATTATGCAACATGAGGAGAAACCAAGCGACTAATGGAATAAGTACTCGATGTGAATAGGTGGAACCCACTTCTAGCATGTTAACCGTCACCCAACTTCTCACTTAATTCACTATCTCACTATCCTCATTAGTGAAACATCCCCTAGCTAGGTATAACATTCAACAAGGGGTTACTAGATAATGTATCTCACTCATCTAATAAGACAATGTCTATAACATCTCACATAGTAACCAAGGTTCCTTAGGTCAAAATATAGGAGGTAAAACATGATGAAGACAACCCTAACCTAGGACATATACAAATAATAAAATAAATATAACATAGCCATAAAATATATCCCACCTCTAACATACCACCACCATAATTAACCCCTTCCCAAACATGGAATCATGAATTAAAATTCATTTTACTACTAACATGTACATATAATAAAAAATAATGGGTTATAAAGGGTTAAACTTGGGTGTAAATAATATATAATCAAATAGATTCAGATAAGATTCAAATTAGGACTTCTATTTATAGATAAAACCCTAATGTTTTTCAAATCTCTTTTTAAGACCATTTAGAATCCAATTACAACCCATGTTAAATCAAACACAACAAAAAAACACAAGAAAAGTAACTAATTTAGAAAATAACTTTCTAAATAACCATTCAAAACAAAGTAGATTAGAAAACATGCATCAACCACATCCAAAAATAAACATTCCTAATTAAATAAAGGATTTAGAAAAAAAATATATCCAAAAGGATGAATCCCCCATTTTAACACATGTAAAGACTTTATAAAAATCACTAACCATTTTATAAACCGAATAGGTTCAAAACACCATTGTTCAAATCATTTTTACATGGGAAATAATCATTAACACATTATTAAACATATTATATGCACAAAAACCATTTTAAACTAAATTTTCATTGAATAAAAAAATCAACCCATTTTAGAGAATGGAGAAACCCTGCATGAATTGAAATCAATTGAATATTAAGACTAGATATCAAATACTACTTATATTTAAATCATAAGCACTTGTTTAAACACTAAGCATCCATGTAAAAATTTAATAAAAGGGAACATAAAATAAATAGATACTCAAAAAAATACCCTAGGTGAGAACATAATGAAGAAGCTCCCATAAGATTACTTGAATAAAAACCCAAATATTACACTTCCCAAAAATAAATTATCACCCCAAACACAAACACGCCTTAACAAGGAATGTCATGGTTTGTAGTTCAGGTCACAAGACAACATGAAAGATAAATGGGGTCTAAAATCATGGAATTCCAACCAAAGAAAATTTTTAAAGAGAAAAAATATTCTATTACTCTCATTATACCCAGTAACTAAATGTTTATCAGCAATATCCAATCCAACACCCAAGGAATTCTCACATAATTTATCAAACAAACCTCAAATCATGGTTCACATCATGAACAAATAATAACTAGAACAAAAAAGAAACAAGACATGAACATTTAAAATGATCACTAATGTGAGTCTAAAATATCTATCATCCATTATAACATGAAATACTGGGTGTACATAAGATATGAAATAAGGTCCAATAAAAAATAGGTTACAAAGGAGGACTCTCCCAAAACAACAAAACAACTAACAACTCTCTATAAAAAAGAAACAGTGTAGATAATTACTTGGATGAAAGAGGTTTTAGGTAATTATTCTTATTAAATTACTTATTTATCATAAAAATGTATGAATTTGACTGAAGTGGCCACATTGATGATATGTTCTTAGAGATTTTAGACATGAGGTCCTAACATCCCTGAACATCACACATCGGTAGCACACTATCAACTTTCACTTTGAACTATCTAGAACAACTTTTACAACACTAATAAGGGTAAATTAATCACCTTCCACATGGTGTGTAACTCCAAAAGAATTTACATGTATTTACATTGAAATATACTTTAAGTATTTCATATCATGTTTTACTTGCAACCCCGAGTCTAAATAAATCGGTGTTATCATATATCTTTATAACCTATCTACTAGATAGATGGTTATGAATTGGATTAAACAACTTATGAAATATATTTAAATGTTTTTCATAAATTCAAATAAATTTATTATGTCCTATGAAATAATCATGGAATTTTTAATAAAATTATTTAATGATTAAAAGACATATTTTTTAAGGAAAATATTTTTATATCTGTTATGTATTATTTTATACAAAAATATATTGAACACTATTAAAAAGTTATTTTAATGAAATTTATTTATAATTTATTAATAAAACACTATAAATTAGTTATATAATGGTTATAAATGAAGATAAAATCATTAAAAGTTAAAATAGTTTTTTTATAAAACTATTTTTATGTGTGCAGTGTGTGTATATCATAATGAATAATATAAATAATTATTATTTAATTTTTAATGAAATTTATAGATTATATATTCTATAAAAAATTATAATTTTTATTTTAATTTATTTAAATAGAAATTAATTAATGTAAATTCATTTTTATTCTTTGAAATACTTATTTATAAAAAATGGGGTTTCATTACATTTTGGGAACTTATTTTAAAATTATTTCAATCACTTTTTTAAATATAATTTGAAACATTTGATACCATATTTGTAATCATAATTTCCAAATTTTATAATGACTTAAAAATTATTTTTTTTAAACTTAATTATAAAAATAGTAAAACAATGTTACTTGAGATAATGTTTAAACATGTTTATCAAGGGGTAAAACTAAGTGATATGGATTTTATTTACCAATAAACCTAAGTTATTAATATTTTTTGGAGATATTTGGACCCTATATCATCATATCTTCAAATCCATGTCCATTTGGAAGAATTATATTTTTAAAATAATTTATTATATTTAAATACTTTAAGTAACTCCATGTGTGTCATCTCCCTCACCTATAAAAGGGAACCTCATCTAAACTCTTATTCAGGAATTTTTATCCATATATATCATCCAATTATTAACATAATACCTTATTATATCACTTACCTTCATCCTGGATTCCATTTTATTCTCTAGAGAACAATCATTCACGGATTATGTTGTAATCCAAAAGAGATCTATCAAAGAAAATGTATAAAACATATCTAAGATATTTCAATTTAATTTATCCTTCCACCCTCCCTAAAACTATTATTTCCATAAAAAAATGACCAATTAATTATCATAAATATACTCATATATTTTTATAATGATTTTACAACCATTTTCAACCTACTTTCCATTAAATGGGAAATGAAATTATCGCTCATGTGTACAAGTGGACAATTACCTCCACATAGTGATATGATTGATTTTTCTACACTGAATAACATAAATATTTATAATGATGGATTTAATAAATTTATTTTTTAGTCATGATTTAATAAATATTTTTTAATGATAATATATTATTTATCATTTTTTCATGTCTTTGTTAGAAAATGAAAACATCATTCATGCGTATGTATGGACTACTACCTCTTTGAACGGTGTAATTCATTTTTCTATATCTAAATTTTATACATATTTATAAATATTTATGTAATAAATATATATGATATTTATAAATTGATTAAAATTATTCATTTAATGGATCCATGATCAAATAAAAAGGAACAGAACTGTCGAAGAAAAACATACAAGAAAAACAAAATAGTTATCACCCACAACCTTGATTTTTAGTAAAGAATTGTTAATGAAAATTTGATAAGATATTATAATTAAAACATATATTTTATTATAAGTATGAATATCATTATTTATATAATAATAAATTTAAATTTATTATACATGAGTTTATAATGGATACAAATAAAGTCAAACTTGAGGTTAGAATATTAAATTACAATCTCATTGTTACTAGGACTGTTTATTCTTAAATTTTAAAATGATTAAATTATATAATATATCTATTAAAAATATTATATATTTTATTATCTTATGTTTATTTGGATATACTAATATATTTCCATTAATTTTTCTATCTCTATGTGCTCAAAAGTTTGAAAGAATATTTTTAAGGAAACCCAACATTGTTTTTTATATTCAATAAGTAATATTTTTATTACATTTATATATTTTCATAAAAATGTTTTAAATAATGTTATTACTACTATAAAATGTTTTTTTAAATTAATATTTACCAAATTTTACTTTCTATAATTTTTAGAAGGAATCTTCTTTTCATTTTCTAAATGATTCACTTTTTATTTATGGTTTGGAAGAAGTCATTGTTTTAACATACACCACATGAACATATTTTTATACCATCATGAGTATATTTTATATGATTGATCATTTAAATGTTTCCATGGTTATTTTAGAATAAAACATTTTCCTTGATATTTTGTAAATTTTTCCCATAAATAATTAATTTCGAAAATCAATGTGTATTTTTCTCAAGAAATATTCCAGTGATCTTATAATGTAATTTTTTATCTATAATAATGTCATTTTATGTTACTTATGATTCAATGGGATATTATTCCATGATAAAATTATTATTGTTTATTTATATGATTTAGTATTACAATTATGAGATACTGATGAAAACCATTTTCTTTTCTATGGGTTTATTCATGATGAAATGATAAATGATTTCATGATATTATTTAATATATATAAATAGATTATGATTATCTGATGGGTGGTTATGTTTTATCCCTACAATTAATTGGGAAAATATTAATGTTTTATGATAATAAAGAGTACTCATTAGGTTATCCCTACCCAAAATAGGGTTCACGAGAGGTTATCCAAATTCCAGATTACATACATGGGTGGATAGACCAAGCCTAACATATGATGAATGTATTGCTGGGTAGCCTGAACATAAAAGTTATTTGATTATGATTATCGAACACTTTACTTTATTATTTTATGACATGATATTATGCTACTATTGTACTCTCATGAATTATGTACTTTAATTTATTAAGGATTCATGTATTGTGAATTTCCAAGCTTGATTCCATGATACATGATTATAATCTATGAATTATTGTTGTATGGGTTTCAAATGTTAAGATCAGGTTGTCATACCATTTTTCTCAAATTATACTTAAATGATCATTGATATATCCCTTTTTCCCTTATTGAGCATATGAGGTCACACATTATTACGTTTCCTTTTACTATGATATAAATAATGGTTTTAATTATGATACTTAAAATAAGGGGGTTATATTTATGAAGAAATTTATGGGAGACTATGTTGATATTTTATATACTAGTTGTATATGTATCCATCTTTCTAAAGGCACTAAAACTTTATGGATCTAGAATGTATTGTAATAATATGTGATGAATATTAATCTAATAATATGTAATATTTATGTATTTAGTGTTTGTTTCACCTTGGCATCGTATCAAGGTTTAGATTTTTTGGAAACATGGATGATAAAGCTTTAAAAAGAACCCTTAGTATAGGCATAAATATAGGATAAAAAATTAATTTATGCTAAATAAAGGATTTTGGTTTTCCTTGAAAGTATATCCCTTAATAGATACTAGAAAGTAGATTCCATCATGGAACAAATGCACCTAGGGTAAAAACATTAAAACATGTGGATTGGGTATTAACTTGATCATCACTGGTTCACATTGATTGGGACTAATATTTCGCACCTGGCAAGACTCTCCTAGGGGATATGCTTTAGTTAATTCACATTTTCATCATGATCCATTATGATGGGTTTGAATTTTTGAGACCACATATGACATAGTTTAAACCTACGATGTCATATATTTAAATGAATGTGTCATGATTTAGGAATACTATAAATTATTTTCATGGTTATTTGATTGCACACTATGATTATTATTTTTCCAAATATGATTTTTTTGTTTTAATCAACGGATGGAACTAAAAGTAATCAAGATAATTATGAATGTGAGGAATAATGAAATAAATGTTCTCCTACAAAACTTAATTTCATGCGAGTTTGAATGAAAAATCTTATTTTTCATGCATATGAAATTTTCCAAATCTTTGAATCGTGCATATCATATAAATGAGAAAATTAGGGAACAACATTTTATTGAGTCCTTTATGACGCAACCTCCAACTTATTTTAGTGGGTACTCTAATACAATAATTACTGAATAATGGAACAATATAACTAAAAAGATATTTTCCATCTTTTTGTGTCTAGAGCATGGAAAATTTATTTTGGCTATATAACATTTGTAAGGTGAAGTAGATGAATGGTGTACTATTATCCAGAATAGAAGGAAGAAGGAATATATTTTATATATAGTGTGGGATCAGTTTAGAAGGTTATTTTACAACATATAATATCTTTATATTCTTAATATGAAAATAAGAAATAAATTCCTTTTGATAAATTAGAATGGTGATGAATCGATTGATAAATATGAGGTAAATTTTACAAGACTTTTGAGGTACACTTCTAGTATTACCATACAACCTAAAATAAAGATTTATTGTTCATTCATGTCTTGTAACTAAGTCTTTAATGGGTTTCATATATAAACAAATGTAGTAACTATAAATAAATCATTCAATGTTCTCTAAAGGTAGAAATGAAAATCATATTCACCCACCAATCTCATGGTTTTAATAAGAAAAGAATGAAGAATGTCAAAGGAAATTATAATAATAAAAAATATAGAGGGAAAGCGATGAATATTTATCTAGGATATAAGTGTATAAATATACATATATAAATTATACTAAGGTTATTGGTAAATTATTTAAGTGTGGAAAGGAATATTATCAAGAATTCAATTGATGATGTGTTAAGAAGAGGTTGGATAATAATGTGAATGGATAGAAAGATATATAGAATTATCCAACTACACTTCAGTGTTTCAAAAGAAAGGATTATAGGAATTATACTAACTAGTGATAAAATATGATGTTTAATTATAATGATATATGTTAGCAACCTATTCATCCAAGAGAAAAAGGAAAATCTGATGCGAACTCTATTGCTGATATGGGTATAATAATGAAGTGGTGAAAGGAACACCTACCATATAGTTTTGAACTTATAATTTCTTGTCTAATTTTTGATATACCCACACTTTTATATATCAAAATTTTATCTAGGGTATCAAATTATCACCTCAATGATTAGATATTGAATTGGTAGTGGAAAAATCTAATGGTGCGATGATCACATCTCACATCAATGATTCTTCTCCAACTGATGTTTGTGGGAATGTGCTTCTTGAAAATCTTTTTACAATACCTCTTGTTGAATTTGATGTTATTTTTGAAATGTTTTGGATATATTTATATAATTACATATCAATTATAGAGTAAGGTATGTCACACTTGATATTCCGAACTAAACTATGAGTGTTTATCAGTGTGAGGATACATATGAACATATAATGGATATTACATACATTATATGGGTCTTTATTCTCAATAAAAGGGGGAATTTATCTTATATGGCTGGGGAGAAACTCAACATAGAAGTTATTAATATTATTAAAGAGTTATTTGATGTATTTATGGAGTAGTTTTTTATTATTCCTATGAATCATGTAGTTGATTTTTCAATATAATTCTTACCTGGTGCTACACATATTTTCAAGACTCCATATAGAATTTCCCTGACTAGGTTACACAAATTTAAGAAGAAACTCAAATAAAATATTGATAATGGATTCATTGGGCCAAGTGTATCACCATGGGGTGAAAATTTTATTTTTATTAATAAGAATTAGGTATCTATGTGACTCTACATTTATTATCGGGAACATCACATTATCATAGTAAAGAATAAGTATCCTCTAACCCATATTGATGATTTGTTTTATAAATTTCTATAAGATAAATATTTTTTATTGGATTAATATTATATATATATATTCTATAAATTTATGGTAAAATGTTAATACATACCCAAGAAAATCTTAAATATGACTTATAAACAATATGAATTAATAGTTATGCCATTTGGTCTACTAATGCACAAGATATCTTCCTGGATTTACTAAATTGAGTATTTATATATTACCTTGATATGTTTTTGGTAGTTTTTATAGATTATATTATTATCTATTCCAAGAGTAAAGAAGATCATGAATATCACTTGATAATTGTGCTGAAGACCCTAATAAAGGATAATATATATGAAAATTTTACCACGTTTGAATTTTGGATACATAATATTTTATTTTTGGGTTATATAATCTCAAAAGAGAGTATATTGGTTGATCTATAAAAAACTAATGTTATTGAACATTGTCCTAGACCAACCATGGTGAATAAGATCTATAGTTTTATTGGATTTGTTGGATATTATCAATGCTTTGTGAATAATTTCCCATGGCTATCAAATCCACTCACCATGTTAACTCGAAAGGGAGTCAGGTTTCTTTAGACTGATAAATATGAAGAAACTTTTAAGAAACTACAGAAACGTTTGTTCAGGGAACCTATTCTCACACTACCCTATAATTGAGAAGGGTTTTTTATTTATGTTGATTCATCAAAGAAGGTGTTGAGACGTCTTCTTATGAAAAATGATATGGTGATAACATATGTCTCATGTGAATTAAGTTTCATGAAAACAAATTACCCAACTAATGATATAAAGACAACGATGATAATATCTGAATAAAATATATAGTGTCATTATCCTTACATGGAATGTTGTGACCTATATATTGATCATCAAATTTTATAGTATATATTTACACATAAAGAGTTGAATATGTTCTAGATAAGATGGTTGGAGTTGATTAATGATTATAAATGCTCATATATTACCACCCTAGGAAAGTGAACATGGTGGATGATGATTTTAATCAAAAGGATCATGTTATATTATATATATAGAGGATCAAAGAAGATCCAATGTTTTTTTAATCTTAAAGGATAGAAATTTAAATCATGATGGAATGGGGGAAGTAATATCTTTCTCAAATGAGTGTTCAATCATCTATCCATGTAATGATTAAAGAGGCCTATGAGTAGGATATATATTCAAAACAGAAGGAGGTAAATGTTCCTAAATTCAAACTTGATTTTTATGGAATGATAAATACAAGGAATAAAGTATGTTTCCTATCAATATCATACTTGAAGAAGGAGAGATAAGAAGAAGAGCATAGTTCATCATTCTTTATTCATCCTGGAAGTATGAAAATTTACAGAGATCTTAAATAGTATTTTTTATGGGATAACATGAAATTATATATTGAAAATTATATATCTCGATTCTTTGAAATTATTAATTCTAATTGAAAGAGATACATGTATAAGGTGATATTAAAACCATTACCCATACCATAATAGAAATAGGAAAATAACACCATGGATTTCATCACTAGAATCCCCAAAATATATTAATTCAAAAATGATATTTGGTTTGTATATAAAGGAATTATTATGTTAGTATATTTCATTAATATTAGAGAATATTTATCACTTAATTATCATTACAGGATATAAATTAAAGAATTGGTAAGGTTACATGGAGCACCACATTAAATTTTATCTGATTCATATTTGAGATTTACCATGATGTTCTAATGATGTCTTTTGAATGATCTGGATATACATTTATCTTTCAGTAATTATTATGATAAAAAAATAGAAGGTTAGTTCAAGTGGACTATTAAAAACCTATAGGATATTTTTGTATCATTATCTTCTGATTTCAAAGGTGTTTTGGATCAACACCTACCTCTTATTAAATTCTATTGTAATAATATATTACACTCTAGCATTCAACTGGATCCTCATAAACCATATATGGAAGGATGTGTATAACTACATTGTGATATGATGAATTTACTAAAATAAATTCATTGGGATATGAGATAGATACAAAAATTAAATAGAATATTTGAGGCATTCAAAAACTGATCAAGGATGCTTAGATCCACTAGAAGAGATATGCTAAGAATTTCTGGTGAGATCTGAAATTTGAAGTTGGTGAGAAGGGTTTTCCATGAATTTATATGTGGAATAATTTTATGAGATTCAATTATAATATTAATTTGAGCCTTATATATATTGGTCCCTTTAAAATTCTTCATCAAGTAAGGACTGTATATTATCGCTTGGTGCTTCCACTGAACCTCTCTCAAGCCCATGACCAATTCTATATCTCTCTCTTGAGAAAGTACATACCCGATCCTTCAAATGTTCTAAACTTATAGGTTGTAACAAAAGATAATGATCTTTACTATGATGAAAAAATGATATAAATCTTGGATCATATAGATATTGTTCTATGGAAAAAATACTAATTACCTAGTTAAAGTTATCAAGAGGAATTAGAAAACTGAGGAAACCACATGAGAACCTGAGGATGTAATGAATCCAAGATATCCTCATTTATTTTATCAGAGTGAAGTAATTTTTTGCGATAAAATGTTTTAAGTGGGGGGGGGTATAATGTAACTCCCAAATATTTCATATGTATTTCCTTTTAAACAAACATGAAGCCTTTTATAGTTTTCTTTACACGTAAACGTATGTATAAATGAACCCATGTTATAGTATACCCATATAACTAAGACACTGGATTAGTGAGTATGAATAGGATTAACCAAATTATGAAATATGTATAATTGTTTTCCAAAATTCAAATATATTTATTAATTCTTATTAAATAATCAATAAATTTTTAATAAAATAATTTAATGATTAAAAGACATATTTTTCAAAGAAATGAATTTATCAATAAGTCATGTATTATTATCTAAAAAAATATATTAATAACTAATAAAAAGTGTTTTTAATTTAATTTATTGTTAATTTATGAATAAAAATACATACATTAGTTATCTGAATGTTATAAATGAAAACAAAATCATTTAAATGTAAAAAGAGTTACATACATAAATTTTTTTATATACGCATAATGTTCTTATCATAATAAATTAAATAAATAATAATATATTAATGGTTTTAATGAAATTTATAGATTATATATTAAGTAAAATATTTTAATATTCATTTTATTTTTTTACATGAATGTTAATGATACTAAATGTAGTTTTATTCTGAAAATCCATTTTTTCTAAAAAAAGTTTTACTTTGTATTTCATGAACTTATTTTAAAATGAGATTATAAAACTTATAGAAATTGCATTTGATAAAATTTATTCCATATTTTCCATCATCATTTAAAAATTTAGAAATGAGAAAACCATTATTTTTTATTGTAATGAATAGTAAAAAAATTCACAATTTGTTATCATGGTTAAAGTTAAAACGTGTTTATTAGGGGGTTCAAATAAGATGTAAGGGTAATATTTCCACATAAAAATGTATAATTTTTATCCTTTTAAGATATATTTACCCTTTATTATTTTATATTACAATCCTTGTCCATTTGGGATTGTTATACTTTAGAAATACATTACTTACATTCAAATATTCTAAGTAATTCCATGTGTGTCCTCTCCCTCACTTATAAACGGAAACCTCTTATCCACCCTTATGAATGAATTTTGATAATTATATATTGGCCAATAGTTTCCATAATACCTTCTTATATTCGTTCATATCATCATAGATCACTTATTATTCTCTAAATTCCAATATTTCAAGGCTGAAGGTGTAAGCCAAAAGAGGTATCTCAAAAGAGAGTAAAAATTTTTAACAGAAATATTTCAATTTTAATTACACTTACACCTTCTATATAACTATTATAACCATTATATAATTATTAATACAATATTATAAACATAATTTTATTTTATTATTATGATTTAACAACCATTTCACCCTTACTTTCCATCAAATGGAAAATGAAATTATCGATCCTGCATATGTGTGGATTATATCATCCATGTAGTGATATGATTCATTTTACATAATAGAATTATATAGATATTTATAACGATGTATTTAAAAATTATATATTATATTTATGATATAAAAATTATTTTGTAATTATAAAATATTATTTATCTTTCTTTCATTCTTTTCGTTAGAAAATGAAAACAATGTTCATATGTACATACAAACTACTGTCTCCATGAATGATGTAATTAATTTTTCTATATATAAATTTTATATAATTTTATAAATATTTATATAATAAATATATATGATATTTATATCATGATTAAAATTATATATACTATGTAATCAAGAGAAATGTAAAAGAATTGGAATTGCTGAACCGAAACTTACTTAAAAAATATAACAGTTGTCACCTATAAGAGTTATTTATTATAAAAGAATTATAATAAACATATGATAATGTGATATAATAAACCATGTATGGTATTATAAGCTTGAATATGTTTTTTATATAATTATAATCAATTTAAATTTTATTATACAGTCAGTCAAAGTTCTTACAAACCAATCCAAACTTGAGGTCAGTGTTTTACGTTACAATCTAATTTTTATAAGGATTGTTTATGCTCAGAACTTCTTATGATGAAAGTATATGATAAATATATCAAAAAAATTATATATTTCATTATACTGTAGTTATTTATATATATTAAAAAAATTCATTTTTTCTCTCTCTATCTAAGTACTCAAAAGTAGGACTAAGTTGTTTTATGGAAAACTAGTTTCATTTTTCTATTATACCAAAAATATCTTCCTTTGATGTCCATATTTTCTTTAAAATGTTTTAAAAAATGTTTCTAATACCATATAATGATTTATTAAAGTAATTTGTAACCAATTTCAACTTTTTATAAATATTTTTAAATGGAATCATCTTGTTTTCTAACCAAGGTACTTTTTACCAAATGTGTAAACAAAATATATGTTTTAAAATTCACCACACAAACAAATTTTCCCACTATCATTAATATTATTTTCCTTGAATATTTATTTATAATTTTACATGGTTATTTTCAATGTAACTGTTTTCCATAATATTTTTTTATAATATTATATCATAAATAATTGATTTCAAAAAGAAAAGGTTTTTTTCCTCAATAAATATTATAGAGATTTTCTAGATCCAAATTTTTTCTAAGGTAACATAATTTGATGTTACTTATGATTCACTGTTGATATGATTCTAGAATACAATCATTATTTTTCTCTAGATGGTTTATGATTATGATGATAGAATATTTATGAAACCCATTTTATTTTCTATGGGATAAGTTATGATAATGTTATAAAATTTTTCATGATCTTGTGGCATAGATATGAATGGATTATGATTATACAATGTATGGGTGAAAGGAAAGGTTATGGGTGATTTAAAATGATATGTGATTGCTGGGTACTTAGGTGCAATAGAGTGGTTTACCAAGGTCATCTCTCAAAAGAGGAAGTAAAATTCACAACATATTAAAGGTATTTTGAAAAAAAATAAAAATAAATAAGAACACTAATTAAAAAATTGGGGGCAGTTTATAATTTATAAATCTATTATAATTTTAATGGAACAGATTATACTTTTTTGTTTTTGTATTTTAGAAATGAAATTTGATTAAAATGACACCACAAGAAGATGTTTCTTTAAAATTATTTGAAATGATTGATTGATCTAATTGTACCTATTCAATCAATAATTTATCATTATTATTTAAATTACCATCCACTTAATTATAATCCCCTAAATTGATAACCCTCAAACCCTACGTGAGTTAACATAACTGAAAGATGTAACTTCTTAAACCCTAGGCTAGCTTCGGAACATGTAGTCCCCACACCCGGCTTTGATTGATTTTATTAGGTTAGATTACGTTCAGTGGTTAATTAGAGAAAATATACACATTGTAAATTAGGATTAAATAACTTTAGGGATTATATTTTCACTCTACAAATTTATCATGTGTGGTCTTGTATTACTGATTAAGATCTCACTCTCACAATTTCCACAACTTCTGACCTTGCGTGTTTTGTGTCAATTATTCAATTGCCTGATTAGTTTCATTTAAATTAAAAACTAAATTAATAGATCATATTAAGTGAATTGAAGTATATCATTGATTCAAAATAAATGAATGAAGAAGGTAATTAGTAGATCAATTACTAAGAAAACTACTCTTCCATAGGCGGTGTAGTAATCGTAGAAACGTTTTGCTTTCAGAAGAGTTTAGAAAGGGTATAAACCAATCTTGTTTCTAATCTTGAATTCCATCACAAATAAGAAGATTTATAGAATAATAAATTTGAACAAAATAGAATAAAATATAAGAAATAAAATTTTAACTAAGAAGTATATTATGAAAACACAAACATTACCACATGAAGGACAAGAAGAAGAAGGCTTCGATGAAGGGATCCTTGCTTCAAGAGATAATCTTTTTGAATTTCATGGATAATTGGAGTGGAACCACTTTCCTATTCCCTAAACTTCCTAATTCACGTTCCAACCCTTCAAAATGAGGAAAAAACAATTTAAAAAGTTGATAGAGGAAAGGTTTAAAGAGGTTTCAAGTGTGAGTGGGGATATTCATCTAAATAAATTAATCTGATGTACACATCCCATTTAACTAAAAAACTCATGAATTATGTATCATTACAGAATGATGATTTTTTAAAAAATGTGCTCTCGAGCTCTTTTCAATAGTTGGGCCTAATCCATGAATAGATAAAGAAGTTATGGCCCAAATGCAGAACCAATTTCCAATATGGTGAGTCGATCCTACCTTTGACTTAATGGTCCATTTAGTCCAACCAAATCATTATTTAGAAACAATGTCAAGAACAAAAGTTGTATCCCATTAAGTCATGTACAGAGTTATGAAATTTCAAGTTCAAATAATAAATATAAAATATTTTATCTTTGAAATACTACATTGCACTATAAAGGGTAAAACTAGAATTTCCATTAAATTTTCCAATGAATGATTTAATACCAAATATTTTATAAATAAAAATATTTATCAAAATGTGAGGAAATTTTATTATTTATTATCAATAAAATATTCAATAAAATGTGTTTTATTAAATCCCCCACACTTATCATTTTGCACTTCTGGAAAAAACCTCATATTATGTATTCACAAATATTGTGAAAAGATATGCATATTCATATTTCTCAATCCAAAGTGAAAATATAGGCAAAGTAAGAATCTGATAAGGAGTCAATATTAATAAATTTTAAAGTCATTGCCTCATAAATTGTGTGAAAACAAAATTCAGTGAGATTCATAATACTAATAATAGCGAAACAAGTTATGGGTATACCATGCCATTAATTCTCCTCGTGTGTATGTGCCAACCATTACAAGCTCATAAATACACTCTTTATTCAGTATATTCAGGTCTTATAATACAATTCTTCTTACCTGGTTTAATTCACCAAACAATTTCTACTTTCCATTGCAATATAATTTCAAGACCCACTCACATATGCATTCCTGAAATTCAAACCTTAATCTCTTGACCTAAATATCCCCATTTTTTGTACATTTCACCCTCCCCTCATTTATTATATTTTTGTTGTTTTTTTAAGTTGCAATTGTAAAAAATCTCACACTCAATTCTCAACCCTTGTTTGATCTCCTTAAGAAAATAATGGTAATAACTATTACAATATCATAGGCTAATGAAGAGTGGTTTTTGACCTGTCCAAGACACAACCCATTTTTTTGAGGGAGTATAATAGTAGGATAACGGGTACACAAACATTGGTAAATTAAGTATAGAAATGTAGCCGATTGAAATAGAAATGAACATATGAATCAACCAATGAATTTTTTTGACCTATGTTTACTATACATTCAATTGAGTAGGAAAATTTTCACAATTCTTGGTTGAGTGAATTTTTTTTGGAGAAATAATAGACACAATTTACCAAGAAACAATATCACAATTAATGATGTCAAAATCTAAATGGTTTTATAATGACCCAACCATTCATATCATCAACAAATTTAATTTTTATAAAAATTAATCCTTGATGATGAAATCTTAATCATTATTATAATTTTATCAATGATTTTTGAAAACATGTATTTTCTATATGTTCCACATGATAATTTTATAAGCTATATCGGTTTTTTATTAAATGTTTTGTGTTTTTGTGTGTTTTTTTTTGTAAATTTCATCCAAAAACATAATAAAAAATAATCACAAAACACACAAATGAAAGTCCTAAATATCTACCGCAAAATTTTGTCCCCTCCCCCACACTTAAAATATTGCATTTTCCTCAATGTGAATATATGAGATGATATATTCACATCAAATGTATAATTTATAATAGGACAATGAATATAAAACTAAAAGGGTAAGGAACAACTTGATATTCTTAAGTGATGATGGGGTCATGCAGTGTGATGAAATCCTCTGCGTTAGTAGAAAGTCCCTCATTGTATTTCATCAATGGTTTCTCGTTGACTGTAAAAATCCTTCCAATACCCTCTTATGTGACCTCCAATTCACCATAAGGACAAACATTATATAAAATATAAGGACCTAACCATCTGGAACACAACTTACCAGGCATCAGCTTCAGTCGTGAACCATAGATAAGAACTTTCAACTAAATAGGAATCTCTCTTTTTGGGATCATTTTTTCATGAGCTTCTTTTGATATTTCCTTATAGAGACTTTAGTTCTCATAAGAAGACAATCACATCTCCTCATGCTCTAGAATTTGTAGCTTTCTTTTGATTCTATCTTGGGCCAAATCTATGTTGCACTTCATTATAGACAAATATAACCAATGCTCGACTTCCACCTGGAGATAACATGCTTTACCAAAACAATTATAAATGGGGAAATACCAATGGGTGTCTTGTATGCTGTCCTATAAGACCATAATGCATCATCCAAGTGCTTTCTCCAGTCCTTCCTATTCGGCTACACAGTTTTCTCCAAAGTTTGTTTTAACTCCTTATTTGAAATCTCAACCTGGACATTTTTTTGGGGGTGGTGTGGTGTTGATGTTTTGTGTGTCACCCCATAATTCTGAAGGAGGGAAGCCAAATTCTGATTGAAAAAGTGTGTCCCCTGGTCATTGATGATATCCTTTAGTACTCCAAACCTATAAAAAATTGTTTCTTGAAAGATTATACTATAACATGAGAATCATTAGTCTTAGTGGCCTTAGCCTCCACCCATTTACTTACATAATCTAAAACAACCAAAATAAAAAAAACCAAATGAACATGGAAAAGAACCCATAGAATCAATGCCCCATAAATCAAAAATCGCAGAGAATAGTATGGGTTGTTGGGGAATCTCGTGTCTCCTAGAAATGTTTCCAGTGTGTCGAAAACATGAGCACAACTTCCAAAACACATGAGTATTGTGGAATAATATAAACCAATATAATACATAGTTTGAGACTTTCATAGCTATTCGTTGGGGTCCAAAGTTTCCCCCAAAAAATGTGAATGAAAAAAAATGTAAAATAGAATAAAACTCATGATCAGGAACACACCTCCTAATAACTTGGTGACTACACATGTGCCATAGGTATGAATCATCTCAAACATAAAATCCTGACTCACTCTTTAATTTTTGGACATGATGATTCTTTAAATTCGCAGGAATTTAAAAGGAAATAAGGTAGTTAAATAAATCATCAAATAAAGGATGTGTAACTTAGATGGAATAAAGATTCCCATCATGGATAGTATCTTAAAGTGGTACCTGGTCCAAGGTGTCATCCTTTAGTGTGTGATTAATCCTACTCATGTGGCCTGCCATCAGGTTTTCTAACCCCTTGTTATCCTTTATATCAATATAAAATTTTTAAAGAAGGAGCATCTATCAGATTAACATAGGATTTGCATCCAGCTTTTCCAATATGTACCTCATAGCTGTATAGTCACACAAAAACTACTATAGAGACCAATAAATATGAATTGAATTTATCTAAAGAAAATATTACAGAATGAAACTCGTTTTCTATGGTTGTGTGGTTTCATTATGCCAAATATAATTTCCATGATTCATATACAATCACACGTTAACATCCCTCCACCCTCTGAGATAAGATAGCTCCAACCACGAAGTTGGAGGCATCACACATATGCTCAAATGTAAGCTCCCACTATATGGGCTGTATGATCGGTGGAATGGTCAGACACCTCTTTATCTCATCAAATTCTACCGTTCATGAATCATCAAACACAAAATAAGACATCATTTGAATTAATCATGATATAAGAAGTGCAATCTTATTAAAATCATTAATGAAGTTAAAATAAAATCCTGGATGCCTTAGGAAATATCTAACATCATGCACACTTAAAGGATATTGTACGGATCAAATAATATCTATCTTGGATCTATCAACATATCTCCAACGTTTTGACACTACATGCCCTAAGAATATGCCATGATCAACCATGAAATGACACTTTTCATACTTCAAGACCAGATTCTTCTCAATATAATGATTCAAAACCTTTACCAAACTAGAGATACAATAATCAAATGAAGAATCATACAACATAAAATCTTTCATAAATACCACCATGCAGTACACAATGAATTCTTAAAAAATAGTCACCATACATATCTGGAAGGTACCTAGGTGGTATGAAAAAGTACTAAATAGACAGGTGAATGTTTTCTTCCTTTATTCCTCTACAGAAATAGGATCCTGAAAAAAATCCATAAAGTCCATCCAGGAAACAATAGTGTATTTTCCCAGCTAGTATCGCAAGAATCTATCCAATAAATGGGAAGAGTAAATGGTCATTGTGAGTGGACTGATTTGGTTTTCTATAATAAATACACACACGCAAACTATTTTTTACCCACATTGGAACTAACCCATATTTCTATTTTTTAATAACAGTAACACCATTATTTATAGGAAAACCCTGAATAGGACTCTCCCACTGGGAATCTGAAATGGGATAAATTTTACCTACCATGAAAATTTTTTCAAACCCTTTTATTTACAACATCCAATAGTGTTGTATTGAGTTTCCTTTGTGTATGCCTAACCAGTTTATCCCCATCATCCGAAATAATCATATGCATACAAATGGAGGGGATAATACCTGATATGTCATCCATGGACCACACGATTTCCCTGATTTTCTCCCTCATAATCTTAAAAAGTTTTTCTTCATGTTCAAAAGGAATATTGTTAGAAATTATAACAGGTAATTTATCACCACTTAATAGGTATTAGTATTTTATATTTGATGGTAATGTCTTGAGTTCCAATGTAGGGGAGTGGTGCATGGATGCAGAAATTGAAGGAACTGAAATATGTGCATAATGATCGTCAGTATCAGAATATACATCATCAAAATTAGAGAATAATGCATCAAATCCATCAGAATACTCAACAGTCATGCCATAATTAGAGTTGACGTGATCAAAACTAGAATATGAATCCATTTCAAAACCAAATCTAATAGATTCTTGTGCATTAGAAACAGTTTCAAAATGGAAGATAAAAAATTCAAAATTTTCATACAAGGGGTACTTCATGGATTCCATAACATTAAATATCAAAACTTAATCCCCAAATTCCTTGGAATGTGTGCCCTCATTGACATTTATGATATTTTTTGTAGTTTTGTGGAAAACCTACCTAAGATAATGGGAGCATGTGAACTTACCTGATCGTCCCCCATTTTATTCACATATAATCCTATTGAAAAAATCATGTCTCTTACTCAGACATGAATATCCTCAAGCACTCCCAATGGATATGTCGTAGTTCTATTTTCAAACTACAACACTACTCTCATCAGTTTCAACTCACCAAACTATAAATAAGAAAATACAGAGTGAGGTATCACATTTATGGAAGCCCCTAAATCAAAAAGAGTATCTGAAAATAGAGCCTCCCCTATGGTGCATGAGATAGTGAATGTCTCGGGATCCTTGCATGTTGTTGGCATTGATTGGGTTGGTGTAATGAGTGCTGGAAAATTCCTTCCAAGATTGGTCCTCTCATTTCCCTTGATCCCTCTTCTATTGGTAAAAAGACCTTTTAAGAATTTTTCATACCTTGGGATTTTATTTATTTATTCATGTAGAGAGATGTTGATCTCCACACACTTGAATATATACAAATCTTTTTTTTTCATCGACTCTTTAGCCATATATTTAGTTTGAACAACTCTATTTGGAAAAGGATGGGTTTAAGAGGAATATCATCAATATTTTTCATACATTAATATCTCTCCTTGGGTTTCTCTATAGTTGGTGTGGAATGAGGATTTTTGGAGTTGAGGTGAATCCCAGTGGAATGGTAGGTATAGATATATCATTACTTTTCACTACACTTCTCAATGTGATAGAACTGACATTCCCCTTGGGATTTGATGTAGGTTGGGAAGGTAGATTTCTATAATTCTTACTTACTAGTTCATGGATGGAAGTTACAATCTGGCTCATTTGAGTCTTTAACTCCCAAGCTCTGAACCTTGGCTCTTCAGCTCATTATGTTGATTAAGAACAATTTGTTTCAAAAGATAATTAGTATTAGAGTCTACCATTGGTTGAGAATTTCCTTGTTGATGACCTGTTGACTCTTGAGCTTCAAATCACCTTTGGTGTTGTTTGAAACACCATTGGTAAGGTGGAGGCTAATAAAAGTTTTCTGGAAAGGGAGGCCTTTGTTGTGGTCAAGAGGAATACCTCATGTTCAATTGATCTTTCCACCCTTGTTTGTATGTTGGTGAAAATGAATCAAACTTCTTTTGGGGATATGGTTGTTGCTGCTGTTGATATGATCTCCTAGAAAATACGATAGCGCAATCCTTAGTCTCTTGTAATTGCGGGAAACAGTTAGTTGGGTGGTCTTTTTCAGTGAAAATTTCACATACACTCATTGGAGTGGGTTGAGATGTCTTTTGATCCAAAGTAATCTGCCTCACAATAGTGGTCAATTATTCTAACATGGTATCAATTAAATGACTTTCAGGAGAAGAATGACTTACTTGATGTACTCCACTAACATGTGGTGTACCTTAATCACCAAATTCTTGGGTGTTTTGGGCAATAATTTCAATAAATTCCCATGCATCTACTGGTGTCTTGTACACCAATGACTCTCCTACAGTGGAATCCACCATGATCCTCTCTATAGGTGTGAGTCCTTCATTGAAGTATTGGATAAGGAAGTTCTCATTGATTTGGTGATGTGGATAGCTTTCGCACAATATCTTGAATCACTCCCAGTACTCATACAATGACTCCCCCTTGGGTTTCCTTGATCCCTAAGATATACTTAAGAATGGAAGTAGACATTGATTCTGGAAAAAATCATTTCATGAAAAGATGTTTCAAATTTTTACAACATGTTACATCTTTAGGTTGTGAATAATACATCCAATCTTTCGCAGCTCCATCAAGTGAAAATGGGAATGCTCTTAGTTTGATTTTATCTTCAGATACATTTCATGGTTTAAGGGTTGATCAAGCCACATTAAATTATTTTAATTTTTTTAGATACTCGCTATATAATCCATGAATCTTTTGACGAAGATGAATTATCCCAAATTTCAGTTCAAAATCCGATTCTATATTTGGGTATGTAATACAATTTTTTTTATTGTTAATATCATGATAAACCAATTCTAAAATGGTTATATTTAGTTTATTTAAATTATTTTCATCCATTGGTTCTTGTTTTAGGTTTTTTATAAGTGTTTCCAATTTACGTGTTCCCAAAATGGATAAATTCTCCAACTGGTTGAATGTTGAAACTTCGTGTAGACTGAGAATGTCAGATTTGAGCCTGAAAGCTACGTTCAATATCAGGGTCAATATATAAAATATACACATGATTAGTTCATGCCATAATTCATATAAAAACAAAATTAAGTAAATCGGATCATAATAAAAATGAAATGTTAGAGTTGATGGTCCAAAATGAAGAAGTAGAAAATAAAAGGAGAAGAAAAAATTCAGATTGGGTAAAGAAGGAAGAAAGAAGAGAAGAATAGAATAAAATTTAAACTAAAATAAATACCTCTAATTGGTTGAATAAATTACTTTCCTCCCTGGAAATGGATCGAATTATAAATGCACTATCATGGGATCTTTCAAATGATATGTGATTGTTGGGTACTTAGGTGCAGTGGAGTGGCTTACCAAGGTTGTCTCTCAAAGGAGAAAGTAAATTTAACAACATATTAAAGTTATTATGAAAATAGAATAAATATAATAATAACACTAATAAAAATAATGGTGTATGTTTATTTTTTATAAATATAAGTTTTTTTATGAATATTGTATTTTTTTGTTTTTATTTTTTTGAAATGAATTTCGATAAAAATGACACAACAAGAAGACGTTTTTTTAATATATTTGAAAGGCATAATTGATTTAACTATAACACTTAAATAAATTAGTTATCAGTATAATTTAAATTAACATCCACTTAATTATAGTCCCCTTTTTTAACCCTTGAATCATATGGGTGTTAACTTAACCATAAAGATGAAATTACTTAAACCATAGGGTAGCTTCCGAACATGCAATCGCAGAACCCTACTTTGATTGATGTTATTTGGATATCTTATATAAGTGATTAATTATAAAACATATAAACTCTAAGAATGATGATTAATCGAGTTTAGGGATTATATTTTAACTCTAAAAATTTATTTTGTGTGGTCTTGTATTACCGATTAAGATAACACTCTCACAATTTACATAACTTCCAACCTCATGTGTTTTTGTGTCAATTGTTCAATTGCTTACATAGTTTAATTGAAATTAAAAACTTAATTTATAGAACATATTATGTGAATTAAAGTGTCTTGTTTATTCTAAATAATATATTAAATATGATAAGATACAGATCAATTACTAAGAAATCTACTCTTCCATGGGTGATGTAGTCATCGTAGAAATATTTTGCTTTATCAAGAGTTTAAAAAGGGTATAACCCTGTATTTTTTATAGTATTTACTTCCAAACCAAATAATAAGATTAATATAATAATAAATTGAAACAACAAAAGAAGAAAATAGAAGTAATAAAAGTGTAACTAAGAAGTATATTACCCAAACATAAACATTACAATGCGAAGAAGAAGAAGAAGGCTTCGACGAAGGGATCCTTTCTTCAAGAGATAACCTTATTGAATTGGTTGGATAATTAAAGTGGAACCACTTATACTATTCCCTATACTTTTTAATACATGTACCAACCCCTTCATATGAGAAAAAACCCAATTTATAATGGAGGGAAGGCTAGGTTTAAATAGGATTCAAGTGTGAATGGGGAAATTCGGAGAAATAAATTAATCCAAATTTCACCGCATGTTTGACCACAAGAACACATGAAACATATATACTTATAGAAAGGATGATTTTTTAGAAAATGATTCCTAGAGATCCTCTAAAAAGTTTGTTCTAATCCATCCAAGTATGAAGAAGTTATGACCCAAATACAGAACGAATGTCCAATCTGGGGAGTCCATCCAACCTTTGACTTAACAGTCTATTTAGATGAAACAAATGCATGATTTAGTTCCAATGTCCTGAAAAAAAGTTATATCCCATTAAGTTTAGAATATATTTAGAAAATTAAAAGTTCATCTAATAAAAAATAAAATATTTATCTCTAACATACTACAGTGCACTATAAAGCGTAAAAATGGAATTTCAATCAAATTTTCAAATGAATGATCTAATCCCAAATAATTTATAAATAAAAATATTTAACACAATTTGAGGGAATTTTATCCATTATTATCAATAAAATATTAAATAAAAATGTTTTTTATCATTGCGTATATTATATACCTCCAATTAATTGGGTAAATACTAAGGTTATTTGAGCTCCAAGGGTATATGGGATGTCATCCCAATCCTAAAAGAGTGTGCACATGAGGTTATACCTAGCCTAAAGTAGGTACACGAGTGTTTATATCAATACTAACATGTGATAAATATCTTGGTGGGTAGCCTTGACATTATATTTCTATTATTATAATTATTGGTCACTTTATTCCACTCTTTTATGACATGATCTTAATCCAATTTTATGTTCTGATGGATTGTACTCATTGATTGATTTATGATTTT
This sequence comes from Viscum album, assembly GCA_963277665.1. Classification (NCBI taxonomy): domain Eukaryota; kingdom Viridiplantae; phylum Streptophyta; class Magnoliopsida; order Santalales; family Viscaceae; genus Viscum; species Viscum album. Next base: position 1,014,135,446 of record OY728153.1, on the reverse strand, counting down.
TGTCTTGTGAACTACCAATATTTATTCCACAACTCATGACTATGATCTATGAATACTTGAGTATGGTTTTGAAATGATAATATAATTTTATTATACCCTTATACTAATTTATTTCTTAAATGATCATTGATATCTCCCTTGTTTACCTTTACTGGTTCTCTAATCTCACCCTTTATTATGTTTTATTTTCTCAGGATATGATGAATTGTTTTATTTATGATATATAATATAAGTGTTCTAGATTTTAAGGACTTAATGGGAGATGATGTAGATCTTTTATGTACCAGTTGTTTATGTATCCATGTTTCCAAAGACACTAAACCTTTATCATTATAAAATGGAAAATAATGATATGTAATGAATATTCACCTAATAATATGTAATATTTTTCTATGTAATGTTTAGGTCACCTCAGTTTTCCCTACCATTAAATAAAATTCAATTATGGCTGTATACATTGCCTCCAAAAAGGTATCCATGCCTGACTAAAACATAACAAACTAAGATCTGGAAGAAAGCCTCTATTAAATAACCAAGACATCCTCAAATTATTACTAGCCGACTCAGGAGAGAAATGGTATAGTCTGTTGAAATTATCAATATTATCCTTTATTTATTTATATCCTTGGTGGACCCTCAATAATTTAAATCAACTTTGAAATTATTAATTCCTCAGGATAAAACTTTTGAATGAAGGTGAACTTAAAATATCCCAAAAAAAAAATCTTTGAATGTGTAGAGACCCAATTTTTTCTTTTTAATACATTGAAATACTTATATATATATATATATATATATATATATCCAAGGTTAGGTGTGGAGACAATATGTGATTCTGAGGCCCGATTTTTCTATAATTATGATTATAAAAATAGTAAATATATATTATATTTCATGTGTGTATATTCTTAAATAAAATGGGAAAACACTTAAATGAAAGACCAGATCAGAAATATAAGACCATAGTTGAGTCTGAAATGCTGTGTTCACCCTAGGAGTGACATAAAATGAGTCGTTGAAGGGTGATAGAACTCTTCACTCCTTGTATTTACATTAAGTGGGTTAATTAATTAATAGTTCACCCATTTTATACATAAATGAAATTTATAAAAATTCATATACATGGATAATCCTCTAGGGTTAACCTCATAAACCTGAGTAGGATTCCAGATTTTTTCCTTCCTCCTTCATTAGAGAATCACCTCAGATGATGAAAAAACATTGGATCAGAGATTATTGGGATACATTGAACAAAATTAATTCATTTGATAATTGGTGGGAATGTTCATAGCTGAAAAATGATCAAAAATCTTGGTACGAATCATCAATTTTTAGTTTATGATTTTTTTGATTAAATTGATTGAGCAAATCGACCACTTTTATCGATCTGCACCAATTACAACCTAAGAATGCACCTATGAATTGAAATTTTAATATATAATTCAATGTTTTATAACACCAGATGACCATTCTTGATTTTTTGACAATAAAACACTGAAATACTATATTAAACTTTTGTTCTTATTGTTTATTCATTTTTTTTCTTCATGGTTGTCATTTTTAAGACCCTTCGGTCCCGATTAGACATTATCGGGGAGTACTGGGCCCAATCAGACCCCTAGAATCATGGAAAATCAATTAGTGAGGTTTGGATAGACGAAATAAGTTTATATATGGTAATTTGTTTGAGTAATGGTTGATTTGTTTGATGATTAGGGATGAAGAAATCAAAGGAAATGTTAATTGATACATGCAGGATGTGTGATAAACCTCCCGAAGAACAAATAAAAACTGATTTCTAGAGAATGATGATCAAAACCTAGGATTCATGGCCAGATAAGAATGTTTCTCATGGATTCAAGGAGTGATGTATGGTTTAATAACCCGATTCAATGAGTGGATCACCGATCTATATTTCTAGACTAATCCTGATAACATATAATGTACAAGGATGAACACATGATGTGTATCCCCTTAAGTGTGGTGTCTAAGGTTTTGGGAAATCATATGTATTGAATGACATGTATCCCTCCTACACATTGTGTACCTAATCCCCAGGTGGATGATCCATGTGATGAGGCACATGTGAAGGATTCTGTGTGGGAGTACATGACCAAAAACACAGCTATGTACCAAAGTACACAGACACAACCAGCTCAAATGGGAAACACCTCGTGTGAAGCGTCACACTACATACCGATGTACATGGATGGGGGTTATGTACCTAGACATGGCCAGAAGGACACAACATGGGCCATGTTAACTTGGACATGTCATGTAGTCGACTTTCATGGCATTTACTACTACATGGCTTGGGATATATGTGTTTTCCAAAGACACATCAGGTAGTGCATCGAAACAACACATCAGGTGGGTCCCCTCACATACAATTTACCCCATGGTTCCTTTTGGGGGAAAGTTTATGGTTTTGTATCTCCTTTATTTGATCTTGGATTTTTGGATAAGATTATCTTATCCTATGTTTTTTACACGTAGAACACGATGGGGAGCTCCATTTTGGACTTCAAGATATGATATGAAATATTTTAGTCTATGTTATTTTTGATTTGATCCTTGATAATGACAGTGATCATCCAGGAACGCCAAATATTAATTATTGTATCCTAATGTATACCTAGGTAGTGGAGTCCTTGAATATTACCGAGTTGTACCCTCTAGTAGAGCTAGATAGTGGAGTCATTGATGACTACTAAGTAGTAACCTCCAGTTTACTTGGGTAGTCGAGTCCTCAACAATTACTGAGTTGTACCCTCTAATAGAGATGGGTAGTGGATTCGTTGATTATTATTGAGTTGTAACCTCTAGTAGAAATGGACAGTAATGTCCATGGTGACTACCATGTTATACACTCCAATAGAGCTAGTTAGTGGATTCCTCTAATATTATTGAGTTATACTATCTAGTAGACTTGTGTAGAGGATTCCTTGATGATTGCTATGTTGTTCCCTCCAGTAGAGATGGGTAGTGGAGACCATGATGAATACCATGTAGTAACCTATAGTAGAGATGGGAAGTGGAGTCCTTGGTGACTATCGAGTTATACCCACTAGTAGAGTTGGGCAGTGCATCCTCGATGTGTACTAAGTAGATACCTCAAGTTTTACCAGTGCATAGGTCCTCTATAGAGAGAATTTAGCTCCTCGACTATGAGACATAGTGATGAAGTGTGACTTTTCTTGGATTATTACTTCTAGGCAGATGCGTGAAATTCCGGGAATCGTTGATGGACCTTTGTAACTATTGGAAACTCTTCTTCTTGGGATGAGCTATGATATGGAAATCCCATTTCTCTCTCATTTGGGTTTATTTTGACTAAGAATATATATATATATATATTCATCCCTATCTATACCTTTGTATTTAGATACTCTCTTTACATGAGGGGAAAATATGTGTGGGGTAAGCCATGTGCTTTCTGTTTTTAGCTTCTTAAGGTTGGACGAGTATACTGTCCTGCTATATGTGGTGAAGATTCGACGTGTAGTGTGTCTAATCACCTTTTAAAGTCCCTTGTGTTTGGATGAGGTTACTTCTACTCTTGGTTTGGGATGATATTTTCTCTTTGATTGTATCATGCATTTACTCTCTTTCTATTCCTATTGTATATATTACTACTCCCCCTTCGACTTTCAGGGTATCCTACTGGGTATGTATATACTCATCCCTACATGGGATTTTACTTCATGTGTATTTTCTTAGGATGGTGATGGACATGTTAGTGGTGAATTTAGAGGATCTTAGGGATACCTTGTTCTTTGGACTATGTACGGTGGTCAGAAATTTGGATTTAGGAGATGGGTTCTCTCAACAATTTACTTTTCTAGTTTTGTTAGGTTGGGACATATTTCTCATTGGGTATGTTTTCCCCCTTACTATATAGTATTCACTATCTTAATCCTTTAATCATTAAATTATATTCATGATTGGTTTACATTCTAGTGCTATTGAATCTTTTACTCTTTCCATATGCACTTTTTCATCGAGTTGTTTTTGTGTGTGCATACAGGTACATAGGGAAAGGGCTCCCCAAGTTAGATGTGGCTTCAGCACTGGTCACCACCACATTTCCTATAGATTTGGTCTTGGGGATGTTTCAGATAGAGTCTTAGCTTAGATAAAGTCATGATATATTAGTATTGGAGGAGGTTTGATGCTTGGGATGGTGTTTGGAGTAGTCCCCTTATGAGGATTTGGTTGGGTTTAAGGAAATAGTGAAAAAGTGTCTTGAGTGTGGCTCTCAGGCTAGGGAATTTTGTGACGGTGTGGGAGGCCAATGTATACATTCCGCAGGACCTTGACTACAAACTTTTGAACTCAATATGTTGATACATTGGTTATTAAGATCACTGGTGCATGCATCACATTGAATTGAGTCCTTGAGTGTAATTATTGAGTGAACAATCCATTATTGCTATATATATATGATCATCTGACCATAGTATTTCTTGAAAAACTTTGGATTGATCCTTAATGGCAGATAATAGGATAACAGTTCTGGATCATGAAGAAAATCTGATGAGTGATGAGGCCTTAGTTTAGGGACCATCCCATGAGTTTCTCCCTCGAGGTGGGTAGGTAGAAGCACCTCCACCTATTGAGAAGTAGATCATTCTAGCAGAGCATGCTGAGGATGAACATTGTCTTAGAATTTTCTATGACTTACAGTGATAGAGGCCGATGCGGTTAAATGAATATCATGTTCCTTAGGTAGAAGAGGATTAGATAGACTCAGTGGTCTATATATTCATTCTTGTTTGGACCCTGATAGATTAGGTGGTTTCACAAGAAGCTATCATTTTCCTTTGAGTTTCAGGGGGATATTAGATCCTTGTCACACATATCCATGATGATTCAAAACTCTCATGGAATTTCTTCAAGTGGCTTCTTAATGAGGAGTAAAATACCTTCAACTTGTGCCCAGTGCGGATGCCAGAGCTACTGGAGCTGTAGCCGAGAGGAATGCTGGTGATTAGGTATGCAGCAAGGTTCACTGACCTTACTCGGTACTCTCTTGACATGATCTATGATGGATACTTATGAGAAAGGAAGTTTGTATAGGGACTCTATAAAGTGATTTATTCCAGTGTGGTTACCTTATGCATCCCCACCAATGATGGGGGTGATGGACCTGAAAGTAGTGATAGAGAAATTTATGTCAAAGGAATTCCAGAGAGTTGGATCAGGTAGTGAGAATCATCCAAAATAGTTGTTTGTAGTAGCTAGTAGGTTCCAATTACTGGGATATCATTGTAGGAATCACTTTCATTATTAGACTCAGTTTCATGGTCATGTAGTAAAAGTATTGTTCAGAGCACAAAGTCATCTCAGAGAGGTTCAATGCTATTATTGTGAATGGAAAGGACACATAAAGTGTGAATGCTTGATAGTACATGCTAAGAAGTATAAGCAGATAACTGATGGACCACTATAGAAGTGGAAGTTCTGTGATCAGGGATATCCCTGGAAAGGATAGTGTGGTCCTTATGGAGATAGAACTATTAGAGGAGTAGGAGGAGCTATGGGTAGTGGATGATGCTATGATATCCTTCCACCACCACCACTAGATGGCCCATGTCATGCATAATGAGCTAGCTGTTAGGGCTGCATATAGGTTCCAAATCAAGAGTATTATGGCCCTATAGCACACGATATTATTGGAGTTATGTTTTTTGTTTATTCTAACGTTGATTTAGTATTGGTAAACACAGGTGTCGGTAATTTATTCATCTCTATAATCCTTGTGTGATATCTAGATCTCCCAGTTGAAGAAATTTCCCAAAATAATTGTCTTAAGGTTCCTACAGGGAATTATTCTTATGTATCTTTGACCTATAATAAGTTCAATCTATATCCTGGTGTAGAAAGGTTCATGTTGGACCTTTTGGTAATCTCTATGGAACCCTATTACATCATCTTGAGTTTGTATTATCTATCCATAGTCTCTTCCCAAATTGAATACCACCACAGAGAAGTACGATTCTTATGCGTTGATGGGAAGAGGTTCTCTTTTTCGGGTGAAATAGATCTCATGGAAGGTTAAGTGGCTTTTGTGAGTAGAAAGATACACCTCATCACCCATTATTTGGTGAGAATATCCCTTAGTATAATAGGATCTTCAGGCATTTGGATTCCTTTAATTATGGAGGATTATATGGATTCCTCGTTGGAGATGTTCTAGAAACCTCTATAGATGGAGATATAGTTTTTCATTGACTTTCATCTCATGAAAATGCTGATATATTTTATAGTATATCAGATGCCCCTACCAAGCTCCAAGAGAAGATGTTATAGATGGAGGATATTCGAGATAAGGGTTTGATCAGGACTAATGTGCTCCCCTAATAATATCCAATGTTTTGCATAAAAAATGAATATAGGGGATTATTGATTTTCATAGATAATAGTCACCTAAACAAGGCCACAATAATGAATAAATACCCCTTTCTGAGGATTGATGAAATTTTGACTAGTTTTGAGGTGTGATATGGTTCTCAAAGATTGATATAAAGTATGAATACCCAAGTTCAGTGTTCATGGAGATTTTATTCCAATTTTGTAACAGCAATGTCTATATGGATGCTATGAGTTTTTGGTAGTACAATTTAGATTAAAAAATCCCCATACAATTTTTATGGATTTTCTGAACCAGGTCATCCAGCCATACATGTATCGGTTTGTGGTTGTCTTGATGACATACTCATATACTCTATATAAGATGATTAGAATTTTGATCACTTGAGGATAGTTCTAGATTTTCTTTTAGAGCACCATCTTTATGGGAAACTATAAAAGTTACAATTCTGTATAAAAAAGGTTCACTTTTTTGGGATTTCCATTTCTAATTTTGTTTTAGTTTTGGACCCAACAAAGATATAAGAAGTGATTTCTTGGGATCCAACAAAGAGTGTGTCAATGGTGTGGAGAATTATTTTCTTGATAGGATACTACATGAGATTTGTGGAAAACTTATCCAGATTTTCAGCCCATTTGAAAACCATGACATGGAAAGGGAAGTTGTTTACCTCGTTTGAGCAGTGTCATAGGGCCTTCGATGAGTCAAGGCTATGAATGATGATTGATCTAGTGTTGAGACTACTAGAAAAAGGCATCTAGTACTTAGTGTATTATGATTACTTCTGAGTTGGGATAAGTTTCATGTTGATACAGTGGTATGAAGTTATTGGATATAGGTAAACTTAGTTGAGACCCCATGATTAGAAATGGATGGCTCATGAACTACAGTTGGAATCGGTATCCTTATCCTTGAGGATGTGAAGGCACTACCTTCTAGATGATTACTTTGTTTTTTACTCAGATTATCATAGTCGCATGTATGTCTTTACACAGAGAGACTTGAACCTGAGAGAGTGATGCTAGTTAGAGTTTCCATAGGAGTATGAATTAAATATATTCTATAATTTAGGGAAGGGAAACATTGTAGAAGATTAACTTATCATGATGTCCCAGGCTCTCCTGGTGCAGGAGGCTTCAGAGTAGTTGTCCTCTTTGTAGCTGGCCATGGTGGATCAGGAATGTACAACTTTTTTTGTAGTCGATGGTGTTGACTCACTCACTTACTCAGCATTTGAGAGAGTCACAGTTGGGAGACATCGACTCTGAGGTATTACATGACCATATATTCATGGGGGACTCACCAAATGGAAATTATTAATGATATAATCACTTCATCTTTTTCCAAGTATGGATGCTGGTCCTAGTCACAATGAGGGAGGAGTTGGTGTAGAAGTTCCATAGATCTCCCATATCTATACATTCGGGTGTGGGGATTATGTACAAATACCTTTAGTGGATGTTTTGGAGGTCCTTCATGAGATGGAGAATATATGATTTCATCTCTTGGTTCCTCACGTTTCTGTAGGTAATGGTTGATCACCAAGTTCTAGCATGTTTGTTTCAGCCCCTTGAGATCCCAGAGTAGAAGTGGGATGGAATATCAATGGAAATTTTCATAGAGATTCCATGCATATAAAATTTCCATGGCACTATTTGGGTGGTAATTGACTGAATTACGAAGTCAGTACACTTTCTTACTATTAGGGAGTAGAGTTCAGTGGAGAGTTTGGGGTGGTTGTATTAATGTGGGATCATTCTACTTCATGGGTTTCCATTGATGATTTTCTCAAATCCTGATGCATGGTTTAATTTATTATTTTGGAGTGGCCTTTAGAAAGAATTCAGAACCCAAATGGGGATGAGTACATCCTTTCACCCTCAGACTGAAGGGAATACAGAGCACACTATCAAGGAGTTATAGGATAAACTAAGGGCTTACGTGTTAGTGTTTGGTAGGAGATGGGAGGATCACTTAACCATGGTATAGTTTTTGTAAAAAAAACATTTACCTCTCTACCATTAGCATAGATCCTTTTATGTCCATGTACTATAGACCCTTAAATCCACACTTATTCTAGAAGGATATTGGAGAGACATCTCTTGTGGGCCCATAAATGGTGTGGGTGATGATGGAGAAGGTCCCAATCATCTATGAGTAGATGAGGACATCCAATAGCAGACAAAAATATTACTCAGATCACCATTGTAGGCCCTTGGTGTTTGGGAAAGAAGACCACATATTCCTAAGAGTCTCACCATGATGAGGATTTCAGAGGTTCAGGTGGGGAGACAAGCTATCCCAAAGGTTTACGAGACCATTCGAGATAGTTTAAAGGGTTAGTGAGGTTTCATACTACCTCTACATATCCTAACAATTTGATAGGGTTCATGGAATCTTCCACATATCATAACTAAGAAGATAGGTGCAAGACTCCATGCACATCATCGAGTGGGGAGATCTAAACAACATGGATATAGCCACCATTACGAAGTACCTGGTGGAGATCAAGGATCGACAAGAGATGACCCTATGTAGTTGGACCATTTCTATAGTTCACATGTTGTGTCATCAAGAGAACATATACGAGATCTCTTATGAGAGCGAGAGCTAGGTGAAAGATTATTATCCTGAGTTGTTTGTTTAGTTTTTCTTTTCTCGGATCAATATATAAAAGGAGGGAATGATGTAGAGACCTAGGTTTTGGATTGTAAGACATTGAAATATTTATAAATGTATTTAAAGATCTAGGAATTATGAAGACATTCAATTCTATGTTATGAAGTTCACACAATTATGTTTATAAAAATACTAAATAATTTTTAAATTTTATGAATGAATCTAATTAAATTAAATAGGATAACTCTTAAAAAAATCTACTATTATAAATCCAAGACCATGGTTAATTCTGGAACACATTGTTTACCCTAGTCTTGACATTAATGAGCCAACATGAGGCATTTGGATTCCATGCTCATTAGAGGTACCTTTAATGGGTTAATTAATTAATTAATTAATTTTATAACTAAATTAAATGTATAAAAATGTATCTCTATTTTGAATCTTATAGAGTTATACATATAAATCCTAGTAGGATTCCATAGCTTCTCCTTCCTACTTCATTGGAGAATCACTTCAGATGACGATGAAACACCAGATTAGAGCAGATTGAGATGCAAAAAACACAATGATTTCTTTATATCATTCATAGGTGTGTTATTAGATGATGAATGATACAATATCCATGTATTAATTTTAAATTTTTTTACCCCCTTGTTGATTAAATTTATTTAGCAGATCGTTCCCTTCTATCGATCTATGCCAATTGTGGCCTAATAATGAGCCGACGTACTAAAATAATAATTTATTATTAAATGTTTTCTAATCCTAGTTGTTTGTTCTTGATCACTAAACAATAAATCTTAGCAAAGATCAATTAAAATTTTGATATTGTACTTTTCCACCTCATTTTCTATGCATTCATTGATAGTAGGACCTTCTGTTCCCAATTCGACATTATCGGGCAGTACAAAGCCAGATCAGACCCCCAAAATCATGACAGATTGAATAACTGGGATTGTATTAATTAAATAAGGTTATATCTGACATCATTTCAAGGAAAGAATGATAATTTTGATGATTATAGATCAATAAATAAAAATAGAAGAAAACAGATGTGTGTGTGATGTGAGATGAATCTCCCGACGAACAAAAAGAATCTGATTTCTATCAAATGACTTCCAAAAACAACTATCCATGGACAGATACAAAAGTTTTGGGTTTATTCCAGGTGGGATCTATAGTGGACTAACCTGATTCAACACACGGATTGTGGAACTGTATTTCTAAAGAAATAAACACCACACTCCATGTACAATGATAAACATACGACATGTAGACACATAAGTGTGGAATCTAGGGTTTTGGTAAATCATATGGATGAAAAGTCATATATCCCTCCTATACACTATGTACCTCATCCTCATGTGGATGAGCCGTGTGATGAGGAACATCGGTAGGGCTTATTATTGTAGTATATGACCATGAACATGGTCTTGTATTTGTGTACATGGACACAATTAGTTCACAAGGTTGAAACCCCATGTGAAGTAGCATTTTGTGTACCGAAATACTGGTGCATGGGGTAATGTACATGAACATGGCCATAAGGGAATGACCTAGTCTTAGTTATCTTGTACACACCATGTAGTCAACTTGCACGACATGTACTACTACATGGATTGGTAGTTGTGTGATGGATAGTGACACGAATAGATAGTGGAGTGGGACCACATGTCGTGTGGGTCCCCTCACACACTATGTACACCTGAGTTCATTTTTAGGAAACATTAAGGTTTCATATATCCTTCCTTTTAACTTTTAGTTTGGCTCATGTGTAGCCTATCGTATGTGTTTTTTTTGCACAAAAAGTGGTGGTGCCCTCCATTTTGGATTTGGAGATATTATATAAAATGTTACTTTCATGGAGCTTATTGAGGAAAGGCTTAAGGATGGTATTGATCATGAAATATCACCAGAGATTACCAAGTTGTACCCTCTAGTAGAGATGGGCAATGGATTCCTTGATGATTACCATGCTGTACACTCTAGAAGATTTGGTAATTGGATTCCTCAATGCCTACCAAGTAGTACCCTCTAATAGAGATTGGAATAGATTCCTTGATGATTTCTGATTTGTACCCTCCAGTAGAGTTGGGAAGTGGATTCCTAAAAAATTATCTATTTGTACCATCTAGTAGAGCTATGAAGTAGATTCATCAATTATTAACATGTTGTACTATCCAGTATAGGTGGGAAGTGGAGTCCTTGATGACTACTGAGTTTTACCCTCTAGTAGAGTTGGGAAGTGGGGTCCATGACGATTATTGATTTTTACCCCAAAGTAGAGCTGGGAAGTAGAGACCTTGATAATTATCGATTTGTACCCTCTTCTATAATTGTTAAATGGAGTCCTCAATGAATACTGAGTAGTATCCTTTAGTAGAGCTGGGCAATGGAGTCATCAACAACTACTGAGTGGTACCCTCTAGTAGAGATGGGTAGTGGGTCCTTGACAACTACTAAGTGGATCCCTCCTATTGTATTATATAATGGGTCCTCTACCTAGATATTATGGACCCTATACTATATGTAATAATGACGAGGAATTAATTGACTTGGATTTTTTACTTCTAGGATGTTGCATAAGATGATAGGCATTATTGATGTGCTTTTGGAAATATTTGATACTCTTCTTCTTAGACCGATCTTTGAGTTGGAGATCCCATTTCTCCCTTATTTAGGTTTATTTTGATTGAGAATATATAAATTCATCTGTATCCATACATTTTTATTTGGTTAATATCTCTCCTTCATAGGATAAGACACATGGGGTATGCCATGTTCATTTTATATTTACCTTCAAATGATTGGATGAGTCTACTCTCTTGCTATAGGTGGTGATTACTCGGTGTGTAGTTCATCTACTCACCACATCGATCACCTTATTATTGGATGAGGTTACTTATATTATTAGTTTGGGTTGAGTTTTTCTCTCTAATTGTATCTTTCACCTACTATCTTTATATTCCTATTGTATCTCTTACTTATCCCCCTTCATCTTTTGGGTCATTCTATTGGGTATGCATATAATCACCCCTACATGGGATTTTACCGAATGTTTCATGTATTATATAGAAAACATATATGTAGGTGATGACTTTAGAGGAACTTAGGGATACCTAAAACTTTGGACAGTGTATGGTGGTCGCATCTTGGGATATAAGAGCTGGGCTATATCAGGTGTTTATTATTCGATTTTTTCAGGTTGAGATAAATTTCTGGTTAGTCGTTTATATACCCCATTACATTTCAATTTTCACTGTCATACTATTTTACACCATATAAGTTATGAAATATTGGATTAATAGTACCTATGTTTCATCTTTTAATATTTCCCTTTACACTTCTACATTGAGATGGCTATGAGTGTGGGCACATGTACTTAGGCAAAGGCATCCCCATGTTAGATATGCCTCTGACACTAGTCTCCAACCCTTGGACTGTAGAGGTAGGATGGAGGTAGTTACATCTTGGGCCCTAATATAGATCAGGTTGTGACAAAATGGGTGTGAATCGATAACATAATTCCACAAATCAAAAGACAATATTTTCAATAAATTAGCAGTGGACCTCACCTTTGAAGATTATGGAGTTCCTTGCGACTTGATGATCCCCTTAATCTTAGTGAGACACTCTATTACCTCATGGGTTCCTTTATTACCAAAAAATATTCACAGAATCAAAATAAAAAACTCTTGTTCATGATCCAAAATTTGAGAATGAAAAGGTCCTACCACTCCCTCAAGAGTTTAATAAAGGTCAAAGTCTGGGAATATAACAACTTGATCACTATAATGACCACCTGTGTGGTTCCCTCTAAGATTTTTGACTCCTTCTTGAGGGTCACATTATAAAATATCATAAAATAAAAACATTTAATTAAAATATCCAATTTCTGAAATAATGGATACAAAAGTAAAATCAAAATAGTAAAAAAATTACAAAACACTCTTTAAGGAATAATTTCAAAAATTTATAATGGGGCCTTCTTTCTATTTAAAACAAAAAAAGTGTTTATAAAAATCCCATCTCATGCTCCCCAGTATAAAACCATAAAAACATTCATGAAAAAAATAAAAATAAACACACTTTATGAAAAATAAAATTTTCCCATGAACCACAGACACACAAATCACTCACTTTTTTATAATAATTATCATCATTTTAAAATTAACATCCTTCCAAAATAATATCAAGAATTTAATTAGAATAAATCCCATTTTATTATTTACATGAAATCCATCACAACCCAAAATTTATTTAATCCACTCAGACATTTGTGCTAGAGTTCATTTATTTTTACAAATTCCACTCATGAACCAAAAAAATGGTTTTTAGAAAATGTTTAAATATCATACCACAAAAAATTTCTTTATAATTTTATCAATAAAGATTTGAAAAACCCAAAATATTCACATGATTTTTCAAAAATTTTACTCATAAAAAATAATAGATGCTAATACCATCAAAGGAGGTAAAACATAAAAATTTACCAAATTTCTCCTTTTCATATGGTTTGGATGCATGGTTTTTCTGACTATCTTCATACCATGTCAGTTACAATATAAGTTATCCAGAATGGTTCGTATAGGATAGAAGTAATTTACATGACCATGTTCCTTAACCATGAAACCAATATATTTAATCCAACTTCCCTATAATAATTGGATTTTCCCAAGATATCTTCTAGGGTCTTCCTTCATCTTAGATTACTAGTAAAACACATCAAAATATATCAAGATTAACAAACCATAAATAAAAAATTCTAAAGAATACATTTGACTACACATGGTAACTTGAGGTCCAGTATGAGGAGGAATTATTTGAGAATTCTTCCTCACCAACCACTCAAGTTCTGATTGTTACCGCTCCAGTATACCTTTATAACAAATAATTATAGGGCAATATGATACTATTTTTTTTAAAAAATGGCCTAAGCTGGCCTGAAACCTCACTCGATCCCTTTTGCAATAAGGATCAATGGGAATTCCTAATCCCCATAGGAAGAAACTAGTTCCTGGGTGTCAAATGAAACAATTTTGTGGACAATTCCACCCTTATTAAGACCAAGATCAACAAAGGCTCCTGTAGGGAAGATAACATGAGGTCTCCTTACATTTAACGACCATTGGAAAATATATAAGTATATATAAAAAATAAACACCAACCAAACATGGAATAAAAAAGATAAAAAATACCTCTTTTTTTCAAATAGTTTCTTTAAATGAATCTGTTTTATACACATCTTTTATAAACCAAAATATAGGGAAAAAAACTAAAACAATGAAGGAGGTCTAGGAAGCCAATACACCACATAACCCAATCAGTCAAAACAAATAGGGGTGTTAGAACCCAAAATCATCACCATGATACTCCAAAGTAAACAAAATAACCAAAACAACACCAAATGTACGAATAACAGTGGTAGAAAACTGAACTTCGATCCATATCCTCAAAACCTAACAAAAACATGAAGTATATATACTCACCACCATGAGTATATAGGGTGTGATCCATAGGATATTAGGATACAAAATTAGTTCAATTTTTTATTTTTCTATAAATAATTCATTTATACTAGTTAAAAACTAATAAAAAAACATGTTTTTCATTTTTTTTATATTATATGGAAATAAAAAAACACAACATGCATATTTCCAATGAACACCATTTTTAAAAAATTAAACAAGTATTCTTTACCAATATTATACCATCTCAAAACCAACCATCTATCATTAAAAACACCACACATTAAATAGGTTAGGTAAAACATATATTTATCTTTAATAATTTTTTTAAAGAAAACCACATCATGGTTTAAAGACATTTTCAAAGACAATTTAATAAAATGAATTTCACTTCAAAACCACCACCTCTTCCCCTTTTCAAAACATAAACTCATACACAACTCTCAAAAACAGTGTAATGAACCAATGAAAAATATAATAAAATGAAAATACATAAAATTCATAAATTAATAGAAATAATCACACAAGGAATTCCATATCCCCATGATTATCAATCATCAATAATAAATGCATAAAAGTAGGCATATATCAACAAGTGGAAAACTCATATTCCAACAAAAAATAATGAATCACAACATAAATTATCTATCATGTTTAAACACCCTAGGGACTAATGGTTCAGGTACTCAAAGTGAATAGGGGGCCAACTATTAACACGTCAATAGTCACACAACTCATCACCCAAATAACTCTTACACTAGCATCAATAGTACCACATCCCCTAGATAGGTATAACATTAATCTAAGGGTTACTAGCTTGGGTATCACACTCAAATAGTAATTAATGATCCCTAACTCCCCAGTTAGTATCCTAGGTTACTCATGTCATGACAGTAGGAGGTAGGTCATTATGAATCTAATTTCCCTACATGAAAATAAAAAGACAATAGTAAATATATTATCATCATTAAGTATTCCACACCTCTAATACACTTAATAACATAATGACACCCCTTCCAAAATAAATAATCACAAATAATAATACCTTTATCCAATATCACATGAGTACAAGATAAAACAAGAAGTAGTACGTTGATTAAATTGGGTGTAAAAAATATCCAATCAAATAGAATTGCATAAGGATGAAATAGAGCCTTATATTTATACGTAGAAACCCTATTATTTGTAAATATAATTTCTAACAATTTTGAATATAATTAAAATCCATGGTAAATCACACACAACGCAAAAACACAATCAATGTAACAACTTGGGAAAACCTCTTTCAAAATAACCTGTTAAAATAAGGTAAATTCAAGAAAACACATGAACTACATATAATAATCAACATGAATAGTAAAAAATGATACATACAAATAGGAAATCCAAAAAAAAATGCAAAACTTTGACATTTCAATAATAAAACTTTGTTATATAGTGTATACGACATGAACACTGATCATAAAAAAACCATGAAATATTATTATTTAATTATGACCATTATAAAATTGTAAATAAATTAGTGGTTATGAATGGGATTAACCACTTTATGAAATATATATAAAGTTCATACAACATATAAATGTGTTCAAAAATTCTTACTAAATAATCAATCAATTTTTTTGTAAAGTGATTTTATTCTTCAAAAATATGTTTTCTTCAAAAATGGTTTATCTTTTCTTTTTGTGAGAAAATATAGTAATTAAGTTACAAATAATTACAATTTTAGTTGATAAAAACGATATCATTTTTGAAATATGTATATCCAAATTATATTATAGTGAAAAGTTTAATATTTTAATGAATTTTTTATTTTTTAATGAATAATGAAAAATAATTTTTTTTATTAAAAATTATATTTTATTTTAAAATATTTACAAAGTCAAATTCAATTTTTTTTTAGTTTTAAAATATAATTAGTTCATTTTGATTAAAAATAATCTAGTTATTTTCTTTGGGTTGAATTTTAATGTTGAATTTGGTATAAAACATTTTTTATACATAAAAATAATTTTTTCAAAAACTATTGTTTATTTCATTATTTATTTTAATCTAAAATTAATTTCCTCCACTTCTATAAATTGAATCATAAAAATGGATACTATATTTTTAACCACAAGTTTCAAATATTTTAATTTTTACCCATTTATTTTTGGTTATTATGAGTAATAAACATGTTACAATTTTCTCACTACCATAAGTGTAAATTGAGTAATTAAGGTAAAAAATAATTTGATAAGGACTAAAAAATGACACTAATAATTGAATTAAAACTATTGGATGAGTTAATTTTGTCCACGACTATCCATGTTTCTAAAATATGGAAATTTGGTTCCCTATTTCTTAGATTTTGGCGTTTTTTTCTTTATGTATAAAAAGTAAAAAATGGCATTCTCTTTTTTATTATCTCTAAATTATTGACATAAAGATAAGTAATGGATATGAGGGTCTATAAAAGTAATATTTTAACTATAAATTATTTTTAATCATGATAATTTTTTGTGAATTTTTATCAATGAAATAGTTACCTTAAAAACTTACCCAACGTCGACACACAATTTATTCAGTTAATAGAAAAATAAAATAAATGATTTAAAAAATGCTTAAAATAATATAATTCAAACGATTTGTTGTTTCGCATGAATTTTATAAAAAAAAAATATTATATGTGTTTTAAATTACTAAATTCTAATTGTTTTATTTTCATGTTGTTTTCAAATTCAATTGAAGTGAATAGTTCCAAAAACAACATTAATGTCATTTTATAATAAATTATATTTTATAAAATGATTTAAATTTCCCAAAAACTATATTTGTAAAAGTTATTGGTATATGTGTATATATATAAAATATGGTCTATTTATGGACCGACTATCCTTTTATAGTATCTTTATTGACCACTAAAGAGAAAATACCACTTTATTGTTGTAGTTTTCAAAAAGGGTTAACTATGGTTAAAAATAGAGATTAGGTTAAAAAGCTAATATAAATTTGTACAGCTTTTTTTGAGAGTATTTCAACACATGATCATCCTATATTTGAATTATATCTGTTTATAAGCTTTCTCTATGAAAATAAATTTATATTAACTTAATATTTTAAGTAATTCCTCGAGTTCCCCTCCCCCCACATAAAAAATGGAACCTATTATACTATCTTTGAGATGTTATATATGGGATTCGGTAGTAAAACTAATCAATTATAAGTCTCTGTCCACCACCCGATGTTGTCTTGGAAGCTATCCTTGGATTATTCTTATGTCAGGTTTTGCGTTTCTAACACATCCCCCCCTATGAGTTTTATTTTTCCTTATGGATTTATTATAAAACGTTTTATATAAAAATTCGGGTATAAAAATTTATTTCATTGAAAAAATTGTTTTTTATTTTTATCCCAATGCTTTTTTTATGAAAAGGGTATTTTTTTATAAGTACTCATGAACCAACAATTTTCTTTCTTTATTTTTATTTCTATTAATGAGAATTTGTTTCTCATATCCCATTTTTAATGTTTTTCAAAGTGTTTAAATATGATTATAAAGATTAATAAAGTTTCATTTATATAATTGGAAGTTATATTGCACAAAGTATCCAGGTCTTTATAATGAACTTATTTTGTGGGAAAATAAATACTGCGTGAAAATTTCCAATTTAAAATTGTTTTCCCTAATGAAAAAAAATTTAAAACTAAATGTTCCTTGGGTATGTAGTGGATCAAATATTTCCATTTTGATAATTTTGGGTTGTATTGATAAAATTAGGTCACATTTATTGTCATCAAAACTATAAATATAAAGATATTGTTTTTAACATTGAATCTAAAAGTGTGGTTAAGTGTTGTTATAGAAACACCCCCATCAAACACATGTAAATCCATTATAAAAAAACCCAAATTTATGAATAAAAATTGGTTCACAACACCATTAAAAATTATCATTATATATAAAACCATAAATGGAATTTACCAAACACATCAGTTGCACAAAACACCAATTTAGACCAATCATCCACTATATCACAAAATTAACTCATTTTAACAAGTGAAAATACCAAATAACAAATGGAAACACTTGAAATTAAAACTATATATCAAATAAAACATTTATTAAAATAACTAAAACTTTTTAAACATCATCAATCCATGGATCTATTTAATAAATGGGTCTATAACATAAACAACTACCTCAAAGGATGAGACCATGATGCCTTAAATGAAAACCACTCGAATAAGTTTCTTAAAATGGCTTAAACCCAATAAAAATAAAAAATAATCAATTTAAAAAAACCATAAACATTAGAAAAATCCAACCATTTCCATTATAGTTAGAGTAAAATATAAAAGGTGATGAGACCAATGAAGAATAAAATAAGGGCCCATACCTTTCAATTTGGGGAAGAAAACACCAATAAATAACTTAAATCCCACATTAGAGAAGTTTTTAAGATCCAAAAATGTACTAATAGATGAACCTAGTATAAATGGGTTTTAATGGGTTGGATTATAGGAGAATCCCCAAATAAATGAACACAAAAGGACAAAAATACCCCAACTGAAGCAAGTTGAACGAATTTCTCGCATAGTAAACCAAAATGATTTCAAACTCTGAAAAAACAATTGTTCCATGACTATAGATGTAGAATGGTTATATCAAATAGTTAAGAAAAAGCAATGGACAGACTATGTGATAACCTCTATTTAATATCCATAGGGAACAAAGTTTCCACTATATAGTTTCCCAAATAGTGCTTCTAAATGTGCAACCCACGAAAGGATTTGGTATTTTAAAATTTCATGGCGAAGAAACCTCAATTCCAAGAGTTAAAAAATTTAAAAAAATTAAAGTTTTAGGGTGTCAAATTATGAAAACATTTTTGTTTACATATGATACTTTCTGTTCAACCTAGGCCTCTCATTTTTTAATCCTTTGTTATCCATGATCATTTTTCTTTTAGGTTATCTAACCTGATTTGGGAACATCAAAAAAATCATTCATAATTGTTTATAAAGATAATTTTTTTTACCAAATAATTTTCCCAAGGAGTGTCAATATAGGTGTGTATTTAGGCCAATATACTCTGCAGTAGGTGATGATCTATTTAATAACCAATCTGTTACAATAGAGATTCAATGATTGAAAGACATATTTTCATCTTAAAGAAACTAAAGAATAAGGCACATATATGTTTTCAAGAATATTATTAAAACGTAAATTAAAAAACATTAAAATTTTTATCTGAATAAATTGATTCTATATTTGAATTTATCATTTCAAAATTATCTTATGAAGATTTTTTTGATTTTTCAGAAAGAAAAAAGTGAAAAAATACTAATTTTACAAAGTTCTAAATTTTATGACATTATAATAATAAAATAATAAAATGGCCATTTATGAAACCGTTTTTATTGACAAAATATATATTAAAAAATAATTTAATTCCTATAAAATATATAGTTTTGATCTTAGAAATATATGCTCAACATTTGTAAAATCTAAGTTATGTTTTTGTTCAAATAAAAAATATTTTATGTTATTTTACTTTAATAATTTATTTATATGATAAATATTACTTTTCATTATGTTTTAAATAAAAATACTTCTCATTTTATTTTACATAATCCAATTAATCCATTTTGAATCAATATTATACTTTATTTGTCTATAAAATCATTTTTATTATAAAAAATATATTTTTCTAAAAAGGGATTTTATTATGTATTGTGAACTTATATTAAAATTAATTTAATCTACTTATAGGTGTTTAATAATTTAAAATGGACTCCATATTTTTTATCTAAAAAATTAATTTTAGGTAATAACTTTAAATTAGTTTTTTCATAATGAATAGTATCCATAGTAAATATTTATCATCTCAGTTAAGGGTAAAAGGAATTAAAATAGTTATAGATAAAGGGATAAAGATTCGAGATAAAAAAATAATTTATTAGACCTCTTTGGTTGTTTTTATTTTTACATTAACCTTATCAAATTAAAATATATAAAAATTTGGATCCACTTTCATGATAAACTGAATTTATTTTATTAAAATCATTTATGTAATTCCATCTATGTCCATCCCCACACTTGTAAATGGGAACCTCTTCTCCTCCCTTATTCTCAAACATTTATCCCTATATTTTGAATGATACCTACAAAAAACCTTACTAACTTCCATAAATTATCTCTTGAGATCTTGGTATTACCCTAAGTCCATCATAGGAATTATTAAGGTATATGTCAAAAGAGGTCTCTCAAAGAAGATGTCTTCATCTTACCCAACTCTTTCAATGTTTATATTTACTCCCTATAAATATATTGTATCCATACTAATACAATGAATCAAGTATAAATTATATATTTATATATAAATATGATTATAGGACAACCATTAATCACCTTCTTTTTATCTTATGGAAGAAAACATCACTCAGATGTACGTAAAACCTACAATGTCTATGTAGCGGGGTAATTAATTTTTCCTAACTATTTTACTTTTATGGTTATAAATATGCAATTAATGGAATTATATAAATTCCATAACCTCAGTAATTTTATTGACAAGATTTGATGGTACTACTGAACTTAGTTGACATTACCAAGATGCACTACCACAAAACTGGGTTTCTGCAGCACCACCCTTTATCAGTGTTAAAAAAGTACTGATAAAGGAGGGGCATTTATTAGTGCTAAAAAAAGTTCTGATAAAGGGATCTTTTATTAGTGCCAAAAAAGCACTGATAAAAGTGACCCTTTATCAGCAAATTTTTTAGGAGCGCTAATAAAGGGCGGTTTTATCAATGTGCATTTTTATAGCATTGATTAATCTGTATATTTCAAATATAAGTTCATAAAAATAATATATTGATATATAAGTATATTTATATTGATATAAATATAATATATATTTTTTAAAATATGTTTTATATCGATTTGATATGTCATAGACTAAAAATGGACACCCTAGAGCAGGAATTATAACCATTTGTAGGGATTAAGGATCTTTTCGTACCTTGAATAATATGAGATGGTGTTACAATGGTCACCTTAGTGTAGGTATGGTCGTAAGATTCGATTTGATATGTGGTTGAGGCAAAACGGACACCCGGTGCAGAAGTTAGGGCAAAACGGGCCCCAAAGCCAAACATATGACCGTTCAAAGGTTTTTTGTGCTTTTTAAACCTCAAAGAATGTGATAAAGAGTTTTAGTTTTCACCATAGTGTGTAAGGTTTTTCAATCTTCAATTTGATATGTGGTAGAGCCAAAACGGACACTCAGAGAAGAAGTTATTATCGTTTGAAATTTTGCTACTATCGTATCTCCGAAATACCTAAGAAATTAGCAACTCACTAAAATGGGTATAACTTCTACTTTAGTTGTCTATTTGAGCACTGCGACTAGTAAAATAGAATCTTGTGAAATGATTGACGACCACATCTAGTCGAATCCTTTTGAATCTCATAGGAATTAATGATATATTAGTTATAGAACTCCAAAAAAAGTCTAACTTCAAATGGCCATAACTTTCTCTCTGGGTATCCATTTGGTCTCTACCACATATCAAATCAAAGGAAGTGAGGGGATGTACCTAGAAGGTTAACTCATTCGAAGTCTTAAACAAGTGTGGGACCCGAAAATATCAAAACAAGATCATAAGGTCTCAAAAACATAGTTCCTGTTTCCACACCCCTGTCAAATTTTTATTAAAATTGTCATAACGTCTGATTTGTGTGTCAGTTCGGACTCCGAAACCTATTTTATCTTAGTTAGTTCCATGAGATTCAGTTTGACTATTCTCAAAGCTGAAACAGACACCCAGAGAATAAGTTATGTCTTTTTTAGTGACTCTGCGATTTGTTAGGGTTTTCAAGACCTCATTTCTAGCACTTTTGTATATACATATTAATATATAAGATTTGTAAATATATATAAAAATGTATAATTATACCTATAGATATACATATAATATATATCTGTGAGGGTGTGCCTGTTGAATATATTTATGTATGTATGTATTTATTTATTTATTTATAAAAACACACATAAGACAACATATTTTATAAATTTATTTAAAACTAATCTTATAAATATATATAAATATATATTAATATACAAATAAATATACAAATAAATATACAAATAAATAATTATAACAATATATATATATAAGTAGATATAAATATATATTAATATACAAATATATATATATACTACTAGGATTAAATTTTTATTTCCAAAATCACTTTTGAGGAAAAGTGGGAAACCATACAAGTACAAGGCCAAAAGCTTTAGACACAGTAGGAAATCACAAAATCGTTAATAGTGAGACTAAAGATAATGGAATTACTTACCCGATATAGCCCCCAATGAAGGGAGTGTTCCTTTGTATCCATATCATCTTAGATAAGGTCTTCAAAGTAGTTGACAAGCTTGTCCCATGTTTGGATGTACTCCTCCGCATTGATTTTTTTCCATTGAATCCATGTGATGAAAGAAGGTCTTGTTTGTAGATCCAATCCCTTTGACTTTTTATGAGATCCCCTTGAAGGTCTCCCTCTAATATTTTGTTCTTCTCCACCTCTGAGGCCATGAGCTTAATATATATATATATTAATATACAAATATAAATTTTGATATAACTAAATATACATATATATTAATATATGAGTAAATAGTAGTAAATATATATATATATATATATACTTATAAATGAAAAGAAAATCAATATGGTGGAGTGGTAAAGGCATAGGCACGTAGAAAATAGGTCTTGAGTTCGAATCCTATGGGAGGCAGGTCGCGCGCGTAGGTGTGGGGAATTACCGAGCGCTGTTAAAGGGGGGTGAGGTTGGGTGGAGATGGTCTAGAGAATGGATTCGCTATCATGGGTAGTTGGTGCTGTTAAGGGGGGGATTCAAGCACTATTGAATCCCCCTAGATTGCAAAAATGTATTTTCTTATTTTTTTTAATATTTTTTCAACTTTTATCAGCACTTAAAAAAGCACTGATAAAATGGGCCTTTATCAGCGATTTTCTGAGCTTGGATAAAAGGGACCCCCTATTGTCCCCTAGATTAACAACACTTTTTTTGTGCTATTAATCAACTTTTCCAACACTGATAAATTCCATATTTTTAGTGGTGATGCCAAATTCTGTCGATAAATGCGAAGGGCCTCAAGAATAATTGGGAGATGATTTTCCCTTTAAACATAAAAAAATACAAAATAATCAATAAACATACAAAACTTTATATAATGCATGAGTACAAAATAAAACTCAAAATATATCCAAAAAATTAACCAAAATCAAAGTACATCAAAAACCCAAAGAAAACACTAGAAAATTGAAAAGAGACCCCACGATCTAAGATGCCTAGAAGATATAATCCCAAGAAACACCTAAACATGATCTAATATCCAACTCCAAAAGTTATTCCCATAGTATCAAGAGGAATCACTAAAGAGCTGAGATACCCTTCCTTTTCTAGTTTCTTGGTAGATAACTTTAGAAAATGTTCAATAGTTTTTAATAAGAAGGTCGGTATAAACTCAGTAGGATTACCCTAAAGACTTTCCAACATATTACACTAGGACAAAACAAGTTTTCACAGTTATATAAAATATTTTAAATCAATTAAATTAGATTATATCAAAACTAAAAGTAGGAAGAAGAAAAAAGAAAAAAAAGTATTAAAACCATTTCTCATAATATGGCATAATCATAACCATGTCTCCACATAGACACATCCAATGCAAGCCTAGGTGATTGTTACATTCTCATGAGTGGTCTCTCTTCGATCCAACAAGTCAACAAATGGTGACTAACACTATGTGACCCAATGAAACAATCCACATCCATAGGGTCAGATATATTAATGCACTCAAATCCAACCAACATCAAATTTTTATTCAAAAGAGAGTCAAGGATACATGCATTTTGAGACAAGAAACAAAACAAAAAGAAACACACCAGGAATATCAAGAAGAACAAGGGTGCTCATGACCTTGGGTGACCTGAAGTAGTGGAGACCCAGAGCATCACCTCTGATTATGTTAACCCCCTCCGGCTTCATGAAATTGATTTAAAGGAGGAATGTGACGTTGGAGCCCATCTTTTCCATAGAATCGAGGTGATATGCATCTATTTTCCCCTCTCGCCAAGTGTGCATCACACGAACATTGTGATATAGGGTGAAGAATTTTATTACCGTGTAAAAAATTGACCATGGAACACGTATTATACCATGAAAAGAATCATGTAGGATAAATGAATCAGTCTCAGCTTAAGAAATAGAAATATTACTCTAATGGTAGAGCAATAACCCTATGAGCATTGATCTTGCCTCAACCTAAAGTGAGGTTCTGTAACCAAAATGTGAAGTAAAGGCCGGAACCACAATTCCACTCCAGTCCCGAACCACTCCCCCTCCACTCATCTGTCCAAGCACACAAGAACCATCCGAGTTGAGCTTGTAACCAGAAGATGGAGGCCACCAATAGATCCATTTCCCCTAAATTCCGGTACTAAAAGAATTCGCATGAGGGGAACTAACCAAAAACAACCTCATCGTAGCAGCCTCTCACAAATTGGGGATGAAGGTGAGAAGATCCACTGGTAGATTTTTCATGCGCACTACAATGGACCTCACTGTAGGCAGTGACCCTTAAAACAGGGCTCGGTTCTTGGCCTGCCACAGGCACCAACACCCCATGATTAGGACCACTAACCTCGCCCTCCTTTCTATTCCTGAGCTAACTATTCCATACAACCATAAATCAAGAAAGGATTCATCATGATGCATACCAGAGGAGAAATCCATAAATCCCCTAAAGAAGGACCATATCATTTGGGCCCAATCGATAGAAAAAAATATGTACGATGTACTCTCTTCCTGCTATCGATCATAGCAATGACATCTGGATGCCATACTAATGCCCAATCTCTTGATCTTCTCATCCATGGCCACTGCATGGTTCCTATTCCTCCACGTTAATAAAATATATTTAGATGGAATTACCTTACACCAAACCACATCAACCTAGTTATCGGGATATTCTTGAAGATCCAGGAGCCTAAGGTAATCCTTTGAGGAAAATTTTCCCGAGGAGGAAGCTATTAATACACAATAGTCTAGGTCCGAGTTAATGACAATAGATTCTCAGATCTCATACTGTTCAGTGTTTAGAACTTCTTGGATAAACATGGGCTGACGGATGCATTCCTTGAACGAGATCAAAGGACTTGGGAAACCAGGGAATCCAAGGAATGAGTCTGAGTAGTTGTTGTAATAGAAAAGAATGTTCACTTCCCCAACTATCAAAAGAGAATTATTTTTGAGGGTGTAGATAAGAGGGGGAATTATGGACCAAAAAAGGGAAGGATGACCAACATCCACAACTTCATAACCCACCCAGCTTCAGGACATAGCCTACCACCAATGAGTTTTCCCTTTAAGCACTTCCCAAGCCATCTTGGCCTGAATGCAGTGCAATATAAAAATAAGACTCCTCACATTAACCCCCCCATCATGTGTATGCTTTTCCATTTTATCCCATGATACCCAGTGTAGTTTCCCTTCCGAATAGGCATTCCACTTGAAACGTGCCAGAATCTTATCAATAGCTCTCACAATTCTTTTGGGCACATTGGTGGAATCCAATGCATGGATAGTTATGGATGAGATGACACTATTCGCCAAATCAATCCTCCGCTCGAAAGAGAGGTATAGGTTCTTCCAATTGAGAACTTGACCTATGATTTTTCTCATGATATGATCAAAATCCCGCACCTTCAGTCTCCCTGAAGAAATGGGGGTCCCGAGAGATTACACGGGGAAGGTCCCACGCTGCATTCCCATCCTATTACAAAGAGAAGAAACCCTACTTGGAAAACATTTAGTAGAGATGTAGAGAATACTGTTGTAATTATTAATAAATTTCCCGCACTACTAACAGTATTCCTCTATGATTTTATTGATGCCACTAATAGAACTCCTTCCACCATTAATGAATATAATGGTATCATCCACAAACATAAAATGATAGATAGGAGGATGGTTCCATTTCCTGCGATAAGGAAGTAATGTACCACTGGAGAGACCTTTATTGATTAGGCGACTAAGAGTGTCCTGCGCAAGGGTGAAGCTGCTAGGAGAAATTAGGTCTCCCTGCCGGAGCCCGCGGGTTGCCCTGAAAAAGCAATGGGACTTCCCCATGAAAGATACATACATACATGAGGAGCTGAAGCATCTGAAGTTGAGGTCCATAGACCTGTGAGAAAACCCCATAGCAATAAGCACTCTGTTAATAAAACCCCACTCAATCCTATCAGATGCCTTATTCATATCCACTTTGATTTCCAAGTTCGAACTGTGGGTCTTGGTGCTGATATCCCTCAGAAGCTCGTGAGCCAGTCCAATAGACCCTGAATAGACCACCCCTTCACAAAACCATGTTGTTCAGTTGAACTCCACCGAGGAAGAAACTTGGAAAACCTCGAGTTGATGATACTTGCCACAATTTTGTAGGGGAAATTGCACATACTCATCGGTCTATAATGCGAGAGAGAAGAAGGATCATTAAATTTTCGGATAAGCACTAAAGTGGTGGTGCTAGAAACCCTTGGAAGACTACCACCCCAGAAGAAGTCTTGAACTGCATTTGTTATATAATCTCTAACCAACTACTCGGAATCCCTGTAGAATGATCCGGGGAATCCATCTGGGCCAGGAGCACTCTCCGGATTGAGATTCATCATGGCTGAATGAATCTCCTCCCCATCGGGAATCACCTCTAAGAATTCGTTGTCTCTAATAGACATAGAGGGATCCAATGTCTCCCATAAAACCGCATTGCCACTTGGGTATCCCATGGTCATCCTCGGGTTAGGACCAGCCATGAGATCCCTGAAAAAATAATGAACCATGCTCCCCAAAGTGTCATTGTTATCCGAGTACATACCATCATTAAATATGATATTTGTTTTACTGATTTTCCTTCTTTCTTTCAAGCAGGCATGGAAGCATGATGAGTTCTTATCACCCTCATGCAACCACTTTAACCTGGATCTTTCATGAGCCACATGTATGTTCTTAAGAATCATCTCCACCAAAGAGCTCTTCCTGCCTGAGAGCTCCACAAAAAATGAGTCATTCTAGTTATCCTCTAAGATTTCTTCTATTATTTCGATGCCCTACTCCATAGCCTCCATGTCTTAACTTGAGTGGGGAAGATCTGTTTCCTATAAATTCAGCCTCAACTTCAGTCACCTCTGTTTGTTATAGACCGCCACCCATGAGTGTCCCTGAACCAGTCCACTCCACAGCTTAGAAATTACCTATTTATAACTTGGGGCACTGGTCTAGTGATGGTAGAACCTAAAACCATCTGAAATTTCCATCCTAGGGGATATGGAAATTAGTATAGGTGAGTGATCAGAGACTTCATGGACTATGTTCGTGACATTGACATCCAGATACTTGGATAAATTATTCAAATTTGCAAGGCACCGGTCAAGACGACTCCCGCATCGACTTCGGCATCTCTGGTTATTACACCATGTTAAGGGGTCTCCATAAAAACCCCAAATCCATCAACCCATTTTCTGCAGTGAAATGAGAAAATTCCAAGATGGCCATTCTTGAAAAAATTCAATGACCCTTATTCTCCTTAGGATCAACAATAACATTAAAAGTCACCCCCCACGAATGAAGGGGAGTCCTCCAGATCAAAATCACTCAAGTCCAACCACATCTGGTCTCTACAGCGAGCATCACAGCTCCCTTACATAAACAACACAAACACACATCCCCCCCCACTTTGACACCCTCATAGAAAGAAGCTGGTTACCTATGTAAACTAAATCCACCGATATCTCCCTATTCAAAAAAATCCATATGT
Source organism: Viscum album (assembly GCA_963277665.1). Classification (NCBI taxonomy): domain Eukaryota; kingdom Viridiplantae; phylum Streptophyta; class Magnoliopsida; order Santalales; family Viscaceae; genus Viscum; species Viscum album. Next base: position 1,014,107,091 of record OY728153.1, on the reverse strand, counting down.
ACCTATTAATTAGATCTGCATGAAAGGGACCATGCAATTTGATCTTGTGGCAGAAGTCCTTAATCTTATCGGGCCTCTATTTGTGTTCGAGACCAGCCACCAGAAGCACCTTGATATTCTTAATATCGGAGACAATGAAGTCCGTTTTAACCTATGCACCAAGCCCATGGGAGTCCCAAATGATCATTGACAACATTTAAAAATGCAGCGGCCTGGAATTGACCCTAGGTTTCCTGGCCTCTTTGTGGTGAAAAGAAGATAACTCTCTCAGCTGAATTAATTTGGATCTAGTGCACAAGCCAGAACTATAAGAAGAGTGATATTCTGCTAGCCGGGACTCTGAAGAAACCAAACACATAGAAATCCCTCTCACCACACTGGGAGGGGAGAAAGATAAGTGATCAGATTGGGAGAGTACAGGGGAATCCACAACTCCAACCTGGGAACCTTCTGAGGAGACCTACAGACTGACATCATCCGGGGAGGGGGTGGGAAAAGTAGCATACTAGCATCATGTCCACGCATGAGAACCATGGGTGGAGGGGGAAACACTTGGAATACTGTTAGCTATAATGGCCTCCTCAAGTCTCTTTCCATCAAGAACCTCCCAGATAAGAACTAGTCTAGATTGACAGAATGCTCAAAAAACACCCTAGCCAACTGGGAGGGAGCCCGAGATGTAGAAGGCACTAAAACCGAACAGGAAGAGGCACTAGTGGAGGGGAGAGGGAGGGGAGCAAGAATATCCTCTTGAGTATTGGGGACTGACTGAGCCACACCACAAACTAGAGATGAAACCGGGATAAGGCCATAATCAGGACTAGCCATTGAAGATGCTGAGTAAATAGCCTAGGCCCGAAGGGGATGTCCCATGCCACCTTGACTTCAGTTCCTGCAAATTTGTACTGAGTGGCCCTGGAGGGAACATGAGATATAGAAATGGGGTAACACCATGAAGATTAAGGCTTGCCTCCACACCACTGAGCCATGCACCATCAAGGAGACATTGTCTGGTTGTGGGGCGGACAAATCCAACTCAACAAAGATCCAGGACACCATCAAGTATTCACCACAAAGGGTGTGGGCATCCGCACAAAGGAAACCTATGAAGGAATCCCAAATAGCTTTAAGGATCTCTCCATTCTGGAAAGGTAGAGGGAGGCCAGGGCGGTTGATCTTGACTGCAGATCGGGGGCTCTCCTTCACTCAATGAGAATCCCATGACCATCAGGACAAATTAAACTTCCAGCAGCCAAAGGACCTAGAAACCTTACACCAAGAATTGACAAAATCCCTTTCTGATGCGAAGACCAAGCATAAGGAGTTCTGATGAACTGATGAGATGTTCACGCGATCCTGCAAACCCCAGGATTCCACAAGACGCTTGATAATTAGGGGAGATGGCTTCGCAGCACCAAACCGAGCCACAAGGTCCACCAGAGACACCCTACCACCTCATTAAAAACCACTAAAGAGACCTCTAGGGAAATTCATGAACCCTATTGAGACACCGTCAGAAAGATCAAACTGACTTCGGGAAAGCACGCTTGTGGAGCCTGAGATGACCCACATAGAGCATTAATGAAAATGAAGAAAAAAAATGACACTCTTGATCTCATCTTGGACCTCCTTTCCTTTAATGCATTAAATAAAAAATTATTGGATTTCCATTAAAGAACATTGATCTATCCTACATATATTAGATTTATGATTTCTGAAAATAGATGAATACTAGATATAAGACAAAAAATGTAGAAATGTAATTTTTCAATGAATATGGACCTCCAACACACTTTGATTCACCTAATAATTTCTTCTTAATAGAAATGAATTGTCTTTGATTCCTATGGAGAAAAATGAATTCATTACATTAAAATAATAGATAATTAAAGGGGTTCTTAGTGTATGATTTGAATTAGATCCCCAAAAATAGGTGTGAAAACTATACAAAACATAGTTAGGCCACACGGTTTGTAAAACTATGTTCCAATTTTGTGGTGATATTATCTCAAAAAAATATCCCACATGGTAGGATCACATGGTTAGAAAAAACATGAAATAACTATACTTTTAGCTCTACTTCAAGTTGCATAATTTCCCTTAGGAACTGACATTGTTTGGAAAAACCATGTTCCAACCATGCACCTACCCAGTAAATCCCAAAAAAATTTTCATGATTTCCTAGATGTGTTTCACGGTTTTTCCTAACCATGCATGAACCTTGTAGCTTCATAAATGACTACAAAACATGAAAAAAACATCAAACCCTATATAGAATCAACCTATGAATTATATAAGATCAATGTACATCAATATAGGGTCATGTACCTGAAACAGGGGGTGCTACATTCTCCACAACATTAGCACTTCTAACCTTAGAAAATAGAAAACCAATGTTGATCTATAAGATTTCATCCACTACCCTAATATTTCATTTTCATTCTCACACATTTCTTCCTAAATTTGACCATGTTTCCATAAAACCTATACTAAAATAACAATTTTCATATGAAATATCTTCTATCGCCAATCCACAATTGATTCTAGGGCATGAATCAATATAGAATCCATCTCTTGTTTAATGTTATTTCTTCAAATCCAATGGTCGAGTTCTGGTTGGTACTTCATCAATTGAGATAGACAAAAAATATTATACACTAAACTGAACCTTTGTAGAAAATTCAATAGATGTTCCACATCACTAACTTAGTCAAGAATATTAAATAGTCCTATGTACCTTGGGGACAACATTCCCTTATTACCAAAATGATGGTGCTGAATTCTCACAGAGATTCTTAAGAAGCCATGATTTCTCACCTCAAATAGAAATGATCATCGACGATGATCTACATTCAATTTTTGACAAATTGAATCTATATCTATTATATTTCTTATCAAATTAATCTTCTATATTGTCTCTTTCAGTAGGTTAGGTCCAATCAGTGATGTATCACCTATTTTCACCCAAAAAAGTGGGGAATGGAAAGGATGCCCATACAATTCTTCCAAAGGACCCATATATATCAAGGATTGATAATTTTAATTGTATGTGGACTCCACTAAAGGTATATGCTCCAACCTTGAAAAAAAAATCCATTAAACAATCCCCAAGAATTTTATCCAACATTTGGATCATCCTTTTGGACTTATATCAATGTTTAGGATGATAATCCATGATCATAGTCAACAGGGTTACAAGGTCTAGCTGTAAGGACATACAAACATGAGATGTAAAATTGGGATCTCATTTAAATATAATTGAGACTGGAAGGACATAAATCTTTAAAATTTCCTTAATGTAGATTTTGGTCAATTATTATACCATATTCGTTTCATAAAAAGAGATGAAGTGAGCAGACCTTATGAGACAATCAATAATCACCCATATGGAATCATGTTTCCTTAACATCCTTGGTAGACTTGTTACCATATTCATGGCTATCGTTTCCCATTTTTACTAGGTAAATGGTAAATACCATAACATATATTCTAGTCGTTGATGAAATTCCTAGACATTTTGGTAGGTGAGGTATCCTGAGATACTCTAACACTTCTCTCTTCATGGAGACCCACCAAAATAGTGCTCCAATAGAATTATACATTTTCCATATTTCATGATGGAAAACCCTTCTCAATGGTGTTATGAATAAAGAAGTTGTTCCTAATAATCCAATGGCACCACAATCAGATCTCTAAAATGAAACACTAAACTCTTATCCAGCTTCTATATGAAAATGGTATCCCTCATCATTGAGTTTTGATCTTATATCTAGACAATCTTGATTAGTGGTTTGAGAAATATTACTTGCTCAACAAAATCAAGAACAACTAAAACTAGAAAAGAAAAATACAAAATTAACTTTTTCTGCATAATCTAGATTCATTCCAGTTATGAATGAAATGAGATAACATAGAGCTAATGTCTCTCTACCCAACTGGGTATATAGATTCCTACTCGAGGTACCTGCTATATAATTTCCTTTCCCCGATGTACATAACTAGTCAAATTCAAACAATTTTAGATATTCCATCCATCTTCATTGACTCATATTCAAATATCTTTATGATAAAATGTGTTTTATTGTCTTATAATCCATAAAAATAATAAATATATCACCAAAAGGATAATTTTTCCAAGTATTCTAAGCAAGGACCACTGCATCTAACTTTAAATTATTCATTAGGTATGTTATATCACCCAATGATAACTATATGGATCTATAAGTAATAACATGATCATCCTACGTGAGAATAAATCCCAAATTAGATATTTATTCTTCACAATAGACTACATAACTTTTTTTAGACTCTAGAAATGTGATATTAAGTGTTGATGTAAGTCTAAAATTAATTTCTTGAAAGGATTTCTTGTATTCATAATTTCATTGGAAAGTAACTCCTCTCCTCATAAAATTTTTCACTAATGAGGTGTAATGTGAAAAATATGGAACAAAGTGTCTGCAGTATCTTGATATTATAAAGAAATTGTGTATATCAAAGAAATTATTCAGTTGTTTCCAAAAGATAATAACTTCTATATTTTCTATATCTATAGAAACTCCTTTCTCATAAATGACATGGCTAAGGAAAAATATCTCTTGTATCGATAAATAACACTATAGTAACTTTTAGAAAGGGAAATTCTCTCACAAGATACCCAACATTATAGCCATGTGTTGCTCATGATTCCCTTTTATATTATATTAAACCCTCATAACATCAATAAAAAACAATATATAATTATACAAAAACCTATGAAAGATATAATTCATAAATTCCACGATGGTGGATGATGGATTCATAATTCCAAAATGCATAACTATATATTCATAATGTTCATATCTATTTTTGAAATATGTATTTGGAATATATTTCATCCAAACTAATAGTTTGGGATATTCCATACATTATTAAATTTTATAGAACCACTAGGCTACCCTCAATGGATCAAAAAAATCATCAATTCTTGGAATTGGATACTAATTCTTTATCATAGATTATTGAATCTTACAATAACCTATACAAACTCAAGGTGTTCGATCTTCCATTTTCACAAAATGAATTGTTGATTCCCATGGAGACATTCTCAATTTAATGAACCCTTTGATTTCCAATTATTAAAAATAAACATTCAACACCATCTATTCTATAAGTTTCAACCTATATGAAGGTAGTGAGATAGGTGTATTCCCCAGTAGGAGATCAATCATAAAATATACTTTTTATTTGGGGGGAAACCAAATGAATTTATTAGAAAAATCATCAGGTAATTGGCCAATTATATTTTTAGAATCTCTTTTTCAAATATAATCAAAATATTCCTAATTTAGTACTGCCAATTGATAGAAGATAATTCTAACATCCGGTGCCAAAATTCTATCCCTACTAGCTTTTACATCCTAATCTCTTCTAAATAGATTCTAAATTACGTCAAGAGATGTGAGACAAATGTTTTGGGCATGAACATCAATGTAGGACTTGAATGATTTCAACCAATCTATTCCCAAAATTAATTCATAAAAATCCATATCAAGCCTAGATAAATCTCAAATCAACACCCATATATATTTGGGAACTATATTTACATAAAAGGAACAAAATTATCATTGACCAAGTGGGTTTAAAGTTTCAAAACATATCAAATCATATCAAGAGTAAATTCCATATGATCAAAAACACGAGAAGTAATAGACGAGTTGTATGTGCCTATATCAAAAAAATAATTTAGAAGGGTATATTTCAAAATAATCATTCCTGTCACTATTGATGGACCATATTAATCATCCATGATCATTTTTCCAGCTCCATTCTAAATATTAGTCACTTAAATTTAATTTCTCTTACCCTGTTGATATTTCATATGTTAACGAGTCATGGTGTCCCCTGAATCACCTTGGATCGCATGATTATGATGATGAGAATTATTCTACTACACTCATCCCATCAAAGCATACAATGTTTGGAAAACATGAGATGTGTCTCTAGAACATAAACTTAGTGATCTACAAAAAAATAAAACTGAATATGTCTTTATGAATACAATTGTGGCATGTTATTTGTGGTTCTATAGAATCTCACTTAATATTCTCAAAAGAAACCAATTGGAATCATCCCATCTTACTTTTCAATTGAGGAAGAATGTTTATCAATACCATAGTGTGATTATGATATATCCCACTTCTATGGAAGTTGGGGTCCCTCTTCCACTTATTCCCACTGTTAGAGTTCCCACCAATTCCCTGGGAATAAACATTCTCTCTACAACCATATTTTCCAATATATATCTTTTTTTCTATACTCGCTCTATTAACCATTTCTGAATAATCTACAATATAAAATGAAAATATATTAGTGAATTTCTGATTTTAACCTTGACTCAGAAATGTGTTTTTCAAGGGTGATCATAAATAATGGTTTAGGGAAAAGAGAACTAAATTCATAAATTTATCCACTTTATATATCACCAATAGAGTTTCTCATTTCTTACTAAAAAAATCCCTCATTCTTGAAATATAATAAGTTTGAGGATAGAATTTTTTATTAAACAAATTTTCAAATTCCTCCCAATTCACGCATTTGTCAACACTAGACCGAACTGCTAACTGCCACTAATATCACTAATATCTTTAATCATATAGGTTCCCAACATAAAATTCAGCTCTATTGGTATCACTACGAAATCAAAGATTCGATTCATCGTATTTAACTAGACTTATGATTGTTGTGGTTCAGAATCTCCATGAAATGTGGTTGGGTTCTACTTTTGAATTTGAATTGAATAGTCCACTTGATGGGGATCATAATTCATGTTACCCCTTTTCATATCATGAAATAATTGGATGATACTTTCTACCACCTATTGTTTCAGATATGGCTTAGGTGAAACCTCATTTTCAGTTTTCACTTTCGGTTGATTCCTACAATGTCCACCCATTTCCATTTTTATAACCATAAAAAACTCTAATTAGTCTCACTCACTAGCAACTATAGGATTAGAAATTCCAATTTACCTTAGCCAGAGATTTCCAAACATGATTTTACAAAATAAAAATATTTTCAAAATTTTAATCAATTTTCAAAATACAACAATGATTATTTTAAAAATCGAAGCATTTCCATTATTTTCAAAAGTCAACATTTTTTCACCATTTCATAAACCATACATCATTATCTCATTTCTATGGGGGTGGAGGATCATATAGGAATTACAAGGTATCAGATGATAGTTTTAATTATAGAGGCTGAGGTAATCAGTGATGAGATTTCTCAACCATTCTGAGTAGTCATTGTATGCTTGGTGTTCCTCTTCAAGTTCCTTTGTTGAAATAGTATCTTCCAAGGTAGCAGCAGTAGGGTGTTCCAGTTTTTCATCAGAATAGAGGAAATGGTGTAGGCGGAGGATATCCCCGATTCACTCCTCACTCTCAGAGATAATAGAATGGCTATGAATGATTTCATTAGTAGATTTAGAGAGCCCATGGTGTAGGTCATGATCAACTTCATGATTTAGAATTTCCAGAACCAAGTGATCCAGATTTCATTCAAGGAATATTTTTCTTGTTTGCTACATGGGATTATAAATTGATTTACTTGTGAGCTACACAGTCATTTATTCACATATTATCATCCATGATTTTGTATTTTAGGAATTGAGGCTTCTAGTTCCCTTGGAATTGACTATGCCAGTTAAAGGTCGATCTAATTTGTATGAAGTACACAGAGACTATAGCCTAGTGTTGGGGTATCATCTCTCTTGAAGAGGCTTCCAATGTTTATAGATATAGCCATGTGATATCATCCATATAATGTATTTTCTATATTTGGTGTAAGCTATTATAGATTTTTAATGAGACATGTTGTATTCTATGATTCTGATGGAGAGATAGTGGTATTTGTTGGAAAGTGAGAGCCTCAAATGTATTAGTGGCATGTTCCATCCTTGTCATCATTGATGTCCAGGTTGATGTTATTCTTATCAAATGTTCAATAGTCAGTGTTTCATAGGGTCATAGAAGAGTACCCTGACATTTTCTCAGAGGAAGTTGTAGTGCTACCCCCTTGATGGGAGATCGAGTATGGGATCAATATATATATGAGAATGTCTCCTATATCAATGTATCTATATATAATGTCACCTTTTGAGTTTTGAGAGCTTCAAGTATAGCTCGATGGTCAATTTTAGTGAGTTTTTTTGTCTGAGTGTGTCACCTTTGGGGTGGACCAGTTATTTTACAAAGAAGGAAAATGGTGGTTTTCACCTTTGTATTGATTGTCACTGCTTGAACCATGTGAAAGTGAAGAACCAATATCCTCTTATATACATTAATTATTCATTCAATCAACTGAAGGGGAAAATATGGTTCTCAAAAATCAATTTTTAATAAGGGTATCATTAGATGTGTTTGAAGGATGAGGATATCCTAAAGAGTGATTTTCATTTTCATCATGCATATTATGAGTCCATTGTAATGTTTTTCAGTGTGCTGATTTCTCCAACCATGTTCATGGTATTGATGAATGTAGTGTTCAACGATTACCTAGATAAATTCATGGTTGTTTTCGTCAATGACATCCTTGAATAATCTGTGTTTTAGGAAGAGCATTCAAAGCATATACATGCCATTTTAGGATTATTCCTCATGACCAGTTGTTTGGGAAGTGTGAAGTGTAATTTTTTGGATCATTACGTTAGTTTCATTGAACATATCAAGTCCCAAAAGGAATTATTTGTGGACCCTTCAAATATAGATGTTGTTTTTTCTTAGAAGCCCCCCAGACAATAGAATAGGGGTAGAGTTTCCTTGGTATTTCAGGTTATTATAGTAGGATTTTATCCAATTTATACCATGTTTAAACTCCTCTTAAAAACTTGAATGGGAAGGATTAGTAATTAATTTGGACTAACAAGTTTCTGGAATGTTCTGAGTAGTTGAAGGAGAAGTTGTTCAACACTCAAATGCTTTGTTTTCCAGTAAAAGGAGTATATTTTGAGGTTTTTTGTGATTGTACATATCATTTATAGGGTTGTTTTATGGTATAGTATATATTATTTGATTATTATGGGTCTCAAAAATTACATATATATGAGTATAACCGTGACACCCATTATCATGAGTTTGTGGAAGTTGTGTTTACTTTGATGTTATGGAAACATTACCTCATCGGTGAGCATTTTATGGTTTTTATCGACCATAAGATTTTGAGGTATTCCTTCTCCCATATTGAATTAAACATTATTTAACACTGTTGGATTGAATTATTTAAGTATTATGACTTTGAGATTTCATATGTTCCAAGAAAGGGAAATTTTGAACTTGATGTCAGGAGCAGGAAGTCAAATAGTGATTCCATTCATGGATCTTGAGGTTCCTAGAGAGTGATGTAAGAAATCTCAATGATGAATCTAGATATGGGAGATGTTGGAGGTAGAAGTTTTATTTTCTAGATAAAGGTGTATATCCCATTGGTGTAGTAGGTTGATGAGTCCCAACTAGGGAATTATAAGGTGGAGGTATGGAGGGATTGATTTTTTATCCCCCTGATGGTTAGTCTGAGGATGGATGAAGGTGGGTGTTGTTTAGGGGAAGGATTTTCCTCCCTTTGGTGATGAATGATATGGTTATCTTTGAGTTTCATAGTTTTTATTTTTTGATGCAACCTGGTGTGAAAAAATGTACCGAGCCTTGAGAGGTCTGTTTTGTCAGCTTGGGATAGAGAGTGATGTTATAGAGTTTGTGTCTCAATGTTTGGTCCTCCAGAAGGTGAAGTCCAAGCACCATGTACCCAGTGGGTTTCTACATCCATTATATGTTCCCTAGTGTAAATGAGATGACATATGAACCGAATTCATTATTGTTTTACCTTGAGATTAGGGCATCATTGATTTTATACAGGTTATATTGGATCATCTTATCCCACATTATAGTGATCAGGGAGTCAAGCTCACTATATGTTTTATTAAGGAAGTATCTAGATGAGGTTTTGTGACTACAAAGAGTCCCAATGATGATTATTTATGATTGAGATCCTTCTTTTACCTATAGGGTTTGGAGAGTTCTATATCATTCTTTTGGCTCTTAGTTATGACTTAGCCTTGATTTTCATCCATATAAATATAATCAGATATAGTAGACCATCCAGGCTCTTGAATACATGTTGAACTCTTGTATATTGAATTGTGGAGGTTCGTTTCTAAGGCACCTACCCTTGGTCGATTTTTCTCACAATAATAGTTTCTAATGCACTATTATTATGGAACTATTTTAACCTTTGTATGGATGAACTTTCCATTATCTATTATGATGTAGTAGGGTCATAAAGGAATCAATTATTGGGTGAAAACTAGTAAAATATATGACAAATATGGTTCTAGTAATTTGTTAGAGGATGAGTGTAGTATAGGGTCATCATAAATCCTATACTGGTCATTGGATGAGACCTCTAGAGTTCGATATTGGAGATCATGTGTTCCCAAAGGTGACTCCTCGTCAGGGGTAGGGAAGGTTTGGTCATGGGAGTAGGCTTTCTCCCTAGTTTTTTGGACATTTCAAGGTATTGGATCGTGTTTGAGTTGTGGTGTATTAGACAACAATTCCCCAATAAATAAGGTATATACATGATTTTTTTCACATATCGTAGCTCTATCATTATCTTGATAATGACTCTCATGTCTTCTGTTGGGGATAAAAGAAGGTTAATTGTGATGTGACCTTCAAGGATAGGCATGTAGAAAACTAATAATTCCAAGAAGATGTGTTCTAAGACCATGTTATTCCCTTGGTTTGTGTCTCATGGTGGCACCATGGCATGCCGAGAACACGATTAACCAGTTCAAACTCAGTTCCCCGAGTTGTTTGATGTTTAGATATTATATTTTAAATTTGTCCTTCAATGGATGTTGATCTTTATACTTTATGAGATTGTTCCCTCTTGTTGTTTGTTTGTAACCTTTCTCTCATTTGATAGGTATCTACCATGGGCGAGTGTGTAAGAGTTTTTTTATTTTTGTTGGATGGATTTATTATAGTTTCCTTGGATGAGGTGGTTGAGCTCCGGTGATGGTGAGATCCTTGAGAGGTATATTGCAGGGTGTATATCTAGACTACCCCTTTTAATTTTATCTCTAGGTTTGGTTTTAGTTTCTCAAGGATGATGAGAATGTGTTGATACATATCTAATGTAAAGGACCTGATCCATATAGTCCAAACCTTGGCGTGTTTCCAAATCCTATGGTGCTTGGAGGAGGCCTGGAGTGGATTTGAAGGTGTTTGGTTGCTAAAAGATAAAAGCATGATAGTTCCAGGACATGTAAGAGTTTCAAATTGTAAATGTACAGTTTACAGTCTGTGTGAGAGACCAATTCACAGTCAGACAAATTGATTATGTGGAGCCATCGACTACATAGAGTGATCAACTATGTGAAATCTGTTACACTGAAATATTAGAAACATAGATCGTCAAAATGAGATCGGATTTGTGGATAGATTAGATATGTGGATATACTGTGTGAATCAACTATGTGGATTGATAAGCTACATGAATCAAATTTTTGGATGGATATGTTATATGGATTGACTATATGAGTGATCGACTATGTGAGTGATCATCTATATGAATAATTTACATAGATAGATCATCGATGTTGATCCACTGCATGAGAGATTTACTATGTGATCAATTAGATATGTGACTGATCAACTATGTAAAATGGCTATGTGGTGCTTTTGGTTACGTGGTGCTTTCAAGTACATGAAATCACTAATGTTGAGATCTCTACCAATTTCATGAAAATGTCCATGTACATTTTCTGGAAGTGTGAATAATGGGCCTTCAAAGGCTAATTCATTAGGGATAATTATATACATTATTTTTTGAGATGGATAAGGCTATAAACATGTCCTTTCACATGGAATTTAATGATATTCATGATAGTTGAAATTAAATATTTATTGATATGTAAAACCTGATCATCCCATATGAATCAAATAAAAAATTAAGGCCCTTCCCTTTATTCATTCCTAGTTGTATTCTCTCAAGACGAAACATTACAGAACCCATACATTTGCGTCATGAAACCCTTATACCGGTGGATCAAGTTCTCTAGCATTGACCACATCTTGTGTGTGCTCCCTATTTTTTTTGCAATGAGTCAAACAGAGCTTGTTTCCACTAGGTAGGGAATAAATTGATTCTCCTAATCATGTAAATGAGATCATAAATTTATCATGGTTTATCCCCTTGGATGGAAATTTAATTACCCAGATCAAGATTGTAATGGAATAATATTTAGTTGGGCAGTGATCCCATATCATTGTCGTTGCATTATACCATGATGAAAATTTTCCTACCATTATGGTAGATAGTGTTCTATCTATGATATTCTTGTTATAATGTTTTTATAATCCGTATTATCATTTTTTTAGGGAAAATGGAAATTAACGTAAAATTGGAATTAATTTATAATTAAATGTATGGAGAATAAAGAGACTTATTTAACAAATCTAGTGTTTGATGTAATTTTAAAATGATCAAATTGATGCTCATTATATGTTTAATTGATTTTTAATCCCACGTGTTTGTAGAATTTGATAAAGAATTTGAATCATGCTAATTCCTATTAATGAAACATGACATGTTAATGAATTATAATTCAAAATGATCATTGAAACTAGAATGTATACTGAGAAGCATGTTTAAATTAATTATTCTAATAATTTAGTATCTCATTAAAGATTAAAGACTTATGTTTCATATAGTTGGATCCTTTGAATAAGGAATCAATCAATTCAAGAAGGAATAAAAGTATGTTTCTTGATAAAGATAATTTCTAGGGCATGAGTTACTGATCTTCTTGAGAAGGCTAAGTTCCTTGAGTATGGATCTATGAGATATCATTTATGTGTGAAGGATTTATGTCTTATATAGGGACTAGATTTCCCTATTAACTATTCTTTTTTGTTTTATCCTTTTTTCTAATGTTCCCCAAACACTACAACAAAACTTGCATTTTACAGCACTAGTATTCAATAGCGTTAGAAAAAACACTGATAATTGGAATATTTATCAGCACTAAAGAAAGCACTGATAAATTTAACCTTTTATTAGCGCTTTATTTTTATCACTGATAAAGGGTATCCTTTATAAGTGATTTATTTTTAGAACTGATAAAGGCCACCTGTTATTAGTACTTTATTTTTAGCGCTGATAAATATTTCTTTCATGAGCACTTTTTAGCACAGATAAAGGTCTGAATAAATAAAAATAATAAGTAAATAAATAAATAATAAAATAATATTTTATTAAAAATATATTAAAAATATTATCAATTAAATAATTATTGATAAAAATAAATAAATTTATTATACATTATTTAACATTAAATATTTTATTAATTAGATAATTATGATAATTAATGTTATTAAATTGTATATATGAAATATAAAGATATATATTAATGTATATAAATATGATTTATATATTAAAAAATATTTATGCACCTTACATTAAATAATCATATATTTATTGAAGAATGGTTTATAATTAAAAACAAATATCAACTAAAAATATTGACTAATTGTATAATACATAATATATAATTGAATGTCATTTGTTTTTTCAATTTAACATAGATCAAATATGTGCTATATTGATTTCATATATATTTAATTAATGAATTTTTATATATATTTCACACACATAAAACTTATTAATTTGTTCAATATTTTTAAAGTGTAAGTATTCTAAATTTATTAAATTTCACTCATTTTTAGCATATATGCATGCACATAAAATTAGATATTCATTAATAATGTTAAAAATATATTTTTAAAAAAATTATAAATAAATATATTTATTAATGTAAATTTACTATATCTATACAATTATATATTTATAATTATAAATAGATAAATATCTTTTAAAGTATTAATATAATTATAAATAAATAATAATATATATTTAAATACATATTAAATTTATAATAAATTTTTTAAATAATGAATATATTTACTATATTTATATATATACTTATTTAACATATATATGTTTAATTATATTAATATATATAATGATATAAATATTATTTTTTAAAAACATTTATATAATTATAAATAACTAAATATAAAATTATAACAAATATATTTTAAAAGGAATACATTTAATAAATTTATATTTATATATATTTATTAAGTATATATAAATATTTACAATTTTTTATTTATAATTATAATTATAAATCCTCTATCAAATCTTTTTTCATGCTGATAAGGATTATACTTTATCAGTGCTGAAATTTTAGTACTTATAAAAAATTATTTTTCATTGTTTTTTATCCCTAATAAATACTTACCTTTATCAGCACTTATATGTAAGAACTAATAAAAGTGTCTCAGTCTAATTAAAAAACCCTTACCATTTATAAACCCATCGCGATATAAGAATCTTTCCATGGATTCCACCTGCTACCAGCACTCCTCCGAGAGGAATTGAACCTCAAATAAAAACACTAGAATGCATCTCAAACATCTCATCTAACATTCAATGTTTGGTTGAAGTTAGGATTTCTGAAGAGGGTTTCATAATTTCTTCAATGTTGCGAGGTAGGCCTTCCAAATTTCTTCCTTTATTTTTTGATTTATTTTTGATTTCTTCTTTGATGATGTCGTTATTTGTGGTCTCATGATTATATACTAGTGAGGTAGGCCATTCGATTTTCTTAGTTTCTAGTTTTGATTCAATTGTAGATCACTTATTGAAATTTTATTGTTTCTAGACTCGATGGTGAAACATGAATTTTATTTGATTGTTTAATTTTGTTTACATTTTCCAAATTGATCCCCCAAAGTTATCATACATTTTTTTTCATTATTTATTTTATCAATGGTATTCCGTACATGCAAAATTCTTTCAATTGAAACTGGGGATTTTGTTTGTGAGGGAGTTGAAGGCATGTTACTGGATTTCTTTTATATTATGTTGATTCATATCTTATTTTTTCTACTTATGTAGGTTGGTGTGGAAATATAATGTATGGATCCATCATGGAATGTTATATTTAAATTTTCATTCCAATAATGTAATTTATTTTTTGGGCCAAATAATTCCCACTGTGTTTTTTTCATGCCCTGGTGATTGTTTCCAACCTGAGGGGGATCCAGAATGTCCCTTGTACACTATCATGGGCCATCTCAGGTGTATGATATATGGTTGTCCTGAGTTTGTTTTGGAAACAATATATATTATTTAATGTGTTGTACCGTTTCTCAATAATCTAACATCTTACGTCTCGACACATTTTAAAAAATCAACTTCAATTTTCTCACTATTTAGATTAATGCAACATTATTTATAAATCCTTTTAATAATAATATATGAAATATTATACCTTGATGTTATATACTATTTTATAACTACATTAAAATTTTTCATCATCATCATTCTCCCCCTCCCTCAATAATTTACAAAAAAAATATCATTTTTAAATTACCCCTTTCTAGTTATACCAATTCTTTTGAGACCTATATACCACTATAATACATTATAATTTCTTGCTCAGAAATGTATATTTTCAAGAATTATTCCCCCTTTTTGAGTATTTATTTAACTAATAACAAGTGTATTTCCATGGAATCACTTTGATACATAGATATATAACATGTATAAAAATAATATTTCCAATATTTTTACAATTAAAAGTTTTCATATAACGAATCTCCCACAATCCATGATATAGATTGACATTTAATCAAAAAAATTTGAAAATTTTATTCAATTTTCAATGGGTGTCAACATGGGGTTTCAATCTTCCTTTTGAAATCTATAAAGAACTTCCATCTAAAACATGGTTTGGGAAATAAATATACACTTAATTCCATGATTCGCTTATAAACTAAGGGAAATGTCAACTCACTAATCATTATCATATAAACATTGGTAATTTTTAATGTAGAAATTTATTATCATCATTCATCTCTTATAACTCTAAATATTATGACATCGCCATTGATAAACATTTTCAATCTATCCATAAAATTATTTTTTATGTAGTGATTATCCCCAATTCCGCATTTTTTAAATTAATGTTTCTTTAATAATTAATCTATCATTAAATACCAAGATTTTTGATCTTGTTTCAATTCATACTTAATATTTTTCAATTTATAAAGATTATTTTAATATTAAATAATGAGAAAATTTATTTATTTGATGTAAACATGCTCTTCTTGTAATCCATTAGTAAATGATTGTTTTATATCCTGTTGGAATACCTTGAATTTCCTTGGGATGGTTCGATGTAGTAATTTGAAATTCCATGAGTCTTGAGATGTTTTTAAATATTTATATAGAATTAATTTTACATGTAATAGTTTCTTAGGTTTCTACCTCACATGTTCCAAGAAATTATTATATCTTTTAATTGATTAAATGACAGTTTATTATTATTTTTTATCATATTTTAGTTTCTTATTACTACTTAATTTCATATATTATATTTTAATTCATTTAGGGGATTTAAGAATGATTTTATTTGGAGTAATTTTTTATTATATTCAATTACTCATTTTCTTCAACATATTGAAATTCTGAGAAATAATCAAATGTTTAGTTCCCCTTATTATAATTTTCTATAACTTTCACATTTGAAAACAAATATATTATGTTTATTAATGTATATATTGTATAAAATTAATATTTAATGAACCCAATTGGATGGATATGAACTGAAAATGGATTAATGATAATCATTTGATAAATTAATATGAATACAAGGTAAAATAATTCATTATGTTTGCATGATAGAATGCAGACCACCCTTCTAAAATCCTCTATCATTGTTTATGTTATTGTTATTCAAGAAAAATTATTTCAGATGAGTTGGAAGAAAAATTTATTTGTCATGGAATATATCAAATCTATAAATATTAGACTAAACATGGGGAAAAACTAAATGTGCACATTTATTGGGATGATACTATGATTTATGAATCTTTTAACATGAATACCTTTGTAAAAGATGATACATATCACATAGAAGAAATGGAAACAGAAGTTGAAGATGACCTTCATGATAATCTAATGTTTTTGAGGAGTTAATTAGCTATTCCAAGAAACCATCGGATACTAGTTGTATTAAGTACAAATAATTTTCAGTTGTATTTAAGTAATATAATTTGAAAGCTGGCAATGGATGGAGTGACACCAGCTTTATAGAACTACTTGTCCAGTGGAAGGATATGCTACTATAAAAAAATAAACAACCTTGCTGAATATACGAAGCTAATTGAATGTTATGTTCAGTGGGAATGATCTCTAAAAAATACATGCTTGTCCAAATGATTTCAAATATTTTTTCCCGAAACCATTAATCACTCATAAAATTTTATAAGTGTGGTAGAGGCTGATAAAAGAAAAATGAATCAAGAACTTCGAAATATGTATGCTAATTTCCTATCCTTCCATGGTTTAAAAGACTATATGGATTTCATAAAACTGTGAGACAATTAACATGCCTTGTGGATACAAGAATTAAATAATGTAACCTACGTCATTCATCAGATTGTCCTTAGTGGAAAAAGAGTGATTACAAGTATCTTGAATTTGAAGATGAGATGAGAAAATTTCATCTTGTATTATCTACAGATGGAACAAATCCATTTAGTGTATAGACTAGTACTCACGGTACATTTACCGCCATATTGGAAAATTATAACTTACCTTCATGGTTATATATGAATCAAAAATAAATTATGTTTTCTCTTCTTATATCTAGACCAAAGAAACCCGGTAATGATTTTGATGTCTATTTGACCCCATTGATTGAAGATATGAAATTGATGTGTGATATAATTTTTATAATGTATTATTATCATAGAAGTGAAGAATTCACATAGATGGCCAGGTTGTAAGGAATGATAAATGACTTCCCCACTTATGGAAATTTATCATGATATTGAATTAAAGGAATTTTGGGGTGTCCCATTTGTGAAAAACACACATACTCAGTTCGTTTAAAACATTCCTTGAATAATCTGTTTTTAAGAGATCCTAAATTTTTAACTCAATAAAATAAATATTGATCTTAGATGATATAATTCGATGGGAATATCAAACAAGGTACAACACCATCTCCATCAATGGGTGATAAACTGTACAAAAATATAAAAAAAAATTGACAATATTTTTGGTAAACCATTTTTAAAAAAACATTCAAAATCAAGTTAGAAGAAGAGATCAATTTTATTTGAATTTTTTTATTGGAATTTTTTGTATGTCATACATTTTCTTGATTTCATTCATATAAAAAAAATGCATTTTATAGTGTTATAACACATTACTAAATGTAATTAGAGAAAAGAAAAATGGAATCAAGGATAGGATTGGGTTGATTTAAATGGGGGCAAGGGAAGAGTTAGCACTAATGAAGGTAAAATGTGGGCTTTTCTTCCTCTAGTAGATTACACTCTATCCAGATAGGAAAAATTTCTATTTTTCCTTTTCCTTGATAGTGTAAAAGTTACATAGGCATATTCGTAAAATATTAAGAATATCATGTCAATGAGAAATTTTAAATTATATGGGAAAATAATATAAATGTCATGTTTTTATTCAGGATTTAATTCCAATTACATTCTATTTCATTCTTCCTAAAAATGTATAACAAAAATTAATCAGACACTCTATCTTTTTCAAATCCATTTGTAGTAACGCTATAGACACGACAAAGTTTCCCATCATGACTAAAGAGATTGAAATCATATTATGTAAATCAGAGATGTTATTCCCACCATAATTGTTTGATATAATTGTCCACCTGATGGTTCACCTGGTCAGAGAGGTTCAACTATGTGGTCTATTCCATTAAAAATGGATTTACCCCCGTTGAATGGTATATGTAGATTTTACAATGCTATTTCAAGAATTGAAGTAGGATATAAGGTTTTATTGTCGAATAATATATTATTGAAGAAGATATTGAATTCTGTACTAATTAAAAAATCATATATTGAACGAATCTATCTCCCAAAGTTTCATCATATATAATGACTTATGGGTGATGGGATTTCTGGAAGAGTTGTTTTTACAATTACCTTGACAGAGAAGGAGCAAGCACATCTTTACATATTACATAATTTTGAAGATTTTTATCTGTACATTGAATCCCACAAATAAATTATTGTAGATTTTAATAGTCTAAGGGTTGAAGGATAAATATCAAATATAAAAAATCAATAGTTTATGGGATGGTTTAGAGATCAAAATTATTACTAGTTATATGAAAATCCAAATTCAATTTTTGAATGACTTAAATGGATAGCCAGATGATGTCATTAAAATGTTATATGATACATGGGTTTTTAATCAATGGTTACACGTTCTATACAAAAGAACACAATGACCTCAGTACGATGAAAAATAGTGGTGTTATTTTTGTGGCTAAAGTGATGCACATATCTGGCTTGAAGGATATAAATCTAATTTATGTAAATATGTCATATTTTGGCATTGTTGAACAGATATATGAGTTGTACTATACAATATTTCAAGTGATTATTTTCCATTGAAAATGGGTTGACAATATCAATGGAGTGAATGTTGATGAAATTCTATTTGTGAAGGTGAATTTCATTATGGTAGGTGAAAAATACAAGTTATTCATAATAGAATCATTAGTAGTGTATGTATTTTATGTCTCTGATCCAATAAACAAGAATTGGTCGATTGTTCTACTGGTGAAAAAAATATTGAGTTTGGTGAAAATTCAATCTAGGATGACCCTTTCATCGGGACAACACAATCATTTCATGTCATTCCTAATGTAAAAAATGTATTTTACTTTATATAGAACCATAAAGAAGGGTTTTGGATTTTTGATAGAGGAACCAAATCCTTGAAACATTTGAAAAATAATGAGGGTTAAATGAAAATGTAATTTTTTTTGAATATATTATATTTTCCCTCATAATTTTATATTTTCTCTACTACATTTACATAATATAAATTAAATATTTTAATACTCATGTAGACAATTTATTTTGCACGTTATGGAGGAACAAACTATAATGAAGGAAACCCTTTACAGGATGAGTAACGCTGCTGGGTCTGCTTAATGATAGAGGTAATTTTGATGTTTTCATATTAAAATCATTGTCCATAGATTGAATATATTATTTCATATTTTGGTTTAATTTTTTTTTGATTTTTACTATTACTCACATAAGAATTGTTTTGTTATATAATTAGCTTCATTTGTTCGTGTTGGGTTTCTTTGTCCATATTTTATTCCTTTTTGAACAAAAAAATCTATAAACTTCATCCTTAATACTTTTAACCACTACAAAAGTGCACTTATCACTTTATTTCATGTTACATCCAGAGCCTTTGAAGGAAGAACAATGATGCTGCCTTTACTCAATTACAGAGGTAATCATTTTTTTCACATTAAAATCATTTTCTGTAGAATTAATTTGTTATCTAATATTAATGATCAATTTATTTTATTTTAGTATTAATCACATAATAATTGTTTTCCTATAATGGTGGATTCATTTGTTTGAGTTCGGGTGCTCTGTCCAACATTCAGGCTTATTCTCCCTCAAAATAATTTTACCCCTGTAGTGGTTCATTTATCACTTTCTTTCAAGTAACCCCCATTATATTTTTAGGAATAGAAACAATGCTACATATGTTCAATTACAAATATAATCTGGATGTTTTAATAGTAAAATCATTGTCCACAAAATTAATGTATTAATTGATATTTATGGTTAATTTATTTCTTTTTAGTATTACTCACATAATAATATTTTGAATATATAGATGGATTATTTTATTTGAGTCAGGGTGATATTTCCATATTTCTTCTCTTTCTGCACCAAAACTTCTATATAATTCTTCTCCCACAAAAAACATTCACCGCTGCAGTATTGATATTTATCAACTTCCTTCAAGTTCCCTCCACTTCTCAATTATAAAGGTAATATTAATATGTTCATAGTAAACTCATTTTCCGTATAAAAAATATATTATTTCATATTTATGTTTAATTTATTCCTTTTTATTATTAATAATATTATTTTTTTTCTTATACAGGTTGATTTTTTTGAGTTTATGTTGTCTGTTCGAAGATTCTCAGGCAGTTTTGTTAGATTAAAAAATAAATTCAATGTAAATCATGCTAACATTGAAAGTCTGGATTGTTTTGAGACTTTGGGACGTGTAGGAATCATCCTCCCCTGAATCTAACACATGATGTGACCGATTGGATCCATAAACTTATTTATATTTTTTATTGAAATTAATTTTAGAAAAATAGACAACAGACATTCTCAAAATTGAGCTGACATATTCATATTGTTTTTAAACTTTAATACATTGATCCATAAGTCATTTGTTATGTATAAGAATCATCCAAACTTCAATATGATACCCAATGTGCCTGATATAACTTAATATTTCCATTATCAATTTAAAATCCATATTTGAATTTCAAAAGATTCGTTCACTAAAAATTGAGAAAACACACTAATATTTTTTTTTGATAATTTCGGAAAAAGATTCATTAATAATTTATGATGTGTTGGAATCAGTCTCACATAAAATAGATAAAAGATATGATCTATATGATCTAAAGTTCATGTTTAAAGGTAAACATTACATTTTAGTAAAACAGACAACTAACATACTTAAAAAATGAGAAAAAACATTCATATTATTTTGATAAATTAGGAGAATAATCCATATGTGATTTGAAATGTGCTTGAATAATCCACACCTTAATTTGACATACAGTGTGACTGGTATGACACAAAGTGCATGTTTTTATTTAAAATTAACATCAATTTTTGAAAAAATGGAAACCGGCCTACTCAAAACTGAGAAAACACATTCACATTATTTAAATAATTTAGTGAAAATATTCATTAGTCATTTTTGATGTGTTGGAATTTGATTCTCCTCAATCTGATACACAGTGTGATAAGTATGAGTCAATGTACATGTTCTAATTTTTGAATGTCATTTTTGAAAAATATACAAGTGATGTACTCAAAACCCAGAAAACACATTCATATTGTTTTGAAACATCAGGAAAATGATCCATAAGACATTTTTTATGTGTAGAAATCAGTATCACCTAAATCTAACTTACAATATGACTGGTATGAATCAAAGTGAATCTTTTTTAAAACAATTGTCATCAATTTTAGTAAAAAGGCCAAATTAACTACTCAAAATTGAGAAAATGAATTCACATTGTTCAAATAATTTAATAAAATGATCTATAGGGCATTTTTGATGTATAAGAATCATATTTACCTCAATATAATACACAATGTTATCGATATCAGTCAAATTACATCTTTCAATTTTAAAATGACATTTTTGTAAAAAAGAAATGTAACTTACTCAAAACTAATAAAACACATTATTTTGAAACATTAGTAAAATTATCCATATGTCACATGGTACATGTAGAAATCAGAATCACCTTAATCTGAAATATAATGTGACCGGTATGAGTCTAAGTGAAACTTTTTATTTAAAATTTTCTTTAATTTTAGTAAAATGGATAGCTTTTCTACTAAAAATCAACCCAACATATTAAGATTATTTTGATACTTTAGGAAAATGATCCATAAGTCATTTATAACATGTAGAAGTTATAATCACCACAACCCAATACCAAATGTGATCAGTATGACTAAAACTATTCTTTATCATTTTATTATTAACATTTTAGTTCAAATAGTTTTAGTAACTAAAAAATGATCAAGCACATTAGTATTTTCATGATAATTTAGGAAAATTATTCATAATTCATTTGTGATTTGTAGGAATATGTTTCATGTAAATCTGATACACAATGTTATCAAAATTAGTCAAAATTATGTGTTTCTAGTTTAAAATGAAATTTTAGTAAAAAAGACACCTGACATACTAAAAAATGATTAAACACATTTCGATTATTTTATACATTAGTAAAATGAACCAAATTTTATTTGGGTTGTGTTTGAATCATCCACACCTCAATATAATGAAAAGTGTGAACGGTATGACTCCACTAGTGTCATTATTAAAAATTGACATCAAGTTTAGTAAATCTAACACTTTCTATTAATTTATTTCTTTATAATATTACTAACATAAGAATTTGTTTCTTATACTTGTTATTTAATTTTATTTAGTAGGGTTGGTTTGTTTAGAAATTTCATGATTTGGGTATCGATTAAATCATAAAGTTACATTGAAGTTTTTGAATGAATGTAATAATTTTCATTTCGGTAATTATAAAAACTAATATTTGAAATTTCAATAATGTAGTGTTTTTTTCTTTTTTGTTGTAAATTTCATTTAATTTAAATCTTGTATTAGTACTTATTTCTATTGATATTTAGTGTGTTTTCGGGGTTGTGATATACTGTTACATCACATTTCAATGGTGCTACAGTGTGTTGTTATAGCACATTGCAGTATGGAACTTTATTAGTGCTTTGTTTAGCACTGATAAAAGAACCCTTTATCAGTGATTTTTTTTGCATTGATAAAATAATGGGGATTTTAACCTATCTCTTGTAGTCAACACTTTTATAGAACTATTAAAGGTCATTTATAGCACTATTAATGGAATGTTTTATAGAAGTGTGATGTGTGATTCACTATACAATGTGATATGGGGGGATGCCTGGATTTGTTATGATCCAATGATGGTTGATCCTAGGATAGATGATGTTATGTCGGTGGGGAGGCCCAGATGATGTGTTAGCAGTTAATGACTATGATAGAGAAATGCATTGGTATATGCAAGTGAGTGTTTGGAATGGAACTAGAGATGATATAGTAGGTTAAATATGGGATTAAATATTTAAGTGATAAAGTTGGATTCTTACTTGATATTATTTTTATTTATTGGATAATGGTATGGGTTCTTGTTTTATCTTCATTCCTTTCCCTGCTACTTGAGGCATATGGATGTGTTTGGTACCATTTTCCCTCTTGGTGGTGTCTTAGGATAGTTTTCCTAGAGTACCTTGATTATGGAATGATGAAAATAAGTAATAAATAATTCATAACCCATAGGGTTGTTATTGTTGTAATGAAAATGCAAAAAATATGTTAATCTTGAGAAACTATGGACTCAGTTTGAATTATGACTTGAGGGAATTTAATTAACAATGGAGTTTAATGAATGTATCTTGAAATAATAATAATGCTTAATTTATTTGAATAATAAGTAATTTATTGTAAGGAAATGATAAGAATGTAAATAATTAATTAATGTAGCTCTTTTAAATGCTTGTGTTCTTATAGGATATCTGGTCTTAGTTGTGACAACCAGCAGTTCAAGTGACATTATATGATGTTGATTTTAAGATGAGGATATGACCAAATTTTGGTTTTGAGCTATATTATATCATTTATATTATGTGATTTCATAGTCTACCCAACCATGTTTGTTAGGGTGACTAAAACCCAGTGGATTCTAAGATGGTGTTTTCCCAAAACATCTTGGTGGGAGGATGGATAGTTGACTACCCCCTCTAACCCCACTCTCTTTTCTTGGTAGTATTATATGATGGTATGCACGACAGTTAGTTTCCCCATATATGTGTGTAGAGGGTGGGGATATATTGTCGTTATTCAAAGACATGTATCCCCATATATAGTATCCAATTTATTTTTACAGGTATGACATGTATAGGATGTGATGAATTGTGGTACGTTACTCATATTTTGGGTTCTAATGTATTGAGTTATAATAACATTTGTATGATAAGTGACATACATGATTCTGTGTATCCAGGAAACTACTTCATTACTATATATGGTGATGTGACATGAGATGATGTGATGATGTGATGCACAAGGTCCATGTTGTGGTGCATTTACCATGTGTTTTTGGGATGAATTATTTACGGGAGATATGGATTGGGACATGTGATGTTGGGAAAGAGTGTAAAACTAGTGGGGAAGTGGGAGTGGGGTACCCATGTTGTTTTATTATTATATTATGTGTTATATTGTATGAAATACTTGGTGATAGTTATCCATGGTGAGGTTGGGAACATGGTTTTTCAATTTAGGTGATGAGTTTGTTTCACTATTTTTCACTATTCTTTAGCATGCATTCTTAATCTTTTGAACGATAGGCTTTGGGGAGGATCCTTTTAGTTATAATTTTATTCTAACCCTATGTATATATAAATTGTTTTTAGGATACCAGGAGTAGTTTAGAGATCAGGTTGGATATTACCAGCTCATGGTTTGGCAGTAGCTATTTCAGCTTCATGGTTTTTATTTTATTTATTTTTTTGGTTCTATTAATTTTCATTTTAGTTTCAATAGTACTGCATGACATTGCATGTATGAACATGAGATTTATATTTTATATATGTTTGAGTTTTTTTTTGTGTACCTATTTTATCACACACTTCTTCATGTTCCCTTAAAGGGTAATTCCCCCTATATATATGATTTTTATACCCTCACTGATAGTCGCCATACCAGAGACTACTGTAGGTGGGAATCATGCCATCACCATATTTCTTATGTCATTACAATCTCATGTAAGGTAAAATTTTTGAATAAAAATCACCTAAAACTATTTGAAAGACCACTTGGAATTTTACGAAATTTGATCACACACCAATTTAGAAATAAAATTAATGATTGGGTGATGGATTGGGGGCTACCTGTGTGGGTGGGGGGGGGGGTGATCCGAGCATAGATGAGGGGAGGTGGAAAAGAGAACCCCCATTTTAAAGTTTTTATCCACTAAGTAAAATTTTAATTTATATTGTTATTATTTTTCCTCTAACACCTATTAGGCCACGTGGTATGACTGCATGGACTTCCAGACCATGTACCAACCATGTAGTGGCATCTGTCCAAGAGGACTAAAGGTTGAACAGTTGCCTATGGAAGGCCGCATTCCCATGAGCCTTACTATGTTGGTTACATGATTCTTATTCTTATGGCACACTGTTTAGAGAGGGATGGAACAGATTTTTTACTAACCATGTGCCAAACATGCACTACCCACCTTCCCTCCAAAAACATCCAAAACTCAAAAATTTCACCTAGAAATCAACTTGAAGAAAAATAAAATTATCATGGACCAATAAATATGTATTATAAAAATAAAATCATGGTAAAGGTGTGATATTTCTCCCCACCATAAAAAATTACTACCCCCAGAAAGATAATCGGAAAATTGGGTAACCAAAACTAGACCCCAAAACCAATCAAAGTCCAACTATACTAGCAACACTGCTGTTACCTTTAAACTCTACAAGTCACAATTGAATAGATCATGATATAAAAAAGGATATCCATGGAAAAAATGGGACTCACCACCATTAAAGAAACAAACTAGCACAATGAAAAAACTGTAACCTGAAGAAAACTTAACCAATTAAACTAGAACCTAGAACGAAACAAAATAATGATTCATAATTTTTAATAATACATAAGAATCTCCAAAACTGGTACAATCCAAAAAATCACTTGGAAACAAGACACAATGATTTCAAGAGAATGAGACCACCAAAAACTCTAAAATAAAAAGGTTTTCAAAATTGAGAACCAATGAAAGGGAGCTCTTAAATGACTTCCACTTAGACGTCAAAAACAACAAGTGGGGTCAATATCTGCCACACCCAGCAGCTCCTCACTATGTGAAAATATTCAGTATGAGGCCTATGGATAGAGACCTGATATCTTGAATCATTATATACCCCACAGTAAAGAGCTAAAAATATTTAACTGAAACTTCCTCCTTTAGTAGTGTGACATACATAACCTCTCCATGTGTTCCAAGAGGCCACAACAATTATAAGACTTCATAATATTCCAAAAAAAAAAATTCATATAATTCCATAACTAAACACAGTAGAAGAAAAATGTGAGTGATATTACTAGGGAAAAAGTATGAAACAATAGAGAAAACCTTTATAGAATATATTCCTCCTATATACCCCTTCACCATATGGGAAACCTTCATAACTACCTAATGAAATCCGAATTCCAACCTCTAGAGGATTCTTTATGGAAACAAGATCATCTAGGAACACCTTATCAGAAATTTGTATAAATAATAATTTATTGGATAGAGGATCAAAATCCTTAAACTCTAGATAGAAAACCCACAAAATAGATAAAATTTTATCATACCTCTAGATTCAACCTCTTCAAGAAATAAATTATCAAATAAAATGTTAGGAATACCCCTTAATTTTTCATTTTACTTGCTGAACATAAAGGATATCTACAACTTTATAGATTTTAAAAGTCCTCAAAAATCTTATAAAATACACAAAAAATAAAAATAATTCGACTCGATCACTCTTATTTGAGTTTATGATACGACAAAAACTAGAAGAGGATCCTTAAAAAACCTCTAGGACTATCTAGGTTAAATACTAAAAATAATATAAAAATTCAAGATCAAATTAATATAAAACCATGTGTTAAAAAAAATTCAAGGGATATTTGAAACCGAAAACACCAATCTCATAGACCAAGACATCACAATACAAATCCAAAATTCCTCTTTCAAAACCTCCATTTATAATCCAAAATAAAAAAATTCACACTCATGAAAATATTTCCCAAAAACAGTTTCATTTTCATAAGAACTTTTATCACTCCAAAAACCATTTTCAAAAACCAATTTCTTTTCAAATTACAATCACACTAAGAAAAATCATTCTAAAGAATAACCCACACTAAAACCTCCCAAGAAGAGAATAAGTGGTCATGTCTGACTTGGACACATGTTTTAGAAGACCATTCACTAAAAATGCACCAACCATTTGATGCATATTAAATTGCACACTCATGATCCACTTGTTTTTCTATTCATTTTATGCTCACCATGTGACACCATATAACTTCCATTATCATCATACAATATGCACTAGCTCATTGAACCAAAAAAGCATTGGAAACATAAACCAAAAATTAGAATGAAAGAGTCAAGGCCTGAGTAACCATGGTAATTTATGGCTCATCACTAGATATGGTGATTAGGAACCGATCTACAACATACTTACTGAGTCATGGTAGTCATATCTATGATCTACATAACAGCCCAAATAAGAAGTGATCATTTGAAACCATATTTTCTCGAACCATCCAATGTTAACCTTGAACAGATACCCAAACCAGTCAACAACAAGGCCTAAAAGGGCTTCCTTAATCCCCACAGGCTGAAGAAATTCATTTGGACCTCATAGATAAATCATTTTGGATAATTTATTCAATAAATTATTGTCAAATAAACATGAGTAATAATAATAAAATAAATAATGGAGATATAAATAAATAAAACTATGTGTTCTTTTGTGTGAACCGTTGGTCACCACCATTCATAAAATAGGCTTTCTCTATAGAGAAGCGCGAATGAGAACCTAAACCTATGAAAACCCTTCGGTATATTAATTCTGAGTGGTATAAATAGGGTGTGAGAATACAATATCTCAATAGGTAAGCACCATTTATCCCATACATTTCCATTCCCTAAATAGTTCGTAGATTCTAGTACAAAATATATTTAGAAAATTAGATTTTAACTCCAAACAACCAAACACATATTTCCCAAAATAATTTTTGGAAAACCAAACATGACTTTACTTTTAAAAAAAAATTCTATTTTAAATAAGATTTGAAAAACAAACTCCATAATAAAACAAATCCCAGTTAAATGAATAGAAGGGGGGATCAAAATAATAAATAGAAATAGGGTATATCAATAGAACAAAGGCAAAGAAAAAGTATGTAGAAAATTTATAAAAAGAAATATATGTAAAAAATAAGTAATCAAACTGAGAAAAGTAATATAGTAATATACAAATATGTAATCTTGGCCAGGTCCTAAATATCCCTAGATGTGACCACAAACGTACTCGGTTTTAGACCCGTATACTGAAATGTAATGTGATCTATAGTTAATAACCAAACTAGCTAATCTATCAATCCTCATTAGGGGAACAACCCACCTGGAATATCCCCTACCCATAGGGTTAAAATTTATCTAATCACAACTAAAAAAAATCTTTCACTGAACCATCTAGATGGAATATAAGAGTCATATTATAATAGTAAAAGGGTAAGTGAATATGTCATCACATGCTTGGTATGAAAAATAACCCACATATTCCATTTATCATGTCTTTCCCACCACCCAACACCATTCATGTAGAGACCCTCTCCGATGTAGGTCAACCATAAGGGTTCTCTTCAATATAAAACACTTCACCAGTGAAAATTGAGCCTACACATAATGAAATTAAAATTCTAATTCCCAAAAACATCTCAAAATACCAATCTAGATTTATCATTTGAAATATAAAATCATTTACAAGGAAAGAACCTTCTCTCCAAAAATATTTCCAAAATTCATGAAAAACCAAACCATGTTCTCAAAATTCTAAATGGTATTTCTAAGTAGGTGATTTTAAAATCTTACTTACAAGGTAACAATAAAACCTCTAAAATTGTAGAATAATAAATGTAACCTTTAGAAATAACTTGAAATAAATTAGGATTCAAGAATCCATTTATAAAACATTGAGTGTTTTAGAAAACCATTTGAGAGAAATAAGGGAGAAAGAAGAGAATATATAAAGAATGTGTTTTGAAAACCCAAGTTACCAAGATAGATATATTTATAGAATTTTTACTTATATTCATGTAACTTTCAATATGTACACCATATGAACAAATATAAATTTCTATATTCAGTGGAATATATATTGAAAACCATAAAAATTTCAAAAGTTCCAACCATTCGAGTGAAATGAAAGTCACACCAAAGTACAAGGATTCACACATAAGAATTTAACCATAAAAGCCCAAAATCTATTTAGAGAACAATTTCACATGTCAAAAAATTTATCAAGAGCACAAAAGGCCAAAAAAACATTAAATTCACCCAAAACCATTTGAAATACCACTACATATTTTATTAAACACATAAAAAACATGTATATTGGCTACACATAGTCCTAATTATAGAAATCCATTGAAGAACCATTTTATACCAAAAAACCAACATGAAGAAGCCATACTATACCATGCCAACACAATAAAATATTCAAAAATAAAAGTAGAAATCATTTAGTAATGATCAATTATTTAATGTCAAGCTTAATAACTGAAATAAATGGAAACACCTACCTCAAAACATGTATCCCTTGATGGAGACTACTTTATAATTACACACATATGTACGTTTACATATATATAATCACCCCTTGTATAAATGTATATATTCAAACCACTAGAGTGAATATATACAATGTGGGTACTTATATATATTACTTTATATGCATATATATATATATATATGAAAGTCATATTCAAAGAGCCATAAACCATCACCTTCACCAACGGCGACTCAAAAACTAAGTCAAAGAGGTATAAGGTACACTAAAAAAATAAATGAAACCCAAAAGTAACAAAATCCCATCATAAAATTGGGTTAAAGAATAAGAACCAAATAAAACTTAATCGAAACCAATAGCTAACTCACTGCATTTAACCACCGTGGCTAGAACTGACATTAATCGAACCCCACAAACCCTAGGATCCATGAACCCGCAATTGAAATAACCAAAATCATCTTAAGGTTTAGAAAATATGAATTAACCATAAGGGGGAGGGTAATATTCATGAATAAAATAAAATAATAATATAACAGAGGAGTATATATGCTTTCTTGGGATGATATCACACTGATTCAGGAAGAAAAAAAAAACGAATGAGAGTTGGATCGAGGTAAGTGGGTTTTGTATAAGGGCTACTTAGTCAGGGGTAGATATGTGTTGAGTGTGTAATAGGGTAAGAGAGAAATTAAACCACATTTTGAGGATTTAATCCATTAATGGAAAAAGGCCTTCAAAAGTTTTATTTTATTTTAGTTTATTTTACTAATAATTTTTCTCTATGACCTGGAAAGCAACACGGTTTGGATGCATGGTCTATCAAACCATGCACCAAACATGCAGTGGCCTCTATCCAGGGTGGGAGGTGGAAGAATGGTCCCCTTTGGGTGGAAAATCAGACATGATCCTAACTATGTGGTATAACCAATGTTTCATCTTAGGCAAAAATGTTTACAAGGAGATGGTGCATGATTTCTACTAACTGTGCGCCAACCATTCACCACCCCTCCCTCCAAAAACTCTAAAAACTCAAATATTTCACCCATAAATTGACTTGAAAACCAATGGAAACATCATGGACCGAGAAATAAAGAAAATAAAAAGTAAACTGAGGTCCGGGTGTGACACATGATTCCAATATTACATTAGAAATATAAAATAAATAACATAAGAAACATTCTCACATCCTTGATATTATTCAGAATATCCTTCTCTGTATATCATAAAAAGGGAACAAATAATGGGTTATCTAAAAAGCTTAGTATGATTTATGTATAATATAATCATTCACGAGTAAATAAGGAATAATTAATATAGAAAGTCAAATAACTAAAAACACATGTCATTTAATCAATAACTTGAGTATGAAAATGAATCCATGGGTAATATCAATACAGTAATCGCATGGATAATAATAAATGGATTCTAAATGAAGTAAATTGTTAATATTAAACAACATGATCTCAAAATTCATGATATATTTACCATACATTCATTGATCTATGATTGTTTAATCAATGGGTCAGTATACACGAAAACCCCATTTGATATGTTTTTCCAACAAGTTTGTATCATGACACATGTTGATGAATGAGGGGGTTATATATAACTAGGACCCACCTATCACAAAATTTTCATTATATTCCTCATATATTGAATGATCAATGAAATTCATAAAAAATATTACTTATCAATAAATATCTATATTAAGTTACGAATTCAAAATATCAAGACTTCCCCAGTCAGTTAAATAGCATTCATAGTAAAACACCATATATGGAAATGATATACAGTTTAGGAAATAATCATACACATGATAAAAAGAATATGGATATTGAAAAAAAATTAATATCCAATGAAAAATGATCATAATAAATTTATTTTTTTAAGATAAATTTAATTACATCAAAATTAATATGTGATAAAATATGAACTTCAGTTCATCAGAAATATACGTTTTTTTAATAAATACACAACCATTGGAAAAATAATGAAAATGGAAGGGAACCATTAAAATAAACTTTAATTAATTATTTTTATTTTTAAATACATCTAAATTTTTTTGAAATATCTAAATAACATAAAAAGTTTATGGTTGTGGTAAAATTCATTACTGCCATAAATGTCAATTAGAAACACTCATTTTGACTTTAATAAAAAAAAAATCCAAAATTGAAACTTTTATAAAAAGATATAAAGATTCCATTAAATCTATGTAAAAAGTAAAATATAAAATAAAATTTCCGTAATAAATATTTTGAGTTAACAAAGTAAACCTTTTTAAAATAAATTTGCAAAATATTTACATAGAAAAAAATATACATGGTCAAATTGAAGGATAAGTTCAGTTATTTTAAGTATTAATTTTACTTGATTCAATTTTCAAAGAGAGGAAATGTTATAATAAAATATGGAATATCATTAAATTTTAATAGTATAAGAAAATATATTGAGTTTAAAAAGGATATATTATAATATTCCTTTATTTAAAATAAGAGAAATCTCAAAAAATGTGATTGTAAAATAAATTCATACTTATTTGATAACATTTAAATTGTAACCGATTGAAATAATAAATTTGTATAGAAACTATAATCATAATAAATAATTATATATTCATGTAAAATACATAAAATTGAATGTTTATAATCCATATAAAAATAAATAGGTGTATAATATCAAATATTTCTCAAAAGAGTGGAAATTGAGATGGAATCCCTTACCTAATGTTCAACTTACGTCATATGTGCTTTTAAACTTTTATATAAATAATTTATATTTCCTATAATCACACAGAAGGAAAATATAACTATATATAATAACACATTTTATCCATTTATAACATCTTATCACCCATTTATTAACAATATATTATTATTATCACTGTTTCGGGTGTTAACTACTTTGTTTTTCATGAGATTTTTGGTTTAGTAGTTTCAGTCCTTATAATTTAACTATGGTTAAATGATATAAATATTTTTAATAATTTTGAAAAGATAATATATATTCATTATATATTTATATTCAAATATAAAATCTATATATATATAAATCAATTACAGTATTCATGGAGATGGTAGGCCATACAAACACCAGAATGATGTTTTCGCTTTTCGATGCATGGAACAAAAGAAATGTAAATTATAACTAAAATTTATAGAATAATTATTAAATAAAATATATCATATATATTCAATAAATATATCATTATTATAATTAATGTAAATTGAAATTGAAAAATGAATTACATCACTACGGGGAGGTGGTAGACCACTCGTACAGATGAGTGACATTGTTATTTTCCTATGGATTGGGAGATAAGAAGGTAGATATGAAAATATAATTAAAAGAAGAAAAATTTGTTAATAAATATCATATATATTAATTATTTCCTTATTTATAGCCTTACATGTAAAGTGGTGACGAAAAAAAGAATTACCCTTCTACGTGGAGATGGTAAGTCATACATATGCCCGAGTAATGATTTCACTTTTCATAGGATCAGAAAGGGATGGAAAATGGTTTTAAAATAATAATAATACTAATAAAATTTTAATATATTTATGAAAATAGATTTAGTATTTTAGTATAGTTACAATATATTTATAGGAGTTTTTAAAATAAATAAACATCAAAGAGTCAATAAAGCGGATTGCATCTTCTTCGATAGGATTCGTTTAGATCCCTTTTTAAGGACACTTGAAATGGAATTTTAAGAAGATAATAACATATAATTAATGGATATAAAACTATAAAATATAATTTTTTAGGTTTTTAGTTGGATATATTGCTCAAATTTCATTACAATAATAGAGAAGTGGTGTCCTTTTATGAGGGAGGGGAGGGACAGTTTTAGAAATTCATAAAATATTATAATATAATATGTGTCTAATTCATGTAAAATGGTTCAAAAATATAATGTATTAAAATATAAGTATTCTATTGTCCTAATATAATCATAAAATCAAATTTTTTCTGATTTATATATCACTTTAAACCTTATCATTTTTATTAACCCCTTAATTAACCACTTTTAACCTTAGCTACGGTATTAACCATTTCAATATTAAAGGGTTAAAATATAACTTATAAGATAAAATTTGGTTCATTAATGTCCAAGTGATGGAATTTTAGACCATATATTAACTCCTTTTCATATTTTAATAATTTTATCCCATTTAAATTATTTAATAAAATATTATTTTTCTAAAATATCATTAAAGTCATTTTTGACACCATTCATTTAATTTGACATTAACAACACCAAGAAAAAGATATAATTTTAATATTATCATTTAAAACATCACAAAATTGATATATTCCAATATAAATTTCATGGAACAAAATATTTCACACAAATTATATTACATTAATATTTTCAATATCATTTATTTTATTTATTTTATTAATATAATAAATATTGTGTCAGGTTTACATAAACATTTCAGGTAATTATTCAAACACTAAAAATTTAAAATAAATTACCATGATAAAAATAAATAATTTATATTTCAAAAGAAAATTTAAATACTGAAGTCAAACACATTTAATCATTATGTAAAAATATTAGAGTTATTCAAATGAAGAGTGTGACATTTTTTTTGTTCTTTTCTTTAATTGATATAAAGGTAAATAACAAAGAGGAATAGAACTAAGTGGCCATATTTTCATTTATAGGATGTAAATTTCATAAATATATTCATCCAATAGGATAAAATAATGTTTTAGAGAAATTATAAAGCCACATCCTTATTTTTAATCATTTTTACATGTTTTACCCTTAATGATGTAATAAATATCCACCAAGGATAATATTCACAAGGGAAAAAATAAAAGGGACCTATTTAAATAAATTTGAATCACATAATTATAAATATGGAATTCTTTGTATAAAATTAAATTCATAGAATTTGTATAAATTAATTTAATATAAAAATACAAAACACAATGAAGAATAAATTTTTTAGAAAGATGGGTTTTAAAATCCAAAAAAGAACTCATACCTAAATAAAGGATAATGATTATTAAAATATAATAAATTATATTATTTCTGAAAAAATAATTCTTATGTTAATTTAGGATTAAATTAAAATCATTAAGTGTATTCTTCTATTAAAATAAATGACCGTTTCAAAAAATCTTCATTTTCACTATTCACTGAAGAATCAATATTTTTAGAAAAAATTAAAAAATTTATTCTAAAGATATTATTATCATGATGAATTTAAAGATGTTTTATTTTTTACATAATAATATTTTAATATTTAATCATAGTTCACTTAAACTCAGTGTTCTGTGTAAAACAAGTTGTCAAAGAAATTTATTTAAAGAGAAATAGATCATAGAATCTTAAGGAGTTACATTATAAACCCTTATAAGAAATTTTCACTTAAAATTAAATCACTTTAATATAATAAACTAAGGATATTTCTTCCTCAACACATCCTTATGTTACCATGTTCTTCCTCAATTTTATGATTTGACCACAAAATTTTTACCAAGTGACTTGTCAGGTTTCGTAGCACTTTCTATCTACGATCTAGAATCTACACCAGTTGTTACACATAAGATAGATATCTCTCTAGTGGTATGAATCTATGTTCAGTATATGTTAAATATTAGTTATATACATTCTCATGAGTGATATATGGAACCCATTTTGAATTTGAGAGATATTCGGTGGAAGTGCCAAGCGATAAGCTACCTCACTATTCAATCACGAATTTCAAAGGGTCTGATATATCAAGGGAAAAAATTTACCTTTATTCAAATTATCATAAACTTTTTCTAATAAGATGTTCAGATAAATACCTTGTCACCAAATTTGTACACTAGATCTCAAAAACTATTATCAGCATAACATTTTTTACAACTCTGAGCTACCCTAATGTTTTTTAATGGATCTAACTTTTTTAAATTATATTCACTATATCAGGTCACATGAGAATTATTTATCTAAATTCATCCCATCACATTGTAGTTCTACAATTCATTTCATAG
Source organism: Viscum album (assembly GCA_963277665.1). NCBI lineage: Eukaryota > Viridiplantae > Streptophyta > Magnoliopsida > Santalales > Viscaceae > Viscum > Viscum album. The sequence continues at coordinate 1,014,070,933 of OY728153.1, read as the reverse complement.
AGGGATTCATAGGGAGCCATCTGAATTCTTGAGTGAAATCTAGTGTTGTAATAAAATTTATCTAAAGGAAGGTTTAGATCCCAACCACCTTTGAAATCTATAAATAAATCTCTCATCATCTCTTCCAGAGTTTGAATAGTCCTAACAAAATAATCCATCTATATGAAGATGATAAGTAGTAATGAAACTCAACTATGTGTCCATATCCTATTAAAGGATTCTCTAGAACATTGAGGTAACATAATATCTCAATTAGATATGTTTGAGAGTGATACTCTATACAATCTCACAACATCCACAACATATAACTGAGTAAGTTGATTAGTAGATAATATTCTATAACGGTGATACAATGCATTGATTTCATTAGTTAATCTACTATATAATAAATATAATGGTTCCCTTGAGAGGTTTTGGGGAGTCTGGTGATGAAATCTAAGATAATGGTTTCCAATTCCATGGTAGTATAAATAATTCTTATAAAATTCCCATATAATTTAGTCATTCAACCTTAACACACTATCACAATAAAAATTGAGATACATACTAAAAAATATCCCATTCAACATTATCCTACCAGAAATATTATTTTAGCTATCTATACATCTATGTACTTATAGTATTTATATAAAATGATGAACTATGAGCATTATCAAATAGATAATTTTTTAAACCTGATATTTATGGGACACATACATGGTTAATGAAACATATCAGTCCATTATGATATTGGTTGAACTCAGGAACATTCATCACCTTCTGGTATGATTCAACATCTTCCTTATCGGCCATCTTAATCCTCTCATGGATGGATGTTTGAACATTACTTTTAGAAACAAGGTATCTATACACTTTCCTCATGATTTTAGTATCCAAATTCTAAAGATCCATTAATATTTTATCTTTTCAATCCACATCGTGGATAAAATATCATGATATTTCCAACTAAGATCATTTACCACCTTTCTCACCAGCCCAGAGTGGTAAGGTTTTTAGAATTCATAATACTTGATTAAATTCAACCATCTTATCTAGGGTATATTTTATTATTATTTTTGTAAATATATACTTAAATATTTTATGATCGATATATATATCACACTTTTCACCATATAGATAATTCATCCATATCATTAATGTAAAAATTACCATTTTTGGCTCTAAATCATGAGTCAAGTAATTTTTCTATTAAATTTTCAATCTGTGAGGGGCATAATATATCACCATATCATTCTACATGAGGATACATGCTAAAACATTTTATGATGTATCATTATATATCACAATCCATTTTATAATATACGGTATTTTATGCACTGTCATTTTAACTGACATTACCTGTAGTTCTTTGAAATTATCCTCACATTAATTTATCCACAAGAACTTAACCTCATTTTGTGTGAACATGGTGTGTGGGTTTGATAGTCATGAGAAACAACTGAAAAATAATTTTCAACATCCGTCCAAACCAAGAAAAATACGGATCTCAATTATTGTGGTTGTTCTATTCCATTTTTCAAAAACATCTATCATGGAGGGGTCCACTGATATACCGTCTCTTGAAATTATATGACATAATAATGAGACATTTTATATCCAAAATTAACAATTGGTAAATTTTTCATATAGCTTCTCCTTCTATAGAGTCATCATCACAATCCTAAAATTTTCTTCATGCTCTTACATTATCATTGAATCAATAATAATATCATCTATAAATACTATCATAAACTAATGAAGGTAATCTCTAAATACTCTATTAATTAAATACATGAAGATAAAAAGAGTATTAGTAAGTACCACTAGAATGAATATAAATCTATAACAACTACACCATATACAGAATGATGTCTTATGAATATCCTCTTAATTAACCTTTATATGATAATATCCAAATTGATGATAAAAAATATTGTTCTCCTCATAAATGATCAAATAGATCATCAATACAAGGTAGATAATAATTCTTCATAATAGGGATTTTGTTAATTTCATGATAATCAGTACTAAAAATTAACACATATTTCTTATTAACAAAAGTTATAGGTGTACTACATGGTGAAGCACTCAGATAAATGAATACCTAATCTAGATTCTCCTAGAGTTTCCTCTTCAATTCTAACAACTCAATCAGGTCTATTCTATATGGATTCCTTGAAATAGGTATAATTCCAAATATGAGTTTTATTGAAAAACAAAAGTCATGATTCAAGGGAATATTAGGAGGCTATTATGGAAATACATAAAAAATATTGTACAATAGGAAAGTCTTAAATGTTTATTTTATCCCAAACCATCTACTATAGATATCCCTCATGAATTGGTATTAAAACCCATATGATAAAAGTAATTTCTATTTATAGTTCTAGTTCATCCCTCACACTGAAAGACTATCATAGGTTTATTTGGATTATAAAATCTAACATATCTTCTTAAAAAATTGATATGTCTTATATACTGATAGAGCTAATAAATTCCTAAAATTATATAGAAATCAACCATATGAATATTTTTTTTTTTATAGGAATCAAACTTCGATAAACTTTTCTCGAATAAGAGTTATAGGATTGAGATGAAATCATATTACCATTAGGTGTTTTTACTTCCGACTCAATATCTAGTCATTGAGGTAGTGATGTGATACCCTTAGAAAATTATTCAGATAAAAAATAGTGGGTGGAACATAAATAAAATAAAACAGTTTGACTTATAGAGTGGATAAGAAGTGCACCTTTCCCCCACATCATTAATAACTTCCACTATGGATATCATAATTCCATGTGTTTGTCCTTCTCCCCTTGGATTATTATATGGTAATATTACTTGATTATTGGGGAACTAATTTGAATAATGACCCATCTATTTACATTTGAACCATTGGATAGTAGTGGTTTTCCCTTACATCTAATAAAAAGATGACAGTTATCTCTACACTTGAATAAAAAATCCAATGAGCTTCAGTTATTATCCAGGATATTTCTTCCCAAAAATTTTACATGATGTAAATTCCTTCATTCCCTTATTCTTGTTTTATGTGTTCCCATTTTCATTGTGCTCATCCGAATTATTCATTTATTTATTTACCTTGAAGATATAAGATCTGGGTAATTTCCTTCATTTATTAATGTTACTTGATAATATATCATCATATGATAAAGAAATTTGAGAAAATAGTGCCTTTTGGAGACTTAGATTAATACCATAATTAAATGGTCAATATTTCTTTTTGTATTAGATATGAAGTCCAAATAATTCCTAGATAATCTTGTGAATTTATCCTCATACTGTACCACAATTTATTCTTCCTACTTGTTTAAAGTGAACATATTCCTCTCCATTTCATCACACGGTTCTCGAGGGAAATATTTCATAAATAATATCGCTTTAAAAATTCTCCATTCTATGATTTCTATTTCATAAAAATATATAGTGTTCTCGATCAATGACCAAAATTAATGAACATATCCTTCCAAACAATACACCTCCATAGTAACTTTTTTTCTTTCATTAAATCGAAAATACATGAATGAATTTTTGAGGGGTTTAATTCATTGACCGGCTAAAACATAATAGTTATACTATTGAAAGATGGAGGCTTCATTCACATAAATGAATCCAACATACACAAATCACACTATGGAAGAATATTTTACTCTATTAGGAAAAGGTTATTCATCAAAACCATAGTCAGTTGCCCTGATATGGCCATGATCTAATCCGTATGGAATCCCTACATTGTCTACGAGTTTTGATTAACTTTATTCCATTAGGTTCCATCACTAAATAATGGCATATACCGAGTTATCATGTAATCATCATGAATATTTATAAATAAAATAAAATTCCCCATAATGGTAAAATTTCATAAATACAATAAGGGATTATCATAATTATCAAGTCAGCTATATTCATTTAAATATCTATCTCCAAAGGATTATACTGAACTTGCTTTGATACCAGTTGTACAAGCCTGAAACTCCAATAACTAATATTCAAGGTCTACATTTTTATAATGTCATAAGAAACAAGGGATCACATCACCAAAGATTGATCGGTTTGGTAGTATTGAAGAACCAAATACATACATGATTTCCATATTACATTATAAATATAAAATAAATGGAATAAAAAACATTATCACATCCTTTATATTAACTATAATATCCTTATTCATATCATAGGGGGAAAAATCAGAGCTAAAATGCCTCATAATGGTTACATACAACATAATCTATCATTAATAAATTAGGAATATTCAAGATGGCTATGTAAATAATTGAAAACACATTCCATTTAATTAATAACATGTGAAAAAATGCATCCATAGATATTATCAATGCAGAAATATCATGGATAATAATAACTAAATTCTCAACAATTTTTTTTAATATTTTTTGTTATGATATTAGACATCATGATATATTTACTCTCATGGCCTTATTCAATGAGATTTTAATCAATGGATAGGTGTATACCAAAATCCATTAATTAGTTTTGTAAATTATTTCGTCTCATGAGACCAATCGATGCATCTAGTGGACATCTGTAATTGGTCCCCACCCATCACCACATGTCCAATGAATTCCGAAAAATTAATAATCAATTTAATTTATAAATTATATTCCATATAAAAAAAAGTAAATGTTTTAAGAATAGAATATGAAATATTAATACTTTCCCATTCAATCAAAAAACATTATAATTAAAAAACCATGTGTGGAAATGGTATATGATTTAAGAAAAAATCATATCCATGAAACAATGAATATGGATATTTAAGAGAATTGTAATATACATTGAAAATTGATCCCAATAAAGTGAATGTTTCAATAGAAATTTAATGGCCAAATCATTTATAAGAGATAAAATTTGACCATTATTTCATGACAAATATAGAATTTGTCATAAAATAATTTCTATTAAAAATATAAATAAAATGAAATTGAAATATTAAAGTAGGATTTAATTATGGATTTTTATTTTTAAAACCATTGGAAACGTTTTGAATAATATAAATAGTGTAACATAGTTATCATGGCTATAAATTATATTAACATCGTATACGTTAACAAGAAACATTTCTTTAGACTTTTATAAGGAAAGATGAAAATGAACCATTCAGAAAATATAATAAAGATTATTTTTAAACCTTTTAAAAAGTAAAAGTTAAAATAAAACGTCCTTAATTAATCTTTTGAGTTAAGATAGTGTATTTCTCTAAAATAATTTTATAAAATTAGTATATGGAAGAAAAATATACAAAATCAAATTGAGAAATAATGTCATATATTCATTTAAATATTACTTTTCATGAATCAATTTACAAAGAGATGAAAAGTTGGAATAAAATATTGAAACTCCTTAAATATCTAGATGATAAAAAAATATATGGAGTTTATAATAGATATATTACTAGATTCCTTCAATAAAAATAATATAAATCCCAAAAAATGAGATTATAAAATAAATTATTACCCATTTTGTAACTTTTAAATTGTTACCCCATAAAATAATAAACTTGAATTTAATGTTTATTTATCTTAAATAAATATATTATCTTGTTAAATACATATAAGTGGAATTATATACCCCACATATAAATAAATAGATAGATAATACCAAATATTTCTCAATATTGTGGAAATTGAGGCGAAATCTATTATCTCAAGTTTGATTAACAACGTAAGTGATTTTAAAATTCTATATAAAAAATTTACATTTATTATATTTATGTAATATAAAATTATACATATACAAAATATCATATATGATCCATTTATAACATCTTATATCTCATCTGTTAATAATATTTTTTATCACTGTTTTTGGTGTTAATTACTTCGTTTTTCATGAGAATTTTGGTTCAATAGTTTTGGTTATTGTACATTGAATATGGTTACATATCTTCTATAATTCTAATAAAAATATAAATAATATATATATATATGTATATATTTTCATTATATATATATATATATATTTATCCATAAAAGGTATTGATAGAAAAAACAAATTACACTGTTCATGGAGACAGTCAATCAAACATACACATGGATGTTGTTTTCATATTTCGATTGATGGAATGAAGGAAATGTAAATAATAATTCAACTTTATAGAATTATTATTTTATCATATTTATCCATTATATATATTCTTAATAAAAACCATTTAAATCATAAATGAAAAACTATCCACATCATTTCATGGAGGTGGTAGTCCTTAAGTACGCGCGAGCGACGTTATAGTTTTTCAACATATTAGAAGGTAAGAAGGTAGATATGATATTATAATTAAAAAAGAATAATTATTTCATAAATATCATATATAAATATATATATTAATTAGTTACATCATTATAACAGTACAATTAAAGTGGTGATGAAAAATGAATTACACCTCTATGTGGAGACGGTAAGTCATACATATGTAGAAGTGGTGTTTTCTCTTTTCATAGAAACCGAAAGAGATATAAAATGGTTACATAATAATAATAATAATAAAATATCATTATTTTTATGATAATTTTGTTGTTATTTTATGTTGAAAATAATAGATTTATAGGAATTTGAAGAGAAAATAAACATGAAAGAGTCGATAAATATGAATACCTCTTCTTTGGTATGCTTACTTTAGATTCCTTCTTGAGGAACCTTGTAATGTTATTTTAAAAATAAAAGAACCTATAATTCATGTATTGATGTGTGGATAAATGAATCATGGGGGGGGGGTTTGAGGTATATGGCTTAAATTGGTGAATATAAAAGAGGTAAGGGGTGTCCTTTTATAAGTGAGGGGAGGAGAACTATTGGAAAGTCATGAAATATTATAAAATAACATGTGTATAAATCATGAAAAATTTCTCCAAAATAGAATTTATTTGAATATAATGAGATTATAGTCCTAATAATTTCATTAAATTAAATTTAGATAGGTTTAGATATCATTTTAAACTGTATCTTTTCTATTAACCTATTCATTAACCATTTTTAACCTTAATCACGATAATAACTATTTCAATATAAAATGGTCATAATTCCCCTTATAAGGTAAAATTTTTGTTATAAATTAAAAATAGATTATATTTTATAACATATCTTATCTCCCTTATCCTTTTTTAATATTTTTATGATTTTCAATTAATTTTATAAAATATTATTTTCATAAAATATCATTATTGTCAATTTTGATACTATTCATTTAATTTGACATTAAAGACACAAAGAAAAGAATATAATTAGAATATAATATTTTAAAAAATATCTAATATGATATATTAATACATAAAATTTGTGAAAAATAATAAGTCACTCAATATTTATTACATTTAATATTTTTAAAATCATTTATATTATTTTTAATTAATTTAATAAATTCTAAATCACTGTTTCATAAGAAATTAAGGTAATTATTAATACACTAAATATTAAAAATAAATTACCATGATAAAAAAATTAATTCATATATCAAATAAATATTTTAAACCGAAAATAACCACTTTCTTCCTTGTGTAAAAATATTAGAGAAGTTAAAGTCAAGAATGTGAAATTTTGTTTTTATTCTTTATTAAAGTGATATAAAGGTCAATATAAATTAAAAATGGAACTAAGTGGCCATATTTCATATCACTAACATAAAATATTTAGAAATATCATCTATTTTACTAAGTTATAGACCATTACTTGAGGTAGAAAACATAATATTTTCTAATAATCAAAATTCCATTTAGCCCCAAAATTTTCATCCCATCATATTAAATTAGAAAATTTACTCCCTTAGTATTGAGTAATGGATTTGTGAAAATTTTGAGACACCTAATAATAAATGGGATAAGTTTACATGCAATATTTACTTACTATAAGTTTACTCCCCACCAAAAGGAAATTATTCGATTATTTTTTGATTTGATTTTCTGTATTATCAATCAGAGGTTAAAAGTTGGTAGGATTAGGTTTACCATGATAGAGGGGGTATCCAACATAAAAAACTCATAAGGAAACAATACCCATTCTATATATCCTTTTAATAAAATTTATTCTAATAAATGAAAACATTTTATCAACTAAAAGTTTACTTTCGACATATTTTATAGTCAACCTTGATGTTCTTTGGATTTTGATAAGGAAGGGATTTTTATTGTTTAAATACCTTACATATCCTCAAGTAAATATAATAATACCATATGTATATGAAATATGAGAGATGTAATTATAGTTACATGGAAAGTAAAAATAATTATTTTTTCATTATAGAAGAAACTGTAGAGACCTTGAATTATATCTTTTACATCAATAATGAACAGAAGAGAATAAAAGTGTCTCCTTATTTAACCCCTCTTGAATGTTTTAAAGAAAAACATAAGAAAATTCAATCAATATTATGAGTCCGATCAAGGATAAATAAGATTTAATGAAACATAAGAATCTAGAGTCAAAACCAAATTTGTCCAACATAAAACGAATAAAGTACCAAGAAACCCTATTGAAAGATTTATAAATTTCTAGTTGGATAATAAGATTATTACCTTTTTATTTTTTATTATGAAGGTGTATAATTTCACTAAATAAAAGAATATTATTGTGCATAACCCTATAAGTAAACAACATAATTTTCATTTGAAAATAATTTAAATATAAACCATATTATATCAAGAAGAAATGATATGGGTAATGATATTATTAACAAATTAACACAACTAGATAAACCATAATTCATCAAAGTTAGAAGGATTTTCTATATTGGGGATGAAAAAAATTATCCCACTACCTTTGGATAAATTAATTAGAGAACCAGTAATGAAGTCATCAATAACACCAATCATATCAGTACACATAGTTCCCCATATGTGTTTGGATAAACTCCCAAATAACTCATAAAGGTCTGGGGTAATTTCCATATTTAGATTCTCAATAGCCTCTCTTACCTCTTCCAAATTGGAAGGAAATGAAATATTATGATTCTGGTCAGTATTAATGATATTAGTATTGTTATCAATGATATATTTATTAGGATTAGTATAATATTTATATAGGTTAAAAAATGTGCAGTGTCTTGGGCCTTTATCATTCCAAGGTCCTCTATAAGGGTCATATCATCATGTTTTAGGACCCCTATAGAATAAATTTTATTCATGTTCTTCACTTGGGGGTGGGGTGAATAAGATATTACCTAAATACTTTATAAATATGATGTGTTTTTTATAATATTTTAGGTCTGATATAAACCTATCATATCATACAACATAGAATAATACCAAGCATGATGTATTTTTTGTTTTGGGAATATAATATAATATGATATATAGATATCATAACACAAATTTGGTATGATAGTAGAACATTAAAAGGAATAAAATTCAATTTTTTTTACTAAATTATATCATTAATAGTGGTTGTTTCATATAATAAAATTCTAAGGAGGAATGATTCATTTATATAATCATTTCATAATTGAACGATTCCATTTATTTATTAATTATAATGCATGTATAAATGAATTATGATCAAGGAGTTTCCTTGATTATTATATCAGGGATCCATAATAATTAGATGTGGTTTTGTGTGTTTCATGATTATTTTTTCCTTATAAAAATATTTTTTCCTCTTCCACCCTTAGCCTTTATGAGGCACTGGGATTCCATGGGTGATGAGAGTGTCCTATTAGAGCATCGATAAATTCATGCAATCCCATGGATACACTATGGAGAGGTGATTCTGATGAATTCCCAGGACTGATATTTGTTAAACATGATAAAAATTAGATTCATCATTGATAAATGGTGTATGTAACACACATATAATTACTTCATTTATATACATTAGGCTTTTAGGTTTCATACACAGTTTTATGGAGATTTGGGGTTTCTAATTTCATCTATTTTGAAAAATGAGTTACATTTAATGCAATGAAAAAATAGTAGTATTAGAGCAGTGTCATGATGTTCAATCATAAAAAATGATTAAAATTTAGAAAAATTATGAACCATTCATGCTAATGGAAAAACATAGAAAAAAAATTATTATGATATAGGTGATATCATAAGGCATTATGGGTTTAAATTAACGCATGTCCATATATTTAATTTAACTTTACATAGGATAATCCACACAATATTATCCTTATATAGTAGTTATAACAACCAAAAATAGTTGACACACCATGTTAATGTTGTGAAATCTATTATGTGTTAGGTTTAATCTCACACAGGATAGTGCAGATTTAATCCTACACATGTTTATAGGCACTCTCGCTCATCCTACATAGGGACATGCATGATGGATTAATCTTAGGCCTAAATTCTATCATATTTCATGATTCCATATTCCCATAATGTTATTATTATATAGGGTTCATGAGCATAATCTCAGCAAGTCCTTCGATGTTCAATATTACTCTAACATAGGCAAAATATCATTACATGTAGGACCATGAATTGTTTAAATTATTCTTACACATGTTCATTTTAACATAGTTTAATCCTACATAGGCATCACACCATGTGGGTTATTCAAATTAAATTCATTATAGCTCCAATTTATTCTTACGCAAGGCATCCCAATGTCAATTTTATATTATGTACATGATAATTGTACGCCTTTATCCCCCATTCCTCATATTAACATTATGCAGGCTCCTATCATAGGTTGTATTTCATGGTACATTAGTTTCATATTATGTATCCATGTCTATCAATTATAATTTATCATTTCAAACCTTTTAAATACAACTTTTATATAATTAAATACGATGTAATAAATAAATTAAATTTTCCATATTTTGAATTATGAATTTAATATATGGTATATAAATTTTTAAAAAATAATATAAGAAGGTATTTGGGTGTATTTATTAATTTATAATGGTTTTTTTAAATTAATTTGTTATAAAATTGTTTATAATTAATTAATTAATTAATTTTGATAAATTGATATCCATAAATATTAATTTTAATATTAAATAATTTATTAAAAATATATAGAATGTCTTTTAATTTAGATATAAAAAGTTTATTTGGAAATTATAAATGTAAATTTTAAAGAGTTTATAAATTAAGAAAATAAGGGTAAAATAAAAAAGTTTTATATTAAAACATTGAATTATTCAAATGAATAACCTTATTTGAGAAATAATTTAAACTATATCAAAATGATTTTTTATGATTGATTTGGTAAATGTTTAAATAATAATTAATATGTGATATTTAAGTTATGTAAATAGTTTACATAATATCAATTCATATATAAATTTTTTATGTTTTATCTAATATCATATATTTAAATTAAATTTCATATTATGAGTAATATGGTGGAGTTCATACTAGATATAAATATAGTGTTTATATTATTTTATTTTTGGTCTTCTTTAATGAATTTCATAATTATAAAGCATTTATAATTATTTTTCAATGAATTGTTTTCAAATAGCTTATCTCATTTTAAATAAATGAATTGTTCATTTATTTACCTTATTCCATTGTTTATTATTCATGAATATAATGTTTATATTATGTATGGTTATATTATTTAGTTTAAAATTTTAATCTAATTTTTTAAATTGTAATACATGCTTATAAGGGGTTACATGTTATGGTTGACTTTTTATTTAGTTATCTTTCTCCGTAACTTTGAATTTATCAAGAACTGTGTAAAGTGGTACATATAAATATGGTTTAAACATATTGATATAGTGAAAGGAATATGAATCCATACTAAATAATTAGACTCCCACCTAAATGAAAAAGGGAATATATGATATAGGATTGTGAGATTAAACCCCATTTTAAAAACTAAGTGTTAGATTTCTTCCAAAGAAAACATATATCAAGTCCTTAATAATTCAGTTGGGTACGTTATTCTAAAGTATAATTCCCATGTAATATATAATGCATGGTGTGAATAGATAAATTTAAGAGGGAGGTAGCTAAATAACATTAATTAATAAGATGAATTCAAAACCGGGTAATTATTTTAATGGGAGAAAATTTAATAAAAGTCCTTATTAAATTAATTTAACCCTGATACTCATATGATAAAAGATTGTTTTTTTAATAATTGACATCAATATCATCGAATAAAACCTTATGATCAGGCTTATAAAAGGATAAGCATAATGAAATAAGATTCTGTGGTTGCTGAAAAATTAAAAAAATCTAAGTAAAGAAAAATTATATGTGTTAATAAAAACACATTCTCGGGTAACTTAATGTTGAAGTAGTTAAAAAATTATATCAAATAGATTCTTTTATTAAGTATATAATTGTTCAATCAAGATTTCATTAGGTCATATTCTGGTAATGTAATTAATATTGTTTTAATTTATTTATTTTTTTAACAATGTGAATGATTTTGGGAAGTGTTTACCCTATTCTTCGAAGTGTTAAGGATAAATGAACTAGGCATGATATGTCCTGGTTTTAACACTGTATCAAAAATAAAAACGTGTAAAAGATAAAACTACAAGAAAAAAAGTTATTTGGATATTCCAATAAAGTCTTTTCTAGTATCTGATCAAGGTCATTTGAAATATATAGTAATCAAGGAGGAGTAATATTTCCATGTAGTGAATTTTTCCGGGATACCTAAAGATGTTTGGAAAATTATATGGAATTTCTAGGTCAGGTATTGGTGTTATAGATAATAATTATTCTGTTTTTCTAAGGGTATGCGATACCAAATGTATAATTTACAAGTATTGTGAGTATATGGGAGTTCAAAATCAATCTAATAAATAATAAATCTTGTAATTTGTATTTATATAATGAATAAAAATGTTTATAAATAATATAATTAAATGTAAAGTAATATATCAAGCTCAGATATATATAAGTGTGGGGATTTTATCTTCATCTCATTTATCTTATATGATAAGATAAGTTTTTTATTATAAAATAGTTGTTATTACCAATATGACATGTCACACATGGTTTATAAATAATTGAATTCAATAACATACTTGAGAAAGAGTTAAGAATTAAATTTTTTTATCTAGAATCAAAGAGTTTATCTAGATGTTAGTTAAAATATGAGTGGTATGATCCCATTCCTTTAGTATAATATTTTAAAGACGAATATTAATTTTATCAAAATACACCAAACAAATAGTATACCATATATGATATGGATACAATAGTTTATTTGTTAAATAATCTTACTAAATAATAATAGTTGTTACTGAAATGAAAATGATTTTTAAGTCATATAATGATATCTTAAAGAGGATATAGTGTCAAATAGGTTAGTGGGAGTATGATTGAACTTAAATAAGTTAAAAATAAAAAAATAAAGTATTATACTAGTAATAAAATAAAATTAAATATCACTTTTAAGGAACATTATTATTGAATAGGTTCCAAGGATGATTATCATAATTTTATAAATAGTTCTAAATAAACAAACAAAATGTTTTTAACATCTTAAAATTTTATTTTTTAAGGAGTTTAAAAATTTCCAAGGAGTTGAACAATAAGAATATGATTCCTAAATTCCATCATTCTTCAAACATTATTATTTTATTGGTGTCAGTCACAAAAGAGTTTAGTGGGTGGATTTTATCATGATACCACATAGTGATATAAAAGGGATTATATAAATATGTAATTAGTTTTGAAAAACCCCTTAAAGCATATAAAAACTAAGGTTGATTTGATAGTTTATCATATATGATATTTTAGTCATGCACATATGTATAGTTTTATTAAGTATTCATAAATAAGTTAAAGAATATAAAATGCATCATATTATACAGTAGGCAATCTACATTTGTTCATTCTTTAATGTTTAATTAATATATTTAAATATATATCATGAGTCGAAATGATAATTAAACTCTCAAAGTATGAGTTTGAGTTATCCCTGTCCAATTTTTATCATGTAGTTTTATATGTTTTGATGAAGTGTTAAGTTTAGTGTGAGTATGATTCTTGTATCAAGATATAAAATGTACTCATTGGTACACCCACCAGTTCAATGACATGTATTATATGAGTTTTTATTTATCTTTTTTTTATCTAGGAGTTACAGGTTTCTAGGTGTCACAAATGTTGTTTTTAAGGGAAATAGACCTTGGTTCATGGTTTCAACACAATATTTCTAACTGTGTGGCTAACCATGTGATGGTGATGTTTTGGGGACTTTCAGTTTTTTCATGGTCTAAAAAACCATTTTTATAAATATGTGAGGTTCTAAAAAAACCATGTGGGTTGAGTCTTGTAGAGGTAGTGGAGTCTGGATAATTAGTGCATAATTTTTTTAATTACATGGACAAACTATGTAATTTTTTCATCTCATTTAACATTTGGATTTTAAGCCAAATTATTTTTAGGGGTTTAACTCTCCTTTGACTAATTTCTTTTCCCAAACACGTGTAACCACCTATATTAGTGTTATATCTTCTCCCATCTCTTTTTTTTGGATTCTCCATGGATCCTTGGTGGGTTTCCATGAGGTAATCTCTGTTTCTTCATGATTTCTCCTTCTGTTCCCCTATTATGAATTTTTTCTTCCATATAAATGGAAGTGTAAAACCCTAGAATGACCTATAATTATTGTTAGGGATGTTAATATTCTATTTGTTTTTTTCTTCGTGTCTTAGGTGCATGAAGACCATTTTTTTTCAAATCTAGTTGTTTTCATCGAAGGAAACAATTCTGAAATTAATTTTGAGACGAGTGTCTCTATTTAAGGGTGTTTCCATATCTAACATATAAATCATTATCTAAATTGGCTTTAATTTATGAAATTATATTTAAATTAATTTATAATAGTTTTTTATCCATGTTTGGTGTGATTCATGGTTGTGTTGGCAATTTTATGTCTTAAGGTGGGTTTCTAAAGGGAGTTTTCTTTAGTGCACTGCATGTTTTTTTTAAAATGGATCATAGTGGTTTTATTATTCAAAATGAGATTTTTTAAATATTTTTCAAGGGGTTATTTTATGGTGTTGATGTTTGAATTAAAATGGGCATGTTGATCTTCTTAAATGGGATTTGAAATGGATTTTATGATTGGAACTTGTTGATGTGGGTTTGTTTGACATTGAGTAACACATGGGGAACCTTGGTTGCATGTGACTTAATGACTTAGGAAATGAGTATGTTTTCCAATAGATCCAATAATCCTATGGAATGGAGATCGAGTGATA
Organism: Viscum album; assembly: GCA_963277665.1. NCBI lineage: Eukaryota > Viridiplantae > Streptophyta > Magnoliopsida > Santalales > Viscaceae > Viscum > Viscum album. Next base: position 1,014,055,797 of record OY728153.1, on the reverse strand, counting down.
TTACACAATGTATTCCAAGGGATTGAGTAATAATTTAGGATGACGATATAGTGACCATACATGATGTTGTATAAGGGAAAATGTGAGCCTTTTAGAGGAAGATCGAGTGTAACTACATGATGTGAACCAAGGGATTGAGTGAGCTCCTAGAAGTTTGGTACTGAGGAATACTGATTGATATTCCAACTTATTATACTTGCTTAAATGTCAAGAAAATTTCATTTTAGTATAAGTCATAGTATACCCTAATTATTAAAGGCCATCTTGCAAATTGTGTTTTCCCTGTTGATTCAAATTATTTCATGAATTATGTTAGTGCCTTGTTTAATTAAAATATATTGTGTTATTCCCATTTACACTTATATGATTATATGTTTGTTTTTATGATTATAACCTTTTTATTCTTTGTTGTGTATGATGATCATGATTATGTTGGGTATATTTATCATTCTATTCGAGCCTTGTTTACCCATGATTTTTAACATGGATTGTTGGAGAAAAACTGAAGAGATTTAAAAAAGGGAAACCATTTCATGTGATCCTATTTTAAAAGCGAAATTCGTTTTGAAATTGAGTTTCAAATTAGATTCATTGGTTTTTATGGTTAAAATCCTTATATAAATTCACGATGGTATCCCACAAGGATTTTAACCGAAAAACCTACATATTTATTTGTGTGTATGCATAATTTGTTTTGTAGAACACAAGTAAAGGAAAGGGTACCATAATTTCAGATGTCTCTTATAGATTAACAATATCCAATGTTTTTTAGGTTATAAGAGATATGGTCTCATATGTTTTCTCTAATGAGGATAAATTTTGAGATTTTGGTTTAGTTGGGATGATATGTGACACCTTTTTGGGTCTTGATCCATATTTTTTCATTTATGAGATTTTGAACACGGGTATCATGTGAATGTCTTGGGAATGGATTTTTATGTATATGTTGAGGGTTTGGTGTTTATGATATATAATATTAGTTATTATTTTGTTTACTTTTGTTTTATGTTTTTATCTATTGATCCTGTTTATTGGGTTAGTGTGTACGTACAATTGATGGAGGGTCATACAAGTTTTTAATGCGAGAAACCATTCCCAAAGTTCATTTGTGTAGCACTAGTGCTTTTTGTTTGCCTGTGGTTATTGGTAACATGCTTCCAGGCTTGTAGTATTTCAAATAAGGTGACGATTCATGTTGACCCAGGCCGCTTCACAATAAAATGGTATCATATCCCTTTTTTAGTGGTTAGTGATAGACTCGTGATTGGCCCATTGATTCTTCATTTGTAGGAGTAGATGAGTTCCTGAACAGTGCTTCATTTTTTTAAACCTATAGTTTCTATAGGTGGAATAGGATAGGTATTAAGGTTTTAGACTAGTTATGGGTTTCTTATTTGGTATTTGATGTGTTTCCCTTATTTACTATGAGTTATAGGGAAATACCAGGAGTTATTATTAATTTTTTGGTGAAACAGGAAGGATAAAAAAGCATATAGTTTATTCATATATTTAGTAGAAACTGTGTGGAACCCATGAATCCTTTTCTATTACCTTCTGATTTCACCTTAATTTTTTTATAGTCTTCCAAACTATACATGCAAACATTGAATAGTAGAAGAATGTTTAATTTTTTTGATGTTTTCATCCCTTTTTGATTTCATGTTGTGATTAATGCTCATTCTCATTGTTTGAGGTTTATTATGAGAGTTATTTGTGGTTTAATAGATATTTCTTGAGATTTAAGTGTGTATTAAATGATCTTGTTTCATGTGTCTTATAGACAATACCACCCCGAAGGTACTTATCTAGTTGTAGAGAGGAAGTTTATGATCTCATCCCACAGGGGATCCCTACAGTTGATCCGTATTTGGTGTAGTTACTAATCCATATGATCTAGTCAATATTCTATGATGAAAGTCAAGATGAGGCACATATATTGGAGAAAATATCAGAGTTCACTAGTAAAAACCTACTGGTTTTCTATGGTGATAAGAGAACGTAGTAACCCAAGATGTGGGTAGAATATATTGAGTGTAAATTTTAATTTTTAAAGACCCATGAGACCTAAAATTTTGGATTCAACACTTATATTGTTGAAGGATCAGGTAAGAAATTCTAGGAATCCATGGTAGATGTGAAGTGACATGAGGATCTCACATGGACTACCTTTAAATAAGATTTTAATCAGTAGTTATATTCAGATACATTAATGGATATGAGGGATCATGAGTTTGTGATGATGGAGTAAGGAGACGATTCATTGATGGAATATTCTTCATGGTTTTCTGATATGTATCATGTTTCTCCTAATATTATTTTGAATGAATATCTTAAAGCTTAGCGTTTTGAAATGGTCTTGAATGTTGAGATCAGAACAATGCATATCTAATTTTTTTACCAACTTACAATGGATTGGTTGATAAGGTGCCTATGGTAGATGTAGACATGGTTGGGAAGATATTCCTTATTGGTAATACTTCATTGGGTGATAGCCATGGCTATTCATTTTTCTATAAGAGGAAGCAGGATGGACCTCATTGGGGAATTGGTAGGAATGATCAACAGTCATTAGGTGTGACACCAATGGTTTCTTCAGTGTGTTTTCTCTTGGTCTATTATCATTGTGGGAAGCTTGGACATAACAAAACTACTTGAATCAAGTCTACAAGTACGTTCCACTAATGTGGGTTTTCAAGTCATCTTTAATGATTCTATAAGACCACTATGGAAGATTGTGGAGTGGGATCCCCATTATCTAAGGGTTTTAGGGGAAATTAGATACCTACAAGGATACATGTTCTTACCCTTATGTTAAATGAGATTCCCACCAGGTGAAGAGGTCTCAGGGAAGGCCTAGGTCTGGATATCTTTACTTATTATATATGGAACCTGAGGAAAAGTAGTTAGAGCTAACTCTCAAAAGGGTTATAGTGTATATTTCTTAATTGATAGTGTTTATTCTATTTGATTTGTGCACTTATCATTAATTAATCCTGTTAATGTTTATTGATGTTTGGGGTATGTGAAAGGAGATGATTCCATTTATGATGGTTTTTCATACCCCATTAGGTTGGATTAAGGAGAGGGTTTTTAAGTGATCAGAGTTCCATGTATTAATCACTTATGTATAATTCTTCGGTGATTTCCTCATGTTAGACCTAGAATTTTTGTTATCTCATTATCATGATGGATTGGTTGTTTTGATTCAATTTTCAGGTTGATTATCATCCCTGTATGGTCAAATTTTTATCTCCTAATGGGAAAATTCATTTCTTCCATGCAAGTGGGATTTGAAATTAGGGAGGAAACAACACATTTTTATATATATAAGGTATATCTTGGGTCAGATGTCTAGGTTATTCTTTTATTTTGTGGAGTGGAGTTCAATTTTCGATCTTCTAGTGGTAATGGATCAGTACCCCATTCCGTTTCTTGATTATTTTTTAGGTTTCATTCCTAGTGATTGATTAATTTTAGTATCAATATACTACCCTAGATGAGGCACATCTCCTAACAATTTTACAATATTGTTCTAGTTGATTTTATAAATTTGAAATCTCAGATTGAGGACCTTGAGATTAAGGGATTATTTCATCCAATCGTGCCATCTGGGGAATATCTAGTTCTATTTTCATGACATAAAGCTACGAGTTTTCAAATTCTCATAGATTACTATATGATTAATTATGTGAACATAAATATTAATACTCATTGACTTGAACTAATGAAATTTTCCATCATCTTAGAGCATCTCATTGGTTTTATAAGATAGATATGAGATTGGGGTACTATTGGTTGAGGGTCCAAGGGAATGATGTTCCTCAGAACACCTTTCAAATAAAATATGGAAATTTAGATTATTTGGTTATTTAATTTGAAACTAAAACTGATAATATGGTATTTATATTCTGGATGATCCGGATATTCCATTTATTTATGGACTCATTTGTGGTCATGATGGTGTATGCCATATTCCAAAATAGAGAATAACTATAAAGGCCACATGGAGGTTGTTTTTTGAAATCATGAGAGATAATTTCCTATATTAAAAGTCACCCAAATGATATTTTTTGATTCAAGAGTTTAAATTGTTAAGCCTTGATATTTTTGAGACAGGAGTTTTAGTGGATTATAAGAAGATTCAAGTAGTTATGAATTTGTAATGACCCAAGAATGTGTTTGAGATTAGAAGTTTTTTAGGATAGGATGAGTATCATAGGTGGTTTTTTTGGTACTTATCAATGAAATATTCTCCCTTGATAATGTTTAATAGAAAAAGGGTTAATTTTGAGTTGATAAAGAAGAAGAAATGTTATTTTGAGGATTCAAAAGCTCATTTTACATCTGTACCATTTTTTTTCTTCTTAAGACCGAGATAGCTTATGTAGTGTATTATGATGACTCATATGTAAGGATGGGGTGAAGGATGATGTGTTTTTACCACATGTTTGATTATGTATCATTGAATATACACCCATATGAGTGTAATTACCCACCCACTACCTATAGTTGGAATCTTTAATGCATGCGTTGTAGACATGTATCCATTACCTCTATAGGTTGTTTTTTGTTGTCTACCAAGATCATAAGAGCCTGAAGTGTATCTTCACCTAGAGGTACTTGAACCTCAAGAGGATATTATGGGTAGGCTATCTTTAGACCTTTTATTTTGATATATTCCATACCGCAAAGAAGGGGAATTTTTTCACTAATACTTTGAGTAGAAATGTTCTGATCCACACTTTTTGATAATTAGTGGATGAGTGGTGATTTATAAGACCATTTAATTATTTGAGTTTGGATTAGTAATAAGATCAAGAACATATAGTTTTTACTAGTTTACAGGTCACAACTTTTCTTTTTAATCAGAATTAGTTTGGTCAAAAATATAACCAAAGAATTAACATATTTTTAATGATTTAAATAGTAAAGAGTACTCATGTGATTGGTCTCAGTCAAATAATGGTTCTATCATCTTTAAGAGATGGTTGGTGGTTACTTTTAACATGAGGCATGAGGCGATTCATGATGGTCATTATACTACTTATTCTGTGAACCTTGAAGCTACCAAGATGTTTTATACAATTTGGAGTAGTTGTTGGTTTCTTTATATGTGGAGATCAATTATTGATTTTCTTTCCCAAATTTTTACCTACCAAAGGAACGAAGAATAGAATTAGAGACTATCTTGGTTAATGCAAACTATTCAATTTCCAATGTGGTAGTGAGACAAAAGAGCTATGGATTTTGTGATCACACTACCTCTTACTCCATGTGGGAAAAACATCATATGGGTGATTATGGATCGTTTGACCAAATCAGACCATTTTATTCCCATTTGAGAGTTGATGAAGGTAGAGTATCTCAAGAACCTATATATATGATTAGGTGTTAGGATTAATCGAGATCCCTTAGAAATATTTTCTAAGTGGGATTCCAATTTTACTTCTCAATTCTGGAAGTAGTTCCAGGATAAATTGGGAACCAAGATGAGTTTGAGCACTACATAACACCTTCAGACATATGGCCAATATGAATAGATTATCCAGACTCTTAAGGATATACTCTTTGTAGGATTACTTGGATTTGGGGGATTATTAGAAAGGAATTTATCATTGGATGAGTTTTATTACAGCATTATTTATCAGTACTCGATTAGGATGGCCCTATATGACGTGTTATGAAAGTGGTTATTTCAGTATACCTTATATTGGGATATGGTGGGAGAGTATTCCTTAGTATGATTGGGTCACATATAGGAGAAAAAAAATAAAGCACTGATAATTCAGAAAAGGTTAGTGAAAACACAAAGTCTCCGGAAATCATTCACTAATAAATTTTATCTCCCATTATAGTTTGATGTTAGTGATGAGGTTTCTCTTCATATATCTGTTCAATTGGGACACCATCACTTGGTAAAGCATGGAAGGCTAACACTGCATTTAGTTAATTTGTTTTGAGTTGTGGAATATATTAGAAAGGTTACCTATCAGTTGTAGTTTCCACCACGAATTGACTCAATTCATGAAAAATTTCATTTATCCCAAATTAATATATATCATTAAGACCCATCTCATGTTATAGAGTGGGAAGATTTAGGGGTAGAGCATGATTTCAATGTTGTAGAGTTTCTTGTCCATAGGATGTATTATTAGAACAAGGTGATCTATGGTAAATCAATCCAAATGGTCTATGTTCTTTGGTAGTATTGTGCAGATATCCATGAGACATAGGTGTGAGAATATTTAGTGAGGGAGAAGTGAACTCACCTAGTTTATTCTAAATATTATTTGAGATTTTAGGGGGGTGACATTGTGTGGAGGTTTGTGTCACGTACTGGATCCCTAGTATATCTCATTTGAGTGTTTATTTATCTGTTGTTCTAATTATTTGAGTTCGTAGGTGTCATGGGTTAAAATTCATATTTTTTCGAAAATAAACTCTAGTGTTCTGTTAGGGAATTATTTATCTAACCATACGAGGGTGAGGTTTTTGGGACAATAGGATTTTGAATGGATTGAAAACAGTTTTTTCTAACTATTCAGGGATATCCAAAAACCATGTGGGTGGAGTCTTGGTGAGGCAGTGGCATGTGCATAGTTGGAAAATGAATTGTCTAAGCATGTGTCCAAATCGTAGAGTCTTTCAAGGTCATAAAAATTTCGTTTTATTACTGAAATTCTCCTAAAGGGTTTTAATCACCTAGGCCTCACATATTCTCCCATGTATACACAACCCTCCCCCATGGAATTTTAGCTTCTTATCTATCCATTTTGGTGGATTCTAAATAAATACTTGGTGGTTTGGCTTAAGTTAAACCTCCTTTAATCATTATTTCTCCTCCCTTTCCCATATTCTACCTATTTTCTTCTATTGTGATGGATGTGTGTAATCCTAGAATTCCCCATGGATGAATATCAATTAGTTAATGGATGAGGGATTGTTTCTTTGTGGATTAGGTGTGTAAGTACTATTCGTTATCAAATATAGTGGGTTTAATCAAAGGTGACATGTTTTGAATTATTTTCGAGGGTGATGTCTCTATTTAATGGGGTTTTCTATGGATAACTACTAATTCATTGATTCCATTGGTTTTTGGTATCAAATTTCCATTAAATTGAATTTTGAATTATTTTTTATCCATGTTTGGTGTGATGTGCAGTTTTGGTGAAAAATTTATTTTTTAAATCTAATTTAAAAAGAGATTTGGATTTAATACACTACAAGTGTTTGTTAAAATGGATCAAAGATTTTTTTTGATTTCAAATGAGTTTTTAATGGGTTTTTAAAGTGTTCTTATATGGTGTGGATGTGTTACATGAAATGGGAATGCTGATTTATTAAATTGGATTTTGAAAAGGATTTTATGCTTGTCATTTCATGATGTTGTTATGTTTGACATTGAGTGGCACATGGGGAACCTTGGGTTTGTGTGGGTTCATGAATTAGGAAATGAGTATGTTGTCCGAGGGATCGAATGATCCTTTGGATTTATGACTGATTAATCTTACATAATTTTTTCCAGAGAACTAAGTGAGATCTTAGATGTTTGGACTGAAGGAATAAGGAGTGATCTTATAACTTGTTATACGTGATTAAATGGCTAGAAAACTATGTTTTAGTCTAAGTCATACAATAACCTTATGGTTAGAGCCCATGTTTTGTATTTCATTTTTCCCAGTTGATTATATGATTTCATGAGATATGTTATTTCCTTCTGTGATTAATATATCATCTGTTGTGACCATTTCCAATTATTTGATTATATGATGTTGGCTATGATTATACCCTTTTTATTCCGTGTTGTATGCTTTGAGAATGATTATTTCAGGTGGATTAATCTATTTATTTGAGCCTTTTTAAGCCATGAATTGTAACATTAATTATTTGAGGAAAACCAGATGGAATTAAAAAGTGAAACAATAACATGATATTGTTTAAAAGTGAATTTGGTTTTGAAAATGAGGTTCAAATTGGATTCATTGGATTTCTGGTTTTAAATCCTTATATAGATTCATGGAGGTATCCTACTACGAGTTATGCATCACACCCTACATATTCCTTTGGGAATATGAGATTTTTTTGCAGCATATGGGTAAATGAAATAAAACCATTTTTTAGGGTTGACCTTCTTTAATTACCACCATCCAAGGTTTATATAGTTGTAGAAGGCATGGTCTCATGAGGTTTAACTCATGGGGAGATGTTTTGAGATTTTGGTTTAGTTGGGATGATTTTTAATACTAATTTGGGTCTTGACCCATTTTTTGAGTATTGAAATATTTCCTACGAATATTCTGTGTATATATTATATTTGAATTTTTATGTATACGGTGATGAAATTGTTTTTAGGATATCTTATATTAGTCATTGTTATATTTACAATGACTGAATGTTTTATCAATTGATCTTATTCATTAGAATGGTGTGGTTGTCCAATTCATAGATGGGTTATTCTTGTTTTTCAGGGGAGAAAACATTCCAAAAGGTTATTTAGGGTTCCTTGGTGATTATTGCTAGCTATTTTTATCAGGAAAATGTTTCAGGACTTATGGAATGTCGAATCAGGTGAAAATTTAGGTTGAACCGAGCTGGTTGTCTATACTTATAAAAAAAAACTGGTTTCATGTACTGGATTACCTAAGAAGTACACCACATGAAGTTTCATACACTATATATTCGGTATACTAGGGGTGAATGATTCACATTTAGACCCCCAACACCTATGGTTGGTGAGATACCTAGTATGATAACCTTCTTATTTTTATGCTTTTCTTTTACAAGCATCAAGGATTAGCTAATCAGGGGGTGGTTGCGTATATTGTTGGTCATGTCATTGGTTAGAGATTAACCAAGAGAGTATTTTTCATCTCGTATGATTAGTATGACCTATGAGGCCTCGATTGAGATTGTTTGAGGAAGTGTATGACCATACATAAATATTACATATGATAGTATTGTCTATTGAGTCATAGGAAAGTGATGTTCTCATCCATAAGGGTGAATGGAATATGATATATTCATTGACTTAGTTAGTCTATAATTAGAGAATCGATAATGTATGATGGGTCTATATGGTATTAACATACTCTATGCCCAATGGTCCCTCAATGACTTGGATAAAATGATCACAGGATAATTCATACATATGTAAAACCCTATATCATTATTATAATTTAAATTAAATGAATTTTGAGTTATCTTGAGCTTTTGGATGTTTTTGGATTTAATTTTGAAATTTTGTAAGTTTTCACGTGTCACATATTTTTCACAAGATTAATAGAAACCATGTAGTGACCATTCAAGGGTTATAAAATTTTTTATAATGTAGTTTGAAAAGGTATGATAAATAGTGCTTCCACACTATTTGTGAGTTCAGTTCTTCTTTAGTGCAATATACATGGTTGGTTCATAATTTACCATACCATTTTTAAAACTTTTGAGTCTCTAATTATACCCATATTCTATTTATGGGGGTTTTAATCATTTACTTTTCTATTTTGGTTCAATCATGATTGGGTGTGCTGGAGGGAGTTCCTCTATTTCTCATACATGTTTTTTGAGATCTTCTACCTCGATTTCATGAAGTTTTCTTTAGTTAAATCACTAAATTACTCTCACTATCATCGATCCATTCATTATAATTCTATTTTATCCCAAATTCACTTCTTTGCTAAAACTCTTGGGGATGTTGGGATGATATTAATGTTAAATGGTGGTTATAATTTATAGGTTTTATTATTTAAGGTTTGTATGGGTCATTATACTGTTTATTTGAGAATTCAACTCCAAATGTGATGTGTTGTGGCTTATTGAGAGGGGTTACTATTTGGTTCAAGGTATGTGTTTTTGTACCTTTCCTTAAATTTAATTTCATTATGTGTTTGATGATTTAAAATTATTTATATGGGTTTCAAACTATGAGGGTTTTTATGACCCTCTTCTGCCCCTTTTACCTTATTGTGATTGTTATAGACTGTCACCCAAAGGAGAATATTGATTGAATTTTGTTATGAATAACATGAGAGGATTATTTTATTTCTATGGAATTAGAGATGATGTTATTGTTTTTTTATATTATTTGAAAACCATTTTTCTCAATGCTTCTTTGATTCGATTAGTATATCACCTCCTATTTTTTTTCTTTTATGGGAACCCTTAGAGCTGAGAGAGAGGTATAGATTTATAATACAATATTTCATCACCCACATTGAATAGAATCCCCTAGATTAAAATAGTTTAGGCTAGGGTAATTACCCTAGGGAAGCTAGTGTGAGTGGAATATTATGGATTATGTATGGTTTAGACACAACATATGATGAAAATTGGTCTTATATTGTATATATTTTGTCAAGGCCCATCCCACCTTAGGATCTAGTGTGTTCCAATGATACCTTGTGTTTTCTGTAACATCACAAAGAAAATTTCCCTAATCTAATTTTCATCTTTTATTTTTATTTTCAAGTTTGGATCCATTGGTTTGTTACTTTTATTGATTTCATTTACTCATTTGATGATTCATATGTTGTGTCATCTTTCTAAAATTATTTTGAAAATATTTTTATAAATATATTTCGGAAATAGAGAAATGGTATTTAACCAGTATACATGGGTTTTATGGAAATGTTTTTAAGTGTTATCCTTGATGGAAATTTCTCACCCTTTTTTATAAAAAAACAGATAAACATTCTGAATAATTAAGTGTTATGTTTCCTAATTTATCATGATGAATCTTGAAAGAATTCTTTTTCTAAATGTTTCTCAAAAATACATAAATTAAGGAATGGAGATTGAGTTTTACTTACAAATATTATCTAAAAAGTGTTTTAAACTTATCCAAAAAGGAGTTTCGGATGGGTATTATCATGTTAATTTCATATGATGTGATACAAGGTGAAATTAATGATATCTTTATAATAGTGTTTTAGAAAATTTATCAAAAAGGAGTTTTGGATATGATTTCAAAAGTTATTGTATATGATACATTATAAGGTGAAATGGATCAATGAATTTGAGGATTTAGTGCAAGTGGGAGTTTGATGGATATATTCCCTAAATCTTTTAAACATATGATTTTTTGGCGTATGTTGTAGGTTTTGATATAAACCTATCATCGGGTATGATATAGAAGAAACTAAATAATATTGTACTTCTTAGTTTGTGAATACTATATAGGGAGATATATAGATATCATATCACTTACTTGGAATGTTAGTAGAACATTAAAAAGATTTACATTTAGATCTATTCCACTAAATTCTATCATTAATAGTGGTCATTTAATATGATTAAATTTTCAAAAGGAAATATGAATTCATATGATGATTGTGTAATCAATTGAAACCATTTTATCATGCATTGTAACACATGAATAAATACATGGTAATCGAGGAGTTTCTATAAGGATTATATAAGGGAGAAACATTCATGAGATATGTGTGTGTGTTCTTGAATGATTCTAATAATTCTATGAATCTCTATTTCTCGTACACCCCTAGCCTTTGTGAGGCAATAACATGTCATGGGTGTTAAGAGGGTCTTTTTTAAGCATCTAGTGATTCAAGTTATCCTATGGATACGACATGGAGAGGAGCGTTTGATGGTTTTCCTTGAGTGATAGTTATCAACCATGATAAAAGGTAGACCCAATAATGAATAATAGTGTAAGGTATAAACATACATTTACTTTGTTTATATGTAGTGGGATTTCATGTTTAATTCTTGAGGTTCTTGGGATTTTGTGTTTTAAATTACTTCTATTATGATATATGAGTGGGGTTTGATCCTTTAAAATCCAACATATGGAAGAAATTAGTTTTAGAATCTCTATCATCAAGCCACTTAATTCAATATATTTATTTCTATATGTCCTTCTCAATCTTAAAATCAAAAATATGATTAGCTATGGCTTTTTGAAATATTTCACAATTAGAGTCTGAAGGGATAAAACCAAAATTAATCTCAAGGGTCTTAACCTACTTCTCTAAGGAATTTATGGAGTCAAAAATGTTTATGAGTTGTTTATGATTTCAATGCCCAAAAGCATGTTTAATATTTTTATGTTTTTTATAAAATCACTATAATCCTCCCCAAGGAGGGGGGTTTAATGGACCATTAAATAGTTGAATGATTGGTTTATTTGTCTTCAAAAAATTGTGAGAAGTATTGGAATGTTGTTGAGAATATTTTTTATTTGATTTTTGATTATTAAATATGTTTAGTTATTAGTTGAGTAGAATTTAGATAATTTCTTAGATTCATAGTTGAGAATGAAATTTGATGAATTATTGAGATACATAGGAATGACCATTTATATGTAATAATTTCTCTAGTTTTTCCTTGATATGTAATATCCTGGTAAGAATAAAAATAGAAGATGAATGTGTAATATCTTATAGTGAAATTAATTATCAAATTACTTTGATATGTAATGATAACTTTGAGTTTTATCTATGATATATATAATATTCAAATAAGGATACATAATATCCCATAGAGAATACATATGAGTAATATAGAGGTATATAATATTAACTCTAAGGTATCAAAACATATGTAAGATCAAATTTAAGGGTACATATGAGTAATCCATGGTTTTATGGGATACCTAAGATCCTTCAAGATATCATGTAATATTCAATTGTTAATTTCAAATCTGAAACACAAGATTAAATGTTCTTATTCTATGATAATATTCAGTATTTAAATATCATGATTCTAATTTATAATCCATGATTAAAGCAGCTGATTTTGATGATGATAATTGAAGATAAATATATCACTATGAGCTAGAACATTGTACCACATTGGAATTTGATCATGAGGTTATGGAAAAAAAGATAAAATTTTGGGATGAAATAAATGATAATTGACATAGATTTTTAGAGCTTTAAATAAGTAGATTTGAATATATATTTTTATAATAACTATAGAGATTAAAAAAAGAAACTCTTAGAATGAATTTATAAATATAAAATATTGAGGATATTTCATAAGGATATTTGACTGGTTTCAATTATGAAAATCATGCTACCATATTTCAAGAAAATTTCTATATTCAAAATACTATAAATATTCAAGGGATTATTTATTTGATATCATATTAAAATAATCACCCATGGATACTCAAAAATACTCTTTCATTATATATGATTGGTAATATGAGGATACTTAAATTATTTTATAAGTGAATAGTAGGACCATTCACATCTTGTAATGATGGGTCACTAAAATAAAAATGGATTAGCTTAATAGAAATTAGTGAAAATAAGTTGATGAAAAATGTTACTCTCTTTGATGAAGGTTTGAAATGTTAGATTCTGAGTGTTTATTTACTATGTAATGAACTAAATGAAATTTGATTTTTGAAATATGGATGTCAAGTGAAGATATTGAAGTATTTATGTTTTATAACTCATGGAAAGGGAACTAAGAGTATATTAATTCATGTAGGAGGAGATGTAAATTCATGTTACATGGGAAAGGAGGGTAAAAATGAGTTATTGAAATGAAGGATTATCCACACTGACCAAAACATAATTAAATGGTTGGATAAAGGATATAATATTTATAATGTAAAATTATAAAATAAATAAATAAGATAATAATGTTTTACATGTTGAAAGAGAATGCCTGAGAATTATTATATAAAAGAGTGTAAATTCAAACAAATCATCCCTCAGAACATATGTATTCAAATATTTATTGACTAGTTATGAAGAAATCAATGGATAATGATAAGTTATTCATGTCATTCACTAATTAGTTTTCTCAAATTGCGTGAATCATATTTTTTAGGCACAAATCTGATGCTTCAAAGAATTTCAAGATTTTTAATAGAAATGTCGAAATGTAATATTGTTATACATTAAAGAGGTTTAATTCATATAATGGATTTGAGTACAAATGTAATTTTTTTCAAGATTATTTTGATAATAATGGGATTATTCAGGAGAAAATTGAACTATATAATATTTTTAAAATATTACTATTGAGAGGAAGAATCAAATACTATTTGAAATTGATCAAACCATATCAGTGGAACATGTTACTTCTCATTTTTTTGTGTGGAATTTGAATTGAACTATAGTATACATTCAAAACTAATTTTTATATCATCCAAAATATAATATTTTTTCTTATAGGATATATAATTATAAGACCACATGATTAATGTATCCAAGGGTACACGGTATCCCTTGCATCATAAAAGTTAAGGATTCAAATATGATAAAGTTTGAGAAAATACGAGTTGAATGAATTTTATTTGGATTTAAACTAATGGAAAAGGATATCATTGTTATAATATGGAATATATAAATATTATTGATATTGATAATGTGAATGTGTTTGAGCACTCATTTTATTGTAAATATTTAGGAACACTTTTTTACGTTAATGAAGATTTTGATGGACAATAAAAAGAAAATACTAGAAGATAAAAAATATAATTATTAATTTCAAAATGATGTTGAATATACCATATCAAGTGACTAATAAAAATAATATCAGTTTATACAATGAGTTGGGAGAAAGTGGATGTCCCAAACATTATTGGTGATCATGGACAATCAGTTATAACAAGGTGGTCTTTGAGGATAACATCTCATATATCATTGATTTATCAAGTTAAACCAATGGGTGTGAATTAAGTACCCAATCATCAATAATGGATTCAATAAAGAAATGAAATATTGGATAATATTGAAAATTAAAACACCACCATGTTAGTTCTAAATTTGGAAAACAATAATTTTATTGGAAGAAAATTGTCGTGTTGGAAGAATATGGGCATTTTGTGAAAAATTGAATGGTAAAGGATAAGTGATGAAAATTGAGGAAAATAATTTTTGAAAATAGTATTATTAGGTATAATAAGTTAACTTCAATGAGGCATTTTCTTCAGTTTCTAGACTTGAAACCATATTGAATTTTTATGATATTATTTCTCAAATGAGATATAAGATTTTATAAAGCGATATAAAATCTATATTAATCGATGCTGAACATTAATAATATGTGTATATTGATAAATTTGAAATATTTATACCTAGGGATGATTTAGTATATGTTTATAGGTTGAAGAATACATTTTATGGGTTAAAATAAGCTCTAAGAGCACCGTATTTGATCCATGACACATGCTTAAATTCCTTAAAACTCGAGAAAGGATTAAAAAAACATCAAAATCAATGATAACAAGGAGGTACCTCTCATTATTAGTTTTCTTTGATGATATTATGTTTATTAAAAATGTATATTGTGTTTGAAAATAATAATCCACTAAAATGAAAGAGGTGTTTTATATTTTGATTTTAGGAGAGATGATATATTTATTGGGGCTTCAAATTTCTCAATAGAAGGATTACATTTTTCCTTATGAGGAAACGTGTGCCTATGGACTGATGAATAAATTTTCAATAGAATAAGATAATATAGTTTCAACCCTAATTTTTGTGGGTACAAGGATTTAAAAATATTAATATAGAAATGGTGTTGATAAAAAATATTTTCTAAAACCTCTTAGGTGTATTGTATATTTAAAAATTTCAATGGTGAATGTTGGATCTATATTATTTCATTATGTTAAAGCTATCAGAGTGCGCATAAGGAATCTCATTTTACAATTTTTAAGGGTAATATAAGGATATATTTAATCAACTAAGTAATATGGTTTTTAATATAACAGAAAATGAAATCTTGATCTGTTCAAATATGTTGATAAAAATTAGACTAAAGGTATTGATGATTATAATTCAATTTATTTTGTTGTTTTTTTGTGGGATAAAGGTTTATTACATATAATAGTAAGAAGATTAATTTATTACATTTTGTAAAACATAATTTAAATATATTACTATTACTCAACAAACTACTAAATTATCACGGATGATGGCATAATTTTAAGATTTATAAGTAGAATTAATGTTATCCTTTTTAGTGGGTTGTAATAATATTAAAGTCATCAATATTTCAAGAAATCCAGTTTAAAAATCTCAATAAAATCATATAGATTTCTTGTACCATTTTATAAAGGATAATATGTAATAAAGATTCATTAAGATGGAGTTCTTCCAATAAAGAAACAAGTGGCATGTGTTTTTTTTAAAACTCCATAAGGATTTATTTCAAAAACTAAGGATGATGATGGGAGTTAAAATTGATATTATAAAGGATAAGGTATGGTAACCTCCACCTATCTCATTTTTTATTTGGATATATTTTTCAAAGGATGAGAAAGAAAGAAAAATAAATTCAAATATATATATATATATTAATAATGGATGAGAACTCTCTTATTGAGTGGGAGTATATATTTTGGTCGATTTTTTAAAAGGGGAATGTTGCGAGTTCATTATACACATGTAGAGTGTGTGCATATGAAATAGTGATTTTATAAATTTATGTTTTTGAATTCATTAATGTGAAAAGTTTTCTATTTTTTGTTGAGTATGTGTGAATGAAAACTATAGAACATGTACAAGGAATGTTTTTGAGTTGAAAAATTTATTGTGATGTGAAATTTGAGGTGTTTTTTGGAATTGAATATAAGTTGATAATATGGATATATTTGACATTATTATTCATTATTCATATTTCCTAAACTTAATCAACTCACATATGTTTATAATTATTTAATGTTTTTTAATTACTAAGATTGAGGGAGATTTATATTTGTTTGGTTGACAAAAAATCTGAAGGAGGGGAATATAATGGTTAAGAAGATATTTAAGGGAAGCTTAATGCCACAAGAGCTTGTTGATTTACAAAGGGGGTATTTTTTATTTAATACAGTGATTTGGAAATTTTGGAATGGTTTACTTGGGTTATATTATAAAACCTCAAAACCATAAATCATGTTATTTGAATCAATTGAAGTTTTTGGGTTTCTTAAGGAACATTTTAAAGATGATTCAAAGTAAGTTTGAGAATATTTTGATGATTTGATAAGGTTTTGAAAAAAATTTAGTGAATAAAAATAAATAAAACTATAAGGTAAATAGTTTAAATTTTTATTCTATTCATTAATGATATGAAGCATGTATTGTTCTTCACAACATGTGTCAGACTTAAATGTCGAGGTCATGATTCACATGTGTTTATGTTTGCCGTTTTGGGTGGATTATTATACTATGAAGGGAATGATTTCCTCATCATGTTTTAAAATACCTTGTAATGTGATGGTGTATCAATAGTGGTGATCAAATTACTATTATAGGACGTTATTTTAATATTGATTTCGAGGCATGATTTTGGAGGTGTGGGGTCACATAAAACATGTCAAGATCCATTTATACACACATGGTTTTAAGGATAAATTGATTATTTTTTAAACCATTTGGTGATTCTAGTGAATCATATATCTATGGATTATATCATTTAAATCAAAGGATATAATAATTTTTTTGAATGGTGAACCTTATACATCATTTACTAGTGTTTTATCAGATGTATGTGAAAATTAATTCACAGAACTAAATTGATTTACTTTATAAAATTCAATGTTGAAGATGAAATTTGAAAACCCACTTTTATGTATTCATTTTAAATGGTTATGAAGGTTGATCAGTGATAAATCATTAAAATATTCTATTCATTGATTCACCCCCACCCTCTCAGTGATTAATTATATTGGAGCACATTGTAATTAGAGGCAATATATTCTACCCAATTGAAAATATTACTGAAATCAAAATAATATAGTTTAATTAATTTATTCACCACCACCAAATTATCTAGTCCAACTTTAATTATTTCATGTTTAACATAATAATTTACCTCATTTTTTTCATTCAAAAACCCTTTTAAAATATTTATCAATCATTTTTAAAGAATTTAGAGTTAATTTAAATAATAAAATATGATAAGAAAAAAAATCCTCATTTCCCCTTGTAATTCATTAGTATAATCCCCTATAATTCCATAATAAATGGGGATTTACTATATTTCAGTGTTTTTGAGTAAAAATGAGAATGGAAATAAATTATGGATATTATTTATTAAATTACAATTATGTTATTTAATAATCATTTCAAGACATTGATTAGACATTTTCATGTTTTACAGGTGTATATGTTAAAAATTGAAATATAACATGTTGTGTGAGATTAAATTAGAGATTCATGTAGTCTATGAAATAATAAATACCTCCTCTACAAGATAGATGAGATATTTCCCATTTTATATTTTTTACTCCCACAAATATATTATCAAAAGTAAAGATTTATTTTGGAAAATAAAATACCACTTGGAAGAAGATTGGGTTTTTTGTGGTAAATTTATTGGATTTCGTTACAACCCCGTAGTTCCTTCATGGTCATGAAGCCCCTTTATGACCACCACTCAAATGTATCATGATTACGGGACCCCTATATGGTTGTTTACTTCATGAATGATCGATATCCATTTTTGGCATGGAAGAAAACCTATAACATAGTCAACTTCGTTCATGGTCAAAAAACATTGGTGGTCACTGCCATAGATCACAATTTAGCCAACGTTGTGATTCATCAGCACCAAACCCAAAGAACTAATAAAAGGGAATCCTTTATAAGTTCTAGCTAAAAGTCCTGATAAAGGTAGAATTCAAGAGTGATAAAAAAGTTCTTATAAAATTTTACCCTTTATGAGTGCTTTTTTAGCGATGTTAAAGTTGTATCTTAATCACCACTTTTTCTTAGGGCTGATAAAAACTTTTAATAGAAATTATCATCAATGTATATAAAGTTATGTTTACATTAAAATTTAATGTTTATTTATATACATTAATTACAAAATTCAGGTATATAATAATTTAAATATGATATATTAGTATATATATTTTAATATTTCATGAAATTATATAAATATAAATAATGTATTGTTAATATATATGTGATTTTTGAAATTATATATTTATATCAACGTCTATGTGGATATAAGGGTATGCATTATGTTTTATGTGTGTGTGTTTTGTGTATGTGTATATATAGATGTTGTACGTGTACAAATGTATTTATTTTTATGTATATATATGTGCACATGCACGTTGGATATATATATATATATATATATGTATGTGTATAATATGTGTTCATGTGTTTTTATAGCATGTACATAAAAAGTAAATTATATATATATATATATATATATGTTTTTAAAAAACTATTTATAAAATTATAAACATATATATTTAAATAATTATAAAATTAAAATAGATATATTTATTATATTTATAATTACATACATTTATATATTAATATATATATAATTGTATAAACATAGATAATTATATAAATATATATATATAGACACACATATTTATAAATATATTTATTTATAATAATTATTTTAAATAAATATATACATATATAATTATATACTAAGAACGACACAAATAAAGGATTAAAATCCACAGTCCCGTAAATTTATTATTGGAATAGAATGTACAAAGCAGAGAAAGGGAGAGGGTTGGAATCTCAACAAAGTGGCACTAAACACTAACACAAATAACAAAGGATCAAACAACAATCACCTTATTTTAGGTTTGTCGCCCCTTTTTGGGATCCACCCATACCTCTCTAGTGCCTACCTCTCTTCCACTATTTAGGAGCCTCCCAAGTGACAACCTAATCATATATTCCTGATGGTTCATATTCCTCATCATGAGGTTCAATGCATCCAATGAAATAATTTCTCAAGATATAATCTTATTGATATGATGAATTTTCCTTCAGATCCAAATTAACAATGTCTGAGGCTTGTGCTTCAGCACAAAGGTTTCCAAATTCCTCATAGAAAACTTCCATGCTATTAGATCAATTTAAAATGCCAAGAAACTAAAATTAATTTGTAATAGTCCTAGGTTTCTATAGGGAATCGGTACCCCCCTCAGTTGTCACCTTCCTTTCCATTGTACAACCCGTAACTGGATCACCTGTTGCATCTTCAATACCATCATGTATCATAGGTTTCGAGTATATTGGTGGATGAGACAACAAAATTGGTTTAGAAAAAGGTAAATACATGTCTGTCCAAATCATATCTTCTTAAACATGTTCATGGGGTTCACCAATAAAAACATGACCTTGTCTATTTGTTTCAAAAAGATACAAGGTCAATCTAGATAGAGGTTGAGGAGCCCTAGATTTTCGATATGTTACCAACTAATAGCCCTCTTCCTCCACCACATTGGATTTCACTTTTCATTTGGCATTGATTAGTTCATATCATTATTCATGATCAAATTAATTATGGAAAATAGTAACATTGTCAGATTATTCAGGGGATAACTCATTTTCCATTTAAACATAATTCCACTTTCATAGATCCTCCTTAAAGGAAGGTTATCCTGTACTTCCCACACATCCCCTTGTTTCCTAGGATAGCCACTTCCTGTAGTGGGGGAAAACCTCTCATCTTGCACCCCGGGACTGTCCTCCAGCCAAGGCTCTTGTGACTTACATGATATAAGAAATCCATTAGACACAATCCCCATTTGATCATGTGAAGCAGCTCTCTACACAAGCTTCATTTACGTCCTATAGTCCTCCTCCAGATACCCTTTTTCAAAAAATTTACAATAGATAATATTCCTATGACATATTTCCATTAAATGTATGACAACATTGAAAACCACATAATAATGAGGATGATTATCATACTCTACATGCATATGAATATGATCATTAGGGGTAAAAAGAGATACCTTATCAATGAGGGTGGAATTGATGTCCACCTCCACTAACATTCTTGAAAAAAGGCCAAAACTAACTTGCTCCATCTCCTTGTCCAGTCAAATTAGAAATCCAATTGTAGTGGATATTTCATTAAGTATCATCAAGTTCCATAGGATCCAGTTAAGCCCGCGAATACTTTTCCAGTCCTATTAAAACACATTCTTGATAGTCAGAAAATCAAATCCCAAACACCAATCATGAATTCAAAGAGTTTCCAACTTTAAACAAATCGATCCAAAACTCCATGATCACTATTTGAGTTCATCAAAGAGATATAGAATGTGTAAAAACCAACATCTAATTAATACATCTCTTCAATTAGAAAAACCCCCCAATTCTGGAAGCACCGGAATCAATTCATCCTACCACCCCAGTTTCTCACCCTTCCAAATGAAAATCCTCACAATATGTGAATTCTTACCAATCAATATACTTTCTAAGACTGCTTCTGTATTTTCATTGATGAGATCCAATTAACCCTTCTTGATTATGCATCTTGTAGATATATCCCTAAACTAGTAAAGTGTATGAATACCTACTTCCATGGCCAAAAAAAAACTAGTATTATCATCCATAGGTGCAACAAGATAAGATAGATTGGATTCATCCTTGTCGATCATGATCCAATTATCATCGATGAAACTCCATTTTCACCATGATCTATGAAGAAATTCCCCCTCCTCTATCTCATTAATATAAAAAGGAACAAACCATGGGTAATACCCATTATCTCAAAATTTATTGAAAATAAAGATAAAGTATATGGGGATATGGAATGCTGAAAGTTGTGACAGAACACTTCCAAAAATTGAAAGAAAAAGATGTTTCTAGGAACCAACAGGAGAAAGATCATCTGGTGGATTGAGAGCAGCTATAGCCCATATCTCTCAAATGATGGACCCTCCTTTACATTTTGGGATTTTCCACATATTTTTATCATCATTTTGAGGGTTGAATATGTCCTATGGTGGGATGATATCCTCAAAAAACCAGGGCTCATACCCTCCAGTTGGACACAAGACCTTCAATAAATCATTCAAATGATAAATAATCCTTACCTTGGTAGCCTCAATACCTATGGATTGCCCGTAAAGGACCCAAGTACCATATAATCCAACCAAACCTAAACCCCATGATAGTATATTTAGATCATAACATCTTCTTAAATTAATGTTATCATTCTTGAGGATTTTCTTTTGACTCTGATATCATTATGTGCATTGAAAAATTCATCACAGAAAATCATCGTGATATTAGACCTATTTAAAATTTCAGTTAGACTATGTGAGTTCTCCCTTACCATTGGTTAGACCTAGATCAAGGGAGACTCATTGGACATATTTTACTTTATAGATGAAGCTTTCTTCTTCACCATACCCATAGAAGTGTCACTGGACATCTTTGAAGGTCTTTGAGGAAACACATGTTTTGATTCACCGTCATCCATGCTATCATTAGGGACCACACCTATAGGTTTAATAAAACAACACAGTTCCTAAAAAATTATGCCAATATTACCACTAATAGAAATGATGGAATCCACTTGCAATTTTACAGACTCAGTATCTGAAGTAACACCTTGAATTCAGTTATCAGGCACACCCTTACTCATAGAATTAGAAGCAACAGGTGATTCTGATCCATCGTGGTCTAAAATATAAATCTCAGAAATGATTTTAGCTCTTGGAATTTCAAAAAATCACCAACTACCATGAAGTCCTCACTCATACAATCCCCAACCATAAGTATAGGTTTATTATGATCTAGGATGTCCTGATCCGAAGAAATAACTTCATTTCCCTCGATCTAGCCTATCTGGGTCTATGAATTTTAGTAACTAGAGGATTTTGATCCCCAACAAACATATGTTTCTTATCTCTATTTAGTTGATCCTGATAATTCCTTGGTAGATAAATCATTCCCTTGATGACACCATAATTCAGGTATTTTCCTTCATGAATCTTCGTTGAATATAGTGAAAGTTAAATATCTGAAGACCAAATCTCATTTGAGATCAAACAACCATCATCCAAATTCTCATATAGTGATTTAAAATTGTTACCATAATTAGTGGTTGTAATGATGCTTGGCCAATTTGTTATCCCCTTTCCCATATATCTCCATTAATCTTCTCATATTTCGGTTCACCTCCTTTCTAATTTGATATATGAAATTCCAAATTAGGATTTCCCTCATGAGAGTCACTTCCATGTGAGTCTCCTTCACAACCCTCTGGCCCCAGCTCTATCTGATCAGCCTAAGTCATCTTACACACTATAACTTACTTTTTCCTATATTTTTTATTAATATGACCATGAATTATATAAGAGGTTCACAACCAACCTGCTATGATATTTATTATAAAATTTCCCTATATTTTATAGGTCAAACATAAATCAGGCCTCTTTTCATAATCAACATTCAAATCAAACCTAGAATTGTCTATAGTTAGAACAACAATTCTAATGAGGGTGAATCTAAGGTCCACCTCCACTAACACATAAGAAAAATGACCATACATTCCATTATTTATTTTCTTTTCAACTATTATGGGCACCCCAACTTTTAAGGTGACCTCCCATAGGATTTTAGGGTGAAAAAAACCATATGAATCCTTAAAATACGATCCAAAGTCAGGTGACAGAATTCTTCAAATTCAAGGGATAGAAAAGAGGATCCCAGTCTTGAATTTTAATAATCCTAGGTTTTAGGTTAAAAATATCAAAAACCCACGTTTTTTCTATTAAATCCATAGATTAGGAAACAATTTAGAAAAAATCACTCCCAATGGATATTATTCTCCAATCATTAAATCCACAGAAACGATAAAGTCACTTCTTAAGAGCAACTAGGTTCCACCTATTCTCTTTATCCTAGTTAAAGAGGTGTGCAATAATAGAATATTTATATTCCCAAAATATCTCAAAAAATTACCATGGATTAACTCAACAAAGTCAGTATCAGATTTCCCCATGATTTTCTGAGAAAGAAGATTAAAATCATATTGGGTTCCAACAGAAGAACAGTTGCTGTGATCAGGGCTAGGAGTTATAACAACAGATATAGGTGTTTATGTAAACTTATGGCTAGGGATACCTATGACTGCATTGTAAAAGTTTATTGGCTAAAAAATATTCCTAAGATCCACAAAAATCACCTTATTTCAAGGTTCTATTTATGCTACAGTCATATTCACCTAATTGGTCAAGTCCTGAGAAGTCCATAGATCAATTCCCAAATTAACCTTGATTGAATCCCTAAAAGCCACAAGATTCACCTCCAAAGGACTGTTACCTTTTAATATCATGATGATCGAATCATATGAAACTGTGTTGGTCAGTAAATCAAAATTAGATATAGGATGTGAGATTCTAGTGGAATCCATATAATCTATAGAAAGTGAAGGGTTAAAGAGACTCACCTCCATGGTAAAAGAAACTAGGGAAGAAAAAATAACACATTCCCCTCCAACCACTGATTTGGAATCTGGATTGCAATCCATCAGATTTCAAAAACCATAAAATGAACAAGAGCTATGGGTCATTTAATCTCTAAGACTATGGGCCTTGTAGGGGTTCCCCTCTTATCCATTGAAAGAGGGATTATCCAAAAATCAATGAAATTGTGTTGGCCATAAAATCAAAATTAGTTATAGGATGTGAGATTCTTGTGGAATCCCTATAATCTATAGAAAGTGAAGGGTTCAAGAGACTCTACTCCAAGGAAAAAGAAACTAGGGAAGAAAAAATAACCCTTTCCCCTCCAACCACTGATTTGGCATCTGGATTGGAATCCATCAGATTTCAAAAACCATAGAATGACTAAGAGCTACGCGTCATTTAATCTCTAAGACTATGGGCCTTGTAGGGGTTCCCCTGTCATCCCTTGAAAGGGTGATTATCCAAAAATCAATAAAAAGAAGGCCTTCTGGACATTTGGGAAATCGCTAGTTCTTGAGGGCTTCGTCTCGAGAGACATCTTCTCTCCATCTCTTTAATTGTTTTTAAATTTTATTTTACTTAATGCAAAGTATTATGAAAATATTCATATATAAATATATGATTATATAAATATATATAATTATATAAATGCATATAATTATATACATCTATATATTTATGTTACAATATATAAGTATATAATTAAATATAATTATATGAATATATTTATAATTATATACAAATATTTATAAAAATATTAATTTATAATTATAATTATAATTATAAATATATATATATTTAAATAAATTGAAAATTATAATAAATATATATAAATAATAAATATATTTATTAAATTTTATATTATATATAATTATATATTAATAATTAATTAAATAAATATAATTATATAAATACTAGAAATGGAACAAACCAAGGTTTAATATATGATTATATATATATATGATTATATATATTTATATATTCATATAAATATATATAAATATAAAAATACGCTTATGATTACCTAAAAATATTTATAAAAATATTTAATTATAAATATAAATATAAATAAATAAATAAATAATTAAACATTTAAATAATTATAAAATTAAAATAAATGTATTTACTATTTTTCTAATTATACATATTTATATATTAATGAATATAAATATATAATTATTTAAATATATTTACAATTATATATAAATTCATTTTAAAATATTTCTTTATAACTATAATCATAAATATATATATAATTAAATAATTATAAAATTATGATAAATATATTTAAATAATAAATTTATTTAAATAATAATTATTTTTATTATTTTTATAATTATACATATATAATTATACATATAATTATATATAACTAAATTTATACATATAACGACATGAAACATATGTTATAACCCATGGTCCCAAAATTTCATGAAAATTGAATAAACAAAATAATAAGGGGAGATATAGAGTGGAATCCACTTGAAATCTACTACAAAAAAGGAAAAGAAGACAATAATATAGTAAACAAGAAAAGAAAATTCAACTATGGAGTCATCCACTACCCCAACCTCTCAGATTTCGGCCACTCCTCCATGTTTTATGTTTTTCCATGTCACATAATTATCATCTGGTGGGGTGGGGTCCTCAAGAGGCTTAGGATCCTTCTCACCAACTAGACCCAAGCCTCAGATATAACCTTTATGTCATAGTTTCTCCTTACAGTCTTGGTGCCTTAGGATTTTCTTAGGAGTTGTATTAGATTCCCCTTCTTCATTAGAAGTAGTATACAAGATGGATTTCCCCTCTACTAAATAATGTCAATCATAAACATCTGATTTTGATTGACATTCCTTACCTTATAATGAACTGGTGGATCAACATCCATTTTTTCTTGACTTTTAATGCCCTTAAAGCAAAAAAAAATTCATTACTAAGTTCTAGTTTAGAAATCTCTTATGCATCCACTTATTTAGTAGATTGAACCTCAATGGGTTTAACATCAGGTGCTTCCTCTTTCTAAGGGGTAATCCCCCTTCAACTATCTCATCCCATATCCTTTGTCCACTATCCTTCATCGTAGAACTTTCTTCCCCATCATCCACTAGTGCTAACACATTCTGGATCAGCTCATAAGGAGTCATCAGGGAAGTACCTCCACCCAGAGCCTCATATGCTCCTTGAGAAGATGTTATATCAACCTATGGTGGATGTGTGGTCTTTAAAGCACCTTTAATTTACCTACATCTTGCAACATAATGTCCCTTTTTATTACAAGAAGAGAAGAGAACATTCATGCAACACTTTTACATATTATTCCTCATTATATGACATTCTGAGTAGAACAAAGGCCAATTCTTATACCTTATAAGAAAATCTAGATCAACATATTAAGTGGAGAGAACTGCTTTATCAATACAAATGGATCTCAGATCCACCTCCACAATAATTTACAAAAAATACCCATATTGATCATTTTCCATTGTTTTATCCATTTTGATAGAAATTCCAATCACCAAAGAGATTTCAAAAATGATATGAGGGTACCAAATGATCCTGTTAAGAATAATAATTTGATCCCAGACTTGAGTTCTAGTGTTATAAACAACTAATGGAGTTAAGAGTTGATCCCATTCCTAAATACACAACAAACCTACTTTTAGGGAGATCAAACCAAGACCCTATACTCTCCTCTTTTTCTTGTCAGAGGAAAAAAATACATGGAAATACTTGTTCCAAATAGGGATGCACTTCTAGTCTTTGAATCCATGGACTTCAACAAGGCGAATCTTCAGATCATTTGATTTCCATGGTTTATGACTAAAGGAAAAAAACAAAACACACAATAATCATGTGTTTACAAATTTTTAATATATCCATAATTATTTTCTAGTTCGAAAGAACATGGGAAATGTCCCATGTCTTTTTGACACATTCTGATGCCCTATATTTGAGAGATGAGATGTTGTGATTCACCCCACCTATACCAGAGGAAGGAAAAAAATCACTACCATTGAGTAATGATAGTAGCAAGATACCGACAGACCGGTGAGATTCCCCCAACTGATAACTCAAGTTGATTTCCCTCAGAAATTCTATTTGCATAACCTAGATAAGCTAGGCATTGATGTGATTGCATGGAGAGCCCACCCAAGACCCATCTCTCTCTAATTAAATAAATATATTTTTAATTGTATATAAATATTTTTTAAATATATTTATTTATAATTATATATATTTAAGTAATAAATATATTTTCTATTTATTATTATATATAATTATATATATATATTTAAAATTATATATAAACACTTTATTTATATATTTATTTATAATCATAACTATATATATATTAATGTTAAAGTCGAATCCGCTTTTATTATGAAATCAAAGACCTCCTTTTATCTAGAAAGAGGGAGACCCATTATGTAGCTTGTAGGCCCATGGTCAAGTGGCCCATGAACATGGACCGAAGGCCCAGTTCAGCATCATATCTACATCATCTAGCCTACGCCACTAGGATTGTGTCATGCTTGTATCATCTCTACGTCATCGCCTACATCACCTCATGCATTTTAAATCCCGCAGGGGGCTTGTTAGGATTTGAATTTTGGTCTTTTGGATACATGATTATGGGGTTTACCACTCAAACGACACCTTAATTTCATATATATTTAAATATTAATCTAATTATAATAAATATAATTAATGAATATATATATATGTATTATAATTTTATATTTATTTAAATATATATAGATATATTTATAATTATAATTATAAATAAATATATTTATATATATATTTATATAATTATAAATATATTTATATAATTAATTATATATATATATACATATATTTATTATTTAAAAATATCTATATTAATTTTATAATTATTTATATATATATATATACATATTTATTTATAAGATATTTCTAGAGTAGAGGACGGTCGGCACTCGAGAGCTGCTCCCTATGAAGATTCAAGGGTGTTTATGGTTTTTGAGCATGATCATGGCCTTACCATGAGGGGATATAGTGGAAATGGTGAATCTCCTATTGGATGTTCTCTTGCGGATAAGGATAGGGATCGATAAGGACATGATCGTTCTCTTCGGGTTCTGGTTTTGAATGAATGTAAAAATAAAAAACGTAGGATATTCTTCTCACATAAGACCTCTGTTACTGATCAATTTTTCAAAAAAGTAATGTTGCGCATGTATTCATCACGAAGGAGACGATTTTCAATATAATAGAGTCCTTCCATCATTCAATCACTGATAAAATTGTTCTTATGAAAGACTTCCATTTCTAGAAAACCCTAGATCTGACTATGTGGGTTTCTTCGATCTGGGATTTCCGTATTGGAAATGTATCCCCCTAGGAAGAGGATACCTTCATATTCTCTTCCTGAATGAGTAGTTAAAACACCGAACATGGGGATTTTTCATGGAGTCGCTGATGCGATGATCCCTGGGTATTTATGAGTGGTGTTTCATCTTTAACCCATTTGAAGTTAAGAACACCTTTTCAAAGGTTTGGGTCATGATCATCAGACTGAACTAGATCATGTGGTATCCAGACAACTTGTTCAATATTTAATCTTCAATGAGAGTTCCCATTAAGATGGACAATGAAACTAAGAAGGTTTGGTATGTATACATTTCTAGTTTATTGGTGGAGGTGGACCTCAGCCAAACTCATACAGATATGGTGCTTCTTTCATCTAAATCTGATGAGTTAAATCTTCAAATTTCATATAAAAAATTTCCAAAATTCTATTCTGAATGTAAAATTTCTTTTCATTCATTGGAATCTTGTCTAATAATAATTTTTTTCTCTCTCTGCATGAAAAATGGCAATGATGTTGTTGTTTTAAGTAAGAAAAAGAAGTCTCATTTAGCTACTATGGGTTTGAAATGTGAACAGGATGATAGGGGAGGTGTTGGGGCTAGTCTAGGTGCATAGGGGCCTATGGCGGAGCTAGATGCTACCCAAAAATTTGGACAGAACAAGGATGGTACTTCTTTAAAATTTAGAATGGCAACTATAAAGAGAAGTATCACAGCAAGGATATTCACCTACGACCACAATTTCAAACCATGGTCCTAGGCCAAAAAACCATGGCAATACCCTATTACCACAGTTTTCCAAATCCAATGAGGATATCACTATGGAAATAGGTTGGACCTATTTCAATGGTTTTATCCATCGAAATAGGACACCTATAGTAATAATTAAACTATAGAAATTGGATCCTATTTCCACAGTTTAACTGTGGCTATTGGAGGATACTACCACAGTTAAAACCATAATTTTAACTTTTATATGATAAAAAAACTAAAACACATACCTCCAAATTCTGGAATCCACACAGTTGAAAATAATAGTATAAATGAGCATTAGAATCCATAAACTACATAAATGAGAAATAGTATAAAAGAGAAAAATAATCAACAAACTGCGGAGTCCACAAATAGAAGAATCCACTAACTGGAGGAGAACAATTTTGTTTATAATACCAAATACAAAAACACATAGAATAAATGAGAAACAGTTTTTTTATGTTACCAAATTGAGAAACAAACATCAGAAATATAACCTCACCGTTCATCTTTTACCTGATAAACCCCTTAGTATTTGGAACTCTTTTCTTATGGTATTCCAGGGATATTTATCATCATCATAAGGTCGTTGGATGAGTATAAGTGTGTATTGAATCCTCTTTTATCCATAAATATATCGATTTCATGGAAATAATAACTCTACAACATCACCACCATTCAAAGTCTGGTTTCGTATAGATGTTATCAACCAGTCTTGGCAACCCGATTGTTGCATGCTTTCCAAATTTAGACAGTGAAACAAGAATATATCTTCCATAAAAAAATATTTTACATTTAAATTATTTTTAGAACCATTATAAATAAAATTAATGAATCATAAAAAACAAGGTATTAATTCTTGGAATTGTTTTTTTGAAAATCATGATGCAACGGTTGTGGAAAACAAGATGACATTGAAAGATATTTATCAATGTTCATGAAATTACTATGCATTTTATGAAGAATAATGTGATGATGGTGTGTGTAGAAAAGGGGGGAACATTGGGATATGATATAATCAAAATAATACACTAATTCTGGGTAAAATACAGCAGACTCAAGGACTATAATGTGGGTGAGAAGCATCAGTCCAAGAAGCAGCATCAATCCTCCAGTATAGAGATCCAAAAATCTTTGACAATGGAATCCATCATGAAGATACAAAAATATTTGACCATGATTGATGTTATGGATCCATCACACATGGATGTATTGATTTTAGGGATATATTCATGGTTTGATTCTAGGATACCATGGATTCATGTAATTATTTTAGAAACCAATCAACATTCATAAATATTAAGAGTTTGTGAGGAATGAATTTGTCTTTGATATTACATATTACTGCATGGTTTTGGGTTGATTTTACTTCTTTGTTTGTTCTCTGAATTGATCAATCTGATTTTGGACAATCAAATACTAATATTTGAAAAAATCATATTTTTTGGGATTCATAATTATTGATATTCATATTTAATATTGATGGTGCATGCACTGGAAAGTTCATGTGATATGGAAATATTTTTTGGGACCCACTAAGGCTCAGTTCAGATAGAATTAATTGGTTTATATAGTGATGGGAACTCACTAATTATATAATAATTACCAATTATCATATGAATATCTCTCTGAAAATAAGTCCATTTCACTTTATGTTCCATTTAATCATACTCAAAACTAAAAATCATGTTTATGATAAACCATTCCTAAACAAATTTGACATTTATTAATATTCTTATATCCTAAGAAATCATGATGGAACCACACATTCTAATATCATATAGGAATGTATTATTGAAGGACACTTGAATATGTCCATGTTTTTTCTAGAATGGTTCACCCCCATGACGAGTTCTGATATGATGGTTCTATACACCAATTTAGGTAAACATAAAGAGTTTTTCAGAGGAATATTTACCCATATTTATCCATTTTTACTATGAGGTTTATATTTATATGTCGATGAAGAATATCATGTACTCATAATATAGATCGTTGGGTTCTGTGGGTGATTCATAATATTATTTTTCTTCTACTACTAGAGCTAATTAAGGGAATCTTTTTTTTGAAAATTGAAGGATCATGTGGTTCTGGTACCATGAGTTCATATAGGTGGTCTGTGTAATTCTAGAAGTGTTTAGATCAATGATTTACACAATACTATTCAAGTTTCATTGAGTAACTCACTACAAGTAATGTTTTTTTGGGTGTGTTGTAACTATTCAAGGCATGTTACATGCCTCTATAGACCTGCTACAGTATTCAGTTAATATACAAGGTTACAATGGTTATTGATTAATACAGAAAATATGGATGCTAATCCATGTTTCTAGTTTAAGGAGTATCAGAGGAGGTCATATTGAGGGTTTATGTTAGAGTGAAATCCAAATAGGTTAATAAAATGTTTCTTAAGAAATACCTAGATTTACTATTGTTGGGATGATGTTTAGGGAATTCCGATTTGGATGAAGTGGATTTTAATTGCTGAAAAATTGTTTAATAATGTGATTCCATTGTAATAGATTTTTGGAGATCCATGCTAGAGGATTGATGCGGCTTTTTGGGATAAGTTATGTCTGGGGTTCTCTTTATTATTGATATAGGGGAAGACGACCCTTTAAATTTTCTCAAAAAGTGTGACAGTTTTGAATTCTTAATCATGGAGAGAGTCAGTGGGAGAAGATATTTTAGATATTTTTTCATACATGAAACACGTAAAAGTGTTTTAACGAGGATCATTTCACATAAATCCTGATTCTCACACCTATCCTTAAAGATGTTATCCTATTTTTGGTGATTAGTGAATCATTGATAAACTTTATAAATGTAAGAGGTCTAGATATAGTCTATCCTAATGTATTCCCCTAATGTTGTAATTGATTTTATTTGTGGAGAGGTAATGGATTTTGAAAAATCTCAAAGCGGGATATTTTCAGTAAAGATTACCTTTATATATTTATGGGTTTTGTTTATTGAATAATATTATAAAGAGGTCTCAAACAAAGAAACACTGTCATTAGAAATCCATGAATGAGTTTTGGAAATGTTTTACTAGATTTGTATACCATGGAAATGTTTTATTGTGATTACTATTGTCACTCTACAACCTTACCAAGGTACATGAGCCTGTCTATAGTGTATGGACAATGGGAAACCACTTTTTGATAGTATCCCACATGTTTTATTTAGGTATAATGTTATTCCATGAATCGGGAATACATGGATAAAAAAAAGTTAAATTCCCAACTTGGTATCGTTAATATGAATATTCATAAGGGATACTAATACTTTGGTATTTTTATACACTATGGAACATTTTGAAGGATTATAGTCAAGATGTGAGGATAATGATCACATCATGAAGGTATTATTGATATAATTCAGTTTCACTACCTATAAAAAGCGATATCATGAGATGAGGGTGTTACAATATGAAGACTCGATATAAAAAATGATGATTATTAGGGATCATAAAGTTTCAATATGAAGAGACATGTGATTCCATGAATCAAGGCTAGTGAAGATTTAGTAGTACTATCACTTAAAAGGTGCATACACTATGATGTTAGTGATGCACCATGATGGATATTAAAGGGTTATAGGTCATGTTTTTTGTCTACATTAGATGTTGTTAAGTAGGATATAGACAAATTATAGTGTCTCTATCCACGTAGACATGACACCATAGAGGAAGATACCATTCCAAGAGAAATATTTTCAGATACTAAGTATTAAAACAGCCTTCCGGATTTTGTAGGGACATAAATATAAGATATTTATCAGATTTCCTGAATCTGTTTGCGGACTCGGGATTAATGTGAAGGAATAGGTCTAATGATTAAAGGATATAATTTTAAACATGTCGCACCGTGAATAAATCTGTCACACCGTGACTCTAATTTTTCTAGAGTCTAATATAAAAATGATCATTGAACATTACAAAATAAGGGAGAGAAATGTGAAAGAGATGAGACTGGAGAGAGGAAGAGGAGTTCTAGGTCATTATTAGAAATAATAATGAATAAGAAGAAGATATCTAGGATTCCCTCTAACTGAACATTTTGTGAGGTTTTCCAGAAGAAGGTGGAGTAGATCAATTCACAAGAGTAATATTACTCAATGGACATATATATTCAAAGAAGTTATTTGGGGAAATGAGTTTTATAAACTTTTAAGAGTGTTAAAAATTATATTTTCTATGAAGGTTTTAACGATTAATAGTTCATTTGGTTACTTCAAATTTTAATACATATAGTGAATGGAGTTTTTTTGGCCCTAAAAGATATGTACAAGAACTTGAAAACACTAAATAAAGATGTCATGGTGTGGTTGATTATCAATATGAGGCTATTAGAAACAATATTTAAATAATTTCTATGTTATTTGACGTCATCTTAAATATGTCTACATAAATTCCATAGACGGTGTTTTTGATTTTCTACTACTATCATCATTTCTGTAATTATGTGACATGGTAGTAATGAAAATTTAAAATTACTTTGGGAAAAGCAACATGGTGGTTAAGAATGTTTATTACATAATTATGAATGAACAAATCACTAGGTGGTATAATCAAGAACCTTTTGTAACGAAGCTAAATGCTAAATGGGGTGCTCACCTCAATAGAGATGTTTGTGAAAATTGTATGATAAATCAGGATAAATGACTTCAAGAAAAATTAACAGTCCCGTCATCACATACCATAATTATGTGAATAGAAGAAATTTAAGGAATAAATTTAAGGATTAAAGTAAAAATTCAGAAAATTATGATATTTGATGTTCTAGATAAGCTAATGTTGCTTGTGACAATTAATTGTTATTGAGTTTCAACATTCGACTAGATTCAATGGTGATTGAATCCAAGGTATAATTTCACTAAAAAATGATCAAGGTATGTATAGGAAATTATATATCTAGAATATTTGGAAATATTTTCATGGAAAATAATGAAGATCAATAAGTTGTGAGGAAATGGGATGTTAACATCTCTACAATTAACATAAGATTCTTTGGATGAAAGTAGTGAAACACATACCAGGACTATATAATAACACAATTTTTGTTGGTTTTCTACATAAAGAATGATATGGTACTAGATTCACAAATGGTATTTGAAAAGAGACTTGAGGATCCATGGTGGTTCATGAAGAGTCAGGAATGTGACTCTATAGCCAACTAGAAGATTATATAGAGTGGTAATTTCTAGAGAAACCACATCCATAAATCCAGAGTTCTCGGATTTCTATTTTAGGTATCTTTATATAATATTTTCCTGATTGAAAGAGGGATTTGATCAGTGAAATAAAATATATAAATTCTAAAAAAATCAAGGAATTTAAAGATATTTTTCTAATCTTGTCTATTTTATTTAAGAAATTTTTTTATCTTTTAAGGAGATAATGACAAAAAACAATTGAGAATCTCATAATGTTTTCAAGGTATTGAAGGAATGGGAAACATATTTTAATAGTGATATCTAATTTTTAGATGATAATCAAAAGAATATCATGAAAGGTATTAAAATTTTGGTTGTTAATGAATTCAAGTCTGATCGTGAAACATTTGTATCAATATAATAAAATACAGATTATTACACATGTAGATAAAATATGTACTACATATTAAACAAACATCATTAGTCTATTGCAGAAGTCTTTTGTCCATGAACTTACATCATAAGAAACCACATGTAAGGAAATAATGGGGAAATAAGTGATATATAAGGACATCTTATTATATGTATGTGATCAGTGTGCTAACTATATATTATAAATGGTACATGACTCAATAACCAATAATGATCAATGAATATTCATATTGATATGTATATACCAATATAAATTACAATTTTTGGGCATGATACTGCATACAGAAATAAATTTTCTTGTGCACTAAATATTTTCATGCATAAATCATGAGGGGAAAACCAAAAAATCATAATCCTAAAATAAATTAATTACTTGAACAAGGTGCTTGGTTACATATTGATCACTTCCAAATTCAATTTAATCGATATTATCTATATAAAAACCTTTCTTTGTGTATTCTCTAATCCCTAACAAGTCAATCACATAAATTTATATCCATTAGATATAAGAAAATGTAAAATGAATGAAAAATTCTAGATGAAATTTTAGGAGGCTTTGTAATGGAACCAAAATGGTTCAAACTGAAAATTAACTTGACACGTTCCTGTAAATTTAAGGATGATGGATCAAGGAGATAAAAAATATCTTCATTGTATATTTCAAAAAATGAACACTTGGAGATAAATTTTAATTTTTATTATCATAGATCTTCCTTTTCATGTCACATTAGAAATAAAATGAGTATTAAAAATACTAAAAAACATAATAAATTTAGAATTTATAAAAATTATCAAATTCTTATGCTCTATATTCCCATCATCAACCAAAATTTTTTTAGTATAAGTGATGTGACTTCTATAAAGATGACACAAAGAAAGACAATAAAATTATAATTTATTAATAGACTAACCTATCCATATGTAAACTTGAAACTATTGTAGCCTCCCATGCAATTATCCACCATCGAAAAACTAACCGGTTGAAATAGCTTATATTTCCAAAGTAGTTTCAAGATTGTGTTTTAGATACCTAAAATACCAATTAAAAATATTTATGAATAATGGAAAGATTTAAAAGATCAATTTATTTTTATAAATATATTCTTCTGACTAACATGTTCATCAGCTAGGATGACAAAGGTGAAACATGATTCTAGATTCTATGTCCATGTAATTATTTCACAGATATATTGTGTAAAACATCTGGTATAACATTGTGTAGATAATTCAGAGGCACTAAGAGGATGTATTCTAATTATGAGCTAAAATACACATCCAGGCTGGGGATTGAGTTGTCTTGCAGCCCATCCCACCCATATGTATTTCAAGAGTAAGTCTATAAGTCTACTACAGGTAAAGGGGAAAGTGTATATAAAATTAGTGACAACAACCAACTTGTGGAAGAGGGTAATGTGTATACTGAATAAGGGCTCAAAAAAACTATCCCATGTAAGGTAATGGTATTTCAATATTCAACTAACCTGCTTTAAAATTTTATAATAACAAGAATATATACACACATACCCCTTATATATTTCTCATGAAATATCAATGATTTATCATTATTCAAGTATAAATATAGTATACCAATAATTATTCTTATCAACATAAAAAATGTGGAAATTCATCTCAATGATAGACTAGAAATCATATCAACATGGTATAATGCATACACATTCCAATAATTCTATAACATTAATTCCAAAAAAAAATAATATCTACAAGTTAAACATGGAGAGTAAACATTATCATGGAGTTGAAAATACCAACCATAAACTACAATTTTATCATCATTCAATATTCCATTTCACATTTTCCAAATAAGAAGATGGTTATATCAATAAGGTTCAATGCTTTCACCAGGGATAACTATAATACTCAATGTATGTTCGACAATGATCATGAATATGAGTAAGGTGTGAAACATAAACAATAATAGATCATTTAATTAGATAATCTTCATTTCATTAATACTCTCCAAGATCTTTCACCCCACAACCAATCTTCTCTAACATCCTCCCCGATGTGTAGAAAAATTCCAGAAGAGTGATAGTGGAATTTCTCTTCAAAACTACTATTGTAAGTTATCAGCATAATGACTGAAGAAATTTATGTCTCTCGACATGAATGAAACATTAAATCTAAGAAGAGAACACTCATATATATCATTCAATCTATATGTTTGACCATCATGTTATTGGTGTTGGAGGATTAATTTCTTCAAAATCTAATCATATAGATGTTATTTGTAAAATAATACCAACTGATTTGAATTTATACACACATTTATAAGAAATAACATCAAAACATATCTCAAGGAACACCAGGGCGTACTAAAAAAGTACTAGGAACCCAAAAATAAAACAAACCCTAATTAAAATTGGTCTAAATGAAAAGGCAAATGCAAACCAACCTCAAAATGGTGGTAGGTGATCCAAAAAAGTTTTATATACTATAAATTCAGTGGAAAATTCCGAAATATGCACTAATCTAACCCAAGAGACGAATTTATCACCCTAAAAATGTAAAAAATTAAAAAGAATCTGGTTAACCCTTGATCTAGTGTTCAGACAAACAAAATAGGTTAATGGGGAGAATAGAAATTAGCCAAATGGGGAAGAAGAATGGGAGAGGATAAATTTCCTTGAGACACCGACTAAGAAAATTGAATAAATCCAGTAAAATCACAAGAAGATTAGGACTCAAGAGAGGGGTGATGGAGTTCATGGATAGAGAGAATAGGGGTGAGCTGGTCCCATGAGATAGGAACTAGAGATTCGGTGGGGAGGAAGCGACGAGAACTGGAGATTCAAAGGGAGGAGGAGAAGGGAACTAGAGAGGGTGGAGGGATCAATATTGATGGGGAGGGGACATGTTATAGGGGTTTCTTGGGAAGGGATGATGGTGTATGGGTTTTCATGGTGTCATATAAAATGTTGCTTATTACCACAGTTTTGAAAATGTGTTTCAATATTTGTGTGGAAATAGGGTATTTTTCTAGTTGTGTATTTCGCATCCACTTATCTCTTATATTTAGAATGACATCTCTTATAAGGAATCCATTGTTGGGTGGTCTATGTAAGAGGGTTTGAACAATTAAAAGATGGATGAAAATTTTTTGGTGGGTGGTCTCTTGGGTGAGGAAGCACTGGATAGTCAAGATGAAGAATATTCTCAAGAATAAGCTGACCAATAGCTCTTGTAAGAAAAATAAATTACCTCAAGGTATCAAAAGGTAAAGTAGATATTTAATGAAACTATATAAAAAGATAGATTGACTACTCAAGTACCTTAAGGGATTAGTCTTGAAGTGAGTTTACATATTTTAGGAGTTTCAGTTAAGACTCTTGGGAGAGGCCCGGTTCTACCATTAACTGCATAGAGGCTGATGACTAAACCTTTCAAGGTTGATGCAAGTTACCCTCTTATTAGAATTGAACCATAAATAAATTACCACAACGATTTTAGGATTCCTAATGTCAATTTTTAGGTTCATGTTAATGAAGATGCTAGGAAAATGTCTACCTCTAGTGATGTTAAGGAAAAAGTTTACATGAAGGGGAAGTGTTCTCCAACTTGTGTTCCTGTAGCCAATATTACTTCCATAAATTCCAACATGTGATATGAGGCTATTATAGACACTATAGATGGAATTTCCATGAATGGTCATGTTTTTTCTTCTGCTGAGTTGGATTCAACAGTTATTCCTTTTTATATGGAACCTCTAGTAGGAAATCATTCTTTTAATTTGGCTGGTCCTGATCGGCCATTTGTACCAAATGAAAATATGAATAATGTGTAGTGAGCATAGGTAATGTCAATCTTTGTGCAGGTTACTAAAAACAACATTTTTGTTGTTCGTAATCATTTTGATGATAGGCATGAAAGAAAATTGAACATTCATGGTGACCATTCTATGGGAATTGAGGATCTTATTGATACGGTGAAGAATCCCATGGAGAATTAAAAATATAAATCAAATAAAGAAAAACTAGATGTGACATGGAAACAAGTTAAGACTTTGAAATGGGGTCTTTATCCAAAAGGTTGCAGCCGAAGGTGTTGGCATACAGATTAGGCTGCTAAAAAGGAGGAAATGCAATCAGAGGTTGATTCTAACTTAGAGGGAACAAACATTGAAAGTTTCCTCCATCAACTAGAATGCTTTTGAGAGCATTATTCCAAGGGTCATAGCTGTGGGTTTGGTCAAGAAAGAATGGATTGGAATTACATATGGGATAAGGAATGTAGGATAGGGATAAATATAAGAAAAAACATAGTCCTTGACTATTTTTTATTAGGGTGACTTTTTCTGGTATGTCCCCATCTTTTCTTTTCCCCATGTCCCTGTTTTGTATTTCTAATAAAGTGGATTTGTCCCTGATATATATATATAATTATAAATAAATATTTGTTGAAATATTTTTATATATTTATAAATTTGTCTATATAAATAAATAAATATGTAAATAAATATTAAATATATATAATAATAAATATAATAAATGTATTTTTTAATTAAATATATTTATTATAATTTTATAATTATTTAAATATATATATACTTATAGTTTTATAAATAATTTTTTGAAAAATTATATATATTTATAATTTTATAATTAACTATTTAATACATGTCATACATACAAATGTACACATGTTATATATATAAGTGCATCCCATGTACATGTACACATATATATATATACATATGAATACATCTATACGCAAAAAACATCTATATATACACATACACAAAAAACCAGACACACACACACACACAACATATTACATACACATATACGCTAATAGACATAGAAATGGATATATAGGTTCAAATATAACCTTTGTATTAACATTACATCATTTATAATTATATAATTGATTGAATTTTTTAATATATATATATATATATATCATATTTATATTAATTAAATGTTTTCATTTTTATATAATGTATATAAATTAATATTAGTTTTTAAATAGAGATATGATAATTATATATATATTAATAATATATATTTTTTAAATGTTTTATTAGCACCAAAAAATAAATGATAAATGGTACACTTTTATCAGCACTTTATTAGTTCTGTTAAAATGTATCCTTATCAATGCTTTTAGCTAGTGCTGATAAAATTTTTCCTTTGATTAGTGTTCTATGTTTACTGCTTATAAAAATCAGTGCTGACTAAAGAGTTATATGTTGTAGTGACCACATTGGATTTTTGAACATGAAGTAAGTAGGATATCATATAGTGTTTATGCCATGTGAAAAATGAATATCAATCATCCACAAAGTATCTAACCACTTAGGGATCCCATTATCAAGATACAGTTGAGTGTTGGTTGCAAAGGGACTATATGGCCATGAAGTAACTACATGGTTTTAAAGGAATCCTAAGAACATTCTACAAAAAACTAAATCTTCTTCATGGTGGTTTTTCCTTTTCCAAATTCACTCTTTACTTTTGATGTGGACTTTACCTAAGACAATAATAGAAAATAGAAAATATTTCAAGGAGATGGTCAAGGATAGATTTATTCTTTCATAGACTGTCTGAATCTCTGATTTAACCTTACACAATATGTATAATTACCATTTTATTTGTACAGAGGCACCTTCAAAACATGAAAACATGTAATCAAAGTTTTTAAATTATTATTAAATCGCATAATTATGATTAAACAAATAATATCCATACATTATTCCCATTTTCATTTTAACTAAAAAAACTAAACACTACTAAATATTTTTATAAAGATAGGACTTGAAAATGCCTTTTACAATGATAAAAAATGTCGTTGTCCTAAGCACCTTTAAAATCGCCCTAATAAACACTAAAAATATGATAATAAAGTGGGTACCTTATTAGTGCTAGATTACAACAGATATAGGGTTCCACTTATCTGTGATATTTTTATTGCGGTTAAAGGTTATAGAGATGCAGTGGGCGGTTGATATCACAGCACACAGTAGCAATAAACAAGAAACAAATACAGGTATCAGTAGTAGAAAATAAAATATATTGAAAATTTATAATTTAATTTAAAAAATACATCACAAATAAAAAAATACACTATATTATAGAAATTTCCAAAAAATGGCAAAATTACATTAGAAAGTAAAATTTATCAAAAACATTCAAAAACATTAGTGGTTTCATTGTCTTTTTCACCTAACCCCCTCTCAAAAATCCCAATCATGGTATTAGTTTCAAAAACACCACTCCAACTCGAGAAGAAGAATACACCTTTAAAATAAAATAATTATTTTTTTTTGTAACACTATATAGAAATAAATTAATAATAAATATGAAATAATAAATTAATAAAATGTCAATTTTTAACTGATAACGGACAATTTGTGTCATACTAGGTACACTGTGTATAGAATTGAGTTTTGGTTGATTCCTACATGTCACAAATGACTTATGGATTATTTAAAAATTGTATCAAAATATTTTGAATGTTTTCTCTCATTTTTGAGCATGTCACTTGACTTTTTTAGTAAAATTTCAATTTTAAATAAAAAGACACACATTGAGTCATACTAGTCAGATTTTTCATTGGATTGAGTTGTGGATGATTTATACACATTAAAAATGAATTATTTATTGGATTAATAAATTATATAAACAATACAAATGTTTTTTCATAGTTTGGAGTTTTTAACTTTTATTTTTTACTAAAATGTCATTTTAAACTAAAAACACACACTTTGAGTCATTCCAGTCACATCATGTGTCTATTTTATGTGACACTGATTCTTACACATCCGAAATTACTTATGAATAGTTTTACTAAATTATCAAGAAAATATAATCACATTTTCTCATTTTCTTGTGAGTGAGACACCTTTTGAACTAAAATGAAAATTTTAAAATGATAAAAGATACTTTGTGTCATAACGGGGACGCCGTGTATCAGATTGAGGTAAAACTAATTCATACACATGAAAAATAGTATATGGATTTTAAAAATAATGTATTAAAACAATATAAAATTGTTTTCTTAGTTTTGAGTATTCCACTCTTCCGTTTTACTAAAATTTCACTTTTAAATAAAAAGACACACTTCAAGTTATACCTGTCACAACATTTGTCAGATTGAGGTGAAGGTGTTTCCTAAATGTCCAAAATAATTTTTGGATTGTTTTCCTAAAGTATCAAAATAATATGAATATTTTTCTCAGTTTTGAGAATGTCACTTTTATTTTTTTAATGAAATGACATTTTAAACTCAAAAGACACACTTTGTATCATATCAGTGAAATCGATTGTCAGTTTCACGTGATAATGATTCCTACATGCAAAAAATGACTTATTAATCATTGTATTAAATATTTAGACAATAAGATCATGTTTTTTAGTTTTCAATTAGTGACACATGTTTTGAACTAAAATGCCAATTTTAGACAGATAATGAAAACTTTCAATTATACTAGGCACATCGTGTATCGAACTATGGTGTGGATGATTCTTTTATATCCAAAATGACTTATGTAACATTATCCTAAAGTATCAAAACAATATTAAAGTTTTTTTCTATTTTGAGTATATCATTACTCTTTTTTAAAAAAATGACACTTTGAAATAATAAAGACACACTTGGAGTCATACCAGTACCATTATGCATTATATTGATATGGGGTTGATTCTTATACATCAAAAATGAATTATTGATAATTATCCTGAAGTATAAAAACCATAATGTGGTTTCTAGGTTTTGAGTATGTCACTTGCATTTTTTTTCCAAAATTACTTTTTAAACTAGAGAAAACACAATTTATGTCATACTGGTCATGTCATGTGTTGTTTTGACATGATACTAATTCCTAAACATCCAAAATTAATTATGAATATATTTTCTAAAATAGAAATACAATATGATAATTTTTCTGGGTTTTTGATGAGTGACACACATTTTCAAATTAAATATCACTTGAAAAATGATAACTATATCATTGAGTCATAATGGGCACACCATGTATCCGGTAGAGGTGAGTCTAATTCTTAGACATCAAAAAATGACTTTTGGATCATTTTCCTAAATTATCAAGACAAATACAATGATTTTTCTTTGTTTTTTGTATGTGACTTGTGTTTTAAAATAGAATGTCAATTTAAAAATAAAAAGATAACCTTTGATTCATACTAGGAATAAATTGATGAGAAAATAAACTAAACAAGTAGTAGGAAGTAACCTCTTTGTGATTTATGTATGAATTATGACACCATGTATGATAAATATTCCTTTCAAAACAAATTTATTTCATATTTTAAATCTATTTTCCTTTTTTGTGCATGATTGATGTTTATTTTTTTCATGCTGAAAACTCTATAAGATCTTCATATTCCTTCATGGTAAAAAATTATTGGTGGTTCACTAGTGGGATTCCTACATGGTCAAATAATATATTCATGTATTTAAATCATTTACAAGTCCTAAGTTCATAGGGGCTATACACAATCACATCTTCCTTCAAAACCCCAGATCATTTTTTGTATATTGATGTGAATTCATCATGGTCACATGCTTCCCATGTAACTACCTTTCCTCACCAATTTCTTAAAGGCATCGTCAATAAATACCAACCCATACATCAAAAAATATGACAAACTCAAGAGTTTTAACCACCCCATTTGACATCCGGAGTCAGTGAAGAACCACATCATTTATGAACCATACTCGTGAACTTACACATCAATATCCATCAAGAGAAGAAACCCTCCAGAGATAAACATGTATGTACTTCAGGGGAATATTCTGAAAGGCCCCCTTTATAAAACACTGTCTAAAAAGGCCCTCTATTAAAACAGACTTCTAGAATGACCCCCCTATGTGTGTGGATTCTCTAAATACCTTCTTCATGATGGAAAAATCATGGTAACAAATCCCAGAGGATGATTTATGTGGAATAGTTATATTGAAATTCAACAAATCCTATATTATAAATTACATATTTTTTTGATTATAGAAAATGTGTTTTTAATAGAGAATTATTGAATACCAGGTAAAATGATTAAAAACTATTATTCTTTGAAAACTTCAAAAAAAAATTGTGTTTTTGGGCCATTAATTTAAAAATTTCTTTGATTTATTTCTCTGTATATATTTTAAAGAAAACACATTTCTATTATATTCCATGAAAATATTTTTAAGTGTTTTTTGATGTGGTTCTGATTAAAGAAATATATTTTTCATTACTCCATAATGAAATATTTAATATCTTATTACTAGAATAAATTATTTTTCTATAAGTAATTATGAATTTGAAATTGGTTCTCTAAATTTTAAAAATTTAAAATTTTAGAAGAATACAATTTGAAAAAAAATTCATGTTTATTTTAAAGTATTTCATATAATTGAATTAATTCCTTAATTTTTTCAAAATTTTAATTTTAATTTTTTTTAATGGGAACATTTTAATTTTTTTAAAAAAATTTAATGCCTCATAATTGTCAAAGTGGTTTTTTATGATTTTTTAATCAATTTATAATTCTGTATTTTTTTGGGCCTATGGTGAAAATTTGGAAAATGTTTGGAGGGACTGTGCCTGTAACAGAGAAAACCTGCTTGTATTGGAATGAATGTATGTAAAAAAAATGTAAAAGGAATGTAGCATCCATATGAACAATTTTTATGTGACCATACATTTTGGTTAGAGAGACTATAAGGAAAAAATAATCAGATATGCTAAATTTCCTAAAGAATAAAACAATTTTATCTCCCACAAAACTACCAAGTGACCGATTTCCATCGACTGTAATTCCAAATTTGATTGTACTCACCAAAAATTCAGATTCACCACACAGGAGATATAATTCAACTAAACTGCCATAATCTGAGTTCCTTGAAGTTCAACCCAATGATAAAGAATATTCATTCTCAGATTTGGAATGAGATTGTTAACAAAAAGAAGTGACCTAAGTTGTCAGGGAAAAATGACTCGAAGAATGGTTGAAGAGCTTCCACAGATGAATCCTGATAAAGAAACCATTTTGAATTTGGAATCTTGATGAGCTAAGGTTGGGTAACCCAAGGCTCTAACATGCCTCACTAGAGGAATAAGATGTCAGTCAATTGGTGGTTTCCTACGATTGAATGCAGATTTGATATTCATGTTCGGGTGA
Source organism: Viscum album (assembly GCA_963277665.1). Lineage (NCBI taxonomy): Eukaryota > Viridiplantae > Streptophyta > Magnoliopsida > Santalales > Viscaceae > Viscum > Viscum album. Next base: position 1,014,010,810 of record OY728153.1, on the reverse strand, counting down.
AGACCCTCGAGCTTGATGATCCCTCAAAGTCGATCCACGACTAGAGATATTGAACCCACCATTTAGTGTTTTAGGAAGGCACCATACCCACATAAATATGGCACAAATATTTCTAAAGAAGTTCTTATGATGTTTGAAAATGGTAAAAACTCTAGGCTTATTTGCTCAATTAAAGAATTATAAACCTTAGATTGATCTGTGGTTGATGAAGATATCAACATTAATCAAAATACTAACCTAAAAGATAATGTCAAGCCCCACCAATCTCAAATAGGAATGAAGATACAAGATCCATCAATCGATGATAGGAGAAAAAATAAGATCCACCAATAATTCCCAACCACACCACGGATGGGATTGAAACTCAGCTTCATGTGGAATTTTTATTAAAATATTGTGAATATATGAATTTATCTCTTGATCCAGAATGATCAACTAAATTGAGATTGTAGATTCAAGACATTATGTTCCATGATTTCTGCTTTAGAAGAAAATGATGATTCTATTATGAGGGATATTGATGAAGTCAAGGTGGCTGATCTGGGATAAAGAACTAAATAGAAAACCCTGATCCAATATTAATGAACTCAGAATGATGTTGAACCAAATTAGATCACCATAGATTTTCTGAAAGATATTTCGAGCCTCATTTTTCAAAAATCTTGACAAGTCACTAAAGAATACGAGTTCAATCAATCTACGATTTATATCTTGGATTTTTTGCATGTTCTTCTTAGAGGAATAAAAAGGGGACTCCAAATCTCAATTTCTATTGCATCATATTGGGTATTTCCTATAAATTATATGTAGATAATACTTCACAATGAAATTTGAACTATATTCCATCTCATACATGATGAAAATGACAATCTATACAAAGATTAATCTAGATTTATCATTTCCATCAAGGTAAATATCACCTATATAAATGTAAGAATGGAACACATTATACAAAGTGTCACAAAAATTTTTTTTGGTGAAGCTTCTCAAATAATATAAAATGCATTAGGCATAACACCCCATGCTTCCATGGTACGCTTCTCTTTGAATAGTACAGTAGCGTGTGTTGTACGCAACCTTGAGTTCTCATACACCACGACCAATCAATGTATCCATTAGGAATAGTAATACCCACTTTTTAAATTATATAAATTTTTTATTTCAAAATGGACATCATTTTTGGATTCAGAATATCAAAATTATCCTAAGTTGAATTTTTGATATTTTTTGAGAACATCCAATTTTCAATGAAAAGTGAAAAATACATAAAAACAACTTTTTTAATCAAAATAATTTATAGTGATAAATTATACTGTTGAGTGGATTAAAGTATAATTAGAATATAATTTTACCATTTTATCCAATGGTGGCCATTATAATTAATTTCACTTTGAAATTTGATATAAACAATTGTTAATCTTTTGATTGATATAGTTTCTTAAAAACATGCTATTTGTTTTGACAACATGAATTAATTATAAAATTAAATAATGAAACTTATTTGTTTTGAATTTTTTAAAATAGACAAAATTTTTGAATTCAGAATAACAATTATTGCTTAGGGTGAATTTTTGGTATTCTTCTGAAAAACTTCAATTTCTTATGAATAGTGAATGCACTAAGTGGTAGTTAAAAAAACTGATTTTTCATTTAAATGAAACTTTACGACTTCTATAAATTGAATTTCAAAAATAAAACATATATGGTTGTCATTAGTATTTAAAATTTTGTTCAATGGGATGAAAATAATTTTTAGTGAATAGTAACTTTTGAGTTTTATTAACCGTGATTAGAGGTAATTATGGTAATTTAAGGAAAAAATGATATTATAAATAAATAAAAAATATATTCACACATGTCCTACTCTTATTTTATTAGTCATTTCCAACATAGAAAAACCATGGGACAATTTTTGGGACCCCATGGATCCACTTGGGTAAGATAATGTCATTAATACATTTTATTTAAAAGTAAAAAATAAAAATGTCACAAACATGTATTGTTTTACTAAAACAATTTTCACAACAGGTTTAACAATTTATCATTTCATCAATAAATATTCATTGGAAAGATAAAAATATTTCCAACATCATGGTAATTTTTTATAGTTTTTAGACATTAAATAAATTAATTTATTTATGACACCAGGATGATGCAGCGATTACCTCATTAATGAACGATTTAAATAGAATGAAAAGAAAGTGTAAAATCTAAGACATAAAATTTTCAAAATCCTATTAGATGGGTGGATTTCGAACCCTTATAACCTTATCTTTTCAATATATCATTGTGGGACCTTTATAATCTGACAACCATTTTATAATAAAATAATATTTTCAATCCTTCCAAAAGAGTCCCTCCTCTCCCCTTATAAAAGGCCCCCACATCTACCACCTTATTCACACCTTCAAATCCATTGGGCTCGGCCAAACTCTGCCCAAATACCCTCTTAACTTTCCTCCCCTCATCCTAGAAGCCATACCTATGGAAGAAGGCACTTCATGAGTCGTTTTGGTTCAAAGCAAAGGGAGTTACCCAAACTAAAGGTAATAATATCTCTTAACTTATTTTCTTTTATTTTACTTCTAATACCCCTAAACTCTTTTTATTCATTTTTTTAACAACACCAGTATCTTAAATATACTTGGTTGTTGTTATGATAAGTATTATAACTACACTTACACACACCTCTATCTAATGGTTAAAGAACATACTATTTCCCTGGGTGGCGAAATACTGCCTCTTGAAACGATGATAGTTCAGTCTTCTTTTAACACCTCTCATGGTGGCCATTAATATGTCACTATATTTATATATGATATATATTATGTTCATGTTTTCTTTATGCTTCTGTATTTTTCATTTATGGCATACCTTTATGATTTTCATTATGGGTAAACGTGATAATTTCATTTTAGGAAGTGCGGACTACCTCCCCCTAAAAGTGATTTGATTCGTTAATGCCATTTGTTGGACATATAAAGGATCTATTTAATGATAATATATATGATATTATACTGGAATAAAAATATACCTTTATATAATTATGATTTCATTCCATTAAATACGAAATAGAAATGAAAGTAGCGTTCATGCGTACATACGGCTTACTGTCTCCATGAACGGTGCATTTCATTTCTTACCTCCGAATGTTATGTAGTATTATAAATACATGTATATAATGGATATATATGATATATATGATATATACATCATGAATATAATTCTGGAGATAGTGTATATTTTACCACATAAACAACTTGAAATTATAAGAAGTTTATTTTTGACTCAAGTTCCAAGGATCGACAAAACAAACATTATTAAATTAAATGATTTCATAATGTTCATAACATGGTAATAAGTTTTTTAAATGGAATAATGAACTTGTAAAATGTTCTAAATCAAATATAAATTAACTATAGTTTATTATTCAGGAGATTAAAGAACGATCGAGTCAAATCAGACATGAGGTAAGGGACTTCATCTCAATCTCCTTTCATTGAGGCATATTTTTGTTTATACACAACTTTCTTTTATATAGTGTAAAAGTCCCTTTGAATTTTAATTTTGTTCAAAATGAATATTTTTATACAAAACATTTTTTCTAAACGACAAAAAGAATTTTTTTTCATATGTATGCGGCGACACCGACTTCTTTGCCGCCGTGACCATTATTTGAGTTTCTGCTTCCTCTATAAGCCATAACTTATTTTTAAATGAAAAAGAAAAACCATGTTTTACATTTCATTTATTTTTGTATTGAAAATGGTTTTGATAATGTTTTTATTACATCAATGTTTTGTATTAATATCTTGTGACTGAAATGTGGAAATGTTATATTTTATTTATACATGTTTTATGTGATAGAATTATGTTATGGTTCTTGGTCATTGTTTATGATATGTTTAAACCTTTTCATATAAGGAATTAATTAGACTTAGTAAGTGATGTGTGAAGCCCGCTATAGATCCTTGATGCATTGGTAGGTCCCCTGAGACAAACTAGTGTCTTGGCACAAGGCCTTGACAAATTCTTATTTGTAGTGTTGGCACAAGGCCTTGAATATGTGGTTATGATAGTCTGGCATTATACATTCCATAATTATGAAAGTGGTTATTGACATTGCATGTGAATATTTGACTTGTAAAATATCCATGTGAATAAGTAAATGGAATTATTTCATTTCATTTTTTCCATGTTATTCTGAAGCTCAAGTTTAAAAGTATTTTTTTAGTTATACAATTGCCTTAAATGTTTATTCTTATTTATGAATGTTTCTGCTATATTGTTATCCTTATTGAGAATCTGAGCTCAATCCTTTCTATGTTTTATTTTTACCAGGATGTGAAGAAGTATATTATGATTGACTTTCAGGGATAGTCCAAGGGATAAGTTTGTTCAAAGGGGACATGATGTTATTGTTGTTTTTATTTCATGATGTAATTTAAAACTTATGAATGTATCTAGTGTTTCAAGGATACTAAACTAATCGGTCTTTAGAGACTTTATCTTTTGTGATCATGCCAATGTTATGTAATAATGCACTGACTCTGGGTAACTAGGATCAGGGTGTTACATTTGGTATCAGGGGAAGATTAGTACTAACCTTGGAAGCTAGATTTAGATAAACTCTGATTAGAGAACATATCTCTAAGATAGAATTTCAGGATTAGTATAGAAGAACATCCTAGAATTTTGTTAAATTGAATATTTTGTGTATTTTCTGAGAAATATATCCATCTATGGATACGACCAGGTAGAGGCGGCTCTCAAACAGATGTACCTAGTGGTAATACCCAAAAACACCGCTTTGAGCTAGACTCGAATGGGAACTGGTGCACGACAACATGCCTTGCAGCACTCATGGTTATGAAACTCGTGGGGGATATGATTAGGATAGTTCTCATTTTCTTTACATACCATTATGAAGGGTTTTTGAGTATATACTTGCTCAATGAAAATATTTTTTTATGATTTTTCATTATATCAATAAATAGTTCAATTTATGTTAATTGTTTTACAAGTATGGAATTATGTATTTTGATTCATAAACTACTCTATTTTATGATATTATTTAGAAATGGATCTTAGTGAAAGGAATGGAAACCATATCAATGCACGCACTCCATGTAGGGATTTCCCTCCTGCTCAAGATAATTATAGTGGAGCTGGTGATACAACTGGTGCTGATAATCATATCACCATACTGGGACAACTCACTCAGGTTATGAATAATAACCTTACTCGTATGGAGAACCCTGATCCACGACGTGAAGGATCAATGTTAGACCGCTTCATGAGGCAACAACCACCAACATTTAATGGGGGTAAAAATCCATTAGTAGCTCAGCAATGGATAAAATCCTTAGAGAAAATATTCCACGCCTAGGGGAGTAACGAAAGGGAGAAAGTTTTCAAGGTAGTTTACTATCTCACTAGAGATGTCCATCAATGGTGGTCACTGATTCAAAACACAAATAAAGATGATGAAGTATCAAATATTTAATGGAGGGAGTTTAACGAAATTTTATTAGAAAAATACTTTCCTCATGACCATCGAGCAGATATGGAAAGACAATTTCTCATTCTGAGGAAAACGGAGGATGAGAATGTTGCGAAGTATGAGTCTAACATTACAAGGTTAGAGAGGCATTCTATAGATTATATACATAACCCAAGAAGTAAGATTGATTGTTTCTTTACTGGGTTAAAACCATTTCTTCGTCGAGCTTTAGTATCACAATCCGTCTCATCGTAAGATGATATTGTCTTCTGTGCTATGAAGAGAGAAAAGGAATTCTCTAAGTCTTATGACTTTAAAGAAAAGAAATATTAGAAGAGATCTGATGATCAATCTAGAAATGTAAATAGGAGGAAGAAGGGAAAAGTTTAATATCCATCCTGTAGTAAATGTGGGAAGAAACACCCTACAACTTTCTTGAAAAGAATGGGAGTCTGTTATAAGTGTGGTGAAAAGGTCCACCAAGATCATGATTGAAAGGGGAAGAAAGAAGCTATCGATGATCAATGCTAAAATTGTAGGGAGATGGGAAATTATGGAAATGAATTTCCTAAGCATTTGGGAAACTTATCTCAGAAAAGGACAAGGGATCAAGGCCAAGATGATGCGATCACTACTACTAAGGTTGAAGCTCCGAAAGGAATTGTGGCGGGTAATTTAATGGTTTCCTCAAGATTAGAAAATAATTTATTTGATTATGGATCATCGCATTGTTTCATATCTTTCGAGTTTTCTAGGAAAATTATATATTTACAATTTGATCTAACAATGGATTTGTCAGTAAAAACTCCTAAGGTAAGTATCATTGCAACAACGTTTTGTGAATCAGTCCCCATTAGAGCACATAAATGTTCTTTATCTTCTGATCTCATCATCATACACATAATTTAATTTGATATAATCCTCGGTATGGATTGGATTTTAGACCATGATGTGAATATTTATTGTAAATAGAAAGAGGTTATGATTTTTGATGATGATGATAAGGAACACCTTATCTTTAGAGCAGAACTGTCACCACCTAATTCTTATCTAGATCCACCCCCAGTAGCTCAACTAAATTCACTTATTGCAGAGGAAGAGAATGAAATAAATGTGGGTGAGGAAGGGAATGTTCAAATAGAGGATGTACCTATTGTGAGAGAATATGTTGATGTGTTTCCAGAAGATTTACTTGGGCATCCTACAGAATGAGAACTTGTGTTTTCTATTGACCTAATGCCTGGTTCAAGGCCCATATCAAAGACCCCATATAGAATGGCCACTTTGGAATTAGTGGAACTAAAAAAAACTATAGTAATTGAGTTATAATAGATTTATTCGCCCTAGTGTTTCTCTATGGGGATCTCTTGTTCTTTGTGTTAATAAGAAAGATGGATCTATGAGGTTGTGCATTGACTACAGGGAGATAGATGCTATAATAATAAAGAACAAGTATCCCCTACCTCACATTGATGATTTATTCGACCAACTACACAGAGCTCAGTTCTTTTCAAATGTTGACCTTCGATCTGGATATCATAAGATGTGTGTGAAGAAGGAAGACATTCCGAAGACGACATTTGGAACCAGGTACGGGCATTACGAGTTTACAGTAATGCCATTTGGATTGACCAATTCACCCTATGTCTTCATGGATCTAATAAATAGAGTTTTCAAGGAATATCTTGATGAATTTGTAGTTTTATTTATTGATGATATCTTGGTATACTCCAAAAGCTATGAATATCATGAAAATCAATTGCGCATTATTCTAATGACTCTCTGTAGACACAAATTATATGGGAATTTTAGTAAGAGTGAATTCTGGCTTCATGAGATTTCTTTTCTTGGACATATTTTCTTTAAGGATGGAATCTCTATTGATCCTTCTATGTCAAGAGAGATCCAAGAATGGACATCACTGAAGAGTATAACTGAGGTACACATTTTTATTGGTTTAGAAGGAAATTATTGACGTTTTGTCCAGAATTTTGCCCGATTGGAAAACCCATTAACGAAGCTAACACGTAAAGGGGTTAAATTTGTTTGGAAAAAATAATGTAAAGAATGTCTTGAAAAACTGAAAAGAAGATTATTCAATGCTCTTATATTGACTCTACCATTGGGGAATTATGGGTTTGTTTTTTATAGTGATTCTTTAAAGAAAGGACATGGTTGTGTACTTATGCAGAATGATAGGGTTATTGCCTATGCATCACGACATCTAAAAATTCATGATCAAAACTATCCAGCTCATGACCTTGATTTAGCAGCTATAATATTTTCATTGAAGATATGGAGACTTTACCTATATGGTAAAAAATGTAAGGTATATACCAGCCATAAGAGTTTGAAGTATATTTTATCACAGAAAAAACTCAACATGATTCAAAGGAAATGGCTTGAACTACTCAAGGATTATGATTGCACTATACACTACCACCTGGGGAAATAAAATAAGGTGGCTGATGCTTCGAGTAGAAAGGATCATGGAGTTTTGAATAGGATGATATTTGAAAGGGATCTTATTCTCATAGATCTAGTAAACATGGATATGGGAATAACCATGGAAGGTGGATCATCAATAATTTTTCAAATGGTTGCCAAACCATCTTTACTATAAAGGATAAAAAGTTCTCAAGCTGATGATGAGGGGTTTCAAAAGAAGATTAAAGCTTTGAATAATGGGAGATTGAGTGACTTTTTGTATGAAGATGGAATTTGGAAATTTGGGAAGATAATTTTTGTTCTCGATATATCTGGTCTAAAAGTGGAATTATTGGATGATTCTCATAGTTCTAATTTCTCTATACACCCTGGTAGCACTAAGATGTATAAAGATTTGAAGGAACATTTTTGGTGGGACAACATGAAGAGGGAGATTGATGATTTTGTGTCATGATGCATGGGTTTTCAACAAGTGAAAGCTTGGAGGAAACTTCTTGGAGGATTTATGCAGCCTCTTCCCATACCTAAGTGGAAATCAGATAATATTATGATGGACTTTGTCATGGGACTACCAAAGACTCCTAGATGGAATGATGAAATATGTGTCATTGATGATCGTCTTACCAAGTCAGCAAATTTTATTGCTATAAGAGAATATTTTCCACTTGAATGCTTAAAAAGACTGTATATTAATGAAGATGTAAGACTCAATGGTGTACCCCCATCGATTGTTTCTGATCGTGATCCCCATTTCACATTAAGATTCTGGAAAAGTCTTCAGAAAGCTCTGGATACAGAACTTTATTTGAGCACTGCCTACCGCCCTCAAACTGATGGAAAATCAGAATGGACTATTCAAACCATAGAAGACGTGTTGAGGTCTTGGTCACTTGACTTTCAAGGTATGTGGGATCAATATTTACCTCTCGTAGAATTTTCCTATAATAATAGCTTCCATTCAAGTATTCATATGGAACCATGTGAAGCGTAATATGGAAATAGATGTCACACATCAACCTGTTGAGATGATGTTGGTCAAAGGAAACTCGTAGACCCAGAACTTGTTGGGGAAATGATGGAAAAGGTGAAGGTAATCCAAAACCACATCAAAGAAGCTCAAATTAGGCAGAAGAGCTATGTCAATAAAGGAAGGAACGATTTGAAATTTAAGGTAGGAGATCATGTTTTCTTGAAAGTACCTCAATGGAAGGGAGGTATACGATTCAGTAAGAAGGGAAAATTAATTCCCAGGTAAATAAGACCATTCGAAATTCGAGAATGAATTGGGGCTGTAGCTTACCATTTGGCAATGCATCTAAGTCTCTCTAAAGTTCATGATGTGTTCCACGTATCGTTGTTGAGAAAATACATGCCTGACCCAACGCATGTACTCACCTATGAGGAATTAGACCTAGAACCCGATCTGTCTTATTACGAAGAGCATGCCAAGGTTCTTGACACAAGAGAACAAGTGCTGAGAAATCGGACGACTCATCTGGTAAAAGTTCAATGGAGAAACTATAAGATAGAAGAGGCAACGTGGGAACCCGAGGAAATTATGATGAAGAACCACCAGAGAATTTTTATGCAGTAATATTTTTGCAGTTTCAAGGATGAAATTATTTGAATAAGGGGAGAATATAACACCACAAGCTTCCGTGGTTCGCTTCTCTTTGAATAATACAGTAGCTTGTGTTGTACGCAACCTTGAGTTCTAACACACTGCGACCAATCAAAGTAGCCATTAGGAATAGTAATACCCACTTTTTGAATTATATAAATTTTATATTTCAAAATGGACTTCATTTTTGGATTCGGAATATCAAAATTATCTTGAGATGAATTTTTGGTATTTTTCTGAGAACATCAAATTTTCGATGAATAGTGAAAAATACTTAAAAATAACTTTTTTAATTAAGATAATTTATAGTGATAAATTATACCATTGAGTGTTTTTAAATCATAATTAGAATATACATTTACCATTTTATCTAATGGTGGTTGTTAGAATTAATTTCAAGTTGAAATTGGACATAAACAATTATCAATCATTTGATTGATAATGTTTCTTAAAAACTTGATATTTGTTTTGACAACATGAAATAATTATAAATTTAATTAATGAAACTTATATGTTTAAAATTTTTTAAAATAGAAATCATTATTGAATTCAGAATATCAATTATAGCTTAGGGTGAATTTTTGGTATTGTTATAGAAAATTACAATTTTTGGTGAATAGTGAAACCACTAAGTGGTAGTTAAAAAAACCGATTTTTCGTTTAAATGAAACATTACCGCTTCTATGAATTGAATTTAAAAAAAACGACATACATGGTTGTCATTAGTAAGTAAAATGTTGTTCAATGGGATGAAAATAATTTTTGGTGAATAGTAACTTTTGAGTTTTATTAACCGCGATTAGAGGTAATTAGGGTAATTTAAGGTAAAAATGATATTATAAAAATATAAAAAATCACTTGACACATGTCATACTTTTATTGGATAAGTCATGTCCAAACAAGAAAACCCATGTGACGAAGAATGTCACAAACATTTATTGTTTTACTAAAACAATTTTTACAAGGGGTTATAAAAGTTATCTTTTCAACTATAAATATTCATTGGAAAGATAAAAATATTTCTTACATCATGGTAATTTTTTTATAATTTTTAGACATTAAATAAATAAATTTATTTATGACTCCATGATGATGCAACCATTACCTCATTAATGAATGATTTAAATAAAATAAAAAGATAAGGTAACATAAAAGACTTAAAAATGTCAAAAACATATTAGATGGATGGATTTAGAACCCTTATCAACTTATCCTTGAAATATATCATTGTGGGACTTTTATAATCCAAAAACCATTTTATAATAAAATAATATTTTCAATCTTTAAAAAAGAGCCCCTCCTCTCCTCTTATAAAATGACCTCATCTCTACCACCTTATTCACACCATCAAAGCCATTTGGATCGGCCAAACTCTGCCCAAATACCCTCTAAACGTTTCTCCCTTAATCCTAGAAGCCTTACCTTAGGCAGAAGGCACTTCAAGAGTCCTTTTGGTTCAAACCATAGAGAGTTACCCAAACTAAAGTTAATGATTTCTCTTAACTTCTTTTCTTTTATTTTACATCTACAACCCCTAAACTCCTTTTATTGTTTTATTTTGTAACAAAAACAATATCCTCAATATACATGGATGTTGTTATGAGGAGTATTCAAGCTACACTTACACACACCTCCATCTAATGGTTAAAGAACATACTGTTTCTGTGGGTGGTGAATTACTGCCTCATGAAACGATGATTGTTCAATATTCTTTTAACACCTCTCACGGTGGACATTAAGATGTCACTATATTTATATAATAAATATAATATGTTTATGTTTTCCTCATGTTTATTTTTTTATTTATGGAATACCTTTATGATTTCAATTATGGGTAAACGCGATAATTTCATTTTAGGAAGTGCGGACTACCGCCCCTTCAAAGTGGTTCGAATCATTAATGACATATGTGGGACATATAAAGGATGTAGTTAATGATATTATATATGATATTATACTGGAATTATAATATACGTTTATATCATTATGATTTCATTCCATTAAATATGAAATAGAAATGAAAGTAGTGTTCATGCCTACGTACCGCTTACCGTCTCCATGAAGGGTGCATTTCATTTCAAACCTCTAAATGTTATTTAATATTATAAATGCATGTATATAATGGATATATATGATATATATGATATCTAAATCATGATTATAAATATATAGATTATGGATATTTTACCACATAAACAACTTGTAATTATAAGAAGTTTATTTTGGACTCATGTACCAAGGATAAACAAAACAAAAATTATTAAATTAAATGATTACATAATGTTCATAACATGGTAATACATGATGTAAAAGGAATAATAAAATTGAAAAAGGTTATTAATAAAATATATATTAACTATACTTTATTATTTAGGAGATTAAAGAATGATTGAGTCAAGTCAGACATGAGGTAAGGGACTTCATCTCAATCTCCTTCATTGAGGCATATTTTTTTTATACACAACTTTCTTTTATAAGGTGTAAAAACCCCTTTGACATTTACTTTTATTCAAAAGGAATATTGTTATACAAATCATTTTTACTGAATGACAAAAGGAATGTTTTGTCATACGTATGCGGTGACAACGACTTCTCCGCCGTCGTGACCATTATTTGTGTTTCGGCTTCCTCTACAAGCCATAACTTTTTTAAAATGAAAAATTAATACCATGTTTTACTTTTCAATTATTTTGGTATTGAAAATGGTATTGATAATGTTTTTATTACATAAATGTGTTGTATTGATATCTTTTGATTGAAATGTGGAAATGTTATGTTTATTTTATGCTCGTTTTATCTGATACGATTATGTTATGGTTCTTGGGAATTGTTTAAAATATGTTTAAAACTTTTCATATAAGGAATGAATTTGACTTAGTAAGTGGTAGGTGAAGCCCTCTATAGCTCCTCGATGAATCGGTAGGTATCATGAGACAAACTAGTGTCTTGGCACAAGGCCTTGACAAAATCTTATTTGTAGTCTTGGAACAAGGCCTTGACTATGAGGTTATGATAGCTTGGAATTAGGCATTACATCATTATGAAAGTGGTTATTGACATTGCATGTCAAAATTCGACTAGTATAATATCCATGTGAATAAGTAAATGGCATTATTTCATTTCATTTATTTCCGTGTTATTCTGAAGATCATGTTTAAAAGGATTTGGTTTTAGTTATACAATTGACTTAAATGTTTGTGCTTGTTTATAAAGGTTTACTCTTTTTTTTAATCCTTACTGAGCATCTGAGATCACCCCTTTATATGTTTTGTTTTTTCAAGGATGTGAAGAAGTGTATTATTGTTGATCTACAGGGATAGTCTAAGGGATAAGTGTGTTAAAAGGGGACAAGATGTTGTTGTTGTGTTTATTTCATGATGTAATGTAAAACATCTGAATGTATCTAGTGCTTCAAGGCAACTAAACTAATCGGTGTTTCGAGACTTGATATTTTTTTATCATGAAAATGTTATGTGATAATGCACCGACTCTGGGTAACTAGGGTTGGGGTGTTACATTAGGTCTTGGGACCCCCAAACTACGGTTAGGCCTAGAAAACAAAAAAAATGAAAAGAATCAAGAGACCTCTGGGTGTAATGATTCTTTCTCAAATTGGAAAATATCATCACAAAGTGAAATAGTCATTTTTTTATCAATGTTTATGAAGAAATTTAGAAAATATATTACAAGGAAATGAAGATCATGAAAATTGATAAAAGATTCTAGCGATTTGGCCCCTTAATGTTTCAATGTGGGTGTGGAATCTTGGTCATTGTTTGGAATAGAAAAATTTGAAGGGAGTTATGTTTCCTTATAGGGGATTAGATATTTTCATTGGGAATTCACTAAAAGTTTTTGATGAGAACCTGAGAGCATGCCACATGGTCATTACTACATGTTTGTTTTGGATTTCACTACATTTCTATTTGTTTTGAATAAGAGGGTCACTCCACCCTTTGTTTTCCATAACCTGAGAGATGGGAGGAATTCTTGTATTTCTATATCATATGAACATCACTATCCCCCTCAATTCTACCCAATGATCACATGATCATAAATAATCTATCATGAAGCTGAGATCGAAATCAGATCAAATGATGGAGAACACACTTGTGGTTGTGCACCTAGAGGTGGAGCTAGAGGAAGAGGCTGATCACACTAGATAATATTCCTTCTCTCTTCATTACATCTTGTACCAATTTTTTAAATGATTTTAATAATTTATTTTATTTTTTATTTATGAATGTCTATATTATTACTTCATAAGGTTAGATCAGTTAGATTAAACTACATTTGATTATATTTTTACTTGCAATTGGTTAATCATAATTTTATATTTCCTTTCAGTTAGAGATCTCAATTTCTCTTCTTTATGAGCTTGTTTTCACTCTATCCTAACTACTAATGGGTAAATGGTATAGTATATTTTTTCTTTCTGACAAAAAATGAAGTAATTTGTGGAAAAGGTTGTGAAAATATCTCCTCTATGAGGAAGCTTAATAATCTTGGGTTCTATTAGAAATAATATCACCCAAGATAAATCTTTAGAGTGGGTGATTTTTCCAATTATAGTTAAAACTTTTACTCATCTTCACTCATATTTAGTAACATAGTGGTTGATTTGTTACAAGGTTAGTGACATTTATATCAACCCCATCAGTTCGAGTTCTCCAAAATAAATAAATTTTCTTATTTCCCTCAATTTTTTGTTTCACCTTTTGTTGTGACCAACTTGGATGGATAAGGAAGTAAGAATAGTATGCTGTTATAGAGTGTTGTCTTTTGTTGTCAAAGAAGATAAATCAACTCACTTTGTAAAAGGACCAGAAATAAGACGATTCTTTGCTGATTTGTATTTTACAATCATCACAAGTTTGGAAAACTTGTGGTGAAAGTCGTATGAAGGATAGAAAGAGTAAAGAAGTGTTTTTGTAAAACACATTTCAACATCATACTATCCAAAAATGAAATAGGCAAGAAGAAGGCGCGCATGTGGCGGCGCACAGGTGGCAACATGCAAGTGTCAATGCACAAGTGCTATAGAGGCATGCAAGTCGTATTAAAAATAACATTATTTCAGGAATATGGAAAAGGAAAGAAAGTGTCGCGCATGTATTGGCACACAAGTGGTGGCCCACAAGTATTGAAGAGCAAGTGAAGTGGTGTGCAAGCCCTATTTCAAAGATCATCCAATAAAATATTACAAAGGAAATAAAGTGGCACACAAGTTAGAATGTTTCACGCAAGTCAAGAGTGTCGCGCAAGTATTACCGCGCAAATACATTTTTCGCACAAGTCAGATTTCAAAATCATAAAATCAAAATATGACAAAGGAAAGAAAGCGGCGCACAAGTGATGGAACGACATGCAAGTGATGAAGCGACACACAAGTGATGAAGCGATGCACATGTATTGGAACACAATTCTAGGTTGTTCAACTCACAAAAATTCCTATAAATAGATGACTAGACTCCTCATTTTTTAAGGATCAATACTTGAGAATTATCTTTGAGCTCTGAGCGCACAAGTAGAGAGTTCGTCGTGCAAGTTTAGGGTTTTTAGAAGGGGCGCAGGTTGGGGAAGTGCAAGTTGGAGGCATGCAAGTGTTAGTTGGTGTGTAGGCTGTAAGCAGGTGTCGCGTCTAAAGGGAAGCACGCACACAGGTAGCGCGTAAGAAGAGTCACACAAGTATAAGGCACGCAAGTATAGGTTGCGCAAGTGGAATTGGGAGCGCATGTTGTTTTTCTCCAAGGGTTCCTGCCAGCTTCTGGGTAGGAAAGTGAAGAATTGCTTTGAAAGATTTTATTTGTGTAAGATCATTAAGAAGTACTAATCCATTGTATTACACTCTTTGTGATGAGAGGGAGCACACAATCTATTTTATTGTTTTCAAAGTGTTGCACGAGTGTAAGGGTATATCATACTAGTTGTATTCCACATCAAAGTATCTTTTTAGTGGATTGAGTGGTACTAGATTGTTTCTGTACCATACCAAGGAGGTAACTACTCTTGTTGAGTAGTGAACCTTGTAAATCTTGTGTTCCCATGGTTGTGTGTGTTCAACAGAGAAGAAACTCTTTAACAGGAGGTGATGGTTGTTTCAAAATGGGGAAACTTAAAAAGGAAAAGATATCACTAATTCACCCCCTCCACCTCTCAGTGATACTTGGATACTAACTAGGAACTTCAATTGGTATCAAAGGGAAGGTTTCCTTCATTTATTCTTTGCTAAAGTGGTTGAAGATATGTTGTGATGGAGAATCAAAATTGCATGAACAGTAAAGGGATCCCTATTTTTCATGGAAAGAACTATGACATATGGAAGGAAAGAATGATGACTTATCTTATGTCTCTTGGATATGATGTTCATGAAACTACAATAGATGTATTTCCTACTATTGATGACATGGTTCCTCTTACTCTTTCCGATAAGAAGAACCTTGAGAATGATGGAAGAGATAAAAATGTGTTACTCTCATCTCTTTTTGAGAGTGAATTTTTAAGAGTGAAAGGTGTTTATACAACTAAAGGCATTTGGGATAAGTTGAAAACATCTATAAAGGAAATACAAAAGTGAAGAGGGAAAAAATACAAATCTGGAGGATGAAGTATGAAGACTTGAAAATGGGAGAATCTGAATCTGTTGGGGACTTCTTTACTAGGATTAATGACATTGTTAGTACAATCAGATGTCTTGGTGAAATGTTGGAGGATTCTACGGTTGTCGAAAAGATTTTAATAATTCTGCCCGACAAGTTTGATGTTAAAGTGTCTTCATTAGAATATAGAGACCCTTAGACATTATCTCTGGATGACTTGTATAGAACTCTCATTACTTATGAAATGAGACAGGATAAGAATATGAAGACCAAAACAAAGGATGATAGAGAAATTTCATTATAGGATTCAAAGAAAGAGAATTCAAAGAAAAATTGTATTGAAAATGATGTTGGTGAATCTGATTCTGAAGATGAGGTATGTAAAAATTTTGATGAAATTTTATCCTTTTTTTATAAAAATGTGAAAAGAGGTATAGGGAAAACAAAGGGAAACGTCCATTGAAATGTTTTGAATGTAGATCTGTTGGTCACTTTGTGGCCTACTGTCCTCAAAAAAATAAATCAGAAGACACGGATGATGATGAGAGATGGCGAAGAAGGTCATGAAGAAAAAAACTGACAAAGATAAATATTTTTCAAAGGGAAAGGTTAAAAAATTTGTCAAATTAAATAGAAGAAACTTTTTATCTAGAGATGAAGAGGAAGATAGTGAAGCTAAATCTGAGAAATCATCTACTGAGAAAGGTACAGAGTATACTTTTATTGCAGTAGTGAATAATGAAGATTACGGGAGCAATAGCTCTAAAGAAGGAGAAACTCAACTTGAATATCATCTGAAAGAAGAGTTGAAGGAATGTTTGAGGAAGATCAGAAGGCTTGATAAGGAAAACAAAAAGTTGATTAATGAAATTTCCACATTCAACAATCAATAAGGTTTTCTTAAGGTGAAAATCAAGATGGAAAAAGATATTGATGATCTGAATAATTCTCTTCAGAATGCAATGAATCATAATGATCATCTGGGAGTAAAGCTGAAAGCAAAAGAAGAAGAGTTTGAACTGTTCCAACAGAAACTGTCCAAAGCTAAAGAAATGAATGTCAGTTTCAAACATTCTATCTCAGAAGTTGGTGAATGTTCCAGTAAGAATGAACCAATGAAGGGTCCACAAAATTTGCCTTCAAAATTTGAGAGGAAAGATGGAACTGGTTCTAATAGGACCAAAGTTGGAAAGGCTATGTATGTGGCCAAAGTCAGTAATGATAAAAAATCAGAAGTACATAAAAAACATGTGTGTAGAAATATTTCTACTACATTTGGTATTATTAATTTTGAACAGAAATATGAGCTGAAAAAGAAAGTTATGATTGAAAACAGAAAGGTTGATGGTCAGCAGAGTTCTGTTAAGAAAGCTGTTGAAAAGCATGTTCACAACTCTGGTTAGTATAAAAGATTCAAAGTAAAATATTCATTTGATGGTTATTGATGGTATTTTGGTGGATTCAGACACACTACAAACATGTGTTGGTTTAATAAAAAACATTACAACTATTCGAAAAGTTTTGAAAGACAATGATTGAGGGGAAGTCAATACATTCAAAATAGAAAGTCTCCAAATAAATTTTAGAATATGTCTGAGAAGACTGGTGTGAAAGTTGAGAATAGGTTCCAATCCCTGAAAACTACTTGTGGAAGATGTGATCGACCTGGACATCATTCCAAGGGCCACCTTAGTGTGTTACCAGAGCAATAAAGGATTATTAATAATTCTCAAAAGCCAGAGTTTTTAAAAGATAAAAGGGATGTGTCTGATAAATCTGAAAAGAAAGAGTGCATGTTTTTCTGGCAAGAACACATTGACATGGCTAGTAAATTTGAGTAATAACAACAGAAAGTGAAGGAAAAGTATGAACAGAAATCCCTTGTTGTCGAAACTACTTTGAAAGCTACAAGAGAAGAATGTACATGGATTCTTGATTATTGATGTTCCTCTCCTATGACAGGAGACTTAAAGCTACTGAAGAATGTGAAAGACATAAATAAGGAACAGTGACATTTGGAAATGATGAATCTCTAAGGATCAAAGGTGTTGGATTGACCATTATTGTAAAAGAAAAGATGAAATCCAAGAAAACACTATATGTTGATGCACTAAAAAATAACCCGTTATGTTTGTCACAACTCATTGATGAGGGAAAAAAATTAATATTCAGAAATGATGGATTTAATGTGAAAAGTGAAAATGATGTAAATATAGTTACAAGAGGCCAACGTACAAGAGGGAATCTATTCCAAGTTGGTGATGTGCAGAACTCTTGTTACATGTGTGTGGTGGATGAAAATAAATTATGGAATTAAAGGATGGGGCACATGTCTCAGAGAAATACGTGCAAGTTATCAAAGCGAGACAATGTTTGAGATATGCCTGATTTATTAAGAGAAAGAGATTGGTGTTGCACTATTTGTGAGAAAGGGAAGATTACTAATTCTATGCATAAGAGAGTTGAAATTCACTCAAAAAGACCCATGGAACTCATACACTTAGATATATGTGGACCAATGAGAAAGTAATCTTCAAATGGAGATAATTACTCCATTACTTTCATTGATGACTTTACTCGCATTACTTGTGTTATGTGCATGAGACTATTTCCGACGCTTTCCCCGGGGCATGCACGCCCATCTTCTTTGGAACGACAGGCATGGATTTTTATTTCCCTGCATTCTCAATTTCCTAAGGCGGGCATCATTCAGTCCTTATTAAGGGACGTCTCCTCCTTGATCCAAACCGGGATGATGGGATGTCGGTTCTTCTTTCTGTGGATTCCTCCTCGGAACACGTCACCTAGTCTGGGTCTCCCTTATATATTTAATAAGTTTTTCATGAATATCTTCCCAGTGCCATGTTTCCATGGTCTCTGGTTAATTACACTACTTATGTCAGGACATTCAAAGGGGTCTGGTCAGGGAAGAATCCTTCAGTTGGGGGAGTAGTCACATTGAGACCTCAGTGGCCTGTTTGGGCGCTAGGGAATTGGTGTGTCTATCTTTTTTCACAAATTATAGGGCTTCTCGACGGCGCGGAAGCCCGACACATCCCACATAGAGCGTGGGGATTCATATGCCATTGGCATGTATCTGAGGTTTTCCTCAGTATCCTGTGTTTAACACGGGGTATGCCGCAAGTTTAATGTCCAACGGAGATGGGTCGGGCTGATCAAAACACTAGCTGGAGTGGATCAGATTGAAGAACCCCCTTGAGGGATTACCGATATTGGGGCCAGCACGTGGGTGGCTTCCCGAATACTATGGGAGGGGAAATGAGGTGGCATGATCTTACCATGATGTGGCTGCCTGGGTAAGAATTAGGATGGGAGATGTAAAATAGAATGGAGTGGAGGAGGGATGAGATGGGACCATCATGGATATGAGGGTAAAGATGGGCTTGAGCCTCGAAGAGACCTCCTACGTATCCCTATGGTAGGGAATAAAAGTCTGTGTAGTTAATTTGGTATGAACCGACGTGTAGGGGGGTTGGAGAAACCAATGGGTGGTTGGATTGAACCTCAGGGAGGCTTCCTATCTACCATGCCTTGTCATGGATCAAAGACGCCATAGATTAGAATGAGGCATCGGTGAACCGACCTCAAGAAGGACCTTGGCCCAGATGAATGGCGATGGGGATTGAAACTCAGAGAGGCTTCCTATGTACCATGCCTTGACATGGATCAAAGTCCTCGTAGTTTAGGTTGAGAAGGGGCTCTTGAACTGACATGAAGGGATGTCGAAACAACTAGGTGGTAGGATCATAACGGCATACCTCTGGATTGGGATACAGTTTAACATCATGCAGGATGAGGGCATAACGGAGAACCGATGTGAACGGGGACATTGTTCCATTGGGTATTGGGATCGAACCTGGTGGATGATTCCTACGTACCATGACTTGACATGGATCAAACACTGCATAGTTCAGAAGGCATGAGGGTGTCAGCGAACCAACATGAAGAAGGACCTTGGTCCAATGAGTGACAGGCTTGAACCTCCGGGAGGCTTCCTACGTACCATGCCTTGACATGGATCAAAGTCCTTGTAGTTCGGGTGGTGTAGAATACTGTTTAACGTCATGAAGGATGGGGGTGAACCGATGTGAAGGAGGTCGGAATGACTGAGTGGTGGTCTTGAACATCATGGAGGCTTCTTACGTACCATTCCTTGACATAGTTCAATGTCTTTGTAGTTCGGGTGTGGTTTCGTCAGCGAACCAATGTGAAAGTGAACCCGGGGTTCCACTGGTGGTGGTCTTGAACCTCATAAAGGCTTCCTACGTACCGTTCCTTGACATGGATCAAAGTCCTTGTAGTTCTGGTGTACAGTTTAACGTCATGCGGGATGGGCTTATTTTGGGGCTTACACTCTGAGGCGGCCAAGGGTGTGTCATGGTCAGTGCTCACTCTAAGCCCACGGGTGTCATGCTCGGTGTGAGAAACAGGAGGTTGTAGGGACCTAACAATCACGTCGCGAAGGGTGTGTCTATGAGAAGCGAAGAGGGGATTACACATTACACGGCCCATGGTGTTGGGACTTACACTAGGATAGAGGCACGAGGGAGATATAGAACATAGGGAGAGGGATTCAGGACCGAAGAAAGGAGGTTCCTTGTTCCCTATCACGCCCTCCACTGGCCTTGGCGGTGGGGAAGTACGGAGGTGCATGGGTGCTACCTTCTGCAAGAGGGGCTAGGGGCTTACACCAAGGAGGTTGCCCTTCCCCCATGGACAAACTCCACTCTGAAAAGGATGATATCGTCCCATGTGGGGGGGGGGGGTGTGATCCCATCCCCATAGAGATGAGCGGCGTAAAGAATGGCCGAGCCAGGGGGGAACCTACGTGCGAGGCACATGGACGGGTCACAGATTAACGTCATGTGTTGAGGATAAAGTGCTTGGTAGTTTAACGCCCTATATCTCAGACGAGGTGGGATTACTCTACACCCTTATGACTTACATAACCAGTACCGTCTGCTCCTTGTGGGAGGGATGGTACCAGAAATGCCGTGGTGAAGGGGGGTTGCAGTGCGAACCATCGAGGGGTCCATGTTAGAGTGGCTATGAGAAGAAGTAATAGCTGTTAGCGTGCCTATGAGAAGAAGCATTAGGTGAAGCAACACTATGGGAGGTATCGTCCAGGGGAATTTGACATCACATCATGAAAACATGGAGGGTCGCAAGGGAAAAGGAATTTCCAAACAGAGGGGTCCATAGGCAGGGGCCTTGCGGAACTTGGTTGATCTTTGTATTATAGGGCACTTGTGAAGAGGGGTGCTTCGCGAAGTGGGTGCCTTAGCCTTATCATGGGGTGGATATGTGAATGGGATGTTCTTCATGATGTTGAAGGGTGTTCGTGGAGCATTTCCTCACGAAGCATAGGTGCCTCGTGATGCGAAGTGCGGTGAAGCAGTGTTCTTCACGAAGTACAGTGACCCTGCCTTGCCATCTGGATCACGTGTACATGGTGGATGTTTCACGAAGCATAAATGCTCCACAACTACCCGAGTCCCCTTGGAGATCCCATTCCTTAGCTAATTCACGTAGGGTTCATGAAGGGAATCCCTCTCGGAAGGGGGTCTCAAAACAAGAAAAGGCGGAGGCCTCTCACGAAGCAAAAATACCTCGCAAAGCTCATGGTTCCCAGAGAAAAGAGTGATTCGTGATTTGGTTGCTGAGAAGCTGAAAGGTCGAATTGTCCATTCGTGGGGCTCAGGGGGAGTCGGGTATTTATAGGCAAGAGGTTCCATGAAGCTGAGCTTAGGCGGCACGAAGGGGGCTTCGGTTACTTCGTGGTGGGTCACGAACGTCTACCGGGTTCATGGAGAGGTACCGCCTCATTTGCTTCGCGGCGGGGTCGCGAACGTTAGGGGAGTTCGTGGAGAGTTACCGCCTCTCGTGCTTCGCGGTTGGTTTGCGAACGTTAGGGGCGTTCATGGGGATTCCTGCCTCTGGTGCTTCACAACGGGTTCGCGAACATTAGTGGCCATCGCGGGGCTTCCCGCCTTTGTTTCTTTGTGGCGGTTTCGTGAACGTCAGGGTCATTCGTGGGGCTTCCAGCCTTTTTTTCTTCACGGTGGTCGCATTGCTTGGGGGGCTCCATGTCGGGGCATTGTGGGGCAGGCCACGGGGCCTTCTTTTCTTCATTCTTTTCATCCAATATTTTGGCGCCAACAAATGCCCCCCCTCAGAATTGGAGCCGCAGAGGGATCTAGGGTCAATGTCTGAAGGGAAATAACCAAAATTATCGTCAGTACGTGATGCTGACTCACGAAGCGGGTGAACGAGGCGAAAAGGGGTCGCGCGGTCCAGATGCACCGCAAAGCTCTGTGCGGGCTGGACGCGCCGCGAAGCTCCAAGGGCCGCCACCTATAAATAGGGGGGGCTAACCTCTCTTTTTTCATTTCCCTTCTTTTTGACTTTTTTCCTTTTTCACTCTCGATTGGCAAAGATCCGTGTACTCTACGTCGCTCACCGTGAAATGAGCTTCGTGGAGAACCGCGAGTCTCTGACTCTGCGACAGCGCCAAGCGAACGTGTGCTTACCAGCACGGTCTAGGCTCCACGTCTTGGATTTGCAACCGAGCTCCATGAACGATCTCCACAAATGCACATTGAGACCCAACCAGAAATTTTTCCGAGTTTTGAAACCCAATGGCCCATCAAGAAGCTACGCAGGGGGTGCTTGCAGGCACCGCCTGAAGGGATGAGATGGCCAACTTTCTGGGCCTGGGGAACTAGTCTAAATCCATTCAGACCACAATTCTTTGATAGAACTGCTATCAGTGAGCCAAAAGAACTCCCTGTTGTGCAATAATCTACCATTGTATGGCTTCAGGCTGAGGGATGACATCTTCAATCTGGAGGCGAGTAGGGACAAACCAGCTTTCTGGTTCAGAAGCACGTCGTGCCAGCAACAATGGTTCTGGGTGGCCGATGGTCATGCGCAGGAGGAATTCACACCTGTCACTACCGACTGCCTATATAACCATCTGAAAACATTGATTGAAATCCATTTCAACCAGAGATGTCCCCTCCCATGTACCGCACAATACTGAAAGAATCTTTGAGGGAATCAAAGAAGGGGTGGTCCGATGAGTGGGACCTGCGCCAGGGCGACAACTTCACCAATGATTGGGCATGGGCCTACTGGGTAGGTGCCTCATGCGAGGAGTTTGGGGCCGATCTGTGGAGAGTGGGCTTGTATGAGGCAGCGTGGGCCTCCCAATTCCACATTTATCAATCGAAGCAGCTGATTCCGGAGTCGTTGAGCAGATGGTTGTCTAGGACCAACACTTTTCGCATGAACCATGTGGAGGTTGGCATCAGTCTGTGGGATTTCCATCATATCTCATGGGTCCCGATCTTGGGGGCTATGTATGATGAGTTCCTCCCTGTCATGAGTGCATGGGAGGATCTGAAGTAGATGTCGCGGCTTGCACTGGCATTGATGTGACTGGTCCCTAGAGAAGATAAATAAGTGGTGAGCGATGTTCACTTGATGAAGTGGTTCAAGCAGTTACTGAACTTCCCGATGGACCGTGAGTTTCCCCCGAGGCCTCGAACATGTCCTGAGGGGGGTCAATGGGGCAAGGAGAACTCATATTGGTGGATATTTGAAGACTGCCAATGGAAGACCTGGGGTTTCAGCGTCAGCACTGAACAGCGGCCGATAGTCAGACGGGCGACGTTCATCGCAACCCTTATCTACAGTTGGATCCTAACGGTCAGGGATACCAATATGGGGGTGCGGCCCAACTCATTTATCATGGAATCCATGATGGACACTGGAAGTCAGGTCAATCTGGGTATTCTGATGCTCTTCAGATTGTACAAGATGCTCCAGTATGTTAGCGAGGGAAAGATGCCGCCGAGGATATGCGGGCCCTTCCACCTTCTGTATGGGTGGATCGCGGCGCACATTAGGGGGGTTTATGAATATCCAAACCCCAACTCACCACTGGGGTCAAACTTCTGCCCATCCATCTTGAATGTCACCAGGAGCATCGTAGTTAAACTAACCATACCGATGGTGCTAAACCGGGTGTGGAAGATGGAAGAGTTTAACTTGAACCTGTTTCCATTGCCGACGGGGGTACTCACCGATGACGGTCAGGAAATAGAAGATCACTGAGCCTATATCCTGGCCTTCTGAGGTGGAGTTTTGGTGGTGAGGGTGGACCACAAGCCGCTCTGTGAGCCGTACACCCCACACTGGTTCGCGAGGCAATTCCGGTGTCTGCAGCGGCTGACCCCGTAGGTCTACTGGGAGGTGCGCCATGAGGGGAACCCATGTGTAATGAGGAAATTGTTGATCATGTTCACATGTTAAGATGAGAAAATGTTAAATTCATTAACTCTATCAACCCCCTCCTTTGGACTGGTGAAGGAGTATGCCATCAGCTGGGACGCAGCTTACCTGGGAGAAATACTGAAGCAGCCAACTATTCGAGTTGGCGATGGCAGGCCTCCCCTATCCTGAGGTCAGGGGCGATGGGAGACAGGGGCCTCTCACGGTGGTTGGGATACCGTGGTGGCGAAACCTGCACCAACTGAGTGTGAGGCAGCAGTGGCGGATCCAACAGCAGCGGAAGATCCGATGGTCCTAGGAGAGCAGGTCCATTCGGAGGGGTGGCCACAAAGGGGATTCTGCAAGATATCCAATCAGGCTTTAGGGAAGTAGCTACGCCATATCGACATTCCAATGAATGATGTTTTCTTGGAGGCCTGGGACATTTGGGATGTCAACCGGCAACACCTCAGTTCCCCTGAGATGTGGGAACACCTGAACCGTATCAGGATGGATTTACCGGGTATAGGCCCTATCCGGGCCAGTTTCGCGGTGTCTCCAATGGTTCCGGAGTGATATCTAGATGTGTTGGAGGACTACATACATTACAGTGGTGCCCCGCACCCAATAACAGACTGGGTGAGGGTACAGCTGGATCCGACGGTCCCCCCAAAACTATCAGCCGCTGAGCTGGGAGAGCGCTTCCCACTATCGGAATATTTAGAAGAATCCTCACGGGGCAACGAGGCTGGTGGAGAGATCCCGTTGGAGGAAGGTGAAGTCGGCGATCACGACTCGGATCACAATGATTTCATGGAGGCTCTTGAGGTAACATTCCAAGTTTCTTCCCTCGGGGTGTGCTCTCAGGCCATTATGGACTTCTTACCAACATCTGAACCATGCAAGAGGACCTGGTACACAGACCTCGATCTCACCCCTTGGTGGGTGATGATGCAGGACCTTCAGAACCCGTGCCTGTGTCCGCGTCCATTTCGGTGTCTGGTGGGGCTAGGGCACCTGAGGTGGCTCCTCTAGAATCTCCAGACCTTCCAAAAATACACGAAGGGCCATGCCTAGAGGTCCCGTCAGCATCAACTAATGAGCAGTACTAGGAGTTCAATCTCTGTAAGTCCTCTCCAATGAATTCATTACTATCACACGTTGATCGTGCTAGATGATGTTCATGCACTTCTCTGTTACGTACAGTTCTTTGACTGGCATGGGATGTTGCGGCAAGTATGGTCAGGCTTTCTGGCGACATCCCTCCTAGGGCCATGCCATTGATTGTGGAGATCATTATCTTGCCCACCTAAGCTACAGTGTCCCCTATTATTGGCAGGACCACCAGTGAGGTCGTGCCTGAGGTCATCGAGGTGGGGTCTGATGATGCGGATCTATCGGTCAACCCAAGTTCCACCGCGTCTGATCCAATGCCGGATGTCGCGCCTGATCCCACACCAGATGCAGATCCCGCTGAATACATCTTATGGGATTACCCCACGTACGAGCCTGCTAGTCGCACGGACTGGGATGAGACTACCTCCAATGAAGAGGACAATACAATAGTCCACTGCCAATAATGGAATCTGATCACGTGCTTCATCAAATACACCCACCAAGCACTATGCTTGGATAAAATGGACAGACTTCGCTCGCAGTTGCGTGAACTGTGTGCTGGGGTAGTGGATTCCTAGTTCCCTCATATGCTTATTCGGGATCTTATGGCAGAGAAGATCCGGGAGTATAATCACGGGCTCAGCATGGGCTAGTAGTAGAGGAAGGTGAAAAACATAAAAAGATCTAGGAGGCTGAAAACGAAGTCCAACACCTATAGATCTGGGAGGATGAGCATAAAACCTCTCTCAATGCACAATTTGAGATGATCTTGCGATTTAAGGCCTAACTGATAGAGGAGAAAGAGCGTATGAGGCAAGCTTACGAAGAGATGGTCTTCATTCGGGATGACGTAGAGCGGGCCCGAGCTGAAGCTGATGAACTGCACCCCATCGCTGCTAAAGAGGAGTGGGAGATGAGTCGGTGACAACAATTCCTGGATTCCACTAGTTGAACGGTGGCAGAGCTACAACACTCTTTTGATGGGGTCAATCCATTCATGGGGGGAGTTGACCCCTGGGTACTTTAATGATTAAAAACCCTTAAACGTACTTTATTTATGTGATTGATTTTTTTAATGTGTTAGCATGCACGAGTCCCATTGTTTTCACTAGTTAGTTTCATCCACATGATGTTTGTGGAATGCCCAACGACAATTCCCTAAGCTCACATGAGTCGGGCCCGATGTGAGAAACAAAAGGTAGTCACCTAATTGCCCAATACAAACAAAAGAGTGAAAACCAAGCTTCTGGCATTCGGGGTTTGGATAACTGGTCTAGATTTCTGGGAAATTGGAGATATCTGGCTGGAGAATGAAGTTCTCAGAACAGCCAAATTACCGTTTTTCCAGCGTGCTCTTATGCATGAACGGTGCAATGCCAGGGGCACTGAAATCGGACCGAACGGATGTGAATGGGAAGTATGAATCACGATACCGAAGATTCGGAACACTATGGGTTGGCGTGACATTGGAGGATAACTATTGACTATAGTGGAAACAAAGCATCCATATTGCATTAGCCTGAAATAGGGACAAAAAATGAGGGCTGACCGCTGACCATGTTCGCAACAAGGGGCCTAACTCAAATACCATCGATCAGTCTTTTCAGGACATTGGCCCTGGACAGTAGGCAGACCATAGGTCGAGAATCTATACTATTAGAGGGTCCTTCTAAACATGACCAGTCTTCCGAAACGTTGGATCAGGATTGTTGGGGGACTATAGGTCGAGCATCCATATAGTTAGGGGGTTCCTCCAGACACAAAAGGGGGATGAGGCTCCGAATAAGGGGGCACGCAAAACGTGGAATATGTAGTGAGGGTTTTTTCAAACAGAAACCAACAATCTAGGGGGTATGCCTTCATGGTGGAAGCACACTTGATGGAGACATCGGTTTGATCATGGATCATTCCTTCTTTCAGACAGGGCCTCTCTGGAGAGGGGGGTTGTCGCTTCCCAAAATCATTGTGGGGCATCCTGGACTTATTCAGGGCAGAGTTACAGTTACATAGTTCCCCCCGAGGGGTCTGGCCATGGGCCAGAAATGGGGAGGAACATCACTTATTATTATTATGGGCTGGACCCTAGGCAAAATAACAGGGTCTCCCTATGTATCCCATGAGGATGGGAACCAGGCCACACATAGTCTTGGAAGCACAGTTTAATGTCATGCAGGATGATAAGAAGCCTGGTTGTGCCGGTACATGTCCTACCAAAACTACTAAGCTCACGTGAGTCGTGCTCGATGTGGGAAGAAAGAAGTAATGGGGGACTTTCATGACTCATGAAGGGGTAGGTTAGGGTGAAGGGACACTCGGTAAATACCGGAGCAATGATGCTAACCCGTCCATGTAACACACCTAGACGTGTGAAGAGATAAATTTGAATATGTAGGAATTGCACTTGATCATTAGGAAGTCGAAATATGTGAATCATGAGGCTCGAGATTTGGATCACAATTATGGCAGCGTGATGATAGAGGATAACTATTGTTGGTGCCGAAAACACAGCATCCATATCGTGTTATCATATAATGGGGATATACAAATGAGGGTTGACCGTTGACCATGTTCAAAACATGGGACCATGTTGCAAATTTTGTCAGAGATCCGTAGGGACGTTGGCCTGAAACGATTGGAGATCCCTTAGGCCCAGCATCCATAGATAGAACTTATGCCTAGCATACTTGTTGTCTGAGGGTCCTTTTGGTTGTGTAAGAGGATGAGGATTCAAATAGCGAGCTCAAAAAGCTTTGTCATGGGACGAGGGGAATGTCCCCATGAATATCCCACACTCCGGGATCTTTGTCAAAACACATCTGAATATGACAATGAGACATATTAGATAGAGGGAGAAGAGTCCTTTTTCATAGGGAGATCTTAGTTTAGGGTCGTATAATTCAGACCATGGATGACAGGAAACCTAGGAGGCACGTGGCGGGTAATTAAAAAAACCCAACGTGGATGAGGACCTAATCCCACAACACACCACACAACCCCCCTTGGGAGAGGTTTTAGGTCAAGGGATAGAAAACGAGAGTTGAGCTGGGCCTGAGGAAAAATAAAAATGAATTCCTACGTACCCCATGGGGATGGGGATGAAGCTGCACATAGTTCATGGAGAGGTCTTAGTTTAAGGTATTAGAAATCGGACCACGAATGGGTAAGGAGAGTAGGGGACACATAGTAAGGTGGTTTCAAAACCCGACAATGAGGGTATAATCCCAAATTTCCATGTGTTCTCTGGGTAAGTGCTTGAGTCGAGGGACCGAACAGTAAAGTTAGACTAGGCCCATGGGGAAGTGCTCGGGTGCTCCTATGAATCTCATGAGGATGAGAATCAAGCCATACGTAGTTCTAGAAGATGAAAGGGGCACATGGGTCTAGCCCTCGCACCAAGAGAAGCTGTATTTGATAAATCTTGTTTTTCCTTTATGTTGAGTGGTTTTTTTGTGAAGCGATAGGCCTAGGGTAGCAAGCCCTGGTGTCACCACAAGAATCAAGCCGTAGTGGGTGTTGAGAAATGGTATGTCATGTGACCAATACCCAACGTGATGTCCTCTATAACAAGTCCATAAAAATGTAGTGCCGTTTTTTTTCGTGCGGCCATGACGATAATGTCATAGTTTAGGGTCATGTGATAGGACTAAGAATGCATTTTAACATCATGCAGCGCAGACGTATTATAGACGATGCTAGGTGGGAAATGCGTACTGTTCCATGAAACATAACCGATGTGGATGGGGACATGATCCCACATCACACCGTACCCAATTCCGAGATAGGAACCTCGGGCAAAGGGGACCAACTAGGGGTGAGAGTGAAAGGGGCATGAGGAACTAGCTCCCAGCTGCGCTGGACTCAGAAACCAGATGTCTGGGTGACCCATCGCATCCCATGTGGATGAGGATCGATCCGCACATATCCCTTAATGATGATCTTAGTTTATGGTCTTAGGGCTCGGACCGTGATAGCCCATATGGACACTGTATTGCAGTTTTGTCCCCCCTGACGTGCAGAGGAGCACTGAGGGATAACAACAACAGTGTCGAGATTCCACCTGGACACAATGGGGTGGAACATAATGTGAATCATGCAACCAACATTCAAGGTCTGAAAGGGCTGGCATGACAACAGGTAATTACTTCTAACCATGTTCACAACAATGCATCCTATCGCGTTAGCCTAAAATGGGGACAAACAAATGAGAATCGACCGCTGACAATGCTCGCAACGTGTGATTTGTATCAATTTGTTGTCTGAAACCCTTGGGGGAATTGGACCGTAATGGTAGGAGATCCCTTAGGCGTAGTATCTAGGCTATTCTTGGGGGTCCATTTGGGTGTGAAAGAAGATGAAAGCCCAAATGCAGGGAAACATGAAGATTGAAAAGTGGAAGGAACTTGACCAAGTTGAATCTGACACTCCTGGTCCTAGACCAGAGTACTCTTAACACATGGGCGAACCACCGCATGGGGTCGAGGGACTCAACTTGAGGGCGACCAAGAGATGGAGGATTCTCGGGTGAAGGGAGGCATGGTTCCAAAAACCCTGTACCACACCTATATATCCCCCTCGTGGAGAGGGACACGCCAAGATACCTAGGTGACCAGGAGACCGGGAGATCTCTAAGAGGTGGGGATTGACCCGATGTATAGACATTTGGGTGGTCCTACTTATCCCATAAGGATGGGAATCAAGCCACATATAGTTCTGGAAAGGTGCCTTTTAATGTCATGCGGGACAAAGAATATGAAGGCTAATTTTTTAGAACGGGGTGCATATGGTGCGACCATTGCAAACCTGACGTAAACAAGGACATGGTCCCATACCATACCACATAGTCCCGTAATCATGGTCCCAAATGCGGGACATATAATATGAATTAGTAGAACTCAAGCTAGACCCAAATACAGAAGGTTTGGGCATTCCTACGTATCCCATGAGGATGGGAATCAAGCCAAATGTAGTTCTATGATGATCTTAGTTTAGGGTCTTGAAGCTCGGACCACTAATGGATGGCATCCATCCATGTAAGCGTAGAACTCGACCCAATCCCTAAGCCCACAAGAGTCAAACTCGGTGTGGGAAACAAGGGAGGAAGATCCTTATTGCAATACCTAGAATGTCCATCACAGGTAAATCATTGCAGAGTCCCGAAGGATTCCCTTACCGTGTCTTTGTTCCCTTGACATGCAGATGCGCACTAAGGAATAGCATCAAGAATGTCAAAGATCAACTTATACATGAGAAGATGGAGAAGGATGTGAATTGTGTAACCGACATTTTGGGCAAAATGGGGTTGGCATGGAGATGGAGGATAAATGTTAATCGTGGTGAAGAAACAATATCTATATCATGTTATCCTGATGTGGGAACAACAAACAAGCATCGACCACTAACCATGTTCACAATGCGTTATTTGTATCAATTTGTTGTCCGAAACCCTTAGGGGCGTTGGAACGTTATGGTAGGAGAGCCCTTAGGCTTGGTATCCAGGCCGTTTTTGGGGGTCCCTCTGGGTATGAAAGGTGATGAAAGACCTAATGAATGGGAATGCAAAACCTGAAAAGAGATTGAGAACTTGTCCGAGCAGAGTCTGAAATTATAAGCACTAAACTAGAGTACCCTTATGCACATTGGTGGACCACCAAAAAGGGTCGATGAAACGGTTCAGCAGAGGTTGGCTAAGGGGCCAAGGCGGGATGGAGATTTCTGAGAGATGGGGCTAGACCTGAATCATAGACATTCAGGTGGTCATACATATCCCACAATACTAGGAATAAAGCCACACGAAGTTCTCGAAAGGCATCCAGGGGGCATGATACCATAACAAGGACATGTATGGTGTGGCGAGTAACCCGACGTGAATGAGGACATAATCCCACACCACATAGTACACTTCGGGTATGAACTTGGGCTAAGGGGCTCGAGATGGCCAAGGGGCCTGAGGATGGGCCTCAGTTAGGAATGCCTGAATAACTTACGGTTTAATGTCTTGCAGTAAGGATGAGGGCCAGGGGCTCGGGAAGACCACGAGGCCTGAGGTTGGGCCTCGGTCAGGGGGCATGACCTGCTTGCAGTTTAATGTCTTGCAGTGAGGATGAGGGCTAGGGGCCTGAGGAGCCGAAGGGGCCTAAGGTTGGGACTCGGTCTGAAAGACCTGACCAGCTTGTAGTTTAACGTGTTGTATTAAGGACGAGATTCGGGGGCCCGAGGAGGCCAAGGTGCCTAAGGCTGGGCCTCAGTCAGGAAGGCCTATCCAGCTTGCAGTTTAACATCTTGCAGTGAGGACGAGGGCCATGGAATAGGATTCCTTGAACATTGGAGGTGTACGACATGACGAGTAACCTGATGTGAATGAGAACATAATCCCATAACACAGCGCACACTTCAGGTAAGAACTTGGGGTAAGGGGCCCGAGGAGGCCAAGGGGCCTGGGGATGGGCCTCAGTCAGGATGACCTGACCATCTTGTAGTTTAACGTCTTGTAGTGAGGACGGGGGTTGGGGAATAGGATTCCCTGAACATGGGAGGTGTGCGGTACAAAGAGTAACCTGGCGTGAATGAGGATTTAATCCCACACCACAATGCACAATCCCATCATAGAGAACCTAGGCCAGGGGCCCGATGGTTGGCCCTACCTGGAAAGAGTTCATCCCTTCATGAAGGG
The DNA here is from genome assembly GCA_963277665.1 of Viscum album. Taxonomy (NCBI): domain Eukaryota; kingdom Viridiplantae; phylum Streptophyta; class Magnoliopsida; order Santalales; family Viscaceae; genus Viscum; species Viscum album. The sequence goes on along the minus strand of OY728153.1, from coordinate 1,013,978,558 downwards.
GAAGAATTAATCTCTACACTCGATGTTTGGAACATATTGGGTTGGGCCCGAAGATTCAAGGCGACTGTTGACCATGTTCGAATCACAGCATCCCTATGGTGACCTATGATGGGAGCAACAAATGAGCATCGACCGCTGACCGCATTTGAAACGCGGGACTTGTATCGGATTTTGCTTGACATCATCGAGGGCGTTGGCCTGAAGTGGTAAGAGATCCCTCAGGCCTAGTATCCATATCATTCAGGGGTCCTTTCGGATAGGGAAAGTGATAGAATCCTGGTCAAGGAGTGGGTTGAGCATAGTTGTACCCATCTATGAAATATGCGAACATCTCCAGGGAGGCGGATGTATTGCCGGATCGAGGCCTGCTAGATGTAAATTGGGGAAAAATTATGCACCCTTCCATATGTCTTGACCCGAGGGGAAGATTCTGGATTTTGTGCTCAGCCAATAGACAAAATGTTCGGGCGTTCCTACGTATCTCCTTAGGATGAGAATCTAGCCACACGTAGTTCTTGAACGCCATGAAGTTTAACATCGTGCGGTGAAGATGGGGGAGGATAGTAGAATAGGAGTGGGAACATGGTGCGACCATTATAATCCTAGTAAGAGTGGGGATAAGGAAGCCTACTCCACATCATGCGAAGACCCTCCGAGGAAGCTATTCCTAGGGGGATAGTCATAGAGATGAGTTTGGGGTTGGTCTTAAAATGAAGTGTCTGAGTATTCCTAGGTATCCCTTGAGGTTGGGAATCTGGCCATATGTAGTTCTAGAAGCACAGTTTAATGTCATGTAGTACTATGACCCGCATCTCATCTAGGGATGTGTATGGTATGGCGAGTAACCCATCGTCAATGAGTACATAATCCAATACCACACCATACAATCTCACAAGAGAGCCTGGATCGGGGAAGGCCATGGGGCCTGAGGCTAGGCCTCGGTCCGGAAGGCCTGACCGGCTTGCAGTTTATCATCTTGCAATGAGGACGAGGGAGATCTTTGTTTAGGGTCATAGAGCTAAGACCGTTTTGCAGTTTATTGTCCTGAAGGATGATAAGGAGCAGTTTAACATCATGATGGATGAAGATGAACAGTTTAACGTCATGACAGATGATGATGTAGTTTAACATCATGCAGGACAATGTTGCGGTTTAAAGTCATGCAGGACTGAACAGTTTAAGGTCCTGTGGGACCATCGTGTAGTTTAGGGACATGCGGGACCGCCCAGTTTAAGGTCGTGTAGGACCATACAGTTTAAGGTCGTGTAGGACCAGGGTGCAGTTTAGGGTCATGCAAGACCCCAAGGCTCAGGAAAAGTATATCTTGAGGAACCTGGCATTGGTGGGAGGAGTTATGCGCACACCATCCATGGTAACCAAGGAGTATGCTCTATTTGGGTAGACATTATGAATGATGTAAGGTCCTTCCAAATTGGGCTCTAGCTTGGTTGGTTTCCTACCGAGGATCATTGGTGCTCGGAGGGCCTATACCGAGTCACCTTGTAGAAAAGAGCGAAGTCGAACATTCTTGTTGAAGGATTTGGCTATCTTGTTCTGATGCCTTTCTAGATTGTGCAGGCCATGAAGCCTGTTCTCATCCAGTGATTCCAATTCAACTAGACGGATTTCGGCCACCTTATCTGGCGCCTGCTGGTCATAGACTGCAGTGTGTAATGATTGAAGCTTGATCTCTAAGGGTAGGACAACCTCATCCCCATACACTAGGGAATATGGAGTCACCTGGGTGGAATTGCGAGTCATCGTCTGATACTCCCAGAGGGCGTTGGGAGCTTGTCCAACCAACTCTTCTTGTTCTGACCAACCATTTTCTGTAGAATGTTCGAAAGGGTTTTGTTGAATTCCATCATCTGTCCATTTTCATGCGCGTGATAGTGAGATGTATGGTTCGAACAGATATTGTACTTGGATTAAAATTTCTTCAGCTCGGCTTCTTCGAAGTTGGTGTCGTTATCGGTGAGGATAGCGTGAGGGACTCCAAACCAGAGGACATTATTGGAGCTCACAAAGTCAACAATGAAACGAGACTTGACATCTTTGAGTGGAACTGCCTCTACCCACATGGAGAAGAAATCTGTAGTGGTCAGGATGAAACTACACTGGTGAGGTGTCGCCAGTGGATATGGTCCTATGACATCGAGTCCCCAAACCAAAAATGGCCAAGAGTACATGGTGGAGTGGAGAGGATCTGGCGGTCGATGTAAGAGGTTATCATGAACTTGGAACATGTGGAATCTCTTGGAAAACTCAATACAATGATGGATCATAGAGGGCCAGAAGTACCCTAGTCTCTGGTTCTGATGGGACAACTTTGGCCCAGCCTGGTGGGAAACACAGGAACCGGCATGAACCTCTTTCATGACCTGAGAAATCACAACTCCTTGAATGCAACAGAGAAGAACACCATTGAAACCCCTCTTATAGTGGATCTGCTCAAGACTGGGACCACTCTGGAGGGTAAACTGTAGTGTGCGGCGTCAGATTCGCTCGCGGTCAGCCCGATCATCTGGGAGGAAACTATTTTGGAGATACTCAACAAAAGGTACCCTCCAGTCAGGAGTGGCCTCATCCACTGCATCTTAAGAACTTGTGGCTCCCGGCATGGAGGATCCAGTAGTGAGATGGCTTACCATGGGTCATCATCATCCTCTGGGGTGACAGAGGCATTAACTCTTCGGTGTTCCACATGTATAATAAGATCATCTTTTTCGGGTTCTGCAAGTGATGCAACTGAACCGGCCAAAGTATCTTCTCATCCATTTTAGGACCGAGGGACATGAGTAACCTCTATTTGAGAAGGGAACTGGGCCATTAGATGGAGGGTGCACTCTAACAATGGAACAAGCTCTGGATTCCTGACGACATAGTCGCCATTGACCAACTTGATTACTATTTCCGAAACCCCTTTCACCTGAAAATGGGGCACATCAATCTCAAGGGCCAGCATGAAGCTTCTGATGAGAGCCTGATACTATGCCTCGTTGTTAGGGAAACCTTCTAACAACAAGAACAAGTATGGAAGAACGGCTTGTGCCAGGGTGATGAAGACGATACCCAAACGCACTCTGTTGAGCCTAGGATCATTGAGCCTCCTACCGGTGGGGCTCCGGGAGGCACCATCGAAGTGAATTTTCCAACATGACATGACATGATCAACTGAATGGATTGACTCATTAATAAAATCCAGGTAAAGGTATTGATCCACAGAGGTTGGATGGGTAGCTTGGAAGTCTTCCAATGCCTACCCCTTGATAGCCTTCTAAGGCACGGACCTGATGTCAAACTGCTGGAAAATTACTGCCCACCGAGCTAGTCAGCCAGTCAGCATGGGGCAGTTCAGAATGTACTTTAGTGGGCCTACCCGAGAGACCAATTGTACCTCATGGAATTGTAGGTAGTGTAGCAATTTCTATACGGAAAACACGAGCGCAAGGTATCTATTTTCTATGGGGGAGTATCTGGTCTCTCTATTGAGTATCATGTGGCTTAGTTATTAGAGGCTATTCTCTGTCCCCTCATTGTTCTTATGGCCGAGCAGGGTGTCAAGAGACCATTCCAGAGTAGTAACATAAAGGACCAATAGATTTACAGCAATGGGTGGCATTGGGATCAGAGGCTAGAGCAGATACTTCTTGATTTCCTCAAAGGCGGCCTGACACCCTTCATCCCATTCATAGGCGAAGCCTTTCTCCATGAGCTGAAAAAGGGCTTACACTTGCCAGTCAGATTCGCAATGAATCGATGTATGTAGGATAAGTGGCCTTGGAGACCTTGAAGATATTAAATATTGCTCGGGGGACACATCTGGGTGACGGCTTTGATATTCTATAGGTTGATCTCGATGCCTCGATACCTGACAACGAAGCCAAGAAACTTTCTGTAGGTGACCCTGAAGTCACATTTAAGCAGGTTCAACTTCAGGTGGCGGGAACAGAGGAAACCTAACACTTTCTCAAGGTCCTTGAGATGGTGCTGGAGCTGACAAGATTTGTACCCCAGATCATCTATTTAGCACTCCACCAACATCCTGAGAATTGGCTTGAATATGTGGTGCATGGCCCGTTGATAGGTTGCACCTGCATTTTTCAGAACGAAGGGCATAACCTGGTTACAGAAAGTACCTTGGGTCCCCTAAAAGTGGTGCACTCCTCGTCTTAGGGGGCCATTCAGATATGGTTGTACCCAGAATACCCATCAATGAAGGAGTGGTCTTGAAAACCGGTCATAGAATCTATCAACAATTCTGTCACTGGGAGAGGAAAATCATCCTTCAAACAGTGGTGGTTGAGATTCTGGAAGTCGATACAGACTTTGATCATCCTATTCTTCTTCTTGACTAGCACAATGTTGGCTATCCACCTGGGGTACTGGACTTCCTTGACAAAGTTGGCTTTGATAAGCTTGTCAACTTCGGCCTCAACTTTGGCACTGTGATAAGGGTGCATCTTTCTGGGAGGCTGCTTGAACCCGCGATGGTTTATCGGGAGGCCAAGGCGGTGGAGGACTACCTAGGGATCCAATCCTAGAATCTCATCGTAACTCCAGGAAAACACATCACAATGCTATTTATAAAATTCCACGTACAACTATTGTTCCTCGAGGGACATGTCGACACTGATCAATGTGGGTCTCAGATCTGCCTCGCTACCAAGGTTCACCTATACCAGTTCATCGACCGTGGTAGAAATGCCTTTTTCAATGGAAGGGGGAGAATCCTCTAGGTCCTCTTCTCCATTTGTGGAGGGATATTCCATGGGGGGATTCATTTCTGAGACACCAGAATCTTATGGGAGGCTGGTGCCGGCCTGGGAAGTAGTGGTCATCACGTCTGGTGACTCATGCGCCACTGAAACCATAACAATGAAGGCGGTTGATCCAATCCCATTCAGTCTTTAGCCTAAGGGGCCACGCTTGATTACATCAAAGTAGTAGTGGCATGTTGGCTTGAACTGGTTGATTCCAGCCCGGTAGAAGAGAAACGTATGACGTACCACCATTTCCAAGATCCTTACATCTCGATACCGTACATGGATAGGAGGTTATGAGATCACTTGATCCTGGTTGGTGTGGGAGTACAAAGTGATTTTCCACCATCACATGGACCTGGGAATATACCTTCCTATTTTACCTAAAACGACAAAGAATTGACCCATGTCGAGGGTCATGGCCTCCATTTGATGGACTGAGAAGTCATAGGCGTCATCTAGACTTTCCCATGGACCACTTGTGTCCGGGGTGGGTTCAACCTGACATGCCAGAATCTGCTTATCCGTGCTATTATAGTAGTCAGTGTCTAGATAACGGGCTTCAGAAGAGGCTAAAGGAGACACATCTCCTTGGAGCACACCTTCTCAAACATTGAGGGAGTATTTGATGCATTTGTGATACGATGAAGGGACCGCTTCATGGAGGTGGAGCCATGGCCTACCCATTAATGCATTGTATGCGGTGTCCTGGGAGACGACCATGAATTCGGTAATGGAAATTAGGCCACCGAACTGGGTCTCCAAACAAATCATGCTGACCGAAGTCTGCTCGGTCCTTTTGTATCCATGGATTCTGAAGTCGGAGGGAAATAAATCATCCCCATACAAACCCATCTTCTAAAGTGTCCGAGTTGGGATTAGGGTAATCTCAGAACCTATGTAAACAAGACAGCAACGAATTTCCATTCCATTGAACTGGATAGTGATGTACTGTGGATGAATGTGACCCTGTATAGGAGGGTCATCGTCTTCACTAGAGAACGAGATAACCATCTAGCATTTAGCATTCTCAATTGCCTCAGCATGGTAGGCTTCTGCAGCTACTACCTCCGGCTCGAACTGGAGGGGGATTGTTAGGGCCTCAGAAAGTGCCTCACACATTTCAGACAATAGGTGAAGAGCCTCAAGGATAGAAATCCTTGGTGGAATACTAGAAAGGTGCTTCATAACATCATTCTTTTGGGCCAGACATGAGCCTCTGCTTACATAAGGCCGATCTGCAATTGGAGGGATGGTGAACCCAGCCGACTGGACCAGCGGATGGCTGGTACTGGGTACATTCTGTTGCACACTGGTCACAACATGAAGAGTAGCTTCCGGATGAGGACCATACAACTGAGATTGTCCTTTAGTATGGCGAGAATGGCTACGGTACGGATGGGGCAGCTCTGCCTGATCTAGTAGCACAAACGTCGGTGGAGGTAGATCTGAGGGCACTAGATGAGGAGGTTGTGCGTGCTGAGCTCTGCGTTGGGCCTGCTATCTGGTTTCAGTAGCGTGCATGACCTGTCTGGAGGTTCCAACTGATACACCCCAATAACCCATGTAGTTGTGGCTCCGCCGACGTTGACGTCAACCGAGGACATTGGGGAGGTTCTCCCGGCATTCCCCCTCATCGAGAGTCAAATAAGGATTTACAAACTCCATGGTATTAACTGAAGCGTACCCCTGACTGTCACTTGAGGAGTCATCCACCACTGGGTGGATTCTAGGAGGAATCCTCATCTCAGGGGGCATGAAGTCACCAAGAGTGTGGGATGATGACCGCAGTGGTGGAGCACGTTTCTTCTTCTAGCGCCGCTACTTCCTGCCCTTCTGGGAAGAGGCCGACTGAGATGACGATGCAGAAGAACTGGTCGTATCCTCTGAAGGCTCCGGTAGATTCAGCCGTGCCCAAATAAAACCATGGGAATGAGAGACTATTTTACGAGACATCCAGTCATAATACTTCTGGGATCCATGGCTGGGAACCTGCTGACACTCTCCATCATCGTCGCTACTTCTCTCTAACCTTATAATGACACCTGCTACATGTGTTAGGGCCTGGCCCATCCTTATTATGTGGTTGTCGACCTGGTCTTGGAGCCAGTATTTAAACACATAACACTACTTGAGGGTGTGTCCCTGGATCCTGTGATATGGGCAATATTTGGGGCGATCGGTGAGATTCGCCTCTGCCGACCTTCTACACTCAGGTAGGCGCAAAATCCCTTGCTCTAGGGAACTCCGGAAGTAACCAGGGACCTAATTCTCATTGAACGTGTAAGGTATGTGCCTTATTTCTAGATAGGGGATCTGGGAGCCTGTCCCTGATGAGGGGACGAAGGGGCTTTCCGAGGAGGTGGAGCCTGATTGTCTCGCCTTGGCGATGGTGGTGACTTTTGCGGGGGAAACTGCCGATTCTGAGGCGGGCGATACTGGGCAGGAGGCTATGTCTGAGGTGGTGGGCCTCTACGAGGATGCGGAGCTGGTGGCACTAGAAAAATTTTTAGCTACCTCGGGGCTTCTATTTGGGCCACCACGGTGGGTTCGGCTCTGGCAGCCCTCCTTGCTGGGATCACAGGGGGCAGCGGACGCGCCTGACTAGCCTGTTGCAGAGCTTCCTTGAGGTGATGAGCCTTATCTGAGAAATATCGGAACCCTCCAAGGTACTTCTGAGTGATCAGGGAAGGAACCCGTTCTGCTTTAACATTCCCTATGCACATCATCAGTAATTTCTCTTGAGTTAGTGGCTTATCGAGGGAGTATGTGATCCCTTTTCACTGGGTGATGAAGTCCGCGACTCTCTCATCAGGCCTTTGTTTGCACTTGAAGAGGTCTGTGATGCTGGTATTTAATGTGGTGGAGCTGAACTGGTATAGGAATTGCCTGTGGAGATCCTCCCAACTGGTCACCGATCCAATAGGGATCTGGCTGTACCGGACGAATGCAGGGCCCTCCAACATCTACATGAAACATCAGAGCTTGGTGGCTTCATGTTGTGCTGGGGTCCCCAACATGGGACCACACATGGAGGAAAAGTGATCCAAGTACTATGGCGGGTCCCCTGTCCTGTTAAAGGGTGAGAAAGAGGGATTCCCAAAACCCGGAGGTGCAGGCATATCATCCACCCACATGGGATATTGCTTGCCATCTAGTGGGACTATCACCTGCTACATTTCCAACGCCTAAAGGCGGGCGAAGAGTGCTGCTATGGGATCATTCGGGTGGGGGTCCCTATCTTGAAGGGGATCCCTAACCATGAGTGCGTTGCCGAGCTCTTGGACACAGTAGATGGCTTCAACGGCTCGTGGAGCGAATGGCGGAACGGCCCGCGGGGCAGTTGAAGGAACCCGAGCTGGATTCCTCGGATTGCCTCACCATTCGGGAGGGTTTGGCGAGATTTATCATGCCCTCTTGCTATGAGTTCTGGCTTCTACCCTCTCTACGGGATTATCATGATTAGGTTTTCCCAGAGGCATCTTACCGTGGGAAATTTTTCCTTCCCCTACTGCCCCATCTTAGGATTACCATATTCAGGTCATCGCTCTATAGAACATTCGTCCAAGAGTTCATCATCCATCCTCTTCCACTCAGAGATCTTTTTGCACAACATGACCTTATTGGGGTCTTCATCTATCTTCTGCACTAAGGCAGACGGGTCGGAGTGCTTAACAGCTCTGACATGCTCTTTACCCATACCGGCATTCCGACCGAGTACCAGCGACTCGGTGTGCATAGGGAGACCTAGGAGGTTCCTCTGCTGACGGGTAATCCTCCCTGATGTGTCGAATAGTGGTGGTACACCCTCAAGGGGTAGGTCTCCATCAAGAAACTCCAACTCGGCCTCTTTTTCCACTATGTTAGCCATGTGGACCACAACCCTTATTGGGGGCATGTCCTCAATATTGCATATCGAATGAGGATGCTGTCAGATATTACTGAAGAGGAGGGTGGCATACAATACCCAGCCATTGACTTCCACATGCGTGTTATCTTCCCTGATGATTTTACGGAGTACCTTGAAAATCTGAACACATTTTTGTTGGAGGGTGCTCTAGAGACCTAGTGACTCAGGGTGCTGGGCCACAGAGAGTGCAGCCAAATCGACCCGACGACATTGCTTGCCAAGTTCCTGAAAGTGCACTTGGCTCTTTGGGTACACCAACCTATGATAATGAAGACTGAAGTGTATCTCCCGTAGGGTATAACGAAAGCTCTCGACTTCCTCTTGGGTTAGGTATTCCAGTGCACGAATGTTCGATGCTACCACCTGCTAGAACTTCTTTGGGAAGTGGTCCGCTGCAAGAATTTTCGAGAAGATCCTAGGATCGAATTCATTGTCCTTCCCCATATTTCCCCACTCATCAACCGGTGGTGGAATAGGAATCAATAGAGACACTGAGGCGGACCGCTGGGATAGTAAATTGGACGGCGGAGGATACGAAGAATGAGCAGACTGACCGCTGAATTCTGGGCCATCCTCTGAAGAGTGTGGTGACCAGACCACAACGTCACGATACGACACGCTAATAGCCACATATTTTATTGCAGGGATCATTGTTACCAGTGATGGGTCACACTGTTGCTCCACCACCATTGGTCCTCAAAATAGCTCTCTGTGATCTCTAGTCGAGGTAGAGGGCGCTTCTAGCGACGACGGTGGTGACTGCACGATCAGAACCTGTGGGAATCCTAAAATTTCCTCCTCCTGGATGTACCTATTAAGAGAGGCAATAATCCCGTGGACTTCACATTCTGGAAGGATGAGGCTAACATGCCTTGTTCCTACCCCAATCCTTGACACAGAGGACCGAGGGGAGGGTTCCCCTACCGAGTCGTATTCTGCATCAGAATACGTGAAGCGTGCCTGTTTAATCTTAGTCTTGGCCTTCCCTGAATTCATTTTGTGGAGAAAATGACCCCCCTTCCTACCCCTAGGTGGATCTTTGGGACAAGGCTGACTCTAGACTTGTAGTCTTGAGGCCGCACTGGTTTCAGGGCAGGGAGGACTTCCACTTGAGACAGCCGGGGTGCGAGGTGAACCAGGAAAAATGTTGAAGAGGACATAGGGAGGACCTCCATGAAACACACTTGAGCAGGAAAAACCTCCGTTGGAGCCAGCGGGAGCATGCAGAGGACCTCCATGCTTGGTGTGGGTGGAGCGAGGTTGACGTTCACCCCTTTGGTTGCCACGGTGAGGAGGAAATTCTCCAGTTGCGGAGAGAATGTATGGAGGATCCCCATGTTGGAGAGAGAACGTATGGGCAATGTCTTCACATCGACGGTTGGGGGCAGGAGGAATTCCTTGCTCAGTGTGGTGGGAACGGGAATGGCTTCCGCGCCGAGTGTCACTGCCGCGGGGCATGCCTTCATTCAGGTTGGGGGTAGCCTGAAGAATAACTCCATGGAGAGATTCAGAGTGGGGAAGGCCCATTCTCTGTGGATTAATGCTACGGGGAGGGTCTCCGTACAGGTTAACATCACCGCTAACTGGTTCATGGTGATCACCACTCAGGCCTACGACCCAGAGAGTCAACCCAGCCTGCCCAATGGAAGGTTGGGGCCTCGATCCCGGTTGGGTGTAGGAGCTCCCCATCTCAGTGTGTGCAGGGACTTCATGATATACGTAGGTGGTGGCTCGGGTCACAGTATATGTCTACAGTAAAGGACCTTGGAATGCGTCCTCAGCATGGGCCCTACGCTGGCGTCGGGTCAGACAAGCCAGTGCAGGTGGTGAAGGCGCATAGCCTACCTGTTCCTCTGGAAAAGTCAGGTGGTGGTATTGACGTGGCCGGGTGGGGGCCCTTTCTTGGATCCCTTGAATTGAGACTCTAATCGAGCTGAGACAAACGTTACCCACCTCATCAGCGTAAGGCAGAGAGTCGTCAATGAGTTCCGGGGATAGGCTCCTGAAACGATTGAATGCTGGGGTGGGGAGCAGGGGCTCCCTATGCAGTCCTAGAGGGCAGCATTGATGGTGGGGCCTGGATGCCTCCAGGTCCATGCGGGCCATATCCCGAGTTTGGATTATTCTCTCCTCCACATAACGGCGTACAAGGTCGTTAATCACCCTTCATTGGATGACCTCTGATGGCGAGATGGGGCGTGGGCGCCCCATGTTTGTGGATTCAAATTCCGTTGTGGTAGTAATGGTGGCACACAGAGTAGCTGTGATAGTGTTTCCCCTGCCCATACGTCGGTGGGTGGGCAGTGATCGTGTCCCTGTAGCAACAACCAGATTCTTGATAAGCAGGGAGATTAACTCATCAGACTGGCGAGGAAACGAAATTGACAACCAGTGCCCCAACGCCATTCTGTCTTCCGTGGACGGTAATAGGGATCAACACTGACAACATTGAAGAGTAGAATGCCCCACGTTCTACTGCACCAACTTCATGTGAGTCTCATGCTAGGATTGCTATTTTCTTGGCGGGACTCGGTGTCGGATATCTGGATCCAATGACACGTCAATCTACTGATGTATTGAGCGCTAATACTATCCATATTGAGGAGAATAACTTCACGTTGGGTTCACCATTTCTGTTTCCGATGCTTTCGTTGGGGCACACACGTCTGTCCTCTTGGGCACGACAAGCACGGATTTTTGTTTCCCCGCATTCCTGATTTCCAAAGGCTGGCGGCATTCACTCTTTATTCAGGGACGTCTTCCCCATGATCGAAACTGGGATGATGGGTTGTCGGTTCTTCCTTCCATGGATTCCTCTTCGGAACTCGTCACCTAGTCTAGGTATCCCTCATAGATTTAATATGTTGTTCGCGAAACTCTTCCCAGTGCCATGTTTCCATGGTTACCTGTTAATTACACTTCTTCGGTCCAGAATTTCAATGGGGTCCGGTCAGGAAAGCAACCTTCAGTTGAGAGAGTAGTCATGTTGAGACATCACTGGCATGTCTGGGTGTTGGGGAATTGGCATGTCTGTCTTTTGTCAATTATACAGGGCTTCTCAAGGGCGTAGAAGCCCGAGGCCTCCCACATCGAGTGTGGGGAATCATATTCCATCGACATGTATATGAGGTTTTCCTCATCTTCATGTGTATAATATGAGGTATTCCAAAAGTTTAATGTCCAATAGAGACGGGTTGGGCTGATCATAACACTAGCTGGAGTGGATCAGAATGAATAACCCCTTGAGGGATTACCGATATTGGGGTCAGCACGTGGGCGACTTCCCGAATACTGTGGGAGGGGAAATGAGGTGGCATGATCTTACCGGGATGTGGCGGCCCGTGTAATAATTTGGATGGGTAATATAAAATTGAATGGAGTGAAGGATGGATGAGATGGGACAGTCATGGAGATGACGATAAAGATGGGCTTGAGCCTCGAAGAGACCTCCTACGTATCCCTGTGCCGGGGAATCAATGTCCGCGTAGTTCAGTTGGTAAGAACCGACGTGAAGGGGGGTCGGAACGACCAATGGGTGGTGGGATTGAACCTCAGTGAGGATTCCTATGTACCATGCCTTGACATTGATCAAAGACCACGTAGTTCAGAATGAGGCGCCGGTGAACCAACATGAAGAAGGATCCTGGCCCAGATTAATGGTGGTGGGGCTTGAACCTCAGGGAGGCTTCCTACGTACCATGCCTTGTCATGGATCAAAGTCCTCATAGATCTGGATGAAAATGGGTTGTTGAACTCACATGAAGGGATGTCGGAACAACTGGGTGGTGGGATCATAATGCCTTACTGCTAGATTGGGATGCAGTTTCACGTCATTTAGAATGAGGGAGTGTCGTAGAACTAACATGAAAGGGGACCTTGGTACATTGGGTGTTGGGCTTGAACCTCGTAAAGGATTCCTACGCACCACACCTTGACATGGATCAAAGACCTCATAATTTAGAAGGGATGAGGGTGTCTGAGAACTGATGTGAAGAAGGACCTTGGTCCGATGGGTGACAGGCATGAACCTCAGGGAGGCTTCCTACGTACCATGCCTTGACATAGATCAAATTCCTTGTAGTTCTGGTGGTGTAGAATATAGTTTAACGTCATGCAGGATGAAGGTAAACCGACATAAAGGTGGTCGGAACGATTGAGTGGTGGGCTTGAACCTCGTGGAGGCTTCCTACGTACCATGCCTTGACATGGATCAAAGTGTTCATTGTTCGGGTGGGGTTTCGTCAGTGAACCAACATGAAAGTGAACTCGGGGGTTCCACTGGTGGTCGGTTTGAACCTCATGGTGGATTCCTGCATACCATGCCTTGACATGGATCAATGTCCTTGTAGTTCGGGTGTGCAGTTTAACATCATGCAGAATGGGGGTATTTTGGGGCTTACACTCTAAGGCATCCCAGGGTGTGTCATGGTCGGTGCTCACTCTAATCCCATTGGAGTCATGATTGGTGTGATAAACAAGAGGTTGTAGGTACCTAACAATCACATCGTGAAGGATGCATCCTTGAGAAGCGAAGAGGGGATTATGCATTAGGTGGCCCATGGTTTTGGAACTTACTCCAGGATGGGGGCCTGAGGGTGACAAAGTGAAGAGGGGGAGGGATTTCCTATCGAAGAAATGAGGTGCCTCATTCCCTATCACGCCCTCCACTGACCTTGGCAGTGGTAAAGTACGGAGGTGCAAGGGTGATTACTTCCGCAAGAGGGGATAGGGGATAACACCAAGAAGGTTTCCCTTCCCCTGTGGACAAATGCCACTCTGAAAAGGAAGATATCATCCCATTTGGGGGGGGGGGTGATCCCATCCCTATGGAGATGAGTGGCGTAAAGAATATCTGAGATGGGGGGACCCTGCGTGCGAGGCAAGAGGCTGGGTCATAGTTTAACTTCATGTATTAAGGACAAAGTGCTTTGAATTTTAACGTCCTGCAACTTGGACGAGGTGGGTTTACTTCGCACCCCTAGGACTTACATAACCAGTACCCTTTTCTCCTTATGGGAGGGAAGGTACCGACAATGCCGTGGTGAAGGGGGTTGTAGTGTGAACCATCGAGGTGTCCACGTTAGCATGGCTATGCAAAGAAGCAATAGTCGTTAGAATTCCTATACGAAGAAGAATTAGGCGAAGCAATGCTACAGGTGGTATTGTGCAGGGGACTTTGAAATCACATCATGCAAACCTGGATGGTCACACGGGAAAAGGAATTGCCAAACAGAGGGGTCCATAGGCGGGGGCCTTGCGAAACTCGGTTGCTCTGCATAGTAGAGGGAACTTGCGAAGAGGGGTGCTTCGCGAAGTGGGGTGCCTTAGCCTTAGAATGGGGCAGAGATGCGAATGGGAGGTGCTTCACGAAGTTGAAGGGTATTCGTATAGCACTGCCTCTCGAAGAATAGGTTCCTTGCAAAGCGAAGTGCTGTGAAGTAGTGTTCTTTGCGACGTACCGTGACCCTGCCTGGCATGTGGATCACGTGTACAGGGTGGGTGTTTCATGAAGCATAGATGCTCCGTGACTGCCCGTGTCCCCTTTCGGAAACCCTTCCTTCACAGATTCCCTTAGACTTTGCAAAGGGAATCCCTCTCGGAAGAGGGGCTCAAAATGAGACAAGGCGGAGGTCACTCGCAAAGGAAAAATACCTCGCAGACCTCATGGTTCCCAGAGAAAAGAGTGCTTCATGATTTGGGAGCTGAGAAGCTGAAAGGATGAATTGTCCATCCGTGGGGCACAGGGGGAGCCGGGTATTTAGAGGAAAGAGGCGCTGCGAAGCATAGCTCATGCGGTTAGAAGGGGGCTTCGGTTTCTTTGCGGCGGGCTGTGAACATCAATCGGGTTCGTGGAGAGGTACCTCCTCATTTGCGTCGCGGTGGGTTCGCGAACATTAGGGGCATTTGCGGAGAGTTACCACCTCTGGTGCTTCACAATGGGTTCGCGAACATCAGGGGAGTTTTCGGGGCTTCCCACCTCGGGTGCTTCGTGGAATGTTCATGAACGTCAGGACCGTTCGCCAGGATTCCCTCATTTGTTGCTTCGCAGTGGGTTTGTGAATGTCAGGGGAGTTTGTGAGGCTTACCTCCTTTATTTCTTTTTAGTGTCCATGTTTCTTGGGGGGCTCCGCGTCGGGGCTTCACGGGGCAGGCCACTGTGCCTCCTTTTCTTCATTCTTTCTGTCCAATATTTTGGCGCCAACAGAGACATAAGTCATATGATATGACAATTTTTAAGAGTTTCAAAAGGAAAGTCAAGAAGGAATGTGAGTATTCAGTGAAGAAGTTGAGAACTGATAATGGTGGTGAGTATAAGAATGAATAGTTTGAATGTTATCTTCAGAAACATGGAATTTTGAATGAGTTTAGTTCACCATACACACCTCAAAAAAATGGAGTGGCTAAAAGAAAGAATCAAAGTCTGGTGGAAATGAGGAGAACTATGTTCCCTGAACATAGTCTTTCTCATTATTATTGGAGGCAAGCCATGGGCATTGCTGTGTATATTTAGATCCAATTTTTCTATATGCAAAACTTAGATATTACTCTACATGAAATGTTCTATGGAAAAACTCCAAGACTGAAACACTTGAGAGTCTTTGGGAGTCCATGTATTATAGAGAAGAAAGGTGGAAACCTGAGAAAGTTTGAGCAAAGAGGAGATGATGGAATTCTTCTTGGATATGCTACAAAAGGAAGAGGATATAGATTCCTTAATAAAAAAACATGAATAATTATTGATTATTCATATGTAAATGTTGTTGAAAATGCTGAGAAGGAATAGAAGTCATATGTTGATGTCGAAGTCGAGCAGGATAGAGAAGATTTTGTTAACAATTCTGATAATGCTTCAGATTGTGTTAATCCTACAAAAGAAAAGGAATCAGACTCAGAGATCTCAAGTGATGAGGATGGAGTTCAAACAACTTATCCTAGGCTGAGGAGGAATTTAGAGGCTCCAATCATTTTTGAAGATAAAAATCAGATGGTCCAAACAAGAAGAACAACAAATTCTATATCACACACATCTCTTTATTCAAAAGTTGAACCGAATGATGTAATTGATGCATTTGAGCATCCAGAATGGGTTCATTCAATGAAAAAAGAGCATGGTCAGATAGAGAAGAATGATACTTGGGAACTTGTACCCAACCCAGACAACAATAACATTATTGGTACAATGTGGTTTTTCTAGAACAAGATGAATGAAGAAGGTAAATTAATAAGAAAAAAAGAAATATTGGTTTGCAAAGGGTATTCACAGATTTAAGGCATTGATTTTGATGAAACCTTTGCTATGGTGGAAAGATTAGAAACAATCATATTATTTCTTGGTATTGCTGCACAACAAGGTTACAAAATCATTCAAATGGATGTAAAACCCGCATTATTGAATGGTGACCTTGACGAGGAAGTTTACATTGATCAAACTTGGGGATTTGTTATTGGAAAGGATGAAAGTTATGTGTGCAGGTTGTGGAAGGATTTATATGGGCTAAAACATGCTTCGAGAGCATGGTATTCTAAATTAGATACTTTCTTAATGAATATGTACTTTAAGAAAGGGGGAGTTGACAACAATATCGACATAAAGGAATGTTAGGAGTTTTCACTAATCATTATTGTTTATTTAAAAGAACTTATATTTAATGGAAATGATGAAAGATCATGTGAAAAATTTTCTATGGAGATGAAGAAGTTATTTGAGATGTCCATGTTGGGAGAAATGAAGTACATTCTTGGGCTACAAATTTCACAGAAGAAGAATCATGTTTTTCTATCTAACGAAAAGTATGCTATGGAACTTTTAAAGAAGTTTGGCATGGAAAATTTGATACCAGTTTCCACACCAATTTTTGTGGGAACCAAGTGGTCTAAATATGGAGAAGGAAAGGAAGTTGATCAGAAAGACTTTTAAAAGCTGATTGGAAGTCTGTTGTATTTGACTGCCTCAATACCCGACATCGTCTGTGCTGTCACTTTATGTGCCAGATTTCAGAGTTCTCCTAAAGAATCAAATTTTATTGATAGAAAAATAATTATTAGATATATCAAAGGAAAAAAGAATTTTGGAATCAGGTATGATGGATCTGGAAATATTGATCTATTCGGGTATTCTGATTCTGATTGGGCAGGAAATGTTGAGGATCGAAGATCCACATCTCGTGGAGTTTTCGTTCTGGGGAAAAGTTGTGTTAGTTGGAATACCAAGAAATAGAATTCAGTAACTCTTAGCATTGTTGAAGCTGAGTATGTTGCTTCTACTCAAGCATTAACTCAACTAATGTGGATGAATACTCAATTAGAAGATATACTTGTTGAAGTAAAGTTACCATTGCTCTTGGGATGTGATAATCAAGGTACAATCAATATTACAAGAAATCTGGTACAACATTCTCGTTCCAAACACATTTATATAAATTACCACTTCATCAAAGATAAGGTGGAGAAGAATGAATTGATGCCGGAGTATGTTCTTACATCTGAACAAGTTGCTGATATATTCACAAAACCGATACCGAATTTGCAAAATTGAGGTTGAACATGGGAGTCCAACCTCCTTCTCATCAAGGTTAAGGTACATGTTTCTCTCCCCTCACTCATCATACATTTGGATAGTGTTTTCAAGGGGGATAATAGTTTCATAAATCCATCCTTATGGAAGCAAGCATAAAGGGGGAGTTGTGGGTATGCTGTGAATCCAGCATGTATGTGTGTGAACTATTATAACTGTTTGTTGGAGTGGTTGTTGGAAACAATTTTGTTTTCCGAGAAAGTTGAATAAGGGATGAATGATGAGGTAGAATCTAGAAAGATGATCTGAAGAAGGCTGAGGAGGTATGCTCATGAGATTTTATAGTCATTGCTTTTGGACAACATGGTTTTGGCTGTCAATAATTCTTGTTTCCTACAATGATTTAGCTCACGTAGGCTCAGAATTGTTGATAAGTAATCCATTTTTTAAGGTTACAAAGTTCAGTGATTTATTAATCCTGGTTGACAACAAAATCCATTGGGGGAGATTTTTGGGACCAAGTTGGATGTATAAGGAAGTAAGAATAGTTTTCTGTTACAGAGTGTTGTCTTTTGTTGTCAAAAAATATAAATCAATTCACTTTTTAAATCGACTAGAAATCAGACGATGCTTTGATGATATTTATTTGACAATCAACACAAGTTTTGAGAACTTGTGGTGCAAGCCATATGAAGGATAGAGATATTAAAGAAGTGTTTTTGTAAAAAAAAAAATTTAACATCATACTATAAAAAAATGACAAAGGCAAGAAGAAGGTGCGCAAGTGGCAACATGCAGGTGGCGACGTGAAAGTGTCGGCACGCAAGTTCTGTAGAGGCGCACAAATCATATTTCAAATAGAATTATTTTATAAATATGGCAATGGGATGAAATTGGCATGAATGTATTGACGAAGAAGTGGTGGCGTGCAAGTGGTGGCGTGCAAGTGGTGGTGCCAAAGTATTGAAGCACAGGTGTAGTGACATGAAATTCCTATTTCAAAGATCATCCAATCAAAATATTACAGAGGAAATAAAGTGGCATGCAAGATAGAAAGTGTCGCACAAGTAAAGAGTGTCGCGCAAGTATTGGCACTCAAGTCTTAGTGCGTATGTGCATGATGCACGCAATTCATATTTCAACATCATCATATCAAAATATGACAAAGGAAAGAAAGCGGCGCACATGTGATGGAACAACGCACAAGTGATGTAGCGGCACATAAGTGATGAAGCATCTTGTAAGTATTGGTGCACAAGTCTAGGTCGCGCAAGTCACACAAATGCCTATAAATAGATGACTAGCCTCTTCATTTTAAGGCTCAATACTTGAGAATTATCTTTGAGCTCTCAGTGTGAAATTAAAGAGTTAGTCATGAAATTTGAGGGTTGTTAGAAGGCTTGTAAGTTGGGGACGCGCAAGTTGGAGGCGTGCAAGTGTTAGTTGGCATGCAGGCTGCAAGAAGGCAGCGCGTCTGAAGCGCAGCGTGCAAATAGGTAGTGTGCAAGAAGAGGCGTGCAAGTATAGGTCACACAAGTGGAAGTGGGTGCACAAGTTGTTTTTCTCCAGGGGTTCCTCCCAACTTCTTGGTAGGTAAATGAAGAATTACTTTGAAATATTTTATTTGTTTAATCTCATTAAGAATCACTGATCCATTGTATTACCCTATTTGTGCTAAAATGGAGGACGCTCACTATTAGATTGTTTTCATAGTGCTCCATGAGTGTAAGGGTATATCCTTCTCATTGTATTCCACACCAAAGGATTTTTTTCTAGTGGATTGTGTGGTACTGGATGGTTTCCGTACCATACCAAGGACGTAGCTACTCTAGTTGAGTAGTGAACCTTGTAAATCTTGTGTTCCTGTGGTTGTGTGTGTTCATTAGGGAAGAAACTCTTTAA
Source organism: Viscum album (assembly GCA_963277665.1). Classification (NCBI taxonomy): domain Eukaryota; kingdom Viridiplantae; phylum Streptophyta; class Magnoliopsida; order Santalales; family Viscaceae; genus Viscum; species Viscum album. The sequence continues at coordinate 1,013,959,468 of OY728153.1, read as the reverse complement.
TAGGAGGCAGGTTGTTTCAAAAAGGGGAAACTTAAAAAGAAAAATATATCTCTAATTCACACCTCCCCCTCTTAGTGATACTTGGAACCTAATTGAGAACATCACATTTATCCACGCACATTCCTACATCACTCCACATTCACTTCAAAAATTCACATACCACTATTTTTGTTCCTTTTATTTCTTTTCATGTTTTTATTTTGTTTTTGTCTATACAAATTCTACATCCCAATGGCTTCACTACTATCTCCACAATATTAGTGTAAGTAAGTATATAAATAATTAATTTCTCTATCCACATGAAAATGAAGTGATGTTAAATTTTAGATAAATATTTTGGGAATTCAAATGCAACCATGTCAAAAAAATACACAAAACAGTATATAACAAAAAATAACAAAATGAAAAAAAATACGATGAAAAATCTATAAAATATAATAAATAAAAAATATTTAAATCAATAATAACATTTTATAATTCTTGTAAAAGTGGATAATCTGTTTATTCAATAAGATGAAAATGAAAATCAAGATCTGAATCCACCACAAAATCAAAACCAAGTCCCTAATATACCTTAACGATGGGAGTTTCGGTTTCCTTCATTGTCGAGTAATTGTTCATCCATAAAAATAAATCATAGGAATATGAACTATGAGATTAAATATTCTCATATTTATTTTATTCATTCATCTATTACTTAGCCTAAAAAATATCCACTTGAGTTCAATAGAGATTTGTATAGTTATGTCAAATAGTTCCCTCTTCATGGGTTGAGTGAGGAGCAGATTAGGTTAAGGGTGTTCCCATTATACCTCATTTTCAAACCTTAGATTTGGTTCTAGAAACTTGATGAGTATATCTTTGATACCTATGATATGCTATTCAATTCTTTGTTTCAAAATTTTATCATAGGAATACGATTATAGTGGTCAGACATAAGATCACATGAATTGAATAGAATGAAGGATAAATTTTTGATAAAACATGGGAAATGATTATTGGTATAGTTTGATAATGTCCCAATCACGGATTATGTACTTGTATTCTGATGGTAAATTTTTTATAATAGTATCACACAACACAATTAGAATCACTTGGATAATCTTCGGGGAGGTGAATTTTCTGGTATGACAACTTAAGAGCATAAAAAAAATTGATAATTTTTTTTAATGTTCACAGAACAAGTACAATAGGAACAGAGTGATTCATAGGGATGAAAAAAAACATTAGGCTACTATAGTTTAGACTAAAAATACAGTTAGGGATAAATACACTCATTTTGGTATGTACTTTCATACTCAAAATTATTTCCCAGTTATTTTATATCTCTACCCAACCTAAGAAGAGTGCTCGATTTTTGTATTTTAGGCGAAGGAGTCACATTTTCTAATCAATATAATGGGGACCAAAAAAACTAACTGAATCTATACTTGAATGACTAAGATCTCCCTAAACAACCAACTGCTGCCCCTAAATACCTAAATCGACCATGGAATGAAGTTCAAAACTTGTTTAGTCTTATAAATTAAGAGTCTAATATAGAATAACTTTTTAGGAAGAAAATTATAAATCTTTATTCCCAAAAATCATGTATTACCAATTTATAGACACAAGTTGTAAAAATGGACAACAATCAAATTTTTTGGGATAATGATAAGATACTAAACAATAAAAAATATAAAACCCAAGGAGAATGTGATGGATATCACCATAAAATGTTTTTTGTAAACTCATGAACTATCTATGGTGATGTTTTCGGGAAATGAAAATAATGATTTGACAGAACATGAGAATCCAAACCTTAAAAAAGAAAATCTGGAAGTTTGGACAGCAAGGTAAATCCTAAGACACTTGAATAAGATAAATAACCACGGAAAATTAAGTGGTAATGAATAAAGTAGGGTTCAAGGAGAACGTGGGATGTTAACCTATTTTACAAAATTATGTTTCCTCTATTTCATTTTCAAGAGGAGTGTCTAAAAATTATATGGATTCCCCAAACAATAGAATACTATATTTGATATCTTTCCTATAGAATTAGATAATAGTTCAAGATTTTGAGTAAAAATGATTTTAATGAACTGATTGAAGAAATTAAATAATACTTTAGACCATAACTTTGGAATCTATAATTAAAAAAATTAGGAATTTTTCACATTTTCTATGAGTATTTTATAGAATACCTAGATTTTCAAAATTTTAACATTGACATAATCTCATATTAAAGATACAAATTCATTATTAACTTTCCAAAACAATTTTTAAGGAATGAAAATAGATGATTTAATTTGAACATGAAGATGTTGGAAAATTATTCAATGACCATTTTATCGAAGGTATTCATTATAATGATTTTAATTATAGTAAGTGGTATTTGATTTGTGAATATTTGAATAGGTTAAAACAACATAAGAAATCCTATTTTTTTGGAAGACACCACACTAGGATTGTTCTATTTTGAAGAGAGGCCTAAGGAGGTTGAATACCTCACTCCATCACCAGACATACTCCTAGGAGCATTAATCCATCATGATCCAAATCTCAAAGGCCTTTATTTATTTTTCCATGTATCATTTTAACTATGTTTAGGGGGAACCTTACATATCACATAGGCCTATTCGTACAAATCCTAGTAATAACCCGAAAGTCTGAAGATCAGATACATAGATGAAATCCATCTTAGTTGCTGATTTGTGATACTCCAAAGCTATATAACCTTGCATGATTAGTCAGATATCATTTCCATATTTTTAGTTTCATGGTTCTTGGTATCAATGGAAAAATCCATACCCCATAATCATTCTCAATCTGATTAGACTGCTGGTGGGTTCTTCCTTACTCTAATATTCCTTATCCTTGGCCTACACCTGAGGATCTGATCTTCTCAAGGCTCATGTGCCCTAGCCTATGCCTATTCCACCTACTAGCTGAGCTACATGCTTGACCCACTATCCTTGTCTACAAACTATTCCACCACTGAGATAATCATTGATTATATCGATGTTCTTGACCCATTGAGGATCACTACAACCCTCTACTCTTGTCTATTGACTACAACACTACCAAGATCACCACAAATGATGTAAAATACATATACATGCCAAAAATGGACACATCCCACTACCCTCATCTACTAATCATGTCTTCACTGCGATCACTACTCTATCTTCATGTATGCCTAGCAGTGTTAGACCATGCCACTGATACCCCCGAACTGTCACAACACTATGATTACCCCTTCTTCTTTAGGGTTCCTTCCACCACCATCCAGCATCATATTCCTTTTCCTCATCCAACCATGAACAAAACCCCAAATAAAAGGGGAAAATAGGATTTTATCCTAGTCTTTGTGGAGGATTAAGGGGTACCATTACCACTAGGATAAACCCCAACAACATTATGCAATCATGAATAAGAACAAACTAAGAAAATTTAGGGAGATTTTCACATTATTAATGAATAATTTATTTTATTTGAATTTTATTTTGTTGAAATTAATTTTGATTATTATTATCGTTATGTTGAGTTAACTAAACTATGAGATTTCTTAGAGAGTCATGGGAATGCTTGTAACACCCGAGACTTTTATGAGAAATACTTTTGTTTTTATAAATCATAAAAGGAATCTTTCACTACACACAACACTAGCTTGGCTTTCTTTACACGCAATCGTGACCTTCCTCAATAGCTTGCGTCGAACGCAATACCGAGTTTCACTAAACAATGATATGCTATTAAAATATTATTAAAACTATTCATTATGAATAGTAATAACCACTTTTTGAAATTTTATAAATTTTATTTTTCAAAATGGACTTCATTTTTGGATTCGGAATATCAAAATTATCCTAGGGTGAAATTTTGGTATTTCTCTGAAAGCTTTCAATTTTTGATGAATAGTGAAACCACTAAGTGGTAGGTAAAAAAACTGAATTTTTCATAAAACATAATTTTACCGCTTCTTTGAGTGGAATTTTAAAAATCCTAGAGACACGGTTGATTTTAGTAAGTAAAATGTGGTTCAATGAGATGAAAATAATTTTTGCTGAATAGTAACTTTTTACTTTTATTTACCACGGTTAAAAGTAAATAGGGTAATTAACGGTAAAAATGATATTATTATTACCCTAACACATGTCCTAATTGTATTGGATAAGTGTAATTAGACCAAAAACAAACTTAGGAATAAAATATGACCATTTAGGCCCACTTGGATTAGATTAGGACATTTATTATTAATTTATTTAAAGAAGGGTTAAAATAGTTAAAATCAAATTTAATAAGTAAATAATTTTTAATATAGGGTTATACATAATATAAATTCTACTATGAATATTCATAATAAATATAGAAGGATTTTCTACATAATGGTATTTTATTTTTAATTTTTAGACATTAAATAATTTAATTTATTTGTGACACAAAGATGATGCATCAATTATCTTATTAATGAAATATTGAAATAATTGATGTTATAAATACCAAAATAAATGTAATTTGAGACTTTTTATGAATTAAAATAATTTTATAGGTTAATATGACATGTTAGTATTGATTTAATAAACTTTTTTCGAACTAATAATTCTGTTATGATTTTCAAAAAAATCAATTACTAAATAGTGTCAAAATTGACATAAAATAGTTTTTAAAACAAATATTTTATTAGTAATTGTTATTTTATTCCTAAAAATCTAAGGCTTGGTCAAATGACTTATATAAAGATATATATATTAATAATAAACAACTTGGGGTTCGTTTGGCTTCTTATAGTAATTTATTAACCTTATAGTATAAGAACACAAGAAGACATGGTAAAAGTAAAATTATTTTACTTAATGTTAAATCTAAATGATAAGGTTAAAATAGGAACCTAAACTTGTATAAATTCTATTGGATGATATTATTTCGACACATCCCCACCTTAGATTTTAAATAAATCAATTTGGAGCTATTTAAAACCGAACTTGAGTTTATAATAAAATAATATTTTTTGTTTTTCCAAAGGAGCCCCTCTCCTCCCTTATAAAAGGCCACCTCCTCCCCCTCTTCCTCACACCACTTTGAGCCTTCAAGCTCGGCCAAACCCTGCCAATGTCTCCTCTACACTTCCCTAGAGACATCCTAGAGTTCATGGTCTTTTTCAAAGACCAATTTTAGTGCCCTAAAAGGAGGTCTCAAAGAAGCACTACCAAGAAGAGGTAATGTCCGTTACCGATTCTTTCATCTTTATTTATTCTTCCACTTCTTCTTCTTTATTTGTTTCATTATGAAGTAATAACATCATTATAATTCATATACTAATATGTTATTATAATTATGAAACGACCCTATTTCACCATCTATCCATCCTACGGAAAACGAAATCACCGCATGTGCGTACGTACGGAATACCGTCTCCACGCCGTGGTGTAATCTATTTTCCACCACCACCTTACTTGGATGGGTATAATGGTGTAAATAATGACTATAAATGATTATTTTAAAGTGATATGGATTCTGAAATAGTATACATGCAATCCAATACAATTCCATGATCATGGGAACGATATCATCGCTAGTGCGTACGTATGGAATTCCATCTCTACAATGTGATACGACTCATTCTACATGATCTTCATTGCATAATGATTATATAAATGAATTGAATGAATGAATATGATATATATTACACTAATAATATTCTGTAAATGAGGTATCTATAACCTAAAGAGAAGAATAAGAATTTATTCGAAAAAACACGCATAAGAACAAAAAGTAATAAACACCCGAATAACAAGTTGTAATGAAATATTAATAATAAGAAGCTAAGAATATGACCATATGTGATATCATAACAATGATTATGATTCTGGAATAAGTCAATAAAATTATTTAAATCATTATACAGGAGGTTCAGACACTTACAAAGCATATCAGACCTAAGGTAAGGGAAATATCACAATCTCATTTTTATCCGAGATTGTTTATACTTCGGTATTTACTGGGGTGTAATTTATCACCCACATCCATGTTTCCTCAATATGTAATATTATTTCCATCCACCTAAAATTTTTTAAATCCAATTTTACCCTTCGGTGAGTTTTTAGTAAAATATATGAAAGGAATCTTTAGACGTTTTTCATATGAGGAACTTTTTGACTTTTTCGACAAAAGTACGAGAAGAATGTTTTTTAACTTATACGGAATGAATGGATTTTTAAAACATTATTTCCAAGAAGAATACTTTACAAGTTTTCAAGTTTATTTTTAATCAACTTATTTTAGTTTAGAATTGTATGACATGTTAAGAAAGGAAAAATGTTTTTGAAGTAGAAAGGATATTTTCCTCAAGAATGGTGTTCATGTGTTTTATCAAAATTATTTTCCATCTAAGATAATATAGGGTTCTATTTATATCCCTATGGATTTGATTATGTTGTGATGGAAATATTTTTATAAATTCCTTTATCTTATATGAATTGTTTTATGATGTCACGATGTTTAAGATTCCCATTTTTATTACATGGGTTATGCTATGATGTATGGTTTCTGATTTTGTGGCACACATAAGAATGGTATCATTATGAGATGGGTGGGACCTATATCTCCCTCCAATGCATTAGGTAAAGATTTTATATCTCATGAGATAGACATGGCTGGAATGGCAGGTTAAACCGGTTCAGTGAAACAGGACTTAAACGAGGAGTGAACTCGGTTCAGAAATGGACTTTGTCCACTAAGATAGTCTTGGCAATGATCCTTAACTAATAAGAAATGATTCTATATGATTATGTGTGTATGCCACAAAGTTTCATGTTTTATGTTATGATTACATTTCAATACTATTATTTATCTGATGTTATGAGATTATGATTTCTTTTATAGGTTAAGATTTCCAAAAGTTATGTTCTTATGTATATGATGTGATTGATATTTCTTTTGTTTACACTTACTGAGCATTTGAGCTCACCCTTTTGTATGTTTTCTTTGCCCAGGTCAGGAAGAAGGTTATTAAGTAAGATATGCCAAAAGGGACTATAGATATGATGAAATAAATGAGAGACCGTGTAGACGCTTTATGAACCAGCTGTTTATGTTTCCCAGTTTCTAAAGACATTATACCTATACGGTCCTTTCCTGGTTTTGTTATATGTTGTAATAAGTGTGCTTCAATTCTTAAGTAATAAAAATGTATGTAAAGTATGGGTCATTATAGTTGGTATCAGAGGAAAGGTAAAGTGAACCTATGGAAACTGGGATGTGAAAGCCTTAGTAAGAATCCTAAGGATAAGTCTAAGCATAGAACACAATCTTAGTGTTTTAGAAATGGCGATGAATAACCTAGGATAATACATTAAGTGTGAAATTTTATTCTTGATTATGTGGTTTTCCTATTATAATTAGTGTTTCTCACACTATTCTTCTTGGTTTTAGCCAATGGATGGAACCCAAAGGAACCGTGTTAATGCAGAATGCGATGGGTAATGCAATGATTGTCCCCGTGAGCAACCAAACGTTATGGGAGCTGGAATGAAAAATATTGTAGCCATGCTCACACAACTTTATCAAGCTATGAATCATGCAAGACTTCCAAACGAGCAAAGGAAGGAGCAACATTCTGTTGAATCCTTCACGAGACAGTGTCCAACTTCATTTAGCGGGTCTACTGATCCATTAGTTGCTGAACAATGGATTAGTACTACTGAAAAGATATTTTCAGTTCTTCAATGTTCTGAACATGATAAAGTCATCTTAGCAGTGTATCGTTTGGAAGGTGATGCTGATCAATGGTGGAATCTTATTAAGAATACGAGGCAAAGGGATGAAATTGAGTCCATGGAATGGGACGAGTTCAAGAACTTATTTTTCAACAAGTACTTCCCTTGTATTCTTCGAAAAAAGATGTAGAAAGAGTTTCTTGAACTGAAGGAAAAGGATGACGAATCTGTTGGTACCTATGAAGCAAATTTTACAAGACATGCAAGGTACACTTCTGGTATTATTTTCCATCCTGAGAGTAAGATAGATCGATTATTTAGAGGCTTAAAACCAAGTCTTCAAATGGAGTTACCCATAAGGGACTTCAATAGCTACGAGGAAATCGTTCGATGTGCTCTCAAATTCGAGATGGAGATTAGAGTAACCCATAAGTCATATGGGTTTGATAAGAAGAGGAAAATGGAATTCAAAGGAAAATCTAAAGAGCACACTGAAAAGAAGATGTGCTTTCCCTTATGCTCAAAGTGTGGAAAGAAACATGGAGGGAGTTGTCTTAGAGGGACATGTAAATTTTTCAAATGTGGAAAGGAAGGTCATCGGGCATTTGAATGCCACAATGATGGGAAGAAGATGTCTAATGATGCAAACAAAGGAAGGGATATACAGAATGAACCTACTACACTTCAATGTTTCAAGTGCAAGGAGATGGGGCATTATGCCAATCAATGCCCAAATCCAAGGGTTGATGATGATGGTCAACGTCAACAAACTCTTAAGGCTAAAGAAAAAGGAAAGTCACATGCAATTTCTATCAGCGATGTAGAGTACGATAACGATGTGGTGAAAGGTACACTTACCATCCACTCTAAAGTAGTAAATATTTTATTTGATTCTGGATCCACAAACTCTTTTATTTCTGAAGAATTTTCTAAGTATATCACCGTATTACCTCAACAATTTGATATTGAGTTAGTTGTGACAACCCCTAATGGCACAACAGTCGCATCAAAAGTTCATAATTCTTCTCCGATCGAAGTTTGTGGGAAAGTGCTTCCTACAAATCTTCTGATCCTTCCTATAGTGGAATTTGATGTGATTTTTGGCATGGATTGTCTTTCTTTATACGGAGATCATATCAATTTCCAAAGAAGGGAAGTCACATTTCATATTCTAGATCAATTTATGATCGTCTATCAATGCAAGGATGAACATAACCTTCCAGTGGAAATTTCTTCCATCTTATGGGTCTTGATTTCACTAAATGAAGGTTAGTTATCTCAAATGGTTGGTGAGAAACTCACGATTAAGAATATGCCCATTTTACGAGAGTTTGATGATGTCTTTCCAGAGGAATTACCGGGTCTTCCACCAAATCGTGAAGTTGAGTTTTCAATATAACTCGTACCGGGTGCTTTGCTAATTTCAAAGACACCTTATAGAATGGACCCAATTGAGTTGCAGGAATTGAAGAAGCGACTCCAAGAAAATCTTGATAACGAGTTCATACTCCCTAGTGAGTCACCTTGGGGAGCACCTATTCTGTTTGTTAAGAAGAAAGATGGATAAATGAGACTCTGCATTGATTATTGAGAACTTAAGAAGATCACTATCAAGAATAAATATCCTCTCCCGCGCATTGATGACCTATTTGACCAATTACGCGGAGCTCAATACTTTTCCAAGATTGATCTTCGTTCAGGGTATCATCAATTAAGGGTCAAAAGGGAGGATATACCAAAGACGGATTTCCGTACAAGGTATGGACACTATGAATTTATAGTGATTCCATTTGGTCTTACTAATGCCCCTGCTATCTTCATGGATCTGATGAATAGAGTCTTTAGAGACTATCTTGATCAGTTTGTGGTAGTCTTTATTGACGATATTCTTGTCTATTCAAAGAGCAAGGAAGAACATGAAGATCACGTGAGAATTATATTGAAGACCCTGAGAAAAGAGAAGATTTATGACAAATTTACCAAGTGTGAATTTTGTCTTAAAAAAGTTGCATTTTTGGGTCACATAATTTCAAAAGAGGGGATATCTGTGGATCCAGCAAAAACAGAGGTTATCGAAAGATGGTCGAGACCAACAACAGTGACTGAGATCTGAAGTTTTCTTGGTTTGGATGGATATTATCGATGTTTTGTGAACAATTTTTCACAATTATCTAATCCACTCACCATGTTGACTAGGAAAGGAGTTACGTTTGTTTGGACGGAGGAATGTGAAGAGAATTTCAAGGAGTTGAAAAGAAGGTTATCTAGTGCACTTGTACTCACACTTCCTTGTAGTGGAGAAAGGTTTGTGATCTACAGTGATGCATCCAAGAAGGTATTGGGGTTTGTTCTTATGCAAAATGATATGGTGATAGCTTATGCCTCACAACAGTTGAAAATACATGAGAAAAATTACCCAAATCATGATTTGGAGTTAGCTGCAGTAATATTTGCATTAAAGATTTGGAGGCATTTTCTTTATGGAGAAAGGTGTGACACTTATACTGATCATAAAAGTTTAAAGTATATTTTCACACAAAAGGAGATGAATATGCGCCAAAGAAGATGGTTGGAGCTGATTAAGGATTACGACTACTCAATCCATTACCACCCTGGGAAAGCAAACAAGGTGGCAGATGCATTAAGTCGACAAGACCATGCCAGTTTAACCATGACGAGGATCAAAAAAGATCCAATATTTATGGATTTCCAAAGGATGGATCTTGGAATTATAATGAAAGGGGACAAATTGTATCTTCCTCAAATGAATGTTCAACCATATTTACATTTGAAGATTAAAGAGGCACAAAAAGAAGATGTCGAGTTACAAAAGAAGGTGAGAAATGTTCCTGAATTCAACCTTTATTGTGATGGGATAATAAAGTCCAGGAATCGGGTTTGTGTTCCTCCCATCCCCGTATTAAAGAAGGAGCTGCTGGATGAGGCTCATAGTTCTTCATTTTCCATTCATCCTGGAAGAAAGAAGATGTATAGGGACCCGAAAGAGTACTTCTGGTGGGATGGCATGAAAATTGATGTTGCAGAATATGTTTCTCGATGCTTGGTTTGTCAGCAAGTTAAATCTAAGAGGCAGAAGTCTAAGGGGATGTTACAACCATTACCCATACCCGAATGGAAATGGGAAAGCATCACTATGGACTGTGTCACCGGACTTCATAAAACATCCAAAGGCAATAATGATATTTGGGTCATAGTTGATCGTCTTACAAAGTTTGCACACTTCATTACTATTAGAGAGGATTTCTCTCTGGATCAGCTTGCCAGGATATATGTAAAGGAAGTGGTAAGATTTCATGGAGTACCACTTTCTATTATATCTGATCGGGATCCGAGATTTACCTCAAAGTTTTGGCGAAGTCTTCAGCATACTATGGATACAGAGTTGAGTTTAAGCACTGCTTATCATCCTCAGACAGACGGTCAGTCTGAGAGGACGATTCAAACTCTAGAAGATATGTTGAGAGCTTGCTCTAGGGATTTCAAAGGTGGTTGGGATCAACACCTACCTTTGGTGGAATTTTCGTATAATAATAGCTTTCACCCTAGTATTCAGATGGCTCCGAATGAAGCTCTCTATGGAAAGAAATGAAGGACTCCATCTTGTTGGGATGAAGTTGGGGAAAGAAAGCTATTAGGACCTGATCTCATTGATGAAATGGCAGAAAAGGTCAGATATATTCAACAACACATAAGAGCAGCTCAGAGTCGACAGAAAAGTTATGCCGACAACCGAAGAAAATAACTAGAGTTTGAAGTGGGTGATAAAGTGTTCTTACGAATATCTCCCTGGAAGAGGGTCATGAGATTTAGAAAGAAGGGGAAGTTGAGCCCTAGATATATCGGTCCTTTTGAAATATTGGATCATGTTGGGAAGGTATCTTACCGATTGGTGCTTCCACTGAATCTCTCGCAAGTTCACAATGTGTTCCATGTATCACTCCTGAGAAAGTACATACCTGATCCTTCACATGTACTCAGCTCAGAAGTTGTACTACTAGAGCAAGATCTTTCTTATGAAGAACAGCCGATAAAGATTCTGGATCGTAGCGAAAAAGTCCTACGAAAGAAGTCCACTCGATTGGTGAAAGTTTTATGGAAGAACCACTAATTAGAAGAATCTACATGGGAGCTTGAGGATACGATGAGGGATAGGTATCCTCATCTGTTTGTTACAAAGTGACGAATTTCGAGGGAGAAATTCATTTTAAGGGGGGTAGAATGTAACACCCGAGAATTTTATGAGAAATATTTTTGTTTTTATAAATCATAAAAGGAATCTTTAACTACACACAACACTATCTTGGCTTTCATTACATGCAATCACGACCTTCCTCGATAGCATGCGTCATACGCAATACCGAGTTTCACTAAACAATGATATTCTATTAAAATATTATTAAAACTAGCCGTTATGAATAGTAATAACCACTTTTTGAAATTTTATAAATTTTATTTTTCAAAATGGACTTCATTTTTGGATTCGGAATATCGAAATTAGCCCAGGGTAATATTTTGGTATTTTTCTGAAAACATTCAATTTTTTAGGAATAGTGAAACCACTAAGTGGTAGTTAAAAAAACTGAATTTTTAATAAAACTTAATTTTACCGCTTCTGTGAGTGGAATTTCAAAAATCCTAGAGACACGGTTGATGTCAGAAAGTAAAATGTGGTTCAATGAGATGAAATTAATTTTTGGTGAATAGTAACGTCTACTTTTATTTACCACGGTTAAAAGTACATAGTGTAATTAAGGGTAAAAATGATATTATTATTACCCTAACACATGTCCTAATTCTATTGGATAAGTGTAATTCGACCCAAAACAAACTTAGGAATAAAATATGACCATTTAGGCCCACTTGGATTAGATTAGGACATTTATTATTAATTTATTTAAAGAAGGGTTAAAATAGTTAAAATCAAAGATTAATAAGTAAATAATTTTTAATATAGGGTTATACATAAGAAAAATTCGACTATAAATATTCATTAGAAAGATAAATGGATTTCCTACATAATGGTATTTTATTTGTAATTTTTAGACATTAAATTATTTAATTTATTTATGACACAAAGATGATGGAGTAATTATCTTATTAATGAAATATTGACATAATTGATGTTATAAATACCAAAATAAATGTAATTTTAGACTTTTTATGAATTACACTAATTTTCTAGGTTAATATGACATGTTATTATTGATTTAATTAACTTTTTTAGAACTAATAATTCTGTTATGAGTTTCACAAAAATCAATTACAAAATAGTGTCAAAATTGACATAAAATAGTTTTTAAAACAAATATTATATTAGTAATTCTTATTTTATTCCAAAGAATCTAAGGTTCGGCCAAATGACTTAGCTATGGTTATATATATATTAATAATAAACAACTTTGGGTTCATTTGGCTTCTTATAGTAATTTTATTAACCTTATAGTATAAGAACACAAGAAGACACGGTAAAAGTAAAATTATTTTACTTAATGTTAAATCTAAATGATAAGGTTAAAATAGGAACCTAAACCTGTCTAAATTCTATTGTATGAGAGGGTTTCGACCCATACCCACCTTACCCAATATATAAATCAATTTGGAGCTATTTAAAACCGAACATGACTCTATAATAAAATAATATTTTTAGTTTTTCTAATGGAACCCCTCTCCTCCCTTATAAAAGGGAACCTCCTCCCCCTCTTCCTCACACCAATTTGAGCCTTCAATCTCGTCCAAAACCTTCCAATTTATCCTCTCCAATTACCTAGAGAGATCCTATAGGTCCTGGTCTTCTTCAAAGACCAATTTTAGTGACCTAAAAGGAGGTCTCAAAGAAGCACTTAAAAGAAGAGGTAATGTCTATTACCGATTCTTTCATCTTTATTTCTTCTTCCACTTATTCTTATTTAGTTGTTTTATTATTAAGTAATAAAATCAGTATCACTCATATATGGATATGTTATTATAAGTATGAAACAACCGTATTTCACCATCTATCCATCCTACAGAAAATGAAATCACCGTGCGTGCGTACGTACGGAATACCGTCTCCACACCGTGGTGTAATCTATTTTCCACCACCACCTTACTTGGATGGGTATAATGGTGTAAATAATGAATATATATGATTATTGTAAAGTGATATTGATTCTTAAATAGTATACATACACTCCAATACAATTCCATGACCATGGGAATGATATAATCGCTCGTGCGTACGTACGGAATACCGTCTCCACGTTGTGATGTGACTCGTTCTACATGATCTTCATTGCATAATGATTATATAAATGAATTGAATGAATGAATATGATATATATGACACTAATATAATTCTAGAAATGAGGTATCTATAACCAAAAGAGTAGAATAAGAATTTATTCGACAAAACACACATAAGAACAAAAAGTAATAAACACCCGAATAACAAGAAGTAATGAAATATTACTAATAAGAAGCTAAGAATATGACCATATGTGATATCATAACAATGCGAATGATTCTGGAATAAGTCAATAACATTATTTAAGTCATTATACAGGGGTTTTGGACATGTACAAAGCATATCAGACCTAAGGTATGGGAAATATCACAATCTCATTTTTATCCGAGATTGTTTATACTTCTATATTTACTGGGGTGTATTTTATCATCCACATCCATGTTTCCTCAATATGTAATATTATTTCCATCCAAATACAATTTTTTAAATCCAATTTTACCCTTAGGTGAGTTTTTAGTAAAAGATATGAAAGGAATCTTTTGTCATTTTTCATACGAGGTACTTTTGACTTTCCCAACAAAAGTACGAGAAGAATGTTTTTTTGACTTATGCGGCATGAATGGATTTTTAAAACATTATTTCCAAGAAGATTACTTTACATGTTTTCATGTTTATTTTTAGTCAACTTCTTTTAGTTTAGAATTGTATGACATGTTATGAAAGGAAAAGTGTTTTTGAAGTAGAAAGGATATTTTTTTCAAGAATGGAGTTCAAGTGTTTTATCAAAATTATTTTCCATCTAAGATAATATAGGGGTCTATATCTATCCCTATGGATTTGATTATGTTGTGATGGAAATATTTTTATGAAATCCTTTATCTTATATGAATTGTTTTATGATGTCACGATGTTTAAGATTCCCATTTTTATTACATGGGTTATGCTATGATGTAGGGTTTCTGATTTTGTGGCACACATAAGAATGTTATCATTATGAGATGGGTGGGACCTATATCTCCCTCCAATTCATTAGGTAAAGATTTTATATCTCATGTGATAGACATGGCTGGAACAGCAGGTTAAACCAGTTCAGTGAAATAGGACTGAAATGAGGAGTGAACTCGGTTCAGAAATGGACTTTGTCCACTAAGATAGTCTTGGCAATGATACTTGACTAATAATAAATGATTATCTATGATTATGTGTGTATGCCACAAAGTTTCATGTTTTAAGTTATGATTAAAGTTTACTACTATGATTTATCCCTTGTTATGAGATTATTATTTCTTTTGCAGGTTAAGATTTCCAAAAGTTATGTTCTTATGTATATGATGTGATTGATGTTTCTTTTTCTTACCCTTACTGAGCATTTGAGCTCACCCTTTTGTATGTTTTCTTTCCCCAGGTCAAGAAGAAGGTTATTAAGTAAGATATATCAAAAGGTACTATAGATATGATGAAATAAATGGGAGACAATGTAGACGCTTTATGAACCAATTGTTTATGTTTCCCAGTTTCTAAAGACACTATACCTATACAGTCCTTTCCTGGTTTTTTTATATATTGTAATAAGTGTGATTCAATTCTGATGTAATAACAATGTATGTAAAGTATGGGTCGTTATAATACTAGACCTTTTAAGGAACTTTTAGAGATCCAAATTTTAGTTTAAAATTCATGTTTCAGAGCTATTAATAAATAAGTTGTATTGGAGCTATTCACATGATTGGAATAAGGTTCAGATGATTTTTTTGTTATCCATGTGGAAATAAGATATTAGAATGAACTAGAAGAAAATTACCATGTTAGAGTTGGTTTCCTATAACCTGTGTACTCAAGAACTCATTTTATAGAATAAGAGAAGTTTCCCTTTATTCTGTTTTATCCTCCATCAACAAACAACAGGTACCCTACCAAGTAGTTGGCCAAGTATAAAGCTAGCCAAGGGGTACTTGAAAATAGAAAAGAAATGAAGTTGGAATGAATGGGCTATGGTGGTTCCTATCAAAGAATCCAAAACCTCCATCACATTGAGATTAATATAATGACTATCGATTTATAGTAAATATAAATTCATCACCCCTTGGGGGTATCACAATATTTTCACTCTCTCCTTTTATTTAATCTGACATTTAAATTTTCTTAGTATTTTAAATTATGTTTCTTTTCCAGTAAATAACTATTCAAGTATTTGATTCCACATGGTATCTATTCATGACCAAGATGTCTTACAAGATGAATCTTATAGAATAAAAACTTACAATACACAAATCTAGGTTTCATTAAACTTTGATATTAATTCTATAAATTTAAATGTTATTCTATTTTAATTTTGTAAGAGATGGAACATGATAACCAAAGTGTTATCTTCAAAGGTCCAAGGGATAGTGAAATTGACTAAACTGAGATGATAAAATATACACATTCATAGGATTACTATTTTTAATTTTTTAACATTATTTCTTCAAATTAATGTTTCATACTATAGTGAACTCATTATTGGTAAATACCCCTTATTTTTAAAAAGTCTAAATCTATTTTCACAGTTTGGTCTTTCTAGAAATTTTAAAATCAATTGGTTCCAAAATTTAAAAACATGCTTTCATCCCCAAATGAATGTTTCATTAAAATACTATAGTTTCATTTTATAACAATATTATGTTTTAGTTGAATTGTGGACACTTTTTTGTGTGAATGAAAAAAAGTATAAACTATTCAAGAAAACAATTTTTTATTGTATATATGGAAAGGTGTTGGTTTTTCATTCATATAATACCATAAAAAAGTTGGGAACTACTAAATTTGCAATATATTTCGAATGAAAATGTTCTCCCACCTTAGGATTCAGCATTGGGGAGGATTTGTAATTTTAAGTGAGGGGGAGATGGGTCATTCTCTATGAATTAACAGTGGTACAATTTAAAACACAGTATAAATCCCCCAATATATTTTTTCAAAAATAATATCTTTTAAGAATCATATAAATATTGTTGTAAATATAATTTGTTCTTTATAAATAAAATATGTGTTTTGTTATGTCTCTAGGTCATGAAAATAAAAACTCAATGTGCCCTACCGAGGTGATAATTTCATACTAAATTTAGGGATTTCAATAAGTATGAAATTTCTAGAATTATATGATTTCTATGTTTTATTTCCATTGTATTTATGGAAATAACATTTTAGAAAAAGGAAATAAATTTTGATAGGTTAGATTTTTTTTAATTATAATTTCATCACGAGGAATCTTAAAAATTTTACTTGAACCTAGTAACTTATCCTAAGTGAAATAGAACACCTTAAAGGGCCATCTTAATAGAGATTAATATAAATCCTTTGATCATGGAGTAAAAATGGTACTTTGGATCACAAAGTGATCCTATAAGATAGGGGAACTTGGTGTTTTTTGTAAATAAATAAATCCATTTCTAAATTAATAAGTGTTTTTCATGGAATGATGAATACATTCATGGCAGGGAAAAAATTAAATAAAGTTCCTTTGAAAAAATGAGTTCATTAAGGTGAATATAACATTGAACCCAGATAAATAATGGAAAATTGATTCATAAGAAAATATTTTGAGTTGAATAAATTAAGTGAAGTAAATAATTTTGATTTGAAGAACCTAAGAGATAGTGAAAATTGGTAGTGCTTCTTGCTAAAGATTTAATTACACTTGAATCTCAGTAGTTTTTACTCTTTGAGTTAAAATTTGATATTGGATTGAAGTTGGGTAGTGGGTGTTAATCACATGGATGCATGATAATTTAAATAAATGGAGAGATACACGACATTCCTTAATTATGGTGTGTATTTTAAATAAGGTAGAATATGACTTGTTTTTAGTAGTATATGTGAAAAAATTAAATTTATTTATTTTCATGGTAGTTTAATTTATAATGTGTGGGGGAATTTGATGTGGGATTATTTTATTACACCTTTTGACATCACTATTTATGGATTAATTTTTTTGTAACTGAGAAATGTTTTTTAATAAATAATTTTGAATAATAGGTAAAATGAGTAAAAACTATCATTCTTTGAGAATCATTTAAAAGAATATATTCTGCTGTCCTAAATTTTAAAAAGTAGTTGATATCATTTTTTGTATATATTTTAAATAACAACCATTACTATGGTATTCATTAGAAATATTTTTCAAGATATTTTTTATGAGGTTCTAATTGAAAAAATAATTATTTCATCATTCCTAGATAAAATCATTAACATATTATTATTGGAATACGTTTATTTTTTGTAACAAATTTTAATTTGGAATTGGTTTTTAAAATTTTGAAATTTAATATAATATATGAATATAAATTGAAATAATTTTTTTCTTGTTTGGAAGTGATTTTTTTCTTTGATTTAATTTTTTAGTTTTTCTAAATGTTTCTTCTTAAGATTTTTTTATTGGAATCATTTTTTAGAAATGTCTAATGTATAAATGGTGTTGAATTGGGATTTCATGAATATTTTATTAATTCAAAATACAATTTTTTTTTATCCATGATGTAAAGGATCAGAGTGACACTGTCTATATCAGAGTAACCATTATTTTATTGGAATTAACACATGTTAAAAATGGAAAATTAATTAATCTTCCATGATAACAATTATTAACTGACTATAATTTTTGGGTTGGAGTGACCATAATTTAAAAAAAAATGAAGATTTAAATTTTCTTAAGGACTATAATAATAATTCCTTCCACAGTTGACCAAATTAACGTATAGATATCACATGATATAAAAATGGAAAAGTGATTCATCAACCACACACCAACTCCCAATCGACAACACACCATTTGCATTGACTGAAATTCAAAATTTGATCGAGCACACCAAAAATTTGGATCAGCCATGAAGGATGATATTAAAGTCTATTGAACCATCGAAATCTAAGATAATTGATGAATAATATAATGACAATGAATATTTTATATCGGATCTTTAATGATATTGTTTATGAACCAATGTTCCCAAGACTGTTGGGTAATCATGACCTCAAGCACAATTAAAGAGCCACCACTAATGAAGACCAATGAAGAAACCCATTCGAATTTAGAACCATGATGTGTTTTTGTTTTAAAACCCAAGGGGATACTAAGCCTCATCAAAGGAAGAATATGATAGTCAATTGGATGTTACCTAAGACTAAATACATATGTAAGACACATTCCCTAGTGAAGAACCTCAAGATTTATGACCCACTGAAGCCAAGCCACGGATGGAGATATTGAACCCACCATTCGTAGTTGTAGGAATACATTATGCTCGAATTAAGATGGAACAAAGCTTTTTAGGGAACTTACCGATGTTTGAAAATGGGAAAACTACTATGTTTGTTCACTCCATTGAATAAGGTTGAACATCATATACATCCATGGTTGAATAATATATTGATATCGATATAAATACTAACTATAAAAGATGATGTGGATCTTTTCCAAAATCTAATATGGATGGAAATATAAGCTCCATAGGTCAATTCCATGAGGGTGTTCCAAGATCCACCATTAATTATAAATCCCAAAGTTTATGATACCGAAATTGATATTGAAATGGAAGCTTCTATTCGAAGCTTGTGTGGATACATGAATTCACCACTTGATCTGAACTAATGAACTCAATAAAGAATGAAAATAAAAGATGGTTTGATCTAAGATTTCTATAGTATAAATAAATATCAATTCTATTTTTTAGGATTCCAATGGAGTCATTGTTTGTGACCTAGGTTGACGAACTGAAGAAAGGATGTAGAACTAGGAATGATGAAATTGATATGATGTTTAACCAGAGTCGATCACTATAGAATTTTTTTAATATGATGCTAATGCTCGTTGATAAAAATACTCTAAAATCCACCAAATAAGCCAAGTTAATTCATTCTATGATTTCTGGATAGACTTGTTTGTAGGTGTGGTATAGAGAAATACAATGGGGCCGATAAATCACAAATGATATGCTATCGACTTGGGGAATGCTTTCACATGATATAGTCTATAAAATGATGCATTGGCATTTGAACCAGAGTGTATCTCATTCAGGAAGAAACTAAGAATATATGGAAGGATTATACAATATTTTTCATCTACATACTTGTAAATATCATGGTATATATCACCTATGTACTTGTCAAACTAGACCACATTGTATGAAGGGACACAGAAAAAAATTGATCTGTGTTTTAAAAATCCTGAAAAATTTATTATGTTTTGTAGGCACCCAAAATGTGACTAATACAAGAGAAAATAAAATAAAAATAGTTAGGGAATGTAGGTAACAAGTTTACTTTCCTAATGGTTAATGAGATCATTGTAACTGATAAATGATTCTAGTGATCCTAACCCTTGAGCTTTCCATGTGGGTAATATTTGTGTGTGGGATCATGGTCAATGTTGGTCTTGGAAAAATTAGAAGAGAATTAAATTTAATTACAGGATTTTAGCTATTTTCACTATGAATTAAATGAAAGTTAGGTATGAGAACCTAAGAGCATGCCATGTAGATTTCATTAACCATTAGTTTAGAATGTCAACAATTTTTTTGATAAGATGATTACTCCTCACTCTGTTTTCCAAATATTTGGAGATAGGCGGAATAATTGTATTCCCTTATCAAAGGCACAACAGTATCCACTTCTATTAGACCAAATTATCCTCAAATTATTGATTATCCATTGCATAACTAAGAGAGGATAAGGGTCAAGGGTTAGAGAACACCTACAGGGTAGTGTAACTAACGATAAAGCTATGATAAGTGGTTGATCACACATGATAAGTTCACTTCTCTCTTCATTACTTATGGTATAATTATTTTGGGATTTGTTTAATGATTTATATTATTATTTCTTATATAATGAGTAACTAATTACTTTAGGTGGTTGGATCAGATAGATTCAACATCATTTAATTCTATCTATTATTAAAAGGGGCTAGTAAAACATGTTTGTTTCATTTTTGTTAGATATCTCAATTTATTTTCATTGTGGGCATCTCTTTTATCGACCCTAAGTACCGATGAGTTAAGGTTATAGTATCATTTTATGTAGTGATAAAAAAATAATTTTTGGAAAAGGTTGCGGTATGATATTCTCCATGAGGTAGCATCGTTATCCTGGGTTTTTTTAAATAATATTACTCAAGATAGATCTCTACTAGTGGTAGTTTATCTAACACTAGTTCGGCATTTCATTCCCATGCAATCATCCTTAGTACCTCTATAGTTGATTCCATGCAAGGGTAGTTATGTTTTAATCAATATAATTTGGTCTAGTTCCCCTAACCCAATCATTTTTCTAGACTCCCTCTCCATTTTTTACTGATACACCTCTATCCCCATACATTTCTCGATCCCTTCACATTCACTTCACTACTTCACTTCCCTCTATTTTTGTTCAAAATTTCGGTTTTTTTATTTTATTATTTTTCTTGTCCAACACAACATCACCTTATTCATGGTTCAAAACGTACTACTATACTACTTGTGGAATTAAGTATATAAATAGTTATTTTGAACATTCTCAGGGAAAGGATATGTCATCAGTTTTCACAAGAATTCCTTAATGAGATGACATTAACCAATGCCCCAAATGAACAATGTCCTCTCTCACATATATCCTTGATGCAACATGAAATGGGGGCTTCCTAAGGTTTCTTATTCCCCCCCTGATGGGATTGAACCATAAAGCATTTGGATCATTGATGACCACTTCATAATGCAACCCAATTATGGGGAACTGAGTGTCTCACTTGACCTTCCTTCATCCTAGGATATATAAATGGGTAAATTTAATCCAAACAACCTTCTTGGATCGCTTTTTACAAGGTCAAAAACCAAAGAAGCCTATTCTAGATAAGATTCCTCCAAGGACTCCTAAGATACATGAATGAGCTATGCACATCAGGTTGCATCCCATTGATCATGTATTCCCATGATAAAAGAATTCATCAAGTTATACTTTCTAGACTAATAATGACCTTAGGGTAGTCATGATCATCCACACTATTGATTACGAGGGTTCATATCATAAGAATACCATGGATACCTCTCTCATTGTATTGTTACTAGGTTTGATAACTCATATACCATATTTGATCATCCTAAGAACTTAGTAGACAAATTTTTTAAACTCAATGATATAAGAATATGCACATAGCCTCCTATTAGGTGTAACCACCAGTTCTTCTCACCTTTACCTAAGCAACCAACTATGTTAGGAACACCCATGCAGTATATATGTAATCCCAACACATATCCTTCCTGTGATAGAGTAAGGATAGGGGCTTAACAAAAGGTGTAATCCCCAAAACCAACTTCACCTGACTCACCTACCATGCCGACTGTCTTTGAGCATCATTTATGGCTACTTCTCTAAAATACTGGTTGAGAATCCTATATTTAATCCCTAACTACTTTCTCGTGGGGATATATTCCACATGGTCCAAGTCACCCTTCCAGATATTATTACTACTAGAGAAGGGATAGAGTTCTATACCCACCTGATACTAATGCATAAGACCCCAATACATCCTCAAATGGATATATTCATTGTGATCATAACTTCCTCAATAGGACATATTCTAAATGATACAACCATACTCAAAGAGGGAATATTTCCTATAATCCAACCCTATATAAAGGTCTATATTCACTATAATCTAATTCTTCTCAATGGTCAATATTACATATGGTACAACCATTACGACCCGACTATATTCCCCCAAAAGACTTACTAACTGATTCATATTCCATTTGATTCACCATTATTTTATGGGACATATTCCAAGTGAGCATTCATTTCATCTCATCCATTTAGTTACTAGTAAAAAGGCGTTCAAAAATTTTATTCTCATTCATTAGTCCCTCACAAAAAATTTCTATGTAACTTTTTATAAGTAGTCTTAGATACATGACATAAACATGTGTAGAATATTTCTTTGTCACATGATATTAAACTTAATGGGATGGTCAAGTAAAATGACCTTAAACTATGAAAAAAACTATGTGGTATTTTATTCCTATTAACTAGGATATGTAGGATTCATATGTATGGTTTAATACTAAAACCACATAGGTCATAGATACACAACCATAAACTGAACATCAATATCTCCCAAATGTATGACCTTAAAATTACCTTCACCTGGTCATGGTTACACAACCATAAACGACACCACATTATCTCTTTTTACATGACCTTCAAAGGTATGATGTGTCCCATTGAGTTGAACCAAACTACATGGGTTATTATTCTCATTATAGGGAAATGTATGAAGCTCGTTTCATGGGCTTGATCCCAATTTATCAACACCAATAACCTCCTTTGATGATGATAAATTATAAAGTCCCTAACTATACAGATTTGAACCGTGGCATAACTAGATAACAAAATAAAGGAGAAAATTTGGTATATATTGATGTTCAAATCAAAACATGGTGAACCCAACATGGACCTCCCATAATCTTGACCAATGTGACAGCCATAAAATTGTTGGTAAAGTCCCAGGGACCACCTTACTTTGGAAATAACACCTCTTTCAACTAAAAAAAACATGGGTATAGTGTGTGTTAGAAGTAGAATGTACAACATGAAATCATTTAACCATAAATGGATTAGTGAAATCATGAATGAATCATTACATCTTTTAGGACACTACTAGTGGTAAATACATATTATAAAACTAATAGTGAACCCAACATAAACCTTTTGTCCTTGTGAGAGACCGATTGAACACACTCTTTATTATGATAATTCACTAAATAGATTCTTGTTTATGATTATTGATACCTTCATGACCTTTAGGATCCCATAAAAATCTCCCCTAGGCCCATGTGTAATAATTTCACCACGCACTATCCATCTTCTGATGGCCTATATAGAGATACTCCTAATCCAAGATGAATTTTATGTCGTCAAAACCCAGGCTAACTTTTTTTAAAACTTAATAACTCATTTGAAAGGTGAAAAACGTACTAATCTAGGAGAATATCCTCATATGATCCATTCCCACCTTAGCGACATCATAATAGAGGATTGAGGTGATGTATATCCATGGGCCATCCCACCATAGAAGGACTATATTGAATTCTATGGTTCCTTTCACCACATTAAACCACTTCATGAGTCTCTTCCCAATGTTAAAAAATACATTTCTCCCATGTATTAAGTAGATTTATGAGTATATCGATTACATACCAATAACTGTGCATGAGTTTCCTAGGATAGGACCTTCTAGTCACTTCATTGCTAATATAAATACCATTCCCTTTATTACACATTTACACTTTCTTTATTACATATAAGTACAATTAATAAAACCATGAAGATAAAGATTTATAGTGTACTTTGGAATTGGGTACAATTGAAAAAAACATGTAACATGGGATACAGAAAAATATTTAACACTTCCTTGACATGATCATAATATTCCAACGATCTTAAAAATTCTTGGGATAACATGGGGACAAAAATAATAAAAGGGTGATCTAAAAATCCCAGTAAGGGAATAATCAAGGCATAACATGAAGAATATGAAACATTTGAGTCAATAGGCATGTAAATGGGGAATAAATATGAGTAGGAATCCTAAACATGAAAAAATATACATGATATTTTATGGTAAACATAAAAAGCAACATGGGAAATGTGTAAATAAAATAAAACACTTAATAATAAACATAGGTCAAGGATAAAACACCAATACATCATGGTGGAAAATTTCCCACAATGAAATCTGGTACTCCACTATCCCAATAAGACATATCATTATACTAAACATTTCCCATTGCATTAAAGTGCTATCTGGGTGCACCCATCATAATCATTTCATTCTCACACCTTTGTGTAAATCATAGATCATAATACATGGATTCATTCATCATCATAATTTATTCAAAGATCAAGGAATTTAGAATAAATACATCTCAGTCTATTATTAAAATTATTTATGAATAAATTTGAATACCCTTCTTAGGAAATGGCTATTTTATTCAATACATAATGGGTTTTGGCATGGAAATTTGTAGTTACATTTTAGTAGCATAACAACGTCACATAAAAATTTATAAAATGGGTTGATGATAGAGAAATGGGTATATAATAATTTATAAATTATATGGAAAGTAATGTGGATATGGAAACACATGTCCCAACATGAGGAATTGGAAATTGAAGGCATACGATAATAAAGAAACATTATGTAATTAGAAAAAGGAAAGAACCCTTATAAACTTTTAGGCATGGTAACAAGTGTACATAACAGTTAATAGAAGGGAAAATTGAGATTGAAAGGGGATATAATAATTTATATATAAAATTAGAAGTAAGGGGGTATTTAATAACATATCCAAACATATGAAAATTTAAATTAAAAGGAATAACATAAAAGGAGTGATTGATTAAATAGGAGAGTGGAAGATCCATTACTTGAGTTTGTGACTCTAAAGGCCTGAGAGGGGCATCCTAAAAACTGGTGGGTTCTTTGGGAGGACTTTATGGAGTAGAGGGAAGAGTTTGGAAATGATAAAAGGTGTTTGAGTGAAGATAAATTAGATATTTGTTGGGATTATATAGCAAAGGAGGGGGATTTATTTATAATTTAGGTTTTGGACTCTACAAAATAAAATATCCAAAACCACAAATTGTGACATGGTTCTTGACCATGGCTTCACCAAAATGGGAGTTTTTACATTATTTTATAAGTCCAAGTGCTGAAATTAATCAAATAATATCATCAGTGATGTGGAGGTGAATCCCACTCTTAAATAAATGGGTTTAAATCATAAAATAAATTTTATGCCTTTTAGGATTCATAATGGATTTACAAAATAAATAAAATATACTTAAAATAAATTTATATTAAAGGAAAAAAAATATTTTTCCTTGGATAAAATTTATATAACTTAATAAATCACTTCTGGGTCTTTAGAATGTCATAAAACACAAATTATATTTAGACCGTATTTAATTTTAACCTAAAAATTCGTTTATGTAGGAAAATTATGAAGAATTCATTGTTGGAAAATTTTGATATCTTGGTTCCTAAAATAATATTTACATTATCTAAATAATTTGGAAAATATGATAATTTTTGCTTTAAAAATTAAAACTGACATTTATTATAGATGACAGGGTTTTGACAATAACACTTTTTTGAACCCTTATAAAAATCATATTTGACTTCATAAAAATCATATGATCATTTATTTTTAATAAAATATTTTTAATACAAATATTTTATTAAAAAATTATTTATTTAAAAAATCCATTAATTCATTAAAAATATATTCCTTAATTGACTTTGAATATTTACTTAAAATACTATTTGTGTTTTATTGAATCAAAATAAAAAATAATTTATAATGTTATAATAACAGGAAGAGAATATATTCATTATTATATAAAAAATAATATATATACTCATATTTATAGGGTCATGTTACATATCACTTTAATACACCAACAAACTCACTAAGTGTATGTTGTGCGATGGTGGGACATTCATGGGGCAGTTTGGAGAACATGGTTTGGGCTGTGATCTCGACAAGATTGAACTTATCCCATAAACAGTCATGTTCATGATTATGTTATTGGATCTCATCTTGGTATTGTTCTTGGGAAAATCCCAAAAATGTTATGTCCCTCAGAAGCTCTGATAAATGGGATTCATAGGGTACAATCTTACTATTTGAGGCTGTCATTTCCATTGTTTGTGACAATTACATTTGATAAAACCCAATATTTATTCAAATCATGTGATCACTGTTCAAAAACATTAATATAAATGATAATGAAAAATAATTTTATTTAAATACGATGGGTATAATAAGAAAAAATATGTTCCTGTATATTTTATAAACAAATTATATTTTAAAACATTTAATAAAAATGCAAGGGAAATTTTATTTATAATAGTTCAGGTCATTACATATATTTCTATAGGACCCCAAATCCACAAGGATATACTAAGGATACCACATTGGATAATATGGAAGTGATATAATTCACCAATCATCATCTCCTAGTAGATGTTGAAAATAAATCTCATATCTTTACTCATGAATTCCTAGCCTACCAACATATCTTGTAAGTAAAAGAATTTACCTATTAGTATATTACTATGGCCCACAATGGGAATTACAATAATCTTATTCCTACTAATAATAAGATAACTCATTATAATATCTTGATAACTAATCAACTATTGGATTGTATTCCCACTCCCATTCAGAAGTATCATCATCATATCCTAGTGGATAATAAATACCAATATGGTCTTTTATACCCATTACCACTAGAGTTCACCTACATATCCTAGAACACAATTAGAGGTATGTTCGTATCCATACCTCTACTATAGGAGTTTGTTGACATATTATGATAGTCACTCATAGTTGGGATCACTCCCTGTCCCTGTTATAGGGGGTCAAAAACATGTACCATGGCTAACACAAGGTTTTAGAATTTATCCCTTCCCACATGTATGAATACCATCAACATAACCTGATGGAACCCTTCAATTACAATTCCAATATTATTGTCCTCACCTAGGAAGTCTGTCGACTTATTCAAATAGTGATTGAAGACCGAAAGTGGGCTCATATCTCTACACTTACTAATACTGATAGAGCATACCAATATATTCTGAAATAATTCAAGAGATTCTCTAGTATATTTGGATTGTAGAAAGTGGGTCATCAAGGAGTTTTCTTATGAATGAAGGTTGTTTCCCTCATTTTTTGAATATAATAATAATCGAGGTTATAACCCTGACCACCCAACCATACAAATCCAGATTGCCTCTTCAATGTAATCATATAACCCAAGAGTTGGATTAAATTCCTTCCCTGATCAACAATGATATTCTTCATGCGCTTCAAAATATTTTGGTAATGGACAAAAAATTTACCTAATCACCATCATAAAGAGACGGAAACACTTTACACATGGGTCCCCTACAATACTATGATGAGAAACTCTATAGGTACTCCCTAGAGTATAAGTCATAAAATTCCTTCCCGTAGAAACATATACATCAATCATGGAGCCCCCCCCCATAGGGAAAACTATATAGGTTCTCCCCAAATCATGAAAATAAATAGGCAATAAATTCCTCCCTTTTCCAAACCATCAATAGTCGGATACCCCAAAGTTCTTCCCCATGGAATCCATGACAAAAACCATAGAGTCCTTGACCATAATGATCATTGTGAAGGTCCCCCATACAATGGAATCTCTTCTTAATAAGGTGATCTTCCCCATGTTGACAAGACTATGAAATTTCCCTCATATCGAGAGGAACTCAATAATTGTAGGCCAAATACACTAAGATCATTGTTATAAGCAGGAGAAATATCATCCCATATAAAGGATAATCTTTGGTGAAATTCATCATCCATGCTTCCTGTGGTTTTCTTAACCTATGATATAGCTGAGGTTCTAAATGGTCTTACTAACTATGATAAAGTACAAGCTAAATGAAATTTATGGTCAGATTAGGTTGAAGAATACCAAGCTGTGGATGAAGAGAATTCCATAATCATATGTAAGAATATGTTCTGGATAATATACCATTCATGTTATTGGACATGGAGACTCTCCAATATGACGTTTCAAAGTCATTAAAAAGGAATGAATACCTTACCTATTCTAAAACCTATGGGATGATCTCCATTATCTCAAGGTAAAACATTTGTCCTTTACTGAGTACTCTAACCACATCAAGGTATTGAGAGAGCTCTACTATCAAGTATATTTCACTACCATATCAATAGATTGAAACCCTATGGAGGAAAAGAAATATGATAGCTTCCTACAAGAGTACCTTAGCAGAATAAAGGTGATTTAACAAATGATCACATATTATTCACCTGAAATGAACATTAATGGATGGGGTGAATATGGAGTGCTATAGTTTACTCTACTTAATGACTAGAAGAGTCTTCCAAGAAATGATACATATAATGTCATTGACTTAGGCTAGGTTTTAGGACTAGGTTATGTAAACTAAAATTAGTTCACCTAGCTCTGTCCCACTATCCATAAATCCAAAAATATACATACCTTTTATGATAAATCCATTAAAAGGCTCTTGCATCGGACATCCAAAAAGGAGAAGTAGACACAACATCTAAGGATGACAAATCTTGGAACCATAGAGCTACCTGAGATGATGTGTAAATAATATTTAAATCATTTTTTATAACTATATCATACTTTATATAAATCTAAAAAAATAAAAATTTCATAACTACAACACTTTAGTAACAATATGGGCCAACCCCCATCACATTGTGCTAGGGGATTTTTACCATCACCACCCTAATGTAATCAAAGACATTGTGGATTTGGGATGTGATAGTGGTAAAACCATGTCAACCCCAACAAATAGGTCTAGGTTCATTATTAACCCTATTCATCCCCTAAATATGTTTGTATTCATGATATTGGTATTGAATTCACAAAAACAACACTTAAAATTTATCCAACTTCATGACCTATCTCCTTCATAAGAAGTGTGTTTAGTGAAATATATAACAGAAAATCATTGAATCATAATCAATAGAGGAACGAAGATGAAACATCGTGGGGTCTATAGGGAAAAACGTTATACCAATAAGGAAAATACCAAATAGTATTATGATTTATCACTCAAAGAGTATTTAGAGGTTGGAAAATCTCCTTTCAACTCTGATGAGGATCTGATTTCCACTCTGTGATTCATGTTAGTAAATGTTATTTGTGTTAGTGTCATGAATAACTTGAAACATGATCCAATAACACAATAATTTTATAAATATTCATTAGTTTCAAATGTGGTTTATATCGAAGTCCATGAAGAGTGCATGCATACCTAAAATTAGAGACAGAATCAAGATCTAGGAAATCCTCTAAATATTCATCTACTACCTACTTAGTGAGATTCATCTATAGTGATATGTAAATATGTCGGTGCATCCATATCCTACCCACTACCTAAGGAAACCAGGCCTCTCTCTATGGAGGAGAATCTTTCTTAGTATGGATTTGAGTTAGATGAGTTAAAAAAATCACTACTAAATTACACATATGAAATATTCTTGCTGGGTTATACAACTAAAAGAAAAAAAATTTATCTATTATAGTACTAATATATTAGGAAGTACTTGCAAAGATAATAAGAGAATATTCCATCCATCTAACCATATATAATTTTATACCAATAGTTTATCTAAACCTGGTGGCCAAATATTATAAATAATTGCTTCTATTGGGTAAAAAATTACAACTATTTTGAGCGAGAAACCCCAGACCCTCTCAAACCAGAATTCAATAGAAAACAATGAAAACCTGGCCACATTGGGATTTTCAATCTATCTCTAATATGGAATCTACCCAAGTTCCCCAAATCTCCTTGACATTATATAGTCCCTTTCTGATCAAATGGAACCCATGGAGGGGTGTAATTCACTAATGTTTTCAAAGATAAATTTATACACTAAGTGAGTAGATGAAATACCCCCTTTGTCCAAATTCGGTAATAGTACCTTCTTTACCATTAATGGAATGGGAGATATAGAAAAAAATTGATGTAATTTTTTTCTCAATGTGTCCCCATTATGGGAACGCTCAAATAATAAGGAGTATAAAATCATATATGATTCATACATATCCATAGGGGCCACCATTCAACATTTATATCAAGGTACTAGCCTGGTATTTTGAAAACTGGGAAGACCATGGTCAACGATTCCTTTTCCAGTTCAAATCCACACTAAAGAAGAAAATGACCATTGATCTCTTGAATATCAAGTTGCATGAGAATGAGAGGTCGTGAAATTAATTCACTATATAAAAGGGATTGACTTACTCCTTGAACATGGAACTTCCACTAGAGTAGATGCCAAAGATATGTGTCGAAAATCTCCAGGATGAGTTTCACACACTGCTTATTCTTATAAAATATTCTAGGCTATTTTGAGAGTTTTTAGAAATTATGTAATGGTTAAAGGATTCTATTATATTCTATATATATCCAAATATCAACTAAAATTGTATTTTTTTATGAAATAATATTGTTAGAGTAGAGACCATAACATTTATCTCAATGATACATCAACACTGGCTTTAGCTCCTAACCCCTCATAACACCATTTGGTTCCTCCTCCTGGATGAAATTTGGAAAAAATGGCCTCATTAGGATGAAACAAGGATTGACCACATTCATGATTTTAAGAAAGAATGAATAAAACCTATTAATTATGAAGTGAGTTGGATTTAGGGTATTTCATCACAACCATGGAAAATAATATACTCAAACTATCAGAGACAAGAAAACTATAAATAGTTGGTATATGTGGAAAAAATGATTATTTCCGCTTCTATAGTATTTTAGGATATAATACCTAAGATTACTTTATCTCCAAGGATATATTATAAAATATTGTTGAATCTGGAACGTAAAGTTGGGTAAATCCTCACCATAATTGAATCGTATTTATTATTCTCCACTTAAAAAAGAAGTTAAGTTATAGTTAGTACCCAAAATTCATCTGTAGAAATTTGATGACTAGGTGACTTGGAAAATGGTTATCTTGACACATTACATACTCAGGGAAAAAATGATTTAGCTACTTATGCCCCCAATTTTCAGTACAGTATCCAAGATAAAATCATTATTATCTCATTTTCCAAAGAGCTGATATATCCGACATCATAAGAAAAAGGCATAAAAAGAGGTTACCTTTGTAATACCCAAGATAGTCCATACCCTTACAGACTCCCTACCCCCATTTTTTTGGAGGAAGGGAACTGCCTAAAAAAACACGATCAACAACAGATGAAGAGTCCTCAAAAGGGTCGGTTAACATCATCCACTTTGAAGGGACCTTCCCTGATGAAGAAGAAAAATATGAACTTAATTTCCCCACCAATAATAAGGAAAATGGTTTTAAAGGATAAGGAGATCAGGGAAGATATTATTGAAATTGACACCAAAATTGAATCATTATTTATAAGGAGTCTATATATACCACATAAAAACAAAGATAATCAATCTAGTGTACCCAAAAGGAACAAAAATTTGATCCTAAATCATCAAGGTCTCACGCAAACCTAGTCTTATTAGAAAACCAACCGATGAATATACATGTGTCATGTTGGCACCAAGATTCAAGAATACTATTTCATAAAAACAACAAACTAAAAAATTCTCCCCATATTTCAGTTTGGGATGGAAGTCGGTAGCATAGTAAGAGTCAAACCCATGACCTTTATCTTGGGAGAATCCTCAGGATAAGATGCATAGACCCTTGGTCTAGAAATATGTTATCTTGAAAAATATCAATGTTATTAAAGAAAATATATCAATAATGGATTCTATTCACATCTCCATATAATTTAGGGATTCAATCATTGAGGATATATTAAGTGGTAAATATTTTTAAGATAATGTTTTGTAGATAATATGTATCTCCAGGATACTAGTTCCATGGAATTCCACAAGATCATTTCCTTCATGGAACATGAACAAGAAGCTACCATACATGGGATTATTATATTCTTGTATATACCATTCATGTTGGGGAATCATCGATTTACATTTAGATTTAATTGATAATGGTTCCAGGATCAACCACATACCATTTTGGGCCCTCTAACATTTGGTTTATTGTGAACTTGACTTATCTCCCTCCAATAAAATCATATACGGGTACAATACGAGTGAGTAGAAGTATTTTAGAAAGATTATGATTAGAATCCAATTTAGATATATCATTTATGACTCTGACTTCATGTTATTTCAAAAAAACACATCTTTAATCATATTTTTGGAAAGTCCATGAATTTATATACATATCGCAGTTCCATAATTGTACCATTAGTGCCTTAAGTACTCTATCAATTGATAGGTCATGTTACTGTATGATGATAATGACCCATTTGAGTCATTTTAGTTTCAATATAAAAGTGAATGTTTATGAAAAAGTTTTGGTAAGTAGCTGATGGTAGATAACACCATCTGAGAAGATTCACATAATGGTGTGAAGGATGTCCTTACTAATTCATGGTGAAGACTTGAGAAACACTACATGTTTCCCATCAATCAGATCAATGAGAAAACTCACAATGTGGGGTTTAATTGTTTTTTATGGGTTTTACGAGAAAATAATCCAATATATCCAATCATTTTCCATTTTTATGTTAGTTAGGTGGATATCCATGTTGAAAAACCACTGTCATGAAATGTAAAAGCTCTAATGTTTTCCATGTGTATCACCTTCCCCCTGAGTGTTTTTACCCCCAAGAAGGTCTGACTATTCTTTAATAAAAAAATGGACTCTCTTCAACCAATTTGATATGAATATTAAGAGAATAAAAAATGAATAAGGTTAAAAAAATTCCAACCCTTCCTTGATATATCAGTTTCACTAAATTTCGAAGAATATTTAGATAAAATATGTCATCCCAAAAAATAAAAATATTCCCTAAAATCATTTCCAAATCGAGAGATACCACCATTTTTTCTAATAGATATCAAAATTTTGTTCCATCGTCTACTCCTGATTATATGAAGGAATAAAATTAAGAAATAGAGGAAGAGGAAGAGGAAAATCTCCATTATGCCCCTCCATCATTTGAGGAAGGTGTCTCCACCACCATAGATGAACTCAAATAAGTGGATTTGGGGTCGAAAGAATATTTGTGGTTTATGATGATCCGTGGCACTATGAACCTCAAAGAAAAGGTTATATATTTCTTCACCCTCAAAAAACCTTGAGGTTTAATTTCCTACTATTATATAGAAATTCCTAATTTGGATCCCTATGTGGAAAGCCATCATTTTAGTTTTTTATATTTCCATCATGCATAAAAACATGCAACAATGATATTGCATTCAATCCATTCTATAAAATTTGATGTTTAATTTGATAATATCATCAATTAAATCATCATTTGGGAAGTCCAATACTAGATATGGATCACCAATACTTTTCTGGTCAATAAAGAGAAGGGAAAAATCAAATTGTACATTGATTTTAGGTATCTCAAAGAGTACTACCTAAAGCATGATTTCCTAGTAGTAATCACATAAATTCCCATATATGTAATGAAGATATTTAAATCCCTATTATTTAAAGATGGGTACTTTGAATATAGATAGGTCTAGATGGACCTTGAATTTTAGGAGGGAAAAAGATTCTAGGAACCCCAAGGGGTATATTTTTTCCATGTAATTATCTTTGGATTGAAGAATTATATATCCACATATCACTGTGTTATGCAGTATATCATTAATTACATCCCATAAAAATCATATAATGATATGTAGATGATCTAGTGATCAATTATCAGTATCATGGTTATCATATGAATGATTTTGAAATGGATTTCAATAAACCATGGAAACATGAATTTAAGATTAATCTCCAAAATAGATTCTTTGGCGTGACATCATGTTAATTCATCAGCTTAGGGGTATTCCATTGAGATGTTGAATCGAACCCCAAGAATAATAGGGAAATATTTAATATGCCTCCAAATCAAAGTCTCAAGGTGTCTAGGGGACTCCAAGGTAATTATTCCACTATTAGACACTTCATAACCAATATTTTTGGTAAGTACCTACCCTTCACAAAATTGATGAAGAAGGGCATAAACTATTAGTGGGAAGGGGATTTTCAGAACGATTTTGGTATCCTCAAAAAATATATTATGCACCCATCTATTTTGAATCCACCATTTGAAGGTGATAGTCTCATCCTTTATGTTGACAACCTATAGAAATTGTTGGGGACACTCTCTACATATAAAATGATGCGTGTGAGGATAATTGTCTTTATAATCTCAGAAGTATTATTTTGGACACTGAGACTTATACTATGATATCAAAACACTATCTTTCATTAATATTCAATTTGGAGGCTTTTAGGCACTACCTATTACACCATGAGGTACACATCATCCCCACTAAATTATATCCTCAATAATATGATTTTAACTGGGATAATAGAATTGTTGGTAGTCATTATTCTATAATTTGATATCCAATTCAAGTGGTTGGAATCATTCAAAGGGTATGCATTGGAAGATTTTACCATAATGTACCCTATCCTAGAGAATTCAATGTTGGAAATATATCTCCTTGATGAAAAATTATTCCCTATCTATGATATTCCTCAATCATGGCATAGATACTTATATAGTTCTTTGAGGAGTATGATGTGGAAGAGTATGGAAAACATAAAGAATTACTAAGTTTTCCTTGGGATTTTCTTCACCTATATAAAAAAGTGGTATTGTCCTACTTTCTCCTATTTTTAGAGGGAAAAAAGAATGAGGCGAAATAAAAATCCATTAGTATTGTCCTGGAGTTTCCCCTTGATATATTCGTGGACTGATTAAATACCAATTAAAATTTAGAGTTATTAATCAAGAAAATTAATGGTTGATAATCCATTATGAAAAATAATTGTTTACCTTTCATGATTATGTATGGGTTAGATGGATTAATTCCACTATAAATAAATAGTTTTTTACATTCCATATTTATAGAATACCCAATTAGATGAATTGGATAATGTAGCTATGATCCTAGATGAACCAAAATAGGATTCAATGTTCATTTGAAATGCACAGGATTGAGTAGTATCTAGAATCATAAACAATGAAATGGAAGGGATCAATGAGATTAATACCTCCTATAATTAAAGGTCATATATTCTTAAGGAATGATACTATAATTTGATGTATTTATGCTAGAGTAGACTACCTCTAATGAGGATTGTTTCCACCAGATTGACATGTTATGGAAAAAATATGATAGCGAGCAATAAACATTATGCTTTATGATTGTTTGAATTCCTAGGATGTTCCATATACGCAAGGATTTACTGAAGTAATTATTTGTTTCACTAAAAAAGGACATGTACTTTCTATTATGTAGGAGTTCTTATTAGCACTGCATCATCCACTAATTAGGTACCAAACTCATCCATCAAATGAAGAGACTTGTATTATTCTAGATATAAATTATTCAAGACTATATAAATTTAAAATAAAGGTGTAACTAATTCTAGATACCAGAAACCTTCATCCATCAACCCCAAAATTTATTTCATACCTCTAAATACTCTTGTCCCTCTTATATATGTGGAATATATATAAGGGGGGCATATCCCCCAACTACATTCAGGTAATTCAAGTACATCCTTACATCTATTTATGTCTTCTCCAAGTGGGGCCTACCTATATCTGTTATGGAATTTGAAAAAAAATTCTATCATCAATTTCATGACGTCTAATATCATTAATATATTTGGTGTCCCTCACACAATATTGATAAAAAATGATACCAAATTCAATTATTCTGAGTTAATGTGGATTTATCGAGAGTATAATATTTAGTCCAACAACATATACTACTATCATGAACTTAATAATAGATTGGCAGTGGCATTAAACAAAACTCTATCTAATATCCTTCATAAGATGGTAGAAATAGACAATAAGTCTTGTCCCCAAAATCTCCTATAAACTCTATGGTCTTATCACATCAGGACTCATGCCACCACACAAGAGACCCCATATTTACTTGTATATTGGACATATATAGTCTTTCCTATTATGATTCAACTACACTCACTTCACATTGCCATAAAAAACTAGTTTTTCAATGATGAATAGTAATAAATGTTTCTTGATGAGTTGGAATGATTTTATGAGAAAAGGTTATGCACATGAAAAAACCATGAAATACAATATAACTAAGTTTCATATGCATTCAACAATAAGGATTTCCTATCATAATTAAAATACGTAGAATTATTACTATCTCCAAGAGATCCAAGGATACCAAGGATGTATCATCTTAATACATATCCATAATTGGAAGGAGATTACACTATACACAAGGTTTACTCCAATTGAGCACACTACTTGATTATGATAGATGAAGAGAACATTACGAAAGAAAATAATGAATGTTTTATTACTGTAAGACATTAAACTATACAGTAAGAGTTCATGCCACATGAATTTAAACAACTTATAACAAGTCGTCATTGCATGACCACAAATTTCTGAACTTCAAAGTCCTAGTTATAATAAGTTAAAATATGTGACATGAGGTCCACCATACATGAAAATTAAAATTATTTGGAATGGACTATTTATGAGACCCATTATAATTACACATGATTCATATCTATGTATGAGTTATCAGTGCATATTCCATTTCTCCATTAATTGATCTAGGTTTGGATAAAAGTTCATTTCCATATTAGAATTATGTGAGACATGATTATTATTATTACTAGATATGTATTCACACCCAGACTCGAGATTTTGGGCTTATCTACTATCCTAGTCATATATAATATTTGTTATTGGGCTCTTACCCATTCGTGTTGGGTGCAATATAAATAGTATAGTGTTGAAACAAATCCATCCTTATTCCCTTCCACATGAGAAAGATATATGAAGAGATATTATGATAATTATGTTTTGATTAATTCCTATTGTTTCAAGATATATAGTGGCATCCATATCACTAGACTCAAATACATTTTCAATCCCAATTATTCCCCAACTTTTCCATGGTGCATGATCCTTCATTCATTCACGTCTATTTTTCTCTCTTTACTGAACACTAAGACAAGTTTATATTGTGTTGGAATGAATGAAATAGATGTAAAACCTCACATGGAAATTAATTTATTGCATGAAATAAAAATTTAAATATCCAAATCCATATCACATGACATTAATATTTATGACATGAAATCATCACTACATGACTCTAAAAAAGAATAAGTCCTATTATAAAAAATTAAAATATATAATATCTAATTCATTCTCATATGATTCTAAATTTCAGGTCATGTAGTCTACCTACCATGAACCTAAACTTACTAGAGCAGTCTATTTCATAAAACCTGGCTTCCTTACATATAAATATGATTAATGCAAGAAACCTATTCTATGATAAAATGTCCCATATTTCATATATAAATACTTTGGTCCTCTTATACACATAGAATCTTATAGAAGCTTTATATTTAGTTGGATTAATATATGAATTCCTAACTACATGACTATAAATT
The DNA here is from genome assembly GCA_963277665.1 of Viscum album. Taxonomy (NCBI): domain Eukaryota; kingdom Viridiplantae; phylum Streptophyta; class Magnoliopsida; order Santalales; family Viscaceae; genus Viscum; species Viscum album. The sequence continues at coordinate 1,013,921,441 of OY728153.1, read as the reverse complement.
TCACGGCATGTGAGTCCTCATTGCATAGTGATTAATAGAATGACATATAGTCCATCCCACAGAACTTTAAAATACTTGTAGTTTTCCATCCTCCATGACTCTAAACTACTCGAGTATAGTGTGTTTCATACAACCTGGATTCAAGTGACCCTCCCATATGTAAGATTCAGATCTACCTGTGGGTCTTTTTTCATTTATTGGGGTTTTAAAAGTCATAGATAAACTGGCTAACTATAGTTTCATGGTTCACTAAGCCTATGACAAAAAGTTCTTCAATACTAGAAATTCAAGTGGTTTGATTCTTGTTATCATTGAATACATTGGGGTAGTTGAATATCCTATCCTTGAATGAGTTAAAAATACCATTCAGACTCATGGTTTATCTTGGTGTCTAAAACAATTACTCATTCACTTGGAACTAAGTCAAGGATATATAAAATTATTCATGAGCTATATCTACACAAAATACACTTTATAAAATTCATCATGTTATTAACTTAAACTACAAAAGATGTACGTACTTCTCATATGAAATTAAACTGCACGACATATGGTTCACTATATATTAGACTAAACTACTTAAAGAGTTCCATCATGTAAGACATGGCTTCATTACATATGAGATAGATCTATGTAAAAACCAAAGGTATATGGTTCTTTTCCCATAAACCCATTCTAATGAAAAGTTCATATTTTAAAATATCTTGATCTATTTTAGATATCTCTTTATTTAGTGGTTTTATGGTTATGGTTACATTTTTCTAACATGGTTTAATGGCTCACCTAGACCATATCCAAGATAATTCCCCGATAAATATCAGAACTACTTGTTTCTTGATTCATGGTAAAATAGGATACATTGTGATGCCTAGATTATCCATCCTAAACATCTCTACAATTACCATTTCCTTATCATGTTTTTCTATGATATTGATTTATTTCCCAATTCAGATAAGGATTTTTTCTTTCTCAATAAGAGTATCAATAAATTGTATCCTTACTAGAATATACACGAGACATATTTTTAAAGAGATATTTTGTGTCCAAAAACTACATGTGGATTTATTCATAATATGATAAGATATATAGTGATGAATGGATATCCTATCTTGGGAGAAACCAAAAATATTAATAAACCCCCACTTCATCCCAGTGTTTGTGACCAGTCATTATTGTTAGTGTTCCCATCAAGGATTGAGCAATGAGAAGATGCCATCCCATTTTTCATATGATCCATATCTTCTCAAAGCTCCCTATATAAGGGTCTTCATAATATGATAAAAAAACATAAAACACTTAATTCCGCTCTATAAGACACTAAAATGGATGGGATATGTCCCCATCATATGAATAAAAACATAATAACACTTAAATCCACTCATCATGGTTCCAAAATTATTTGAATTAGTCTTTATCATGGATGTTTAAACTCCCCATCACCCGATTCACTATCACATAGTGTTAAACTACATGGAACAGGTTTTATCCTCCATGATCCTAAACTTATAGAGTTTCCAATCTATATGACCCAACTTCCTTACAATAGAGACAGTTCCCTTATGGGTACCTAGTACATGGTCTATATCTGTAATCCTATGTTATGGTAAAATTATTTAATTATTGCGGTGACATAGATCTCCTATCTTGGGTGAAAGTCTTATAGACTTTTTTGGCACCAAACCCCTTCTAGAAGAATATTTAAAAAATACATTTCTAGTACATGAGATACATATATATATAGGTACTTCTTGAATTAAAAATTCATATATCTTTATTTATATACCTCAGCACACATAGAGACATCTAGAAAATATATTTTGGGCCTCTCCGCATATCCTTAACCACTTCAATTCACAATTATTTTATCATAATTTCCTATCTATGGTATGTTTAAGGTTGGAGTTTACCAATAATATCTCGGATAAACCTTCTAAAATTTGATACCTTATTTCTTGAGTGCCTCAAATCATTATACAACTTTCACGGCTATTAGTAATGAGTGAATTCATCTCTAAAGGTCACCTCTTCTTGGTAATGTCTGTGTATCAATATTTTTCACTACCAAAGAGTGGTATATTTTTTTCCAAGGAGATGGACCGAAATTATTATTATTCCTTAAAAATATTACTATGAAACCCATTATTTGAATATTTTTTAGATTTCATCTTTAAAACACTTATATTATCTCATCACTTCCAAATGGAAATAAGTCATTTCATGATTTACATCATTCCAATTTCCTATACAGAAGGTGTTAGGGGATCCTATCTCTTGAGTACTATCTAGGTTTTCATATCACATTCTTTTCCATGGAACAAGCAGTATGACCTTAAACAATATACATCATACTTCGAGATAGTCTATAGTAGAATAGGGATCTCAATTCGCATTGGATTTTTCCTTGTGATTTTTATATAGAATATAAAACCTTTTTTAGTCTAAGAATTATGATATTAATCCATTTAAACCTACTTATTAGGTATTCAATACTAGTATGTGGTTCCCAATTCACAATGATTTTTATTCACCCTAGCTGGATAGATTGTCTCACCTTTCAGTTGAAGATGTGTAACCTTAAATCTAAAAATTTGTAATTCAAATATATATAAAATCAAACTTTACCTTTTAGTGGACTAATTTGTAAGACCTTAAAATATAAATTAAATTTACAAAAAGTATTTTCAGGTAAAAACCCATAAAATGCATAAAATACTGAATAGGTGTTGATGATGAAGTATTGTATTTTTTTACAATGAATGTTGTAAATGGCCATCATTAGTTGGTCAATGGATAAGTAAAAGAATATTAAAGAAGAATATGGAGCTTCATATAGTTATTTGATAAGTTAATTAATAAGTATAAGAATGTTTATACATCAATATATGTACATCCTACGACTAGATGATGAAAAGGATGGAGGATGGATAATTTACCCAATGATATGGAAAGATGGTGCCATCAGATGTAATGATGAAAAGGTAGATAGAATTCTACTAACAATTAGAGATAAATTCACTAATTCAACTCTATTTAGAAGTGGAATGTATATATAATGATTGTTAAATTAATCTCAAGTGAATATTTCAGGACAGGTACCCGAGGTTTAAGAAGCACTATAGACCTCATTAGTAGCCCAAGAAAGTTACATGTCATAACAGAGATCAAGAAACCAAAAGTCAAGAGTCTTGACACATAAAGGAATTGATGTGAGTATAATGAAAATTAAAAAAGGAATGCAAGGCACAAATTGGATAAGGTAAGAAAACTGATAATAGTTTTTTAGAGTAAATTACTCTTACAAAATGGGTATGCAAGAAAAATAAGTCAGTATTTCTCCAAATTTAGGTGTTTACCAAATTGATATAGGTAATACCAAATGATGATATTTTTATTATATACTATTATATTATTATATAATAGTGAACCTATTATGATTAAGAAGACTTAACAATCTAATTGGTTTATATATTGAATTATTCGAGGGTTTGTTGATCTGTCAATGAAAAATACATCACAGTGAGTTAAGGATCAATTATGATTCTATTTAATTTTACATAAAGTATTGAGAAAAAAATATATTATCATAGATCATCATGTATTGTGATGTCACTAAAGGCCAGATAAATAATAGATGAGGTAGAAAATTAAAACATCAGAATATGAGGAAGAGTAAAATGGATTCAAATTTAGTTTAATTAGAAGATAGAATACCAACATTAAATGAGATTGTAAGTTGAAGAAACATAAGTTATGGAAGTATTTTTTGTTGAAGGCTTAGTATGATGAAATAAATCATTAGAATGTTGAAAGTTTGATAAAATTTCTAAGAATATCGGGGAATTAATGAAAATTAAAAGTTTCAATTCCATAGAAGAAATATATCTGATAATCTCATTGTAATGGAAGATTAAGTGATGAAAAAATCAAGAAAAAAATTCATTGGATGTTAGGGGAAATTAGAACGGTCTAAATCCAGATGATTTTAAGATAAGGTGATAAACATCTATGTATATGTTTTTTCAATGGTTCAGTGGACATTGAAAGAGTATGTGATACTATTTTCAAGAAAAAAAATATTCGGAAGTTGAAGATACTATCTAAAGTCTACAGATTTAAAACTTCCAGAATATGAAAAGAGACTTCACATTAAATTTATGAATTCAAACATATTGAGATGATATTGAGATAGAAATTCAATGATCTAATGTTCAAAAAGTATTTTTAGTGATTTTAGTCTTTATTATTGGGAGATATGAAGATAATTAATTTTGTGTATTACAATATGAAGTCAAAACTCTAATAAATTTGGAATAATTAAAGGTAGTTGATTGAACACTTTTAGTTATAGGGAGTTTCATATTAGGAGCCCACATTTCCCTAATTTATTGCATGATTTTTGGATATATAAAAGTAGAAAATTATTTGAAAAGGAATCCAATTCATGAGATACTACTATGGAAATTATTTTAAATCACATAGGTGTAGTTTTAAATAATCAAGTATGTTATAAATGATCTTTTGGGTTTCATACTTTAGAAGACTAAAATTTATAGTTCTGAGGAAGTACTGTGTGGTTTCCAAAATTTAGCAAACTAAAAGATAGTGAGTAAGGCCAAATTTCTACACCTACCAACTAAAGTTATAGATGTGAAATATCATAAAGGTAAGAAATATGAAAAAATAATTCTTTAAAAGTTATAAGAACAAGGTCAAAATGAATTCTGATTGTACAAGAAGATAAGGATAGCCACTAATTACCAGTTCCTGAGAAGGAAGTATTATTAACTAGCAAGTTTCAATATAATTCAGTGGGATACAATATATGTGTGGGATTAACTATGGATATCATATTATAATAACAACACGCCACTATTAAATATTGGTAAAATTATTAGTGTAAGAATATTTGGCTTAGTAATAATAACCAGATGTAGCAAAGAGTAGCTTTTTCATAATGGGATTGACCCTTATAAAAATCTTTATGTTCTTATGCTCCTGTCATTATCTTCAATTCTTAAAAGAGGAATGTTTTGATGTTTCATAATAATATCCATACATCATTTCCAAAATATATGTTTAAATAACTTATAATGGGTAAAGGATTAGTTTTGTTCTATTTGGTAATAATTAGTTTATAGTGATTTATCCCCTATAGTGTAACTACATGCTCCCCTATGAATAACATGTGGTATTAGATTGTATATTTCCTATGATTGGATATAAATTTTTTCAACAATTTTTTTACTAGGTTAGATGAAGTATAGATTTCAAGAATTTATAGGGTTGTATATTCCTAATGATATGATATTCACATAGATTCATCAGTTGAGTATTTACATGTTGTGGGGAAAAGAACCACTACAATAATTTCTAAAGAAATTCATACTTTATGAAAGGATTATTCCAGTGGTAGAAGAATATTTGAACAAGAGGATCATATATCATACATAGAAATGAATAACATCATAACCTCAAGTTCCATTAAATTTAATGGCACAAATTCTATTTACATGAATAATACAATATATAATATAATTTTTAGATAAAAGTAGGTGGAGAAAATTGTGGAGAATCCCAAAAAGAATTCAAAAATATGAAAAAATAAACGAATGGAATTATTTTTTTTCCTTATGTGGAATATAAAAGGAAATTAATTTTACTCAAAAAATTCCCAGAGTCAACTTGAATTCAAAACAAATGATGAGGAAAAGGTTTATTGAATACTGTAAGTGATGTGGAAAGTTAATGTAAAAGGATATTGAATTTTGGAATAACGTAAAAAGATAAGTAAATTAGAGAAGTCCTACATAAATGAGTTACTAAAAAGAAGTTAGGATAATACATTCCAAGTGAATCCAAAGATCATAAGAGAGAAAAATCTTGTTACATTTAACATATTTAAATATCTTGAGGGCTTGTGTGAATTTTATGGAAAAACTAGTAACTATGATGCTGAGTTCTTGTTTACAACTGGCGAGCACAACTCAACTACTACTAATGAAATAAAGAAAAAATATGAATGTAAGAACAAACATAATATATAATATAATTCTATATTGGGGATACCATAAAATAGAAGTTACCTGATAGAGTGTTCCCTAGAACAAAGTAAATAAATATATCATTTAAAGGAATATATTCTTCTTTTGGGTGAGGAAAAATCACATCATTGTAAAGTGAAATTAATCTAGGAATTTTTTACATAATATTTTAAAAATTTAGAAATAAATTAATTCATCCTAATAAAGAAACAAATTGATTGGTTTTTTGGAAGAAATATTTGATAAACAAGTAGAATTTGATCAGAAGCTACTAGACAAGGGTAATTCAATGTAAATTATGAAGTTGAGTAGAAGATTTAATATGACCATAAATACTCATGAAAAGTGAATGATATTGATGCTGGTTTAGGAGAAGATTATAAAAAAGGAAAACAAGATTTAGAAGATACATGCACTAAAAAGTTTCCACAAGCAAGAAATATTAGCATAAAAATAAAGAAGAATATATTCATATGATTTTAATAACTTTTTATCTAGAATAGATAAAGATTATTGGAGAATGGATGAAAAATAAAATAATAATTATTGTTCCTTTGTGGTGAAATTTAAGAAGAAAATTTTACAAAAAAATTAAAAATTAATATATATGAAAGAAATCTAGGCAACCCAAGGTGATTAGTGATTGGAAAATCAATGGAAATTACATGGACAAATATGAATCTAAATAAACATGATTTTATAGATTAATGAAAACTTATGAATCATGTTAATTTGATTAATGGTAGAACTAAAATAACCTTATTCCCTTATTTCTTCTTAATGTTTTAATTGAGTAGGGAATTAAAGGTGATGAAATTTAGGGGGATACCTAATGTAATGAGTTTTTTAAAGTTTAATTGTGTTCTAAAAGATATCCATTATGGATTATTATTTGTTGACAGAAATAATGGTTCCACCATGACACAACTCAATTAATATCAAAAATGATTATTAAGAAAGATAGAGGTCACCCCTTAGTAGAGGTGATGTTGGTTTTAGTGAATCTGTAGAATTAAAGAGTTGTTACAGAAGCACTAAATTTTGGATAACCAATTTATTGAATGTCTGGATGCTACGATACCAAATGTTAGGATTCTGAACTATTTGTTCTTGATAATGGTGTTTTGGATGTGAATGTTATTTATGATGATCAATTTCTAGATTTTAAAATTATGGAGAATGGATATTCTATCTTTGAGGGAAATTCTGATATCTTTCTCCTATGATCATTTGAGAAATCAATTCAAAATCTAAACCAGATAAATAGATTGTTTGTCAGAAAATATAATAGTATCTTGAAAAAGGTAGAGAAACCTACTATTTTGGTTTAATTGTTTTCAATCCATTTATTGATATGGTTAGAGGAAATAATTTAAGTAAATAAATATTTTTGAAAACCCCTAAGAGAATAATTTTTGAATTTTTATCACTCAGTGAAACCTTTATAGATAAATGTCTAATTTGGTTAATGTTGTTTTTTAGATTTTTAATATCTCACATATACTTATATATTATTAATGTATGAATTAGTGTTTAATACAATTTATGGAATAATTAACTCAAAAAATAATGGTTTTATTTCAATTCAAAAGAAGATATAGCTCAAAGAAGGATTGTAAAGAATTATGAGATAAAAGTTCCATCATGAGTGAAAATTTGTTTTTTTCTGTTATGGGGGAGAAGAAACCATTGAGTTCAACATTCATTTGGTTTAAAAAACAAAATTAAAGGTTGATATTAAAGTTCCCAATGGGTGGTGATGATAATGTATTGTATTTTTTGTCAAATAATTTTAACAATAACCCCCATTAGTTCAAAACATCAATGGAAAATTAAAAAGAGATTTATAAGAATATGGTTCTGCCTATAGGTTCTCTAGATGTTTATACATCAGAATATGGAAGCTCATACACTAGTGCATTTTGTTCCTAATAATGTATGATGACACTGATGTAAGATAGTTGATTTAAAAAGATTATAAGGGGACATGTTGTCACCAAATGTAACAAATAAAGTGTTTATATACTACTACTAATAGTTATAGTTTAATTCACTTAGTCAAAATTATCCTAAAGTAGCATGTATACCTGATTATTATTGAACTAAAATAAATTGCATATTTTATAAAAGTTGTGAATATTTATGAATTTTACATCAATTACATGAATAACTAAATAAAGTTACAGGTCATAACAGAAATTTAGTTATCATAATTCATGGATTCTAACTGATAAAGGAATCAAGGTGAGTATGTTGGAAAGTAACGAAGACATATAAGGTGAAAATTGGTTAAGGTAAGAAGACTTGTAGATGTTTTTGATAGTAAACTACTCTTATGAAATGGGTACCAATGAAACATAAGATTCATTGGTTAGCTAAACTGATAAGTTAATATATATATAATTGATACTACCAGATGATTATTTGTGTACACGATACTATAATGTTATCATTCAGTAATGTACTTATGAGAAGTATGAAGACAAAACTATCTAATTTGTTTAGATATAAAATTATTATATTATTTACTACTATTTCAATGGGAAATACATCAAAATTATTTTTTTATCAACATTGATTCTAGATGTGATTCAATGATGTCTTGAAGAGAATCATGTATTCGTGATATCATTGGAAGCCAAATAAATAATATATGTACAAAAAGTTAAAATGCCAGTAGATGAGTTATTCCTAGAGAAATTCAAATATAAATATATAAAAAGATAGATAAACAACCAAGAATGACATATTTAGTTGAAGAACCATAATTTATGATAGTTATTTTTACCGACCACTTTATCTGATGAAAATGATAGTGTCAGAAGCCTGAAAGACTGATCTAAGTGGTAAGAATATTGGGGAATTGAATAAAATCGTATGTTCAACTACATGTAAGAATAAACTCTAATAAATATAGATTAATGGAAAATCAGGTTTTTATTTGATATAATGATAGATTCATTAGATTTTTGGTGAAATCAGAAATTATTTATGTCATGTTTATTAGAGGATAAGGTGACCAGAAGCAATGTCTGAGTTTTTTCAAAGCTTCAATGTTTTTTTGGAAAGATTAAGTGATAGATTTTATAGACAATAAATGATATAGTGGCATAAGATACTAAGTGAATTATAAAAAATTTATACTTCCATGATATTCTAAGAGAATTTAAATTTACTTTATAAAGGAAAACGTATTATGATGATGAAGAGCCGAATGTTAAGGGATTAAAATTTTATAAAGGAAAGTTTGTGATTGTAACTTACATTTGTAGGTGACATGAAGATAGTTGATGTTGAGTTTTTTTTATATTTTTATGAAGTTAGAACAATGATATTTTTGGAATAATTTAATTCATTTTAATGAAAAAATGACTTAGCGGGATTTCCAAATTTATATCTTGTGTTCCCCACATTTTTTAGATGAATTTTGTCTATAAAAAGGGGAAAATCATTTGAAAAGGATGATATTAATTTCAATACTACTACTGATATTTTTTTTAATAATAAAATAGAGGTATAAAACAACCAATTACATTCTATAATATCTTTCATGTCAAAGATTTTAGAATAAAGGAACTTACAGTTTTAAAGGAGTGTGAGATTTCTAGAATTAAATAAATTGAAATATTGTGTGTAAGTAAAACATCATGTTCCAACATTATGATGTTATAAAAATTAATGTGTATATAATTTAGAACTCTAGAAATTAAGTCCCTAGAATTTAGAATAATATGACCAACATGTAGATTGATAGTATTATAAGATAAGGTTTCTCATTGTAGACCTTTTAATGTGAAGGAAGTATTGTTAGCTGATTGGAGTCTTTATAATTAAAAAAGATTCTATATATGTGTGGGATATAATATGGGTCTCATATAAAAATGATTCAACACCATTTGTGATTGATTATAAATTTATTAGTTGAATAATCTATGGCTTGGGATAATAACCAAACATAGTAAAGAGTGGGTTTCATACATTGGGAGTGAACCTTGTAAAAATATCCATGTGATTCTTTGTCTTTAATTATCTTCATTTCATATGAGATTAAAGTGGTGAGGTTTCATAATAATATCCATAAATCCTAACCAAGATATAGGTTCAATCAACATAAAAGGGGGTAAAGTTTTAAGTTGGTTTTATTCGGTAAAAATTGGTTTAAACTAATCCACCCCATCTTGGTGTAACAACATAGTCCTTTTGTAATAACAAGCTGGGTAAAGGAAAAGTAATGTCTCCGGTCACTAAGTCACGACATTTCATGAATTATGAACAAATAGTGTAAAAGGAAAAATTATAAATATTGTAGGTCTGACCATATATAACACGAAAAAATAAATCTATTATCACTGGCCCCATTATTCTAAGAAAAATATAGATATTGCTTTTGTATCCCACCCTAGGATGAATATCTAAGTGATTCATATATTATCCATTAACATTTATAATGTGTTTAATGTATGGTGGGAAAAATGATTGGGTAATTAACACATCTTAAAAATATTTTTTATTGTAAAGACTACTTTATCCATCAAGTGTTTAACTCTTCTCAAACCTTTCATGATTATTGGTAATGAGTGAATTAAAATCCAAGGGATATATTTCCTTGGTATTTTTTTTAATTCCATAATATGAACAACCAACCATAAAAATTTTTTCATCATGAGGGAATGGTACCCTAATCCTCATAAAACCTAAAAAAATAATTACGCAACCCTTCAATCAGATGTTTTCTACAGTCATCCCCTACATTATTTTTATAACAAATCATTTCCTAATATAGATGTTTATAGATATGATTTACACACCTCATAACTCAATTGTTAAATTGGAATTGAAAACCCTTGGTGTTACACATTCAGAAATCATAACCAATTTTTATGTGGTAATATGAAATACTATTATTGGACATCTATCTAGTCCTCATCATGTGACCCTAAACTGCATGTCACAATGGTTCGAGCATCCTAACCCTAAAGTACATGAACCTACCTAAACTGTAGTCTCCATTAATGGAATTATTATCTCACTCATTTATGTTAAATTTTATTTTCCTTTGTTTCAATATATACTACCATAAATTTTGGTCAAAGTTGTGTGACCTTAAAACCTTGCGATCCTTGGTCTAACTTTTAAGTCCTTAAACTAACAAAGTGGAAATGGGAAAACAATATGCATGTTGAAACCCCATAAAGGGAGGCATGATAAAAATATTAGTTTTTTTACATTAATAATCCACCATTATTGGTTTATTAAAATGCTAGGAAAAATTATAATGAATAAATAAAGCTTATGGGTCCCACCATATGATCATCTAAAAATTCAATCCTTGCTCTCTATGTCTCTCGACCTAGGATAACAAATTAGTGCACCATTCTATTCCTCCAAAATACTTATTCAAATAATTAATGTGAAATTAATGAATATGTAATTTCTGAGTACATGATCTCTTTTAAACATTAGAATACATACTCCAAGATTCCATTTCATGATTTTCATATCGATTCAGTTATCTCCCAAATCCAAATGCACTATCCCTTGGGTGTGATAATGGTACATTTTAAACTATATCCAAACTACCTATATCTGTTTGAAGAGAACATGTCTGAGGGGCACCCATATTTTATATCTAATTGAGATAATATTTGTTTACAATGATGATTTATTCACCAATATATCTGGCCAATCAATATCAATCTAGGATTATGTGCCCTGGAGGAGACCATATCCGGCGATTATTTATCTCATACCACTCACTTCTTCTAGTGGTGATTGCACATATGACACTATATCTGACCCTCATATATCTATCCAAGGTTGCAAGTCCAAGATATTGGATCCATGGTGATCTAAGATGATATTTTCGTGTTTTGTTTGTTATCAAGCAATTTCCAATGTGATCAAAGAGTTTTAATATTAAGGGATATGGTTTATCGGAAGTGCAAAGTTATAAGAGGAAGTGTATAATATTATTTCATTGAAAATTATAGAGATTATAACAATTCTATTAGATTTCATGCTAGTCTGGTAGTCTCACACAAGTCTGGGTGAAATCTATGATACGTTTGGGAACTCACAGAAATAGAATTTGTGTGAACATGGTGCACTGATATAGTTTCACATGAATAGAAAAAGGGGATGCACCATGCAAGTTGAACCATAAAAGAATGTTGGGGTTTACCAATAAATACTGGATAACCATTCTAATTAGTAACTAATTTATATTTCAGGAATGATTAGGGGATCTATATTCCATTAAATCTAATTTTTAGGAATTCTAATTGAAATAAATACTTTGTTGAAGGATGTTATATGAAAGGAAATCTATGTGAGAGATGTTCTATGGACATTATTAAGAAAATTTAGTGTGAAAATATAGTTGAGATAAGGTAGTAGGGGGAACATTTTTTCCTAATTAAGGTTGACCAATAGAGTTTCATGAGACATACTTGGGTGAACTAACTGTAGTAAAAGAATTTTAATGAGTAATAGTTGTGTGAAATGAATTATTTTGGTGATGTGATGAATTATATTGTAGCATCGTATTTAGGACATCATGGTATAATTAAAATCATACATTCATGATCACATTTATTCAAATATCATGTTATTAAATCAAGGAAGAATTCATCCAAGTTAGTGAGAAAATATGAATCAATGAAAGTAATATAAGGGAGTTAGTGGACTTATCCTAAAATAAAATTTTAAAGGTGGTGTTCCATGAATTGATTGAAGCTAGTCAAAGAATTATATCCATAAAAATTGTGAAGATTAGCGGATTCAAGTACATCGACAGAATTCCATTTCTATCATTCTTATACTAGACCTTAGTAGAAAGAAAACTAAAACCTAACATTCCTTACATTATTTTATGTATATGTTTTTAGTGGATATGAAACAAACATATATAAGTTTAACGAGTTATAACCAATGTGGGAATAAGATCTAAATATACAAAAGTGAAATTTGAAACCACAATTCACCACTACCATCTCAGGGTTTCTTGGGTTATAACAATTTCTACTAGAGTTGATGTTGCAGGAATTGAATATTTAATTTGGAAACTATATGGGATACATATTGAATGATTAATGGGTTCCTTTGTTTGATAATTTAGCTATTATATTTTAAATAACAAGATGCGATATCACCTATATTATATATTCTTAGAAGTTTTCTCTAATACAATACATGAGAAATATGTTAGCAATGTATCATAATTTTCAAAGACTGAATTAGATAGAAAACTACTTGTTTTTTATGAAAAGGATCAAAATTAATTATCTAGAGCATTAAAATGTATAATTTACATAAAACTAATGTGATGTGTTAGTTCCAAGGACATATGGTATAAATTTCTCAATATTTATAAAGGATATACTAAGGTGATGGAGGAAATGATTCAAGAATTTTAGAATAAGTTTGATGATATGGAAATTCACCTTGATGAAAATGATGATTGATTATTCATATAAAATAATTTTGTTTTTTGGTCAATTTAAGGATTGGGGAAGAAATCAAAGATATTGATATTTTTAATGAATAACTTGTTATGTTTGACCACATTATATAATCCATAAGTTTCATCTCTCTATGAAATGAATTTGGATAATATAAATCTAGATAATTTTACAACTTGCCTAGTGGCTTATGAAATTTCAGTCAATAGAAAAGGAACATCTAATGGAATATGTAAAGTTATTAGTTTCAATAATATGGGAAAACATAAAATTTCAAAAAAAACGGTGATGAAGAAAGAGATGCAGATTATGAAATTATTTCTCTTGTTTCTAGAAAATTCAAGATTGGAAAAGGTAGATTCAAAGACAATCTTCCTTTGGATTTTTTTCAGTGTGTTAAATTTGAGCACATTTTAACAAGGTGACCAAGTAAGTATGATAATGATAGATATGAATAATAACTTTTGTAAAATCCATGAGAGAGGTTCCAACCTTAAAAAGACTCCAAAAAAAGAAGCTCATCTAGAATGAAATTTTAAATGGATATTTTGGGAAGAAATGAAGAATATGACAATGAATATTATCTGAAATAGGTAGACATAATGCATATGTACAACATAGAAGATGCTATAATTGGTATTATTGAAAAGGAAGATCCTTAACTAGAAAGTTTCTTTGAAGTTGTAGGGGAAATATATATCAAGGAAGAAATTTAGGGATATCTTGAAGAGAATGATATTCAAAGAAGGAATAACTTCAAGATTAATATATTTATAAAATAATCTTTTATCAATGTGAATTATATTGAAGTTTAAATTAACAAAATATAAAAATATTTAAATAAGAATTTGATTATATGAAAAATTGTTGGAGAAGTAGTTTAAATAAAAATGAATATGGAGAAATGGGATAAGTTTAATAACAAAAATTTTATTATATATAAGAGAGATAAGATGATAGAGTCCCTTTTAGAATAAGGTTTTTATTAAGAATTAAATATTAATTTCATGTAAAATCATGTGATTCATAGAATAATTTTAACATTGGGAGGTTCATAGATAATGAACTTTTATTAAGGGAGCGTGAAGATCTGAAGGGGTTGAGAAATGTTTCAATAAACAAAGACAATGTGTTGTAGGTAAAATGGATCCTGGTGTGTGGTAAGGACATTAAAATCATTAAAAGCAATAGATCATATTAAGGTAAATAAGAAGGTTGCTAAATCTGGTGACAAAACAATGAAAATTAAAACCATGTTTCTGTAATATATTATATTAATTTGGTTTTTTTTCTAGTCAAATATCTGGTGATGGATATATTAAATTCATCATCTATCCATTAAAATATTTCTAAAATATTTTAAAATATCTAGTGAAGTATATTTTCATTTCCATATAACAACAACTAATAATGACTGGCTAGTTTTATTCAAGTTAATACTTTTATTGATGTTTGATTGATTATTTTATTGCCTAAATTTTAGTGGAATGAATCATCATTTAGAGACTTGGGTACTTTTATAATATTTATTGTCATGTTATATTACTAATTTAGTAATTCTGGATTACTTTTTTCCTGATATACATCGCTCATTACATGGATTTAATAAAGACTCATTATTTTGGTTATGTATTTTGATGTAGTAGATTTAAATTGTTGAAAGAGGATTTCAATTGATCATTCCATTTGGTAACTATTAATGAATGTAACAAAAATTATAAATGTACAAATCCTATTATAGTTTACAGTTTCATACACCGATTTTGTTGGAAATGTTTTTCATGTTTCATATATATTTTAATTATTCCTGAATTATAAAATCACATGCTTTGACTTCTCCCATGTGGTATGTCTCTTATAGAACTTATATGACACATTTATTTGACCACCACACAATCTATTTGGATTTATATGACACTTTACATAATATTTTAATGAATTTCTTCAATTGGATTTTCAATTCATCAAATGGTATTTTTTAAATTTCATGACCTATTTTACCGGTTTTGATTTTTTTCTCTACTCGGTTAATTATTTTCACACATACCCAAGTGTTAAAATTTTTCATATTTCCTCAATTTCAAAATATTGGATCATAGTAATATAATTATCTTTAAAAGGTCAAAATTATTATTCTTTCATTGAGTGACCATTTGAATAATTGTTTGGGTTTAATGAAATAATATCATGTTTAGAAAAAATGAAGTCTATTTTTGTTATTATAAATGTAATAAAATTATATATTTAAGTAATTTTAGGTTGACATTCATGTTTTTTACTGTCATATTTTATATAAAAACTAAACCAAAAAGTTTTTAGAAATTTAGAATATGGTATAAATGAAAAATAGTTAAAAAAATATATGATTTATCAAACATAGTAAACCAAATTGGTTTGGAAAGTGAAGTGGTAAACATGTGACATGACTTATAGCATCACCATGACAACACCCCTGATAGTGTAACACCTTCTAATGACATAATAGACTAGTACTTTTGTGATAATATTGAGGGATATGTGGTTATGTCTAATAGAGTTAGACAAAAAAGAATTAAATAAATATAATTAAAAAACAATAATTTTCAAAGATATATGTTATATAACCTTAAAAATTAATAATATATTTTAATGATTCTATTTATCGCAAAAACATTTAGGGAGAGACTTCCATTATTGTGAAAAATATACAAAAAACACAAAAGAATAATGTGGATCAATCAAAACATACTTCACTTGAGATAACCTCAATTTTAATATAGAATACCAAGCTATAAAATTATATTAAAAATATAATATATATGAATACTCAAAATTTTGAAATCATATAAAAATATATATCTTTCTCTATCTCTTTTTCATCCTATACCAAAAATATTTTTCTTATTCATGATACTTTTTATTCCTGAATAGTTTTTTCTCTCACCCGTAATGATTTCTCACAAGTGAAGAATTATTGCCAAATGAATTTTACCTCTATAGATGATTAGTTTTAGGCCCATATACATCTTTAAAAAATTATAATTTCATTAATTGAATAAAAATAAAACAACTCCTAGTTTTCTTTTTTAAGGAATTATTACACCCTTCTTATTTAAATTATAAAAATAAATATATTTAATTGTTATATATTTTTTAATTAAAATCCAAGACCAACCCATTTTAATTCATTCGTTTATCAACATATCCCTTCACAACCTAAATATTTTATTAGATATCAATTCTTGGATGCGTCTTACAGAGCCAAACTAGGAAAAAGCAGTCCTATCTAATCTACCGTGAGTTATTTGGGTCTCACATCATCTTAGTATGTACTTATGAAATCAAACCACAACTCATGAATATCGGGCCACTAATGAAATAATACCTTCATATTAAATAAATATTTTTTAGTTAACCTCTAGGATCTCTTTAGAATATAACAATGAATTGAATATCTACACCATGGTTCATTTTAATATTATTTTATCGAAGAAAAATGCAATAATTTTTAAAAAAAAAAAATTATTTTCATTTTATTTTTAAATTTTTTATCCAAATATATATAAAAAATCAACAAATTTAGAAAATATGATGAATAAAAGAGTACTATAGTTATATAAACAAAGGGTTTTATCATCTTACAAAATTGAAAATAAGGTTGTGTTTGGTTTTAGAAAATGTTTCCTATTTTTATTTTAAAAAATATACTCTAAAATATTTTGAAATGTATATAAAACAAGAATCAATGTGATTTTCCATTTATTTCAGTTTCATTTTCCATGAAAATTAAAATATATTTTTTAATTTTCCAAAAATATTTATTTTTTATTTTCTTTTTCTAAAAAATGATTTTGATTTAAACAATTGAATACATTTTCTAATGATTTTTTGGAAAATGAAATCATGAATATTTACTAATAATAAATTCAATTGACGTAATATTTTTCTTCTAAAAAATATAAGAAGAAAATAAACTATATGTTTTACCTATCAAAATATCATTATTGTCTTGAAAACATATAAATAAATTTCTTTAAAATAATTTACCAATTTAATTTTTATATTCAATAATTAAAACTTATTCTTCTATTAATAAAATAAAAAATATTTTAATAAATATTTTAAAAGTAGAAATTATAATTATTTTTATAATTAAAAGGTATCCAACCAATATTGAATTTCACATTCATTTTCTTAAAATTGTTTTCCATTTACGTGATTTAATAAATTTTATAACATCATTTTAAAAAACAAAAAAAATAATTATTTTTAAAATAAAACTCATTATTAGTACTAAACATTATTTCAAAACATATATAAAATAAAATAAACTCAATACAAAAGCATTCTAAATATTAATTAAGGATGGAAGAGCTAGTGAACCTCAGTAGTCCTGATAAATTTAATAGAAATCATTTGCATCGATTTCATTTTTTTATAATTTTACAAAGGGTATGACCCATCATACAGATATTGACGATATTTATTAGAATAAGGTGATCTATATGAAAAATAGAAATACATTATTAACAGTATATATACTATTTTTCATAAAGTAATAAAGTGATGGGTAAATTTGCTAACTAATTAGAAAAATCTAGAGGGAAGATAAATAAATGTTAATATGATTTATATAGTTATTCATGTATATTACTAAATTTTAAGTTGTAAATATATCATATTAAATAATTAAAGAGTGAAAAAATAAATTTTGATACATCTATAACGCTCTCTTTGACATAATATGTTGAAAACTTGTTGAAGATCCCAATAAATTATATTGATGATGGTTTTATTTTTTCAATAACTATGAACAATAAGTAAGACTGTTGATATGTGTTGGATGTTGATTAAGACTATGAATATGAAATGGTTATTCCTATAGAACTCAATAAATGAATAGATTGTTGAACCCAACGATTAATGAAATATTTCCTGTAAAAGGTAAATTAAATATATTTTATAAAAATGTTGAATGACGATGAAGAACCGAATAAATTAATAGGTTCATCATTTTATTATTGGAATCAAGATCTATACATAGACTTGATGTATTAAATATATGTTGATAACACATTTAGATAATATTAAAATAGATGATTCGAAAGATATCATTTTGGAAATAAGATATCATCCAAAAACAAGTAATGTCTGGATGTATATATGAAAAGTTACACTTGAGGAAATTATGATTCTATATGAATTAGAAAAGTGTAAACATATTCTAAATTATAGAAGATTATGTATTTCTAAAAGTATGATGTGTAGAGTAGATATTTATAGGTGATTTTAAGACTACAACTTTGTGAAAATAGAGATTCGAAGGAGCAGAAATATTTAATGATTATTGAGATAGACTTAGTTTAAATTCATGACGAGGGATTATGGTTTATTAAAGAACTATATTCTATATATTCATACTTGATATTTTGAGAATCCATTCATTTTTTTTATCAGGAAAAAATAATCTATTATATAAGGAACTGCAATTGGGTGATGTTGAATGAATTATGTTAGATATTCGAAAAGTTGTATCTCGAAGATACACTTTTAGAAGATTGATTATAAGATATCGAATGATATGTATTTGAAAGGTAAATTTCTAAGAAGATTAAGTCATAAAATTATGTTCTGAATCTTAAAAGATAACAACTTTTAAATATACAAAATAAATATTGTGCGATAATGTTTAATTTAAGAAAATTTGTAAAGGAATATAATAGCTCATAAATCAGTCCTAAAAATGAGTTATTTAAAAAGTTAACATAAATAACTAGTCGGTCAGAAGACCAAATATAAGTGTGAAAGAGGTGATAATTTTAGTAAATCTTATAAAGTACTAACATGTGATTTACTTTTTATGTAATATTAAACAAGTTATATATTAAACGAAATTTGACAGCGCATATGTTTTTTGAAAATTGAAAAAATATAGAAGATAAAAAAAAGAAATAATCATGTTTTGGTAAGTAATTATGTGTGCTTAAGAAATGTATTATGAGTTTTCTCTTGAAGAATCATGCTCTATAAGGTGAAGTGGGAAGCAGAAGCATCTAGAAGAAGAAGTTTGTGGACGTAGTCAATCATGATGATAGTTCTGGATGATGAGAAAGTAAAGAAGTATCAAAATATAAAAAGTGAAGATGAATATTTTAGATGATAAAAAAATTATAAGAATATTTATTAAGAAGAATAATATTAGAGATCAGAAGATGAAGTGGAAGAAGATTTATTGATATGGCTAATATTGAAGAAGAAAAGGCAGAGTCAACATTATTCAAATAACTGAGAAGTTCGAAATATTCACTAATATGAAAGACTACCTATGATATGATCTATATCTACAAAATAATTACATTATGTTATACTATAATGTGATTAATTTGATACTAAGTCATATTTCATAAGAATAAATAGATGTAGATGAAGAGATAAAGTAGCTCGATATATCATTAACCAATATTTGGGAGATGTGTTGTCACTATGGTAGGATAACTTCATAAGAAAAAGGTTATGTTATATTAATTTCTATATTTTTAAAAGGAATTATTATAGTAACTTTGGTTTTTTATGATCAAAATGATGATATATAAAAATAATTTACCGAGTTCATGAAAAAAATGTTATGGTGAATTTCTATTCATCGTAAACTAAATATAATGAGTCTTAAGTCACGATTAAAGTAGAAATATGAGGAATCAATAAACAAAGTACTAAATGAGATTTATTCCTAGTCCAAACAATATTTATAGAATCTATAACTAAATATGACCTGGGAATTAAAAAAATTATAAATTTAATGTGTGGAATTATAAAATCCCACACTGTCACTTTTCATATAGGAGTCAATACTAAAACTAGGTATAAAAGAATGAGAGATAATTTTGAGAGATGTGATGATGAAAAATAGATAGAAGTGATAAAGGGATACTGACCTTCATATACTGAAATATCATCTAAGTAAAGGAAAAAGTTATTATGGCCTACATGTTTCAGAATATCATCTGAGTCAAGGAAGAAGTGAGTGTCCGCCCAAAATGTTAAGAAAGATCTTTTTATTCAAATAAAGAAGTGAGATAGACTAAATATATCTTTTACAATAAAAATAATACAAATAATAGTGAACATTAGAAGAAATATTTTTCTCAAAAATTGAGTTGATTTAGAAGTTTTGAAATAATTTAATAGATATAATCTTACCAACATCGCCTAAATATTCATTGAGTTTAGGAACAAGAGAACATGAAGGTACATACAAAAAAATGTTTTTTTGATGATTAAGAGAAGAGGCGGAAAAAATGTTGTGTTTTTGAATGTCTATTATATATGAAATTCCTAAAGCATTGTTTAATAAGATCTTATATCATGATGTTTTGGAATCCTAGATTACAATTGAACATCTTGTTCATAGAGTGTGGTTTGGAGGACAGTGTAACCAAGAGGTATTCCTGTATAGGGATCATTTTAGGAGATATTTAACTATTGAGGAAAAGTGTTTGGAGTTAGTATGATACCTTACCACTTAATTTAAATGTTTATTTAAGGATGATACATTCTGACCGAATGTAATATCTTTTGTACATAAGTGATGAAATATTATCTTAGACCTAACCCCAACAATTAAAGGACCTAGTGACCTACATCAGGGTAGAAAATTGTTAAAATATCATTTATTATGAACTCTTTACTTTCTTTCCTTCATGTAATATGAATTATTTGGTTGATTTGTAAAAGATCCATTCATCCAAACAATTAAAGAGGTTAAAATAATTAATTGAGAAAGAATTTGGGAAAACATAGTTCACATTTATTCACCTCCTTTTGGTGTGATTATACAAGATTAATTGGAACCTCAATTATTATCATAGAAAATGGTTCTATCTCTGTTTCAAAATATTTTTTTCTAGTTGTATTTATCGATCATATATGAAGTTTATATTTAAGTAAATTTTTTATTTCCCTAAAAAAGTATAAGTGGAGTTTATTTTACTAATACATTTATTAATAATAAGAAAATATATTATAAGAAGATAATAAAAATAAATCCTTTGAGAACATAAAAACGGGATTCACCACTAGTTGAATAAAATCAAAGTGGAAATAAATCTATCATGTTAGTTGATAGTTATCCTCTTGAATAATATATTTCGTGATTTGGCGAGTATATTCCAATTGATTCACTTTGTGAGTTTTAATATGAAATTATGTATTATTTAAAAAATTACCCTTTTCAAGTAGTCACACGTACACTGGTGTTAATCAGGGGTTTACAAGATGAAAATGTACAACTAGATATAGAAATAATTACTATGGAAATATCATTAAATGAAATTTTACAAAAGGTAAATATTCTCATCAAAATTTTTGATTCAAAATATAAATATTTTTTGAAAAAAATTATCCATTATTTAAAAAAAATTATAAAGGATGAGGGATTTCAAATCATAGATTAGTTAAATCATTGACGAGAGGATTCATGCACTAGATTAAATTCACAATGCTACTATTAATGTTAATAATTATTTGTTGGAGATCAGGGATAAATTAATAATGGATATTTAAAATTCATTACAATAGAGGAATATTTTTCTGAAGATAAATTTGATAATAAGTTAAAAGAATCTATATATTGAATGAAATCCCTTAAAGATCACCAAAATTCTCTAAATCCAAAGTATATTGAGTAGTAGTAAATATGATAAAAATTGAGGTAGCTCCAGAGTGATCTTCACATTAAGATAGGAAAATAATTTCTAAAACTAGAGTTTGTGATAAGAGTATTGTTTCATGATAAATTAATTCGAGTGTCGTAAAGTGCATCAAATAATCTAATGATAAATCAAATGAAAGATAACAGAAAAATTAATCCTTTATCCATAAAATATTGTTGGTACTAATGTTGGTTTATTGGATAATAATTGTTACAACTCAAAATCTAGATAAATCTTGGTAGAGAAAAATTCATAGAAATCTACCACTTAATTAGAGGTGGATTCAAGAACGAGTAAGAATTTTAGTTCCTTGAGAAGTGCTAAAAATGAAGTTATATTTATAAAAAAGGTATTAATTCTATCTAAATTGGTTCATAAAGGGAGAAAACATAGTTTATTGTCTATATTTTGTTTTTTGAATGGTTTTCACTCAAGAAAAATGTTTTTTGGAATAACAAGTTACTAATTAGAGGAAAAATAAGGCCTATATTAAGAGCAAAAGCTAATGTCAATAAAAATTATCTTTAGTTCAAGAAATATTTTTATATGAAGGAAAATATATTCACTTTTAATGTATTTGATAGTATTAATATGTTTTATGAAAATTGTAAAAAGTTTGATCATCGTGATGGTGAGTGCTGGTTTATAACTTCCAGTTGTGATTTATATATTTATTAAATAAAAACATCATAAAATTTGATAAATATAAGAAAGGATGATTATGATTTAACCTTGGGGAGTAAATAATAAAATTACTAAAAAATTCAAGAATAATATTGACAAATATGATACACCAAAGAGGATATTCTCCAATTATGGAATAAAAGGTCACATCGTGTACATTTTAAAACATTATGTTAACATTAGTTTTAAATTAATCATCATGAAATAATAAATAAAATCAGTCCATGAAATAAATAATAGGATTGTTTTGGAGGAATACATATGCAAGGAAGACATTTAAATTGTTTCCAACAAATTGTGACTCAAGAATTTATGATAAATCATGAAAAAAATCTAAAATCACTGAGCATGTCCCTAAATAATGAATTATTATTTAGTCACACCAGTTGGTGTTAGTAGGGAAGATAGAGAAACAAAAAAAATTATATATTCCTTTATAGATAGTATGAAAAATCCCATTCCACATAGTGGGAAAATTTAATAAAGGTGGAAGACCATACTGAACAAGGAGATTCATGTTTGGAAAACCAAATCAGGAACAAGATTTAAGAGTTATCATAAAGCTAGAGGCGAATTAAAATTTTCTTCTAGTTTTAAAAGAGACTCCTAGCCATTTTTTCTAATTTATAAGAAAAATAGAATCCAACTTATTAACATATATGCCTTTTTATTATAAATTTTAATTGAATTTAAGGTGATTCATGTAGTCAGGGCGAGAACAAAAAAGTTATGAACACTTTATGGCTAGATGAGATATCCATACTTGAGTTATTTAATTGATATCATGTTGTCTTCATAAAACATTTCATGGGGAATCATAAAACATAGAGTATTTACCGTCATGGGATAATATGAAAATTATTTTTTTCATCTTTGAAACATTATATTTAGTATTATCCATGATGAACTATATGGATTGTGATTACCCATTGAGGATGAGTTGAGTTGAAAAACTTTTATATATCATTATCTCTAGTGAATATAAAATTATGGAAATAATTGTAAGCTTTCATAAAATAGATATGATCATCATATTATATTATCTTCTTTTGGAAGGATTTAATTCCATTATCAATGGTGAGATATTGATTAGAAAATGATAATATTAAAGTAACATGATTGGGGAGTAACCTTTCTCGCGTTTGAATGAATTTAATATTATTATTGAGATGAGTACCAGAGATTACATAAATGTATTTTAAATAACCCTTGAAAGAATATTTTTGTGTGGTTATCAAATGTTGAATTATTTATGGTCATCATTGATGTCTAGATTAATATCTTGTTTTATACAAAAATCATTGTTCAAGTATACTTAGTGTTGATTAATTTATATCACATTGCCTAAAGAATAAAATATTTCATCATTCCCTCAAGTGGATAAGGTTTTACATTAAATAAGGAGGATGAGATGAAATTTAAAGTCTTTATTGGAGAAAGATGTGATTATGAATTACCCTTACTCAATAATTTTGAAATATTGAGAAAAAAACATTTTTATTTATTTTCAACAAGGGTTAGAGAAAATGAGATCATATTAATGTTGAAATATCTAAGGTATATAAGTGTATTGGGTATTGAAAAAAAAATTAAAAATGGGATATTGAAAAGATTAATGGATTGTGTATATTATGGTTTTATTTGTTTCAATTAGTAAGAAAAATTAGTAAGACTCTCAATATGTATTGGTTATAGATAAAGACTATAAATGCGTGTTGGTTGTTGATGAAGATAAACCAATAAATTAAGTGATTGATAACCCTATAATTAATAAATTATTTTATGTAGGGGGAATATTGAATATTTTTTATAAATATATTGGGTGATGTTCAAGAACACAATGAATGGAGATGTCCATCCTTGTGTTATTGGAATAAATATATATTCTTGGAGTGTAAGTCTTGGTTTAATATTGATAATATTTTGAGTTGAAAGTAAAGCATGTGATTCAAAAGATATCATTCCAAAATAAGTAAATTCCATATCACTATCTATAAAGTAATATATGAGTAAATTATGATTTCAGATAAATTGACTAAGAGTAAACATTTCTGTATGATAGAAGAAGATGTTTTTATAAGTATTATGCGTAAAGTTGAAATTGAATATGGAGTTCTAATAACTAATATTTAATGATTTAGATTTCCTGGATTACTAATATCTGATGATTTTTGAGATTGGATTAGTTTTAATTAATGATGAGTGTTGATGGTTGATAAATGAATTTTCCTCTACTAGTTCTTATTATAGTTTTTTCAAAATCCATATATGTGTTTATCTAGAATAGAATTGTTTTTATAAGTAAATACACTTGTATTATTTGGAAGGAATTTATTTGGATACATTGGAAGCTATAACTTAAAGATACACTTATAGAATATTGAGTATAGGATGAAAACTAATGTTTATATAAAAGATGAAGTGCTGATAATACTATGTATTAATAAGAATTGTTAAATTTAAAAAGGATAAAAACATTGAAATATTCAAAATACACTGTGAATGATTATATTGAGTTTGAGATAACTGGTAAAGGAATATAATAGTATATAGAGAAGTTTAAGAAGAATAATTACTCTATAAAGTGACACGTGGAACTAGTTAATGAGAAGGGAAAAAGTTAAGTTTGAAGATTCTGTATAATTGATAAAAGATTATAAAAGGGTAATTTTATGTTTCAATTTTTACATAATATTAAATAGCTTCTATGTTCTAATAAATTTTTGAAGCCCTATCTTTGAAGAGCATTGACAAAATACAGAAGTAGAACATTACAATAGGAAAGCATCATGTTCTAAAAGGTGAGTTTGGAGGTGGATGAAACAAACATTTAGGATCCTCATAAATAATCATGTTATGGAAGGTGGATCCAAAATTAGAATATACAATAAGAATAATTTTGTGGTGGTATTCATTGATGTTGATAATTTTGGATAATGTGAATGTCCAAAAAAATAAAATTGTTAAGTGGCAATGAAAATTTTAAATCATAGAGAATCAAAATAAGAGTTATTGAGAAGGATAATGTTGAATACCAGAATTGGAAGTATAAAAAGAGTTACTAAGAAGGTTGATGTTAAAGAAGTGGAATAAGAAGAAAATGTATATGAAATATTATCAAGATAATAGAGATGTATAGAAGATTCATATATATGAAAGACTATCTCTATAAGCTCTTGAGCTATGGAACATAGATATTTTGTTACATTTTATGTTTTTTTGTTTTATAATATACCAAAGTATATAAGAATAGAAGAATGATTAAGATGTTCATAACTGGCTTGAGATAACATTATCCAAAGTCTATATGATATTTTTATTCTATGGAAAGATAACATAGGAATCAAATAATCTATGTTAGATTAAATTATATAAGCTTTTAAAATCTATTTCATAGTAACCAAATTTTATTGGATGGTTAACCTAAATATGTAGAAGGATAATTTATTAAATTGATGAAATAAATTTGATAAGAGGAATTTTTCTTCATGAAGTAATTATCATGAGTCTTGAGTTTCTTTTCAAATAAAATTTTTAGGAATCAATAATCAAGATCAATTCAGGGAATGAAAATATGTCTTCTTAGTAAATATGAAATTTTTATTGGCTATAAAGAAATATTACCTATGTAATTGATAAAGAGAGAAATTAAAAGTGAGGAGTTCCCAAAGATAGTGTTGTCACTTTTCACGGTGGTTTCAACCCTCAATGTTAGGTACAAAAAGAGAATAGATCATTATAAGAGAGATTATGAACATGAAGAGACCAATAAGATAGGGATAGTTAGATAAACACGTACCTAAGATCATATAAGTTGATGAGAAAGTTAGTCTGACCTAAATGTTACTAAGATTTAATATTTATGTTTGATATGTTGATGATAGATGGTGTAGAAGGTGGGATAATATACATAATAAAAATTTAAAAAAGAGGAACTAATTATCTAAGTTAATTGTAAAATTAAGTTATTAATTTCAATTATAATGCGTAATAGATAATAATATGTAGTGTAAATATAAAAGAATTAACATCAATATTTTTTATAGTATTTCCATCTAAAGTTGTAATAATATACTCTAACACCTCTCTACTCCATGAAAGATGTATTGTGAACTATGAACCTTATTTTTCATTTTGAATCATAACTCAATAAAATCCTATATTTTCTAGTAGCGGCAAGACCCAAAAAATAACTTTTGTGTGGGTAGACAAAACCCTTATTAAAATGACATTATAAAATGAGAGTCACAACTTGAATGGTCTTGACATTAGAATCTAGGTCTCATAACAAAAGAGGGAGAGAGAATTATTTTTGGTTATAAAATCATAAACCAATGATATATTATAATTGAGATAGATAGAAATAATTAGATTTGGCTCAAATAAAACCAAGAATATAAAGTCATTAAATAATGATGAATGATAGGCATTGGTGTCTGAGTAGTGGATCAAAATATAACATAGATACAACACTATTACTCATAGAAGTATTGATTTCTTAAGAGATTAGCCTACAAATGTAAATTTTTTACAAGGTCACAAAATATTATAACACATTGAGGGATTTAAAGATGAATGTTCACATAAAAGGAATTATTTATAGAAATGTATATCCTGTGTGTCTCTTTAAAATACTATTTACTCCCTTTAAATAAAACTGGTAAACGCTAACAATATAATATCTAATTAAGTAAAATAATTTATCTTTAAACATTATAATTATTTCAAAATAATCAGGTCAAAAATAACATTAATGAAGGAACTTAAAGAATAATTAAAATATGTTTTTATTCATTGTTAAATAATCCAAAATATCTCTAAAATAATAGGTCAAAGAAATACTATAAATATTTCATAGTTTATTTCTTCAAAATTCAAATTTGAGTTTTCAGAAACAATTCCCATATTAATACAAATACGAAAATATTAGAAATTTAATAACACTTCATTATATACTAAAATTTTCTTGAATAAGTTTATTATCATCTATCATTAATTTAAAAGTGAATAAAACATATAAATCACTCAAAATTAAAGAATATAAATATCTAAAAAAATATGATTTAGGTTTCCATGAAAATGAATTACACTTTTAATCACCATTTAAAATACGTTTAAAACAATCAAAAATCATTTCCAATAGATTCTATACCATTAATACAATTTTATAAAATAATCATAATATTTAAAACACATAATATAATTATTTATTAAATATTAAATACTAGACTAATTATAAAAAAATAATTCTAGAAAAATGTCATATTATTTAAATATAAATAATGTGTTAGACTAACAATGAGTGTATAGTGACCATGGGGAATATGTTATGTGATAAATCAACGTCCTACCAAGGGAGTCCATGTAGTATGATTGATTGACTTACCTTGAAGGTAAATTTTTGTTGATATTTGATGGATTCTAGACTTAAGGTAGATTTCGAATAATGGTATATTTGGAATTCATGATGTAGTTCACACGAACACTTAAAAAACATTCAATATATTCAAATTTCATGCAGTTAGGTATTCATATAGAATCAAAATATGTTCTATCCACAAGTATGTTATTAAATGAATATTTACATAGTAGATCACATATAATGAATATCAATGTCTTTAAAAACATGTTATCCATGAGGTTAGTTCAAATATATTATATACATGATTTGAGATACACTTCATGAATGCACAACATGGATTCTGTGCTACACATAATAGGTAGGTATGTAGGAAGGAAGTTTTTATGTCTGGTTGATACATTTTAAGTTCAAACATAGGTGGTTTTGTGTTTTATAAAAATAGTGAACTATAATTTAATAGGTCATCAGTTGATGTATGTGGTCGATAGATGAGGTCATGTGATCATTTTATGTTTAATTCATGTAGTATATCATCTAACTTTATTTTTTAAACTGAAAGACTAAAATAATAAAATTTATATATAATGAATATCACATCTTTATGTAATGTAGGGTGAGATTGACTAGATTCATGTGGCTAGTATAGGGATCTTTATGGCCATTTTGGTCGACACAAGAGGTGAGTCGAACAGTAGATTCTAAAATACAAATTTTTGTTTATTCAAGTAGGTAGATCATGTGACTACATGATGTGGGAAAGGACACTCAAATTGCGTTGGAAGTTAACCAATGAAGTCACTTGACTGGCTGTGAAGATTGGTAGATAAAAAATTTAAAAATAACTATATAAACAATAAAAATAGATTTAATAAAAATTAATGAACAAATAAAAAATTCAACAATAAATAACTTCAATAAAAATTAAACAAAGAATAAAAATTATTCTTAAAGGTTAAACAACAACTGCAGAATCCATTAAAAACATTGAATAAAATACAGTTTAGATATGTTATAATTACTCAATATCAACAATATAATTAAGGTAATATAATTAATTATTAAAAATACAATTAATTTTAATTTACAAGAAAAATACAAGGTATCTGTAATACTCAAAACATAAAATATAATTGAACACCAAAAAATTCCAAACAAACTCCCCCCTTTTTAAAATTATAATATCAAAGCAATGATTCTATAAAATTCTCCCCCATTTTGGAAATTTTCAAATATATAATATTAATATTAACACAAGAATATTGAAAATATATTTAAAAACATCACTTTAAGCATTAGAAAAAACTCTCCCTTAATAAATTCATATGAATTCATGTGAAAAAACGAAAATTAATATCATATTTTGAGACTAAGTTTCTAACATTCCAGGATCAAACATGATTTTCTAAAAATTTGAAATATATAATGATTTTGTAAAAATATCCAAAATTTATATTCCATATAGAACATATTTAAGAATAATATCTATTTTATTAACATAATATCTAATAATATGAAATCTCATGTTAATATTATTTGTTCTAGAATTCTATAAAAGGTTTTTTTAATTTAAAACAAAGAAGAATTACAACATTAAAGAGAAATATTTTCAAAATTTAAACCAAGTAAAAGAAAGTTTTTTTAATCCATAATGGTTGAGAACAACGTATAGTTACAGATATATATACACTTTTAGTAGTTGATATTTTTTTTTGAAATCTAGGATAATAAAACCTTCCATAGATAATAACAGATACTAGAGGTACATTTCTTATCAAGTCAACATTCTCTAAAATTTGAATCATAAAAACAAAGGGAATAAAAATAGTTCTATATATAGTAGAATAATCCACAATTAATATTTCCTTTAACATATCTAATAACTCACTTAACCTATTTTAAGTGATATTACTTATGATCACAAAGTAATATTGTACATAAAAAACACTACATATAATATTAGTTCTATAAGTAGTTAAATATGACAAAATAATAATCATACCCCAAAACATATTAAAATTTATAGATTTACCAAAATTATTTAAATGTAATTAATAATTAGTACTCATAGAGGTTTTAATAATTTTAAAAGTATCTAAACCTAAATTCTAAAACCTTTTTCTCATATTTAGATGAATTCAAAAATACTCCTTAATTTATTTGATTAATTTGAATACCTAAAAATAATTTAAGTTCACCCATTAAACTAATATCAAATTCACTTTACATAAAATTAGAAAACCATATAAAAATAAATTCACTTGATGTTAAAAAAATAATATAATCAACATAAATTTAAATAATTATATTATTATTTGAAATGAATTTAATAAAAAAACATTGTTCTAGTTTACCTTTATTAAAATAAATTTTAAACAAAAACAAAGTAAGTCAATCATACTAATCAAAACGCACTATCTTAAGACTATAAATATTTCTATAATTTAAAAACAGGGTTATGAAATTTATCATTTTTAAATACAAGTGGTTTAGAAACATAAACGTATTTATAAATAAAACCATTTAAGACACACTTTTAACATCCATTTGAAATTACATAAAACTAAGAAAAGATGAAAAAACATACAAATTATAATATATTAATTACTATTTATGGGCACAAAATATTGATCCAATTCTAAATATTCTTATTAATAATAAACTTGAACTAATATCTAAATGTTATTCTTCACAAGTTGACTAGATTTATCCATTTTATTTTGAAAAATCCACATAGTTCTAGTGACATTCTTGTCTATAGGGCGTTTAAATAAATGTCAAAAATTATTTATAGAAAATATATTTGTTCATATTTCATATAAATATTATAATTAGCATCATTTAAAGTATTAATAACATCATTTTGAAGGAAATCTAGAAAAAGCTTTTTCATAAAAATTAAAAATAGAATTTCTATTTTAAATATCAGAATCACATTCATAAATCCCATTATCAATAAGGTTTTCCGAGTGAATTTTTAGTGGATAAAAAAAGGAATGAGAAATATTAGTTTCATCTTCAATGATTATAGTTTTATATAGTGTTTTTTCTTCACCAAAATTAATGTCATTATAATCATCTTAAAAAATCTCTATATTAGAATCATTTTTCATAACATCTTTATGAAACATATCAGGAACATATTATTCTATAACTATAGATCATTTGTTATAAATTCTAAAAGATTTAATTTTAATAGAATGACCAAAAAAAATCAATTCATCACTTTTTGAATTAAAGTTATCCATGTAATATTTAGTATTTAAAATAAAAACTTCATACCCTAAAACTTTAAAATAACCAACATTAGGTTTTTTACCTTGAAACAATTCTTAATGGGGTTTCATTAAAAATGATATAATTAAAAATCCATTTAAAATATAATTATCTCTATTAGAATATTCATAACAGAAGTATTATAGTACGCTATATCAATTTAACCATGTTATATCAATTTTAATAATAGTTAAATTTTATACTCTATAACAAAATTTGGTTATGGAGTTCTAGGAGAAGAAAAATTATAAAAATAAGAAATTTCTTTTCCAAAATTTTCAAATAAATATTAAAAATTTCACATCCATTATAAATTATAATATAAATTTTTATATAATCATTCTTTCTTTTAAAATAATTTACTAAAACTAATAAATATTTATAATGATTCACATTTATAAGATGAAAATTAGTCAAAGTAAATATTCTAAAATAATCAATTATAATAAAAACATATTAATTGCCTTATAAATATAGAATTTCAATAATACCAAATAAATATAAATCAATAAGATACAATTCTCTAGAAGTTATAACTTAATTAATTTATTTAAAATTAATCTTATTATATTTACCTTTTAATTAATAATCTTATGAAAAATTCTAGCTAATTAACAAATTATATGATTCCTTCACATGTTGTTTAATTCAAAGTTTGTGTAACAAATGTAATTTCTCAAGTATAAACATCTCATTCCATAAAATATCATCTCTTTATATAGAATTAAGAATCATGGCATCGTGGTTATTTAATTTATAAAAATAATTAATAGAATAAATATTCACCTTCTCCTTAGACTAAAATAAGATAGATTCCTTGTTGAAAAGTTAACATTTATTATTGTCAAATTTAACACTCATTCCATCATTTCATAATTGTGAAATACCAATTAATTTATATTTAAATAATTCATGTATAATATTTTTAAAATTAAAATAATATTATATTTTTCTGCTTCAACAAATCTATCTACATTTACTTTTGAGTTATCATTGAATGTCATAGAGCCTCCATCAAATTGATTATAAAATAAAAAACATTAACAGATCTCCAATCATATTTCCAAAATAGCTATTATCTATGAACCATGAAATTTGAAACTCTTCAAGTATGTTTCCTAAAAATATTAATTAAGTATAAGTAAATTTTGGTACACATGATATATCGGGTCCCATCAGGTCAATATATGAATTTGTTGTTACCCAAATGCATTTTGAACATTTATTAAAAGGTACTATAGAAGATAAATTCATCAAAATAAACTTTATAGTATAACCAAGAGTTTGAGGAAATTTTTAAAATCAATAATTAGTATAATTTCATTTCATTCCATATATAAATCATGTAACATTATATATGATTCCTTTAGTAATCATAATAAAATTAGTTTTGTAAATTTTATAAATATAAGGATTATAACAGGTAGTAGTTTTATATTTATTTGATTTCATTATGGTCATCATCTTTTCATATTTTTCATTATCCTGAAAATATATTGATAATTTTTCATTCAAACAAGAAACATAATTTTTGATATTATAATTCTCTTTTCAAATATAATCAAAATCATCATAAATATTTCTTTCTGAACATTGTTAATGCTCATATTCGCACATCACATACTTTTAAATGGAAGGACACATGCCATAATTTGTGATGATGGGTAGAAGACGCTGAATGTATTCTTCTTCAACCTCATGTCATCATATTTTCAACTTCACTCTTGCACCTCTAGTGGATACCACACACTAGCATGACATCGAGTAGATGATCTGTCTTGCACCACCACTCATCATGCTGAGAAAAGCCTATGAAACATGATCATGGGAAGACCCCATGATTGATATCCTATCACGTGAAGAAGAAAAAATCACCCACCTGACTTAATGTCACGCGAGTATAAAAGCGTCCTCCCTATACGAGTGCATGGTAGAACATCATGCCTTCTTCATCATCATGACGTCAGGGTTTTGGTTTTTATACCACTCCTGTAATTGATATCACACATTAGCATATCCATGTGTGTGTGTGTGTCTGTTGCGCATGAGGTCGATATCATGCACCAATAAATCAATGAGTGCTTGATATTCCTTGTTCCATATATCCTGATACCGATAAATCGATACGAAGCACTGGCCTAAAATGATTGAACTGCTTGATGAACTATGTGCTCTGGCACGATTGATCTTGATGAGATCACATGTTTTTGTCGCATCATATGAATAGAAAATATATATGGATAATATTGATCCTAAGAAAGAGGATAATGCAAGTTCCGCTTCACCATCGTCTGCCTGCAGAATAACACTACCACAATACGGGGCTAGTGAAGCACCCAATTTTATCAGCGCTAAGTAGAAAGCACTCATAGGGGGTATTTATCAGTGCTAGATAAAATTGATGATACATGTATCCTTTATCAGCGCTAAGAAAAACATTGATAAATGGGTACCCTTTATCAATGCTTTTCATAGCAATAATAAATGATTCATTTATCAGTGCTATATTTAGCACTGAAAAACTTTTTAATAAATTTTATAAAATTATTATATTTTTATTAAAAAATAATGTTTATTTGTATACATTTACTATAAAACTCATCTTTTATAATTAATATTTAAAAAAATTGAAAATAAATATATAATGTTTTTAAAAAAGTACTTATAAGATTATAATTATATATATATATATATATATAATTTTAAGATTATAATAAATTTTTTTAAATATTAAATATACATATTATATTTATTAGATTTATTAGATTTATTAGATATATTAGATTTATTAGATTTATTAGATTTATCAGGCTTATTGCATTTACAATAGTATTTAATATATATATTTATTAGATTTATTAGATTATTAGATTTATTAGATTCATTATATTTGTTATATTTAGTATATTTAATATATGTATATTATATATAAATAATATATATAAATACCTTTTAAATATGTATATTTATATTAATTATTAAATATATATGTGTTTCCATTGAATTTGGATAACAATCATATTGATCATGCGTGGATATGATATGTATCAAAATGTTCATTTATACATTACACCCTTTCTTATTATTCATGTTGTCCATTGATGGATCTTTTTTTATTATGTATATTTACTAGGTATATGATTAATTCATGTTACCCATATATGCTATTATATTCTCAAAAATACTTATAAAATTACATTAAATATATTTAAATAATAAATATACTTATTATATTTTTAATTATGAAATTTTATTTAAATATAAATACATTTCAAATATGATTAATTTTCATTTTAATTAAAACTATTTACACATTTTAAAATAATTATAAAATTTAAATAAAAACATATATCTTAATATTATAAATAAATAAAAATAAATAAATTTATAATTATATAAAAATATTTATTAATATATTTATTTATATTTATAATTATAAAAATAAATAAATATATATATGTAAATAATTATAAAATTATAATAAATATATTTATTATACTAATTATAATGTTATTATATAATTAAATAAAAATATTTATAAATATATACAAATATTTGTAAATAGATAAAAAAATTTATAATTATAATTCTTGAATGAATATAGATATATATATAAATAATTAAAAAATTAAACAAATATATTAATTATATATAGTTATATACAAATATTTATAAATAAATACAAATAGTTATAAATATAATTCAAAATAAATGTAGATATATTTAAAAAATTATAATAAATATATTTATATATATTTATAAAATTTGAAATATATTTTTTATAATGTTATAATTATATAAATATATGTATTTATAATTACAGCTATATATAAATATTTATTTATTAAAATTTTTAATTAAAAATAAATAAATAAATAAATATTAGTTATAAATATAAATAAATATATATTTATTTAAATAATTATTAATTTATAAAAAATATATTTATTATTTTCAAATATAATGTTATATATAATTAAAGAAATATAATAATAAATATATAGAAATATTGATAAATAAAGACAAATATTTATTTTTATATTTATAAATAAATACAGATATATTTAAATAATTATAATATTATGATAAATATATTAATATACATATTAATAAAATTGTAAAAATTAGAAATTTTAAATTTTTTATGATTTTATAATTAAATAAATATAAATATATTTATTTATTTATTTATAATTATAATTATAAATATATATATGCATATAATTATAAATAAATATATATTTCTATAAATAATTATAAAATTATAAGAGATATATTTTTATAAATCTATAATATTATAAATATATATAAATAATATATTTAATAAATATATTCTCTGATTATAAATATAATCAGTATATTTCTTATTATTTTATAATTATTTAAATTATAGTTTTATAAGTATAAAGATATATATATATATTGATAGTTATAATTATAAATAAATAAATATATATATATTTATCATATATATAATTTTTTAAATATATATTAATATAAATAAATTATTGACATAATATCACTATCAGTGCTTATTTAGCATTGATAAACCCCTCTCTTTTTGTGCTAAAAAATCATTGATAAATGTATGTTTTATCAGCACTCTCTAGTTGAGAACTGATAAAACAAACATTTATCAATGCTTTTTAGCTAGCACTGCTGAAAGGTTCACTGGGTTTTATAAAAAAAATCCCAACAGTCTCCTTCATTATTGCACTCCTCAAGCTCTCACGGATGCTAACCCTTACACCGCCGACCTCTACTCTGCCTCGACACCAGCTCTTCCACTACATACCCCTCCTCCTCCACCACCTCTTCCCCCACCATGAACTACCCCTCCACCATGAACCCACCTCTACCATGAACCCTCATCCATTGCTCATCTGTCGTGAACCCACCTCCACCTTGAAACATTATCCACTACTCTGTTGCAAACCCCACTTCCGCTACGGACCCCTCTATTACCTCTACCGATACTACCTGCCCTGACTCCGCCATCACCGGACCCTACTACTGCCACCAGAAGGGTATACTATCACTTTACTGAAAAAATTTCATCATAATTTTATCTCACATACTAGGAAACGCTTTGGTTAGTGCTTTCTATAGGTTATTTCCCTTTTATGGGATGTGTAATGATTGCTATTATTTGTTGCTGGTATAATGTTATTTATCGATATTTCGTTGGAGGTTGATCGAGGTGAGATGAGGTTTATTGATTATATTTTATTATTAATTTATAAATTGGTTTTGTAAATATTTTCACACCAATTGTAAAAAATAGTTGGTTGGTCTTTGTGAGTTATTACAGAAATTTAAATCATCTATTGGCTTTGTAAATGAAGTTTTGATATTAAAAAATATGGTTAGGTTTTAATGAATGATATTTCAAAGTGTTTTTGAATAAGAAGATGTGCGTTTTTGGATTATAAAAATGGCATTTCATGTAATGAAAATATGTGTCTCATTTTGAATCTTATAAAATTTATTTGTATATGTGAATGTCATGTGATTGATTAAAATAGAAATGATTAGAGGAAAATACATGGATTTGAATTACTAAAATCACAAGCCTAAAATACCACTTATCTCCTTCTTACTATTGACTATTGTGATATCCTCCCCTCCTCTAGTTCCATCAGACTGCTCCCCCTTCAGTGTCTTCTAGTGCAATGCCTCAAGCCTCATGAACTTCTTAGAAGTAGACCCTCCTCGGTCCCCCCTTATGATGTGCTGATGAGCGTATCCACTCCCTATATGAAAATAGTAGAAGAATGGATTTTTTTGGGATGGATCTCTCATACCCCATCATTTACTAATTGATTATGATGATGGATATTCGTTGTAATGGAGGCAGACTATCATCATCTCCCTTGGCACCCCACTTCTGCACACGCAATCACCCGATCAATCATTTGATATCATCTTGTAGAATGTTCTCCACCTATCACACTTCTAGATGAATAGATAATCATGTGGTTAGTTCTTCTTAGACAGTTATCCCTTCGGATGATGTCATGCTGGAGACCAGTGAATTATCCAACGCTTCCCTCAACTCATCTCAACATTATCCTCGACCCACTCAACCCTTCCCTTTTTCTAATCTGTAATACTCTAAGTACTAACCTATCCTATTATCCTTCGCCTTACTCCATCCTCCTCTACCCAACCCCTATCTTCATACATAGACATTGTACCCTATATTCCTTGGGCTCTCTCCCCTCAGTCCTATCTCTTCCTACCTTTTCCCCTAGATGAGCGAGCTATATTTCAAAAGGCAATGTGATCGATTGTTCCATCCCTTCTCAGCGGTCCACTTCTATCTGAGCCTCTAATCTTCCATTTTTCCATAGTTATCTATCAAATTACAACAGTGTATTAGTGAATTTACATGATCCTCCCTCCCCCGTTTGGATGTCTTGGTTTATCTTCTTCCCTAGCCACTGGGGTTTTAAAATTATTCAAAATTCCTTTCTTTATTTCTGCTCTCCCACCTGTATGATAGGAACAAGGTATTAGTCAAGATATTTTAATATTTATTCCATGAATAATACTATTATTCTCTCTTCTTCATGGTATAGGTCTAGGTAAACACATTCCTAATACTGTTGATGATAATCTGGAATACCTGAGGACTCAAAGCCCAGGTTAAATCGGACATCATTTCTTATGAGGAAGATAAGAATAATGAATCTATTATGTTATTTCATGAACCAGAGAAAATTTCAACCAAGATTAGGTAGTTTTCTAGTAGACTTGGGATACATTTGTATATACATTTTGAGCGAGAAAATAATAATATATGGTTATTCCATTAGCCCTTGATCTTGGTTGTGAAGAAGGAATCATCTGATTGTCACTTTTTTATTAAAGAGGAAGAAAGTAGTCGTTCCTTCTTGTTCTCTTTTGTTTATGCAAACTTTGATCTGCATATTCATGTGAAGCTTTGGGTTGATCTCAAATACTTAAACCATAGGGAAAACCATTTCTTGTGGGTGGTGAATTTCATGCCTATTTTTGACATAGGAGAGAAGAAGGTTGGGATCACTTTACCATGAAATGATTGGATTCAGTTATACTTATTTTATAGCCCAGTAGGGGCTCCATGGCATGGGATTTGTTGGGGATAGGTTCTCTTTCTGTAATAACTAATGTGGAAACCGATGGACTTGGTTGAGATTGGATCAGTAGTTTGGGAATCTCTAAGCTGTTTTAGACATCCCAAACATGGTGGTCATTTATTTGATCAGTTCATTGTCTGGTCATTCACTACTTATTATTCACCTTGTGTATGGTACTTCCTGAGGGCACATATTATTCTTCTACAAACTTTTAACATCTCACCCTAAGTTTCTTTCCATGGTGTTACACTCTTAGGATGTCCTGATCAATGGGAGGTATTGGAATGGACTCCACAATAAATAATAGAACCAGAAAAAATAATCTCTTGGTATTGTCAAGCTCCCTCCCTCAAGTTCATTCATGTCTAGTAAACATCAAGAGTTACATTTATAATGAGAATCTAATCCTAGAAGTGTCATAGTATGAGAGAAATATTTTCTCTTAAGTTATAAAAAACTAATCAATTCCATGATCTATTTTTGGATAACGATAGATATATTTGCAAGCTCTCTCAGACCACCTAGCTTAAGGAAGGTAAAAGCAACATGATATACATTCACACAATTTTGAAAAAGAGGCAATGTCACTATGCACCAAATTTCCATCTTGAAGATAGTTTCCTACACTAGTAATTTGGATATTATAGGTCACATGGTTGGTTCTTATTTTTAACATTTTATTTTTATAACTCATCCTCAATGGAAAAATGATTATTACTTAGATCAAGAATCAATATAATGTGTGGCTTCAATGGTTTGATCTACCATTATCAATGAAATACTCTAATGTGCAACTATGTAAAAGAAGGTTTGGGACTCTATTACCTCACTAAATCAATAGATAACTACATTTTTTGAAGGATTCCCAAGTTATTTCCCCATGAACACCTAGAGTTTTATTAAGGATGATCATGTTGGTTCTATCCAAGATTTCTTCAATAGGGGTGGGATTCCTTGTGTTTCATTCACCAATACATTGATCATCATAACAAAATTGTGTGGTCCCTCACCTATTGTTATGTATATCCCCAATTAATATGTGTAGTGTTTCATATAATGTGTTAGCGAACATCATTATTAAAAGGTTTTTTCAGTTTATCCGTATTTGGGTTTTCGAAAAGCAGAATTTTATTATCTACGGAAGGTCCATCCACGGAGCAGTGGGAATTTCTATGAGTATGATTGGTGTAATCAATAAAAAGGTCTAGGGGTCCAACATTACAATTAGTGTGGATATGGACTAGGAGTATGATAGGCTCAAGTGGGGTTAAATCATCTTGTCCATGAGGTGCATGGGTTTATCTAAATCTATAAATGAATTGTTGTTTTGATGCTACATCTCACCTTTATTCAATGTGGCTTCCAAAGGGAGGATGTATGGTTTCCAGAAACTGGTTAGTTTTGTACCATAACTCTATTATTATTTTGACTTGATACATTATGTACTTATAACGATTGGGAAAACAACATAGTTTCTTCTTATGATGAGTGGAATAAGGTAATTATTTGTCTGAAAGGAATAACACTTGAGAAATTTTTCATTATGTAATGGGTTCATTCTTATATATTTGATTAGCTGTTTGTTAAGGAATGAACCAATAGTACTTGATTTGAGAGATATATTCATTGTTTTTGAGGTTTACAATCAATTGATTTGGTTTGAGCCAAGTATCACTGGTATAATTTAGTTTTTTTAGTAAAATAGAACATGTGTGTTTCATGGTTATGAGTGTGGTCATTGACTATGAAACATATCCATTGGGAATCTGGTGTTGTGGTGAATGATAATTGATATAACTAGCTAATGAGAGCTTGGATAAGGGATATCAAATAGTGTAGATAATAATATCAAATTATTTTGGGAAATATTACTATTACACTTACCTTTGGAATAATGTGATGGAATCATACAACACTGATTGATTTGGGAGGAATCAAGGAGTCTTCTATGTATCTTTTATAATGTGTTT
Source organism: Viscum album (assembly GCA_963277665.1). NCBI lineage: Eukaryota > Viridiplantae > Streptophyta > Magnoliopsida > Santalales > Viscaceae > Viscum > Viscum album. The sequence goes on along the minus strand of OY728153.1, from coordinate 1,013,880,840 downwards.
CTATTGATATCTAGGTCTTTGTGAAAATTTCTAATTGGATCTTTTAAAATGATTCAATAATTTTTAAATGTTTATTAATGGGATTTCTCTCATTTTATATGATTAATATTGTTGGGTCATGAAGTTGTCTTGAATTCTTTAAAAACTGAATTGTGGTTATGTGAAAGAGTGTTTGGAACTGATTGATTTATTTTAATAATGGCATGTAATTTTTTTAAATTGTTGGTTTTAATGGGATTCCAACTGTGATTTTTTAAATTGTTTTTAAAGGACATTTGAACTTTAGTTTTTTCATAATATTTTATGATTATATTTTTATGGAATTATAAAAACCATTACATTATATCAATATTTTCTGTATTTATTTTGTTAAACACTAATATCATGGAATTAAATTGGATGGATATGAATAAAGATTGGATGGATTCCAATTGATTGATAGGAGAGTATGAAGATGGAATGAAAGAGTTCATAATTTTTTCCAAATATCATGCATATGAACCTTCTCAAATAATATTTTCATGTTTATGATACACATATTCATGAAAATATAGTTGGACAGTCGTTTCACCAAAGGTATGTTTTCAATGTCCCAAATTATATTTACCCTAACAAGTATATCACCAGTAAGGGGTCGATCAACAGGGAATAATGATGTTATTTTATCTTTCTTAATTTAGTTTGTATTTTCTTTTTTAGTGAAGTTTGATGAATTTAGTGTATATTTTTATTGGTTTTTTCGGGTAAAAATAGAATAATTTGTTTTTAAGATTCTTTTAACAAATTAATTACTAAAACAAAAGTAAAGATGAGAAAATTGGTTTTGATGCAAATAAAGAGAGAAATTCTTTGTGGTTCTGGATTTGTGATAAGTTGATTATTAAATCAAATTGCTTATGCGGCTGTGTTGTTCACAATAACTCAACTCTATGGGTTTAATTTCTAATAAAATTTTCTTGGTCCGGTAATCGTTATATTTAGAGTTGAAAAGACTAACTCCTTGGTCTGGTAGTTCGTATTTAACATATCTTTATTTGGCATAGTCCATTTTGAGCTGATGGATACTTCCAATGGTCCTGGAGTTATTTTTCGTTATTCTTGTTTTGAATCCCTAAAAAATTTTCCCTTGGTCCGGTTCAAAATTTCCTGTGATAATATTAAGTGATTTAGGAAGAATAAGAAGAGATTATTAAAACAAACACATTTAGGGAAAAATAATTTAAATTACAACTCATCAGCTTCCACAACCCCAACACACTGGGTGTTCAGTTACACATATTGAAAATGATAAAAACAAAAAAATTGATACTTGATGAAATCATGCTTGGAACATTGAAAACGGACTGATTATTCGGTAGATGGAATGAAGGTAGTACGATGGAAGAGTGTCTTTCCTTTATGGCTTCAACCATTTCTCCACAAAATACTACACACACCACACCCCTGGTCTGGAGGCCAAGAGATCTTTTTATATAAAAAGTAAGTAAACGATTTATATCAAATGTACATGTTGTGTACTTTTTTCAACACGTTTTTGGCATTGTTTTCTCCACTGGTAGGTGGCCTGACATGCTGTATTTGACTTGGAATATGACGCCACCTGGTAGGTGAATATACACGGCATGTAGTGCCCCCATACACTTCATGTAGTCTCAAAATTCAGCCACCAACAGCTTTAAGAAATGCATACAATGAGTGTAGAAATGGAACACATCATGTCCCGTTCAAATGGCCACATGGCCATGTAGAATCTTCTCCTCCACCAACTGCTTCTATAATGTCTTAAAAATCATGTAGATATGTGAACATGATGTGTACCACCTTTTGGTTACTTGGGCATGTATATTTCATGGTCAACCCGTGCTTGAACTGGAATATACACGACATGTATATAAAATTACACACCGTCTAGTTTTAAATTTTGGCTCTGTTCTTCTCCGTTTTGTGTATTTGGCCATAAACATCCTGGAAATGAACAAGATCACCAAAATCTAAGTATTTGTTCTCCAAGAAGAAGGTAATTTCTAAAATCTTGTACTAATTTTTCAATAGAGTATATGAAAATGTATACAAAAATTGGGTGTATCAAACTCCCCCATACTTAGTCATTTTTTTACGCTCAAGAAAATCTCTATATATAATTAATATAATCTATATTGTAAAAGGATGAATTTTAGTTAATCCTAAATATAAATCATAAGTTATAGGAGAAAATTTCACAATGAATATAATGAAGTTTCAATCGAGGAGATATTCTAATCATGCCTCATATATAATTCAATTAACAACTTTCATCCTATTTTAACACATGTTTCAACCATTCAAATATAATCGAGTCACTTCATGATTTACCTCACCAAAAATACTCTCAACACATATATGTTTTTAAACAAAGTTATTCTCAATCAATGATATATACACTCTATCCATAGGTTTGTAAGAAATCTAGTTCTCCACTTTAGAAAATTTAACTTACAAAAGTCATGAGGTCATTTCAATAAGGTTCAGATGATTCTTTAGCTAATGGTTGGTAGTTTAAGATGTGAAAAATAACTCTGAGTCTTGAAAAATAAGGGTAAATTCTTATATAATAATGCATGATATTCAAAATTAAACTCAATGTATAAACTTCCTCAACAAGCTTTATCAAATTATCTCATCACCACCATCTCCTTTAGTTGATTAGGAGTCACAAAACAACCAGTGTGTATAAGGCCCATTTGTTTATACAATTTTTTTAACAAAGGGAACCTTTCAGAATTTCAAAAATAGAGGTTTGGAACTATTTTTCCCCAAATGTTCAAGTGGTCCTCCCCCATAATTAATTTTGTGACAATTCATGAATTTATATCATGTGTTTCCAATCCATTATTTTGATCTTAAATAAATAATCATGAAAATCGAAAAAGAATTAGGGTAGGAAGAGAAATAGGCTTGTAATATGGCTTCCTATAAAGGATATTTATGGCCTCTAGGGGATTCATGAAGATATGAAGTAATGTAGGATCACGATAAATTGGTTAAAACAATCTAATGCCTCAATCATTTTAATGTAATTCAATAATTCCTCATGTTTCGAAAAGAAAACATCCAAATTTTGGTAGTTATTTATATTCTAAGAATCACTCAAGAAAAAGGGTATTAGAAAGAATGTGACAAAGGGTTTTAGAATACCTCTCAGGAGTGGGAGAAATAAATAAAGAGACAATCAGGTCATGACTTGCAAAATAATTGATTAATATAGTCGATGTAATTATCCAAGTATTACAATTTGTAATTTAAATTATATCATAAATCATTTTAAAATTCCTAATAATGAAAATAAAAATGTAACTTTTAAAATTTTTCACTTTCAGATTATTATTTAAAAATATGATTAACCAAAAATGACTTTACATTTTCAAATATATCTTCTAGTAATGATGTCTCCATGAATCTGAAAAGGGAAAAGACTAAAGAGGTTTAGAGACACCCCCTTACATAATAATGCACGTTGTCCACCAAGTTCCCAAAAAGAGGAAAAAGGGAAAGTGGGGACACAATAGTGGACCAGACCGAGGGGAATTAATGAAAAATGTAAACCATAGAAGAAAAGTAAAAAAAATGGAAAAAGAATACTCCCCTCATGTATAGGCATAGGAAAATGGAATGTGATGTAAAACTGCAGCCCAAAATGTGCCAGAGTACCTGTGAGGGGGGGGGGGGGCAGAATGAGAACAATGCAAGCATGCATAACAAACCCAGGAAGAAGATATCACAAAAAAATATATACAATGAAAATAATGTGTCCCAAAACCAGTCAAGGGGATGCCTCACAAGTGGCATTATCAAGTACAGAACCAGTCGGTAGAGATGGCTTAGAAGTCATGGAAGCTGGAGGCTCGAACTCTGCATCTGGAAGGGATGCTGAAGAAGTAGGAGCCATGGGTGCTGGACTTGAAATATGAGTCTCTACAGTACTCCTTGGACTAGTAACAATGGCGGTGGCAACAATAGTAGTAGCTAGGCCCACCGTTGATAGTAGAACAGAATCCATGGCTAGTGTAGTATAAGGCGGCAGATCAGCAGTAGAAGGGCTAGGAGCCAAGGCAGAGGTAGGTGATAGAGGCAGTGGAATTCCCATATGCTGACCAATAATCCCCAACATCTACTCTATGTGGTCTTGGAGGCCGTCAATATGAACCAAATGTTGCTCCATCACGGCTAGGCGAAGGGAATGTGTGAAATCGACCAAGGGTGTGGTGGTAGGTGGGGTTGGTGGTGATACATAATAACGAAGGCTAAAAGAAGTGGGGTCAGTAGTAAAGGGGTGGCGATTGGGAAACTGGAGGGGGTTGGGGAAGGAGGAGTAGGGGAATCAGATAGGGCAGGAGGGTCGGCGGGTGGCTAGGGCCGAGCCAGGGCAAGGATGTAGGCACCCCTACTTCTGGACCAATCCCATGCGAATCAGCATGAGATAGTCCATCCGCTTGGGAGAACCTTACATGTCATGAGGTATAGAAGGCTTGAAAACCCCAAGGTAGTGGGTGAGGAAAGTAGTATAAAACCAACTGTTCAGGTTTCCCGGACATCTGGTAAACATAGCATGAAAATAGGAGGCAGGTAGGTAAGGGAGGTCTGGGTAGTCCTGCCCGATGACACAGCTAAGGAGATCCATGTCTCAACCTGTCACGACCCCCACATCCTCATGGAAGGGAAAAATAATGGTGGTGAAGCACCGGTGGGTAAAACCAAGGATGGGGTCAGTGATAAGGGTACTCTTTTGAGAGGTAGGGGTGTAGCGGTGGTCAGGCCCAACAATCTCCCACCACATGGCAACGAGCTCAGAGTGCTCGGGCCTTGTCAGGGGTGAAACAGGGGGTGGGGTGATTGGATGGGGGTAGAAACCATTCCCTCGGCCAAAATCTATCATGGTGAAGGAAAAACGTCGGCTGCCTAGTCGAAACCGAACCATAGACACCACATAACCAATTGTCTCCCGGTACTTATCTCCATTGAACTCAAACAAAACCACGAACTCCAAAAATAAATCGCAGAATATAGGAGTGATGACCTAAAAAATAGAGAGCAGGGGAGTGTGTCCATGGAGATCCTATAAATCTCCCCAGATACCGAGTTGTTGTGGACTGTTATTGTTGAGGTTTCGACCACTCAACGGAATCGACTAGTGATATAATCATAGGACCTGATCATATGCCAAGTCAGTGATTGTGAATATCATGCATGGGTAGGGAACACCTGTAGGTCCCGGTCCAGGTGCAGGTGCAGCAGCAGGAGCTGGCTCTGGGGCTGGACCGACTGAAGTAGATGGAGGCCCTCTATATGAAGCGGTTGATGTGAGGCCCTCTACTATTGGAGAGGTCTCATGAAGAGTAGTAGCTAGTGGAGAAGTATCGATGGTGCTCGGAGGCTCTGGTTGGGGTGGTCAAGGACCAGCAGTGTTAGGCCCAGCCTCTGCTAAGGTAGTGGGTGGTGTAAGGATGGCCAATGGAAGGAGCTCGTAGACCGGAGCATTTGGGTCTGGCTGTGTTAGAGGCCAGAGTAGAATCCGCCGATAAATGGGCCTCCCGGCCCCAATGGCGGAGGCTGGCCGCTTCCCTAGGGAAAGATCATGATCTTCCATAACCTAAAAAAGAATGAAAAAACAAACAAAAGAAAAAGAAAAGAAAAATTGAGAATTCTGAAAAATAAAAGTACACGACGTGTATATCCAGAGTACACGACTTGTAGTACAAGCTGAGTAGCATCCCGTGTTTTTGGATAATCACACCTAGGGAGAATAAGATAGACCATGTAATGGTACATAGCATGTACCAAACATACACGCTATGTGCATACAAAGTGGACATGGTCGTGTATCAGAAACAACACAACCATGATTTTAACATTTCTAAGAATAATGGACACGCCGTGTATGGGACAGAAACTGCGTTTTCATTACTCAAGGAACATGGCCATGTGGGGGCTAGACACTGTTCTAGCTAAAATAAATAGACTACACTATGTGTACCGAACACACACACCATGTAAAGAAACATGGGGTGAGAGGCCGTTTCAAGTGATATACACATAATCTAGTGGAAAAATATATTCCATGTGTTTATAAATTGTAAAATAAGAATTACAACCTTTGGTCTGGTGCTTGGGGAGAGGTTCAAACCAGTGATCGGCCGCTCCGAATGGAAACCCTCAACCACTGGAGAGAAGGTTGTACTGCTACCCATATTTATTATATTTATACATTTAATCATTACGTTATATACACACGGGAACAAAGAAATTCACGATGTTTGGTTTTTAATTATACAAGAAGGGGATGATGTAGAGAGATTAGCCAAGTTTGAACTCGGGTCTCTTGGAACTAGGGGCAAGAATTTTCTAATCTTCCAACTTCATCCACATGAATTACATTATATAGAAAAGTTTTTTTTGTTATATTATTTTTATAAAGAAAACAGGTCACATATGACATATATTGGAATACACACCGTGTGGTTTTTTTAAAATGGTAAATGATTTAAATGGGGTGGTTGTCATGATTCGATCCCGGGTCTTTTTGAAACCGGGTTTCGATCTTGGCCAACCGACCCATCCCCATCATGGGTTTTCTTATATGAAAAAAATATATATGAAATTTACTACACACGCCATGTATGAAAATATATAAGAAGGAGGAACCCCATGCCAAAGGTAGGTCAAGAGTATTCGAACCTGGGACGGCTTAGATAAACTCCAGTGACCTTACCATCGACACCGACATCGTCCCTGGTTATTTATTAGTTACTAGATAGATTTTAAATATCAAGATAAATGAAAAGGAAAAAGTGCATGCCATGTGTATAGGTGGTACACAGTGTGTATCATCTGGGTTTCCTCCTAGGAAGCGCCTTTGTTTTAGGCCATTGGCTCGACCTATTTACCTTTTCATGCCTGAGATGTACGGTGGACAATGTTCCTACCGCGTCATCTATGTGATGGAAATCCTTCAACCGTTACCCATTAACTTTGAATGTTTGACCATCCTCTCTATAAATTTCCACCGCTCCATGATGGAATACGCGTATGACTTGGAATGGTCCCGACCATCATGACTTTACCATTCCTAAAAATAAGCGGAGACAAGAGTTAATGAGAAGTACCTGATCACCGGGTTGGAAATATTTTCTTGAAATCATCCGGTCGTGAATAGCTCTCACCTTCTACATATAAAGCTTGGAGTTTTTTTACTCCTCTAATCTGATTTCATCTAGTTCTGACAGTTCGATCTTTCGATTCTCTTCAGTTGCCTTCAAATCAAATTTCAAGGCCATGACGGCCCAGTAGGCTTTGTGTTCCAATTCTTCTGGTATATGGCATGGCTTGCCATAGATGAGGCAGAATGGGGACATTCCCAGTGGTGTTTTGAAAGTAGTTAGATATTCCCACAAAGCATTATCTAACTTTTAGGAACAATCTTTCCATGAAGGGTTTATTATTTTTTCGAGGATCTTTTTGAGTTCACAGTTGGAGACCTCCACTTGTCCACTGTACTGAGAATGATATGGTGTCCCCATCTGATGTTTTACTCTATACTTCAATAGTATTCCTCTCATCAGTGAGTTTTCGAAGTGGGTCCCTCTATCGCAGATCAGTACTCATGGAACTCCAAACCTGCTAAAAATATTTTTCTTTAAGAAACTCATGACTACCTTGGCTATGTCATGTGTTGTGGCAGTGACTTCCACCCATTTAGAGATGTAGTCGATGCAGACCAGAATGTAAGTGTTCCCAAAGGATGGGGGAAGAGACCCATGAAATCTATGCCCCATACATCGAAAATATTGACCACCGGGATTGGTTGTTGGGGAATCTCAGATCTACGTCCCACATTACCGGTCCTCTTACATCAATCATAATTAGAAACAATGGCACGAGTATCCTTATGCATGGTGGGCCAGAAAAACCTAGACTCCATGATATTCACTATCATGTGGTCAGGACCATGATGTCCCCCCACTGGTGAGGAGTGACAGAACTCTTGGACTCTGTGAACTTCATGGTCAGGGAAGCACTGATGGATTACCCCATCGCCACATGACCAAAATAGAAGAGGATCTTCCCAGAAGTACCTCTTCACATCAGAGAAAAATCTCTTCCTCTACTGGAAGGAGAGGCCGGGGTGAACGACACCTATAACCAGAAAATTAAAAATATCAGTATACCATGGTCTAGGTGTTTTTTTGACTAAAAAGAGGTGTTCATCAAGGAAATATTCCATGATCTCCCGATATTCCTCCTTCTCTAAATGAGGTAGCTCAAGACGGGAGAGATGGTTAGAAAAAACATTCTCGCTCACTTTCTTATCTCTAATATCCAGAACAAATTCTTGTAAGGGGATCACCCAGAAGATCAATTGATGAATTGCATATTTCTTGTTCAGTAGGTACTTTAGTGCTACATGGTCAGTATAAACAATAAAATTAAACAACACTATGTAAGAATGAAACCTTTCAAATGCAAAAACCACTGCAAGAATCTCCTTCTCTTTTGTGGTGTAGTTGTTCTAAGCCTCATTGTGCATCCTGCTTGCATAATATATAGGTCATAAAATCTGATCAAGTCTCTATCCCAAGACTTCTTCCACTACATAATCACTGGCATCACACATCACCTCAAATTGTTCCTCCCAGTTGGGAGAAATCATCACCCGAGCTTCCACCAGACGCTGCTTCATATGCTCAAAAGCTATGGCACATGTCTCATCAAACTCAATTATGGAATCCTTGGATAGAGTATTGGTGAGGGGATGATCTATTTTTGGAGAATGTGGAGCTTGTTGGTTCTGGTTATTATCTAAACTTAACTGTTGTCCAGCTCCTTGGACAACAGATGGATTACCTTCCTCGTTCTGCGCTAATGGAGTGGTTTGGTTGTGTTCATCCATTAGTGATCATTGGTGCATCAAAAAAATCTGTTCGATCTACATTTCTATTTGAAAAATCCCTGATGACTCAGTGTCCTTGGAATGTGTGAGGTGGCTACACTTACACTTAAGGGCCTGCACAAAACAAAACAAAAAAAAATCATAAATGAGAAAAAATAAAGATAAAAATAAAATATGATTAGAAAGGAGATTTTTGGGAATTTACGATTTTTTATTTTCACTAAAATCTTTATAAAAATTCAATTTAAAAAAGAATGTATTTAACCCTATAGTTCCCCGGCAAAGGCGCCAAAATTTGTATGGTCGTTTCACCAATGGTATGTTTTCGGTGTCCCATATTATATTTACCCTAACATGTATAGCACGAGTAAGTGGTCGATCCACAAGGAACTATAAGGTTATTTTATCTTGCTTAATTTAGTTTGTATTTTCATTTTTAGCGATGTCTTATAAATTTAATGTTAATTTTTATTGGTTGTATGTGTAAAAAAATAACAATTTGTTTTTAAGTCACTTTTAAAAAATTAATTACTAAAATGAAAGAAAATATGGGAAATTTGGTTTTGATGCAAATATAGAGAGAAATGCATTGGGGTCATGGATTTGTGATAAGTTGATTATTAAATAAAATTTATTATGAGGTTGTGTTGATCCCAATAACACAAATCTCAAGATTTAATTTGTAATAAATTTACCGTGGTCTGGTAAAAATTATATTTTGAGCTAAAGAGACTAACTCCTTGGTTCGGTAGTCAGTATTTAACAGATCTTTATTTGTCTTAGTCCATTTTTAGCTGACAGATACTTCCAATGGTCATGGATTTATTTGTAATTATTCTTCTTTTGAATCCCTGAAATGTCTGCCCTTGATCTGGTATAGAATTTCCAGTGTTAATATGAAGTGATTAAAAAAGAATAAGAAGAGATTATTAAAACAAAAACATCCAGGGAACTTAATTCAAATTAAAACAAATCAGCTTCCACAACCCCAACACACTTTGTGTTTAGTTACACATATTGAAAGTGATAAATAGAAAACAATTGATACCTAATGAAATCATGCTTGGAACTTTGAAAAAGGAATGATTCATTGGTAGAAGGAATGACAATAGTACAATGACAGAGCATCTTTCCTTCAAGGCATCAACCATTTCTCCACAAAATACTGCACACACCACACCCCTGGTCTGGAGGCCAAGTGATATTTTTATAGAAAAAATATGTACCCAGCATGAATCACAATTACACGCCATTTACTTTCCTAAATGTATTTTTGGATTCGTTTTCTCCGCTGGTTGGTGGCCTAACACGCCATCCTTGAATTAGAACATGGCGCCACCTAGTAGGTGAATATACAAGACATGTAGCATCGACATACACTTTGGGTAGTCTCAAAATTCATCCACCAAACACTTCTATAAATTCATACACGACGTGTAGAAATGGAACACGATGTGTCCCCTTCAGCCGGCCACATGGGCATGTAGACTCTTCTTGGCCACCAACTACTTCTAGAATGTCTTACATGACGTGTTTATATGTGAACACAGCTTATACCACCTTTTGGTTACTTGGGAATGTATTTGTCCTGGTCAACCCATGTCTGAACTAAAATGTACACAGTGTGTATATAAAAGTACACGCCATGTTGTTGTAAATTTTTTATCTGTTCTTCTCCATTTTGTGTATTTGGCCATTAACCTTCTAAAAATGAACAAGATCACCAAAATAAAATTATTTATTCTCTAAGAAGTAGTTAATTGATGAAAAAATTGTTCTTATATTTCAATAGAGAATATGAAAATGTATACAAAAATTGGGTGTATCATTAGTCTAGAGGAGTTGGAAGAACACTTGATCTTTCACAGAATATATCAACGTTATAAATGTTGAAATAAACACGGCGAAGAAGTGAATGTACCTAATGGATGGAATAATAGTTCTTTTTATGGATCATATGATATGATTAAAAATGTGTACAATGAATAATACCATATCAAGGATGTGATTACAGATTTGAATGATGATGAAGAACCTATTAAGGAAATGACAAGGATAGTTGAAGATGAAGATCATGATGGAAAAAAAAATTTCGAGCTGTTAAATAGTTAGGAAAAGACACATTTGTATGGTGGTTAAACTAAATATATAGTATTGTTAGCTTTACTGATGATATATAATTTGAAAGCATGCAATAGATGGAGTGACACTAGTTATACAGAATTACTTTCTCTCTTGAATGACTTGTTCCCACAAGATAATGAGCTCCAGATCCAAACATACAATTCCAAAAGAATTCTACATTTGATGGGTATAGTATTTTAATGAATACACACCTTTCTGAATGGAATTATTCTATTTCTGAAGGACAAAAAATCACCTAGAGAAATCCCAATGTGTCGGCTTATCGATAAAATGAATATTAATCTGGATGTATAAAAGTTCTATGTTACATTCCAATCATTCTTTAGTTTAGGAATCTGTATAGATGTGAAGATACCATATGGAAATTGACATGTCACAAATATAGAAGAAATAATAATGGGAAACTACTTCACCTGATAGACTACCCTTAGTAGAATTGAATCTATCATGCATATCCAGATTTTTGAAACAATCTAAGAAACACTCACCTTGCATTATCTATAGAGGGAGTGAATCATTTTGGTTTTCAAAGAAACAGTCATAGTACATGACTGGTTATGTAGGTAAATTATAACTTTCCTCTATGGTTATTCGTGAAACAAAAACCCATCATGCTATTTATTCTTATATTAGGATTGAAACAATCGAGTAATGATATTGATGTTTATTTGTCTCCATTGATCGAGGATTTTAAATTATTGTGGAATTTAGTTGTTACATTTTATGATTCTTGTAGAAATGAATATTTCACATTGAGATCCATGTTGTTCCAGATGATAAATTACTTTATTTATTATTGGAATTTTTTAGGATATAGCATTAAACGAAGTCATGGGTGTCCCGTCTGCGAACAGGGAACAAAGTCTATTAGTTTGAAACATTCACAAAAAAATAGTGTTTCTTGGATATCAGATTTTTAACCCTAAAGACATAAGTACCAATATTGGATGACATCATTCGATAGATGTTCATAAGAATGTACAACACCCTCTCTACTTACTCGTGATCAACTGTTTGAGAAAGTAAAAGATGCAGACACTAAATTTGGTAAAATATTTTCAAAAAACTATAAAACAACTTGTTGGAAGAAGAGATCAGTTTTTTAATTATCATACTAAAATTCATTGTATGTCAAATACTTTTTTTATTTATGCATGTTGAAAAAAATCTATGTGATAGTGTCATTGACATGTTTTTAAATGCACTCGGCAAAAAAATGAATGGAATTAAGGCTAGGTAGGACATGGTTGACATGGGAATATGAGAAGAGTTGTTTCCATTGAATGGTGAAAAACAAAATTTTCTTCCTCCAGCTTCTTACGATCTTTCCAGGCATGAGACGTATTAGTTTCTCAACTTCTTGAATGAAGTAAAGGATCCAGATAGGTACCCATTAAATATCAAGAACATCGTGTCAATGACTGATTTAAAGTTGAAGGGTCTGAAGTCACATGACTACCCTATATCAATGCAAGACCTTATTCCTATATCTTTACATTGAATTTTATAATGAATTTATGATATACATTAGGGAAACTATATTTATTCTTCAAATACATATGCAGCAAATTTATGGACAAGGAAAAATTGCAATGTATGGAAAGAGAAATTATTGTCATATTATGTGAATTGGAAATGTTCTTCCCACTGAAATTAATTGATACGATGGTTCATTTGATGGTTAAAATTGTGAAAGAGATTCCACTATATGGTCCTGTACACTATAGGTGCATGTACACCATTAAACAGTATATAAAGATTTTAAAAGGGTAAGTCAAAAATCAATATTGGCCAGAGGGTTTTATTGTGGAGTGATATATTATTGATGAAGACATTGAATTATGTACCGAATACCTGTTAAGTTTGTTCATAATTGGTATTCCAAAATATCATCACACTGGGAGGCTTGTGGGTGAAGGAATTTCTAGAAGAGAGGATGTCACAATCAATATTACAGATTGGGTGTAGGCCCACCATTAATTTTTTCATAAATGTTTGGAGGTTGAACCATATGTTGAAACCCACAAAGTAATTATTAGGCATTTGAATCCATAAAGTGATGAAAAATGGATATCAAATAGACAAAATCGAAAGTTTATAAGGTGTTTTCAGGACCATTTATTTATGAAGTTAGTTGAAAATATGGACTCTATTTTAGAACAACTTCTATGGATAGCAGGAGGACTAAGTGTGTATGTGTTATCATATAATACATATGTAATTAATGGTTTTACATTATATAGAAATGAAAATGATTAAGATAGTACCATGTAGAATAGTGGAGATACACATGTGGATGAAGCGATAAATGTTTCTGATGCTAAGGATAGAAACCCAATTTATGTGAATATGTCATACATTGGCATCCTCAAACAAATATGGGATTTGGATTATAAAAACTTAAAAGTTATTATTTTTTCAATTAAAGTGGGTTGATAATAGAAGTTCTATTAAAATAGATGAGTTGGGATTCATGAAAGTTAATTTCAGTAATAAAGGGTACAAAAAAGAACTATATATAATGGCATCACAGAAAATAAAATTATTTTATTTTCGAGATCCCACAATATGAAACTACTAAATTGTTCTATTATCCCTCAAAAACACAAAAGGGTCAGATGAAAATTCAATGAAGGATAAACCTTTCATTGGCACATCGCAATAATTTCACAGAAGTCCCAATGTAGATGATGTTCTTTATGTTAGACAATACCCCAATGAAGGGATTTTTATAGTAGATAGAGGGGTCAAATCCATTCATCCTTTAAAAAGGAGAGTTCAATATTAGTGTTAGATTTTTTTTTCAATATAAATCATGTTTCCTTATGTTATTATCTGTCTGTTATTGATTTTATCTAAAATAAATTTTATGTTAAATAACTTCTGTTGATACTGACTTCTACATGTGATGATGCATCTTATACTATGGTATAATAGGTCTCTCAACCTACTGCTTCTCACAGTGCAGAGGACCAATATGTTACTTAATATGTTGCTGGGATTATTCCAGGGTGGAGGTACAACCAACATATCAACATGTCAATGCTAGAGCTCTAGAGGAACATATTGATAATATTGAAATTGAGGAAATGGTAGGCAAAAAAACACGAGTGGCGTAGAAAAAATATGAGCACCATATTTTGACGGTGTTAGAAAAAATATTTAATGGAAAAGAGAAAGGCATCAAATACAAGTTCAGTTAGAATAAACAAGGCCAACATGTTCACCCCCACAAGGACATCTTTAGTAGTTACATTGGTAACGTCACTCTGCAATGTGTGCTGATTAATGTATAGAGGTGGAGCCATGTTTCTGTTGGGTTCGAGACTGCGCAGCGGAAGCCAATGGGCCGGGATTTTTAAATTTTTCTGCATCATCGGAGTGACATAACCCTGTCGACTCCGGTGATCTCGTCCCAGCTTGGTCCGAGGATCTCGCAAGGTTCATAAGGAGCACAAAATAAAATTGAACGTTTACCTTTGTTCAGAATTGACGTGTAAGGCACCGGCGATCGTTGCTCGAAGACTCCGATGTCGAAGCCCTCTAGATCGTCCACACACGCCTTGCAAATCTGCAGCGCGCCGTTCGTCAAGATCCGGGTGCTAGCGCGGATCTACGACGCACACTTCAGCGCAGTGATGATCACCACAAGGGAGGATGCTTCAATCCGGGATGGATAAGCTTGAAGATCCTCCTTGCTTGAGAGACTCTCTCTCTAAATTCCAGGAGGAGAGAGATGCTCTCAAAAATGACACATGAATAGTTATTGTGGGAGAGCATCTCTCTCACTTATATAGGGAGTATTAAAAACACGCGGTGTAGGTTCCCGGCCCCCGTGTATCAGACGTCCGCTATATAAGTGATGTAAATAATTATTTATGGAAAATAAAATTATGCCATAAATAAAATTTACAATTTATCACTTGCTTGTAATATATAAATATATTACGTGATAAATTTGAGTCTTTAACTCGACTCATACCTCCTACTAATATTAAACGAACCTAGGATATTTAAATCCAGTCGAATAATATTAATACGTGTATTTACCATACAACTTGTAAATACTTGTTATAAATAAATTCAACTAATTATTCTAAACTCGAATAACTAAAGAACTTATTTATTATTTGGTGATCCATAGAACTTGGATAGTACTCGGACCCTTTGGCGGGGCCCACCAAGTTCTAAATTCCTACTCGCAGAATAGGGCAGATTTTTCAAGGCGCTATCGTGTGTGACCCTCTAGGCCCTTATCTCAATAGCAGTGAATAATATCACAGACCTAGAGCGGGGTCTAGCAACCCATCGAGGCCCCTATAGAGATAAGGCAAAGTCAAAGCAACGACTGCCTTCCTATGAACATGGTCCGTGTAATATAATCTCTTCGTCAAACGATATCTCAATAAAGCAGAATGCATACTAGTGTCATCATTCTTTATTTTCTTTATCTTTGTTTGTCGATTTGTCCGGACGGTCTTACCTTCGTCTACCATGGCCATGGATTTAATGAAGGTGCAACCATCCTAATCAACCAGGCCCGAGATATCTCTTCCTAAACTTGGAAGCGACAAATCCTTTCTCGATCATTCAATCAATGCCATGCCATTAATGACGTACCCAATACAAACTACCTCGCCACGACTTTGTCGCCATGGTTTTCGCCTTATATCAAATGTACGTAATTAAATGACATTCATTGATAATGATCTCAAGTCAGGAGACCATTACACATGCCCATAGATAGGAACGACCAATGACACCAGAAACATGTGGTGTTCCTATTATGCGGGTCTGTCCTCATGATCTCGTTAGCTAGAGATCATCAAGTGCGAACTTCATGAGATGAAGTCTCAATGCTTATGAGCCCCCAGCACCTGATGGTCACACATCATCTGTGTCCTTTCAGAATGATGTAACTGGACCATAGGACGTTACTTTAAGATTACTGTCATGGCATCTCAGGGTTCTCATTATAGCCTGGGAACTGCTATAACCATTTGATGCGACAGATAATCCTAGGACATTTCCATTGATGAAGTGGATGCAGAAGTATCTATACTATCATGGCAAGATAAACACATGCATAAAACCATACTGAATACATGTAACAGTAATCAAAGTACAAGACAAGTTGGGTCTAGAGCACCCACTTTCAACACTCCCACTTTCACTAGAGCCAACTGCTAACAGGTTTCAATCCGCTAGCTCTCACATGTGAATCATGCTTCTGCTGAGAAATGGCTTTAGTTAGGGGGTCTGCCACGTTGTCCTCTGTGGCTACTCTGCTAACTGTTACTTCACCTCTCTGAGTAAAATCCCTCAAGAGATGGAACTTCCGAAGAATATGCTTTGTCCTCTGGTGAGACCTGGGCTCCTTGGCAAGCACCACTGCAGCAGTATTGTCACAATATACTGGAACAGGGTCTGCACTGCTAGGTATAACACCAATGTCTGAGATAAAGCTACGTATCCAGACTGCTTCCTTTGCTGCATCGGAAGCTGCAATATATTCGGACTCTGCTGTAGAATCAGCAACCACAGCTTGTTTTGAGCTTCTCCAGCTCACTGCACCACCATTCAGGCAAAAGATGTAGCCTGACTGCGATTTCATATCATCATGATCTGTCTGGAAACTAGCATCAGTGTATCCCCTCACAACTAGTTCCTCATCTCCTCCATACACCAGGAACATATCCTTAGTACGCCTCAAGTACTTAAGGATAGTTTTAACAGCTGACCAGTGCAGCTCTCCTGGATTAGCTTGATATCTACCCACCATGCTTAAAGCAAAGGCAACATCAAACCTAGTACATAGCATGGCATACATGATAGAACCCACTGCTGAAGCGTAAGGGACTCTACTCATTCTGTCAATCTCCTCCTGTGTTTGTGGACACATTTTCTTGGAGAGATTAATACCATGTGACATAGGTAACAATCCTCTCTTGGATTGTTCCATATTGTATCTTTTGAGTACCTTGTCAATATATGTACTCTGACTTAGGCCAAGCATCCTTTGAGATCTATCTCGATAGATCTTGATCCCTAGAATGTAGGCCGCTTCACCTAAGTCTTTCATGGAGAAGCATTCATTTAACCAAGTCTTAACTGACTGTAAGACTTGCACCTCGTTTCCCATGATTAATATGTCATCAACATATAAAACTAGGAAAACAATAGCATTCCCTTCAACCTTTTTATAGACACAAGGCTCGCTTTCATTTTTGACAAAACCAAAATCTCTTATGGCCTCATCAAATCGTACATTCCATGATCTTGATTCCTGCTTCAATCCATAAATGGATCTCTGCAGCTTGCATAATTTATTGGCATTATTTGACTTAACAAACCCTTCGGGTTGAGTCATATAGACGTCTTCAACCAACTTCCCATTTAGAAAAGCAGTTTTGACATCCATTTGCCAAATTTCATAATCATGAAAGGCTGCTATTGCAAGCAATATTCTGATGGATTTAAGCATTGCCACTGGTGAGAAGGTTTCATCATAGTCAATGCCTTGAAGTTGTCTGAAACCCTTTGCAACCAGTCTTGCTTTAAAGGTATTAACCTTACCATCCATGTCCAGTTTTTTCTTGAATACCCATTTACAACCAATGGGCTTCACATTAGCTGGAGGATCTACCAAAATCCAAACTTGATTTTGGTACATGGACTCCATCTCAGAATTCATGGCTTCTTGCCATGTAGCAGCTTCTTTGCCTTCTACTGCTTCCTTGTAGGTCAGAGGTTCATCATCCTCAAGGATTAGTGTGTCACCTGACTCGGTGACAAGAAAACCATAACGTTCCGGTTCTCTAACCTCTCGCGTAGACCTACGAAGTATCTGTGTCTGAGGAACAATTTCTTCTTCCACTTGTTCTTGTAGAGATTGTTCCTCTACCAACTCTTGTGCATCTGGAGCATTGACTTCATCAAAGTCAATCTTGCTCCCACTATTTCCAGTAGAAATGTGATCCCTTTCTAGAAATGTGGCGTATCTTGCCACAATGACTTTTCTATCTAAAGGGTTATATAGGTTGTATCCTCTAGTTTCCTTAGGATAACCTACAAAGATGCACTTAGTGCTTCTGGATGCTAATTTGTCACTTGGTAAAGTCTTGACAAATGCCTCGCACCCCCACACACGCATGTGTGTCAGATTGGGTTTCTTTCCAAACCATAACTGATATGGAATCCCATCTGTGGCTTTAGTTGGTACTCGGTTAATGGTATATGCTGCTGTC
This sequence comes from Viscum album, assembly GCA_963277665.1. Classification (NCBI taxonomy): domain Eukaryota; kingdom Viridiplantae; phylum Streptophyta; class Magnoliopsida; order Santalales; family Viscaceae; genus Viscum; species Viscum album. Next base: position 1,013,862,525 of record OY728153.1, on the reverse strand, counting down.
TGTAAGGCGTATCCCCAAAAGGATAATGGAAGAGTTGTATGACTCATCATTGATCTGACCATGTCAAGCAAGGTCCTATTCCTCCTTTCACTAACACCATTCCATTGTGGTGTATAAGGAGGAGTGAGTTGAGATACTATTCCAGACTCCTTCAAATGATCAATGAAAGCTTGGTTAAGATATTCTCCGCCTCGGTCTGAGCGAAGTGCTTTTATCTTCTTACCAAGTTGGTTTTCTACTTCACTTTGATATTCCTTAAAGAAACGAAAGGAATCTGACTTATGCCGCATTAAGTAGATATAGCCATACCTACTATAATCATCGGTAAAAGTGATGAAGTATAGAAAACCACCCCTTGCCTCTACTGGAAATGGACCACATACATCGGTATGTATCAATTCCAGTACTGCATTGGCCCTTTCACCCTTTCCTGAGAAAGGTGCTTTGGTCATCTTTCCTTGTAAACAAGCTTGACATACATCTAAGGGTTCTAACTGTACCGAGTCTAGATACCCTTCTTGATGTAATTTTTGTAATCGCTTCTCGTTTACATGACCAAGCCTAAAGTGCCATAGGCGGGTGTTATTTGAGTCATGTTGGTTACTTTTGTCATCGATGGCCATTACTGAGTTTTCTAGTTCTAGTATATATAAACCATTGTTAAGATGTGCCATACCATAACATATGTTATCCCTATAAAAGAGACAACATTTATTTCCAAACTTGAAATAAAAACCCATAGTGTCTAAACATGACACAGAGATGATGTTTCTGGTAACAGACGGTACATAATAGCAATTGTTTAAAACAAGAACCAAACCAGTTGGTAAAGTCAAGTGGTAGTCTCCCACTGCCAAGGCCGCCAGACTTGCACCATTTGCAGCTCGGAGATCCACTTGACCTTTTGCAATCTTCTTGAACCTACTTGGTTCCTGTATATGAATACAAATGTGTGAGCCACATGCCGTATCCAATACCCAACTTGTAGATAATGATAGATTGCATTCAATGACAAAAATACCTGAAGCAGAAGCGTCAGCTTGCTTCTTCTTCCCAGCTCTGCAATTCTTTTTCCAGTGGCCTTTCTTGCCACATCCAAAACAGACAGCTTCCTGCTCATTACTCTGCCTCTGAATCTTTGGCTTCTTGGCAGGACGATGCATTGGTGTCTTTGGCCTTGACTTGGCCTTAGACGCCTTTGCCTTGCCCTTGTTTTTCTTGTTCACCATAAGGACAGATGTATTGGTGTTTTTCATGTCCTTATCAGCTTGGCGAACTAAAGCCAAAAGATCTGGGAGCGACTTTGTCATATCATTCATATTATAATTGACAATGAAAGTCGAGAAGCTTGACGGTAAAGAGGCAAGAATGAGATCCACTGCTTGTTCTTGGTTCAGTTTGAACCCAAGGGCTTCAAGCCTCTCAATATACCCAATCATCTTGAGTACGTGAGGACCGGCTTGGTGCCCTTCTGCCAGCCTGCACTTATAAAGTGCACTTGAGATCTCATACCTTTCTTGCCTAGCCCTCTCCTCATACAGTTCTTGGAGGTGTGAAAGCATCTTGTAGGCATCCTCTTCCTCATGCATTTTTTGCAATTGGCTGGACATGGATGACAACATGATGCATTGTACATCAAGTGCATAATCTACATGCTTTTTCCACTTATCTTTTTCCGTCTTGCTTGCTCCCTGAGGAGGCTCAGCAGGAATTGGGGATTCCAGCACATATAACTTCCTTTCTTGGCGTAGTACTATGCGCAAGCGCCTGTACCACTCCTGGAAGTTATTGCCGGTCAGGATACTTTCTTTATCCAAGATTGATCGCAGTGATAAAGTACTAGTGGTGTTGGTGATTGCCATTTTAAATCTACATCAGATAAACATTTAGCAGTTAGTACTTTGTCTTGATTACCTTTTGACATTTTATGATTAATAAATTATTATATCATTTAATGTCTCCCACTATTTTAACGAACCTTAATGGCCCTCACCATTAGATTCGGAATACTCTATCGCTTGAGCATTCTAGTGGCAAGGATCCTCGAAACCTCCCTCGTAGTCTACAAGCTAGGGCTACGACACTACTTAAAGGGTTTCAAGGTAGGCGCTATGCTGGCCAACCACCTGTTCTTGTGGTTCCTTGTGTGGTTGAGTAAAGTCCCAGCTTTTTGGAATCTATACTTAATTCCCTCAACCTCTTGCCTCTAAAGTGATAATAAGTTAGCTAAGGCTAAACCTTGATTACTCACTTTAGTTAAGTCGACCCATTCCTCACATGGAAACGCCCCGGTAGTAAGAGGTACTCTCAACTGAGGCTGATGAGCACCCAAACAGCCGGTTTTGTTTAGATATGAGAAATGGAAGGCACTATGACTTAATATATCTTTGAGGGATTTTTAAATTATTAATTGACGAATATAATCCCTTTTCTATTTATTATGTTCAAACTAGGTTGTCTCGCTCACAACTGATCATTCAAAAGAGTATTTATTCGTCATAACTTTATGCATTTTTCTCTTGTTTACTATCCTATGTGATCATGCAATAATCATGCAGTCGCATAAAAATAATAAACTATGCATAAAGTAAATCAAGCATTCCGACTGGTCTTGAGCATTCTATAATGATTGATCATTAACTGATCAATCATTACCTAGGGGCACACGTACCTGAGTAAACACAAGGCTCGTGTCGCTGCTGGCCCCAGTGCAAAGCCCAACTCATGTCTGGACTACCGCCTCATCTTGGCGGGGTCTGCCTCTCGGATCGTCACGAAATATTACAAATATACTCGCACGCAGGCGAGGGGGTCTGGGGTACAATATACATATAGTGCAATGGACGCGCAGGCCCTTACACATATTTGAATTAAAAGACGATTCGCAGACCGTCATTTATCTAATTAATTATTACAAACATCGCACGCATTGAATAAATAATTAAATAAATACATACATCCCAAACATGCAAAGGTCGGTCAAAAGCTCAAGACCAGTCGGGGTAAAAGTGCAATAAAATTAAACTGCAATAAATTTAAATTATGCGAGGGTGTTTTAATAAATTAAATGAATTTGATAAAATTCAAATAATTTATTTTTATCGGTTCCATTTGTTTAATTTAATTTTAATTCTAAAATTAAATTAAACCATTAATTTAATTCTAAACTTAAATTAAATTAATATTCTTGGATTAAAATAATCTAAACCCCTAAATTAATTTTAATTAATTTAATTTAAAATAAATTAATTAAAATTAATTCAGTGCAGGTTACCTCTAACCGGAGAGAAGTCCGACGGGTCCGCGTACCGCTGCGGGATGTTGTCCTGAACCGCGGCGTGACCGCGGCGTGACCGCGGCGTGACCGCGGCGTGACCGCGGCGTGACCGCTTCCCGCAACGGTTGCATCTCCCGGCAGCCCGCAACTCCGGCGATGGTTCGGGGCGGCCAGTCGGAGCTAGTCCGACGCGGACCGAGGTCGGCAGGGGTGGTCCGGCGGGGTTTCGCGTCCGGCGAGGGCGGCGTCCGGCGAGGCAGGCCGCGTCCGGCGAGGGCCGCGTCCGGCGAGGCGGTCCGCGGCTGGGAGGTCCGGTCCGGCGCGGGGTTTCTCGTCCGGCGAGGGCGTGGCGGTCCGGGAGGAAGCCGCGGCCGGCAACCCTAGGGTTTGCCGGCCCTTGGCTGCGCGAGGGAGAAGACCCTACGGGTCTTCTTCTTTTTTTTTTTTTTTTTTTTTTTTTGCTTTGCCACAAAATTCAGCCGCCCCACTCCTCCTTTTTTTTTTTAAATAAAAAGGAGGAAGACCCCAAGTCTTGGTCTCCTCCAATTATTTTAAATTTTATATATTTTATTATTATAATATAATTTATTATAAGATATAATAAAATATTTATTATAAATTATAATAAAATATATATTTTTGATGTTTATCTCAATTTGAGAAATAACATCAAACGATCAAAAACTTGCGACGTCGATCCGATTAAAAATTTCAAATGATCGTATCTTGATCATTTGAAATCGAAACGACGCGCGGTCGAATCCGAATGAACCGTCTTAACACCCCGCAATTAAATTTAATGCAATTTAATATTTTTTGACTCAGAAAAAACCTTGCGGTCGCTCTGATACCACTGTTGGGTTCGAGACTGCGCAGCGGAAGCCAATGGGCCGGGATTTTTAAATTTTTCTGCATCATCGGAGTGACATAACCCTGTCGACTCCGGTGATCTCGTCCCAGCTTGGTCCGAGGATCTCGCAAGGTTCATAAGGAGCACAAAATAAAATTGAACGTTTACCTTTGTTCAGAATTGACGTGTAAGGCACCGGCGATCGTTGCTCGAAGACTCCGATGTCGAAGCCCTCTAGATCGTCCACACACGCCTTGCAAATCTGCAGCGCGCCGTTCGTCAAGATCCGGGTGCTAGCGCGGATCTACGACGCACACTTCAGCGCAGTGATGATCACCACAAGGGAGGATGCTTCGATCCGGGATGGATAAGCTTGAAGATCCTCCTTGCTTGAGAGACTCTCTCTCTAAATTCCAGGAGGAGAGAGATGCTCTCAAAAATGACACATGAATAGTTATTGTGGGAGAGCATCTCTCTCACTTATATAGGGAGTATTAAAAACACGCGGTGTAGGTTCCCGGCCCCCGTGTATCAGACGTCCGCTATATAAGTGATGTAAATAATTATTTATGGAAAATAAAATTATGCCATAAATAAAATTTACAATTTATCACTTGCTTGTAATATATAAATATATTACGTGATAAATTTGAGTCTTTAACTCGACTCATACCTCCTACTAATATTAAACGAACCTAGGATATTTAAATCCAGTCGAATAATATTAATATGTGTATTTACCATACAACTTGTAAATACTTGTTATAAATAAATTCAACTAATTATTCTAAACTCGAATAACTAAAGAACTTATTTATTATTTGGTGATCCATAGAACTTGGATAGTACTCGGACCCTTTGGCGGGGCCCACCAAGTTCTAAATTCCTACTCGCAGAATAGGGCAGATTTTTCAAGGCGCTATCGTGTGTGACCCTCTAGGCCCTTATCTCAATAGCAGTGAATAATATCACAGACCTAGAGCGGGGTCTAGCAACCCATCGAGGCCCCTATAGAGATAAGGCAAAGTCAAAGCAACGACTGCCTTCCTATGAACATGGTCCGTGTAATATAATCTCTTCGTCAAACGATATCTCAATAAAGCAGAATGCATACTAGTGTCATCATTCTTTATTTGCTTTATCTTTGTTTGTCGATTTGTCCGGACGGTCTTACCTTCGTCTACCATGGCCATGGATTTAATGAAGGTGCAACCATCCTAATCAACCAGGCCCGAGATATCTCTTCCTAAACTTGGAAGCGACAAATCCTTTCTCGATCATTCAATCAATGCCATGCCATTAATGACGTACCCAATACAAACTACCTCGCCACGACTTTGTCGCCATGGTTTTCGCCTTATATCAAATGTACGTAATTAAATGACATTCATTGATAATGATCTCAAGTCAGGAGACCATTACACATGCCCATAGATAGGAACGACCAATGACACCAGAAACATGTGGTGTTCCTATTATGCGGGTCTGTCCTCATGATCTCGTTAGCTAGAGATCATCAAGTGCGAACTTCATGAGATGAAGTCTCAATGCTTATGAGCCCCCAGCACCTGATGGTCACACATCATCTGTGTCCTTTCAGAATGATGTAACTGGACCATAGGACGTTACTTTAAGATTACTGTCATGGCATCTCAGGGTTCTCATTATAGCCTGGGAACTGCTATAACCATTTGATGCAACAGGTAATCCTAGGACATTGCCATTGATGAAGTGGATGCAGAAGTATCTATACTATCATGGCAAGATAAACACATGCATAAAACCATACTGAATACATGTAACAGTAATCAAAGTACAAGACAAGTTGGGTCTAGAGCACCCACATTCAACAGTTTCCACTAGAATTAAGGCACTGATGTAGGGATATATTATGATAACATTATGAAATCATTTATTTAATTTACTAAAAAATAAAAAAAATGAAACATTGAATTACTCTTCATCATCCCTTGTAGAGGGCATTTATAGTGGATAACTCGCACAAGGACTTTGTATTAAGGGTTTTTGGAAGGATTCACAGAGGCTTACAGAAACTTTTAATGAAATGTTACCTTAAATATGATGAAGGGACTATAAAATCACACCCACCTCCTATTTGTGAACACCTGATAACCCAAGGAGTCTAGGATGCATTTACTAGCCATTTTACGGAGCAGTCATTTATGGTACATTATGTTTGGTAATATTTTGTTTGAAGATACATGTATTAATCACCTTGATTGATAGTTTTCCATTTATGAAATAGTAACCGAGTACTGAAAATAATGAACGAGAAGGAAAATCATCATACCCCAACCTTAAAGCAAGAATGTGGTACGATTTACTTGAAAAACAATTTGAACATATTCTAAATCTACCGTGATACTTTTATGGGACATAAAACAACACCATAACTATGTTACTCTGTTTATATGCATATTAATGAATCCAAATCCAATTTAACTTCCATCTTATGCCATATTCTAGGGTATGAGGCACGTGAAAATAAATATGAGATAATAATAGATGGAAACATATAAATGTGTGGCCAACATGTGTAAGTATGAAATAATAAATATATGTTTTTCATTAAATCAATATTACATAACAATGGTTATCGTTTTGCCTATATTTTATATTAGAAAAAAGCAACTGGAATTAGCAACACCCAAAGCAAATGCAGACATACTTTCATTGGCCATGAAGCAGCCAGAAAAGTATGGTCGCATCAAAGGTGCAGGTTTTGTGGTGACACCCCATACATTTTTTACAAAAAATAAGTGGTGGATCAAAGTGAAGATATAAAATATGATGAGAGAAAGAATATAAATCCTAGAAGAACATATGAAATTTTAGATATAGTTCATGGAAAATATGATGGAGGGGAAAAGAGAAGAAACAACTCAATATCAACTAGTTCGTAAAGATCTTGCCCCACCCCCCACTTGTATTGAGGTGATCCATTCCCCTCAAAAACATATCTTATATTAGGTAATAAATATTCTAATAAATGTTTCAATGAATTGTGAATCAGATAGTCACTAATTCATTTCCTATTATCATATTATATAGGGTGAAAAGTGCTATGATTTATATCTATCAACACCCTCCCATCGCCTTATAGAGAGGGCTAAAATGTTCATTATCAAGAACAACATGTTACACAACAGACCACCTCCAATAGGTCTGGTCAAAGTGTTCATTAATGTAGCCCACGATCCAAGCACTGAGCTACCTATTCCAATTCACGATGAAGATATTAATAATGTATAACATGCTCTTAGAACATTAATCGCATATTATTCATAACCTGTAAAAAAATATGTCCGCAAGAAAATATTCATTTCCAATTTATTTTTGAAGATAAACATTTAAAATTTAATTAAAAAAGGTATAAACTGCTCAATGTAATTAAATACCGATGCATGAAAGAGGGTGAAAGGAAATAATGTCTCAAAAACCTCTCAAAGATAAACCAACCAATCAAAATGATATACCGAAATCACCTTAACCATGGCCATTCTATATCTGCATTTATTATCATTGTAGGCTCATGTGAATATGATGTTGGAAGATGATGGGATTTTCACATTCAATTTTTATGAAAATAAGTATAGAGGGGAAGATCCATATTTCATTTTTGTTGACAATGTAAGGTAAATCCTAGAGCATGATTGGCTAATCGGCTCAGCTGTAAATGTAAACATGAGTTATGTTTTAATGATTTGATTTTCCAAAAGCTGATATACTACGATAATTATGACTAAATACATTTCATATTTTACGTAGGCATATATAGGAAAAATAATTGAATGGATTTTCCCATGAACAAAAATTTGGACTCGGTAGTCCTCAGGTAACCTCTACAAAACAAACAAATATATAATCCATGAAAGAGGGTAAAATATTGGCCAGCCTGCTCAAATAGTTTAATAGAAAAAATACAGATGACAAACACTTCTTAATACCAACTCTTCAAGGTTAAACCTCTACAATTTAATCATTTCATATATATTTTAATTTTTTTCATTACTTATTCATTTTTATTTTTTTAGGCAGCATTGGATTCTCATTCTGGTAAATTTGGATACTTAAATGATTTATTTATTTGATTTAACGCATGTATATCCAACAAAAAACCAAAAATGATGGCATTAGTCAATTTTTAAAACATTATATCTATCATTTTAGAACTAAACATCTAGTTATATAATTTATATTATCTTATAATGAGGATTTCATTATGATATTTCTATGCGATAATATCGTCTACATCATGGAGTGAAGCCATGGGAAAAGGATAAGAAATATCAAAAGTACTACGATTAAATACAAATTTGGGTAAATATAATAAAATTTCACTACCCAAACACATAAAAAATTACATATTTTTTTCAATGTTTCTACGGTGTTTGAAACAAAAAATGATAAATAATATGGTTATTATGTTTTTAAATTTATGAAAGAGATCGTATTCTATGAAAAAACTAGCAACTCTAAAGAGGTATTTTCAATGATCATTACTATTTCAGTTAAAATATTTATTAATCCTTGGTGCATTTAAATTTTTTCAGCACTACCATGATTTTTGAAAAGACTCCTATTCAATATTTGAGGTATATTTGTTTTGAAACGAATGGGAAGCATACTTGATGGAAGAATGTACAAAGAGATCATTAATATGTGACCGGTATAACTCAAAGTGTCTATTTTTATTTAAAAGTTTCATTATTTTTAGTAAAAAGAAAAAGTTCTATACGAAAATATGATCAAACACATTTGGATTGTTTTGGTAATTTTGGAAAATTGTCCATAATTCATTTATGATGTGTTTGAATAAACCACACCTAAATATGACACATGGTGTTACCATTATGACTTTAAGTGTTTATTTTTATAGAAAATTAATAATAAATTTACAAAAAATAACAAGTGACATTCGGAAAACAATGAAAATACATTCAGATTGTTTTGATACTTTAGTACAATGATCCATTAGTCATTTGTGACTTGTAGGAATCAACTACACCTCAATCTGATGAATAGTGTGACTAATATTACTAAAATTGTCCGTTATCATTTTAAAATTGCCATTTTAGCTCAAAATGTGTCGCTCACTAAAAACAATGATAACTATCTCCGATTAACAGCCTTATTTAGGATAATTATTAATAATTTTTTTTTGTGATTTGTATGAAGCAGTCTAACATCAAACAAATGCATTTTGAGATCAGTATGACTCAAAATGCATGTTTCTTGTTTGAAATGATATTCTAGTTAAAAACACAACGTTCTTGCTAAAAACTGAGAAAATGAATTCATTTTGTTTTGATACTTTGGGAAATATATATTTCAGTCATTCATGACAGTTAATAATCATCCTCACCTCAGTCTAACAGACGGTGCGACCGATATGACTCAAAGTGCCTCTCTTTATTTAAAGTTGACATTAATTTTTGTAAAAAACATGACTATCATACTGGAAATTGGGTAAAAACATTAATATTGTTTTGATAACTTATGAAAATTATAAATGAGTTATTTTTGATGTTTGGGAATCAACCCCGCCTCAATAAAACTCACAATATGACCTCTATAAATCAAAATGTGTCTTTTTATTTAAAAGTGACATTAATTTAAGTAAAAAAGAACAACTGACATACTACAAATCAAGAGGATACATTCACATTATTTGGATAATTTAGGAAAATTATTCATGATCCATTTTTTTACATGTAGGAATAAACCGCACCTCAATTGTAGATACAGTGTGATTGGTTTGACTAAAAGTGTCTTGTAACAGTTTAAAATTTATATTTTAGCTAGAAACGTGTCACACACTAAAAACCAAGACAACTCTTTACAATTGTATTAATGATTTAGGAAAGTGATTCTTATGTCCTTTAGGATGTCTATGAAGTAGTATCAGATAAAATCGATGCACGATGTTACTGGTATAACTCAAAAAGTTTGTTTTTGGTTTGAAATGATATTTTAGTAAAAAAACAAAACTGACATTCTGAAAAACAAAAAAATGCATTTGGATTGTTTTGATACCTTAGTACATCGATCTGTGAGTCATTTGTGACATGTAAAAATCAACCACACATTAATATGATGAACAATGTGACTGGTATAAATCCAAATGTGTTTTTATTTAAAATTGAAATTAATTTATTAAAAAAGAATATGTGACATTCTGAAAAACAAAGAAAATCATTCAGATTCTTTTGATACTCTAAGGCAATGATCTAGGAGTAATTATTGATGTGTAGGAATAAATCTCACCTCAATTTGACGCACGATGTGACCATTATGAAAAAAGTGTCCATTATCAGTTTAAAATTTACATTTAATCTCAAAATGTTTCACTCACTAAAATTAAAGCTAACACCCTCCGATTGTCTTCATAATTTAGGAGAGTAATTGTTAAGAAATTTATGGCATGTATGATGTAGTATCACTTAAAATTGTTGCACTCTCAGACCGGTATGACTCAAAATGTGTGTTTCTGGTTTGAAATCATATTTTAGTAAAAAATCACAACTGTCATACTGATAACTGAGTAAACCCATTTAGATTGTTTTGATACCTTATAAAATTGATCCATGAGTCATTTGTGACATCTAGGAATCATCGAAACCTCAATTCGATGAACTCTGTGACTTGTTTAAATCCAAATATGTCATTTAATTTTGATATTAATTTTAGTGAAAAAAACAAGGGACATGATAAAATTAACAAAAAACCATTCTGAATTTTTTATATTTTTGGAAAATGATCTATAACTCATTTGTGATGTGTAAAAATCAACCCCACCTCATTATAAAGCACAATGTGACCTTTATAACTCCAAATGTGTATTTGTTATCAAAAATTGACATTTAATTAACTTATTCTTTCATATTAATGTTTAATTTATTTATTTATAGTATTACTGATATAATATTTGTTTTTTATATAGGTGGAACCTTATTCTTATTTTGGGTTGATTTGTTCCGAATCTAATACCATCGGTGGATATTTTTGAGAGGGGATAACAGATTTCAAAGGACGAAACATTAATGTTTTTAACATTTTGTTGGATAATTGAAAATTATATTATATAAAACATTTATTGAAATTTATATCGAAATGTTTTATAAACCCTTGTGTGCACTGCATTGTTATTGTGTGTGATATAAAGGTGATGTTTTGTTTAGGGGGTGTGTGTGTGATGTGCAGTTGGAGGTGCAACTGGTGGGTGCACTATTATATAAACAACACATCACAAACAGCTAGGCCTTTATTAGAGCTATTTTGAGTGCTGATAAAGGCCTGCTTTATCAGTGATACATCAAGCGCTAATAAATTCACCCTTTATCAGTGTTATTTCGTGTGCTAATAAAGGCACCATTTATCAATGCTAATTAAAGAAATAATGAAGTAGTCTTCTATCAAGGCTAAAAATAGTGCTGATAATAATTTCCTTTATCATGCTAAAATAGTGAGGATAAATGGGGGACCTTTATCAATTTTTTTATTTAGCACAGATAATGGACGCCCTTTACTAGTGATCTTTTAGCAGTGTTAAAGGGGACCCCTTTCCCCCTTTATCTTTGCTGAGATTAACAGTGTTTTTCTAGTGTAGTTAAAAGCGTTTTCTAGTGCTTATAAAAGAACTATATGTTGTAGTGTAATGAAAAATGAGATCACTATACATGATGTATAGAAAAACACACCTTCCTGATCTGGTGTGTGACTCCACACCTTGAAAAATTTCCACATAAGGAAGAACCAATAGTAGGAAATAAACACAGAGCATGCGATTAAGAAGACTTTGGGATGTCACAAATTTGAACAGAATCCACCATGAAGATGAAGAAGATCTGTATCACATTAATAATATTCTAGGTGTGGATCAAGAAACTACATGGAGTATCTTTAAGGTTGCATGATTGCAGTAATTCAAATACACGTCACACAAAAAATACCAAAATATTCGGTTATTTGAATATATACCTTGACGTGATATTATTTCTGGATTATAGGTTGGGTAAGTCAGTTTGATGAACAAAGTATCACGATTATTGGATGTTACTCCTTTATGAGATGCATAAATTTGGTATGGTTTATGACCTAAAAATATTGGGAGAATGCAAATCCAAGGGCCTCACTGCCACTCCCAAAGAAGAGAGCTTTTGTTTTCCTTGTAAAAATAGCATTTATAGCCTTTATAATGGTTATGAAAAGAAGTTTATGGAGGAATACCTTGCATTTTTATTCATTCAAATGGGTGACATACTTCAATCCCCATTCGCCTAAGCATTCATGTAAAAATAAGAGGCATTGCATAACCCCTCATGTAAAAGCCAAGGAAATACATAACCCATCTTACAAAATAATGTGGAATCTCATACCCTATCATGTGGAGAGGTGATTCACCATTTGTATGTACTCCGTCAGGCGATCAAAGTACCAATAACATATCATTGTCTGACCTCTACCTAAAAATAGGTTACATTACTGCATACTATATTATGTGAATAAAGGTGGGAACCAACTCAACATATAGATATGATCAAGTCTTAAATAATTTATTTGATGTGCTGTAAAATTCAAACATGAATAATATGAAAGGCTTAGTGCACTGTTCCAATCCAATGTAAGTCCACACCACACACGTGCAATATTCATTTTTGCATACGAATCATTATGTCTCCCTTGATATCTTCATATAAAGAGGATAAATATTTTATCCATAAACACCTGACATATCAAATGCGAGAAAAGAAAATGACCTTGACAATGCTTGCATGTTGTCGTGAGAACCATCGAGGAACATGTGGTGCATTAAATTCAAGGAGAGAAACTATCCTTCACAATGTTTTCATGTCATCATGAGATCTAGCCTTGATCATGCAACACGCCATAGGAAAATGGTACTAATGTCCAAGACCATATGAAAACATCATGACAAGATAAATCGTGGATCATGAGACATACCATAGACAAGAATAAGGGTTTTCCAAGGCTATACATTCCCATCACATCAATATTCCATATTGATTGTGTGGGGCACTGCAGACAAATATAGTGATTGTCTTTGAAAACACCAACATTACTGCCTGAGATCTCAAAAATCCTTATAAAATAACGATAAAATATCTAAAGGGAGAGACCCATGTTGTTTGTAAAGATATTTATCCATATCATTACATGGAAGAATAAATTTTCTTAATGGTGCCTAAGAAAAATCATAATACCCCCAAACCATTGTAAAATACAAAAAGGAGATAAGGTGGGGATGGATAGGTTCTTACGATCATTGAAGGATATGTGGCACACCCTCGGCAGTCCTTAACCCATTGTTCCGAGAGACATGTCTGCTTCATCTTGTGAAGTCCCTTTGACTTGTTTTCCTTACTACATGGAATTCCATGGGTATATCTTGGTAGCTCTATTCTTCCCCTTTCAACGCTCTAAGGAAAAATGAATGTATTTTTCCATGACTTGCTCACACACCCCCATGTGACCCACATTGGTCAAGCGTGACATCATAAGAAAATAAAGAAAATAACCATGACAATACTCATAAAAATTTACATAATCCATGATCATTGAAAAATAATGAAAATTGGATAGAAAGGGAGGAGTTTAGAGCTCTCATAATCTCTTAATAATAGGCGATGTATCTGGTACATCCATAGAATGACCCAATGAGTCCTCTGGAAAATATGACCATACTACATGAAGACACCAAGAAAGGCCACCCCTACCTCAAAAAATACCCCAGGAAAGGCATAGAGATCTCTTGAAGGCCATTGGGCATGTCCATAAGACAAGATAAAAAGTCCCTTGACATGACTGCATGATCAAAAAAGTCATCATTAATTGGGTAAAATATAATAAATGAAGAATTGAAAGAAGAGACTCACGACTACTGAAAATCAGGTGACCCGCTCTAAATGATCCATGAAAATGACTCACAAAACTATATGGTTCCAACCCAATTCACCAACTCTAGAATAGATCAACGTGAGATATTCCATTCAAAGCTGTGAGCATTTTCAGTGGTGATACCTATAAATTTTCCACCCCATCATGAAAAAGAACAAGGCTACTGCATGAAGGAATCTCTTAAGTGAAAAATTACCTTGAATTGAAGAAGATTTCTCATAGCGACAGATCTAATGACAAACATGTATTCCCTTAGGTAATATACCAGCTATCAACTAGTGAAATTAAGTTCCATACATAATGTACATCATGTGATCATTCATCGATCACTCAAAGGGCTGTAGGAAAGGCATGTGAAGAACATACCACATGTTTTCTAGACCACGGGAGACTGAAAATAAACCAATACTGAACAAACCTAATACATTCACACTCCAAATTCTTGAACCAAGATCAAATGTGGGAGAATTTAATGAAATCCATGTTGTATCACCCTCCTACACTTCACAGTCATACTAGGACATGCAACAACTCTAGGAAACTTCGCCTAGATCTTGTGACATTCCTACAACATGCTATTTGGGACACACAAAATTCTCTAGAAATGTCAAAGAAAGTCAAATAGTCCCACTATGCACACCACCTTGGTCTCGTGAAACCTTTTGGGTCTATCACATGATCACTATGATGTTTTGAAAATACATCTCCTGTATCATATAATGACATTTGATCATATCAATTAGGTATTACTATTGAATTTTAGAATGAAAACCAGGAATTAATGACACCCTCTGAGCAAGCAAGCTGAGACTAGTGACACCATCTTGACATGATGGTTAGTTCTCACAATATCATCTTAGGATTTTTTCCAAGACAGACAACTTCCTTCAAACCATGTCACATTTAATCTTGTGACACCCCCCATATTTGTCAATATAGGTCATGTGATTCCATTCATTCATGTCAACTATGTCCTCTCATACGCTCTACACAAGTACGACAGGTCATAATGGAATCCTTGATGTATAAAATCCAATATAAGGGTAACTATGGAATCTTTGATTCCTACTATATTTTGGATATGTAGGCCTCCAATTTAGATTTCAATCTCCATATTTATTATCTAGGGAAATTCCAGCATCCAATCCCTTACCCAGAGTAATGAAATCGATCATTTGTTAACCCTTGTATCTCACAATGAACAAGGTCACATAGGCTTGGGGATTTTAACTGATCATGTCATCTTCCCTGTACACGTAAGGTTTAAAAGGGAAATCTCATCGTGTAAGCCCCAATGGATGGGAAAACCTCGTTGTGTAAGCCCCTATATAAAGGGAACTATGAAAACATTGAATCATTCAATATTCAGGATACACAGGCCACTATTCAGGGTTCAAGATTCATATTGATTATCCAAGTTGATTAAAGTATCCAAGCCCTTACCCAGAGAAATTATAGTGATCATTTTCTAACCCTTGTTTCTCGCAATTATCATGCCTCAAGTGGGATTAAGGAGTTGCACAGATCATATCGTCCACACTATACACCCTAGGTTTACAAGGTCAACCTCAGTGTGCAAGCCTTGATTAATAGGAAAACCTCAGTATGTAAGACCTAAAATAAACTAAATACTGATAACTTTGATTCCCACAATAACCAGGATACATTTGATGCCTTTCCATGGACTTAGCTCAAATAAACATCCAATTCTATTAAAGTATAATATCTATTAGAAATCAACCATCATGACTTCATTATTCCGATGAGCTTTTTATCTACCTCATCCATCAGTGGACCAAGAAATATATTGAACTGTGATAACTCTAATTCCTATCATACTCAGTATATGTAGGATACCATCCCATGGCCTGCGATATGTATATACCAAGAATCCCAATGACTATCTCAGTATAAAAGTCGCATATATATATATATATATATATATATATATATTCTATGGAACTGATCATTTGTTCTACCTTGTATATCACATCCATCATAGCTCATGTGGGCTTAGGGAGATACAACAAACACCTAATTGGATAGAGAGAATCTCCACTCACTAGGGAAATCCCAATATGTAAGACCCGATGAGTGGTACAATATGAATATACCTCATATAATTGTATATACCTTGGGGCCAATCCAAAGGGTGTAATTTAACTATAATGACTTTTCTTCATTCCATAAACAGGGTACATAAGATGTCTCTATGAAACCCAAGCTCAAAAATTTGTTGTCTTTGTACCCGCACTCATGTCCTCTCCATATAAAGCCAAACATTACGGTATTAGGGATCTACCTTTGCTTTCATTCCTACAATAACCATGATATATAGGATGCCTCTTAATGGTTCAATAACTTCTTCTGAATATTCACTTATTCCTTGCATAACAACACATTCAATATCATTTGGTTATACGACTTAAGAACAGAAATTGGTTATTCACCATTAAATAGATGGGTGAATAACCACAAATACATATTGAAAAATTCACTAATAAGATTGTACTCTCGATAGTTCATCGATAAGATTCCCTTTCTTTATTTAATGAGAGAATTACCCAACGAATCATTTTTCTCAGGGTAACCGGTCCCATATTTGGATTAATAAGATATACATGAACATACCATAAATCTATAAGAGATTTTGAGAGTACGAAACAGTTCCCTCCAAAAGGGTGAAATGAGCCTGAACTCCCATCCTATCTACCAATTCAAGTCCCCAAGAGTCACTGGGCCTACAAACCTATATGACCATCTTCCTTTGGAATGTAGGTATGTACCCAACAATATATGGGGAAACCATTGGGAGTTTTTGGGAAAATTGAAAAAAGTAGTCCGATGAGTGAAACTCATTTCATGCCTAAAAAACCTAAGAAACAATAATAGTGAACCTGTATTGAATATATAAAATGAAAAAATGATTGGTTATTATCCATCAGACCATTTCATTTTCCCTTATACAAAAAAAATGGTTAACCTAATGTGAGTCTCCCCAATGACAACCTGATTGGTAATTATCCATCAGAACATTTCATTTTCCCTTATATGAAAACAAAAATCGTGAACCCGACATGATGCTCTCTAATGACAAAATTATTAGTTATTATCTGTGAGGGCATTCCATTTTCCACTATACACAAAAAATGATAAAAATGGCATGAATCTCAATAACAATTGAACAATTAGGTTATAATGTGTTAGGAAAATTTGTTTTACCAACCCTATAAAAAATTAGTAAGACAATCATTATCATATAAATAATCCTCTGTAACTAGGGTTCTCCTAAAATAAATGTTTCCTCATTTTGACAAGTCCAGACAACCAGAATGGTCAGATCAGGGAATATCATGAAAATTGTGTTAAATATGAATATATGCTTGAAAAAATTATGCATACAATATTTTACTAATTTGTAATCTTGTTCCTTTTTTTCTTCATGACTACAAATATTAAAGACATTTTGATTCGAGACAATGTATTCATCAACCAGTATTCGCTCTAGAAAATCATCCGCAGTTGTGACCTCTACAGGTCAGACGATAATCTCACCTGAATGACAACTCCATCGATAGATTTAAAATATGATGGTATAGAAGGATCATTGATGTGGTACAATAATGACCATAAAAGCATCTCATGTTGTTATCCAAGCATGAATATCTATGAGCTTTCATCACCCAGGAAAGGCTTCTGCTAAGCCAGTGGCTTTCTTTGCCACAATCAATAGATTTGGGAGATTTTCTATAGATCACAACAACCACCATCTTCCATATCTGATGATACTATATTAGAAGGGAACATATAAACCATTGTCACCAACACCATCCCACTGGTACCCATTAGTTGTCAACCGAGGGTACCATCCCACACACAACCACCTATGATGCCCATACACGGGCTACAAGGAAGAATCATTAGAGGAAGAATAAATTAGATATACATGATAGGGATCATACCCCCACTCATACCAATAATGACTTCTAGCATATTCAGGAAAGAACTTGAAAAAAGATCATATCCCTACTCATTCAGAATAAGGCTGTGAGCATATCCCTAGAGCATGCATGGAGGAGGCACGTATTCCAACCTCGTGCATGAATCCCATTAGAATATTGTAGTGTCACAATAACGAAATAAGTGGGCACATATCCTCGCATCAATTGAAGAAATATTTTAGTTTATCATGGATACATAAAATTTACAGGCTCATATCCCTACACACACTTAGCTAAAATGAAAATATATTTTAGCAACTGTTCAAGAACTCCACTGGCATATTTTGACACTTTTGTGGACAAAGGGATAAGCTCATACACCTATCCGTATTTCCCGGATATCTTAACACTCTAATCAGCAAGAAAAAGTTGTTGTAATGGAGCAATCCAACATTCTTGCTCCCACCTAGGATGATTATCATCATATTATGATGACGGGTAAGGCATCAAACCCACCTCATATTCCCGTTCCAACCAAGGATCATCAGGTGAGAGAAAAACATGCCTTGGAAAAAAACATGCCTATTAAAGAAGTCCAATGGCATATTCAAAAGGCCCGGGATTGGGATCATATCCCCATTCTGGACAGTGCTCACATGTGATAGGGGAACATGCCTCAGGGCGGGCTCATATTCCTATTTAAGAAGTCAAGAAGCATACTCCAAAGGCCCAGGATAGTGAACATATCATCATTATGGCCAGGTCTAACCATGAAATAATTGAACAAGCATTGGGACAGGCTCACATTCCGTTTAGTGAATCCGCCTAGCATATTCCATCAGATCATAGAAGCTGGACACATATTCCTACTTCTGCCTATGATTGATTATTCCTTCATCCTTCCAAGATGACATAGGGGGATGATCATATTCGTTCTCCCATTTTGGAGTTCCATTGTTATATTTTTATGTGGAATAAATATTCAGACTAGGCTCATATTCTTGATCCAGTCAGGGCCCACCAAGTGATAGTTGATGATGCCTTAGGGTAGGCTCATATTTCTACCATGAAAGACTAGTGACATATTTCATAAGCTTAGGATCATGGTCATACTCCCATCCTAACTAAGGATCACCAAGTGAGAATGGCACAAAACATAATATAGGATCACATTCTTGTCAATAATGAGACAACTCATCGGTATATTTTGACAGCTCCTTAGAAGTAGTCTTATACTCCCCCAAAATCAGTTGGTTATATACTAGTTTCCTAAACTATCATACTATAGGATCATACCCTTGAACAATATCAAAAATAAGGTTAACATATTATGACCATGATTCATAACATATTCCCTATTTATAATATGATCAATCATAGTTTACTTAAGGTCGTTCAAGACACATTCTTAACAACACATGGTTCTTTCTATTCTTCTATCGAAGAATAAGATGAAGAAATTCATTACCATGATAGTCCACCTCATGGTAGAGTGGAGATTGATTTGAGGGACTCTAATCTTGACATCCACTGTGGTCAACCTCCCCACGATGATATCTACCAAGGAAAAATCAATACTCCCCTTTCCTAGAAAAATTCTTATAGATAGGTGAATAAAACTTTGACACCTTTGTATAGAGAGGTTATCAAATCATTAGGGTCAACGGTATATGATTCCCCATTAACATTTAGCGAAACCCCACTCCCATCGACAGGTAAAAATCAGAGCCATATTATATGGTGTAACCCAATGGAGGCATGTAAGTTTGATGGGGAGGGTATCAACATTGAAACATGAATAGAGTTATTCAGAAACACCCTCTCCACCATGTTCTATCCCCCTCATTACTTCTAGGTATGATATTCTAGATGAGCATGTAAAGGAATTCATTCCATAAGTATGAAAAAACATGTGGGCTACTCATTAGTGACTAAAATATCGATATCACCCTTATCTGGGATATGAGTGTCACCTATAGACCAAAAATATACTCCATTTTCATCTAGACCTAGTGGCTATCTCCATGGAAGAAGATCCAAAACCAAAAAATAATAGCTCAAATAAGCAACATGCTCTGCCGCCATTTCATCAAAACTCATTGGCAGTTGATCTTTGAAGCCACATCGTGCATATGTATTAGAGGACAGGGATAGTATAGAGCGTTACACTTTGTCTCTCCCCTATAATAGAAAGACCTCTTAGATGTGGCATCCTACCATGTTATAGCCTCAGGAGAAATCACTGGACTGGGTAATGCTCTATCTAGTTGGTCATTTCAATAGAATGCCCTTGCATATACAGTTCACAGACACCACTAACTGGCAGATAGGATAGCCGGCCATATTTCAAACCAATCCACTCAATACAATAGGATAGAATTCCGAACATATATATATTGATGTTTCTACCACCATGAAAACTTCTTGAAATGAATTTTTATCACCATAGGCTTCCATCAAAACAAGTTCTCACACAATCGCAGTTGTGACGCATCACGTGGACTACACTAGGAGAATATATACCACTACCTCCACCGCTCAGATCATAAATCCCAAGGAGGATTTAGGATATACTCTTGGTAGCTACAGGTAAACCCCATCTCACTGGTATAGGGGAATTTATATCTCATACCTCATCACTAGGTTCATTATCCCCTTAGATGACACTAGATACATCATCTGTGATTTCCAGAACAACCCCAACTTACTGGGTTGGAGAAATCTATATATTCATTTCTATCTTGAGAATCATCAATTCCATAACTGGAGCCATTGGATCCTAAAAACATTGACCAATCTATTCCAATTACAAGACCAAATGAACCCCACCCCATGGGGCTAGAGAAATTTTCAACATCATCATTTCCACAAAGGGAATCAGTCTTCTCCAGGTTGGTAGGAGATAAAAAATGGTCATCATTCCACCAACTCCTCCAATCACAAGACAACCCCCTAATGTTGGGGGCACATTCGACAACTATGACCAAAAACTCCCTTAGATTCACTGTTCATTATCCATAATGTGAGGAATTTATGCCTAAGAGAATCATACCCCACCAAGGTTGGAAGACTAAAAAATTCAATATGGATAAGGGTTTGAATAATGACCCGAAAAAGAAGGTTCAGAATTAGCTTGCAATGTCGAAAGTAATGGAACAACCACCATTTTATGATATGAATCTAAAAATTTTGTCCCTGTCAGCATGGTAGATATTGATCAAGCCACAAGCATAGAAGGCTACAACATGGAAAAAATGCCTTGGGAGGAGGGTGACTGGGTTTCACCAAATGAGGCTACACACATGAGGAACCAAGGAAGACTCCAAAATGTGGGACTCCCAAATATAAAGATTCCACCTCCATGATGGAATATTACCAAGGGGAAGGGTATAACCAAATCCTGATCCCACACCAAAAGATATGGGGATCCTTATAAGGAAGAATGAGAGTTGCAATATTAGATCAAAATATAAACTCTAAAACAACTAAAAGAGGACCTACAGAGAAGAAATATTACTATTGGGTATCGTCTTTAAAAAGATATGAATGTTCTCCCTCCCATGACCAATTATACATCAAGATAAGTATCTAATAATCAAGTTGGCCTTGTATCAAGTCATCTAACCCACATAAATTAGTAAGTAAAAATGGATCATGGCATCCCTTCCTTGAGGTAACAACCTCTCCCCCGATCGGAAAATAATTCAATCATGGGATGAATCGAAAATAGAAATGATATAAAACTGGGTCCAAATATTCAACACCCACCGACTCCCTATGGATAAGAGACAACATATGAAATGGTTCCCCTGGACCCCCACAACATCATCATGTCTTCAACTACTCAAATAGAAGCCATGGGAGGGAAGTGAACACATGTTCATCTTGAGAGGAATCCATATCCCGATTGGATGGATAACACTTTACCCACACCCAGTTTAATAAATCTTACCTTCTCTACATTTTAATGTGAAAATGACCCTGAAAAATATCTCACACACTTTGTATCCTGATGTGGTCTGATGATGGGCCCTTGAGATCGATAGGATTCAAGAAATATGATTTGTTTTGTACAAACTCTGATAGGTCCAGCCTTTGTTTTGTATAACAGTCTTCTAGTTGGACCTATGTAAGGTTGGGAATACCTTAATCATCAATTCCATAATCAATTTAGTTATTCAATGAAGATTAATATGATCATCAACCATAAAACCTACAAACCACATTAGAATGAGAGGGTGATGACTTTATATAAAGGTGGAAGGGTTTGACTTACTCACTCAACATCCCTCTCTCACAAGAGAAAATGTTGGAACTCTATGATGAAAATAATATGGATTAATTCAAGATTCCTCTAATTCAAAAAAAATATCCTTGTAGATTCCATGAGATCTCTAAAAAGGACCAAAATTTAGAGGAGGCCATCCAGTGGACCTAGTCCAATACTCGACTTATGCCTAAAACAAAGGGAAAAAGGATTTCCAGAGTAGAAGCTGTAGTGGTCACTCTCAAGATAGCACTAATGCCTTTCCTAATACCTAAGTAGGTCTTGAACCACCCAGAACCTCCAGTAGAGTGGTGAAAAGTAAAAAATCAACATCATCCATATGTATAGAGAAATCATTGTAATCCAGGGTTTTGTGAATGAGGGAATAAGGCATACTCTTTTTAGAACAACATAGTCCATAGTTATTTTTTGATAGCCATGTATAATAACATTCTCATACTTAGATAACCGAAGAATCCAGATGAGGTTGACCCCACCAATTGTCTTGATTACTGCCCTTTCCATAGAAGTCTAGGTCATAATATCCAAAACTTCTTCGTCTTCAAAAATTTCCTTCAAAGCGTGATTGATTATAGAGAGGTGGTGCTAGATAGCTCCCCAATGCAGGTGTATTACATAACCATGATCCATCCGGATGAAAAGGGTGATTGGAAGAAGGTCCCAGCTAGACGTGTGTAAAATGTTTACAACTGGATGACTCAAAGGCATCTAATCAGTCCCATGCCACTTTGGATGCATAGGTGGATAGAACCATGATAGCTTCACATCCAAACGTTGGAACATCAAATGTTCCACCCAATGGTGGGCATGAACACCAGAATAAAGAATCAATAGAAGAAAAGGTGTCATATTATCCTCCAATGAGAGCCTTAAATCTCCTCAATTTCTTCCTTCCAAAAACCAAGTAATAGGCATGACCACACCAAACAGAAGCCCCATCAGATGAAGAAATTATATTTTTTTATTTCAACATGATACACTTATCATACCCCTTATTCAATGATGATTTATCCCTAGAGGATGAGTCTCCCACACATAACCAGGGAATGGGATGTCGTATGCACCACAAATGATGATACATGGGACTGCACGAACATGGTCAGACTCAATATTCTAGTCATAGCTTCATGGAGGACATATATGTAGCAGAGACTCGTGGGAAAGTTCTGTAGTAGAATCAAAAGATTCATATTGGTTCCTTAGAGAACTTCAATATTCACCCAAAACTGATTTCATTACATGACCGCTTAGTGGGTGTCCAATCCAATCAACAAAGGAAACAGGGGAAGTCAGTGTGACCAATTCCATTAGAAGTAGATACTCCCTCAACCTATGAACCAAATATAGTTTCATTTACCCCAAATGCCTCTGCTCCTAATGATTATGTCATGGAGAAAACCCATTTCAGGAAACACCGAACTCTGGCACAAAATTATGATGATATGAAATAGATTGTGGTAGTCCCAACCAAGATCTCATTCCTCGATGCACTCCATATTTACCGAAAACTCAAGGAGGCACTTGTTGAAGCCCTCTAATGCCTTCAAGTGTTTGGGATATATGTCCCTACAACCTACGTCTATTGAGTGGATTACATGGAATCAGAATGTCACATTGTTATCTCATTCACTGATCTCGATTAGGAATAATACCTTAAAGGACACATCAACCCCTATATGTCTTAGGAAGACTCAATAATGTCAATATCCAATGTGATATGATTGATAAATGTATTGGGATCAATCTGATCCCAATTCAATCCTCAAAAAGTTCAGGATATGGAAAAGGGGATTTGTCTCCCACTGTGCTAATCATACAAGGGTATGATAATAATGATAAAATACCTCTCATTAAAAATCATGCTTGAAGCCCAGTTTAGGGATATTACATTATGTGCCATGTTTTTGGTAATGCAGTAATACAACACATATAACATCCTACTTAGAAGGCCCTGGGTCCATTAAAACCTGAAGATAGCATCAATATTTCATCAATGTCTGAAGTATACCATTAATGGAAAAGTCAGCATACTAAATGGTGATAGAGATCCCATAGATACTTGCAGGGCCACATATGTTGAAAAATATTTCAATGATAAGTAAAAAAAACTAATGGTGGATGATGATATACAGGTTTACAATCCTAATAGATTGGGATTTGACTATATGATTCCCTATAGTAAGCTCGATAGTGACTATCCCCTCCCTAACATGGTCGAGGTCACATATATAATTCTAAATGTCCATAAACCTCTAGTACCTAGTGATAGCATTGATTAATTTCAAATCTCATTTCTCTCTGTAAATAATCAGTCAACATGGGATGATAATGTCTCTTCTCATGGCCTCTCTACCCGTGATGATGATAGTGGAGCCCCCATATTTCTATCTATGTCTGAAAATGCCTCCACAGACTCAGAGATGGAATAATAAGAGGCTGAACTTAGGAATTCCCCTCCAAAATTCTAGGAAGGTTTCTCTACAACCATCGATGAACTCAGGAAGATAAATCTGGGAATATATTAAGACCCACGACCTATAATGATTAGTTACATTATTATACTAGAAGAGCAAGAGATATAAATTGCATTTCTGATGTATCACCAATATGTGTTGATGTGGAACTACAAAGAAATGTCTTGGATGAACCCATATGTGGATATACACCATATCAAGCAACCAGATGAGCATCGAGGCTTCATTTAGGTAACTATAAGGATTCACAACTCTCATTCCACCAGTATAGAGGTGGAGGATTGAAAAATTGATCAGAGTTAACATTTTTCAAAAAGTGAAATACCCAATTTGGATTTCAAAAATCATCCCTTTCAGGAAGAAGGATGGGTAGATTAGGGTCTACAGTGATTTCAAAGTGCTTAATCAGCATTTCTGAAAGGATGTTATCCAATTTCCAGTCACAGAACTTTTGATCGATATAGCTAATGGTTTCCAAGACCTTTATTTCATGGATGGGTACTTGGGGTATAATAAGATACAGATGGCCCCTGAGGATGAAAAATCCAATTCCTTCAGAGTTCCTTAGGGGAACATTCTCTATCAGGTAAATCCATTTGTATTGAATAATTTGGGTGCCATATATCAATTATCTTTTAACCATTTCATTAAGACATTATTGTAAATGGGAGTTGAAATTTATGTCTATGACTTGGTGTCTAAATCTCAATAGTGGTGTGATCGCTTCACAAACCATCAATTTGTTTGACAAGATACAACATGAAATTTTGAATATGAATCTTCTAAAATGATCTTTTGGGGTAATGTTAGGGAAATTAATTGGTTTTCTGGTACACCACAAAGCCATTGAAGTCAACTCAACGAATGATAATGATATCTTAGCTTTCACACCTATAAATATCAAATTATAAAGGGGCTATAAGGGCACCTTAAATACATTCGGGTGTTCACTGAAATCTTGGTCATCAAATCCCCCCTCACTTGGATAAGGAAGAATAGAACCACCTATCAATGGGAAGACAATTTTTAAAAATCTGTTGAAATTATCATGTAGTTCCTACTACACACATCAGTTTTTATTCAACTGGTGGAGGTGAAGCCACCCATCTATAAGTGGACTCCATGTAATTCTCATAGGCACCCTCCTCACACAAAAAATGATGTTGGAAGATAAATAATCTCTATTACCTCAAATAGACTATGCCAGGTACTGAGTCTTGATACTCGGATGTCGAGATGAACTTACTAGTTCGCTCTTTCATAGTATAACATATAAGGCATTGCATGCAACACTACAGAGTCTAGCTGATCTCTCGTATTAACCATCTCAAGTAGAACCTTTTCCTTCTATTTATTATTGGGTTCTAGGAAAGATGGGTGGTCATTCTCAAACAATATGAAATTAATTTTGTGTCATAGAAGTCAATGAAAGGACAATCCCTGGTTGATTTCCTCGTAGCACGTCCTACCCCGACAAATATACTGTAAGACACTGAGATTCCAGATGAAGAGGTATCCTATAACCATGAAACTACCTAGACACAAGCTATATATTTTTATGGATCCTCACAATACCTATTAGTACAAGTATAGAAAACCTAAAGTCAAATTGGGTTTGCCTAGGGATTGTATTTGTCTATCGTGACAAAGAGGTTTTTCCCTACTCTATCTTACTATCTGAAGGATCTACAAATAAAGAGTTTGAATACTAATCCCTCATCTCTATCTTAGAAATATCCCCAAAACATAAAATTTCATACCTAAACATCAAAGGTGATTCATAGTTAGTGATACAAAAGGTCAATGAAAAATATTTCATTAAAAAGGAAGAATTGGACCCTCTCACTGGCTGTGTAAGGGGACTAGTGGAAGATTTCCCTTTTGAACCCATGTTGCATCATGATCCTCAATCATAGAATGATTACACCAATGCATTGGATATGGCAGGAACTATATTTCCCAATCCTAATTATAAATAATATATTCTCAGTATCAGACATTGTATAATGGTTTTGATGATCAATTTCCATGATATGAAATAGATAAATCAGTTCAACAGTGCCCCCGAGAATAATTCAACAATATTCACCCCCAGATGGAAGGAACACCAAATCATCTATCTACAAAATGGGACTCTCCCAATGGATAGAGTCATAAGGGAACATATTCGACATCGTGCAGTGAACATTACCCTTAGGATGTCTGGAATAATGATAAAACCCCCTATACGCATGTCTTAGATGAGATCCTCCTCAGATGCATAGTAGAATGAGATATCTCTATCATTATGGATGAAGTCCATGAAGTCTCTTGCAGTGCCCATCAATATGGGACCAGGCTCTCCCACCAGATCATCAGGATATGATTTTTCTATAAAACCCTGACATAGGACTGTGTGAAATTCACCAATAAATTTCATGTATTCTAAATCAATGAAAACTTCATCCATCAACCTCCAGAATTGGTACATATAGCTTAATATTCTTAGTTGTTTATAGATTGGGGGATATATGTCATGGGGACATATCCCCCAACCACAATTATAAGTAGTTCAAGTACATCCTTACTACCACTGACTTCTTTTCTGAATGGACTTATGAAATACCCCTCATGGATGTGAGGATGAAGAACATCATAAACATCGTAATGTACCATAGCATCACTAGTTTTAGGGTCCCTCACATAATATTTATAGACAACGACTACAATTTTTGTTCCATGGAGTTGAAGAATCCATACCAGGAGTACAATATCAAGTTCATCCACTCAAATCTCTATCACACAGTAGTAAATGGATAGATAAATGCCTTTAATAAGACTCCATAAAATATAATTTATAAGATGGTGAATAGGGATAAGATGTCTTAGTAATAAAAAATTATCCATGTTCTATGGGACTACTATAATACCTTGTGTACTACTACAGAAGAAATGCCATAATCACTGGTGTATGGGACCGATGTAGTGTTACCCATAGAAATACAGCTTCCCTCACTCCAAGTAGCCATCTACCAGACACTCTAAGATGATGAGAAATAAAAAAATCAGTTAGATGAGTTGGAACAGCTTTAAAAGAACATGTTTTAGACACTACACAACCTTGAGGTACACTAGAATTGGATTTCACAAGCCCTTAATAAATGGGTTATCCACCATTCATTCATCCATGGGGAACTAGTGATGGTCCTCAGAACCCAAATGATACCAGGAAAGAAGCCCCCAAAGCTGGAACCCCAATGGGAGGGACCTTATGCCATACACAAAGTATACCAAAATTAGGCTTACTTATTTTACACAATATATGGGGAGTGTGTCACACCTACCACCAATAAAACATTTCTAAAGAAATAATTTGCATAGCTATCGGCATGAGGGCATCCACATCAGTGTATGTCCCATCATTCTTCATGAAGACATGATGTTAAACTGTACAAAATTCTTCCTAACCACATGTTGTTAAATTGTATAGAATTCATCTTGACTGTATGACATTAAACATTGTAAAATTCATCATAACCACATGAATTTAAACTTTATAGAAATTGTACTTACCATAAGACATTAAACTACACAACTAATTTTCTTACCACATGACAGAAAAACTACATAGACCCATGATATCCACCTTAATTCAAATAGAATCACCTACATCTTTTCCAAATGTCATTAAATTGAAAAGTTCTTCTAGAACTATGTATGGATTTATTCTCATCATTATGAGATACATAGGGATTCCTTGATCCTATATCTTGGTCCACCCACTATATGATACAAAATTCCCTCATTGTACCCTCAACTATCTTTTCATTATAGGTAAACCATTTTAGTTCCTTGTTTCTCACACTAATCATAGCTCACATGCGATTTTGAATATAAGAAGGGTATTTCCCTCACAATAAAGGCACAAAAGTGCACAATAGGTTCGTTATAATCATAAATGAAGGACTATAAAATGCATATCATGAGTCTTTTATACATGATGTTAAACTGTGCAGTCAATGTCCTCACCACATGACATTAAACTACACTATTCTTAAGAACTACATGTGGTATGATTATCATTATTACAATATATTTTGTGATTCCTATACTTCCACCCTTAGGACCAACTGAAATATTCCCATTGATTCATGTCTGTTCTTTTTTTCCTCACCACGTGACGTTAAACTACATGGAACCTCAAGAACTAAATATATATTGATTCCTTTCATCACATGATACATGGTGAAGTCTGAATCTCGAATCCTAGGGCTATCAAAAATGATGAATGAAAATAATACCCACCACTACATAACGGTCTGACTTGCATCGAGTATTTCCCATTCAAGAACTATGTGTGACTTTGTTCTAGCCCTGAAGGATACATAGTGAATCCTGAATTTTCAACTCTGAGCCTAATAAAAACATACAAATATCAAAATTCTCCCTCCATGTGTATGGGGTAGACCTATGTAAGATACATTATTTATAACCACATGTTTCTTGATGCAAATTCTTATGTGATACATAGTGACACCAAAGTCACCATCTTTGGTCCAAGCCACAAAATTTCCACACATTCACATTAGATCCCACATCCTTACCACATAACATTGAACTATATGGAAGAACATCCTTACTGCATGAAATTATATTTCATGGAAGTATGTTATTACCACATGATGTAAAAATACATGAAAGTTTGTCCTTAATACATGATGTTAAACTGCATGGATTAACTTCATTACCTCATGATGTTAGAACTTCATGGAGGAGATTATGTCCCCACTAATGATTTTAAACTGGGAAAAACATCAATAACTTTTTATTCCTTATCAAAGGAACACAAGAGACTTACCCCGGTCAACCGGAGAATGGGGTTCTTCCACCATATTTTAAATCACCTCAATCCATACCCACACATCATGCTTCAAGAGTATCAGATAACTGTAATCTTCCATGGACCATGGAAAGGACATTCGATTTCAAGGAACCTTTTCTTGACTTTTCATGTATGTTTATGGATCCTATATATGCACCTATGGTTTCCAACCAAATGTGTCACTCTACAGAAAGAAAATTCTTATCCTTGTGAGCCCTGAAATAACTACATCAGAACTCAATACCTTAGTGTATTTTAGATACTCTCAATATGATTGTCAATTATCATCACTCATGCCTAGAGAACCTTGATCTGTGATTTACGACATTTTAACCACATTCTCATAAGGATATTGGAGTAATATTGACCCTGGGAGTCCTAATTTTGTACTTTTGTAGAATCTTCTATATTTGGTTCATGTTAATCATGACCATAAACTACCTATACATTGGAAAAATCTATATGATCATGAAACTATCTCCTATAATGGTCAAAATATCATGACCCTAAACTACTAAAAAAAGAGAAAAACATATCATGTCCAAAACCCACAAAGGGGGACCTGAGAAAAAGTCATTTCTCCACCAAACAATCTCCTCATTCTCAGAGATTAGAAAACAATTTGTTTATAAATAGATAAGGAATAAAGCTGATAGGGTCTACCCAATAGCCCTAGTAAAATCAATGATATGCTTACTGGACCCCCTAGTCATAGAAAAAGTTAAATAAATTGTTTGTAACATTTCCTCGCTGCAAGAATAACTTCGTCAGGCGGTTAAATAACTTTTAATGTACTCACATACTCCTAGTATTTTACACTTTACCCAAATCAAACGTCGTGATTTGCAGTGTCTCAAATCATCATAACCGTCCATGGCCCTTGGAAATGATATCCAACTTCAAGGGTCCTTTTTTTAACAATGCATACATGACCATGGCTCCTGCATATGCGCATATGGTTGTAAATAAAATGTGTCACTCTAAAAAGGACATCATAATCCTCATGATCCCTGACATCATTTCAGTATAACTCAACACCTAAGTGTGTCTAAAATACTCCATATATGACTGTGCCATATCATTATCCTAACTCGAGTGTTGTGGTTCATGATTTATAATCCCTGCACCAATCTATCCAAGTTTATTAAATATCCTCAACATTACATCACTGTGTTTTATACCATATCTCAAGGATAGACTAAGACACTTCATTCCATAGCCTTTGAAATCCCACCCCCCATGATTTTAAACCATTGGGTGTAGGGACTTGGCTTCATGATTTAAGAGATAATTTCCCTACGGTGCCAGAATCTATCTTGGACAACCTTCTTTCCATACCCAACCTCATCATTTGGATAATTTATCCTTCCCAAACCATTCAAGGCCCTCAGATATAGGTGTATATCATCTTTTTCTTTCCACACTACCGATGCATAAGGTCCTTGAACCACCTTCTAAAATCATATTCTCCTTTATAAAAAGGATCTTTAATCCTTATGAGGACTAGAAACCTATGGTGGAACCTGGAATATAAGAATATCATGGGGTATACCTGACATGTTTACACCATCTCATATTCATGACCTCAGAATTTTTAGTTATGATTTACATTACCCACAATCAAACTATATAGGTAGGCCTAGCTTCCCTAATATTTCAAACTCAACCATATTCACTCCATAAATCTTTTATAGAACCTGGAAAAGATACCCGGATTCAACAAACCATTACTTGAATATGAATGCATGTCAATGGCTCCAACATGTGTGCCTACGGTCATAAACCAAATGTTTCACTCTGCAAAAAGGACTTATTTCTCCTTGTGAATATCCACAACACCATGAAATTTACCCAACATCTTATATTTTTTTGTCATTCCCAATATGTCTCCACCATAACCCATGATGGTACATTAGTTATGAGCTATAAGACCTTAAACTATAGTGATAGGAGTTCTTATATAAAATACCCTAAACTAAATTGAATATTAGGTCTGAGCTAAAAGACCATAAACTAAAGAAATATTGGGTCTGTGCTAAAAATACCTTAACCTAAATACAAAATTTGGTCCGAGGTAAAAATATGTTAACGGATAAACAATAGTAGGTCTGAGCTAAAATAATTTAAACTAAATCAATATTAGGTGTGAGCTAAAAGACCATAATCTATGGCACGAAATTAGTCTAGTATGCAAGAGATTTTATGTGTCACCATTTGGCTTAATAAAAATCAATCAATACTCATAAATCTTATTATCATTCCAAAAATAATATATCAATTCCCCCCCTTAGACATACAATATACAAGAAAAATGTAATAGATTTATCAGAATGGGACTCCACGTTAGTGGGAATTTGAGAGCATAACCTAAAACAAATCTCCAAATCCAGAAATAAAGGATTACTTAATGAGATGAAAAAGATGGGTACTGATGGAGATTTTCATAACACCAGACCAAAAAAATATCATTCACATCCTGAATGGAAGAAAAAATAGAAAATTTATATAATGTTCAAAAATTACATTCACTGGTAAATAATAAAAAAAGTTCAATCCATCGTCATTCAAATATATGGAAAAATGTTTTATATTTACCTTAGAATCAATTTAATTTCATTTTTAACAAATCCAATTTTAAGGGCGGGGGGCGGGGGGTGTGGGGGATTTTGATGCTCACATCTGCACATTGCACACATTTCCATGGAAGGATATATGCCTTGCATATCTGGTGATAGGTATAAGATGATTCAATTATTTTTCTTCAAACTCATGCTATCATATTTTCGGCTTTAATCTTGAACCTATAGTAGATACCACACAATATCAGGACATTTAGTGGATGATAATTCTTGCATAAAAACTCATAATTCTGAGAAAACCCTATGAAATGTGATTAATAGAAGACCACATGATCAGTATCATATCATTTGAAGAAGAAGAAATCACCCTCCTAACATATAGTCATGCGAGTAGAGAATCTCCCTCTTCATCTCAGTGCATGGTAGAACATCATGTCCTTCTTCATCCTCACGATGCTAGGGTTTTGGTTTTCCTACCATACCTAGAATCAATATCATGTATTAGTAGATAGATGAGTGTGTACATGTTTCGCATGGGGTTGATATCATGAACCAATAAATCAATGATTTCATAAGCATTCTCATTCCATAAATCCTCCTACCATGAAATCCATACAAAGCACTACCATAGGACAATCAAACTTCATGCAGAACCATGTTCTCTGGAATAATCAAACTTGAGGGGATCAAATGATTCTATAACATATTTATTGTATCAAATATAAGTGGATAACAATGATTCCTGGAAGGAGGATAATTCATGAGTCTGTAGCACTTTCATCCGCCTGTAGAATAATGACACATGAGCACACTGCACATGGAAAAGGGTAAACCATTCCTTCCTGATCAGCTGTGAAACTCAAAACCATGGAAAATAACCAAGAAAGGAATAAATAGTAGTTGGAAACCAAAATAGAGCATGAAATGAAAGAAAATTTGGGAGGTTAGTAGTACAAAAATGAGCAACAATGTAGATGAATAATATCTATAGAACATGAATGAATGTCCAGGTGTGGATGATGTGACTAAGTGGATCCTCCATGAGGTTTTGTGATTTCACAAATACAAATGGACATCCGAGAAATAATACAAAAATAATTAGTTATTTGAATATATTCCTTAACATTAAATTATTTCGAGATCTCAGGTTGGGTAAATTGGTTTAATGAATTAATGATCATGATTATTAGATCTACCCCTTTATCATAAAAAAAATGTTGTGCGACTCTTGTCCTATAATTACAGGGAGAGTTCAAAATCATAAGGCATCACTTCCACTCCCAAAGTAGTTCTCTATAATTTTCCTAACAAAATAGAGCATCATGAGCCTTTATATTTGTTATGCGAAGAGGATAATTCAGCAATGTCTTGCATATTCATTTTGGCAAATGGGTGAGACACTACAATCCTCCTTCACATAAAAATTCATGTGAATATAAGAGGAATCACGAAACCCCACATGATAAATCCCATGAATATCATAATATGTCTGGAAAAATAATATGCCATCATGTACCTAACATGCGGAGAGGTGATTCAACACATGTAATTTATCCTTTAGGAGATCATGATACCAAGAACATATCATCATCATTCCTCCACAAAAAATGAAATTAAATTATGACATACACGATTATGTAAAGAATGGTGGAAAAAACTCAGATATGGTCAAGTCCTAAATAATTTATTTGATGTGATTTGAAATATGAACATTAATAATATTACGTGCATGATGCACCATGTAGATCCAATGGAATTAGACACTACACACATGAAATATTCATGTGTGAATAAAAATCTATATGTCTCCCTTGATATCTTCATTTGAAGAGGTTAAATATTCCATCTGTGAACATGTGACATATCAAAGGTGAGAAAGTCATATATCCTTGATAATTTCTACATTTTATTGGGAGATCCATTGAGGAACATGATGTGCATTAATGTCAAGAAGTGAAACTATCCCTAAAAATGTTTTCAGGCCATCATGATATCCAACACTGACTATGAGATGTTCCATAGGCCAATGAGGTGAATGTCCAAGACCATATGCACGCATCATCGCAAAATCCATCATGGATCATGCGACACACAACAGATAAGAAGAATGTATTCCAAGGAAATTCTCCCACACGACATTAGGATTCCTTATTGATCGTGTAGCGCATGATATACAAAGAGAAAGATTGTCTTTGACAACACCTACATGGAATCACAATATCTCAAAAATCCATCTAAAATAAAGACAAAAATATCCAAAGGGAGAGTACCCCAATGGTTTTAAAGCTTATGCGCCACATCATAATTGGGAAGAATAATTTTAATTAATGATATCCATGAAAAATTAAAATACAATAGAACCTTTATAAAATAAAACAATGGAGATAAAAGAGAGGATACTAGAGGTTTTCATAGTCACTGAAGGACACACTACATAGCCCTAATGGTCCGCAAGGAACTATGACTCCCTAGAGACATGTCCACCTCATATCGTGAAGTCCCTTTGACTTATGAACCTCACCACATGGAAGTCCTAGGTTAGTCTAAAAAACTCCTTGCTACCCCATTCAGTGATCTAAGGAAAAATGGTTTCATTTGACTATAACATGCTCTTCCACCCCCATATGACCCATATTGGTCATGCGAGGTATCAAAAAAAATAGAGTAAATAACCATGGAATTGTACATGCAAATTCGTTTAATCCTTGACCTTTGTAAAATAATGAAAATGATATATAAATGGAGGAGGCATTAGCTCTCGTAGTCACAAAAAGATATGCGACACACCTGGGACATCCACAGCTGTGCCCCATGAGACCTCCTGCAAAGCTGATCATACCACATAAAGACACATAGGCATGCCCCCCTTTGCTCACAATATACCTTAGGCAAGGCATCAAGATTTCGTGAAGGACCTTGTTCATGTCCATAGAACAAGATGAAAATTTCTTTGACATGCTCACATGATCAAACATGTCTTTATTAATTGGTTATTATACCAAAAAGGAAGCATTGATGGAAGAGACTCATGACCCCTAAAAATAAGGTGATTCACATGGAACGAACCACATAAAAGACTCATGAAACTATGTGGTGCTAGCCCACTTTATCGAATCAATCCTAGATCTGTTCCAGAAAAGCTACAAAAATTAGTGAAAATCCATGGTGGTAGTCCCAATAAATTTCCCACCGTAGAATGAAAAAGAAAGAGATTACTATGTGAAGGAAACTCTTGAGAGAAAAAGTACCAAGCATCGAAGCAGACTTCTAAGAGTGGTAGATATCCAATTAGAATGTCTTATGTTATGTATTATGCATGTGAATAGCTAGATCAATCATGTTTCGTCCATA
The DNA here is from genome assembly GCA_963277665.1 of Viscum album. Lineage (NCBI taxonomy): Eukaryota > Viridiplantae > Streptophyta > Magnoliopsida > Santalales > Viscaceae > Viscum > Viscum album. Next base: position 1,013,826,965 of record OY728153.1, on the reverse strand, counting down.
ATGCACTTCACATGATCATTCATAGATCACATGAAGGGAAGATGTCAAGGTGTGAAAAGAACATACCCCATGTTTTCTAGATCATGGGAGACTCAAAATAAACTGATGCTGAAGAAACCACATGCATTCACAATTCAAGTGATCGATCCAAGATCAAAATTGGATGACTTAAATGAATGAAATGATCACTGGCCCTCATTCGATTCAAATGATTCATAAAAGGACACACAAAAACACCAGGAAACATCACCTAGATCTCATGAGATTCCTTTAGAATGCTATTTGAGAAATAAAAATCCTCTTGACATGTCAAAGAAAGTAACACAGTCCCCCTAGCCACACCGCCCTAGTCTTGAGAATCTTTTTGGTTCTATCACTCGAGACTTGTGACATCCTTTAGATACATCACCCGACTCATATAATGATGTTCTCTCATATAATTTTAGTCTTGATGTAGCATCTGGGAATGAAAATCAAGATATTGTGACACCCTATGGGCAAGCCAGAAGAGACCTATGATTCCCTCCCAACATGGAGGGCATGTCTCATGATTACCTCTAGTGATGCTGGCCAAGACATGTGACATCCTTCGAACCATGTCACACTGACTCTTGCAATACCCCCATATGTATCAATACAGGCCATGTGATGGCTTCCTGGACAAGGCAACCAAGTCATGCAACATCCTTCAAAAAAGTCAAATGGGTCATTTGACACCCTCTAGACAAACCATCCATGTCACAAGGGAATACGTTGTGTATAAGTCCCAATATAAAGGGAACTATGATGAATCTTAATCCTACCATATTAAAGATTCGTAGGCTAACTATTCAAGGTTTGAGATCCATATTGATTGTCTAGGGAAATATGAGTATCCAGGCCCTTAACGAGAGCAATGACATTGATCAATTACTAACCCTTGTTTCTCACAACAAGCATAGATCCATGGGATTAGGGAGTTTAAATGATCATGTCATCCACACAATACACGTAGGAATATAAGGTTATCCTTATAGTTAAATCCTTGATTGAAAGGGAAACCTCAATGTGTAATTACCAATATAAAGAAAACTATGATGACTTTGATTCCAACCATTTTCAGGATACGTAGGCCACCAATTCAATGTTCAATATTCATATTGGTTATCTTAGGAGATTCCAGTATCCAAGCCCTTATCCAAGGAAATTACATTAATCACTTTCTAACCCTTTGTTTCCCACAATGAGAATGGATCATGGGGTCATAGGGAGTTGCACTGATCATACCATTAACACTATACACCCTAGGGTTACAAGGGAAACCTCAAAGTGTAATCCCTGGTCAATAGGAAATCCTCAGAATGTAAGCCCCAATATAGAATGAACTATGAGAACTATGATTCCTGTAATAACTGAGATAAAAATGATTCTTTTCCATGGACCTATATTTAATAAACATCCAATTCATTGTAATCATCAAATCAATAAAATTTCAACCATCGGGAATCAATCATTCCCATGAGGTGATTAATCCACCTTGTCCATTGGTGGGTGGATAAATAAAAAAAAACTATGATGAATCTGATTATTTTCATACTCAGGATACATAGGATGCCTTATCAAGGCTCAATCTCTATACAAAAAATCATAAGGAATGTGTTAGTTTTTAAGTCCCATATATATATATATATATATATTCCATGAGACTAATCATCTGTTCCCCCTTTTTTCTCACATTGATCATAGTACACATGGGATTATAGAGATGTAGTGAACACCTAATTTGAAATCACGAATCTCCACTCACTAGGGAAATCCTATTATCTAAGCCCCAATGAGTGGTATAGTATGAACCCCCATATAAGGGCATATTGCATGGGGAAAATCCCAAGGGTGTAATTAAATAACGATGACTCTGACTTCTTCTATAACTACAATGTGTAGGAAATGTCCTTAAAACCTAAGCTCCAGAATTCTGTGTCTTAGTACATCCACATATTTTCTCTTCGCATAATGATAAAAGGCACGAGATTAGCACAAAATGGAGGTTTTGATTATTGCAATAATGAAGATGTGTTGGATTCCTCATAATTCCCCAATCCCTTCCTCAAAATATTAACTACCTCCCCACATGATTGCACATTCGCAAGAATTTTTTTACACAACTTCAACACATAAAGGGTTTATTCACTATTAGGGATATGGTTGAAGAACCTCAGATACATAAAGATTGATTCACTAATGATATCACACTCCCCTCAGATCATCAATTATAATCCCTTTCTTTTTTTAATGATATAATTAACCATTAAATCATTTTTTTAGGTTAAGTGGTCTTGTATTGGGATTAGGAAGATATATATGAACATATCATAAATCTATAAGAGAGTCTCGAAGTGAGAAATTGTTCCCCCCAAAAGGAAGTGATGATCCAGACCTATCATCCTATCAACTAAAGAGAGTCCCCAAGAGTCATTGGGCTTAAAACCTTGATGATAAATGAACTTTGGAAAGTAGTTTTCTACCCAACTATAGATGGAGAAACCATTGAGAGTTTCTAGGAAAAGTGATAATGGTATTCCGATGAGCGAAACCCATTTCACACCTAAAAAACCCAACGAAACATACATGAATCATAATTTATTAATTTTTAATTTTATTCCTTAATATAATAATTTTCTTTCTAAATTCCTTTTATTTAATTTGATTAAAATTCATTTAAAAAATAAACTGAGTTTCATAAATTCATATTTTATTTATTAACATTATTAATTTCTTAGATATTATTTTTATTATCTTATTTTAATTATTTATACAATTCCGGAGGACAAATTTTTTTTTGATGTTTTTCATTTTTTTCATAAGGATATTCAATGATATAACCATTAGTATCATTATAATAACCCAAACTAGAATATGAATCATTAATAACCTCATTTATATTTTTCTCCATTATAAATAATTTAACGGAATATTTTTTTCATCAAGAATAAATATTTGAATATGATTCTATAGTGATGTTCTATTGTAACACCCTGAGATTTGATGAAAAATATTCTTTTAATTTCATTAATTTTTTGTGTTGTATGCTACACCAAGATTACCTTGCACAATACGCAACACCGTATTAGTCTGCAGTATATGCAACACTATTCTTGGATCGTGTTACACACAATTTTGATAATAGTTATTCTACGCAACATTGAGTATATATATATATTCAATGTATAAATGAAATATGGTTGGATTCTGTTATACGAAACAACGAATAATTCTTGCACAACACGCATCCCTGACTTGGTTTCATTACACGCAATCGCGACCTTCCTCGATAGCGTGTGTTGTACGCAATACCGGGTTTTACTAGACAACGATATATTATTATAATATTATTTTTAACTAGCCGTTATGAATAGTATTAACTAAAATTGTAATTTTATAACATTATTATTCATCTTACACATTTTCTAGAACATGGTATAAAAACAAAATAATTTTTTCATGTAAAATATGTATTTTTTGAAAAATGCAGTTTTGCTGCCTTTTGATGGCACACCCACATTAAATCTAGTTGATGAAATGTTTATAAGTTCAATTTGACAAAATAAAATTCTTGTTTTGAATTAGGATATAAAAATTTACATTGGATAAGGTTTTGATATTTTTCTGATAACTTTCATATTTTAATGAATATTAAAAAAACGCTATATTTTAATTAAAAACAACTTTTTTATCATAATAATTTATATGGTTAAATTATAATATTGAATGGTTTTAAATTATAAATAGAATAAATGTTTTCCATTTAATATAATATATGTCATTAGAAATGATTTTACATTGAATTCGTAGGGTAAATCAATTCAATCTTTTGTAATGTTTTAAACAAAAACCCATTTTCATTCGACAACATGATTAATTTTAATTTAATTTCTGCAACTTCTGTGTATTGAATTTGAAAAAATGGATTCCATATTTGTAATTAGTGGGTCCAAATTATGTTAATAGGCTACTTTTTATTTTTGGGGATTATAAATAGTAACTACCGTAAATTTTATTTACCATAGTTAAAGGTAAATCGGGTAATTAATGGTAAATATAATATTATAAAATTACCCTAACACATGCCAAATTTCTATTGGATGGCTAACGGTATACCCATATCACCTAAGAGTCATATTAGATTCATTTTATGGACTTTCGACAATGAATATAATATAAATATTATTAAAACCAAAGAAAGTGACAACATGTCACTCTCTTAAATCTTATAAGTATAATAATTTTAATTTAGTGATAAATATCATAAAACTTCGAACATGTATAGTCTACAGAAATATAATAAATTTATCTACATCATGATAATTTATATAGAATTTTTATGGATTAAATAATTGTCACTAATGGTGATACATTAATGATGCAGAAATTATTTATTAATTGAAAAATCAGAAATATAGTTTTTATTGAAATAATAATACCACTTAAAAGACCCCCAAACCTGACCAAAACTTATTTTCAGTGTATATATACAGTATACGCATTCAATTACCTAATATATAGCCGTTTGGAGTCTTATAAAAGTGATTATGAGACTTATATTATATTATTTTAAATGATGCCAAAGTTGTCACCTTCACAATTTAATAATTATAACAATTTAAATATTGTGATTTTAAAATGATAAATTCGAGTAAAAGTATTATTGTAAAATTTAATAGATTTATCTTCATCATAGGATTTTATTTTTATTTTTTATGCAACAAATATGTATATTAAATAATTATACAAAAATGTTTTAGTAATAATTTTATTAAGAGATAAACCAAATAAATGGTTTTAAAAATAATAAAACAATTATTATATGAACTATTTAATGTTCTCCACTAATTTTATAGATATATATGACTTTTTATGAATCTATTAAAGCTTTTATTTAGAACATATCTTCTGTATATAGTTTATTTAAATTCAAATAAATGAATAGTGTCAAAATTGACACTATTGTTATTTTATAAAAATAACATGTTATAAAATTGTTTAAAAATCAAAAAAATATATAAAAAATATAAATATAAATTTATATGGTCTAAAATTTTATAAAGTATACAATTATAGATAATTCAAAACAAATAAGTAATTATGTTTTATAATTTAAAATTTAGAATGTTATTACCACAAATAAAATTAAATTGATTAAGTAAGGATAAATCAAGTTGATAATGTTTAAAATAATTTCCTAACAAGTCTAAATTTTATTGGTTGATGATCTTACAACCCAATCTCATATTATATTCAAATATGAGTCATTTTAGGAGGTTTTTAAGTGTGGTTAGATTTATTATAAATTAATATTTTTAAGATTTCCAAAGGTGCCCCTCTCCTCCCTTATAAAAGGGAACCTCCTCCCTCTCTTCCTCACACCAATTTGAGCCTTCATGCTCGGCCAACCCCTGAAAAATTCTCTTCTCCACTTCCCTAGAAACATACTAGAGGTCCTGGTCTTCTTCAAAGTCCAATTTTAGTAACCTAAAAGGAGGTCTCAAAGAGGCACTTCGAAGAAGAGGTAATGTCCGTTACCGATTCATTCAACTTTATGTCTTCTTCCACTTCTTTTTCTTTAGGTTGTTTCATTATGAAGTAATAACATCAGTATCACTCATATTATTATATGTTATTATAAGTATGAAACAACCCTATTTCACCATCTATCCATCCTACAGAAAATGAAATCACCGCGCGTGCGTACGTACGGAATACCATCTTCATGCCGCGGTGTAATCTATTTTCCACCACCACCTTAATTGGATGGGTATAATGGTGTAAATAATACCTATATATTATTATTGTAAAGTGATATTGATTCTTTAATATTAAACATACACTTTAATACAATTCCATGATCATGGGAATGATATCATCGCTCGTGCGTACGTACGGACTACCGTCTCCACGACGCGATGAGATTCATTCTCCATGTTAACCATACATGAATGATCATGTAGTTTATATAATTAATAATAATGAAATATATGAAATTATAATGCTACTGGATTTATGTATATATATATGTATGTCATCTATTTAGTTTCATTCAATTCAATAAGGAAACGAAAACAACATCCATGCGTACGTACGGCCTACCGTCTCCATGAACGGTGCATTTCATTCCTCTTATCGATCTATAATATACATATGTATATGATGAATATATATTATATATAAATTATGTTTTACATTCTGGAATTATGTAAATCAAGATATAAGTAATAATATCAAGAACGACAAGTCGAAACACATATGATAAATGAAATGATTTTACCCAAAATGCTGCTTTAACATGGGATTTACAAAAGAACGGGTAATATAAAGTCATAAGTGAAACATATATGATATCATAATAATTAATATGATTCTGTAATAAGTCAATGAAATTATTTAAATCATTATACAGGAGGTTCGGATATGTACGAATCATATCAGACCTAAGGTAAGGGATAATTTTTCAAATCTCATTTGTTTATCCGAGATTGCTTATACGTAAGTATTTACTGGGGTTATTGTTATCATCCATGTTCATGTTTTCTAAAAGCGTTTTTATGTATGTTTAATGTCCTTTTTACCCATTTTTCCTTTTACTACATTGTATGTAAGGAATCTTTCTTTTGTTTACGTTACAAGGCACTTTTTGACTTTTCCAGTAAAAGTACGGGAAAAATGTTTTTTTAACTTATACGACACGAATGGATTTTTAAGATTTTATAAAGACATATTTTTATGAAGAATCCTACAAAATACTTCAGGATTATTTTCAAAAAAACCCTTTTTTTAAAATTGCATGGAATTTTGTGAAAATAATGTGATTTTGAAGAAGAAAAGATATTTTCCTCAAGAATTCCTTTCAAGTGTTTTGTCAAAACTATTTTCCATCTAATATGACTTTATTTCATATGTGTATGTTTCACGTAAAATTTCTCTATGATTTAAATGGTTTTAATTTTCTTATGATGAAATGATATCAAAATGTTTATGGATTATGTTATGATGGCATGATGTTTAAGAATCCCATTTATATTACATGGGTTATGCTATGATGTATGAATTATGATTTTGTGGCACACGAAAGAATGATTTAATTATGAGATGGGTGGGACCTATATCACCCACCAATGCATTGGGTAAAGATTTATATCTCATGAGATAGACATGGCTGGAATGGAAAGTTAAACCGGTTCAGTAATACAGGACTAGAACGAGGAGTGAACTCGATTCAGAAAGGGACTTTGTCCACTAAGATAGTCTTGGCAGCAATGCCTTGGCTACTATGGAAATCATATCATGTGCTTTATGGTTTCCACAATTACATGTTTTATTCCCATGGTATTTTATCATGATTTATGTTCCATTTTGATCTATGCCTTATGTACTTCCATGTTTTATGTCGTTGCTCAACATTTTTAATGTTCATGTTTTTTAAGTTCAAATGTATATTGTATGTTTTATTTTATCCATGATTACCCTTACTGAGCATTTGAGATCACCCTTTTTATGTTTTCTTTTCCCCCAGGATTAAAAGAATGATTTTAGGTAAGGAAACAAAAATGGTAAGATCTTTATGGGAGATGTTGAAGATCTTTCACCACGATTAGAAGATCATGTTCCAAGTTTCCAAAGACACTAAACTATTACGGTCCTTGTGTGTCTATTTTTGTTATGTACTAAGTATTCTGCAAAATTAATGTAATGTCTATGTACGTCAAGCTTCGAGTATCTACCGTTGGTATCAGAGGAAAGAATTAGTAAACCTTTGGAAACTAGGATACGAAAACGTTAGTGAGATCCCTAGAGATATTTCTAAGGTATTTATAGGGATGTCCCTAAGGTTAAGTATAAGTATAGTTTATAGTCCTAGAATTATGGTAAAGATATTAGATTAAAACTAAGATGTTAGATATTGATGTTACTCCCCCTTGATTATTAATTTTGTCTCTCACACTATTCTTTTTGGGTTTTAGAAAATGGCTGGAAACAAGATGATTCACGATAATGGATGATATAATGGACAATGGAATGATATTCTTCATGAGAAACCAAATGAAATGGGATTTGGAAGTCCAAACATCATTATTATTCTGAATCACCAATCTCATAATAAGATCAATAAACTCAAATTTGGTATGTTTTCTGGCTCAGCAAATAAGAGAAATATGGAGTTTCATGATGATCATAGAGGAATGAAAGTTCAATTTCCCCTATGTAAATCATGTGGGAAGAGGCATCATGGAGAATGTTTCAAAGGAACCAGAAAATGCTTTGGGTGTGGAAAAGAAGGACACAAAGCCAGTAAGTGCAAAGGAAAATGTACAGTTAACACCATCGATGAAGATAATGGTATTGCTACAACTTCAACAATGGTTAGATGTTTTAAATATGGAATGTACAGGTATTTTTCAAACCAATTCCCTAAGGGAAAGTCTCATGAAGAGAATCAGTACGGCCATATGGGTAGTATTTATGTTGATGATTATAAAGAGACTAAAAATGATATGTGATATGAAAGAATTTTTGAAGCTTGGTCAATGGTTTAAGAAGGCAGTGGAATGATTGCATGTTTATCAAGTGTAATGTTGTATAAGTAATCTCATGGTACTATGGAATAAAGAGACATCTAAGGATTGTTACACTATTGCCTTTCTTTGAGTTTTGAAAGTGTAAGATTAATGGTACCGATATCTATGAAAGGTTATTCAAATATTTTTTGAATGTAGATGATATGTTCATAATGAAGGGATAAGGGGAAAATTAAAGTTTGATAGTATTCATGTGCTCATGATTGATATAAGGACTAAGTGATATCATGGTTTGAGTATATAGAATTTTGAGGATTTTGGTATGTGGAAAGTGTTAACTTATAACTGTATTCATGTTTTAACTAAGGTTCAATGGGTAATCATTCTTTAAGAGAATACATGATTAAGGTATTCACATGTTTTTAATTTGACCAACAAGATATATCTTATGATGTATGGGTGATAAATGATGGAATTCACGTGATTTTTATGTGACATTTCAAGTAATCATTTTCTTTATACTATGAGCTTGGACCGATGTATTTTAGATAAGCCTAAATATTAGAATGGATTATGTTGGACATAAGTTAGTATTGTTTAAGGATATGACGTTTTTTGATATTATTGATGGGATGTTATAGTAATTTAGTTTTAGAAAAAGGACAACCTGCATGACGGGCGACAACCCATCGCGTTGGACAAGGCTGTGGGAATCGAACCCACAACTGAAGTGTGACTGGACTTTATCACATACCAATGGCCTACAGGAAGTCCCTGGTTAGTAGAATCTAGTTTTATTTTATTAAGCGGTATGAAATATGAAGTATAAGTTCATTTTTCGAATCATATATGATTAACCTCACCATAGATGTACTTATGTATATTTGATAACTTTTGTTAACCTTTTGTTTGAAATAGATGGAATGACCTATCATTCTATCACATGAGCTGATAACACTTCACGAATGAAAAATTCAACTTCATTTCTTTAAGAGATCAAGTGGAAATTGTCCAAAGACGAACAACCGTGAGACTATACCAAAATCACGAAAGTATTTCTTCTATTTCCAATTTCATCAACTTTAGGGAAATGATCTTGAAAACAAAAAATGTTGTCCTAGTTCTCTTATATCTAATGAATCAGATGGTACCTTAGATCATCGGAAATCTATAGCTTTGTGATTGTTGGCTATTTGATAGACACGTTATCTACCACTCTCCATCAGATCTTGATGGTTAGATTTTTCTTCCATATCCATATTCTCACCTATGTTATCCTACGTGGAAACCCAGTGATGATTTAATTTGGGTAACTGTTACATTTCATACTTTAGTTTTTAAAGCCAAGTTTTGGTATTCCTTTTTACGATGTGGGTTTCAATTAAACAAACTTTCGAGTAGTAAACCATTTATCACCCTGACGAATTTCGACGGAGAAATTCATTTTAAGGGGGGTAAAATGTAACAGTGTGAGATTTTATGAAAAATATTCTTTTAATTTCATTAATGTCTTGTTTTGTATGCTACACCAAGATTACATTGCGCTATACGCAACACCGTATTAGCTTGCAGTATACACAACACTATTCTTGGATCGTGTTACACACAATTTTGATAATAATTATTCTACAAAACATTGAGTATATATATATATATATTAAATGTATAAATGAAATATGGTTGGATTCTGTTATACGAAACAACGAAGTATTCTTGCACAACATGCAACCCCGACTTGGCTTGCATTACACGCAATCGCGACCTTCCTCGATAGCGTGTGTTGTACGTAATACCCGGTTTTACTAAACAAGGATATATTATTATAATATTATTATGAACTAGTCATTATGAATAGTATTAACTAAATTTTTAATTATATAACATTATTATTCATCTTACACATTTTCTAGAACATGGTATAAGAACAAAATAAAATTTTCAGGTAAAATATGTATTTCTAAAAAAATGCAGTTTTGCCGCCTTTTGATCGCGAAACCACTTTAAATATAGTTGTTGAAATGTTTATAAGTTCAATTTGAAAAAATAAAATTCTTATTTTGAATCAGGATATAAAAATTTACATTGGATAAAGTTTTGATATTTTTCTGATAACTTTCATATTTTAATTAATAGTAAAAACACGCTATATTTTAATTAAAAACAACTTTTTTCATCGTAATAATTTATATGGATAAATTACAATATTTAATGGTTTTAAAGTATAAATATAATATATTTTTACAATTTAATATATTTTATGTCATTATAAATGATATTACATTGAATTCGTAGGTTAAATCAATTCAATCTTTTGCAATGTTTTAAAAAAAACTCGTTTTAATTCGACAATGATATTAATTTTAATTTAATTTCTGAAACTTCTGTGTATTGAATTTGAAAAAATGGATTCCATATTTGGAATCAGTGCGTCCAAATTATGTTAATAGGCTACTTTTTATTTTTGGGGATTATGAATAGTAACTACGGTAAATTTTATTTACCATAGTTAAAGGTAAATCGGGTAATTAAGGGTAAATATAATATTATAAAATTACCCTAAGACATGAAAAAATTCTATTGGATGGCTAAAAGTATACCCATATCACCTAAGGGTCGGATTAGATTCATTTTATGGACTTTTGATGATGAAAATAATTTAATTATTATTAAAACCATAGAAAGTGACAACATGTCACTCTCTTAAATCTTATAAGTATAATAATTTTAATCTAATGATAAACATCATAAAACATCAAACATGAATAGTATCCAGAATTATAATAAAAGTATCTTTATCATTATAATTTCTTTATAATTTTTAGGGATTAAATAATTGTCATTAATGGTGATACATTAATGATGCAGAAATTATTTATTTTGTGAAAAATCAAGAAATATAGTTTTTATTGAAATAATAATACCCATTAAAAACCCAAACACCTGACCAAAACATATTTTTAGTGTATATATACACCACAATCATCCTATTACCTAATATATAGCCGTTTGGAGTCTTACAAAAGTTATTATGACACTTATATTATATTATTTTAAATGATGCCAAAGTTGTCACCTTCATAATTTAATAAATATAACAATTTAAATATTGTGATTTTAAGATGAAAAATTAGAGTAAAAGTTTTATTGTGAAATTTAATATATTTATCTTCATCATAGGATTTTAATTTTAATTTTTATGCAACATATAAGTATATTAAATAATTATACAAAAATGTTGTAGTAATTATTTTACTAAGAGATAAACCAAATAAATGGTTTTAAAAATAATAAAATTAATATTATATGAACTATTTAATGTCCTACAATAATTTTCTAGATACATATGACCTTTTATGAATCTATTAATGCATTTATTTCGAAAATATATTCTGTATATATTTTATTTAAATTACAATAAATGAATAGTGTCAAAAATGACACTATTGTTATTTTATAAAAATAACATATTATAAAAATGTTTAAAAATTACAAAAATATATAAAAATTATAAATTTAAATTTATATGGTCTAAAATGTTATAAAGTATCCAATTATATATAATTCACAACAAATAAGTAATTATTATTTATAATTTAAAATTTAGAATATTATTACCACAAATAAAATTAAATTGATTTAGTCAGGATAAATCAAGTTGATAATGTTTAAAATAATTTCCTATCATGTCTAACTTTTATTGGTTGATGCGATTACAACCATATCTCATATAATATTCAAATATGAGTCATTTTTGGAGGTTTTTAAGAGGGTTTAGATTTATTATAAATTAATATTTTTAAGATTTCCAAAGGTTCTCCTCTCCTCCCTTATAAAAGGGCACCTCCTCCCTCTCTTCCTCACACCAATTTGAGCCTTCATGCTCGGACAAACCCTAAATAATTCTCTTCTCCACTTCCCTAGAAACATACTAGAGGTCCTGGTCTTCTTCAAAGACCAATTTTAGTTCCCTAAAAGGAGGTCTCAAAGAGGCACTTCAAAGAAGAGGTAATGTCCGTTACTGATTCATTCAACTTTATTTCTTCCTCCACTTCTACTTATTTAGGTTGTTTCATTATGAAGTAATAAAATCAGTATCACCCATATTATGATATGTTATTATAAGTATGAAACATCCCTATTTCACCATCTATCCATCCTATGGAAAACGAAATCACCGCGCGTGCGTACTTACGGAATACCATCTCCACGCCGTGGTGTAATCTATTTTCCACCACCACCATAATTGGATGGGTATAATGGTTTAAACAATAACTATATATGATTATTTTAAATTGATATTGATTTTTTAATATTAAACATACACTTTAATAAAATTCCACGATCATGGGAATGATATCATCGCTCGTGCGTACGTACGGACTACCGTCTCCACGACGTAATGAGATTCAATCTCCATGTTAACCATACATGGATGATCATATAGTTTATATAATGAATAATAATGAAATATATTAAATAATAATTCTACTGGATTTTTATATATATATATATGTATGTCATCTATTTAGTTTCATTCAATTCAATAAGGAAACGAAAACATCGTTCATGTGTACGTACGACCTACCGTCTCTATGAACGGTGTATTTCATTCCTTTTGTGGATCTATAATATACAAATGTATATGATTAACATATATTATATATAAATAATGTTTTACATTCTGGAATTATGTAAATAAGGATATAAGTAATTATATCAAGAATGACAAGTCGAAACACATACGATAAATGAAATGATTTTACCCAAAATGCTGCTTTAACATGGGATTTACAAAAGAACAGGTAATATAAAGTCATAATTGAAAAATATATGATATCATAACAATTAATATAATTCTGTAATAAGTCAATTAAATTATTTAAATCATTATACAGGATGTTCGGATACATACGAAGCATATCAGACCTAAGGTAAGGGATAATTTTGCAAATCTCATTTTTTTATCCGAGATTGCTTATACGTAAGTATTTTCTAGGGTTATTGTTATCATCCATGTCAATGTTTTCTAAAAGTGTTTTTATGTATGTATAATTTCCTTTTTACCCATTTTTTACTTTTACTACATGGTATGTAAGGAATCTTTCTTTTGTTTACGTTATGAGGTACTTTTTGACTTTTCCGATAAAAGTATGACAAGAATGTTTTTCTAACTTTTACGGAACGAATGGATTTTAACAATTTTATAAAGCCTTATTTTTATGAAGACACCTCCAAAATATTTCAAGATTATTTTGAAAAAACCCTTTCTTTTAAAAGTGCATGGCATTTTGTGAAAATAAAGTGATTTTAAAGAAGAAAGGATATTTTCCTCAAGAATTCATTTCAAGTGTTTTGTCAAAACTATTTTCCATCTAAGATGACTTTATTTCATATGTGTATGTTTTAAGTAAAATGACTCTATGATTTAATTGGTTTTAATTTTCTTATGATGAAATGATATCAAATGTTTATGGATTATGTTATTATGGAATGATGTTTAAGAATCCCATTTTTATTACATGGGTTATGCTATGATGTATGATTTATGATTTTGTGGCACATGAAAGAATGATTTCATTATGAGTAGGGTGGGACCTATATATCCCTCCAATGCATTGGGTACAGATTTATATCTCATGAGATAGACATGGCTGGAACAGCAAGTTAAACCGGTTCAGTAATACAGGACAGGAACGAGGAGTGAACTCGATTCAGAAAGGGACTTTGTCCACTAAGATGGTCTCGGAAGCAATGCCTTGGCTACTATGGAAATCATATCATGTGCTTAATGGTTGCCACAATTACATGTTTTATTCCCATTCTATTTTATCATGATTTATGTTCCATTATAATCTATGCCTTATGTACTTCCATGTTTTATTTCGTTGCTCAATATTTTTAATGTTCATGTTTTTTTAAGTTCAAATGTATATGGTATGTTTTATTTTATCCACAATTACCCTTACTGAGAATTTGAGCTCACCCTTTTTATGTTTTCTTTTCCCCAGGATTAAAAGAAAGATTTTAGGTAAGGAAATAAAATTGGGAAGATCTTTATGGGAGATGTTGAAGATCTTTCACCATGATTAGAAGATTACGTTCCAAGTTTCCAAAGACACTAAACTATTACGGTCCTTGTGTGTCTGTTTTTTGTTATGTACTATGTATTCCTCCAAAGTAATGTAATGTCTATGTACGTTAAGATTCGTGTCTCTACAAATATCAATCATTATATGTACATAACTCTTTTTTATTCCTCATCTATTTTGTTTTGTTTTAATTTCGGATAGTATTAATTTTTTCATCCATTTTAAAAATTCATCAGGGGATAGTTCTGGAACACCATTACACTTACTCATCATATCTTTCTTTCCTTTTCAGTCATCCGCATGATATTTTTTAGGTTGATTAATAAAATTTATCCTTTTACTCATGATATTATAACTACCTTTTCTAATATTCAATATTTATTATTTTTCACTTTCCAATTCCTCACATTCAGAAGAGTTAGAAGAAACATTTATATGCGATTTAAATGAAATAATTTTCACCATCAAAATTTATTCTTCAGTAATATTCATTAACTCATGTTCATAGTGAATAAGTGATTCGATGAGTTAATCTAATGTATATTATTTCAAATTCTTGGTCTCATCAATTGCACCTGTGTTTTCATGCCACC
The DNA here is from genome assembly GCA_963277665.1 of Viscum album. Lineage (NCBI taxonomy): Eukaryota > Viridiplantae > Streptophyta > Magnoliopsida > Santalales > Viscaceae > Viscum > Viscum album. Next base: position 1,013,811,734 of record OY728153.1, on the reverse strand, counting down.
TATTGGGTATAATACTTAGGATTATTTTAAAAATCATATGGTTCTATAACGTTTCCCAAGAGGAATTCATTTTATTCACAATGCTTTTGAATGAGTATAACATATGGATGCGTCTTTCATATTCTCCCATCATGAAATCTCGGTACTGAGATTAAATAATTCCATGTTTGGTTCTAATTAGATTATCTATTATATGTTTAGTAACATGTAAAATATTTCAAATTTCATGAGTTTTCTTACACTTAGAAACATGAAAAAACAAACATCTATAAATTTCAAAATATAAAATATATATAATTTAATAATTCTAAACATTCATAGAAGAATCATTTTCAGAATGAATATTAGGGTAATAATCCTATAACTTATATAGTTTTTCCATTATATTATAGTAATCTATAATAAGATTTTTGAGGTATGCCGCCATTCTCAATTTCTAGAAACTGTAATTGTTTCTATCAAAGTGTGGTGTCTTTTAAATAATCCAACCATAATTTACATTCATTCAGACCATTTTATAGTGATATTATTCCATATAATATGAGTTCTAGGAGAATACAATTAAAAAAAATAAAAACAAATGAATCTATATCTATAATGAATAGTCTTTGATAACAATAGTTTGGTCAGAAATATTAATGGCATACAGTCTAGAGGGGTGAAAACCCGAAATTAATATTTTGGTTGGATAAATTAATTATATAAATAATTATAGAATTTAATTATCATATTTAATTGTCATTCACAAAATATAATAATATATAGTGGAAAAATATCTAATGAGAGCATGTATTTTTTATAGTAGTTTGGCCCAAAGTGGTGCTAATATACTTACACATCTCTACTCTTTGAGATATGAATTGTGAACTATGAACATGATTTTTTATTGGGAATCATAACCTAATATAATCCAATATTAAATATTGTATTTATAACATAATAATTGAATTTTTTTGTGGGGAGTTACAACCATTTCAAGAATGAATTTAGATAATGCAATTCACAACCCAAACAGTCTTGATTTTAGAATTATTTAGTCACAACCTAAGAGAGAGAGAGTTTGATTTTGAGTTTGAAAATCATAAACCTAAATTAGAGTACAAATGAGAATGAAATAAAAAAATATAGCAGACTTAAATACAACTAAGTAGATAAATTCATAGAAGACTAATGAAGTACATACATTGTTCTTTGAGTATTTGATCATAATGTCACATCAAGATAATAATAGTAGTCATAGAAGTTTTGAATCCTTAAGAGATCATCCAATAAATGAAACTTTGTTTTCATAGGGTTAAAAAATAATACAAAACATTAATAGTTTTAATTATGGAAATTAAAATCAATGTAATCCATCATGTAAATGTATAACCATCATGTCTTTGTGAATCAGTCTCAAATCCATTTAAAAAAACTATAAAAAATTAACAATCTAATCCCCAATCGGGTAAAACAATTCAAATATTATTTTCACAATCAATCAAAAATAATCATAATAAAAATAATTTGAAATCAAAACTCAAAAAATAATTCAAATAAGTCTTAATTCATTTCTAAAAAATCTAAAAAGTCTCCATAAGAATAGGTTACGGTATCCCATAAAAATCACATGGATTATTTCTGCAAAATTTGAATTCGAATTTTAAAAAAACACATTCCATAATCATATAGATATATAAATATGAAATAATTAGTAAAATTTTAATAAAAGTTTTTTTAAAAAAATTGATTAATATTATCACTAATAATTAATTTATAAATAGATAAAATAATAAATCACTCAAAATACGTCAATTAGAATTTCTGAAAAAAATCTTGTAGGTTTTCATGAAAATGATAAAAAAAACTTAATCACCGTTTTTATATGTGTTTAAAATAGTCAAAATTAATTTCTAATGGAATCTATATCATTATCATGGATTTATGAAATAATCAATCCTTTTAAAACAATTAATACAATCATGCGGTAAAAACATACCAAATGAATCGTAAAGTAGAGAATACTATTTTTTGTAGATTTATATAAATAAGTAAAGTGTTAGAATGACCAGGAGTGAAAAGTGACTATGAGGTATATACCTTGTAGTGTATTAATGTCTTATTGTAATAGTGTATAAAACATGGCCGATTTACTTATCTTAAAGGGAATCTATTATTGATGTATAGTAGCTTATATCCTTTTAGTAGATTGAAAATTTTGGTAGATTTGGACTTCATTCTATTGATTGTGTGATCACTTGATTTAATTTTTAGGTGATTAATATTTCATGTGGTAATTTGTTCATCTAGACTCACATTGTTCAAGCCTCACTCAGGATGTTAAATGAAAAGTCAAATGATTGTTCATGCATACTTAATACAAAATTACAATAAATCACACAGTCTTTATGGTTGGTTGGAATATACTACATGTGGGATTTAAGATACAATGAATGAAGGTGAGGCATGAATCCTTTATTGAACAAAGAAGGTAGGTATATATGCAGGTAGGCAGTTCGTGCGATTGCTGTTGCGGAAGATTGAATGTGGTAGGTTGAGAATTTCATGAGTTCAATGAACTCTCATATAGTATGTCATCAATTGAAATATGTGGTTTATAGAAGAGGTCATATAATAATTTTAAGTAGACTCGATGTGGTAGATTATGAGAATTTATTCTGTAAACAAAAATATTTAAAATTAAAAAAAAATATAAAAATGTATTCTTTATATCATGGTTGAAGTACTGTAGGGCACGGTCAATTAGTTTCACACAACTGGTTGAGGGTTATTCATGGTCATTATGATTAATACAAGGGGAGAGTGCCTTGAATTATTCCGAAATATAAATTTAATTAGATTAAATATATAAATAATGATTACTATGTTATATGGGCCAATACACTCAAGGTATATTGGAAGTTAACACATTCAGTCACTTGATTGATGTAAATACCCGGAAGTTCTGTTTATTTTTTTAAATTATTTGGGATTATTATGAGACTGAAAAATTTTATGTCATGTGATTCCAAGGATCAGAGATCTCGGAACATATTTTTGAATGTTTTTAAAGGTACGTTGAATAATAGTGCAAGCATGATTTTATATCTTTTGAACCAGTGCTCGGATTGAATATCTAAGGGCACTATTGAATTCACCGCACTGGGATTTTCATAGGCGAAGCATAACATTGACCAGTAAGGGTCGGAGAAAAAGATAATTTTGGAACTTTTTTGAAATATAAGAAAATTAATAAATAAATTATTTTATTTTTTATTTAACTATTGATCGACGGTTAGTGGAACCATAGTGTAACAATGATCAATAAATGAAGTTCAATAAATGACCTATTACTTTGATTTTGTAACTGCAACATTCATGTGATTAACTGGTTCATTAATTAAGGTTCATTAATGATTCTTATTAATGAACCTATAATTATGCTCTTTAAATCTTTATTTAATCAATCTGTTGGCGGAACAATTTGGAAATCGTGGGGAAAGATCTGATGAAACATCAGCGATGTCACACACCGATGGTGAATAGTGATTGATCGACATCTGTTAGAGGATTCAATCTGGAGGGCGATGATCAGAGAAGAAATTAAATGTATTCAGAATTATTTCCTTCAACCATTGTAGATTCCACCAAATCTAGGTAGGGGTTTTAATTCTTTCTAAGTGAATAAGGATTTTATCTAATGTTGTTCTTGGAAAATCATGTAGAATGCGGATAAATTGACTAACAGGTTGATCCGTGATTCTTATATTACTGCATTTGGTTGTTGCAAGATTTTTTTTGGGATAATCTTAAACTATTGGATGATTTATTATTTACCCAAGATAAAATGCTAACACGGAGGGTGTGGGTTAATCCGAATAAGGCCAGAACCCTCCGATACTCTTTCTTTTTCTGATTTCTTTGGGAAGAACTGGGAAACATGGAGGAAAGATGATTTTAAGGGCTTCACAGAGAACGAAAGGACATGGGAGGCCCGTAGGAATAGACAGTATGATTACGAACCACCAAAGTGCATCCGGTGGTATGGTGAAGATCTTGTTGGGTCGTCTGCAGAACGTGGTGTCCCCGACCGCGTGCTGGTTGGAGGGGAGGCGCGCCACGGAGAAGTCATCATGGATCCGTCCATGGAAATAAGTGGACCCATGACTGTGGGTCAAGCCACATGACCGGTCCATGCGGAACGACCAGCTAAGGTGGTGCTAGCTTACGCTGCCTCTCAGTGGAACCAAACGGACGCCCCCTCCCCCAAGTTCGTTCAGGCAGAGGGGCCGCCCAGCCGGGTGGGCCGGGCCGGTCCAGGCCCAGCTGGTCTGGGCCATGTCCATCCTATCAGGGCCCAAATCACTGGGTCAGGTGGACCCAAACTGTGTTAGGTCAATCTATATCGGATCGGCTCAGGTGAGACTAGATATGGACCCAACTGACCCAGTTTCTCTTAAACGCCCATAACTTTCAAATGGAGCATCTGATTGACAAGCTGCATGAGGTGTTGCGATCCTTGGGATGAGACGACCCTTTTTGGATACTCCACATGTGTTTTGGAGGAAGTTGTTGTATGGCCAGGATGGATTGGACTCGAATCCAACTTGGTTCTTTTTTACTATTTTTCTTATAACTTACATACTGAGTGTCTGATTGATGTACTATCTGTCACATTAGAACCCATATGATATGCCATAACTTTGGGTTACTAAATTGTGGGAATTATTTGTGGTTACTGTTAGAAAGATTTATTGAGGAGTATAATCTATAGAACTCAAGCATTATAAGTGTAGGAATCAAGTGGATGACTGTCAAGTGAAGAGTGAACCTCTATGGATCTACATGAGAGCGCCTTTCTATGGATCAAAAGCTGTGTGAACCTTCGTGAATTGGAAATGGCACAACCCTCCCTGTATCGGCATGGGGAAGAATCTCCATCGATCAGTAGTAGTGCGACCCTCTGTGGATACGAAGTAGTGAGACCCTTTATGGATCACCAGTAATGCAAACCGATGTGGACCAACCATAGAGAAACCCATCGAGGATCAATGGAAAAGTGACCCTTTGTGGATCGGAAGTAGATAAGTCCTTATTAGATCAGAATCAAATCCACCAAATAGAATAAAATGATCTAGCTTAAGTCTAATCATCATTATTCCTATTCTCTTTGTTGTATACCTTGTGTAATCTATCATTTAATTTATGCTTTGTAATTGAGATAATGCATTGTTATTTTTCCATTGTAAAATTTTGGGACACCTTTAGGGGTATTTGGGTCCCTACTTGGTATTATTATACTCACCCTACATAGGCTTCACCCACACCTTGTTGTGTCCTGTGCAGACGACATATAGCTCGACTGAGACTTGGAGAGATAGGGATAGATGGTTCTTAGAGGTGATTGATAGATGTGGTGAGCGGCGGTGATGAAATATGACGACCAGTACCTACCCTTCTGGTAGGATCCTTGGATAAAGACCTTAAGATCATATCTTCCCCCTTTTTAGTAGTTAATTTTCATTTGGGCTTGTATACTGGCCCCTTTTACATTCATTACTTACTTTTACTCATAATTGTGGTTTTTAGTAGTTTTTTTACTTTTCCATTTCTGTTGTGTTTTACTTGTACACAGTGTTTCTGGTCTTTATGTGTAGATGTTTAAAGAAGAATCCTTTCCAATTTTGGGTTTCAACTTTTTGGTGCTAGTCACCAGACCCTGGCCTATAGCAGGATGGCTTGAGGTAGTCACGACATGGGCCTCGAGGGGCATGTCATGAAAAAGTGTTATCAAAGGGCGATCATTTATACCAAAATAACAATAAATATATGTTTACAATGGAGAAATAGTGTTATGTGTCTTGAGTTTGGATTACAGTTTGGGAGTCCAGTGTTGGTGTGATGACTGACTTATATATACACATGGAACCTGAATTCTGATATTCGACTCAGTACATTAAAACACTATTTTCATTTGTTTTGGAAATGTTTTCCTTTTGATCTCTTTTGAGTTAGCTCACTAGGTATCAAATATTGACCATGTTGCATCTGTTTCTTTAAAGGATGCCTCCACGTAGAAATCCAAATAGGATTCCAATGATAGATCACTATGGCGGTCCACTGAGCATTGAGGCATCGTTGCAGGGCACTCTTATAGTGATATAACCTTTTTGTGGTGTACTAGCAGCCCCACCACCCGTAGGGAATCAGTTTCCACCAGCCCCACTACGGATAGTGCAAGCCAATTGAGCATGTTACATGAGTTCCAGAGATAGAGGCCTCTGAGGATTAGAAGTGAGATAGATCTGTAGCCAGTTGAGGATTATCTGGAGGCTATTGTATGATTTTTTCACTTGGATGAGATACCAGAACACCAAATAGTTATCTTAGCTACTAGTCTCCTTCAGGTCACATTTGGGAGGTGATAGAGCCTAATGATCCAAACACACATGGTTATAAATCATTCTTGGTTAGACTTCGAGGGCTTATTTGGGGTGGGGGGGGGGGAGTTCGTACCAGTGACTATATGCTATGTGGATATTCATGAGCTACTACACTTACAGTAGGGCAGCCTGACGGTGGCCCAATACATGGTGTGATTCACTAACCTCTCCCGCTACTCCATTAACATGGTACGAGACCCTTTATCTTGCGCCCTGGCCTTTAAGTAGAAACTAAACTATGAGATTAGAGAATCGATGATTTCTCTCAACATTTTCTTGAAGATTGGAGTGCTAGGGCTTGAACTATTTTTGGAGAGCTTCATATCTAAGAAGGCACCGACAATGAGAGCCACAATCGAACGATAGGAAGCCTAGACATCTTCAGTAGTTGGTTGGAAGATGAAGCAAAGGGCTAAGTGGTCCAGACTATCTAGAGGATGACCCCTGGATGTATGTTCCGAGGTGAAGAGCTCACACAACAAAGGAGGTTAGCAGAGCAGAAAATTGTGCAACTCATGCAGCAGGCAGGGTCACATGGATCGCGACTACCAAACCCACCATACTGAGGATAATTTTATGGTTGGGGGACTTCCGAGAAAGCAACATAGGTACAAGAAAAGAGGTCCATAGGGAGGTAGATGTGGCGAAGCATCATGTCATGTAGCATGCAGAATATGACATTTAGAGGTTCTACCACCACCAACTCCAGGTGGTCTACCCCAACCTCTAGGTGTGGGTGGAAAGGGACAATATCAGCTTCAGGTGGTAGAGTCCTATGACCATGGAACTAAAAAGATGATTCACGGTACGAACTATGTCTAATCCACTCTAGATGTATTTCTTATAGACATTGGTTCTAGTCACTCTTTCATTTCCACGACTCTCATTCGGATCTTGGAGAATCAGGTGGAGTGGTTGGGTCGATCCTTACGATTAGAGACTCCTATGGGATAGGATTCGATAGTTACACATAGATTCCGACAGTGTGAGCTTACTCTAGGAGGAGAGAGATTTGACTGGTATCTCCTAGTACTAGTGTCGAGGCCTTGTGATGTCATCTTGGGTATAGATTGGTAATCCATGGACAATGCTCAGATCAACTGTTTTAGGCCCAAAGTGTAGTGTGTCCATGAGTATGGGATCATGTATTGTTTTACCAGTGAGAAGGGAACCATTGCAGCACATGCTGGAATTCCTTGGAGGAGGTTTTAGTCGATCACTCATCATTTCGCTAGTTGTACCCTTGGTGTATTGGACGAGAGGAGTTTGATCTAACCTGTAGTGGAGGACTAGTACACTGATGTATTTCATGAGGATGTTATGTGATTACCACCTCAAAGAGAGGTATATCTCCACATCGACCCATACTCTAGGATGACACCAATATCTACACCATAATATCAGATTGATCTCATGAAGATTCATGAGTTTAGGGTACAATTGGAGGACATATCGAGAAAAGGGGTTTGTAAGGCCCAATGTTTCTACCATGGACCCCCCGATTTTGTTCTCCAAGATGGAAGATGGGAGCTTGAGGCTTTGCGTGGACTATCTGCACATGAACCTGGTGACCATAATGAACAAGTACCCTCTGCCAAAGATTGATGACATCTTTGATTATCTTAAGAGAGCATAGTGGTTTTTAGAGATAGATCTTTGATTAGGGTGTCATCACCTTTGGGTGCGGGATGAGGATGTACCAAATACATCCTTCAGATGTCGGTATGGACACTATGAGTTCATGGTGATTCCCTTTGGCTTGAACAATTCCCCAACAGTGTTCATGGGAATTATGAACAAGTTATTCCATACTTACCTCAATCTCTTTGTGGAGATTTTCATTGACAACATCTTGGTTTACTTGGAATTAGAGAAGGAGCATGTCATACATATTTAGATAGTCCTTGATACCATCTCAGAGCACTAGGTTTATGGAAAGATATCAAAATGACAGTTCTAGTTACAAGTAGTCTAATTTCTGGGACATGTTATCTCAGAGGTTGGAGATACAATGGATCTGGAAAATGTAGAGACAATTCTTTCTTGGGAGCCACCTGGGAGTGTGATAGATATGCGATGTTTCCTAGGGTTGGCTTGGTAATACTAGAGATTTGTATTTGACTATTATAGAGTAGAAGCACCCTTTTAATCAATTTAAGAAGAAGAGAAAACCCTTTGTTTGGATGGAGAGATGCCTGTAGAGTTTCCAGGAGCTTAGGTGGACACTGAAGAGTCCCCCATCTTGAGGTTACCCAAAGAGGGTGTTGGGTATGTACTCTATTAAAATGCATGAGGGACCAGACTGGGGTGTTTCCTAATTCTAGAGTGAGTAGTGATCACCTAAGGCTCATGAAAGCATGTGAAACATGAGTAGAACTATGTGACCCATGACTTAGTGTTAGGAGCATTGGTATTTGTGTTGAAGATGTGGCAGAACTACATGATGGGTGAACGATTTATTGTCTACTCCAATCACAAGAGTCTCAGGTATTTCTTCTCATTGAAGGACCAGAACCTGAAAAAGAGGTGATTGTAGGAGTTCCTCTAGGACTATGATATTTAGATAGTCTGCACTCCTAGGAAAGAAAACTTAGTAGTCGATGACCTCAACAGAATTTTGGGTATACAACTGCTGACTGAGGGGAATGAGCAGCTAGCTACATTGATGATATACTTTGTGGATAATAATGATGCCACATACCTCCAGTCTATTACTATCATTCCCCACTCCTTAATCAAGTTTGGGAGGCACATCTTGGGGGCATTGACTACAAAGCCTGACATGCTCAGATATTTAAAGGACATGCTCTTAATGGATTTTTGATTGGTGGGGAGCATGTCCTTCTTTTTAGAGGACACACTAATGTACTTGTGGTGATTCAGCAAGAGGATTTGAGGGTGTTCCACACATCCCCTTTGGCAGTACATCCTAGAGTGGCAAAGATGTACCAGGACATCTGACATCAGTACTAGTGCCCAGAAATGAAGCAAGCAGTGGAAGAGGTACCAAAATGGAAGTGGTATTGTATCTCCATGGAATTCATGATTGGGTTACCATGCGTGTATAGGGGCCACGACTCTATCTGGGTGATCATTGACCAACTCCCCATGTCGGCCCATTCTCTACCCATTCCAGAGCATTGATCAATAGATGTCTTGGGACACCTCTATGTTTAATAGATAATACAGAATCACTGGGTACCATCGATGATCGTTTTAGATCGTGACACTCGTTTTTACATCGCTATTGTGGAAGGGATTATAGGAGTCCTTCGGGACTCAAATACGTGTGAAAACAACATTTATCTCTTAGACCAATAGACAGATGGAGCAGACCATACAGACACTTGAGGACATGATTCGTGCTTGCGTCCTTGATTTTGGCAGTAGTTGGGAGGACCACCTGCCACTGGTGGAGTTTTCATATAATAATAGCTATCACTCTGACATCGACATTTCACTATTTTAGGCCTTGTACAGGAGACCATGCAGATAATCTCTATAATGGACGGACCCAGGGGAGTCAGCACTTATGGGTTTAGAGTTGGTATGGGCTACCACTAAAAGGTGTAGATCACCTAGGATCACGTTGGGACTACATATAGCAGGAATAATTCTTATTCTGAGAAGAGATAGAGAACCTTGGAGTTCAATGAGGGAGGCCATGTCTTCCTATGAGTCTCACCTTGACAAGGATTATGGAGATTTGGACAAATCATCAAGCTGTCTATGAGGTTCATTGGACCTTTCCATATTCTCAGAAGATTTGGTGAGTTTGCGTACCACCTAGCTCTTCCCCAAAAGATACCATAGATGCATAATGTTTTCTATGAGTTTCAGCTGAAGAGATACGTGCATGATCCATCACATGTCATCAACTTGGGTGAGCCGGACATTGATGATGGGGTGGTGTTCACAGAGTTCCCAGTGAAAATAGAGGACCAAGAGGAGTGGGTACTATGGGGGTAGTTCATTCATCTGGTGCATGTTTGGTGGGAGCACATGGACCTCCTAGAGAGAACATGGGAGTAGGAGGCTTAGATTCATGCTCAGTACCCCCATTTGTTTTCTTAAATTTTGTTGTGGATTACGGGGACATAAATCCCAATGTTTGAGATAATGTAAAGTTAAATAAAGTATGTTTTTTAATTATATGGGGTTATTATGTTATTGTGAAATTCAACAGAAAGTGATTCTGAGTCCTACAATGCCTGTAACAGATTTTTGAACTTTTTTTATAGTACATTTAGTAAATGTGTGATTGGGATTTTTTATCTTTTGAACAGGCTCTCGAATTAAAAATATGTGGGAACTGTTGAATTTAAAACACCAGGATTCTATTACGGGAAGATTAAATTTGACTGGCACAAGTTGGGTGAAAAAGATAATTTTTGAACTTTTTTTAAAAAATAATAAAATAACCAAATGAGTTATTTTATTATTTCATAAACCATTGAGTGAAGATTGGTGGAACCACAGTGTAACGAAGGTCACTAATTGAAGATCAATAGGTGAACTATTACTTTGACTGTGTAACCTCAATGCTCATGTGATTAATTGGTTCATTAATTAATGTTTATTAATAAACCACATTAATTAACTTATCCTTATGCTCTTTAACTCTTTATTTAATCAATATGTTGGTAGAAAGAATTGGAAACCATAGTGAACGATTTGAAGAAACTCCAATGACATCAACCTCAAACGAAGAATGGTGATCGAAGAACATCCATTGGATGATTTGAGCCAGAGAGTGACAAACAATGATGAACGTCAACGAACACAGAAATCCTTCCATCTTCCGCATCAGATTCCACCGAATACAGGTAGAGAATTTAATTATTCCTATGGTAATAATGAATTTATCTTATCTTGTTCTTGGAGAATTATATGGAATGCAGATCAGCTGACTAACAGGTTGATATGCGATTTGTAATTTACTATGGCTGGTTGTTGCAGGATTTTTTTGAGGATAATCTTAAACTATTTTATGGTTGATTCTTTCCACATGTTAAAACCCTAGCGTGGAGGGCGCATGAAAATCCAAACAAATCCCATAAACCCTATTTTTCTTGGTTTTTGTGAATTTTTTGTGCACGACTGGGCAACATAGCAGCAATAATAATGTAAGGGATTCACAAGGAACACATCGACACAGGAGGCCCATATGTGTAGATGGGAAGAAGAACAGACAATCAGAGTGCATCTGGTAGTCTGAAAAAGATCCTCTTGTGTTGTTAGCACCTGTGGAGATAGCTCCAACACGCGGCGGTGCACCATGAAGTTAGCAGTGGTAGACAACCAGCTGCCATGGAGATGGCATTGTGGCTTCGGCTACGGTAGTAGGTGGAACCACATCCACGGGTCATGATGCATGACCAGTCCATGCATTTCGGTCAGCTGAGGCGGCTCTAGCTGGTACCTCCTCTCAATGGAACAAAACGGACCCCCTTGCATTCGTTCACACGGAGGGGACACACCCTTCCAGCGGGCTTGGCAGGTTCTGCACCCCACTAGTTGGCCAGTATGGTCCCAACTAGTCTAGGCCGGGCCCACTGGATTGGGTCCAGTCGGTCTGACCGGGTTGAACTGGATACAGTCCCAACCGACCTAGTTTCGCTTAATTTCCCATAGCATTCAAACAGAGTGTTCAATTGACGATCCAACTATGGCATTGGGAACCTTAGGATGAGACAATTCTTTTGAGATACTTCACATGAGTTTTGGATAAAGTTGGAGTATTGTCGGGTTGGATTAGACTCAAATCCAACTAGGCCCTCTATACTATTTTTCATATATCTTACATACTGAGAGTCTGATTGACACATTGTCTGTCAGATTGGAAACCATATGATTTAATGAACCTTTGGGTAACATATTGGTGATACTTCATGGTGGTTGAGGTATGAATGATATCTTTAGGAATATAATCCATGGAACTCAATCATGCTAAGTGCAGGATTCATTTGGATGACTTTCAAGTGAAGAGCAAACCTCAGTGGATCAGCATGGAGAAACCCTCTGTGGATCGACAGTAGTGCGACCCTATGTGCATCGACAATGGTGCAACTCTCTATGGATTAGCATGAGGGAGACCCTTCATGGATCAGTAGCAGTGCGACCCTCTATGGATTAGCATTAGTGCAAACCTCTGTGGATCAGTAGTAGCGTGACTCGATGTGGACCGTCTGTAGAGCGACCCATCTAGGATCAGTAGCAGAGAGACCGTTTGTGGATCAGTAGTAGGTAAACCCTTCTCAGATCAATAGTCGATCCACCCAATAGAATAAAATGATCTATCTTATGAAAAATAATATTTATTTATCTTCCCTAAGTTGTACAACTTGTCTGATTTGTCTTTTACTTTATGTTTTGTGATTGAGATTGCTTTGTGGGTTTTCCTTTGTGTAATTCTGAGAGAAATTTAGTGGTCTCGAGGTCCATACTTGGTATTTTTATACTCACCCCTACATGGGCTTCACCCACACCTTGTAGTGTATTTTGTAGAATATAGACCGCTTGATTGAGACTTGGGGAGAATGGGATAGATGGTGCTTAGAGGTGATTGATAGGCGTGTTGAGAGACAATGAATATAGACGATGAGCCGTATCTACCATTTAGGTAGAGTCCTTAGTGGATGAACTTTAGAGAACATTTCCCTCTTTTTGATATACTTTCATTTTAGTTGGACTTATATACTGGCCCCTTTTACTTTCAGTACATACTTTTACTCTCAGTGGTGGGTTTTACTACTAGTTGTACTTTTCCTTTTCTGTTGTGTTTTACTTGTGCACAGTGTGCCCTGTCTGTGTGTGTACAAGTTTAAAGGCCATACACTCCCATTTTTGGGTTTCGCCTTTCTGATGCTAGTAACTAGCACCTGGCCTATGGAAGGCGGGCTTGGGGTAGTCACGACATGGTCCCCAGGGAACGATTTGTGACAATTGATCATGAAGATCCATCTATATTTAATTAATATTAAAAAGATAGAAAGGTATATCATTATATCTCATTTTTTCATGAGTTTTTAAATAGGTATAACAACAAATACTACTAAAACATTTAGTTATAAGCTATAGATCTTCTATAGACATCCTCCCATTCATTACACCTTAATACTTATAAGGTTGGTACTATCCCCAAAATACGATCTTTATAACATGTTTAGGGATGTTATAAATTAATGTTTCATGGATTTGTAAATATACGGAGCTTCTAATGTGTGAGGAAGAGATGAGTGGAGGTTTCTATTTATAAGTGAGGGGAGGGGCACTCTTTTAATTTTTCCAGAAGAGAAAATATTATGAATTTAAATTCTTGAAAAATTGGTTCCAAATTATCTTAATTTGTAATTAATGATGATATAAGATCCATATAAAATAAAAAAATATTATTTAGACATGTTTTGAAGTCATTTCAACCCATATCTATTGATTATAACTCCATGTCAAACCTTTTTATCCATAATCATGATAATACCTTTTAAAATCATTATGCATTATAAAGTTACTTATATGATAAAAATTGGTTCCTAGATGATACATGGATAAATATTTATACCATTTAAAATCCAAATATTCCACATTAAATCTTTTTATGATTCAGAAATCATTTAATTAAATATTATATAACATGAAATATAATCAATATCATTTTAATAACAATTAAAATATTTTTGATTTAAAAACATCAAGATACGTGTTGAATTTGAATATAAACCCTTTAATCTTATATTATACAATTTTATTTATAATAAACTCATGCTACATATAATTCATCCAAAAAAGTATTACTTTTTATGTTTTTAAAATCATTTACTTTAATTTTTCTACTACTTGAACTCGCACTGTTTCGGTGTGGTATAAGCATGTCACGTAATTTTATAATCAATTAAAATTATAAATAAATTAAAATTATGAAAATATTGTAAGTATTTTCAAAATAATATTTAATATTTATTCAAAACATGTTTTTATCAGTATGTCAACAAATAAATTAAATTTTAAAGTAGGAGAGTGACATTTTGTACATTTCATTACATGAAATATTATATATGTTATTTAAAAATAAATAGGATCCAAGTGGACATGAATTAGAAAAATAAATTATTTTAAATGAGATAAACTCATAAAATATGGTTAGATTATTTTGTTTAAGAATATTTTAAATCCTTTTAATGTCAGTTTTATACTCAATTAATATGTTTTATCCATTACTCTAGTAATAACGATTTAACTAGTTGTTATTCATCAGGTACATGATTATTGTTGGAGCTAGAGAGCATGGGACTGAGATAAGGTTTTCAAATTTACTGGAGTTTACTTGTTTCTTTTTTTTACTTTGGTTTCTATATTTATTTCCAGCATTTTTACTTGTTTGGATACTTTCGTAGATAAACAGGTCATGCATTATATATATATAATGTGGCCTCTGTTAGATTTTCATTATTTCTTCCATTGTTTACTTTAGTCGATATTACTACTTCCTCTATTATTTAATATTTTTTATGCTATGTATACTCTTTAATGAGGGCGTAGTTACCCCAATATCACACCTTATCCCTCGCTACTAGTCAATAGCCTCTCGCGTTTGGGGAAACGTGCTTGAGGTTATGGGACCAACCAGGTTTGGGGATCCTTTGGCGGGGGCACATGATCCCAGGACGTTAGAAAGTGCAATCAAATGAGTTTACTTTCTACAATTCCTTCCAATTATAATCCAATGGACCACGATAGGAAGGAATATGTTTTTGGAAATAAGATTTGCCTGAAAGTAGCTAACCCTCGTATAGGGAAAATTCGTGTTACATGGAATATTACAATTTTACTAGTTTTGTAAATGTACAGTTGGTTTGATTTCACCATTGAGTTATGCACTTGTTTTGTGTTTTTATGTTTGATATCATTGTGGATCTATTTCTATTTCATCCCAATGAGATGATGGTATTCCATCTCATGCATCATATAGGCACTTTATAGAGATCACATGCCATGCATTCTTGCCATGCCATTTAGAGTGCATTACTGATTGAATAATGTTGTGATAGACATTTAGCTAGATATGCATGTTATTTTGATAGATTCCATGATATAAATACCAATTATTTTGATAGGGTATTAGTATATTCAATGTTTCAATTGGATGGACCCCAATCTTCAGTCCCTGAGGTGTTATGGGCCCTCTTGGATCAGAATTCGGTGGATCATGCTTGATCCTTAATTGAATTCTGTTAAGATGTGATGTGAATAAGGATGAAAAACAATGGTTTTTATGGATTATGGGCTCACACGAATTAGAAAATGGCATGAATTGGCTAATTTTTATGATTTTTGTGGTTATGGGAATGTTTCAGAGGATTAATTTATTGAAAACCCTGTAAACATGGTGTTTGATGTAATGAACACAGGCCATGTGTTCTTCTGTTCTGGAAGAAATAATTTTTCATAAGTACACATTGTGTACCATATGTACACACAATGTAGTTTTTACTATGTGACCAACTATGTGAGCAGAGGCATGAGGTTGGTAAAATTTTTGTAGAAAATGTTGTTTACCTGGAGTGCACACCATGATGTAATTGATCATGTGACTAAAGACACAAGTGGATGGAAATTTTGTTGTACACACTGTGTTTAGATTGTACATTCCATTTAGTTCTACAATAGGAGAAACAGTTTGGTTCAGGTCATGTAAATTTACATAGGCAGGAGGGAATATTCA
The DNA here is from genome assembly GCA_963277665.1 of Viscum album. Classification (NCBI taxonomy): domain Eukaryota; kingdom Viridiplantae; phylum Streptophyta; class Magnoliopsida; order Santalales; family Viscaceae; genus Viscum; species Viscum album. The sequence goes on along the minus strand of OY728153.1, from coordinate 1,013,795,591 downwards.
AGTACATTCCATGTCCTAGGAGGAACACATCATGTGTATGGGGTGTTACATGACCTGGTTGGCATAGGTACACACCCAAGTTAAGGCTTAAGGGAACACATCGTGTAGTGTTTCTACACATCGTGTAATCCTCTTTTATAAAATAGGAATCTTTTCTTTCTCCTCTTCCATTATTGAACTTCTAAGTGGTGTCCTTTAATAATCTTGAAATGAGGTGTCCACATGACCTTGCAGAGTCTTTCCACCAAGACGTTCTTCGGTAATATGCTAGGTACAATGTGATGATTAGGCACCAAAAATGGTAGATCAGGGACAACCAGAAGATCATGAATTCGTGCCTATTTTGGAACCAACTATCATACCAGACATAGGTACAGATGCACAGTTCCATGAAGGCATATAAAGATGGTGCAGAATTTTTAGGGATAACCACATCTAGCCCTGAATATTGAAGAGTTGACACGAGTGTTCCAGCAGTAGCATCCTCCCATTATTTTAGGGAATGGTGGACGATAGGCTACAGAGTCATGGTTGGAAGCCGTGATTTATATTATCAATCATTTTGAGGTGCCTCATAAGAGGAGGGTGAATATCACGACTTACATTCTATCTTATTCCACCAAGAGATAGTGGGATGTAATCTCACAGGTAGAACGTCATCGGGATATTACTTAGGAAGAGATTCAGAGGACCTTATTATGATTACTTTTACCCCAAGACACTGAGGGAGATTTAGAGGACCTTATTATGATTACATATACCCCAGTATTCTAAGGACATATTGTGCCTGAGAGTTTATGCATTCAAAGAAGGGTGATATTTCAGTGATTGATTATTCTTCTCACTTTAAAGTGCTTCAGTGCTTCAAACCGATTCTGGGGGGGGGGGTGATGAGTTATGATTAGCTTTGTTATTTAATGATGGAATCGGGTATGACATCTATTCATAGGTGAATGTTTTCAGGTTGACTTTGGAGACTGAATTAGTAATCCATGTCCAAATTACTGAGTGCAATCCAAGGAAGTTTGGAGATGTGGGACATGGTGGTTAAGAATTTAGGGAATGTACTTCTTAAAACAATAGCAGGAACCACTGTAGGGAGGTTTCATGGGATGTTTCTTCAGGTAGCTGAGTGGTGTGCTACTAGTGCAGAAATAGTGGGAACCTGAGACCAATGTTCCTGAGAGACCCATTTGTGTGCTCATCTTATAGGAAGATGGGTTATCTCAAGCATTTTTTCAGGATTTGTGACTAGTATCTAGTGATAGGGGATCTGTTATGACTCAACATTTAAAAGAAGTAACACCAGTGTCTCATCAGTCTGGGAACTAGAGTTCATCAGGTTGAGGAGGTGGTTGTGGTTGTGGTAGCTAGATGAGGGGTTTTCAGCGCCTATAGGGCGATTAGCTCAGGAAATCTTGGCAGGGTCGCAGGGATATGGTATAGGCCCGACCTTTTCAATGGAGCAGACCCAGTAGGAGTAGGATCCCAAACCCTCAACAGTTAGAGGTATGATTCTCGTTTCATTATTTTTAACTTCTACTCTTTTTGATTTAGGGGATTCCCATACTTTTATATCGAATGTCCTTGTATAGATCCTTGGACTCTGTATCTTTACATCTGTTAATGTTATGATTCTAGAAAATATGTTGGGGATTAAAAATGATCATTTACATCGGTGTAAGGAGTCCCCTATCAAGGTCGATGGATGTCACCTCTCATAGGACCTCTTTGTCGTAGAGATCACATGATTTTATGTCATTATTAGTAGGGACTAGTTGGGGTGTCCAGGCATGAAGAAGTAGACCCGAGAATCATCATTTTAGAGGAATTATAACCTATATTAAAGGTTTATATCTAGATGACTAGGGGACTTCACAAATGGAATTTCCTCTGGTGGTAGACTATTTGAGGGATATCTTTCTAGAGGAATTTTTAGGTTTACCTCTAGAGAGAGAGGTATATTTTTTAATTGAACTAGTTCTAGGTGTGACACTGATGTCCATTCCTCTGAATAGGATTCCTATACTAGAATTATAGGAGCTCAAGATGTAGTCAGCGGAGTTGTAGAAAAATGGTTTCATCTGACCCAATACCTCTCCATGGGGGTTTTCTATCCTTTTTTCAAAGAAGGTGGGTTGTACCCTCAGACTTAGTTTGGATTATCGGAAGTTGAACCAGTTGATAGTCAAGAACCGATATCCCTTACTGAGGATTGATGATCCCATTGATTAACATTGAGGAGCCTCGATATTCTCAAAAATTTAATTTACATCCAGTTATCATCAATTTCATGTTAGACCATTAGAAATAACTCTTACATACTTTCAATGTAGGTATGGTATATACGATTATTTAGTTATTCTATTCAGTCTCACAAACGTGAAGGTTCCAGGCGAAGCGGATGTGCGTGGGTGGATGTGCCCACATGGCCTTTTGTCATTAGAAATGATCAATCCGGGATCAATATGACAACAAACTCAAGTCTCCATGGATCAATTCATAGAAATAGAAAAAGAAGAAGAAAGTTCCAGAAACCACAATAGTGGATCGTCATAGGTTTATTATAGTTAATTTAATTAATTGACAAGAAGTACCATTTGGGTGTTCTTCCTTCATTGATGTTCTTGATCACGTTCATATGTGATTCTTCATTGTTTCACCAAATAAATGTATAGAATTACTCTAGCGGTGATCCACATGTGATCCTTGAATCTTTGGACGTCACCAAATGAGTCTCTGGGTGCTAGCATGGAGAAACCTTTAATTGTGTTGTCCGCCTAAGATCATCTTGATCTGATGTAAGAGTATCTCTCTCAGTATTGAGAGCGTTCTTGGTAGAAGAGGTTCTTTCGGCCTTGAAATAATTTTCCAGAATTGTTGTGCACAATGATTCTCTAGTGTAGGAAAAGAGTTGGGGTTATGAGGATATTTATAATCGGGTTTCAGGTTGTAGAGTTATGAAAATAAATATACGCATTACACATTTTATTTATTTCATTGACTCTTATTGAAACCCCCATGTCGAATAATTAATTCCTTGACAGCGCCCACACTGATTATAATAAATATCCATTAATAAAACAATATTATATCCTCTAAATCCTGATTGGAAAACTACATGGTGTGTAATCATTAATACACGGCGCGCAATTGCTTTCCATAAAACTACACGACATTTAATCATTAATACACGACGTGTACTTGTTTTTTCATTTCCTTTCAAAATGAAAACTATGTGGTGTGTAATCATTAATACATAGCGTGTACTTGTTTTCCAGGAAAAACAACACAACATGTAATCATTAATACACAGTGTGTATATCTTGTTTTTCATTAACTTCTTCCTCCATCATTAAAATGATTTAGGATTCCTTGAATTATTATTAAACCACGTATGAGAATAATCTTTATTCTACTTGAGGTACTTGGATATACTTAGTGTGTGTCCCTCTAGGCCTCTTTCTCGTTGGCATTAGGTGGGATTTCCTAAAGTCCAAGATTACTGTCTAGCAATGGGTTAAGGCACCCAAGAGAAATAAGTTGACGCCGCATTGACGTGTCACCTCATATGAACACTTACGGTGCAATTTAATCCCTTTATCTCAATATTACATTATGTAGGTTTCATGGCAGTGTCATAAACCTATATGCTTGATCTCTCATTCTTTTAATTCCAGAAATAAACTCGTCGTGTCACCATGGACATGGGATTTATTAGACATTTCTATTTCAATCAAAGGGCCTGAGATATCTACTTCCATAAATATTGAAGGGACAAATACTTTCTCGACATATCTATTAACAACATCTCATTCATGACACAACCAACGTACCCTACTTCCCATCAACTGTCTTCGTGACGGTTTTCTTCCACAAATCTAAGTGTGAGAGTCATGACATGAGTTAATGATAATCTTCTAGTCTAAGGAAAATTATACACACTCATAGATAGTAATATACGATGACACCAAAACATGCAGAATTGCTACTGGTGGATCTATTCTCATAATCTCCCATCTTGGAGATTACCAAGTGCGAACTCCCTGAGAGAGAGTCTCATCTTATTACGAGTACTCACACATTAATGTCTATATAATATGTGTCCTATCATAGTAAGTCATCCAACCGTAGAAATTTATTTAAGAATATTGTTATAGAATTTCAAGGTTCTCATCATAGCGGTTATCTTCCATGACCTTTATCAATACAACAAATATTCCAGGTCATTATTATATTATAGTCATGCAGGAAAATGAAAAATATATAATATAAGAACATTCATGTAATAAAAGTAAAAAACATTTTGTTCTCAGGACACCAACCCTATCAAACTCTCACTTGGACTAGAGCCAACTACCTACGAATTTTAGTCAGCTAGAACTCACATGATGACCATGTTTCTACTGAGTCAAGGCTTTATTCAAGGGGTCCACCACGTTGTCTTTCATGGAAATACTACTCACTGCAACTTCACCTCTTTGAGAGAAATCCCTCAAGAGATGTTACTCCTGAAGTATGTTATTTGTCCGCTGATGTGACCTTGGCTCTTTTGCAAGTGCCACCACTGTAGTATTATCACAATAGAGTGTGATAGGATCTTTACTGCTAGGAACTACATCCATCTCTTGGACGAATCTTCTCATCTATACTGCTTCTTTTACTGCCTCATAAGTTGAGATATACTCGGACTACACAATAGAATCTACCAACACACTTTTCATTGAGCCCTTCCATCTCACCGCACCTCCATTCAAACTAATGAGGTATCCAGTCTACAAATTCATGTCATCATGATCAGTCTGGAAACTAGAATCTACAAGTCATCTGATGACTAGTTCCTCATCTCCACCATAAACCAGAAACATATCCTTAGTAAGCCTCATATACTTGAGGATAGTCTTGACTGCCATCCAATGGCGGTCTCCTGGATCACCATGATATCTTCCTACCGCACTTTATGTGTAAGAAACATCTAGCCCTATACATATCATAACATACATGACTGACCCAATCACAGATGCGTAAGGGAACCTTGCCATTTTATTTCATTCCTCATGTGTCTAAGGACACATTTTACTGTAAAGATGAATGCCAGGTGACACTGATAAAAATCCCATATTTGATTGTTCCATATTGAATCTCTTAAGTATCTTGTCAATGTTTGTACTTTGACTCAGGCCCAGCATTCTCTTGGATCTATCTTGATGGTTCTTGATCCCAAGAATATATTCTGCCTCGCCCAAGTCTTTCATAGATAATAAATTGTCCAATCATGCCTTAACAGACTATAATACATGTACTTAATTTCCAATTAGTAATATGTCATCAACATATACTATTAGGAAAATGATTTCACTTATAATAAATCTTTTGTAGACACAAGGATCACATTTTTTCTTAACAAAGCCAAATTCTGTTACGGCCTCATCAAAATGAATGTTCCATGACCTTGATGATTTCTTTAATCCATAAATGGATATCTGCAACTTTCATACCTTGTTGGCATCCTTTGGAGTCACAACCCCTTCAGGTTGTATCATGTAGACATCTTCCTGGAGGATCCGATTAAAGAATGTTGTTTTGACATCCATTTTCAAAATTTCATTGTCATGGTAATGGATAATGGCCAATAGGATTCTGATGGATTTTAGCATCGCAACTGGAGAAAAGGTTTCATCATAGTCAATTCCATGATGCTGTCTAAATCCTTTGGCAACCAGTCATGCCTTATAGGTGCGGACTTGCCCGTCCATGTCTAGTTTCTTCTTGAATACCAATTTATTAACAATAGTCTTTAGATCAACTAGAGGATCTACCAAAATCTAGACTTGGTTTTGGTATATGGAATCCATTTTAGAATTCATGGATTATTTCCACTTGGCAGCACCTATGCCTTCAACTGCTTCCTTGTAGGTAAGAGGATCATCATTGTCCACCAATAATGAGTCACCATCCTCAGTGACAAGAAAACCATATCATTATGGTTCTCTCACCTCTCTCATTATCCTATGTAGTTATTGTGTCTATGGAAGAGATTTTTCTTCCATGAGGCTTTATGGAATCTATTCTTATACCAACTCATGTGTATCTTGAGCCTCGACTTCATCGAAGTCTATATCGCTCCCACTATCTCGTTTGGAGATGTGCTCCCTCTCAAGGAATATGGCATTTCATGCCACTGTAACATTTTTGTATGAGGGTTTGTAACGTTAATATCCCATTGTTTCGTTGGGATATCCTATAAAGAAAAACTTTGTGCCTCGGGGTGAAATTTTGTTTCCTAAAGAGGCTTTAACAAATGCTTTACTACCCCACACATGTAAAACTGATAACATGACTTTGCATCCACTCCATAACTCATATGGAATACCATTTATCGATTTAGTTTGTACTTGGTTTGATATGTGTGCTGCTGTTTATAATTCATATCCCAAAAAGGATAATGGGAGACTCGCGTGACTCATCATTGATCTCACTATGTCCAACAATGTGTAGTTCCTCCTTTCACAAACACCATTCCACTATGGTGTGTAAGGAGGAGTGAGTTGAGATAGAATCCAAAACTCCCGTTATAAATCAATGAATTCTTGATCAAGATATTATACTCCACTATCTGAGCATAGATTCTTAATCCTCTTACCAAGATGGTTCTCATCTTCATTCTCATATTCTTTGAACCGATCAAAATAATATGACTTATACCTCATTAAGTAAATATATCTATATATAATAAAATCATCAGTAAAAGTTATGAATTACGAGAACCCACCCCTTTCTTCAACTAGATATGGGCCACACACATCTGTATGAACTAATTCTAGAATATCTTTAGCCCCTTCACCTTTCCCAATAAATGGGGATTTGGTCATTTTTCCTTGTAGAGACGCATGACATACACCAAGTGGGTTTAGTTCGAAAGAGTCTAAATACCCATCTTGATGTAATTTTACCAAACATTTCTCATTAACATGACCTAGCCAGTGATTCCAAAGTTGGGTGTGGTATGAGTCATGTGAATTAACTTTGTCATCGATTTCCATTACTTGGTTTGTGTATTTTAACACATTAAGGCCGTTATATAAATGCGCCCTACCGAAAAAATGTTATCTTTATAAAAGTAGAAACATCCACTTCCAAAATTGAACATGAATCCATCAGTATCAAATATGGATACTAAAATAATGTTTTTTTGTAATAGAAGACACATAATAACAACCCTTTGACACCAAGATCATTCCAATTGGCAATGTGAGGTGGTTGTCCCCTACAACTACAACATCAAGTCTGGCTCCGTTGGCTGCTCATATATCTACCTCCCCTCGATCAATCTCCCTGAATCTAATTGGTTCCTGTATTTAGTTACATATGTGAGAACCAAAATCTATATATAATAAACAATTTGTAGAAACAGATAGATTTCATTCGATGACAAACACACCTAAAGCTTCCCCTTGCTTCCTTGGCTGGGTGCAGTTTTTATTCCAGTGGCCCTTCTTGCCACATGTGAAACAAACAGCATCATGTTATATTTCCTCCCATTTGATCTTCCTTTGCTTAGAAGGCCTTGAAAAAGCTTTGGTCTTATAGCTCCTCGCCTTCCCTTTAATTTTATTTACCATAAGTACAGAAGGCTTTTCACGCTTTATATAATTGGCCACTTGGCGAATAAGGATAAAAAGATCTGTTAGATTCTCCTCAATATTGTTCATGTTGAAATTTACAACAATTTTGGAGAAGCTCTGGGAGAGTGATGCAAGAATGAGATCGGTACCCAGTTCTTCAGGGACATTAAACCCTAGAACCTCCAAGCACTCAATGTAGCCAATGATCTTGACTACAGGAGGCCCAACTGGGGATCATTCTCCATGATTTCTCTGAAACAGAGCCTTGGAGATCTCAAACATTTCCTATCATGCTCTCTCCTAGTATAGACCACGGAGGTGCTCGAGCATGATGTAGGCATCCATGTCTTCATGAGAGTTCATGAGCTCACCAGACATTGATGACAACATCAAACATTGAACGTCGACTACATCACTCAAATGATGATCAGAGACCAGGAAATCTTCATCACTCACCACATGGGAAGGAGAATCAGGATGTGAGGACTCCAATATGTAATACTTTCATTCATGTCATAGGATAACCCGAAGGTGCCTAAACCATTCCTGAAAGTTAATGTCAGTGAGGATATTTCCATTATCCATAATTGATCGTAGAGAAATGGTGTTGGATGATTTTTTCATATTTATTCTAAAAATTAGAAGAGCATATTTATCCATAATTTCTTGATTAAATTTTATGAGAAATAATAAATTTTATTAAGTCTCACATTATTTTATCAAGTCTTAATGGCCCTTAACATTGAGCTTGGAATTTCTAGTTTCTTTGACATTCTAGTGGATATGATCCATATTCCCCTTCGCATAACCCCAACATGGATTGGTCATGCTATTTGAATGTATTTAGGATGGCAAGTCTTTGCCAAGTGTGAGCTTACAGTTCCTTGATCTGTTGAGTGGACTCCCCAATCCTGAAATCCTAACATGGATTTCCACAAATCTTGCCTCCAATATTACATCAGGTCAAGAAAGGGCTACTCCTCTTGATGTAATTTGGTTAAGTCAACCTGAAACCATTCATAAGGGTTTACTTTATAAAAGTAAGTGTCCCAATAAGATTGGTCAAACACGTAGTTTTATTGAGTCTTTCCCTAAATCCAGTAATAGAAGGTTTCATCTGACTTAATATTGTATTGAGGGATTTTAATCCTTTATGCGTAGTTTCACATTATCACATGCTTGTTAATATTAAGTGATGATTTCTTAACTGATTAACCATGTTACGATAATGTTTACGCATTTTCTAGTTTTTATTTTATTCCATATTTGAATTCTTGTTCATTTTATTAACTTTGTGATCGCGATAACACATACATAATAAATAGACCATGCAATTAGAAAGAAATAAAACAATATGGAATGATCATGATGCTTTATTGGTTAGTTTATCTAGTGGTTTGATAAGCTAGCCCTGACCTGGGAAAAAACTCCTTGAACCGATGGTTCATGTTTTGCAGCTCCCACCTATCCACCTTTGCATCTTCTTGGGTTGTTTTCGGCTCAGCTTCAGGTTTTGAACCGTCTCCTCTGGCTTGGGAGATCTTCCATTACATGGGGTTTACATTAAAAAATCCATGGCCACACATGCCCTATATTTTCATGGAATAAGGATCACATGCCAAAGAATTTAAATTAAAAAAATTTAAATGAAACTAAACATACATACAAAGGGTCTTTGGTCTAGCTCATGATCATCCATAACATGCAACGACATTTATGCATATTTAGAATTCAAATTCATTTAATCGTTCTATTATTTAAAATAAGTCACGCTTGAATTAAATTAATTTTGATCTTATAATTAATCAATTCTTAATCTTAAATTCCATTCTAAATTTCCTTGAGATTCTTCTCATCCATATTCCTTGTATAGGTCTTTCTACTATTGGAGTAAACCTGGTAAAATACCATTTATGGAAAGTACACGGCGTTTAGTTTATATTTACACGACGTGTATTTCATTTCACCCATTATCAAAAATACACAAGGGGGCTTTGGCGTGTTTTCTCTACATTGGAAATTTTGGAGTACAGGACATGTAGATTAATCTAACAGGGCGTGTACTTCCTTATTATGTGGTTACCGGCCAGGAAATCCTATGTACACTGAACACTGCTTCTCCTTGTACATAGTTTCACCTGGACTGGATCAGACTACACAAAGTGTTGATTCATCAAACACTCCATGTATTCCTATTCCCACACACCATTAATTTCAGGTCAACACGGGGTAACAAATTCATTGGTGTACTCAATTCACACGGCATGGTTTGGTGGACTAGTACCGTTTCATTGAACCTAAGTACATGGTGTGTAGGTTTTATTACACGTCGTGTATTCTTATGTTGTATAGACAGAAATAGAAGCTCCTCCAGATAAGATCCACATTTTTAATTTTATCAAAATTAAAATTAAAAGTTCATTTCTGTGATCTGAATCGAGAAACGAAGGAGGAAGAACAGATCTCGTTCATTCAATTTTATAGAACAATTAATCATTGATTAAATCAAATATAAATGCCTAAATTATCAATGAAAATAAAATAACTATAATCAGTATTGTAACCACCCTCTATTACCAATTGAAGGTTCCGAGTGCAGCCGACGCGCATGGGTGGATGTGTCCACTTGGCATTTTGTCATTTGTAATGATCAATCCGGGATCAATATGATGATAAACGCAAGTCTCCATAGATCGATTCATCAAAATAGACAAAGAAGAAGAAAGTTCCTGGAACCACACGTGTGGATCATCATAGGTTGATTATAGTTAATTTAATTAATTTACAAGAAGTACCTTTTGGGTTTTCTTTCTTAATTGATGTTCTTGATCATGTTTATATGTGATTCATCATTGTGTTTCAGAAGCCAAGTGTAGACATCCTCTAGATGTGTTCCACATGTGCAACTCGTATCTTTGGATGTCTCCAAAAGAGTCTCCGGGTTCTAGCATGGAGAAAACTTTTCTTTATTTGTCTTCCTTAGATCATCTTGATCCAATGGAAGAGGATCTATCTTGGTCTTGAGAGAATTCTTGGAAGAAGAGGTTATTTTGGCCTTGAATGATTTCTCCAGAATTATTGTGCACAATGATTATCTTATGTAGGAAAAGAGTTGGGGTTGTGAGGATATTTATAATCTGGTTTGAGATTGTAGAGTTATGAAAATAATTAATCATGTTATGCATTTTATTTATTTCATTGACTCTTATTGAAACCCCCATGTCGAATAATTAATTCCTTGACATGCGCCCACACTCATTATAATAAATATCATTTAATAAAACAATATTATATCCTCAAAATCCTGACAGGAAAACTACACTGCATGTAATCAATAATACACGGCGGGTACTTGATTTCCATAAAACTACACGGCGTGTAATCATTAATAGACAGTGTGTACTTGTTTTTCCATTTCCATTGAAAATAAAAATTATGTGGCGTGTAATAATTAATACACGATATGTACTTGTTTTCATTGAAAAACTATGTGGCCTTTAATCATTAACACACAGCGTGTATTTCTTGTTTTTAATTTCCTTCTTCCTCCATCATTAAAACTATTTAGGCTTCCATGAATAATTATTAAGCTGGGTACGGTAATAATCGTTATTTTAATTGAGATACTTGGATACACTTAGTGTGTGACCCTCTAGGCCTCTTTCTCGTTGGCATTAGTTGGGCTTTCTTAAAGTCCAAGAGTACTGTCTAGCAACGTGTCAAGGAACCCAAGAGAAAGAAGTTGATGCCGCATTGACGTGTCACCTCATAGGAATTATTATAGTTTAATTTAATCCCTTTGTCTCAATATCTCATCAAGAAGGTTTCATGGCAGTGTCATAAACCTATATGCTTCATCTGTTATTCTTTGACATCCATAAATAGACTCATCGTGTCACCATGGCCATAGAATTTGTTTAACAGTTCTATTTCAATCAAAGGTCCTGAGATATCTACATCCATAAATATGGATGGGACAAATCCTTCCTTGACTTATCCATTAACAACATGTCACTCATGACACACCCAACATACCCTACTTCCCGCCAACTATCTTCGTGACACTTTTCATCAGCAAATCTAAGTGCGCGAGTCATGACATGAGTTAATGTTAATCTTCCAGTCTAAGGAAAATTACACATGCTCGTAGATAGTAATGTCCGATGACACCAAAACATGTGGAATTACAATTGGCGGGTCTGTTCTCATAATCTCCCATCTTGGAGATTACCAAGTGTGAACTCTATGAGAGAGAGTCTCATCTTCTTACGACTACTCACACATGATAGTCTGTATACTATTTTTACTATCATAGTATTTCATCCAACCATAGAACTTTATATATAAATATTGTTATAGCATTTCAAGGTTCTTATCATAGCGTGGATCTTCCATGACCTTTAACAATGCAACAAATATTCGAGGACATTATTATATTATAGTCATGCAGGACATTGAACAATATATAATAAGTGAACATTCATGTAATCAAAGTACTAAATAGCTGGTTCTCAGGACACCAACTCTTATAGAACGTGCCAACAATTTTCATGAAACTGATGAACCAAGTGTTCCATACATACTTGGATTCTTTTGTGGTAGTTTTAATGGTTGATATCATGATATACTCTCACACTCAACACTAACATTCCATCCATCTTGACATTGGATTGAGAAAACTAAAAGAGCATCAGTTATATTCTAAACTCTCAAAGTTATACATTTGGATGGACCATATTCACTTCTTAGGTTATGTAATCTCAGAGACAAGAGTATCAGTAGACCCATAGATGGTGAGAGTGGTAGTTTTATGGAAGCAACCTAATAATATCTTTGATGTAAATAGTTTTCTAATGCTAGCTACTTTCTAGATACACTTTATTCAGGACTTTTCACACTTAGCAATGCCACTGATGGGCCTGACTATGAAGTGTGCAAAGTACTTTTGGATCTATTTCTATGATTTATCCTTCCAGGAGTTTAAAGGGATATTTACTCCAGCATTGATACCAATTTTTCCAGAGCTAGGAAAGAGTTACACTGTTTACAATGATGCATCAATTATTGGGTTGGGAGAAGTACTTATGCATGGGAAAAAGTCGTTACATGTTGGTCTTGGTAGTTGAGGTCACATGAGAGGATTTACCTAGTGCACAATCTCAAGTTAGCTTCAGTTGTTCTTAATTTACCCTGTTAGAAACATTATCTTTTAGGAGAACATTTTATGGTGTATACAGTCCAAAAAAGATTCAAGTATATCATTACATTTAGAGATCTAAATTTGAGATAGCAAAGGTGGCTTGAGTTCTTTTTGTCTTTTAACTTTGATCTTGCCTATATTCTTGGGAAAAGTAATGAAGTGTCTTATGCGTTGTGTAGGAGGACTCAAATACAGGCATTTAAAGGGGCCAATAGTGAGTGGATGCTTATGGGTCTAGTCTTTAAGATTCACGTGGAGGTGCATAATAAACATGGGCATATTTTTCTTTATTCTATAGCAGTCACATATAATTTTCTTGATCAAGTATGAATGTGGAAGCTATTTGGGGATAATGGCCTAGTTCATAGGGGGAGTGTGGCAAGTGAGGAACCTACTCCTAGGTGGACCATAGGAGAGGATGAGGATTTTTGTTTTCATGGATGTGTATGGGTGTAAGCAGATAAACAGGAGCTGTTGCAAGATTTTCATGCCTCCATAAGGGAAGTTCACCCTGGTGTCACCAAAATGAATAGAGAATTACATAATCATTATTGGTGTCCAGAGATGAAGAGAGATGTACCTGGTTTTGTTATGATATGTTCCACATGTCAGCAGGTGAATGTTGAGTATCAGTGACCAACCAGGATGTGTTCACTGGAAAACGTGTGTAACAAATATTCCAACTGCATCCATAAAAGAACCAAAATCGTAGCCCGTTTCACAATTATTGATTTGAAAGTTTGTAGAGACTGAATGGAGTTACATATTAGGATTTGTTGACATTTGAAGTTAGGCTCGTAAACTGGTTTTCAGAGCCCATTCGCGAAGCTCCCTCTGAGAACGAGGAGCATAAGAACTTGACTGGAGCCTCCGTGAGCACCGCAGAGCTCGATGATGGTCAACACTATGGTTACGAAGAACTTGAGGGAACATGAATGGAGCCTCCGAAAGCACCGCAAAGCTCAATGATGGTCAACTCTACAGTTATGAAGAACATGAGAGAACTTTACTGAAGCCTCTACATGCGCCACGAAGCTCGATGATGGTCGGCTCCGCGATTACGAGAAAGTTGAGGGAACTCCCACTAGTTGTGGAGAGTGATTTTTTTCACGACATTCATAGTACATCATGGCATGCTCTGCTGACCTCCAACCCCTATAAATACCCATCTCACCCCCTTTATAAGAATGACCATGCTTCCCCATGGGTGGAAAATCTCCCATTTTGCAGAGCTCCTATGCACTACGAAGTGATGCCTTTGATGAAAGTGGGAGCTCATTCAGGTTTCTCCATGATCCATAAGCATCTTTTCTCTGTGATCAGATTTGCTCTGCGAGCTGCTTGGCTCTACGAACTTCTTTTCTCTGCGAGCCTCTTTGCTCCATGAAAAGCTTTCCTCCACGACCCACTTCGCTCTGCGAGCCTCTTTTTTCCAAGAGCTGCTTTGCTCTATGAGAAGCTTTGCTCTACAAGCGACTTTGATCTGCAATCCACTTCACTCCGTGAGACCCAATGCTCTGCAAGTCCATTCTCCGTGAGTATCATCCCTTAATGAAGTTGCTTCATGAGACCCCATTCTCTATGAAGCTACTTTGCGAAGACCTATCCATTAAGAAGATCCCACCTCTGTGCCTGCCGGTCCATACCAAGGGGGTTTCACTCCCGCACCCCCACTTGGGATTAGTGCGGAATTGTGGTCCCAGCCCTCCGGGCTGGTCCCTTCACATCCATCACTGACTCCTATGAAAAATGGAGTGTCGCACTGCGAGCTTTTCAGGCATGGACGTCGGCATTTTCCAATGCGAACCCACCTTCCACCTATGGAATACCATGATTTGATATACCTCTCCCCAAATCATGAACCCCCAAGATTCAACTTATTATTCATGGTTTGTTTCCCATTTCATGAGTTGAGAGTCTCATCATCAATTCCTCGAGCTCCTTGAGTTGAACCATTCCTCAAGAAACTCATCAAAACCCTATTACCATACTCTTATTCCAGATTGAACCAGAAAGGGCCACTCTTTCATAAGTCCCCACACCAATAATCATTATAAAACTTATTCGTAATACTCCTTTCTACATGACTATAAGCTGTAGCACACTTTATGTGACAAAAATAGGATGCCTCTTGCACCAAAAAAGAGATTCCTTATGCGCCAAGCATAAGATGCCAATAGTCCTATCTATATTACATTAAACTATAATACACCCTACGTGCCAACCATAGGAGGCCTCTTTCTCCAAAAAAGAGATTCCTTATTCATCCAGCATAAGATGCCCATAGTCCTATCTAAATGACTATTAACTGTAGTACACCCTACATTTCAAACATAGGATGCCTCTTTCTCCATAAAAGAGATACCTTATGCACCAAGCATAAAATGCCAAAATTCCCCTCTGCATGACTATAAACTATAGTATGACCTATTATTAAATAGTAGGATGCCTCCTATTCCAAATACGAGATTCCTTGTGTGCTAAGCATAAGATGCCTCATGACAGGATTACAGTGGTGTAATTTCAATAGCATTGGAAACCAATTGAGCATTCCAACACTCCACTTCATGCTTCGTGTGTCATTCATTTGGATCTTTATCATATTTCATGTCTAATGGGACCCCATAATGGAATGGTTCCATGACGTCTAGGCTTGCCTACCATTTTGGGCTAACACCCTGAGAGACATTGGAAGACACTTTGAGTCAGATCTTGTGTTTCAGACATGGTCAATGGTCTACCCTCATTTGTTTGTTCCTATTTCAGGATAACGTGATATAGATGATGTGTTTCAAACACAGTCAAAACTAATACTCAAATGGAACGCTGCCCTCATTGTGTTCCAAACGACAGGCATGTGATTCACACATTTCATCTCCCTTTGTTCGGACTGATTCCAAATCCCTTGGCATTATCCCGTTTGTAAACTAGTTCATAGGTTTAAGCCTCAACTATGTGCATCAACCCACCAGTGTGTTGGGATTCCCTCATGGCCAGACATGAGGAAGATATTACGGGAAGCTTTCTTGAGTAAGCCCCATTGACCATTGTCACTTCTTAGTGACACCCAAGAAGCTTCCGTGCATAAGAACCATTAACCATTGACGCTACTTTGAGGCACCCAGAATGCAACCATGTGTAATCCCCATTCACCATTTCTTCTCCATAGTGTCACCTGGGAAGCTTCCATGCATAAGCCCCATTCACCATTTTTGCTCCAAAGAAGCACCCTGGAAGCTTCCATGCATAAGCCCCATTCTCCATTGTCGCTCTATAGAGGCACCTAGGTAGCTTCCTGGCGTAATGCCCAGGCACCATTTCTGCTCAATATCGGTACCTGGGAAACATCCTTGCTTAAGCCCCAATCACCGTTTTCTCTCCATAGCGACACATGGGTAGCTTCCTTGCATAAGTTCTATCCAACATTTCCACACAATTTCCAAACCCAAGAAGCATCTTTGCATAATCTCCATTCAACATTGTCTCTCCATAGCAACACCCGAGCTGTTTTTTTCATAATCCCTATTCACCACCCTTCGTGGACGTACCTTTACATCGTGATATTCATGTATTTGATGTCTCTTGTTTCTCAAACCGATCATGAATCACATGGGATTAGAGTAATCATCGACCATGAAATCCTCCCCTGGGAGGCCTAAGCGTGTTATCCCGACACCATCCTGAGCTACACAGACTTCAGTTGTTACCATGGAAAGATGCGTAAGAAGCCTTCTAGAGGTTCAAGACCTACCACAGTTGGTCTCGAATACCTTCACATCGGTTCACCAAATGACCCCTTACAAACTATGTGGACTTTGATCTCTGCCAAGGCAAGGTACATAGCCTCCTTGATGTTCAAGCCCAACACCTATTGGTTTCGACCCCCTTCACATCGGTGCACCAAACCATTCTGAACTACGTGGGATTTGATCCTTACCAAGGCAAGGTACAGAGGATGCCTCTCTGAGGTACAATTCCACCATCCATTGGTCTTGATCATCTCTACATCGGTTCACCAACCCTTCCCAAACTACATGGACTTTGATCCATGTCAAGGAAAGGTACGTAGGAAGCCTCCCTAAGGTGCAAGCCCAACATCCATTGGTTCCGACCTCCTTCACATCTATTCCCACCACCTCGAAATATGCTGACCTTGATCCTTGCTAAGGAAAGGTATCTAGGAAGCCTCCCTAAGGTGAATACCCAACATCCAATGGTTCTGACCCCCTTTACGTCAGTTCCCACCATCCCGAACTACATGGAATTTGATCCTTTCCAAGGAAAGGTAGATAGGAAACCTCCCTGAGGATTAATCACAACATCCATTAATGTCGGTTATCCAACCCATTCCATACTATGTAGAAATTGATCTTTTCCATTCCAAGGTAAGTAAGAAGCCTCCTGGAGGTTCTGACCCAAAACCTCCATTGGTACAATTGTGCTCACATCGGTTTGCCAACCCAACCCGAACTACCTGGATTTTGATCCTTTTCATTGCAAGGAATATAGGAAGCCTCGTTGAGGTACAAGCCTAACACCTATTGGTCCTTAATCCCTTCACATCGGTTCACTAAACCATCTTGAACTACATGGACATTGATGCTTGTCTTCTAGGAATGGTATGTAGGAAGCCTCTCTAAGGTTCAAGTCCAACACCCATCGGTCCTAACCACTTCACATCGGTCCGCCCTCGTCTTGCACGATGATAAACTGTATTCCCCCTTTCGGTTCTTCATGAAACTACAAATTAACCATTAGAACTGTTTGGTCTTTAATACATGTCTCCTAGATAAGGTACATAGGAAGCTTCCCTGAAGTTCATCCCCATTCAGTAATAAGTCATTGTCAAACCCATCCAGTGGTAAGCTATTGTCAACCCCATCCAGAAGTAAGCTGTTGTAATCCAAATCCAACGGTAAACTGTTGTAGTCCACTTTTTTGGGACCAACATCTCTAGTCATCCCTTAAGAGTTAAACCATCATTGGCCTTCTATCCTTGTGTAAGCCCCATTATATCATCAGATCACTATCCTCTGTGCACAACCCAATTATATGCCCCATTTTGAACTATGTGGACTTTGATTCATTCCAAGGAAAGGTACGTAGGACACCTCCTTGAGGTTCAAGCCCATCACTCATGTCTCATCCTAGTCTTTCAATTGAGCCTACGTGTTTTGGAAAGTTCATGCCCCAACCTGGAGGTTCCACTTCTTCCGGGTCCCATCCATGTGGATCATCTCCTTAGGTATTCCATCGAATCACTGAACTACATAGACTTTGACTCCCTACCATGAGGATACGTAGGAAGTCTCATAGAGGCTCAATCCCAACAATACCATCACCTTCATGATGGTTCAATCTCTTTCCCCCTCCACTTTATTCAACTCTCCATCAGCTATCTTGATTCTCACCTGGGCCACCACATCCCAGTGAGATCATGACATTCATCCAAGTGTCACTCCTTGCAGCACCAGAACAACTAACCATGCATATACCCCACTCAATACATAACCATCCACCCAAGATTATCCCTCTAGCGATGGGCCAATTTCCATGCGTAAGCCTCATCATGTATCTGGGTTTTTCTCCTTTGTGTAAACCCCGATTCATCACCCCTTAGAACTACGTGGGTTTTGATCCATGTCGTCTACACAGGGTACGTAATAATCTTCCATGAGGTTAAATCCCAGCCCAAGGTAAACCTTGGTGTTCCACCATTCTGGGGTGTACAATCCCTGATCTACCTTTAGTGGTGTCTAGATCAGCCTTCATGGTGTGACATCTTCCCTTTATGGGACACACCATACTGGGTCTGCTCTTACTGAGTTCCCTAATCCATCTACCTTGTAATCACTCCTAGGGATCCCTCCTAGGGATGTACCAATCTGATCTGTCTCTATGGTACATTATGATCACCCTCATTTTATCTCCTCATGATGTTAAACTCGCGGCTTACCTCGTGTAAAATATGAGATTCCTGGGGAAAACCTCAAAAGACACGCCTTTGGCGAAAACATATTTTCTAGATGTTAAAATCAAGGACTACCCTGTGTTATACATGGGAATCTTAGGAAAACCTTAGAGACATGCCTCTGACATAAGATAACATGCGCCTGATGTGGGATGCCTCGGGTTCTTCACCCTTGAGATGCCCTCTTATGTGGAAGAATATAGGTTCCCCAATGTCCATGCATCTAGATATGACCTGACATGCCTGATGTTTTCATCTACTCCGATCGAAGGTTGCTACCACATCAAGACCCCATGGAATGTACTGAATGCAGTAGTGTAATTAACCAGTGTCCACAAGGATATAGCACCGGGAATGAGATTCACGAACCATGACATAAATATATGAGGGAGAAATGAACCAGGTAATGAGTTCTACAGAGGAATCCACAGAAGGAAGAACCGACATCACTTCATCCGATATCGATCAAGGATAAAAGGTCTATGAACAAGCGATGGTTTCCAAACACCTTTGGAAAGAGAGAATGTGGGGAAACAACCAGAACGTCCTCATCTTCCTCAAACAGGAAGATACATGCACCCTGGCAAAAGTGTTAGAAACAAAGGCTTTTACAACAGTAGACCATTCCATAGTGTAAGTGGAATGTTGTGTAAATGGATTTATTGACGGTTTTACGATGGTAGTCTTGATGAAATGATTTTGTATGGGTTTTTGTTTATTGACTCAAAAAGGTTGCACATTTACTTATGATCAATTAAACATTCTATGTTGATGAACTTGGAATGTTTTACTTTCGAGAGATTACATTTTTTCACAGGATTCTGCACTCTACCATTTCAAACAGAGATGCACTGTTTACTTCTCACATCTGGAAGGAACTACAAAAGGATTTGGGTACACAGGTACTTCTAAGTACAGCTTACCATCCCCAGATAGATGTACAATCCGAGGAAACAATTCACGTATTAAATGAAATTCTTTGAGCTTGCGTTCATGATTCTAGGGGGTCTTGGGAGAGTCACACACCCATTTTGGAGATTTCTTAAAATCATAGTATTCACGCCACGATTAAAATGGAACTATATGAGGATTTGTATGATAGAACATGTTAATGAGCCTTATATTGGATGGAGGCATGAGAGGTAGCTATATTGGGACATCGTCTTGTCCAAGAGACCATTGAGCAGGTGGATTTGATTCAGAAGAGGTTGGATTCTGCACAGTCTTAGTAGAAATCATATGTTGATCCATATAGATGATCTATCGAGTTTAAAGTCGGAGATCTGGTTTTCCTACGTGTCACACCTAGGTTGGGACACATAAGGATTAGGATACATGGGAATCTTTCATTGAGATACGTTGGGCCATTTGAGGTTTTATAGAGAGTTAGGATGCTTTACAATTGGATGGAGTTACCTTAAAGGTACCATGATATGCACAACGTCTTTCATGTTTCTCATCTAAGACATTACATTTTAGACCCATATCATGTTTTAATCCTGAATATGATGACTTGGAGGTGGATCCATCCTTTAAAGAGAACCCTATTTTGATTGTGAATCATAGCATGAAAAATCTCTAGGGATGGTATATTCCTCTATTATGGGTGATATTGTAGAACAGATGAGTAAAGGATGAGACTTGGGAGTGGTTGGATAATGTGCAATCATAGTGGCCAGTGTTGTTCGCTGTTTCTTCTTCCCTACTCTTGTAATGGAAATTCAGGTACAAATTACTTTAAGGGGGGAGGTTTTTAAGAACCCCGATCATTATTTCAGGTATGGGTCTTGATTATGGTCGTTTTTGAGGAAAAAGGAAAAAATGGGGTTTTTTAGTACACACCATGTACTTCCATATACACATCGTGTACATGATTACTGCATACAACTGCATACTAGCCATGTAATGGCCGAGTACATGGATGTGTGGTAACCTGACAGAACACTTAACTCCGGGCAGGTTAAGGATACTACATGGCATGTAGTTTAAATAAACATGATGTCTACATTTATTTTTATTTAATATATCAGAGTGGGGTCAGTTATTATATCTTTAAATGTCTTCTTCTCCACATGGTTCATACAACAGAGTGACAGAATACCAGAAGAATTTCGAACCCCTCCTGATTCCCCATCCGAGATACGATTGAGACACTGTTGGGCGCGTTTGAATCCCACTGATGAGTTCTCGAAACACCTAGATCCTTTCATCCTAATTCATCCTCTATCGTGTGTTATTCAAGGTTTGGTGTTTTTCAACTTTTTGTAGATCTACACTAATCTAGGATGATTCAAGGGAAGATATTCAAATATATTGATCGTACGACATCGATGTAGGTGGTTTGTGCCTTTATTTGATAGTATTTGGAATACATGTACTAAAAGTGATGCATAAGAATGTTTTGAGTATTGCTTAATTTTGAATTTAATCATGTTTATTACCTGCTATTGTTTGATTGATTAATTAAGTGTTTTGTCCTATGAATAATGGTAGATACATTGTTTATGGGATTCTCCATGGGTGTATTTCCATTGGATGATTTTTATGGACGTTTGGTCTAGAATGCTTGTTAGGCTTGCCTTTTTTTCCATGATTTGTTTTGTTCGGATGGAGTTTATGATTATATAAAATGCATATGATATTTATTTTGAATGTTCCCCAAAGGGGATTGGACTATGAGAGCTTTACAAAGGGGTTAGACTATGAGATATTCTTAGGTGGTCATCTATAATTGTTTTGGTTATACCATGAGAGCTACCCAAGTGATCCTTATTACTTGATTTATGCTATGTTTTCCTAAGGGTATTGAACAAGAAAGCTATCTAGGTGGTTGTTTATAATTTACTGCTGCTATGTTGGCCAAGGGGTATTTTCCCTAAGATATCCCATGTTGGTCGTTTATAATTGATTTATACTACGTCAAACCAAAAGGGATATACTGTGAGATCTTTCCAGAGGTTTGTTATTATAATAATTAGTTGATAGGTTAGACTAAATGGGATAGATTGTGAGAACATCCCAAAGGGTCATGTATGAATAAATTAATTATTGTGATGTGTCTAACAATCCAAATCACATGATTGGATCCAGTCTTACATGATTATTAGATGATCTTGTGAGACATCTGTTTTGGTTAGATAACAGGAGGGATACATAGCTTAGGCTAGATCCCAGAGTTACATTACTCAACGGACGAACTAAATTTAAATGAATGTAATTGAGAACTATAATATTTTTTACTTTTGAGTACTTCCTAGTTCATTGTTTCATTTTTTATATTACCTGGTAGACATATATATATTCACTAACAGATAGGCCCATATATTTTGGTGGTTGCCTACTAGGATTCGTGTCACACCCTGTTTGGGTCATGCTTTGGACCAAAATAGATTATATGATTGCATTTATGGATATGGGTAAACACTCCTCTTTATCAGGTACTTGATTTCTATTGGATATGGAGGGTATGGAACCAAGATGAGGCTTATGATACTGCTGATGTTTACTTGTTTCTTTTGTAATTTGGTTTCTATATTGCTTTCTAGCATTGTGATTTGTTTGGATTCTTTCATAGATACATAGTCCATGAGTCATATATATATATATATACATATATATATATTATGGCCTCTATTGGATTTACTTTCCGTCTATCCTTGTTTACTTTTTTGGTATTACTACTTCTGCTATTGTTTACTATTTGTTTTTTCTATGTATACTCTCACAATGTGGGAATAGTTTACCTAATATCAAACCTTGGACCTCTATAATAGTCATTAGCCTTAAGAATTTAGGGAAGTGTTCTTGAGGTTATGTGTCCAACTTGGTTCTGGGAACCTTTGGGCAGCACCCGAATCCAAGACGTTACAATTATCCACATAAAACCCTTTCTGAAATATCTTACTTATCATATTTATTTATATCATGGGGAAAAGGAAGTATAAGAAAATGGTGAGCTAAAATTTGTAGTAAGGTTAAAGATTATCATCAACAATTTAAGTTCATCAGTGAGTATAATATGGGCATAAGGGTATGATGAGATAATCAAAGTTCATGAGCGCAATAAAAGAGAATTCATACCCATCAAGACCTAGATTATTAAACATGTAAAATGGAATAAATCTTTAACAAAGGAAATAGCCATAGGAATCCATAATCAGGAGGAATTTGAAGCTAGTCTTGACCGAAGAGACCTTTAAAATCTCACAACCTATATAACGAAAGTCTGTTGTTGTCTTGGAACATCAAACATTCATCACTGTATAATATAACTAGATAATTCTCATATATCATAAGAGTAACCAATAACTAGTAAACTCGATTACCTCTTAAGAGTAACTTAAAATCAGTTAAATTTGTCATCTCTTAGTAGTAAAAGAACTCTCTCAACTGTTAGGGGTAACTTCCAGCTAGTAAACTCTATATCATTACCAACTTCATTGGAGGGCCATAAGAAACCCACTCATCAAATATCAAATATAGTCTCTTCTAGAATTGGGTTTAACCCCCATTCCCACTTTCATCTATAATATCCATATACCATATCATGAAACAAAACACATTTATTCATACATTTCTCAAAAAATTTATTGAATTGGTTTACCCTTGGGAAAAAATAGGTTTCCTAAATATAACATTAAAACATGATCAGAAAATATTAAAATAATGGAAAGTATTTTTTCCATAAGATCCTATCTCCATTAAATAATAAGAATCTTTAAAATACGTTGACATAGGTGAAAATAATATTAATATATCATTTAAAATATTTCATTAAAAAGAGAGGAAATAACCTTTTCTTTTCGTAACTTTAGAATCTAAAACCAAATATTGAGAAAATTATTTTTATTGAAAATTAAAATGTAATAATTTACATTTATCTTCAAATAAATTAATTTCTATGATATTAGTAAAATCAATTATGTTTATAAATTTAAAAAATAATCATTCTTTTTAATCATTTTTAAAGAGGCTAAAAAGTAACAAATGTGAAAAATAGTAATAAAATTTAATTTTTAAAACCTTTTAAAAGTAGGTAAAATATACTAGAAATAACATTAGAAAATCATTTATGATTTTAAAATAACATTACCTTAATAATATAAAGCTCATAGAGGAAGATTTTGGATAAAAGTCTTTAAATTTTTTAAAACTATGTTATTATAGAAATAAATTATTACGACCTTATAAAATCAATAACCATTTAATGAAATAACATAAGAAGAAATATAAAATATAATGAGTATAAAATAATTCATTATATTATATTTCAAGAGTTTGATATAAAATAATACAGGCTCATCAATAAAAAATGAGTCTCAAAGAATAATATTTGAGATGAGAAACCCTTACAACTTAGGTAATGATTGAATACAAAATCCATTGAATCAAAAAACAAAACATGATTATATAAAATGCCTAATATATATGAAATAATTTTAGAAAAATTAATATAGAAATTAGTAAACCATATAAAATAAATAATGGTGCATAACATGAATTATGTCTCGATGTGTTGAAATTGAGACCTTGAAAACCTTTTAAACTTTTATAACATTTGAATAAATATCTCATGAAATTGAAAACATAGAAGGAAAATTAAGTATCATGATAATAAATTAATCTATGATATAATTTATCAATAAGAATAGCATACATCTTAAAAAAGGAAGCATTTGTATAATATAAGACATGTCATGATGAAACAATATTGAGATGAATATTCCATACAAATATTGTTTCATTGATGTTAAAATTTAACAAATGAATTGATTATTTGTAAATTTTTTGAAAAAAAGGGTAAATAAAACATAATAAAATAATATTTCATTTCATATATAATCATGGCATTATATATTCAAATAATTAGAAGTATAACCCAATGAATGGAAAATGAGTTAAGATAACCCTTACCTTGAGTCATGACTTTATACGTACGTTCATTAAATCCTGTATAATAAAATTATATTAATTACTAACTTTTAAATAACCTTATACAGGACTATTACCTTAGCATTAAAAAATTTAATTCATTTATTATAATGAAATATTAAATTACTAAATCTGTTATGTTCACATCGTGTGTTATAATGACGTTCTGTTCATAATTGAAAAATGACTTTGTTGGGATGACCACAGTAATAGGGATAATTTTTACATCATATTCATAATAATAATCATGGAATAATTATATTTTTTATTCATTAAATTTAATTTTATATCCATATATGTAATATGGTTATGAAAAATGAATTATGTTATAATCATGGAGACGATAGGATGCACATACGCATGAGTAACATTTCTATTTTCCAAGAACATAAGGGAAAGAAGGTAAGTATAATTATATCCTTGTATTTTTTTATATATATCATAAATATCATATTATTTCTTTAAATAAACTAATATAAACTATCCATGTGATGCGATAATGAATATTGAATCACATCGCTTCATTGTGGTAGTAAACCACACATACACATGAACATAGTTATAATTTTTCCGTGGATGTAAATATAAGAAAATGGATTATATATTATCTTTAAATAATGGTATTTATTTCATGAATATAATATATTTACATTAAATCCATCATTATATCTAGTTGTGATAATTGGTGATGGAAAATGAATTATATCGGTTCGTGAGGCAGTAGTCCACAACACACACGAACAATGGGTTGAATTCCTATTATCTGAATTAGGGTATGGATTCAGTTTAGGACATAAATATTATAACATATTGGTATATGTTATATATTTATTCTATTATAAAAAATAAATAGATTTTAATGAGGTAGAAGAATAAAAAAAACTAAACCATTTGATTAAAACCTGTACCTATTTTTTAGAAAACCTCACTTTATTTACACATTAATCCCTATAAGGTTGGTGTTATACCAAAAATAATACATATTTAATGTGTAAAGGATTGTTTAAAAGTATTTGTTAAGGTATCATCCAAGATATAGTGCTCAAATTCTGTGAGGAAAATAGGATTTGAGGTGCACTTTTATAATCGAGGGGAGGGGCACTCTTCCAATTCATCATAAAATTACTATATTATAGAGTCATATTCATGGAAAATTAGTTCAAAATTAAATTAATTTATAATTTAATATTATTTAGGATCTAAATAAACTTATCCATGAGTATTTAGATATGTTTTTGGGTAATTGAACCTATATCTCTTTATTTGAACCCCCCTTTAACCATTTTTATCCTTAACTGTTGTAACACATTTTTCAATCATTAAGGGATATAAATATAATTTTAAGGAAACAATAGGATTATAAATTTTCCAGGGATCATATTTTATTATATTTCCCATTCCACTTATCTACATTCAATTTTTTATGGTTTTTAAATCATTTAACAAAATATTCTATAACATGAAATATCATTTCTATAATTTTAAGCACTATTGAAATTATTTGGATTTAAAAACATTTCTAATGGAATTAAATTACAATATAAACTCTTTAAAAAAAATTACACATTATTATTAAAAATAAAATTCACATGACTCCATAATTATGTCTGATTTGGTGTCTTAGGACCAACTGTTTGTACTTTGATTACATGTACTTTTGATGTATTAAATATTAATAAATATTATTATTACATATTTTTTGTTTTTATTCATGAATCTAATGTAATAATTCCCTGTAATATTAGTTTCATTGATAAAGTCATAGAAGTTTTCCATTATGATGAGAACCTTTATGTGCTGCGATGATATTCACAAATAATTTTCTTGTTGTTAGATAACATACTATGATGGGACACTTAGTACATAATCTATCAGGTGAGATTATTCATAAGAAGATGAGGATTCATCTCATAATTTTTTCACTTGGTAATATTCAAGATGGATGATTAAGAGAATATACCAACCGGTAGGAATTATTCATTTTTTGGTGTCATCATATATTCTTATCAACAAGAGTGTGTGATGGTCCTAAGACATTAAGATTAGTATTAATGCACGTTATAACTCACACACATTTATATATTTAATAAAACATGATGATAATAGTTCATGGTGAAGTTGGATACATTGGGTGTGTTATAAGGGACATTTCATTAATGAATATGTCGAGGAACATTTTCCCTTCCATCTTTATGGAAGCATAAATCCCAACTCTTTGATTTGAATAAAACCATCACACTAAATCCATATCCATGGTGTAATGATGTGTTTATTTTAGATAGTCAAAGAAAGATATGTTGATCATATTGATTCTTGACACAAATTAGCAACCTGTTCGAAGAGATATTGTAAAAAATTATTATATTAAATAGTGAGTGTTTGTATGTGGTTATATACATTGGAACATTAAGTTATTTCTCTTAGGTTCCTTGAATAATTAACAGACTGTAATCTTGGACTTTAGGATATCCCATCTAATGCCAATGATAAATAATCCTAGAGGATGACAAACTAAGTGTTTCTATTGACATAGATTAAATTTTATTTGAGTTTAATTATTGGGAAAATATTATTCTCAAGTCCAAGTAATAATTTTATTCAAGTTATATTGATCGCATATATTAATTAAATATTAATTCATTATCTTGTGAATAAGATATTTATCTTACTTATTGAATATTTTAATAAATATTTATTTCCTATATTTGTTAAAAAATATATATTTATTAATAAAATATTTATTAGGTTATTCTATAAATTCTAAAGGGGTTCGAATAGAATGAGACTGAGTTTGGTGACAAGTATTAATTAACAATTCTATTACATAATATTTCTTATTACGAATGTTGGTGCACACCACAAAATAATAATAATACAACTATTATTATGGGTCAAGGGGTTTATTAAATGTAATATATTTAATTTAATGGCCTAAATGAAATTAAATAAAATTTTAACATAAATTGTGTCCTTATAAATAGATGAATATCACTATTCTGTAGTGTCTCAAAATATATGATAACATAGAATTAATGCTCATGAAAAATTCCCTATCAACTCCTCCTTCTCTCTCCCTCTCAATAACGAGAAGTTTAAGAGATATTTATTCATGATAGAAGAGTGTGCGATCAAAAACAAACAACGAAAGACATTTGACTCGATGTGCTATCATCCAGAGATCAAGTGGTGTTTCTCAGAGATCATAGGGGGAAATGTGGATCATAGGTAGAGGGATTCTATCATTGGATCCTAATAGAGCAATGACGATAATCTCAAATGGTCATTTCAGATGATCAATAGTCACCAATAAAGAAAGATCCTAAGATCAGGTATTTATTTCTTCAAATATTAAATAAATTATTTATAAATCTCATATGAAGGATCCTTACTCTTAGTTTTCATGAACAATTATTAAATTATATTTTTATATATCACCCTCATTAGCATGCATCCACTACTCCTAGAAGAAAAAAATTATATCAGAGTGGTATTGTTTAAATTTATAATTTTTTTTGATCTATGGGAAATTTTGGTTAAATTTTAATTTAATGTTATTATTTCCTTAATACATTTTAAATTAACACGCTATCGATATATTAATCAAGTTATTGAAGTGTTTTGTTTTATTAAAGTTTTAATAACAAATAATGAATGACTAGAGATGCCATCAGGAAGTGCCAAATCTTTTTCCAGTAAAACTAGGATACACAGTGTACTGTGAAATCTCACACTAATTACCCATGCACATTATATCTAGATTCACCAATAAATTAAATACACATGGTTTTTCTATTGCACACCGTGTGTTCATTGACTAAACCTGTAATGCGATAAGAAGATACATAATGTGTAGCTAACATATACATACTGTATAGTTTTTCAGAGTAAACATGCCAAATCCCCAGGCCTGTGACTTGGATATATAGTAACTAAGGAACATGGTGTGTAGATAGATGTTCATTCCATGTAGTCTCTAATTAATGAAAAAAAATTAAATTTACATTAAATTTTAAAATTTTAGCATTAAAAAATTATTTTATTGATTGGAACACCACTGTGTGATGACAATTTAACAATGGTTTTTAGTAATTTTAAATGATCAATTATTTTATGTAATTAATAAGTCATTATTGGTTCTTCCATTTATTTTCCATAAATTCCATTAATTATGGGTATCTCCAAATTAGATTGGATGATCATGAAGATAAAAGTGAATTAATTAATTAATTAATTATTGCAAGCACATTTATCTAGAATAATTAAATAATGAATATATAAATGAATTCTAACCATTTAATTTTTTATGTTTTTTTGCATATATGACCATTCATGAGCTTGACCAAGAATTATGTATATGTTGGATGTTTTAATTTAATTTATTGTATGAGTTTTAAATTATTTAATATTAAATTAAATTATGGAATGTGAATAATCCCATCCACCATTATTATATAGGACCTATGTGACCAAGGATATTTATATAATCCAATTTAACTAATTCTTTGGTTCCCCTCACCTAAGTCTGACTAGTAAATATTTGTAATTAATATAGAATCTAAAGGAACGAACAAGTGGTTGAAGATGTACCCATAATGATTCCAACCCAGGCGATACACAAGTGTACATGTGTAATGTAGTAACCGATACAAAGAGGTAATAAGGGTTATTTTTCCTAGGATTAAGGTTGATTTAATATCCTCTCATTTAATCAACTATTAGATAATTCTCATCGATGAATCATTAAATTAATTAATTATTTTTTTCAATTAAATAATTTATTTTATGGATACAAGTTCAAGATCACATAAATAAATAAATTAATATGAAAATACATAAATTAAATAAATAAATTATATCTAAATTTTTAATCCAACATGGCTGATTAATTATGTAACTTCTAGGATTAGTTTATATGCCTTTGGGCTGTGCTACACCATGAATGAAAATATTACATTCTATAAACCTCGATGCATTATCCACATTCTAAAGGGGTGACTAATAAAGAACTCATTTTTATGAAAACAAATTAGTGATGTGTGTGATGTTCAATGTTTGATGATTTTATTGGAAATTAGTGATTTAATTAAATCTCAAAAAAACATGGATGTGTATAGAATGATTGTGTACCTCTGTGGTCTTTAATATGAGACATATTGAGAAGATTGTTTTGAGATTTCCAAGAAACTATTTTAGAGAAATCATGTAGAAGGTTACCTATATGAGCCCCATATAGATATGATTATTTTATATATTGAGAACATAGAGGTTCTAGGGTTTAAAATCCCCGAGGAACTGGGAACTAACGTCATTCTGGCATCACTTCTTCAGAGCTTCTGCAGTTCTGTTGTAAATTTTATTATGAACAACATTGAGAAGTCTCTTATAGGTATAATTAAACTTCCTCACTAGGTAGATAAGAATAGAAATCATGAAATACTTTATGTACTTATGTTGAAAAAAATAAAGGGAAATAAAATAGGTTTAAGCATGAATATTCTTCTTTCCCTTCCAAGAAGAAGAAGAGCAATGGGAATGAAAGAGAGAATGATGTTATCTATTTTACAAGTGGAAATAAGGTCCAATGGAGGAAAAACTACACCCAAATAAATTAATTAAGGGAAAGCTTTAAGTGAATTTATTATTGAGTGAAATTTATATATTTCTATAAACTGATAATTAGATACAACTTATAGTGCTTATATATGTATTCAAATAAATAAACCAAGTCCATTAAGAAATACTGGAAGAGGAGAGGTAAGTATTTTAACATCCAATGTAGCTAAATTGTTTTTGTAGCTATCTGGGACTACCACCTCACATTTCCAACCATAATTATCATAGTTATAAATGTTTTTTTGTTATGTTCCTTTTGTTACCAAAAACATTATTTCTGTATCCATAATTAATATTGGTGAATTTATTTTCAAATATTGGAATAAAGTTTTCTTATTTTCTAAAGATATACTTTTTTTATGGTATGACACATTTAAATAATGGACATTATGTGTTGGATTACATGAGAAAAATAATGGAAATAGATAATAATGTTACTTCACATGACTCATGCTACGCCCAAATTTGGCATCACCAGCTTGGTCATGTAAATGAATATCACCTGAATAAATTACATCAAGATAGATATTTAGATTCTTTTTTACTAAAATCAAATGGTGTTTGTCATGAATGTTTTCAACGAAAAATGGATAAATCCCCATTTAGTGGAAAAGAGTAAAGGGAAAAAGAGTTTCTTGAATTATTTCATACTGATGTGTGTTGACCGTTTCCTATTCAAGCAAGGGGTGGGTACTTATACTTCATAACTTGTTCTGATGATTTGAGTGGATATAGATACGTCTACAAAATGAGGAATAAGAAGTATTCTTTTGATAAATTCAAGGAATATAAGAATGAATGTGAGAACTAACAAGGTAATAAGATTAAGATATTATCTCTAAAATGGTGGAGAATATCTTAATCAATACTTCATTGATTATTTATTTGAGTTTGGGATTTTATCATTAGTCACTCCTTATACATATCAATGGAATGGTGTAAGAAAAAGTATGAACAAAAAATTATTAGACATGTTGGGATCAATGATGATTCTAGTGTGTCTTAAATTATCTTTTTATTGATACACATTACAAATAGATGCATCTGTACTAAACTAGGCTCCAACTAAAGCAACAGATGACATACCATTCCAAATATTGAATGTAAATAAACCTATTTTTTATTACTAACATGAGTGGGGTTGGGAACCACCTAAAGCATTATTTAGGTTACAATATTATACCCTAAGAGAAAAAATGTATTTTTATAGGATATACCAAGGAAACAAAGGGATACTACCTATGAAATCCTTCAAAAAAGGTTGTGGATGACAGACGTCCCATATTTCTTGAGGAGGATCTTATATATATAAGAGATAGTGGGAGACATATATACTTTGATGAAGTCCAGTCCCATGATATACAATATTTGGAACATAAAAAAATTCTCAAAATTGGCATGGAAGAGTAAATTATTTTAGAGACACAATTACTGCATATAAGTACTAGGGAGGTTGTAGAACCAGAATGGTATGATTATCTAGTCATCAAGGATGGTGACTCATTATTAGTTTATAATAATGATCCTCTAATCTATATATAATAATTATGTGGCAAAAATATTTCCATATGTGCAGAACACCTGAATTATGAAATGGTTTCCAGGAACCAAAACCAAGTCTAGATTTTGGTAGACCCTCTAGTAGATGTAAATCCCATTTGATGTAAATGGGTATTCAAGAATCAAACTACACATGGATGGAAAATTCAGTACCTATAAGGCATGACAAGTTTAAATTGGGTTTAAATAGAATTATGTAATTTACTATGATAGAACCATTTCACCAGTTTCAATTCTGAAATCCATCAGAATTCTACTTGCAACTACGACTTTCCGTGATTATGAGATTTGGAAAAAGGATGTAAAATAAGCCTTAATCAATGGGATCCTTTAAGATGATGTCTATATAACACTACCCAAAGGGTTTTTGATTCCCAAGGATTCCAAAATGTATGCATGTTTTAAAGATATATTTACGGATTAATACAACCATCCAGGTCATGTGACATTTGTTTTCATATGGCCATAATGGAATTTGGTTTCATAAAAAATGAATGTGATTCGTGTGCCTATAAATGGTTTTTGGAGTTTATGTATTTTCTTAGTAGTATATATTGATTTCATATTACTCATTGGAAACAAAATAATGGTCTTATAGTCTTTTAAATAATGTTTGAATAAATTATTCTCTATGAAGTACTTGGCTGAAGAATTATATATTCGTGGGATCAATATCCATCATGATTTGTCCAAGAGGTTGATCTACCTTGGTCAATCTACATACATTGACAGGATACTAAATATATCCAATATAGAAAAATCAAATAGGGTATTGTTTCCAGTGTCACTTAGCAATTATATTTCCAATAAAATATTTCCTCACACACATGAGGGAGTAAATAGAATGACAAGGATTCCATACATATGGGTCATTGGGTCAATCATGTATGATGTTTTGTGTATTATGTTAGATGTATCCTATGAATTAAGTGCGATATGAAGATATTATTATGATCAAATTGGTCGCTATTGGATGGTATTCAAGAATATCCTTATGTATCTAAGGAATACAAAAGATATATAACTTGTTTATAGACGAGATAAGGAACTATTCATTAGAGGATATGAAGATTATAGATTCCAAACTGATCAATATGACATGATGTCGCAAGTGGGATACATATTTACATTGAAAGGATGTGTTGTGAGATGGAATAGGTTAAATTAGGCTTTCATTTGTAGATTCAATTGTAGATTTTGAGTAAATTAAAACTTATCTAGAATCTAATGAAGTTATACGGATGAAAAAATTAATCTAATATCTTGATGTGGTATGTAGAACTAAAGATCTTATCAAACTCTATTTTGATAACAATGAAGTGGAGAATATTGAAAAATATCCAAGGAAACAACAGTGGATGGAGAACATAATTGAAAGTTTCATCACTTGGGGGTTTTTTCTTAGAGAGGTGATGTTTCAGTGACCAATATTTCCATGGAAGAAAAAATGGTGGACCACATGACCAAATGATTGAACTAGTATAAATATGACTATCATGTGGGGTCTACCATGTTCAGTAAAAAATAATAATTAACAAGACAGTTGCATAAAACTTGTTATTGAAAAAGTTGGTAAGTGGCACAAAATAATAATAATATAATTATAATTAGGTGGAATGAGGATTATTAAATTAATAAATGTTATTTAGTGGCTAGTATGTAATTAGATAATATTTTAACTTAAATACTAACTCTACAAATAGACAGTTATGTCTATTAGGTAGTGCATCCAAAAAAATTGAGAATAGTAAATTATTTTGCACAACGAATTCTCTTTTAACTCATCCTTCTCACTCCCTCTCAAGAATGAGAAGTGTAAGATGGATTTCATCCGAATATAAGAATGATCTATCAAGAATTAACAAAAAAATACATTCAACTCATCGAGCTAGCACACATAGATCGAGTGGTGTTGCTAGGAGATCATAGGAGCACGTGTGGATCACTGCTAGAGGGATTCAATCTTCAGATCCACATATCTTAACCAAGGAAGTCAAAAAGGGTCTTTTAGGACAATCAACATTCACCAATGAAGAAATTTCTTAAGCCCATGTATCCATTTCATCAAATATTAAATTAATTAATTATAAATTCAACATGCAGGATCCTCAGTCTTGGTTTAAAGAAACTATTATTAAAATAAATTATAATATATTTCTCACACCCACATGCTTCTACTACACCCCAAACTAATGAATTCATCCAAAATAAATGACTTTTTATGTTTTAAAAATATTTTACTTTAATTTTTCTAATATATTCGTGAGTACTGTGCCAGTGTTGTATAATCATTTAAAAAAATTATATAAATACTAAAATTTATAAATAAATTTACATTGTAAAACTAATTTTATTATTATAAATATTACATTTAAAATTCATTCAATAATCTACTTTTTCTTTATGAGAACATATAACATAAATGTAAATTCAAGAGAGTGACATTTTGTATTTTTCTTTAAAAAAAATTTATATTGGAAATTATCAAGGAAAAAGGATTTAAGTGGAATTAAATTAAAGTCATGGATTTTTATGGACAAAAAAACTCATCCTATAGGGAAAAGAATAGTCTTAGGTAGACTTTAAAGCCTTTTCATATTAGTTTAACCTTAATTAACTTGAATTACCCTTTATTGTGGTTATAAATATTTACCATAGTTAGTATTCATGGTGATAAAAAATAATTTGAACCTATTAAATAATATTAATTATTCTTATTAAAAATATGGAATATATTTTATCACATTCAATTCACATAAGTTGTAGACTTTATTTTTAATTTAAACCCACAAAGCATGATGAAAAGTTGTTTTTAGAAAAATAATTTTTGTAAAGGATAAAATGATATTACATTATGTTTATGACTATTAGTCATAATTATATGAATATATATTCACATATATATATATAATCTATTCATATCAATTAAATAATTCATAATTATGGATTATTTAAATTAATTAATATTTAAAAAAAGTATTCACTAAAAAATGGTTTTAAGAAAAATATGTTTTAAGCATAAAACAAACTTATACCTAAATAATGTATAACACTAATTAATATATATTTAATTAAATTATATATAAATAAAGGCTATTTATATAAATTTGAGATTAAATTACATGCATGAGGGGTATTTTCAATGAAAACTGGCAGTCTTACAAAAATCAGTTGTTTTCATTATTTACTAAAAAACCGATCTTTTTGGAAAAATACCAGAATTTCACCCTATGATAATTTTCATATGATGAATTAAAAAATCATATAATTTTTATAAAATATAATTTCAAAAAATTTCATAAATTAATTATAATATTCATTCGTAAAAAATAAATAAACTCATTTATGAAGAAATCATATTTTTGAAGCCTAAAATAACTTTTTTGAAAATTGAGTTCTTATTTCCTAAGAATTAATCAATTAATTTTTATTGAATATGAATATTATATATATATATATTTGTATATATATATTAATATTAATTTAATCATATTCATATTCACCAATTCAATGTCTATGTTATAACTATTGTATTTAAATAATAATATTTTATTGTTGTTAAATTTCAATATTGTGTGTATTGTATGTTGTTGTACATAGTATAATTTTATAAAATCATGGTATTATATATGTAATAAATTATATATTTTATAATGGAATTTTAGGAATAATAACATAAAATAAATAAATAGAAATGACACAGTAGAAATTAGAAATTTATACCCCACTTTTTGGATTATCAACTTTACAAAGGGGGTTAAGCCTTTGAGAGATAGTGTTTTGAGAATAAAAAAACCTCTTGAAGTTGTATAATAATTTTCATATGAGTATAGGTTAGTTTTTGGAAAATATAAGTGGGTTATGGTGTGATGGGAAGAGAGGAGAGGAGTTTCATTTTTATAAGTGAAAAGGGATGACATTTTTGTATATATCTAAACCATTTTAATAATTTGAAATAAATATCAAGAAAAGAATCCCAAAAATTAGGAAATTACAATGAATGAAATAGATAATGTTATTAACGACCTAAAAAATAATTTTCACACGTTTTTAAACATATTTGTGATATTCCCCTCTTTGTTAAACACTTTTTACCACACTTGATTTTTATCGAGGTAACTAGTATTTATCAAAATAATTTTCCATTTATGAATGAAAATTAATTTTTCCATATTAATTAATTTGGACCAAACAATTCAAAATTTTAAATCAATTTTGTTATATTAATATTCTGAAAGTGATAAAAATTAATTTTAAAATTCTAAATGTATTATGTACTAAAAATGTTTTTTGAAAAATAAAACTTAGGAATTAAAATATAAAACATGAGTTTGTAAATAATTTTTTTTAAAAAAAATTATAAATTAACTTATAAAATAAATATTTTTTATTATAAAAATATTTCATAAATTTTAAATTTATACTTATATACAAATAATTTCATAAAAGTCATGTTTATTTATAAAAATTTTATTTGTCACTATTGACATAAAAATCAATCCTTCTATAATAATTCCAAAATTAATCTTATAATTATATTATTATGATTATTATAAAATTAATGTTGATTATTCAAATTTATATTATAAAATTTAGAAATTTACCTTTTAAATGAAAAGATGATATATAATGAAAAACATTTTTTAGAAGAATGTAGATTTTTCAGAACATTAACCATTCTCATTCATATTTAATATCATTTTTTAGTTAAATTAGTATTAGCCAATAATTCATATGGAATATTTTTCTATTCTTAGTCAAAATTTTATTGAAATAGAAATTCATATTTTATAAAAATAAAATATTTAAAAAAATTAATTTCTAAGCATAAAATGAAAATATTAGTCATTTTAATTATAACAATTGAATTTCATTCATATTAAAAGTATCCTTTACATTTTTTATAATGAAATTCACAAAGAGGTTAATTGTTTTCTTTCTCATTAATTATATGAAAATGTTTTAACAGTCATACATAAATATATATATTTTACCTTAATATATCATGATTTCATTTATGTTCAGTGTTGTTTCAGTAGACATATATCAAACACATTAAATGATTTAAAGGTATTCATATATTAAAATCTATAGGCGTTACATTCTACCCCCTTAAAAACTTTCATCCTTACACATTTAATTATTAATCACTAATGAAAGTGGGCGAGGGTATTATTAACATATTATTCATTCAGGATATAGATTATAATATGACATCTATATTAATCTCATAGTCTATATTAAGTTAGTTATCATTCTTATAATAATACTAATAATTTCTATCATAATATACCCAAATATGTATATACCCTAATCATATATCCTCAATATAATACCTTTTTCAAAACCATTTAAATCACAAAGACATTAAACAACAATAAGATAATAATTCTTAAGATAATAATTCTTCCAAAAAATAACTCTATTTCAACCATAAAATATATTAATCACTAGTTTATAATGTCCTAAAATTGTCAATATATATCCTAATCCAAAATATCAGATATTAATTACTAAAAATATATTGGACAACTTTTTATTTTGATTAATAATCAATTATAATACTATCAAACTTATTTTTTTCAAAATCAATCAACCTTTTATTTCATTAACATAAACCATATATTAATCCTTAGAGTTATCGGTAACTCAATCATTTGTTCTTAAATAGTTATAACAGAAATTATAACTGCTTCATAAGATGAAATTTAAATGTTATTGATTCAATATAATATATGTTTACAAACCTTAAAAGTATAACTAATAAAAAACAACCCTTAGATGTTTCACATAACTCTCATAACATTCATAATACATTATAATAACATAGATAAATATAACTCATAAATAAAAATATCTAAGAGTATCATGAATTAATTCCAATTATGATATAAACTACACTACCATATTTAATACTATGAAACTCAAATTTTCCATGATAACAGGAATATAATAAAATTATAAACTATTTATGTATTCTCCCTTATTCATCTACAAGACCATGTTATTTCTAGACACATACCTTTCTCATCTTCATAATAATTATCTCGTTTCAACAAAATATTAAAACCAACATGGTTATGGTAATATCCAATATATGAATATTAAAACATAAATCTAAATATCTATTTACCTCTGACACCTTCATTTTTATCATATGATACTTTCAATTGAACTTATAACACTATTTGTTCAGTCCTTACTTATTTTTAGTCATTTTTCTATTAGGTTATCTCTCCTAATTAGTTAACCTAATAGTTAAATACTAAAAAATATTTCATAAAAATAATTTTATTAACCAAAGTATATCCCTCATGTGTTTCATATTGAGTGTGCAGTTAGGATGCTTTATTATGTACTAAGTGATGATAGAGTTAGTACAGAATACTACATTTTTGAGATTATCACCCCTATGTGCATCTGTATGAAATCATATATCCACTTAGAGTATCTAGACATGGATGTGACTACTAGGGGAACCAAATAATCCCTATATTTCCAAAACATAAGGATTTTATCCTATACACATACATATCATCTATTCTCATCTACAGGGTTTTTAGTAAATAATTTTTATATTTATCCCCAAAGTATTACCTCAAATGACCAAAATGGTTATTTATTCCCTTATAATTATAATAAACTTTTACTTATCAACATTTTATGAAATTTATAACCCCCAATTTATCTTTATCTGATACCATCCTATCTAAAAATTTATCTAAACCCTACTCTGGTACCAACTATGGAAACCCATACCTTTACTCTAGAGACCAGTTTTATAAACATATACTTTAGAAATTGTATTTGATACCAATTATAGATTCTCATGAATAAATACCCCATAATTAAATGACATAAAGAATCTATTTCATTGTATAAATTCCCAATAACTATTAATTTTAGATCTTAAGATAATTTAGAAAAATAAAAAAATATTTAATACCAACACCTGGAGATTTTATTCTAATATATAAGTAACAACATAATCCCTAATAGGAGTTTATTATCTAAAAAAAATTCTATAAACAAGCTACACTGTTAGACATATCATGTGTAATACATTTATTCATAACTTTGGGAAATGGAAATATAAGAAGTGGTTATCTCAAATGCTCAATAAGGGTAAATTTAAGGGAAATGAAATCAAAGATCATAAGAGAGAATAATATGAGAATATATAACATGGTTGAAATAGATGATAAAAAATAATTCCCTAAAATAATTAAA
This sequence comes from Viscum album, assembly GCA_963277665.1. NCBI lineage: Eukaryota > Viridiplantae > Streptophyta > Magnoliopsida > Santalales > Viscaceae > Viscum > Viscum album. Next base: position 1,013,756,461 of record OY728153.1, on the reverse strand, counting down.
CTTAATAAAATTAGAAATATATAGATCACATGGTTATTAATAACTAGTACCTTATAAATGAAATCTATAATGGTGGATAGATAATTTCATACCATAAGTCAGGGAATCATGATCATAGACATCATGATCTTACCATAAAAAAAATATTTTTTAGGAAGGAATATAACAAATGACCCAAAAATTATTGTATCATGAGACCTAATGATGCATCAAGGAGATATATAATGTTATACCCCCACCTTCCACTTGTTTAAGTCCAATACATTTTTTATATGTGAACATGAAGAAAAATACATAATCAAAATTTTCTAATAATCAAATGTATTTGTATAATAACATAAAGAACCCCACAACTTTTCTCCATGTTAATATAGTGGATAATATTATCGTAACCCATCTAAATAAATAAGGGTGATGATTAAGAAATATTTAGTTAATATTTTTAGTAATCAATAGACATCTATATCAGAATAAAAAATACACATATTTTTTATAGTTTCCCAATAAATAAATTCAATAGATATTTATATAAGCATTCCTAAAACTAAAACCATATAGAAAAAATGGTATATGGTTAATTAAATAATTTCCAAAATCCATCGATGTATGGAATATCATAAACACCCTTCAATCAATGAAATGGAAAATATATTATTCACAAAGAAAATGCATTGGAAGAAAAGTTTCTCTTATCCACAATGGATGGTTTGGAAATAAAAACGTAGTAATAGATCATTTATTTGATTTAATATATTATTATCTAATCCATTCAGATAAATAAGGTTCATTTTTTCAAAATAATATATCCCTAGTGTAAGAATGTAAATTCTGAAAGTTGATAAAATAGATGAAAAACATATATTCAAAATAATACTTCAAACAATATCACATAAGAATGGATCAAGAACAAATAATTTTATACCATGAGTTAAATCCCCCAAATTATATATATACATATATCTTATAGGATAGATCATGTAACATAAATCCCATTAGTGTAAATCCATTTGAATATGAAAAGGAAAATTGAGGTGAAAACATAAAAGAGATTTTAGAAATAATTTTTAATGGAGATGTAAAATAAAAACAGAAATTAATGGATCATTTAAAATAACACTAAGTTTTCTCTAGTAAATGTGAAGACAAAATTTAATTTTTTTTATTATAAATGGAACCATTTTAATACTTTGAAATTACTTTTATTGAAAACACACATAGTAAAAAGAGTAAAAAATGCTTCATTATATTAAAAGTTTATCTTAACAGATAGGATTATAAAATATTATGGTGAGAGAACCCAATAATGGAAGAACAAGGATTGAGAAAATACATTATAACTCAAAAAGGATATATTAGTTATCAATATCCCTTTTTGGAAACATACTCCATGAAATTGAAAATATTTTAAAAGGGTATTTTTTGGAAAAATGTATAAAATTATATAATAACATATAATACAATAAAATGGAATAATTTACCCAAGTTATATGATATAATTTCAAGAAAATGATTAAATCTCAAAGAAAAAAAATTGTGTTACCAAAAACTCCTACGCCTGGGGTAACATTTGTGTCCAAATAAATTTGAAGAAAAAAATTGATTTAGATTAGTTTATCACAATAAATACAAGGAAATAATGAATAAAACATTCCTAGGATATTAAATAAATATAAGACCATATAATGGTAACATGGTGTATAACATGTAACATTCCTCAAAGAACAATAATTGAGACCAATAAAAACCTTTCCTTTTATCCGGGATTCCATGAACACGCACAAAACTCTCGTATAAAAAATTAACTATATTAGGAAATTATTTCATAAGATTAATAACATATGTATCCATTTATAATATTTATTTATAATACTTATATATATAAATAATTTATATTTATTACATATTTCCAATATTGGGTGTAATTATTCTTGATCATTTTAAACTGGTTTCATAAAAATAGTTTTTGTATTAATAATTTTTAGAAAATTGAATAATTTAAATAGAATTAAAGTTGATGTAATATATTATCCATGATATTTATAAATATATAATTTCATCCCATAGTATTTTTGTTTATAAATGGTGATGATGAAATCAACAATGATCATGTTCTGGGGATTATTAACAAACGAAATGAAAATTCTTAATTAATGATTTTAATAATAATGTAACCATCCGAGAACTAAGAATAATAATTATTTTATAATTTAAATACTATATTACAATAAATTAAATTTTCATATCAATATATGACATAAACTTATGGAATTTTTCATGTAGGTGGTTAAACGAACCCAAAAAAGAACATACCATAATTAATGGATGATTATGGAATAATTTAGTTGTCATATAATTATGCCAGAAGAATAATGATCTTATTTAGTGATTATTATTGTGATATATTATAATTTGAAATATTTATACTTATAATATTACCTATAAATAGTTATTTCCTAGAATGAAGACATTTTTTCTCTTTTAATTCTTTTTTGGATATTCGAATTTAACAGGATTTCTAATTTAACATATTGTTAATAGATAGAATAATTCATCACCGCAAAAAATGTAATAATTTTATAAGAATAATTTTAATCCATTGAACCTATTATCATATCCATCCATTTAATTATGTTATACAAAAAATCGAAATCAATCTTTCCATGGAGGTAGTAGTCAACACATACCAATGCTTAATGATTTCATTTTCCATAGAATGTGGAAGAATAGTAATTACAGTTTTATATTTAAGAATTTAAAATATTTTTCAAATATAACACTTATTATCTAATTTACTATTTTTACCATCATTTTAGGTTCATTAAGGGAAGTGAAACAAGTTTCATCATGGAGGTGTTAGTCCGCACTACACATGAATAAGAGTTTTTAACATTCATTATAGAAAAGGGAAAGGTGGTTAATGCTTGTACTATAATTATAATGACATAGCAGTATAATAACTATAATGATGATATAATTTTTGTGTGAATAAATTTAATTTTAGTAATTATAATTGCATATAAATGAATTGATCTTAGTAAGCATAGGTTATAAATACATAACTTACTTCTTGAATTATCTCCCTAGAAAAGGGGGTAATCCCTTTGGGGATGGTAATTTGAGAGGAAAACAACCTATTAAAGGTTAATATTAATTTTTACAAGAGTTTTAGGAATATTTTCGTCCAAAATAAGTTTTTTGGGGTGTGAGGTTAAGGGGGGAGATGAGTTACCCTTTATAATTGAAAAGGGGTGTCATTTTAGTGAATATTAAAAAAAATTAATAATGGGTTTTCACTTCAAAGGAAAGTTGATCAAAAATTAGGAAATAATGGAGAGGGAAATATATAAGTTCTTTTAAGTCCTAAACCACCCATTCCTCCTTAGGTTTTAATAATTTTTAAATTTTTCCCCCATAGTTAAACCCTTTTAACCCATTTTGATATTTATCTAGATAAATAGTTTTTACCAAAGTAATTTATCTTTTATTATTGAATATAAATTGGTCCTAATTATATAATGTGTACATAATGATTAATTTTTTTAATGAAATTTACTATATTTATTTCATAAAATTAACAAAAATTAATTTTAAAATACTAAATGTATAATTTTTTAATTTTTTTTAAAAATAAAACATAAGTTTTAAAATGTCAAATATGTGGTTCTAAGTTGAAACAATTATTTTTTAAATTATAAATTATCTTATAAAATAAATATTTTGTATTATAATAAGGTTTTATTAATTTCAAATTCATACTTATATACAAATAATATCATAAAATTCTTATTACTTGTAAAAAATTTAATTTTTCATTATTCACATAAAAAATATTTTTTGAATAATCCCAAAACATAAACTTATGTTTATATAATTCTGATTAATGAAAGTTTTTGTTATTTTTTTCTGAATTTAAATTCTAAAATTAATGAATTTAACTGTTAAAGAAAAGGATCATATATAATGAAAAACTATTTTTATAGAAAAAGATATTTTTGAATATTAACCATTCTCATTCATATTTCCTAGAATTTAATAAATAAATTATTGGTAATAAATTATTAATTCAAAATATATTTTTAACAAAATTAATCAGAATTTACGTGGAATATAAATGTATATCACATAAACCTAAAATATTTTGAAAAATCTATTTATAAGCATAAAATTATTGTATTAATCATTTTAGCTGTACCAATTGAGTTTCATTAATATTAAAAGTAGAATTTAATTTATTTATATAATGTTTTTGTAAATAGGTTACTCTTATTTATTCCAACTAATTCAATGTCCATTCTTGTAACATTCATACATAAATATTCATATTATAACTTAATATATTTTGGTTTAATTTATGTTCAGTGTTGCATGTGGAGAAAACTATTGAATATGTTGAATTATTTAAAGGTAATAATATATTAAAATATGTTGGTTTTACAATATACCCCATAAAAATATTTCATCCATGAAATTTTAATTATCACTCAATAATGAAATTAGGTGATGATATTTTTGACATATTTATTATTCAAGATATAACTTCTAATATGAAATCTACATTAGTTACTAATGAAATATAAAGTTACCTATAATTCCTCAAAGAACATTAATAATTCCTAAAATTATATTCCCAAGTATGAATATATGAAAATCATATATTCAAAATAATTTATCTTCTCGAAAACAATTTTAATCTCTAAAAATTTAAAAAAATATGAGATTATATATTCTTAAAAAAATATCACTAGATTTATTCATAGAATGTATTAATCACTTGTTAAAAAGTCAAAAACTAGTCAATATCTATTATAATCATAAAATTAGATATAAATCACTAAAAATTTCATGGATTAGTAATTATTTAAATATATAATAAATTATAATATTATATAAATCACTTTTCTCAAAATCAATCAACCCGTTATTACCTAAACCAAAAAATCAATATTAATTCTAATAGATACCCATACATCAGTCATGTGCTCTTCAATATTTATCTCCAAAAATATAAAATTTCTATAAAATCAGTTTTCATGTTTATTCATTCAATTTAAAATATTATTTCAAACCATTAATGTAAAACTACTGAAGAATAGTATTTATATGTTTCACATAACCCTTATTACATTCAGAATACAACGGTATATCATTGATAAATTCACTCACAAATGATAATAGCTATGTGTGTCAGTAATTAATTTCTATAATGATATAAACCTTACTAATTTAGGTAAGACTAGGAATCTGGCAATTTCCAATATAATAGGTATATTATAAAATTTTCAACCATTTTAGTATTCTTATATTTCGGTTACAAGACTCAGGGGTTTATAGACACAATTCTTTTTAGCTTCATCTTTATAGTCCTATTTTAACCCAAAACTAAAGCAAAAATATTTATTATAATAAAAAAAATATTGATATGAAACCATCAGTATGAATATTTATTTCCCTATGTGTGATGAAATAGACTATGATGACCTGGAACTTCACCTGATCTAATCCACTCAAAGGCCCAAAGGGAATTCCCGATCCCCATGGACTGTTAATTTGCACTTGGTAATCATAGGAAAATTTTTTGGGAATAGTATCAGTCTCATTAAAACTAGGATATCCAATTTATCCCACCGGGAACTCACCATAATGTTTCCTTACAATGGAAGACCATTCCAAAATATTAATCATATATAAAAAATTAAATACTAACAAAACATGGAATAATTGAGAAAAATAATACTAAAATCTTTTACCAACCATTTTCCAAAAAATTTATCCATATTTATAAAAAGATTTTATAAACCAAAACAAGTAATATAATAAAAAAAGAAACATGTTAGGATGTTAGGAAGGCTGGTACACTACAAGAATGAATGGGTCTAACCAGTCATGGGAGAGAAAACCCACCATTATAACCACATGACTCTCAAATCACCACTATCGCCCAAATGAAACCCACTTTATACTAGAGATAAATAGAAAAACAAACTAAATATATAACCTAGAAACCTATAGAAAACATGAAGACCACATACCCAACAATTTTTATATATAGGGTGTGATCTATAGGCTATTAGGATACAAGAATAAATCCATTACATTCCATTTTCTATAAAGAAACAATGTATACTTTTTCAAAACTAATAACAACATATACATTACATTTAATTTATTAAATATAGGAATAAAAAAAACAAAACGATCATATTTCTAAAGCACACCATATATTGAACAATATACATGGATGATTTATAAAATATCTTCCATTTAAAAAAATCTATATTTCAAAACACCATAACTTTAAATACGTAATTAAAATTATCTCTTTACCTAAAAACATGGCTTCTGAAAAATAAACCACACCATGGTTTAAAAACATTTTTCTAAGACCCTTTTAAAAATGGATTTCACTTTAAAACCACCACCTCTCCCACTTTTCAATACATTAACTCACACACACCTCTCAAAACTACATTAAATAACCAAGGTAATGTGTAAAAAAATTAAAAACCATAAGTGTCATAAATAAATGGTAATGATCACACATGGGTTAACATACCCCCATGATTCATAATCCTCAACAATCAATGCATCTAAGTATGAATATTTCAAAAAGAAGGAAAATAATATTCCAAAGACCATAAATAATCATAACATAAAGTAAATATCACGAGGAAACACACTACGGTATAATGGTGTAATTAATTGATGTGAATAAGTGGGTGACGCCAACCAGTCGTAGGGCGTGACACAATAAATTTCTATGTTTTCTTAAAGCAGCACAATGGCTGGCTAGGGTCGTCTCACTTGAGAAGCATTATAAGTTTTTCAAATAATTAATCCATATTACATAGACTAATTAATGGTTTCCTGTGTTTAATATAGTAAGGTAATGAAATTTAAATGAAATAAAATTTAAAACTATCATGCAGTGACAAAATTTAATTAAAGATGAAATAACTTTGTCATAGGGTTGGATCACACGTGTTAATTCATTATTCATTTATTATTTAAATTCAATTTAATAATTCATTTATTGAAACCACATTAATGAATTTATTCCCATGATTTATTTACTGTGTGATTTTCATATGTGTCTAGCACACCAAACCACACCTCTTCTAATAGTCAAATAGAGTAACACCTCAAACGAGAATTATATCCCAAAAAGACCTAGCTCCACCGAATAATGTTTCATCCCTTATGGAAACCCCAACTCCACTGTATGAAGGGTTTTCCGAAGAGAAGAGAGGTAAAAATAATTAATGAAGTAAAAGAAATGTATTTGGGAATAGTTCCGTGGTGGATGACCGCCACACCCATTCAATATTCCTGACTCCACCACAAATAGATTTAAAACATTTTGAATATTAAGTGAAATAAGGTAGAACACCGTGAAACCTACACTAGGGCCAAGCCATGGGTTAGATACTTTTCATGGTGAAGTGAATAGAGATCCTGATGGAATTATGGAATATAGATAGAAATTAGATTAAATTCAGAAAATAAATACAATGGAAATGAAGGATGAAAACATTAATTAAAATATGAATGCATTACATGAGAAAATAAAAAAAAAGAAAAAAAAAAGAAAATTCCAAATTCAGCATCAAGTCTCTAGGACTCCTCACTAATGGTGGTGGTGAACTCCTAATTTAGCATGGGTGAACTCCTCCTTATATAGGCCAAGGTTTTCCATCCTTTAGTCTTCAAATTTTTGATCTTCAAAATCATGGTTTATGATTTTATGCAGATTCCATCAACCGAATGTTTGACCATGGTAGGATAATTAAATTGAAAAATATTGGCACGGTGTATTCATTAAATATGTTCGAAAATATATTCTATGATTCTCTACAAAAATTCAGCTTTATCAGCACTCTTTAGTAATATATATGACTAATTAAATTCAAGATTTTATTCTCACTAATTGTTTCCTTTTTTATGCCCCAACAATTTTTCATCTATCGGTATCTTTAATGATTGAATATTTTCATGATATTCCACAACCAAACTCCCCATTAAATATTATTTCCAATCCAATTTGATGTATGTACACCGATTTATGATTAATTCATTGTGGTTGGGTCCACCTGATCGTCAGAATCATTATCCAACATGAATTAATTTTTTAGACCCTTGGATCACCGAATTAAATCATGGTCCTAAAACCAAATATGGATACAATACATATAGGTATCCAATAAAAAATGAATCACATCAATTAGGATTATATTTTAAATAATATTCATGAATTACCAAAGATATTAAAATCTGTTTATATTTCCAAATTAAGATGTTTTCCAATTTAAGCTCAAAACACCCTATAAATCAATTATTGATGTAAATAACACAAATTGATAAATTTTTAGTCATTAAATAATTGAACTACATATAAAAAATTATGAAAATATTATCTCTATTAGTGAAAAAATTTACGGGTAGGTTGACTATCACACAACTAGTCACTTGAATCTCACTCACACTAGCCTCACCGATGACAGATCCCATATCCAGGTATAACATTAAAATAAGGGTTACTAGAAAACAAATCACACTTAATTATTAATAAAATATCCCTATCCTCCCTCTTAGTTTCATAGTTTCCTAATGGAAACCTAAAATAGTTATTCCTTTATTAAGACAATGTCACCCCATGACTTGCACAAATCCCAAAGGAAATATATCGTAACCATAAAATATATCCCACCTCCCACACACCCCTTACCCTTATTAATCTCATAAAAAACATGTAATTATGAATCAAAATTCATTTAACCCAAAACAAATGTATTAATATATAAATAATGGGTTACACCGGGTTCGACTAGGACGTAAAAAACAACAAATCAAATAGAATCACAAAAAGTTTCATTGAGGACATATATTTATATATAGTAACCAACTTTTTTTGAAATCCATCATTAAAACCATTTATAATCCACTTATGACACAAGTTAAATCACACACAAAACAAAAATACAGGCAAAGAAACCAATTTGGAATCCCCACTTTTAAAATAATCCTTTAAAATAAGGTAAATTATGAAAAATGCATACACCACAACAAAAAATCAACATGAACAATTAAAAAAATGATTATTCCAAACAAACTAGGAAAAAGGATATACCCCCCTACATGTGTAAAGACTTTATATAGAATAGTAAAACCCACATTATAAAACCAAATCAGTTAAAAACACCATGAACCAATCATTTTTACATAGAAAACAATCAATGGAATTTTATCATAAAAATGGGATGTACAAAACACCATTTTAAACCAAAGTTCTATTTAATCATAAAATATGACCATTTTAGATAAAGGGGAAACCCTATACGCATTTAAAACCTACGAAAATAAAAACTATGTATCAGATACTACTTTTTCTTAAATCTTGAACACATTTCCAAACAAATAATCCATGGAACTCTTTAATAAAATGGATTGTAGTGGATACACTTACCTCAAGAGATTACACCATGATTTCTTCAATAGAAACATCCATAATAAATCAATTAGGATGGATTAAAACCTTTAAAAAAAGAAACCCACAATTTAAAACAACCATAACAATTAAAATAATACAACCTTGGCCATTAGGGTTAGAGGAAAATTGAAGGGGGGCTAAGGAATAATTAATGATGGGACCCTACCATTGGATTTGGTGAAGAAACCACCAATAAATCACTCTAATACAACTTTGGGGAATCATAGAAGAGCTAAAATGGGGTTGAGAGAGGTAACCATAATAAAGGATCTGAATAGGGTGTCTTATGTGAGACAAACTAAATAAAATAACTCAAAACGAAAAAAATAAATCAAATCAAAAGATCATGTGTTTTATTTCATAGTTTACCAAACCATGCACGTGTCATACGACATCCACTTTCCCATAACTTCCGAGGTTACATGATTGTATCTTATGATTTAACCAACTGTGTGTAGATTGTGTGATCACCTCTGTTAAAACTATAGAGGATTCACAATATATACTGCATGATTTTCCAAACCGTACTCCTATCCAATAATCCCTATAAAAGATTCAAAATTTTAAAATTTAAAACATGGGACACCCTAATCCCAAATGGGAAAAAATAATAAAGAAATAAAAAAAATGGAATTTTAGGGTGTTATAATTCTCCCCACCACGCCACAATCTATTGCAAGAAAGTTCACTACTTGAAAGTTAACAACAACATAATTACATTGAACGGTCAAGAAAAACTCATTGAAAGGAATGATCCAACCAAAAGGGACAAATCCCAAACATATAACTATAAACATGGGACTCAAAAAAACCACATCTTACAGAAATCAAAACAACCTACTATTTCACAACCATCGAAGATTGATGAATCAAAAGAATATATTCCTCATCCAATGATGTGTCGGAATGAAAAATCATTTGGAATAACAGAGGTCATAATCCTTATAAATCTGAAATGTTCCAACCAAAATAATCCTATAAGATAACTCACAATTAATTTGAAATAACATGAATACTGGATAGGGGACTCCCCACTATTTAGAGTTAATATAAACTGGTGAAACACAAAATAAAAACACTCTAAATAAAAACATCTCCAAACAACCCTGAAACCACTAATCAAAAGAGATAGGACAAAACCACCTTTAGTGATAACATCATTATGAATAACCCACAATATTACCCAAAAAATACACCCAACCATTGCACTGCAAAAAAACATAATAACACCCCAAACACAAACATGCCTCAACAAGGAATAGAGTGCTTCAGAGTTTGGGTCATAAGACAACAAAAATGTAGAGTCATGGCCAATCCCATGGAATACCCTCCCAATGAGATTTTTATAGAAACCACATCTTCTATATCTCTTGGTATACTTGGTAACCAACATTTTATCCCCAATATCCAATCCCACAACCAATGAATTCCCACATCATTCATTAAACAAACTTCAAACCGTAGTCCACACCATGAAAAAATGAAAACAATAACTACAAAAAAACAAGTCATGAACATCTAAAAATATCACTAAAATGAGTCTAAAAGATTTATATCCAATTATAACATGAGATACAAGGTTTACATATGATATAAAATGAGGTCAAAGGAAAACAATTTACTGAGGTGGAATCTCCCAAAACCACAAAACAACGTCATACTATCCATCTAAAATATACAAAATAGATCGCAACATAGGCCAATGTAGTGTTCAATAATTCTTCTAATTACATTAACTATTTTTCAAAAAAAACTTCTGAAATGAATGATGTTGACAGACTAATGACATGTTCTCAGAGCTGTCAAAAAAGAGGGCCTAACAACCCTGAGCTTCCCACAACTGTATCATGTTATTGAATTTCATTTTTCACTAGCTTAAAAAACATTACTAACACCATTTGGGATCAAATAATCACATTAAATAGGTTTCCTAACACATCGATATTTTATATTTATTTCCTTTTAAATTAACATGATGTATTTGATGAATTGTTTTACTTGTAACCTTGAGTCTATATAAATTTGAGTTATAGTAATCCTTTTTAACCTAGCCATTAGATTGATGGGTATAAATAAAATTAAACACATTATGAAATATATATATATATATATATATATATATATATATATATATTCCTAAACACAAATATATTGATTAATTACTATGAAATAATCAGTACTTTTTTTAATAAAATCTTTTATTGATTAAAAGGCCTATTTTTTGAAGAAATATATTTTTCAACATGTTATTTTTTATTTTATAAACCAATAGTTTAATATCTATGAAAAAGATATTTTAATGAAATTAATTGATAATGAATTAATAAAAGGGGATTAATTAATGATCTAAAGGTTATAAATAAAGAGAAAATCATTAAGTTAAAAAGTCATTTTTCATAAAACTATTTTTATGTGTCCAATGTGATTTTATAATATTATATTAAATAAGTTTTCATTTACTAGGTTTTTAAATAAATTAATATGTTAAAAATTCATTAAAATATTTTAACGTTTATTTTATAGTTTTTACATGGAATTTAATAAAAACTAAAATCAGTTATATTCCCAAAAAATTATTTTTCTAAAAAAATGGTATTTATTATGATTCGTGCACTTAATTTACAAAACCAATCTATCACATTAATAAATTTCATTTGATAAAATAGTTAATTTTTTTAGTAATCATAATTTATAGATTTTATAATGAGGTAACATTCATTTTTGGTTAAAATGAATAGTAAAAATAGAAAAAATATTACTAGAGTTAATGTCAAAACAGTTTTATTGAGGGGTTAAACTAAGAGATAAGGGTATTATTTAAGTATAATATTATATTATTATTATTTTTTGAATATATTTAGACCATATATTATCTTAACATCATATATTTGTACTTTTTAAAGAATTATACATTAAAATATATTTATTATATTCAAATATTTTATATAATTCCAAGTGTGTCCTATCCATCACTTATAAAAGAAAACTTCTAATACACGCTTATTCAAGAATTTTTATCCATATATATAAAACCATAACTAACCTAATATCTTCATAGATTACATAATTTCATCCTAGATCCCATTTTATTATCCGTTGACCAATCATTCTAGGATTATGGTATGCGACAAATCATCTCTATCAATGAAGGGGTATAAATATCAAGTGAGATCTTTCAATTTTATTTAATATCACACATTATAAAAAAATAGTATATCCAGAATAAAATTATTAAGTAATTATAATAAATATAATAATATTTAATTATAATGAATTTAAAACCATTTTCCACCTAATTTACATCAAATGAGTTATGACTGTATCGCTTGTGCGTACATATAGACTACTGCCTCCACATTGTGATATGATTTATTTTCCATCAACACCAACCATATATGTTTATAATGATATATTTAATAAATATATATGATATGTATGATGTAGTATTTATTTTTTAATGATATAATATTATCTATCTTTCTCTTCTTTTTTTTTTATTAGAAAATGAAAACAACATTCATGCGTACATACAGACTACTGTCTCCATGGTCAGTATAGTTCATTTTTATATCTCTACATTTTATGTAATTTTATAAATTTACATATAATTAATATATATTATTTTTATGTTATTATTAATATTATGGATATTATAGAACCATGATCAAATAATAAGGACCAAAACATTCAAATTGAAACTTACATGAAAAACGAAATAGTTATCACCCATAACCATAGTTTTTAATAAATAATTATTAATGAATGGGTGATAAGATATTATAAATAAACTAGATATGGTATTATTAATTTTAATAGGATTTAATTATATAATAATAATAAATTTTAATTTATTATATAGGTGTTTAGAGAGCTTACATATTGGGTCGTACATGATGTAAGTGTTTTACATTAAAAACTCATTTTTACAAATATTTATTTGATTATATTTTATAATGATTTAATTATATAATATATATATTACAATTATTATATATTTAAATATAATATATTTATTTTTATATATTATAGGTTTTCCATTCATTTTTATCTCTTTAAAAAATCAAAAGTTGGAAATCATTTTTTAATGGAAAACCGACATTGTTTTTCTATTCAACCAAGAATATTTTTATTTAATGCCCATATTTTCATAAAAGAATTTAATAAATTTTTTAAAAATATAAAATTATATTTTAAATTTATTTCTAATCATGTTTTTTTCTATAATTGTTTTAAATGAATATTCTTATCATTTTCCAAACATTACACTTATTACCAATGGTGTGAGTGAAATCATTATTTAAACATACACTACACAGATAGATTTTCCTTTTATAATGAATATTGTTTTATTTCAATAATCATTTAAATTTAGCCAAGATTATTTTTAAATATAAATTATTCCTTAATACTCGGAAAATTTTTAGATCTGAAATAAGTAATTTCAAAATTAAAAGGTTATTTTTCTGAAAAATATTCTAGTGGTATTTGAAGGGAAATTTTCATCTATAATAACATCTTTTTATGTTACTTATGCTTCTATGGGGATATGATTATATGATAGCATTATTATTCATTATATGGATAGTTAGTTATTAGGATGATGAACTATTGGAAAAGACCATTTTCTTTTCCATGGGTTAATTTATGATGAAATGATAAATGTTTTTAGGATATTATGTCACATGTTTCAATAGATTATGAATATGTGATTGGTGGTTATGTTAAATCCCCAACCACAATTCATTGGGTAAAGATTAATTTATTATGATCATAAACGGTAAATGAGAGGTTATCCCAAACCCAAAAGATTGTACTTGAGAGGTTATCCTAATCTTAGAACAGGTACATGGGAGGATAGTTGATAACTGTATTTCATGCATATTTTTATAGTATTTTAAGATTTTGTTTTTTGAATTTAATTTATTATTATTTCCAAATTTTGAATGATTTTACTTGTTTTGTGTTTCATGAAAGGATAAAATGGATATATGGAAAAGGAATGAAAATAATCGAATTTTGGAGAAAAACACAGTTAGACACTAGATTTTTAATGCCAAAGTAGTGATATGGAACTAATGGAAGGACAATTACATGTAATGTATCTCATTACAAAATGTGAGAATTAAATGGAGTTTCCTCCACTAAGAACATTTCATGGAGTAATTACATGGTGTGAAGTAGTTACATGTTGTGTAGTCGAATACATTTTGGAAAAATTATAGATGGTCTGGTGCATAAATTTCACTACTAACATGGATTACACATCATGAAACTCCATTTCATATCGTGTATTTTTTAAAAAACAGACGAAACAAATAGAGATATGAAAAATCTTTTGTGCGACCATGGGTTTGATGAGAACCTTTTTAAAATTCACCATTATCCACACCTTTTGAAGGCATTATTGATACCACCTCGATGAGGGAAACCTACTGGAGGATGCATAATCCAAAATAGATCATTGTAGTATCTACTTCTCTATTGATTTTTCCTTTTTTCTTCTACAACCTCTCATAGATCGCATGAGGGGGTAATTTATTTGTATCGTGGCATGCGCGATGAACAATAATTGAATATATATATTATTTTATATTTGATTGCAATTCAAGTTGGTATTTATATTTCTTCATCAATTCTATCATTTCCCAAATTTCTACATGCATGAACATTGTGAGCGTGGTTAGGTATTGGGTTTAATTTATTTCTTTCATTTAGCATGATAATTTCCAAGATTTATTGAATGAATTTGGTTAATATGTGATCTAGGGTTTAAAATTCCACCATGACCACTGGTTTTGTTTATTCCCTAGGTTTAAATAAGGTTTTGGGTTACCCATTCATTGCAATCCAATGTAAGTAATCATTAGAAATGGAGAGCCTCAGATAGAAAGCATTTGACATGCCCATTGGACTCTCTAAGACCAAATTCGTATGAATACATAAATACTAATTGATGATTTCATACCATTTCAACCCATGAACCTGAATTCATTGCTTCCCAGCACCATTTTTATATATTCTTCTCCTAATATCTTCACAAATCCAATACTCAGTAGATTAAATTTTATTTATAAAATTTGAAATTATTTTAGGTATATTTTATTTAATTAATATTTTTTACCACTCTATCTCTGTGGGATCAACCTTGGAACCACATATCCTATACTACCCAATAGTTCAACGTTTTGTATTTAAAATTTTATATATTAGGTAACCCTGTGGGAATTAACAGTTCCTATGAGGCTATCAATACCCCAATACTAATATTTGATGAATTGTTTCATGGGTATCATTAATGTATAATTTATTGGCTTATAATTATGGAACACTTTATTTTACTCTTTTATGACATGATCTTATGATTATGTTATTCTCTCATGGATTATTCCCTTTGATTCATTTAGGATTCAGGTCTTATAAACTTCCATTCACTATTCCATGACTCATGATTAGAATCTTTTAATTTTTTGTGGCATGGTTTTCAAATTTTAAGATCATGTTATCACTAATTTTATACTTAATTGATCATTAATATCTCCCTTATTTAGTATTATTGAGAAACTATTATCACCCTTTATTATGTTTCATTTTCCTTGGATATGATGAAACTTTTTATGTATGAATATATAAGAAGGGTTCTACTAGTTAATACCTTAGTGGGATATGATGTAGATCTTTTATATACTAGTTTTTTATATAAAAGATTCTAAATTCACTAAACCATTTGGGTTATAGAGTGAATCATATTTATATATAATGAATATTGATATAATAAGATGTAATCTTTATGTATGAAATTTATGGGTTATCTCAGATGGTATCTAATAAAGGTTTAGTTTTCTTGTTAACTTGAATGAGACAACATTAATGTGAACCCTTAGGATAAGACTAAATATAGTAGAAAATATTATGTTATGGTAAATAAAGGATTGTGGTTTTCTTAGAAAATACATCCCTATTTAGATACTAGAATGTATATTTAGTCATGGAATAGATACACTTAGGGGAAATAACTCTAAAATGGGTGGATTGGGTATTATCATGATCATCACCAATTCACATTGAGAAGGACTAATATTTCACACCTTGATAGACACTTCTAGGGTATATTCTTTGGTTAATTCACATTTTCATTATGATCCATTATAAAAAATTTGAATTAGTGATGACCACATAAGTTAAACCTATGGTGTCATATATTGAAAATAAACTTATCATTATTTAGGCATACTGTAAATTATTTGTGTGATTATATGATTTCCAACTATGATTATTCTGTCTTATACTTTGAGTTTTCGTTTTAGTCAATTACTGGAACCATAAGGAATCATGATAATGCTGATTATGATGAATAATGTTATGAATTTGATCCTATGAAACCTAATGGAATGTGAGTTATAATGAAAAATATTAATTTAATGATTATGATACTTTCTTATGAAATACATCATGTAGAGATTCCAGATGGGAAAAGGTGGGAATAACACTCAATTGAGTCCTTCATAATGAAAAATCCAAATTTATTTTGTAGGTATGTTGATCTAATAATTACTGAGAAATGGATTAGTACCACTCTAAACATATTTTATTTGATCCAATGTTTAGAGTATGGAAAATATATTTTGGCTGTATAAAATTTCGAAGGCGATATTGATCAATGACTGACTCTTATCAATGATAGAAGGCAACAAGAAGAAAATGACTGATCAAAGTGGGGTGAGTTTGGAAGGTTATTTTTTATCATATAATTTCCTCCTATTTATAAAAGGAAAATGGATAAGGAATTCCTTATGTTAAATTAAAGTTGATGAATCCATTAATACATATGAGGTAAATTTTACAAGAAATTCGAGGTACACTTTTGGTGTTACCATACAACTAGAAAGCTAGATTGATTGATCCTTCAGTGGATTAAAACCAAGCCTTCATAGGGTATTATCCATAATAGAATTTAGTATATACAAACAACTAATTCGATGTTCTCTCAAGGTAGAATTTTAAACCAGATTTAGGAATTAATATCATGGTTTTGATAAGAAACGAAATATGGAATTCAATAGAAATTATAGTAATAAAAACCATGGAGGAAAAAACATGAGTCCTTATTTATTCTATAAGTATAGAAATAAAAATATTTTAAATTATCATAAGGAAATTATTAAACAATTTAAGTGTGTAAAATAAGGTTATTGGGAATTAAAAATATGAATTTTTTAGAATATTATAGGTAATAATTTGAGTGGGGATAAAGCACAATAGAATACTCCACCCACACTCTTGTGTTTCAAATATAATGATTACATGCATTATACAAACAAGTTATAAAATCTAATGTTTAATGATGATGATATGTGATAAAAACTTCTTAATAGTAAACACAAAGGGAAATCACAAATAGACTCTATTACTAATGTGGGGTACGATAATGAAGTGGTAAAAGACACACCTAACATCCAATCTAAAAATGGAAATGTATTATTTTATTCTGTATCTACCCGCTATTTTTTATCAAAAAATATCATTTAGGTTATCAAATTATCACCATAATTATTAGATATTGAATTAGAATTTAAAAATCATAATATTATGATAATCGCATCTCTAGCCTATGATTCTCCATCTAAATTTCATGGGACGTATCTTCCTGTAAATCTGTTTATTATACCTCTTATTTAATTTGATGTTATTTAAGAGAGAGATTATATTTTATTATATAAATCCACATTAATTATATCGGAAGGGATGTAAAATTTTATATAATCACAACTAACCTTTGATTTTCAATCGGTGTGAGGATAAATATGAACTTCTAATGGATAATACATCCATTTTACGCATCTTGATCCTTATTCAATGTGGGTATTTATATTAAATGGTTTGGGGGAAACACAACTTCAATGATATGAAAATTGTATGGGAGTTTTTTTCCTTTATGTAAGAGATTCATAGTCTTCCTCAGAATCATGATGTTGAGTTTTCAAAAGAACTCATACCTGGTGCTACGCCTTTTTCAAAGACTGTATAGAGAATAACCCTAATTGTGATGAAAAAATTGAAGTTGAAAACCCAAGAGCATCATGATAAGTTATTCATTGACCCAAGTGTATCACAATGCGGTAAATGTTTTCTTTTTATAAAGAAGTAATATATATCAATTAGACTATGCATTGATTATCGGGAACATAACATCATCCCAATGAAGAATAAGTACCCTCTATCCCATATTAATTATTTTTAAATCAATTACTAGGAGATCAATGTTTATCTAATAATGAAATTTTATCTGGATACTATAAATTAATGGTAAAAAGGGAATACTTACCCACGATATATGTCCATACAAGGTATAGACACTATGAATTTATAGTGAAACCATTTGATCTTACTAATTCCTTAACCATCATATTGGATATAATAAATTAAGTTTTCAGATATTACATTATTTAGTTTGTGGTAGTATTTATATATGATATCTTTATATATTCAAAGATCTAGGAAGAGTATGAATATCACATTAGAATTGTTATAAGGACCCAAAGGAGGGATAATATGTTTCAAAAGTTAAAATATTTTGAATTATGAATAAATAAGGTTCTATTTTGGGGTTATATAATCTCAAGTGAGAGTATATAGATGGATCTATAAAAAATTGAAGTAACTAATTATTGACCTAGACTAATCATGGTGACTAAGAACTATAGTTTTCTTAGATTAACTATATATTATCAATGCATTATTATGAATTCCACATGGATATATAATCCAATCATTAATTTGACTCGTAAGGGAGTCAAGTTCCTTTGAATCGATCAATGTGAATAAAATTTTAATAAAATACAGAGAAGGTTGGTTAGTCCACCTATGTTAACAGTACCCAGTAATCTATAAGGATTTTTCATTTATGGGGATTCTTTAAATAATGTTTTTGTATGAATTAAAATATTGAATGATATGTTTAAGGCTTATACCTCATATAAATTGATGTTTTATGAGTCAAATTACCGAAATTATGATATGGAGATAACAATGATAATATTTTCATTAAATATATAGAGGCAATATCTTTATGGGGAAAGGTGTGAATTATAAATTTATCATTAATTTTTAATGTATATATTCACCCATAAAGAGTTGAATATGTTCTAAAGAAGATAGTTGGATTTGATTAATGATTATAACTACTCAATACATTACCACCCAAGAAAATTAAACACAGTGGATAATTATTTGAATTGAAAGGATAATGATTGATTATCTATAAATAGGATCACAAAATATCCAATATTTTTGCAATTTCAAAGGATGTATCTTTAAATCCTAAAAGAATGGAAAATCATATCTTTCTTAAATGATTGTTCAACCATCTATCCATGTGAAGATTAAATAGGACCAAAAGAGGATATAGAGATTCAAAATAAGGTGAGAACTTTTTACAAAATTCAAACATGATTATTATGTAATGAGAAGGTATAGGAATTGGTTATGTTTCCCATCAATACCATACTTGGAAAAAAGATAAGAAAATAAATTCATATCTCATTCTTATTTATTCACCCTAGAATTAATAAGTTTTATAGAGTAATGAAAGAGTATTTTTGGTGGGATAACATGGAAAGGGATATTAAAATGTATGTATCTTAGTGATTGGTCTGTAATAAATTAAAGGCTGATATATAAAAGTATAAGGTGGTCTTACAATTATTACCAATACCATAATGGGATGGAAAAATAATACCGTGGAATTTGTCACTAGACTCCCCAAAAAATCTAAAATCCAAACTTCTACATGGGTTGTAATAGAAAAGATTATGATGTTAGTAGATTTACATACTATTTGAAAATATTTCTCACTTTATCATATTTTGAAGATATACATTAATTAAATAGTAAGTTTTCAGGGAGTACCACATTCTATTTTATCTGATCGAGATCTTATATTTACCATGATTTTCTAGAAACGTCTTCTTTAAGATCTGAATATAAAGTTGTGTTTTATTGATGCTTATCCTCCTAAAATAGAATTTTAGTCTTATTGGAACATTCATAGTCCATAGGATGTGCTTATATGATATTATTTGGATTTCAAAGGTTTTTGGTCTCAACACCTACCACTTTTTGAATTATCAAATAATAATATCTTTCACTCGAGAATTCAGTAGATCCTTATGAAATCCTACAAGGAAGGAAGTGTGTAACTCCAATGTAAAATGATGAATTTTTAGAAAGAAAAACATTGGTATATGAGATAGTTTAGTAAATGTAAGATATGGTTAAATCTATTCAATAACACATAATGCAATCTTATTGTTTATAAAAGAGTTGTATTAAGAATTGGTGTTGAGATCTGGAATTTGATGTTGGTGAGAAGGATTTCCCTTGAATTTCTCTATTGAATAAGGTTATGATATTCCAAAAGAAAAGAAATTTGAGCCCTAGTTATATTGGTCCCTTGATTATACTTGTTCATATAGGGAGTGTATCTTATCACATGGCCCTTCCACCAAACCTCTGTCAAGACCATGAACAGTTCCTTATCTCTCTATTGAAGAAGTACAAACTACACATTTCACATGTATTGAACACAGTGGTTTTAACACTATGTCAAGACACTTTCTATGATTTAAAACTGATATAAATCATGGATCATAGATAAAATTTGATATGGAATAAGTCTACTCACATGATTAATATTCTCTAGAAGAATTATAAATTTGAGGAAGCTGTATGAGAACATGGGGATGTAATAAATCAAAGATATCTTCATTTATTTGTATTATTGTAAAAGAATTTTAAGGGATATAATATTTTAAGGGGGTGTATAATTTATCACCCTAAGATTTTATATGTATTTTATTTTTGAAATAAACATGAATAATTTTATTTCTTACTTTACATGCAACCATAACTCTAAAGGAACTCGTATTATGGTATACATTTTTAACTATGATTCTGAATTAGTGATTATGAATAGGATTAACCACATTATGAAATATTAATAAAAATGTTTTTTGACATTAAAATGTATTTATTAATTCCTATAAAATAATCATTAATTTTTCAATAAAATAATTTATTGATTAAATGACCAATTTTTTTTGAAGAAATGTATTTTTTTAATATGTTATTTATTATTATTTATAAATATATATTAATAACTAACAAAAATTGATTTAAATAAAATTTAAGGATAATTTATGAATAAAAATCCATAAATAATTTATATAATGGTTATAAATTATGATAAAATCAATTAATGTTAAAAAAAATAATTTTTCAAAAAATAATTTTTTTGTATGTACAATTTTTTTGTTGTAATAAATTAAAGACATAATTATTGAATAATTGTTTAAATGGAATTTCTATAATATATTTTGAATAAAATATTTTAATATTTATTTTAATATTTTTAATGGAATTTTATTAAACTAATGTTTGTATTATTCTAAATAAAAAGGGTTTTTTTGTTGCATTTCACACACTTATTATAAAATAAGATTCTACCACTTATTGAAATTTAATTTGATAAAACATATTCTATATTTTTTAATAAACATGTCCAAATTCTTTAATTAAATATCATTAATTTCTTATCATAATGAATAGTCAAAAAAGTCAAAATTTGTTTCCATGGATAATGTTAAAATGGGTTTACCCGGGGTTAAACTAAAAGATAAGGGAAATATTCACACATAAACTTCTATTATTTTTATCCTAAGAATAAATTTTGACCCTATATTTTCAAAAGTTTTAACCCTTTTCCATTTTAATTCATTATAATCTAGAAAGACATTAATTATATTTAAATATTTTATGTAATTCTTAGTGCGTCCTCTCCCTCATTTATAAAAGGGCACCTCATATCCACACTTATGAAATAATTTTGAGCATTATAGATCATAAAATCATAAAACTAAAAATTTACTATATTCCTACCATTTACCCTTGATCCCCTAGTCTTCTCTTATGTCTAATATTTCAAGGCTTGTGTTTTTAGACAGTAGAGGTCTCTCAAAGAAGTGTTAAAAATGTTATCTGAGCTCTTACATTTTAATTTCCTCATCCACATTCTCTACAACTAATTTATTTATCATAAAATTATTAATAAAAGATAATAAATATAAAGATATGTTATTATTATTATTATGGTAAAACCATTTTTACACTCACTATCCATCAAAAGGGAAATGAAAGTATCACTCGTGCATATGTGAGGATTACTGTCTCTACATAGAGATATGATTCATTTTACCTTACTACATAAAATGGTTATTTATGATGATTAATTAAATAAATATATATTATATTTATGATATATTAAAAAAAATTAATGATAAAATATTATTTATCTGTATTTCCATCTTTTCATTAGAAAATGAAAACATCGATCATGCGTGCGTACAGACTACTGTATCCATGAATGGTGTAACTCATTTTTCTATATATACCATTTATGTAATGTTATAAATATGTATATAATAAATATATATTATATTAATATCATTAATAACATTTTTATATTACGTAACCATGACAACATTAAAAGGACCACAACTACTAAACCAAAACATACATAAAAAATGAAATAATTATCATCCAAAATAGTGATTTATAATAAATAAATTTTATTGAATAGATGGTAATATTCTATATGTAAACTATGTATGGTATTTTAAATTTTAATATTTTACAGTTATATAATTAATATAAAATTAAATTTATTACACATTAAGATAAATCACTTGTGAAGCAAGTTGAACATGAGGAAAGGGTTTTACATTACAATCTAATTTTTATAGAGATTATTTATCAATAAATATTTAGATGGTTAATTTATTTGATATATATCTAAAAAATTATATATTTTTACTAATATAGTAATTTCTATATATTAAAAGTATACCTTTTATTTTTATCTCATTAAGTACTCAATAATGGGAATGAATGTTTTTTTGGAAAACTGGATTTGATTTTCTGTTCGTCCATAATTTTTTTTTCTATTTCCATATTTTATTTAAAATATTTTTAAAAAATTAATACACTATAATGATCAATTAGAGTAATTTTTAACCATGTTTAACTTTTTCTTGATTTTATTAAAAGTAACCTTCTTGTCTTTTTCTAAATATGGTACTTTTAACAATTATGTGAACGAAATATTTGTTTTAACATAAAACACCTGAATTAATTTTATCATCATTATGGCTATTATTTTATTTGAATATTACATTAAAATTTTCCATGGATATTTTAAAATAGAATGTGTTCCTTAATATTTTATTATCTGTTCATATCGTTAATAAAAGATTTCATAATGAAAAATTTATTTTCATCAAGAAATATTATTGTAAACTTATAAATCATTTTTTCATCTAAGATAACATTATTTGATGTTATTTATTCTTGATAAGGGATATGTATCTATGATTCCATATTAATTCTTTCTCTAGATGGTTTATGATTATGATAATGCAATATTGATGAAAACTATTTTATTTTCTATTGGTTAATTTATGATGAAATGATACATGTTTTCATGATCATGATGCATATATATGAATGCATTATGATTATATGAAAACTGCTTCTGTTATATCTCTTCATTGAATTGGGTAAATATTAGTGTTTTAAGAGCTCACAAGGTATATGGAAGGTTATCCCATACCTAAAATAGGGTACACATGAGGTTATTCCAAGCCCAAAGTAGGTACAATGGTGGATGTCCCAAGCCTAACATGTGATAAATGTATTGGTGGGTATCCTTGACATAAGATTTATATGATTATGAATATAGATCACATTATTTCTCTATTTTTTGACATGATCATAAGATAAGTTTATACTATGATGTATTATGTTCATTTATTACTTTATTATTCTTATATTATGAAATACCAATATTTATCCAATAACATTTGATTTTGATCTATAAATTTATGGGTATAGATTGTAATTGTTAAGAACATGTTTTCATACTCTTATACTGATTTTTCCTTATATGATCATTTATATCTACTTTATTTACCCTTAATGAGCATCTAAATGCATTATTTATTATGTTTTCTTTTCCAGGTATACGATGAAAGGTTTTATGTATTATATTTTTAAGAAGGGTGTCAATTATGAAGAACATAATTGTAGATGATGTAGATCATTTATGTACCAAATTTTCATGTATCTGAATGTATAATGTCACTAAAAAAGTTTTGCTTCTCGAATGGGTCTTCATTATATTTAATTAATATTAACCAAATAATATGTAATATTTTTTATGTAATCTTTAGGTCACCTAAGTTTTCCCTGCTGGAAAATCCTAAGAAACGATGAACTTATACATTGGCTCCAAAAAGCTTGTCTGGCATGACTGAAAAAGACCACTAAACTGTGATCAGTTAGAATTCCACTATAAAATAACCATTACTTCCACTAATAATAATCATTTAGCCCCTGATATAAAGGGTCTAATATAGTGAAATTATAAATATATTCCTTCAATGATTGATAACTCTGATAAACACTTAAGAATTCCATTGCCTTGAAAATTCATACATAGGGTAAAAACACTAAATGAAGGTAACAATAAAATATACCTAATACATTATTACAGTGTGTGGGAATGTATAAAACGCTTCCAAAAATCCAACCCCAGTCCTTTTAACTAATGAGTAATGCACCTCACCTGGAGTTCTAAGTGACATGAAGATCCCCTAAATCCTAGTGAGCCACTCTATTAATTCTTGGGGAACTTTATTACCAAAAAAACTCCTAAAAACAAATTAGAAAACTATCTTACATGATCTAAGAGATGATAAGAGAATGTTACTACCACTCCCTCAAGAGACAAAGTTGAGTCAAAGACTGGGAATGTAATGACCTTTATTTAGATTCAAGGTAGAATTCCAAGGGAATTTGAATTTTGGAATTTGGTGGATAGAATACTCTTTAAACTGATCTTCATAACATAATATATAGAGTTTAAACACTTGAACACATTATTTCTAGACATTTTTAATGGATATAGAGGTTCCTCTAGTTCTACTTCAATTTTCAAGGGCATCAAACCCTGAAAACTCAAAACCAGAGAAGACTGACAGGAGCACATGGTTTTTCTGAAACTGTGTGACCCTCTAGTAGTAATCATGAATATTTTTTATAGGAGAATAAGTTGACCACATAGGATGAGCATAGATTAACCAAACCATAAACCTATCTCGTCCATTTAGTGCCACATAGACACTTTTCTAATACAGTTCATTACACAGTTGGTGCACAATTTGATTAGATTATGTGGGAAAACTATTCGAGATAGTGTTCCTTAGAAGTGAGAGACCTAAAGTTGGCACACAATTTGGATAATTGTGCATCCAAACCATGAAACCTTGTTTATTAGGTTGAATTTACCATTTTTTAGTTAATGAGTTTAAATTATCTTTTCCATCATTCTTTTCTTCATCCACAGATGTGTGAGGATTCACTCTTGAATCATGGGTTCCTCCCCCTCCCAAAACTAATGATCCTGATATATCATGGATCAAGACTTCAATTTGAACTCCATCAATCGTGTTGGATTCGAATTATAAAGATCTCAAGTCCTATTCCTTTTTTTCTAGGATCATATTATGATCTGTTTGTGATATTTTGATGTAAACTCAATAACCCTATTTTCAGTAAAAGTTTTTTTAATTTATTCCAAACTAGAATGAATCATGCATTGGTATTGGTTGATTAAGGCATCATAATAATGAGTTAGGTGGTCTATATCTCTTTCCCCATGTTTCTATCAATATATAAATATTATGGATGTGCTATAGGCAATCCGTTTCCATGTATTTTTTTAAAATTGGTTACTTCATTATAATATGATATACTCATGATGTATTACAATCATTGAGCCTCTTTTAGTAATTAAAAGATTTCAACCTTAATCACAGACACCTCTTGTGTGTTCCATCTGAAATTTTCCCTTTATAATTAAATGATTAAATGCTCATAACTCCTCCTAAGTTCCATGTTAATCCTTGAAATTGTTTTTCCATGATTCAAATTTTTTTCTAAAATAATTCATTTATTAAAATGGGTTATTAATCTTGAATGTGAATCAAGATTATACTAAAATAATTTATTGATAAATTTTTTCATTTTTTTATAATAAATCCCCTCAATTGAGGTATGATGTCTTCAAAATTATAATGTGGTGATTAGTGATTTAGGTTATTCTTGGCCTTATTGCATTTGTGTTTCCATACCCTTCGGTTAATTCTTGATATGTGGAATGATTAGTACATGGACTCAAGTGATATTCTGAAATGGAATGAATATGGGGGCATGGCCTTCCATGTGACCAATGGTTTCAATGAACAACTACCGTCTATGTGGGATTTCATTAATTGACTCTAGAAAGACTTTCCTTGATAAATGAAAGGGATTGTTCAAATTGGTTGGATTAAATAAAATGTTTTAGTTGAAATAATTGTAGAAGGGGGAAATTCCACACTGATCTCTTCATGATTTAGTACACGAATTTAAAAAATGTGATTCCCTTGGTTATATCGAGTGCTAATCATGACATCACACACCATTAACACTATTTGGATAGTGGGAATGATACACTACATCCCTTGCTTTGAGTGTTGGCATGATAGCACACTCAATATTTTGAGAATTGATATGATGGCACACTAATCTTCTAAAGTGATGAGCGTGAAGTATTCCATTTATTATGAGATGTAAGGAAAGTATCCTTTACTTGATCTTATAGTCCAATTCAGACTAGTTATGGATGACTGAGTTATGCCTCTCTCTATCCAACAACTAGTATTCTAGTAATATGGACACTTAAATCTTCATTCACTTGCTCCATATTGGTGGATAAAATATATAACTATAATATATATATATATTATTACTAAATTTATGTATAGTTACTGATCAAACACTCATTCTGGCCATGAGTTAAATCCGGTAGAGTCAGCCTAGTGTTCTTTTAGAACCCGATCTTACTGGTGTTTTTTATTTAGATATGTTTATTATTATTTATACTTGAACACGGTATTACCTTATATTAAAATAATGAATTTAGGTGTATATTTTTTTTGTGTTGGCATACTAGGATTTTATTTCACACCCTTCTCGTGACACCATTTCACTGAGGTACCCCAGAATATATCTTTTTTGAAAGACCACATATTATTTCTTGCACAGTTATGATTGTACCTTGGAGTTTGGAGCACCGAACTATGATAGAGATCAGGATTATCAATGAGTTATCCCTATGATTTTCTTTCCTTTATGTATTCTTACACTACAATATACTATGTTTTCTCACTATATATATATATATTACTTTAGTTTTTGTATCAACATTTAGACATGCATTCATTATTTTATATGGGCATTTGTCGTCTCATATTCAGTTTATTTTATTCTTCCACTACTCTATATTTCATTTATTACAGCTTCTCTATTGTAAATTATTAAATTTATGATATACCATTGTGCTACTCTAATCATGATGGTATATTCTCCCCACTATCACCTCCTTAGACCCTCACAACTAGTCGAAATCATATGGAATATGGGGAAGTGTGATTAAGTCCATGTGGAGACCGTTCGGGATATCTGTTTAGTGCTCATCCAGGTCAGGACATTACAAATTGGTATCAGATGAGGTTCCTTTTTACCTCTATTTTACTATTTGGGGGTGGTAGATAGAAGACTAGTAATTTGATAGTATTTTGTATATAACTGGGTTTGCGAGTGATCATCCCTCCCATTAGGAAAATTCTACGTAGCCAGGGATAAGATTATTAATCATGTTGTTTGTTATTAAAGTTGATTTTGATTTCAGCTTAACTGATTTGTGTACATTACAATAATAAAAAATTTAAGAAATTTATTTTATATTCTCTTGGATGAGTTTGGTAAGGAAGTAACATTACATGGATCATTATAGGTATATATAAATTCACTTATCCTGTATATTCCATGCTCTGTAGTTGCATTTAAAGGTTGCCTGATGATTTTCATGATGTGCCTTGTGTGTTTTTTATCATTACTGTTATATACCATATTAGGTATTTTAGTGATATTTTTATCTTTTTACCTTTTTAGGTAACTATTTATAATGCCTTTTCATATTACATTATTTGGTGATTTATTTATCATGTTAATTTGTTTCAATGATTATGTGATTACATTCCATTATACTTGATTATTTAGCATGTCTACCTATGTATCATGTTTCTATGATAAATATCACATTTCTATATTTTTATTACTTCTCATAACATGTGAAGTTAGTATTTTGATATATAATTGTTTGAATGGGATAAAATTATGTGTTGTGATTAAAGGGGATATATCCATTATTTGTAAGGTGTATGGGTGTCTTATTATTGGGTAAATATAACATATACATTCAAACCACCTTTTTAATATTTTTTAATATATCTAGAGACTATTTTTAAAATGTAAAATAAGTTAATGTTCAAGTTTTAAATTTAATTATTCATAATAAAGCAGAGCCAAATTTCAATATACTATGTGTATGGGTGCCATATAGGTTGGGTGATGGAAACCAATATAATCAAATAATTATATATGAACAATATATATTTTGAAATGGATATGAATGTAAAATTTGTTTAATTTTATTATGAAATAAATCATCTTCTTATTGGCCTCTTACATGACTTGACCCTAGTAGGTTAGTTACAATATTTATGATTATCAGATAAAATCCATTAAGGGTGAATTATAAATTTAAAATTCGATGGCTTCCTTTATAATGTCTTGTAAGATAGTCACATAGGCATGAAAGTCCATATGATTAAATTTTAAATGTATAACCAGACCAAAGTATGTTAGTTGGGACTTTTTTCTTACATGATAACCCAGTACTGTTTTTTTGAAACTTTGATAATTAAAAAACTATTATTGGGTTTCCTTTTGATGAACCCAGGTTGGTTAAATGAGACACTTGTAGTTAACCTAATCTACTGCTAATTAGTGTTCTTAAAATGAATTTATGTGATAAATTTCCTAAATATGATGGGTTGTCAATACATTTTTAATGGTTTAAAAAGGGAGGAAATATTGATAGGAATTTCTTGTTTTTGTTGAGGTGTTAGTCAAATTAGGTACCAAGTGATTTTGTCTTACAATTGATTCCTGATGCTCTAATTTATATATTTTCAATGTTTAATTATTGAATGTGAGTCAATTAAATTATTTAAAATGGTACCTCAGGTGGTATATTTAGTTTAAACCCTCTTCTATGGAAACATTAAGATTCTCTTTATGTTTCCTTGAAACAAAAACATGAGTGTTTTTTGTAGGTATTTTTAATTTTTAAAAATTTCATAAATGATAGTCATAGGGCCTAGTGATATCTATTTGGGATGACATTATGATATATTTGATGCATATGATTTTTATAGGGGAAACCAGATGTAGGTAGCATCATTAAATGAATAATCCCTTGCTAAGTGATGTGACTTTTCTAATGCATGTGGTGTCGTTTGGATGTTGATGTCCCTAGTATGACTCTTAGATTAAAAAATTCACCCTTTTTTAGATGGTTGGTTGAAGTATCCTTGAAAATTGTTATGAGTGTGAGTATCGAGTAATGCTGGGTTTCAGAATGTTAGACATTCCTAGGTCATGGTTGTCCACATAGTAGGTTTCTTAACCATCTCTTCTTCCTCAATGATGTAAGAATTGGTACATTGTCATCCAGAATATTTTTTGTATGGTGAAATACGGCCCTGGGTAAGATATATTGTACGAACCACCAGATACATGGATGAGTAGGAATGACATCATATGGATAGTATCGAGGATAGGTCATCTTGCTTTAGACACTTCAGGTCAGTGTGCATTCGTATACCTGGTATGAATCAAATTTTTAAGTGATATATTGAACCAGTTGAGATTGGTGGGATCATTGAGCCTTGAAATTATGAGTATGTTCTTAGTTCATCTATAGAGTAGATTGACCTATACATTAAAGGAATCAAGTTCATCCCAATGCTCGAGATTGTGTTCTAAGATAATCATGTTTTTTTACAAGCCGGTTAGGTTAGTTTTGGTTTTCATGCCAAATGTATTGATGTTTGTGTTCTCGAGTCAGAGAAGTGTCACATCTGTGTTTAAGGTGAATCTAATCTAGATTTCTTATGTGTAGATAGTATATATCTCCTTTCAATGAAGAGGAAATTATATGGTGTGGGAAATCTCATAATTTCTAGTGAATATGTTCCATTCCAAGTATAATGACCACTACCAAGTAGGACTAATAGAAATGGTTAGTATTTCTTGAATTTTATTGAGGCTAGCAATATTGGAATCATGTTAGTGATTTCAATGTAGCACAAAATTAATGTGGTTAGTTTTGTATGAAAACCTTGAAAAACATGTTGTTCGTTGATATAATTAGGTGTTAAATACTTGTGATCAATTAGTGATGATGAATTGATAAGTGAAACGGGGATTCTTCCAAGAAGTGGACCAATAGTGGTTTGACTACTCTTCTTTATAGTAGTTTGGAATGGTTGGTTAGGAACAGTATCAAGAACTTTTTTTAGACATGATGGAAGTGTTTCAAATATTTTTTGAATTATTATTATCCTCTTAGTGTACTCTTACTTATTGATGATCATGTACTCTATATTGATATCATGGTTGGGGCACTAAGAGAGTGTTAGTTATACATTGAAATTAATGTTTAAAATGCTCTTCTATTTTAATAAATAGTATTTATGAGAGTGTCATGTTGTACATGTGGTTTTGATCAAGGAATGATTAGTATTAATTGATAAATAGGTTCCCACATCAAAATTCCTTAAATGGATTCTTGAACATTAGTCATTTTCCTCTAACTTTACTGCTAGGAAGATGCCTTTATAGGCACATTCTAAGATATGTTTTGGTCATATTGGCCTTCTACTGATGTCGTTTTTATAAACATAGAGTATGGGATACATTGAGTTAGCACCTTGAACTCCAGTTTAATGAATATCAGGTTATCCTGTACTTCTTATTCGAATTGTAGGTGATGATTAACGAGCGATGATTCAAGTGGGTTGGATCTAGATTACCCTATTGTTCATACTAAGGCATGAAAGATTAAATGGTCAAGTGATGGTTTTATCAGGGAAGATCACCGGAATTAAATTATGGGATTCGGTGAATGTTATCAGGGAAAAACAAGATTAATTGTAAGAAGGTATTGTGGTTTAGTTTTATGTTTTCCAGCCATTTAAGACGAGCATTTTGGGAATGATTACATTATAGTGTATTGAACTATTTACCTATGTCTTACGGAATAAATTTAGTGAAAATATATTTTTTGAATTCTTTCATGTGGTAAAGAGTGTGGTGCATGTAGGCTAGGTATTTTCATGAAATACAGGTTCAACATCGCTAACTGAGTTCAGCTGTGAATTGAATGTTTATCCAATTCAAATCATTCTAAGAATATCACTAGAATGATTAGGCTATGATATATTGGAAATTTTGATTGTGAAGGTTATCATTTCTTGGAATTGGATCATTTGTGTTAAAATCAATGGAAGGGAGAACTATAGGTAAATTGTTTAAAGATACTATTACATGATTGTGTCTATAAATAAATGGGTTTAGGTAAGCATTGTTTCAGTCTTTCAGTATGAAAATGAGTTTTGGATCACATTTTGACAGCTTAATGGTCATACGCTTAAGTAATTCTTGGGGATGCATTGGGGTTTTGGGAACACAATGTGACAATTTGAACGATACATCAAAAACCTTGTATATTTGGTGTTTTTTTCATTATTTCCCTAAGTATTTATATTGATGAGAAGATCTAAGGTGGGTAGGTTGAATTGAAACATGTTTTGAGACTAGGTAGTATTCCAAGAGAATTTGAAATTTCAATTTTTGCGGTTTGTCTATTATTTACACTGAGATTTGAACATAATTTAGAGATTTTTAATGATTAAACACATTATTTTTAGACTTGGTTAAGAGGCCAAAATGTTTATTGGGTGCTCTATGGAGTATTGGAGTGTCAAAATACAAAAACTGAAAACCAGAGAAGACTGAAAGGGGAACATTGTTTTTCAGACACCACACGACCCTCCAAAAGTAATCGTGAAATTTGTGAAGGTGAGCAGAAGTGGCCTATATGGGCTGAGAATTGTTGGATTAATATTTGTGCCTATAATGAAAATTTAGTGCCACTTAGAAAATTTTCAATGCCTGATTGGTGCATAGTTTGATTAGACCATGTGGGTTAGGGTTCCTAAGCAGTGGTATCCCTGTAGATGGCGCACAGTTTGGCAAACCATGTGGCCAAACCATGAGACCTTTTTTTTGTGTGAATTTACCCATATCCCCTTAATGATATTAAATACTGTTTTTATTCCTTCTTTAACACTTCCCCATCCAACTGAGGATTCTCCAGTTCATAATAGGGTTTTCCTCCTCTCTATCCTAGGGATCATGATATCTCCTCAATTCGGACATTGATTTGAAAGCTCTCAGCCACATTGGATCTGAATTAGTAATCTATAAAAACCTATTGCTTCCTTTCTATGTTCCTCTTATTATCTGTTGTGCTATTCTGGTTTGATCTCATTCGCCCAATTTTCTAGGAGGATGTATGTTTCTTCAATTTCTTCCAAAATAGACTAACCTAAGCCTCGGTATTAGAAAATTAGGGAATATTAATCATGAAGTAGGTGGCTTATATCTCTTTACTCATATTTCCATTGATTTATATGTATTTTTTTGTTCTATATATTGGTCATTGCTGCATGTTTCCTTAAAATAGATTTCTTCCTATTAATTTTTTATATGCATGATGTATTACTCATTTTAACACTTGTTTAGTAATTATAGGATTTTAACCATCATCACAAACACAGACTGAGTGTTCTAGATAACATTTCACCTTTATAATTAAATGATTAAATTCATTGAACACCTTTTAAGAATTCAGCTTAGATTATAGATGGAATTTTCCATTTTAGGTAATTTCCCATAACAGAATAGAACCACATAAGTTACTTGTTGAGACATTAAATTGTTCTTCCATGATTGGTAGTTTTTTTGTAAAATGATTCTTTTGGTGAAATGATTTATGACTCTTGAATTTTAATCATGATTATGCTAAATGAATAGTTTGATAAATTTTGTTAGGTTTTTATAATAAAATCCCTCAGATGATGTGTGATGTCTTCCAAATTAAAAATTTGTGATTATAGATTTAGATTATTCTTGTCATTATTTCATTAGTGTTTCCACACCCTTATTTTATTTCTTGATATGTGGAATTCTCAGTATGAAGACATTAATGGTATTATAAAATGGATTTAATATGGGGGCATAGACTTCCTTGTGGTGTATTGTTTCAAAGACTGTCACAAACAAAGCCGGAGTACCATCTGATACCACACCTGAATTGGTCCACGACATGGCCAGAAGAGCAATCCTAATTCCCGTGAGCTAGGAAGTAGTGCCTGAGTATCAAAAAATATCGTGTGAATGATTTCAACCAATTTTATAATCATAAAATTCCTACAATAATAAATAAACCCAAACTGAACAATCATAACCAAACATGATATTCTTTTTTTAGATTAATTGTTTACAAAATTTAACCAAAACCCAAAGGGGATACAATAAAAATGGAACCATACACTATCCCAAAATCCATCATGAAATAAGAGATGCATCGTACCAATAAAACCACCACAACTCTTACAAATTGAGACCATTATCATCCCCAACTGACATCATGATAGTTATTTGATTTGCCTAGGATAAACATAACCAAGTCTACATAGACCCAAAGTTGAATGAATGGTGTGAGACAAAGACCTGTAGGATATGTAAAGACCTGAAATTTCCATGTAATTTTTTTAATTAAATGAGAATTTTAACAGTCTGTGAAAATTAACTGAGCATGATTTCGAGGCCCGGTGTGCCTCGAATGAATTTTTGAACTTTTTTTTGGGTACGTTCAGTAAACGTGCGAATGATGTTTTATAACTTTTGAACCAGTACTCAGAATTAAAATTGGATGGAACTGTTGAACATACTGCACTGATATTCGCTTAAAAAGACCTTCACCTCGACCATAGTAGGTCCAGGGTGGATGTTAGTTTTTCACCTATTTGTGAAATAATAAAATAAAATAAAATGGTGTGACTTTTTATTTTTTTCTTTTGAAACTCCCATGTGGATGTTTCATAGGTGAGGGTGAATGAATTAAAACCTCCCAGGAGAGGTTATGGAGGTGGGGACCCCCAAGCATAAACCTCCCATCAGATGTTATGATGGTGGGGACCACCCAAGGCTAAACTCCCTTGAACTCCCTCTTAAGTGTGGGGAAGCCTTTTAAACGTCCCCCACATTAATGGTGCCACCCCTATAAATAATTTTGTTCTAACCTCATCAATTAATTTAGTGGAGCCAATATAAATTATCTCAACAATTAAATTGGGGAAACTTATCAGAAGTTGGATACATGGAAATTTGGATGAATTGGAAGAGGATAAATATTGGGAAGATTAAACTTCTACAATGAAGAATTTATTCCATGAAGAACGTTCCTCCCACAATGAATTCTGATGCATGACTTCGACTTCTTCCTTGGGAAATCCTCCAACATGAGACATCTTCAATCGACGACCGTTATTTCCATCTCATCGAAAACAAAAAATGAAAGAGGTAGGGGTTTAAATCGATTTTGATTATATTCCTATTTTATTCCATTCTAAAACAAACAATGCAGATGAAATCAAAATTATGTTGATCCATAGATGTTTTCTTTTGCAGGTTGGGAATAATTATTGAGGAAGGTTTTAGGGTGGTTGTTTAAAATTCTTACCTTTTTCGTTCTTGATAACTCTTCGTAATTCAAAAAGAGTTTATAGTAGCTTGCTACTACTCTAATGTAGAGAGAGTGTGGTCCAAACAAACATGTCTTGTACTCTCTACATTTCTTCTGATGATTTGCATTGTTCTTCGCGATGGAGGAGGATGGAGACCAACCACGGTGGGGAATGAGAACAGTGGTCGGCACCCCCATCGGCTGTGACGAAGGCGACAACGCAACGTCCCCACCCCGCGGCCACCACCGCCCATGGCCATCTCCACCCTATAGCACCACCGCTCACGGCCTCTGCACCCTGCGGTAGCGCCACCTTGCGGCCACCGCTGCCTGCGGTCTCCACGGTCCCATGGAGGCGCCACCCCGTGGCCTCCACGCTCTAAGGCTGAGCCTCCCCATGGCCTACGCACTCTGCGGCCTCTATGCTCTGTGGCCAATATCCCCACGGTAGAGCCACCCCATGGCCTCTCGTTGTCCACGACCGAGCCACCCTACAGCCTTTGCGATCTGTGGACGAGCCGCCCTATGGCCTTGCGCTGTCCGCGACCAAGCTGCCCTGCTGCCTCGCTATTCAATGGATCTCACGTCCCTCACAGTCCTCATGGATTACCAGACCCCCAAGCATGGGCTGGGCCGGAACCAGCGGGTCAGGTCGGGTCGACCTGGGCCTGTTCGACCTAGTCGAACAGGACCCGAACCCAATTCAAACCATTTAAGAAATTTCAGCCTTAACGTTGGCATCGGGCATCCATTTTATTAACCTTCTATGGTGCTGTAAACCATGGAGTGAGTCGGTCCCTTTTTTATACAGTACTGAAGTTTGGATAAATTTGGGGAATGGTCGGGTTGGATCGTGCAAGAATTCAATGGGGCCTTCG
The DNA here is from genome assembly GCA_963277665.1 of Viscum album. Lineage (NCBI taxonomy): Eukaryota > Viridiplantae > Streptophyta > Magnoliopsida > Santalales > Viscaceae > Viscum > Viscum album. The sequence continues at coordinate 1,013,720,226 of OY728153.1, read as the reverse complement.
GGACTAAAAGGCTAATAACTCACAGACCGAACGTCTGATTGACACATCATCTGTTGAATTGATACCACTATGACGTGGCAGTCCATTGGGATACATCATCATGAGACTTAGTGGTAGAGGGAGTATCGACTAGTGGATTGTGGAGTGGACCCTCCCAGAGACGAGCAGACTTAGCACATGAACTCTATTTCTGGGTGTAACGTGAAGAATGAAGAGCGATCCTGTGTGAGTCAGTACCTTGAGATCCTGTGTGGGTTAGAACCTAGAGATCCTATGTGGGTTAGAACCTTGCGATCTTTTTTGGGTCATCACATAGATATCCTGTGTGGGTCATCATCTAGAGATTTTGTATGGGTCAGCACGTAGCGATCGAGTGTGGGTAAGAACCGAGCAATCCAGTGTGGGTCAGCACCTTGTGATCCTGTTTGGGTCAGCACGTAGTGATCATGTGTGGGTCAGCACCTAGAGATCATGTGTGGGTCAGCCCCTTGTGATCCTTTGTGGGTCATCACTTAGCGATCCTGTGTGGGTCAACACCTAGGGATCATGTGTGGGTCATCATCAAGCGATCCTGTGTGGGTCAGCACCAAGCGATCCTGTGTGGGTCAGCACTATGAAATCCTATGTCGGTCTGGCCATAAACAAAGTAAGATGATTCAATAGTTACATCTAATCATCTCTACAACTATACATAAGTTATAACCAGTGTGAGTTGAGTCCATACCTATGTGGTACTTTTATTCATGGTAATACATTGGTGGTATTCTTTAGTGAGGCATGCCTATGTGGTATGTGCCTATGTGGTATTCCTTCCTTTGTGGAATAGTGGAGCTTTAGGATTTGGAGTTAGACTTGGTGTTTTCATCATGATTGAGATGGGTTTACAAGATAACTTAGGTATATGTATGGGCATATACCTAGTTGGGGTTGACAGTTTATTTCATGCTTGTGGTTTATCCTTTGTGGATTTGTGAGACCTTGAGGGTCTCATGGTCCCTACTGAGTGTCGTTATACTCAACCCTATATAGGCTATGCCCGCAACTTGTAGTGTTTGGTGCAGATGACAAACATCGTTGATCGAGACTGAGGGTACCAGGACTGGATAGTGGCCGGAGGAGGACCATACGATGAATTGGTACACGGAGGAGACAGATGGACATGGAGTTCTAAGGAGGTGAACTATACCTACCCTTCATGTAAGAACCCTTAGAGGATGACCCAAAATCTATCTTTCTTTTTCTACAATTGTATTGTACTCCAGTGGTACTTGTACTTTCCAGTTGGGCTTATATTCTGGCCCCTTTTTCTTACTGCACTCACTCTGTTTAATGTTTAGTTTACTAGAGTTCGTATCTTGCTATGTTATTGGTTGCGTGTGCTTACATGTTATAAAGGAAATTCCCTCCCAATATTAGGGAATACTCCTTTGGAGCTACACGCCAACCCCTAGCCTATGGAAGGTGGGCTTCGGGTAGTCAGGGCAAGGGCCCCAGGGGATGGGTCGTGACAAATTGATATCAGAGGAGTCATTTCCACCGTAAAACATTGGAATCTGATCTTTATTTTAACAGAAATAGTGTTATGTGTAGTTAGTGTGGTTATCAGTATGAGGAATCTAGTGTTTGTGAGGTGGCTGACGTATCCGTACACCAGGACCCTGACTTTGGACTTCTGACTCAGCGCAGGAAAACACAGATTGCATATGTGTTTTGAAGATTTTTCTTTGCGATCTCTTTGATTCACCTCACCAGTTATAACTTATTGACTGTAGAACAACTATTTCTTTTAAAGATGCCTCAATAAGACATCTATCTAGGTTTCTGAGAGTTGAACGCACTGATTACCCACCAAGCGATGTGGCCTCGGTGCCGGGACCTCATCTAGTAGAGGCACCAGTGGAGGCACCAGCGGTACCATTACCTATTGGGACACCAATTCCACCAGCCGCAGTAGTAGAGGGTTCACGCTTCTTGAGCACTTTGCAAAACTTCTAGTGCTAGAGGTCACCTAGGTTCAGGGGATAGACTGACCTGCAGGTGGCTGCGGATTGGATGGAGGCTGGGGTGCGAGACTTCTAACTAGTAGGGAAACTAGCTAATATCATGGTGATCCTTTCCAGCAGCCTTCTACAGGCACCAATAGGTAGATGGTGGAGCATGATGCTCTAGGATCACGATGAGGTGAGGCTTCCCTAGGAAGATTTCAAGAGCCTGTTTTGGGCAGAGTTTGTCCCAGAGACTCTTCACATAGTGCACATTCAATAGCTTCTTCATCTGTAGTAGGGTAGCATGACTGTGGCTCAGTACTCAGCGAGGTTCAATGTCCTCTCACGCTACTCCACCGATATGGTGTGAGACCCATTCTTCTAGGCCCGGACTATTGAGCAGGGACCCAGGCAAGAGATAAGGGCTTCGATGATCTCACTCACCATCCCGATGCAGGTATGGGTGTAAGAGTGAGCCCTCTTATTAGAGAGTTTCCTTGCTGAGCAGTCAGCCACACTGAGACCCACCACCAGACATCACTTAGTAGAGTATTTCGTAGCTGGCAGTAGTCAAATTTCATAGAGTTTCAAGAGGACCAGACTTATAGGTGGACGACCACATGATTCAAAGTTGGTTGTGCATGGCACCAGAGGCAGAGCCGATCATGCCAGGAGTGGGTAGTGTTATGCATGCGGTGGGTAGGTTCACATGGCTCGTGACTGTCCTGTTGTACCTCTCGAACCCCTCGAGGTTTGATTTTCATGATCACAATCACCCTCTTATGTTTCTAACATTGTGTTTAAGTGTTGTGGATGATAGGCACAAGGTTGCCAAGAAGTTGGCCCAAGAATGGACTTCAAGTGGACTGAAATTCAGTCCACCGGTCAGCCGGTGGCTTGACCACCGGCCAGCCGGTGGAACCCTGACTCAAGGCTGAGCAACTGCCTCCCCACCGGTCGACCGGTGGCTCTGCCACCGGTCGACCTGTGGCATCCAGCCCAAATAGTGCAATCTACTGTCTTTCCACCGGCCAGCCGGTGGCTCCTCACCGGTCGACCGGTGGAGCCTGGATCAAGACTCTTCTTCTCTACCAAGGCACCGGCCAGCCGGTGGAGATGTACCGGTCGACCGGTGGCCCCTGGACCAGACTTCTCCTCCACTGCCAAGGCACCGGCCAGCCGGTGGAGCTGTACCGGCCAGCCGGTAGCACTGGTCAAACTAGCCGTTGGCTTTGACCAGTCAACTCCAAAAGCCTCCCAACGGCTCCGAGGCCTTTTCCAACGGCTCCAAAGCCCTCCAACGGATACTTGAAGGTTCCTAGCCTATAAATAAAGGCCTAGGAAGCCCCGGAACAACATACAAGCCACCGGACACATTTTTACATCTTTGGCGAAGCTCCGACGGATTGTTCCAAGGGAACCCAAAGTGCTCCAACAACTTCCACATCCAAGAGCACCTCCATAGAAGCTTGGAAGCGGCCCTCAAACGTCATCAATCAATCAAAGGCGCCCAAGGCTTCTCCATTACGGGTTTTATTGTTTATCTCTTTTTGAGCTTTAAAATTGGGTTTGTGCCTACAAACCCCAACTCTTTTCTCATCTCCCCTTCTTTGGGTTCTCACACCACCACTAAGGTGTGAAGAGGTTTTCTCAAGCTTTTCCTTTAAAAGGCTTGTGTCTCGGTGAGCTAGTCTTCACCCGTAAAAAGACTAGTGGGTTCTTGCTAAACCATTAAAAGCAAGTGGGTTCTTGCTAAACCAATAAAAGCAAGCTGTAATAGGTCCTAGTGCTACCTTAAAGCCTAGTGGGTTTCTTGCTAAAACCATTGAAAAGCAAGCGGTAGGAATCTCTCAACGGTTGAGTTGGGAGCGGAGACGTAGGCCGGGTTTTGGCCGAACTCCGTTATCAATTTTGTGTGTCTTGCCTCTTTACTTTCCGCTGCATTTTTAACTTTGATTTTAATTTGTTAATCAATTTTTTAAAAGGCAATTCACCCCCCTCTTGCCATCATTCCCTCCTTGGGGCCTTCTTCCGACCCAACAATTGGTATCAGAGGGATAATTTGAGTAATACCTTAACCGGTTTCAAATTAAAGATCCTATTTTTTTTGATGGCTTCTACCGCTTCTTCCTCTCAATCCCCCGAAGGATATTCTTTGGATCGTGCTCCATTCTTTGATGGAGCCGATTATACTTTTTGGAAAACCCGCATGTCAACTTTTCTTAAAAGCATTGGCTATCCAATTTTTAAAATTGTTATGCAAGGATTTTCCCTTTCCTCACCCGATGAGTCTAAATGGACCCCCAATGACATTGCAAATTTCGAGCTTGATGGCAAAGCCATGAACGCTCTTCATTGTGGTCTTGACCGTAATGTTTTTAATTGTATTTCTTCTTGCACTACTTCTTACGATCTTTGGAAATGTTTAGAGCTAACCCATGAAGGTACTAAGAAGGCTCAAAAGCAAGAACCCGACATCAAGCAAGAACCCGATGAAAAATCCGTGCCCAATTGCCCACTCCACAAGAAAAGGGCCAAGAAAAAGGAGAAGAAGAAGGCTTCAAAGGCAACATGGAGTGATAGCTCCACCTCTTCATTCTCCTCCTTCTCCTCGAGCGACAATGGTAATAATTGCCTTATGGCAAAACATGAGGTATCTTCCTCCTCTTCCTCCTCTTCCTCCTCTAGTTCTTCTAATTCATTTAATCATCTATCTTATGAAGAACTCTCACACGCTAGAGACCAACTAGAAAAAGGTTTTCATGAGCTTTCTTCAAAATTTGTTTCTTTGAAAAAGAATTTCAAAAAACTCTCCTCCGAAAAAGAACAACTTCTCAAAGAGAAGGAGGAGTTGACCCTTAAAATCCAAAACCTCCCCGATGTTGATTCCTTGGAATCAACCATCAAAGACCTAAGGGAGACCCTAGCCAAGTTCACCCAAGGTGAACAAAATTTGTCCAAACTCTTAGGTTCTCAACGAGTATCTAGAACCTCCCATGGACTTGGCTACACCAACCAAGCCTCCTCCTCCCATGCACCCACTGTTTTTGTAAGGGGGAGCTCTTGCTTTAAATTTTGTAATTATTGTAAGAAAACCGGGCACCTCATTTATGAGTGTAATTGCAAAAACGCCCGGTACGGCCAACCCAAATCGATTTTTTATTCCGATGAATTCTATAGGAGAAGACCCGCTATGAGACAAATTTGGATTGAAAAATCCCTTTTGACGAGTCTCTCCGGACCTAAAATTGTCTCTTTTCAAAATCCCTCTCCCCGATGATTCATTGTTTTTATTTAGAGGGAGTTAGGATCTTTTAGCCTTGTTGTGTATTCAAATTTTTCAAACTCAACTCTTGGTTTCAATTCTTTCAATTCAACATTTTCTATTAAATTTTCATTTCTAAATTTCCAACAGTTGGTATCGAATTCTTTTTCATTTCAAAACTTTCAATTCAAACTGTTATTCAATTTTCAATTCTAATTTCATTTGGTTTCAAATTTAAAATTTCAATTGATTTTTGATTCAAAACTTTCAATTCAAAATTTGATTCAAATTTTCATTTAATTTCCAAAATTTCAATTGATTTTCAAATCTCAATTTTTTTTCAAATCTTGATTTTCAATGTTTCCCTCAATCAAGTTTTATGCCCCACGCTATTTTGATAATCACAAAGGGGGAGAATTTTCTTGATTGATTGGGGGAGAATGGGAGAATCCTTTTTCATCATGCTTTGCATTTCCTTTTAATTTCATTTTTACTTTAATTGTTTTGGTGATTGTGATCATCAAAATAGGGGGAGATTGTTGTACCTCTCGAACCCCTCGAGGTTTGATTTTCATGATCACAATCACCCTCTTATGTTTCTAACATTGTGTTTAAGTGTTGTGGATGATAGGCACAAGGTTGCCAAGAAGTTGGCCCAAGAATGGACTTCAAGTGGACTGAAATTCAGTCCACCGGTCAGCCGGTGGCTTGACCACCGGCCAGCCGGTGGAACCCTGACTCAAGGCTGAGCCACTGCCTCCCCACCGGTCGACCGGTGGCTCTGCCACCGGTCGACCTGTGGCATCCAGCCCAAATAGTGCAATCTACTGTCTTTCCACCGGCCAGCCGGTGGCTCCTCACCGGTCGACCGGTGGAGCCTGGATCAAGACTCTTCTTCTCTACCAAGGCACCGGCCAGCCGGTGGAGATGTACCGGTCGACCGGTGGCCCCTGGACCAGACTTCTCCTCCACTGCCAAGGCACCGGCCAGCCGGTGGAGCTGTACCGGCCAGCCGGTAGCACTGGTCAAACTAGCCGTTGGCTTTGACCAGTCAACTCCAAAAGCCTCCCAACGGCTCCGAGGCCTTTTCCAACGGCTCCAAAGCCCTCCAACGGATACTTGAAGGTTCCTAGCCTATAAATAAAGGCCTAGGAAGCCCCGGAACAACATACAAGCCACCGGACACATTTTTACATCTTTGGCGAAGCTCCGACGGATTGTTCCAAGGGAACCCAAAGTGCTCCAACAACTTCCACATCCAAGAGCACCTCCATAGAAGCTTGGAAGCGGCCCTCAAACATCATCAATCAATCAAAGGCGCCCAAGGCTTCTCCATTACGGGTTTTATTGTTTATCTCTTTTTGAGCTTTAAAATTGGGTTTGTGCCTACAAACCCCAACTCTTTTCTCATCTCCCCTTCTTTGGGTTCTCACACCACCACTAAGGTGTGAAGAGGTTTTCTCAAGCTTTTCCTTTAAAAGGCTTGTGTCTCGGTGAGCTAGTCTTCACCCGTAAAAAGACTAGTGGGTTCTTGCTAAACCATTAAAAGCAAGTGGGTTCTTGCTAAACCAATAAAAGCAAGCTGTAATAGGTCCTAGTGCTACCTTAAAGCCTAGTGGGTTTCTTGCTAAAACCATTGAAAAGCAAGCGGTAGGAATCTCTCAACGGTTGAGTTGGGAGCGGAGACGTAGGCCGGGTTTTGGCCGAACTCCGTTATCAATTTTGTGTGTCTTGCCTCTTTACTTTCCGCTGCATTTTTAACTTTGATTTTAATTTGTTAATCAATTTTTTAAAAGGCAATTCACCCCCCTCTTGCCATCATTCCCTCCTTGGGGCCTTCTTCCGACCCAACATGTCCGACCCACTGTACAGATGATCAGAAGACGGTCGACAGACCACCCAGGAAGAGACAGAGGTTTGACCGAGGAGGACCGCAGGGAGCCGACATATCTGGAAGAGGAGCTTTTCATGATGCTGGTGGTGGGCGACAATTCGAGATGTTACCACAACCACCACCATGTATTCCACCCCGACCATAGGGAGCTAGAGGAGAGGGATGAGCTCAGTTCCAAGTAACTGAGGCCTACGACCATGGTTCTCCAAAGATGATACGAAGTACGATCTGTGTCTACTCCACCATAGTTGTAGTACTTATAGACACAGGTGCCAGCCATTATTTTATTTCCAATTCCCTTGTTCGGAGCTCGGAGATTCTGACGGAGCTGTTGGCTCGATCCTTAATGCTAGAGACTCTTACATGAGCGTATTTGATGATTACACACTAGTGTCGGTAGTGTGAACATACTCTAGGAGGCGAGAGCTTCAGTTGGGATCTACTAGCAGCAGCATCGAGTCATTACAACGTCATATTTGGTATGGACTGGTTTTCTACAGTCTATTCTCAAATAGAATGTAATAGGCTCAATGTGCAATGTGTCCGCACGGATGGGACAAGGTTTACCTTCACCTGCGAGAATAGAGCCTTTTCAGCATAGGATGGACTTACTCGGAAGAGAGTGCAGCTGGTCACTCATCAATTGGATATCCTTTCCCTCATAGTAGTTGATGTGGAGAGTTCAACTTATCATATAGTGGTGGACCAGTACGTGGAAGTTTACCCTGATGATGTCTAGGTCTACCTAGTTACAGAGAGGTGGACTTTTACATTGACTTGTACCCCAGGACGTCACTGATATCTATACCAGTGTATCGGATGGCTCCTTTGGAGCTTCATGAGATATGGGTACAGCTAGAGGACTTTCATAGGAAGGGATTCATACGTCCCAGTGTTTCTCCTTTGGCAGCCACGATTTTCTTCACTAAGATGGTTGATGGGAGCATGAAGCTTTGTGCCGACTATCTGCACCTGAACCAGGTGACCACGAAAAACAAGTACCCACTTCTGAGGATTGAAGACTTCTTTGATCAGCTAAAAGAAGAATGGTGGTTCTCCAAGATAGACCTCAGATCAAGCTATCACCACTTCAGAGTATGAGATGAGGATGTGCAGAAGACGACATTCAAATGTCATTACGGCAACTACGAGTTCCCGGTTATTCCATTCGGCATGACCAACGCTCCATCAATGTTCATGGGACTCAGGAATAGTATATTTAATCCTTACCTTGATCTCTTTCTATAATTATTCATCGATGACTTTCTGATGTACTCGTCTATTGAGGAGGAGCATGCCTATTATTTGCAGGTAGTGATGGACACACTCTGAGAGCCCCATCTTTATGGTAAGATCTTAAAGTGATAGTTTTGGATCCAAGAGTTTCATTTTCAAAGACATGTAATATCGGAGGCTGGAGTTGCAGTGGATCCAATGATGATTGAGGCGGTACTTGCTTGGGAGCCACCCAAGAGTGTGATGGTGGTATGGAGTTTCTTGGGATTCGTTGGATACTACCGGAGATTTGTTCCAAATTTCTCCAGATTTGCAGCACCTCTATCAACATTGATGACGAAGGGGAAACCATTTGTGAGGTTGGATAGATAATAGTAGAGTTTTTAGGAGATAAGGAAGAGGCTGACTAGCGCCCCCTTCTTGAGGATTCCAGAGGAGGGCGTAGGGTACATAGTCTACTGCGATGCATCTCGGACCAGAATCTGATGTGTCCTGATGTAGGATTGAGTAGTTATCATATATGGTTCTCGAAAGCTGATACATCACGAGAATAACTACGCTGACCATGACCTGGAGTTAGTAGAAGTGGTGTTCACCTTGAATACGGGGAGACATTACTTGATGGGTGAGCATTTTATAGTGTACTCTAATCACAAGAGTCTCAGGTATATCTTCTCCCAGAAGGACCTGAACCAGATACAAAGACGTTGGCTTGAGTTACGCCAAAAATATGACTTCGAGATAGTCTATACTCCTGGGAAGGGGAACGTGGTAGAAGATGCACTCAGCAAGAGATCTGGTATAGAGATGCTAGGTGAGGTGACAGAGCAGCTGGTCGTAATGCAGATATACTTTGTTGATCCTGATGGAGAAGCTTTCCTTCAGTCTCATATAGTTACTCCAACACTTCTTTAGTGAGTAAGGGAGACACAACACGGGGAAGCTGACTATGAGGCTTGATGTGATCATATATCCATAGGACATGCACCTGATGGATTTTCTGAAGTTGGGGATCACATCATACTCTTCAGAGGACATGCCATGGAACCAGTTTCACTTTAGGAGGAAGTGTTGAGGGGGTTCCACACATCCCCTCTAGAGGTAAATCCAGGAGTGGAAAAGATGCATCGGGATCTTCGACGATAGCATTGGTGTCTAGGAATGAACGAAGAAGTTGTAGAGTTTGTCTCTCAATTCCTCACTTGTCAGCAAGTGAAGGTGGAGCATCAGGTACCAACAGGATTGGTTCAGCCTTTGTAGCTCCTAGAGTGGAATTGGTATTGGATATCCATGGACATCGTGAAAGGACTTCCATGTACATCCAGGGTTCATGACTCAATTTGGGTGATCGTCGACCGACTCACCATGTCGACCCACTTCCTACCGATCAGAGAGCAGGTTTCAGTATAGATCTTGGGATGCCTGAATGTGAAGAAGATTAAGAGGATACATGGAGTACCCTCAACGATTGACTCTGATCATGATAAAAGTTTTACATCCTAGCTATGGAATGCGTTGAAGGAGGATTTTGGGATGCAACTTCATTTGATCATCACCTTCTATCCTTAGATGGATTGTTAGATTGAGAAGACCATTGATACCCTTGAGGACATGTTGTGTGCTTTCTTCTTCTTCTTCGATTGTAGCTGGGAGGATGACTTGCCTTTGGTGGAGTTCTCATTCAACAACAGATATCACTCCACCATTTGTAACATCCCAATTAAGTAAAGAATAATAGATATTTTTATCCATGTCTATTAATGATTAAGATAGTGTTTTAGAGGCTTAAAATGAAAATAAATACAATCTTATGCATGGAATAAACTAATATTCTTAAAAGATTGTTTTACTGCCTTTTGATGGAAAACCATTTTTGAATCTATCTTTTGACAATTTTATAAACTATGTTTTTCAAAATAAACTTATTCTTTATGATTGGGACATCAAAATTTACCTTGTGTGAATTTTTGGTATTTTTCTGACAATGTTCATTTTTTTAATGAATAGTGAAAAATACTGCATTTTACATCAAAACTGCTTTTTAATCTAATTTATTTATATGATTAGATTATCTTTTGAATTTTTCTTAATGTGTAATATGAATATATTTTTACCATTTAATCCAATGGTGGTCATTGGAATCAATTTCACTTTGAAATTAGACTTAAACTGGTGTCAATCTTTTGATACTTATTGTTTTGTAAAAACACGCTATTTGCTATGGCAGCTGGAATTAATTATTAAAATAATTAATGTGACTTTTATTATTTGAATTTTGTAAAATAGACTTCATTTTTGAATTAGGAATATCAAATATGGCTTAGGGTAAATTTTTGGTAATTTTCTGAAAAACTTCAATTTTTGATGAATAGTGAAACCACTAAGTGGTAATCAAGCAAACTGATTTTTCAGTTAAATGAAAGTTTACCACTAATGTGTATTGAATTTTCAAAATCCGACATACATGGTTGTCATTAAGAAGTAAAATTTGGTTTAATGAGATTAAAATAATTTTTTGGTGAATAGTAACTTATTAAGTTTTTAATCGCGATTAGTGGTAATTAGGGTAGTTTAAGGTATAAATAATGATTTAATAATATGAAATGACCTAGACACATGTCCCAAACTTATTGGTTGTGTCATGGCCGACCAAGACAAGCCATGGGTCAACTTGGGGACCCCATGGATTCACTTTTGTTGGGAAATGACAAAAATAACTTTTTATTTAATGTAAAAGTAAAAATGACACAAACATAATATGTTTTACGAAAACAATTTTTACATGGGATTATAAAGATCAGATTTTTGATTATAAATAGTCATTGGAAAGATAAAAAGATTTCCTACATCAGAGTATTTTTTTTATGATTTTTAGACATTAAATAAATTAAATTAGTTATGACATAATAATGATGCAGCGATGACATCATTATTTAACGATTTATATAAAATGGAAAGACAATGTAAAATATATGATCTACACATGGCCAAACCAATTGGATGAGTGGATTTCGAATGCTTATCACCTTATCCACGAATTATATCAATGTGGGACCTTTTAAAACCGAAACACATTTTCAAATAAAGTAATATTTCTTTACTTTCCAAAAGTGCCCCTCCTCTCCTCTTATAAAAGGCCCCCACCTCTACCTCATTTCACACACTACTCAAGCGTTTGGCTTGGACAAACCCTGCCCATTTACTCTCTAAACATCCCTCTCCTCATACTAGAGGATTCCCTCTGGGCAGAATCCTTTCAAAGAAAGCCTTTAGGATCAAATCAAAAGGAGTTACACTTTTAAAGGTAATTCATTCTCTCATGTTCATTTGTTTTCTTTTGCTTCTCCAACCCCCTAAAATATTTTTATTTACTTCTTTTGTAACAAAACAAGTATCTTCAATATACTAGGATGTTTTTATAAGACTTATTTGAGCTACACTCTCACACAACTACATCAAATGGTTAAAGAACATACGGTTTTCGTGGATGGAAAAATTCTGCCTCCCGAAACGATGATTGTTCAATACTCATTTAACACCTTCAAAGGTGGCCATTATGATGTAACTATTTTTATATATGATATATAATATGTTTATGTTTTCCTTAATCTTCTGTTTTTTTCATTTTGGGCATACCTTTATGGTTTCCATTATGGGCAAACACGATATCTTCATTTTAGGAAGTGCGGAATACCGCCCCTAAAAGTGATTTGATTCGTTAATACCATGTGTGGGATGTGTAAAGGATAAAGTTAATGATATTATATATGTTATTATACTGGAATTATAATATACTCTTCTATCTATATGATTCCATTCAGATAATATGAAATAGAAATGGAAGTAGCGTTCATGCGTACGTACGGCTTACCGTCTCCATGAACGGTGCATTTCATTTCTTACCTCTAAATGTGATGTAATATTATAAATTCATGTATGTACTAGATATATATGACATATATGATATCTACATCATGAATAAAATTATGGATATAATGAACCTTTGGCCAAATTAACAACATGTAAGTGTAAGAAGTCTATTTTTGACTTAAGAACCAAATACCGACAAAATGAACATTATTAACTTAACTGATTACATGATGTTCATAACATGGTATAAAAGGAATAATGAACTTGAAAAAGATTTATAAGCAAGTAGATATTAACTCAAGTTTATTATCCATGAGATTAAATAACGGACGGGTCAAGTCGGATACGAGGTATGGGACTTCGTCTCAATCTCCTTTCGTTGAGGCATATTTTATTTTATACACAACTTTCTTTTATACGGTGTATAAACCCCTTTTACTTTTACGTTTAATCAAAAGGAATCTTTTTTATACGAAGCGTTTACTAAACGACAAAATGGAATGTTTTTGTCGTACGTATGCGGCGACAACGACTTCTCCGCCGTCATGACCATTATTTGAGTTTCGACTTCCTCTACAAGCCATACCTTCTTTTTAAAAGAAAAATAAATACCATGTCTTACTTTTATTTTATTTTTGTATTGAAAATGGTTTTCATAATGTTTTTATATCAATGTGTTGTATTGATATCTCGTGATTGAAATGTGGAAATTTTATGTTTCCTTTATGCATGTTTTATGTGATATGATTATTTTATGGTTCTTGGGCATTATTATGAAGACGGGTGGTTCCGTGATAAACTAAGGGCGGGTGAGCCCGTTATAGCTCTCCAATGCATTGGGTAACGCGAAGGAGTGAAACGTTAAGGTTTCTCCGAAGAGATTTTAGGGAATATACTGTGATGGGTATTCCAAACGTAACCAAGAGGGTTACTCCCTACGTAAGAATGTTATGAATGCCTCAAGTTACCTTTATGTCTTATGATTTCTATGATTTATTCATGATTTTATGAGGTATGTTAAAGTGCCTATGTTTTATGGGTAAAGTATGATTTCATTCTTATATATATATGAACTCATGTTTCCTTTCCATATTTTTTTTATAACCCATACTGAGTTTTTATGCTCATCCCAAGTTTTTGAAATGTTTTTCACAGGTCAAGGGAAAGGTACATGATAAGATGATAAAGTCAAGGATGTGTCAAGAAATAGTCCAGGTTTTATTTTAAATGTGTTTCCATTGATGGGAATGAAGAATACTATCTTTATGTAACCACTTTGCTTATATGTGGAATGTAATGCAAGTTTTATGATCTAATTCTCTAAAACTCTAAACCCGAAAAGATCCTCAATGTGTAATCTTGTAATAACTCAAGATTAAGTAAGGTTTAAGGCTGGGGCCTTATAGTTGGTATCAGAGGTCGGTTTAGATAACTTTAGGAGTTAGAATTCTATTAAATGATTATCCAAAAATATTTTTTTTTTGAAATGATATAGCATTTAAAGATTACCATGTTGCTTCATCTAAGACATGTTTGTTCAGAATGTTTTTCCGCAGAGGAAACAGGGAAGCAGTGCTAGGAAGGCATACAGAAGGAAATAACCTTCCGAATCAGCATCCAGAAATGGTCGGAATTGGAACTGAACAGTTTGTTGCAGTAATGGCGCAGTTGACTCAAGCGATAAATGGCGGTGGTATCCATACACGAGATCAGCCAGACCAACCGCAGAGGAACATGTCAGTGGCGGAATATTTCATGAGGCAACATCCACCATCATTCAGAGGATCATCTGACCCTGTGCTAGCTGAAGGGTGGATTAAAGCACTAGAGAAGATTTTTGATGTCATGGGGTGTTCAGATAATAAAAAGGTTAGTCTTTCTATTTACCGTTTGGAGGGTGAAGCAGATCAGTGGTGGTCTATGGTTAAAAATATCAGGGACGCCGATGAGATTGATTCTCTTGACTCTGATGAATTCAAAGGTATGTTTCTTGAGAAGTATTTTCCTAAGGCTGTTCGACTTAGGATGGAAAATCAATTCTTGTTATTGAGGCAAGAGGAAGACTCAGTGGATGCCTATGAAGAAAGGTTCACTCGATTGGCAAGGTATACTCCAAATTTTATTCGAGAGCTTGATAGTAAAATCAATCGTTTTTACTCAGGATTAAAGCCAAAATATCGAAGGGCATTAGCTTCTTGTGAGTTTAAAAGTTATGAAAAGCTTGTTCGATGTGCTGAGAAGGTGGAAATGGAGTTTTCCGATGACCAAGTTTTCTATAACAACCAGCAGAAGAAGGGACCAAGGTGGAAGGAGAAATGTAAGAATTCTTCAAAAAAGTCTGATGGTAAGAGAACTAAGTTTCCAGTTTGAGATAAATGTGGCAAAAGGCATGCTGGGGAATGTCTTTTGAATTCTGGGAAGTGCTACCGATGTGGTAAGATGGGACATAAGGCTCGTGATTACACTGAAAAGGATCAAGGTGAAGGTAAGAACAAGTTTGATTTACAGTTAGTGAAATGATATAAGTGCAATGAGATGGGTCACTATGCAAATGAGTGTCCGACAAAGAGATTCAGTGATGGGAACCAGTTAGACTACAAGCAGAAAGGGGTGGTGAAATCCTTTGCAACTACTTCAGCAGATGTCGGGCCATCAAATGAAGTTGTATCAGGTACTTTGTTTGTTTTTTTTAGATTATTCCAGTGTGTTGTTTGATTCGGGGTCTACACATTCTTTCATCTCTGAAACCTTTTCTAGTAAAATGGGAATACCATCTCAAGAAATGACTCCTGAACTATTGGTAAAAACACCTGGGGGAAGTGTCGAGGCAAAAAGAATTTATAAGAATCTTCCTATCCTTATCTGTGGAAAGAACCTACTTGGAAACCTTATTGTTCTACCTCTAGTAGAGTTTGATGTTATCCTGGGTATGGATTGGCTCTCTATTTACTATGCTAAGATTGACTGTAGAGCTAAAGAAGTTTCTTTTCAGAAAGACTTTCAGTTTGTTTACAAGAATGAACCCTTACTTTTGATAACATATCAAGAGGCCAAGAAACTTGTAAAATATGGAAATGAATGTTACCTTGCACACGTCATTGAAAATAAAGGAACTGTTCAGATTAATGATGTGCCAGTGGTAAATGAGTATCCTGATGTTTTTCCTGATGAGTTGCCTAGAATAATACCAGATCGAGAAGTTGAGTTTACTGTTGACTTAGTTCCTGATGCTAAGCCAATTTCAAAACCCCCTTATCGAATGGCACAAATTCAACTTTTAGAGTTGAAGGAGCAATTGGAAGATTTATTAGAGAAAGGTTTCATTAGACCTAGCACATCACCATGGGGTGCTCCTATTTTATTTGTTAAAAAGAAAGATAGTTCTATGAGACTTTGCATTGATTATAGAGCCTTGAATAATATCACTGTTAAGAACAAATACCCTTTTCCTCATATCG
The DNA here is from genome assembly GCA_963277665.1 of Viscum album. Taxonomy (NCBI): domain Eukaryota; kingdom Viridiplantae; phylum Streptophyta; class Magnoliopsida; order Santalales; family Viscaceae; genus Viscum; species Viscum album. Next base: position 1,013,704,518 of record OY728153.1, on the reverse strand, counting down.
ATGATTTGTTTGATCAGCTCCAGGGAGCTCAGTTTTTTTCAAAGATTGACTTGAGATCGGGGTACAATCAGCTGAAGGTAAAGGAGGCAGATATTCCGAAGACCGCGTTCCATACGAGATATGGCCATTATGAATTTGTAGCAATGCCTTTTGGGCTAACCAATGCACCTGCTGTATTCATGGACTTAATGAATAGAATTTTCCATGAGTTCTTGGATAAGTTTGTGGTGGTTTTCATTGATGATATTTTGGTGTTTTCTAAAAGTAAAGAGGAGCATGAAAAACATTTAAGGGTTATCTTGCAAACCTTAAAAGATAAGAAACTGTATGGGAAATTCAGCAAGTGTGAGTTTTTGTTGCAACAAATTTCATTCCTTGGTCACATTGTTTCTAAAGATGGAATAACTGTTGATCCTGCAAAAACAAAAGTTGTGGAAGAATGGCCAAGACCCACAAATGTAACCGAGATTCGTAGCTTCCTTGGTTTGGTGGGCTATTACCGAAGGTTTGTTAGAAATTTTTCACGGTTATCTAGTCCAATGACTAAGGTAACTCGGAAGGGTGTTAAGTTTATCTGGAAAAAAGAATGTGATGATTGTTTTCAGGAATTGAAAAGAATATTGGTGAATGCTCCAGTTTTGGCACTACCTTCCAGGAATGGTGAGTTTTTTATATACAGTGATGCTTCATTGAAAGGAATTGGTTGCGTCCTAATGCAAAATGATCAGGTAATTGCTTATGCTTCACGACAGTTGAAAACTCATGAGGTAAATTACCCTACGCATGATTTGGAATTAGCTGCTGTTGTTTTTTCTTTAAAAATTTGGAGGCATCATTTGTATGGAGTAAAGTGTGAAATATATACCGATCAAAAAAGTCTAAAGTATATATTCACTCAGAAAGAGTTAAACATGAGACAAAGGAGATGGCTGGAATTAATCAAGGATTATGATTGTACAATTCATTACCATCCGGGAAAAGAAAATAAAGTGGCTGATGCTTTGAGTCGAAAAAGTAATGCTTCATTAACAATGTTGCGGTTGGAATGTGATCCTTTGGTTAACGATTTGATGAACATTATCATAGAAGTTGTTGGTACAGGAAGTCCTTCTGTTTTGTTTCAGGTATCAGTGAGATCTTCTCTATCAGATAGAATCAAACAAGCACAGAAGCAAGACAGTGAGTTGCAGAAAAAGGTAGAGCTGGTTCAGAAAGGTAAGTTCCCTGAATTCAACATTGATAATGATTGTGTTTTGAGATTTGGGAAGAGATTGTGTGTGCCTTGTGATTCATAGTTGAAGAGAGAGTTGTTATGTGATGCTCATAGTTCTCCGTTTTCAGTTCATCCAGGCAGTACAAAGATGTATAGAGATCTGCGGGAGTATTACTGGTGGGATGGAATGAAAAGAGACATTGCTGAGTTTACTGTGAAGTGTTTGACTTGTTAGCAGGTTAAAGTAGAGCAGCAGTTACCTAAAGGGATGCTTTAGCCTTTACCAGTGCCAGAGTGGAAATGGGAGAATATATCCATGGACTTTGTTGTTGGATTATCGAAGACATCTCGAGGTAATAATGCAATCTGGGTTATTGTTGATCGCTTGACCAAATCTGCTCATTTCCTTGCTATACGAGATAATTTATCTCTTGATCAACTTTCCCGTTTGTATCTTAAAGAGATAGTCAGGTTACATGGAGTTCCTCTCCCCATTATATCGGATCGTGATCCCAGGATTACTTCTAACTTTTGGAAAGGCCTTCAGAAGTCGTTGGGTACTGAATTAAATTTTAGTACAGCTTTTCATCCTCAGTCAGATGGGAAGTCAGAACGAACAATTTAGACATTGGAGGATATGCTACGAGCTTGTTCTATGGATTATCAGGGAAGTTGGGACCAACATCTTTCTTTGGTTGAGTTTTCATATAATAACAGTTTTCATTCCAGTTTACAGATGGCACCATTTCAGGCATTATATGGGAAGCAGTGTCGAACTCCAGCTTTCTGGGATGAAGTGGGTGAAAGAAAGTTGATGGGACCAGAATTGGTAGAAGAGATGGCAGAAAAAGTTCAGCTGATTCAGAAACACATGAGAACAGCTCAGAGCAGGCAGAAGAGTTATGCGGATAACCGGAGGAAGGATCTATCTTTCGAGGTAGGTGATCATGTTTTTCTCAAGGTTTCTACTTGGAAAAGTGTGATGAGATTTGGTAAGAAAGGAAAGTTGAGTCCAAGGTTCATTGGAACATGAGAGAGTTGGATCAGTTGCATACCGAGTGGCTTTACCTCCGAGTTTCTCTCAGGTACACAATGTTTTTCACATTTCGATGTTGAGAAAGTATATGCCAGATCCATCTCATGTTTTGAGTCCAGAGGTAGTTCAGCTGGAAGAGAACCTATCTTATGAGGAACAACCGGTCCAGATTCTTGACCATATGGATCAAGTGTTACGGAATAAGGTGATTCATTAGGTAAAGGTTTTGTGAAAAAACCACATGATTGAAGAGGCAACATGAGAATCTGAAAATGCAATGAGGGATAAGTACCCCCATTTATTCGATAAGTAAATAAATCGCGGGGACGCAATTTTCTAAAGGGGGGAAGGATGTAACATCCCAAGTAAGTAATGAATAATAGATATTTTTATCCATGTCTATTAATGATTAAGATTGTGTTTTAGAGGGTTAAAATGAAAATAAATACAATCTTATGCATGGAATAAACTAATATTCTTAAAAGATTGTTTTACTGCCTTTTGATGGCAAACCATTTTTGAATCTATCTTTTGACAATTTTATAAACTATGTTTTTCAAAATAAACTTATTCTTTATGATTGGGACATCAAAATTTACTTTGTGTGAATTTTTGGTATTTTTCTGACAATGTTCATTTTTTAATGAATAGTGAAAAATACTGCATTTTACATCAAAACTGCTTTTTAATCTTATTTATTTATATGATTAGATTATCTTTTGAATTGGTCTTAATGTGTAATATGAATATATTTTTACCATTTAATCCAATGGTGGTCATTGGAATAAATTTCACTTTGAAATTAGACTTAAACTGGTGTCAATCTTTTGATACTTATTGTTTTGTAAAAACACGTTATTTTCTCTGGCAGCGGGAATTAATTATTAAATTAATTAATGTGACTTATATGATTTGAATTTTGTAAAATAGACTTCATTTTTGAATTCGGAATATCAAATATATCTTAGGGTGAATTTTTGGTAATTTTCTGAAAAACTTCAATTTTTGATGAATAGTGAAACCACTAAGTGGTAATCAAGCAAACTGATTTTTCAGTTAAATTAATGTTTACCACTAATGTGTATTGAATTTTGAAAATCCGACATACATGGTTTTCATTAAGAAGTAAAATGTGGTTCAATGAGATTAAAATAATTTTTTGGTGAATAGTAACTTATTAAGTTTTTAATCGCGATTAGTGGTAATTAGGGTAGTTTAAGGTATAAATAATGCTTTAATAATATGAAATGACCTAGACACATGTCCCAACCTTATTGGTTGTGTCATGGCCGATCCAAACAAGCCATGGGTCATCTTGGGGTCCCCATGGATCCACTTTTGTTGGGAAATGACAAAAATAACTTTTTATTTAATGTAAAAGTAAAAATGACACAAACATAATATGTTTTACGAAAACAATTTTTACATGGGCTTATAAAGATCAGATTTTTGATTATAAATAGTCATTGGAAATATAAAAAGCTTTCCTACATCATAGTATTTGTTTTATGATTTTTAGACATTAAATAAATTAAATTAGTTATGACATAATAATGATGCAGCGATGACATCATTATTTAACGATTTATATAAAATGGAAAGACAATGTAAAATCTATGATCTACACATGGACAAAACCAATTGGATGAGTGTATTTCGAACCCTTATCACCTTATCCACGAATTATATCAATGTGGTACCTTTTAAAACCGAAACACATTTTCAAATAAAGTAATATTTCTTTACTTTCCAAAAGTGCCCCTCCTCTCCTCTTATAAAAGGCCCCCACCTCTACCTCATTTCACACACTACTCAAGCCTTTGTCTCGGCCAAACCCTGCCCATTTACTCTCTCCACATCCCTCTCCTCATCCTAGAGGATTCCCTTTGGGAAGAATCCTTTCAAAGGAATCCTTTAGGCTCAAATCAAAAGGAGTTACACTTTTAAAGGTAATTCATTCTCTCATGTTCATTTGTTTTATTTTTCTTCTCCAACCCCCTAAACTCTTTTTATTTACTTCTTTTGTAACAACACCAGTATCTTCAATATATTAGGATGTTGTTATAAGATTTATTTGAGCTACACTCTCACACAACTACATCAAATGGTTAAATAACATACGGTTTCCGTGGATGGTGAAATTCTGCCTCCCGAAACGATGATTGTTCAATACTCATTTAACACCTTCAAAGGTGGCCATTATGATGTCACTATTTTTATATATGATGTATAATATGTTTATGTTTTCCTTAAGCTTCTGTTTTTTTCATTTTGGGCATATCTTTATGGTTTCCATTATGGGTAAACATGATATCTTCATTTTAGAAAGTGCGGACTACCGCCCCCTAAAAGTGATTTGATTCGTTAATACCATATGTGGGATGTGTAAAGGATAAAGTTAATGATATTATATATGTTATTATACTGGAATTATAATATACTCTTCTATCATTATGATTCTATTCCAGAAAATATGAAATAAAAATGGAAGTAGCGTTCATGAGTACGTACGGCTTACCGTCTCCATGAACGGTGCATTTCATTTCTTACCTCTAAATGTGATGTAATATTATAAATGCATGTATGTACTAGATATATATTACATATATGATATATACATCACGAATACCATTCTGGATATAATGAACCTTTGGCCAAATTAACAACATGTAAGTGTAAGAAGTCTATTTTTGACTTAAGAACCAAATACGGACAAAATGAACATTATTAACTTAACTGATTACATGATGTTCATAACATGGTATAAAAGGAATAATGAACTTGAAAAAGATTCATAAGCAAGTAGATATTAACTCAAGTTTATTATCCAGGAGATTAAAGAACGGTCGGGTCATGTCGGATACGAGGTATGGGACTTCGTCTCAATCTCCTTTCATTGAGGCATATTTTATTTTATACACAACTTTATTTTATACGGTGTATAAACCCCTTTGACTTTTACGTTTATTCAAAAGGAATCTTTTTTATACGAAGCGTTTACTAAACGAAAAAAGGGAATGTTTTTGTCATACGTATGCGGCGACAACGTCTTCTCCGCCGTCGTGACCATTATTTGAGTTTCGGCTTCCTCTACAAGCCATACCTTCTTTTTAAAAGAAAAATAAATACCATGTCTTACTTTTATTTTATTTTAGTATTGAAAATGGTTTTCATAATGTTTTTATATCAATGTGTTGTATTGATATCTCGTGATTGAAATGTGGAAATTTTATGTTTCCTTTATGCATGTTTTATGTGATATGATTATGTTATGGTTCTTGGGCATTATTATGAAGACGGGTGGTTCTGTGATAAACTAAGGGCGGGTGAGCCCGTTATAGCTCTCCAATGCATTGGGTAACGCGAAGGATTGAAACGTTAAGGTTTATCCGAAGACATTTTAGGGAATATACTGTGATGGGTATTCCAAACGTAACCAAGAGGGTTACTCCCTACGTAAGAATGTTATGAATGCCTCAAGTTACCTTTATGTCTTATGATTTCTATGATTTATTCATGATTTTATGAGGTATGTTAAAGTGCCTATGTTTTATGGGTAAAGTATGATTTCATTCTTATATAAATATGAACTCATGTTTCCTTTCCATGTTTTTTTATAACCCATACTGAGTTTTTATGCTCATCCCATGTTTTTGAAATGTTTTTCACAGGTCAAGGGAAAGGTACATGATAAGATGATAGAGTCAAGGATGTGTCAAGAAATAATCCATGTTTTATTTTAAATGTGTTTCCATTGATGGGAATGAAGAATACTATCTTTATGTAACCACTTTGCTTATATGTGGAATGTAATGCAAGTTTTATGATCTAATTCTCTAAAACTCTAAACCCGAAAAGATCCTCAATGTGTAATCTTGTAATAAATCAAGATTAAGTAAGGTTTAAGGCTGGGGCCTTATACCATTGGGATGACACCTTTTGAGGCATTATATGGGAAACTTTGCAGATCACCATTATGATGGAATGAACCTAGGGAGTCAGTAATCGTGGGACCAGAGATGGTATGAGCTACAACAGAATAGGTGCATATCCTCCATGAGTGGATGAAGACTGCACAGAGCACGCAGAAGTCATATGCTGACTGGAGATGGAGACCTCTGGAGTTTGAGGATGGTGACCACATCTTTCTATGGGTCTCACCTCGACGAGGTTTTTGGATATTTGGATGAGGTGGAAAGTTATCTTCGAGGTTCATCGGACCATTCCTGGTCCTCTGAATAGTTGCCAAGGTGGCTTATCGCTTATCTCTTCAACCTCATTTTCACCAGGTGCAAGATGTATTCCACGTATCCAAGCAAAGGAGATACGTGCATGACCCTTCACACGCCATCGACCATGAAGAGTTGAATGTTGACGACGGGGAGACTTTTACGGAGGTTCCAGTTGGGGTTTAGGATCGACAGGAGAGGGTCCTTTGTGGGTGGTCAATACCTCTAGTGCGTGTTCGTTGACAACACATGAACCTCCAGGAGAGCACATGTGAGCGGGAGGCTCAGATGCATGCTCAGTACACCCACATGTTCCCTTAGATTTAGTTGGGGCTTAGAGGGACGTAAATCCCAAATATGGGGATTATATAAAGACCCAGAATTTCCATGTAATTTTATTTAATTAAATAGGAATTTTATGAGTCAGTGAAAATTGATGGCACATGATTCTGAGCCCCGGTGCGACTAGAATGAATTTCTGAACCTTTTTTCAGGTACGTTTAGTAAACGTACAGGTAGGTTTTTAAACTTTTGAAATGGTGCTTGGAATTGAAATCTGAGGGCACCGTTGAACTTGACGCACCTGTATTTTATTTAGGAGACCTTCACCTTGTCCATTGTAGGTTGAGGGTGGAAGTTAGTTTTTCAGTTATTCGTGAAATAATAAAATAAAATAAAATGGTGGGACATTGTATTTTTTTTCTTTTGAAACTCCCAGGTATATGTTTCACAAGTGGGGACCACTAAACTAAAACCAACCATGAGAGGTTACAGAGGTGGAGAACACTAAGCCTAAACCTCCCATGAGAGGTTATGGTGGTGGGGACCACATGAGTATAAACTCTCTTGAACTCCCTCTTAAGTGTGGGGAAGCCGTTTAAACTCCCCCCACATTAATCGTGCCACACCCCTTTAATTAATTTTGTATCAAAAATATCAATTAATTAAGTGGAGCCAACTTAAATTATGTTAACAATTAAAATGGGGAAACTTATTAGAAGTTGGCAACTTTTAAATTTGGTACAATTGGGAGAGGAGAAATATTGGGAGGATTACAAATGTTTTATGAAGAACATCTTCCACGAAGAAGGTTCCTCCAAGGACAAATTACAACACACGAATTCAATTTCATCGTAGGGACATCCTATAACATGGGACATATTCAATCGATTACTGTTCCTTCCACCTCATCGATAACAAGAAACGAACGAGGTAGGGGTTTAAATTGAGTATAATTATATTACCATGATCTTCCCTTCAAAAAAAAATAGCACGAATCAACACACTATTAGGTTGATTTGTAGATGTTTTCATTGGAGGGTTAGGAATAATTATTGTGGAAGGTTGTACGGAGGTTTTATGAAATTCTTTCATTTTCTGTTCTTGATGACTCTTCGTAATTCAAAAAGCGTTTATAGCAGCTTGCTACCACTCTAATGAGGAGAGAGTGCGGGAGAAACCAAAATGGCCCGTCCTCTCTGCATTTTTTGTGATGATTTGTGGTGTTTTTTGTGATGGATGATGACGAAAACCAACCATGGTGGGGAACGAGAATGGTGTTCGGCATCACCGCCAGTCGCGACGTAGGAGAAAATGCACCAGAGTCGCCCCGCGGCCTCTGCCACCTCGTGGACACCGCTGCCCGTGGCCTCCACTATCCCGCGGCACCGCCACCCCACGGCTTCGCTGCCCCGCGACCACCACATCCCCATGTCCTACCTGCTATGTGGCCAACCCTCCTCACGGATGAGCCTCCCTGCGGCCTCCGCGCTCCCTGGCTGAGCCACCCCATGGCCTCACGCTGTCTGTGGTCGAGCCGCTCCGCGACCTCCGCGCTCCGCGCTCCGAGGCCGAGCCACCGCATGGCCTCGCACAGTCTGCATCCTCGCGTCATCTACGGATAAGCCACCCTATGGTCAAGCCATTCCGTGGACTTCACGGCATACCGGACTACCCAGCGCGGGCTGGACCAGACCCTGCGGGTCGAGCTAGGTCGACCCGAACCGGGTCAGCCTAGGCAGGGTCGGGTCGGACCGGACCTCAACCCACTTTGGCCCAATTACAAATTTTCAGCCATATCCTTGGTACCAGGCATCCATTTGATGAATCTTCTATGGAACCAGAAACTTTGGAATGATACAGTCCCTTTGTTTTACTCCACTAGAGTTTTGGATAATGTTGGGGAATGGTCGGGTTGGATCGAGCATGAATTCAATAGGGACCTCAGGACTAAAAGGCTAATAACTCATAGACAGGGCGTCCGATTGACACACCGTATATTGCATTGATACCCTTATGATTTGGTAGTCATTTGGGATACATCTTCGTGGCACTATATGGAAGATAAAGTATTGACCGGCGAATTGTGGAACAGATCCTCCGGGAGACAAATGAGCTTAGCGTGGGAACTTTGTAGCTGGCTGCGACATGAAGAATGGAGAACGATCCTGTGTGGGTCTGTACCATGAGATCCTGTGTGGGTCAGCACCTAGAGATCCTGTGTGGCTCAGCACCGTGTGATCTTGTGTGGGTTAGCACATAGAAATCCTATTTTGGTTAACACCTAGCGATCATCTATGTGTTATCACCAAGCGATCCTGCGTGGGTCAGCACCTCGTGATCATGTGTGGGTCAGCACTTAGCGATATTGTGTGGGCTAGAACCTACCGATCATATGTGGTTATGCACCATGTGATCCTGTGTGGGTCACCACTTAGAAATCTTATGTGGGTCAGTACCTAGTGATCCTGTGTGGGCCAGCACCAATCGATCCTGTGTGGGTCAGCCCCGAGCGATCCTGTGTAGGTCAGCACCGAGCGATCTTGTGCGGGATTACATCTTAACTGAGTAAGATGACTCAATAGTTACATCAAATCTTCTCTACTACTACACTTATGTTATACCTAGTGTGAGCTGAGTCCATACCTATGTGGTATTTTTCTTTGTGGAAATACTTTGGTGGTATTCTTCGGTGTGGCGTGACTATGTGGTAATTTCCTATGTGGTATTCCTTCGATTGTTCAACAATTGAGATTGGGGCTTTAGAGATGGACTCTGTGTTTTCCTCATGATCAATATGGGTTTACTTGATAACTTAGTTGCATGTATGGACATATACATAAGTGGGGTTGACAGTTGATTTCTTGCTAGTGGTTTATCATTTCTGGATTTGTGAGACCTTGAGGGTCTCAGAGTCCCTACTAAGTAACATTATACTCACCCCTGCATGGGATATGCCCGCAACATGTTGTGTTTTGTACAGACGATGGACAATGTTGATCGATAATGAGAGTACCATTACTGGACGTTGCCCGGAGGAGGACCTTACGATGAGTCAGTACATCGAGGAGACAGACGTATGTGGAGTGCTGAGGTGGTGAATGCTACCTACCTTACAGGTAGGAACCTCAGAGGATGACCTGGAGGCTATCTTTCTTTTTTTCATTTATATTGTACTCTAGTGGTACTTGTACTTTCCAGTTGGGCTTGTATTATGGCCCCTTTTACTTACTTCACTAACTCTATTTACTATTTAGTTTACTTGAGTTCATATATTGCTTTGTGCTTTGTTGTGTGTGCTTACAGGTTATAAAGGCAATGCCTTCCCAGTTTTAGGGAATAAGCCTTTGGTTCTAGATGCCCGACCCTAGCCTATGGAAGGTGGGCTTGGGGTAGTCACGGCATGGGACTCGGAGGACGGGTCGTGATAGGATACCACCCAATAAAAATATTCCATTCCAAAACATTATAAGAAAAATTAACATGATTGTTTTATAAGTTAAAATCTAGAGACATTTTTTATAGAAAACGGTTTATATAAAAACATGCTTATATGTTTAAATAATGAATAAATTACACCATATGTTGATTATAAGTATGACATCAAAAAGATCACAAACTAGTGGGAGATCCCTATAGGCTCTTGCTAAAATGGGAGACTAGGTACATCATATATCATTGAAACATGGAATAGAAATCACAACCAACATTGTTCTCATTCGTAAGCCTCTAGGATGGAATATCCCATGGGCCTAATGGTCTCCAATCATCATCATTGTTTATTTATTGTTTTAATATTTAATCCTTCCATAATTAACTGGGAAAAGACACTTATGAATCAATTATTATACTATTCCTAGTCCACCAACCTATTCACCTAGGATTCCCTTTGTTCTCAATTCCCATTTTACATATGATACAAATCACCACATTCACATACTATTTTCCAAACAATATTAACATTGTTAATAAATCCCTATTTCCACAACCAAAACCACTATTAAATTCAAACGCACACCAAAAGTATTTCAAAATATAATTTGAACTACTAATAAATTTTACAAAACATACTTATGGCACAAAATAAGAAAACACACATGAAACAACCATGAATCACAAATAATTTAATGTAAAATCCATTCTGCAACACAAAAGCACCGTGAATATTTATAAAAACTTGATTCACACCTCATAAATAATACATAAAATGTTACCAAAAATAAATGAAACCATATCAAATTCACCAAATAATTGTTAAGCATGGAATCACCTGTCACAAGTGTAGAAACTTCTAGAAAATGGTTAAAAAACACAACCACTCATAAATAAAACCCTATAAAGGAAACATTAATCCATAAAAATATAGATCAAACCCAAAAATCAAGATCTAAACATAAAATGGTCAACCAACCTGCTAGATAACAAAACCACAAAAGATGATAGAGGGAAGCCCTAGAAAAAAGGGACAAATCAAGAAATGAGGGACTTAAATGAAAAATCAAGGAGAAACAAAAACAAATATGCCACAAAAATGGATCTCTAGGGGAGGAAGAAGTCTGGGGAAGAACCTAGTGTCACGACCTAGTCTAGGTCGACCATAAACTAGTCACTCAGGCTACTTCGTGACAAGTCACGAGAGGCATTCCAAATCACCCTAGGCTGGCGTCTAGCACCGAGACAGTTATTTTGAGTGAAAAGGGTACATTTTCATCCAAATATAAATAATAACTATGTAGCTGAAAGAAACATAGATCCCACACAAATTTATATAAAACTTCAACTAAATATTAATTGTACATGAAACTGAAAGTATAGCTGAACCCAACACCTCAACTGACCAAACCTAGAAACCAACTAAAAACATGTAACCTTTCTTGTCACTCTCCATCACATCAATTAAGTGTCCCCCAAGTCAATCAAACTCAAGATGAAACCTGAACAATCACTAAAAACTTAATAAATGTGTAGGTGTTAATATTAAAACTTGTTAGGTTAGCCCAATATTATATTCTAAATGAATTTAATTTAAAATAAAAAACATCAATTTTATGTTTCAAATACAAAATATAAATGTATTTTTTAAAATTTGGATCCATGCTACAAAAATAAAAAAATAAAAGGCATGCAATTTGTCATAAAAAAATTCTAGTAATCAATTTCAAAGAGATGAAACTTCAAAGTGAAAACAGTTTTCAAGAGGGATTATTTAAAGAATGTACACATTTAAATAGAATAAACATGCTGCTGAATTTACCAATCAAACACACCATATGCCAATGAGTAGTAAAAAATATCCAATGAGCATAAGTCATGGGGACATTCCTAGGCACTAGCTAGCTGTAGCCACTAGGTACCCCGTATCTAAAGGAACAGTAACCCTAAAAAATATATGTTCTCATGAACAAGGCACTAGTAGGGAACAAAACACATAATCTATTGATCCCCAACATCATCATAATAGTTTATTTGGTGTTTCATCATCAAACTTTCTATGTGAAATAGGGACGAATCCACTCTAGATCACTAGCATTCTAGTGCATGCCCACCCACCTAGATTCCTGAGTTTCCCTCGTTGTGATCAATAAATTTTCACATGTTATAAAATATACTTTTCAAAATAAAATTTCATTTCCAAATAATAGTCTCACCAAAAAAACCTAAAACATTTTTCAAATATCCTTTCTGGGTCAATGAACTGCTTAAATTGTTCATAAAACAATTTCAAGAAGGACAATGAGGCTTTGAAAATAAAATCCATTTAAAAATTCTCTTTCAAGTCAAAACACCAACCAATACCATATAAAACCATTTTTTATCCACAACACCATTTAATAAATTAATTTCATGAGTCATTAAATGGCCCCAATGATACAACATAGAATACACATGAAAAATTGTTTTAAAAGAAAATTGCCAAATAAGCCTTTAAGAATTCGTCACAAAAACCACATTTATCAAAATAACCAGTTCCACTATTCATAAATACGTGTAAACAGACCATTGTTATCAAATAAAAATTATATAAACACCTAAAAATTCAGGTTATACAATCAAAACTCATCTATATCTATGGGATGCCAAATAGGCCATTTATCAATAACACATTCCAAAAACACCCTAAATACCCATACTAATTTCATTATAAAACCCAAAACCAGATTGGAAACCACATAAGGAACCCAAAAACATTTATTCACATTTTTCCTATATTTCTTATAATCTAAACCAATCATTTTATATCCCATTAGCACACAAAATCCAACGTGCACTTTCCCAAAAATGTGGCAAGCAATATTTAATGAAACCAATTATATTTTACACTAAAAGGTTATAAAATAAATTTTCGTGCCAAAATTTTATTTAAATTTATAAACTAGGATTTAAAGATCACAATCCAGGTGAAAATACAATAGAACATATAAACAAACAATTAATGTCCACTCTTATAACAAAACAACAAAACTTTTCACAAAACAAGGCACAAACACCACCTTACACACTAAATAAAGATATTTAAGGCTTATAAAACAATAATCCAAATGTGTAGTTGGTTAAAATACCTTGAAAAATATGAATGTTAAATAAAAAGGAAAATTTTAATGGGAATACTTCCTCACATACTTGGAGAAATGGAAATGCATACCTGATATCACCATCAGAGGGTTTATAAACCCTAAAACTATGAATATGGGATCCAAATAAAAAAACCCTATAAAAATCATTTCATAATAGAACCCTAGGTCTTTAATTACCAGGGTATATGAGATAATTGAGAAATAATGGAAGGAGGAGAAACCCTAATGAAATGGAAGGATCAAGAGAAGAATTCACTTACTTGAAAAACACTGAATAAATAAACCCAAATAAACCAATAGTTTAATCTCCAAGAAGGCACCATTAAAATATAGGATAGAATAAGTCTAAAGAGGTAGTGGGAACTGAAATGGGGGAAAGGAGTAAAAATGAAATATTTATGAAATAAATAAATCCCCTTTTCAAATCTAGATGATTTGAGAAACTTTAAGGACATTTCCCTAATAGACGATTAAAATGATCTCCAAAGAATAAAAATGGAAGATGGGGGTGATCTTAGGGTTTTTGGACTAATGTTAGAGGTTGAATGATCAAAAAAGGTTTAAATAATAATGAGATATAAATTAAATAATTTACTTTCCCAAATATGGAAATGGTCTCATGGGTTGGCAAACTTCATTAATCAATCACACAAATACACCATGATTGTGAGTTCTAGAGGGGTCCAAATGGATATGGTGGATTTAATAGGTCATGGGAGGCCATTTGAAAAGTGTAATTCGTGAAAAACATTATAAAAGGAAGGAGTTATAAAAGATAAAAAATATTTTTATATCTGGAAATGGGTTCACGGTTTTTCCCAAAACATGATGTAACAACCCTTTTCTAAAAAAAGACTTGGGAAACCCCCACATACAAAGACATAATAGAACATAAATGAAAAATTACTTTAAAATTAGTCATGGATTTGAAAATTATCCTCAATATAGAAAAATTTCTCCCCCATAAATTCATAACACTTTCCATCTTAAAGATAAACACCTAAGGATTCTTTATCAATAGGGTTAAACCTCTCAAGCTAAGGACAAATCATACAGCATCAATAGAAATTAAGACTCTGTCCAAAAAACACTAACTTACAAAAACATCTTGTGAATCAATGGAAATATCAAGCTATTACCTCCACAAACATAACAGGATCCATATTGCTGGGTCTTCTCCTAATGAACCCAACGATCACCCAATATAATGTGCACCCACAAAGGCCAAAAACTTGGGGGGGGGGGGGGACAGGCTCCCCAGCATAGAATCCCAACCACCATCCAAAAAATACATAAAGGAAGGATCTTCTAGAGCTTTATTGAGTATCCCCACCATTTGAGACCAACTAGAAATGAAGAAAAAAGAAATCAACATGAACTAGTTTCAGGAATCACCTGCATAGCCCCACCAAAACTCACCCACAAAAACCTACAAACCCATTTCAAGAGGGTTAAAACTTGAAAATTTAAACCACAAACTCCCAAATTGAGGGGACATGAACAAGTTCAATACGTTCTACATAGATCAAAATACCCCACCCCTTTGGTCTGGGAGAGAAGCGGGGCCAATCGTTATGCCAATAATACAAAAAATAAATAGAGGAATCAACCAACACTCAACATCTACGAACTGGTAAAGCCAAGACCGTAACAGATTCACATTGGCGGTCTACACAAGAACATTGATCAGAAACCCACATCTGAGAAGGCATAACCATAGAAACTATGTGAGGGGTAAGTCCACCATGATCATTGTGGAAAAATGAAAATCATAGTGATGAGAAATCACAATAAAAACATAGAAACTGCCTTACCACAATGCTGATGGTAGGAGCTTTGGCGAGGTCCCCACACCTCTGTTGATTTCCTGACTATGTGAAATGTTTCACTCTAAGGCCTACGGATGGAGCTTTAATGTTTGAAGCATCTACTGCGCTGTAGCTAGAGGCTAATGATCACACCACCCCCTGAAAATCACTTTCTCAACAACACACCTTAATCTAAATAGGAACTCAAAGATATATAACACCATTCTCTCTCACTCTGAACATGGAGCAGAATGGACAAAAAATACAAAGAAACACATCAAGATCACTGAAGACCACTAATATATCCGAAATAATTATCATAGTAGGTAAACACCATAAATAAATCCCAAAAATCTCCCTATTCCATCAAATGAGTTGAGGAATCATCCTTAGAGGTGGATTTAATGTTTGAAATAGATCTTTAGGATGATCGATTGAAAGTCTTTCCAAAAGAGAACTATCTGCGGCCATATCACAAAATCAAACATATCCTTAGAAACTCATTGAACATTTCTCCAAAACTGAGCATCCCACAAGATCCCATCTCAAGACACACCGATAGTATGACATATAGATCGTGAGGAATCTTACCAAACTAACCACACTTCTGAAGCATGAAAAAGAAACCCACATAAACAATAGTTTACAAAAAAAAACAAAATTTCCATGTAAAAAAATTTTTAAGAACAAAATAACTTTGGGGATTTTCACATTCACGAATAGTGGTTCATAAAGTCTCACTCAAATTCACATTTCCATGACACCTAAGGTACCCGAACACTATTCCATACTGGGAATCCATCAATATATATATACAAATCCATGTATGTGGGCACCCATGAAAATACCAAATGTTAAAAGAAACATCCTCATTTTACAAGAAAGAACATTCAACCAATTTCAAAAATTATATACCTTCCATAGGCACACTAACCACCAAGTCAAAACCCTTTTCCATATTTCGACACAAAAATACATCTTACCAATCTTCAAAAAGAAACCCCAGAGTTCTCCATGTAAATCCTTTCCCATTATTCAAAACATTTTTCTGCATCTCAATAAACCACACTTTTTCATGAACAATTTTATTTAAAATCCATTCCATTTCATTTATTAAGACATCCAAAAAAACATTCTATTCTAAAAACCCCATTCCCATTTCAGAAAATTCATCGTGGTCCCTTTTATTAATCTGAAAACCACAATAGTACAAACCATTTTTTTAAAAAAACACTAACCATTAAAAACTAATTCATGAACACAATTCATTAAATTCAATCACTTTTAAGCAGCCCAACACATCCCATTTAAAAAAATGTTTACAGAATAACTTATAAATAACCCAATCTTTCAAAAAAATTTATTTTAGAAAACCGAAATTTTAGATTATGTAAATTCAATACAATTAAATAATTTCCAATTTCTCCCCAAAATATATTTCAAAAAAAGAAAACATTCCAAAACTCTTTATTAATTTAAGAAGTGAAATACCACTTTACACTTTTTAAAGTCCCACCATTCCATGACAAACCATTTCCATAATTCTCACACGAGGACATTCAAAACAAAATTCAAAATTCAAGAATGGTCCAAGAGACCCACAGAAGGGAACAAGTGTCTGTGGGTGACTTGACCATATATTTGGAAACCATAAGTAAAATAAACCACTAACATGAAGAGCCTTTTCAAGACCATTACACAAATATACATGGATTTCTAGGCTCTGCGAGATCACAAGGGTCATTATTCTAACTCCTCGTGTCATATCTCAATCACCAAAAATCTCAAAGATCCAAAGAAACTAATAAAACCGGACATCCCATGGACACCTATGGATCAGAACAAAAAATAATTTGTGACGTTATTCTCAAAACAACCCCTCATGTTCCCAAAATCCAACACTATCTACCATGATATCCACCAAATAATAATGGAGATCTAAAAATAAAGGTTTGTTAAGATTTGACCATCTCTATTATCATTTTATCATGAACCAGTCTTGGTCGACCCTGAACTAGCTACTCGGGCCGCTCTAATACAATTATTGAGAGGGCTTCCCGATCCACTTGGGTTGGGTAAAAGCACCAACAGAATCAGTTAGAGTGAAAATGGAACATTTTATACCAAATATAAACAATAACTAAGTAGAAAAAAGAAACAGGCATCCCAATATACATTTATATAAAAGTGGAACTAAACATTAATTACACATGAAACTGAAAGTACAACTGAACCAGAGAACTCAACCAATCAATACTGAAAACAAAATAACTCCATGTAACATTGCTGTTAACTCTCTATCACATTGATCAAATGCTGGAAAAGGAAATCAAACTTAAGATGAAACCAATAAAACGGAAAAAATAGAAGAAGTCTATAAGCGTGAGTATTAAATCTCATAAGGTTAGCCCAATTTTATATTTTCAATGAACATCCTTTAAAATAAAATAAAAAAAAAATTATGTTTTAAATACAATATATAAATGTATTTTTTTTCCAAACAAGGTTCCATGCTATAATAATTACAAAATAAAATGCTTGCATTTTTTCATAAATAGTAAATGATTGAATTCAATTTCAAATAGATGCAACTTCAAAATGAAAACAGTTTTCCAGAAGGCTTATTTAAATAATGTACACATTTAAATAGAACAAACACAATCATGAATATATAAAACAAACACACAAAATTCTGATAGTGAGTACAAAAATCCAATTAACATAAGTCACCAGAACATCCCTAGGCACTAGATAACTGTGGGCCCTAGGTACCTCCTATCTCGATAAAAAGTCACTGTAAAAAATATTTGTTCTCATGCATGAGCCACTAGTTTGGAATAATAACCATAACCTAGTGGTCTCGATCATCATAATAATATTTTAGTTATTGTTCTCATCATCAAACATTCTAGGTGAAATTGGGATGAAACCAGTCCGGATCACTAGCATACTAGTACACGTACGCCCACCAAGACACATGGGTTTCCCTCTTTTTGATAAATCAAGATCCACAAGTTATAACATGAAATTTTCACAAGAAAATTTTATTTCAATATCATACACATACCAAAAATCCATAAACCATGTTTCATATATCCTTCATGGGTCAATAAACCACTTAAAATTTTCATAAAACATTTTCAAGAAGTATAACGATGCTTTGCACATAAAATCCATTTAAAAATACTTCTTCAAGGAAAAACACCCACCAATACCATATCAAACAATATTTTTATCCCAAACACCATTTAATGAATCAATTTAATTAGTCATAGAATGATCCCAATAATACAACATGGCATACACATTAAAAACATATTTATAAGAAAAATGCTAAATGGGACATTAAGAATTCTATAAAAACAGCATTTATCAAAATAACAAATTAAAAAATATTAATAAATAGGTTTAAAAATTTGGATTAAAAAGAAAATTCACAATAACCCCTTAAAAATTCAGGTTAGACATTCAAAACATATCTATTTCTATTGATATGACAAACATGCCATTTATCAAGAACACATGCAGAAACACCCTAAAAACCCATACTAATTTATTTATAAAACCCAAAAACAGATTGTAACCCACCTAAGGAACCCAAAAACATTTATTCACATGATTAAAATATTTCTCAAAAGCCAAACCAATCATTTTATATCACCTTGAGCACACAAAATCCATCCGGGCACTTTCCTAAAAATACTGCATGCCACATTTAATGAAGTTGATTATATATAACACTAAAAAGGATATAAAATAAAATTTTCATGAAAAATATTTATTTATATTTATAAACCAGGTTTTAAACATCACAAACCAGGTTAAAAAATACAATAGGTCATTTAAACAAAAAATTAATGTGCACTCTTATAACAAAACAACACTACTTTTCACCAAAAAATCACAAACACCAGCTTACAAATAGAATAAAGTTATTGAAGGTTTATATAAAACACTAAAAATTTTTAGAGGGTGAAAATACCATGAAAATTATGAATCATAAATAAAAATTACATGTGAAATTGGAAACCTACATCAAATCCTTGGCAGAATGGAAACACTAACACGATATCACCATCTGAGGGTTTATAAAACCTAACCTATGAAGACCATCCCCAAAAGAATCCCCACCCATAAAAAACTCATGGGAGTAAATAACCCTAGGAATTTAATTACCATGGGAGAATATAGAATCATGAAATAATTGAAAGAGGAGGAGGAAGGTGGATAAACACTATGGAAGTGGATGAAGCAAGAGAGGAATTCACTTACATGAAAAACATTGATGAAATTACCCCAAATAAAAATTTATTGAATCTAAAAGAAGAAAATATTATAATTTAGTTTTTAATAAGGATTAAGACGTATTTTGGGTACTGAAATGATGGCAAATAGTAAAAAAATGAATGATTTATGAAAGAAATAATTTCTCTTTGCAAATCTGGAAAATTTGGGAAACTGTGTAGACAGTTTCCCTAATACATGATGAGGATGAGTTAAAAAGAGGGAAAATAGAACATGGTGGTATTCTTGGGGTTTGTGGTCTTGAGTGAGAGGTATAATGGCCAAAAAATGTAAAAAATGAATGATGTAAAAATGAAATAAATTACATTCTGAAAAAAGGAAAATAGAACCTAAGTTGGACTAATGCCTGAATAAGTCGCCCAAATCTACCATGATTATGAGTTCCTAAGGGGTCTAAATTGATATGTTGGTTTTAATAGTTTTATGTAGGACATGTGGGAAGTGTAATGGGTTAAAAATATTGAAAAATTAAGGATTTATCAAATAATAAAATTTATTTTTTAAATATTATATTGGGATCATAGTTTTACAAAAATCAAATAGTAAACACCCTTTTCTCCAAAGATGCTTGGGAACCCCCCAAATACAAATAAATAATTGAAATTAAATGTAAAATACCTTTTACATATATCATGGATGTGACACCTATGGTGGAGGAACCTGTGGGAGGAGGGTTTGAGTATAATAGGGTTGAAATTGGGGGAAGAAAACAAAAGAAAAATACAATTTTTAATGACCTAGATAGTCTGCATGGTTTTTTGAGACGGTTTTCCAAACCATGCAGTAACTATCTTCCCCTTACTCTCTAATAAGGACATGTCTCATTCTTAGAACAAATTGTTTGAAACCCATATTCTAGCGTTGTGATTATCCACTTCCAAAAACACCACTTAACTTCACGGTTACCTGTGCAAGGCCACATTGTTTTCAAAATTATGCCCCGATCGTGCACCACCTTCTGTTTACCATAAATTTCTATGTTTCTAAAATATATAAAAAAAATAATAGTAAAATTCTAGACAAAAAATAAACAAAAACATACCTCAAAATGAAATCACAGTTGTTAACAATTCTCCCCACCATGAAAACTTTCCACCCCCAGAAAGTCAACTCAAAGCTTGATCAGAGAATAAAAAAGGATACCCTATCTCAACCCATAAATTACACTCCTAGGTCTCATGAACATAATTTCTATGCAACCAAAGAACATGAAAAAATGGAATAGGTTACACATGATGCACTATATCTTGAGAATCCACAATCCACATTGGCTACTAAAACACAAATAAATTGGGTTCCAACTCATCTAACACAGTTAAATCTCTAATTAGAATGAAATGGGTAGATTTGGTAAAATGGATAATCACCACCCAAATGTAGTTCCTTAATTTAGGTGTATGAGTCAATATGATAATGAATTCCATGGTGATATATTCCCATATCCATGTAGGAATCTATATTGCTTAGGGAAAACTAAATGGCCTTTGATGCTCTGCCATGACTTACTGACATGTATAACACATCGATATGATGTCACCTATATCCATCCTCACACATGGCCACCATAATTGATCAAGAATATTATAATACATATTGGTAGCACCATTATGAACAACCCACTGAGAATGGTGGCTATCCTATATCTCCACTTCTCTCAAAGAAAATGGAACTAGAAAGCATCCCTTAAAGAAAAAGATTACAATGGTAGATAATGACCAATCACAAGGAATATCCCCTCCATGAAGGACCATTTTGGAATACTATCAAAACTTATCCTTATTTTTCTAAAATTGAGTCAACTTGATAAGGGAGGGATCCAACTGAACCCTGGTGAATAACACACCTCCATTGTTCTCTTTGGTCGCTAAGTGCATCTGAGAAAAAACCTTATCAAGGTCCACTCATCACAAGACTTCTTTAATGTCTGCACTGGATCCTTCCAACTCAATCCATAAAACAAAAAATTTACATTTCCTAGGTTATATACTGTATCAACGTTGAAACCCTTATGTTACTCAACCTAATGAGGCTACCTCAAATTTAGATCATTTGGGTAGAAAATGTATTCCAAGATTTTATAATTAGAATAAACCACTAATATCTCCCAAAAAAGCCAGTGTCACCACATCTTAAAGGCATGAATCACTAACACTAGATCCAGTTCATGGGTTGAGTAATTATCCTTATGTGTTCAGAGTTGGAGAGAACAATATGCCACTACATGATCATTCTATTTCAATACACACCTAAGACCCATACATGATGTATCACAGTAAACCACATTACCCTTTCTAGATTCTGTAAATGTTAAAATATGGGTGATTTTCAACCGCTTCTTAAGATATTCAATGGAAACGTGGAATTCCTAACTATATTTGAAATTTACCTCTTCTTATGAGATTTTTGTCTTGGGATATTCGAATAGATTAATTCACAAAAAAACTCCAGTAATAGCCTACCAGGCCCAAAAATCTCCCGATCACAAAAACATTCTTCAGATGTTCCCATGACATCACTGTGCCGAACATATTGGGGTCCATTGAAACACCTCATTCTCACATCACATAACACAAAAACATCAACTCTTTAATCCATAATGTGCATTTAGAAAACATGGCATAAAGATGATGATATAGAAGAGTTCCAAAAACAATTCTCAAATGATTCCCATGTTCATCCTCAGATTTATAATAAACTAGGATGTCATCAGAAAAAACCCCACAATGAAGGAATCGAGATACTGGTTTAACACCTAGTTCATAAGCACCATTAAGATCATTGGAGAATTTTTCAACCTGAAAGGCATGAAGAAATACTCAAAATTTTCATACCTACTTTAGAAAGACATTTTTAGGACACATGCCTCTTTAAATCTTACTTAGTGATTACCAAAATTAAAGAAAATCATAGATAAACACCATTCCCGTTTAATATGATAAAAAATCCATCAATATAGGGAAAATGATTTTTTTTCTTGATATTTACCTTATTCAGCTTTTGGTAATCAATGCATAATCGAAGATATCCACCTTCTTTTTTTAGAATAGAGGGCTACCCATGGATAGAAACCTGAGTGAATGAATATTTTGGATTCAAAAGTTTTCAACTTTACATTTCATTCCCTCAACTCAACGGGGGATATACAGTACAAGATATGGGATATCAGCTACATTCCCATGGCCAGATCAATTCTGAACATCACATCCCACCTTGGAGGAAAACTAGAAAAATAATCTAGATTTTTTTTTGGAAACTCATCCAACATAGGAGGTAATCTTCCCTTAGGATCACTTCCATCATCCTCCAATTTGAGTGAAGAAAAAAAATGAGATTACCCAATTCTGAAAGTGGAGGTCCATCATGACCCAACCGATGATCCCATTCAGCAAAAAAACCTGGGTACAACCATCATGTTCCACGATGCTCTATCACCACCTTTATCAATAGATGTGTGCATGAATGTGAACCAAACAATCCATAATAAGGATTAGATCAAAGAGTTCCATTTCTAGAAAAATAAATTATCATTCCAACAAGGCCCTTGATAGGGTGAGTTCATAGGAAGAACACCTAAAACCCTGATCTCACTTCTTACTAAGAGACGTTACTGACTCCATCTCATAAGAAATTATCTTAGTTGATTAAACCAATGAATACACAAGATATGAAGAGATAAATTAAATAGAAGAATCGGTATAAAACAAAATAAGGGAAAAGGATAATGTAATAAAAATTGTACCACAGATTAACAGAAGTCCTACCTCCGACCCCCTAGTGCGTTGTTTATAGCATGAAGATGCCTCATCTCAGTCTGAGCCTATGAATGACCACTATCCTGTAGATATACCCTAAACGAACTCTTCCAAGTATATGATCCAGTCCTTCTACCATGACCACCAAAATGAGATCCCACCATATTGGACGGCTCTGTCTGGGCTGAAATTCCCCTAGAATCTACATATCCTACTCTAATATAATAATAATTCATGTCTCTAAATAATTGATGTAAGTTCCCCATCGCTCCACATTACTGACAAGGCATTGTTGGAGAGGTTCAAGTAGGTCATATGTGCATTGACATCCCACACTTTTGGAACAAAACATACCCTGCATCATAATCAGTGGAAAAAGGATGATGGGAAGGATGACCTAATGTAACACCTTATTTCTTCCACTGCTCATCTTTTTTCTTCTTCTTTTATGATGAGCTACCACTTCCTAGAGCTGATACTGATCCCTAGTAACTAGTTTGGTTACACCAATCAATGTTCACCATCATGGCATGATATCCCACCACAACATAGGTATTCAGTTTTAATAAGAATACTTGGGATCACAATTATGGATGAAACCCCTTCTCGAACACATGAGCCTTCATTTTGTTATTGGAAATAGGTTTATTTGTATACCAAACCTACTCAGTGAAGTGGTTATCATAATCCATCATAGTTCATTCTTCCGAGGGAAGATCCTTAAACTCAAAAAATTTAGTATAGGATAAAACTTCAGGATAGTATTCCTCATTAACAATTAACATAATGTATTTACAAACCATCTACTAATTCATTGAAGCTTGCACCACTGAGACCCACCTCCTTCGACTGGGAACTTTTAGAAAGAATGAAGCACATTTAACGTTGATGACCACTGGAGTGTCAAAGAACATGAACAACCTATCTGTATTTTCAACCCATTCTAATTTGTAGAAAGGGTACATGATACCATGGAATGATGGGGGCATGTTCTTGAGGAACACCTCAGACTTTTCCTTAATAAGACCTGGTTCAGATTCATTAAGTGGAGTAGGGCGAGAACCCACTCCATGACCAAAATCTTGGACAACCCAAAACACAACTTCCACTCGAATCTGATCAATTGGAGAGGGGGGACTCTCTCCAACCACTACTTGTGGCTTCACATGATGTATTAATGTAGGAATCTTAATAAAAGAGGCAATAACAACAATAAAAACCACCAATACAACCATTATGAAATTTTTTAAGTGATAAAAATTAATAACAAAAATCCATAAATCCAACAAATCAAATACATCATAATAACCTGACAACCAAGACACTCCACCTCCACCTAGTGTCTATATATAGTTTGTAGCATGTACCTATCACCTAGAGAACTCGAACAAAATACCAACATATAATGGTAACTCGAGTTCAATTACATGGTGTGCTGACCTGTAACCCTACTCAAAACCATAACATCAACCCCCAAAAACCATAGCTCATGTATATCCAGACTATTCCCAAAATAACTCAAACGAAAAAGGAAATCTCCTACTCGGATACCATTTTATCATGAACCAAGCTAGAGTTGAATCCAATATGATACCCGACCTAGTCTATTGAATGATCTGAATGGTGTTCTCAATCCCCACAAGTTGGAAACTAGTGCATGGGTATCAAAAAAAATATTGGGAAAGATATCACCTAATTTTATAATCATACACAATAATAAATAAACAGAAACTGAGAAATCATAAACAAATATGACAAAAAGAATTCAGATTCAATGTTTACAACATTTAATCAAAACCCAAAGGAGATATAATAAAAAAGGGAACAAGAAACTATCCCAAAAACCACCATGAAAAAAGAGGAGCATCATATTAAACACACTACTAGAACACTGAAAAAGGAATACCACTATTATCCAGGACCACTATCATAATACATATTTCCTTTACTTGCCTCAAACATAACCAAGTCTACATACACCCATAGATGTATATAGGGTGTCAGCAAAGTTCTAGTAGAATTCCACCCAATAAAAAGATTCCATGATCAATCAATATTAGAAAAATTGATATGTATGTTTTATAAAATAAAATTTAGGGACATTTTTTTAAGAAAAAATTTTAGATTAAAAAATGTTTTTCTTTTGAAATAAACTATAAAATGCTTCGTAAGCCTATGCTAAGTATGATATCACAAAAGATCACTAAGTTATGGGAGATCACTATATGAACTCACTATAATGGGACACTAGGTACATCGTATCTCAGTGAAATATGGTATAGAAACCACCATAATGAGATTTATCATGAATGATACACCATGAGGGAACATAACATAGACCATGTGGTCTTCAATCGTCATCATAATTCAGTTAGGGTTGTAATCGTCAATCCTACTAGAAGAAACAAGGATAAGACACTTCTAAATCCACTAGTGTACTAGTCCATGTCCTCCCACCTAGGAACCTAGGATTACCTTTGTGCTCAATTCACATTTCACATACCACAAAAATCACTAAATTCCTATACACTAGCTGAATAAAATAAACATGACTAACAAATCATGATTTCCATAACCAAAACCACTTTTAAATCCAAATTCACACCAAAACCATTGAAAATATGATTAAAAACACTTGAAAATTTTATAGAACACCCCCATGACGCAAAATAAGCATGCATGCATGAAACACACGTGAATAATAATCCATTTCCTTTGAAACATCACTTTTCAACACTAAATCAACTTGAATCTTTTATAAAAATGCATTTTGTACCTCATCAATTGTCCATAAAATGTATCCAAAAAAATTAAATCATATCAAAGTCACCAAATAATGATTACATAAGGAATCAATTACCTTAAGTGTTGAAAACTTTCAAAAATAGTACAAAACCACAACTGCACCTACATAAAACCCTATAAAGGAAAGTTTAATCCATAAACATCAAGATCTAACTCTAAAATATAGATATAACCCAAAAAGTTCACTCAAACTAGTGTAGAACAAAACCCCTAAAGAAGAAAGAGATTAACCATAAAAAAGAGGAAGAATTCATGAAATGAGGGACTTACTTGAATAATTTCAGGTGAAACCACACTAAATCAAACATAAAACTGGATCTCGATAGAAGCAATAGGGATCGTGGGTGGAAATTTTGGTGGAGGAACTTGAGTAAGGAGGTTTTTTGGGGATTGGGTTAGAAATTATGGGGACAAAAAAAGTAAAAATTTTAATATCCTAGAAAATACACATGGTTTTCTTTCATGGTTTTCCAAAACAAGAAGAAACTATGCACCCCTTACTATAGAAGCATAAAATTTCATATGTTTATCCGAGATGATTTTCAAACCATTAACTAACCATATGATTATCCACTATCCAAAAACCACACGTGGACTCACGGTTACCTGGGAAAAGATGCACATTTTTCCAAACCGCAAACCGTGTTCCACATACTATTTATCCAGAAATTCAATTTTTCTTGACAAAAATCCAATGAAAACAAAGTGGACTATTCTGGATAAAAAATAAACAGAAAAATATCACAAAATGCAGTCACAAGTTTGCCAAAGATTAACCACCTTCTATGTGGCATGACATGACTTGACATTATAAATCCATTCCTTGATAAATGAAATGTCTTGTTTAAATTTAATAGATTAAATTAAATGGTTTAATTGAAATAAATTTTAATTGGTGGAAAGGACACATCGATTATTGAAGGGATTAGTACATGCTTTAATAAATTATTTCCCTTGGTTATTTTTTTATTTATAAAATGCATGATATGTAATTCCTCATGTATATTTATATAAATATTGTTGTTCCTATTATATATGATGTTGAAAAATGCTAATGGTTCGTTTGAGAATAAAGATATCATGTTCCCTTACAACTGGTTTTGAGCATGACGTTTGGCACCATTAACACTATTTGGACATGGGAATTACTCACTATTTCCCATGATTTTAGGGTTAACATGACATTGCACTCACTTTTTGGAGTGTTGAGATGATATAAATCTCACTATCTCAAGTGATTATCGTGATGAATTACACTTAGTATGAGATGTAGGGAATACACCCTTTGATTGATCTTATAGGCTCATTCAGATTGGTTATGAATGAATGAGTTACACCCCATTCCATCCAACACCTAGTATTCTAGGTATATGGACACTTACATCCGTATGTACTTGGCCCACATAGGTCAATAAAATATTTAACTATACAATATATATTATTATTATATATATGTATAGTTACTGATTAGACACACATTTAGGCCAATTGGAAAAGGAGGTAGAGTTATCATTATGTGATATTTGAACCTGAGCTAAATGGTGTTTATTTATTTAGTGTTGTTTATTATTATTTATTCATATGCACTGTTGTACATAATATATACCTATTGGAATTAATTGTAGATTCTATTGTTAGTGGACTTCTAGGAATTTATATCACACCCTGATTGGGCCTCTATTGCACTGGTGTACCTGATCAAATCTCATATTCATGGGACCATGGATTATTTATTATGTTGTTAGGATGTTACCTAGAATTTATAAGCACATGAATAAACAAGAGATCGGGATGTTCTTTGAGTTCAACCTTAGATATTTTCTTTCCTTTATGTATTCATTTACTGCACTTTATCATTTTTCTTATTATATGTATACTATTTTACTGTATGTACCATCATCTGGACATTCTTTCATTACTTTATATGGTCATTGGCCATCTCTTATTGAGTTTATATTATTCTTCTAGTACTATTTCTTTCATTTATTACTGCTTCCTTTGTGTTTGGTTATTTAATTTTAGATATAAAATTGTGTTACTTGGATCATGAAGGTATAGTCTCCACATCGTCACCTCTTTAGACAATAGACGGTAGTTTCTAGCATTCATGGAGGTGTGATTGAGGTTATGTGGTGATTGTTTTGGCTACCTGTCTAGTGTTTAGTCTAGTTGAGATGTTAAAGGGATGAAAAATAACTCGATCACAAGAATGATTACCTTAGATGTTCCCCCTATATTTTTTTGACTCCTTTCTATGGGTCACATTCTAAAAAAACATAATAACTAAATTTATTTAAACCATCCGAAGACCAAAATAACGGACACAAAATCACAATCCAAATTATCAAACACTCTTTAAATAATCATTTAAAAACACCCATTGGGGAATGTTTTTCACTTTAAACAACACTAGGGTTTATACAAATTCCCTTTCAAGGATCCCTTTCAAAAAAATGAATAATTTCATCCCCAAAAATAAAAATAAACCCACTATTTAAAAAATAAATAATCCCCTTGAACCACACACACAAAAATTAATCACCATTTATTGTACAAGTCATCCTTTGAAAATTAACATCATTCCCAAAAAATTAAAAAATTACACCATGAATAAAATGTACGATATAATATTGTTAAAATCCATCACAACCCAAAAGTTATTTGATCCGCTATCAAATTTATGATAGAGTTTAATTTTTTTGGAAAACATTACACCTGAACCGAAAATATAGTTTTCCAAACAAGATTAAATACTAAAGAAAAAAATTATTTTATTAAAAATTTTACCAAATAATATTTTTAAACACTAAAATATTAACATGATTATTCAGAAACATGACTCATGTAAAATAAAAGGGGATAAAAGCTTAAAATTATGGAAAACAACACAATTTCCCAACTTTATACATAACACATGGTTTGGATACACGGTTTTATTGACCGCGTGCCAATAGTTTGAGTGCCACTAGAAGTTTTAGCAAACAGTTTTCATAGGATACACATGGTTTGGAAGAAATTGTTCTTTAACCATGAACCTCCAAGATTTCATCCAATTTTACTATGATACTTATATTTTCCGAAGATATCTCTTGGGTCCATTTTATAAGTCATTTTATCAGCAAAACACAAGTAAATATCTCATGGTTAATTAATCATAAATCATAAATTTAAAAGAAAAAACTTCTTTACCATTGGAAACCTGAGTTCTAGAATGAGAAATATAATTACAAGCACTCATCCACACCAACCACTCAAGATCAGATAGTCCTAAATCTAGTCTAACTTCACCCCAAATAATGATAGGGCGATCTAATACAATTTTGTAACCAACTTGCCAGAGTTGACTTGACACCTAACATGATCCAATTTACTAGAAGGATCAAAGGGAATTCTTAATCCATTAGGTATTACAACTATTACCTATGTATAAATGGAAAAAATTTTGGGAATGGTTTCACGCTCATTAAATCTAGGATTTATAATGTCTCCAGCTAGTAACCTGACATGTGACCTCCTTAAATTTGAAAACCATTCCAAAATAAATATATAAATATAAATAAATAAACACCAAGGTGGCATGGCATAACAAAGATAAATAAAACCAACATATTTTTCCAAATATTTTACCAAAATAAAACTATTTTTATAAAAATATATTACAAACAAAATGGGGAAAATATAAAAACAAAATCAAGGAAGGAGGTTAGAAAGGCTGATACACTGCACAACCCGATTGGTCAAAAAGACAACGGGAGATAAAATCCAACATAATCACCATAATACTATCAAGTCACAAAAGTCACCCAAAAAACACCCACTTCACATAGTAAAGTTTTAGAAAACCAAACTTCAAACCTTAAATAGAAAAAAGAAAAAAACATGACTTCAAGATACCCACCAACCAGTGTATGTAGGGCGTGATCCAAAGGCTAGTAGGATATGAACATAAATAAATTACATTAATTTTCCTATAAATAAACCAATAATATTAATTTGAAACTAATAATAAAGTATGTTTTTCAATTTTCATACCATATGTAAATAAATAAAAAACAACATGAACATTTACAATCACACCATTTGTAAAACATGAAACAAGGATTATTTACAAAAAATATACCATTTCAAAACCAACCATCAATATTTAAAATAGAAACAACTTTATATAAGAGGTCTAAACAATCTATTTCCCTTTAAAAACATTGTAAAATAAAACTAATGCATGGTTTCATATAATTTTACAAAGGAACTTTTTTAAAAAATTGATATCGCTTTAATACCCAGTTCCTCTTACCCTTCTCAAAACATTAACTCATACATGCCTCTAAAGACTAGTGTAAAGATACAAGGTAAAGTATAATAAAATTTTAACACATAAGAGTTATAAATCATCGGAAATAATCATACAAGTAATATCATATTCCCATAATTATCGATCATCAATAAATAATTCATCAATGTAGGAACATATCAAGATGTGGGAAACTAATATTGAAACAACCAAAAGGAATCATAAAATAATGTTTATATCATGAATAGAGACCCTAATTACTAATGGAGTAAATAATATATGTGAAAAAATGGAATTAACTATTGATATGTTTACAATCACCCAATTCATCACCTAAATCACTCTCACACTAGCCTCATTAGTGAAACATACAATAGATAGGTATAAAATTCATTTATGGGTTACTATCCAGGGTATAACAGTAGATTAGTGAATTAACATCCATAAATCCCCACATTGTACGCTAGGTTACTAATGTCTTTACTATAGGAGGTAGGTCATTTTCAATCCAACGTCACTTTGTGACAAGCACAAATCATAAAGGAAATTTAACATGACCCTTAAATATACCACAAATCAAACACATCCAATACTGTAATAAACCCTTATAAAACAAGGAATCATGAATCATAATTCATTTATCCAATATCACATGTATACAATCATAAAAAATAGATATTACAGGGTTCAACTAGGGAGTAAACAATAGCCAATCAAATATAATCACATAAGGTGCCAAATAGAGCCTTCTATTTATACATAGTAACCCAATGGTTTTGAAATCTCATTTTAAAACCATTTGTAATCCAATTAAAATCCAAGGGAAATCTCACAAAACTAAAACACAATCAAAATATACAATTTGGAAATTTTCTTTCAAAAGAACCATTTATAACAAGGCAGATTCGAAAAAACAAATGAACGATATTAAATAATAAACAAGCCCAATCAGAAAAATGATTCATCCAAATAGTTAATCCAAAATTAAACTATTACACATTTTGATATTTAAAAGAAAACAATGTTAAATAGTTTATACGACATGCCACACTTAGCCTAAACGAAGCATTAAATATTAATATTAAAATATTAATATTTAAATATTAATATTTAAATATTAATATTTAAACATTATCATTCTAATATATCCATTAAATTATCAGATATGAATAGTATAAATTGATTTATGAAGTATATATAATGGTATTTCCCAATATAAATGTATTAATAAAATATTAATAAAAATAATAACTCATTTTTCTGTAAATATATTTTATTCTTCAAAAATATATTTTATTCCAAAATGGTTTTTGTTGCATTTTGTGAGAAAATATTATAATTAATTTATCGATCTTTAAATATTTATTTGATAAAATTTTTATAATTTTTAAAATATGTATATCAAAATTATCTTATGGTAATATTTTGATATTTTTGCGGAATTTTTTATATTTCAATAAGTATTAAAAAAATACTTATTTTTATTAAAACTGTATTTTATTTTAATGTATTCAAAAATTTAAATTCCCTTTTATATTAGTTTTAAAAATTTTTTTACATCCTTTTGATTAAAAATAATCAAATTGTTGTATTTTTAATAAATTTTGTAGTCTAATTTCTTAGAAAATATTTTTTATACACAAAAGGCATTTTACTAAATAACAATTTGTTACATTTTGTGTTTTAATCGTAAATTAATTTCCTCATCTTCTAGAAAATAAATGATCAATAATGAAATCCATATTTTAAGTATGAGGTCATAATTTTCTAATTATATCAAACATGGTATGATAGGTGGGACAAGAAATCCCTCCAATTCATTAGGTAATGTTTTTTCGGATGAGATGTTATGTATGGGATTGGTAAGTAAACATAATCCTCGACAGGACTCTGTCCACAATGTGATGTTGTCTTGGAAGATATCCTTGGCTTATGATTAATATATGTTTTGCGTTTCTACCACATTTCCAGTTGTAGTTTTATTTTTTTTCCATCAATATTTATTCTGAAATGTTTTGTGAAAATATTTGGGTAGAAAATTTGATTTCATGGGAAATTAAATTTTTATTTTGAGATTAAAGTTTATTTTTGGAAACTATAATTTTTTATAAGAATTCATGAACTAAACGGGATTCTTCCATTATTTTTATTTCCCTTACTAAAACATTTGGTCTTATCCCATGTTTTAAATGTTTTTAATAGTGTTTTAGGATTATTATTAATGTTAATAATATTAGATTTGTTGTCTTTGAAAGGTAGCTTGAATGAAGCATCCATGTTTTATAAAGAACTTATATTGTGGTAAAAAAGAATACTATGTGAAATTTTCCACCATGAAAGTGGTTTTCCTAATTATATAAGTCTTTAAACCTCAATAGGTCATTGGGTATGTAATTAATGTAACATTTCATTTTGATATAATAGGTTTGGATGGATAAAATTGGGATACATTTATCATTATCAAAACCATAAATATAAAGATTATGTTTTTAGCACCATATACAAAATTGTTGGATTAAGATTATTCTAGAAACACCCCTTTTAACACATGTAAATCTATTATAAAATAATAAAACCATACTTTATAAATCGTAATTTGTGCAAAACCCCGTGAACCGATTATTTTTACATGAAAATCCATAAATGGAATTTCATCAAACACATGAGATTCAAAAAACACAATTTTAAACCTAAGTTCCATGGTATCACAATATTTACCAATTGTTTCCAAATAAAAACCCAAATAATACTGGGAAAACCATGAAAATTAAAACTAAATATCAAAAATAAATTTTCATTAAATCAATAAAAAAATTTAAGCACCATGAATCCATGGAACTCTTTAAAAAAGATATTGTAATAGAATCACCAACCTCAATAGATGATAAAATGAATCCTTGAATAGAAACCACTAGAATAGTTATCTTACAATGGATCACGACCTTTAATGACAAAAAATCACTTTAAAACAACTATAACCATTAAAATCATCCAAAAATGGCCATTATGGTAAGAGGAAAAAGAGAAAAATGGGAGGAACCCAATTAATAAGCAATGCCGGTCCCATACCTTTAAATTTGCGGAAGAAAACACCAATAAATCACACAAATATCACCTTAGAGAAGTTTGGAATAGAAATTTTTTTTAATAGAGACACCTTTGATGATGGGGTTTGAATGGGGTGTATTATAGGAAAATATCCATATAAATGAACTCAAGAACCCACCGTTGGTGGTGGGTTGATAAGGGTTTGGGGGGTAAGGGTTAGGTCATGGGGTCAAGTCCCCGAGCATTCAATTTAATGTAATTTTCTTCCG
Source organism: Viscum album (assembly GCA_963277665.1). Lineage (NCBI taxonomy): Eukaryota > Viridiplantae > Streptophyta > Magnoliopsida > Santalales > Viscaceae > Viscum > Viscum album. Next base: position 1,013,670,908 of record OY728153.1, on the reverse strand, counting down.
TGCATCGTGTGCTGCTTTCATAGTTGTACCCAATTTTTCAAAAGTACTCAATAAGAAAAAAATACCGAAAGTAGAGTATGTTTAATGGTTTTCTGACCAAGTTAACCAAACTATGCACATAATGTGCGAAAACCACTATCCCACTGCTACAGTGGTTGAATGGTTTTTACAGACAAATCACCAACTATGTGCATATTATTGGATCATTTTTATTCAGTCTACAAAGGTAACACATTTTCAACTAAAACGATTCCAAAACTGTGATTGTAACTATAAAACCCTATAAAATATTTGAAATTTTAATAGTTCAAGCCTAGGACACCTCATTCCCAATAGAAAAAACAAACTTCTAAAAAATAAAGTGAAATTTTAGCATGGAACACTATGAATCCTTTATTTTTAACATATGAATCTTTCAGTTCTATCTATGACCCGATTTTTCCAAAACATGGTTATCCATTTTCATTTTTCTTATAAGTTGAGATAACTTAATTAGTGGACATAATATTTAAATCCTTCATAATTTTTTTAAAGATAATGTGATTTACCAAAGTATTTCCATTGTGATTGTCACACTAGGTGTGTATTTAGTCCTATTTGTTTTACACAAGGTAACAATCAAGTAAATACCTAATATGTACTCTCAAGATACAATTATCGAAAGTTAACTTTTATTTTTAAATAAATATATATTTATACAAATAGATATACTTTTTCTACCCATGGAGACATGCTCAATCGAATGAACCCTTTTCATTATAATTCTTATAACCAAACATTCATCTCTTTCAATTTTTTCATTGCCATTTTTTAAAATGAAAGTTAGATAATATTGTTCCTTATTATGATATCAATCATAAAATATACTTCTCTTTTGGGTTGAAAACCTAATAATTTATCAGGAAAACTATCTGGCGATTCGTCAATGGTAGTTCAAAAATATCAATTTTCTATTTCATCTATAGATGCCAAAATCAGTGTTACCGATTTATATGATATGATTCCAACCACCAATTCTAAAATTCATTCACTAAAAAATTTACATCCCAATATCCTCTAAAGTGATGATAAATTTCATCAACATATATGAAAGTAATATTTATAGAATAAAAATTAATGTGGTTCTTGAACAATGTTAACCAATCCATACCCTAAATCAACTCAAAGGAATCTATCTAATGCATAGAGAAATCCCCAGGAAACTCATCCCCATATAAAGTTATAGAACATGATTTATAAAAAAAGGATCAAAATTCATTTTGTCCATGAGGGGTTTTAATTTTTCAACTTGATGGCATCATATCAACATGTAAGACCATATGATGAACAACATGAGAAGTAGTAAATGGGTGGGAAACACTTGTATAAAAAAAATCTTTAATATTAGTAGAATTTCAAAATTATCATACATGTCTCTATCAAAAATCCATATTGATCATCCATGATCACATTCTCCACTCCATTCAATTTCATACTCACTATGATTTTGTATTTGTTACCCTATTTTTATTTCATAGGTTGAGGATTCATAATGTTCCTAGAATCACCATAGATTTATAGATTATGATGATGAGAATTATTCTTCTACACTCATCTTGTTGAAGCATATGATGTTTAAGAAACATAATATGTGTCTCTATCACCTGAACTTAGAGCGCCGTGAAAACAACACAGATGATCTCCCATATAATGAAAATCATGACATGATCTAGATGGTGTTGTACAATCTCACTTAATATGATCAAAATAACCGCATTGTAAACATACCTTCTTAATTTTCATTTGAGGATGAATTTTTTTTGATCTCATCATTTGATTAGGTGAAACCCCACCACTCAAGAAGTAGTTGTCCCTCTTCATCTTATTCATATAATTAGAGTTTCCACCTTTTCCTTTTGGAATAAACATGCTCTATGAAACTTAATTTCCTAATATATCCCTTTACTATATAGTCTCTTTTTTAGTATTTAAATATAATCCATAATAAATAGAACATAGATATTTGAAATAACATATGGTTATAAACTTGACTAAAAAATGAGTTCTTTCAAGGATTCACTTATAAAAAATTCATTTAAAGAGTAAACTAAATTCATAAATTTATATACATACTCTGTCATTGACTGAGTTTATCATTACTAGTTAAATAAATATATCTTTCTGGAAATGTGAAAAGTATGAGGATATAATTTTTTATTAAAAAATTATTCAAAGTCATTCCATGCCATGCCTTAGTCAACTGTAGCAAGAACTACTAACTCCCACCACTACCACACATGATCTTAAAGTATATAGTTTCCCAACTTTACATTCAACACCACTAGTACCCCTAGGAAAGCTATGATTTGATTCATCATATTAAAACCTACTTATGAGTTTTTTGGTTCAGAATCTCTACAAAAGGTGGGGGGTTCTTATAATGAAACTAAATTGAATGGTCCAATTTCTAAGGTTCATCATTCCTATTACCCCAATCCATGACCTAAAAATATAGGTTGATACATTAAAAAAGATTATGTTTTAACTGTGGAATAGGTGTCACCAGATTTTTAGTATCCTCTTTCTATTGAATCATATGACGTCTACCTAGTTCCATTTTTTATAACCATAAAAAAACTCCAGTTAGACTCATTCACTAGTAACTAAAGTCTTAGACATTCCAATTAACCATATCAACATATATCCTAATACTATTTTCCAAAATCCAACTATTGTAAAAATTTTAATCATTTTTATAAATACTAAAACCAATGTTTTCAAAATTAAAAAAATGCAACTATTTTAAAAAATAATCATCGTTAAACCATTTCATAATCTAGTCAGATCAAGATAAACTATGAAATCATTAGGGGGTATTTACAATCAATACGTGTAATGAAACTCTCATTGTCTAAACCCATGATGATGAGGTAACATCTCACTTAGAGGTTTATTAAATCACTTATGTAATCAAACACCTTGTTAACTTGATGTTTAGTATGAAAAGGTTAGCTATATCTTTTTATGATATAAATTTCATTTTTTTGTCAATCCTATTTTCTTGATAAAATCCCAAAGACAGACTAATACCATTTCAAACTCAAATCATGAACAAACTAATACCATTTTTTCCCAAAAGAGAGACATAATGTCTATGACTGATATAATTTGTAACCTACCACCCCTCACTCATGTTCTTGAGAAGTTTTGGTGTTGATAATTGCCTTATCAGACATCCCCAACATGCCAAATGCTGGTAATAAATTCTAAGGGACTCAAGAACAACATGGGGATTATTTTTCCTTTAATGATAAAATAAATAGGCAACATAAACAAAAAAAATCCAATCCTCTATTTGATAAAAGATTGTAAAATACAACTCAAAACATAACCAAAATATTAACCAACATCAGAGTATAGCATAAACCAAAATAAAAAATTCAAAAATGTGGAAAGATACTCCAACATCCAAGAAAAATAGAAGACTTAATCCCAAGAAACACATGTCCAAGATCTAGGATCCAACTCTATAAGATATACTCCCACCACCAAGAAACATCACTAAAAAACTAAGATATCATTCCCTTACCTACATCTCGATAGATGACATATTCAAATGAACAACAATTATCATGAATGGGGTGACTCTAAACTCAGTAGGATTTCCCCAAAAACATTTCTATTCACACAATTGGGAAAAAAGTGTTAAAAAATTCATATAAAATAGTTTAAAATAGTAAATGATGTTTATAAAAAAACCCAATGCAGTTTTATATAAAATAATAAGAAAAGTCTCGATAAAATTTCTCATAATTTGGACCCATAACCATGTCTCCACACACACACACCTAATATAGGATTATGTGATAGTTCCATACTCATGAGTGGTTTCTAAACAATACACCAAGTCATCATAAGGTGACCAATACCAGGTTTCTTAATGGAACATACCCCTTTATTGGGGTCAAGTATATGAATTCACTCATACCAATAATGTATTCTGAATACCATTCCCAAAAATTCCACATAAAACCTTTATTTATTTAACATATTTTGAAAAATATTTTCATTCATCAAAACCAAGACCTAATTTTAAAATAATTATTTTATATTTATCACCAACGAAAATTTTCTAAGAAACCATAAAATTACATGATTTCCAAGACATAACCCAAAATATTTTTTGATCAAGAATTAATTATAGATTTCACAAAAATTTAAATAAATTCATTCCATGAAAACCAAGCCTTTATGTTCAAAGTCACATGGATATGAGAGAGAGCCACCAAACCACTAAAAAGATGGAGAAAACAAATAATAGAACAATGATTCTCTAGATATGGGATTGGATATCCTTTCTAACTATAAATTACAAGAGGTGCATAGTTTCTATTAACCTTTAACAAACTGTGATCCTCTAGAAATGGATCCAAAACATGCCAAACACCCTTATAACCTCCCAAAACTCATCCCATACATTATACAAGCTCAACTTACATCAATAAAGGGTTAGGTACCTGAAACTAAGGGTTCAAATATATATAAATAAATTATATTTATGATATAATTATGACTATAAATTTAAGATATCATCTACCTTATTAACCTTGAATATGTTTAAAAATGATAATGTTACTCGTGTGTACATGCAAACTACTGCCTCTACAAGGTGATGTGATTCATTATTCTAATTACACTATGCACAGATGATTATAAAAATTTAATTAAAAAATAAAAAATTATATTAATGAAATTATTAACATTATGGAAATGATGGAACCATTTCTTGAAACATTTAATCATTGATAATATAGAGAATTAATTTTGGATAAACTGACTGAACAACATTGAAGTAGTCAGTATGGGTAAGAACTATCCAAGGAATGAATTTAAAATGATTATAAAAGGGAATAAAAATATAATATAGATGAAAATGGCTCCTAATAAAACATTTAATATATTTAAACTCATCATACAAGAGTAACAAAAACCTTTTTTATGTAGATAACCAAGGTAATGTATTTATGTTGCAATATCATTTTACTTCAAAAGTATTTATATTTATATTTCCTTTGGTAAAATTATACGATGCTAATGTTAAGAACTGTAACACCTATATTATTAGGTAATTTACACTTTTATTTTGTATTTTGATGTTATATAATACTTGGGTTGTTTTTAAAGAGTTTATAGATAGTTTTAGTGTGTTTTTAAAGTGTTTCTTGTAGGTGAACGGTTTGAGTACAGTTTTGGGTAACCATTAAGGTTAATCTATGAAGTGGGTTCCCAAGGATTATGAGGGTAATAAGGTGTTCATGACTAGAAAATGGTTTTTACAAGCTATGTAAATGCCCCAGACAAACCATGTGAGTGGAGAAAGAGGAAAAAGTACAGTTGGGTCATGATTTTTCAAACTGTATGGAATCCGTATGAGGGGATGGTTTAAAGATAATGTAATATGTATGGTTAGTGCATAGTTTCCCAAACCATGGGACAAAACCATGATACATGCATTTATTTTTGTGAAAATTTGAGTTTAACTCACTTGTTATCATTGAATCCCTCATTTTTTTATCCTCTCTTAGGATCTAAAACTCCTATATTTCCCTAAGTGCTCTTTTATTTTCCTTTTGATTTAGAATCATTTCTATGGAACAAAGTGTGTTGGATGTCCATAATCATTAGTAGGTATCTGCTTCCACTCTTTCAGTTTAGATATTCCTATCGTCTCTCAAACATAACATTATATCTCATTATTTATAGATAATTACTTGATCGGTAATGTGTTTTTATGATATATTAATTAGATTTATTTAAGGAAATATCTTTTTATCTCATAATTATAAATTTTTAAGTATTTTTATTTTGTTTCGTCACCCATTGAAGGGAATGTGAATTATCTTTCTTCTCCAGTTATTATAGAACATGAAATATTAGTTTTATGAAAAACAATCTCGTATTTGAGGAGAAAAAATAGAATGATTTATTGAAGGAAACACTTTTTATTAATAAAGAAGATTATAATGTTGATGTCTTTCTGGGAAACCACTTTGATTTATAATTTTAAATAATTGTTCTAAAATTATATTTTTGATTACACATTAGAAATATATTTTATTAATTGTTTAAAAAGGAATGAAATGTTCTTTGATGATGTAATTGACATGAAATCGTAGAATATTTTAGTTTTCATGTGTTCAGTAGAACGAAGCACGATCATGATGTACCACCATCAATGTGCGATGGAGCATGATCATGAAGACCCACCATAAATGTATGTCACAAATCACTGAATTACCAATCATGAGTATTGGGAGGTCCACAGAATGTACATGTGAGCATGGGTTGGTTATTATAAGTGATAAATAATGGTAATATGCATGGATTATTGTTTTGTTATATTAAACTCATTTGTGGATTTCTATAAAAATTTTTGTTTTCATATTAGTAGTTTTATTTAAAAGTGAAAATTTTTATTATTCTTATGGAATGTGTGGGAACTATGTTGGGGGATGAATATGAGGCATGATTACTCAACCTTAATCATGCACTTAGGTGCATATGAAACCATTTTTCTATACGACATAAGTAATCACTACTGGAAAGATGATCTTTCCCAACACTTCTATACCAATGGTTTGTAAAAACCGTTGGTATAGCTACCATTTCCCAACGGTTCACCAAAACCATTGGGAAAGCCATAGATTTCCCCACGTTTCCCAACGGTTTGACAAACCGTTGAGAAAGGGTAACTCTTTCCCAACAGTTTATGAAAAACCATTGGGAAAGGGTGTGGGAATTGAGCCTCTTTCCCAACGGTTCACCAAAACTGTTAGGAAAGGGTGCGAGAATTGAGCCTCTTTCCCAACGGTTTTGGTGAACCGTTGGGAAAGAGTGACCTTTCCCAATGGTTCACCAAAAACGTTGGGAAAAATCACCCACAATTTCAACCTTCGACCTGAATAAATTCAAGCCACCCTAACCTATCCCAATGGTTTTGAAAACTGTTGGGAAAGGGCTATCCCAAAGGTTTTGAAAACCGTTGGGATAGGTTCTTTAATTTTTTTCTAGTTCTACTAACCAAGAACATTATATAAATCAAAATTTTAAATAATTATGATAATACATATATATATTTATGAAATTATTTTTACAAAAGTGATGTTATCTTAGTGGTTAAGTCGTTCGATTATAAACGAGGGGTCTTGGGATCAAATCCCAGCTGATGTTTTATTTTTGGAATTTATATACCAACGGTTCCATTACCGTTGGTATAGATTTCATATTACCTATACCAACGGTTTTTGGAAAACCGTTGGTATAGACCTATCCCAACGGATTACTTGGCTACGGTTCTTCAAACCGTGGGTATAGGCTATACCAACGGTTTGGAGGCCTATAACAACGGTTCCAAACCATTGGTAAAGGTTAGTTTTCTAGTAGTGAATGTAATGGTATAATACATCCCTTGTGGTTCATCTTGATGATAATTATTTGGGATGAATTTAGAGCATGTATTTTCTCTTTTTGAGTCATTAGATTTATTCCACATTTGTCTTTACATATTGAGATATCCTTTAGTTTTCATGAGACATGTGTTATAATTTATCACTACTACCCTAATATTATCATTTTACTAGTATTTATTTGAGTTGTAATGTTTGTTCTGGTGCATTATATAATCGGATTGGTTGTTTTTATTTTATCTTATAATGTTATGTTATTGATTTTGGAAAAGTCATCACACAATATTTTACTAATACCATGGAATTTAATTCCTCCCTTTGGTGTCATGGATACATCACCTTAGGTTATTGGGACCTTATATCCCACCCAAGCCCAAAAGATTGGTATGGATGATAAAAATGGTATTAGTCTTAGTTTTTCATTATCTTGGGATAGTAGTATGGAGATATCAATTCAGGAACATGAAATGTGTGGCACAAAAAGATGTTTCTAAACTATTTGTAATGAACATCATGTTACCAGGTGGTTTTATGTTCAAGAGTGTTATAAGACAATTATAGGTGTGTTTTCATCACAGTTTCATGGGTTTAGCTAATAATTATAGAATATCATGCATTAGTATTGAGACTTCCCACTAGGAAATAATTCTTCATTTTAAAATGGATTATTTTTGGATATTTATGTGAATGATTGTTACTTTTGATAATTTATAATATTTAAAGTCTTCTATTTTATAGTAATCGATTCCTAAGTGGTTTTTTTACGTCTTTAAAGAAATGGTACCAGTTAAACCATATTGAAACATGATAAAATATTCTGAAAAAATGTTTTTTTACCTAAATCCCAAATGAAACAAAATATTGTGTCATGCATCATCTAATATTTTCAAGATTTCATAATGGAAATCAAAATGGCGAACCCTAATAAGAGAATCATTATATGTCTTTTCAGAAATAAAAATCATAAAAATTTCAGGTGGATTCATAAATTGAATAAGAAAATGTGTGGATTAGTGTAATTAATTATATTTTTTTCTCAAGAACCTTTAATTATTGAAAGGTTATGTTAGCTATTTTCATGTTGGAGGATCATTCATTCTAATGTTGGGATATAACTATCCAGGATAAAGACAACGAAGTCATGACGTGGAATGAATTTGAAGATTCTTTTCAACAAAATATTTTATCATCACACATTTAGGGTTTCCATGATGACATATTTATTTATTCTAAAGAAATAAAATCTACTTGTGAAATAATATATAGGTAAGTTTCTGATATTTGATAATATTTCCTTAGAAAGAGCTACAAGTGCATCTCTAAAGGCACAATCTTTGAGTCTATTATATGTCGAATTTTTTTTCTATGATATATATCTTTTATATTACTAGTTATATAGATATAGATAATTGAGAGATAGTGGAAGAAATGGATATATCACGAAATCAGACTACCAAAAATACTTTTGTATCCAGGGAAAAAGGTGGTAACTCTAATGCTAGAAATAAGTGGAAGAGGGGTTCCTACTTCCAAGGAGGTGGGTATCTCAAAATCAGACCAATGAATCATTTAAATTTACTTCTAATCCCCAAATCATACCAAGATGTTCTATTATTATTCACTCAAGCATATGAAGGGATATTTCATGACACCACAATGATTATATAATAATTTTCCTTAGATGATATATCTTTATCATTATTATCATATAAAAACTATGTCACTTACTAGAAATACATCTCATGTATCTCAAATATAAAATGTTTCAATTTTACAATCCCATAGATATTGTACTCAACCATAAAAACAAGTGAACCATGTTGATTCTAGGAACACCTTGAATCCTCAGTCAATAAAATCATAGTATAGAAACAGGGAAAAAGGTGAGAGAGTAAGTAATTATATGATGATAAGTAAATAATCACAGAATACCAGTCATTTCTATTTTCAGTATGATGTACCATTCTTCTTAACTCCAATCTTATTCACATTCTATTTGATACAACTGTATCAGGCTATTTAATTTATGTATGTGTCACAAATTAAATGGGGTTGCATAAAATAATGATTTCACACATGATGGGTTTCCAGAAACCTCTCATGTAGTGATAGTTCAGATGATTTCAATGTTATTATTTTTATATAACATTCAATGTTTTCCAATTTTATTAGAAAATTTATATTCTGGACATGGATTTATTTAACATGATCATGGAAATGGATAGGATTGTTTCTTTCAAGGAACATATTGATTTTTATTCCTGATGGGTAATGTTTACACCAATTTATGAGAAAATTATTCTCTTTAAAAGAGGCTATGATGTCATGTAAAAAATAGTTTTTCCATTATAAAAAATTATTAGAACTATTTATTATTAATTATCATCAGTCACTTTGGGTACTAATGATATAATTGAGACTAGAAATTTTCCTAGCATCGTGGATCTATATATAGTAATATTCATTGAATATTTCACTAGTTTTACACCTAAAAGGGAAGTTGAAATTTAAGTTAATCTCTTTTTAGGTGAAAATAAAACATTAATTATATAATATAGAATGGAAGAAATGTAATTAAGGATATTAATATCTAACTGTAAAAGTTGTAAAATAGATGATTCATAAAACTAAGTACATCACATTGGTATTCTATAATTGAATTTTTTATAAAGGTAGATGGTTCATTATGACACTCTGTTGATCATCATAAGATGAATTATGTTATGATAAAGAATATATATCCACTACCATGTATTTATTTCCTTTTTGATCAATTTAATGAATCCCAATGGTTCTCCTAAATTGATCGACACTCTGGGTATCACCAACTCCAGGTTTGAAAATTGGATACACCAAATATAGATATCAAGAGTCGTTCTGAGAATTATAAATACGTGGTAATTCCCTATAGTATTTAAAATTCTCCAATGGTCTTTATATTATTAATAAAACATGTATTTCATATGTTCCTACTCATTTTTTTGGTTTTTTTGGATTAAATTATGGTGTATTATTTAACCCAGATAGAACATGAAAAAAAATTAGAGATTATGTTGAGAATTTTTTGAGAGCACTAATTTTCAAAAAAATTATCAAACTGTGATTTTGGGATATAATAATGTTTCTTCCATGTCCATGTTATTATTTATAATTGTATATTAATATAAAATTAAAAGATAAAATCTATTGTCTTGTAGAAACTACCAAAGAATATCTTTTAGATACACAACTTTATAGGATTAGAGATTTACTATCATATTTTTGTTTATGACTTCTTTTAACTAATATCACTGATGAAATACCTCATGATAAATGGTACTTAATTTAATTAGAGTGATTATTTTCAAAAATACTTATTGTAACTAAAATTAATGCATACATTCACACTAATCCTTCTTTTTCTAGAACCTGGAAAAGGATATATGGTTTATTATGATGCTTTTGACCCAACAATAAGTTGTATTCTCATTCAGGACGATTAATGGGTTCTTATGGATCATAGTAGGTTTAAATTCATGGAAATAATTATCCAACCCATGATTTGGGGTTGTATACGGAAGTTCATGATTGGAAATATTGTGTCATTGTCTATTTGGTATGAAATTCATTGCATTCGTATACCCTATATTTTTTAAACATATATTTTCATAGAGATATTTAAACATGAAAAAAGTTACTATATGTAATACCTCATAATATTAAATATTTATTTGGTTTATGCACTTAGACGATGGATTTTTCTGCCATATACTTTCAGATTAAAGGTATAAAATAAAGTACAAATAGAATCTTATGTTTTGTGAAAATTGATGAGGATGATAGAATATTTTTTTGGATTTCACTAAGGAAAATGATGTCACAATATTTTAACTAGTGGATCTAATTCCTAACATGGTTGAACTAGGTAGGGATACTCATGAATTAGATAATGATAACCTTTCCATTATGTCAAATATCATTTACGGGGAGACCATGTATAGATCGAAACAAGATGGGAACTCTATATTTTTTTATTTATTTTCATTATTCAGTCTTTTCAAGGGAAAAATAGTTTTATATACAACCACTCAAACTTCTTTTTTCATCCTAGAATTCATAATATCTTTACGGAATTGAGAAGACATTTATGGTGGGAGATAATGAAAAGGAATGTGGGAGAGTATGTCTCAGGATACCTTGTGTTTCAGAAAGTCAAGGTTGAGAACCAATGAACAACTATTATGTTACAATATTTACCAATACCTATTAAGAAATTAGAAAAAATTTCTATTTATTATTTCACTATTATACCATGAATGGATTATAATCATGATACCATATGTGTACTTATGGATTGGATCACAAATTAGGACAACTTTATCCCTATTTATGAATCCAACATGGTGGAAGAGCTGAAAAAAAAATATTTATCAAGAAATTCATAAATTTGTAAATAATACCAGTATCAATCATCTTTGACTGATTTCCTCATTTTACCAATTTGATTTGGGGATCCTTATTGAATTATTTTGGTACCCAGCTAACTATGATCTTGTATTATTATCCTAAAATGTATGGATAATCCAAATTGATGAACCAAATGTTAGAAGACATTCTTCGAGATTGTGTGGTGGATTTTGGAGGCTCATGGGGGGATTATATACTATTAATGTACATATATTTTAATAAAAATTAAATGTCTTTAATAAATATTTATCTTTTTGAATCATTGTTTGGGAATTTGTATAACTATACACTTTTTTGAATAGATATGGGAGAATATTTTCTGTTTGGACCTATCCATAATCAAGGGATGAATGAGAAAAATAAATTGATTATGAAAAATATGGATATGATATAGAGTTATCATAAATAGAATTTGGATCATCATCACTTACAATTATTATTGGATGTGGGAGGTAATTTGTTCCTGAAAGCCACTTTGAGGCTCAGACATTGAAATGTGGTTATGAAAGGTAAATATTCTCTTTGATACATTTCCCCTTTTGAAATTATCAAACAGATTGGTGATATGGATTATTGGTTGGATTTTCTTCCATTAATCATCTCTATACACAATGTATTTCATGTATCTCAATTGAATAAGTACTATCCAGATCCTGAATATGTGATTCGATGTGACCTTGTTGATCTTGAACTAGATGCTACATTGATATACATATAGATATGAATTATGGATAAAAAGTATATGTTGTTACATAGAAATAGTATCTATTTGATTAGTGTTTTATGGAATCATGGTTAGATTCCAGAAGAGACATGGGAATGAGAAGAATTTTTGATACATCAATGACCCAAACATTTCCAAATCACAAAAAATATCCAACATTCTAGGTAAGGACAACCAAATGGTAGGGATAACGCGACACCACTATTTTTATGTATATTTCCAATATAATATTTATTTATATCTTATATAATTATTGGATTGAGTTTTGAAACCATATTTATGGTTTTTGTGAGTTTGGAAAGTGTTTCTAGCAGTGCGTGATTTGAGAATGGTTAGGGGAAACTAAGTGGGTCACTTCAGGAAATTATGCAATAAGGATTAGGAGGAGAATAGTGTGTGAATGCCAAGGGGATGGTTTTTATAAACTATATGGATTCTAATGAAAAACCATTTTATTCGATATGGATGGGAAAATATTGGTTAGCACACCATTTTTGAAACCATGTGCAAGCCATGAGAGGAGATGTTTTGGAGATAGTTTCATGTTCATATTTAGGGTGTGATTTCCTAAAATCTATAGACTAACCATGAAATTTGAATTTATTGTTTTGAAAAATAGAGTTTACCATGGTTTTTTTCTACCAAAAACCTCATTTTTCTTCACCTATATCACACAGTTGAACTCCTCTCGTTCCTTAAGAATTCTTGGTGTCTCATTTTTATCCAAAAGCAATTTTTGATGGATCAAAGTGTTTTAGATATCTAGAATCACCAGCAAGTATCTATTTCATGTCACACTATTTAGATATTATAATCATATCTCACCTTGAATGTAATATATAATCTATTATTGAGTGGTGACCTTCAGGGTTCAATGCATGAATAGAGTCGATTTTCTCTTGCAATGATGGATTCTCGTTTGAAAATTCTGTGTGGTGTTTTTCTTCTAGGTTTTTTTTGATGATGTTTTGTGGTATTTTCTGAATTATTATTCTATTTTTTCTTGATGAAGTTGTTGATTTTTGTATATGGTTCAGTGAATCTCATTTCAAGTGTAGTGATAGAGTTGACATCGACTGTGATGATAAGTGTAAAGCAATGATTGGTCTTCTAATTTTTCTTGTGAAGGATGAATTATATTTTTGTGACTATACTTAGGGTGTTTCTTGTGGCCATGGATGTAGTAGTTCCGGCAATGAGGATCTCTAGTTGGTGGTTATTCATGCTGCTATGAATGATAATGAGTGTTTCAGTGTGTCATGGTTTGTGTCTCAAGGATCCATATTATGGTTTGTAGGATGAGACAGTGGCACGTCACTTTTTTGTTTTTGAATTTGGTGAGTCAATATAGTTCGCATGAGCGCTTCTTGAAATTTTTAATGTCTATTTTTTGTGGTTTTGAATCAGTTTTTAAAATTGTGCAGTTCCCACTAAACCAAAATGTGGTAATGGAGAATAAATAAATAAATATTTTCAAAATGTATAATGGATTTTTATATAACCTATGATGGGTTTTGATTATATCTTATTTAAATTTATTCGAGGAAAGAGGTTTTGAGCATATATCTAGAGGATTATTTGTACCATTCTTTGGTTCTGTCACCTAGTAATCAGTAGGTGGATTCAATCTCTTCTTTACATATTATAGAACATGAAGGATGAGTTTTTTTAAATGTTTTGATAATATTTTAAAATTAATAATTGAATTATTTCTTAATGAAACCCTTTTTTAGTTTATGAATTGATAAAATCGCAATTTGAATGGATTTTGGAAGAAAACATTTTATTTATAATTATTAAATTTTTTTAAAAAAATTTTAATTTTGATTAAACATAAGAATGATTTTCGATGGACTATTTAAATTGGAAATAATTGTTTTATGAGGAAGTAATTAATATTATAAATTGGTATATTTTATTTTTCATGTGTTCATTTGAATGGAGGATGATCATGAAGTACCACCATCTACATGGGACAGAGAATGATCGTGAAGTACCACCATCAATGTGGGTCACCAAGTGATGACTTGGTGACAATAAAAAACTCCACTCACAGGTATAGGGAGGATTATGGAATTTCAGTTTTTGTGTGTATGCATACTTGCTCAGGTTGGTTATATAGAGTGGTAAAGAATGGTAGTATACTTTGGTTATTTTTTTAGCATGGAACACATTTATGGATTTGTATAAAACTATCTATCTGATTCTCACCAAATTTTTATAAAATGGGTTGAAATGTTCATTTAATAATGGAATTTTAATTAACTATATAGGGAAAATCTCCCTGGGTATGATTACTCCCACCCTATATATGCATTTTTTTGCATATGAAGACATTGTTTTAAATGAAATTTGTAAATTAAAGACCTTGTACTTATCTGATGGTGTGTCTTGATGATAATTCCTTAGAATGTATTTAGATGTGAGATTTTTTATTTTTTATTAATTGCAGTGATTCCACATTTTTGTTACAAAGTTAATACATCCTCTGTTTTTCTTCATACTTGTGTTATAATTTATAATTTCTAGTCTGATATTGTCATTTAATTGGTTTCCTTTAGAGTTATAATGTTTATTCTCATGTTTCATATAGTTGGATTGGTTGTTTTTATTTTATGTTATGATGTTTTTCTTTTTTATTCATGGTAAACTATTCATAATCATTTTTATGACCTTGTAATTTATTTTAATCATTTGTTGTCTCCTAGACATCACCCAAGGTTAGTGGCACCTCTAACTCGACCTAGGATAATGGGTTGGCTGGGGATGATACATAAACCAAATATATTTTATTATACACTATTTATGTTTGGGTTTACATGTTTTTATTTTATTTATTCTATATTTGTATCAATAATCAATGTGTAAGTTATATGTAAGGTAATTTCTTATAAAAGACATGTTTTGATGTTTTCATTCCAAATATTCTTCTTTAATATTGATGTACTTTTAAATATTTCCATAATTATTTAATTTATGATTTAAAGGTTGATAATGTTCATTTGAAACTATTTTTGACATTATTTACTACGTATTAAAACTTAAAATTTTCAAAATTTTATAGACGAGTTATTTTCAATTTTTGACCAAACTAAAAAAAGAATGCTTTTTAACATGTACGACTTGACTAACCTTTCCCATTATCATAACCAATGTTCATTATAATGATTTATTTACAATTACCAGTCGTTATTTTCAAATAAAATAATTTTCTAAGTATTTTATGAATTTTTATTTAAAATAATATCAAAATAAAAGTGTATTATTTTCTTATAAGATAAAATGAATTTTAAAAAGTGATTCATATATCTATTCTTCCATATGGTATAAAGGATGTTATTTTTAATATATAAATTATATTTTATTTTCTAAAGGATTAATTTTAATATAAAAACTTAATTTTTTATGAATCATATATTTTTAATCATCCTTTAAAAATAATGGATTATACCTTATTTTGATAACATTCACTTTATTGTGATCATGTTCTCTATTTCCCTCAGTAATTCATAAGACATTATTTTTCTCCTATTTGTCCATATATTTAATATAATGGATAAATTTAAAATCATATCTACTAATTTGATGATGTTTCAATCATATACCATTTCTATATCTGTTATCAATTGAGGAAACAAATTAATTAAGTTATTTTATGTAAAGACACAAACTCCAGTTGCCCAAACCTGATGCATTAATTTTTTACATTAGTATAAGATACATGAAATAGAATCCAAAAGTACCAAATTGTTTATTATCCTTATTGAACTATATTTATTTTAAATTAAAATTAAATTTTAGACATAGAATACAAAAAATTATTTTCAATGAGAAAAACATTTTCCCCCATAGTGTAACCCTGCATGTCAATCATAATAGACATCCTGGTAACATGGGGAAAAATAAAACATAAGTAATGGATGATCTCAAAATGATTAGTAATAATTATGTATAGTATAATATAACATGAATCAATAATGATAATCAATATGGAAAGTTCAATAATTGAGTTGGCATTCGATTTGATAAATAAATTAAGAATGACATGCTTCTCTTGACTTTTTCATGGTGAGAATACTATAGAAAATAATAACCAAATTATATATGTAGTAAATTAAAAATTATTGGTCAACATGTATGAGTTATATGAACCACTACCATCAAAACCTTTCACAAGACGATTTAATCTATGGGTAAAAACCATTTTAATACTTTCTTAATAGATTCACACCATGAGACTACTCATTCTTCGAGGGGAAATCTATAACCAGTACCAACCCATGTATATTATCCCAAATAATTTTCTATATATAAAATAATTTATTTAATTAATAAATAATGTTATTTATCAATAAATGTCTATATTGAATAAGCGATACAAATTTATCAATATTTCAAAAATTAAAATAATAAACTTTAAAGTAAACACAATTTGTAAAAATGGAATACAGATTATCCCATAATTATATCCATAATAAAAAATATGAATATTTGGGATAAATTTAATATAAAATGAAAAATGATTACAATAAATTGATTCTTTCAATAGAAAATTAACAATCACAAAAGAAAGTGATATTGTACAATAATATTTATCACAAGGTATTTATCCTATCAAAGACAGTTTGATGAAATAATTCCCATTTATACATAAAATTCCTTGAGAAATTGATAAAAATGATATTACATGTTGAAGGGACAATATATACAACACATATAACTGAATTTATTCATAATAAAAAATAAGTCTCAATGGAATCTAAATTGAGATGGAATCCCCTACCACATTTTAATTACTCAAATTGTATGACCCAATAAAGAATAAAATTTAAAAAATATTAATTACAATGAAAATAAATATATTAATTATATAATAAAAAAATATTTCATTGTATATACACCACACATGACAAATAATTGGTGAATAAGTCATATATCACATGGAAGTAAAATCAAGGCAAGAAGCTCTTACCTCACGCTTATTTTTAGTGTAGTGTACTTTAACCTTCTGTATAATGGTTTAAATATTTTTATAATTTTATTAGATAACTATATTAATATTTATAATACCTTATATGATACTTTTATAACGTATTACAACTCATTCATTAATAATATTTCATTATTTTCAATATTTTAGGTGTGTTCATTTCATGGTTTCATAGTTGGCTCATTTCCATATAAATATAGATTTTCGTTTAAAATGAAAAAATAGACAAGTGAAATAAAACAGTATTAATTCACTAACATAACATTATATTTTCCCAGTTATAATTTTTTTTCATTCATGAGTTTGATTCATTTTATATAATGTAAATGATAAATGTTTCATTTATTTTTTATGAATTTTCTTAACATCACCAACTAGTTTCATTTTATATAATATTATGTTTATATATTTGTTAAAGAATATGAAATTAGTTATAATATTATTATTAATATATTATTTACCCATAATATATGTTTTATGACCATCCATGAAGGTGTTAATGTAAAAGGAAAAAAATCATTATTCATGGAGGTGATTAACCAACAAAATTTGGGCAGTAGTTTCATTTCATTGAATAAGAGCATGTAATAATAGAGACATATATAATATATTCAATTGAAAACATAAAATTCAAGTATATACATGATTATGGATTTATTAATTCTTTATTTATTATGGAGTTAATGATAATGTAGATGAATAAAAAATTAATATATGTGCTTTGAGAAAATTACCTCTTGAATATTACATCCTTGAAGGACCCCATGGGGACCTTGGATTTAGTATTTTGGTGAGAAAAGAATAAATTGTATTTGGGTATAGTGTGTAAGAGATATTTGGGTAGATATTATAGGTGATTAATATATTTTTAGGATAAATAGGTTGGTGAGGGGTGGTATTTATATTTGAGGAGGGGTGGTTTTAAGTGAATAAATAATTTTATATTATATTGAAAGCCAATAACATTGGGAGGGAATTAATTACAACGAATTATATTGATTATTAGTGTTTTAATGATTTTTAAGGCCTATAGATACCTAAACCACCCATTAAATGTTTTATTTTTTAGGTATTTATGGATTTTCCTTATAAATTTTACCCATTTCCTTATTTTACATATATCGCAGAAAATATTTCTTTTTACAACTATAATTTTATTTTGATATAAATGATCATTATATTACTAAATAATTTAGACCTCATTTTATAATTATTTAATATATTTTAACAAATTTAATTTACATAATTGTAAAATTTATAATTACAATTAATCCCACAAACGCATTGGGATAGAGAGTTTTTTAAGTGAAAAAGGTCAACTGTTAAAAAGGTTTTTATACCTTATTTCAAAATGAAATTGATTCCAATGAAAAAAATTGTATTAATAGATGTATAATTAAATATATTTACTTATAAACCTATTTAAACTATAATTTTAAATTATAAATTATTTATACTAAAATTCATTTCTTTTAAAATTCAATATTTTTCACTATTCATCTAAAAATGAAACTTATTATAAAAATAAAAAACTATTCACTATAAGATAATTTTTATATCCCACATTAATAAATATTTTCTAATTTTTAAATTAAAATTTAAAAATTTCCAAAATTTAGTTTTATAGTAGGTGCTTCATTAAAAGGCAGCAAAATTACATATTAAAAAAATATAACTTTTTATGATTAAAATTTGATTTATTCTTATATTAAGAATATCAAACTTATTTAATGAATTTATAAACATATTATTTAATATATAACATAAAAATTTAGTAATGATCTTTCACTAATAGTGATTAATTTAATTTATTGAGAGAAAATGTCTTTGTGAGCATAAAAATAGTATTTGAACAAAAACCTATCTTATTTATTTAATAATTTTTTTTATTTATAATTAATTGGTAGCTAATGAATTCATTTTCAAAACAAATTTAAAATATATTCCACAATTCTTTAATCTCATTACTTCTCTCCATTCCAATCGATGGGTGGTAACTATCACAATTAAATAATAATATTTGATCATTTATTAAAGTTCAATGTGGAATATCTTGTATGATATTGAATATAGTATTTCCTTTAAAAAATATCATGATGTTGAATTTAATTTATTTGGGAAATTTGTATGTTTCACATACATGATTAATTATAAAATATTATTGACTTATAAGTAATTTAAATAATTAACTTTATCAATCATTTAAAATAAGAAGAATGCATAAGATGTAAAATTGTCAGGTGAGGTCTAATTATAGGTAGCCACCCAATTCATTGAAAGGTATCATGAGAAAAAGTAGTTTCCATTCCACAATATATGGGAATTTGGTTTACACATACCCATCAATTAGGAATGATGTATTGGTTAAGAGGCTTTGATGGAATGATTCATGATAACTTGGATGAGGCCTCGATAGAAAGTGTATGAATGTATAGATTAATGTATTTCCTTTATTGAGAATTCAATTTCCATTTTCCATGTGATTTCTATATTGATAATAGCCATGTATTTTTTATTAAAGTCAATTTGTTTATTGAATTTCATTTTTTTGATTATTAATTCTGTCTAATTATTTATGCATTATCTTCCACTATATAGAACCCTCATAAAGAATCTGAGATCATTCATTTTTTTCCTTTTAGTAGGATATGAAGAAGTATATTATGAATGATTCCAAGGATAAAAGATTATATCTTATTCCATATTTTGTATATTCTTGATGTAATATGGGAATCATGTATGTATCCAGTTTTACCAAACTACTAAAATGTCTGATCCTATTTGTGAGATCCCTTGTATCTTGTACCAATGAAAAAGATTAAAAACAGGATTTGGGTTGCTAGTGTTAGGGTGTTACCCAATTTACCTGTTTTAGGGTAATCACCCCTAGGTATGTCTATGCTAGTTCTTGCATCCACTTTTAGTATGAATACATGAATGTAATTGATCGGAGAACCACATAATCTCTACATTAACAAAATTTTACGATGATATCCTATACTTATAATTATCCTCTAGACTTATATCAAGGGGTTTAACTAAAGTTAACTTATCTTAATCCCTAGTATATTACTTTAATCAGGAAAAAGGTTCATCTATTACTTTTAAATTATAATCAACCATAACTTATCAAAATTTTAGGACATTTGAATCCCTATGATTATCCACAAATGATATCATCCTAATATCAAAAGTAATCTAGACACATTTATGATACCAAATTTAGTGCCTTGTAACTATATTATTGAGTCTAGTTCTATAAACACATATTGTTCATACTGTCTTTGATAACAACGATAGATTCTCAGACATAACTATAACATAATTAAAAGACTTAAAGAAAATATTACATTATATAAATTACAAATAAATCTCATCAAATGTACATTGTTTTTTACACTATTTAAGAAATTACATAAACCATAATAAGGCTTCAGCAGCTTCCAAAAATTATACACACAAGCTATCCTATTAGATGTATCATGTGTAATACATTTCATCATTACATTGTTATATGGAAACACAAGAAGGGGAGACCTCAAATACTCAGTAATGGTAAAAAAATCAATAGCAATTAAAGATCATAAGTGAGAATAAGATCAAAATAAATAATATAGTAGAAATAGATAAACAATTTGATTCCATAATTTAAGGAAACTAAAAGAATAATTTATCCATGGATAATATTATAAATATATATATATATATATATATGACATGGTTATCAATAACTATCTCCTTAACAATGAAATTCAAAACATCAGACAAAAAATTAAATACCATTAGCAAAAACATCATGATCTTTCCATTATGGTAATACCATGTTTTCCAGAGGCATACACCAAAATATGCAAGAATATTTTTTACATGAGACCTACCATTACATTTAGTGGATATATAATATCGGCCCCCACTAATAACTTGTTTAATTCAAATCAATTCATTATATGAGATAATGAATAAACAATACACACTCAGCTTTTTGAATGATCATTCATATTAGAAAAATAACATGCATTACTCTAATAATTTCCACATATTAATAAAGGGGTAACATGATCATAACCTATCCAGAGAAAGAAGTTTTATAGTTAAAAAATAAATAGTTATATTTTTTGAGTAATGAATAAAAATATGTATGTGAATAACAAATATATAGATTTTTAATAGTTCCCCAATCAATAAAAGGAATATCTTATTATATAATAAACCCTCATACTAATACCATATTGAAAAATGGGTATACATTTAATTCAATAATTTCCCCAATCAATCATTTTTTCAAATCTTAGTCAATTCCATTAAATAAAATAAATTAAAAACATGATATTAATAATGTAAATGCATTCGAATAAAATATATGACTATTGATTATGGATGGTTAGGGAATAAAAATGCAGTGATAAATCATATATTTGATAGAGTATAATTTTACATAATCATTCTCGAAAAAAAGTTAGACTATTTAAAAAGAACATAACCTTGGGGTAATAAATTAAACACAAATGATTGTTGATATAAATAAAAAATCCATTCAAAATAATGATTTGAATGATATAAAAAATGAATGGATCAAGAATCAAACTTCTTAATACCACTATTTCAATCTCTATAATTGAAAATATATTTATTTAGTAGATTAAAAACCATGTAACCTAAATATAATGACTGTAATTCATTTTTACTATTAAAAGGAAAATGGTGGTTAAAAATTTCATGTTCTCTTAGAAAACATTTTTAATATTAACATAAAATTAAAAATTTTAAGTCAGATTAAAATGTATCTCTTAAAATTTTTATTTGAAATATTTATAATATTTACACATTTAAAAATAATTTCAATTAATGAAGCATTAAAAATAAAATAATTTTTTTCATAGGAAATGTTGAGCCAAAATATAAAATATTTGATTATGAAAGGAACCATTTAAATACTTTGAAATAATCTTTGATGAAAACCCAAATTTTAAAAAGTGTAATAAAACCTTATTTTTATTATAACTTTATTTTCCCAAAAAGGATTATAAAATAATTTATAATAAAATATTAATGTGGGATAATGTAATCCTGGAAGAATAAATATCAAGATAAAACTTTAAAACTCCAGGAAAGTATATTTGAGTTATCAATATCACTTATAGGAAGCATACATCAGAAAATATGAAATATTATAAATAGATTTATATAGTAAAAATATAAGCAGTGATATAATAAAAAATCATACAATCTAAGGGTATAATGTAACCAAATAATATGAAATAAGTTCAAGAGAATGATCATAACTTGATTAATGAAAATTGAGTTAACAAACAATATTATGAAGGGGATGATACTTGAGTCAAAATAAATATGAATAAAATTTATTGATTTTGATTAGTTTAGACTGATAATTAAAAGAAAATAAATTATATAGCGTTAATGGGATTGTAAATCAATATAAAAAAACAATGGAAGAATGGTGTATAACATGTAACATGTCTCAATGAATCAAAATTGAGTCAAAGAAAACCCTTACCTTTTATCCTAGATTTCAGGAACAAACTACAATTTCCAATATAAAAAAACATAGTTATATTAATAAATTATTTCATAACCATAATCATATATTTTTTAGTTTACACTATTCATTTATAATCACTCTCTATAGTAATTTTATTTATTTATTACATATTTTCAATATCTGGTGTAAGTAATTATGGTCTTTTTAAACGAGTTTTATAAAAAAATTGTGTTGGTATTCATTATTGTAACAAATTTAGTAATTCAAATAACATTAGCGGTACTATAATAGATTCTTCATGATATTATAATGACATAATTTAATTTCGTAGTATTTTTAGTTACAAACAATGATGCTAAAATCTATGATGATCGTGTTTTAATGATTCTTAATGAATGAAATGTGATTTCATAATTAATGAGATTAATAATAATAATGATAAAATTAAAGATCCAAAAAATATACATTTGATAATGTATATCTTATATTAATAGAGAATAATTTTTCATAGTATTCATTGATATAAATTTATGGCATTGTTCAAGTAGGTGGTTAAACCAACCCATACATGAATATACTATAATTATTGGATTATTATGAAGTGATTTGGTTGTAATATAAATATACTAGAAGAATAATGGTCTTTTTTAGTGTTTATTTTGTGATTAATCAGAATTGGAAATAATTGGAATAATAATATAACCTATACAAAGTTATTTCATAGTATGAGGAAATCATATTTTATCTTAGAACACTCTGTTTGATGATTTAATTTACCATGATTGATTGTTTTTCATATTTTTAATAGGTTTTCAAATTTTTCATTAAAAAAACTTAATAATTTCATAATAATTTCATTTATCAGTTAAAATCATTCTCATGACCTTCCAGGCTAGGAAGTAATGAAAATAAAAATAAAATTCAATTATTCTATGGAGATGGTTGTCCACACCTACGCATGGATGATGAATTCATTTTCCATAAAAAGAGGAAAATGTGTAATTTGATTTATTATATAACAATATAAAGTAGGTCATAAATATCATAACTATATATTAAATTCCTTATTAGGATCATCCTTGTATAGTTGTGGAGGAAATTGAAATATGTTGCATAAGGGAGGTGGTAGTCCACACAATGCACGAATAACCGTTTTCATTTTTCTTAATAGATTAAGGAATGATTGTTGATTATTATACAATAATTATAATAAAATATATGGAAAATAATGATACTTATTTCATCATTTTAATATATTGTAATGGAATTTGGGGAATAATAAGTTCACATAATGAAATATAAATGAAAAAGGAGAGGAAAGAAATTTATACCTTACTTCTTGGAATATCCCTTCTGCAAAAGGGGTTAATACATGGCCGGATGTTACTTTCAAAAATAAAAAACCACTTGAAGGTGTTTAGTAATTATTAAGATAGATATTTTAAAATTTTGGAGTGCAATATGTGGGGTTTTTTATAATTAGTGGGGAGATGAGTTCCACTTTCATAAGTGAAAAAGGATGATATTTTTGTAAATACCCAAAATAATTAATAATGGGAAATCAATATCTTGAAAAGTAATACAAAAATGGGTAAATAATGTATACAGTAAGGGATAAGTTATATAAATTCCACAAACACCCATTATCACACATGTATTAAACATTTTTTTGGTCATTATATAGAAACATGATTTACTCCTTATAACACTTTTAAATATTTCTATACATATATAAAAATTTAGTCACTCATAGGACATGAAATTATGAGTCCTGGTGTTCTAGGAATTAATTTTACAATAATATTATGTATATTTTATACTATTAATGTAACAAAAATAAGATAACTTTTATATGGTAGCTCCACTAGTGAAGAAAAAGTTTTTTACATCGGTTATTTTTCATTTTTTACGTCGGTTTCTAGCTGACGTTAATACGGGAGACGTTATAAATAACAATTTTGATGTTGGTTATTTAAAAACCGACGTCAAAAACATAAAATCGCGATGTTTATGACGTTGGTTATTTTAGAACCGACGTGATAAAGAAAATGGTAAGGTTTTATCACGCCGGTTATTTAACAACCGACATGATAAAAGGCCTGGAAAATGGTTTATCACGTTGGTTCTTAAACGACCGACGTGATAAACTGGGGGGAGGGGGGTTTATCACATCAGTTTTTTAATAACTGACATGATAAACCGGGGGAGGGGGGTTATCACATCGGTTATTATATAACCGACATGATAAACTGGGGTGAGGGGGTTTTATCATGTCGGTTATTATATAACCGATTTGATAAACCGTGGTGAGGGGGGTTTATCACGTCGGTTATTATATAAACGACGTGATAATCCGGGGTAAGGAGTGTTTATGACGTCAGTTATTATATAACTGACGTGATAAACCAGGGTGAGGGGTGTTTATCACGTAGGTTATTATATAACCGACGTGATAAACCGGGTTCAGGTGTGTTTATCACGTCGGTTATTATATAACCGATGTGAAAAACCCGGGGACTGGGGTTTATCACATCGGTTATTAAATAACCGACGTGATAAACCATTTTCCAGGCCTTTTATCATGTCGGTAATTCAATAAGCGATGTGATAAACCATTTTCCATGCCTTTAATCACATCAGTTATTAAATAACCGACATGATAAACCATTTTCCAGGCCTTTTAGCATGTCGGTTATTACATAACCGACGTGATAAACCATTTTCCAGGCCTTTTATCACGTCGGTTATTAAATAACTGACTTGATAAACCCATTTTTTTTATAAATTGAATGCAGTCATCCTCTCTCCGCCAGAATAAACCAGAAAACAAATCAAGAAATCATACCACAAAAATATAAGTAGATCAAAATTAAGCATGTACATTGATAACATATAAAACTTACCCCTGAGACAGCCCCCACCCTCATGTATACCCCATGGACATCTCTCCCCCACCCCATTGGAGCCCCCGCCCTCATGTATACCCCCTATACAGCCCTCCCCCACCCCATTGGAGCTCCCACTCTCTTGTATACCCCTTGGACAACCCTCCCCCACGCCATTGGAGCCCCCACCACACTCCTGGACTGCCCCCCGACCCCCGGACAGCCCCAAACACCACTCGACAACCCCCCACCCGCCTGAACAGCACCCCTCACCCCACTTGACAGCCCCCACCACACCCCCGGACAGCCCCAAACACCCCTGGATAACCCCCCCCCCACCATCATGTATACCCCCACCCCTGGACAACACTCCCACACCCCTGGACCACCTTCCGACACCCTTGGACAGCCCTGCCACCCCCCAGGACTATCTCCCCACCCCACCAGATAGCCCTACCAGACCGCTGGACACCCCACAACCCCACTGAACACACCCCCACACTCTTGGAACCCCTCCCCCACAAACCCAAATCCATACCAGAAAAAACATCAAAAGTAAACCAAAACAAGAAGTAGAGCAAAATTAAACAATCACTTATATAACATTCAAAACATACACTGTAAGCATAAAAAAAACTAAATCCAACCTAAACAACTACCAAATACACAATTACAACGACAATATTCAAAATTACACTTTACATTACAAACAACTAAAATTCAATCAAACCTGTAAAATAATTTTACCACTCAACTTGTAAGTGTTTGATGTCTTTAGCATTATAGGGTTTAGGTTCATCAAAAATCTACAAATGAAATAGAAGGTAGTTAACGTGTATAATGAATAAATAAAATTGAAATATTATGGAAAAGTTTAAGAGGAAATCGTACCAGGTCAAAATTCACAACTGTCCCAGTTGTTATTATTTCAGACATAAATCTTAACATATAATATCCACATTCGATGAGGCCTTGTTTTTCATGACAATTCGGTTTTAATGACTGTAAATTCAATATATTATTTTTATGTAATAAATCAGAAAGTACAAATTATAAATGGAAATTTACCTTCACATTTACATATTTGATCTTTGCATTTATTTTCATTGTGGTTTTTTGAAAGTAGGCCCATGCATTGTTAGAAAATAATATGAATGGGGTAAATTTAAAATTTATTATAATATATAAAACTATTGAGAAATTGAATCTGACTTTTCCAATATATTCTTAAAACTTTCCCGCACATCACCATAGGTAGAGAATATCCAATAAAGATCTTTCTCCCTTGGGAAAAACCCCTAACATCCAATGATCACTGATAAAAGGAAATTTAACGTTAGTGGTTTTTTATGTTAAAAGATAATTAACTCTTTTAGAGAAATGTGTTTCATACCTCTCACAAAAAGGCATCATCCAAAATTGTGTGATTATATTCTTTTCAAATCTTTTAGCAATATAAACCATTCTTTGCTCCTCATTCAATGCACATGCTTCAGGGGAAATCAATTAAGGGTCCATGAATCCATATACTTTTGTCAGCTCATTCCTCTAACAAATTTTATAAAGATACCTAATACAAAAAATACATAAGTATACATTTTTAATAAATATAACGCAGGGAAAAGGTGTGAGGACTTACATGGAAAAAATTTGCACCACGTTGATGCCCAACTTATCTCCAGAAACAAGCTCCATGATATCAGTTTTTATAATCCCCACACTTATTTCACATCCACAAACATGAGCATCCATTGGAAACACATAATAACCCAACAAAAAATGTGAATATCTTGACAATCTGGCAAGACCATTTGAATCTATATCTGATGTCATAGCCATTTTGTCATTGTTGTTGTCTATACAGTATTTCTTTACCTTTGAAGTATTCCTGTAAAAAAATTGAAAAATATATTAGTTTTAAAATGATAAAACAACTTTAATAAAAAAACAAAATAAAAGATATAACATTCATAACTCTATGGTAATGAGTCGAAGAAGTCTGGATGTCCAAAATAAAAAATGGTCGATACTCTGTCCAACCGTCGCCACCTCATCTATAGGTATTTTTACCCTAGCTGATCTATCTATAATATCCTATATAGTGACCCTCTGATTCTCGACCTCTAATTATTGATGATGAACTGTATCTCCTATAAAATATACCAACCCATATGCTACTATATGATGTTGAGAATCATCAACATACAACTCGCAAAATGTAGGAAGATGTGGTGGAGGCTTAGGATAAAAAATGGGGTCCGCAGGCTGATGTGGGGGAGTGGGAGCAACTGGCAGAGGTGGAGGATAAATAATGGGGTCTACAGGGGGAGGTGGAGGAGTGGGAGCTGCATTCTAAAATTGTCTTTGCATTTCTACAGACATAGACTGCACTGACTCTCTTATCTTGTCCTCCATCGTCGCATTAATATTATGAACTTCAGCCTCCAAGGATTCTATTTATTTATAAACCCCCTCAATGTTAGAAGTTGAAGAACACGACAACACTTTTCTTACCGATACACCTGCCGAATATCCTCTTACATGACCAGGATGTTCGGGCCTTCCCAATGCTGAAAATAAAATCTCTTCCCTCCCAGTAGCCATAAATGTCCCCTATAAACTCTTCTCCTCAAGAGAGTCCTGTTTTAATTAATTGAACATTTCTGTAATGATTGAAATTATATGAAGAAAATAGTTAACTTAAATAAATTAAATAGATATCTTACAATCCTCTCAGCTACGATTCTCAATTCTTCTGAAAGATATTGCCCTTTTTTCCCTTCTGAGCTCTCTTCCATTTTTCATGTCTAGATGGAGGGGATGGAGGGGCCACCTCTCCAGAGCTTGATGACTCTGCTCTTAGTTGTTGAAAATTTTCCGCCATCATTTGTTCTTCCAATAATGCATACCCTCCACGAGATAAACTATGAGGGTATACATTTTTAGATTGGATCTCCGGATGAGATTTCCTTGTTTTTTGTAATTTAATAATAAGAAATCATTAACAAAACATTAATAAAATAATTTATATAATAAATTTTATAAAAGTTTACATTGCCCTTACCAGAAATGACTCTTTTCTTCTACATTCAAAAAACTGTCCCCATGTGTCTTCATCTATAAAAGGATATATACGACATGGATTGTCATGACTCCTATGACCATAAATGAAATCTGATGAGAGGGTTGATTTGAAATCCCTCCATCTCCTGGCAGCCAATGTTAAGCATTTCTTCCTGACTCCTCCAGTGTCAGGAATATTAAATTCCATATGATAAAGAAGTGGTTAAACATATTATATATACTAGAAACATTAAAATAATGGTCAAACAATGAGAAAAGATCTTACCAAAATCGTCTCCCACAACTGAGAGATAATCTCTTTATCCACACTTCACCAATCATCATACAGAATGCTTACTTTTCTCTTAGCCTGAGTTGCTACAAAACTCTTAAAATCATTTGCTTTCGGACCTCTAGGAATATCATCATCATCAAACTCAACGACTATCATGTGATCCTACGTACAGGCAAGTGATAATTTTGGTAAACGTGTGCACCCACATTTACCAACCTTTGAACTCTTTGTCGTAATAAGAGCATGTGAATGTTCATCCCCAGAGGTATGACCATAAATATGCTCCTCTCCAGAATCATGTGGTTGATCGTCTGAATGATCTATCATTATCCTTCAAATCAAAAAAAACGTCAGTATACAAATATACAAATTAAAATATTTTAATACTACTGTAATCAGAAAATAGGAAAGTGTACTATGTTACATAATAGTAAACATTTGTAATATGGTAAGCATGTTAAACAAAAGTAAAGATGGTAAAGATGGTAAAGATGGTCAAGATGGTAAAAATGGTAAAAATGGTAAAAATGGTAAACCTGGTAAACATGGTAAAAATGGTAAAGTAATTGTCAGTGAACAAAAAAATAGATATATAATTCATGTAATGGTTAGAAATATGATAAAGTAAACTAAAAAAACTTAAAACAAACAAAAAGATATAATTATTTTGTTTTAAAACATGTTTTAATAAATAAAAAACTTACAATATCTAACATTTATGGAAAAAATAAATGTAAACAAGAAATAAACATATGTTACCTGTAATTTTAGGAATGTACAAATAGATTGTTTTCCCAAATTCCTTTGTCGTGATCGTTCCTTATGGCACAAACTATGTCTTCAATATGATCGTCATTATGTTCTGTTAATATTTCCATGGAAGTAGAGATATCACATAAATCAGCATATTCATCAAGTTCATCCTCACCAACATATTGTTTTTCCCTTGTAAAACGACATCCCACTGCATATCTGATTGATCTACTACATAGAAAATTTGTTTTGCATGTGTTGCCATTATAAAAGAATCATTTGTGTCTTCCAATCTATTCATATTAACAAGTGTCATTCCAAATTCATCGTGTATGACACTGTTTTTACCGTTAAACCATTTACAGTTAAAAACAGGAACATTAATTTTAAAGTAATCAACCTCCCATATGTCTTAAATCACTCCATAATATGCACTTGATGCAGAAATTGGGTTTTTGTCCTTAGCACTCGAAAAATGCATTGCTTCTGCAAACACCGATACACCACTATTCTGAATTGCACTTCTATTGTCCTGAGCTTTCATATGAAATGTATAACCATTAATGTCATAACCGGACCATGTTATCACATTTAAACATGGACCACCCACTATCCATTTTAATGTCTCTGATACATATGATCTACCAAGAAAAGTCTTTTTAATCCCTGAGAAAAAAGTTTTGTTGTGCTCATTCAGAATCCACATTTCTTTCTTCTTTGGATGACATTGTTTCAACTCATTAATATGCAATGTGATATACGGTTGAGAATCAGCTATGTTATTCAATATGTATGATTATAACTTCTTCATCTGTTCAGCTGACAATGATTTGACTTTCAAGCCTCAAATCCCCTTTCCCTCATTATTAACTCGTTCATGGCAAGATGGACGCAAACCTATGTGTTGCGCCGCAGCCAAGTAGCTTGTACAAAACTCTGCTACCTCCTCATAAATATAATTTTCAATAATGGATGCTTCAGGTCGATATAGATTTTTAACATACCCCTTTAATATTTTCATATACCTTTCAAAACAATACATCCAACGAAGATATACAGGTACACAAAGCTTTATTTCTCGAACCAGATGAATCATTAAATGCACCATTATATCGAAAGAAGTTGGATGAAAATACATTTCCAATTGACAAAGAATAAAAATTGCATCCTTTTCCAAAATGTTCAAAGAATTCACATCAATCTCCTTGTTACAAATTCAATTGAAAAAATAACACAACTTCATTATACTCTTTCTAACACGAATGGGTAATATTCCACGCAATGCAACTAGTAGAATTTTTTGCATCATGATGTGACAATCATGTGATTTCATACCTATCAACTTCAAGTCCTTCAATGAGACAAAATTTTTTACATTAGAAGAATAACCTTGAGGCACTTTGGTATCATGAAGACACTGACAGAAGCTAATTTTCTCCCTCTTCGATAATGTATGACAAGCCGAGGGAAGAAATGTTCGTCTTCCTTTAGGAGTGGGAGCTAACTCCAAACGTATTCCCATTGATAGTTAGTCTAATCTTGCATTCAACCCATCTTTAGTCTTTCCTTTAATATCTAACAATCAACCAATCAAAAAATCACAGATATTCTTCTCCATGTGCATGAAATCAATATTATGTTTAACTTCATGATACCTCCAATATGGTAACTCAAAAAAATTGACCTTTTCTTCCAAATATGTCTATCATTACCAGATTTCTATGTCTTTCCTAATGTCACATCAAGAATTTTCACCCTCTCAAAATACAGATCAGGGGATAAAGGTTTTGGAGTAGTATAAAATTATTGTGAACCATTGAATGCCTTTTTTAGTCTTCTATAAGGGTGTTCCATAGGCAAAAACTTTCGATGACCCATGTACACTGTTTTCCTCCCATGATGCAATTGACAATATGACGTCTGTTGTTCACAAATTGGACATGATTTATTCCCTTTAACACTGTATCCAGAAAAATTTCTATATGCTGGGAAGTCATTTATGGGGAACAGAAGCACTGCATGCAGTTGAAAATATTCCATTTTATAAGAATCATACACCCTAATACCATCATCCCATAACAGTTTCAAATCATCAATCAACGGTGACAAGTAAACATCAATATCATTACTGGGTTGCTTTGGACCAGAGATCATTGTACACAACATGACATATTTGCGCTTCATACAAACATCAGGAGAGGGGTTGTAAATTACCAATAAAACAGGACATGAACTATGTGTGCTACTGAGTGTTCGGTATGGATTCATTCCATCTGTGACAACACTAGTCTGAGATTTCTAATTTCATTTCCAAATGTAGAATACTGCGCATCAATCTTCTTCCATTGTGGACAATCAGCTGGATGACGTATTTTTCCATCACATACCCGCTCTTCAGCATGCCATATTAACCTTTTTGCATCATGTGAAATAGAAAATAAACATTTGAAATGATTAATTATAGGAAGATACGAAAATACCTTTGAAGGGAGATTTGTAATCTCTACACTAGCCAGTGATTTTTCTTGCACCTTATACCGTGATGTCCCACATTTAGGACACTCTGATAGAAATTCATATTCCTTCATATATATAATGCAGTCATTCGGACATGCATGTATTTTCTTGTATCCCAATCCCATCGGGCATAATATTTTCTTTGTTTTGTAATGTGAATCTGGAGGATCGTTATCTTCTGGAGGAATGTCTTTCATCAATTGTAGCTGCTCTGTAAAACTTTTGTCACTCCATCCATGTTTCGCCTTCAGGTTAATCAATCTTAACACCGTCGACAAAACTGTAAAATCTATACAACTAGGATATAATGGTTTTTCAGCATCACCATATTGATGCGCAACTGTCGGTTCTATCTCAATTTGTTCTCCTACAATATCACGAATCATTTCTTCAATTCCATCGTAGTTACCATCTTGTGAATCAACATCATTAGTGAAATTCCTTCCAGTTTCACCATGCCAAATCCAAGGGCTATAACTCGGATTAAAACTATGACAAATCAGATGATATTTTATCTCTCTACTTTTCAACTTCTTCATATTCAAACATTTCAGGCATGGACAAAAAAAATGTCACTACTTGGATCATTTCGTTTTGAAAATTCAAAAAAGGCATCAACACCTTCCTCAAATTCATTGCTCATTTGATGTAATGTAATCCAACTCTGACTCATTATTACCTATAACAAATATCAACAAAAAATATATATTTTTATGATAAGACAAATATATGTTTATATAAAAAAATCATAATTTTAATGTAAAAAAAATTAAAATATAAAACAAATATATGGGTATTTAAAAAAATATGCTTGAATATTAATTTTTAAAACAAAATATAGTTAGATAAAGTAGTTTTAAATTTCATTGAATCAAAGAAAACCATGACGCCTACATAGTTGACAGAAAATTGGAGAAAATGGAGTAAACCTGAGAATCACCACCACCCCCCGGACAACTCCCAAAACCCTCTGGACAGGCCCCACCCCCTTGGACAGCCCCCCACACCCACCCACCCCCTTGGACCACCCCTGGACACCCCCCAACCCTCCGGAAATCCCCCACCCCTCCTGGAAACCACCCCCACCCCTCCCCTTGAACACCCCCATGGACACCCCCAACCCTCTGGATAGCCCCCACCCCACCGAACAACTCCCACAACCCTATGGATAGGCCCCCACCCACGTGGACAGCCACTCACACCCACCCACCCCCCGGACACCACCCGTTTCCACATCTTTGATATAACATATTTTATTTAAAAACATTTCATGAAATATTATGAAGTGTCCAATTGTATTTTTTATGAAATTTTTCTTAATAGAAAGGGTCTTAATATTGGATAGAATAGTAAAAAAAGTTGCATAAAACAACAATATAATCCTAAAAAATGCATATAATCTAGCTTAAATATTTGAATAAATATGTTTTTAATCAACCATCAAATCCAAAAGTTGTATAAGAGAACAATTAGAGAAAAACATGGCAATGAGAGATCATAGTCATTAAGGGGGTTGGTGTCAAAGGAAACACAAAATCAAATGAACCGAGACAACTTTATAAAGTAATCCATGAAAAAGAAAAACCTACATCAAATAAACTCATTATGTCCACACATTATGTCCACACATTAACATGTGTGAAAAAATATTATTCCCATGCCATTTTGAACAAACTCATTATATCCACACCTTACTATCTTATGAGATATAAAACAAAATAAATGAATTGGATGATGATATATGACCCCACCCATCAACATCCATACGTATGTGTGAGATATAAAATCAAAAATCATTATATCACAAAGAATACATGGAAAAAATGGGTTTAATATCCATTTAAAATGGAATAATATATATAAAAAATTTATAATTCAATCAATAAACATGATAATCCCATGTAATATAAATGGGTTCCAAATGATACTAAATAAATTTCTTGGTAGATACCATTCAATGATTATATGGTATTGAAACCATATAAATAATGAGTATATAGTTTTGTCAATAATTTTCTCAATAATTTTATCTATGATATCTTGTTGAACACCCTTCAATCAAAGGAATAGAAATCATGGTATTCAAAAATGAATGGAATAAGAATAATTTTGTTTTTTATTCATAGTGGATGGTTAGGAAATAAAAAGCCAGTGATGGATCACTCCTATTATAGAAAATAAAATTTCATAATTCATACATAGAAATTCTTTTATTCATAGTGAATGGTTATGAAATAAGAAGCCAATGATATTAAAAAAATATGTAATAGGGTTCGAAATGGAAGAATCTAACCTAGTTTAAACAAAAAAATCGCAAAACATAATTATAGACTATCCGTGAAAAAAAAACGAACGAAATAAATTCGTGGAAGACTTACTTGAGTGTTGCGAGTTGAGATGATAGATCTGAGAGGAGTAAAGAAGATAAACGATGAAGCCAAAATGAGTTTAACGCAGGTCGATCGATGAGCTGATTAGGGTTTACCGTGCGGGAGAGACGAGCAGGCAGACTGTCAATCGAAAAATTGTAAATGACAGTCCACGAGGCTTTAATTTTTAAATGTTTTATAACGTCGGTTATTATATAACTGACTTTATAAACTATTTTTTAAATTTATTACGTCGGTTATTTTAAAACCGACATAACAAACCCCCCTCGCTTTGGTTTTTTACGTCAGTTATAACATAACTGACGTAAAAAACTCCTATATATCTCGCTTTTTATGTCGGTTATTTTATAACCGACGTCAAAAACCAAAGCGCGAGGGGTTGTTTATGTCATTTATTTGATAACTGACGTAAAAAACAATATATCTACGTGTTTTTTACGTCAGTTATAAAATAACCGATGTAAAAAACCAAAGCGCGGGGGGTTTTTTACGTCGGTTTTAAAATAATCGACGTAAAAACCTGTAGATAACTCATTTTTTACGTCGGTTATCAAATAACTGATGTAAAAAAACCCCTCTCTTTGAGTTTTAATGTCGGTTATAAAATTACCGACATAAAAAACCACATTTCACAGATTATCACGTCATTTATATATAACTGACGTCAAAAATGGTGATGTAAATAACGTTTTCTGCACTAGTGCTCGGATCAGAAATATGAGACATTATTGAGTCTAGAACATGGAGTTTAGCATAGGTAGGGCATAACTCTCATCGAAGTGAGAATCCTATGGAAAACAATATATAGGGGAAGAATTGTAATTAAAAATTATTATTTTACCTCTGATTTCATGCTAAATAAAATTCAAATGGATGCATGGATTAGAAAATTAGGGGTTTTTTTCACTTTGGAAAGGATATTTTTCATAAGCATGACATAAAATGAGGGGGGGCATGGTTCCCAAATCCAAGACAAGAAGTACTGTTATAAATTTAGAGTTAAACATTTTATATTAGTGTTGGCCACCTAATATATATATATCTCTCTCTCTTAAAATTTAATATCTCTCAATATCTAGCCATTATTCGTCGTTCTTCACTGAAAAGAGAAGAAATATTCTTTATATCTTCAGCAGATTGAAGCAGGAGCATCGTGGATGCAGTGCCTACAACGAA
This sequence comes from Viscum album, assembly GCA_963277665.1. Taxonomy (NCBI): domain Eukaryota; kingdom Viridiplantae; phylum Streptophyta; class Magnoliopsida; order Santalales; family Viscaceae; genus Viscum; species Viscum album. Next base: position 1,013,634,724 of record OY728153.1, on the reverse strand, counting down.
CGGTAAGATCAAGGCTATATTTATTGTTTTTTTGAGTTCCATTTTAGTTTCCTCTACTCTTACTAAATTTCAGGTTATATATTTGTTGTTCTATAATCAAATCATCAATTGATTCATTAACATAGCCATAAATCTATTTTTAAACTTAATTATTCATTCGGTATTTGTGGTTATCCACCAAAAACTTTTCGGTTCATAAAATCACCAGTGGATTTATGATTAGATTCTATTATAGTGAATCCATCATTGTAAGGGTCCATGATCTGCTAATGGAATAACCATCAGTTGACCCGATTGAGACCAACAATCCATGGAATGGTCTACTTGGGTTCTACTGGTGTAGCTGCCGGAGGCGGCATCCGGAAGAAGGACACTCCACCCGTGGACTATATACCGGTGGTAGCACTATGACACAGGTGGTTCTGCAATAGGGTTGGGTGGGGTTTCACCACACGACCCAAGGCAATGATGGGCAACGCAAAACTCGTGACCAGTTAGTCGTGTTGATGCAAGCGGTGACCGGCTCGCAGGCCAGGTAAACGGGCCGAGTTTGACCCAGTCTGTCGAACACATGTCGTCCTGGGGTCATCCAATGGTCGACATCCATGGCATGGGTGTGGTCATCTAAACGACCATTGGAAGGACCATCCATGTGATCCCCTTCTTGGGTTTTCAAATGCACATATCTTTTAAACTGGGTATCCATTGGATGCACTATCTGAAGAAGTGTGACCCTATCATAGTGACTGATCTTTTGAAGTAACTCTGAGAATTTGATGTTCAAGATCAGAATGTAGGCCCCACCTGGACCCATTCTGGTGCCTTCTGGTGAAAAGAACATTTTTTCACTGGTTATTTTTTTTGGGGAAATAAATATCATATCTTGCACGTTTTCCCTCATAGAACCTAATGGAGACCATAGTTTCAACTTATGGGTTTTGAATCCAGATTTTCTAAGCTCGACACTCATTTAGCAGTGTTTGATGATGACTATGATGGTTTCAAAATCACCAGAGCAGAACTAGATTACCCTCTAGTAGGGCTGGGCAATGGCGTTCACTGTATTCTCTTACGGGCCTACCCTCCAGTGGTCTAGACGGTGTTGTTCATTGACGACTCTTCAGGGCTTACCCACTAGTGTATCACTTTTCAGTGGGGCTAGGAAGTGGTGTTCGTTGACCAAAAAGTGACGAGGAATGTTTTGGTGTTACCTTAAGCTCATGAGTAAGAGGGGAACTTTCTCTGCCAATATATTCCCTGATGACATGAACTGAAATCATGAAGACAAGACAGACTCTTCCAAAGTTGATAATAACATGGTGTGGTGTTTGTGCCCCTTATGAATGCAGTTTAGGGTAGATGTTGAGGACTTTGGGCATCAATGGTGTTTACTCTTGGAACTATTGGTGAATATTCACCTGGGATAAGATTTATGATAGAGATCCCCTTACACTCACATTTGGGTTTCTTTAGTTTGACAATATATATATATATATAGACACCCTATTGCAGCACCCACTCCTTGGGTTCTGGTTAGTCTCCATCTAGGAGAGGTGAATATGTGTAGGCTATGTGAATTGATTTCAATTTCCATATTCTCATGGTTAGATGAGTCTACTCTCCTACTAGAGGTAGACAAGACTCACTGATAATTTCCCCTTCTCACAATCTCTAACAACTTGATTCTTGATGAGTTTACATCACTTCCCTTTTGGGTTGAGTGTCACTCATTTACTTCACTATTGTTCCGTCTATTTTACATCCTTATCTCTTTTATCTATTCCAACTCCCCCTCATTTTTGGGTCATCCTACTTAGTATTTTTATACTCACACTTGAATGGTATTTTCTGGAATTTATCATTATTTAGGTATAAGAGTAATTTGTTTGATCGGGATATTAAGGAGCTCAGAATCCTCGGTACCTAGACTGCCGGCGGTGGTCACATTTTGGATTCCCAGAGCAATTCTTCCTTAGTAGCTATTCGGTTTTCTATCAGTTTGGGACAGAATATTGATTGGGCATGTGTTTTATCCCCGTTTATTTTTTTTGTTTCAATTACTATACTCATACCATTTTTGTGGTCCATGCATGCTTGGGTTTACTTTTACAGTAGGTTGCATCTATTAAATTTCTCCCTCTATTCTTTTCATCAATTCAGATGTGTGTGTGTGCAGTTACATAGGAAAAGATCTCCCCATGTTTTTGTGCCTTTGGCACTAGTCTCCAACCCATGTCCTATGGAGTCAGGCTTTGGGTAGTGGGGGATCAATAACTGAAATGGGTCAGGTCAAGAAAAAGTTGTGTCAATGGTTGTTCAACACTTGGGACATCATTCATATGTATCCCTAAAAATGTCTTGGTTGGGTATAGGGAAATAGCGTTGAGGTGTCTTGAGGGAGACACCTAGGCCAAGGAGTCTAGTTATGGTGTAGTGACTAACGAATCCGTACAGAAGGACCTTGATTACCCACTTATCAAATAGTCATGTTGAGACACTTGTTTTAGGGATTAATTGTACATGCATCATATTGTATCAAGTCTTTTATTTTAACTGTCGAGGCATATACCCTTTATAGTTTTTCTTGATATATATATATATATAATCATCTTACTACTGTACTCATTAATAATTTTTAGGATGCCTCCACAAAGATAGCTAGCTTGGTCACCCACTCTAGATCATGATGATGACCTTGCGAGTGATGAGGCCTCAGTTCAGGAGATTTCACGTGATCTTCTTCCTCATAGTAGACCAGAATAAGTACCTCTACTTCTTGTGCACAAGTTAGTACCAGTAGCATAGGTTAGGTATGCGATCTAGTTGAGTGCGCTTTGTTATTTCCAGTTGTACTGACCATTGAGGTTAATGGTGATCCAGACCCTTAGGCAGTAGAAGATTGGACGGAGTCGGTGATCCACCTTTTCCGGATGGTGTAGACACCGACAGACAATGTGGTAGCCTTGGCATCGAGACTTTTTCCCAGGTTGTGTAAGTGCTGTTGGGGTTTAGTTACCTAAATTCACGAAGTGAAAACTCACTCATAGGATGAATTTCAATTGTTGTTTTGTGAGGAGTACATCCCATCACGCTTATCTGTCATCAGTATTAAGAAGCTTTTGTAGCTTCAAAATGGGGGTATGATAGTAGTTAAATATGTGGCTTTCTTTACTGACCCCACATGCTATTACCTATATATGAAATGTGACTAGTACTTCAGTGCATGGAAGTTTGAGATGGGTCTCCGTAGAGAGATGAGTGAAATCCTAGTGCCCTTATGCATCCATACATATCATAGGTTTCTTGAGTGGGAGCTCGTAATGGAGAGTTTTTTAGTAGAGGGACTCCATTTAGCTGGGAATGGTGGAGGTCTCTTCAGAGAGGAGACATCAACAACAAGTGAACGACATCAGGTAGTAGGGCTACTGTAAAAGAGACCTTTCAAGGATCAGGCTTAGGCATGTGTTTGGAAAGTAGTAGGGAATTATGGAGAACCGGGTTAAGCCAGAGAGGGACGATTCTATGTGGGTGATTAGTGAGGTCACATGGAGTGACACTACCAGACCCGAAGAGTGGATTATCTCAGGTAGGCAGTAGGAGGACCACCATGGTAGAGGATGCGCCATGATCAGGGTGGTCCCTAGTAAGGCAGTTCTAGAAGAGGAAAACGAGGTCTAAGAGGTGGAGATGGTGTTATGATTTTTCCCATCCAGTTCTATTGGGAAGCCCACATTAGGATCTAGGAGTTGGCAGTGAGGGCCACTGGCAACTGCAGATGATTGATGTCTTTGATCCTCTAATAAACGAGATTATTCTAGGTATGATCTCTGTTTATTCTAATATTTCTTTAGTACTATTATATATACCATGATATATCTATTTTATCTTTTTACTCTTTGTATATGAGTTTATGATCCCATTATAGGTGCTATCACCTCAACTTTATCTCGAGGTTCCAACAAGAAGCGCCTCTTCTATTTATTTTGTTTTCCGATAGTGTGAGATTTATTTTGGAGGAGAAATTTTCCTTTGGGACCTATTGGTCATCACGATGGAACCTTATGACATAATCGTGGGAATTGATTGGATTTCTATGGTTCGAGCCCAGATTGGATTTCACCACATTCTAGTTAGATTCATACACACTGATGGGATGAGGTCCACCTTTCATGGTCAGAGAGGCCTCATAGCAAGAGAATGTGAGTGTTATGATTAAGAGACCATATCCTTTTACCAATCATACATTGAGTGTGGCCATTAGGGTAGAAGACTCTTCAAGCACATGAGTTCCTTTAGTCATGGATGATTATATGGATGTCTTCCCCAAATATGTCTCATGACTCCCTTAGATGCTATATATGTAGTTTTTCATCGACTTTGAACCCGAGAAAACACCAATATCTTCAGTATCATATCGAATGGAACCCACCGAGCTCTATGAGCTACATTTAATGAGGGATGACCTTTTTGAGAAGGGTTTTATTAGACTCAGTGTGTCTCCCGAGGCAGCTCTCATTCTATTTTTGAAGAAGGTGGATGGATGTTTGTGGAATTGTTTGTATTATTGTCGCCTCAACCTGGCCATGATCAAGAACATGTAACCATTTACCAAGGATAGGTGACCTCTTAGACCAATTTCAAGGTGTGATTTGGTTCTCCATGATCAATATAAGATCCTACTAACACTAGATATGGGTTCACAAGGATGATATTCGGAAGATAGCCTTATGATGTCCTTATGAGCATTATGTGTTCATAGTGAAGCCCTTCAATGTGACAATAATCCTCATCATATTCCTGTCTTTAATGAACCAAGTATTCTATCCATACATGGACTAATTATTTTTTCTCTTCATAAATGAGATACTCGTCTGCTCTGTGTCAGAGGAGGATCACACAAAGAACGTGGGGATGAGCCTTGATTTAATCTAAGAGCACCACCTTTCTATAAATCTCTTTAAGTGTCAGTTCTAGATAAACGAGGATACCTTTTTTGGGAATGTAATATCTAAATACGGATTAACTATATATCTCATGAATATCTAGGAATTAATTTCTTGGGAAATAACCCAAGAATGCATCATAAGTTCAGAGTTTTCATGATTTGGCTAAGTATTACCGGAGATTTGTGGAAGACTTATCCCAGATTACAGCTCTATTGACTGGTCTGACATGGAAGGGAATGTTGTCTACCTGTTCTGGGAATAACCAAAAGGCCTTCATTGATTTGAGGTAGAGGTTGATGAGCACTCCAATTCTAATACTAGTAGGGGTGGGCGTTGAGTTTGTATTGTACTACGATGTCTCAGGAGATAGGCTCAGTTCCATTTTAATGAAAGGATGGGAAGTCATCATGTTTGGTTTGAGGCATTCGAGACCCCATGAGAAGAACTATGTGGCTTAGGAATTGGATCTCACATTGATAGTTTTCGCCCTGAGGATGTGGTGATACATCAGCCTGTGAGAGCACATTGTGGTTTACTCAGATCACTAAAGCCCAAAGGATATATTTAATAAGAGGGATCTGAATATGAGGTAGTGATGTTGGTTGGAGTTCTGGAAGGACTAAGACATAGGGATCATCTATACCTAGTGGAAGGGAAATGTAGTATTAGATTCCCTCATCAGAAAGTCCCAGGCTTTCCTAGTGTAGGAAAGTCTAGTGCAGTTAGATTCCAGACAACTAACCTTGGTAGAGCATGATGGTATTACTTTTCTGTAGTTCACAGTGTTGAATCCTTTGATTATATAGCATGTGAGAGAGTCATATCTAGATGGTATCAACTGTGAGGTTCTACGCGGCCAAATATCCATAAGAATTTCACCTGATGGGTGTTCTGAAGGTGGAAAAAAATCATATTGTTCTAGGGGAGGACGGTGATTCCAATTGTGATGAAATAAGAAGTGATGTGGGAGTTCCATGCTTCTCCCTTAGTTATATATCTGTGTATGGGGATGATGAATAGGTATCTCTAGTAGTAGTTTTGGTAGTCTATCATGAGATGATGGATTTCTATGTTTATCTCCTAATGCCTTACCTGTCAGCATGTGAAGGATGAGAATCGGGTTTTGGAGGGTTTGTTGCAGCCTCTCCACATCCTGGAGTGAAATTGGGAATGCATATCCAAGGACTTCATCACAGGGATACGACACACAAAAAATTTCCTTAACTCCATGTAGGTGATAGAGGACCAACTCACCAAGTAGATGCACTTCCTTGCAATAAGAGAGTAGAGTTTGATAGAGAGTTTGTGAAGTTGTACTTAAGGGAGATTGTCCACATTCACAGTTTACCCTTGACGATTATCCCGGAGTGTGATGTGTGGTTTCTGTCAGTGTTGTGGAGAGGCCTGCTTGAGGCATTTGGGACCCTATTGCAGATGATTACAACCTTTCACCCCTAGACCGATGGGTATACAAAATACACTATCCTAGTGTTAGTGTATATGATGAGGGCTTGAATTATAGATTTTGGTTGAATCAGTGAGGATCTCCTACCTTTAGTATTATTTGGGTATAACAGTAGCTATCACTCTACCACAAAAAATGGCACCATATGAGGCCCTATATGGGAGATCATTCATGTCACCTTTGTAATGGATGGAGGTTTGATAATCATTTATCGTGAGCCCAGAGTTAGTGCGAGTGATGATGGAGAAGGACCCAATTATATGTCAATGGATGAATACATGCCTATTTTCACAGAAATAATACATAGACCACTGTCGTAGGCCCATTGAGTTCGATCCAGGAGACTATGTCTTCTTGAGAGTCTCCCCAGGACACATAATTTAGAGGTTCAGCCAGGGAGGCAAGCTATCCACACAGTTCAACAGGTCGTTAAAGATTGTGTGATGGGTTATCAAAGTTCCCTACCACCTTACCCTACCCCCAAAGTTGGAGTAGGTGTATGATGTCTTCCATGTTTCATAATTTAGGCGATACGTGAATGATCATGTGCAATCTATCGACTGGGATGAGATGAACATTGATGATAGGGCCACCATTGCAGAGCAGCCAGTGCCAATCAAGGATCGACAAGATAATACCTTGTGTTCACATGCCATCCCCTTGGTTTTCATACTATGGTATCATGGGAATGTTTAGGAATGTACATAGAAATAGGAATGCTAGATGTGGGATTAGTATTCCAAGTTTCTATCCAAGTTATTTTCCTTTCAGGGATAAAAATCATGAATGAGGGAGTAATGTAGAGACCCAATTTTCACCTTGTAACATAGTAAAATACTTATTTATATATATATATATATATATATATATATATATATATTAAATTTTAGGCACTCAATTGGAGTGAAATTCCAACACCCAGTGTGCCAGGAATTAATTTTATAAAAACATTAAGTATATTTTATACTATGAATGCAATGAAAATGGAATTACTCTTGAACAAGAGCTCAGATCAGAAACATGTGTCCATGGTAGGGTGTGGAAAGAGGTGTTTACCCTCGGTAAGGAATAACATTCGTAGGCGGAGGAATCATGTGGAAAAGGAAATCCGGGGGTAGATTCATAATTAAATATAATTATTTTCTCCAGGATGTCATGCTAAATAACATTTAAACGAAGGCTCAGATTGGAAATCATAGACCACCATTGAGTTTAGAATGGGGTGGTTTTCCTGGGCGCAAAATAAATTGAGAGGGTGCAATGAATTCAGATTCTGCGCCAAGTGGGACCACTATAAATAGAGAGTTAAACATTTTAGATTTAGGTTAGCCCCTAATGTCTTTCTAAAAACCTAAACTCTCACTCTCTATCCATTCTTCACTATTCTTATCTAAAATGGGGAAATGTCTGCCAAATCTTTGATGGATTGAAGTGAGAGCATCGTGGATGCAACGTCTATAGAGGACAGTCAGATCGGGGTATGATTTAACACCTTTTTGAGTTCAGTTTCAGTTTCTCCATTGATTATTCAATTTTTGGTTATATGTATGTTGATATATCATTTAATAATCGAGTGATGTACGAACATGAACATTGATCTGTGTTCAAAAAACTGTTCTTTGTGGTTATCCACCAACAAATTTTGGGTGCATAAGATCACCGGAGGATCGACGACCAGAGGTTGTTGCACTTAAGCCACCATTACAGGGGTCCCCTATCTGTTGACGAAATCCTGATTAAGAAATCATATAATGCATGGAACTCCACAGAATGTGCCTCCATGGCGCCGCTGGTGGTAGACCGTGGAGTGGAGGCGGCACCGGCAGTGCCGCTACATGGTCCAGCTGTCGGCAGTGCAGGTTCGCACCACACGACCCCATGCAGTGAATAGTGTCTCCAAACCCATTGTCGGCCAATGTTTTGTGTGCTGGGCTAGCAGCCTCGGTCGAGTATATGGGTCGGGTGAGACTTTTGTGGGATCCTGGGTCTAACTGGGGTCGGCCAATGGTCGATTGTGGCGGCGACCGCCATTGAAGCTTTTGTTGTGAGGGTGTGATCATCAGGTTGACCGCGGGCCGGAACGACCGCGACTCGGTCCCCCACCCCTGTGATCCTGTTATGGAATTTTCAAATGTCATTATCATTTAAAACAGGCATTCATTTGATGTATCATCTTAAGCAGCATGACACTCTCATCAAGACAAACCATTTAAAGAAATTTTGAGAATTTGGAGTTTGAGGTCGGAATGCAGGCCCCTCTTTGACTTGTTTAGGTTTCTTGTGGTAAAAAGAACTTTTTTCTCCATTTGTCTATTTTGGGAAATTAAATAGCCTATACTGCGTCTTTTTATGAATAGAGCATGATGGTTCCCTCCATTTAGAAATCTGAGTACGAAGCATTGTTTTCCAAACTCCACACTCATCTAGTGGTGTTCGATGATGACTGTGATGGCATTGCTGGTTTTAGAATCACCAGAGTAGTAGCATGTTACCCTTTAGTGGTGCTGGGAATTTTTTTTCACCATCTTCTCTTTTAAGAGTACCCTCTAGTGGGTTAGATAGTGGTGTTCACCGATGAATCTTCAAGGATTTCCCTCTATAGTATCACCTTTCAAAAGGGTTGGGCAGTGGTGTTTACCGACGAACCAATGACTAGGATTGTTTTGGTTTATCCTTGGAATCACGAGTAATATTGGCACTATCTCCTCCAAGAGGTATCCTAGTGTCATGACCTAAAACAATGCAGATGAGGCAGACCCATCCCAAGTGGATAGTATCCAGGTGTGGTGTTTGAGCCCCTTTTGAACTGCAGTTCAGGAAACAAAATTGTTTAATTTGGGAATTGATGGTGGTTACTCCTAGAAATTTTGGTGTCTCTTTACCTAGGTTGAGCTTTGAGATAGAGATCCCCCTACTCTCTCATTTGGGTTTCGTTGGTTTTTGCATAAATATATATTTACACGCTATTGCAGCACCCACTCCTTGGGTTCTAGTTACTCTCATTCTAGGAGAGGCAAAAACATGTGGCGTATGCCACGTTCTTTGCATGTATAGCTTATCAGGGATTGACTGGTATACTCTCCTACTAGAGGTAGAAAAGACTTGATGATAAGTTCACCTTCTCACTAAATCTAGCTAATTGTGTCTGGATGAGCCTACTTCATTAACATGTTGGGTTGAGTTACACTCATTTACTGTAATATTGTTCTGTCTGCTATACTTCCTTCTCTATTGTATCTCTTACCAATCCCCTCATTTTAGGGCATCCAATTGAGTATGTCTATACTCAAAATTTTATGGTATTTTCCCTCACGTATTGTTCTTTATGCAGGCGATGAACTTATTTGATCAATACATCAAGGATCTCTAGATCATATATGCCCAGACCACATACGGTGGTCACATTTTGGATTCCTAGGGTAGGTAATCCTCAATAGCTATTCAGTTTTCTATCAGGTTGGGTCACTGGATTGGTTGGGCATGTATTTTTTCCTTTAATCATATTTGTTTTCACTACTATACTTGTACCGTTTTAGTGGCCCATGCATGATTGGGTTTACATTTACAATATGTTTCATATTTTACTTTTCTCCCTCTGCACTTTGTATCAAGTTGGTTGTGTATGTGTGTGTGTGTGTGTGTGTGTGTGTTCTTTGGAAAATTCCTCCTCATCTTTGTTGTGCCTTTGACACTAATCTCCACCCTTGGCCTATGGAGGCGGGCATAGGGTAGTTGTGGCTCCATACCTAGTATGGGTCGGGTTGGAAAAACTTTCACTCTTGGTTAATTCCATTTTACCCCTTTTTTAATAAGGTAACTGGTTTTAACGAAAGCAATTTATCTGTTAATATTGAAAATAAATTGGTCATTATAAAATATTTTTGACCTAATGATTCAAATTTTAAATCCATTATTGTATATAAATTTTATAAAAGTGATAAAAAAATTAATTTAAAATATTAAATTTATTATGTAACCAAAAACAATTTTCAAAAAATATTACTTATGTCCTAAAATTTAAATTATGGCTTTGTAAATTAAAACCAGAATTTTTAAAATTATAAAGTCACTTATAAAATAATTATTTGGTATTGTAATTTTTTTATGAATTTTAATTCATACTTATATAAAAATAATTCTATTAAATAAGGTTATTGGAAAAATTGTTATTTTTTACCATTCACCTAAAAAGATATTTTTAGAAATACCCCAGAAATTCATCTTAAGATAATAATATTATTATTAAAAAAAATTAATATTCATTTTTTCAAATCTGAATTCAAAAATTTATAAATTATACATTAAAAATTTATTAGATATAATGGAAACCCATTTTTTACAAGAAAATAGATGTTTTATAATATTAATCACTCTCATTCATATTTATTATGATTTACTAATTAAATTATTATTGAAAAATTATTCACAAAAAAATAAATTTTATCATCATTAATAGAATATTTCTTCAAATAGAAATCTATATCACATAAAAAGGAAATATTTAGAAAAACATTTTTTAAACATAAAATGATCATTTTATTTATTTTAGATGTACAAATTTAATTCCATTGATATTAAAAGTATCCATTATTTTATTTTTATATTTATTTCATAAAGTAGTTACTCCTATTCATTCCATATAATTAGATGACTTGGTTTTATTTTTAATACTTATATATTTAAATTTTATGTAAATATATCATGGTTTCTTTTAAGTTATGTGTTTCTTGTGGAGCATACTATTGAACACTTTAACATATTTTTTAAATAAATTAAATATTCAAATTTTAGTGATTTAAATTCTAACCCATAAAAGAAATTTGATTCTATCAATTTTAATTATTACTCACTGATTAATGTTGGTGAGGGCATTCTTAACAAATTTCTCATTAATAATATAACATTTAAAATGTAATCTATAATACTCTTTTATGAAGTTACTCATCCTTTCACAAAAAACACTAATCATTCTTACCGACATATATTTATGTATTTGGATAACAAAATCATATATTTTCAATAAATTAACATTACCAAATCCAATTTATCTCTAATACATTATACCCCAATGTGATTATATATTCCTCTAAAAAGTCACGCCTTATTAAACCCAAAAAATGTATTAATCACTACTTCATAAAGTCAAAAAGTAGTAAATGTATATGAAAATCCCAAAAAATTGATATATATCACCAAAAATATAACGTATCACTTTTTATTTAAATCAATAGTCAGTTCCAATAAAATCTAACTCACTTTTCTCAAATTAAATCATCCCCTTATTACCTCTACATGAAGAATGTATTAGTCCTTAGAGTTATTCATACCAAAAATCATGTGTTCATCCCCAAAAATATAACCATCTATTAAAATAACATTTCATGGTTATTGATTCAATTTAATATATTTTTCCAGACATTCAATGAAGAACCACATAATAAAAATCCTTTGATGTTTCACATAACCCTTATAACGATTTAAATACACCAGAATGTCAACGATAAATATCACTCACTAATTAATAAAACTATATGTATCAAGAATTAATTTATTTTTTGATATACACATCACTACCATATATAAGACTAGGAAACTCACATTTTCCCTCATAATAAGCGTATACTAAAATTATAAACTATTAAAGTATACTCCCTTATTCGTTTATAAGGCAATAGTTTCTAGATACATACATTTCTTATATTCAAATTCCTGGTTCTATTTCAACCAAATAATAAAACTAAAATTATTCAACATATTAATATGAAGACTTCAATTTGAATATGTCGTCCCCTATAACATCTTCGTATTTAACATATGATACTTTTGGTTCAACGTATGACTCTATTTGTTAAATCCTTAGTTATCCATGTACATTTTTATATTTGGTTATCTAACCTAATTAGTTAATCTAAAACTTCAATACATTATAATTGTTCATAAGGAGAATTTAATTAACCAAAGAATATCCCTAGGGAGTATTAAACTAGGTATGCAGTTAAGATTCTTTATCATACACTGAGTGGAAATCAAGTTAATAAGCAATATTCCCTTCTCTAGTTTATTACCCCTTGGTAAATCTATTCCAGATTATTTATCCACATATATAATCCATACACGGGGGGTAATTGATATAGAAATACATAATCCCTACATTAAGAAAACATCAATGTGTCCTCAAATAATTAGAATCTTCTTTTCGATTTATCACATGGATATTCACCAAAACTAAACTTATCTTAATCTATAATACATTACTGCAACAGACCAATAGTATTATTTAATCCATTAAAATTATAATTAAATTAAACATATAAACCTTTTATTAAATTTATAACTCCTAATTTATCCTTAACTGATAACATTCTAATCGTTTAATTTCTCTAAAACTAGATTTCATACAAACTATAGAACCCCTAACCCATACTCTCGAGATCTTTTATGTAAACACAAGATTTACTTATAGGCCTGTATAGTAACAGTGGATTTATGGACATAACTATCCCATTATTAAAAGTTTTAAATAATATATTGTATTATATACATTAACAATCCCATTTGGGTTTATAGATTTATATAATTTGGATAAAACATAAATGAATAAATCACATCAAATGGAAGATATTTTTCCACCATAAGTGACTACATAATTCATAACAAGACTTCATCATCTCCAAATAATTTTACATACATGTTATCGTATTAGAAGTATCATTTTAAGTACTTTTCATTATAACATGAAAAAATGGAAACATTAAAAGGGTTGAGATAAAATACTCAATAAGGATAAACATAATAGATAAAATCTAAGATCATAAGTGAGCAAAAGATGACCATAAATTTGGAATGAATAGATAATAAAAAGTAATATCATAATAGAATGAAACTGAAATAATAATATATCCATGGATAAAAATGTAAAGATATAGATCAAATAGATTTCAATAATTGTTTCCATAAATATAAAATGCATAATGTTATTTACATAATTCCAAACCATAATCCAATACATCATGATCCTAGAAATCATGATCAATACAATCAAGGAAATATCTTTTTCAAGTCAGGCATACACCAAAATAACCAAAAATGATTCTCTCATGAGACCTACTGAATCATCTAGGGGATATAAAATTCTCATCCCCAGTCATCACATTTTTAAGCTTAATGCATTCTTTATTTGATAAAATTAATTAACAATACACAATCAACTTTTCAATAAGCATCTATATTATAATAACGACATACAGAATGCCAATATTTTCTCCCATGTCAATAAATGGGATAAAATGATCATATCCCATCCATAGAAATAAGGGGTATGATAACATAATTCATCGGTAACTTTCCTTAGTAATAAATGAAAATTTATATCTGAATAAAAAATAGTAATATTTTCAATATCCTCTAATCAATAAGTTGAATATCTCTTTATATAATAATCCCCTATACTAACACTATATACGGAAAGAGGTATATAGTCAACTAAAATATTACCGTAATAAATCGATAAATATAATATAGGTGAACACCCATCAATCAATGAAATAGGAAAGAGTATTAAAAAATTAAATTTCTTGAAATAAACTTTATGCCTATACACTATTGATTATTATACAATACAAAGACAATGATGGATAATATCTTTCATAGATGATTAAATTCCATAATCTATCTATATAACAAAGGTATATGGTTTCAAAATAACATGACCCTAGTGTGACAAAGTAAACTTAGAAGGATGTTTGGATAGATGAAAAACATCCTTGAAAAATAATACTTTGAATGGTATCACACAAGAATGAATCAAGAATCAAAACTTTTGATTCCATTATTTCAATCCCACAAATAAAAAATATTTATATTTATTATATTATAAATCAAGTAACATAAATCCCATGAGTTTAAATAATTTTTAATATTAAAAGAAAAATGGAGGTGTAAATTGATAATATATTTTAGTATTTTTCTAAAATTGACATTAAATAAAAACTTACATGTCACTTTTAAAATTAAATTTTAAATAGTGAAGTCAAATATTTTTTAAAAATTTAATTTTGAAAATAATCTTTATTAATTTATACTAGAAAATAACATAAATATATCTATAGAAAATGTGGATCCAAAATATAAAACATTTGATGATGAAAAGAAATTTCTTAATACATTGAAATTACCTTTGTTGAAACCCAACATTGTAAAAAGACTTATCAAACATTATTTTTATTAATTTTAATTCAAAGAGGATTATAATATAATATATAATAAAATATTAGTGTAGGATAACCCAATCATTGAAGAAAAAAGTACAATATAACAATTTCGAACTCAAAGAAATAAGATATGGGTTGTCAATATCCCTTACAAGCAACATAATCCATGAAGAATGAAATATATGAAAAGGGATTTATGTGGTAAAATTTTAAAAAACTATATAATACCCCATAATACTATAAAATTCTAGAATTAACCCAAATGATATTCATAAGTTTAGGAGAATTATCATAACTCAGTGAATGAAAATTATGACAAGGGTAACTCTTTTGTTAAAACACATTTGACGAAAAAAAATGATTATTATTGGCTTATCCCAATAATTAATATAAATAAAGTATAGAAAATTCATTGGATATTAAATCTATATAACACAATACAAAGAAAACATGGTTCATGATCATACCACAATTCACTACTTTATTTCACCTTCATACAACTACTTTAAACCAGTTTTATATTTAAAATTAGAAATATAATAAAGAATTTAAATTATTATTTGATAATTAAATGTTTATCACTATTAAAAATAGAAATTATTTTTTGGGAGATTTTATTATAGTAGGAGGTGATTTGGATCCCTAGAGATGGTCTGGAAGGAAAATGGGCCAATATGCATGAAAGACCAAGGGCACCTTTCCACTACTCTACACATTGTGAGAAATTAGTTCTTCTAAATGGGATGATTTTTTTGTTCTGGTGCAAAAATCTATGGTATATTAGTCATCTCAAGGAACTGAATCCCAACCCATCTATTAAATGTCCCATGCAAACCAATTTATCTATGGGACACAATCATCCAAAATTAAAAGTTAGGTTCAGTATTTTGAATATACTTACCAATAAAATTGTCTAATAGATGACACATTTTAAATGAAGATAGTCCAAAGTCTAGAAAAAAAATTTATCTCTTCTAAATTTTTTGATATGTCAGTTTAGTAGTCCCAAACTGAGATACAACTTGATTAACCAAACTGGGTTTTCAAAAAAATTTCTTATTTTGGCCATAAAGGGGCACTATTGGCAACCCATATGTATGTTTAAAAAAGGAGTGAATTTATACAATTTTGGAGTTCTATTGGATTCCTCTAATCACATTGGAGGTTTTGAATCATCATATACTCATAGGGGAAATCATTATGTAAGGATACCTTCATCTAAGCTTTCCTCTCCTTCTTATGTTGTAATATTTCTCTTTTTGTAAAAAAATTATTAGTTTCTCATTTATTTATTCTATTTTACCCTATTTTGATCACTTATATTCCTATTTGGTCTAGAAATAAATACTATAAATGATATTGTTTTATACCCATTCTATACTGTTGTGAATGCAATTCATTTTTATGATTTCTACACTGCCCATGGAAGAGTAGTTTTTTAGTAATCTATCTAACTCTAACATTATTCATTGATTTATTTTTGAGTCAATGAGATACTTTAACTCAATTAATATTATCTATTAATTTAGTTTTTAAAATATAAGATAATTATAAAGAAATTGAACAGTTAATACAAAAATTCATGTGGTTGAGATTTGTGTAAATTATGACAGAATAATCTTAATCGGTAAAACAAAACCACATGGGATAAGTTTGAAGAGTTAAAATAAAATCCCCAGACTCAAATCATCCTCATTTAAAGAGTGTGTATGTTCCCTAATTCACCACTCTATCTTTATATCATCAATCAAATTAGGGTGCTACGATTTCATGTACTAAATAGAGCATAGTGTTTAATTCATTTCATCTTTGTGGTTTACTTAATTCTGATAGGGTTCAGGGGTTAAAAAGTTAGGTTATCATAATTAAGTGGATTTTAATTTAAATGGTAATGATAAATAATTGAGTGAATATGTAGATTTAGATAGATTTCTACTTCTAAAAATATTTTCAAACAAAACATCTCCTCCTTCTATCTTATTATTCAAATTTCATTCCAAAAATAACAATAAAAAAAAATTTAAATATTATTCTAGAATAATTATTATAGATTTATAAATGGAACCCCAGATCATATTAAGTATTTTGTTTCTTTCTGTTTTCTATTTTCAAAATAACTTTAATATAATTTTAAATTACATTCCCCTTTAAGAGACGAGCTTGGTCAGCTACTCTGAAGAATGTAAGAATTGAAAAATAACACATAATTTGAAATCTCCCATGATAGAGAGATTAAAATTAGCACTGTTTCTAGGTAGTAATTTTTTTATTTAAATAATTATAGGTATTTGTTTAATTTGGTTTTATTCATTTTTTATCTTCATTATTATTTCTAATTTTTTTTGTCTTTTCTTTCTTTCTTCTTCCTATCACTTTTATTCTCTATTAGACCATCAATTGAAACTATTCTCATGGAATAATGGAAAAATTATTTTAATTTATAGGATTTATGATATGATACCATTCCAAGGATATCTTTGATCTAGACCTTCAGATTGAACACAGACTTATCGCTCGAATCAGACAATATCAGTCGATGAGAAGTGTCAACTTTTACCCCAAATGGGGAATTCCTCCACTATAAGAACATTGAAAATGAAAAAAATTATGAATCCGACCTAAAATGAGAAACAATGAATGAAAAAAATAATAATGAAATTAATATAACCATTCAAGAATTGGGATCCCCAGATATTAACTCTCAACCAAATTGTATTGCATACCCATATATTGAATGGGAATTTGAATAGAAATCTATGTTAATTAAAATACTTCCAAACTTTCATGGACTATATTGGGAGGATCAAAACAAAAATTTAAAATAATTTAATTTGTTTTTCTCAACCCTTAAACAAATAAATGTCTCTGAAGATCAAATAAACCTTATAGCATTCCCATTTTAATTGGATGGAGCTACAAAAGATTGGATGTATTATTTACAACCAGATAATGAAACTTTTTGAAATGACTTGAAACATTTTTTCTTATAGATATTTTTTTCCAAAAACAAGGACCACTTCCATTAAAAAAGAGATTTCAGGGATCAATCATGCATCATGGGAGTAAATGATTGAATACTGTGAGTGATTCCAGAAGTTGTGCACAAGTTGCCGACATCATAAAATCAATGAGAAATTACTCAACCATTACATCTATGAAAGACATACACTTATGAAGAAGATCATGATGGATTCCTAGAACGGAGGGTAATTGGCTGAAAAACACTAGTAGACTCACATTAATTGAATGACAAGATGGCACAAAATTCCAAACAATTTGGCGATTGAGGTACACCACATGTTAGGAGAGTACATAAGCTAATTCCTCCTTTTATTTAAAGTTATTTAATTGATACCATGTCATAGGAATTGACGAATATGGCGAGGAAGATTGTTTTGCCTCAAGTGAAATCCCAACCCAATCTTATAAGACCTTGTGGAAATTTCATTGAAACAGACCACCCAACTGACCATTGCCCACAACTATAAGAGATGGATTATTGATTAGCAGTATTCCCTAGGAGACCATATCAGCAACAACAACAAACACAAACCAAAAAATTATTATTCCTTTTCACTAACATACATCCAAGGGTAGAAATATCAATCAGACATGAGGCACAACTCTGGACAACAACAAAGGCTTCATTTTCACCAAATCTACATGCATCCTCCTCTATATTAACAGGGTTTACAACAACCCCAAAAAATATTTGAGGATCAAGCATCAATAAGTCAAAAACAAGGGAATTCAAAAACAAAGTTAGATTCTAACACTGATAACCTTTTAAAAAAACTTCTTAATCAATAGAATGAGTAGAAGAATCAAGGTTCTTAGTTGAGAGAGTTGATGACAAAAAAGAGCTATATTCCCACCACCCTCCATGAACTAGTAAATATAAGATATGAAAATATTTCTTCCCAACCTACTCTAAATCCCAAGGGGAATTTCAATTCCATCACGTTGAGGAGTGTGATGCAAACAACTGTTACATCTTAATTGATAATTCCACCAGGATTCACTATAACACTGGAGAAGCTGCATTCCAAAACCACTAATATGTATCCCAAGGAGAATGAAAAAGGTAAGAAAATAATAAAACATTGTTCCTTTTAAAACCCATATATTTTCAAATAGAGTTTTACAAACCAAGAATATGGTTGATGAGTTGATTTAAAAAGGGGTTTTTGATACATTGAAGTTTGTTCAGATCAAAATACCTCTACTTGAATCCATTAAAAATACCAAGCTATTCAAAATTCATAAAATACAATTATACCAATATAACAGGGATCAAGAAAATGAGAGTATAAATCTTTGAAGGAATGTGTCAGAACTCATTACTCCGACTCTAGAAATGCCCAAAAAGTGCAGGGATCTTGGATCATACACAATTACACACACCATTGGTGAGTTACGCAGTTCTAATGATTTATGTGATTCTAGAAATTCCATCATTTCAATGCCTTACTCAATATTCTCTTCTTTATAGGTTTTTTATTTGATGTTGATGATAGTGGTGGTGTAGTTAGTGAATAGAGATATGACATATCTAGTAAAAGTCCTTGAGTAAGTACATGTTCAGGAAAGATACATGATCTATCCAATATATTTCTATGTTCTTAACATTGAGGATGATCAGGTATGTTCTCATGCCCCAATTATCTTTGGTAGGACCTTCCTCAAATGTTATGAAACGATCATAAATTTATATGAGGGTACACCTTCCATGGAGTTTCGAGATGAAGTTGTGATATTAAATGTTATGGACTCCATAAAGTATCCCTCAAGGGACAATTCACCTTTTTTTCTCTCCCATTTCAAATAACCATGTAAAACCCCCATGGATATTTATTGTCCTATGTTTAGATAGATTATGTGTATTGGTTCGAGTTTGATGTCTATGAGGACTTCCACAACTATTTTTAATACACAATACTCTATTAGATTTCATTTTGAAATGGATTTATATTCTGATTTTGATCATGTTCACAGTGATTATGACTTGTTTGTTGATTTTTCTGATGTATTTGATGAACTATTCTATGATTTTTATCTTTTTTATAAATTTACTAAATATCATTGTTCACATATTTTAGTTCATTCAATGTCTCCATCCATAATTCACCCCCTTCATTTTAACACAAGAAATTGACAAAAAATCTCAAATACTTATACACGTTATGTGGTTAGAAATTACCTTTTATCATTTCTAACATCTAACTTTTGAACATAATGAATGATTTTTCAATCTTATTAGGGAGAACATCAGGGAAATTGGGTGTACCTTGGTTGAAAATATAGAATTATCCCCACCATTTTCATTTGTAGGATTCATTTGGAGGATATGGATGAACTAGTGCGACAACCACAAAGGAAACTCAATCCAAACCTTTTGAATGTTGTTAAAAAAAAGTTGAAAATTTTCTCAAGGCAGGTATAATTTCTCTCATTTCAGTTTCCATGTGGTTGAGTCCTTTTCAGTTTGTGCCTGAGAAAAGTGGTGTTACTTTTTTTAGAAATGACAATGAGGAGTTTGTTCCGATGAGGGTAAATAATAGGTGGCATGTGTAAATTGAATATAGAAAAATAAATCAATCAACATGTAATAACCATTTCCCCCTCCCATGTATTGATAAAAAAATTAAGAGATTAGTTGGGTAAACAATCTATTGTTTCTTAGATGGATTTTTTTGAATATATTTTGGTTCTTATAGATCCAGAGATTCAAGAGAAGACAATATTAACTTTTCCATTTGGTATATTTTCCTACCGAAGTATTCCATTTCGACTATTCAATGCCCAAGGTACCTTCTAGATATGTACGATGAGTATTTTTTCAGATTTCATTGAGACCTGTATGGAGGTATTTTTGGATGATTATATAGTGTATGGATTTTAATTTGATGAATGCATATTTAGTTTGGGATAGGTTCTGATTTATTGTACTGAGAATAATCTTGTTTTTAACATTGAAAAGTGTCATTTCAGGGTATATAATTCCACTTTATTTGGGAACGTAGTGTCAGAAAATGGGATAGAGGTTGACATATCAAATTTTGATATTATTTTATCCTTACCATATCCTTCATGTGTTCGAAATTTTAGATAATTTCTAGGGGTTGTGTGATTTTATCAACACTTCATCAGAGATTTTAGTAAGATCTCTCTACCATTATCTCAACTGATTCAAAATTATACTGAATTCATTTTCAATGAATTTTTTAAGGTATCATTTGATTAGTGAAAGAAGATTTTTACCACTCCACCATTCATACAACCCACATGGTGGGACCTTCCATTTAAGCTTATGTGTGACATTCCCAACCTATCGGTTGAGGCTATATTATATCATAGGGTGGAAGGATGTTCAAATGAGATTGCTTATGCTTCAAAGACATTGGGTTCATTCAAATAAACTAGAAAACCACAGAAAAATAGTTTTTTAACATCATATTTTATTTAGATAAATTCCATTCATATTTATTACGCTTTAAAGTAGTTGATTTTTCTTGACCATACAGCTCTGAGGTACCTCATGAAGAAGCCCGATGCAAATACTATACTCATTCGATGGATACTCCTTCATCATGAATTTGATATTATGATGAAAGAATAGAAGGGGATAGAAAACCTGATGGGGGACCACATGATTAGGATTACTCCCACACTAGAGAATGACACCATGGACCATGTACAACTTCAGGACACTTTCCCTGATGAACATATTTATTCCATCTCAATTACGCATCCATGGAATGCTGAATTAGAGAAATATCACGTTTCCTTTGAAATTACTATAAATTTTAAGAATTATAAAGTCCCAAAATTAATGAGTGAGTCTAGTTTTTTTGTTTGGGATGATCCCTAACTTTGGTTCATGTGTAGTGACCATGTTATTAGGAGGTTCATTCATGATCGTAAGTTTGAATCAGTTTTACATTTCTGTCACACACATACTTGTAGTGGAGACGTTAGACGCCAAAAAATAGCTAGGAAAGTCATATACTCTATATTATATTGGCCTAAAATATTCCATGATGCCCATGTGTTTTGTACATCATGATCTCATTTCCAACACACTGGGAACATTCGTAGAAGACACGAGACGCAAAAAAAACCCATACTATTCTGTTATATTTTTTTATCTATAGGGAATTTATTTTATAGATCCCTTTCATATTTTTTTTTTGTAAAAATTGGTTTTTGTTGATTATGTTAGAAAATGGGTGTAGGCCAAGTCCACCAGGACTGATGATTCTCATTTTGTAGTGGACTTTGTCAGGAGATAATTTTTTTGTGGGTTTACAATACTTATGGCCATCATAACTGACCAAGGCACAAACCTTTGCAATCAGAATTTGTATTCCCTCCTTTAGAAGTATGGTGTGACATAAAAATACATCAAAAACATACCTTCACCAAATGAATGTCTAGGTAGAGGTTTCAATTTTGGATTTGAAACAAACTTTCGAGAAAATAATGCTGTCAAATAGGATGTATTGGAGCATGTTCTTGGATGATGCCATCAGTGCTTATAGGACAACATGCAAGACCCCCATCATTAATTCCCCATTTCAGATTTTTTTGGGAAATCCTATCATCTCCCCATGGAAGTCCATTAGTAGGCTTATCAGGCTATAAAGAAATGAAACATAGATTTGGACCATGATGTAACTCAAAGGAATCTATAAATTCAAGATCTTGATCACATTATATTATCATAATATGAAATCTGAAGGCTCTATAAAAAATATAAAAAGATAATCATGACATAATTATCCAAAAAAGAGAGTTTCATGTTGTAGAGAAAGTCATTATATATGGTTCGTGACTGAAGCTAATGCCTGGTAAGTTTCATTCCAGATGGTTAGGGCCTTATGTTTTCTAAAACGTTTTTCCTTATAGTGTAGTGGAGATCACATGGGAGGAAACTAGGAGGATCCTTACGGTTAATGGGAAATGCTTGAAGAAATACATTCAAGGACATCCCACCCATGCAGTTGATTTCATCACACTATATGACCCCATCATCACTTGAGAATATCAAGTTGTTCCTAACCCTTTCAGTTTAATACTAATTTTCCAATTTATAATTTTAAATTTCATGTTCAAATATCATTTCATAAGTTCATATTGAGGAAAATGAGATAATTTAACGGTGGAGAGGGGAAAAAAATTTTGGGTAGTTATTTAGGATGTTCATTTGTTAGTTTTGGATGTGTTTTCTATTATGTTTCTAGATAAAATTCTGATTAACAAAACAAAAAAAGGAAAAAAACTTATCATGTGACATGCTTATTTAAATATGAAATATATGGTAAATGAATATATTCAAAATTATTCAGTGGAATGATATGCATGGGAAATATTTCTTCATCAAATAGTTGATTTTTATAAAAATTATAGTTATTCATAATATGAATTGTTGTGTTTTTATAAACCTTTTATATTTTTACACCATTATATTTGATATCTGTTCATGGAAAATTCTGTCATTGATTTCTCCAAAAAATATTTCACTCATCCATGAATTGGGAATTTTTTTGTACTGAAATGAATTTATAGTCAAATTAGGTAAAAAAATCATCTTATATAAATGATTGATCCATACATTCATTTACCTTCTGATCTGTTTCAAATCTGTATCGAATTGACCGATGTGTGTGTACATGTTATCTAATTGTTGTATGTACTCAAAAATAAAAAAATAAAATATATGTTGTGTCTTGGGTAGGTCAAAACCCACTTTTCCTCAACCTTTGATATTGTTATGACTATTAAAATTTATGTTTTTAGGAGATCAAACATGGGTTGAGAGATGAGTGTGAGATTTATTCAAGGTGCAATTTCTGAAACCAAACAACAAAAATAAAAAAATGAGGTGAGTGTTGAAATGTTAAACACATGGGTATATCTATGTCAGAATATTATGGTTTGACTTTCGATAATTATTAAGGGAGTGGGCCTATAATTTTTTTTTCAAAGGATTATAGAATAGGTTTGGTGAATTAAACTGGGTAATAAGACTTATTTTACATGACCAAAATATACCTAATAAAGGATGTAGATATAAACTAGGAATGGTTCGTACATAGAAATATGGGGAATTAGTGGCATCGTGTACCCATGACATGTTTTACTATGATTAGTATTATTAATCCCATTGGAATTTTTTAATGTTATTTATGAGGCAATGACGTAAAAATTTATTGATATTGACACTTGATGGGATTATTACGTTTCTAATGTTTCGATTTTGGACTGGGAAATATAATCATTCATAAATTTTTATAATTTTTAGGAAATAATGATATCAGGTTTTTCCTGGGAGTGTAGAAGGGTAAGGGTGGGGGTGTGATCATACCATGATTAACTACTTCATTTCATCTTTACATCACTTCATTAAATTGGTTTTATATTTAAAATTACAAATATAATAAAAGAAATTAAATTTTCATTTTATTTTATTACTAAATTTATATCATAGTTAAAAATGTAAATTATACTTGTTTTGGGGATTTCATCTCAGGAGGAGGTGATTTAGAGGATCCGGAGATGATCTATAAGGAAAATGGGTCAAACTGCATGGAAGCCCAAGGAAAAATTTGCACTATTTTAAACATTTGAAGGCATTTATGGATATAAATGGGATGAAACTTTTCAGGCCAATCCAAAACTCTATGGGATACAAAGAATCTCAAGGAACCTAGGCCCAATTCTTTTACTAAGGGGACCATCCAAACCAATCTATCTCGGGGAATAATCTACCTGAATTCAAAAGTAATGTTCGGTATTATTGCAATATCACTAATACATATGTCTATTATCTCCCAAATTTTACAAGTAGATCGACCATCGTTCAAAAAACAATTGTTTACTTTTTTAAACGTCATGATATGTTCATTTTCTAGTCTAAGACTGAGTTAAAATTGGTATAACCAAAACTGGGTGCTTAAACCCACTTCCCATTTTTCATATAAAAGGGAACCATGGGTAACCCATTTTCAAGTTTTTCCAAGGAGGGATGTTCTAAAATTTTGGAGTTCTATTGGATTCCTCTCATCACCTTGGTGGTTTTGGAACTTACTATACTCATAGGGGGTGCTCTTGAGGCAAGGATCCCTTCATCGAAGCCTTCCTCTCCTTCTCATGTTGTAATATTTATCTTTGTGAAATATACTTTTAAGTCCTCTTCTATTTCTTCTATTTTATGATGTTTTGTTAACTTATATTATTCAATAATCATCCTATCTAGGATAGAAATAAATATTATAAATTATATTGTGTTATACCCATTCTAAATCACTGTGAATCCAATTTGTTTGTACGATGACTACACCGCCGATTAAAGTGTATATTTTTAGTAATCAGTCTACATCTTACCATATAAATTAATTTATTTTGAATCTTGGAGATACTTTAATGGAATAAATATGATCAATGATTTGAGTTTTTAAAATATAACAAAATGAGTAATCAATTAAAAAATAACACAAAAACAAGTGAGGTCTATATTTGTATAAACTGTGAGAGTGTAAACGTAATCAGTAAAATACGATAGGGGATAAATTTTTATATTTAAAATAAAATACATAAACTCAATTCATTGTCATTTTCAGATTGGTTATGTTCCATAATTCACCACTATAATATATCCTTATAACATCAATCAATGGAGGGTTCTACTATTTCTTTTACTAAAGCTAGACTAGGGTTTAATTCATTTCATATTCGCGGATTAGTAAATTCGCATAGGGTTCACAGGTTATAAAGTTATTGGAACCTAATTAAGTGGAATTTACTTTAAATTTTAATGATAAATAATTTAGATAAGTGGTTTAGATAGATATATTACTCCATGAAAAAACATTTTCTAAAAAAACATTTTCGCATTGTATCTTATTAATCGTATTTCATTTCAAAAATAAAAACCAACAAAAAATGAATTATTCTTCCTACATAATTTTTCTAGCATTATAAATGGAAACACCCTTCCTTTTAAGTATATTTTTTCTTCCTTTTTATTATATTATCAAAATACCTTTAATATGTTTTTAAATTACTTCCTCTTTTGAGAGATGACCTTGGATATCCACTCTACATCAATAAGTACTGAAAAACACATTTCATTCGAGGGATACCATGATATCACCATTAAAATTGGTGTTATTTCTTGGAGGAAAGTGTTTAATTCAACTAATTAGAGGTATTTTTTTACTTTTATTTTTACCATTTGTTTCATCTTTTATCCTCTTTCTTAATTTTTGTTTGTTTTTTCTCTATTTCTTCTTCATATCTCTTTTTCTCTATTATACCATCAATTGAAACTTATTCTCGTGATATTATGGTCTAATATTCTCAATTTATATGATTTATGGGACACTACCATTTCAAGGATCTCATTGATCAAGACCCCAAGATTGAACAGAACCTTAGTGATTGAACCAAACAATCTTATTCTGCAAGAAGTGTCGAAATTTAACGAATAAGTGAATTCCTCCACTATAGGAACACTAAAATTGGAAACAAATATAAATAGAACCTAAAAAATAACCAATGGATGAAAAAAAATATAAAAAACATAATAGAACCATTATAGATTTGGAAATACAAGATATTAACTATCATCCAAATTGTATTGCATAACCAATTCCTGAATCAGACATTGAATTGAAATCTGGGTTAAATCATGTACTTCCAAAATTTAAATGATTAACTTGTGAGGATTTAGATAAACATTTAAAACAATTTTTGTTTCTTTCTCTACCATTAAATCAATAAATATCTTTGAAGATTAAATGAAACTAAGATAATTCCCATGTTTTCTTGATGGATCTTAAAATGATTGGATGTTGAATTGACAACATGAAGATATAACCTGTTTGAACGATTTGAAATTTCTTTTCCTGTAGAGTTTATTTCCTACACCAAAGAATACTTCCATTCATTAGGATATATCTTGGATCAAGCAAGCATAAGGGTAGTAAATGTATGAATACTCAGCATGATTCAAGAATCTATGTGCAGGAAGTTCACATCCCCAAATTAGTGATAAACTCATCATACAATACTTATATAAAGGAGTCACACCTATGGAGAGGAGTGTGGTGGATGTCGCTGGTGAAGAAGAATTTATAGAAAAAACACCAGTTGATGCACATTCATTTACTGAAAATATGTCACAAACATTCCATAACTTTTGTGATTAAGGTACACCACAGGTCACGGGAGTACATTAGGTAAGTCTGTTATATCATGAAAGAAATTTAATTGGAACCATGTTGGATGACTTTACTACTATGAAGAGGCATATATATTTGGACCAAAATACAACCCAACCAAATCCTACAAGGACTTGTGGAATTTTCATTGAAATAGTCCTCCCACCTGATTGTTTCCCCTAACCATAATAGATAGATGACTATACAAAAGTATTCCATGGAAGACAATATCAGTATCAACAACTACCACATCCCTAAAAGAATTGTGATTTATTTTCACTAACATATCACCAATGGTGGAAAGTTCAATCAAACATGAGATATGTCTCTAGACAAAAAGGCCCCCTTTTCACAAAAACATCTAGTAGCCTCCTCCATTCCAACAGGGTTTCCAAAAACCCCAAAAAATATTTGCAGCTCAAGCAGAAAAAAAATCAAAAAAAGGGAATTCTCAAGCAATGCTATATTCTATCACAAATGACATTTTGAGACAAATTTCTCTTAATAAATAGAATGAGATGAAGAGTTAGTGTTCTGAGTTGACAGAGTTGAATACCCAAATTATCAAGATTTACAACACATCCCCTGAACTAGTAAGTAATAACTTCATAAATATTCCTTACCAACCCACTCTAAATCCCAAGGGTAATGTCAGTGCCATCACATTGAGAAGTTGGAGGAAAATTACTAATACATCAGCACCTATCATTCCACTGAGATTCACCTCAACTTCAGCGAAGCCCTATTTATGAACAACAGATGAGAAGATCATGTAGAATAAAAAAATTAAGAAAACTATTGATGATTTTCTTCTTAAACCCCTTCCATTTTCAAATAGAGTTGTAAAAACCAAGAAGATGTCTTAAAAGGTGATTCAAAAAAAGATGTTTTTTATACATTCAATTGTGGTTATATAAACATACCTCTACTTGAATCCATTAAACAAAAACCATGGTTTGAAAAATTATAAAATTAACTTTTTACTAATAAAAGAGGGATCAAGGGAAATTAGATGATCAATCTTGGAAGGAATGTGTTAGAACTCATTACACCAACTTAGCAATGCCAACAAAGTGTATGGATCTAGGGACATTCACCATACCGTGTAACATAGAGGAGTTTCACTTTTATGAAGATTTATGTGATTTAGGATCTTCCAGGATTGGGATTCCACAATCTATATTATCTTCTTTATAGGTTGGGTAGTTGAAGCCGATGATATTGGTGGTGAAATTTGTGAATAGAGATACAACATATCGAGCGGGAGTCCTTGGGGATGTACTTGTTCGGGTAAGAGACATGATTTTCCAAGAAAGTTTTATTGTTCTTAACGTGGAAGATAACTAGGTAAGTCCTCATTCTCCAATTAACTTAGCTATACCCTTCCACAAAATAGAGAAAACTATAATAAATTTCCATGGGGGTACACATTCCATGGATTTTCGAGATGAAGTTATTATATTTCATGTTATGGATTCCAGTAAGTTCTCCTCATAGGACCATTATTCCTTTGTTATATATCATTTTTAACAAAAATCAAAAAACCCCATGGATTTTTATTTCCCTATGTTAAGATAGATTGTGGTCATTGGTTCTAGTTTGATTTCTAGAAGCACTTCCACGCATATTTATAATGAAAAAAAATCTATTAGATTTTATTTTTAAATGGATTAATATTTTGATGTTGATCATGTTCACTATGATTGTGACTCAGTTGTTGAGTATGATGATGTATTTAATGTATTGTTCTTTTATTCTAATTATTTTTATTATGTTACTGATATTCATGGTTCATATATTTTAGATCTTTTAATATGTCCATCCATATTGTGCCCCACTTAATTATAACTCAAGCCATTATCACCAAATATCAAAAACACATACTTGTTAAGTTGTGAGAAATTACCTATTATCATTGGTTGTTATCTCACATTTGAACAAAAATAAATTATTTTGAGTGTTTTTATGGAGAACATCGGGGAAATTGGGTGGACCTTTGATGACATATCAGACATTAGCTCCTTCATTTTCATGCATAGGATTCCTTTGGAGGATGGAGTTATACCAGTGAGGCGTCCTGAAAGGAGATTATATCCAACCCTTAAAGAAGTTTTTAAATATGAATTTAAAAAATTTCTTAAGGAATGTATTATTTATACCATTTCAGATTATAAGAAAATAAATCAATCCACTCGCGTGAACAATTTACCCTCCTATTTATTGATCAAATTTTTGAGAGACTAGCTAGGAAAACACAATATTGTTTCTTAGATGATTTTTTGGATATTTCTAGGTTCCTACAGCTCTATAAGATTAATAGAAGAAAACACTAACAAGTCCATTAGGGACATTTTCCTGCCAAAGGATTCCATTTGGTCTTTTCAATTCCCTATGTACCTTCCAGATATTTATAGAGTGTTTTTTTTATATTTAATTGACACCTATATATAAGTATTATTGGACGATTTTATAGTGTATGGATCTTCATTGGATGAATTCATATTTAGTTAGGTAATGGTGTTGAATCATTGTATTAAGAAGAATCTAGTTTTTAATTATTAAAAGTGTCATTTCATGGTGGATAATTTCATTTTTTGGGCATGTAGTGTCAAAAATTGGGATTGAGGTTGAGATATCTAATGTAGATATTATTTCATCCTTACAATTTCCATCATGTGTACGATATGTTTTAGATTTTCTAGGGAATTCAGGCTTTTATTGATGTTCATCAAAGATTTTAGCAAGATCTCTCTACCATTATCTCAACTTCTTAAAATGACATTGAATTCATTTTACTTGAATCATGAAGGATATCATTTGATGATATAAAGATGCTTATAACCACTCCATTGATCATACAACCCCCATGGTGGGACCTTCCATTTGAGATTATGTGTGACATGTCCAACTTCATGGTTGGAAGTATCTTATATCAGAGGGTGTAAGGATGTTCACATGTGATTTATTATGCTTTGAGGACATTGGATTAAGCCCAATCAAACTGAAAAACCATAGAAAAAGAGTTTCTTACCATATTATTTTCTTAAGATAAATTTTGTTCATATTAATTGGGCTCTAAACTAGAAGTTTTTTCTAACCATGCATCTTTGAGGTACCTCTTGAAGAAGCCAAATGCAAATCCCAAACTCATTTGATGGATTCTCTTTCTTCAGAACTTAATATTGTGATAAAAGACTAGAATGGGTTAGAGAAACTGGTGGCAGACCATGTAAGTAGGATTACACACACACTAGAGGATGAAACCATGGACTAGGTACCACTCTGGGAGTCTTTCCCTGACGAGTATATTTATTCAATCACAGTTACAAATCCCTGATGTGATGATTTAGCGAACTACCATTTTTCCATTGAAATTCCAACAAATTTAAAGAAATTTCAAGTCCAAAAATTAATGAGTGAGTCTAGGTTTTATGTATGGGGTGATCCCTAACACCAGTGGATGCATAGTAACCAAGTTATTAGGAGGTGTATTCATGATCATGAGTTTGAATCTGGTTTACATTTTTGTCACACACTTACTTTTGGTGGATACTTTTGACCACAACATAAAGCTAGGAATGTCTTATACTCTGGATTATATTGGACTAACTTATTCATTGATGCCCAAGTGTTTTGTAAGTCATGCTATCTTTGCCAACATAATAAGAAAATTTCAAGGAGACCCAAGATTCCCTTAAAACCCATACAATTCTATGAGATTTTTTATGTATGGGGAATTGATTTTATGGGTCCTTTCCCTTATTAATTTTGGGTTTTTGTATATTTTGGATTCCTTTGATTTGGATAGAAAATGAATTGAGGCCATGTCCACCAAGACTGACGTTTCACATGTTGTAGTGGACATTGTTAAGGAAATTTTTTTCACAGATTTGGAGTATCTATGGCCATCATTACTGGCCAATGGAAACACTTTTTCAGTCATAATTTGGCTTCGCTCTTTCAGAATTATTGTGTGACACACAAAACATCAACACCATACCACCTCCCAAACAAATGGCCTGGAGGAGGTTTCAAATATAGAGATGAATGAAATTTTGGAGAAAACAGTGAAGTCAAATAGTAAGGATTGGGGAAAGAGCATGGATGGTGAAATTTGGGCTTATTAGACAACCTAGAAGACCTTTATCGATATATATCTATTTTTTCATAATCCTGTTATCTCCCCATGGAAGTCGAGCATCGAGCTTGTTAGGCTATAATGAAATGAAACATGGATTTGACCCAAGATGAAATAAAAAAATCTACAAATTCAAAATATTGAGGATATTTTATTGTACTAATATATCAAATCAAGTCACTATAATATAATATCAAAAGAATCTTATGATATAATGATCCAACAAAGGGAGTTTCATGTTGGAGAGAACATTCTTTTATACAGTTCCCGACTGAATTCAATTCCTTGTAAGTTACATTCTATATGGTTTGTCCCTTATGTTGTTTCAAATGTTTTTCCTTATGGTACAATGGAGATCACATATAAAGACACCTAAATGATCTTTTTTAGTCAATAGGAAACGTTTGATGAAATACATTGAAGGACTTCCCACAAGTGCAATTGATTTCATCACACTGCATGACGTCATCATCACATTAGGATATCAGTTTTTCCAAACCCTTTCACTTTTGTATTATTTATCCTATTTAGAATTTTTAATTCCATTTTCACATATCGTTTCATAAGTTCACATTTAATACAATGTATATTTTTAATGCTGGGGGAGGGGAAAACATTTTGGGGTTGTAATTTAGGATGATCATTTGTGTGTTTTGTGTATATTTTCAATTTTGTTTTTAGTTTAAATTTTGAAAAAAAACTAATCATGTAACACAATAATTATAGGTATAAAATATATTGAAAATTCATGTATTCAAAATTCATTAGTGGAATGAAAATCTTTAGAAATATTTCATTGTCAAAGTGTTGATTTTTATAAAAATTAAAGTCATTAATGATATGATTGGTTGGGTCATTATAAACATTCTAGATTTGAACACTATTATTTTTTGATATTTTTTCATGTTAAATTATGTCACTTATTTATTCACACAACTATTCACTCATCCATCACATGAGAAATTTTATTTACATCGTTTATGGTATAGTTATGTTAGGTTAAAAAATTCATCTTATATCATTGGATGATCCATATGTTCGTTTCACTTCCGATAAATTTCATTACTGTACCGAATTGACCTATGTTTGTGTAACTATTTTTTGACTCTTGTAACCCCACGAAAAAAAATATGGGTTTTATAGACTCTCGCCTTTTTAATACAAAACTTTTCGTTACATTTTACATACAGAGGATCTTAAAGTCTAGTGTCTTGGAAATCAGAAACATTATACATGAAAACAACATAAAACATTCTTCTAAACCACTTGCAAAGCTTCATCATATGTTCATCCTTTGTAGAATTACTGCATCTCATAACCTGGAGACATACATTCAAAGGAAAGGGTGGTCAGAAAGCCCCGTAAGTGTATGCAAGGGAGTCAATGTACTTGTGATATCAATAAGAACTTTAATAAAAACATAAAGACATGAGAAATATAAGAATAGGAATATCATAATTGAAAGAACTTGGAACATAACTTGAATATGTGGCTACACAATTTCATTTAGACATTCATGAACATATAACTAATGTCCATCCCCAAGGCGTCATAAAAATTACCAAGGTTATTCACCAAGGTATCATACAACATGTCATCTCTAGAGATTAATTCCTTACCCAATGCATTGGTGCACTATCCAGGAGCACCCTTAATATGTATTTAATTTCAAAGATACAAATATATCATAATAAATTATTTCATAAATAACCCATTTGGATTCTTTGAAATGGGGTTCAGGTCAAAATCGTGACGTTTAAAAAGAGCTTAAAAATGAGATCATTATGTCATTTATAACCCATGGAAATGGAGTGAGGGTTATATGTATTTCAATTATAGAATCAAATAGATCATATTTATATATTTATTAACACCCATGGAAATGAAATATGTTTGGGTATTTACATAAATAAACATTAGAATTTATTGAGAGAAAGAGATAGAAATTCTGAGACGAAATTTCTACAGCATAAAGGCTATATAACATAGTTTTAGAAAACATTGAAAAGAGAGGGGACAAGGGTAATCCACTCATAAATAACTCGTAATACGGTATGGATATTGAATAAAATCATGGTATTGATATTTTAATGACATACCGCATGAAAAGTAAACATGAATGAAAAGAGAAGATGTAATTTCTTTTAAGAAAACATTGGCAGCCTAACGACATCACTTAAAAATTCAGAAAATAAATTGATGAGAGAGGAGAAGGTATCTCAATAATTAGACATGAAATGGACTGAAATTAGAACATATAAGAACATACCCTCAACATAAATAGATGGAAATTATGAGACACAACATAAATGAAGTCATGACTTCAAAGAGGATGGTGAAAGGATCCCTTACCGAATTGCTAACTTTTGAAACGTACACCCTATGAAAGAAGGATCATATAATGAAAATGTTAATACCCATAAATTAAAGTATATTACATATAGATTACAATCATGGGAAGTAAATAAACCACACAAAAGGAAATAGTGGAAAATATACCATGAATCTCACAGGAATAAGAAGTGAGATGAAAATCCCTTACCACGTTGTATTCAATCGAATTGTATGACCAAAAATTACTAACCACCAAACAAATCATAGGATATCATGAATATAAAGAGAATATAGATAATATATATCCAATATCCGTACACAATACACCCCATGCTATAAATAAGTGGTGAACAATTGAAATCTCTCAGACTTGAAAGTGACATAAGAATCTGCTACCTTGAATAGTAACTTTGAAAGCATGAATGGCAGGGCCTTGTGAGGCTTGAGGGCTCCTTGGGAGGACTCAATGGGAGGAAAAGAGAGCCGAAATTTGTTGGGGAGGATTTGGAAATGAAATGAATTAGTAAAAGGCTTTGTATTTGTAGTATAAGTGAGGGGACAAAGCATTAATTGTCATGGGACACGTCATCAATGGTATTGGCAAAACAATGGGTGTGACCCTCGTATTTTCCCATGGTATATGCCATGTGGGAAAACTCATAACTTATCTTACTATTCATAAGTCGACCAGAATTATTTCATAATTATTACGTCTTTAATGATTCCATTAAACACCCGATACTCCAAAACTGAATTTTCACTATTCATCAAAAATTCAACTTTCTCAGAAAAATCCCAAAATTTCACCCTAACAAAATATCGATGCTATGATTTGAAAAATGAACTCCATTTTATGAAAATAATTTTTTAAATATTTTTAATTTAATTTTTAAATAAAAACACTATTCATTGAACATTCAACTATTTTAGAAAAATCCCCAAAATTTACATTAACCAAATATCGATGCTCTAATTTCAAAAATGAACTCAATTTTACGAAAATAATTTTCTAAATATTTTTAATTTATTTTAAAAAAAATACTATTCACCTGAAAAAACTAATACATAACCAATATTTTCTGAAACCGTTATTTACCCATTTCATTGAATCACATTACTTAATCAAAGTGCCTAAATTATATTAATACTTTCTAAAGTGAAGTTACTTAATCCATTTTATCACATTACTAATCATAAGAATAAAATCACTATTCATAATTTACTATTCACCAAAAATTAAGTTGATCTTATTATACTCTAAATTTCATACTGAATATAACTACAGAAGACCATTTTTTGAAAATCATCACACATTATTAATTATTTAAGGCATGCATAAATATTTTAAAAAATACTTTTTGTAGAATTCATAAATAATATGCATACTATATTTATCCGAACATTTGAAAATTCACAAACATCATCATAAGAAGAAATCACAATTTTTATTTAAATCAAATTATTACACAAGGCAGTTACAGTCTCGTTACATAACCCCTTATAAAACCAACATAAGACCAAAGAGTAAGGTGTGCTAGGGTGATAGAATCTTGGGGTGGCTCGCCCAGCATTGCCCGAGTAGTGATTTCTACCAGCTTGAAATTATCACAAAGGCAATTCCATTATAGATTCACACGATGAAGTTCAGCTTGGATTTGGTCTAGAGAAAAGCCCAATGGTGCTACCTCCATCCCGAGTTCCATCATATGGGCTTCGATCGGCCTGAGACTGCTGGATGGGGCCATCAAATCTTCTTTCTATATTAATTAATCAAGATCACTTGTATTTATAGACAATAATTGAAACATTTATTTTCCAACGGTCATATTGAACAACGATCATATAAATGTCAAAAACCAACTTTCTTATTTTAATTATACTCATTTTATTAAATGAAATAGTTTTGTTGAGTATAAAATTAAATAACACACCAGGTTAGGAAACAAAATTTTTTCAAAATTTCAGGTCGTTACAATATTCTCCCCTTAAGAAATTGCATCCTCACAATTTTAAAATTGTGCTTGGAAATTCGTTGAAAGTCCCACATCATAAACAGAGTCAGCAAAACTATTACTTTAACAGAAAGAAAGGGAAGTACAAAGGTCTCCTGAGTTAACCTATTCTAGGATTCCATGTAGGAAAACATGGATATGGAAGATAAAACAAAGGGTCAAGTTCTAATGGAGTGTGATATAAAACATGTTTAAGAAAAAATTAACCATAAGAAGATTACAAATTTAGGATGTGTTAAACGGTCTTTGATTACCTAGTAGGAAACATAAACCAACAACGTTTTTGTTTTATTTTCCTTTTCATAGTTTTGAGGAATTCATTTACTACATAGAATAAAAAGATAAGGAAATATACTTACCTTCATGTAGAGTTTAATACTTTAATAAGTTTCCACTAAGACTAATCTTTTCTCCAAACAATGAGAATTCACAAAGACTTGGTCTCATCAAAAGCATAAGAATCATCTTCTAGAGAATCAAATAATACACAAAAGAATACCTATTTTTCTCCCTTGTCTTTAGTCATAAACTAAAACTAAAATGGTTAGTACGAGATCATATAATCCCAAAAAAGGATAATAATTTAAAAAATAAATATTACTATTAATCTACAAAATTCAACAAAAGTACCCATAGTTCTAGAAAGACCATTCAATACACAACAATCCTTAAAATTCTTTAGAATAATACAAACGAAGATTGGAACCCAAAACTCCTATGGATTTAATCACATAGTCTTCTCCAATAAATCATAACATTTATCTCCAAATAACGTCAACTACTATTAAAGTCTCATACTAAAGTCTAATTAACCTATTCACATATTCTATATGCTAGGTTCATCATTTTCTAGAAATAACCAAAATCACCATATGTCCACAATAAAAAAATAAATTCTTACCAAAAAAATCAACCATTCCTCCTCAATTTAAATCCAGTAGTATTTTATTTCCCTTAGGCATATAGTAATCAAAATGATAAAACATCATCCAAAATAACCTTTATCATTTAATCACCAAATCATTTTCCTATACAAATGATATCCATTTGATAAAAAACAAGTTTCCAAAATCAACCTATTCTTGATCCATAAAAATAGTAGGTGCATTAGTCAGTCCGAAGGGCATAACAAAAAACTCATAATGCACATATCTTGATTGGAAGGCAATTTTTGGAATATCATAATTCCTCACCCTCAATTGATGATAACCAGAAAAATGATCAATCTTAGAGAAGGATCGAGTCCCAAAAAGTTGGTCAAATAATTCATCAATTCATGGAAGAGAGTATTTTTTCTTCACTGTGATCCCATTCAGTTCTGTATAATCAATGCATAACTGCATCAATCCATCCTTTTTCTTTACAAAGAGAAGTGGTGCTCTCCAAGGAGACTCACTTGGTTGGATAAACCCATTATCCAAAAGATATCGGAGTTGTTTCTTTAATTCCTATAGCACCACAATTTCCATCCTATAGGGGGTCTTGGACATCAGATGAGATCCAGGTACGCGTTCAATGGAGAACTCTACCTCTCTTTCTGGGGGAGTTCTGGTTAACTCGTCAAGAAATACATCAATGTATTCCTAGACGATGGGTACATTTTAGGAAAAAAATAAATCCTTCGGGAGAAAATTATTTCATTTATGAATATTTTAACTAAAAAGGATTTTATGTCTTAAAACTTCATTCTTAGATAACTTCATTTTTCTATAATTCCTTCATAATGATTCATAAAAAGCTTGCGATTAACCAAACGTATCCTCTGGGAGTGTCGTAACCAAGAGTGCAACAATGCCTCTTGTCTTGTACCAGTTCCCATTCAAGTCTACCTCAAAGCGGTGTTTTTGGGTTTCACCCCTATGCACATCTCTGCCAGAGCCACCTCTACCTGCTCGTATCCAGACATGGATGTATTTTCTTGATAAATCACATACTCAATACTCAGGAAAATACCAGGAATATTTCCTATATTTAAACATTTATTTTGGGGTTCTTACTAAAGATTTCATATCCTAATTTTCTTAAATAACTAAACAATCTTTTGATACCAACATTGGCATCCCTCCTTTTTAATACAAAACTTTTCATTACATTTTACATACAGAGGATTTTTCAAGTCTAGTGTCTTAGAAATCAAGAACATAATACATCAAAACAACATAAAACATTATTCTCAACCACTTGTAAAGCTTCTTCATAAGTTTATCCTAATTAGAATTACTACATCTCACAACCTGGACACATACATTCAAAGGAAAGGGTGATCAGAAATCCCAGAAAGGGTAAGCAAGGGAATCAATGTACTTGTGATATCAATAAGAACGTGAATAAAAACATAAAAAAAATGAGAAATGGAATAATAAGAATATCATAATGAATATAACTTGTAACATAACTTGAATATGTGGCTAAAAAATTTCATTTAGACATTCATGAACATATCATCAAGGTCCATCCCCATGGTGTCATAAAAATTACCAAGGCTATTCACCAAGGTATTGTAAAACATGTCATCTCTATTGATTAATTATTTACCCAATGCATTGGAGAAATATCTGGGTGCACCCATAATATGTATTTAATTTCATGTGATCCACATAGATCATAATAAATCATTTCATAAATAACCCATATAGATTCTATGAAATGGGTTTCATGTTAAAATCGTGGCGTTTAAAAAGAGCTTAAAAATGAGATCATTAGGTCATTTATAACTCATGGAAATGGAGTTAGGGTTATATGTATGTCAATTAAAAAATAAAATATATCATATTTATATATTTATGAACACCCATTGAAACGAAATAAGTGTGGGTATTCACATAAATAAACATTACAATTTCTTGAGAGAAAGATATATAAATTCTGAGAAGAAATTTCTGTAGCATAACGGCTATATAACATGGTTTTAGAAAACAATAAAAAGAGAGGGGAAAAGGGTCGCCCACTCATAAATAACTCATAATAAAGTATGATTATTGAATAGAATCATGGTATGGATATTTTTATGACACACCACAAGAAATGGAAACATGAATGAAAAGAGAAGACGCGATTTCTTTTACGAAAAATTCGGTAGCCTAACGACGTCACTTAAAAATTCAGAAAATAAATTGATGAGAGTAGAGATAGTATATACATAATTATACATGAAATGGAAAGAAATGAGAACATATAATAACATACCCTCTACATAAAAAGATGGAAATTATTAGACACAACATAAAGGAAGTCATGAATAAAAATAGGAGGGTGAAAGGATCCCTTAGCGATTTTGTAAATTTTGAAACGTACACCCTATAAAAGAAGGATCATAAAATTAATATGTAAATACAATAAATTAATGTATATTACACAAATACTACAATCATGGTCATTACATAAACAACACAAAAGGAAATAGTGGAAAATATACCCTGAATCTCACTAGAATAAGAATTGAGATGAAAATATCTTACCACGTTGTATTCAATCGAAACGTATGACCAAAAATTACTAACCACCAAAACAATCATAGGATAACATGAATATAAAAAGAATACTGATAATATATATCCAATGGCAGTACAAAATACACCCCATGCTATAAAAAAGTGGCGAACAATTGACATCTCTCGGACTTGAAAGTGAGATAAGATTCCCTTTCCTTGAAGAGTAACTTTGAAAGAATGAAGGTCGGGACCATGGGAGGATTGAGGGCTCATTGGGAGGTAAAGAGACCAGAACATCGATGGGGAGTATTTGGAAATGAAATAAACGAGGGAAAGGATTGGTATTTATAAGAGAAGTGAGAGGAAAAGCGTTAATTTCTATGGGACGCCTCATTGGTGGTATTGGAAAAACCACGGGCCTGCCCATGGTATTTTCCCATGGTATTGGCCACCTGGGACACCTAATACCTTATCTTACTATTCATAATATGAACAGAATTATTTCATCCTTAATGATGTCATTAAACACTCGAAACTCAAAAACTGTATTTTCACTATTCACCAAAAATTCATCTTTCCCAGAAAAATCCCAAAATTTCACCTTAACCAAATATCGATGCTCTGTTTTAAAAAATGAACTCCATTTTATGAAAATAATTTTCTATATATTTTAAATTTAATTTTTAAATAAAAACACTATTCACTGAAAATTCGACTGTTTCAGAAAAATCCCAAAATTTCACCTTAACCAAATATCGATGCTCTGATTTCAAAAAATGAACTCCATTTTATAAATATAATTTTTTAATTATTTTTAATTTTATTTATAAATAAAAACACTATTCACCTAACAAATCAAATACTTAACCAATAATTTCTGAAACTGTTATTTACCTATTTTATTGAATCACATTACTTAATAAAAGTGCCTAAATTATATTAATACTTTCTTAAGGCAAGTTACATAATACATATGATCACATTACTAATAATAAGTATAAAATCACTATTCATAACTTACTATTCACCAAAAATTAAGTTCATCTTATTAGACTCAAAATTTCATACAGAATACAACTATAGAAGACCATTTTTTGAAAATCATTACACATTATTAATTATTTAAGGTTTACATAAATGTTTTAAAATATCATTTTTCTAGATTTCATCAAAAATATGCATACTATATTTATCCAGACATTTGAAAATTCACAAACATCACCATAAGAATAAATCACAATTTTTATTTAAATAAAAGGATTACACAAGGCAGTTACGATCTCATTACATAACCCCTTATAACACCAGCATAGAACCTAAGTGAAAGATGTGCTAGGGTGATAGAATCTTTGTGTGGATCGGCCAACATTTCCTGAGTAGTAATTTCTATCAGCATGAACTTCTCGTGAAGGAAATTCTGTTCCATCTTCACACGATGATGTTCGACTTCGGTTTGGTCTAGAGTAAAGCCCCATGGTGCTACCTCTTTTCTGAGTTCTGTCAGATGGGCTTCGATCGGCCTGACACTTCTAGATGGGGCATTCGAATCTTCTTTCAATATTAACTAATCAAGATCACTTGTATTTATAGGCAATAATCGCAACATTGTTTCCAACGGTCATATTGACCAACAACCATATAATAGTCAAAACCCAACAGTCTTATTTTAATTATAGTCATTTTATTAAATGAAATAGTTTTGTTGAGTATAAAATAAAATAACACACAAGGTTAGGAAAAAAAATTTATTCAAAATATCGAGTCATTACAGGTTGTGTCTTGGGCTGGTCAAAACCCAATTTTCCTCGATCTATGATCTTGTTATAACAATTATAATTACTGTTGCAAGGAGATCGAAAAAGGGTTGAGAGATGAGTGTGAAATTTGTTCCACGTTCAAATTATGAATCAAAACAAAAAAAATAAAACCAAATGAGGGGAGTAATGAAATGTAAAACACATGGGTATATCATAGTCAGGAGTTGTGGTTTGAATTTAAATAATGCTTACCTGAGGGGGTCTTGAAATATAAGTACAAGGGAATGTAGAATAGGTTTTATGAATTAAACCAAGTAAGAAGAATTATTTAACATGACTAAAATATATAGAATAAATGATGTAGATATTATTATCGAATGGTTATCACACAAACACAAGGGGAATTATTCGTATCAGGGATCCGTGACTTGTTTCTCTATTATTAGAGTTATTAATCTCACTGGATTTTTTGGACATTATTTATGTGACAATGAATTTAAAATTTATTGATATCGACTCTTGGTGGGATTCTTACATTTCATATATTTCCATTATGGATTGAGAAATATGAACATTCCTTTATTTTCAAAATACTTTGGAATACATGATAAGAGGGTTTTCCATGGAGTGAAAAAGTTTATGTGTGGGGATGTAATCATACCATGATTAAATATATTAGTTCACCTTTTCTCCACTACATTTAATTGGTTTTGTATTTCAAATTACAAATATAATAAAAAAATCACTTTTCATGTGATTTTATTCATAAATTTTTATAAATGTTAAGAATGGAAGGTATACCTATTTTCATAATTTCACTATAGGAGGACGTGATTTTGAGGCCTCAAAGATGATCTAGAAGGAAAATGGGCTAAACTGGATAGAAACCCAAGGACATATGTTAACTTTTTTTTTTCACATTGTTAGATATAAAGGCATTAAAATTGGATGAAATTTTTTTGTCCAATTTAAAACACTATGCGATAAAAAACATCTCAAGGAACTCAAGACCAATTCGTCTATTAATGGGATCATCCAAGACAATATGTCAAGGGGGACAAATATTCCTGAATTCAAAATGTAGGTTCAATATTTTGATATTATATCCCAGTAAAGATTTATAGTGGACACAAAATTTGAAAATGTGATAGTCCAGATGATGTCCAACAACTCTTATCTTTTATAAAAGTCGTGATATGGTTGTTTACTTTTCCAAAACCAAGATAAAATTGGTATATCCAAAACTAGGTGCCCAAAACCACCTTAAATTTTGGTTATAAAAGGAATCCATTGGAACCCCATTTTCCCGTTTGACCTAGGAGTGAATCGATGGAATATTTGAGTACCATTGGAGTCCTCTCATTACCTTGGAGGTTTTGTAACATCCTATACTCATAGGGGGAGCTATTGAAGTAAGTATCCCATCATCGAAGCCTTCCTCGCCTTCTCATGTTGTAATATTTTTCTTTGTGTAATAAACTTCCTAGATAATCATTTATTTCTACTGTTTTACTTTGTTTTGTTAACTTATATTCTTCACTAATAATTTTCTCTAGGATACAAATAAAGAGCATAAAAAATATTGGATTGTACCCATTCTAAACCGTTGCGAATGAAATTCATTTCTACATTGAATACATCTCCCAAAGAAGAGTATTTTCTTTATCAACCAATCCACCTCTTACCTTCTTCATTAATTTTTTTGAATCTATGAGATACAATAACTCACTTAATATGATCTATGATTTGAGTTTTTAAAATATAAGAAAATAATAATGAAGTTGAACAATTAATGAGAAAACATGCATGGTTGATATTTGTATAAATTATGGGAGAGTAAACATAATTGATAAAAAAACCACACAGGATAAATTTGTACAGTTCCAACAAAATCCCAAAACTCAATTAACCCTCATTATAATATTGGCTATGTTCCCTAATTCACCACTTACAATAATCTAGCCTTATAACATCAATCAATGTAGGGTGTTATAATTAAATGTACTAAAGCTATCATAGGGTTTAAATAATTTAATCTTTGTCGTTTAATAATCCTCACAGGGTTCATAGGTTAAAATGTTAGGGGATCATGATTAAGTGTTTGTTAATTAAAATTTTAATGATAAATAATTGAGTGAAGTGGTATAGTTTGATCGATTGAAAATTCTTAAAGTATTATCTAAAATAACATATTCTTGTTGCGTCTTATTAATAAAATTTAATTTAAAAAAACAAAAAAAAAATGAAATCATCTTCCAAAATAATTTTTATTATGTTATAAATGGAGCCCCCCATCCATTTAGGTTTTTTTTCTTCCTTTTTATTTTAGTTTTAGAAGATCTTTTATAAGTTATTAAATTACTTCCTCAATTTAGAGACAACCTTTGTTAGACACTCTACTGCACCATGTTCCAAAAAAACACACTTCATTTGAGAGATCCCATGACATCACCTTTTAATTTGGTGCTATTGTTGGGGATGAATTTTTTTATTCAACTAATTAGAATAAATTTTTAATTTTATTTTCTACTTTTGTATCACCTTCATTCATCTTTCACAATTTTTGTGTGTTTGTTTTCTATTTCTTCTTCTAATATCTTTTATTCTATATTAAAGCCTGAATTGAATCTTGTCCTCATGATATAATAGTCTAATTTTATCAATTTCTATTATTTATGACACTATCCCATTCTGATGAT
This sequence comes from Viscum album, assembly GCA_963277665.1. NCBI lineage: Eukaryota > Viridiplantae > Streptophyta > Magnoliopsida > Santalales > Viscaceae > Viscum > Viscum album. The sequence goes on along the minus strand of OY728153.1, from coordinate 1,013,591,508 downwards.
CTATTGGATCTAGACCCTGAGATTGAACGTAGTTTTAGGGCTCAAATTTGACCGTCTAAATTTACAAGAAGTTTCGACATTTAACCAATGGGTGAATTCATCCTTTTTAAGAATACTGAAATTGGAAATACTTCTATATAAAACTCAAGAAACAACCAATGGATGAAAAAAAATAATTAACATAATAGAACATTTTTAGAATTAGGTGCATAGGATATTAACTATCAACCAAATTGTATTTCATACCAAAATCTCAAATTAGTCTTTGAACTGAAATTTGATAAAATTCACCCACTTCCAAAATCTCAAGGATTATCTTGTAAGGATCCAAAGAAAATTAAAATAATTTAATAAGGTTTTCTCAACCATGAAACCAAGAAATATCTTCGATGATCATATAAACTAAGTATATTTCCATTTTCACTTGATGGAGCTGCAAAGGATTGGATGTATTATTTATAGCATGATGATGTATCCTATTGGAACAATTTGAAATGTGTTTTATTACAGATACTTTTATTACATCAAACACTACATCCATACCTAAAGGACTTCCCCAAGGACGAGACTTCCATCCATGCAGAGTTCAACATCTAAAAATAGGGTCAATATTCCAAAAATGAAGAACTCTTACCTTTCATCACCTTGAGGATGAATCTCCACTCCACCCGGTCGTAAGCTTTATTAATGTACATATTGATATCCACATTAGATCTATGGGTTTTGAAGTTCATATCTCTAATCATTTCATTTCCAAGAGCGATAACCCCTTCGATGGACCAACCCCTCACAAAACAATGTTGCTCCATGGAGATCCAACATGGAAGATAAATGGAAATCCTAACATTAATGAAACTTTCTAGCACTTTATAATGAAATTATCACATAGAAACTATTCTATAGTTCCTGATAAATGATGGGTTCCTATTTTCGGGAATGAAAATCATAGTAGTGGTGCATGCAATCTGCAGAAAAATATTACCCCTGAAGAAGTCCTGGATAACCAAAATAAGGTCCACCATCACCACATTTGAAAGTGATTTATAATAGGAGCGCGAGAATCCATACAGTCATGCGGCACTATCTGGGTGAATATTTGGTATGGAATTATAAATCTGCATTTAATATGTAAGATAGATCAACTCTTTATTTTCAGTGTCTGAGACACATTATGGGATAACATCGAAAATACATTTATTATTTCTGGTATTACTAGAGGGAATATGACTGTTTAGACCATCTAGAATGTCCTTGAAATAGGAGAGGTCTATACATACCATGGCATCCCTATCATCCGTGTAAGATCCATCATCCAGAATAATGTTCATTTTGATAGGTCTTTTTCTCTATTTAATATAGACATGAAACACTTGTGTTTCTATCACCATTCTTGAGACATTTAATATTCAAAGAGTCCCAAGCCAATCACTCCTGATAAAATATCCTAATAGTAAGCACATCATTTCTGATAGAAATATTTTTAAAAGTATGATCACCCCTCTCCTCTTCCAGACAAGCATTGAGGCTCTCAACTGCCTACATGGCATCATTAATCTAACTATCAACTAAAGGGAAGACTTTCACCCACGAATGGAGTCGATACCTGATGTGACACAATTTATCATGAATGGAGACCCACAGACCACCCAATCAAGAATAATTCCAAATACCACAATACAAGTCTCAATATACCAGTTTCATGACCCATTGTAGGAGGAAGTAGAACCTATCTAGATGATCCTGATTAGTTTTTATAAAAACCAGTAGGGGGAGTGATCAGAAATTCCACAAAGCAGGTGACTCACCATAGTGTTGGATAAATTGGAGATGGCTTCCATATTGGCCATATTTCAATCCAATATTCTCTAAAACCTATGATGTCCCCTTTGATTGTTTCACCATGTAAACCATCCTCCTAAGAACCTAAGATCCATGTGGCCAATCCCAGCCATGAACTGTGTAAAATCTCTATTGTCCATCCCTTGAAAATTCCCTCATCCTTTCTTTCCTCTAGATTTGTGACGATATTAAAATCCCCGCTGACAAACCATGTCTGGTTTCCTGGCAGAAATGAATTAATATCACTCCAAAGCATGGTTCATTAGAGGGGATCACGGATCCCATACACAAAAACCATGAAATAGGAGACATCATGTATAGTCACTGTGGTAGTGATTAATAGGTTACCCACTTTTAGAAGTTCCAAATAGGTTCAATTGTTCATAAAACTACAAATATGTCTATTAGTAGGTTAATCATGAAAGTATCCATGCGTGTTAAACATCCAAGTGATGTCCCAAATTATAGCTGGGGATTGCTTGTGTTTGATGATGGCAACAATAGAGACCTTGTGTTTTTTTAAAAATGGAAATGAAATCTAATTTAACTCAGGCCCCATCTCCATGGGTGTTTTATATGAGCATTGGAATCATTTGATATATAGGGCTCTGGCATTGGTCCCAGAGCTAGTAGCCACCTTGATTCGGGACAGTGATCTTTCCTTACACTTACATGCTTGTGAGCAACTGAGAAATCCCTCCAGAGTTGGAACCATTCTACTTGATGAATAAAAAAGAGTTGTAGGGTAGGTATTGACTGAGCCTCTGTCCTTGGGAATAAGAAGGGGTGATCTCTAAATCTGTGTGGATAAAAAAATGTAGGAAAATTATTCAACTCCTAATAAATCCTAGGGGAATTGATTTGGGCGTTCACCATTGATGGAAATAACCATTCCCGACGAGACACCAAGAGTCTATAAGGATACCTCTAAAAATTCAGAAGGTTGGTGAGGTAGATCTAGAAGATCTAAAGAAAAGTTCTTTATCCCATACAAACATGCCTCCATTCAAACATCACTCAACGAAGATGGAAGGAGAGGGGGAAATGCCATACAAGCCTGGAGAGAGGGGACACCATTATGCACAAACGAAACTACCTCCTGACACTGTAATAAGATTTCATTGAGAAAAGGGCCTGATGAAAAATCTAGATCCAAATCCTGAGAGGAAATTTTCTTCACTAGAATATCCATAGAGGCCAAGACTTCCCGTGGAAAAAACTTTGTGGGGGAAGGATGGGAGAAGCTGATAGCCTACCTCTATTTGATGAGGCATTGGGAGGATGTCTCCCTTCTCATTTCCACTATCATCAACAAACCTAGAGGGAGTTCCCCTACAAGAGGAAATGAGAAAAAACCCAGGTAAAATAGGGTATTGAATCTCTTGGTTCAACGAAATATCATCCAACACAAAAATAGATATTTTTTGTGGGGGAAGAGATGTGTCCATATCTACACCAATACGAGTCATCTATATATCCTCCCTACTTGATGTCCATGCATTAGAGCATAGCAGTCCAACAAGTGCATCCCAAATCAGCTTAAGGAAACCACCATTTTTTAAGGAATGAGAAAAACCCTTGGAGGTGTATACACATGACAGCAAGGGGGTTCTCTTTACCCTTCTGAACATCTAGAGACCATCAAGAAAGGTTGAAATTCCAGAAACCAAAGGCTCAAGGGTCCCTACACTAAACATGAAAGCAATAATCTTCTGAGGAAATAACAATGTTGAAGGAATTATTGTGTAAATCCATGATCTGGATGGATTATTTAAGGTCCCATAAGTGGAATAAATGCTTGAACACCATTAAGGCATGTTACACAGAGCCAAAAAGAGGAACAAGCATCCATTTCTGGAATGCCTCCTTCTATGCGAAGTTCATCATCAGGAAGTCCAAGGAGAGACTTCCATCATCACATGAGTCCTTCATGGATGAGACAAAGACATCTGTAAAGCAAGGAAGATGAGAACTGAGAAGTTTTCCACAAACATAATCCTTAAACAATCCATTCCATGTAGCTGATGTAGGCCATGCACCAGCATGAGAGGCTGGATAGATAGCCGGCCAGCTAAGGGAAGTGCTGGAACTGAGTACATTTTGGAGAAAAATAATACACCCTTTGTTTAGTAATAATTTCCATATAGAGGTACAAGCTTCTTCATTATGTAAAAATTTATCTAACCTATTTTCATAGCTTCATTTTCTATCTCAATTGATCATTGGGAGGGAGAAATTTTTTACTTGCACCTAAACTAGGCTGAGACTATGCTTGGCTTCCTACTCCCACCATTTCCTTTTGGGAGGCCAGTATGCACCCAACCTTCACTAAGGCTACAATGGATGAGTAGAAATAGGTAATATTCAATCTCATTGTCTTGATAAAGGAACCCAGTTGTTTCATTTTCATTCCATATTCCTTGATGGATTTCACAACTTGGGATTATTGTGAGTCTCAGGTCATCACAAATGAGAAGAATTGATGGAATGACATTATTTTTCCAAAGGTGGTTCCTTCTAAATACAATTATCTCTTATGGGGGATCGGGTATTAGGGCATCCCCACAGTCTGGAATATCAAACATTGTGTCATCCCTCTTGCTTCTCGGTGTCCCTACTATAAACACTTCAAGGTGTAAATTTCCGATCACCTATTCGTCATTGGTGGATGGTAGTGTTATGTGTGGAGTTCCATTGGGGAGTTAAAAAGTGACTATGATAATAACATGGTGGTGCTACCATTATTGTACATGTGGTTCTATGGTTTGGGAGATCGATGACCAAAGAATATGGCCCACATAGTGATCCTTCTGGCGGGGTGTTGGTCCATATGGAATTCCAGGAATAAGCATATACATAAGGGGTTATGTTCTTCTAGAAATTCAATCATCATTGGGACTAATAAAACCCTACTTGATTTGGTTCGACTCATTGGAAACTGGAGGGATTACCCACTTTTCATTAGATGATCCCTGACTCACATGATTCCCCAGGAGTTGACAGTAGCACTCTTGACCTCTGGGTGTAATGGAATCCCTTCTCAAGGGGTCTTAAACTCAAAACTAATGGGTCTTTCTTGTAAGTAGTATTGCATAGGTGTGGAGCTATCCTGCACTCTAGGGCCTCATCCCTCTTGGCCTTCTCTTCTATCTTGGGTGAAAGTTCCACTCTTCAGGATGAACCAAACGCTATGCTCATAGGTATCAATATTTTCCACCAGAAGGGGTTAACCACATCAAAAGGTGAAATAGACTCAAAGATCCTCCATGATGTCTTCAATGATACTTTATCTCCTCCTTGGTTTATCATCTATATTACTAGAATGTGAAAAGGCATGATCACCAACAACATCAAATTCATGCATTCCTAGTGTGAGGGTAACAAAGTAGTAGATTACATTCCATCAATTATTGTCCATGGTAATGAACCATTTCTCCTTCATGATATCCTCTCTTTGAAACATGATGGGGTCAATCTAATTTGAGGGGATGCCCTCCACCTTCACCATTTCAGACCTCCTTAGACTTCTTGTCTTATGTTCTTGTATTGTATGTCTTGTCTCATTTTTAATAAAAAATAACATTGATGATTATGGAGACTATATCCATACATACGAAATTCTAAAGAATCACGAAACCACAAGGGGAGTCAATGTATGAGTACTGGGAACTATTCAAGAAAATGTGCGCATGTTTTCTACATCACCAAATTAGTGAGCAACTCCTCGTCCATTCTTATATAAAGGAATCACACATATAGAGAGGAGTATTATGTATTTCACTATAGGTGGAGAATTTTTGGAAAAAACACTAGTAGACACACGTGCATTGATCAACATGATGGAAAAAAACTCCCAACAATTTGGTGATCGATGTACACCACATGTCTGAGAAGTACATCAGGTAAGTCCATCTTCTCTTGAAAGTCATTTAATTGATACCATGTTGGAATAATTTACCACTATGATTAGGAAGATTGCTTTGGCTCAAAATACATCCCAACCCACTCCTACAAGGTTTTGTGGGATTTTCACTGAAATAGACCACTCAACTGATTGTTTCCCCCAACTATAAGAGATGGAGGATTTCATAATAGTATTTCCTAGGAGACCATATTAGTAGAAAAAAACAACCACACACCCAAAAGAAGAATGATTAATTTGCACACACATACAACCAAGGGTGTAAGGATCAATCAGACATGAGGTATGACTCTAGACAACAATAAAGTCCCCATTTTCACTAAATCTTCTAGTAGACACCTCTTTACCAACATGGTTTACAACAACCCCAAATTATAATTGAGACTCACGAATCAACAAGTAAACAACAAGGAAATTATGAAAAAAATTTATATTTTAACCCAAGTGACCTTTTGGAACAAATTTTTTTTACCCAACAGAGTGAGATGAATAGTCAAGGATCTGAGTAGAGGGAGTCGAATACACAAATGAGCAAGATTTCCACAACACTCCATGAAATTGTAAGTATGAACATTAGAAATGTTCCATCCCAAACAACTCAAAATCCCAATAGGAATGGTAGTTCCATCACTTTGAGAAGTGGGAATCAAAAGACTAATACTTATGAACCCATTCCCTCAGTATTCACCTAAACTTCAAAGAAGACCCATTCAAGAAAAACTATTGAGATGACCAAGGAGAAAAACAAAGGTAGGAAAAATATTTATGATTTTCCTCTCAAACTCCATCCCTTTCCAAATAGAGTGGTACAAATCTAGAAGAGTGTTGAAGAGGAGATATGAAAAGTGGTTTTGGATATATTCAAGCATGTTGAAATCAAAATCCATATACTTGAAGAGATTAAGAAAATATCAAGGTATGCCAATTACTAAAAGAAATTTGTATCAATCAGAGAGGGGTTAAGGGAAATGAGAGGATCAATTTTAGGAGGAGTGTGTCGGACTTCATTACAACTACTCTAGAAATTCCAAAAAAGTTCATAGATCTGGGGAAATTCACTATACTATGAACCATAGTTGAGTTACTCCTTTATAATTATTTAGGTGATTTTGGATCTCCCATTAATGTGATGCCTCCATCTATTTTCTCTTAATTATTGGTTGGAGAGTTGAAGTCCCTGAGAGAGGTGGAGCAATTGGTGAATAGAGCTACGACATATCCAACAGCAGTCCTTGAGGATGTACTTGTCTGGGAAATAGAAATGATCCTTATAGAAAATTTATTTTTTCACAACATGGAGGATGATCATGTAAGTTATCATGCCCCAATTAACTTTTATAAACCATTCCTAAATAGTAAAAAACTACAATAAATTTTAATTAGGGGACACCTTCCTTGGAGTTTTGAGATAAATGTGTGATATTTAATGTTATGGAATCCAGGATGTACCCCTCCTAGGACTATTATACTTTTTATCTCTTATTTTAACCATTGAGTGAAATAAACATGGATATTTCTTTCCCTATGTTTAGAGTTATTATGACCATTGGTTCTAGTTTGATGTCTAATAGTAGTTCCATGCCTATTTCTAATGCACAATCCTCAATTAGATTTGATTTTGAAATGGTTTTATATTTTGATATTGATCATGTTCACTCTGATTATGACATGGTTGTTGAGTATGCTAATGAATTTGGGTCATTATTCACTGATTTGGATGATGTGTATTCTGGAAATGATATTCATTGTCAACATATTTTAGTTCCTTCAATGTCTCTATCTGTACAACACCAACATTCATTAGAATTCAATCCATTGCCACCAAATCTCAAAGAATCATACTTGAAATTTGGTGAGAAATTACATGATATAATTTTTAACAATATTTCTTTTGAACTTAAAGAAAGACTTTCGAATATTTGGAGGGATAATATTAGGTAATTTGGTTGGACCTTGGGTAACATATCAGGTATCAGCCCCTCTATTTTCATGCAAAGGATTCTTTTGGAGGATGGGACTAATACAGTGAGGCATCCACAAGGGAGATATAATCCAACCCTCATGGAATTCATTAAAAAAATCGAAAAATTGATCGAGGTAGGTATAATTTATCCCATTTCATATTACCAATGGGTGATTCAAATTTAGGTTATTCCTAAGAGAAGTGGTGTAAATGTTGTTAAAATTGATAGAGAGGAATTGGTTCTAATGAGGTTACAAAATAGTTGGTGTGTGTGTATTGATTAAAAGAAACTAAATCAATGCACTCAAAAGGAACATTTCCCCTCCAATTTATTGATCAAATGCTTGAGAGACTAGGTGAGAAAACAAACTATTTTCTCCTGGATGGGTTTTAAGGATATTTTCAGGTTCCTATAGCTCTATATGATTAATAGAAGACAACATTGACTTGTCCTTTCAGTGCATTTTCATACCAAAGGATTCCATTTGGACTATAAAATTCCCCATGTACCTTCCAGAGATCTATGGTGAGAATTGTTTTAGATTCCATTGAGACCTACATAGAGGTATTTATGGATGATATTATAGTGTATGGATGTTAATTTTAGGAATGCATCTTTAGTTTTCGAAGCGTGTTGAAATATTGTATTGAGAGGAATCTAATTTTAAACATTGAAAAGTATCATTTCATGGTAGTGCATGGCGTTGTCCTAGGGCTTGTAAAAATGGGATAGAGTTTGATAAATCCAAGTTAGATATTATTTCATCCTTACCATATCCTTCATGTGTGTGAGATGTTAGATCATTCATAGTGAATACATGATTTTATCAATGCTTTATTAGATATTCTAGTAAGATTTATCTACCATTATCATGAATGTATCAAAAATATATTGAATTCATTTGTGAAGATCCATAAAAGGTATAATTTGTGAAGATAAATAAGTATCTATTGCGCCCAAAATCAGACCATCCATTTGAGCTTATGTGTGATGCATCCAAATTTGTGGTTGGATATATCTTATCTCAGAGGGTGTAAGGATGTTCACATGCGATTTTATATGCTTTTAGGGAATTGGATTCATCCCAATAAAACAAAAAAACCACAAAAAAATGATTTTCTTACCATCATATTTTCTTTAAATAAATTCCATTCCTATTTATTGGGATCTAAAGTAGTTGTTTTTTTACCATGAAGCTCTTAGTTACCTCTTTAAGAAGCCATACAAAAATCTTAGATTCATCTGATGGATGGTCCTTAATCAAGAATTTGATATTGAGATAAAGGACAAGAAGGGGTCAGAAAACTGAGTGGTGGACCACATGAGTAGTATTAATCACACACTAGAGAATGATGTTGTGGACTAGTCACCAATTCAAGACACTTCCCCCGATGAACGTCTTTCTTCCACCTCAGGTTTGCATCCATTGTATGATGAGTTAGTGAACTACATTTTTCAATCTGAAATTCCTAAAAAATTAATGACACATCATGTACAAAAATTAATGAGTGAGTATGTGATTTATGCTTGGGATGATCCCTAACTCTGGTGCATGTGTACTGACCAAGTTGTTAGGAGGTTCATTTTTTATCAAAGGTTTATATATGTTTTACATTTTATTCATACACTTACTTGTGGTGGAAACTTTGGACCCCAATGAATATCTAGGTATGTCGTGGACTCTTGATTATATTTTCTTGTATTAATCTATGATTCCAATGTGTTTTGTAAATCATTCTTCCGTTACTAACACATTAGGAACATTTCTAGGAGACACAATATTCCCCAATAAATCCTACTATTATTTGAGACTTTTTATGTTTGAGAAATTTATTGTATGGGTCCCTTTCTTAGTTCATTTTGATTTTTTTTATATTTTTGTTGTTGTTGACTATGTTAGCAAATGGGTGGTGGCAAAGTCCACCAAGACGATTGATTCTCATGTTATTGTGGAAATTCTCAAGGCTTAGATGTTTTTCAGGATTGGAGTACCAAAGGCCATAAACAATGACCAAGGGAGAGAATTTTGGAATTGGAATTTTGTTTCCCTCCATCTAAAGTATGGCGTGACCCACAAAACATCAACACCATACCACCCCTAAACAAATGGCCAGTAAGATGTATTAATTCGGGATTTGAATAATATTTTGGATAAAACTGTGTAGCTGAAAAGGAAGGATTGGAGCAAGCACTTGGATGATGAAATTTGGTCTTGTAGGACTGCATACAAGACCATCCATTGGTATGTCCCATATTGGATTGTTTTTGGGAATTAATGTCATCTCTTTGTGGAAGTTAAACATATTTCTTATTGATATATAATTAAAAGAAACAAGGGTTTGGACCATGCTACAATTCATATGAAGTTTCAAATTGACGATCTTGAAGAGATTTGATTGTCATCATAAGAGAACACAAGGATACACATGGAAATATCCAAAGTAACTCATGATATATTGATCTATTAAAGGGAGTTTTGTGTTGTGGAGAAAGTACTTCTATATAGTTCAAGACTGAAGATGATGCCTGGTAAGATACATTTCAGATGGTTAGGCGCTTATTTTGTGTCTAATGTTTTTACTTATGGTGTAGTGGAGATCACACAGGAGGACACCAGAAGTATCTTTACACTCAATGGGAAATGTTTTAAGAAATACCTTGAAGGACTTCCCACCCATGCAGTTGATTTCATCACACTGCATGACCCCATCATCACTTGAGAATATCAAACTATTCATAACCCTTTAAAATTTATATTATTTTTACTACTTATAATTTTAAATTTTGTGTTCACATATAATTTAATATGTTCAGATTAAGGACAATGAAATATTTTAAGTGTGGGAGTGGAGAAAAAATTAATGTGTAGTTATTTAGGATTTTCATTAGAGTATTATTTGTGTACTTTTTGTTACTTTTTTTGGATAAATTTTTCAAAAATAGAAAAAAGTAAAAACAAATCATGCAACAGACTCATTTAGATATGAAATATACTGAAAATTCATTTTTTCAAAATTCAATAGGGGAATGATAATAATGATAACGATTTCTTCATTAAAGGGATGATTTAAAAAAAATAACATTGTCAATGATATAATTTGGTTGTGTTATTATAAACCTTTTATATTTTGACACTATTCTTTATGATATTTGTCCTTGATAAATTTTGTCATTTATTTCTCCACACAACTTTTCAGTCACCAATACATGAGAAATTTTTCCTACTGAATTAAAGGTTTAATCATGTTTGGTAAAAAACTAATCTTATAAAAATGGTTGATCCATATTTTTATTTCACTTCTGATCAATTTCATTATTGTGCCGAATTGACCTATTCATGTATACTTGTTATCCGAACATTGTATGCCCTCAAAAATTGATATTATAAAATCAAAAAAATTAAAAAAAATATGTGTTGTGTCTTGGGTAGGTAAAACCCCACTATTCGTTGACCTATGATGTTGTTATAATTATTTCAATTAGGGTCACAATGAGATAAAACTAGGGTTGAGATATTACTGTGATATTTGTTCTAAGTGAAACTTCTAGGAAAAAACAACAAAATAAAAAATGATTATAGTGATGAAATGTACAACACATTGGGATATATCGGTCTAGATCTTAATTTTTGGAATTGGGGAATGCTTAATTAAATGGGTCTTGAAATTTTATTGCAATGGAATGTTGATTATGTTCATTTAAATAATCCATGTAAGAAGAATTATTTTACTTGATAGGAATATAATTAATAAAAGGTGTGGATATGAACTAGGAATGGTTGGCACACATACACATGGATAATTAGTGGCATGGTGGACCCATGAATTTTTTCTCTATTGTTAGTGTTATTAATCTCACTGGATTTTGTTTTGAAATAATTAACGAGACAATAAATTTATAGTTTATTGATATTGACTCTTTATTAAATTATTAATTTCTGTATATTCCCATTGTGCATTGAGACATATAAAAATGCATATATTGTCACTATTTTTTGGAATACATTATTTGAGGTTTGACATAGGAGTGAAACATTATATGTTGGGGGGTGTGATCATACCACGTTTCACTTCTTTATTTCACCTTTACACCATTGCATTAAACTAATTTTATATTTGAAATTACAAATACAAAAACAAATTTAACATCTAATTTGGCTTCATTATTAAGATTTTATCACAGTTAAAAATGTAAATTAAACTGGTTTTAGTGATTTTATTGTCGGAGTATGTGATTTGGAGGACCTGGATATGCTCTAGAAAAAAAATGGGGAAAACTACATGGAATCCTAATGTCACATTCCCACTATTTTTCAAAATGTGAGAAATATATGCATCTAAATGGGATGAAATGTTTTGGTCCTATCCAGAAGCCTAGATGATATAACTCATCCAAAGGAACTCAATCCCAATTTCCATATTAAGGGTCCCATATAAACCAATCTTTCTACGGGACATAATCTTCCTGAATTCGAGAGTTGGGTTTCTTATTTTGATAACATATCACAATAAAGCTATCTAATGGCCTCTAAATTTGATATCTAGATATTCTAGATGCCATAAAACAACTCATATCTTTTTTCTAAGTCATGATATGACCTTTTAATAGTCTAAAACTGAGATAAAAGTGGTATAACCAAAACATAGTGCTCAAAACCACTTCCCACTTTGGAGATAAAAGAGAACCATTGGCACCCATTTTGCAAGTTCAAACAAGGAGTAAATTTCTATCATTTTGGAGTTATATAAGATTCCTCTCATCACCATGTAGGATCTGGAATGTCATATACTCAAAGGGGGATCTCTTTAAGAATATATCCCTTTATAAATGCCTCCCTCTCCTTCTCTTTTCTTTATATTTATCTTTTTTGTAATAAACTTCTTAGTTCCTATTTTATTTATTTTATTTTATTTTATTTTATTCACTTATATTCATAATTAATCATCCTCTTTGGGATGTAAACTAATAGTAGAAATGAGAATTGGTTATACCCATTCTAAACCATTGTGAATGAAATTCATTTCTACGATGACTACACCACCCATAGAAGCGTAATGTTTTTTAGTAATAGATTACCTCTTACTATATTCATTCAATGATTTTGAAAAAAATGAAATAATGTAATTAAACTAATATAATTTATTTATTATGTTTTTGAAATGTAATAAAATAATCATTCCACTGAACAATTAACACAAAGACACATGAGGTCGAGGTCTTTGTAAATTATGAGAGTATAAACATAATTGGTAAAACAAAACCGCATGGGATAAATTTATAGAGTTAAAATAAAATCCCTAAACTCAATTATTCTCCATTTATAGAGTGGTTATGTTCCCTAATTCCCCACTAACATTAATTTATCCTTATAACATCAATCAAATCAGGGGTTTATGATTGCATGTACTTCGGATAACCTATGGTTTAATCAATTTTTTCATTGTGGTTTCATTAATTATTGTAGGGTTAATGGGTTAATACCCTATATGATCATAATTAAGTGAATGTTTATTTATTTGGTAATGATATATCATTTTGTTATGTGGTAGAGTTAGATTTATTATCCTTTTAAAAATATTTTCAATTTTTTTTATCGTTGCGTCTTATTAATAAAATTCCATTTCAAAAATAAAAACAAAAAAATGAAAACTTCTTCCAGATTTATAATTGGAAACCCCCATCCTTTTATGTAGTTTTTCTCTTCATTTTTATTTTTATTTTCAATATACATTTAATATGTTTTTAAGTTACATCCTCCATTGAGAGACGAACTTAGTCAGCCACTCTTCAACACCTTAGTATCAAAAAATAACACTTCATAAGAGAGTGCCCATGATAGTTCTTTTCAAATTGGTGTCATTACTGGGGATGAAATTTTATTATTCCAATAATTATAGGTATGTTTTTAATTTTATTTTCTCATTTTTTAATCGTCATTATTAAATATTTATTCAACTTCCTTAATTTTTGTTTGTTTTTTTCTCTCTTTATTCATCATACCTATTTTCTTTTCTATTAAAAAATAAATTGAATCTTATTATAATTATATTATGTTCTACATTTCATAATTTATAAGATTTATGACATGATCCCATCCTAAGGACCTCTATGACCTAGGCCCCATGATTGAACGCAACCTTAGGGATCGAATAAGACAATCTTTGTCTATGGGATGTGTCGAGATTTACCTAGATGGGGAATTCCAAAAAATATAAGAACAGTGAAATTGGAAAAATTATAGATCCAACCTAAAACAAAAAAAATGGATGAAAACAATAATAATAAACTTAATAGAACCATTCCAGAATTGGATACATGAGATATTAACTATCAAAGAAATTGTATTGCATACCCAAATAACAAATCAGACTTCGAACCAAAATTTGGGTAAATTCACCTACTTCCAAAATGTAATGGATTATCTTGCTAGGATCCTAATAAACATTTAAATGAATTTGAAGTAGTTTTATCAACCCTTAAAACATATAATTTCTCTAAAGATCAAATAAAACTAAGATCATTCCCATTTTCACTTCATAGAGCTGCAATGGATTGGAAGTAATATTTACAACCTAAAGGGATTAATTTTTTGAACAATTTGAAATGTGTTTTCATATATATATATATATATATATATATATATTATAGAATCATGGACCACTTCCATTCATAAGGAGATATCAAGATCAATAAATCACAAGGTGAGTCAATGTATGAGTATAGAGAGTGATTTGGGAAATTGTGCGTAATCTTTCTGCATAACCAAATCAATGAGAAACTTCTCATATAGTAATTCTATGAATGACTCAAACATATGGGGAGGATCATAGTGAATTTCACAGATGTATGACCATTGTATGAAAACTATCAGTAGCCACACGTGCATTGATTGAAAATATGGCACAAAAATCTCATCAATTTGGCTATCGAGGTACACCACATGTCAATGGAGTACATCAGGTAAGTCCATATTCTCCTAAAATACTTTTAATTGAAGCCATGTTGGATGAATTGAACCATATGGTGGGACAAATTTCTTTGGATAAAAATACATCACAACCCACTCTTACAAGGCCTTGTGAAATTTTCACTGAAACAGACCACCCAACTGATTGTTTCCCCCCAACAACAAGAGACGAAGGATTGTGTAGCAGTATTCCCGAGGAAACCATATCAGCAGAAACAGCAACCAAATCCCCAAAATAATTATGATTCCTTTTCAAAAACATACCATAAAGGGTGGAAGGATCAATTTGACATGAGGTATGTCTATGGACAATAAAAGGGTCCCATTTTCACCAAAACATCCAGCATCATTCTCATTACCAACATGGTATTTAAAAACCCCAAATTAGAATTGAGGCTCAAGAAAAAACATTTCACCAATAAGATAATTATAAAAAAGGCAGATTCTTAAAATTATGAGGTTTTGAAACAAATTTTTCATAATTAATAGAACGAGTAGAATATTCAAGGTTATGGGTTGATGGAGTAGAAGACAAAAACGATCCAAATTTCCATTTTCCTCCATGATGTGGTAAATAATAAATCCATATATATTCCTTCAAAATATACTCTAAATCCTAAGGGGAATGCTAGTTCCATCACATTGAGAAGTTCGAAGAAAACGAATGATACATCTACACCTATCATTCCACCAGGATTCGCTTCAACTCTAGAGAGTCCCCATTCAAGAACAACTGATGAGCATCCCCAGGAGACTAACAAGGGTAAGAAAAATACTGATGATGTTCTTCCTAATCCCATTCCATTTCCAAAAATAGTTGTAAAAACAAAGAATATGGATGAATAAGTGATTAATAATGGGGTTTTGGAAATATTTAAGCATGTTGAGATCAGCATCCCTTTACATGAATCCATTGCACAAATACCAAGGTATGAAAAATTCATAAAAGATCATTGTACCTATCTAATAAATATGAAGGGAAATGAGAGGATGAATCTTGGAAGGAATATCTCACAACCTGTTATACCAACTCTATCAATTCCAAGAGAGTGAAAGGATCTATGGACATTCACCATACCATGCAACAATTTGGATTTACACTTTTCTAATGATTTATGCAATTTAGGAGCCTCCATAAATATGATACCTCACTCTCTATTATCTTATTTACAAGTTGGTAATTTTAAGCCTATGAGAGTGGTGTTGTAGTTTCAAATAGAGCCATGACATATCCAGATGGTTTCCATGAGGATGTACATATTTTGGTAAGATACATGATCTTTAATGAAGATTTATATGTTCTAAACATAGAGGATGATCAAGTAAGTTCTCAGGATCCAATTGTCTTAGGTAGAAACATCCGAAAAACAGTAGAAACTATCATAAATGTTCATGAGGGTACACTTTCTATGGAGTTTTGAGATGAAGTTGTGATATTTAATGTTATTGACTCCATTATGTACCCCTCCTAGGACTATTATCTTTTGTTATCACCCAATTTGAACCACCAAGTTAAAACACCATGGATTCTTATTTCCATATATTTAGATAGATTATGAGAATTGGTTCTAATTTGATATCTAAGAGAACTTCCACACTAGTTTCTAATGCACATACCTCTATTAGATTTAATTTTAAAATGGATTCATATTCTGATTTTGATAATGTTCACTCTGATTATGACTTGGCTGTTGAGTTTTCAAAAGTATTTGATGCATTATTCTTGGGTTTTGATTATTTTAATTCATGTATTGATGTTCCTTATTCACATATTTTAGTTCCTTCAATTTCTTCATCTATACTACACCCCACTAAATTATAAATCAATCCAATTCCATAAAATATCAAATTCTCATACTTGTTAAGTGGTGATATATTACATGTTATCATTACTAATTATATCCCTTTTGAATATGAAGAAATACATTTGGATCTTTTAAGTGGATCATAAAGGAAAATAGGTCCACCTTGGATGACATAACATATTTTGTCCCCTCAATTTTCATGCCTTGGATTCGTTTGGAGGATGGGGCTAATCTAGTGAGGTTTCCACAAAAGAGACTCAATCCAACCCTTCTAAAAGTTGTTAAAAAAGATAAAATGACCCATAATTTACATAAATTGTTATTACTTCAAAATTGAAGCACACTTATTAAAACATATAACAAAACCATGAATGGACCGTATAGGTATAGTGTCTTTAGAAACTGGAAAGCATAAACAACAGGTTCATAAAGCATCTACTTTGCCTCCCATTTATTTCGTCATATCTAGAGTCCCATTTTGACATATTCTACTTAATAACCTTATTCCTAACCTGGGGAAATAAAACATACAAAAGGGTGAGCTCAAATTCTTAGTAAGAGTAAACAAAATAAATATCAATCACATCATATACATAAGCACATAAATTTTGGAAATCTTAACCTGCAAAAGAGATCATAATTTCATAACATGGGATAAATCATAGTAGTGAAATGTAATCCCAATAATCATAAGATAAAACATGAAACTTTGTGGAATACACACATAAACATTGAGAATCATTTCTTGTTAGTCAAGAATCATTTACAAGACTATCTTAGTGGACAAAGTCCACTTCTGAACCGAGTTCACTCCTCGTTTCAGTCCTGTTTCACTGAACCGGTTTAACCTACTGTTTCAGCCATGTCTATCTCATGAGATATAAAATCTTTACCCAATGCATTGGAGGGAGATATAGGTCCCACCCATCTCATAATGATATCATTCTTATGTGTGCCACAAAATCATAAATCATATATCATTGCATAACCCATGTAATAAAAATGGGATTCTTAAACAACATGACATCATAAAACAATTCATATAAGATAAATGATTTCATAAAAATAATTCCATCACAACATAATCAAATAAATTTAATAATAGGGATAAAAACAGAACACTTTATTATCTTAGATGGAAAATAATTTTGATAAAACACTTGAACTCCATTCTTGAGGAAAATATCATTTCTACTTCAAAAAAACTTTTCCATTCTTAATATGTCATACAATTCTAAACTAAAAGAAGTTGATTAAAAATAAACTTGAAAACTTTTAAAGGAATATTCTTGGAAATATTGTTTTAAAAATCCATTCATGCCGTATAAGTTAAAAAAACATTCTTCTCGTACTTTTGTTGGAAAAGTCAAAAAGTACCTCGTACGAAAACGAAAAAAGATTCCTTTCATATCTTTTACTAAAAACTCACCGAAGGGAAAAATTGGATTTAAAAAATTGTAGGTGTATGGAAATAAGATTAAATATTGAGGAAACATGGATTTGGATGATAAAATACACCCCAGTAAATGCCAAAGTATAAACAATCTCGGATAAAAATGAGATTGTGATATTTCCCTTACCTTAGGTCCGATTTGCCTTGTAAGTGTCCGAACCTCCTGTATAATTATTTGAATAATGTTATTGACTTATTACAGAATCATAAGTATTGTTATGATATCATATATGGTCATATTCTTAGCTTCTTATTAGTAATATTTCGTTACAACTAGTTATTCGGGTGTTTATTACTTTTTGTTCTTATGCGTGTTTTGTCGAATAAATTATTATTCTTCTCTTTATGATATAGATACCTCATCTCCAGAATTTTATTAGTGTAATATATATCATATTCATTCATTCAATTCATTTATATAATCATTATGCAATGAAGATCATGTAGAACGAGTCGCATCACATTGTGGAGACGGTATTCCGTACGTACGCACGAGCGATGATATCATTCCCATGATCATGGAATTGTATTGGAGTGTATGTATAGTATTTCAGAATCAATATCACTTTACAATAATCATATATAGTCATTATTTACACCATTATACCCATCCAAGTAAGGTGGTGTTGGAAACTAGATTACACCACGGCGTGGAGACAGTATTCCGTACGTACGCACACGCGGTGATTTCATTTTCTTTAGGATGGATAGATGGTGAAATAGGGTTGTTTCATAATTATAATAGCATATCAGTATATGAGTGATACTGATGTTATTACTTCATAATGAAACAACTAAATAAGAAGAAGTGGAAGAAGAAATAAAGATGAAAGAATCGGTAACGGACATTACCTCTTCTTTGAAGTGCTTCTTTGAGACCTCCTTTTAGGGCACTAAAATTGATCTTTGAAGAAGCCCAGAACCTCTAGGATGTCTCTGGGGAAGTGGATAGGAGAAATTGGCAGGGGTTGGTCGATCTTGAAGGCTCCAAGTGGTGTCAGGAAGAGAGGGAGGAGGTGCCCTTTTATAAGGGAGGAGAGGGGCTCCTTTTGAATAACTAAAAATATTATTATATTATAAAGAAAAATTCGGTTTTATATAGCTCCAAATTGATTTATTTCGAAGCTAAGGTGGGTATGGGTCGAAATCCTCTCATACAATAGAATTTAGGCAAGTTTAGGTTCCTATTTGGACCTTATCATTTAGATTTATCATTAAGTTAAATAATTTTACTTTTACCGTGTCTTCTTGTGTTCTTACACTATAAGGTTAATAAACTTACTATAACAATCCAAACGAACCCAAGTTGTTTATTATTAATATAAACAACCTTATCTAAGTCATTTTTCTGATCCTTAGATTTTTAGGAATAAAATAACAATTAATAATATAATATTTGTTTTAAAATCTATTTTATGTCAATTTTGACGCTATTTAGTAATTGATTTTTGTGAGATTCATAACAGAATGATTAGTTCAAAAGAAGTTAATTAAATCAATAATAACATGTCATATTAACCTATGAAATTCGTGTAATTCAGAAAATGTCTCAAATTACATTTATTTGGGTATTTATAACATCAATTATGTCAATATTTTATTAAAAAGATAATTACTGCATCATGAATGTGTCATCAATAAATTAAATTATTTAATGTCTAAAAATTACGAATAAAATACAATTAAATAGTAAATGTTTTTATCTTTTTAATGAATATTTATAGTCGAATTTATCTTATATATAACCTTATATTAAAAATTATTTACTTATTAAACTTTGATTTTAACAATTTTAACCCTTCTTTAAATAAATTAATAATAAATGTCCTAATATAATCCAAGTGGGCCTAAATGGTCATATTTTATTCCTAAGTTTTTTTAGTCAAATTACACTTATGAAATAGAATTAGGACATGTGTTAGGGTAATAATAATATCATTTTTACCCTTAATTACACTATTTACTTTTAACAGTGGTAAATAAATGTAAAAAGTTACTATTCACCAAAAAATATTTTCATCTCATTGAACCACATTTTACTTACTGACATCAACCATGTCTCTCGGATTTTTGAAATTCCACTCACAGAAGCGGTAAAATTTTGTTTTATGAAAAATTCAGTTTTTTTAACTACCACTTGTGGTTTCACTATTCATCAAAAATTGATAGTTTTCAGAAAAATACCCAAATTTCACACTAGGATAATTTCGATATTCCGAATCCAAAAATAAAGTCCATTTTGAAAAATAAAATTTATAAAATTTCCGAAAGTGGTTATTACTATTCATAACGACTATTTTTAATAATATTTTATTAGCATATCATTGTTTAGTGAAACTCAGTATTGCGTACTACGTAAGCTATCGAGGAAGGTCACGATTTCGTGTAAAGCAAGACAAGTAAGTGTTGTGTGTAGAAAAATATTCCTTTGATGATTTATATAACATAAAAGTCTCAGGTGTTACATTCTACCCCCTTAAAATGAATTTCGCCCTCGAAATTCATCACTTTGTAACAAAAAGATGAGGATACCTCTCCGTCATCATATCCTCAAGCTCCCATGTAGCTTCTTCCAATTGGTGGTTCCTCCATAAAACATTCACCAATCGAATGGTCTTGTTTTTTAGGACTTTTTCGCTATGATCCAGAATCTCTATCGGTTGTTCTTCATAAGAAAGATCCTGCTCCAGCGGTACAACTTCTGAGCTTTGTACATGTGAAGGATCAGATATGTACTTTCTCAGGAGAGATACATGGAACACATCGTGAACTTGAGAGAGATTCGGTGGAAGTGCCAATCGGTAAGCTACTATCCCAACACAATCCAGTATTTCGAAAGGACCGATATATCTATGGATCAACTTCCCCTTATTTCCAAATCTCATGACCCTCTTCCAGGGAGATATTCGTAAGAACACTTTATCACCTACTTCAAACTCTAGGTCTTTTTTTCGGTTGTCGGCATAACTTTTCTGTCGACTCTGAGCTGCTATTATGTGTTGTTGAATAGATGTGACCTTTTTTTCTATTTCATCAACGAGATCTGGTCCTAATAGATTTCTTTCCCCAACTTCATCCTAGCAAGTTGGAGTCCTGCATTTCTTTCCATAGATAGCTTCATAAGGAGCCATATGAATACTGGAGTGAAAGCTGTTATTATAAGAAAATTCCACCAAAGGTAGGTGTTGATCCCAAGCACCTTTGAAATCCATAGAGAAAGCTCTCAACATATCTTCTAGAGTTTGAATTGTTCTCTCAGACTGACCATCTTTCTGAGGATGATAATCAGTGCTAAAACTCAACTCTGTATCCAGAGTATGCTTAAGACATCGCCAGAACTTCGAGGTAAATCTCGGATCTCGATCAGATATAATAGAAAGTGGTACTCCATGAAATCTTACCAATTCCTTTACATATATCATGGCAAGATGATCTAGAGAGAAATCCTCTCTAATAGAAATTAAGTGTGTAGACTTTGTAAGACGATCCACTATGACCCAGATAGCATTATTGCCTTTGGACGTTTTAGGAAGTCCTGTGACAATGTCCATAGTGATGTTTTCCCATTTCCATTAGGGTATGGGTAATGGTTGTAACATCCCCTTAGACTTATGTCTCTCAGCTTTAACTTGTTGAAAAACCAAGCATCGATAGACATATTCAGCAACATCTCTTTTCATGCCATCCCACCAGATGTACTCTTTCAGGTCCCTATACATCTTCGTGATTCTAGGATGAATAGAGAATGAAGAACTATGAGCCTCATCCAGAAGCTCCTTCTTTAATTTGCGGATGGGAGGAACACAAACCTGATTCCTGAACATTATTATCACATCACAATCAAGGTTGAATTCAGGAACATTTCTCACCTTCTTTTGTAACTCGACATCTTCATTATGTGCCTCTTTAATCTTCACATGTATAGATGGTTGAACATTCATTTGAGAAAGATACGATTTTTCCCCTTTCATTATAATTCCAAGATCTATCCTTTGTAAATCCATAAATATTGGATCTTTTTTGATCCTCATCATGGATAAACTAGCATGGTCTCGTCGACTTAATGCATCTGCCACCTTGTTTGCTTTCCCAGGGTGGTAATGAATTGAGCAGTCATAATCCTTAATCAGCTCCAACCATCTTCTTTGGTGCATATTCCGATCCTTTTATGTGAAAATATACTTTAAAATTTTATGATCAGTATATATATTACACCTCTCACCATAAAGGTAATGCCTCCAAATATTTAATGAAAAGATTACCGCAGCTAACTCCATATCATGAGTTGGGTAATTTTTCTCAGGTATTTTCAACTATCGTGAGGCATATGCTATCACAATATCATTTTGCATAAGAACACACCCAAAACCCTTCTTGGATGAATCACTATAGATCACAAACCTTTCTCCACTACAAGACAGTGTGAGCACAGGTGCACTGGATAACCTTCTTTTCAACTCCTTGATATTCTCTTCACATTCCTCCGTTCAAACAAACATAACTCCTTTCTGAGTCAACTTGGTGATTGGATTAGATAACTGTGAAAAATATTTCTCAAAACGTCGATAATATCCTGCCAAACAAAGAAAACATCGGATCTCAGTTATTATTGTTGGTCTCGACCATCTTTTGATAACCTCTATTTTTGCTGGATCCATAGATATCCCCTCTTTTGAGATTATGTGACCCAAAAATGAAATTTTTTGAAGCCAAAATTCACACTTGGTAAATTTGGCATAATGTTTCTCCTTTCTCATGGTCTTCAATATATTTCTAAAGTGATCTTCATGTTCTTCCTTGCTCTTTGAATAGACAAGAATATCATCTATAAAGACTACCATAAATTGATCAAGATAGTCTCTAAAGACTCTATTCATTAGATCCATGAAGATAGCAGGGGAATTAGTAAGACCAAATGGCGTCACTATAAATTCATAGTGTCCATAACTTGTACGGAAAGACGTCTTTGGTATATCCTCCCTTGTGACCCTTAATTAATGATACCCTGAACGAAGATCAATCTTGGAAAAGTATTGAGCTCCGCGTAGTTGGTCAAATAGGTCATCAATGCATGGGAGAGGATATTTGTTCTTGATAGTGATCTTGTTAAGTTCTCGATAATCAATGCAGAGTCTCATTGATCCATCTTTCTTCTTAACAAATAGAACATATGCTCCCCAAGGTGACGCACTAGGGCGTATGAACCCCTTATCAAGATTCTCTTGGAGTTGCTTCTTCAATTCCTGCAACTCAATTGGGGCTATTATATAAGATGTCTTTGAAATAGTCAAAGCATCCGGTACAAGTTCTATTGAAAAATCAACTTCACGATTCGGTGGAAGATCCGGTAATTCCTCCGGAAATACATCATAAAACTCCCGTACAATGCCCATATTCTTAATTGTGAGTTTCTCACCAACCATTTGAGATAAATAACCTTCATTTAGTGGAATCAATACCCATAAAATGGAATAAATTTCCACTGTAAGGCAATTTTCATCCTTGCATCGATAGACGATCATAGATTGATCTGGAATATGAAATGTGACTTCCCTTATTTGGAAATTGATATGAGGTCCATTTAGAGAAAGCCAATCCATGACAAGAATCACATAAAATTCCACTATAGGAGGGATCACAAGATTTTCATGAATCACTTTCCCAAAAACTTGAATCTGAGAAGAATTATAAACTTTTGATGCGACTGTTGTGCCATTAGGGGTTGTCACAGCTAACTCAACATCTAGCTGTTGTGGTAATACAGTGATATCCTTAGAAAATTCTTCAAAAATAACGGTGTGGGTGGATCCAGAATCAAATAAAACATTTGCTACTTTAGAGTGGATGGTAAGTGTACCTTTCACCACATCGTTATCATACTCCACATCGCTGATAGAAATTGCATGTGACTTTCCTTTGTCATTATCCTTAAGAGTTTGTTTACATCGACCATCATCATCAACCCTTGGATTTGGGAATTGATTAGTATAATGCCTCATCTCCTTGCACTTGAAACAATGATGTGTAGTAGGGTCATTCTGTGTATCCCTTCCTTTTTTTTCATCATTAGACATCTTCTTCCCATCATTGCGGCATTCAAATGCCTAATGACCTCCCTTTACACATTTGAAACATTTACTTGTCCCTTTAAGACAACTCCCTCCATGTTTTTTCCACACTTTGAACATAAGGGAAAGCTCATCTTCTTTTCAGTGTGCTCTTTAGATTTTCCTTTGAATTCCATTTTCCTCTTCTTATCAAACCCATATGACTGATGGGTTACTCCAATCTCCATCTCGACTTTGAGAGCACATCGAACTATTTCCCCATAGCTATTGAAGTCCCTTATGGATAACTCCCTTCGAAGACTTGGTTTTAATCCACTGAATAATCAATCGATCTTACTCTCAGGTTGGATAATAATACCAGAAGCGTACCTTGCATATCTTGTAAAATTTTCTTCATAAGTACCAATAGATTCATCATCGTTTTTCTTCAGTTCCAGAAACTATTTCTCTATCTTTTTTTGGAGAATACGAGGGAAGTACTTATTGAAAAATAAGTTCTTGAACTCGTCCCATTCCATGGACTCAATTTCATCCCTTTGCCTCGTTTTCTTAATAAGATTCCACCATTGATCAACATATCCTTACAAACGATACACTGCTAGGATGGATTTATCATGTTCAGAACATTGAAGAATTGAAAATATCTTTTTAGTAGTACTAATTCATTTTTCAGCAACTAATGGATCAGTAGACCTGCTGAAAGTAGGTGGACGCTGCCTCATGAAGGATTAAACAGAATGTTGCTCCTTCCTTGGCTCGTTTGGAAGTCCTGCATGATTCATAGCTTGAGAAAGTTGTGTGAGCATGACTACAAGATTTTTCATTTCAACTCCCATAATTTTTGCTTGCTCCGGGGGAAAATCATTTCATTGCTCGTCGCATTCTTCATTAACACGGTTCCTTCGGGTTCCAGCCATTGAATAAAACCAAGAAGAATAGTGTGAGAAACACTAATTATAATAGGAAAACCACATAATAAAATTTCACACTTAAGGTCTTATCCTAGGTAATTCATGGTCATTTCTAAAACTCTATGATTGTGTTCAATGCTTATAATTATCCTTAAGGTTCTTACTAAGGCATTCACATCCTAGTTTCCAAAGGTTGACTATACCTTTCCTCTGATACCAACTATAATGACCGATACTTTACATACATTGTTATTACTTCAAAATTGAAGCACACTTATTTCAACATATAACAAAATCATGAAAGGACCATATAGGAATAGTGTCTTTAGAAACAGGAAAGCATAAACAACCGGTTCATAAATCATCTACTTTGCCTCCCATTTATTTCATCATATCTAGAGTCCCTTTTTGGCATATTCTACTTAATAACCTTCTTCCTGACCTGGGGAAATAAAACATACAAAAGGGTGAGCTCAAATTCTCAGTAAGAGTAAACAAAAGAAATATCAATCACATCATATACATAAGCACATAACTTTTGTAAATCTTAACCTGCAAAAGAGATCATAATTTTATAACATTGGATAAATCATAGTAGTGAAATGTAATCCCAATAATCATAACATAAAACCTGAAACTTTGTGGCATACACACATAATCATTGAGAATCATTTCTTTTTAGTCAAGACTCATTGCCAAGACTATCTTAGTGGACAAATTCCACTTCTGAACTGAGTTCACTGCTCGTTTCAGTCCTGTTTCACTGAACCGATTTAACCTGCCATTCCAGCCATGTCTATCTAATGAGATATAAAATATTTACCCAATGCATTGGAGGGAGATATAGTTCCCACCCATCTCATAATGATACCATTCTTATGTGTGCCACAAAATCATAAATCATACATCATTGCATAACCCATGTAATAAAAATGGGATTCTTAAACAAAATGACATCATAAAACAATTCATATATGATAAAGGATTTAATAAAAATAATTCTATCACAACATAATCAAATAAATGTAATAATATGGATAAAAACAGAACCCTTTATTATCTTATATGGAAAATAATTTTGATAAAACACTTGAACTCCATTCTTGAGGAAAATATCCTTTCTAATTCAAAAACACATTTCCTTTCTTAATATGTCATACAATTCTAAACTAAAAGATGTTGATTAAAAATAAACTTGAAAACTTGTAAGGGAAGATTCTTGGAAATATTGTTTTAAAAATACATTCATTTCGTATAAGTTAAAAAAATATTCTTCTCTTACTTTTGTCGGAAAAGTCAAAAAGTACCTCGTACGAAAAACGACAAAAGATTCCTTTCATATCTTTTACTAAAAACACAACGAAGGGTAAAATTGGATTAAAAAAACTACAGGTGGATGGAAATAATATTATATATTGAGGAAACATGGATGTGGATGATAAAATACACCCCAGTAAATGCCAATGTATAAACAATCTCGGATAAAAATGAGATTGTGATATTTCCCTTACCTTAGGTCCGATTTGCCTCGTAAGTGTTTGAACCTCATGTATAATGATTTAAATAATGTTATTTACTTATTACAGAATTATAATTATTGTTATGATATCATATATGGTCCTATTCTTAGCTTCTTATTAGTAATATTTCATTACAACTTGTTATTCGGGTGTTTATTACTTTTTGTTCTTATGCGTGTTTTGTCAAATAAATTCTTATTCTTCCCTTTAGGTTATAGATACCTAATTTCCAGAATGTTATAAGTTTAATATATATCATATTAATTCATTAAATTCATTTATATAATCATTATGCAATGATGATCATGTAGAACGAGTCGCATCACATCGTGGAGACGGTATTCCGTACGTACACACGAGCGGTGATATCATTCCCATGATCATGGAATTGTATTGGAGTGTATGTATACTATTTCATAATCAATATAACTTTACAATAATCATATATAGCCATTATTTACACCATTATACCCATCCAAGTAAGGTGGTGGTGGAAAGTAGATTACACCACGGCGTGGAGACGGTATTCCGTACGAACGCACGCACGGTGATTTCATTTTCCGTAGGATGGATAGATGGTGAAATAGGGTTGTTTCATACTTAAAATAACATATCAGTATATGAGTGATAATGATGTTATTACTTAATAATGAAAAAACTAAAGAAGAATATGTGGAATAAGAAGTAATGACGAAAGAATCAGTAACGGACATTACCTCTTCTTTGAAGTGCTTCTTTGAGACCTCCTTTTAGGGCACTAAAATTGGTCTTTGAAGAAGACCAGGACCTCTAGGATGTCTCTAGGCAAGTGGATAGGAGAATTTTTCAGGGGTTTTCCGAGCTTGAAGGCTCAAATTGGTGTGAGGAAGAGAGGGAGGAGGTGTCCTTTTATAAGGGAGGAGAGGGGCACCTTTGGAATAACAAAAAATATTATTTTATTACAAAGCCAAATTTGGTTTTTAAATAGCTCCAAATTGATTTATTTAGAATCTAAGGTTGGTATGGGTCTAAATCCTCTCATCCAATAGAATTTAGACAAGTTTAGGTTCCTATCTTGACCTTATCATTTAGATTTAACATTAAGATAAATAATTTTACTTTTACCGTGTCTTCTTGTGTTCTTAAACTATATGGTTAATAAACTTACTATAACAATCCAAATGAACCCCAAGTTGTTTATTATTAATATATATAACCTTATCTAAGTCATGTTTCCGACCCTTATATTTTTAGGAATAAAATAACAATTAATAATATAATATTTGTTTTAAAAACTATTTTATGTGAATTTTGACACTATTTAGTTATTGATTTTTGTGAAAATCATAACAGAATGATTACTTCGAAAAAAGTTAATTAAATCACTAATAACATGTCATATTAACCTATAAAATTAGTTTAATTCATAAAAAGTCTAAAATTACATTTCTTTGGGAATTTATAACATCAATTATTTTAATATTTCATTAATAAGATAATTACTGCATCATCTTTATGTCTTAAATAAATTAAATTATTTAATGTCTAAAAATAAAAAATAAAATTCCATTATGTAGGAAATATTTTTATATTTCTAATGAATATTTATAGTCTAATTTATCTTATATATAACCTTATATTAAAAATTATTTACTTATTAAACTTTGATTTTAACTATTTTAACTCTTTTTTAAATAAATTAATAATAAATGTCCTAATCTAATCCAAGTGGGCCTAAATGGTCATATTTTATTCCTAAGGTTGTTTTTGGTCGAATTACACTTATCCAATAGAGTTAGGACATGTTTTAGGATAATAATAACATCATTTTTACCCTAAATTACCCTATTTACTTTAACCCGTGGTAAATAAAAGTAAAAAGTTACTATTCCCCAAAAATTATTTTCATCTAATTGAACCACATTTTACTTACTAAAATCAACTATGTCTCTCGGATTTTTGAAATTCCACTCACAGAAGTGGTAAAATTATGTTTTATGAAAAATTCAGTTTTTTAGCAACCACTTAGTGGTTTCACTATTCATCAAAAATTGAAAGTTTTCAGAAAAATACCAAAATTTCACCCTAGGATAATTTTGATATTCCGAATCCAAAAAAGATGTCCGTTTTGAAAAACAAAATTTATAAAATTTCAAAAAGGGGTTATTACAATTCATAACGGCTAGTTTTAATAATATTTTATTAGCATATAATTGTTTAGTGAAACTCGGTATTGCGTACGACGCAAGCTATCGAGGAAGGTCTCGATTTCGTGTAAAGCAATCCAAGCAAGTGTTGTCTGTAGAAAAAGATTCCTTTGATGATTTATATAACATAAAAGTCTCGGGTGTTACAAAATATGTTATAAAAATGAACGAGGTAGGTATAAATTTTCCCATTTTAGATTCCTAGTGGGTGAGACATGTTCTGGTTTTTCCTAATAAAAGTGGAGTTACTGTTTTTGGATATGAGAGAGAGGATTTGGTTCCATTGAGGGTACAAAATATTTTTCATGTGTGTGTATTGATAATATGAAACTAAACCAATCCCATCGTACAGACCATTTCTTCCTCCCTTTTATTGATCACATTCTTGAGAGACTAGTTGTGAAAACAATGTATTGTTTCGTGGATGGATTTTATGGATATTACAAGTTACTATAGATCTAGAGGATCAATAGAAGACAAAAATAACTTGTCCATTTGGTACATTTTCCTACTAAAGGATGCCATTTGGACAATTTAATGCCCCACGTACATTCCAGAGATGTTTGGGGAGTATTTTATCAGATTTCATTGAGATGTTCATGGTTGTATTTAGGAATTATTTTATAGTGTATGGATCTTCATTCGATGAATGCATCTTTAGTTTTGGTAAGGTGTTGAGTCATTTTATTAAGAATAATCAATTTATAGACATTGAAAATTTTCATTCCATGGTAGAGAATTTCATTTTATAAGCACATTTAGTGTTAAAAAAGTGGATTGAGGTTGATAGATATAAGGTAGAAATTATTTCATCCTTACTATATTCTTCATGTGTGTGAGATGTTCGAGAATTCCTATGGAATGCATGCTATTATCGACACGTCATCATAGATTTTAGTAAGATTGATCTAAAATTATCTTGACTGCTTCAGAATGATATTGAATTCATTTTCGAGGATTCATACAGGTTATCATTTGATGAGCTAATGAATCATTTGACCACTCCACCGATCATACAACCCCCATTGTGGGACCTTCCATTTGGGCATATGTGTGATGCATCAAACTTCACAGTTAGAGCTATCTAATCTCAGAGAGTGGAAGAATGTTCACATGTGATTTATTATGATTTTAGGACATTGGATTCAGCCCAATAAAACTACACAACCATAGAAAATGATTTTTCTTAAAATCATATTTACTTTATAAAAATTCTATTCATATTTATTGTGATCCTAAGTAGTTGTTTTTTATGACTATGTGCTCCGAGGTTCCTATTGAAAAAGAAATATGCAAAGCCTAGAATCATCTGGTGGGTGCCCCTTCTTTATGAATTTTATATTAAGGTAATGGATAATAGAAGTTTAGAAAATCTAGTGGCAGAACCCCTGAGTAAGATTAATCGCACACTAGTGTATGACACCATGGACCAAGTACCACTTTGGGACACTTTCCCTAATGAGCATATTTATTCCATATTAGGTGCACATCACAGGTATGGTGATTTAGTGAACTAACTTGTTTCCAATGAAATTCTTGAAAATTTAAAGAAACATAATTTCTAAAAATTAAATAGTGAGTCTAGTTTTTATGTTTGGGATGATCCCTAAATCTGGTGTATTTGTAGTGACTATGTTTTTAGGAGGTGCATTCTTGATCACGAATTTAAATATGATTTAAATTTTTGTCTTACAAGTACTTGTGGTGGACACTTTGGACCCTAAAACAGATTAAAAAGTTTTATACTATAAATTATATTGGCATCTATTATTCCATGATGCCCATGAGTTTTGTATCTCATGCACCCATTTCTAACACAATAGGAACATTTCAAGGAGACTCGAGATTCCCCAAAAGACAATATTTTTTTTGTGATTTTTAATGTATGGGGAATTTATTTTATAGATCCCTTTCATATTAATTTTGATTTTTTTGTATATTTTGGTTTCCATTGATTATGTAAGAAAATGGGTGGAGGCTACGTCCACTAGGACTGATGATTCCATGTTATAGTGGAATTTTCCTAGGTACAATTTTTTTACAATATTTGAGTACCGAAGTCCAACATTAGTGACCATGGGGCACACTTTTTGAAATCAGAATTTGGATCCCCTTCTTCAGAAATATGGTGTGAAACACAAAATATCAACACCATACCACCACCAAAAAATGGCCAAGATGAGGTTTCAAATCAGGAGTTGAAACAAATAATGGTGAAAACAATGCAGTCGAATAAGAAGGATTAGAGAAAGCACTTGGATAATGCACTTTGGCCTTATTGGAGAGCATACATGACCTCATAAACATTTACCCATTTTTGATTGTTTTTTCAGAAATCCTATCATCTCCATATGGAAGTTGATCATCTACCTTATTGGGCTATAAATAAATACATAATATATTTTCACATGTTGGAATCTAACAGAAGCTACAAATTAAAGATCTTGAGGAGATTCGATTATAATATTATGATAACTCATATATCTGTAAGGAATTATTAAAATAAACTCATGAAAAAATGATCTGACAGGGGGAGTATCATGTTGGAGAGAAAGTCCTTTTGTATTGTTCACGACTGAAGGTGATGCCTGGTAAGATGTGTTCTAGATAGTTAGACCCTTATGTTGGGTATAATATTTTTCCTCATAGTGTAGTGGATATTACACAAGAGGAAACTATAAGTGTCTTAATAGTCAATGGGAAATATTTGAATAAATACATTAATGAACTTCCAACCCATGCAGTTGATTTCATCATACTACATGAAGCCATCAGTACTTGAGAATATCAGGTTGTTCCAAACCCTATCACATGTGTATTATTTTTCATATATAGAATTTTGAATTTCATGTTCACATATCATTTCATAAGTTCATATTAAGAACAATGTAATAATTTAATGGTGGGGGAGGGGACACCATTTTGGGATATTTATTTAGGATGTTCATTTGTATTTTTTGTGTGGGTTTTGTATTATATTTTTGGATAAAATTAAAAAAAGAAAAAAAAGAAAAAATCTGTCATGTAACATGATAATTTAGACAAGGAATATATAGAAAATTCATGTTTTCAAAAATCATTAGTGGGATGATAAGCATGATAATTATTTATTCATTAAAGGTTGATTTTTATAAAAATTAATGTCTATGATGATATGATTGGTTGTGTCATTATAAAATTTTTTGATGTTGACACCAGTATTTGTGATTTTGGGTAATGTTAAATTGTGTCATTGATTTCCCCAAAAAACACTTTACTCTACCATGACTTGAGAAATGTTTCTTACTCAATTGATGGTATAGTCAAGTTAGGTAAAAATCATCTTATATCAATGGTTGATCCATATGTTCGTTTCTATTCCAATCAGTTCCATTACTATGCCAAATTTACCTATTCATGTGTACCTATTATTTTACTGTTGTACACCTACAAAAATATAATAAAAAACAAAAAAAAACAAAAATAATAATAATTTGGGTTGTGTCGTAGGAAGGCCAAAACCCAGCTGTCCTCAACCTATAATCATGTTATAACTATTAAAATTACTGTCGTAAGGAGATCAAATAAGGGTTGGGATATGAGTGTGAAACTTTTTGCTAGTGAGTCTTCAGAAAAGAACAACAAAAAATGAAAAAATTAGGGGAGTGATGAAATGAACCACACATGGAGATATCTATGTCAGGAGCTTATGTTTTGAATTTTGTGAATTTGTAAGTGTGTGGGTCTTGAAATTTTATTCCAAAGGAATGTTGAACAAGTTCAGTAAATTAACCCAAATAAGAATAATTATTTTACATGACCAATATATACTAAATAAAGGATCAATATGTGATCATGGAATTCTTAGAACATAGACACTTGGGGAATTGGTGGCATGGTAGACCCATGACTTTTTTTCTATGATTAGGATTATTAATCACACTATTTTTTTTAAATAATTAATGGGACAATGACATTATTTTTTTTGATATTTACACTTGATGGTAACATTACTTTTCTTATATTTCCATTAGGGATTGAAAAATATGATCATGCATATATATTTGTACAATTTTTTGGAATACATGATATGATGATTTTCCTAGGAGTGAAAATGTGTATATGTGGGGGTGTGATAATACCATGGTTAACTTCTTTATTTCACATTTAGACAACTTTTATAAATTGGTTTCATATTTAAAATTAAAAATATAATTAAAAAAACACATCTTAGTTGATTTTATTATTCAATTTTATCACTCTTAAAAATGGTAATTTTACATGTTTCGACGATTTCATTATAGGAGGAGGTGATTTAGTGGCCCCGAAGATGATCCAAAAAGAAAATGGGCCAAACTAAATGAAAACATAAGGATATATATCCACTCTTTTACAGATTTTAGGAAATCTGTTCATTTAAATGGGATGAAATTTTTTGGGGCGATCTAAAACACTATGGGAAAAAAATAATCTAAAGGAACCCTAGCCCAAATAATCTATTAAGCGTCCCATAAAAAACAATATGTCTACATAACTAAATCTACCTGAAGCCTGAAGTTAGGTTTGGTATTTTAAAAATATATCCGAATATAGATGTCTAATGGCCAAAACATTTGACATGGAGATAGTCCTGATGCTAGAAAAATTATTCTATTTTGTAAAAATGGTTATGTGGTTATTTACGAGTCTCAAACTAAGATAAAATTTTTATAACCAAAACTGAGAGCTCAAAACCACTTTCCATTTTGGATATTGAAGGGTTCCATGGGCACCCCATTTGCATGTTCAAACAAGGAGTGAAGTTATTCCTTTTTGGAGATCCATAAAACACATCTCATCACCTGGGAGGTGTTGTAACTTCTTATAGTGTGAGCTCTTGAAGTAAGGATCCCTTCATCGAAGCCTTAATCTCCTCATTTTCCAATATTAGTCTTTGTGTAATAAACCTATTATTTACTATTTTCTTTTGCCTATTTTCATCTATTTTTTTCACTTATCATCTTCATTTATTTTCCTCTCTGGGCTAGAAATAATTAGTAGAAATGAGATTGGGTTATACCCATTTTAAATCGGTGTGAATGAAAGCTTTTTCTACAATGACTACATAGCCCATAGAAGAGTATTTGTTTAGTAATATTTCTTACTCTTACCTTATTCATTAATTTATCTTGATTCAATAAGATGTTTTCATTCACTTAATATGATAAATTAGTTGATTTTTTAATAAGAATAAAATAAGAAATCAAGATGAAAATTAACATAAAAAAATGTGAGGCCAAGAGTTGTATAGATTGTGAGAGCGTAAACTTAATCTGTAAAATAAAACAACAAGGGATAAATTTTTAGAGTTCAAATACAATCAATAAACTCAATTAATCCCCATTTCCATAGTGGGTATGTTACCTAATTTACCACTAACCATAAGCAATCCTTAGAACATCAATCAAAAAAATGGTGCTACAATTGAAAGTACTACAGCTATCATAGGGTTTAATTCATTTCATCTTCATGGTTTAGTTTATTATCATAGGATTCAAGGGTTAACAAGTTATGGGATAATAATTAAGTGGATGTTTATTTAAATGATAATGATATATAATTTAGTGAAGAGGTATTGTTAGATAAATTAGGCCTTCTAAAAAACATTTCCAAAAAAACATATTCTTGTTACGTCTTAATAATCAAATTTCATTTCAAAAACAAAAAAAATGTCAATATTCTTCCAGAATACTATTTCAAGATATATATTTGGAAACCCCTATAATTTTAAGTAGTATGTTTCATAATTTTTATTTTACTTTCAAAATACCGTAAAGATGTTTTTAAATTACTTCCTCCTTTAAGAGACGCCCTTGGTCAGCCACTATACTGCACCTCGTACCGAAAGAAACTCTTCATTTAAGAGAGACCATGATTTCACATTTCAAATTGGAATTATTTTTAGGGGGAAAGTGTTTTATTCAACTAATTTGAGGTGTTTTTTTAATTTTATTTTATACTTTTATTTTATCTTCATTCCAATATCTCAATTTTTATTTGTTTTTTTGTCTCTCTCTTCTACCAATCACTTTTCTTCTCTATTAGACCATCAACTGAAACTTATTATCATGATAATATGGTCTAATTTCTCTCAATTTCTATTATTTATGACCCAATACCATTCTGGGTATCTCTTTGATCTAGACACCGAGATTGAACGCAACCTTATTGCTCGAATCAGACAATCTCAGTCAATAGGAAGTGTCGATATTTACACAACTAGGGAATTCCTCCACTATAAGAACAATGAAATTGGAAACACATATAAATAAAAACTTAAACAACAAATAATGTCTAAAAATAGTAATAAATTAATTAATAGAAGTATTCAGGAAATTTCTATACCATATATTAACTATCAACAGAATTGTATTGGATACCCAAATCTTGAATTAGACATTGAACTACAATCTAGGCCTATTCAAATACATCAAAAATTTAATTTATTATCTTGTGAGGATCCAAAAAAACATTGAAAATAATTTAACGTGGTTTTCTCAACCCTTAAACCAGTAAATGTCTCTAAAGATCAGATAAAACTAAGGGCATTCCCATTTTCACTTGATGGATCTATAATTTATTGGATGTGTTATTTACAACATAAATAAGTTACTGATTAGAAATATTAGAAATTTATTTTATTGATGATATTTTTTCCAGCATCAAAGACAATATCCATTTGAAAAGAGATCTTATGGATCATGAAAGCACAAAAGGAGTCAATGTATAAGTGTTGGGAATGATTCAAGAAGTTTTGAACAAGATGTCTACATCCCAAATCTGTGAGAAAATCCTCATACAATAATTATATAAAGGAATCACACCATTGTAGAAGAGCATAGTGTATGTCGAAGTTAGAGGACCATTCTTGGAAAAAAATAAAGTAGTAGTGTTTGAATTGATCGACAAGATGACATAAAAGTCCCATCAACTTGGTGATTGAGGTAAACCACATATTAGGGGAGTACATCGGGTAATATGATCTTATCGTGAAGTTATTTTAATTTCTACCTAGTTGGTTGAAATGACAACTATGGTGTGGAATATTTCATTGGATCAAAATACATTCCAACCCACTCCTACAAGGCCATGTGGAATTTTTACTGAAATAGACAACCCAATTGATTATTTCCCCCAACTACAAGAGACAAAGGATTGAACAAAAATATTCCATGAGATACTATTTCAGTAGAAACAACAACCACATCCCAATAATAAGTATGATTCCTTTAAAATAACATACAACTAAGGGTGGAAGGATCAATCAAATGTGATGTATGGATCTCAACAACAACCAAGGCCCCATTTTCACTAAAACATCAAAGACCCTCCTCTTTAACAATTTGGTTTCCAAGAACCCCAAAGAATATTAGAGTCTCAATAATACATAATTAAACCATGAGGGAATTATAACAAAAGTTAAATTCTAACACTAATGACTTTTTCAATCAAGTTTTTCTTAATCATTAGAATGAGACGAAGAGTCAAGGTTCTGAGTTGATGGTGTTGAAGACACAAATGACCATATTTTCACCACCCTCAATGAACTGGTATGTAATAACTATATATATATATATTCGTTCCCAACCTACTCCAAATCCCAATTGGAATGTCAGTGTCATCACATTGAGAAATGGGAGGCAAACGAATGATACATCTGCACTTATCATTCCCCTAGGATTCAACTTAACATCAGAGAATCCCCAATAAAGAACAACTAATGGGATGACTAAAAAGATAAACAGAGCTAAGAAAAATATTGATGAAGTTCCTCTTAAAACCCTTATATTTCAAAATATATTTGTACAAAAAAAGAATATTGTAGAAGATGCAATGTAAAAATAGGTTTTGGATATATTCAAGCATGTTGAGATCAACATCCCTCTACTTTATGAAATTAAAAAATATCACGGTATTCCAAAATATTAAAATAAATTTTTACCAATCAAAGAGGGATCATGGGAAATGAGTGGATATATCATGGAAGGAATGTATCAGAACACATTACACCCTCTCAATCAATGTCATCAAAGTGGAGGGATTCAGGGAAATTCACCATACCATGCACCACAAGGGAGTTGTAAATTTTCAACGCTTTTTGTGATTTTGGAGCTTCCATAAATGTGATTCCTCCATATTTATTTTCTTCTTTATAGGTTGGTGAGTTTAACCCGATGAGAGTGGTGGTGGAATTGGTGAATAGATCTATGACATATCCTGTTGGAGTCCTTGATGATGTACTTGTTCAGGTAAGATACATGATCTTTCCAACAAATTTCTTTATTCTTAACATGGAGGATGTTCAGGTAAGTTCTCATGATCAAATTATCATAGGTAGTCCCTTACTCAATACTAAAACAACTATCATAAATGTACATGAGGGTATTCTTTCCATTATGTTTTGAGATCATTTTGTGATATTTAATGTTATAGACTCCATGAAGTACCACTCAGAGGACCATTCTGCTTTTGTTATCTCCCATTTTGAACCACCAAGTCAAAAACTCAAATATTATTATTTCCATATGTTTAGAGATATTATAATAATTAGTTCTAGTTTAAAGTTTAATATTAGTTCCAAACCTATTTTTAATGCACAAAACTCTCTTTGATTTGATTTTTAAATGGATTCATATTCTGATTTTGATCATGTTTACTCTTATTATGACATGGTTTTTGATTATGATGATGGATTTGATGCATTATTATATGATTTTAACGATATTTATTATGGTATTTATATTCATTGTGCACATATTTTAGTTACTTCAAAGTCTTCATCCGTATTTCAACCCCTTCATTACAACTCAAACCACTTCCACCAGATTATAAATACTCATAATTTTTATGTGGTGAGAAATTATCTATTATCATTGCTAAAAATATCCCTTTTAAACATTTATAAATACTTTTGAATATTTTGAGGGAGAAAATTAGTGAAATAGTGTTGACCTTGGCTTACATATCTGGTATTATCCCTCCATTTTCATGCATAGGATTCTTTTGAATGATTTGGATAAACCAGTGAGGCATCCACAAAGGAGACACAATCCAACCCTTATGGTAGTTGTTGAAAAATATGTTGATAAATTTATCATGCTATGTATAATTTATTTGATTTTAGATTCCCAGTGGGTGAGTCTTATTCAGGTTGGTCCTAAGAAATTTGGTGTTACTATTGTTAGAAATGAGGGAGAGAAATTGGTTCCAATGAGGGTACAAAATTGTTTTCATGTGTGTATTGATTATAAGAAAAAAAATCAATCCACATGCAATGACCTTTTACCCCTCCCATTTATTGATCAAATGCTTGAGAGACTGGCTGGGAAAACATGTTATTGTTTCTTGGATCGATTATCTATATATTATTTGGTTCTTATAGCTCTATAGGATCAAGAGAAGAGAACATTAACTTTTCCATTCATAAAAATTTCCAATCGAAGGATTCCATTTGAACTATGAAATTCCCTAGGTACCTTATAGGGTTATATGGTGAGTATTTTTTTTCATATTTTATTACGTCCAACATGGAGGTATTTATAAACGATTTTATAGTGTATGAGTATTCATTTGATGAATGCATCTTTAGTTTGGGAAAGGTGTTGAATCATTTTATTGAGAAGAATCTAGTTTTAGTCATTGAAAAGTGTCATTTCATGGGAGATAATTGCATCTTCTTAGGGCATGTAGTGTCTGAAAATGGGAGAGAGGTTGATAGATCCAAGGTAGATATTATTTCCTCCTTGCCATATCCTTCATGTTTGAGAGATGTTATATTATTCCTAGGGTATCCATTCTTTTATTGAGGCTTCATCAGATATTTTCTTAAGATTTATTTTATTTACAATGACTGCTATAAAAATTTATTTACATTATTTACAATGATTAATGAAGGGAATCATTTGATGATATAATGAAACATCTTACCACTCCACCAATCATGCAACCTCCACGATGGTATCTTCCATTTGAGCTTATGTGTGATGCATCCAACATCATAGTTGGAGATATGTTGTCTTAGAGGGTTCAAGAAGGTTCACAGGGGATTTATTATTCATCGAGGAAATTGGATTCATCCCAATTAAGCCACACAACCTTGGGAAAGGATTTTATTACTATCATATTTTTATTAGATAAATTTCATTTATATTTATTGGGCTTTAAGGTAGCTGGTTTCTTCTGACCATTCATCTCTGAGGCAACTCTTCATGAAGCCATATGCAATGACCAGACACATCCAATGTATTGTTCTTCTTTAATAATTTGATATTGATATAATAGAGAATAATGGGTCATAAAATGTTATGGTGGACCACATGAGTTATATTACTCACACACCAGAGGATGAAAACATGGACAAGGTACCACTTTAGAGAACATTCCCCAATGAGCATATTTATTCAATATTAGGTTTACATCCATGTTATGTTGATTTATTCAACTACCTTGATGCCTCCAAAATTCTGAAAATTTAAAAAAAACATTATGTACAAAAATTAAAGTGTGAGTCTAGGTTTTATGTTTAGGATGATCCCTAACTCTGGTGCATGTGTAGTGAGAATGTTATTAGTAGGTTCATTACTGATCAATATTTTGAATTTGTTTTACACTTCTTCATACACTTAATTGTGGTGGACACTTTGGACAACAATGAATATCATGGAAGGTCTTAGTATCTTGATTATATTTTCATAGATTATTCCATGATAACAATGTGTTTTATATGTCAAGATCCCATTCCCAATATACTGGGGACATTTCTAGGAGACACAATATTCCCTAATAACCCATACTATTATATGAGATCTTTTTGTATGGGCATTGATTTTATGGGTACCTTTATCAGATAATTTTTTTTCGGTATATTTTGGTTTATATTGATTATGTTAGAAAATGGGTGGAAGCCAAGTACACTAGGACTGATAATAATCATGTTGTAGTGGACTTTGTCCACACAAAAATTTTGTGTTGGTTTGGAGTACAAAATGAAATCATCAGTGACCAAGGGAAACACTTTTGGAATTCGAATCTGGATTCCCTCTTTTGTAAGTATGGGGTGAAACACAAAACATCCACACCATGACACCCCCAATCAAATGGCGAGGATGAGGTTCAAAATTGGGAGTTGAAGAAAATTTTGAAGGAAAATGTATAGATGAATATGAAAGATTATAACAAGGTCTTGGATGATTTACTTTGGGATTATAGGATAGAATACAAGACCCCGATCGGTATGTCCCCCTTTTACATTGTTTCTGGGATATACTATAATATCCCTATGGAATTTGTTCATCAGTCTTATTAGGATATGAAGAAATGCAACATGGATTTTCCTAAGATGGAATTCAAAGGAAGCTACAAAATCAAGATCATGAGGAGATTCTATTGTCATCATATTATAACTCAAGGCTCTACAAGAAAATATCAAAAGAAAATCACCATATAATGATCCAACAAAGAGAGTATCATGTGGGAGATAAAGTCCTTTTATACAGTTCATGACTGAAGATGATGCTAGGTAAGTTACATTTCAAATGGTTAGGCCCTCATGTTGTGTCTAAAGCCTTTCCTTATGGTGCAATGGATATCACATAGGAGGACACTATAAGGGTCTCTATAGTTAAAGGGCATTGTTTGAAGAAATATGATGAAGGAATTACCACATATGCATTTGTATTCACCACAC
The DNA here is from genome assembly GCA_963277665.1 of Viscum album. Taxonomy (NCBI): domain Eukaryota; kingdom Viridiplantae; phylum Streptophyta; class Magnoliopsida; order Santalales; family Viscaceae; genus Viscum; species Viscum album. The sequence continues at coordinate 1,013,551,169 of OY728153.1, read as the reverse complement.
TGCATGGCCCCATAATCACTTGTGAATATCTAGTTGTTCCTAACCCTTTCACTTTTATATTATTTTTCCTATTTAGAATTTTTATTTTCATTTTAAAATATAATTTCATAAGTTCACACTGTGGAAAATTAAATATTTTATATGTGGTGGAGGGGATAAAATTTTTTGGGGGAGTTATTTATTATTTTCATTTGTGTGTTTTCTATTATATTTTTTGTTCAAATTTTCAAAAACAAAAAACAAAAAAAAAATTATAAAATCTTATCATGTAACATGCTCATTTAGATTTAGAATATAAGAAAAATGAGTGACTTTAAATATCGTTAGTGGAATGATAATAATGAGAATGATTTATTCATAAAAGGGTTTATTTTAATAAAAAAAAGGTCATCGATGATATGATTGGTCATGTTATTATAATAAATTTAGATTTGGACAAAATTCTTTGTGATATTTGTTCATTGTAAATTGTCTCATTGATTTATCCCCAAAACCTTTCACTTAACAATGAAATGAAAAACATTTCCCAATAAATTGAATGTATAGTCATGTTAGGTAAAAAATTAATCTTATATAAATAGTTTGCCCATACATCCATCTCCCTTTTGATCAGTTTCATTACTATACCGAATTGACCTATGTTGGTATACCTATTATTCGACTGTTGCATAGCCTAAAAATTTCAAACAATAAAATAAAAAAATATGGGTTATCTCTTGTTCAAGTCAAAACCCACTCATCCTCAACCTATGATCTTATTAAAACTATTACAATTAGGGTCATGAGGAGATCAAATAAGGTTTTAGAGATGAGTGTGATATATTTTCCATGTGAATCTTCTGAAAATAGAACAACACCAAAAAAATGAGGAGAGTGATGAAATGTACAACATGTGGGGATATATAGGTCCGAATATTTTGGTTTTAATTTCAGGAATTTTTAAGTAAATGGTTCTTGAAATTTGATTGAAAAGTAATATAGAATAGGTTCAATTAATTAAATAATGTAAGAGGAATTATTTTACTTGACATGAATATATACTAAATACAGATTATAGATATGAGCTTTAAATGGTTTGCGCATAGACACTTGGGTAATTAGTGTCATAGTGGACCCATGACTTTTTCCACTATGATTATTGTTATTAATCTCACTAGATTTTATTTTGACATAATTTATGATACAGTAACTTTAAAATTTATTGATATTAACTCTTTATGGGACTATTAATTTTCATATATTTCCATTGTTTATTGAGAAATATAAACACAAATAGCTTGTTAATTTTTTTTGGAATAAATTATATTAGGTTTTTCCTAGGTTTGAAAAATTTTAATTTTTGGGGAGTGATCATACCACAATTCACTACATTATTTCACATTTACACCACTTCATTAAACTGGTTTTATATTGAAAAATTAAAAATATAATAACAAATTAAACTTCTCATATTATTTCATTATCCACTATTTATCATAGTATAAAATGGAAATTATCCATTTTTAGTGATTTTATTGTAGGAGGAGGTGATTGGGAGGCCCCAGAGATGATCCAAAAGAAAAATAGGCCAAACTACATGGAATCCTCAAGACACCTGCCCACTGTTTTCCACAAGGGACAAATATATGTATCTAAATGTGATGAATTTTTTTTTCCAATCCATAACTCTATTGGATAAAACACATCCCAAGGAACCCAATCCACGTTCCTCTATTAAGGGGCCCATCCTAACCAATTTTTCTAGGGAAATTTGTTTACCAGAATTCAAAATTTAGGTTTGATATTTTCATAATATCTACCAATAGAGATGTATAATGGCCTCCAAATTTGACATGAAGAAAGTAAAGATGTCGTAAAACAACTCTTATCATTTTTCAAATCATTAAGATGTGCTTTTATTTGTCCAAAACCAAGATAAAAGGGTATAACCAAAACTCAATGCTCAAAACCACTTCCCATTTTGTCTATAAAAGGGAACCATCGACACTCCAATTTCAAGTTCATCAAATGAGTGAAGTTATACCATTTGGTAGTTCTATAGGAGTATTATCATCACTATGGAGGTTCTGGAACATTTTATTCTCAAATGGGGATCTCTTGGAGAAATTATCCCTTCATTGAAGCCATCATCTCCATTTCATGTTGTAGTATTTGTCTTTGTGTAATAAACTTCTTAGTTTCTATTCTATTTCGTATGTTTTCCTCTATTTTTTCACTTATATTATTCATTAATCATTCTTTTTTAGCTATAAATAAATAATAGAAACTATATCAGTTTATAACCATTCCAAACTATTGGAAATACAATTCATTTCTACGATGACTGCACCGCCCATGGAAGAATAGTTCTTTAGTAATCAATCTACCTCTTTCCTTCTTCAATAATTTATTTTGAATAAATGATATAATTCAATTGACATAATATGATATATGAATATAGTTTCTAAAATAGAATAAAACAGTCATGAAATTTAACAATTAACAAAAAAACACATGAGGTCGATATTTTGTAAACTGTGAGAGTTTAAACATAATCAGTAAAACAAAACCACAAAGGTTAAATTATATAGTTAAAATGAAATCCATAATCCTTATTTCCAAAGTGGTTATGATCTCTAATTAATCACTGACCATAGGGTATCCTTATAATATCAATCAAATTAGGGTGATGTGATTTCTTGTACTAAGGCTAACATAGTGTTTAATTCATTTTATCTTGGTGCTTTAGTTAATTCTTATAGGGTTATTGGGTTAAAAGGTCATGGGATAATAATTATTTGAATGTTAAATTAATTGTTAATGATAAATAATTGTGTGGATAGCGGGATTTATAATGATTAAACCTTCTAAAAATATTTTCTAAAAAACATCTTCTCATTCGGTCATATTAATCAAATTTCATTTCAAAAAATAAAAATAAAAAAATTTAAAAAATATTCGAAAATACGGATTATAGATTTATACTGGAACCCATCCTATCCTTTTAGGTATTTTTTCATTATTGTTATTTTATTTTCCAAATATCATTAATATGTTTTTAAATTACATCTTCCTTTGAGAGATGACCTCGGTCAGCCACCCTACTACACAAAGTACCGAAATTCACACTTTATTTGAAAGCTCCCACGATAGAATATTTAAAATTAGAGTTGATTCTAGGGAGAAAAGAGTTGGATTAAAATAATGAGAGTTATTTTTTACTTTTATTTTATCCTGTTTTATCTCCATTCTTCTTTCTTCATTCCTTTTTTTTTTATTTTTTGTTTTTTTCTCTTTTTCTTCTTCCTCTCTCTTTTATTCTCTATGAGACCATCAATTGAAACTTATTCTCATTATTTTATGGTCTAATTTTATTAATTTATATGATTTATGACATGATCCCATCCCAATAATCTAATTGATCTTTACCTTGAGATTAAACACAATCTTAGGGGTCGAATCACACAATCATGGGCTACAGGAAGTGCAGACATTTACCACACTAGAGAATTTATCCAGTATAAGATCATTGAAATTGGAAACACTTCTAAATAAAACCTAAAATAAGAACCAATGGATGAAAACAATAATAATGAATATAATATAACCATTTGAGAATTGGTTGCACCAGATATTAACAATCAACCAAATTGTATTGCATACTAAAATCTCAAATCAGACATTGAAATGAAATATGGGTTAATTAACCTACTTCATAAATCTAATGGATTATCTTGTGAGGATATAAATAAACATCTAAAAGAATTAAAAGGTTTTTATTAACCATTTAACCAAGATATGTCTCTAAATATCAAATATAACTAATAGCATTCCAATTTTCACTTAATGGAGTTGCAATGGATTGGATGTATTATTTACAACATAAACATTTAACTTGATGGAATGATTTGAAATGTATTTTCGTGTAAATATGTTATCCAGAATCAAGGAATACATCCATTAATAAGGAGATCTTCGAGATCATTCAAGCACAAGTGGAGTCAATGTATGAGTACTAGGACCGATTAAAGAAGTTTTGTTCAAGCTATCTGCATAACAAAATCAATGAGAAACTTCTCATCCAGTACTTATATGAAGGAGACACACATGTGGAGAGGATCATTGTGAAGTCTGTATCTAGAGGAGTATTGGTGGAAAAAACTCTAGTAGCTTCCTTTTTAATGATAGAATATGGCACAAAACTCCAAACAATTTGACAATTGAGGTACACCTCAATTGAGAGGAGTATATCTAGTGAGTGAATATTCTATTGAAATTCATTTAATTGATTCCATGTTGGAAGAATTGGCCACTATGGTGAGGTGGATTTCATTCGTCCAAAAGACATCCCAACCCACTCCAACAAGGCCTTGTTAAATTATCATTGAAAAACACCACCCAATTGATTATTTCCACAAACTAAAAGAGATAGAGCATTGCACAACAATTTTCCCTGGGAGACCATATCAGGAAGAACAATAACCAAATCCCCAAAAGAAGTATGATTCCTTTTTACAAAAAACAACCAAGGGTGGATGGATAAATCAGACATGAGGTATGGATCTGGACAAGAACAAAGGCCCCCTTCTCAACAAAACATCCATCAACCTCCCCCTTACAAGTAGGGTTTCCAATAAACCCAATGTATATTTATGGATCAAGCATCAACAAGTAAACAAAAGGGGAATTCAAAACCAAATGTAGATTCTAACACTAAGGAAATTTTTAATCAAATGGTTCTTAATCAACAAATTGAGTTGAAGAGTCACAGTTATGAGTTTAGGGAGTTGAGGACACAAATAAGAAATACTGCCACATCTCTCCATCAACTGGTAAGTAAAAACCATATAAATATTCCTTCCCAACAAATTACAAATCCCATGGGAAATTTCATTGCAATCACATTGAGTAGCGTGGAGAAAAAGAATTAAACATCAGTACTTATCATTCCACTAGGATTCACCTCAACTCTGGAGAATCCCCATTGAAGAACAACTAATGAAAATCTCAAAGATATAGAAAAAGGTAAGAAAATGTATTATGATTTTCCTCCAAAACTCCATCCATTTCAAAAACAAGTTGTAAAAATCAACAATATGGCCGAATAGGTAATGTTAAAAGAGGGTTTGGATACATTCAAGAATTTTTAAATCAACATATCTTAACTTGAATTCATTAATTAAATTCCAAGGTATTCCAAATTCTTAAAATAAGTATTTACGAATAACAGAGGGATCAAGGGAAATGAGAGGATTATTCTTGGATGGAACATGTCAGAACTCATTACACCGTGTATATAAATTCCAACAAAGCGCACGAATCCTGGGACATTCACCATAACATGCACCATAGGGGAGTTACACTTTTCTGATGCATTATGTAAACTTGGGGCTTCTATAAATATGATTCCTTACTCAATATTCTCTTCTTTATAGGTTCTTGAGTTGAAGATAATGAGAGTGGTGGTTCAATTGGAGAGTATAGATATGTAATATATAGTGGGGGTCCTTGAGGATGTACTTTTTTGGGTAAGAGACATGATCATTAAAGTAGATTTCTATGTTCTTAATATATAAGATGATCAGGTAAGTTCTCATGATCCAATTATCATAGGTAGGAACTTCCTCAAAAATACAAAAACTATCATAAATGATCCTTATGGTACTCTTTACATGGATTTTGGTGGTGAAGTTTTGATATTTAATGTTATGGACTTCATAAATTACCCCTCAGAGGACCATTCTACTTTTTTTATCTCCCACTTTGAAACACCATGAAAAAAACTCATGGAAATTGATTTATCTATGTTTATAGTAATTCTGATCATTGGAGGTAGTTTTATGTCTAAGAGCACTCGCACACCTATTTCTAATTCACTAGCCTCTTTTATATTGGACTTTGAAATGGATTCTTATTTAGATTTTGATCATGTTCACTCTAATTTGGACTTGGTTTTTGAGTATACTAATGAATTTGTTGAATTATTCTCTATTTTTTTATTCTGGTATTGATGTTAATTATGAACATATTTTAGTTCCATCAATGTCTCCATTCACACTGCAACCCCTTACTTATAACTCAAGCCCTTTCCACCAAATACCAAATACTCATACATGTTATGTGGTGGAAATTACCAGTTGTCATTGCTATAAATATCCCTTTTGAACATAATTAAAGTCTTTTAAATCTTTTTATGGAGAGAATAGGAGAAATAAGGTGGACCTTGGATGAAATATCAGGTATTAGTACCACCATTTTCATGCACAGGGTTCTTTTGGAGGATGGGACTAAACGAGTGAGGCATCCAAAAATGAGACTCAATCCAGCCCTTATGGAAGTTGTTAAAAATGAAGTTGAAAATTTTCTCAAGGTAGGTATATTTTATCCCATTTCATATTCCTAGTGTGTGAGTAACATTCAGTTTGTTCCTATGAAAAGTGGTGTTACTATTGATAGAAATGAGAGAGAGGAGTTTTTTCCAATGAGGGTACCAAATAGTTGGGGTATGTGTATTGATTATAATAAATTAATGATCACACTCACAATGACCATTTACCCTCCCATTTATTGATCCAATGCTTGAGATAATAGATTGGAAAAGAAACTATTGTTTCTTGGATGAATTTATTGGAAATTTCTAGGTTCCTATAGCTTCCGAGGATCAAGGGAGGACAACATTATATTGTCAATTTGGTTCATCTTTTTACTGAAGGATTCCATTAGGACTATGAAATTCCCCATGTCCCTTTCAGAGATGTATGGTTTGTATTTTTTTTTCATATTTCATTGAGACCTTCATAGAGGTATTTATGTGTGATTTTATAGTGAATGGATTTAGATTTAATTAATGAATATTTAGTTGGATAAAGCTATTGAATCATTGTATGAAGAATAATATAATTTTAAACCTTTAAAAGTGTTATTTCATGGTAGATCATGGTATTGTCTTTGGACATGCATTGTAAAAAAATGGGATAGATGTTGATAGATACATGGTAGATATTATTTTATCATTACTATATTCATCATGTCTGTGAGATAATAGATCATTTCAAGGGCATGCAAGATTTTATCGACGCTTTATCATAGATTTTAGTTTGATCGATCTACCATTATCTTGATTGCTTCAAAAATATACAGACTTAACTTCCTATGATTAATATAGGGTATCATTTGATGAGGTAATGAAGCATATAACCACTCAATTGATCACACACCCCCATTGTGGGATCTTTCATTTGAGCTTATGTGTGATGCGTCCAACATCAAGGTTGGAACTATTTTATCTGAAAGTGTGTAAAGACATTTACATGTGATTAATTTTTCTTTGAGGACATAGAAATCATCCCAATAAAACTACCAAACCACGGAAAAGTGAGTTTCATACCAACATATTTAATTTAGATAAATTAAATTCATATTTATTGGGCTCTAAATTAGTTTTTTTAGACTATGAAGCTCTGTGGTACCTCTTGAAGATCAGAAATGCAAAGTCCAGACTCATTCGATGGATACCCATTCTTCAATAATATCATATTCAGATAAAGGAATATAAGGGGTCAGAAATCCTAGTGTAAGACAACTTGAGTATGATTTATCACACACTAGATGATAAAACTGTGGACTAGGTACCACTTTAGTACCCTTTCCTCAATGAGCATATTTATTCTCAGGCACACATCCTCAGTATGATGATATAGTGAAATACCTTGTTAACTCTAAAATTACTACAAATTTATAGAAACATCTATTCCAAAAATTAAGTAGTGAAAATAGGTTTTATGTTTTGCATGATCCCTAACTCTGGGGCATGTGTAGTGACCCAGTTATTAGGAGGTGAATTCTTGATCATGAGTTTGAATCTATTTTACATTTTTTTAATACAGTAACTTATGGTGGACACTTTAGACCCAAAAAAAATATCTAGGAAATTCCTAGACTCTATATTATGTTGTCCTACCTTATTCTATTATTCACATGTGTTTTGTAAGATATGATCTCATTGCCAACAAACTTGGAACATTTCTTCAAGACACAAGATTCCCCAACAACCCATACTATTCTATTAGATTTTGGATGTATGGGGCATTTATTTTATGATTATATTTTCTTTTTTATTTGGTTTTTTTATATTTGGGTTTCTATTGATTATGTTTTAAAATGGGTGGAAGCTATGTCGACAAGGACCGATGATTCTCCTGCTGTAGTGGACATTTTCGATGAATAGTTTTTTTGCAGGTTTGGAGAATCGAAGGCTATAATACGTGACCAAGAGACACAATTATTCTATCTGAATATGGATTATCTCTATTATAAGTATGGGGGGATAAATAAAAATCAACCCCTACCACCCCCAAACAAAATTCCAAGATGAGGCTTCAAATTGGGATTTGAAACAAATTTTGGATAAAACTGTGAAGCTGAATAGGAAGGATTGGAGAAAGTGATTTTATGATGAAATTTGGTCTTATATAAAACCACATATTACCCCCATTTTTATGTCCCAATTTGGATTGTTTTTTGCAAAATCAAGTCATTTCCTGATGGACGTCAAGCTTCGGGATTATTGGGCAATAAAGAAATGCAACATGAATTTGGCCTAAGCCGAAATTCAATGGAATATTATAATTCCAGAGAATGAGGATATTTTATTGTAATCATGTGATATATTGAAGGAATGATAAAAATAATCTCATGACAAAATGATCCATCAAATGGAGTTTCATGTTGGATAAAAATTCCTTTAATACAGTTCCTGACTGAAGCTGAGGCCTGAGAAGTTGCATTCTAGACGGATAGGCCCTTCTGTTGTGTCTAATTGTTTTCCTTATCATGAAGTGGATATAACACAAGAGGACACAATAAGGATATTTACATTCAATGGGAAATTCTTTTATGAAATATATGTTTTAAATTCCCACCCATGCAGTTGATTCCCTCAAGCTTCATGACTGTATAATCACTTGAGAATCTCATTTTGTTCATAACCCATTAATATTATATTATTTTTTCAATTTATAATTATGAATTTCATGTTAAATTATCATTTCATAAGTTCACATTGAGGAAAATTCAATATTTTATGTGTGGGTGGGGGGAAATTTTGTGGTAGTAATTTAGTATTTTCATTTGTGTGTTCTATGTGTTTTTTATGTTTTTGGTTAAAATTTTCAAAAAGAAAGAAGAAAAAAAAGTAAAAAATACTTATCATATAAGAAGATCATTTAGATATGTAATATATTGAAAATTCATGTTTTCCAAATTCATTAGTGGTATGATAATCATGATATAGATTTATTCAATAAACGGTTGATTTTTAAAAAAATTAAAGTTGTTGATGATATTATTTGTTTTGTCATTATAAAACTTCTATATATTAACACCATTATTTATGAAATTTGTTCATGGTAAATTGTGTCATTGATTTCTCCACATTAAGTTTCACTCAAACTTGATTTGAGAAATTGTTTTTAACTCAATTGAAGGTATAATCATGTTAGGTAAAAAATTCATCATATATCAATGGTTGATCCATAAGTTCGTTTCTACTCTGATCAATTTCATTATATACCAAATTGACCTATGTCTTTGTACATGTTATATGACTATTGTACACCATATATATATATATGTGTGTGTGTGTGTGTTTGGTGTCTTAGGAAAGTCAAAATCCTCTCTTACTCAACCTATGATATTGTTATAACTATTACAATTAGCATCATGAGGAGATCAAACATGTGTTTAGAAGTGAGTGGGATATTTCTTCAAAGTGAAACTTATAAAAAAATAAAAAAAAGAGGGTAGTGATGAAATGTAAATAACATAGGGATATCTATGTATGGTTCATATGGTTTTACATTCAGGAATGATTAAGTATGTGGGTCTTAGAATTTGAATGAAATTGAATGAAGAATAGGTTCAATGAAGAAAACTATGTAAGATGAATTATTTCACATGACCTGAATATACTAAATAATGGGTGTATATATGAACATGAAATACTTGTAACACACAAAAACACATGGGGAATTAGTGGAATTTTGGATCCGAGACATGATTATTTATGATTAGTATTATTATGTTCATTGGATTTTGTTTTGACATAATTTATGAGACAATGAATTTAAAATTTATTGATAATAACTCTTGATGGGATTCTTACTTTTACAATATTTCCATTTTGTATTGAGAAATATGAATATTATTATAATGTCACAATTTTTTTGGAATACATGATATTATGTTTTTTCTAAGAGAGAATAAGGGTAAATGTGGGGGTGTGATCATACGACAATTCACTGCTTTATTTCACCTGTACACCACTACTTTTAAATGTTTTTATATTTAAATTTAAAAATATAATAACAAATTTCACTTAACATTTTATTTTATTAGTCAAGTTTTATCACTATTAAAAATGGAAATTATACTTCTTTTGGTGATTTCATTGTAGGAGGAGTTGATTTGTAGGCCCCAAAGATGATTAAGAAGGAAAATGGGACAAACTACATGGATGCCCAAGGACACATGTCCACTGTTTTTGACATTGTGAGATATATGCGCATAGAAATGGGATAATTTTTTTGGGACTAATACAAAAATATATGGGATACAAATCATCTTAAGGAACCTAATCCTAATTCTTATATTAAGGGGTCCATCCAAACTAATCAATCTAGGGGAAAGAAACCACCCAAATTAGAAAGGTAGGTTTGGTATTTTTATAATATCTCCTTATATAGATGTTTAATAGCCAAAAAATTTGACTTGAAGATATTAAAAAGGGCATAATATAAATATACTCTTTTTTTAATTTTATGATATGGACATTTACTAGTCCCAAAAAGAGATACAATTTGTATAACCAAAACTGGGTGCTCAAAACTGGTTACCATTTTGGCTGTAAAAGGGTACCATGGGAACCCCATTTGCAATTTTGACCAGGGAGTGAAGTGATGAAATTTTGGAGTTATAGAGGATTCCACTCATCACCTTGTTTTTTTGGAACTTCCTATACTCATAATGGGATCTCTCGAAACAAGGATCCCTTCATTGAAACCCTACTCTCTTTATTAGGTTGTAATATTTGTCTTTGTGAAATAAAATTCAAAGTTCCTATTTTATTTGGTCAATTTTCCTCTATTTTTTCACTTTTCTTATTCATTAATATTCATATTTTTTATGGAAATAAATAATATAAATGATATTGGGTAATACCTATTCTAAACCATTATAAATGTAATTCGCTTCTACGATGACTACACTGCCCATGTAAGAGTAATTTTTTAGTAATCAATATAACTCTTACCTTCTTCATTAATTTATTTAGAATCAATTAGGTACATCAATTCACTTAATATGATCAATGAATTTAGTTTTTAAAATATAATTAACTAATAAATAAATTCAACAATTAACACAAAACCACTCTAGTTTGAGATTTGTGTAAATTGCGAGAGCGTAAACTGAATTTCTAAAAAAACCCACACAAAATAAAATTGTGGAGTTCAAATAAAATACCTAAACTCAATTCATACTCATTAGTATAGTGGGTGTGTTCCCTAATTTACCACTGACCATAAGCTAGATTTACAACTTCAATCAAATCAGGCGGTTATGATTGCATGGACCAAAGATAACTTAGGGTTTAATTCATTTCATCTTTGTGGTTTAGTTAATTCTCATAGGGTTTGAGGGTAAAAAATTTAAGGGAAAATAATTAAGATGATTTAAATTTAAATGGTATTGATAAATAATTTATTGAAGAGGTAGAATTAGATCGATTATGACATCTAAATATATTTTATAAAAAGAATCTTCTTGTTGTGTCTTATTAATCAAATTTAGTTTTAAAAATAAAATCAAGAAATAAAATCCACCTCTAGAATACTAATTATATATTTTTATATGGAATCCAGCAATTATTTTAAGTAGAATTTTTCTACCATTTTATTTTATTTTCAAAATATCTTTCATATATTTTTAAATTACATCCTCCTTTGAGAGATGACCTTGGTTAGCCACTTTGATACTCCTATGTACTGAAAATTCAAACTTCATTTGAGAGTTACCGTGAAAATTAATTTTAGTTCATGATATGTACCATGTTTCAAAGAATCAGAATTGAGACTAAGAAAAACCTTATCTTTTATCACAGATTCCAAAAATTCACTCTAACCTCCTTTATAAAAAACATATCTATTTTAATAAATTATGAAATAATATTACTCATATATTTTATATTTATAATATTATTTTATAATCATTCAATATATGAATTATAGTTTTTTAATACCTATTATCAATATCTGGTGTAAGTAATCTTGAACTTTTATAACCAGTTTCATAAAAAACAAGGTTGGTATTCATTCTTGTTAAAAAATTATTCAGTCTAGTATTGTTAATTTTATTGGAATATGTGTTTCATCATATTAATAATGGTATAATTTCATTATATTTTAGTTTTGGTTATCAACCATGATGATGAAATCAATGATGATCATGTTTTAGTGATTGTTAATGAATGAACATTATTTTATTAATTAATGTGTTTTATAATAATGTTACCATTATAAAACAATAATTTTTTTTACTTATTTATATTTGATATTAACTGGAATTAAATTTCTATAGTCATCCATGATATAATTTTTTTTCATTATTCATGTAAGTGGTTAAACAAACCCAAAAAAACATACCATAATTCATAGATGATTATGAAGTGATTTAGTTGTAATAACATTAAAATAATAATAATAATAATCTTATTTAGTGTATATTTGTGTGATATGTCAAAATTGGATAGAATTTTAACAATAATATAACCCATGTGTCATTATTTCATAGTATGAATAAATAATTTGTGCTCTAAGAACACCGTTTTGGATGGTAGAATTTACCACAATTTTTTATTTCTCATATTGTTAATATGTTTTAAATTTAGTATTTATAGAACATTAATAATTTCATAAGAATCATATTTATCAACTAAAATAATACCCATGAAAATACATGTAATTTGGTTATGAGAAAAAAACCAAAATTCTTTATTCCATGTAGGTAGTAGTCCATACATACACATGGATGTTGATTTCATTTTCAGAAGAAAGAAGAAAAGGAATAATATGGCTTCTCACTTAAAAATATAAAATATATTATAAATATCATACTTAGATATAAAATCATATATCGATACCATCATTATATGTCGGTGAAGGAAAAACATGTTGCATCCTAGAGCCGGTAGTCCGCACAAAACATGAATGAAAATTTTCATTTTTCTTAATAGAAAATGGAATGTTGGTTAGTGGTTATAACATCATTATAATAACATACCATTATACTATTGATAATAATAATATATTTTTTGAGTTTGTATAATTTAATTTTAGGTAGAATATCTGAACATAAATAAATAAAAATTAGAAAAGAGAAGTTATAAATTTTTACCTCACTTCTTGTATTATCTCATTTTAAATGGGGGTTTTTCCATTGAGGGGTGTTTTTTGAGAAGAATAGAAAACCATTAAGGTGTATAATAATTTTTAAGAGATAATTGTTCATATTTTGGTCCAAAATGAGTGTGTTTTAGTGTTAGGGGAACTGTAGGGAGGAATCCCACTTTTTAGGTGAAAGAGGATGACATTTTTGTAAATACCTAAATTTTTTTAATAATGATAAGTCACTCTCAAAAAAAATATCCCCAAAATTGGGAAATAATAGAGAGTATAATTTATATGTTCAATAAAGGACTCAACCACCCATTTCGACAAATTTTTCAAAAACTTTTGTGGCCTTTCCCTCTTGGTTAAACACTTTTGACACATATTTATTTTTACAGAGGTAAATCAATCTTACCAAAGTAATTTATACTTTGTGCTGAAAAAATTTATTACTTATTAAATAAATTGGAAAAAATGATTAATATTTTTAAATATATTTTATTATATTAATTATCCAAAGGTGGTAAAAGATAATTTTATAAAACTAAATGTATAATGTATTAATAACATTTTTTTAAAATATAACATTTGTACTAAAATGTAAAATATGGGTTTTTAAAATTAATACAAACAATTTTCAAATAAAAAATTCACTTATAAAATACATATATGATCATATAAAAAGGATTCATCAACTTAAATTTCATAATAACATACTAATAATGTTATCAAAGTCATGTTATTTTGAAAAAAAATATTATAGACAATTCACCTAAAATTCATTATTTTTAGAAAAATACTTAATATACATCTAAATATTATATTATTATTAATTTTTTTTAAATGATCATATTTTTTTATATCAATAAAATTCTTAAATATATATATTTTTATTTTTAAATAAAATATGAGATATAATGAAAAATTGTTTTTATTGGAAAATATATTTTTTAGAATATTAACCATGGTCATTCATATTTTATAAAATTTAATGATTAAATTAATATTTTTTTAGTTGAGGGTGGATCAAAAAATGGATTGGTGTGAACTGGGATATCTATCCCTTTTAACAGCTGAAAGGGGTGACATAATTAAAGGATTTCACATCAATTTATTTTTGATAGATTCACATCGAGTTCACCAAATTTTATTTCAAAAAATATTGGGATCCAATGACAGATTGTGGGGGGGTTTCAATTATAGTTTCAAAATCATTCACATCAGGGTTACCATATTCATCCCTCATGGAATCTCTCAATAGCTCCCACATCTGCAACGAATCACAGGCCTAAATTTCAATGGACGGTGTTCTCTTGGTGTTCCAAACACACTAACACTTAGTGACGGACATTTGTTAAGATGATGAGAGGTTAGACACAACACACCCTTTGGGGGGTATTTATTTCCTACTCCTTGACTCTATCCTAGATTTTATATATGTTCATCAATCTCTACCAAATCCTCATAAAAGATTGGTTAGCATAATAAAAAGTCATGGTGTTGAATACTTATATATTTAAAGGGTGTTCAATTAACGAGACCATTAGTATAAATCTAGGGTTCTCCAAGCAATTCATATTGTTTCATTGAAATGGGTATATGCTTGTGTTTTCAATCCATATAGTCAGACACTCAAGAGTTTACTACCATCCATGGATAAAATTGGTGTTTTGAGGATGGGATTGAACCTTTATGAGTCGTCTTTCATAAACATTGAGAATATGAAATGAAACCCATTTAGTTCATTTAGATCCAAGCCATTCAGTTTAACATCATTCATACCAGACATATTTGAGGTCACATATGCATTTGGTGTAGAGCTCAAGCCTTAGGAAAGCATCCTACACATCTTGCTTAAAATAAGAATCATAGTATTCATAGTTCAGTCATTCCTCAAACCATTGATTAATGGTTATAGATAATTAGTACCCATGAGGGTTATTTCCTCATAATTTACTAGTATGGGAATGCCTTTGAGGGATTTCACCAAGTTAAATACCCATGTATAGAAGCATTTTCATCATATCATTTAATGAAGCTTACACACTATTTTTTCCCTGATTGGGAGGGATAATGATTCTAGTGATAAGATCACTATACATATCTAAGACCACATGAGTCATGCTTGCTGTGAGAAACAAGGGATAACAAGTAATCAAACTCACGAAACATGGATATAGGACTTACACACTGTAAGGCCTTGATAGAGTGTTTGATATAGAGAATGAACCATAGGAAGGAATCTTATGTACCTTAAATATATTTGGAATCATTATCATCATGGTTTAGATAGTTTCTCAATCTGCTGATGGATGAAGAATATTGATCAACACACAGGGGATGGGTCTAATGAAATGATATATCATGGACTTACACCAATGTGGATTCCCATGTACGATCCCATTTCATATCCTTTGATGTAAAATGAATGATGATAGATTCATTGGTTATTTTTGGTCCAATGAGCAACAATGTTTGGGATATAGAGGGGCTTACACTAAATTGGATACCCATTGGAATATTTATAACTCGTACCCTTTGACATGTAGTGGGTGGGACCATGAGTGAAATGAAGATATCATAATGAGATCATATTCCTTGTCTATTATGGACACATCCAACATGAAGAGGGGTTGATCATCCAAAGACTCATAGTTTCGTGTTTACATGGTTTGAAGGCACATGCTCAGGTATTCCTGGTGGACAAGGATGACGTGTTTGGGGCTGTTGGCTTGACATGTCCATGGTGTCTACATGAAATTTATAGGGTTATTTATGCTATAGAAGTGGACATGTCTTAGGGGATTCTCATGATCAAGATGATAGATCTAGAAGCCATCACATGATCTGTCCGACATGTTCTTAGGACTTTTCATGAACTAGCTGACATGTCTCAGAGATGTTTAATGAAACACATAACATGTCTATAGAAATTGAAATGAATCACATGATATTTTTAGAGGGTGTCATGTAACCTAGATGACATATCCAAAGGCCACCACATGATCTCTTTGATATGTCTGGAGGACATCACATGATCTACATGACTTGTTTGGTGGACATCACGTGACTTGGATACCATATACAGAGGCCAGTGTATGATCTAGATGATATTTCTAGATTAATTAATTTGATCTACCTGACATGTAATTATGGATTTTCATGAACTAGATAACTTGATTGGAGGACACCGAATGATTTGGATGACTTTTTTAGAGAATGGTGTTGCATAATTAGAATGTCCTGGCTAAAATTCTATTGCTTGATTATCCTATGATGTTTGGGTTTCTTCACATAACTAAATATTGGGTCACATGAGGTGAATGACCCCCTTCACATGAATATCAACATATTATTATTCATGTAAGGACTCCATATTCATCAACCTTTCCTTACATAAATCCCTCAATGTTCATCAGGCGCAGGCCTATTGAGGCCTCACATGACCAAGTCGACACACATAAACCCCATTTCATGATCTGGATAGTATGTCAGGAGTCCTTCACATGACCAATGGTTTTGTTATGAGAATTTTATAATCGTTCCTAGTAATCCCCTAAGTCATTGTCCTATATTCCTTAGTATAAGACAAATGTGATTTCATATTTATTTGTTCCGATAATTCCGCACTCACCTTCGTGCTCCCGTGTGTGTGTTTTTGTTTGTGTTGAGGGTGTGGAGATTTATAGGAATTGTATCCCTAGATCTAACCCACTTCGTACAATTCATAAATATCATATATGGGTTTGATTTTGAAGAGTGAGTGTAGAATCATGTATTTCATGTGAAACTATTGTCGGTCATCCATAATGTTATCTTCATGCCACATGTTTAACAATTACTGTATAATCATTTGTTCATTTGAATATTTATTGAACTCATTGATTTTAAATGGGTTTTATCGACATTTTATGTTTCCTTCACAATATTTGGACATATGTTGGAAGACCTTCATAGGATCTAAGTTTGAAATGTCTAGGAGTCTCCAAGAGATCAAGGAAGACTTTCATGAAGGACACCATGTGATCATTAACATATCATATAGAGTGAAAAACCAATTCAAATGAAAAATTGTAACTCTTATTCATATAAAGGTTCCATATTTTTCAGATTTTATAAATCTTATGATATTCATACATCATTTTTCCATTAGGGAACCACGTGAACAATGAAACCCGTATGAGGTCTTACATATGATCAAGGGGACATGTAAAGTATCCTTCACTTGAAAGAGCATTCATGTCCCTGGGGATTTATCATTATCGATGGACTATTCTTGTTGATCAAGTCTTCCTTTCAAATGAAAATTAGTGTAACTCTCTTTTCATGAATATTCCACATAATTCAGCTTTTATTTTATAATGGAATTGGGTTATTTTCATGTGTTCTTCAATCGGCATGTCGCATGATTGGGAGAAATCATCTGAAAGTATTTGTATGATCATCAGTACTTTTCTATATACCCTCATGATATTTGGAGGTCTAGTTATTGGGTCTGTGAGTGATCACGAATAGATCATGTGAAGTGAACTACCCAT
The DNA here is from genome assembly GCA_963277665.1 of Viscum album. NCBI lineage: Eukaryota > Viridiplantae > Streptophyta > Magnoliopsida > Santalales > Viscaceae > Viscum > Viscum album. The sequence continues at coordinate 1,013,533,210 of OY728153.1, read as the reverse complement.
TCTTGTAATTTCATTTGGTTTGTGCGATTAAAATGACCCAAGTTCCTAAACACATATAATATTACTACTCCTTTTTCCCTTTGTTGATAAAATAATACCTATACTTTGATTAATTATACAATCCTAAAAATTTTTATGCTCATTTGGTGGGTGTAAAAATATTCCCCCCGATAGAAGTGAGGTATGAAGGTACAATTACATGGTTTTGAGGAAATTAAATGCCCACCTAAGTCCACTGGGCATCTACTGGTCGATGCTCCAAGTGGCCTTTGGTATTTGGAGAGACAGTTTGTATTTCACATGGTGCCCTATAAATATGGTAGAGGGAGGATGTACATTTCAATTTTGAACCAATCCTATATATCTATCATTATCTTATCTATCATGTGACCTCTTCCCTAGATCTGTCTGTATAACGCTTCATGAGAACCTTTTATGAGACCAGATCATATAAGCTAAACAATGGACCTCCTTGTGTGAGATCATTATCCCAACTACCTATGGAACAAACCTTTTATCTAATAAATGGAAATTATCTTGTACTAAAACATATTTCCTTATATGTAGTATCACATTGAAAGATATACCTACCCTATTGTAAGATCTCCTACGTTTTATATGTTTCAAAATACATTCATGTGGTCACGTGGTCACAATAATTAGAATCGATCAAGTGATCATGACATGTTACATGGGTCACACAATTCATGATACCTATAAAGTTCAAGAAATCATGAACCATTATATAGTTCATTCAATTCATGGGATAATATTTGAGTTTTGTATATCTTTTTCTCCTTCTGGTATAGTTTCTTTACCTATCATACATATTGTTATTTATATTGTGTAGATGGCTTCTAGTTCACAAATGTCTTTGATGCAGCTAAATATAAATCCCCGATTAAACGGAACTACAATGATGACCCTCAACATTGATTCTTTTCCAATAATTATATTTTAAACTGGATTCTTCCCTTTGATTTCCAAAACTACACTTTATCACATGGACTCCCTTTGAACATATTCATTCTTCTAGATGATGCTTCTATCCCTTCACCTAACTACAATATTCCACCCCACTAGCTATCATACTCTCTTAACTACATTAAAACGATGGTTTATGAGGATAGTCAATTAATTATGGAACTGTTTTAGGGGGTATCCTATATGTGTTCTAATTCCACTCTGAGTCCAGACAATCAAGATCTTTATCCGCAATAAATTTCTAATAGGTACCTGAATATACTTATCTCTTCTATGGACAACCCCAAAGGTTGTTGGAGTTCAAAGTGGGATTTATTCCATGGAAGTAACTTCACTGATAAATGAGCATATCCATTATGTGTTATATAAGGTTTCTCATAATTCTATGATCATTTACATTCTTTCCATCTTTTTGAGGTGACATGGATTTATTAATTCTTCAGGTACCTACAATTTGAACTCCTTAGGGAGCTGATTATTTGCTGGTTTCATAGAACCAACTCTTTTCATCTGAACAATGGTGAGGTAGGGATAATCCTTAGGGACATTTATCATCTAGGGTGAATACCTCTTCTTGTGGAGATGTACAATGAATTTTTTCCTACTAAGGATTTTTGGGATGACCCCAAACAAACACAACTGTGGCATATGACATATTCACCATTATGAAGGATATGTTAAAGAAGGATATATACTTACACTCAATCATGTATTCCATGGATTTGATCAAAATTATCTTTTATCATAGAGGGACTCAGAAAAACTCCATACGACCACATTGATTATATTTTCAACAATTTCAAAACATCACACTCTTTTTAGGCCATTATAGAAGCTTGAGATTATACCTTATCGGGATACCAACTGAGACAGAAGGTATCCGAACATATTTGGTTTGAAGAATATTTGACCATATTTCTAAATGGATTTGGGCATTTGTGTCATTATATTGACGATGGAGACACAACTAGGAGAAGGGAGACCCCTCAACATATCCATGCCAATCCTTTCTAACCTTTAGAAAATCCATGGTCGTGTTCAATATAGAAATGTCCCCAACTGGAACAATTACCCTTTTCAATTTTTATTTTCCTAGATAGGGGGAATTTTTTGAATTATTATTATGAGAATTCTTCTGAAATTACTCATGACCAGTTGTCTCATAGACTACTAAATGCTTCAGGGGTTGAGGAGATGTCATTAGGTGTGATGAAATTCACTCCAGTATCCCAGAGTTGATGTTAACATTATTAAATTTTCACTAGATTCATGGTATAACATCCGGAAAGACTAAATAGTATAATAGTCATGGTATACTATATACATACTTTAATTTCACATACATTTTAAAACATAAAATAAAAAAAATTATTTGATAATTATATCATTCCTTATATCGTATCCCTATATATCAATCAAAAAATGATTCCTGATATCTTGGGAAAAATTAAACCTAAGAAAGGGATGGGTGAAAATGCTCAGAAAGGGTAATCATATAGTTGAATCTATCATGAATAATCAATAATAATAAATATGGAAAGGTAAATAACATAAACCAAATCCATTTAATCAACAAACTGAGCATAATATATATTGGTAAAAAATACCTCAAGGTATCATTGAAGCATTTTTTATGTGATTGTGTTTGTGGACAAAGTGTTCCTTCATGTTGTGTTTGTTGAAAAATTAGACAACGTTGATCAATTTATTGACAAAGGGGGTTTCCATGGTGAGCCGTTTAGTTCAATAGATGTTGTTTAGAATCCTTTATTGGTTGAAGAACCTTGAAAAAGTAATGAACAATCTGAAAGTGGTACAAAAAGTGCAGATGTAAGGTGGCATCTTTATCTATTGTTTTCCAAATTTTTGGTCCTCAAAATCAAAAAATGGAGAAAAGTGATTTTTGATAAGGGACATGACCTATGGAGTCTTAGAGACATGGAAACTTTCATGACATATGTTTTTCAATATCAGAACATCCAAATATGGAAAAGAAAATATAGGTGACCATGTTTTTTTTGGGAACAAAAGGTGACTAGGGTGATAAAGAATAGGGAGACTAGACTTACGGGATGGTAGGATACATTAATGCGGTCTTCAAGGTGGTCAAAATGCCTATAAATAGAGGTCCAACCCTCCTCCTTTTATATAGAGTTAAACTATTAGAGAAAATTAGAGCTCTAGTCATGCATGTGGTTTGGGCGCGGAAGTGGTGGTGTGGGCATGCATGTAAAAGGTTATTCAGAAGTTGTGTATCAGTTGATATTTGTGTGCCAATATTGGTTTCGTTGTAAAAGGGTGTGATTTTCCAATGTTATGAGTTGGAGAATGGAGTGTCGCACAAGTGGTTAGGTGACACATGTGTGCAAGGCTTGGAGAAGAATGACCAAGCCTAGAAAAGTACAACAGGCATAGATAATCACTCCAGTCATTCTAGGGTTGCATGAAAGACAGAATATTTCCCGGTACCCCCATGATAAAGTTGTATTCTTCTATGGATGAAAGTTGACCATCAACAAAGCATCTATATTTAGAGGAATAATCATTCATTTGTGATAATTTAGGGACCTAGAGGTCTTTAAACTATTAGTGGATCTTCTGAAGAAGCAATGAGAACATTTTAGCTAAGAGGGAAGTGAACATTCATATTGTGTGTGGTTGTAAACTAGGAGGGAAAGTGAGTCTTCTCTGAACCTTGTAAACAACAGTGTAGTTTTAGTGGATTTGGTACATCGGCACATTGCCTATGTATGATCATTAGACGTAGCCCAATGATGGTGAACCAAGAAAAAATTGATGTGTCCTTTGAAGGATTCAATTTCTTTTAATCTTTTCTACAAGAAAGAGAGAGAAGAGAGTTTCTTCTAACAAAATAACAAGATCAATAGAGGCAGTAGTTTTAATCTTTCATACCATGATTCACCCCCCTCTTAGGGTATGTAGCCTAGTGGACCTAACACTTGGTATCATAGGGAAAGGATGATATCAGTTTTTCTCCCTCAAATGGAGTTCACTAATCATAATGGGATTCCGATCATTGATGGGAACAATTTTTAGCTTTGGAGGAGTTCAATGCCACACTACTTACGATATTTGATAATGGATGTGTTTATAGCTGCAATTCATGGTATAACAATAGATATTAATAATGGTTCTTTATTTGATGCTGAGTGTATAGAATTTGATTCTTATGCCTAGGGAATTAATTATTTTTGGGGAAGCCCTATCCAATGATATGTATACAAAGGTGATGTCATGAAAAAAATCACATGACATATGGTAAAATCTATTTAATATATATGAAGGAGTTACAATGGTTAGAGAGGAATAACTTCAAGTGTTGTGGAAAAAGTATGGAGATTTGAAAATGAACATAAATGAATCTGTCAATACATTCTTTGACATGGTAAATCTTGTCGTGGAAGATATTTAGGGTCCTGGAGAATTCATTGATTACATAAAGATTGTAAAGAACGTCTTGAGGAAACATCCACCTCATTTTCATCCAAATGTTTTAGTACTGGAAGATAAAGATCCAATGGAGCTAACAATGGACAATTTTCACAGTACTTTGGTTGCATATTAAACGAGGAAAAATGATAATGAGTTTGTTGAAAGGGGGAAATATAATCAGGTTGAATTAAAGGAAATTAATAATCTTTCCATTGATGATTCTCAGGATGATGAAGAGATAGATGAGGCGATGTCATTAATTTCTTCAATTTTTCAATGAGGAAAATGAAATTTCAAGGGGAAACTTCAACTGGCTTTTTTTGATGTCGAAAGGTTGGTAATCTTGTAGAAAGGTGTACCAAAATCCTCCAAGAAGATGATGATGTTGATGAAGTTGAAATTCCCAAGAATATGACTTTATCCTATGTAAAAGAAAAAAATAGTTCAATAGAAATTTCATTAAGAAGAAGAATATCATTTCCCAAGAATATGACAGTTTGGATGAGTTTAAGGCTAAGAGGGATGAATACATATGGAACTACCAATATTGTGGATAAAATTAAATGGTGTACGTTTTCGGTAGTACTCAGAAGAAGGAAGAAATTGACATTGATAAAGAATAAGCAGTTAAAGGATGAGTTTATAGGGAAGTTGAGTAAGCGGCTACTATTGGAGAGATATATGTTTGGAGAGATAAAAAGAAGAAAAATAAAAAAGTTTTTCATGACGCCAAACCCTATATGCAGCCGCAAGAAGAATAGAAGTGCGATTTGATGGAACATATTGAAAAACAAAAGTCATCAACACTAGTGGAATAAGAATCAGTTAGTGAGTATAAAATCAATATTGATGAAGAAAAAATGGAGATTTATGGCTTGAATCACAAAATAAGAGACAAAATCATGAGTATTGATGAACTTGAAGGAGAAGTTGTCATTCTGCAAGAAAAAGGTAAGGACTACGAAAAACATCAGATTCTCTTCCTGTTATAGGGAAAACTGGTCATTCAGAAGACAGTAAAGATAAAATATGAGTCGAGTAGTTTAATATGAATGAAGCATCAATCTATCTCAGATGTTCAGGTTGATTTGGGACATGATCAAAAATAGAAAGTATTCACGGCAAAAGTCAAACCTCTAGCACCCATTTTAATAATGAAAATTGCCATGGGTATAAATCAGAATCATAAAATTCATGGAACTCTTGGAACTAATGGATGTATAGAAGTGACATGAATGGATGTTCCTTTCATCAGGTGTTACTGCTTTGGAAATATGGGACACTCCCAAAATGTATTTTCTATAGATAGAAGATATCAAACGCCACATGAATAAAGATAGTAGTCAAACTGAGAATGGTTCGCTAGAACATAATTTTAAGGACACTATTTTTGGGGAGGAGCTTTTGGGAACATGTCTAGATACTGTACATCTACCATTCATAGGAATGTTACAAAACAAAATTGCATATCAATGATCCCACAAGTGGGTTGAAAATGAAAAATAGATTTTTCATCTTTTTAAGATGAAGTCATTCCACTAAACTCTGAGAAAGATCATTAGTCTCAATCTATTCCATGTGTGAAGAAAAAAATATTGAATAATAAATAGAGAGTAGAGAATGGAGTGGTTTTTGAAATTTCCTGTAATGCATTAGACTATTTTGAAGTGTTGATCCTTGACATTGGTTGTATGTATCACATGATATGAAATAAGGATCTGGTTACAGGCATAAATTATGAAAAATAAGAAGATATCAAGTTTTGAAACAATGAAGGATTGACGATAATTGGATCAGGAAATGCTAGGTTTGGGGGCCAAGAAATAATATGTGCTAATTCCTTTGTTGTAGAATCCCTTAGTAACAATTTACTTAGCGTCAGTCAACTATGTGGCTTAGGGAATTCAACATGGTTTACCAAGAAGACTTCTTTCCTCTGGGGAAGAGATGGTAGAGTGATACTACATGGTAAAAAACATAAGGGAATGTCTACCATGTAAGTGGAGAAGAAGATATGTGTTTTTTATCCAGAGAGGAAGAAAATAAGTTGTGGTATAAACGACATGGTCATCAATTATTTTCAGTCCTAAAAGAATTGGAAATGTTTGATACTGCTATAGACCTCCCTATGCTATCATGGGATTGTACTCACATGTGCGATGAATGCAAATAAGGTATTCTCATCAGAATGACATATAAGGAAAAGGAGAAGATTTCAACGGGAGTGCTCGAATAGGTTCATGCTGATGTTTATAGGACTATCACACCTAGGGAATTTGATGAAAAGAGGCACTACATTCTTTTGATTGATGATTATAACATAATGTCATGGATATTTGTTATTTTCCATAATTTTTATGTGTTTAGATACTTAAAACAGTACTAGATGTAGTGTGAAAGGATGCATGGGTAGACAATTCTGAATATTTGTACTAACAGTGGTACATAATTCAAAAATATTCTGGTGGAAGACAATTTCAAGAAACATGGGGTAATGCATCAAGTTTACTTAGTAAGAACTCCTCAATAAAATGGATTTTTTGAAATGATAAATCAGATCATCAAAAATATAACCAGAATGATGCATATAAGAAAATTAACTACTCGAGAAATATTGGAAGGAAGTAGTTTTGACATCGGTCTAAATTTCTAATAGATCTCTATTGTTTCGAAAGTAAGGAATGTCTATGTATGAGATGTAGTACGGAAAGATGCCTACAATGAAGTACTTTCAAATATTAGGATGTAAGTACTTCATTCTCAACAATGAAAAACACAGGGGATTTGAGTCATGAAGAGATGAGGGGATATTTTTTGGCTACTCTGGTAAAAGGAAAGAATACAAATGTTTTAATAAGAGGCTGGTAGAATTAGTTGAGAGAAATGATGTCACTGTTGTGGAGAATGAAGAGATCATTCAATAACTAATTGAAAAATTTCATGATGAAATTGATGAAGAGGAAATAAATGCAGAGGGATAAGAAGTGTGACATGATGATTAATAAGATGATACTGATGATGAGCATGAGGAAGTAAAATCTATATCTTCACAGAAGCCATGGATTAAATCTGAAATTGATAGGTAGAATATCATTACTGGTCGGTCATCTCAGGTTCAGACAAGAAGAATCAAATCCATACAGAAGACATCTTTACTGTCCTTGGTAGAGCCTAAATGATTTACTAATCCAGCTAAAGGAGAAAACTAGATTCAAGAATTGAATGAAGAGCTTGATATGACGGAGAAAAATTAGACATGGGTGATTGTTTCGAGGCCAGAAGATAAGAATGTCATCAAGACTAAATTTGTCTATTTCAACAAGATGAATGAAGATGACATAGTGATTCACAAAAAATAAAGACTAGTCCACAAAGGATACTCTTAGATAGAGGGAATAGATGTTGATGAGAAATTTTCACTAGTTGCAGAGCTGGAGACTGTCAGATTATTCATAGCCATTATAGTGCAACAGAAGTTAAAGGTGCTCAAGATGGATATAAAATATACATTCTTAAATTGGGTACTAGAGGAAGAAGTGTATATTGAGTAGCCAGATGTTTTCCTCATTTATGAGGATCAAAACATGGTTTTTCGGCTAAAGAAGGTATTATATGTGCTGAATCAAAAACTAGAGCCTGGTACTCTAGGCTTGATCAATACTTGAAGAATCATGGTTTTCACCTGACTGCAACAAGGCTAGACATTGTATCCACCACATTCCATGCAGTGAGATATCAAATTAATCCCATAGCAATACAATTAATGAAGTGAAAATAATACTTTTGTATACTATGGGAATAGTGTATTTAGGTATGATATATAATGAAAAATCCCAGTTAGAGATATTGGGATATACTGATGTAGATTCGACGGGTTCAGTGGATGACATGAAATCAATGTCAAAAGGTACTTTTTATCTTGGTGGATTGTGTATTTATTGGTTGAGAAAGAAGAAATATTTCATCTCATTGAGCACTACAGAATCTGAGTATGTTGCAGGCACCCAAGCCTGGACGCAATTATTATTTTTGAAGCAACAACTTGATGATATGGGAGTTGAAGTAAAGTATCTGATCAGAATTTAGTACGATAAATAAAGTTCTATAAATCATAGAAAAAATAAAGTCCATAACTCGTAGACAAATAATATTGAGATGATGTATCATTTTATCAAGGAGAAGGTTGAGTAGGGAATTGTGAAGTTCGAGTATGGGCCTATAGAGTTACAGGTTTTTGACATTTTTTCAAATGCCTTACCAAAATAAATCTTTCGAGAAACATCAACTTGATCTGGGAGTATAGTCGACTCCCCACCCTTGAAAAGTGTGGATGTGGAACCCCTTCTTTTCGATGTATAGTGTGCTTTTCTCTATTGTAAAAAAATTTGTTCTTTCAAATGTTTCATACCAAAAAGGAGTGACCTTTGGTTTCATTGAAAATGGGGGGGGGGGAGGGGGATAGTGAATCCTAAAGGGGGAGAAACTGTGGCTAAGGTAGAAAGAAAATGTCATAGTCAATGACACAAGGAGAAACAATATTGGGAGAGATAAATGACATAAGGTGGGGGTCTTAATTCTAACGATGTTATATGTGATCGATCAAATAATAGGTATCATGATTGCTGGGGATCGTGATAAAAGTAGAATAGTGAAATTGGAATGGTGTCTGATGATTTCCAACAATCAATAATTTTTATCAGTTTGGAATCAATAATTGGTGTTAGAAATGAAGTGATTCATTGATTAACATTTCATTTAATGTTTTTTCTCATGACAAGTATTTTCTCATGTGAGCGTAGAGTATGTATTAAGGGAATCCTTGATCGCTATAAGAATCGCAAGAGGGAAATGGTGGATAATGCATTAACGCATTATCATTTTTTGAGAAGAGATGTCAACAAACCCAAATAGGGTGATTGTTGGAAAAAATCCATCAAGGTAACATTCATACATTTTTGAGGAGATTGAGTTCTTGACCAAGTGGGCCTTCATATTGTGTTTGTTGAAAAAGTAGACCACAACGATTAATTTTTTGAAAAAGGGGGGTTTCCATTGTGAGTTATCATGTTCAAGAGATGTGGTTGAAAATCCTTTATGGGAATAATATCCTAGAAAAATTAATGAATGATCCGGAAGTGGTAAAAAAAGAGAAGATACAAGGTGGAAACATTTTCCAGTTTTTGCCAAATTTTTGGGCCTCAAAATCAACAAATGTAGAAAACTATTTTTGGAAAAGGGACTTGTGCCCCGATATTGTAGAGAGATGGAAACATACACACCATATGTTTTTCAAAATCATAACATAAAAATATGGAAAAGGAAAGTGGGGTGCCCATGTTTTGGTTTGGGTGCGCATGGTGACTAGGGCGATTGAGACTAGGGTGACTGGACTTGCTCGCTGGTAGAAGACTTGTGTGTGGCACTATGGGTGGTCAAAATGATTATAAATAGAGGTACAACCCTCCTCATTATGGATGGAGTTCAAAACATAGATAAAATTAGATATCCACTCGTACAGGTGGGTTGGGTGCGCAGGTAGTGATGTGGGAGCAGAAGTATAAGTTTATTAAGAAGTTGCGTGTCAGTCGATAGTTGCGTGGCATTATTTGTCTGGGTATAAAAGGTTGTTATTTTCCCATGTTCGGAGTTGGATAAGAGAGTGTCGCACAAGTGGTTAGGTTCCACGTGCGCTCCAGGCTTGGATAAGTGCACCAAAGAATAGAGAAGCACTCCCCGGTATAGAGAAGCACACCTTTCATTCTAGGGTTGCATGAAAGTTGGAAGATTGCCTGGATCCCTCATGGTAAAGTTGTATTCATCAGTGGGTGAAAGTGGAACATCAAGAGAGAATCTCCATATAGAGGAAGAAGAATTAATTTGTGATAATAAAGGGACTTGAAATTATTTAATCTATTAGTGGTTCTTCTGAAGAAGCAGTGAGCACACATCAGTTGAGAGAGTAGTGCACTATTATATTATGATTGGTTGTAAACCATGTAGGATTATGAGTCCACTCCGAACATTGTAAATAGTAGTGAACTTTTATTGGATCTAGTACAACATTACATAACCAAAGTATGATCCTTGGACATAGCCTAATGATGGTGAACCAAGTAAAAATTGATGTTTCCTATGCATAACTCAATTTCTGTTTATACTTTTCTATAGGAAAGACAGAGAAGATAGTTTTTTTAACAAAAAACTAGATCAATAGGGTCTGTTGTTTTGATCTGTCAAACCCTGATTCACCCCTCTCTTAGGGTATCAAACCTAGTGGACCTGAGAATATCATTGAAATAAATAATGATCAAATAAATCCATCACTACTACAAAACCCATGTTTAACAATGATGATATTTATCAGCACTTGAACAAAATACTGACAAACGGAATATTTATAAGCATTAATAAATTTAAACATTTATCAGTGCTTTGTTTTAGCGCTAGTAAAGTGAATTATTTATCAATGCTATATTTTAGCATTGATAAAGGGTGACATTTATCAATGCTTTATGTTTATCGCTGATAAATATTTATTTTATCTGTACTTTATTAGTGCTGAAAGAGGCCCAAATAAATAAAATGAAATAATTAAGTAAACTAAAAATAAAAATTTATTTTATTACAAAATTTTATAAAAAATTTTTTTATTTAAATATTTATTTATAAATATTAATATATTGATTAGACATTATTAAATATTAATAATTTTATTAATTAGATAATTATGATAATTAATCATATTAAATTTTTTCTATTAAATATATATATATATATTAGTGTATATAAAGATGATTTATATATTATAAAATATATATGCACTTTATATTAAATAGTCATATTTTTATTGAATAATTTTCTATTATTAAGTATTAATATGAATTAAAAATATTGAATAATTGTGTAGTAGTCGACATATAATTGAATGTTGTTTTATATTTCAATTTAACATAGATCGAATCTGGGTTGTATTGATTTCACATATGCGAAATTAATCCATTTTTTATACAATGGACACACATAAAACTTATACATTTTTTCAATATGGTTAAATTGTAATAATTCTTAATTTTTTCAATTACGCTCATTTTTAACATATATGAATGCACATAAAATTAGTTATTCATTAATAATTTTAAAAATATAATTGTAAAAATATTTAAAAATAAATATAATTATAAATGTACATTTACTATATTTTTACAATTATGTATTTATAATTAGAAATAAATAAATATTTTTAATGTATTTATATAATTATAAACAAATAATTTTATATATTTAAATAATTGTTAATTTTATAATAGAATTACTTAAATAATGAATATATTTATTATATTTATGTATATTTATTAAATATACAAATAGATGTATGGTTTTATAAATATATATAATGATATAAATATTATTTTTTAAAAATATATCTATAATTATAAATAAATAATTATAAAATTATAATAAATATTTATAAAAAGGAATATATTTAATATATATATATATATTATGTATGTATAAATTATTAAAAAAATTAGTTTTAATTATAATTATAAATCCTTTATCAACAATTAAGTAATAAGTACTGATAAAATATTCTTTATTAGTGCTTTTTTAAGATGATAATGATGAGGCTTTTTCAGCACTAAACAAAGTGGTGATAAAATTATTATTTTTCAGTGTGATAACTTTAGTGAAAATTGATATTGATCTTATCAGTGTTATTTTTCATACTGAAAAAGAGTCCCTTTATCAGCCCTTATTACTTAATTGTTGATAAAAGTGTCCCGATCTATTTAAAACCCCTAACCATTTGTGAAACTATCGTGATATGAGAAGCATTCTGTGGAAGAAACCAACTCCTGATGCTCCTCCTCAATGAATCCAAGCTCAAATCACACCACTCCACTGTCTCTAGTTGGAAAAAAATCATATCCAACATTCGGTGTTTGACTGAAATTAGGGATTCTAAAGTGGGTCTTGAATTTTCCTTAACCTAGAGAGGTAGGACTTATGATTTTATTTTTTTATTTTTTGTTTTGTTTTGGATTTTTTCTTCAACAATGTCATTATATTTGGTTCGGTGATTGTATAATATTTTTATTTTCGATTATGAATAAATTTTTTTTTTATGATTAGTTTCTTGATCGATAGCCAATGTATGGACCCTCTCTATATATAGAGTTATTTATTATATGTGACATTAAACCGTCGATTTAATCATTCTTTCCTTACTTCCTTATATTATATCTGCTTACTAAATAATTTTTTCATATATTTATTTAAATGTGTGGAAACATTTATGTATATTTATTTATTGACTACTAATTTGAGGCACATTGGTGATTCCCTAATGATTATATATATACTGACAACTTTCATGGACACCTTAGTGGACATGCAGCTTCAATTTCTATTTTTTAGGAACCAAGTTATTTTAGTGATGTATGTTCCTCTATTTATTATATATATCATAGGATATAGTTCCTCTCAGAATTCACTATGGTCTTTATTTTTTTATGGAGAAAATTAAAAGGGTCCATCCCTAGTTAAGCACCTGAGGTTTTACCACATCAAGACTTCACTTTTTGAATCATAATGGTTCCTTTACTTTACATTATGTTTTAATATCAGGTTTTTATCAATTTGATATTACATATATACTATAACTGTGTTTTTATACTGGTGTGACATGTATTAATGTCTATATAGCTATTGCTTCATTTATTTCCATATTGGTTTTTCTAATAGGTATGCCTATATTTGGTAATGATGATTTTGGGTTTGTATGCCCATTTACCCCAAGGGTCGTGCTAGAATTATCTTTGACCTATAGTACTAATTTTTTCTATTGGGGGGGGGTTCCCATTTATGGTTTTTTATACCCAATGTTTAAGCAATAATTTAGTGAATTTGAGGTGCATTAGAGGTCATATGATGATCTGACCAGGTGTTGTTTAGGGAATTCATGCTAATTTCATTACACTATCCATCTTTCTGTTTACACCTATAATGTTTAGGGATAATATAATTTATTATATGCCTTTATATCCCTTTCATTATTATATTCTTCAATATTATTCAACATAGTTTATCCATCCATGTCTTTATCCCGTATCCTTATGTAAAACACATAAATAATAACATGATTCATTATAAATATGATGCATCCCCTATGTGCATCTTTTTGGCATCATTCTCACCCTCACTCTCTCTACATGGTTGATAATTAGGTATAAGGGATTCAAAAAAATTTCCCTTTTATTCTTGGTATAATATAATGTGTTAGGGTTTAAACGAATTCTTGAATTTCTCATTGGATTCAAGATTATCCTTCAATAATTTGGATAATAATAAAAGTGATATAGTCACGTAACATTCCATTATCTAAAAAAATAAAATAATATTTAATATGTTTTATTGATTAATGATTGTTATGTTATTAATTATTATAATATATCACCCACTTTTTTCAAATCTCAAAAACCCTTACTGCTGGATTTAGAATATATAGGAACTGAAATACTATAATAAAACTGATCTATATTTCCCTTCATCATAGTATTAATCACCACAAAGAAAAATTTATTACTTTCTTACCAAATGAACCAAAATGATAAAAAAAAAATTATCGTTCTATCCCTTTTATCATTTAAGTTATTCCTCGATCCATGAATCCCATAATCTAGTTTATTAAATGAGAGTTTATTATTCTTGTTTATCATATTTTAGTTTCTTATTACTCCTTAATTTTATGTATTATATTTTCATTTTTTTAGGGGATTTTTTGAAATATTTTATGTAGAGTGGTTATTTTAATAAATTAAATAACCCATTTCCATCAACATACTGAAATTATTTGAATAATCTAAAATTGAATTTTCATTATTAGAATATCTATAAAATTAACTTTTGGTAAGGAATATATTATGTGTATTTATTTATATGTTGTATAAAATTAATCTTTTATGAGCCCAACATGATTTATATGAACCAACAATAGATGCACGCTAATATTTAGACAAACAAATATGAATATTGAGTTAAATAGTTCATCACATTTGAAAGAGATTATGAAAAAGACCATTATAAAATCATTTATCAATGTTTATGATTTTTTTATTCAAGAAAAATTAGTCCAGAAGAGTTGGAAGAATATTAATGTCTATCTGTCTCCATTGGTCAATGGATCCAAATTAAGGATTGGTTGTTAATCAATCACATAGATAATAAAAAACTAATGATTCTTTGTGCAATTCACTACTATTATTTACTAAATGCTTATCATAACATCCGACCTAAACTTCATGCCTAGTGCCCCTATGATGCTCCGATAAATAAAATAGAGAGAAACAAAATAATTAAATTCTTGACCATAGTAAGAAAATTTTATAGGTTTAGTTAATTCATTTGGTAATGGTTTTTTGGAAAACACATATGATTGAAGAAGAAACATGATATCCAAAAGTTGCTATAAAGGAAAAATATTCATAATTTTTTAAACAATGAATAAAATTTCATTTAATACAAGTAAATGTGAATGCGGAATGGTGATATGATATAGATGGTGGCGAGTGTGTGTGGGATGAGAGAATCACTTGGACACTGGGAAGGAAGCTTAGGTCAGATGCTATGCTAAGTGGTTGTTAACCAATAGAAGTGAAGTGCTTAGAGAATACATAGTTTTGTTATTAACTATGTGAGTGATGTACAACCAATCCTAGTTTTTTCTCCATTGATCAATGAATCCAAATAGACATCAATATGATTAATTGTCTTGTGATTTCTTGACATCCACACAGTCTTCTTAAACTATAATTAAGTGCATTGAGAATCCATCATTTTGGTATTATCTTATGTATAGACCAATAAAATACTTTTGAAATATCTAAAGGTATTATTATGATATTATTTCTTTATTTTAAAGTAAAATTATATAATTAATCGTTTATTTAAATTTCATTATTCTTTGAAAAGTTCATTTATTTTAAAATATTTTTATCCATGTTACATGCGTTTTTTGGAATAGCAACGATGCTATATCTTCTCAATAAAAGAGGTAATTTTGTTTTTTTCATTGTAAAATCATTTTATATATGATTAATGTATTTTTTCATATTTATGTTTAGCTTATTTCGTTTTAGTATTAATAACATAATAATTGTTTTCCCTATACAGGTGAA
This sequence comes from Viscum album, assembly GCA_963277665.1. Taxonomy (NCBI): domain Eukaryota; kingdom Viridiplantae; phylum Streptophyta; class Magnoliopsida; order Santalales; family Viscaceae; genus Viscum; species Viscum album. Next base: position 1,013,517,596 of record OY728153.1, on the reverse strand, counting down.
TTATTTGGTTTATGTTGGGTATCTTTGCCTATCTTTCAAGCCTTTTTGCACCAAAAAAATCATATAATTCTACTCCCTAAAAACCCTTTCACCCCTTTAGTGTTTCATTTTTCAGTTTTTTTCATTTTATCTCCACTTCCTTTGAATGAATAGAAACTATGATTCCTTTTCTAAATTACTGTGTTAATTTTAATATTTTCATAGTAAAATAAAAGTTCAAAGAATTAATGTATTATTCTATATTTATGTTTAATTTGTTTATTTTAGTATTAATCAAATCATAATTGTTTTCTTATACAGGTGGATTATTTTGTTTGAGTTGGGGTGATTTTTCCTACTTTTATCTTCTTTCTCCCTCAAAACCTTTTCACCCCTACAGTGTTTCATTTATCACATTCGTTTAATTTCTCTCAAATAACATTGTATGAAGAGAATTCTCGCTACATATGCTCAATTAAAGAGTAAATATTGATGTTTTCATAGTAATATAATTGTTCAAAGACTTAATGCATTGATTCATATTTATGTTAAATTTATTTCTTTTTAGTATTACATACATAATAATTTTTTCTTATGTAGGTTGATTATTTGGTTCAAGTTGGGGTGCTCTATGCATATTTTTTCCCTTTATATACTAAGACATCCATATATTTATTCTCCCTCAAAACCTTTCACCCTTATAGTGTTTACATTCATCAACTCCCTTCATGTTTTCTCCACTTCTCAATAACAAAGGTAATCAAGATTACTTCACATTAAATTCACTATCTATAGAGTTAATGTATTATTTAATGTTTACATTTAATTTATTTATTTTATGTATTACTCATAATAATTGTTTTATTATACAGGTGGATTATTTTTTTAGTTGATTTAGTTTATTCAAATATGATTAGGCATTTTTGGACGTTGAACAAATAAATTCAATAGAAATCATGGTAACATTGATATTTAGGATAGTCCTGATACTTTGTGGGAATGTATGAATCATCCATAACTCAATATGATAGACGATGTGACAAGTATGTCTCCAAGTACTTATTTTTATTTTAAATTTTCATTACTTTTTGTAAAAATAAAACTGACTCAATGTGTATATTATCAGTTTAAAATCAAAATTTTACTTTAAAAAGTATCACTCACTAAAAAACATGAATAAGCGTTTGTATTTTCATGATAATTTATGGAATTTATTCATAAATAATTTTCGACGTGTAGAGATCGGTATCATATCAAACTGATACATGATGTGATCTATATGAGGGAAAGTTAATGTTTCATGTTTAAAATTTTATATTAGTAAAAAAGAAAAGTTCCATACTCAAAACTAATAAAACACATTCATATTGTTTTGATACATTACGAAAACAATCCACAAGAAATTTGGAATGTGTACAAGTTAGGTGTACCTCAATATGATACATAATGTGATTGGTATGACTCTAAGTGTGTCTTTATTTAAAATTGACATAAAATTTAGGAAAAACAATGACTTACCGAACTCAATAACAAAAAAACATTCATATTGTTTTGATACATTAGTATAATGATCCATAAGTGATTTGATAAGTGAATGAATCATAAAAACCTCAATATGACGCATGGTGTGACTGATATGAATCAAATTGTGTGTTTTTATTTAATGTATACATCATTTTTTGTTAAAATTCCAACTGACATTGTTAAAACTGAGAAAACCCAGTAAAAGTGCTTAAATACTTGAGTAAAATGATCCATAAGTCATTTATGATGTGTAGAAATCCTCCTAAACTCAATATGACACACAATGTGATCTGTATGAGTCAAGGTGCATGCATCAATTTGAAAATGAAATATTTGTAAAAAAAGAAAAGTGATGTACTCAAACCAATTAAAAAAAATTAGATTGTTTTGATACATTATCAAAACAATCCATACATTATTGGGGAAATGTAAAAATTAGCTACAACTCAATTTGACGCACGGTGTGACCATTATGACTCAAAGTACATCTTTTTATATAAAATTCACATCAATTTTAGTAAAATGTACAACTGTATTACTCAAAACTATGAAAACACCTTATAATAGTTTTGATACTTTATGAAAATGATCCATAAATAATTTTGATGTTTAAGAACCATCCTCACCTTAATACTATACACTATGTGCCCGATATGACTCGAAGTGTCTGTTAACAGTTTATAATTGACATTTTAGTTCAAAAAGTGTCACTCACTTAAAATAGATCAAACACACTAGGATTTTATTGATAATCTAGTAGAATGATTAATATGTCATTTTTGACAAGTGGGAATCCATTTAACATCAAAACGATACACAATGTGATAAGAATGATTCAAAAGTGCATGTTTCATGTATAAAATGTCATTTTAGTAATAAGGACAACTGACTTACTCAAAATAGATAAAATGCATTCATAATGTTTTGATTCTTTAGGAAATTGTTCCAAAAGTCATTTAAGAAGTGTTGGAATCAGCCTCACCTCAATATGATGCATGGTCTAACTGGTATGAGTCCAAGTGTATATTTTTATTTGAAATTGATATAAATTTTAATAAAATTAACACTTTATGATAATTAATTTCCTTATATTATTATAAACATAATAAGTTTTCTATACAGGTGTGTTATTTTGCTTGATTATGGTGGTTTTTTGGAAATAACATCAGTTTGGTTTGGATTAAGAGATAAAGTAAGATTTATGTTTTTGAATGTATTTAATAATTTGTATTTTTGTAATTGTATAAACCAAATTTTTAAATTTCTATAATATATTGTTTTATCATGTATTTTATTTAAATTTTATCTCATTTAAATCATCAATTATGACTTGTTTCTTTTAATATCAGGTGTGTCTGGTGCTTTGGTGTGCAGAAACATCACACTATAGTGTGGACCTTAATCAGTGATTTTAAAAGTGAAGATAAAGGTATAATTTCTCAGTGCTCATTAAAGAACTGATAAAGTTATATTTTATGAGTTCTCAAAAAGCGTTGGTAATTGGTTCCCTTGGAAATGCTAAATTAAAGAGCTGATAAGTGGTTACGTTATCAACGCTTTTAAAAGTGCTGATAATGGTTCCATTTATCAGTGATTTCTTAGCACTTATAAAGGACCCCTTTATCAGTGCTGATAAAACTCTAGGTATTTTAACCTCTCTCATGTAGTCATCACTTTTCTAGTTTGATAATGGCCATTTCTTGCACTATTATAGGCTAGTTTTGTAGTAGTGAATATAAATAATCACATAAGCTTGATAATAATCCATTGGTATTCTAATTAAATAATAATAATCACAAGGAAATAAATTACAGATCTCATAATAAGGTAATTCTCAGTGTTTTACATTTAAAATATACTATCAAGACATTTCACAAGATATATTAAATCTATGGGTCGAAACCCATCTAATTTAACCAACTGTTTTTTCTCATGAGACCTATAAATGCATTGAAGAGATATATTTAACTAGGTTCTACCCATCACATAATAATTAAAATGAATTAATTATATAAATTTTCTAAAAAAATCAATATAATCAATCAAATTGAAAATCAAATAGATAAAATGTCAATATTTACCCCAGTCAAATAAACATATTCATAAACAATCCAAAATAATATGGTGAATGGTAATAAAATTGTACATACCCAATAAAATTCATCTTAAACCATCCAAATAAATTATTAGCATTATATCCATATCAAATATACCTATTGGATCATACGTAAAATAAATGGTTTGTTTCATTTATGAATAGAATTACTATAAAAACGACATGACAAACATTGTTTTGGCAAATATACTTTGAAAATTGAAAATTGTATATTTTTTAAAAAGTTCCAAAAACATTTAGAAAATAATTTTATTTTGAAATAAACTTTGAAAATTTTAAAATAATCGTTATAACATTTATTTTTCATGAAAAAATAAAATTTTATTCATGTCGTACACATCAAAACAAATCCTCTTTTCACATTTTCAAAAAAATCCAAATGCGCGCCTTGAATTGAAAATGAAATGACAATTACATTAAAAATATTTAAAAAAACCAAAATGGGTAAAAATGTAATTAATAAATCATTTGTGATATATATAAAAATGAAATTACTTTATGGAAACATGGATTTTAATGAAAATTTTAGTCCGACCGAAGAGAGAAATATACTGGAATTTTATTTAAAAAATCACATTCATTATAAGTACCAAAGTTTGTAAAAATGGTTCTACTACTATAAAAGTTCATGAGTAACTATAGGAGAATTAAATATATTGATTTTAATATAGTTATATCAAATAATTCCACCATGGATACTGAAATAAAAAACAATCATGTATAATAATGACATTGTGAAATAAACCCTTACCAATTTGGTAACATATGAATTGTAAACCTCATAAAAGAAATAGAAATAAAATGAAAAAGTAAATTCCATGAAGATAAAGAGATTCATTATATAACATATCAAAATAAAATTATGTACACCACACAATGGAATATGTGGTGAATATAGAGTATGTCTCATGAAATTAAAAACGAGACATGAAACCCTTACCTCATGTTCAGCTTGCTTCTTATGTTCCTAAACCTCATGCATAAAACATATTGGTATATTATAAATATATTAAATACCTATAATAATAATTTCATACCATATACGATTTAATTATAGTATTTTATCCCTCTTTTATTAACAATTCTTTGTTAAAATCAATGTTTTGGGTGATAAATGCTTCGTTTTTCATGTATTTTTTAATTTTGTAACTTTATTCCATTCAATTTGATCATGGTTACATAATATCCAGAATTTTTACCATGATATAAATATTATACAAATTTATTATATCTTTATATATATTAATCTATTAAATTAAGAGATAGAAAATGGATAACATTGTTTTTGAGATGGTAGGTCATACGTACAAATGATCATTGTTTCTATTTCTCTTGATGAATGAAAAAAGGAAAGTAAATATTAATTAATAATTAAAGTGGATTATAATTTCATAAATATCATTTATATTTATAAAATTCATCCATATTACCATCAATGTAAAATTAAAATAAAAACATTTCGAATCACTACGTAGAGGCGGTATTCCACAAGTATTAATGAGTGATATTATTATTTTCTAACTGTTTGGAAGGTAAGAAGTTATATATGAAATTATATTTACATAATTAATTATAGGTCATAAATATAACATATAATCATTAATTTTAATCTTAATTCATTCAATGTAAAGTGTATGCGAAAAAATAATAACACTGCATCACGAGGCGGCAGTCTGCCATAGACACGATCAGCCTTATTGTATCCCCCACAGAATGGAAAGTAAAAAAGGTATGTATGATATGATAACTAAATAAGTATAATAATTTTATTAAAATAACATAAATATGTTCAATCCATAATTATATCCATTATTGAAATGCGGTGATGGAAAATGAATTACATTTGTTTGTGAGACAGTAGCCCACAGTACACATGTTCGACGATTTCATTCTTATTTGATGGAAGTGGAGATGGATAGGGTTGTGAAATTAATATAATAAAATATAATTATATATATTATAATTTTTTTATTACATCATCATATTTTAATAATTTTATAAGGATTTTTTGGAATAAGTAAAATGAAAACAAATAGTTCAAACTATACAACTTCTTCAGGAAACATCTTTAAGTTTAACCTAATTCCTTTCTAGATTGGATTTATAATCTATAAAATAAAATGAGGATGTGGGGCGGAATTTAACGAAGGAATTTTTCTTTATTTATTGGATGAACCAAATGGTTTTGGATATGTGAAGAGGGGAGGATAGGGGTGGCCTTTTATAGGTGTGGGTGAGGACATATATAGAATTTTTTATGAGATAAAGTAATAACATCATTTTATCATAATAAATGCCACCAAAATGAGTTATTATTGAACATTTTAGTGTATAAGGACTCAAAACGTCCATAAAATGGATTGTTTACAAGTTTTACGTCATTTTAATCCCTTGTCTTCGTAGTTCAAACCCTCGTTAGTTAATTTTTACCAAAATATATTAATTAACTTTTCTAATCTCACTATTCATTATGGTAAACAATTATGTTTAAATTATAATATAATATAAATTATTATTATTCCAAATATTAAATCTATATTTCCAAAATTAAATTCATATATGTGATACAATTTAATTCAAAAATAAACCACAGACGCGACGAAAGAGCGGTTTTCCAAAGAGAATGTTCTCAAGTATAGAATGTTTTAATATAAAAATTTAATATAAAATTTATTAAAATTTACAGAAATTGTTAAAAATTCATATTATTTAACTAAATTTTCTTTAAACTAATTTAAAATATAAATTATCTTTTTAAATAATTAAAATGAAAAGGGGGTTTTCAATAAAAATCAATATTTGTCACTATTCATCAGAAAGATTATTATTTTCATAAAATTCTAAAAAATTCACAAAAAGATAATTTTTACAAGTAGATTTCAAAAATAAAGTTTTTTTTCAAAAAAAATTCTAAATGTTGTAAAATATGATTACAATGTATGCGTGAAAAGTGAGACTAATTTATCTTTCTAAAAAATATATTTTTTTGAAAAAATTTCTCTCTTTCAAATCGTTATTATTTTATTTCAAATCAATAGATATATATTGAATTTATATTATACATTAATAAACCATGTAAATTTTATATCTTATATATTACTATTCATACTCCCCATCTTACTGGCTATGTTATAATGGTTATGGTTAAATAATATTATTTTAGTGGATTATCACTTTTCCTTCAAAACCGATGGTATGTGAACTACATGATATCAAAGAGATATAATTTTTTTAAAAAAATATTTTAAATTATAGTGGTGTTACATTTAATTATAATATTGGTATTGTGTGTCATATATTCTCTCAAATATGATGATCCTCTTTTAAAATCTCAAGGTTTTACATTTGGCACTGATGAGGTTACAAATATTTTAAACTGATATGATCATATAAATTTCATGACATACCTCACACTCACTAGGTTAATTATTAATAATGGAAGTGGATCCCACTCCAAAATATCAAATAAATTCTCACCCTACGACTAGGTTATTATAACTTTCATAGAATAAAAAATCATTTTTTATCCATATACCCCAAATCAATTTGCTCATCAATTTTTCTACACTAAAAGGGTTTCTCATTTTCCCTTAGATGGCATGCAGGGAGAAAATAATCCTGGATGTAGTCCATAATTCTAGATTATATTAGTGTGTGAATATGAAAATGCTGAAATTGTTATTCCTCCCACTGATGCCTCAATCTTCATATCTTAGTATTATGCCAAATCTTGGGCAGAAAATTGCTTATTTAGCATAATAAATCAATTAGTTCATAAAGTAGATAATACCTATGTTTTTTCAAGACCCATTATTATGGTAGTGATGGACTTCATTTCAGATTTAGGGGATCTCCAAAAGAAACACTTTATCAATATTGACATGTCTTCCATAAGTAGAAAATTTTTGTTGAGGAAGTCATACCGTTAACACCAGTAATAGATGATTCACCAGTTGGGGGAGAAACACCTGATACTCCTTCCGTACTTACTCATCAGCTCATCTGATCCTTCTTTCAATGGACTTGATGCCTAAATGTATTCCACCAACCATTATTTTTTCTAATTCACCCCCTCAAGAAGTTGTTTTGAACATGGTACAATGAGGGATAATGGGAAAAAACCATTCCCAACAATCATGAATAAGAGGAATTCCTTCCCCTACTATTTTTTTTTCAAAACCAGTGGCTTTAACCATAAAAATGTTTATGATTTTTTGCTAAATATTATGAAAAATTGGAATCAATTGGCTAGTAAGAAGAAGTAATTTCATTCTTTATATGAAAATAATTCTCTGGTTGAATTAATAGTGGTAGCCCTAGAGGTTCTTAAATAAATACATTAGAATGTATCTCAGTTGCTCACACATATTGTTGACTTGACTACATATATAATAGAATAGTAAGGGATCCTAGATTGTGAAAGTTCCCATATTTAAATGTAATCATTCTTCTTGTATATTAGTATTAAAGGAGTTGATGATTTATACTCTTTTATTGAAACTATACTTCCTCAGGAAATGACAAAAGGAATGGATTGGATGAAACTTTAGAACATAGTTGACGTTTCTCACCAGACTCTTTCTAATTTAGAAAACTCGTCTAAATAAATTTTATTAAGATTTGGATTTGGATTTTTTTCTTTTATATACCTTTGGAGAGATGCTGGCATGTGGAGATTCCATCATTCTTTTCAAATCATAAATGAAAAAAGAATATGAACATTATGTTTCACTAGAATGTTATCATTCATTAATAATTTTCATGAATACTTTTTGATCATTATCATATAGATCACTGAATATATTCATCCTTTTTATAATATCAATTAAACCCAAACACCCAAATTTTAATGTTTTAATAATAACAGGCCTCCCATGGGAATTTCCCAATAATTATTTTTTATATATGAATCCTCATAGATGTGCCTGCTCCAATCATCCCAGGATCACTTTGTTAAAAAGGATAATTTGGGAGAATATGTACCAGAGGGAATGTTCTCTAACTATTTCCAAATCTAGAATAATTATTAAGCATAACAAGATTTTTTATAGAGAGAGATAATGCCCCATATATGATTTGAATCATTTTTTATGTTGCACTAAATTTTCCTATGTTTCATATAAGTAATGTTTTGTGGGGATGAGAGTAAATTTTTATCGATCCCCCCTTTATGGGAACTCATACTTGAATATTTTTCACCTTTTCCATTTCATGAGTGCTCAATATTTCTTATAAAACACAAAGTGTGTCTCCAGTGAGAATGTGCTCTACTTTTTCTGTAAGTTCACTTTCTGGGGTTTCAACCTATAGTGTATTATGTATCTTTTTATTGGATATTTATGGCCTTGAAAATGAGAGCATTGTTTTAGTTTAGGTTATTTTATATTGAAGCATATATTTTTATAGTTTAGGGTCTTCTATCTTGAAATTTATATTATTATACATCAGGATATTCTATCTTGGAGCATATAATGCTATAGTTTAGGGTCTTCCTTCTCAAACCATCCACTTATACAATTTAGGGTATTCTGGATCAAACGTTCTATTTATTTATTTTAGGGACTTCGGCTTGGACTTTTTTTATGTACATTATTATTTTCCATTTTGGACCATCTATTACTGTAGTTTGGGTTATTCTTGTTTGAATAGTCTATTGTTGGTTATGAAGGATGGGTATTCATGAAGGGTTAGGGAACCCTTCATCCTTGATAGCATTGTAAGGAATGAGTATCCCAGAATGGTTATGATAACCAACATTTCTAATTGATATTTGGAATAATGAATATTCACGAAGGCTTCTAAAACCCAACATGCATGAAAAAATTATGAAGGATGGGTATTTGTGATTGGTTTTGACAGCCTGAATCCTTGTTGAGATTTTGTTTGATGTATGGTTTCATAGTATTAGGGATGCTAAATCAACTTGGATTTTAGGAATGTGGGTTGTTTAAATCACCTCTCCAAGAGTTTTAACTGGTGAATATGGAATGGGGAAAATATATTAGAGATGATTGAAAAACACTTTAAGTTTTCACGTTCCACCATGATGTTGTTGGGGATCATGATGTCAAACGTAATTTCCTATAAGAATGATATTCCTCTAGTTAATGGGTAAAATTACATTATTCATAAACAAATAGGTTATAAATTAATGTTCAAAAATAAATGTCCCCACTCCCTTCCAAGTGTCATGAATGGTTTTTAAAGATTCAATCATTTGGACAATGAAGTGTGATATTGATAAAAGAGCTATCCAATAAGGGTTCTAGAACCATTGAATAGTCTAGTTTAGGGTTATGAACCGCCATACCTAAACCAAGTGGTTTTGGGTCATATGGTGCAGCTATAAAAAATTTAGGAATGGAATTTTTCATTCCTCGTGAAAATTTGTACAATACAAGGTTATGTAACATCAAGGATGTAATATCCCCTTGAATAGTCTCGCTATGAGGATTTCAAATTGTATTCTAGGAATATATAAGACTACTGAAAATATTTTCTAGTGGAAACAGTTCAACCATTAGTAATGGTGGAAACTGATGGCGTACACAAACTGGATAATAGGTTATGGATTTAAGGGCGACCGTTTTTCTAGGACCAAAACAACCACTTGGAACAAGCTCTAAGTCATTGCATTATTCACCAGTGGATCTTAGTGAGGTACCTTCAGAGAAGATAGTCCCTGTTACCAATACACTATATATGAGAAACAAGATAAGTAACTCAAGAACATGGGGTTCTAGGAGAAGTTTATCAACTCAATTAATTAGTGAATTTCATCTCATAATTGAAAAAAATTAATGTTATTTTGGAAAAACACAACATACAAGAAGTGTTCAGGAACCCTAAATGTTTTTTCTCTATATAGTGAGCACTTTCTCATGATGTGGAGGGGTTAAAAGTCACTACTATAACTTTTTCCAGGACCAAGGGGTCCGAAGAGTATGGATAATATTTTATTAGGGCCATAAGATGGACCCCGTGAGATTTATGCCTTTTAATTTATACTCTAACTTTTTCATATACTCTAGAGATGAAGAGTTTAGAATGTGAAGACTTTTATTTTATTCAAAAATCGATTTTTTGGTTTTCATATTGATAAGTATTATGAAATTTTCACCAGAATTTTAGTGTCTTTTTATTCATACCCTCAATGGTTAATGTTTAAGGTTATACACCTTTGACCAAAGTCCATGTTGTTTAGGGTCACGATGTTTGTGGACTAGAAATTAGGGGAGTGTTACACAACAGGATAATTGAGACTCATAATGATTGAAGTCCTACAATACGATAGGATGTGGAGGATAATAATTTTTAAAATATTGGATTAAGGTTATTAGTTAATCAATGGTTATATGGAACATTCATGCCAAGGATGATCGTGAATCACATTATGGTGATGAATTGCACTATGATGATGTTAGGGATCCGAAGGATCTGAATCCATTTTTTAATGTTAGTAGAACATTTGGATGATTGATGAGAGCTCATATGTTGGAGACAAGAAAATACATTCATATTCCAACATTGGGTCCCTTAAATCTAGGTTTCTTTTTCCAAGGTCCATGGTAGGTTTTTAGCAATTCAAGAAACTCAAGACATGAAGTGTGGTTAGGAGATTGAGTTTATTAGAATGATGATAAAGGAAACCCAAAATTTGTCGGACTAGTTTTGTCCCCATGCGTTCCTTTAATAATGATTTATGATGGATGATGGTCTTCATTGTTTAGTGTCATATAGGTGGTATGCATTTGCTGTTCATTTTAAGGTCTTGATACAAGGAAGTATTCCTTGTAGTTTAACATCATATGATAAGGATGTAGAAGTTGATGCGAAATTGTGTAATATATCTTTAAAATAAATTTCATAGTTGGGGTGTATAGATGTGAGATACATATTTTATCCTCGCATAGGATTACTTTTAGGTAACCATATACTAGATCATTTCGTGTGGATATTTATCTCATGTATACAAAAGTTGTACACATATCGTATTCCATTGGTTTCCTTATGAAAGGTTTAAGGTTGGGAATCATTCTATATTTACCTCTTTTAAGGATATCCCTCTACATAGATTTGACTCATATGTTGGGGAGAGGGTAGGTTTTTTTCTTCCCTTAATGATTCTCAACATCATGGTAAGCTAAGTGGTTCTCTACATAGTTCAAGATCATTCATTCTATCATAGAGACTATAGATTTATTCGTGGAATAGATTCATGGATATGGAATCCCGCTCTATGAAATTTTAGGTCTTGCAGGATGTACCATATGTCTTGTAGTTTAGTATCATGTATCTAAGAAAACATCATGTATTTTAGCACCATGTGACTGGGACTTATCCCTAGGAGGAGTGACTAACTTATGGTAATTGGGTCTTCATATAAGATTCATTACCGGAGATGAAGGGGTACACGAATATGATATTATAAATTTTCATTGAAAAATGGTAAAATTCACAAATGAGTAACATCTATATTATCTAAATCTACATGAATAGTATGGTTATGGGAAGTGTAAATCATGGACAAAAAATATATGAGTTGACTAGAGGTGGAAACTAGTGGGTATAGGACAACCGTTGATAATTGAAGAAGCCTATATTACATGAAGTTATGATAGCTCCTAGGTTCAGGGGGGCTTTTTCTATATGAAAAACACCCAGTACGTGAATGATCCTAGGAATATCATTATTCAAAATCAAATTCTAGTGGTTCCCTTTTAGATTAAAGAGTTCTTATTTCTAGTTTTATTTAGAGGATAACTATGAGTAGGGGATCCCAATGTCCATTGGGATCTAGAAGAAGAATATCAATTTTAATAATTGGTTTGTATCAACTCAGGTATCGAAGATATGAAGTTAGTTCATGGAGAATATAATAATCAATAAGGATAAGAACACCCTAAAGGTTATGAAAATGTGTATTGAACACATTTCAAGGTGTAGGGATAAAACATGTAATTCTTAAGTATACAATCATTAGGAAGGATTACATGTTCCACATGAAGACCTATTATTGTGTATTTTAACATCATGCAATAAGGATGTTTTCGTGCAATTTAACATCATTCAACTAGGATGTTTTCCCCTATATTTGGAGAGTTTTAACCTTGATTGTACTAGTCATAGAATCTTTCTAGGTTCCCTAATCTCACATGAGTAATTCTCAACATGAAAAAAATAGATAGTTGGATAGTCTATTGAGTTATGTGAGAGTGAATGATAAGGAATATATGGGGTATTCACATTTAGGTATGGGATGGAATCCTTAAAAAAATTTGGTTCTTACTGTAGGAAATAAATGGAATTGTTGAGAACTCATGACTAGGCCAAAGAAAGGGGATCCAAGCATCACTATGTATCCTATTGTATGGGAATCAAGACACACATAGTTAATAGTAATAAATATCCTCACATAGATCAAGCTAGTCTATTGGTCAGGGACATTTTATCACTCCATTGGGGATAGACTCATGATTTAATATCCATGTATCACTATTTATCTAGTGGTAATAGGTATAAAGTTACACGTAATTCGATATGTATGTGGTACAATTTATATTCATGCCGCTAGGTCTAGGAAAATGAAGTCATAACCCATGAAGACATTCTTGATCCCAATTTTACATGTGAAAAAATAGATACATAGTATCTTTTCATTAGGGGTGTCCAAATAGATTTCAACGATTAGAGAAATTAGGTCTTCATAGAATATGCATACCCAAAAATGAAAAGGGTTTAGTAAGGAAATTTCATAATATTTCTTTGATGGTAGGTGTGATGACGAAATGTGTAACATTGAGAGTATAAAAATATAGTTGAATAATTGGTTTATGGTAAATGTAAATCATGACCCATGAATATCTGAGTTAACTGGAGGTGGAAGATAGTTGGCACATGTTAACCATTGATAATATCATAAGCATATATTCAATGCAATTCGGAAAATAACTTAGAGGATTAGAGGTATACTCTCATCCAATACCAAAACACCCACTAGAATTAATATCATAGGAATTAGTTTATTCAAGATTATATCCTAGTGGTGTCCCTTTAGATTAACTAGTACATGTTACCAATTTTCTATATGGAAGAACTAGGAGCAGCAGAGGCCAAAGACCATGGGGATCCAAGATATGAATATCAACTAGATAAATTGGATGGTATAAACTTAGTTATCAATGATATTAAGTTGGTTCATATGTAACATAAGATTCATTAAGGGGTTGAAAACCCAAAATTCTATGACAATGTCTATTGAGAAAATTTTTATTGTGAAGGGATAATATGTACAATTATTGAATACACATGCATCAGGGGGTGTTCAATTCAACATGAATACATCTTGTTGGGAAATTTTACATCATGAGACTATGATGTTGGTATTTATTTTGACATTATATGATCGAGACATAATAACATATCCAAAAGACACCTTGATAACTCCTACCAAAGCTAATTTCCGGGTTCCCTAGGCTCACATGATTCATTTTTAGTGTTATTAAAAAGGGATAACTAGGCAATTGATTAAGTTGGATGAGATTTTGTGACAGGTATTATGTTGTGGTGTTCATAATTTAATTGGGACTAAAACATCTACACATATCTAACTCTTTTGGAGGGACATTTTTTGGAGTAATGAAATCTCATGGATGGGCCTGTAATGGAGGATTTAGGAATCACTACATATCCTGTGATGGTAGGATTCATGACACATGTAGTTGTTCAATGTAATATTCCAAATACTACTCCAGTTATTATGTTGGGAGTGATAATTTTTATCATATTACATTTAGGGATTATTTTTTGGATATGGTCTTCAATGCATATCATATGGTAACAGGAATCAAGCCACATAAGGTTATTGAAACAATTTTCCCCCAAAGGTTTATCACATATGTATGAAGGGGTAAATATTTAATATATATTGTAGCTAGTCCTAGTATTTTGGATCTCGTCATCACTACATATCCTACAGAACAAAGAATAAATCCATTCATAGTTATTGGATGGAAAATTTCAAATGAAGGTCAGACATATGTGTAGGGATAAGGACATTATTACCATTTTGTATTGTGGATGGATCCAAATTATTATATTTGGTAATCACTATGTATCCTGTCATAATTTGGAATAAATCCACACATAGTTTTTGAGATAGAAAATTCCCGTTGTTGGTTTTACCCTTACAGAAGGAGGGGTATTTTCAATTAATATTATGGATAGACCTAGGATTGGAGTATGAATATCATTGTGTATCATGGGATAACTAGGAATTAGTCCACACATAGTTCTTATATGATGATTCTATATACGGGTACGATCTATACATAGAGAGGGAGTATTTTTTATATCATGACTGGTCATAGGATTGGAGATTCAGGAATCACTACATATCATATAGTAATAGTAATTAATCCATGAGTAGTTTTTTAAATGAAATATTCCCTATGCAAGTCTAAACCATACACAAATAGTAGTCTTTTTTCATTTATGTTGTGCTTTGACCAATGATTGGATATCCATGCATCATTGTGTATCCTATGAAAATAGGAATCAAGACACATGTTGTTCTTTTATGAAACATTCCCTATGCAGTTCCAACTCACACATAGGGAGAGGATTGAATCATTTTTCTTTGAAAAAAATCCAGCATATGTTTAGTGAATCATTCATGAAGTAATATCATTTGAACAGTTTAACTTAATGTTGTAAGGACATCCTCTATGCATTTTAACATCATGCGGTGAGAATTTATTTCATATAGTTTAATTCTATATGGTAATTTTGTGAAATGATATATAGTTTAAATTAATTCTTCTAGGACTTCATATCCCTGATGATGGGTATGAAAAGTACTTCTTGAGAAGTATCTCATTGGTGGGGGGTATAACACGTTCCCCATCCATAATGGACAATATAAAAGCTCCATTGTAAAACACCTTATGAATTATGTAAGGTTATTCCAACTTAGGTTCTATATATAGTGGATTCATTCTTGGAATCATTGGGGTTATCAGATCTAATTCTAGTTATCCTATAAGGAATGGGTAAAGGGAAACATTTTTATTTAAGTATCACACAATTCAATTCAGATAAATTTCTAGATAGTGCAGTGTACAAAACCTTCTCTCATAGTGCCATTCTAACTCATCTAGGCACTTTTCTGATAACTAATCAAATGAGAGGTGTCTCTAGATATAATTTCAGGGTGAGGGAATATGAACTTCTAGAAGAAATTCATCCTTTATCCCATAAACAAATAAATATTGGATCACTAGTGTTGAATTGTGTGTAGTGGTATTTTAGGACCACAAATCATGAAGGATCATGTTCGGGTTGGACTCCTTTTCATTGTCCACTATTTTCTAGAATATATTTGACAAAGTATTATTGATGGCCTCTATCTGCCCTTTTTTCTTCATGATAGTGGTATTAATGTGTAGACATGATTTTTTACCCCTGGAATAGTTTCTTTATTTTGGAAAAATTGAAGCCAGTTACATTGTCTATCAGTAGCAAGTGAGAGACACCAAATATAGTGATAATATTGTATTACATGAATTTGATCATATTCTTCATCTTAACTTCTTCAAGTGGTATTTTTTAGCATAGTTAGAAAATATATTAGTTTCAGAAACAATGTACATAAAATACTTAGGTGTATTTGGGGGATATGGCCCCAAAACATCCATTCCCCATGTGAAAATAGTCAATAATAATTGGTTGTATATATAAACTCTAGGGGTTGATGAATGAATTTTTCAAAAATTTGGAATGCATGAAAGTTCATGGATAATTTGACACATACATGCAACATTGATAACTAGTAGTAACAAAGCCTCATAATTTAGGTGGGAGAGTCTGGTCCTAGAATAATGGGCATCGTAGGAGCTTGCATGGAATTCTTCCATCATTGTGGGAATATCGGTTTTTGTAATAAATTTTACAATGATTCCATTAAAGCCTTATTTTTATAGGACTTTCCTCTCATTTGGCACATCCCAAAGGGTTAAGTTCACTACATGGACTCGACTATATTCTCTTTTTTACCGATCTGATGGGAGGGTATGATTTTTTAGGTATTGACTATGGGATCCATCCATCCATGGGTAGATATAAGCTAATCATGATTTGGGAAAGTATTGAACTGATTTATTTACTATATATCCCTCACAATGATTGATGAGACCACAATTCTGTGCATTATGTATATAACCACTTCATTTATATCAAAATCATCGAGGATTTTGGCTACATTAACCATCATATTAGTGTGATCATTTTTTTGATCGATAAATGTGATGAAATATTGGTTCAATAGGGACTTCTACCATCAATCCTATAATATAAGCGATGATATGGTCTAATTTATCCATCTTGATGGAATACTCACCATTGATTTTTTTCTTCTGGGTTATAAGTCCTTTCAAGTGTTCAGGTAGGCTATTTGTAGGTGTAGGGATAGCTCCATGTCAGCAATAACGGCTTAGTATTCTACCTCATTTTTAGTCTTCCATTCAGATAGTGAAATAGAGTAGGGGAAATTTTCTTTCTTGGGGAAAAATTACAATACCTAGATCATCCCTATTTAGATTCTATTTATCCATCCTCTTTCCAATAGGTCTTTTGGAGGCACCATCAAAATATATCTCGTAAATTAAGGGAGTGTAAGGTGGATAGAAAACCTCTTTTTTAGAATGTTCGGTGTCCATGGGTGTTCTATCTGGGGTGGGATGTTCCATAAGAATATAAACTAGGTCTTACCCTTTAATTGACTTCTGTTACATTAAATGGATGTCATATTATTATAGTATAACTTCCCAATAGTCCTAAACCTAATCAACATAGGAAGGCTAAGGATTTACTTGATCATATAAAAATGAGAGACCAAGTGGACATAATGATGTATCATGTAATTCCTCGGCTTCTACACTGAAAATTTGAGTGTGAGGAAGTTCTTATCGATATCATAATACTGTGTATCAATACCTATCATTATTTGAATGAGAGAGTAGTGGTTGTTTTTTGTTCCCCGCATCATTTTTATGTTTTAGGAGATCACCAAGTGATTGCTTCAGAAAGACACATATATGATAAGTGGATTTCCTTATACTATAGGAATCTATATTGGTGGGTGAAATAGGTACTACTTGAGACACTCAACATATTATTGGTATTCCTCATCCGAAAAGAAAATTAGATTCCTTATTCCTTATCTAAGTGAATGAGAGATATTTTCCAACTAGGTTGTCTATGAAACACTTAATATAAGTAGGGTACCCCTACATACACCTTAGTTATTTAATATTCAAAGTGTGTAACATTTATAGTATTACAATTTTATTTTTTGGATTGAACTCGATTCTATGGTGGCATACTACAAATCCATATATTTTCCCTAAAATTACTCTAAAATCTCACTTTAGTGGATTTTTCTTCAAAATGTATAGCTACAATTTTCTAAAGATTGTTTTAATATCAGTGAGGTGATCTCATCACTTTCAAGATTTAGCCACTAGTTCATCAACATAACATTCAATTATTTTTTCCAGGAAGGGTTCAAAGATATGATGTATGGTGCATTGGTAAGTAATAGAAATGTTTTCTAATTCAAAGGGAATTATAGGGTATAAAAATATACCCTCAGGTGCTCTGAAGGTAGTGACTTACTCGCCTTTAGGGGCCATCATTATTTGATTGTACCATAAATACCCATCCATGAATAAATGGTCTTGGAAGCCAATATTTGCATCGATCAAAAGTTATGTGAGTAGAAATGGGAAGCACTTTTTTGAGAAGTGTCAATAAAGTTCTCTTAAGCCAATGCACAACTTGATATTCCCATTATTTTTCTTAATGGGGATGATTTTGGTGAGTTATTTATGGAATTGAACCTCAAATAAAAACTTTTATTTATTAAAATTTCCAACTTATAATTCTACATTAGTAGCATGAGAGAGGTGTATTATCTTATCTTTCTAGTTGAAAATGCGATGTTCATCGAGAAAACTTGGGTGATGAGTATCCACATCAGAGTTTAACCCCAATAATTTATTTATTATTATAATAAAATTCATATCGATGTTGCTTTATAACTTCAATGTAAATCTCCTGCTCCTTGATAGGCATGGAAGAAATAATCAATATAGGCTACAAGACTTCTTCTATTCTTAGATACACCATATTGAGCTCATCAATAGTGGTGGAAATGCCTTCCTCAAGTGCGGGAGGGGAGTTCCATAGGACATCTTTTTCTTATTCTATATTTGTTTCATTGGAGGAATTTTCATAAATTGATGATAATCTAGTTGAATCTCTATCACAGTCAATGTAAGAGAATCCATTAATATAGAAATTGACATCCTGAACTAACAGAGTCACCATAGAGATATTTTGGGGATTCTTCTATTCATTTGTACTGTTACTAGGGGAAGGAAACAGATAGCCACCCTAATTTGTATGGAATGTGTTGGGGGAATCATAAATATCTACTAATAGTGAAATAGAATTCATAAATCCTAATATAGAATTACTTTGGATTCCATTTTATTAATTTACTTTATAATATGTGATTTTTATAATATAGACATGATTCATTGAAGTTTGTGGTTCACAGTAGATTACATGGATTTAATTTGACCCCTCAATCATGTTTAGGGGAAACACATAATCACATTCAATTATAAACAATGAATTTGTTACATTGGTCACCAATCCATTAGGAGTGGAATCATACATATCATTTTCCATAATTGGTTCCCATCCATATTAAAGAAAATTTCCTTAGGCTATATGAATTTTCAAGACTTGAAGGGGGCATTATAATCATGTAGTATGTTGAACGTTCTATCGATGTGGTATTTCAAGCATTGATGAAATATTGAAAGAACCACTTTGTGGATATAGGGACAAGGTATTACAAGAAGGAAATTATATACTATGTATTGATGGGAAACTATTAAGTCATAATTAGATGTGAGTTCCCTAAAATAAGACTTGAACTGGATATTCCTGAGATGCATTTTCTCACTCTTGTTTTAACCATCAATGATTAGCTTCATTGAGGATATGTCCTCATTTCTATATCCCATATTTCAATGGGTCCAGTTTGGGATAAGGTTGATCTTGAGACCATTTTCAACCAGATATTTATACATGAAAACATTTTAAATCATTCCTGAAACATATAGGGAGTTTGATATGTCCCTGTATGACATCTTTCTAGTTATTTTCTCCGAACCGGATGGTGGTATGACATTCTTATTAAGTAGTCTCTACTCAGTAAACCTAAACTATAGAACCCTATAAATCAAACTACTATAGACTTTGGAGGTAATTGATGAGTGACTCTCTATATTCATTTTAAAGATGGGGAGCATCTAAGACTGGGAGTCTGGCTAGGATAACATCCAACTATTCCAGAATGGTGAACTTTTTTTTTTCGTAACAACACGAAATTTTATGAGAAAAATTATTTTTAATTTCATTGATGTATTGTGTTATACACTACACCAAGATTATCTTTAACTATACGTAACAATGTATTAGCTTGTAGTATACTCAAACACAATTCTTGGCTTGCGTTGTACACAAGAGCGACCTTCCTCAATAGCGTGTGTTGTACACAATACCATGTTTCACTAAACAAAGATATATTTTCATAATTTTATTATGAACTAGTCATTATGAATAGTATTAATTTTTTTTAATTTTATAACATTATCATTCATCTTACACATTATCTATAACATGGTATGTGAACAAAATAAATTTTTCAGGTAAAATAATTATTTTTTAAAAAATCCAATTTTGCCTCCTTTTGATAGAGCACCCACATTAAATCTAGTTTTTGACTAATTTATAAGTTCAATTTGACGAAATAAAATTATTTATTTCAATAAGGATATAAAAATTTACTTTAGATAATTTTTTAATATTTTTCGGTTAACTTTCATATTTTGATGAATAGTAAAAGTAATTTAAATTTTAATTAAAAACATCTTTTTTCATCGAGAAAATTTATATGATTAAATTATTATATAGAATAGTTTTAATGTATAAATAGAATATATTTTAATCATTTAATATACTCTAAGTCATTAGCATTAATTTTACAATGAATTCTTAGGTGAAAACATTTCAATCTTTGACAATGTTTTAACATTTAAAACTCATTTTCTTAACAATGAGATTAATTTTAAATTAATTACTGAAAATTTTATGTATTGAAATTTGAAAAATTGATTCCATATTTGGATCAGTGGGTCCAAATTATGTTAATAGTTTACCTTAATTTTTTTTGATATTAAGAATAGTAACTACAGTAATTTTTATTTACTACAGTTAAAGGTAAATCGTGTAATTAAGGGTAAAAATAAGATTATAAAATTACCCTAACACCATCCAAAATTCTATTTGGTGAATAAAAGTCGACCCATATCACCTAAGGGTCGGAATATATTCATTTCATGGACTTTGGATCATGAATATTATATAATTATTATTAAAACCAAAGAAAGTGATAACATGTCACTCTCTTATATCTTATAAGTGTAATAATTTAAATTTAGTGATAAGCTTCATAAAACTTCGAACATGAATAGTATCCAGAAATATAATAAAATTATCTACATCCTGTGAATTTATTTATAATTTTTAGGGATAAAATAATTATCATTAAGTATGACACAACAGTGATGTAGAAATTATTTTATTGATTGAAATATCAAATAAATGGTTTTAAAAATATTAATATAAATATTATATGAAATATTTAATGTGATCCATGAATTTTCTAGATAAATATTACATGTTCTGAATCTACTGAATTTTTTAGTTCAAACATATCTTCTGTGTGGATTTTATTTAAATTCAGATAAATGAATAATGTCAAAATTGACAGTAGTGTTATTTTATAAAAATAACACATTATAATTTTTTTTAAATCACAGAAATATTTAAAATTATAAATTGAAATTTATATGGTCTAAAATATCATAATTTATACAATTATGTACAATTCACAACACATAATTGAATATTTATTACAATTTAAAATTTAGAATATTATTACCACAAATAAAATTAAAAAGATTAAATAAAGATAAATCATGTTTATAAGGTTTAAAATATTATCCCAAAATGTCTAAATTTCATTTTTTTTATACTACAACCCTGTATCATCTAATTATAATGTGTGAGTCATTTGTGCAGGTATTTATGTGGGGGTTGAATTTATTATAAATTTATATTTCTTATGTTTCCAAATGTGCCCCTCTCTTCCCTTATAAAAGGGCACCTTCTCCCTCTCGTCCTCACATCATTTTGAGCCTTCAAGATGTGCCAAACCCTAAAAATTTCTCTTCTCCACTTCCTTATAAACGTAATAAAATTCTTGGTATTCTTCAATGACAAAATATACTGCCCTAAGAAGGGGTTTAGAAGAGGCACGTTAATGAAGAGGTAATATCCTTTACTGATTATTTCAAATTCATTTCTTTTTCTATGTCCTCTTATTTTGTTTTTTCATAATAAATTAACAAAATAAGTATCACTCATATACTGATATGTTATTATAAATATTAAGAAACCCAATTTTACCCTTTATCCATCCTACGGAAAAGGAAATCACCACGCGTGCGTACTTACAAAATACTATCTCCACGCGCGTGGTGTAATCTGTTTTCCACAACCACCTTACTTGGATGGGTATAATGGTGTAAAGAATAAATATATATGATTATTATGACATGATAATAATTCTTATATATTCTGTCAGCCTATCCAATACCATTCAATAATTATGGGAATGATATCATTGCCCGTGCGTACGTACAGATTACCGTCTCCACGACGTGATGAGATTCATTCTCCATGTTAACCATTCCAGAATGATTATAAAGAATATATATAATAAATTATCATGAAATATATGACATAATAATTCAGCTAGATATATATATATTTGTGTGTGTACCATCTACTTACTTCAATTCAATTCAATAAGGAAATTAAAACAATGTTCATGTGTACGTACGGTCTCCCGTCTCCATGAACGGTGTATTTCATTTCAGTTTTCTATCTAATATATATATATATATGCTGAATATATATGATATATAAATCATTTTTTACATTATTTATGTAAGTAAATCATGATATATGTAATAATTATATCAAGAACAACAAGTCCACACACTTACGATAAATGAAACGATTTTACCCTAAATGCGTCTTTAACATGGAATTGAAAATTGAACGGGTAATATAAAGATATAATTGAATCATATATGATATCATAATTATTATTATGGTTCTGTTACAAGTTAATAATATGTTTAAACACAATATACAAGAGACATGGACACATACGGAAGAAATTTGACATAAGGTAATGGATAATTTTTCAATCTCATTTTTTTCTGAGATTATTTATACCTAAGTTTTTCCTGGGATATATTTCTCTTCCATGTCCATAATTTTTTTTAATAAAGTATTTAATATTCGTCCATGTATGTTTAAAGTCATTTTTACCACTCTTTTACTTTTACTTTGTGTTATGGAAGGACTCTTTATTTTGTTTACTATACATGGTACTTTTTGACTCATCCGTTAAAAGTACAAGCAGAATTCATTTTTTAACTTCTACGACATAAACAGTTTTTTAAAGTTTCATAAAACCTTATTTCTATGAATCCTCCTATACAATATTTCATGAGTATTTTGATAAAAATTCTTTTCTTTTAAAATTTCACGTCATTTTAAGAAAAGAAAATGATTTGAATGAAGAAAGGATATTTTCCTCAAGAATTCATTTGAAGTGTTTTGTAAAAACTATTTTCAATCTATAATGAAATTCATCAATATGGTTTTGTTTCAATCATAATGTCTCTATTATTTACATGGTTTGAATTTTTTTATGATGAAATTATATCCATTGTTTTATATGGATTATGTTAGGATGCGATGATGTTTATGAAACCCATTTTATTCGTTGGGTTATGATGAATGAATTATATTTATTTCTTGGAACACGAAATAATGATTTCATTATGAGATGAGTTGGACCTATATCTCCCTCTAATGCATTAGGTAAATATTTATATCTCATGAGATAGACATTGCTGGAATGGAAAGTAAATTTGGTTCAGTAATATAGGGCTAGAACTACAAGTACACATGGTTCTCTAATTGACATTGTCCACTATGATGGTCTTTGAATAAATGACATGGCTACTATGGAAATCATATAATGTGATTAATGGTTTTCCAAAATTATATGCTTTATTCCCATGCAATTTTATCATGGTTAATTTTCCTTTATGTTCTATTCCTTACGCACTTCCATGATTTATGTCATTACTCAATATTTTGATGTTTTATGTTCATGTTCTTGCATTCAAATGTTTAGGTATTGTTTTATGTTCTCCATGTTTACCATTACTGAGAATTTGAGATCACCCTTGTTTGTATTATTTTCCCCAGGATATAAACAATGGTTTTAGGTTAGAAAACCAAAGGGGAAGATCTTTATGGGAGATGTTGAATATCTTACACCATGATTAGAATATTTTGTTCCATGTTTCCAAAGACACTGAACTAATACGGTATTTGGGAGTCTGTTTCTATCATGAATTATGTATTCCTCAAAAGTAATGTATTTTCTATGTACGTCATGCTTTGGGTCTCAACATTTGTTATCAGAGTAAAGTTTTAGTCAACATATAGAAACTATGATGATAAAACTTTAGTGAAATCCCTAGAGATATTTCAAAGTTATAACTAGGGATGTATCTAAGGTTAAGAATTAGTATAGGTTAGAGTCCTAGAATTATGGTAAAGATCATAAAATTAAACCTATGATGTTATAGATTGAATGTAATCCACCTATATTATGTTGTTTTCCAGCATGATTCTCGCCTCTCACACATTTCGTTTTGGTTTTTAGACGATGGCTGGAACTCGAAGGAACTATGTTGATCAATGTAATGAAAAATGTAACGATTGTCCTCCTGAAGAAACCAATGTTATGAGAGATGGAGTTCAAAATCATTTTTACATACTTACACATGCTAAGAATGATTATGGACTTCTACATGAGCAGAGAAAGGAACGATATTCTATTGAGTCCTTAATGAGGAAATGTCCTCCTTCTTTCAATGGGTCTTCTGATCCACTTAATTCTGAGCAACGGATCTGTACGATAGAAAATAAATTTTCTATACATCGCTATCTGGAACATGAAAATTTCATTTTAGCTATTTACCGTATAGAAGGTGAATCAGAATAGTGGTGTACTCTAATTAAGAATACAAGGCCTGATAAAACACTATTTTATTGAATATTTTATTGATAATAAATGAAATAATTTCCTCACATTGTGTTAAATATGTTTATTTATAAAATAGTTGGGATTTGATCATTCATTTGAAAATTTGGTGAAAATTCCAGTTTTACACTTAATAGTGCATTGTAGTATTTCGAGAATAAATATTTTTATATTTATTATTTGAAATTTAAATTTTGTAAAAGTGTTACTAAATTAATTATCTACAACTTTTATTCAGGACACTAGAGCTAAAGAGTTCATTTGGTTGTTGAAATTGGGCCATGAAGTCAAAGTTGGGCTGGGCTCGCCAGAATGGAGAAGCTTCTGTATTTCGGCCATTAATCCTTCATATGGGCCTGTATGGAGCCCAACTTTGGAGAGGAGATAGAAGAAGCATATCCTCACATTTGATCCTTCTGGAAGGCCGGCCAATTCACGCGTTTCGGTGGTCAAATGGGCGGTTCAAGTTGGCATAAAATATTTGGCCGAATTTCCACATTCACACTTGAAACCACTTGTAACCTCTCCTCCCCTCCCCTCTATAAATTGGAGTTTTTCTCATTTGGAGGGGTTGGGACGTGCATTGGGAAGTTGAGGGAAGAGGATAAGTGGATCCACTTCAATTCTCCAACCATTTCAATAAGGGTAGCTTTTGAAGCAAGGATCCCTTCGACAAAGCCTTCTTCTTCTCCTTCATGTTGTAATGATTTTGTTTATGTAATAAACTTCTTTGTTCTTATTTTATTTCTTCTCTTTTGTTTTGTTTTGTTTAAATTTATTCTTCTCTTAATCTTCCTAATTGGGCTGGAATTCTTGAGTAGAAGCGTTATTGGGTTATACCCATTTTAAACCTTTGCACATGAAAAACGCTTCTACGATGATTACGCCACCCATGGAAGAGTAGTATTTTAGTAATCGATCTATCTTCAACCCTCTTCATTTAATTATTTTGAATCAATGAGCTACATTAATTAACTTAATATGATCCATGAATTGTGTTTTTAAATTTTAAGAAACTAAGAAAGCAATTGAACAATGTACACAAAAACACGCGAGGTCGGGATTTTGTGTAAATTGTGAGAGCGCGATCTTAATCGGTAATACAAGACCACATAGGATAAATTTGTAGAGTTCAAATATAATCCCTAAACACAATTCATCATCATTTCCAGAGTGGATATGTGCCTTAATTTACCACTGACCATAATCTAATCTTAGAACATCAATCAAAGCAGGGTGTTGCGATTGCATGTTCCGAAGTTAGCCTAAGGTTAAATTCACTTCAATCTTCGTGGTAAAGTTAATTCTCGTAGGGTTCGGGATTTAACAAATTAAGGGATCATAATTAAGTGAATATTAATTTAAATGATAATTATTAATAAATGATTTAAGAGGTATAGTTAGATAGATTACGCCTTTTAAAATAGATTTCTTAAAAAAATCTTCTTGTTGTGTCATTCTAATCGAAACTTCATTTCAAAATTTAAAACAAAAAAATGCAATCTTCTTCCAGCAAACTTCTTATAGATTCATAAACTATAAACAACCACCCCCATCCTTTCAAGTAGTGTTTTTATTCCCTTTTATTTTGTTTCTAGAATACCTCTGAAAAGTTGTTTTAATGCACTTCCTCCTTTGAGAGACGACCTTGGTCAGCCACTCTGCTGCACCTAAGTACCCCAAAATCACAATAATCATTTGAGGGCACCCATGACAGAGCTCTTCCAAATTGGCGCCGTTGCCGGGGAGGCATGTAATTATTTCAACCAATTAGAGGTATTTATTTTATTTTACATTTTAATTCTCTTCCTCTCTTCTTTCTTCCGTCTTTACCCAATCTGATTTTTTTTCTTCTTCTTTTATCTCTTTCTACTTCTTTTTGGACCATCAACTCAAACTTCTAATTTTTATTTTACTATGGTCCACATTCCTTCTTTTCATCTTTCATTTATTGATGACACGAAATAATCCCGAATATCTCTTAGATCTTGACCCTGAGATTGAACGTAGCCTTAGGGCACGAATCAGACATTCTCAATCTACGGGAAGTTTCAATATTCAACCAGTTGGTGAATTCCTCTCTTCTGGAAACATTGAAATTGGAAGCTATTCAAATTAAAACATAAAAGAGGAACCAATGGCTCAAAACAATGGAAATGAACTTAATAGAACCATTCGAGAATTGGCTGCACCTGATATTAACTATCAACCAAATTGTATTGCATACCCAAATCTCGAATCGGACTTTGAATTGAAATCTGGATTAATTCACCTTCTTCCAAAGTTTCATGGCTTATCTGGTGAGGATCCCAACAAACACCTTAAGGAATTTAATGTGGTTTTCTCAACATTAAAACCAAGAAATGTTTCTGAAGATTAAATTAAATTATGAGCATTCCCATTCTCACTTGATAGAGCTGCAAAAGATTGGATGTATTATTTACAACCCGAAGATGAAACTTGTTGGAACGATTTGAAACGTCTTTTCTTGCAGAGATTTTTTCCAGCATCAAGGACCACATCCATTCGAAAGGAGATATCAGGGATCAAGCAAGCACAAGGGGAGTCAATGTATGAGTACTGGGAGCGATTCAAGAAGTTGTGTGCAAGCTGCCCACATCACCAAATCAGTGAGAAACTCCTCATCCAATACTTCTACGAAGGACTCACACCCATGGAGAGGATCATGGTGGATGCTGCAGCTGGAGGAGCATTGGTGGACAAGACACCAGTAGCTGCACGATCATTGATCGACAAAATGGCCCAAAACTCCCAACAATTTGGTGATAGAGGTACACCACATGTTCGAGGATTACATCAAGTAAGTCCTTCTTCTCTTGAAAGTAATTTGATTGATACTAAGTTATAAGAATTGACAACTATGGTGAGGCAGATTGCATTGGCCCAAAAGACATCCCAACCCCCTCCTTCAAGGGCTTGTGGTATTTGCACTGAGACAAGCCACCCAACTGACTGTTACCCACAACTCCAAGAAACAGAAGATTGTGCAGCAGTGTTCCCTGGGAGACCATTTTAGCAGCAACAACAACAACCATATCCCCAAAAGAAGTTTGATCCAACATACAACCAAGGGTGGAAAGATCTAGCGGACATGATGTATGGCTCTGGACAACAACAAAGGCCCCCTTTTCAACCAAACTTCCAGCAGCCTCCACCTTACCAACAGGGTTTCCAACAACCCCAAATGAGATTCGAAGCTCAAACATCAACGAGTCAGCAACAAGGGAATATCCAACACAAGGTAGACTCTAAAACTGATGATCTTTTGAAAAAAAAAATTTCTTAATCAACAGAATGAGTTGAAGAGTCAAAGTTCGGAGCTTAGAGAGTTGAAGACTCAAATGAGTCAGATTGCCACCGCCCTCCATGAACTTGTGAGTAAGAATTCTGGAAATCTAACTTCCAAACCCACTCCAAATCCAAAGGGGAATGTTAGTGGCATCACATTGAGAAGTGGGAAGCAAATGAACGATACATCTGCACCTACCATTCCACCGGGATTCACCTCAACTTCAGAGAAGCTGCATTCCATACCAACTGATGAGCAATCCAAGGAGAAATATAAAGGTATGAAAAATATTGATGATGTTCCTTCTAAACCTCTTCCTTTTCCAAACAGGGTTGTTCAAACCAAGAAGATGGCTGAAGAAGAAATGCAAAAGGAGGTTTTGGACACATTCAAGCCTGTGGAGATCAACATTCCTCTACTTGAAGCCATTAAGCAAATCCCAAGGTATGCCAAATTCATAAAAGAACTCTGCACCAATCGAAGAGGGATCAAGGGGAATGAGGGGATCAACCTTGGAAGGAATGTCTCAGCACTCATTACACCAACTCTAGCAATGCCAACAAAGTGCAAGGATCCTGGGACATTCACCATCCCATGCACCATAGGGGATTTGCACTTCTCCGATGCTCTTTGTGATTTAAGATCTTCAATAAATGTGATGCATCACTCTTTATTCTCTTCCTTACAGGTTGGTGAGTTGAAGCCAACAAGAGTAGTGGTGCAATTGGATAATAGAGATACGGAATATCCAGTGGGAGTTCTTGAGGATGTACTTGTTCGGGTAAGAGACATGATCATTCCAGCAGACTTCTATGTGCTTAACATGGAGGATGATCAGGTAAGTTCTCATGCCCCCATTATCTTAGGTCGGACCTTCCTCAAAACTGCAAAAACTATCATAAATGTCAATGAGGGTACACTTTCCATGGAATTTGGGGATGAAGTTTTGATATTTAATGTTATGGATTCCATGAAGTACCCCTCTAAGGACCATTCTGCTTTTGTTATCTCCCATTTTGAACCACCAAATAAAAACTCCATAGAATTTGATTGTACTATGCTTAGGGAGATTATGAGTATTGGTTCTAGTTTGATGTCTAAGAATACTTCTACACACATTTTTAAGGAACAAGACTATCTAAGATTTGATTTTGAAATGGAATCATATTCTGATTTTGATCATGTGAACTCTGATTATGACATGGCTATTGAGTATGCTGATGGATTTGGTGCTTTATTCTCTGATTGTGATGATTTTTATTCTGATACTGATGTTCATTGTGCAGATATGTCTGTTGCATCAATTTCTCCATCCATACATCACCCACCTACATTGGAACTCAAGCCATTGCCCCCAAATCTCAAATATGCATACTTGCTCAGTGGTGATAGATTACCTGTCATAATTGCTAACAATATCTCTTTTGAACATGAAGAAAAACTTTTGAATCTTTTGAGAGATAACATTAGGGCAATTGGTTGAACATTGGCAGACATATCAGGTATTAGCCCCTCCATTTGAATGCATAGGATTCTCTTGGAGGATGGGCCTAACTGGTGAGACAGCCACAAAGGAGACTTAATCCCACCCTCCTAGAAGTTGTTAAGAAAGAAGTTGAAAAATTACTTGAGGCGGGTATCATTTACCCTATTTCTGACTCACAATGGGTTAGCCCTGTTCAGGTTGTACCAAAGAAAACTGGTTTCACTGTTATAAAAAATAAAAATGACGAGTTAGTTCCTGTGAGAGTACAAAACAGTTGGTGAGTGTGTATCGATTATAGGAAACTAAATCAATCCACTCATAAGGACCATTTCCCACTTCCATTCATTGTCCAGATGCTTGAGAGACTAGCTGGGAAGACACACTATTGTTTCTTGGATGGATTTTCTGGCTATTTTCAGGTTCCCATTGCAGCAGAGGACCAGGAGAAGACAACATTCACCTGCCCATTCGGTACCTTTGCTTACCGAAGGATGCCATTTGGACTTTGCAATGCCCAAGGTACCTTCCAGAGATGCATGGTGAGTATTTTCTCAGATTTCATTGAGACCTGCATGGAGGTATTTATGGATTATTTTACAGTTTATGGGTCCTCATTTGATGAATGTCTCTCTAGTTTGGGTGATGTGTGGCATCGTTGTATTGAGAAGAATCTGGTCTTAAATTTTGAAAAATGTCATTTCATGGTCGAAAAGGGAATTGTCTTAGGTCATATAGTCTCACAACATGGAATTGAAGTTGATAAATCTAAGGTAGACATTATTTCATCCCTCTCATATCCTACATGTGTGCGTGATGTTCGATCATTCCTTGGGCATGCTGGATTTTATCGACGCTTCATCAGAGATTTTAGTAAGATCGCTCTACCCTTATCTCGATTACCTCAAAAAGATATTGACTTCAATTTTGATGATTCATGGAGGGTATCATTTGATGAGCTGAAGAAGTGTCTGACCACTCCACCAATCATAAAGCCCCCACGGTGGGACCTTCCATTTGAGCTTGTGTGTGACGCCTCCAACTTCGCGGTTGGAGCTGTCTTATCTCAGAGGGTGGAGGGACGTTCACATGTGATCACCTATGCATCGAGGACGCTAGATTCAGCCCAATCAAACTTCACTACCACAGAAAAGGAGTTTCTTGCTGTCATATTTGCTTTAGATAAATTCCGTTCATATTTATTGGGCTCTAAAGTAGTTGTTTTTTCTGACCATGCAGCTTTGAGGTACCTCCTAAAGAAGCCAGATGCAAAGCCACGACTTATCCTTTGGATGCTCCTTCTTCAAGAATTTGATATTGAGATAAAGGACGAGAAGGGATCAGAGAATTTGGTGGCGGACCACATGAGTAGGCTTACTCACACACTAGAGGATGACACCTTGGATCAGGTACCACTTCGGGACACTTTCCCCGATGAGCATCTCTATACCATCTCAGGTAAGCATCCTTGGTATACTGATTTAGTTAATTACATTGTTGGCTCTGTAATCCCAGTAAATTTGAAGAAGCATCAAGTCCAAAAATTAAAAAGTGAGTCTAGGTATTATGTGTGGGATGATCCGTACCTCTGGCGCATGTGTAGTGACCAAGTCATTAGGAGGTGTATTCCTGATCATGAGTTTGAGTCTGTTTTGCAATTCTGTCATACACTTGCATGTGGTGGAAACTTTGGACCCCAATGGGTAGCTAGGAAGGTTTTAGACTCTGGATTATATTGGCCTAGCTTGTTCCATGATGCCCATTTGTTTTGTAAGTCATGCTCTCGTTGCCAACACACTGGGAACATTTCTAGGAGACATGAGATGCCCCAACAACCCATACTATTTTCTGAGATTTTTTATGTATGGGGCATCGACTTTATGGTTCCTTTTCCTAGTTCATTTGGATTTTTGTATATTTTGGTTTCTGTTGATTATGTGAGTAAATTGGTGGAGGCCAAGGCCACCAGGACTGACGATTCTCATATTGTTGTGGACTTTGTCAAAGCACAGATTTTTTGCAGGTTTGGAGTACCAAAGGCCATCATCAGTGACCAAGGGACACACTTTTGCAATAGTAATTTCGCTTCCCTCCTTCGAAAGTATGGGGTGACACATAAAACATTGACACCATACCACCCCCAAAAAAATGGCCAGGCTGAGGTTTCAAATCGTGAGTTGAAACAAATCTTGGAGAAAACCGTGCAGCCAAATAGGAAGGATTGGAGCAATCTTTTGGATTATGCATTGTGGGCTTATAGGATAGCATACAAGACCCCCATTGGTATGTCCCCATTTCAAATTGTTTTTGGGAAAGCGTGTCATCTCCCTGTGGAAGTCGAGCATCGGGTATATTGGGCTATAAAGAAATGCAACATGGATTTGGCCCAAGCTGGAATTCAAAGAAAGTTGCAAATTCAAGAGCTTGAGGAGATTTGACTGTCATCATATGAGAACTGAAGGCTCTACAAGGAAAGATCAAAAGCAGCTCATGACAAAATGATCCAAAAAGGGAGTTTCATGTTGGAGAGAAAGTCCTTCTCTATAGTTCACGACTGAAGTTGATGCCTGGTAAGTTGCGTTCCAGATGGTTAGGTCCTTATATTGTGTCTAATGTTTTTCCTTATGGTGCAGTGGAGATCACACAAAAGGACACTGGAAGGAGCTTTACAGTCAATGGGCAACGTTTGAAGAGATACATTGAGGGACATCCTACTGATGCAGTGGATTTTATCACACTGCATTACCCCATCATCACTTGATCACATCAGGCTGTTCCTAACCCCTTCACTTTTATATTATTTGTCCTATTTAAAAATTCTGAATTTCATGTGCATATATCATCTCATGGGTTCACATTGAGGACAATGCAATATTTTAAGTGTGGGGGAGGGAACCTTTTAGTTTAGTAATTTCAATTGTTTTCCTGTTTTTAAAAAAGCCAAAAAAAATTGTATGTTTTTCAAAATTTGTGTGTTTATTTTACAATTTTCTGTGTGTTTTTGAAACTTTTGAGCTGAAATGATTCTCATCACCATTTTTAAATCCATATCAATAAGTGAAACAATTTACCCCCTGAAACTATGCTTAAATGAATGCTGAAATGACTTTGTTTCAAGTTCAAATATTTAGTAATTTCATGGAAAGTACACCGAATTTTGAATCCCATGCCACATCTCGCTGTCTTTAAATTTGAAATCACTTTCCTGTGAGGCTTCTGAACCATTATTTTCATATTCTTTACATTCACCTCACTTCTTGAGATAACCAAACCATACTTGATTTAACCAGAATTTGATCTATTCCTGTCAAAACTTGAGTGTTTGAGGTACTTGTGTTTAAATGATTGAGGCATTTGTTTGGTATTAAAACCCCTATTTCAAAGAATCCTTTTTTATAATGGCCTACCTTGAATATTTAATCCGTGTAGCCCTTAGAAGCCATGCACAACCTGTTAGGTTAAGCCACATTACAAGCCAATTTTCCCTATCCAACCAACTCTTGAAGTGAAATTGCATAATCTAGTTGAGCTTAAGTGTGGGGGAAGTTGTCTTGGGTTTTCCACCACATTCTGTGATACTTTGGGTGGAAAATTAAATTCTGAAGAGATGTGTTTGCTACTAAAGAAAGTCATTTTATTGAAAGCTGTGCCTTTTTCGGAGCTTTCATGACAAGTGAAGCTGTGCCTTTTCTGGAGCTTCTAATTGAGGTGGAAAGCTGTGCCCATCTGGAGCGTTCAAGAAAACCGTGTTTGAGAAGATTGACATTTTTTTATGGTGAAATGATGAATGGTGTAAACCTTTCATGACTTTTCATGATGATGGAGATGAATTGATACTATGGGGATTGAAGAGAAGACCATATTTAAGTGAAAATTAGATTAATGCAATTTTGCTTCAAAAGAGTCAAGCCCTCCTCATTCAGCCTCAGAGTTTTTCACATCTTAATCCTACCAACCGAAAGCCACAGAACAACCCTGAAAAGTCCTCATGATAAACATATGTCCTTGACTCACATCGGGTAGCGATGTAGGAATCTATCAAGCCTATGGTGACCCTTGTAAGTGTTTGGATGAGAAAGACATTGCAAAAAAAATTGATATTTGAGTGATGAGAGAAAATTCAGGTGAGGTAAGTGTTTTGTGCATGGGTGGATAAATGAAGTGGAAATATATTGAATGATATAAATGGAGAACTTGAAATAAGTTTTTTTATGAGGCATGATATCTTTTGATTCTTGGTGTGAAATTGATTGATCTTAAGGATATGTGTTTTAAAATTGGATGTGATTTGATATTGATGTTTACTTGATATGAGGTTTTGCCCAGGTGTGCAAAAGGGTAAGTGTGGGGGAGTTGATAAAACACTATTTTATTGAATATTTTATTGATAATAAATGAAATAATTTCCTCACATTGTGTTAAATATGTTTATTTATAAAATATTTGGGATTTGATCATTCATTTGAAAATTTGGTGAAAATTCCAGTTTTACCCTTAATAGTGCATTGTAGTATTTCGAGAATAAATATTTTTATATTTCTTATTTGAAATTTAAATTTTGTAACAGTGTTCAGAACTTAATTATCTACAACTTTTATTCAGGACACTAGAGCTAAAGAGTTCATTTGGTTGTTGAAATTGGGCCATGAAGTCAAAGTTGGGCTGGGCTCGCCAGAATGGAGAAGCTTCTGTATTTCGGCCATAACTCCTTCATATGGGCCTGTATTGAGCCCCAATTTGGAGAGGAGATAGAAGACACATATCCTCACATTTTATCCTTCGGGAAGGCCGGCCAATTCACGCGTTTTGGTGGTCAAATGGGCGGTGCAAGTTGGCATAAAATATTTGGCCGAATTTCTACATTCACACTTGAAACCACTTGTAACCACTCCTCCCCTCCCCACTATAAATTTGAGTTTTTCTCAATTGGAGGGGTTGGGACGTGCATTGGGAAGTTTAGGTCAGAGGATAAGTGGATCCACTCCAATTCTCCAAACATTTCAACAAGGGTAGCTCTTGAAGCAAGGATCCCTCCGACGAAGCATTCTTCTTCTCCTTCATGTTGTAATGATTTTGTTTATGTAATAAACATCTTTGTTTTTCTTTTATTTCATCTCTTTTCTTCTGTTTTGTTTAAATTTCTTCTTCTCTTAATCTTCCTAATTGGGCTGGAATTCTTGAGTAGAAGCGTTATTGGGTTATACCCATTTTAAACCTTTGCACATACAAAACGCTTCTACGATGATTACGCCACCCATGGAAGAGTAGTCTTTTAGTAATCGATCTATCTTCTACCCTCTTCATTTAATTATTTTGAATCAATGAGCTACTGTAATTTACTTAATATGATCCATGAATTGTGTTTTTAAATTGTAAGAAACTATGCAAGCAATTGAACAATGTACACAAAAACACGCGAGGTCGGGATTTTGTGTAAATTGTGAGAGCGTGATCTAAATTGGTAATACAAGACCACACGGGATAAATTTGTAGAGTTCAAATATAATCCCTAAACACAATTCATCCTCATTTCCAGAGTGGATATGTGCCTTAATTTACCACTGACCATAAGCTAATCTTAGAACATCAATCAAAGAAGGGTGATGCGATTGCATGTTCCGAAGTTAGCCTAATGTTAAATTCACTTCAATCTTCGTGGTAAAGTTAATTCTCGTAGGGTTCGGGATTTAACAAATTAAGGGATCATAATTAAGTGAATATTAATTTAAATGATAATGATTAATAAATTATTGAAGAGGTAGAGTTAGATCGATTACGCCTTTTAAAATAGATTTCTAAAAAAAACATCTTCTTGTTGTGTCATTCTAATCGAAACTTCATTTCAAAATTAAAAACAAAAAAAATGCAATCTTCTTCCAGCAAACTTCTTCTAGATTCATAAACTATAAACAACCACCCCCATCCTTTCAAGTAGTGTTTTTATTCCCTTTTATTTTGTTTCTAGAATACCTCTGAAAAGTTGTTTTAAATCACTTCCTCCATTGAGAGACGACCTTGGTTAGCCACTCTGTTGTACCTAAGTACCCCAAAATCACACTAATCATTTGAGGGCGCCCACGACAACGCTCTTCCAAGGCTCCAAGATAAAATTGAATACATGGAATGGGATGAGTTCAAGAACTTGTTTTTAAATAAGCACTTCCCACATATTCTTCAAACAAAGATGGAGAATGAGTTACTTGAGGTTAAGAAAAAGGATGATGAATCTGTTTATATATACGAGGAGAATTTTACAAGGCTCTCAACGTATGCATCTGGTTTTATCATCCAACCTCAGAGTAAAGTTGATCAATTATTTAGTGGATTAAAACCAAGTCTTTGAAGGGAATTAACAATAAGAGACTTCAGTAACTATGAAGAAATCTTGGATTGTGATATCAAGGTAGAACTAAAATTTGGTGTTACATATCCATCTAATGGTTTGGAAAAGAAACGAAAGATGGAGTTCAAGGAAAAATATCAAAACTATGGTGAAATGAAGAAATTTTTTTTGTCGTTCTCAAAGTGTGAAAAGAAGCGTGGTGGATATTGTCTTTAAGGGACTGGAAAATGGTTTAAGTGTGGAAAATAAGGTCATCGAGTAGCTAAGTGTCGAAGTAATGGGAAACAGTAGCTAATGATGTGAATTGAGAAAGACAACAGAGAACGCCCCATGAACACTTCAATGATACCAGTGTAGGGAAATGGGGCATTATGCTACCCAATGCCCTAATCCAAGGTTTAATGATGATCGGCATCAAAAACCTCTTAGGGAAAAGGACAAAGGGAAGTCCCATGCGATCACTATTGGTGATTTTGAGTATGACAATGAAGCGGTGGAATGATTAATTTTTTATATAATGATATTCCAAAAAATTGTTGTGGAATCTCATTTTTAGTATCATGGAATATTGGAATATCTATGTATTGGTTTATTGTGGTTTTCAATAAATGTATTGTACCAGTAACCATGAAAAGTGATTGAAATATTTTTAGAAAAAGATGATATGTGCATAATGAAGGGATAAGGAGAAAATAATATGTTTGATAGTATTCATGGGCTCATGACTAATAAAAGGACAAAGTGATATCATGATTTTAATATATTGATTTTTTGGGATTTTTGTATGTGGAAAGAGTAAACTTTTTACAGCATTCACGTCTTCACTAAGGATAAATTGGTATTCATTTTACATGAAAATACATGATTAAGGTATTCACATGTTTGTAATGTGACCAACAGGATATATCTTAAGATAAATGATGTTATTCACATGCTTAGTAGATGACATTTCTAATAATCGTTTAATTTATTCTATGAGATTAGATAGAAGTATTTTGGATAAGACTAAAGATTGAATGGATTAAATTATAAATCAGATAGTATTTTTTAAGGCTATAACTTTTTGATATTATTTCTAAAATGGTATAACTGTATATATATAGAAAAAGGACAACTCATACGACGGGCGACAACCCGTCGCGTCGGACAAGGTTCCAGGAATCGCACCCAGAACCAAAGTGTGATAGGCCTTTATCGCCTACCACTAGCCTACAAGTAGTCCCTGGTTAATAGAAAATACTTTTATTTTATTGAGAGGTATGATATATGAAGTTTAAGTCCATTTTTTGGAACCATATATGATTAATCTTACCACAAGATGGACTTATCTATATAACTTTTGCTAACCTTATATTTGAGACAGATGGAATGACCTATCATTCTATCACATGATATGATAACACTTCACAGAAGACAAATTCAACTTCATTTCTTTAAGAGATGAAGTGTAGATTGTTCAAGGCACAAACAACAATGAGATTTTACCAAAATAAATTAAGTATTTATATTAATTCAAAAATTCTTCAACATTATGGAAGTGATCTAGAAAACCAAAAATTTTGTCCTAGTACCCACATATCCGATGAATCAAATGGTACCTCATATCTTCACAAATTTAGGACTTTGTAATTGTTTTATTTTTTATATCCATGTTCTCTAACACTCTCTATTATATCTTGATGGTTATATTTCTCTTCCATATCCATATTTACACCTATGTTTTCTTATGTGGAAACCTAGTGATGAGTTAATATGGGTAACCGTTATGTGTCATACATTAGTTTTTAAAATTCAGTATTGGTATTCCTTTTTACGATGTGGGTTTCTATGAAAGAAACATTTAAGTAGTTAACCATTTATAACCCCGACGAATTTTGAGGGCGTAATTCATTTTAAGGGGGGTATAATGTAACACCCCAAAATTTTATGGGATAGATTTTTTTAATTTCTTTGTCTTCTTGTGTTGTATGATACACCAAGATTATCTTGCAATATATGAAAAACTATATTATCTTTTAGTATATGCAACCACTATTCTTGGATTTTGTTGCATGCAAGAGTGACCTTTCTCAATAGCATGTGTAGTACACAATTACGAGTTTCACTAAACAACGATATATATTTCTAATATTATTATAACCTAGACGTTATAAATAGTATAAACCAAATTTTAAATTTTATAACATTATCATTCATCCTACTAATTATCTAGAACATGGTATGAGAACAAAATAAATTTTTCGGATAAAACAGGTATTTTTAAAAAGAATGCAGTTTTACCACCTTTTGATAGCACGACCACTTTAAATCTAGTTTTTCACAAATTTATAAGTTCAATTGGATGAATTAAAATTATTTATTTCAATAAGTATATAAAAATTTACTTTGGATAATTTTTTAATATTTTTCTGTCAACTTTTATATTTTGATGATTAGTAAAAATACGCTAAATCTTAATTAAAAAGAACTTTTTTCATCGATATAATTTTTATGGTTAAATTATAATATTTAATGGTTTTAAAGTATAAATAGAATATATTTTTACCATTTAATATAATTTAACTCATTTTCATTAATTTTACATTGAATTCATAGGTGAAAACATTTGAATCTTTGACAATGTTTTAACTTTTATAACATATTGTCTTAACAATGGGATTAATTTTAAATTAATTGCTGAAACATATGTGTTTTGAATTTTTGAAAATGGATTACTTATTTTTATTTTGAGGGTCCAAATTATGTTAATAGTTTACTTTTATTTTTTTGATATTATGAATAGTATCTTCGGTAATTTTTATTTACTACAGTTAAAGGTGAATCTAGTAATTAAGGGTAAAAATAAGATTATAAAATTACCCTAACTCTTGAAAATTTCTATTAGATGAATAAAAGTCGATACATATAGCCTAAGGGTCAGAATAGATTCATTTCATGGACTTTGGACCATGAAATGTATATAATTATTATTAAAACCAATGAAAGTGACAACATGTCACTCTCTTATATCTTAAAAGTGTAATAATTATAATTTAGTGAAAAACTTCATAAAACATCGAAAATGAATAGTATCAAGAAATATAATAAAATTATCTGCATCATGTGAATTTATTTATAATTTTTAGGGACTAAATAATTATCATTAATTATGACATAATAGTGATGTTGAAAATATTTTATTGATTGAAATACCAGATAAATAGTTTTATAAATAATAAAATAAATATTATATGAACTATTTAATGTG
The DNA here is from genome assembly GCA_963277665.1 of Viscum album. Taxonomy (NCBI): domain Eukaryota; kingdom Viridiplantae; phylum Streptophyta; class Magnoliopsida; order Santalales; family Viscaceae; genus Viscum; species Viscum album. Next base: position 1,013,478,263 of record OY728153.1, on the reverse strand, counting down.
CTCCTGAAATTTTATAGATAAATATGACATTTTATGAATATATTAAATATTTTAGTTCGAACATATATTTTATGTGTATTTTAAATAAATTCAAATAAATGAATAGTGTCAAAATTGACACTATTTTTATTTTATAAAGATAACATATTATAAAGTTGTTTAAAAATAACAAAAATAATTATAAAATATAAATTGAAATTTATATGGTCTAAAATTTCATAAAGTATACAATTATAGGCAATTCAAAACACATAAGTAAATATTTATTACAATTTAAAATTTAGAATTCTATTTACCACAAAATAAAATTAAATATATTAAATAAGGATAAATCAGGTTGATTTGTTTAAAATAATTTCTCAACGTGTCTAAATTTCATCAGTTGATGATATTAGAACCCTATATCATCTAATATTTTTATTGGAGTCATTTTTAGAGGTTTTTATGTGGGTTTTAAATTTATTATAAATTAATATTTCTTATATTTCCAAAGGTGCCTGAAGTGCATTGTGTTGCATTTGTTGTCAATGAGGCATGAAGTTGTCTTGGAATGAATGGATGTCAAGGAGTCAAGATGTCAATGTCAAAGGATGTGATGGTGATGGTGATGAAGGAGAATGGCCATGGTACACAGATGCATGTCACTTAGGAGATTCACTAAGTGACATAGGAGATGATGGTTGAAACATTCTCTAAGCAAATCTGGCGATTGTTGAGCTGATCTTAAAGTTCCAAGAACTTGTATCAACTGGATACAATGTCACAACATGGTTAGAGGACCATGCATTGTATTGACAATGCATGAGGAAGTGAAGGAGAACCATCCACTACTCCTGAGTGGATGAAGTGGATTCAAAGATGTCCATGTACTAACTCTTAGTGCATGTGAATTGGAAGTGATCCAACTTGATCTCTAATTGGATCAATGAAGCACATTGGAGATTTTATGTTGATTCAAGCGTTCGGTTGATGGAGAACCTTCAAGAATTCACTCCTAAGTAATAAATAAATGTTGAGGATGAATGGAGGAATTCTTAAGAAGAAGAAGCATAGAGATGGGAAGAAGAAGGCTTGAATGGCACTTGATTTGGCAATTTGTATATGGAGTACTTTGTTTTTATACAAAGGATTCATCCTTCCTTTGCCAAAAAATTGGCCACCAAGGAGGCCAGCCGAGGGTCATCATCCAAGGCACATGTGGGACTCAAGGTCACCACGCCCATGGGGAACCCTCAAGGCCAGGGCAGCATCCTTGAGGCAGGGGCGCACCCAAGACAACCGCATGGGCGCCAGGGGCACGCCCGGAGTGTCACAGGGAGCATAGTGGGCGCCAGTGGCGCGCCCGCAGGAGGCATGAGTGGGCGCAGAGCGCGCCCGCAGAGAGAACCCGGTGCGGGGCGGCACCGGGAGGGGAGAAGTGCAACTGAGGAGTTGCGGGCAGCGGCAGGGTAATAAACCGCGGAAAATCCGCGGAAAGTTTCGATGTGGGACGTGCATTTTTCACCCGGGAACGATCCTGGCCGCACGATCAATCGCGCGCCAGATCTCGGCCGCCCATCTAATCGGCCACGCACCGCGATCGATCCAGCCGTTCGATGTCTTTCGATCAACTGATCCGACGGCTGCCGCATCATCCTCTACCTCGAGCTCGGCCGAGGCATCTCCCGCGACGCCGCTGAACCAGAGGCCTCCCGAGCACCTGTTTTTGAGATTCCGGCCACCTCTGAACAAACCGAGACCTCCATTCGGCTCGTCTGGCCACACTGAACACAACCATGCTTTAAAAAGATCTTGCATGCAACCAGTGGAGAATTTCGAATGAGGCCGAGGCAAACGGAGTTGCCGAGGCCACGTGGAGAGCATGCTGTGCATGCATAAGCCAAAACGAAGGTCGTGCATGCGTTCTAAGTCGCATGCACGTGGAGGAAACCGAAGGAAAAGAAAAGGAAACCCGCGTTGAAACAGAGTATAAAAATCAAGATTTGAAGATTTTAAAGATCCGAAGATCTCGGGTGTTTGAAGTTATTATCACGCGGACGATGCGTGACAGTCTCTGCCTATAAAAATGAGGCCGAGCCCTCTGTGCCGCTTGCTGATCCTTTGTTGAAGATCCGGAGTCCCGTGAGAGCACCGTTGCCTCGCGAAGAAAACCCTGCGCGCACCACTTGCGCGGCAGCAGCCCGAAGCCATTCTTGGCTTCGTGTGTTCCTTTTGCGCACCTCTTGCGCGAAAGAAGAGAAAGGGAGTCCCCTGTGCGCCTTCCTTGCGCGACAGGAAGACCCGTGGCCGCATCTTTGCGCGCCCGTGGTTGCATTCTTCTCTGCCCGCGGACTTGCGCGGCAGGAAGTGTTTGCGCGACCTGGTGCACCTTGAGGACTTGCGCGCGGCATTTGAAGACAGTAGAGGTCGCACCCTTGCACCTTGTGACCCTGCGCGGCAGTGGAGTTGAGTGTTCGGGCTGTGTGTGCAAACAGAGAAGAAGGCAGTGTGTGTGCTTAGTGAAATATGAAGATGGAGTGCATTACATACCTACGGGTTGTGTGCTAAGTGAGGAATAACCCGAGGCTTGGTTGTTTGTGGAAGTGAGAAAGCAAGGCCGAGGGCACACTTTGTGTGAATGAACAATTGAAGAATATACTTTGTGTGTGCAAGTGAAGTAGGCCGTAGCCCTTGAGTTGGTATTCGGGTGTGTGCAAGTGGAAGGCCAAGGCATTGCGTTGTGCTAAACAAGAATGGGACCCGAGGCTTGCATGCCTTGTGTGTGCAAAGTGAGAAGGAAGGCCGTGGCCGTGTGTGTGCATAAGGAGGAAGGCCACCACATTTGTGTGTGTGCAAAAGAATAGAAGGCCGAGGCCTTAGTGCCTTGTGTGCACCAAGGGAAGACCACACTTTGGTTGTGTGTTAGAATTGAATAGGCCGTAGCCTTGTGTGGGTGAATTGAAGACCACACCTCATTTGAGTGTGTGTGTGTGCAAATTGAAGAGGAACACCCTACGGCCATTTAAGGGTGTGCAACAAGAAGTGTGAAGGCCAAGCTCAAAGTGTGTGCCAAAGTGAAGAAGTTTTGTGTGCAAATTAAAGAAGTAGGCCGAACCTAAGTGTGCACTAAAAGTGAAACACTTAGAAGAAGTTGAAAGGAGGACATCCACACTAAAGTAGAACACACTCTAAGTGTGTAAACAAATTGAACAAAGTGTGAAGTTCAATTGAGAAGGTGTGTGCAACAATTGACTACACCCTTTGTGGGTCTACTGCACCAAGAAGAGGAAAGGAGAAGTGCATGCATGCATGCATGCACGTGCACACATGAACAGTGCTAAATCAGTGGTGTGCAACTGAGACTGGACCAGACCGAAGATAAAGATATTATTTGTCTGAGCATTCAGTAATTGGAGAGAAGCCGGGGCATCCTTAGAAGAAGGTGATAAAGCCCGAGCAAGATGAGAAGACCTGTTCACCACAAGTGATCAGAAGAAGAGCAAGGCCAGCAGTCTTTATCCCAGACTGCTGAAGATACTTGAAGACCTTAAAGAGAAGAAGAGCTACTCGTGTGACTCGAGGAGCCAGAAGAAGACCCTGTGGGACTCAGGGAGAAGAAGTCTTCAGTGGGATTCTGGAGCAGGCCAGTGGGACTCTGGTAACACTGTGGGACGCAGTATAAAGACCCTCCCGTGGGACTCAGGAGAGATACGGTGGGAAGCTGTATCGACCATTGTAATACTAACCGATTATAATGGGAGAATCCATGCTGGGAGAGAATGGCAAGGATGTAGGCCTTTGGTGCCGAACCTTGTAAATCCTTGTGTCCTGTGCCTTTTCATTACTGCATTATCCGGGAAAGGTTGAGAGATACAAGAAGAGTGGATCGAGGCTTTAACCAGCCATAGAGGTTTAATTGATTAAGAATCAATTAGTAAAAAGTTTTAAAGGATCACTGATTCACCCCCTCCCCCTCTCAGTGATTCACACTGATCTGGGCACTTCAATTGGTATCAGAGGGAGGTTCCCTCTAAAAGATCCAAGGGAGTCTTTATGGAGTGCAGATTTGAGGAAATGAGTGATCAGCCTCAAATGGAGATATCTGCCAAGACTCAGAAAAATAGAAAGAAGAAACAGGCAAAGAAGATGAGGAAGAAGGTTGCTGCAATCAGAGAAACTCCTTCTATGGAAAGAAATGTGAAAGTCACATCAGATGACAATTCCTTTTATCATTCTTCTGATGAATCCTGCTCTAGCTGTGATGAAGATGGAAGGAACAATGATCTTCTAAATGCAATCAAATATCTTCAGAAGAGAGTCCCCAAGGAAATTGCAATGTGTATAGCTACAGGCCTCCTTGATCTTCAAGAAGAAAAATTACAGCTAGAAGATGAAGCCAATTCTCTGGAAGTCCAATTGGCTAAAAGGGTTGGCATAACCAACACTCTCAGAAAGCTGGTAAATGCCAAAGATGAAACAGTATCTCTTTGCAATGAAAGATATGAAGACGCTGCTGAAGAATTGCAAAGAAGCCTTTCTGAGAAAGAAATCATTAAAGTATTGGTCAAAGAAGTTTTCCATGCACTGGAAAAGAGGCAAAAAGTGTCAATGGTTGTCAGAGATGCTCAACTAGAAGACAAAGTCAAAAGGGTGAAGGAGCTGGACAACTCATTGCTTGAAATGAAGCAAGTGCATGAAGACCAGATGAAACAGCTGGAAGAGAAATGGGAAGGAAGGCTAAGAACAGTTAAGGATGAGAAGAACTCCCTTAACATGAAATGCCTAGAACTAGAGGTGATATTGAAAAATCTGCAATCACCCAAAGCTAAAGCCTCCCAGTCAGCTGAAAGGAGAAATGTTGCTACTCAAGTATGCCTTGAGAAGGATGATTCTAAAAGAAAGACATCCTCTAGTGAAAGAGCAACAACTTCTAACAAGAAGGTACCATCCATACCATCTTGTACTCATGTTTCTAAAAGTGTTTCTACTAAAAGTGCATGATGGAAGAATGATTCCAAACAAGTATGGATGAAGAAAATGAAGAAGCAGAGCTCTTCTGAAGCAGCACAACAATTCAAGACAAGAACCCAACAATCAGAATGACTGAAGAGGTCAAGATTTGTGGGTCAGTGTTGGTGTTGTAACAGGTATGGGCATTGTGCAAAGGATTGTTGGTACAACCCACTGAATGCCAAAGCACAGAGGAAGCCCATGCCAAGGGGGAGCAAGCCAGAAAGAAAGAAGCAGCATCCACAGGTCCAGAGACATCTGTTTACTGCTAACAGATTTGGATTACTTGACAACATCTGGGATGATTGCAAAAGTGGTCAAATAGATACATGTCAATCTCCAACTGTATCCAGAGCTCAAAAGAAGAAAAGATCACAGAACCTGGCTAAGAGAGATTCCTTGGGAAGCAAGAAGAAAGTAGAAAATGCTCCCAAGAAGTGTTTGAGAAATGAAGAAAAGTCCTTGGAGTCTGAATCCAAGAAGGGTGATGCATCCAGAAGGACCACCAAGAAATGCTTCTACTGTGGAAAGAAAGGTCATATCATGGATCTTTGTAAAGAAGCCATGAAACTAAATAGAAGCAGACTGAACTCCAGAAGACAATCAATCAAGAAGCCGAAGGGATTGATTGAAAAAAAGTTGCCTAAGAGAGGTAGCTTGACAGCATCAAAAGAACCATGTGGAACTTCCAGAACTGAGGCCACACTTCCAAATGACTTGTTAGTCATATGGCCAAATCAGTTGCAACTTGCCAAAGATCTACAAAGAGCTGAAGATGAAGTTCTGGCAATGGCTAAAGCAAAAGGGAAGAAGAAGGTTTCACATGAAGATGTTTTGAGAACCACACCAGCACAATCATCAATAAAGATCAAATGTGCAAGTGTGAAGACTGGTGAAAATGGGACATCTCGGTTGAGAGAATCTTCTCAACCTTGTTGTTCACGTTGATGAACCAAGGAGGTTCCATCTTATTCCCTTATACTATTGGTATTTACATGTGCTGACATTGCAGGGAATTGAAGATGATGATCATTCTCAGCTGGAGGATGGTTTGGACAGAATGGAGTGCACCCCTTGAGGGGGAGCCAATCTGGAGAAGATGGGATTCTGATATTTAATACCATCTTGAGAAAAGATGAAGGTATTCCAATCATACTTTCATCCCTTGTTTCTTAATTGAGTTCATCATGACAATTAAGGGGGAGTATTGATTGAAGACAAATGGATGAAAGGGGGAGCTTTATCTTTGCACTGAACATTCTAATAAGTTTTGTGAAGTGTGTGCAGGATTTAGCAATTCATTGATATATCTGAAAAATTTCAAACCCCTGAAGCATGATCTCACATGTACAGTGAATTTTGGACAGCTTTGAATTCCTTGGTCATATCACTCTTGTTTTCTACACCGGGTTAGCCCAAGTAGACTTAGAGCTGATTTACTAAAGGTTCTTTGCTAAAGAAGAACATGTGACATCATCCCTCTCTCAGTGTTTTTCAAGAAAATACTTTTCAAAGGGAGGAAGAGATTTTTGAAAGTGAACCACACCACACCTTTGCATTTGATTGCCAATAAGGGGGAGAAAATATTGGCACACATATTGACCCATTCATATGTGCTGAAGGAGTGTATTGACAACAAATACAAAGGGGGAGATTGAAGTGCATTGTGTTGCATTTGTTGTCAATGAGGCATGAAGTTGTCTTGGAATGAATGGATGTCAAGGAGTCAAGATGTCAATGTCAAAGGATGTGATGGTGATGGTGATGAAGGAGAATGGCCATGGTACACAGATGCATGTCACTTAGGAGATTCACTAAGTGACATAGGAGATGATGGTTGAAACATTCTCTAAGCAAATCTGGCGATTGTTGAGCTGATCTTAAAGTTCCAAGAACTTGTATCAACTGGATACAATGTCACAACATGGTTAGAGGACCATGCATTGTATTGACAATGCATGAGGAAGTGAAGGAGAACCATCCACTACTCCTGAGTGGATGAAGTGGATTCAAAGAAGTCCATGTACTAACTCTTAGTGCATGTGAATTGGAAGTGATCCAACTTGATCTCTAATTGGATCAATGAAGCACATTGGAGATTTTATGTTGATTCAAGCGTTCGGTTGATGGAGAACCTTCAAGAATTCACTCCTAAGTAATAAATAAATGTTGAGGATGAATGGAGGAATTCTTAAGAAGAAGAAGCATAGAGATTGGAAGAAGAAGGCTTGAATGGCACTTGGTTTGGCAATTTGTATATGGAGTACTTTGTTTTTATACAAAGGATTCATCCTTCCTTTGCCAAAAAATTGGCCACCAAGGAGGCCAGCCGAGGGTCATCATCCAAGGCACATGTGGGACTCAAGGTCACCACGCCCATGGGGAACCCTCAAGGCCAGGGCAGCATCCTTGAGGCAGGGGCGCACCCAAGACAACCGCATGGGCGCCAGGGGCACGCCCGGAGTGTCACAGGGAGCATAGTGGGCGCCAGTGGCGCGCCCGCAGGAGGCATGAGTGGGCGCAGAGCGCGCCCGCAGAGAGAACCCGGTGCGGGGCGGCACCGGGAGGGGAGAAGTGCAACTGAGGAGTTGCGGGCAGCGGCAGGGTAATAAACCGCGGAAAATCCGCGGAAAGGTTCGATGTGGGACGCGCATTTTTCACCCGGGAACGATCCTGGCCGCACGATCAATCGCGCGCCAGATCTCGGCCGCCCATCTAATCGGCCGCGCACCGCGATCGATCCAGCCGTCCGATGTCTTTCGATCAACTGATCCGACGGCTGCCGCATCATCCTCTACCTCGAGCTCGGCCGAGGCATCTCCCGCGACGCCGCTGAACCAGAGGCCTCCCGAGCACCTGTTTTTGAGATTCCGGCCACCTCTGAACAAACCGAGACCTCCATTCGGCTCGTCTGGCCACACTGAACACAACCATGCTTTAAAAAGATCTTGCATGCAACCAGTGGAGAATTTCGAATGAGGCCGAGGCAAACGGAGTTGCCGAGGCCACGTGGAGAGCATGCTGTGCATGCATAAGCCAAAACGAAGGCCGTGCATGCGTTCTAAGTCGCATGCACGTGGAGGAAACCGAAGGAAAAGAAAAGGAAACCCGCGTTGAAACAGAGTATAAAAATCAAGATTTGAAGATTTTAAAGATCCGAAGATCTCGGGTGTTTGAAGTTATTATCACGCGGACGATGCGTGACAGTCTCTGCCTATAAAAATGAGGCCGAGCCCTCTGTGCCGCTTGCTGATCCTTTGTTGAAGATCCGGAGTCCCGTGAGAGCACCGTTGCCTCGCGAAGAAAACCCTGCGCGCACCACTTGCGCGGCAGCAGCCCGAAGCCATTCTTGGCTTCGTGTGTTCCTTTTGCGCACCTCTTGCGCGAAAGAAGAGAAAGGGAGTCCCCTGTGCGCCTTCCTTGCGCGACAGGAAGACCCGTGGCCGCATCTTTGCGCGCCCGTGGTTGCATTCTTCTCTGCCCGCGGACTTGCGCGGCAGGAAGTGTTTGCGCGACCTGGTGCACCTTGAGGACTTGCGCGCGGCATTTGAAGACAGTAGAGGTCGCACCCTTGCACCTTGTGACCCTGCGCGGCAGTGGAGTTGAGTGTTCGGGCTGTGTGTGCAAACAGAGAAGAAGGCAGTGTGTGTGCTTAGTGCAATATGAAGATGGAGTGCATTACATACCTACGGGTTGTGTGCTAAGTGAGGAATAACCCGAGGCTTGGTTGTTTGTGGAAGTGAGAAAGCAAGGCCGAGGGCACACTTTGTGTGAATGAACAATTGAAGAATATACTTTGTGTGTGCAAGTGAAGTAGGCCGTAGCCCTTGAGTTGGTATTCGGGTGTGTGCAAGTGGAAGGCCAAGGCATTGCCTTGTGCTAAACAAGAAGGGGACCCGAGGCTTGCATGCCTTGTGTGTGCAAAGTGAGAAGGAAGGCCGTGGCCGTGTGTGTGCATAAGGAGGAAGGCCACCACATTTGTGTGTGTGCAAAAGAATAGAAGGCCGAGGCCTTAGTGCCTTGTGTGCACCAAGGGAAGACCACACTTTGGTTGTGTGTTAGAATTGAATAGGCCGTAGCCTTGTGTGGGTGAATTGAAGACCACACCTCATTTGAGTGTGTGTGTGTGCAAATTGAAGAGGAACACCCTACGGCCATTTAAGGGTGTGCAACAAGAAGTGTGAAGGCCAAGCTCAAAGTGTGTGCCAAAGTGATGAAGTTTTGTGTGCAAATTAAAGAAGTAGGCCGAACCTAAGTGTGCACTAAAAGTGAAACACTTAGAAGAAGTTGAAAGGAGGACATCCACACTAAAGTAGAACACACTCTAAGTGTGTAAACAAATTGAACAAAGTGTGAAGTTCAATTGAGAAGGTGTGTGCAACAATTGACTACACCCTTTGTGGGTCTACTGCACCAAGAAGAGGAAAGGAGAAGTGCATGCATGCATGCATGCACGTGCACACGTGAACAGTGCTAAATCAGTGGTGTGCAACTGAGACTGGACCAGACCGAAGATAAAGATATTATTTGTCTGAGCATTCAGTAATTGGAGAGAAGCCGGGGCATCCTTAGAAGAAGGTGATAAAGCCCGAGCAAGATGAGAAGACCTGTTCACCACAAGTGATCAGAAGAAGAGCAAGGCCAGCAGTCTTTATCCCAGACTGCTGAAGATACTTGAAGACCTTAAAGAGAAGAAGAGCTACTCGTGTGACTCGAGGAGCCAGAAGAAGACCCTGTGGGACTCAGGGAGAAGAAGTCTTCAGTGGGATTCTGGAGCAGGCCAGTGGGACTCTGGTAACACTGTGGGACGCAGTATAAAGACCCTCCTGTGGGACTCAGGAGAGATACGGTGGGAAGCTGTATCGACCATTGTAATACTAACCGATTATAATGGGAGAATCCATGCTGGGAGAGAATGGCAAGGATGTAGGCCTTTGGTGCCGAACCTTGTAAATCCTTGTGTCCTGTGCCTTTTCATTACTGCATTATCCGGGAAAGGTTGAGAGATACAAGAAGAGTGGATCGAGGCTTTAACCAGCCATAGAGGTTTAATTGATTAAGAATCAATTAGTAAAAAGTTTTAAAGGATCACTGATTCACCCCCTCCCCCTCTCAGTGATTCACACTGATCTGGGCACTTCAATTGGTATCAGAGGGAGGTTCCCTCTAAAAGATCCAAGGGAGTCTTTATGGAGTGCAGATTTGAGGAAATGAGTGATCAGCCTCAAATGGAGATATCTGCCAAGACTCAGAAAAATAGAAAGAAGAAACAGGCAAAGAAGATGAGGAAGAAGGTTGCTGCAATCAGAGAAACTCCTTCTATGGAAAGAAATGTGAAAGTCACATCAGATGACAATTCCTTTTATCATTCTTCTGATGAAGCCTGCTCTAGCTGTGATGAAGATGGAAGGAACAATGATCTTCTAAATGCAATCAAATATCTTCAGAAGAGAGTCCCCAAGGAAATTGCAATGTGTATAGCTACAGGCCTCCTTGATCTTCAAGAAGAAAAATTACAGCTAGAAGATGAAGCCAATTCTCTGGAAGTCCAATTGGCTAAAAGGGTTGGCATAACCAACACTCTCAGAAAGCTGGTAAATGCCAAAGATGAAACAGTATCTCTTTGCAATGAAAGATATGAAGACACTGCTGAAGAATTGCAAAGAAGCCTTTCTGAGAAAGAAATCATTAAAGTATTGGTCAAAGAAGTTTTCCATGCACTGGAAAAGAGGCAAAAAGTGTCAATGGTTGTCAGAGATGCTCAACTAGAAGACAAAGTCAAAAGGGTGAAGGAGCTGGACAACTCATTGCTTGAAATGAAGCAAGTGCATGAAGACCAGATGAAACAGCTGGAAGAGAAATGGGAAGGAAGGCTAAGAACAGTTAAGGATGAGAAGAACTCCCTTAACATGAAATGCCTAGAACTAGAGGTGATATTGAAAAATCTGCAATCACCCAAAGCTAAAGCCTCCCAGTCAGCTGAAAGGAGAAATGTTGCTACTCAAGTATGCCTTGAGAAGGATGATTCTAAAAGAAAGACATCCTCTAGTGAAAGAGCAACAACTTCTAACAAGAAGGTACCATCCATACCATCTTGTACTCATGTTTCTAAAAGTGTTTCTACTAAAAGTGCAGGATGGAAGAATGATTCCAAACAAGTATGGATGAAGAAAATGAAGAAGCAGAGCTCTTCTGAAGCAGCACACCAATTCAAGACAAGAACCCAACAATCAGAAGGACTGAAGAGGTCAAGATTTGTGGGTCAGTGTTGGTGTTGTAACAGGTATGGGCATTGTGCAAAGGATTGTTGGTACAATCCACTGAATGCCAAAGCACAGAGGAAGCCCATGCCAAGGGGGAGCAAGCCAGAAGGAAAGAAGCAGCATCCACAGGTCCAGAGACATCTGTTTACTGCTAACAGATTTGGATTACTTGACAACATCTGGGATGATTGCAAAAGTGGTCAAATAGATACATGTCAATCTCCAACTGTATCCAGAGCTCAAAAGAAGAAAAGATCACAGAACCTGGCTAAGAGAGATTCCTTGGGAAGCAAGAAGAAAGTAGAAAATGCTCCCAAGAAGTGTTTGAGAAATGAAGAAAAGTCCTTGGAGTCTGAATCCAAGAAGGGTGATGCATCCAGAAGGACCACCAAGAAATGCTTCTACTGTGGAAAGAAAGGTCATATCATGGATCTTTGTAAAGAAGCCATGAAACTAAATAGAAGCAGACTGAACTCCAGAAGACAATCAATCAAGAAGCCGAAGGGATTGATTGAAAACAAGTTGCCTAAGAGAGGTAGCTTGACAGCATCAAAAGAACCATGTGGAACTTCCAGAACTGAGGCCACACTTCCAAATGACTTGTTAGTCATATGGCCAAATCAGTTGCAACTTGCCAAAGATCTACAAAGAGCTGAAGATGAAGTTCTGGCAATGGCTAAAGCAAAAAGGAAGAAGAAGGTTTCACATGAAGATGTTTTGAGAACCACACCAGCACAATCATCAATAAAGATCAAATGTGCAAGTGTGAAGACTGGTGAAAATGGGACATCTCGGTTGAGAGAATCTTCTCAACCTTGTTGTTCACGTTGATGAACCAAGGAGGTTCCATCTTATTCCCTTATACTATTGGTATTTACATGTGCTGACATTGCAGGGAATTGAAGATGATGATCATTCTCAGCTGGAGGATGGTTTGGACAGAATGGAGTGCACCCCTTGAGGGGGAGCCAATCTGGAGAAGATGGGATTCTGATATTTAATACCATCTTGAGAAAAGCTGAAGGTATTCCAATCATACTTTCATCCCTTGTTTCTTAATTGAGTTCATCATGACAATTAAGGGGGAGTATTGATTGAAGACAAATGGATGAAAGGGGGAGCTTTATCTTTGCACTGAACATTCTAATAAGTTTTGTGAAGTGTGTGCAGGATTTAGCAATTCATTGATATATCTGAAAAATTTCAAACCCCTGAAGCATGATCTCACATGTACAGTGAATTTTGGACAGCTTTGAATTCCTTGGTCATATCACTCTTGTTTTCTACACCGGGTTAGCCCAAGTAGACTTAGAGCTGATTTACTAAAGGTTCTTTGCTAAAGAAGAACATGTGACATCATCCCTCTCTCAGTGTTTTTCAAGAAAATACTTTTCAAAGGGAGGAAGAGATTTTTGAAAGTGAACCACACCACACCTTTGCATTTGATTGCCAATAAGGGGGAGAAAATATTGGCACACATATTGACCCATTCATATGTGCTGAAGGAGTGTATTGACAACAAATACAAAGGGGGAGATTGAAGTGCATTGTGTTGCATTTGTTGTCAATGAGGCATGAAGTTGTCTTGGAATGAATGGATGTCAAGGAGTCAAGATGTCAATGTCAAAGGATGTGATGGTGATGGTGATGAAGGAGAATGGCCATGGTACACAGATGCATGTCACTTAGGAGATTCACTAAGTGACATAGGAGATGATGGTTGAAACATTCTCTAAGCAAATCTGGCGATTTTTGAGCTGATCTTAAAGTTCCAAGAACTTGTATCAACTGGATACAATGTCACAACATTGTTAGAGGACCATGCATTGTATTGACAATGCATGAGGAAGTGAAGGAGAACCATCCACTACTCCTGAGTGGATGAAGTGGATTCAAAGAAGTCCATGTACTAACTCTTAGTGCATGTGAATTGGAAGTGATCCAACTTGATCTCTAATTGGATCAATGAAGCACATTGGAGATTTTATGTTGATTCAAGCGTTCGGTTGATGGAGAACCTTCAAGAATTCACTCCTAAGTAATAAATAAATGTTGAGGATGAATGGAGGAATTCTTAAGAAGAAGAAGCATAGAGATGGGAAAAAGAAGGCTTGAATGGCACTTGGTTTGGCAATTTGTATATGGAGTACTTTGTTTTTATACAAAGGATTCATCCTTCCTTTGCCAAAAAATTGGCCACCAAGGAGGCCAGCCGAGGGTCATCATCCAAGGCACATGTGGGACTCAAGGTCACCACGCCCATGGGGAACCCTCAAGGCCAGGGCAGCATCCTTGAGGCAGGGGCGCACCCAAGACAACCGCATGGGCGCCAGGGGCACGCCCGGAGTGTCACAGGGAGCATAGTGGGCGCCAGTGGCGCGCCCGCAGGAGGCATGAGTGGGCGCAGAGCGCGCCCGCAGAGAGAACCCGGTGCGGGGCGGCACCGGGAGGGGAGAAGTGCAACTGAGGAGTTGCGGGCAGCGGCAGGGTAATAAACCGCGGAAAATCCGCGGAAAGTTTCGATGTGGGACGCACATTTTTCACCCGGGAACGATCCTGGCCGCACGATCAATCGCGCGCCAGATCTCGGCCGCCCATCTAATCGGCCGCACACCGCGATCGATCCAGCCGTCCGATGTCTTTCGATCAACTGATCCGACGGCTGCCGCATCATCCTCTACCTCGAGCTCGGCCGAGGCATCTCCCGCGACGCCGCTGAACCAGAGGCCTCCCGAGCACCTGTTTTTGAGATTCCGGCCACCTCTGAACAAACCGAGACCTCCATTCGGCTCGTCTGGCCACACTTTACACAACCATGCTTTAAAAAGATCTTGCATGCAACCAGTGGAGAATTTCGAATGAGGCCGAGGCAAACGGAGTTGCCGAGGCCACGTGGAGAGCATGCTGTGCATGCATAAGCCAAAACGAAGGCCGTGCATGCGTTCTAAGTCGCATGCACGTGGAGGAAACCGAAGGAAAATAAAAGGAAACCCGCGTTGAAACAGAGTATAAAAATCAAGATTTGAAGATTTTAAAGATCCGAAGATCTCGGGTGTTTGAAGTTATTATCACGCGGACGATGCGAGACAGTCCCTGCCTATAAAAATGAGGCCGAGCCCTCTGTGCCGCTTGCTGATCCTTTGTTGAAGATCCGGAGTCCCGTGAGAGCACCGTTGCCTCGCGAAGAAGACCCTGCGCGCACCACTTGCGCGGCAGCAGCCCGAATCCATTCTTGGCTTCGTGTGTTCCTTTTGCGCACCTCTTGTGCGAAAGAAGAGAAAGGGAGTCCCCTGTGCGCCTTCCTTGCGCGACAGGAAGACCCGTGGCCGCATCTTTGCGCGCCCGTGGTTGCATTCTTCTCTGCCCGCGGACTTGCGCGGCAGGAAGTGTTTGCGCGACCCGGTGCACCTTGAGGACTTGCGCGCGGCATTTGAAGACAGTAGAGGTCGCACCCTTGCACCTTGTGACCCTGCGTGGCAGTGGAGTTGAGTGTTCGAGCTGTGTGTGCAAACAGAGAAGAAGGCAGTGTGTGTGCTTAGTGCAATATGAAGATGGAGTGCATTACATACCTACGGGATGTGTGCTAAGTGAGGAATAACCCGAGGCTTGGTTGTTTGTGGAAGTGAGAAAGCAAGGCCGAGGGCACACTTTGTGTGAATGAACAATTGAAGAACATACTTTGTGTGTGCAAGTGAAGTAGGCCGTAGCCCTTGAGTTGGTATTCGGGTGTGTGCAAGTGGAAGGCCAAGGCATTGCCTTGTGCTAAACAAGAAGGGGACCCGAGGCTTGCATGCCTTGTGTGTGCAAAGTGAGAAGGAAGGCCGTGGCCGTGTGTGTGCATAAGGAGGAAGGCCACCACATTTGTGTGTGTGCAAAAGAATAGAAGGCCGAGGCCTTAGTGCCTTGTGTGCACCAAGGGAAGACCACACTTTGGTTGTGTGTTAGAATTGAATAGGCCGTAGCCTTGTGTGGGTGAATTGAAGACCACACCTCATTTGAGTGTGTGTGTGTGCAAATTGAAGAGGAACACCCTACGGCCATTTAAGGGTGTGCAACAAGAAGTGTGAAGGCCAAGCTCAAAGTGTGTGCCAAAGTGAAGAAGTTTTGTGTGCAAATTAAAGAAGTAGGCCGAACCTAAGTGTGCACTAAAAGTGAAACACTTAGAAGAAGTTGAAAGGAGGACATCCACACTAAAGTAGAACACACTCTAAGTGTGTAAACAAATTGAACAAAGTGTGAAGTTCAATTTAGAAGGTGTGTGCAACAATTGACTACACCCTTTGTGGGTCTACTGCACCAAGAAGAGGAAAGGAGAAGTGCATGCATGCATGCATGCACGTGCACACGTGAACAGTGCTAAATCAGTGGTGTGCAACTGAGACTGGACCAGACCGAAGATAAAGATATTATTTGTCTGAGCATTCAGTAATTGGAGAGAAGCCGGGGCATCCTTAGAAGAAGGTGATAAAGCCCGAGCAAGATGAGAAGACCTGTTCACCACAAGTGATCAGAAGAAGAGAAAGGCCAGCAGTCTTTATCCCAGACTGCTGAAGATACTTGAAGACCTTAAAGAGAAGAAGAGCTACTCGTGTGACTCGAGGAGCCAGAAGAAGACCCTGTGGGACTCAGGGAGAAGAAGTCTTCAGTGGGATTCTGGAGCAGGCCAGTGGGACTCTGGTAACACTGTGGGACGCAGTATAAAGACCCTCCTGTGGGACTCAGGAGAGATACGGTGGGAAGCTGTATCGACCATTGTAATACTAACCGATTATAATGGGAGAATCCATGCTGGGAGAGCATGGCAAGGATGTAGGCCTTTGGTGCCGAACCTTGTAAATCCTTGTGTCCTGTGCCTTTTCATTACTGCATTATCCGGGAAAGGTTGAGAGATACAAGAAGAGTGGATCGAGGCTTTAACCAGCCATAGAGGTTTAATTGATTAAGAATCAATTAGCAAAAAGTTTTAAAGGATCACTGATTCACCCCCTCCCCCTCTCAGTTATTCACACTGATCTGGGCACTTTAGTGCCCTTTCCCACCCTTATAAAAGGGCACCTCCTACCTCTCCTACTCACACCATTTTGAGCCTTAAATATTTTCCATACCCTGAACATTTCTCTTCTACACATCCCTAGAAACATAATAGAGGTCATGGTCTTCTTCAAAGACCAACTTTAGCCCAATAAGAGGTGGTTTATAAGAGGCGCATCGAAGAAGAGTTAAGATGCTTTACTGATTCTTTCAAATTCATTTCTTCTTCTACTTACTCATATTTTTTTGTTTCATAATAAAGTAAAAACATAAGTATCACTCATATAATGATATGTTATTATAAATATGAAACAACCCTATTTCACCTTCTATCCATCCTACGGAAAATGAAATCACTGCGCGTGCGTACGTATGGAATACCGTCTCCACGCCGTGGTGTAATCTGTTTTCCACCACCTCCTTACTTGGAAGGGTATAATGGTGTAAAGAACAACTATATATGATTATCATAACATTATAATAATTCTGAGATATTCTATCATCCTCTCCAATACCATTCAGTAATTATGTAAACGATATCATCGCTCGTGCGTACGTACGGATTACCATCTCCACGACACGATGAGATTGATTCTCCATGTTAACCATTCAAGAATGATTATAAAGTATATATATAAAAAATAATCATGAAATTAATCACATAATAATGCTACTGTATTTATATATATATATATATCATCTACTTACTTCTATTCCACTCAATAAGTAAATGAAAACTGCGTTCATGCATACGTACAGTCTACCGTCTCCATGAATGGTGTATTTCATTTCAGTTATCTATCTATTATATATATATATATACTGAATATATATGATATATAAATCATTTTTTACATTTTTAAAGTTAGTAAATCATGATATATGAAATAATAATATCAAGGAAAACAAGTCCAAACATATACGATAAATGAAATGATTTTACCCAAAACACGGCTTTAACAAGGAATTGACAATTGAACGGGTAATATAATGTCATAAGTGAATCATATATGATATCATAAATATTATTATAATTCATTTACAAGTTAGTAATATGTTTAAACCAACTATATTGGAGTCTCAGACACATATGGAAGAAATTAGACAAAAGTTAAGGGATAATTTTTCAATCTCATTTTTATCTGTGATTGTTTATACGTAAGTATTTACTCGGGTATATTATTCCTCCATGTCCATAAAATGTTTTTTAATATAGTGTTTAATATTATTCCATTTATGTTTAATTTCATGTTTACCCCACTTTCACTTTTACTTTGTGTTATGGAAGGAATCTTTCTTTTGTTTACCAAATGTGGTACTTTTTGAATTTTTCGTTAAAAGTATGAGAAGAATGTTTTTTATCTCATACAACATGAACTGATTTATAATGTTTCCTAATGCCTTATTCACATGAAGCTTCCTATGCAATATTTCATGTGTTTTTTGATCAAAATTCTTTTATTTTAAAATCTCACGTCATTTTAAGAAAAGAAAATGATTTGAAAGGAGAAAGGATATTTTTCTCAAAAATTCATTTCAAGTGTTTTATCAAAACTATTTTCCATCTATAATGACATTAGTCAATATGGTGATGTTTCAATAATAATGTCTCTATTATTTACAGGGTTTGATTTTCATTATGATGAAATTATATCCATTGTTTTATATGTATTATGTTATGATGGTATGATGTTTATGAAACCCATTTTATTCATTGGGTTATAATGTATGACTTATGTTTATTTTGTGGCTCACGAAAGAATGATTAAATTATGAGATGGGTGTGACCTATATCTCCCTCCAATTAATTGGGTAATGATTTATATCACATGAGATAGGCATGACTGGAACAGAAAGTAAATCTGGTTCAGTAATACAGGGCGGGACGACAAGTAAACTCGGTTATGTAATGGAAATTTTCCACTATGATGGTCTTGATATAAATTCCATGACTACTATGGAAATCATATCATGTGCTTAATGGTTTCCAATAATTACATATTTTATTCCCATGCTATTTTATCATGGTTAGTGTTTATTTATGATCTATTCCTTACTTACTACCAAGATTTATGTCATTACACATGATTTTGATGTTTTATGTTCATGTTCTTACGTTTAAATGTTTAGATTGTTTTATGTTCTCCATGTGTACCCTTAATCAGATTTTTAGATCACCCTTGTAACACCCCAAGATTTCATAGTGTGTTATTTCTTCAAAATAATTCAATAACTTGCACTACACGCAACACCGAGTTCAAGCGCACCATGACTTACCAAACAAGCCGTTCAAAAAAGGTTATGAATAGTATTAACTAAATTTTAAACTTTATATAATCCTTATAATTTTAGAATCCATATTATGAGTTTCTTAGTCATAATGTAAGAACAAATTCATCTTCAGTATTGTAGTTTTACCAACTTTTAATAGTGAACCCTTTTTAAATAAAATATTTTAAACTTTTTGACTAAATGGGGACATCAAAAAATTTAAAATAAAACATCCCAAGCTTCCACGGTACGCTTTCCTTTGAATAAAACAGTAGTGTGTGTTGTACGCAACTTCGAGTTTTAACACACACCACAACTAATTAAACTAGCCGTTGTGAATAGTAATACCTACTTTTTAAATTATATATATTTTATATTTCAAAATGGACTTCATTTTTTGATTCGGAATATCAAATTTAGCCTAAGGTGAAATTTTGGTACTTTTCGGATAACTTTCATATTTTGATGAATAGTAAAAATTACTAAATTTTAATTAAAAACAACTTTTTTAATCAAAATAATTAATAGTGATAAATTATGAATTTGAGTGGGTTTAAAGTATATTTAGAATATATTTTTACCATTTAATATAATTTTGGTCATTGGACATAATTTTAAAATTAAACCGAACATAAACAAGTGTCAATCTTTTGATAGTTATTATCTCTTAAAAACACGCTTTTTGTTTTGACAGCGGGAATTAATTTTAAATTAATTTCTGCCACTTCTGTGTTTTGAATTTAGAAAAATGGATTCCATATTTGTAATCAGGATGTTCAAATTGTGTAAATAGGTAACTTTTATTTTTAGACATTTTGAATAATTACTGTGGTAAATATTTTATTTACCATGGTTAAGGGTAAATCCGGTAAATAAGGGTTAAAAAATAATATTATAATAATACTAAATTACCCTAAAACGTGTCTTAACCCTATTAGTTGATACATGGTCTACCATGGGCATCTTTGGGTCAATTTTGGGACCCCATTGATCCACTTGAAAGTGATAATGACACATTATTTTAATTAAGTTAAAATGAATACAAAAATGGCATAAGCTTACATATTTTAAAAGAACAATTTTTACATAGGGTTATACATGTTGGATTTTCGATTATAAATATTAATTAGAAATATAAAAAGATTTCCTACATAATGATATTTTATTTATAATTTTTAGACATCAAATAATTTAAATTATTAATGACACAATAATGATGCAATGTTTACCTCATTAATAAATCATTTAAATAAATAAGATTATAATGATTAAAATATTATATAATACCTGTCCAATTCTTATTCGTTGATGTTATTTAGAATATGAGTCATCTTACCTTCGACCTCAATGATTTTTGGACCATTATAAACCGAATATAATTATATTATAAAGTAATACTTTCACTCTTTCCTAAAGAGCCCCTCCTCTCCCTTATAAAAGGAGACCACTTCTACTCATTCCTCACACCTCTCAAGCCACTTGGCTCGTCCAAACTCTGCCCAACTAAGCTCCCCACATCCCTCTCCTCCTCCTTGAAGCTTCCCCTTAGGCAGAAAGCATTTCAAGAAGTCCTTTGGTTCCAACCAAAGTGAGTTACCTAAATTAAAGGTAACATTTTCTCTTAAATTATTTTCAATTATTTTGCTTCTCCAACCCCCAAACTCTTTTTATTTCCTTTCTTTTGTAACAACACCAGTATCCACAATATACTAGGATGTTGTTATAAGATGGATTCAAAATACACATTCACACAACTCCATCTAATGGATGATGAACATAATGTTTCTGTGGATGGCAAACTAACGCCTCACGAAACGATGATTGTTCAAATACATCTTACCGCCTCTCATGGTGTCCATTTGGATGGAACTGTAATTAAATATGATATTAATGATATATATTTTATATATAAGATTCTGTAATTCCATTTTATTTCATACAATTATTCGTTTCATGTTGTATATACATACGATAATTTCATTTGAGGAAGTGCGGACTACCGCCCCCCTAAAATGATATGACTCGTTCATACCACACATGGAACTTATAAAGGATGGTTTTAATGAACTTAAGTAACATATATAAAATATTATATTTTACTGGAATAGTAATATACCTATGTATCATTTGGATTCGATTCTTTTAAAATAAAAATTAAATGGAAGTAGTATTCGTGCGTACGTACGGACTACCGTCTCCACGAACGCGATGAGATTCATTCTCCAACGTATCCATTCAAGTATAATTATCATTTGATGATTTAAAAATGATGTTTAAGGACTTGATACCATTCTGGATATGAATAATATACATCCCATTAATAACGAATATGGCTCACATAACAAAGAATGTAAAGTAAAATGAACCCGTTAACACCTGAAATGACGATAATTCTAAGATATTATTAACAAATCAATGTTAAAAGATCATATATGATATCATATTAAAGTAACTGATTCTTGTATTTTTCAATAACAATTATTTCACCATTATACAGGAGGTAAACCTACCATCAACCAAGGAAAAAGTACAAAGTAAGGGATTCTCTTATCTCACTTTCAATTCCGTGAGATTTCCATTGTTCGCTACTAAATTATTGAAAGTGGTGTATTGTGTACTTCCATTTGATATATATTATAATGATTCAATTTATATTCATGTTATTCTGTAAATAATTTGGTGGTTATTAACTTTTGGCCATGCGACTCAGTTGATTAACGTGGTAAGGGGTTTCTTGTCTCACTTTTAATTCGGTGAGAATTCCATTGATCACCACTTAATTATTGCATGTGGTGTATGTGTACTACCCATGATTGTATTCATTGTGTAATATACTTTATTTTATGGGTATTTAAATCATCATGGTATGATCTTTCTTTCATGGGTGTTTGTTTCTTAATTTACCTAATCAATAAGGGAATTTGAGATTTCAATTTCCACTCATTTGGCTTTACGCATATTTCATTGATTATATTACCCCAAGATTATGTGTGGAATCACTATTCATTTGATTATGTCATAATTTCCACTCCCCTTCCTGTGGATATACTTTTGATACACATAATCACTCCATTGAAAATTCTCAAGTCATTGATATGAATTTGATAAGAGTAATTTTAACTCTTTCACCATTTGTTGAGTTAAACATCCAATTCGTTGGTGTTGTTTTTACAGGAATATGTGTGAATATACTTTGATTGTTTTACACTAAATATCCAATCATATTTAGTGTGTTTATATTTTTCACACATAATTATGTTGTTTATTTATCCTTAACCTAAGGATATGGCCTTTATGAGAGATTTCATCTCAACTTACATTCCATTGAGACTTCTTTGTTGATATACACCAAATCACTTTTATGTGGTGTATATAATGTACTTTGACATAGTATATCATGAATTCCCTTTATTCTCAGGATATTACAAAGTTTTGATTACCTCAATTATTTTCATTCAAGTGTCTCTCTTTTGGTTAGAATCTCTAACTAAAATACCATTTTTAAATGTTTTAAAGACTTATTCATCTAAATCTTTCTCATTAATGTCCATGTTTTAAAAATGGTTTTAAGGATTTATTTATATGAAAATTAAAGTTTAGAAATTAAAAATCCTTTTAAATGGTTTCAAAGTGGTATGAGACACTTTGATTCAAAAATCTATTTTTAAATGGCTTCTTGACAAATAGTGTGACTTTTAAATGTTTTCAAGAAAAGGGGGATATTTCTCTCAAATAGTTTTGATGATTATTTTCATCTATGTCAACATCCTTCATTATTCATGATTGAGGTTAATGTGATACAATACAATCTTCCATATTGTATCAAATGAGTTATATTTGACTGTGGATGTTCTATTTTTATACCATTCATGGTTTGTGGTTAAAGTATTGACATTTCGTATGCTAGTTTTAATACGAATGTTTATTTTATGCTTAAACCTATTCATATGAGGAATGCATTGAACTTAATAAGTGATGGGTGGAGCCCGCTATAGCTCCTCGATGCATCGGTAGGTCTCATGAGACAAACTAGTGTCTTGGCACAAGGCCTTGGCAAAATCTTATTTGTAGTCTTGGCACGAGGCCTTTGCTATGTGGTTATGATAGTCTGGCATTATGCATTCCATCATTATGAAAGTGGTTATTGATATTGCATGTGATCATTCGACTAGTAGAATATCCATGTGAGTAAGTAAATGGCATTATTTCATTTTACCTTTTCCATTTTATGATGAAGTTCAAGTTTCAAAGGCTTTTGTTTTAGTTATAAATTGCCTTAAGTGTTTATGCTTATTTATGAAAGCTTCTGCTATAATGTTATCCTTACTGAGCATCCGAGCTCACCCCTTTCAATGTTTTTTTTTCCAGTATTATGAAGAAGTAATTTATGAATGACCTGCAGGGATAGTATGAGGGGATATGAAGACAAGATGTTTTTTTTATGATGTAATGTAAAAATTTATGGATGTATCTAGTTATTCCAAGGCTACTAAACTAATCGGTCTTTCGAGACTTGATCTTTCTCATGATCATGCCAATGTTATGTAATAATACACCGACTCTGGGTAACTAGGGTCGGGGCGTTACAGTTGGTATCAGAGGAAGTTTAGTACAAACCTTGGTAGCTAAATTTAGATAAACTCTGATTAGAGCACGTAGAACTAAGATGAACTTTGAGGATTAGTATAAAAGAACTTCCTAGAATTTTGGTATTGTAGAGATTTTGTGAGTTTTCCGAGCAATACATCCCTGTCTGGATACGAGCAGGTAGAGGCGGCTCTGGCACAGATGTACCTAGGGGTAAAACCCGAAAACACCTCTTTGAGCTAGACTTGAACGGGAACTGGTGCACGACAACGGGCCTTGCTGCACTCTTGGTTATGACACTCCCGGGGGACATGCTTAGGATAATTTACATTTTCTTTATAAACCGATTTAAGTAATATATACATAAGTTGAGAGTAATTGACCTTGGTTAATCCGAATATGTTTCAAATTGAGAATATGGTGACATTTTAATCTCTAAATGATTTTACGACTACTATTACTCACACAATGCTTTCTGGTTTTAGTCAATGGATGGATTCCAAGGAAGTCATAGTGACTTTGAGAATGATGTACAAGGTGGGAACGGTGGTGGAAATGAGCAACAAAATGGAATGTTGATAGGCGTAAAAGATATCGTCTTTATGCCAAATCAGTTTTCCAAAAATATGATCAACAACATATATATTAACCAACTCCCAGACAAAAACAAGGAAGAGAAAGGTGATAAATGATAAGATCTCCAGCAATGGAGACCATGGAGAAAAGAAACCTCAATTTTCATCATGCAGGAATTGTGGAAAGAGACACCCAGGAAAGTGTCTCAATGGGACAACGAAATGTTTTACGTGCGGGAAGGAAGGACATAAAGTGAAGAATTGCTGAAGAAAAATGAAGAGTACTATGGAAGAAGATAAATATGGTCCCAAGAGTCCATTTACAGTCATTTTCCGTAAATGTAGGGGACCTGGCCATTACCCGAGTGAATGTCCTATTTTATAGGATATTTTCTTGCTCAA
Source organism: Viscum album (assembly GCA_963277665.1). Taxonomy (NCBI): domain Eukaryota; kingdom Viridiplantae; phylum Streptophyta; class Magnoliopsida; order Santalales; family Viscaceae; genus Viscum; species Viscum album. The sequence continues at coordinate 1,013,454,145 of OY728153.1, read as the reverse complement.
AGAAGAAGCTATGCGGAAATAAATGGTTGGAGAAAAATTTAAAAATTATTAGCACTCCTTGTTGATGGGTTTACTTTGGAATAATTGTCTCTTGTATTTGTAACCCCTCAGTTTGCCATGTGAGAATGATATTTGAGGAATAATTGTCTCTTCTCTTGTGGATATAGGTATAAATAACCATTCGGTTTTATATGATCATTGGGGTTTGAGAAAATGATAAGTTATTATAATTTGGGATGAAAATGCAAAGTATGATATAACATTTGTGGTTAAATTATGTTATTTTGAAAAATTTATCTCATTTTGGTAATATTATAGAATATAGTTTTTGAAAAAGGACAACACGTAGACCGTGTGACAACCCGTCGCGTCGGACAAAGCTATGGGAATCGAACCCACAACCAAAGTGCGATTGGGATTTATCGCCCACCACTGGACTACGTGAAGTCCCTGGTTTGTATGACTATTTTTTTTTGTTAAATGATTTTATTGATCAATAATAAGATGATTTGGGTTCTTATGTCTTATCAAATGAATACCCTTGGTATAGGAAAATGATTTGGTGATTAAGTGATAAATGTTATTTTGGAAGATGTTCGTTTTGTTAGGAACACTATATGCCCAAGGAAAATAGAATAAAATGAGGTTTCATTTGTAGAGTAATGGTGGATTTTTATCTACATTTTTATTGTTGATTTATAATGATTTGGGTTATTTATGGAAATGATTAACCTATAACAGAGAATATGTTATGATGTTAATTACTTTTAAGTATGTGACTTTAAGAGTATTTGGTGTCATTTGGAGATACAATGTAACATGGGAGACTACATAATCAAATTCTTCTATGTTTTGGGTTTCAATATTAGTTTGGATTATATTAAAGGATTTTAAGGACAATTGGTTATTGAATGGTATCTATTTAACTTTGGGGTATTGTTGGTTTGATTTTAGAAATTAAGATTAGTGCATATTTATCTCAATGAATATCCTTTTGGGGGATCATTAGATCATTCACTAACCATTTTGGTTTTGATTAATCTTCAAAGACAATGTAAATATATGGTTTATCCTGCATGGATCATGTGATTCTATAGAAGTTTATTCTAGCTCTTCCAGTGTGACCAAGTCTTCTTGAATACTCATCGTTTAAAAAAATTGAGTTAGTGGTGGAAATTTATTAAAGAATGAAAATCTACTTAAAATTTAAGTATATCTCATAATGTTCTTAGTCAATATCATAAATGAATTCCTCTTCCTTATGTAATGTAACTTTTAAAAAAAAATGTTTTCCTAGATGGTACCTTAAATCATCACTAATTTATGGCTTTGGGATTGTTGGCCTTTTCATAGCCATGTTCTCTACCACTCTCCATCAGATAATTGATGGTTAGATTTCTCCTCCATATCCATATTTTCCTACATGGAACCCTAGTATGTGTTATTTTCGGTAATCTTCATACTTTCCACTCTTTATTTTAAATAGCAGCCTCATTAATTCATTTTTCGATGTGGGATTTCAACTATGATATTTTGAAATGTCAAAAATGTGTGATCCCAATACCCTATATTTTGTTGAGCCGATGGTACTTCAAATCATCATAGATTGATGAGTTTAAGGACCTCAATTTTATACTTGTTTGTGATTGATGACCTCAACCACTACCTATAAATATTTACGTTTTTCCTCCAATTATATGTCTCTAATTTCCACCAATGTTCTCCTAATCGAGATCATGATTTGGTGGTGACCCTTTCATTTTTCTTTTCCTCATATTAAGACTAAATTTTAGTAAACCAATTTCCGATGTGGGTTTTCCCACAAATATATTTTCTATTTTCAACCTTTTATTTTCGAAGAACAATTTCAAATTGCGAGGACGCAATTTATTGAATGAGGGGAGAATGTAACACCCCAAGATTTCATAGTGTGTTATTTCTTCAAAATAATTCAATAACATGCACTACACGCAACATTGAGTTCAAGTGCACCATGACTTACCAAACAAGCCGTTAAAAAAAGGTTATGAATAGTATTTACTAAATTTTAAACTTTATATAATCCTTATAATTTTAGAATCCATATTATGAGTTTCTTAGACATAATGTAAGAACAAATTCATCTTCAGTATTGTAGTTTTACCAACTTTTAATAGTGAACCCTTTTTAAATAAAATATTTTAAACTTTTTGACTAAATGGGGACATCAAAAAATTTAAAATAAAACATCCCAAGCTTCCACGGTACGCTTTCCTTTGAATAAAACAGTAGTGTGTGTTGTACGCAACTTCGAGTTTTAACACACACCACAACTAATTAAACTAGCCGTTGTGAATAGTAATACCTACTTTTTAAATTATATATATTTTATATTTCAAAATGGACTTCATTTTTGGATTCGGAATATCAAATTTAGCCTAAGGTGAAATTTTGGTACTTTTCGGATAACTTTCATATTTTGATGAATAGTAAAAATTACTAAATTTTAATTAAAAACAACTTTTTTAATCAAAATAATTAATAGTGATAAATTATGAATTTGAGTGGTTTTAAAGTATATTTAGAATATATTTTTACCATTTAATATAATTTTAGTCATTTGACATAATTTTACAATTAAACCGAACATAAACAAGTGTCAATCTTTTGATAGTTATTATCTCTTAAAAACACGCTTTTTGTTTTGACAGCGGGAATTAATTTTAAATTAATTTCTGCCACTTCTGTGTTTTGAATTTTGAAAAATGTATTCCATATTTGGAATCAGGATGTTCAAATTGTGTAAATAGGTAACTTTTATTTTTAGACATTTTGAATAATTACTGCGGTAAATATTTTATTTACCATGGTTAAGGGTAAATCCGGTAAATAAGGGCTAAAAAATAATATTATAATAATACTAAATTACCCTAAAACGTGTCTTAACCCTATTGGTTGATACATGGTCGACCATGGGCATCTTTGGGTCAATTTTGGGACCCCATTGATCCACATGAAAGTGATAATGACACATTATTTTAATTAAGTTAAAATGAATACAAAAATGGCATAAGCTTACATCTTTTAAAAGAACAATTTTTACATAGGGTTATACATGTTGGATTTTAGATTATAAATATTCATTATAAAGATAAAAAGATTTCCTACATAATGATATTTTATTTATAATTTTTAGACATCAAATAATTTAAATTATTAATGACACAATAATGATGCAATGTTTACCTCATTAATAAATCATTTAAATAAATAAGATTATAATGATTAAAATATTATCTAAAACCTGTCCAATTATTATTGGTTGATGTTATTTAGAATATGAGTCATCTTATCTTCGACCTCAATGATTTTTGGACCATTATAAACCGAATATAATTATATTATAAAGTAATACTTTCACTCTTTCCTAAAGAGCCCCTCCTCTCCCTTATAAAAGGAGACCACTTCTACTCATTCCTCACACCTCTCAAGCCACTTGGCTCATCCAAACTCTGCGCAACTAAGCTCCCCACATCCCTATCCTCCTCCTTGATGCTTCCCCTTAGGCAGAAAGCATTTCAAGAAGTCCTTTGGTCCCATCCAAAGTGAGTTACCTAAATTAAAGGTAACATTTTCTCTTAAATTAGTTTCAATTATTTTGCTTCTCCAACCCCGAAACTCTTTTTATTTCCTTTCTTTTGTAACAAAACCAGTATCCACAATATACTAGGATGTTGTTATAAGAAGGATTCAAACTACACATTCACACAACTCCATCTAATGGATGATGAACATAATGTTTCTGTGGATGGCAAACTAACGCCTCACGAAACGATGATTGTTCAAATACATCTTACCGCCTCTCATGGTGGACATTAGGATGGCACTGTAATTAAATATGATATTAATGATATATATTTTATATATAAGCTTCTGTAATTCCATTTTATTTCATACAATTATTCTTTTCATGTTGTATATACATACGATAATTTCATTTGAGGAAGTGCGGACTACCGCCCCCTTAAAATGATATGACTCGTTCATACCACACATGGAACGTATAAAGGATGGTGTTAATGAACTTAAGTAACATATATAAAATATTATATTTTACTGTAATAGTAATATACCTATGTATCATTTGGATTCGATTCATTTAAAATAAAAATTAAATGGAAGTAGTATTCATGCGTACGTACGGACTACCGTCTCCACGAACACGATGAGATTCATTCTCCATCGTATCCATTCAAGTATAATTATCATTTGATGATTTAAAAATGATGTTTAAGGACTTGATACCATTCTGGATATGAATAATATACATCCTATTAATAACGAATATGGCTCACATAACAAAGAATGTAAAGTAAAATGAACCCGTTAACACCTGAAATGCCGATAATTCTAAGATATTATTAACAAATCAATGTTAAAAGATCATATATGATATAATATTAAAGTAACAGATTCTTGTATTATTCAATAACAATTATTTCACCATTATACAGGAGGTAAACCTACCATCGACCAAGGAAAAAGTACAAAGTAAGGGATTCTCTTATCTCACATTCAATTCCGTGAGATTTCCATTGTTCGCTACTAAATTATTGAAAGTGGTGTATTTTGTACTTCCATTTGATATATATTATCATGATTCACTTTATATTCATGTTATTCTGTAAATCATTTGGTGGTTATTAACTTTTGGCCATGTGACTCAGTTGATTAACGTGGTAAGGGGTTTCTTGTCTCACTTTTAATTCCGTGAGAATTCCATTGATCACCACTTAATTATTGCATGTGGTGTATGTGTACTACCCATGATTGTATTCATTGTGTAATATACTTTATTTTATGGGTATTTACATCATCATGGTATTATCTTTCTTTCATGGGTGTTTGTTTCTTAAGTTACCTAATCAATAAGGGAATTTGAGATTTCAATTTCCACTCATTTGGCTTTACGCATATTTCATTGATTATATTACCCCAAGATTATGTGTGGAATCACTATTCATTTTATTATGTCATGATTTCCACTCCCCTTCCTGTGGATATACTTTTGATACACATAATCACTCCATTGAAAATTCTCAAGTCATTGATATGAATTTGATAAGAGAAATTTTAACTCTTTCACCATTTGTTGAGTGAAACATCCAATTCGTTGGTGTTGTTTTTACAGGAATATGTGTGAATATACTTTGATTGTTTTACACTGAATATCCAATCATATTTAGTGTATTTATATTTTTCACACATAATTATGTTGTTGATTTATCCTTAACCTAAGGATATGGCCTTTATGAGAGATTTCATCTCAACTTACATTCCATTGAGCCTTCTTTGTTGATATACACCAAATCACTTTTATGTGGTGTATATAATGTAATTTGACATAGTATATCATGAATTCCCTTTATTCTCATGATATTAAAAAGTTTTGATTACCTCAATTATTTTCATTCAAGTGTCTCTCTTTTGGTTAGAATCTCTAACTAAAATACCATTTTTAAATGTTTTAAAGACTTATTCATCTAAATCTTTCTCATTAATGTCCATGTTTTAAAAATGGTTTTAAGGATTTATTTATATGGAAATTAAATTTTAGAAATTAAAAATCCTTTTAAATGGTTTCAAAGTGGTATGGGACACTTTGATTCAAAAATCTATTTTTAAATGGCTTCTTGACAAATAGTGTGACTTTTAAATGTTTTCAAGAAAAGGGGGATATTTCTCTCAAATAGTTTTGATGATTATTTTCATCTATGTCAACATCCTTCATTATTCATGATTGAGGTTAATGTGATACAATACAATCTTCCATATTGTATCAAATGAGTTATATTTGACTGTGGATGTTCTATTTTTATACCATTCATGGTTTGTGGTTAAAGTATTGACATTTCGTATGCTAGTTTTAATACGAATGTTTATTTTATGCTTAAACCTATTCATATGAGGAATGAATTGGACTTAATAAGTGACGGGTGGAGCCCGCTATAGCTCCTCGATGCATCGGTAGGTCTCATGAGACAAACTAGTGTCTTGGCACAAGGCGTTGGAAAAATCTTATTTGTAGTCTTGGCACGAGGCCTTGGCTATGTGGTTATGATAGTCTAGCATTATGCATTCCATCGTTATGAAAGTGGTTATTGATATTGCATGTGATCATTCGACTAGTAGAATATCCATGTGAGTAAGTAAATGTCATTATTTCATTTTACCTTTTCCATTTTATGCTGAAGTTCATGTTTCAAAGGCTTTTGTTTTAGTTATAAATTGCCTTAAGTGTTTATGCTTATTTATGAAAGCTTCTGCTATAATGTTATCCTTACCGAGCATCCGAGCTCACCCCTTTCAATGTTTTATTTTTTTTTCCAGGATTATGAAGAAGTAATTTATGAATGACCTGCAGGGATAGTATGAGGGGATATGAAGACAAGATGTTTTTTTATGATGTAATGTAAAAATTTATTGATGTATCTAGTTATTCCAAGGCTACTAAACTAATCGGTCTTTCGAGACTTGATCTTTCTCATGATCATGCCAATGTTATGTAATAATGCACCGACTCTGGGTAACTAGGGTCGGGGCGTTACAACCCTTTTAGGTTTTCTTTACCCAAGATATAAATAAAGGTGTTAGGTAAGAAAACCAAAGGAGAATATCTTTTTGGGAGATGTTGAATATCTTTCACCATGATTAGAATAGTATGATCCTTGTTTCTAAAGACACTAAACTAATATGGTCTTTGGGCATCTGTTTTTGTCATGTATTAAGTATTCTGAAAAAGTAATGTAATGTCTATGTACGTCAAGCATTGGGTCTCTACATTTTTTCTTGATCTCCATGCTTCTTACTGTGGGGATTTACTATATTATGTTTATTTGAAGTTTAAGTGTTTGAGGTATATGGTCATGGTGCTTTAATATATGTTTATGGAGAAAAATCTATAAATAGTGTTGGTCACTCCAGCATTTAACTTTGTTTGGGATGATAATAATATAGAATTATCCTTAATAGGTCATGTAAAACAAATGAGATTAGACAACCATTATATGGATTAGGCACATCTACATGTTAATTTTGGGTCTTCTGAAGTGTTTTCCCATTGGTTTTGGTGATATATATGGAGTTTTGGGGATGAGGCTAGAATGTTGGGATTGACCATGCCTATGTCAACCCTGGTATCTTTAGCCTTTTCATCCTCAACTTGTAGCTCCCCAACTTTGTATGGGAAATTCTAATTCTGAGTCATATTCATCACCATAGAAGGGATCTATAAATTGAATTACATTAAAAAAATTAAAAAAATGATCTCTTCCACCAAGGATGGTTCTGTTTGGTGGGGGTAGTTCCCACTCTATATATGTTAAAGGAATGAAAGGTGAAAGAGTCCGCGATTGTCTGGGAGTTCGATATGAATCCTTCTCTTGTTCTTTTTCTAATGTCTAGTGATTACTTCTATCTCCAAGAGTCATATTCAATTATTCCTCTATAGGCTCCAATATCACAAATATTTTGGGAATCTATGCTCTAAGGATGACATGATCTTAGTCAACTATCTTTCAATTTATCCATTTATCGATCATTCAATCTTTTTCAGGTTGAAACATCTTTCTAGTTACCCTATTCTACTATAAGGGTGATATTTAAATAGGTCACATGTGTCGAGGCCTTCTCCAATATAAAATTTCTATAATCAACCATGCTAGGAAGGAACTATTTATAGACAAAACATCCCTTTATTTCTTAGCATGACATCCTGTGGAAAGAGAAATAGTCGTGACAGTCAGTAAGGTTATAATCATTGGGTTTCCTGGGTATCAGAAGCTTGAGTAGGATATTTTCCATAGATAAAAGAAAATAATTGAGAACCTACTCATTTTTGGAGAAATAAAAAAATTTCATCAGTTCCTAAAATCATTGGTTCACCTAATGTCATTTTTTGTCTAAGGATTATTTTTTTATTATTTCCACATGACTAGAGGTTCCAGACAATTTGGGTCCTTCCAGGATGCTTGAAAATGAATTGGTTCTAGTTATAAGATAATATAATTAGTATATACCTTACTATGAATTTTTTTTCTATTACATTGGTGTGGGAAACGATTTTAAATTGGGTGCGATGAATAAAAACTTCAATGCCCTTTTCAATCTCAATTAATTCATAGAACCCATTGGGATACTATATTAGGATCAAATGTGTTTGTTGCTCATCCCGATTATTCTTAGAATAAAGTTCAATTAATTTGTCTTGTGAGAGAGGGAAACTGAATGGATAGGTTAAACCTTTCCATATGATTATGAAGTTAGAAACCCTCTCATTTTTATGTTTTTTTTAAATATTTGAGGTCTATAATCATTATTTTTCTTAAAATGAAGCAAAAATAAAAAAGGAATTGACAATAAAGGTTTTCCTTTCTCGCAATAGATCCTACTAGAAGGCTATTTTACTTAATCAAGGATGGACCTACTAGAATCTATACAAAAAAATATTATTTTGGTTGTTTGGTGCTAATATTAAGGACCACTATCCGAAAACATTGGGACATGAATTGTGTGAGATATTGTTTGGGATCTCTCACACTGTTAGAGGTTAAGAAGATAGGGTTTTTCAAATTGGGTGGGGGAATGTTTCATCCACCCATTTTGCATATGGATTATTTTTCGGATTCATTGGTGTTATCCACTCCTCCATGGATTCTATTTAAGAATCAAGGGATTCAATGGTGTTGAGGAGTTATAGAGGTATCACAATCTGGACCACCTCTCATCTATAGGGAACAAGTGAGGCTTTTTGAGGTGGCCATGTTTTCATATACCACGGATTCTCAATTTGATACAGGGCGGAATGATCACCGTATGAGTGGATCAGTTGTATTTGTAATGGAGTAAAATCACACTCATCCTCAACATTATCATTTTTATAAAGATGTTTTCTAGATCTAGACCCAGTATGATGCCCAAATACTACTCTTACTTGTGTATTGACTCCCTCCTACTATATGAGATGAGGGATATTTATTTTTGATTGATGATTATAACTACTGTGAATTTTTTCTCTACGTAGTCCCCCATTGAGCTGTTTCAGATTTTCCATCCCATTCTCATATTATTCATGTCGTTCCATTGTAGATGGGATTTTTGATCCTCTAGGGGGTGAGTGGGATGTAGCCACACCTTCCCATTTATATATGGAATATTTTAAAAGAGGGGGTGTCAATTCATCATTCATAGGTTCTAGATTTTTGCTCCTTCTTTGATTATATGTATGTGAAGCATCAGTTTGTGCATCTAGATTACATAACACTCAAGGTATTCTTTCATTGTTGAACCCATCTATGATTACATCTTGGACCACATCATTTTATACATTGATGGAGATAAAATTCACTGAGATGTATTATTATGTGGTAGTTACCCCCATCACTCTCTATATAATAGGGAAATTTTGTACCACTAACTCCTCCTTTGAGGGTTGCATCAGAGTTATTTCTCTAACCTCTAGTAATATTAGATGATTTTGGGTTATGACCCTTAGAGGGTATAACTGTCACTACCATATTTTCCCCCGTTCATGATCTATGAATTATGGCTTTAAAGAAGATTCTAGTCATCCGTTCCACAAGTATCCCAAATGAAAGAGTGGCATCTTATTGTGGGAGGAATAAATGGGATACAAACTGTCAATATATTTCTCCTAAACTAGAGAAGACTGAATCTTTTTTGGGTGATGAAAATGATAAAAAATTCCCCCATCCATGTGGTATGGATATGATTCAATTTTTGTATTTTCACTTTGTTATCCAGTTGTTGAGGATCTAAGAGAACTATTCTAGGACCTAACAGTTCTAAGGATGAAAATTGTTATATTATTACCCCCATCACTACAAGATGGGGTTGATCTACAACCACCACTGATTTCTTTAGGACCCCCATGAGGTGTGATGAACATGGTGGTAGAGATTGAGATAGAAATTCCCCCATCCCAACATGATGGGGTTGGTTCACAATCACTAATGATATTTTTGGGATACTATCAGGGATGTATGGCCCTAGGGGTGGATGCATTGGTAAAAATTCCCATATTACCATGTGATGGGTTTTATCCTCTATGGATGTTATATTGGATTCTCTTTCAATCCATTTTATTTGGCATAATTGTATTCACATATGAACTAGGTGTAATGGTATCATATTAAGGGCCATTTTATATTGTATGCTGATGAGTTTTCTATAACATCAACTTCCATGTTTGAGATTTGTTCACATTTGGTTGAGTGGCCCATCCTAAGAGTATTTGGTGTCCCTATCCATTTATTATCAAAATATTTTTATAATAAAAGTCCTTGGGTATCAATGTATTGAAGAACTATATTTTTCAGTTCCCAGTCCCCTGATTAATTCTATGGATGTAACATTGAAATATGTTATATCCAGGGAGATTTTCCATTTTGGGGGCATAGTGAATTACAATTCTCCATTATTTTCCCATACTTGGATACATATATTTTATGGGACTCTAGTAATCATTTTTTGTATAATTATTATGATATCGATACAAACAATCCATAAGAATTTGTTACTCAATTCCAATCATAGGTTTAGAGCTGCATAGAATGTTCCCTTGTCCAGGTGACAACAGAGTGTATTTACGATCTTGAGGTAACCATTATATCGACGATAAGGGTGGTTTCTAGCCTTAACCCACTAATTGTTTTCCCACAGTTTAGGGTATAAGTAAGGAATTCACTCCATCGCTAGATTATATGGGATATCATAGTTGGAAGTGGTGATGGGACAGAACATGGTTGGGAGGTATTTTTATAAGTATATCTATATATCCATTTCAGTCTTTTCTTCATTATGGTTATATGCCTCCAACTAGTTGGACCACACATGTTGCTTCTCTAGGTCACCTAATAATTGTGGTGATGTGCTGCTAATAATTTATGGGGAATTATATAGATTTAACATCATTTTCTCTACCACCTATCTAAAAAAGGTTCATGGGAATGTGGAGGATTTACTTGTCTTGGAGAGATATGTTCAGGGGGAGGTTTTTAATGGCGGACATTAAGAGTAAATTCACTTGGATCGATATGTACACAACTATTAGGATAAAAATCATGGCAGTGATCACATTTTTCTTTGATTGAAGAGTCGAAAGACCCTTTTAGGTGTTACAGATATGTGTTGTATAGTCGATGGTCACTATAATTGAGAATAATAGGGATATGAGCCTCATTCTACATCATGGCTGGAATATGTTGACCTCAATTCTTAGGTTGAGAAGAAATATGAGCCTACTAAAAAATTCTCTCCAATATATTTTGATAATTTTATGGTGCTGTAGAGATATGATCCATCTACCAAGAAACTATTGGAGTATGTCAGTAAGCTTTTGTATCATCAGATGGAATATGAGTCTTCCTTTGGGTGGTTACCAAAATATTCTGGTCAATCCTAGATGAAGTGTGTATATGATCCTGGTACAAATATTAATTTCCATTTTCAATATTCCAAAGGAAATATTAAATTGGAGGAGGGGTATGCGCCTCCTTCTATATAGCCTCTAAAGGATGTTGATACAGTCGAACATCGTTTGAAGTAGGTATGTGAAATCAGATTCTATAAAATGTTGTAACATGATGGGTAACATTATCAGTGGGGATATGAGCATACCTTGACATAATTTCCATACTGTACTAATGAACATTAGTTGGATCAGAGATATGATCATGGTCCTATTCCTTTTGAGTATGCCAGTAGATTTCTTCGACAGGAATGTGCACATTTCTTGAGGAATGTTCCTATCTATGTTGGTTGTCCCCTATCAGAATAGGGATATGAGTCAAATCCTATGCCTTTGAAGTATATCACTAGATTTCATTAGTAGGAAGGTTCACATGCCCTAAAGAATAAGAAAAACTAAGTTAGTGAGTCCCAGTTGGAATGGTGATATGAGACATTCCTTATGCCTCATCCTTTACCAGAAAATTCCAATACTCCTCCAAGATGGGAGAAATAATATGTTCTCGTATCATAGTAGCCACATGTTCATACTAATCAAGGGGATATGTTTTTATAGCTATTGAGATAGGGATATGTTCATATCCCAAAATCTGTACCATTTTCGGAATATGCTACCTGAGCTCTACTACAACTTATAGAATGTAGTGACACGTCCATAAAATGTGTACATGAATGTAATCTTTCACATTCTCAGTCTCCATGATACACTAGAAGATGTATTAAATTGAAGAGGTAATATAATACCACATTTATCATCCTTGTTTCATCAGAGTATGCCAATGGGACTCATGCATGGGGGAATATATATTATCCTTCCCATGATTTCTATGGGTACATGTTTGTAGACTTGATCTGAGTGACTAGGGATATGAGCCCACTGGCTATCCCCCACCAAAGTATACCGACGAGATTATACAGTGGATCTGGTGTCATGATCCCACTTCTATTTATCTGTAGATTTATGTGCCTTGTGATACCTTCTTATTACACATACATGAGATTCCATGGTGGAAATCGGTTAGGTGGTGCCCTCAACAGGTGACTAAGGGTCACTGGTGAGATGATGCTGGAGAAAAAGGTTAACAAGATTCCTCCTAGACATCCTTTGAATCAATATGGATTCATAGTAACCATATCCTTCCATATTTTTATGTTAATTAAGGTGATGATTTCATCTCTCTTGGGATAATATTCTATATTTTATTTTTCTGGAAATAGGTTCTGTCAGTTTCAGTACAATTTTCCTTTAATGAGACAATCTTATTAGATTAATCTTCTAGAGACCTCTATGTCTATCCTTATGGGTAGGTAATGTACCATGTCTCTGGTTTAGATCATTATTTTCTCCACCTAAAGCTGAAGGTTTTGGGTGGGTGATACTGCTTTGCAACCCACACAGTTTATTATTAGGTCCAAAATTGACCGAGATGCCCTGAGGGGAGTGAATTAGGGTTAGGAAAATCATTATTAATTAATCCTACCCTAATAGGTCTTGAACAATTTATTATAAGGGTCACTTTTATTGAACATAAGTGTCAATTATGATCTTATTATTTATTTGTTTATCTAGTTACTAATCTTTGAATTTAATATAGGAAAGTAAGTACAACGACTTGGGGCTTTTTACTTGGTTAACTCTCACGAGGATACATCCAACGAGAATAATATGGCAATGTGTTGATTGTAAAAAATTAACTACAGATCACTAATAACAATGATTGTTTGGTATAGATATTTTCTATACTTATGCTCAATATATTTATAAGGTTTAGGGTCTACTAACTGAATTCTCAAGGGTCACCCTATATACCTATATCTAGCTCACTACCAGTGGAATGGGTCAACTTCTTCTAATTAATTCTCTCACTCTTATTGGAAGGGATTCACCCATATTTTATGGAATTTTAGGTCCCTTTATTATCATGAACGAATGCATACTCAATTTTTGTTATATTATCTTTTGACGTTCCACTTTCATCCAACTGATGAATTCCACTTTACCACATATTTTCAGGGTAATGCCTTTTAAACAACATTGGCGATGATTACTTCTTTCTTGAAGCTACTCTTTTACGAAGTATAAATAGCCTTCAAGAAGCTCATGCCTTTTAAAAAAGCTCACTTAGCCTTCATGAAGCACATCTCTTTCAAAAATCTCAACTATCCTCCACGAAACTCCTTCTTTTCACCAGGATAACTTATCCATTGTGAATTATCTTACCTTCATGATGTTCATAACATTCAGTTTCCTATCATAGCCTTCATGAACTTCTTCACATATCACATTCATGAACCACCCTTCATATAAAAACCATTACAAATCACCTTCATGATTCCATATCATTATGTTTTTCATTAAGTCTCACTACTTTTCTTAAGGGGTAGAGGCATATTTATAGGCGTTCCACCGATTCCCAAACCTTTTGTGCCACATTATCACCATTCCACAAATATCCTTCATTTTCTTCCAGTATGATCCATTTTTCAAAAATTTCCATATACATTTCCCATTTGTGACTCTTTTCATATTTGTCGAGCCTTTCTTTAGACCTTTGCACCACTGCGATACTCCTTGCCTTTTCCATTCATGATTCTTGTCATTATTCATGAAGATCACTATCAACATCCCTTGATACTTCATGAAACAATATTCATGAATACCATATTTGATAACTTAATTCATTTACCTTATTTTAATATGTATTTCAATAAAATCAACTTTTCATGATGAAATACAAACTCTAAATTTTGGACCCCAAAAATTTAGCAAACACTAGAAAACGACCCCACTATGAATACAATATTTTGTACCACCTCGAGAGTGTACATTCATTTTTATTGGTATTTTTCAACATTGATTGTCAACAATATATTTTTCACTCTAAAACTTACCATGGAAACCCAGTTTGTCATCAAACACAATTAACCCAAAAATTCTGCAATGTTATATTGAGGGATTTTTTCCAAACAATCTCACCCTTTGGGTTTGCTAATAATATATTCATAATTTGATACCTTATTGGATCTTTTTACATAATCTAATAACACACACTTCTAGGTATTTAGATAGAAATCAAGTATTTACTCACCACATACACTAATCTCATATGAGACATGCTTGGCGTGTGAAACAAGAGTAATATGAAAAGTTCATCAATGAACCACTTCATTCCAAAGTATTCAAATACTCTCCCCATGATATTCAACATTAATGATTTGTATCCTTTGATTGAACACTTATAAAATAATTGTATTTGATAATCCCCCAATTTCACTTATCCCTCTACCTCTCTGATCCAACGGATAACATCTCCCCATGACATCATTATATATATCCTTTGATCAAACACTTCTAGCATCATCAGATTTAATAATCCCCTTATTTCACTACTCCCCTATCTTCATGATCCAACTAAAATCTTCTACCCTTGTCTTTTTAGATAAGATTTCTCCCTTTGAATATCCACACTTTCTTCCCCTTAGGAAATGAACCTGAAGGCCACTCTTTTAACGTGTACAATCAGTTGAAGAACGCATATAATTACATTTGGAAAAAATAAACCATACCTCAGGGAGAGGGGTCCCACATCTATAATTTTTCAATAATGGTGTGTCAACTAGAATCCTAGATCCAGTTTATTCCCCTCAAATTCTTCTTTGGTTAAGGATTTTTTCAGAATGTTCCCAACCTATAGTTCTGTAGTAACATACTCAAACATCACAAGACCTTGCTCCACCTTCTCCTTAACAACATTCTACTTTATTTAAATGTGATTTTCCACTGTGTGATGGAGTAGATTATTTCTAAGATTTATAGCACTTGAATTATCACAATGTATTCTAATCAGAGACTTCACTTTCAATCCCATATCATCAAGCTACTATTTATTCTACAATAACTATGTGCATGCTTGAGTAGACATAATATACTCATTTTCTACAGTACTCAATGAATTCAATATTTTTCTTTTTCAACTATGAAATACACAATCCACCAAGATATAAATCACCCACTAACATTGATTTTCTGTTATATACTAATATTTCCCAATTATTATTTGTATATCCAAATAAATCTTGCTGATATTTGTCATTCAAATCAAACCGAAATCCACCATCAAATTTTTATGCTGATTTTTTATTTTCAAGGAAAGTATGCGAATTTTCATGGGATTTATTTGATAAGGTGCTTCTTGAGATGTGGAAAAAACAATATCTAGTTGTGTCACTATTAAGTACAATAATAATCCAATTATCTTCTTGTATTATATGATATTGAACACTTTTCCTTCATCATCCCGATATAGTTTCATACGGGTAGCCACCAGAGTCCTCATATACTTGGATTTATCCATTATAAACCTTCTCATATCTTCCTTCGAATATTTATTTTTAGAAATGAATGTTTAATTCTTTCCTTGTGATACCTGTAAAGAAGGAAAACATTAGTTCACTAATAATTGACATTTAAAACTCACATTTCATTAATTAGGAAAACTGTCTGCCTTGTTTTTCATATGATCCACCAAAGATTATGTCATAAACATAAAAAAACACCATCATACAGTGATTACTATCATTTTAAGGTATGGATTTTCATCAACTCCACCATGTTGAAAACTAATATTCTACAAAAACTGATCTTGTCTTGAATATCACGCTCTTAGTGCCTACTTCAACCTAGATAATTCCTTCTATGGTTGAAAAACATTTTTCTCATATTCATGAATGAGAAAACCATATGGATGCTCAATGTAAACTTTTTATTCATGAACCCCATTCCAAAATTCTGATTTTAAATCCATATGGAAAACATTGATCTTTCTTTAAACTGCTATAGACAAGAATAATATGATTGTTTCTAGACTCACAATAGCTGTTGATGACTTATCAAAATCAATAACCTCTATCTAGGAGTTCCCTTTTCACACGAGTTGTGCATTATTTCAAATCACAACACTGTCTTCATTCATCTTAGTGCAAAAGACCCATTTTTTTCCCAATGACAATCTTATATATTGTCCTTGAAATAATCTCCAAGATCACATTCTTTCCAACATGGTCAAGCTCTTCATTTATATACTTAACCTAGTTCACATATCCAACTACTTCAACAAAACATTAAAAATCTACCTTTGATAGGATAGATGCATGTTTTATTGAAATCAATATTAATTCTTGAAATGGAATTTAAATATCACCAAAAATGTTATTCCAATAAATTTAGGGTCGAATATTTAGTTTTAACGCATATAAAAATTTTACTTCTTCATGATCATCATAGTTATCTTCATCTAAAATGTCATTATACTTCAAATCGCCATGAGTTTCTTACATCCTTATTACTACCATAAGAAAAATGTTCAATGTTCTGTTAAATATTCTATTCATTATAATCTATAGTGACATCATTGGATTAAACTAATTTTGTAGCCTCATGTTGAAACATTGTTGACATTCTCTCATAGATTCTTGGTATCATTAAAATAGTCTTTCAATACCATATTGTTAGAGAAAAATAGAGAGTCATGAAAATCATGAGTTTTTTTACTTCTCCCCCAATCGGTCTTCTTGATTTCAGAAAACATAAAATTTCATCATTTATATCCCATTGAGATCTTGAATCCTATTATAATATTGAGTTATCCCCCTATTATGTAAAACTATTGCTATTGTTTGACCTACTATTTAGACCCACAATCATTATTCTTCTTGTACATCATTTATTCTCATGTGACACTTATCAATGAGCCATAAAAAACCTCTAACCCTACTGATTCATAACTCAATGTAGGAAATAATAAATAAAGTTAATTACACTATCAAAACCTATTTCACTCAATTAATTTCATCCTTATTCAAACATGGTAACTAGTTTGAATCAGTTGACATTTTCGGTCGCATACCATCAATATTTTGTTTATTTTGATGCGACTTCCCCTTATATTGTACCTCCCTAAAAACCTGAAACACTTGAACATCAATTAATATCATTTTAACATATATTCATAAGGGATTATTTGAAATCTTAAAGAAGAGGATTGTATTAAATCCTAATGGATCAACCCTTTGATACTTATTTGCAAAGAACCCTACCATTTCTGTGCTTTTTCTATCATCCCAAAAAAACTCAACCATTCAGGGCATATGAATAATCATTAGTTACCCAAATTTTGAGACTTCTTCTGAAATTTGGGATCTATGGGTCTGTCCTTTTTCACAATTTTGGGTTTACACCAACAAGTATGGATTTCCTTATTTGAGGAACTATATGACTTCCATTTGTCATGATTCTTTCACTAAGAAGGAATCTCTCCATTGGTCTTCTACTCTTGATTCCTCACCTATTGGAGGGTTCTTTCTATTAGCATCACTTATCTGCTTGTATCATGAAATTTGACTTTCTGAAGACATCTTAATTTATTTTTCCATTATCAGTTACCTGTGTCTAGTTACTTAGATGTTCTAGGAGTGATTCCTTCACTGAATTTACATTATTTTGTCTCATAATTGGAGTCAATCCTCCCAATTTCTTTGAGGATTTTTTACAATCATAAAAATAATTCTATTATGAATTCATCCTAGGAGTTGATTGATACACCTTTCATTAAGAATATTGTGTATCCCCCCAAGACATTAAAATGATTTCTTGAGTTATAATTTTGTTTTCTAATATAGGATTTCTCATTATCCACCACTAGTGTTGGGGATTTTTTTGGAGTTCAATTTCCTTCCTTTTTTAATTCTAGTTGCAATATATTTCAAACTCACCTGCCTATAATATAAAAAATATATCCCATTAAAATCATATCTTCTGTAATCATTTCTTAGTTGAGATGTTGATACAAATTTAGTTCTTCTTCTGAAATTAATATCTTGGGATTCTAGAAACATATTTAGGTTGTGTCCTAGTCTTCCACAATAGTATCATTTAATATATACTTTATTCAGAGAGAATCATCATTCATATTTCCCAAGTTTCTTCTTATTATTCTCAGATTTAGAAATATTTCTGCCTTCACATCATGAAATGTATTCCAAATCCTCTGAATAAAAATATGATATATAACAATGAATCCCTCATTAATGTCACATAATATTATTACTTCTCATAAAATCTTTTTTAGTTCTTTATTTAGCACTTAATAGAGTTTTTAGTTTTCTAGAACTGTTCATGGCTCTTTTCCTCTAATGCATTGAAGAGGGTTCATCATATCCAATAGCGGTTTTTATCAAACTACCAGGAATTTTGGATGATACAATCCGTTCATGCTTCCCCTATGAAGTAGCATATTTTCTATTCATTTCATCATCACATGCAATAGGATAATCAAACAGTAATTACAAAATTTCAATCAATTTTGTATTTCGTTTGTTATTAAATTTATCCACTTCTTTATTCACTAACTATATCTCTTCTCCCAATTATTGAATCTTCAAATCCCTCGATTCAAGTTGAGCATTAAGTTATCTCTTGAGCATCTTACCACTTCTCATCTAATCTTCCAATTCACTTGTGAGGTTATCCACCATGTCACTTTTATCTTTTAATTTAATTTTTTTTCATTAGTAACAAAATCAAAATAGCATGTCTTTTCTTAATAATGCCTTTAGTTCCACTAAACTAGTCTAGAAATCTATGTAGTAGGATAATCATTTTCAGATTTAAAATTCTTAATTTAATTTCAATTTTTATACTATTAATATTCATTAGCTTTTTATATTTCTGTCCTTCAAGAAATATTTTGCAGTTCTTCATCTTGAGAATCATTCTTCTCCCTCAGATCTATAGACCCATAAATAAGACATTGATTTAAACATCTTAGTTTTTTACCTCAATTTATAGTGCTTGAATATGAATAAATTTATATTTCATTTCATCTTCTAATTTATGATCTCATTTCATTTTTTAGGGAAAAATTACACTTTTGTCTTTCTTGGAGTTTCATAATCATCAGTAGTTTCAACATATCTTCAATTATAATATTATTCAGTCATTCTTGTGATATCATTGATTGAATTTATCTTTTCCCTTTATAAATCATCTAAACCATTAATCAATACACTATTTTATTCCCTAATTTGAATAATAATTTTTTGTAAACAATTCCACACTTAGAAATACCACCTGACTTCTACTACTTTTTTCATGTTCTTCCCTTTTCCATGGGACACCATGATAAGAGAAGAATGAATCTTAAACTTCAAAAATTCACTAAACCATGTCAGAGAAAACAAATTTGATAAAATAAACCTACCCTATGATACCAATTGTTTGGTCCAAAGGGGGCCCAGATACCCTGAGGGGGGGGGGTGAATCAGGGAATGAAAATTATTTCTTAATTCTTCCTTCACCAGTAGTTCTTGACCTCTTCAATATAAGGGTCACTTTTTTCACTTATATATTAATTCTAAACATATTCATTCTTTCTTTATCTGATGACGATGGATTGATTGTAATGTAGGATTTAATGCACATGAAAACACATTTTTTTACTTGGATCAACCTCAGTGGGATATATCTAAGAAGCATACAATGGTTATGTGCTGATTGTACCAAATTCACTAAGGCTCACTGCCAATAATGATATTTTAGGATAGATCTTTTCTATAACCAAGCTTACTTATTTTACAATGTTTAGGTTTTACTCAATACATTCCTGAGGTTCATTCCCTATGTCTCTTTCTCTAGCTCACAGCTAGTGGAAAGGATCATCTTCTTCTTCTTCTTTCACTCACTACTCCTAGAATGGATTCACCCATAGTTTATGGACTGATAGGTCCCTTAAAATTAATGAATTAATACATCCTTAATTTTAGGAAGATTCTCTATTAGTGATCAACTTTCATACAACTAATGAATACCACTTTGCCTCAGATTTACTAGGCAATTCCTATTGAATAAGTTTCGCGATGCTCTCTGACATTGTGAAGCTCCTATTTCACAAAGCACAAATTTCCTTCATAAAGCTCTTACATTTTCATGAATCTCACTTATCCTTTATAAATAATTCCTATTTAACGAATCCAAACTATCCTACCCGATGTTCTTTCCTTTCTCAATGATTACTTAGACTTTTCAAATTCCCCAACATTAATGATGCTCAGAACATTTGGTTGGTTATCATAGCCTTCACAAACATCTTCATATATCACCTTTGAAAAACACCCTTCATGAACCTCACTTCACAAACTAGCTTCTTGATTCTAGATCCATATGTTTTTGTTAAGTATCATGACTCTTTTGAGGGGAGTAGAGGCTTATTCATAAATATTCCACCGATTCTAGAACCATCCAGGCCATTTCATCACCATTTCATGAAGCTTATTCATTTTCCACTATGATTCTCCATTTTTCGAGAATCTTCATGTATATTTATCATTCGTTATGACCATAATATTCACAAATCCTTCTATCAAACCTTCATGCCACTGCGATGATCTACTCACGATGCACATCGCCTTCTCCATTCACGATGCTTGTTTATGTTCGCCTAGATCACCCTCAATATCCATTGATCCTTCATGAAACACTATTCATGAATCCCATATTCAAGAAATTCATTCATTTAACATATTTTAATATGAACTTCAATAAAATACACTTTTCGTGATGAAATCTAAACTCCAAATTTTGGACCCCAAAAATTTGGAAAATCTTTGAAAATGGTTCCACCTTGAATAAAATCTTGTATACCCCCTACAATGTTTATATTCCTTTTCCTTGGGTATTTTAAAACATATATTTTCAAAAATATATCTTTAAATCCATAACATACTATAGAAACCCTCTTTTAAACTAACACAATCAACCCAAAAATGATACAATGTTACCTTGAGGGATTTTTTCCCAATAGTTACTATTGTGGATGAGATTCCAGAATATTCTCTAGATGAATACATGGTCTTGGGTAAAGTTTGTGTTTTTGAGAGTATTATAGACATTAAAAATATGACAAAAAAAATATAATCGATCATTTAATCATTGAAAAAGTGAAACACACTTAATTAGCTATGCATTGGTATCAAAAATTTTCATTCTTGTTCACATATGGATATTTTTCTTGTGTAAAATTTTTAGGGTGAGAATAGACTATTTTATGATAACCCTATTATATTATTTAATTATTTCACATTGGATGTACCATTTTTTTTGTTGCAGTTGAACGAAAAAATGGATCGACGTGTGGCTAATAAATAATTTTTATCATTTGAGAAATTTATATTATGTCCACCATTTTTGGATACATTGAGGGTGGAGAAGAATAATGGCTCAATGAAAATATCAAAATCCATCATGTTTAACATATGAAATGTATGTATTACATATTTAAAGGATTTCAAATTATATAAATATTAATATATTCTCCTCGACTTTCCCATATTTTTTTTCGATGAAAATTGGGATCTCATGATTGATTGTGGGGGGATTATAGTATGGTTGAATAATAATTCACATTGGGATTAACATTGTCATCTCTCATGTAAAATCCCAATAACTCCCACATCTGAAATGAATCACAAGCCTTCTTTCAAAATTTAGGTGGTCACTTGGGGTATCAAATCCTATAACACCTAGAAACTCATAATGTTTGAGAGGATAAGAGGTTAGGATAATCAAAAACATTGGGGGGAAGGTTATTTCATTTTCTAGGACTCACATGTAGAATTAAGATATTCTTGTGAATATCTTCCAAATATAGATACCAAATTGGTTACCCAAATAAAATGACCGGGTGATGATTCCTTTTATTTGTAAAGGTAATTTTATTAATGATACCATCTCTATGTATCTAAGGTTCTCAATTTATATCACATTATTTCTTAGAAATGGAATGATTCTTGTGTTTTGAATCCATATACCTAGGCACTCTGAATTTTATTGGCATCTAGGGAGGTGACTGGTTTTTTTTAGGATGCGACTGACCCTCTAAGAGAAATCCTCTTTATTGTATTATAATAAGAATAAAACTCCATGTAGTTCATTTAGATATAAGTTTTTAGTTTAAATTCATATAGAAAGGATGTATATTTAGGAACATTGGGGTCAATATTTCATCTCGATCCTTAGTAATGCATCCAATGTATCCTACTTATAATAAGATTTAGATTACTCATGGTTTGACTTGTAATAAATATGTTGATGGGCGGAAACATATAATTATTACTCATGAGAGTTATTTCCATAGCGTTTACTTGTATGATAATTCCTTGGAGACTTTCACCAAGGTGGACAACCCTATATGAAATAATTTTCATCATGTAATGGAATGGATATTACACACTATGGATTCCCTAATTGATGGATTTTGTACTGCATGCTAAATGATTTCTATAGATCCATAAATCCATGTGAGTCATGATCGATGTAAGAAATAATGTTTATAAAGTATTTAGTCTCACCTCTCATGGATATGGGACTTACTTACTAGGGAGGCCTTTATTGAGTTTTTTATATAAAGCTCAAACCTTAAGATGGTGTGACACATACACTACTTATAGTAGGAATCAGAGTCCTCATGATAAAATTAGATTCTCAATCTGCTGATGGATGAGGGAGAATGGTAGACCCACAGGGGGTGGGTCCTATGAAATGACATATCTAGGACATACACCAATTTTTTATGCCCATGTATGATCCCATTTTTTTCATCCAATTATAGAAAAGGAAGGATGATAGATTCCTTGGATATTTTGGGTCCCAAGAGATAGAGTGTTCTAGATATGGTTGGAATTACACCAAATGGATGCCCATTGGAAGATATGCAACCCTTTCCCTCTGATAGGTAGATGGTGGGGACCATGATTGACGTGAGGATCTCATAATGAATCCATAACCCTAGTATATAATGGACACTTACCATATCAAGAGGGGGGGGGGTTCTCATCCTAATAATTGTAATTATGGGGTCACATGACTCAAGGGAACATTCCTGGGTATTCTAGATAGACAAAGATAACATATTTGGGGTTGTCATCCAAACATTTTTAGGGCATCTTCTTGAAATGTGAGTCATCATGTGATCGAAGTTGATATGTATGAGGGAAATTGTGTGATCAAGCTTACATGTTTAGAGTCTATTCCATGATCTGGAATAGAAACCTAAAGGAATTTTTATTAACCATCTTACATGTCAAGTGGATGTCTCATGAACCACCTACAATGTCTGTAGGACTTCTCATAAACCTCATAAGACTTAAATAGTGAATCATGTGACTTGGGTGACATGTATAGTGGTCTCCCACATGATATGGATGAGATTTCAAGAGGACTTATAATTATCATCCTAACAAGTTAGGAGGGAACCAAATAACTTGGTTGACATGTTCACAAGACACCACATTATTTGGATGATATTTTCCTAACATGTTCTAAAGTATTCTCATGAACAAAATGATATTTCAAGAGGACATATCATGATCTAGATGACATGTATGGATGATTCTATCATGTGATCCTCTCGACATGTCTAATGTGTTATCACATTATTCACGTGACATGTTTGGGTGTTTTCATGTGACTAACGAATGGGTCATATGAGGTGCCTGAACCCATGCACATGAAAATTGTCACATATATATTAAAAATATTACTCCTTGTTTATCTATCCATCACATAAGTCCCTCAATGTTCATTAGGTGCTAGTTTATTGAGGCCTCACACGACCAAGTAGACACATGGAAACTCATTCACATGATCTAGATGGCATGCATGAAGTCTTTCATATGATCAATGGAATAATCATGCAAGGAGTATAAACATACTACCTAATCCATTAATTAATTCCTCAATTTTACCAAGTTTATCACTCTGAAAATATAATGGTTCTCTTCTCCGAGAAGTATTATCTCATCTCTATGCTCCCATGTTTGTGTTTTTTCTATGTTTGGGACGATTTATGGACATTGATAACCTAGATCTATGTTACTTCATATGATTATTAAATCTCATATATGGTTTTGATTCGGTGGAGGGATCATTACATCACACATTACACATGAACATATCATGTGTCATCCATGAAGTCATCTTCATTTCTCGTGATAATAAAAAATGACATAATAACTCCATTATTGAAATTTTATTGAAGCGAAAACTTTTCAATGGTATTTCACATAATCAAATCAAAATGTAAAAGGGACATTGTGATATTGAGACTTATTTTGAATGAACTTCACTAGATCCATGTTTGACATGTCTGGCAGTATCTGTGAGATCAACGAAGGAATTTTTTATGTGATTCACATTATCTTAAATGGATCACACAGAGTGAAAAACTGCTCTGCCTGAAAAACAACATATATAATATTCTCATAAAGGATCCATATTTCTCCTATTTTATAAATAATTTGAAATTCATTGATTAGTTTTACATCAGGGTGTCGTGTGATCAATCATATATTTCTGAGGTCCTTCACTTGATGAAGGTGACATGCCCAAAAGCCTTTTCTTGAAAAATTCATCATATCATTGGGGATTTTGTGTGATCAATGACTGGTCATGTGGAATGCATCATCCTTCCATGTGAAATCAGCATAAATCTCTTCACATGATGGTTCTTACTATTTAAATTTTATTTTTTAAAGAAATTGTGTGCTTTTTAAGTGTTTATCGATTGAAATGATTCTTGATTTGGGGGGACTTATATGGTAGTCATTTCATGATCATCAGTGTCTATCTGATAGCCTTCGCTATATTAGGAGGGCTATTAGAAAGGGATTTGCATGATCATGAACATATCACAAAAATAATAAGACCCATTCACGTGATATCCTTAGGGTCACTTGATTCATATGACCCAGTTTCTTAATACCCATGTAACCATGCTACTCCATTCTTCACTTTACATAGAAAATAGTACTTCTGATTTGGGTATTTTACTAACCCAAAATTTTTTTTGTTCATTTTGTGGGATAAGAAAAATATTAACAAATTATTCATATAAATTATATTTATCTTTATTAATAATAATTTTCTTGAAATAGAAATTCATATCACATAAAAAGAAAACAATTGTAAAAATAAATGTTTAATTTTCAAATTATGGTATTAGTCATCATAACTTTACCGGA
The DNA here is from genome assembly GCA_963277665.1 of Viscum album. Lineage (NCBI taxonomy): Eukaryota > Viridiplantae > Streptophyta > Magnoliopsida > Santalales > Viscaceae > Viscum > Viscum album. Next base: position 1,013,428,546 of record OY728153.1, on the reverse strand, counting down.
TGAATTTAATTTATATTAGATATAATATTTATTTTATTTCTATAAATATTTCATAATGTGTTTACTTCAATTCATTCCTATTTATGAATGTATAGGTTTTAATTTTCATACTAAATATTTATGTTTTATGTAAATATATCATGGTTTTATTAATGTTCAATATTTCTTGTGGATTAGGGTATTAAATATGGTGAATTATTTAATGTTAATATTATGTTAAATTTTTTTGATTTTATATACTATGTTTGTAGATGATAATATATTGATATTTATTTTTTTATATTTTGAAAATATTTTGTCAATTGTTTTTGATGGAAATACAAAAAATCAAGGGCAGAAAATTTTATGATATCCTGGAGTTGTAAGGTGAAAATATACACTTGAAGATTCATATTTCAAGTACTAAAATACACTACCATATTATAGTATGATAAAAATGCAATATAAAAAATCCCAATCATGGATTTGGTTATCCCTTCCCCTAGTTTCTATTGTTATAAGTCAATGTGATTTATTTTATTAATGGACTCTCATAGATTTATTGAAGTATTAAATGTATAATATACCAATGGGAAGAAATGTGTGGGTTCCATGAGAGGGATCCATATTTAGCCAATAGTGAAAGAACTATTCATTTAATGAAGAGTGGTTATAAAATTTTATGTGATCCATCCTGTTGGTTAACACTCACCGCATACCATAAGATAAAGTTATATTCATCATTTTCTCCATTTATCTTCACCTAAAGTTTTAACAATCCATTTATGATCATAGGTTCCTCCCAATAAGATCATGGGTCTATAATCATGTGTATTATCTTCATATATATAAGGCATTAGGATCCTACCAAGGAAATCTTCATCGAACATGGGACATGGTACAAAAGATGGAGGTGACTGCGTTTCAAGTACATTGTTTTCATCTTCATGAAATTACACATTTAATCTCTTAAATATAGATAAATATTGTTTGTGGGTTTCATTCTTTAAAATTTAATTACGTGAACTCTCAAAAACCCATTATTGGTATAAAATAAAAGGCTATATCAATAAACAACTATAGGGATTCTCTGATGCATGATTGGTGATAATGTGAGGATCTCTATCTAGGTACTCTTTTAATAATGAATAGTGTTTCCTAGAATAGTAATTTGGTTAATGGAGTTCATTGATAAGTTCATATGGATTTCATGATGGATGTTTTCGTATGATAGATGGTTTTCTCGCCACCAATAGTGGTATTAAAGGATTTTTCATCAATGTATCAACATATTGATTTTTTGGCCTTTCAAAGAACATAATTATCATAAAGTGTTTCAATCCATATAAAAAAATATGATTTGAAGAAATTATTTTATTTTCGGGAGTCATAACATACAAATATTCCATATCATCAGTCATTATATTCATGAACTCCATAGATTAGAACTATTTCATAGTATATGTTATGAGATGTCATAAAATATAACAAAATAATTCATATTAGAAAAATAAATTATCATAACATATTTACGATATAGGTAAATCAGAAAATATTAATAGACAATTAGTTTTTTTATAAAAATTACTTACACAATTTATACTGTTTTTCTGTTAAAAATATATGCATAGGTGAAAAAATTTATTCAATGTGTAATTTGTTTTGACCATGTCTCATAGATTACAGTAGAAAGGACACCAATCTTTCAAAAAATATGGTATAATTCAAAATAATTATAAAAATTAATACTTTAATACATTTTATTATGTTTTACATAATTTTAATAACTTATATGTGTTATTCATTATAAAATGACATTTTCATGCATAATAAAATATTAAATGATAATATTTGTATATAATCATTTGAAAAATAAATATAGAGTTCAATTATTTTTTTTAAAAAATTTTATGTTTATAAAATTTGAATATTCTTTCTTCTTATTTTAGTTGATATATTTATTTTAGTGGATTATATAGCCATGCATTTATGCTGGTGCAACAACATAAGATAGATTTCTCAACTAAATTGACCGAGGATTGTCATTTATGTTACCATATTAAGTTTAGTTTATGGGAATGGTTCTTATATATTAGGTTATATAATTTCATTGAAATGGATTATATCTTGAGTAATGTATCCTTGGGTAGAGGTATTTTTGGTACGGATTCCCACTAGCTAGTAGGGTTTTGACTTGTTCTAAAAAGGTGGGGGTTGGCTATCTATGGCTCTATATTTAGTAATGTGAATATTTAGAATCTCATATAATTCTATAAACTTTCATGAATTGTTAATTTACCATATGAATTAAATGTATTTTTATATGTATAATATGTTTGGATTATATTTTAGGGTGAGTAACACTTATTTTTGGATTGTGTGAAGAGTTACACATTGATGTGGAGTGAACACATTAATATAATGGATATAATAAAGATTCCAAAAATAAATCATTATAACCATGCATAAAAAATTGAATTAAACATAAGATAATAAATATTTCATGAGATTCAATAATTTTAAATTTAATATGAATAATATATATATTAAATTAGTGATACATTTAAAATAAAAAACCTCTACAATTATATGATATATTTCTTCAAATGTGAAACATGTCATTACCACGATCATCTAGGTGGATAAGACATACTAAATTTATGTTCTCTTAGATTTTATTGTGTTAGTAAATAATGTAATGGGTGATCTTAATATATTTAGACACATTTTATTGACATTTTATTTTTGTTACACTAGATAGTGGAACCTAATTGGAGTAATAAATTTTATTCAATCCATATAATGGATTTAGATAAAGAGTTATATGCTCAATTTTCCAAAAATTATTACTATTATGATTTCCTTGTTTTCCCACTGAAATAGAAAAGTTATGGGAGAGATGAAAAATCAGTTAAAAACATAGTGAAATATTTATCTTCACCCACTAAATAGATATGGTGTATAAAGATACCATTTTTAGTGGGAGTACATTTATTAAAATTCCTTGATGAAAAGATATAAAACAAGATACTCTCCAATAGATTTGTCTTTGTTTTAGATTACGTATCAAATTATACTAATTATCTATGATTTCTTATAGGTATGACCTATAGAACAAATATAGATTGGTAACTAATGTTGAGAAGTGTTCTCAAATAAAATATTTTTGAACATCTAATTATGAATATTATAGAGGTGTATTTCACTAATTATGATTCATGGGTATTGGATACAAGGTGTGAATCACACGTTTTTGCAGATAAAAATAAACATAGAGATTGAACGTAATTAACATAGATTGAAGTATATGTTCATGTTTGTATTTGATGAATATCTATTGCATTAGAATTCAATACTTATGATCTAACATTACCAAGTGGATTAGTTCTGAAATTTGGGAATATTTATTATGTTTCCACTACAAAAAAATTTTGTTTTATGAACCTTGTTTAGAAAAGATGGGGGTTTATTTTTTATTAAGAATGAGAGATTTACATATATAAAAATTATATGTTTTATAATTAAGAATATTATAAATGGTTTATAAATTATAGATATAGACAATCCTATCTATAACATTCAATGTGACCGTATCTGGGTTGAATCTAATCCCACATATCCTTAGCATTATCTCCTTCGACGTATAAATGAGTAAAAAATCCCAAGACTCCATAAATATGTATTATTTGAACAATTTGATTCTAAATCCTTTGATACATGTGAATCTTGTTTATTAGGTTATAGGATCAAAGAAACTTTTAGTGGAAAGACTGAAAGGGCTTGTAGATTGTTGGATCTCATAAATAGTGATGTATATGGACCAATGAATACATATGAAAGTTGCATTTTTAGGAAAATTGTTACTTTTTTAGGTTATTTAGTTGGTATTGTTATGTGTTTCTAATGAGACACAAGTATGAAACTTTTGAAAAGTTCAAAGAGTTTCATAAAGATGTAATGAATCTATTGGAAAAAATTTATGATGAGTCAATTTTATAGAAAAAAACTAGAAATTATATAAATAATACATTAATCCCATGATCAAAATATTATATCACACAACAGTTTCATAATACAATGACATACAGGTTTACTTTTATAGAGATTAGTTACATAAACACCATATTTTATAATAGTAGAAAAAAAGTTTCTATAATTTTTCTCCTATAGACCCTTTCCTATATATATCTCATGATAAAATAACATTTATAACCAAGGGAATTGATACATTACAATGGTTGGATCTCAATCACCTATTAAGGGAAAATAAATATCATATATTATTATATCATAAGAATGAGGAGAATGTGAGGAAAACATAAATATCTAAACCAGACCCCATTATACCATGTATGATAATTAAAAAACATTATGGATAAACATAATATAAAAAAATTAATTAAGGAAACATAAAGTATAAAATCATATAACAGATGAACATGATATAAGGTTCGGGATACTTAAAAAGGAATAATTGTGAAAACATGGCATTTCTTGGAAATAAAATGCATATTGAAACTTAGAATAACCTGATAAAAAACATATAGATGTATAATAACATCATGAACTTGAGAATATAGCTCAAATATAAACATTGGAAAACCAATAGAATGAAAATATTTATTCCCATTCTTATGTGAACAAACTCATTATGTCCAATCCTAAAAATTTGAGCAAGCACATCATTCACATTCATATGTAAACAAAACAATTATGTCTAAGTCTGTATATCTCATGAGATATAAATTTATACCAATGAATTGTATGGTGATATAGGACCCCATCCGTTATCATCCATACATACGTGTGCTAATTAAAAATAATCATCATCATAACATAAATAACCCATGGAAAAGGATGGGTTTCATAAACTTATCACATAACATAGACTTAATAAATCATAAGTTATCAAAATTTCATTATAATGCAGGGTTCATAATATAATTAAATATAAAACACCACTTCATGATATATATATAATTTTAAGATAATGATAACCAGATCATGGAATGTTTTTTTGAAAACATTTTGTATTCATCATTATAAAATTCATAGTTATGAGTTTCTTTTAAAACAATCCCCTTTCTTTTTAAGAGAAATGAAAAGAATACCTCACATGAAAATGATATTGGTTTAAAAAATATTTTTATATAGAATTAAGGAAATAGAATAGAAAAAAATTATTTTATTGATAATTAAATTTTGTATAATAAATTATGTAACCGAAAGAAAATATTTTGAGTTACCAAGTCACTTAAATTTACCATTGATTTGTATTAAATGATTTAACCACCTCACTTATTATGTTATCACCTTTCAAAATGGGATTAATCCTTTAAGGGATGAAATTTTGAAAAGACTGGAAAATCATTAAGGTGCATACAATTCCGATTAATAGGATTACTCATAGTATGGGATGAAGTATTGGTTTTTTTGAGTGAGGGAAGTGTGGAATGGAGTGACCCTTTTATATGTTAAAAGGTGCGACATTTTTTTAAACACCCACAACTATTAAATATTGAGAAGGAACTCTCTATAAAAGTTCATTAAAAATATAAAAATAATGTATTGGTTGAAATATAAGGTTGATCGATACCTCCCCCATTCAATAATAAACATGTTTTTAACATATTATTCCCTTTTCCTATAAGATTATCTATTTTTAGCATTTTAGTTTTCCCCACGATGACTATTTTTTAAATAGGTAATTTATCCTTTAATAATAAAAATAATATGACCATTATTATATAATTTAGACCCATATATTTTAAATTTTAAATCCTGTTTATCAAATAAAAATTGTATGTGTTTGTAAAATTAATTTTATCATAATTTCATCTAACGTACAGAAACTTGTTTTTTGAAAAAGATTGTTTTTTTGAAAAAAGAATAATGATTAGGGTATAATTATATATTCCATTGACTATAATTAATGAAAAATAATTATTATCCTTAAAATGGTATTTATTTATTAATAAATGAAATTAGAAACATCATTTCATTAGGTTTTAATTAATTAATCAAAACAGTTGATTTTTTTATGAAAATACTACATAAATAATCGAAATATTGAGCATGGGGTTATAAATTCAACATTTTATTGTTCAAAGTTTTTATTATCGAACAATTTTATATTAAAAGGGTTACATAAATAATTACAAAATTTTCAATGTCTTTATATAATAAAATTGTTTCATAAAATTTATGGCATTTATAGAAATAGTATTTTCACTATTCACATGAAGATTAATTAAATCTAAAAAATTAAAAATATCGTTCATAAAATAATATGACTATGATAAATACAAAAATGAAGTTATTTTTTTCAAAATCACGTACTAAAAATTATAAAATTAATATTAAAATAAAATCATAAAATATCTTGATAAAGGATTCTGATAATTAATATTTTTAAAAAATAAACTATTCTTTTAAAATTAGGGGTAATCATAATTGAAAAAAATCCATTTTATAAAATAAATTTTAATCAAAATAAATGGTTTTCTTAGAAACATAGATGTACTAATTGTCTTTATTTTTAAAGGGAATTTTAATTTTCTTATTTTTTATAAAAACATTTATCTATATATATTTAATAATTCTTTTACTAATGTTTAAACCTTCTAATATCAAGGATATTGTAATGTTATAGAATGAATCATTAATCAAAGTGTAATAGATATGTTCTTTCACTAATGAAACTACATAACGAGGATGCGTAATAGAAATGTTGTATTCATTTCTATATTAAAGAGATTACGTGTTAGAGAATCAGGGTTAGAATTTCTATGATGAACGACGAAGGATTTTCTCTCCAAAAAATAATGTTGGTGGATCATAAAATGACGACGAGGCCCTGGAGGAAGGATTTGGGACTTGGGGTCAATGAACACCAATAGATTTGAATGGATCAACACTAATGACGAACCCTCTCAAGGTAGGGGTTATTTTAGTTTTGAGTTTCCCCATTCTTCATTCTGAAACAAATAACATGGACCAACCCATGAATATGTTGATCTGCAGATCGCTTTTTCTTGTGGTAGGGTGCTTATACTCAGGGTTTGCATCAGGGATTACCCTGTTGTTAATATCTTTAGCCTCTCCCTTGTTTTAACCTCTAACACAGAGGGTGAAGGCCAACAAAAACAAGGCCTGAGACCCTCCGCCTTTTTTATTTCTTGTGAGTTCATCATGGATGAACATCCATGTTTATGGAAAGGAGTTTTCAAGGTTGTAACCAAAAATATGGCCCCCCATGGAGGCTGAAGGCATAGACGATTCAAAAAACAGACCCCCATAGTGGACCCGGTGGGCCATGGAATGCACTGTCGGCGCGCCGACACCACCAACCACCAGAGGGGGGCCACATTAGTGGTCATTGGTGGATAGAGTCACATCGAGAAATCTTCCACAACCATATTGGGCCATGACATTGCTGTAGGAGCCACCGGTAGTTGGCCGGCGGATGGCAGACAGGGATGCGACCACCAAACCGCATTGGAGGGGGGGCACATGGGCCACCACCATGTGGTCCACGAAAACCACGTGCATGTATAAAAGTGAAACTATATTATCCATTAATGGCACATAAGAACTAGACACCACATCGCTTCTCGGGTGGAAGGGGGAAGCATTGGGGGAAGACTAGACTGGGGAGTGCAAACTGGGCCACGACGCAGCCTGAGATGGAGTAAATAAGGCATGCTTATGTAGATCGGGTCAATGGCATAATGTAGGGCCATTGGGTGGACCGAGATGGGCATGATCCAGCTCTCCTATTGCTGGCTAGTCCGGATGGAAGTGGGTCGCTAGGCGACTCAGGGGTCTGGACCCCCAAGAAAACTAGGCCGAGTCAAGCAAGTCCCAGTGGGCCTGGCCTAGTGTCCATGCCTGACTGGGTTAGCCAAGATCCAATCTAGGTTGGGTCGGATTGTTCTATCTGAGCTGGCTCATGCAGGGCCCCCAGGCTGGGTTGGTCAGGTTGGTGGGATAGGGTGGAACACTGCCCAGACAAGACCAACCCCCGATTACTAAACTCCAATATATTTCAGGTCTGGCATCCGATTGATGAGCCAGTAGTAGCGTTAGAACCCTTACATTAAGGCAGTTCTTTTGCAATACTCTTAGGAGGTTTTTATAGATGTTTAAATGAAATGAATGTCTTGGGGATTAATTTCTTTCAGGATCTAGTGCACTACGTGGGGGAATCCTAAATTTTCCTGAGACACAAATAATTTTAACAAGCAACCCTATGAGGATCAGCAACATGTGACATTGTGTGGATCAGCTACGATGGCCCCATGCAAATTGGCTCTATGTGACCCTACATGACCACAATGGGGAGGTACTATGTGTGACCCAAAATACCCACAGGACTAATCAAGGATGAGTACAATAGTACGAAGGCTAAGGTTGGAAGTAGATCTATGTGACCAGATGTGCCAACAGTAGGGAGTATCTTTGTGTGACCCAACATACCCATGGTACTCATCTTGGTTGAGTACCCCAACTATAAAAGTTTTTCAGTGTTGCGGCTGATGGTATGGTTTTCTATACTCTATATTATACAAGTGTGAATTGACTTTCTTCGAGATCATGCATCTTGGGTTTCTTTGTGAATTTCTCCATGGTCATTACATTATGGTTTGGCATCCCTACTGAGTATTATGTTACTCACCCCTACACGGGCATCGCCCGCACATGTTGTGCGTAGTTATAAATATTGTTGCCTTGATCTTGGACTTGGTGGCCTAGGACATGGTGCTTCCCAATGAGACGAGGAAGGCAGGTCATGATTCTACAGCTTCCGGTAGCTACTCTACACTTACCCAGCAGGTGGTGTTTTCAGCAGGTGGCTTTTTAGAGATCGTATGTACTTTCCTATTTTACATTTTTTTCTTTCATTGGGTTTATATTCTGTCACATTTGATATACAAATGGTACTTTTTCTCACTATTTGTTTTGTGGCATGTATGTTTTACCTTTCTAGTTTATGGGAATTGGTTGTGTTCATGTCTGTACAAGAGCATAGGAAAATGCTTCCCATTATTAGGTTGATGCCTTCATCGCTAGTCGCCCACCCTTGTCCACTGGGAAGTGATATTGGGGGTGTCCCGACATGGGAACTAGGGTATGGGTCATTAATAAAATGTTCCATAAATTCCATGTAATTTTATTTTAAATTATATAGTTTTATTTCCATACGAGTCACTCAGGCAACACCTGATTCTAAGGACCGAAGAGACTGTAAAACGTTTTTTTAAAAAAATTATGATTATTTAAATAAATGTGGGATTTGGTTTTCATTTTTTTAAACCAATTCTCATATCAATATTTTTAGCACACCATTGAACTCATAATGATTTTATTTTACTAGAAAGGGCCTAACATTGACTGGTGAAGGTAGATCAGAAAAGATAGTTTTCAAAAGTTTTGGAAGAAAAATAAAAATAACATAAAAAGTTATTTTTCTTCTTCTTTCAAGATTTATGGGTGACAAATCCTCATTATAGTGTGGAGATTAGGTGATGAAAAGTCGTATTAGATGAATCCAGTTAATTCCTTCTTAATGTGCAATGTAATAACCCTTTAACTGAAGCATAACTGATACACTGTTTCATAAATGTAATAGAGTAATGATGCAATGATGCAGCGTAAAAGAAATGATGTGATGAATATCCCTTTTAATGGAATAAAAATGATTGAGAAACAAGATAAAAAATGGGAAACACCTCGGAAGAGTTGATCGTAAGGAATCATCTCCAGTGAATGTCAGAGAATCAGTAGTGACATCAATGAACCTCAAAAAATGGGACTGTTGAGCGACAAATGCCGACGGCTTCAAACTCTTGAATATTTTTAGATGGATCTCCACAAACAATGAGTCTTCCTCCAACATCAATTTATCTTCAGTAGTGTTTTCCATTTGGATTTTTAAATTCCACATTTTTTTTAAAACAACGAATGCGGATCAACCCACGAACAGGTTAGAGGAAGACTCATTATTTGTGGTGATCCATCTACAAATATTCAAGAGGTTAATTGATGGGCCTCTTGTTCTTATTAGAGGGTATTATTTTATCTCATGTATTACATCAAGATTAGATTGTTGTTTGAATCCTAATCTACATGTACCATGTTTTTAAAACCTCTAATGCGGAGGGTGTGAGCCGATACGTACTAGGCCTGGGCCCCTCCACCTTTGTGCAATCTTCATGGCCCCACCTTCAAAATGGTGGAAAAGAGGTTTTGAGGTATTATCAAGGAAGTTGGAATTCCATGGTACTAGATCCATAGATGACATGTGGAACGGACCACCAGAGCAGACCCAATGGTCACTAGGTGGATCCACCACCACACTAAGGTGACAGCCACTGCCGACTAGGGCCGTGCCATTGTGGAAGGATCCACCAGTACTAGGCCACACCATGTGGGTCATTGAAACCCGCCCACATGCGTTATAGTCTGAATACATGAGGTAAACAAGTACAACCAGCTTATCAAGCTGCGACGTGCAAGGACATGACCCCCAGCTAGACATTAGGGTTACTGAGGACCAGCCCATCAGGTGGGTCGGGCTGGCAGGGCACAAACTGGGCGGCTGAGTGCCCTGGGTAGGATTCAACTAGCCTATAATAGTGGACCCAACTTTCTGAATAACTCCAGGCTAATGGGATGCTTGGGATAGGAAAAACCGGCCAGCCAATTTCGGACTAAGTCGGATGAAACAGGGTCACTGGGTGACCCGACTGGATGGTCCCCCAACAAAACCATGTCAAGTCCAATGAGGCCTAGTGGGCATGTCCTAGTGGCATGGCCGGACCAAGATATACCCAACCCGAATTCGGTTAAGATAGATTAGTCAAACCAGGCCAGGGCTTGCGGGGCGCCTATGTCGGGTTGGTCGGGTCAGTCTGATCGGGTTTGACTGGGCCCAGACACGACCGACCCCCCAATTACTAAAATGCCAATATTTTTCGGACTGGTCATCCTATTTATGAGCTGTTTATGGTGTTGGAACTCTTGACACAATGAAAATATTTTAGTATACTTTAAAGGGGGTTTAATGGTAGTAGAAATTAATCGAATAGATAGATGAGAGTTTTCTCCCATAATCAAGCGCACTACGTGCGGGAATTATAAGGATGAATGAGACCTGAAGACTACTGACAAAACAACTTTTTTGGATTAGCTAAAATTGACTCTATGCGGATAATCTACGATGGCCTAGTTGGAAGTGGATATATGTGACCTTTCAGGCCTACTGTGGGGAGAATCTTTTTGGGTTACCCAATAAACACACGATACTCATTGGGGAAGAGTAACTCAGTACTATGGCCAAGGTGGAAGGTCACTCTATATGATTCTGCAGACCCACGGTAGGGAGCGGATCTGTGTGACCTTGTAAACCCAATGTACTCATTAGGGATTAGTACCCCAATAGTCTAACGTGTTTAGTGTTGTGACTGATGGTATTTCTTTCTATATTTTATATTATATCTATGTGAGTTGTCTTTCATTGTGATCATGCTTCAGGGTTTCCATTGTGGATTGCTTTGTGATTTTTCCTTTTTTATTTTGGGATCCCTAATAAGTATTTAGTTACTCACTCTTCCACGAGTTTCACTTTCACATGTAGTGTCAGTGCAGATGACTACCACCTTGACAGAGGACTTGGTGGCCTAGGACCTGGCGGTTCCCAGTGAGATTAGGCAGGCGGTGCATGCTTCTACAACTTCTAGCAGCTACACTACACTTACCCATCATGTGGGGTTTTCAGCAGATGGATTTTCAGATATCTTATGTACTTTAATCTTTTTTAATTTTTATTTTTGGGGTATTATTCTAGCTTATTTGACCTACAAATTGTACATTTACCCAGTGGTTGTTTAGTGGCATGCATGTTTTACCATTCCATTTTGTGAAGTGGTTGTGTGTTTGTGCATACAAGTTCTCAAGAAAATCCCTCTTATTTACAGGTTTACACCATCATTTCTAGTCACTAACTCCTTGAATTTGTAGGATGGTCTTGGGGTATTCCTGGCATTAGCCCTAGGGGACGAGTCATGAAAAAGTGGTAATAGAGGTGATAGATTCTCCCTCAATGTCCCAGAGTTTGTTGTTTTTTTGGAAATAATGTTAAATGTTTCAAGTTCTAATTTCATATTTATGGAGTCCAGTGTTGGTATAGTGGCCAATGTATTCATACATTAGGACCTTGAATTCTTCCCTTTCTTCTCTATACATAAAAAACCGGTTGCATACATCATATATGAATTGAGTGTTTTATCATATTCTTCTTGAATTAGAGTCATCTCACCAGGTATAATATATTGAATATGGTTTATCTTGGTCTACTTTAGGATGCCTCTACGTAGGCAGCCAACTAGGATTTTGATGTGTGACTGTGTGGAAATCTCACCTAGCGATGAGGTGTCGGTTTAGGGACTCGTGCTAGATATGGCCATGTCAGGTGGTGCACCAGTGTTACCACAAACCATTGATTAGTAGTTACTACAAACTTTACTGGCAGGGGAAGAATGCATGCTCAGTTCCTTTTACGAGTTTCAGAGAAATATACCTCCCATGATCCGGGGAGAGAATGATACTCAGGTCCTTGAAGACTGGATGGAGGCGGTGACATGATTCATTCGCTTAGTGAGGACTCCCCTTGACAAGATGAAGGTCTTAGCTGTGAACTTTCTTCAGGGATAGTTTGGGAGATTGTGGATCTTGAAAACTCAAACTCATGATGAGAGACCCTAACCTTGATATACCTGGACTTCCTCTTCAGGGAAGAGTTACTCCCGATGACGTTGCGCTATGTGTTCATACCAGAGCTACTACACCTACAAGTGGGTAGCATCACAATTGCACAGTACTCATCGAGTTTCAATGGGCTTGCTCGCTACTCTAAAAACATGGTGCGAGATGCGTTCTATATGACTCGAGTCATTGATGAGGGTTTGCATCAGTATTTGAGAGAGTTGATGTTGTCTCATAGCATCCCAACTCATGCTGAGGTGATATAACAATCTTGTCTTGTGAAGAGATTCCTGGAAGACCAGGCGCCGACAGATGGAGCCACCAGTAGTACTGGTGGTGTTGTGAGAGGATATTTAGAGAGAGATCCATACCTCATCTTTGGTGGTTCATCCTGTAGTGGTGAATATGTACCGGGATCTCCAATATCAGTATTAGTGGCCAGGGATGAAGAAAGTGGTGGCAGAGTTTGTTTCATGGTACCACACTTTTCATCAATTGAAGGCAGAGCCACAGGTTCTAGAAGGCTTGTAAAATACACTTGATGTACCAAAGTGGACGTGGGATGGTATCTTTATGTATTTTGTGATGGGATTACAATACATGTCTAAGGTACATGATTCTATTTGGGTGATCATTTACTGACACACCATGTCAACCCACATCCTTCCCATTCGGGTGTAAGGATCTGTAGTGGGTTTCGGAGGCCTTTATGGCTAGGAGATAGTGTGGCTTTACGGGGTTCCCTAGATGATCATCGTAGACAGTAGTGACCACTTCACATCTTTGTTGCAGAATGGATTACAGGAGGTGTTTGAGACTTAGCTATTCTTGAGTATATCGTTTCACCCACAAACAGTTGCTTTGATGGAGCGGACCATATAGACCTTGGAGAACACGATTTGTTGGTTTTTCCTTGATTTTGGTCATAGTTGGGAGGACCACCTGCCACTGGTGGAGTTTTCAAACAACAATAAATATCACTCCACCATTGGAATGGCACCATTTGAGGATTTATATTGGTGGCCATACAGATCTCCTCTATACTGGATATTCCTAGGGGAGTCGGCACTCATGGGTCCAGAGGTGGTAAGAGGTACCATTTAGAATGTAAATACCATCTTATAGTGGATGAGGACTGCACATATCATGAAAAAATATTATGATAACTAGAGATGGAGGCCCTTGGATTTCGAGGAGAGAGACCATGTGTGTGTTTGGGTCTCACCCCGATGGGGATTGCAGACATTTGTCTTGTGATGCAAGTTATCTCTGAGGTTCATCAGACCATTCCATATTCTAAGAAGAGTTGGTGAGGCAATATACCTCCTAGATCTACCCCCAAAGATGCACATGGTGCACGATCTTTACCAGGTGTCACAATTTAGGAGGTACGTGTATGATCCATTGCACGCCATCAACTGGGACATGCAGGAAATTGTAGATGGGGAGACATTTGTAGAGCCCTCGGTATAGATAGAGGATCTAATGGAGTGGAGTTTTCATAGATGTTCAAGTACTCTGGTGTGTGTTCATTGGAATCATGGGAATCTCTAAGAGAGAACATGGGAGTAGGAGGCTCAGATTCATGCTCAGTACTGCCATTTTTTTGTTTAGCCCTTTTTTTGGATTTGATGGATGTAAAGCCATAAGGTGGACATAATTTAATGTACCAAAAGTTCCATGTATTATTTTAAAATAAATCAGATGATTTTGAGAGTAGATTCTTAAAAAACCTAATTTCCTGGCATGGTGACATAGAATTGGTTTTTGAACATTTTTTAAGTTCATTTAAATAAAGGTGTTTGAAGGTTTTTCTATAATTTAAACTAGTGTTCAAATAAAAAACCCAAGGGCACTTCTGAACATAGAATGTTGGGATTTTCCTAGAAGAGGAATGCATTTGACCGGAATGTTTGACCGAAAAAGTTAGTTTTTGCACTTTTCTAGAGAAAATTAAAAACAAATTAAAGTGTTAATTTTATGTTTCCTTCACCGTTGAGCGATGACATGTCTTCACTGTAGTTCAGAGTTGAAGAAATGACGATTCGCTTAGATGAAGCACTATAATGGATCATTAATGTCTTGTATAATGAGTCATTTATGGAAGCACAACCGATATTCTATTTCATAAATGAAACAACATAACGATGTGCCAACACATCATAAAAAAATGTTGCGACAAATTTATCTAATAATGGATTAATGGGATTGGAAAGAAGGGTAAAAAATTTGTAACTTCTATGAGGAATTGAAAAAGAGGAATCCTCTCCAACAAACCCTTGTGAATCGATAACGAGATCAACACACCTAAAAGAATGGTAACAGTGAGTGAAAAACAACGATGGATTCAAACTCAGGAATCTTTGTTGACAGATCATGACAAACAATAAGTCTACCTATAGGGATAATCTATCCCATGAATGGGTATTCATTTTTGATTTTTAAATTCCCCATTCTTGTTTCTAAAACATTGAACACAGATCAACATAAGAACATGTTGATCCGTGGGTCGCTCGTTATTGTGCGATGGTATTATTCTATCTCGGGGATTGAATTATGATTAGAATATTGTATGAATAAAAAACCTCCACACCCATGTTATAAAAACATCTAACATAGAGGGTATGAGCCGAAACATACAAGGGTCAGACCCCTCCACCTTTGTGTGTTCTTGGGAATTCTGCGTGCCCACGCCTTCGAAATGGCGTTAAAGTGGTTTCGATGCATTATAAATGTAGGTGGCATCCCATGGAAGCCGGAGGCACATATGGCCTAAGGATTGGACCGTAAGAGTAGACCCAGTTCTCCATGGGAGAGTCCACCAGCGCACCACCACCGATGATCGACGAATTTGGCTAGCGACTCATCCTTGGACGAGTCATGATACGCCACGACGACAAGCTGAGGCAGCAGCTGCGACTGGCTCGGGCCGCGGTGTTGTGGTAGGAGCTACCGGTAGTGGGCTGGCTGCAAGAAAATAGGGACACAGCCTCCCAGCCATGTCGGAGGGGCTTCCCATGATGTACGTGTTATGACGACTCACTTGCACGCGGTCCAGTGATATTGCGTGTAAGAAACAATCGCATATAGCTTAGCTAGCTATGGTGCTCAAGAACTGAATTACCCACTTAGCATTAGGGATAGAGAGGACTAGCCCACCTAGTAAGATAGGGCCGTAGGGCACAAACCTAGATGTTGAATGGCCCCGACTGGATTAAGCTAGCCTGCTATTGCGGGCTAGGCTGATGGAATAACACCAGTCCACTGGGTGTCCTGGGCTGCGAAAAAACCCGCCCTCCAATTGCGGACAGAACTAAATGGAACTGGGTCCCTGGGAATCCCAAGGGATTGACCCCAGACGTACTATTCTCGGTGCAGAAATGCCCAATGGGCCTCACCTAGTGGCCAGGATGGGCCAGAGAGGACCGGACCGCCTGGTAGGCCTGGCCGGCAGGGCACGAATCGGGACACTGAGCGGCCTGAGCTAGATTAAGTCAGTTCTATATTGCAGTTCGGGAAGATGGAATAACACATGTCCATTGGGCGGCCTATGAAGGTGACAACCCGGCCTGCCAATTACGGACTGTGCTGGATAGAACTAGGTCATCGGGCGACCAGGCGGGTTAGACTACTAGGTGAACCGATCTAGGTCTAGTAAGGGCCAATGGGCCTAGCCCAACAGTTAGGCTAGACCCAACTGGCTGTGACCAGAACATGGTCATGATGGATCACTCAAACTGGGTCGAGGCATGTCGGGCCCCATGGCTTTGTTGGTCTGATCGGATTGGGCCAAGACACCACCAACCCCCGATTACAAAAATGCTAATATCCTTCAGACCTGGCTTCTGATTGAAGATATATTTGTGGAATTGGAACCATTGAGGCAAGGGGGTTCTTTCAGAATACTCTAAAGTGTTTTTCATGGAATTTGAAATGAGATGAATGTGTTGAGTAGGGTTTTCTCCCAGAATCAAGCACACTAAATGTGGGAAATCTACGGTTGAATAGGACCCGAAGACTACTGACAAGAGACCCTGTGTGGATCATCTACAAGTGACCATGAGTGGATCACCGATGATGTCCCAGTGGGAAGTGGCTCTATGTGAACTGGAAGACCCATAGTTGGGAGTGTCTCTCTATGACCCGATAGACCCATGATACACATCAGGGTTGAGTACCGTAGTAAAATGGCCAAGATGGGAAGCGGCTCTGTGTGACCCGATAGGACCACAGTGGGGAGTGGCTCTATGTGACCTAACATTCCCACAGTACTCAGTAGGGAATATTACCACTGTATTTCAATTTTTTTAGTGTTGCGATTGATGGTCTTGATTTCTATACTTTATATTATACCTGTGTGAGCTATCTTTCTCCATAATAATGCTTTGTGGAATCCTATGTGGATTTATTTGTGGTCTTTCATTTTTGGTTTGGGGTCCCTATAGAGTATTGTGTTACTCACTCATGAATGGGCTTCTCCCACACATGTTATTTTTGGTATAGATGATCGACACATTGACGGAGGACTTGGTGTTCTAGGACCTAGTGGTTCCTAGTGAGATCAAGAAGGTGGGGCATGCTTCTACGACTTCCAATAGCTATTTTACACTTACCCATCAGGTGGGGTTTTTTGAGGATGTATTTTTCAGATATCTTCTAAATATTTTTATTTTTTAGTTTGTCTTTTTTTGGGATTTCATTCTATCCCATTTGACATACAACATCTACTTTAACTCGGTGGATGTTAATTGGCATGCATGTTTTACCTTTCTAGTTTTTGGGATGGGGTTTTAGGTGTTTGTGTACATGTACACATGAAAATTCCTCCCATTTGCAGTTTGACGCTTTCAACACGAGTCTCTAACTAAATGCCTTCAGAAGGTGAGATTTGGGGAGTCATGTCATGTGCCCTAGGAGATGGGTCGTGACATATATTTTACAATGTTCTATATTTTTTTGCTGCAATTTTTCATGTTAATAAATTCATTGAACATGGTATTTAAATAAACAGTTTAAAGTTATTTTATTGAATTCTACCCCCTAAAAATAATTTCTTCCCAAAAATTTCATTACATGAAAGAAAACAAGTGAGGTTACTTTTTCTCATCACATCCTCAGTTAACCACAATGCCTCCACAAACTTATTATTTCACAATAGAACTTTGAACAGATGAGTGGTCTTATTCTGCAACACCTTATCTCTTTGATCCCAAAGTTCACTGTTTTTTTGGACATGTGAGATTATGTTTCTTTTTTTAAACTAATGAGATTATCACATATAAAGGGTTTGGTATGTACTTTTTAAAAAAAGATACATGGAAAAAATCCTATACTTGGGAGAGGGGTAGAGTGATCATTAAGTGATAAGGTACAACCTAAAATGATCATGTATTTCAAAGGGACTGATGTATCTAGGGCTCAACATCCCTTTATTTCTATATCTCATGACTTAATTACATAGAGATATTTGATGGAGCACTAGGCCACCAAATTCTAACTCTGGATCTCAGCAATAATTATCTATTTTTTTTAATTTTTACTACATTTATATTCCAATTATTGGATTGAAATTTCATTATTATTTCTTATACAAGGTTAGGAACAATCAGCTTACTCACTCCAACTTCATCCATGCATGTTGGAGTCCTAAGTCTCTTCTTATAAAGAGCCTCATATTGTTCCATATGAATGCTATGATGAAAGTATTTTTATATAATAAATCTACAAGGGAGATTTATTAAACTTAAAATACTTATAATTCCATCGAATAATATATCAGAATAATTTCTTGAGTTTTATTTGTACTCTTTGAATAACTGTCTATCATAAAAAGATATGCAGTGATAAAGAAAATCTAGGTCTGTAATAGGTTCTAAATACATTTCTAAAATCTCAAGTTAAACCAAAAATACCAATATGATAAATTGGATTGCGGTACTTCATATAGCCTCTCCACTTACGTTATTTATATCTTTGTGGTTTGGTTAAGGGAGAAACATTCATTCATGGATATAAAATACACTAAAATTATAAGGTGATCGACTAAAACCCAAATATAATTATGGACTTTAGACATTTTGGGGAGTCCTATGATTAATTCCATGATTATTTTTTCCTATTTCTATACTAGTATGGGCACTGGTTACAACATACCCTTATAAATTTGTTATTCTGCATTAGTTTTATGTAATACCAAGCATTAAGATATCTATTCTTAAATATATCTTTTCATACTACCCTACCATAAGTATTTTTTAGATATCTATACGTCTTCTTACTTCATGGATCTATAGAAATATATGATCTATGAGAATCATCAAAAAATTTCAGGATTAATTTCAGCTTTAATGGGACACACATTCAAGTTCCAAAACATATAACTCTATCCTTATCAAAGTTGAACCAAAGTTTATTCTCTACCGTTAGTTATAGGTGTAAATCATCTTTCTAGGCTTATTTGATCATTACATTAATGTAAGTTTGAAAAATCAGTTATGAAATATAGTATATATATACCCACATTATTATTTCATGATTTATCCTCTATAAATCCATGTATGTTAGGTCATTTTTAGTCCTCATCATTGATTGAGTACCATAGTATTTCCTACTTGGAGCATAAACTATAGTTTTTTCCTTCTATGGGTGGTAATACATTATATGGTCATAATATTTGGTAAAATCAAACCATATCCTTTATGAATGTTAAATTCCTTCTTTGGAAATGTATTTCAAGATATTTTGATAATTATATATTTCACACTTTTCTCTATAGAGTTAATGTCTCCAAATCTTCAATGAAAAGATCCCTACTGCCAGCTCTAAATCATGAATTGTGTAATTTTTCGTATGAGTCTTTATTTTTCACGAACCATAAGAATTTACCATTACATTATTCATGAGGACGCACCCAAACCATATTTTGGAGCATAGCTATATATTAAAACCCTTCCCACTATAGGGTAATGTTGTTATAATAGAAATGACCAACCTCTTCATCACTTTCTCAAAACATTCATCACATTCTATAGTCCAAAGTAACATTAATCCCTTCTATATCAAATTGTTTATAGGATTTTATAGTTGTGATAAATTTCTCATAAAGTATTTATAATATCCTGATAATGCAAGAAAGATATGGATGTTAGTTATAGTGGCCAGTTTGGTATATTTATCGATAACCACTATCTTTGATGGATCTACTAATATTCCTGTTATTATAATTACATGAACCAATAATGCAACCTTTTATATCCATAATTCACATTTTATAAATTTGTAATTCAAATTCTCCTTTCTCAAGTACTTTAACACAACTTGAAAATGATCTACATTATCCTCCATTGTCTTTGAATATATAATATTATCATATCTATATACAACCAAAAATTGATCAATGTAGTCTAAAAGAATATATTCATTAGAACATTTAGGTAATCAGGGGAATAGGTAAGTCGAAACAACATCACTATAAATTCATAGTGTCCATACCTTGAATAGAAATCCAAATTATATATATTCTCCATTTAGAACCTCAATGAATGCTATATATATTGAATTTCAATCATTAATAAGTATTAAGACCTTGTAGTTGATAGAAAATATCATTGATATGGGGAATATGATACTTTTTATCATGATATTGTTAATATCACAATATTCAAGGAAAATATGCATTGATCCATCTGATTTGTTAAAAAGTAGACTAGAACACCCCAAAGTGAAGAATTTTAGAAATGGGACCCTTGTATAAATTGTCTTACAAGTGCTTATTTAACTCCTCTAATTTAGTTGGAGCAATTATATATGGAATATTTGAGATAGGAAAAGATTCAGGTATAAGTTTGATTGAAAACCGAACCTCATACTCTCTAGAAAGACTGAGTATTTCATACAGAATTACATCAGTATATTCCCAAACAATTATAATGTAATAAATGTAGACTTCATTCCCTAACATATGATCCAAAATTCCATTTTTTGGGAAACATAACCAACATTTTAGAATTTTCTTCTATAGGGAGTTCATAAATGATGTGTATACACTAACTTATGAATATCTATATTTAAATCTAATTTATCCATTATTTTTTATAACTAATGTATTTATATATATTCAAACCCTTCATAATGGTTATTAAAAATAATGTTTTTAAGTTAAGAATATTAATCGGGGTTTTCAAAACTAGTTTTTTGTAAGGGCCTATTCACCCTAAACTAGAATGATTTCCATGTTATACTCAAGTAAATATTTTAGATGTTGTTACCCATTTCATAATATATGAAAAAAACCACATACACAGGTAGTATCCAGATTGATATTTATTTGAAGGAAAACCAGATATTATATACTACAAAAAACATCACGATGTTATCTTAAAAATAACATAATGGTTTTGGTAATGTTATGTAAAATAATCTACCGAAAATAACTAAACTAATATACAAAACAACTAAACCCTCCTTTGGTACCAAATATAGTGACCCAAGAAAAACAAGACATATATTATAAAATAATCACATTATTTAAATATTATATCACACAATAGTCACATATTCCAAGGAACAAAATGTTTAGTATCTTAAAAATCAGTTACACAAACATCTCACTCTATAACACTAGAAACAGTTTTTCTATAATTTTGATCCTATAAAACCATTACTAGACATTTCATTTGATATAGTCATCTTAAAAACCTAGAGAATGGAAACATAATAAAGGATGATCTCAAATAATCAGTATGGGAAAAGAAATATCAAGAAGTATTAGATCATTAGCATGAGGAAAATATGAGGAGAACATAATTACCTAAATAATTGATCATAAAACCGTGTAAGATGATCAAAATACATGATTAATCCACATAAGATTATAAAAATAACATTATGTATAAATAAAATATAAAAACATATAACATGAGAATATGATATAAGGCGCATGATACCTAAAAAAGAATAATTGTGAAAACATGGTATTTCTTAGAAATAGAATTCATCTTGAAACATGGAATAACTTTATAAACAACTTGGAAGTGTATCATAACTAGATAAACCTGAAAATGTGGCATAAATATATGTATCAGAAAAATTTGTTTGTGCTAAATCATTCTTCCCATGCTTACATGAATGAACTCATTATGCCTAGACCTAAAAATGTGAGCAAACCCATCATTTCCATGCTTATGTGAACAATCATATAATGTCAATGTCTAACTATCTCATGAGATATAATATCATAATAATGAATTAGATGGTGATATAGGACCCCACCAATAATTATCCATATATATGTATTCAAATTTAAAAAATTGTCATCATAACTTGAATAACCCATTTAAAATGAATGGGTTTCATAAACATATCATATAACATGAACATAAGAAACTATATGTAAAAACAAATTTTACATTTTTTTATTTAAATTATATGGAATTATTTTGAGACCAAAAAATCTGATGGAATGTGATTTCAAGGCCTAGGGTGCCCGTAATTATACATCGAAGTTTTGTTAAACTTTAAATAGCACACACAAGCTGTTTTCCTGAAAAAGTTGAATAACTATTAAATGTTTCCTGGGATCTAAAATTTGAGGGCACCATTACGCTCAAGATGGTGGGAATACCCTAGGTGCGGCTTATGTTTAGTCAGTATGAGCCTCTTATGAGAAAACCCAAAAATGGAATAACTGTAAATAAAATAATTAAATAAAATTATTTTATTTTTCAAATTCTTATAACTCACAAACGGTAACTCAGATTAGAAATCTGAGACCACTACAAATCATGTGATTGTATGCTCTCTTTGGGAAGATAATAACATTGGCCGGTGGGAGACACCAGGGAATGTTAGTTTTTGGCCATAAATAAAATAATTAAGTGACAATTATTTTATTGTAAAATCCATAACATCTAAACGGTAACTCTAATTGGAAACTAGAGAGTACAGTTGGGTTCATTGGGTCATTTTTCACTTAGTATGTTCCTATCATCGACCTACGTGGGATGAGGGTGACTGTTTGTAATTTACAGAATGTTTTTTCGGGTACATTCAGTAAACGAGAAGACATCATTTACTAACGTTTGAAATGTTTCTCTGATTAAAAATCTGAGGGCAGCAATGAATCTGCAACCACCATGATTAGCGTAAGGGCTGCTTCACTTCAACTACAGTATATCCAGAGAAAAAGTTAGTTATCAGAACTTTTAATATAATAAATAAAAATAACTTTATTATATTATTTTTATTATGTCCCTTCATTGGAAAATAAGTAAGGGGTACTAGTGGCATGTCAATCTAGTAAATGGCTAGACCCTCCAATCTATGTAACAACAATGTTGTGTGAAATTAGGAAGCTTCTTAATTAATGATCCACCATTAAATTCCAAAACCATTACTTACCCTCCTTCTTTCCTATATATATTGAGCATAGGGAGAGGTACTGACACAGCTTCCCCACACAATGATGTACTGAAGGAATTCCATGGTGTAGAACCCTTAGAAGATGGAGCTGACCCAACAGAAGGTGACATGCGACACCGAACCACGAACTAGAAGGCGATGTACAAGTGGAGTCTTTCGGAACCATTTTAGGGGATGAAGAACGTCGACCAACCATCAAGCGCGGATGCTCTCCAACTGGGTTTTGAGGTATGGGTTATTTTTTGTTTGTGCGTTTTTTATTACCTCTTCACCATTTTTGAAATTATACGAAGAACACGGGTCAACCAAATAAAGGGTTGACCTGTGATTCCTTCAACATTGTGGGAGGTTATTGCATGGATTCATCTGGGTTTAATCTTATTGTTTAATTCAATTGTTATTAAAACCTTAACACCCCTAATATTTACAAGCTAACGCCAAGGGAACAGGCCTAATGAACCCATCCCGAACCCTCCACTATCTTTCCATCATTGTGCCCTCTTGGAAGACTGCGAGCACGTCGATGTGTTCCATAAGAGGAAGGTTGCCGATCATCAGTAGTGATGAAAAAAGGATGAGGTTGGCATGATGGTCGGATGCAGGAAGAAATGTGGTGTGACATCTGTGCCGCCGACCACCGAAAGCCGCTGCTGAAGTCACGGAAGAGGCCGAACCCGACTCTGGCGGGTTCCGCAGCGACGGAACGATGCCCATGAGGCGCCGCTGCCTCACCAACTAAATAGCCTTTGGGCCGTTTGAGAATCCAGGAAGACAAAGGCGGGGGGTTACACCCCCCTATGTCGGACCAAACAAGGTCGCATCCCTTAAGCTGGGTCTCCACCCTCGAGCTGAGCCGCCACCATCAGATTGGGCCGCCGCCCTCGCACCGGACCGCCCTCCTCGGACCAAGCTACCGCCCTCGGGCTAGGGCACCACTGCCAGACCGGGTCACTGCCCTGGTATGCCACCGCCCAACGTGGGTTGGGCGATGAAATTCAAGTCGTCTTATCCCTCTTATAGTTTGGACTGAACATCGGCCTAGTGGGCCTAGTCCACCTCTGTCCCACCCAGACGGGGTCGGGTCTAGTCGGTCCAACTGGGTCAAACCGGACCATGGCCCAAACTGGCCCAGAAACACACAACGTGTCTTATCATGAGGAACATGTGCCAGTTCGACGAACCATCTCTGGTGTTTTGACCCTTAGAGAAAGACGGTCATTTTACCGTACTCAATTAGAGTTTCAGAGAAACATGGAGTTCGACCTAGTTGGATTTCACCATAATCCAATGAGGCCCTGAACATAAAATGCACATAATGCACATACCGAGCATCCTGCTGATGCGTTATCTATTTCTTTGGAACCATTATGACATGGCGGATCATCGGGTTACTTATTTGCGAGAGTTTGTGCTGGTTGATATACGACTAATGGCTTGGGGAGCGGTTCTCCCAAGAACAATATGTACAGAACACTATGAATGGATGAGACCTGACGACTGCTCACTTTTTGACTCAGAGTAACTCGATGGCCACAGTATGAAATGGGGCAGATTACCTTAGTAGACCACAATGGGGTTGGGTGGTTCTGTGTGACCTGGAGGGCCACGGTGGGGAGCAGCCGCGATACGTGATGGGGAGGAGGGACTTTGTAGACAGCGTTGGGGTGGTATGACTCTGTGTATCCTGGAAGACCCACAATACGTGATGGGGAGAAGTACTTTAGTAGTTCAGGGTTAGTGTGAAGTGCCTCAGGGTGACACGGTATGCCCACTATACTCGATTGAGGAGGAGTTCTCTAGCAGCCGAGGCGTTTGATGTTGTGACTAGGGATGTTACTTGTTACTATCCCTAGAATAAATCCTGGTGAGTTGTATTTACTTTTTGATTGTGATTGAGGTTATTATAGGTGGTAATTTACCTTCGTGGTGTTACCCTGTGTTTTTTTGTGGAATTATAGAAAAAATTCGAGGTCTCGGGGTCTCGGGGTCCCTACTGAGTATCGTTATATTCACCCATGCACGATCTTTTCCCACACCTTGTTATATCATGTGCAAACAACATACAACATTGATCGAGGCTCGGGGAGTGAGTATTGGACGGTGATCCTTGGTGGACATTCAGCATGACGTGACACAGAGGAGATGGTCAGACATGGAGTATTGTTGAGGTGATATGTAACTACCCTTCATGTAGGATATGTAGTGAATGATCTAAGAGATTCGTTTCACCATTCATTTGTTTTTTTACTTTTCAGTTATACTTGTACTTTTCAATTTGGGATTGTATTCTAGACCATTTACTTTTATTACACTTTTACTACAATATTTTACTTCGCAGTTGCTTCTTTTGGGTTCCTGGACATTGTGTTTGTACAGTTTTAAAGGCAATTCCTTTCTATTTTAGGGATTATACCTTTTAGTGCTAGTCAGCAACCCCTTGCCAATGGAAGGTGGGCTTGGGGTAGTCATGGCACGGGCCCCGAGGGATGGGTCGTGAACCCATAGGCCATCAAAATATCAGTATCCAAAATGGTTTATAAGATAATAAAATATAAAACCTAAATTCAATAGTGATAAATAATTTGAATATAATGAGAACCAAATCCTAAAAATATTTTTTTTGATTTTTTATTAATCATTTTGAGATTTATAATTATTAGAACCTTTTCATTTTTATTTATTTTACTTATTTTTGTGGAATGTAGTATTATGTAACTTATAATTATCATTGATTTTCACAAAATTCATTAACTTCCTCACTTCGTGGATTATGTTTTTCTAGAAGGGGAATAAACCTTTGAGGGGTGGAATTTTGAGAAGAATAGAACCTAATTAAATTGGAAAAAATGTTTATACATGAGGATTGAGATAGTTATGGACTGAACTTTTGGGTTTTCTTTTTGCTTGAGGGTATGTGAGGGAAGGAGTGCCCCTTTAATAAGTGAAAAAAGTAACATTTTTGTAAATACCTAAAACTATTAAATAATGGGAAGTCATTCTCGATCCAAGCACCACCAAAATCCTTAAATAATAGTCTGAAGTAATGATAAGGTCAATCCATACCTCCACCATTTAAAAGAAACATGTTTTAATCATGCTATTTCATTTACCTCTATGGTTGCACCATTTTACTATTTTAGTCCTCACCATTGTAACTAGTTTTTACCTAGGCAATTTATCCTCTAAGAATAAAAAAAAGTAGTACTATAAGATAATTTTTACACACTTATTTTAAAAATCAGATCTAATTTACCAGATAAAAATATTATGTTTCTAGAAAATTATGTCTAACACAAAACCATGTAATACAGAAAAACCCATTTTTTGATAAATATTATTT
This sequence comes from Viscum album, assembly GCA_963277665.1. Classification (NCBI taxonomy): domain Eukaryota; kingdom Viridiplantae; phylum Streptophyta; class Magnoliopsida; order Santalales; family Viscaceae; genus Viscum; species Viscum album. The sequence goes on along the minus strand of OY728153.1, from coordinate 1,013,402,043 downwards.
GTAAGAAAAATGATTTATTATTATGGTAGAATTATAAGTTTTAACGAATCTAGTGAATTTTAATTAATTATTATATTTAAAAGCTTAAATATTTTCATATAAAATAAATCCAAATAATCATTTCATCATGTATAATTAATTAAAAATATAGTCGAAAAACATTTATCAATAAAACACCACGTCAATTTTTGAAATGTTGAGAAATGGTTTATAAATTCAATATATTATTTCAAAATAAATTATTATATATAATTTTAGAGGCAAAAGGTTTCAAAAAATTTCATTTTATTTAAACAATAAAATAATTTCATAAAAGTGATGACATTAATAAGATCTATATTATCACTATTCAGTCAAAAATTAATTATTTCGAAAAAATTATAAAAATTCATCTTAAGCTGATATGAATTTGATAGATCCTAAAATGATCATAATTTTTTCATATTAATATACTAAAATAGATATAATTAATTAAAAAAAATAAATAAATATCTAGAAAAATAAATTGTTTCTAAAAATATAATTTTTCCATATTAACTAATTTTTTTAAAAATTGGTGCTAATAAAAAATGAAAAATATCTATTTTATATAATATATTTTAATCATAAGATAATATTATATTTTTTAATTTTTTGTAATAATTGTGTCAATATTTAAAGGTAATTTTATTTTTTTTTATTTTTTTTATTTCATAATTTAGTTTCTATTATTTATACAATTTAATTTCACACCAATATTATGGGATATGTTTTTGTTTTTGTTTTCTAAGTGGATAAAGTCATCAAAGACAATTTTTAATTAAGGATTAAAAACTAAGGTTGTTACATTTTTCTTACTTAAACGAATTTCACCCTTAAAATTTCATGACATTGAAGAAAATAAATGAGGGTACTTTTCACTTTTCACATACTCAGGTTCCCACATAGCCTCATAAAATTTTTATTTATCTATATAAATTTTACTCGATGTGTAGTCTTCTTACATAACCCCTTATCTCCCCTATTCTGAATTTTTACTAGTTTTTTCCCCTATGAGAGATTATATTTGTGTTACAGAACATTTGAGCTTAGCACATATGAATATTATGGCATGAACATTCTCAAAAGAGATACATATAACACATCTATTACTTGTGAGAGTTGTGGAATGATTGTAAATTAATAGGATACAAACCCAACACGGTTAATGGTTTTTCAGGGCATAATTTTTGTTGGGATTATCTTCCCTTTCTTTCCAAATCTCATAACTTTATTCTATGGAGATATTTAAAGAAAAAACCTTTCACCAACTTCAAAACCTAGATCTCGTAGACATTTATATGCATAACTTTTATTTAGAATTTATGTTATTTTCATATGTTGTTGAATTATTTGGGCATTCTCCTTCAATTCTTATATAAGGTTAAAACCTATTGTCTTCCTCTGTCCAACATCATCCCAACATATTGGATTCCTATATATCTCCAATATTGAACCAAATATCATGCAATATGAATGGTATAATGTAACATATTTTTATATGGGGACTCCAATAGGGGTGTTGATCCCAACATACTATAAAATCCATCGAACAAGATCTTTAAAAATACTCTAGATTTTGAATTGTTCTCTCAAACTGACCATCTATCTAAGGATTATATAAAATGTTAAAGAACATTTCTATATAAAAATATTTCTAAAGACATCTCTACAAACTCTATGTAAACCACATATCCTAATCAGATACAATTGATAGTTTTACTCCATATAGCCTCACTACTTCCCTTTTGTATATCTTGGTGACTTATTTAATGAGGAAATCTACATTGAGAATAACAAAATGTGCTGAATTTGTAAGGTGATCAACTATAACCCAAATATAATTATAGATTTTAGATATTTTGGGGAGTCTTATAATTAAGTATATTGTGATTTTTCCCATTTTTATACTAGGATGGGTAATGGTTTAAATATACACATATAATTTTTCCATTGCTCCTTAACTTATTGACATGCCAAGAAGTAAGATATGTACTCTATAATATCTATCTCTTCATATAATCCTACTAGCTGTTTTTTAGATCTCTATACATATACATTTTTACTAGATGCATGGAAAAGAATGTTCTATGAGAATCATCCAAAATTTACTAATTTAGTTACCAATTTTTTGGGACACACATTCAGGTTACAATCCTTATAAATTCATCATTATCAATGTTTTACTTTAGAATATTCGATGCTTTTTCGTTCTCTCCACATCATCTGATAAAAAATTAACCTTTTTATTATCTGATCACTTTTAAGGGGAAATTGAGAAACCACAAAGTATAGTATTAGAACCAAAACACCATAATAGAATAAAATAAAAATAAAAATACAGGATCTACCTCTCTACGAAAACTACATCATGTCGACAATCCCTCACTAATGTATGACCACTTGACTAACTGTCACACGCAAGGATGCACATGCCTAGAAATGATGGCATATATACACCTATCAAACATCTAGATCATCATTCTATGATTATTTTATCTTTAAATAAATGGAAGTTTCATCAGTAAATTTGGAAAGATTGATTTTTTACCCCAATTATGACTTCAACATTGGTCCTCTACAAATCCATGAGTATTTTTTTTTCAAATTCTCATCACGGATTTAGTATCACGATATAGCCCATACTGAGTATCGACTGGTTTATTTTCCTTCCTTGGGTGGTAATATATTGAGAAACCATAATATTTTATCAAATCCAAACACTTCCTTTGGTGAAAATTCCTTTCCATATTTGTGAATATATATTTCAATCTCTTGTGATTAATTTATAGATCAAATTTTTCTCTATAGATATAATTTCATTAAATCTTCAATGAAAAGATCACTGCAACATGTTTTAAAACTTATGTTGGGTAATTTTTTTGATGAGTTTTTAATTAGAAGAAACCAAAATAAATTAACTTATCATTCTATAAGAAAACATAGCCCAAACCCTTTTTAAATTAATCACTATATATTTATAACCATCTCCACTATAGGGTAATATAATTATAGGAGCATTGAACAACCTCTTCCCCATTTCCTTAAAACATTATTTTCATTATTCTGTCTAATGAAACTTCAATCCCCTCTATTTTAAGATGGTTAGTGGATTTGATAAATGTAATGAGTTTTTAAAAAGAATTGGTAATATCCTAACAACCAAAGAATACTAATTATATTTTTTATAGTGGTAGGTATGAAATATTTCTTGATAAATTTCATATTTTATGGATCTACTAATATGAATATTCTTATGATTACATAAACCACGAATGAAACCTTTTTATCCATAATTAAAATTTTCTAAACATCGAATACAACTTCTCCTTTATCATGGTATTTTACACTATTTTTAAATGGTCTTCATGCTCTTCCTTCATCAATTAATATAAAATAATAGAATCCATAAGGATAACCATAATTTGATCAATGTGGTCTCTAAAGACTGAATTCATATATCTATAAAGAAAATGGGGGCATTGTTAGGCACAACAACATCACTATTAAATAATAGTGACAATACCTTGTATGAAAAGTTGTCTTAGATATATGATGCCTTTTGAGCCAGAACTGTTGTTATCCAGATCAATTTTCAATCTTCTATAAGTATTTATCTCCTTGTAGTTTATCGAATATATCATTGATATGAGGCATTGGATACATGTTTTTTACCATGATTTTATTAATTTGATGATAATCTATGAAAATTCACTTCAATCGATCCTTCCCAATAACAAACAGGACTAGAGCACCCCATGGTGAGGAACTGGGGAATATCAAACCCTTGACCAAATTTTCATTAAACTACTTCTATAACTCCTCTAATTTAATAGTATCTAATATATATTGACTTCTTGAGAAAGTAAAGGATCAATGTATGATATTGATTAAAAAAGAAACCTCATTCTATAGGGGAATACTAGATAGTTAATCTAGAAATACCTCAATATATTCACATAAAATAGAAATGTTTTCAATTTTTAGTTCCTCCATTTCCATTTGATTCAATATTTCCCTATTTACGGGTACCAAAAACTAAATTATATAATTTTATTCCTTAGGGAGTTCACAAAAAATGTGTATATGTTAAAGTATAAAACTCTATGTTTCGATCATGGTTATCCATGATGGGATTTATAATTGAACTGGTTATATATACTCTAAATATTCATAACAGTTTGTAAATACAATGTGATTAAAAATAGAAAATCCGTAGGAAGATTCAAAACAGGAGTCCAGTAAGGGACCATTCACCTTTAACTATATTAACGGTCAAGATATAATCAACTAAATCTTTTTAGGGTTATTACCCTCGATGTATATATTCCAAAACCAAACTCACTTATATTATTTGTATAGGGATTTATTTCTTGTAAAACTACATAATACATACATTACGAAAAAATAATGATGTTATCATAAACATATCATATGAGTTTATTTGATGATATATGAACTAATATCCAAAAAATAACTAATATAATATACCAAATAACTAAAAACTTATATGATACCAAATGTAGAGAACAAAAATTAACATGACTTAAATATAACATTAATCATGTCATTTAAAAATTACATCACAAAATAGTCAAATAATTCAAGGTCCAAAAGGCTTAGTGTCTTGGAAATTATAAACATAAGGATATTATTCTTTAACAACAGAACATAAATTTTCCATAATTATTCTCCTCTAAAACATTTATTATATATCTCTCTTGGTGTAGTCATAGTCATAACATGGGGAATAGAAACATAATAAATTGGTGATCTTAAATACTCAGTAAGGGAAATGAAATATGATAGAGTATTAGAACATAATAATGATGATAATATGAGGAAAACATAAATACCTAAATAAGAGATCATAAGACCATGTATGATCATAAAAATAATGATGGAGCCACATATGATCATAAAAATATCAATAATAAAACATATAAGATAAAAAAATATAACATGTGAACATGACATAAGGATCAATATACTTGAAAATGAACAATCACGAAAAAATGTAATTTCTCCGAACGCACCGTGAAACCTCAAATAACATGATAAATTAAATATAAATGTTTCATAAATTTATAAACATCAAAAAGTGGAAAAATTATAAGAATATGAAAACTTGTGAGAGAAAAATAACTATGCCCATGCTTATGTGGACAAACTCATTATGTACAAGCTTGCATATGGGAGTTAACCCACCATGCCCACATTTGTGTGAACAAACCCATTTTCTCCCCACATGATTATCCATAGATATATAAGTTTATACTAATTCACTAGATGGAAATATATGACCCCACACATCATAATACTTACATTGTTTCCACTTAAAAAATCATCATCATAACATAAGAGATACCATGATAAAATAATGGATTTCTTAAGCATATAACATAACATGACCTTAAGATATCATTTGATTTACAAATATCCTCATAAAAAAGGGTTCATTATTTAAGGAAATATAAATCATCACTTTATGAGATATAGTTCATTTTAATATAATGAGAAACAAACAATGAAAAGTATTTTTTGAATTAATATCCATTTTTTTTGTAAAATCAATAGTTTTGAGTTTTTTTTCCAAACGTGCATTTTATTTTTAATTTAAATGAAATGAATGACATACATGAAAGTGATTTTGGTTAAAAAAATATTAATCCATAGAAATATATAATTAAAATAATTAAAAATATAGAAAATTGCAAAAAAGGTTTAATAATTATTTTTGTAACTCAAAGAATGAATTTTGAGTAACTAATTCCCTTACCTTTACCATTGATTTACATAGAATGCATTTACCTCCTCACTTCCTTGATTATCTCCTTTGAGACAGGGGATTAAACCATTAAAGGAACGTATTTTGAGAAGACCAGAAACACTTTATGGTGAATAAGATTGTATAAAAGTGTAGTTTGTATAGTATGGGCCATAAATAGGGGTTTTGGAGTGAGGAGAAGTGAGGAATGATATGTGCCTTTTATAAGTTAAAACATGTGTCATTTTTTTAAATACCCAAAACTATTAAATATTGGAAGTCAATATCCAGCCATGTGACTCCAAAATAAATAAATAATTGAGTATATGGAAGACAATTTGGATCAATTTTACCAATATTAAAAAGTAAATATTTTTTTAACATGTTAAGACTTTTGCCTCCAAGGTTACACAATATTACCATTTTTGTTTTCAACATGATAACTAGTTATTATGTTGGTAATTTATCCTTTAAGAATAAAAATAAATTATCCATTATTATATAATTAAGACCCAAAAATACTAAATATTAAATATTATTTATTTATTAAAAATTATATGTGTATGAAAAATAATTTAAACACAAACAGATGTAACGTATGCAAAAATGTTATTTGCATTAGTTTATTTTTAAGAAAATAAATTTAAGATTAGTGTAAAATTATCAATTAAATTCAGAATAAGAAATGTCAAATTATTCTTATAATTAAAATTTCATTAATTTAATAATAAAACAAAATTAAAATATCTATTTAATCATGTTATATTTAATTAAAAAATAGTGGAAAACGTTTTTATTAAAATGCTACATAGATTTTGGATATTTTGATCATGAGTTTAAAAATTAAAAATAACATTTGAAATTAATTTATTATATAGAATTTTATAATTTTTTTTAAAAAAATTAAATACATGTTTCTGGAAAAATAATTTCATAAAAGTGATGAAATTATTAAAATCAGCATTTTCCATATTCACATGGAAAAAAATTAGTTCTGTAAGAATCAAAAAATTAATCTATGGATAATATGACAATGATAAATCCAAAAATGATGTAAATTTTTTAAAATTCGCATCATAAAATTTACAAGAATAACAATAAAATAAAAGCAAAAAATTTAATGAAAAACTATTTTTATAAGATTTTATTTTATCTTTTTAGTAATTCATTTAATATTAGTGTTAATAAGACATAAAAAATATAAATTTTATAAAATAAATTTTATGAATAAGAAAATATTTTATTAGTCACTTATCTTTTACTAATTTTTCTATATTTAAAAGGAATTTTATTTTGTTTTTTTTATAAATATTTATTTATTAATATATATATTTCATAATTCTATTATTACTTTTTTATACCATATAATTTGACAAATATTTTATAATGGTCAACATTTGTTTTTGGTTTTTCATGTGGTGAAACTCGTTGGACAAAATCTTTAATTAAGGGTGAAAATTTTTGGGTCACTACAAATGTAACCTTCCTATTTCATTATGGGATTATTCTCCAGAGATTGTTGTATTCCAACTAAATGGTGTCCATCTAATGTATTTATAGATAAACTCTGTGAAAAATGAATAGTGAAATGTCACAAAGTGTTTTTTATAAATATTTTGGGTTGTACTAAACTTATAAGATTTTTGGTTTTAGAAAATATTGGTGTGAAGTGACATAAATGATTATTTATTAGTCATCATGAGGAAACCATGGGATATTATTCCTATAATCATACTGAACAAAAAGTGTTCATGATTCAGAAGAATATATTTTCTGAGATGTAATATATAATTGAAAGAATTAGTGAGAGGAAATTTTAACTTAGAAAAGTTAATGGCAAAAACAATAGTTAGTATTCATAAGGTGGAAGTTGAATCAGCTTCACATTGTTGTTTATGAATAACTAAATCAAGCTACATTCAAACCATTATAGATTATTAGTATACATCACAAGCCCAAGAGACATAGAATTCTTATAAGTTATTATGATTAATTAATGTTCAAAGGAAAAGAACCTACTATATACCGAGAGTCCATAGTGAGTTTTGATTCTAATAAATGGTTAAAATACCTTGAATCTAAAATAGACCCCATGTACACTAACCAAGTTTATATCATTAGGGATGGACATTAATGGATGATACCCATAGGGTGAACATGGGTTTTCTGTAAAAAAAATTTCATGGATGGTAGAATTTATACCTGTAAATTACATCTAGTGAAAATGGGTTATTGTAAAATTTAGGGTATTGACATTAAAGAAAATTTTTTTCTTACTAAGATGATAAAGCCTATTCTTATATTTTTTTCCATAAAAAAATCATTTTGATTATGTGATTTTTCAAATGGATGTCAATAATTATTTTTCATAACGAAAATTTTAGTTATGAACTTGTATATGATATGTGTTAATGTTTTTGATGTGTCAAATGAGTATTCAATGGTAATAAAGTTACAAAAACCCGTCAATGGGTTGATTAAAGAATCTTGAAGTTGTAATATCTAATTTTATAATGAAATGAAGGAGTGTATTTTATGACCAACATGGATGGTTCTTGTGTATACTAGAGTATTTTTGACGGTGCTGTAGTGCTTATGATATTGTATTTGGATTATATATATATTATAAAAAATGATAACCCAACTTAACATTCTTTAAAGATGCGGTTCAAAAAATTATTCTCTATAAAAGAAATGAGAGAAGATACCTACATACTGGCTATTAAGATATGTAAAGATGGATCTTGAGGATTCTTTTACTGATTATAGACACATAAAATAGTACAGTGCTAAAATGTTTTATCAAAGATAACTCCAAAAGGGGTCATTACCAGTGTTACATGGTATGAATCTTAAGAATATTCAATATCTCTCTAAAAAGTTAGAACGGATGGCTATAATTTCTTATATGTATTCAATAGGATCTAACACATATGTCATGTTGCACACTCAACATTATGTCACCTATGTTATTATAATTACTTGTATATACCAATCTAATCCTTGTTATATTCACTAGATTATTATTAAGAACAACCTTAAACACATGATAATGACTAAAGACATGTTCATGGTTATTGTAAGAGGGGGATAGGCTCACTATAAAGGGTTACACTGATGATAATTTATAATATGAGAGAGATGACATATGATCCCAATCTGGTTTCCTATTTTTTTAAATGGTGGATCTATCTGTTTCTAGAGTTCCGAATAAGATACTATAGAGGAATCATAAATAGAGCGAGAGTACCCCGTTATATCAGATACTATAGAGTATTATTTTTTATTCAAAAGTTCATTTCCGAACATGAGGTGGTGTCTAACAATTGAGGAGAAATCAAGCTTCATTATGATAATAACAAACCCAATACTTAGGGAAAACATCACTGGACTCACCAGATGACCAAACACATACTTTGACAATACCATATCATATAAGAGATTATTGATAGTGGTAATGTTAGGATCATTTGGGTGGATATGAAGGAAAATAAAGTGGATCCATTGATGAAACAACTATCATAGAAGGATAATGAAGGACATTTTGAATCACATGGTATATGATACATAAGAGATTAACGTAATAGTTTCAAATATATCAATATTTTATAATAAATTCAGTCATTTTTTATCATTCATTAATTTTTGCTAATATTTATTATATATGAGCAATGAAATGACTATATCCCCTTAAATTATGAAATTGAGTTGTAACTAATCAATGATCATCATATGTTAGTATGGATTGTGAGGAAATGTTAATATTCTTAGATTTGGATCCATTTAACCGACTTATATGTACTCTAGGATCATCTATAATCTTTTTTTAATATTAATAAACTTCTTTTTCACAAAATTATATTTCTTGGATGTGACAAGGTACAAAGAGTAACTATCGCACTTAAAGGTCATAATAGTTCCCCACTATGATGAGAACCCCAAAGTTCCACCAAATTATTCTGAAATATATATTCTATTTCATTATGATATAATTTTATTGGACACAAACAATAGAAACTACAAACGGTGGAGGATCGTAGGAATTTGAGACACATTCTTATTGTGCAAACCCTTGGTAATTTCCAGTGGATGAGATTATGAAAAAATAATCCTCCAGTAGGAAATACACATTTATATATGTGATTTTATGTTATTATTTTTGGAAGTGTGTATTGATATTTAGAGTTTAATATTATTATTAATTAATATTATTAGTAGCACAATTTGAAGAATTTACAAAAAAATGATGGCATATGTTAGTGGAGGAGTAGGATATGATGGGTAAAAATGAGTAAAATTTTATTAATTAATAATGGATGATAGAATTTATACCTTACTTTATTTAATTGAATTTTATATCTTAGAACCTATAATGGAAGTAATATATCAAAAATAAATCTTTGTCCATGATATTTTATTGGAAAGTTTATTTTTGAAATTCAAAGACAGAGAAATTAGTTGCATAGGTTGATTAAGACAATATGAAACCTATATGATTATAAATATAATGATAAAGGGATTATATTAAATTTTAATCATTTGTGTGGGATATTATGTCATTTAAATATTTTTTTTTTCTCGTTGGGTTCCTTGGCATGTTCCAAGATTCCAACCTTGGACATCGATCATCTAAACCTAATGCCATTGAGAAATTGGCTTAGATAGTCACAAGCTAGGTGTATGAAGAACTTTTGTTAAATAATAAATATTATTTTATATTATATATTTTCAATAAATATTATTCACATATATGGTTTAATATTTATTCATGTAATCTTCATATTTTATATTCCATCATTAGTTATTTAAGAGAATATTATTTTGAGAAGAATATTTAATAAATTTTTATTTTCTATTAAATCAGTATAATATTTATTTATTTATTATAAAATAATGTAGTGATATTTATTTAATAAATAAATAGTCATTATTTATTACCAGATTAATATTTTGGTTGAATAGCGTACTTAGTTTTGTTTTCTAGTGAGAAATAATTCATATTAAATATTATTTAAATATATATTATTATATTAATTCATTGGGTTTTCTCGTGTCAATAAAAAATAATAATATATTTTAATATATATTGTATTCCATGAGGATTAAGGAAATAATAAGTCCCCATATGGAATAATTATTTTTTAACCCAAGAAATATATAAACTCAATTATATTATTTCCAACCCTAAGGGCCTCCAATTATTTATTTTGTGGACAATAAAATATATAAAATTATATTAATCCCTAAATAATCCTTTACTATGAACACTCTCAAAAACGTATAGTGTGTCTTCTCCATCACATCTCTCGATTCTAGAGAGATCAAGGAGAGTCCTTCTTTTATGTGATTCTAATGGTGATAAAAGTTGAATGACACAACCATTAGGATCTACCATGTTAGTACTTAGATATTTCTATAATGATATTCATAAGTTAGTAGAGAACATGTAAAGATACACTAGATGTAATCGATAGTTGATTATAGAAAATGACATTTCTTTTTATGACTCCTAAATTATTTTTTCGGATGAGGGAATGTCTCGTTGTTTGACCCAAACCATTCCCTAGTTATATTTTTATTTTATCTTGTAATAAAATTTTGGGATATTTTCTTCTCGCAAGACATTTTTTTAAAAAGATTAAAATCACTCAATTATATATATTAGGTCTTTATAACCTTCCACTACATGGGTATGAATATATCCATAGATTAAAGTACTTAAGAAATCACAATTCAGGTTTTTTTAATTATCAGGGAATTTCTATCTTTTGTTTTGGTTTGAATTAACCCTGTTCACATTAACGGGTGATCACCTCTATGAGACATAGTGGAACTAGTAGAAAAATCATTGAAGAAAACAAAATTAAGTATTTTTTGATTGTGAAGTCCATCAAAATATCTAGTAACTACAAGTTAATATATTTTGAAAGTTATGCATACCTAAATACATTCGAATAGCATGAAAATCTTCCATACGAGGTATGTGAAGGGGTATATAGATCGTTTAAAATAAAATATCCAAGAAAATGGATATTTAAAAACTAATGGTGTGGAATATTTGGCTTTGATAAAATAGTGTGAGATTAATAAATTTTAATATTTATTATATAATCTTATCTGATAGTACTAATATTCCACTCTTCTAAATTATAGAAATGAAAACTATGACTTCAAACAAATCACTGTGATCCATACTAGATTAGAAAACCTTATCATTAGAATTAATTTCCATGAATGGAAAAGGTTCTTACATGTAATTTTATTCCCTGAAAAAAAAGTGTATCTAATGAAAAACCATATTCACGAAGCGCCTGGGCAAGAAATTAGTGGGGAATAATTCCCTATCCATAAGAAAAATCATTAATGGTGAATTATAATATAATAAATAGTGAGAATAGTCTTCCATGACTTCTTACTATCATTCACCAAATTGATAAGGTCATGGAGCCTAAAAAACATGTCGTTCTTATAATAAATAAGTAAAGGAAAAACAAGGGAAAGTGGCCTAGGAATCATAATAATTATAAATCTCCCAAGAATCATCATTATAAAAATAAATAGATATAAAGGTACGTGATGGAAAAAATTCAATATGATTTTCATGTGGAAAGCTAGGCCGCTAGAAGAAGAACTGCATCTAGAATTAGGGGGAACCTAAAATATTATTTGTTATAGAGTGTAATCATTCAATATATACACATTGGGTATTAGATACAAATTTACTTTATCAAATATACATCTAAATTTATAAACCAAGTAGATTTAGAAATATTTATATAGGACATGTGTATCTTCAGGAATCCAATGTAACAAGACTTGAATTATTGCCTATATGAGACTACAACCTTTCATTTCCATCTTAAATTATTTTTGTTTTAAAGGACTGTTATTTTTTTCCAAGTGATACTATTAACAACATCTATATTTATTCCCTTAAATTGTATGATTATATTTTTAAATATTGAAATAAATAATTATCCTTTTAATTTTTTTAAATTTTTATGGTATGACACAACTAAATAACTATATTTGTATATTAAATTATAAAAATAAAATATTGGTAGTAGATAAATAATTGTGTTAATAAAACTAATATAACACCCAATTTTGATCTCAAAATATAGGTCATGTAAATGAAAAGAATCTAAAAAAGATCAATAAATATGGTAATTTAGTACATTTTGATTTAAACCAATTGAAATATCTCATGCTTGTTTACAAGGAAAAATAACCAGACCACTATTCATTGGATAGGTTGAAAGGTCCATCAAGATTCTAAGATTGGTATACAATAATGTCCGTGGACATTTTCTTATAGAATCTAGAGTTGTTTATTATTACTTCATTACTTTTACTGATGACTATAGTAGTTATGGATATATCTATTTGATAAGGTTTAAACTGGAGGCCTTTTAGAAATGTAATGAATTCATGAATAAGTTAAATAACCAAAATGGTAATATTATAAATAAGTTTCGATCCAATCAAGGCTGTGAATATCATACACTAGATTTTATTGAATTTCTATGGATGTTTGGGTGTCTATCTTAACACATTCAACTAAAGACACCATAGTGGAATGGTGTTAATTAAAGGAGGAAATGTACCTGCATGAAATGGTAAGGTCGATGATGAATCATGTAGATATTACATTATCCTTTTATTTATATTCATTAAAAACAATGACAAACACACTAAATTGAGTTCAAATTAAATAATTAAATGGAATACAATATGATTAATCTATGGAAAAAAATTCTTGTTTTTAGACACTCATGTATAGGAATCCGAGGGATTTATTAAGGCCATCTTAGGGAATAAAATAACACCCCATATAATTAAATTTACCTTTTTAGGGTGTCTTAATGAAACAAGGGAATACTACCAATAGACCCCTTATATAAGATACCATCTTATGTGAGATAATCTCTATTTCTTAATATAGATCACATCCTTTGGAAGAACACAGGGATCAATATTGACATTGATGACCTTGATCCTGCAGATATACAAGAGTTATCACATGAACCAAATCCATTGGTCCTAATAGAAGTACTTGTTATGGGAAAAAAGTAATGCATATGAGCATGAGAGAGGTATGAAAACCCAAATGATATGTTTTTCTAGTCACTGATAATGATGAATCATTATTGGTTGAAAAAAATAAACCTCCCCACTATGAAGAAGAAATAGTGAGATTATAAGCTATAATATTTCAAGAATACATGAATTTGGATATGTATTCTATGTATCATAACCTTGTATGTGTTTTGGTCAATCTTCCAATTTCTCCAAATCCTATTGGGTGAAAATGTGTTTTCAATAGAAAGCTAGACATGAAAAAGTAAATTACCTATAAACCTAGGTTAGTGGATAAAGGGTTTAAACTACCTTAAGGAATTTTTTGTGATGAATGATTTATTATAGTTTCCATGTTTAAATTAATCATAATTTTACATGTTATCTAATCTTACCATAACTATAAAATTTGGTAGATGGATTTCAAAACAATTGTTTTTAATGGGAACCATTAGTAATTTTTCTATATGATACAACCAGAAGTGTTTATGAATCTACGTGTTTAAAAAAGGATATGAAATTTACAAAGATCCATTTCTGTATTGATGAAGGAAACTAGGTCATGGAACATTAGGATTGATGAAGTTATAAATAAAATTTAGTTTCATTAATAATGAATCTGGGAAATGTATTTAGAAGATGTTTAATAGGATTTTAGTCATTATCGTAGTAGAATATGTTGATGACACATTAATTATTGGAAATTATGTATCATAAATAAATTAAGGCAAGTACATGTGGAAGAACATATTCTCCATAAAGGACTTAGGTAAATCAACCTATGTTATAGTGATCAATATAATTTTTAACATTTTTAAGTGTATTCTTTGACTATATCAAGGAACATCCATTGAATATATTCTAAAGAAATTTAGTATGAAATAATCCATGAAATGATTGGTTCTAGTGTCACATAGTATAAATCTTTTCAATAAATTGTGTACCTAGAAACAAAATGGGGAAGAGAGAATGAGTAATATACATACACTTTAGTTATTGGATCAATCATGAATTCCGTGTTATGCAATAGGAATGATTTTCCAATGCCTTTGGCATAGTAGTTAGATATCAAGATGTTCAAGGGGATAAACATTGTTTTTTTATTTGGGTTATCCTATATTATTTGAGAATAAAAAAAGGAATATTCTCAGTGTATAGAAGATAAAAGGACATATTCATTTGGATTTATATTGATTCTAGTTTTCAAATATGTCAAAATGACATGAATCTGCATTTAAGAGTTTCATTTAGCATCAACAGAGGAGCTGTAAGTTGGAAGAGTAAAAAGTAGAAAGTTATCACTGATTCTACTATAGATCATGAGTATATTAAAGCTTCTAATGAAGAAATTGTTTTTGAATATGAATCCTTTTGAAAGATCTTGATTTAGATCTTAGTAGTATATACCCTTCAACATTAGATTCTGATAAAACTATAATGGTGTATCTTATAAAAGATCCAATGTTAAATCAATAGACATAGCTCATATATAGAATGTATCCACTCTTGAGGAATTTTTATTAGAGGTATGGTGTTACAATAATTATAGTTTATATAGAAGAAAATATAGTGGAACCATTGACTAAATATTTATCCCATCATAATTATGAGCTCGTGTAAGAGCTAATGGGATGATGATTGTAACGAGTTGTACCTGTTGAAAGTGGGAGTTTGATAGAGTTTTTGACCTAGAACCACCTCATATCTAAATTATGATTACCTAAATTCGTTATTTTAAATAATAATAAATTTTTTTATGACATCATGATTGTTATTCTATGTGACATTGACTATAGAAGTTTACAAAGTGTAATTATCTCACTGAATGGTCATAACAGTTCCATATTCTGATTAGAACACTAAAGTTCCATGAAATTATTCTTAAATATATTTTCTATTTTTGGGTGATTTCATTTTATAGGACAAAAATGATACAGGTTGTCAGGGGTGGTGACTCATAGGACATTAATACATTTTCACATGGTGTACTCCCTTGGAAATTTCTAGTGTAGGAGATTATAAGAACATGAACCTCTAGTAAGAAATGAACATTTATATGTTTCATTGCATGTTCCTCTATATGTACTTGTGTTTCAATCCTTTGACTTCAATATTATTGTTAATGAATACTATTAGTCACATAATTTGATATATTTATTAAAATTGTGGTGATATATGTTTGTAGTGAATTAGGATATGATGGCTAGGTCACGATTAGTATTTCATTAATGAATAATGTGAGAAAGGATTTTTCACTTATATTATTTATGGTAAGTTGATATATCAATCACTATGATAAAAAATAATACATCCCTAATAAATATTTGGTCATAGTGTTATGTTGGAATGTTTTTTTTGATTCAAAGAATGAAAATTTGAGAACATGGGTTACTGACACCATCTTGAAAATTTATTTGGTCATAGTGTTATGTTGGAATGTTTTTTTTTGATTCAAAGAATGAAAATTTGAGAACATTGGTTAATGACACCATCTTGAAAATTTCTTGATTATATATATCATGATAAATGGACCATCTTATAGAAAAAGTGCATGTGTTAGGTTTTATAATATTGAAACGTTAATTTGTTTCTCTATGTGTTCCATCAAGGGTTTCTACATACAAACCTTAGCCTTTGGGTTGCTCCCCCTAATTCCACTGTGAAAGAGGCATAGAGGGTCGCACACTAAGTGTATCCACAGATTTAGTAAAATATTAAATATTATTCATTAGTTTCATGTTGAATAATTATTCTTATCATTTTTGGTTTAATAATTATTATTGTTAGCTTGATCGTATATATTATATCACCAGCTGTTTGAGAGAATATTTTATGAGCAGAATATTTAAAAAATACCTTTTTCTATTAAGTGAATATAATTTTTATTTATTGGAGAATAATGAAGTGATATTTATTTATTAAATAAATATTCACCATTCATGGCTTGATAAATATTATGGAGGAATGATAGATTGAGTTTAATGGTTTGGTGAGACAAAATTTATTTCAAAATTTATTTTTATAAATAATATTTAATTATTTCAATGGTTTTGTGAATATAAATATAATAATAATATTAATGCTGGTCAGAGTGAGTATCTCAAGAGTGGGGTGAATTGAGTACCAAATAAAATTTTTTGTTAAAAAATAGTTTAATTAAATTGCCCTTTGTAAATCAAAACATCCCAATTAATCAAAATAACATATCGAAATAATTTCTATTCTTTTAAAATATTTCTTAGATATTGATCATATATAAGTTATAACATTTATTATGAAATTATTTTACATTTGAAATAATTTTTCCAAATAAAACAGCTATATAACACTAATTATGACTTACTATATAATTATTGGTTTTTATTATAGATTAAATAGATTCGGTTTTAAGAATAAAAATAAAACCAAACCAAATAAAACCCATAGTGGAATAAATACACAACGTCCAATCTCAAATAGATACATAATCCTCTCAACTTTTCAATCACCCACTTCCAAGAAGGTTATATAAAATAATATTTAATCCAAAACCTAGATCTAGTAAACAATAGAAAATTAGTTGTTTAGGCCACATAGAAACCTCTTCCACAAAAATGGTGGGAATAAAACAAACATAGGCCGCAAATGGACCTCTTCCACAACACATGGGAAAAAGTTGAAAATAAACTTTGAGAAGATTTCAAGTATCTTATAGATCAATAATAGGATATAGTGTGTGTGTTAAAAATAAAGATTAAACACACACTGTTCATGATTTAATGAAAATAAAAAAACCAAAAAAATAAAAGATGCAAATAATATGTTGATTCTTGATCTGATGTGTTCTGATGATGGCTACTCCCTGAATGTTGCTTGAGTAGAATCTTGAGCAAGGTTTCTGAAAATCTCAATAAAATACAGTTTCATAAAAAAATTTATATGACCCTAGAATGAAAATAAATAAGGTATGAGCTTAAATATTCCACAAATTTATACTGGTAATGACGATTCATGAAAGGAACGCTTCAAATAATTATCCTTTTCAGTTATTGTAATATAGCTTTAGCTCATTTCTCATGTACGTATATATCTCACTCTATATTTATCTTATGAATCTATGTACATTTTCATGAGTGAGTCTTATTCTTTAGTTAATATCATCATCCAAGGGGAATCATTTGGATCCTTTTCTCCTTTTAATAGACAAATGACACAAACATCAATGAATCTCATCAATAGTTTTATGAAAAATTATTAAAATAATTCTCTGAATTAAAATAAACTATATATTTGTTAGAAGTAATTCATTAAAATTAAAAAACAATAGTAATGGTGACTCCTATGAATGGTGAGACATCTATTGAGGCGAGTCATCCTAATGGTGATTTGGGTTGGTCATGACTCACACTGGAAATGAGTCATGACTACAATGACTCATCTGAGTAGTGAGCCTTCTTACAATTATTCCATCTCAACACTTTTCAAAAAAATTTATTCTGATGGAAGGTTATTCCCAAAAGTGACTCAAGTCTTGTGGTAGTTATTTTTGAATCATTTCCAAAACTATTTCATGTTGGTGACTCCTCTCTAATGGCATGTGTTTCCAATAGTTATTCAATTTTCATGGTTTATTGGCGAGTTGTCTCTTGGAATCAATTATTTCCCGTACATGGAATAAATTCAATCATAGAGGTGAGTTATTGCTAACAGTTGGCCTTTCTCATACTTATCTATATTTCCATCTTGAATTTGAGTTATCCAATGTTGTGATGCATCTTCAACGGTGATCCATGTCTGGCGGGGAGTGTTTTCAATACTTATCCAAATTCCACACCAATATTCCATATAATATAAAAAAATTTCATAACACATAAAACTCATTAATATCTTTAGAAACATGATATGGTGATCATTAATATAAGTGTTCTAAGAATCTGGTTTTTTATGATCACACATCATGAAATTTTATAATGTATAAATAGAAATAACTGAGGTGTCAAAATAGGTGAAATATTAAATAGAAATGGTATGAAATATAGTAAATTAAAATATATAAAAATATCATTACGGTAAAAAATAAAGAAAAAAAATACCATATATTCATTCTCCCTCTTTTGGGATTATAAAAAAGTGATAATAAAATTGGAAATTCAAAGAGACATAGTAAGATTAAAAGGGAAATTCCATTGAAAATCAAGTGAATTGCAGTAAAAAGATCCCCATAAAAGATTAAAAGCCTATTGTAAATGAATTTTTGGATGAGTTTAAGGATAAGGATTATATTTTCCCTTCCCTTTTTCATAAATTGAAGGATTAAAAACCTAGACTATTTGAACGTGATGGATAGTTGAAACAACATTAGTTAGAGAAGGAGTATCTCTAATGATATCTGGTATATGATTTTGAAATAATTATCTAGGAGATTAACTGAAAGGACCAAGAGTAAGAAAAGGTACATTAAGATCTTTGGTTAAACCTGGCCTGATGAACTCTAGATCAGAAGCTAGAGGGGTCAAATGAGCTGTAATTGGAATGACATCATGATCCAGCACTATAGTTCTAAAAAAACATGGAGAAACGGTTTCATCAGATTTATTAAATCCTTTATTATGTTTCCACCCCTTTACATATCACTAAATAAATACTTCTTCTCTTATATAAATTACTTTAGTACTAGATTCATTACCTTTAACTGATTCACTATCTCTTCAAATGGTACAGACACTATAAGTATTTTTAAATTCTTATCTAGGAACTTTAATTGAGCATTTAACTCATTCTTAGTATAAATCGAAGATAAATAATAATTTATGTATTTTTTGGTTTTCCCAACATCATCTTCCATATCTTTTATATTCTCTCTAACCTATAAGATTTTCATAGTCCCTATAACTTTAATTTTTCTCAAACCCTCTTGAGGCTGGTCCAGCGAATTACTAAAACACCATGAAGATCTCCATTTACAACTATCTAGATCATATCAACATCAAAAGTAGTATTTGGATCACTAGAAGAAGAATAAGAAGACATAGATGTATGATTAACCTCTCTCTCTAGAAAAGCTACCATGGAATCTACAAATGAAGACCTAACCTCATCCACTATGGATATCAAGGATTCAAAATCATTTTCCATCCTTATATTATCTATATTAACTTCATGGATATAATTCACCATTTTTTCTAAATATGATGTATCACTAGATAAAATAGATAAATTCCAAATTTCTAAATTTAATTAGTGACACGAGGGGATTTATTTTTTAACATCAAAAGAAAATCAGAGAGAATCCTTTATCTGAAGGAGTCTAAGTAACCTCTGGTTTCAACATCCACTACCATAGATGCGCTGGGAGGTGTAGGAAAGACTGTAGAAGCAATGGTAGGTGTTGGTACATGAAATGAAAACCTTTGAAATTACTCTTCAGAATCAATATCATCTACTAAATATCCCTTAGGATCCATCACATCTCAAATAAATGGCCTCTCATAATCTTATTTTGAGTATTCCAGACCAAGTCTGACATACCCAAGAATCCTATCACATTATTCAAGAACTAGGTCCATCAATCTAAAAACATACATACCATAGGTCTTAAAACTAGATTCTATTTAGATATAGAATCAACAAGATAGGTAAATATTCATCAGATATCTACAAAACCACTATCTTCTCAGAAATTTTAGGATCAAACTCCACCTATTCATGAACTGATTGTTCAACAACAATATGCTCAGTAACCATCTGTACATTAACCATTGAATCACTATGAACACCACCAGTATTAGGATTAACATTTTTATTGTCTATATTTGGGTATCCCTCACTCTAAAATGATGACTTCTTATAATCTCTAGCTATTATATAAATATATTTAACTAGTTTCGATCAATTTTTAGATCTAGAGACAACTATATAAGAGATATATTTCTAAAGAATCTCATAATCCTCATTCAAATTACATCCACTTGGACTAGCATGGTTAGAACCTCCAACATTTTCATCTATATATCTATCATCTTTTCAATTTTTTTCCTCTTTTTCATTGTTCTTATTCTTCTTCATTTCCATTCTCATAATTTCCATTTTTTATGAGGATCTAGAAATGATTTTTAATTTCTCTTCTACTGAAACTTATGTTTCTTCTTCATCCATGCCTTCTTTTAGAAGACTCTCTTAGATAGGGAGAGACCTAGATATACACGGAGCACCATAAGTAATAGCAGTAGAACTCTAGGGTAGATCTCGGTCACTTCCCTCTTCCACTAGGAACTCATTTTCCTCATTACTAGAGTGAGAAAACATTACAACCTCATCTGAATACTCAATAAATTCATCTGGCATCAATCCAAGATCCATAGTGGTCGTTGGCCTTCAAGGAAAATCAACCAAATTGAAATCATCATAGAGTATTTCACTACTATCAATCCACTATTTCTTCTTGGGGATTCAACTAATCTTCACTCTTATGAAAATCAACCTTGTTATGAAAAAGCCTCCACAGATCACTACTATTTATTCTCTTTCATCTACTAATCACATGGAATCTATCATGACCAAAATAAACATGGGGAAAATAAGGATGTTTTACCATGAATATGGTTTGAACATCTCTATCATGTAAGTAATAAGATATATGTATAGATTGATATTTTCCACCTATCATTTTAAAACATAGATGTTAAACATATTGAAACCTCATTGAGGAAAAATAACCTTTCCTTAGGAAAATATTATGTCAGATAAACATGAAAATTTTGTGACATTATCTCTATAGCTCCGTAGTAATCTATCCTCTCACTATCTCATCTTCAGTTAATTCTATCAAATTATATTCATAAAATAATATATATAACAATAAATAAAATTTACTTCATAGGCATTTGAGAGACCCTAATTAGGTACTCTAAAACCCATAGCCTATATGCTTGAAAAAAATATTAATTTGTATCCATTTATTCTAGTTTTTACCAAGTCTTCATCTTCCTAAAAATTGAACTTGAAAAACTAGTATAACTGTTGAACTAACCTTGGATAGAAAGGTCTATCATTGAAAGACAACCATTCCACCCATCCCTATTATTTTATATATTTCATCACTAATGACTTGATCCATATTAACCATTCAGAATGTCCTTTTGTTGGGAATCAGAACACTCTTTGTAAGATCTAGGTTCACAGGCTAAATAGAAACAGAATGACTGGATTCCCTAGTCTTCTTCTGTGATGAATGTAACTAATCCGAAAATGATTCAGGGGATCTATTCATTCTATCAATAGAAATTTGCTCAGAAGGATTGGAAAAAGGCGAGGTAAGGCTGATGATTTTGATAGAAAATTTATAGTGATGAGGTTTGAGAGCAACGATGTTAGGGAGTGAAGGAATTTAAATTTTATGGGTGCCTAATTTTATATCATTTTTGAATTTAGGAATAAATTGAAAATTGAAAAATAGTGTAAATTTTTAATCATATGAAAATTAAATAAAGAACTCATATATATAAATTAGAAACACTGGATTAAAAACTAATAACAACAAAATTTAAAAGGTGAAAAATATTCCAATGGTGGGTGAATCTATTGGTTAACAAAACAAAGGGTGAGTAAAACCAATGATGAGTAAAAATAATGGTGGGTAAAACCAATGGTGGGTAAAACATAATGGAGAGTCCAAGAAAATTATGTTTAACCAAAATTAATAATGATTAATCTATGTTTGATATAGTTAATTCTCTCAGAATTCAAAGTCTTAGTGAAAATATCTGTAATCTGACGTTCTGTACCGATGTATTCAAGGGTTATATCACCCTTTTGAGAAATATATCTCAAAAATTGATGTATTAAAACAATATATTTTTTAGAGTGATATAAAGGTTACTTATAATTGTTTATAGCACTTTTACTACCAGTTTAGGTTTATGTTGTGACAAGAATGATTGGTGTTCAACATGTTTTCATTGATAAGACCTAGTATGTGTACTTCTATCTAAGTCTCTAATAATAGTATCTAATGTATTCATTTTTGAGTATTAATATCTCTAGAAAAAGAAGGGTCGGTCTGCTCATTGTACTTTATAGGTTAAGGTTTTGTATGTTCCCTGGAACTGAATGATTTTTTACCTTTTTTATAGAAGAATTAGATGTTTTGGAATTTATGTTCCATGTGGGTAAATCTTCATCAATTTTTTCTAAAGTGTTATTATCATAATATTAATCTACCACATCAAATGTAACATGGATACACTCTTACACATTTTATGTTATTTCCTTAAAAACTCTATAGTATTTACTAGAAGATGAATAACCCAATAAAATTCATTCATTACTTTTGGTGGAAGAAATTTCAAGATTATCATTACTATTATGAATAAATACTTTGAAATCAAACACTCTAAATTAATTAAAATCAGGCTTCCTATTATTACAATGTTCATAATGGGTTTTCATTACGTTATGTATAATTAAAAATATATTGATTATATAATAGGATGTGTTCATTGCGTCTTCCAAAAAGTATATATGTAAGTCATATTAATTAAGCATTTTCCTAGATATATATCGAAGTGTTATATCTCATATTTCTACAGCTCCATTATATTTAGGGGTATTGGGAGTGGAGAAGTCATTGTTACAAGAATTTTGTGAGAAAAACGATTCAAAGTATTTATTTTAAAATACATGACCATGGTCACTTCTTATGGTATTATTTCTAATTCCAGTTAAGTTTTCTATAGTTTTAGAACACTTGGTAAAATAAGAATAATATTCACTTTTAGGAGATAAAAATATCACCCAATTATACCTAGAAAAGTAATCTACAAGTAAATATACACATTTCTTCCAATTTTTACTAGAAACTATAGGAAGTACAAACATGTTAATGTGAACCAACTCCAGAGGTTTATAAGTTATAATTACTCTCTTTAATTTTAATGAAATATTTTGATTTTTCCCTTTTTTACAAGTGTTACTGACTTTTTCATTTAAAAATTAATTTTTGTTAGATTCCATAGTAACCCTTTTCGAGTAATCATTCTAAGATAGTGAATGTTATAGTGAACTAGTCCCTTATACCCAACCCAAGATTTTTTATGAATGGAACTTATGCAAGAAATTTTTTGATAAATCAAAGAACCAAGATTAACAACAAACACATTCTCATTCCTCAATGATTTAAATAAAAAAGAATTATTATAATTAAAAACATTGAAATAATTGTTTCCAAACATTACATGAAAAATATCATCAAAAAAGTTTGAAATTATAAGAAGATTGTATTTTAAACCATAAAAAATTACATTATAAATTTAAACTGAATTGGTGTAACCTATTTGGACAAGGCCAATGATCTTTCCTTTAGCATTGTCACCAAATATAACATATCCACCATCAACATTTATAAGGAACTTAAAGCTCAATTAATCTTCAATTATATACATAAAACATATGGTATCCATGTACCACATATATCTATAGGATCTCTTTATGTAGCTCTCAAACAAAAAAATGTTCATACTAAGAATGATTATGGTTCCAAAATTTTATTGGGTCTAAATATGATTGTAATTATTTACTTAGGAAATCATATCTTTTTAATATATTTACCATAAAAATATTTTAACTTTTTGGAACATATAACATTATTCAATTTACTTGAATAAAAACTTGGAGTGGAATTACAAGAATTTTACATAGGTTCAAAAGTGCTCTTAATTATTCTTATTTTTATGAGTTGGTATCCTAGACCAATAATATATTTTGAATTAATTTTTTTTCATAATATTTGACTAATATTTATTATTCTATTTGTAAATATCTCTACCACTTTATTTAGTTTCACATTTGAAAATTTCAGTTCAGTATTTTCTCTAAATAATTGAGAAATCTTCTCTTTCACTACGGTAAGATCAATTCTAAAAGTATCATATAAATATGTTCTTTCTTTTAGAAATTGTATTTTTTCATTATGTTGATTAAATGTATCTTTAATCATATTGAATTGTTCAAACATTTCCTCTTTCGTCATATCATTATCATTATGTTCATTTTGAAAATGATCAAAATTAATTAATGTAGATGTAGATGTTACCTCATATATATTTTTTGTAAAGAATATATTTTCCCAATACAGATTCAATTCATGAGTTGATTTTGATTCATTGAGGCGCTACTAGTGGCTTTCATAATGTTTTTATACTTTTTATAATTATCCACATTTTTCTTTTTATATTTTAGCTTATGACAACTATCCTTAACATATACTTTTCTATTACACTCATAATAGGTTATATCATTTGTATTTTCAGCTATTTTCTAATCCATTTTCCAATTCACTCTACTATAATACATTCCTTTGTAGCTCAGTTTACAAAATAATTTCTTCTTCTTGTAAAATTTCATAAATATTACATCCATATGGTCCATTTCCTCATCACTATCGGCTGGTGATTCATCATTAATAGAGATTTCATCTTTTACCATTTCCTTTTTATTCTGTTTTATGCAATAGTATTGAAGGCTAATGAATTTCTATTAGGTTCTTCATCCTCCTCATGATTAACCTTAAACTATTCCACATTCAACATCAAATTCCCAATCAATTCATTACTATGTAGTTTAATAATGTCACAGGATTCCTTTACTGAAATAGATGTCCCTATCCATCTATAAGGAAGACATATCAGTAGTCTCATAATTTTATCATTGTTAGACACATGATTCCCCAAGGAGGTCATTATGATTACTATATCATTGAACCTGAGATACGTAAAAGAAATCAACTCATTAGGTTTCATCTTAAATGCATCATATTTAATTTTATAAGTGTTTAATCTCATTTATTTAACATTAGAAGTTCCTCTATGAGAAATAACTAAGGTATTCCAAATGTCTAAAGCAGTTTTACTAGCATATATCCTGTTAAATTATTAATCACATAAATCATAATAAAAATAATTCATGTATTTTCAATTATTATTATTATAATCATGTTTAGTATAATCATCTGATGTATTCCTATAAGTCTTAGCTAACATAGATCTATCATCTATATTAACAAAAATTTCAAATCTCTTTCTTTCGATATGAATTATCATCTTTATTTTCCATTGAGCATAGTTAATTCTATTATACCTTGAAGTTTTGTTAATAAAAAAACTTTCATTTCTATTATATATTTAATGAACTAAATTTATAATTGATAGAAATTTAAGATCTTTAAAAAAACTAAAATCACAGTTAAAAATATTTTGAAAATCCTTTAATACCAAATGTTGTTCAGAGATAGTATCTCAAGAGGGGGGGGGGGGCTGAATTGAGTACCCAATAAAAATTACTATTCAAAAAGGTTTAAATATAATTTCCCAGGTAAATTAAAATTTTCTAGTTAATCCAAATAGAAAATCAACTTACGTACTGATCTTTTAAAATATTTCTCAAAGATACATTAATTCTCAATTAAAATATTTTTAAAAAACTAATTTAACATTTGAAATCATTTTACTTATACAATTGTTATATAAACACCAATTAAAAATGGATATCAGTGTATTTGTTTTCTTTGTAGTTTAAATAGATTATGTTTAAATCATAAAAATAAAAAACAAAACAATAAAATAGTGAAATAAATACCATAGGTTTAGTCTCAAGTTGATACCTAATCCTCTCTTCTTGGAAATCACTAACTTCCAAGAATATTAAACGAAATAAACCTTTACGTTCAACCTATATTATCTAAACAACATCAAACTTGCTATCTAGGATAATGTGGATCCTCTTCAACAACAACTGTGGGAATAAAATAAGCACATTCCACACATGGACCTCTACCACAGAACATTGGAAAATAGATGATTTTATTGATAATATATCAAGTATATTACATTTAAATTATAAGAGACACTCTGTGTGTTAACAATAATGATTAAACACACAATAGTCAAAATGTTAATATAATAAATAGACAAATAAATTAAAATATTTAAAGAATATATTTTTATTCGGTCTAACGTGAAATGATGCTGATGACTCCTTATGTTTAGCATGAGTAGAATCATGAGTCATGTTTCAGAAAATATGAGTAAAATAGAGTGTCATTAACTATTTGGATCTGATTTTGGGAAGGAACTGAATGTTCGAAAAGCTTCAATATTCCATGGTTGGTTGTTGGAATGGATGCTTCATATAATCCATACTACATAGAACTCCCATTTTTGGTTCATTCAATATTGATTAATCTCACTTATCATTTAAATTTATATCTTTCTCTTTATCAATCTCATGAATATATGTACATCTGCATAAGAGAGTCTGCTACGTAATTTAATCACAACATGAATGAAGAATAATCCAGATCCACTTCTCCTCTAATTGAATGATTTACACAAACATAAATGAAACTCTATAATATTTTTAACAACAATCATTAAAATTAATATCTTTATTACATTTGATAATATATCCATTATAAATATTTGATTCAAAATAAAAAATATCAATGATGGTGCCTTTGAAATGTGTGAAAACTCTATCAGTGATTCATTTTAACAGTGACTTGGGCTAGTGGCGGGCCATATTAGAGGTGATTCATGACAATGTTGACTCATCTGAATGATGAGTCTTCTCAATGGTAGTTCATCTCAATATTTTTTTAAATTTTCATTTTGATGGATGGTCATTCTCAATGGTGAATCAAGTCTACTGGTAGGTATTTTCAATGATTATCCAAATTTTTATCCTTTAGGTGACTCATCTTTGATGGTATGTGTTTACAACACTTAGAAAAATTTCTTGTTTCAATTGTGAGTCACCTCTTTGTAGTAAGTATTTACCATAATTGTCCAAAATTCCATCCTAGTGGTGACTTATAGATGATAATGGGTCTCTCCCATACTTATACGGATTATCATCTTAATCCTAATTCATACCTTAGAATGACTCATCTTCAAAAGTGAGTCATGTCTACCAATTAGTGTTTTCAATACTTATCCAAATTTATCTCTAATCTACCTTATATTGAAAATTTTTTCCATAATACTTAAAAATCATTAATAGCATAATAAAAATGATTTGGTGATCATTGTAACAACGATTCCAATAAATAATAATAATAATACTAATAATATAGACACACAATTATGTGTAGATTATAGAAATAATAAGGGCACATATGGATTTTTTATTTACTAACCCTAACACTATATAAACCAAATTGTATTATTTACAACCCTAAGGGTTTCCATTATTATTTTTGGCTAAAGTGGAATCCCTTGTATTCTTTTTATCCCTGGCGGGATTTTTCCAATAATGCTATCAAGAATATAGAGTCATCCTCCTCCTCCACATCTCTTGATTCAAGAGTGATCAAGGAGAATCCATATTTAAATATATTAATATTAAAATAAATTATGAACGATGAAAGCATTGTGAACTTCCATAATAGAACTCTAATATTTCTATAATGAGGTTCATATATTCATAAAGAATGTGTTGATAATCATTAGATGTAATCTTGACATGATTCCTATGATGAAATGATGGTATTACATGATGATGTTTTCAAATTTATCAAAGAAGGAATAATTCATCACAAGATAATTCTTTAATATCTTAAATTAATTATAAATCATAATGTGATGATACTGTGTTATGTTTTTTTGGAATTCTCATGCTAATTAATGTCTGATTCAACTCCATTTCCAAAAATAATTTATCATATATGTACATATCTGATTAATTATTGGTTATAATAAAATCAAAGTAGGACATTACGATATGGTTCTTTTTTTAATTCTCAGAACCTTCAAATATTAGCATGAGTAGTGGAATAATGAGATAATAGGTAAATGGCTATTATTTGGAATGACCCAAAAAGTATATCATATGTAATTATATATATTCATTGATATACTTATGAGTTTATTCGTATTATTAAACCAAATTACTTTTGGTTTGTGACTTACCCTGGATGAAAAAACATTATACGTTGATACCTTTCTTACAAAATCCTTGAGGATTATATAATTAGGGGTTGGTTGGGTATTTTTCTGATCATGTAATTCGTTTATGATTAACCATGATAATATTTGTTCACTCATATGATATGAAAATTCTTTTGGACCTTTATATAATAAGTCTAATGAAATGTAGTTTCATGATTAATTGAGTCATATATATTGTTTTCAACTATTTGAATGATGGAAATTTGATTTCATCATCTTCTATTTGAATGGCTTGTTATGTATTAATCAACCAAATCACTCCTTTTCAGATAATTAAGGATGTTTGAGATAACATATACTAGATTGATATTGTTCCACATCTAGTGGCCACTCAATGTCATTTTAAAAAGGTATTATATTAGTATACATATAATATATATGATACATGTTGTAGTAGGAATGTTTATATAAATATATGTGTATGTTTGATCAAGATCACATCATACCCCCTACTAGCTTGAGTGGAACTAATGTTTTTTTTGAGACTCCTCTTTTCTTGCATCTATGAAATTATGATTTAATATTTTTTTCAATGCTACTAAGGCCTACAGGGTCACAGATTTAGGCCATTGGTTATAGATTATGTTTTTGAAAAATTAATTTTACCAAAATAAATATAGTTTCAATAATAAAATAAAAAAAGAGTTTAGGATGGATTCACAATTTGTGATATTGTTTTGTATTATGTTTTTATAGTATTAGTGCAAATGGGAGATTTTTGTAAATTAAAAAAAATCAGGGATATGATATTTTACAATATCCATGAATCATAAGGTGGAAATATGTGAATCTAGATTCATATTTCATATATTATGATACATTTCCAATATATAATATGATTGGAATACGATATAAGATATAACATGATTGCATTTGGCCTTTTCTTCCCACATGGTTTATTTGGTTTTAAATTAATGTGATTTATTTATTAATGGATTTGAATATAACCATTATGCTACAAACATGATGTAATATATGGGTGTTAATTGTCAGTAATATATGGGTATCATGATATGGTAATGGGTAGTAACAAATGGGTTCCATGATAAGTCACCTGATACAACAATTTCACGAACCAATTAATTTATTAAAGAGTTTCTATAAAATGGTATTTGGTCCCTCATATCGATTAAACCTAATTTTATATAACAATATGAACATATCTTGTCCCCATTCATTATTTATCTTCACCGATGGTTCAATAACCCCTTTGATGAATGAAGGGTCCTCATGATACGTTTTTGTATATACTAATTGGTGTACTACCATCAGAGGTAAGAGGAGTTAAAATGTTTCAATGGCGATATCTATTAAACCGGAAGGAAAGTATAAAAGATTTAGGTAATCACTTTTTAAGTATTCTATTTTGTTCTTCATTACATTAAAATTTTCTTTTGTTGAAGATTGGTCGAGATTATTTGTTGGATTCTTACATTTCAAATTCATTATATGAACTCCCTAAAACCAAATAGTATTAAATCCATAATTGATTCATTAATAGATAAATAAAATATTTTTATCATATATAGAAAATATCATTTGATCATTCTGTAAAAATATTAACAATGTTTGGATGGTGTTATTGGTGTTTCTAATTTTTTTGATGTTTTATAGGATATTTTATTTTTAATGATATGTTATAAAGACATTAATATATATTTCGAAATTTTATCATGATTTTTATTGACTAGTTTCTTTATTCTAAATTACTCATTCTTCATTTTATACATCATTTATTCCTTGGATCCTTGAAAGAGTCTATTTTTTGTTACAAAATTTGATATAGCGCTCTAAGACTAATGAAAGTAGAATTCAATTGACCTTTTAATTTTTTCAAATAAAAACATATATGGAATTAAGGTTTTCCGATTGAAGAAGCCATTATATTGTCTGAAATTGGAACCATATGCATGGTACTAACATTTTGATTCATATATGTAGAATCGTGAATTTAAAAGCGGAAAAGTGGATCACAATCTCTATGTGATGAATTCATAGAAATATCACTTCATGGTACTGGTGTACATAGATGATATTATATTTCATGCCAATAGGCCGGGATTAGTGGGTGAATTTTCCAATCACATGAAACCAGAACTATAAATGCCTACGATTGGTGAAATCAAAAACTTCTTAGAGATATATGTGATTTAGGGGAAAAGTACACTTTTTTCTCCAGAAAAGTTTGCAAGAGTGTTTTGGAAGAAATTAAATTTGCATGATTCCAAACCAATGTTGACTCTGATTACAGTTGTGAAAAAATTGAAAAATAATGAATATGGGTCATCAGGAGGTCATACAATATATAGAAGAATCGTTGTATGATTCTTGTAGTTTACTATGACACTAACAGATATTGTCTTTTCTACATGCTTACTATACCATTTTCAATGTAATCTGAAGGAAGAATATTTGTATGAATTGAAAAGAATCATGAGGTTCCATCAAGGTGCTAAAAATTATGTTTTAAAATTTTCTAAAGGAAAAGATAGTTAACTATTGTCATTTTTTGATGCTGACTAGGTTGGAGATTTTGTTGATAGAAAGTCCACAAATGGTGGGGAATTCATTATTGGAATGAAATGTATGGGCTGGTTGAGTAATAAATATAAAAATTTCTCTTAGTACTCCTGAAGCTGAGTATCTCTCTACTACAATGTCTTGGAATCAACTATTACGGATGAAGAAACAACTAAGTGATATTAGACATGAGGTGAAAATGGAAATAGTGATTCACTAGGACAACAAGATCATTATCGATATTACAAGGAATCCTATCACAAATATCATATAAAACATATTGAAATCAGATATCACTTCATCAAAGAGAAAGTTGAACAAGGCATGATTAAAATATATTATATTGGAACTTCTATCCAAGTGGTTGACAATCTTGGAAATCCATTAACATCACATGTTTTATAGAAACATTGGTGTAACCTTACTGTTCATACACCTCCCAATGCATGAGGAGGTTTCAAAAGTTCCTCTCTCCCCTATTGTGTTAGATGTTTTAATCTATTTGTTAAAGTGATGTAGGTTTATGGGGGATATAATAACTATGGGGAGTATGTTTTGGGCTTTACAAGTCAATGTTAGGTTCTTTGGGTTTGTTGACAATGGGAGAGAATTGATAAATTCAATGGTATAAAGAAGGGGGATGAATTGTTTAGGAGGATGAATTTTTTTTCTAGTTTCAAGAGAATGGAAAATGGAGAATGGATAAATTCAATGAGTTTCCAAGGGGAAGAATGAGCATTTGGTGTTATGAGGATATAGTTTAGGGCATTTAATGCATCTATGACATGGTTAGAATTTGGTGTTATGAGGAAAATATTCATGGAATGTAATCCAATTGTGACATGTTCAAATAATATCTTAGACAACTTTAAGAATTCCAATACATGATAACACAATTAAATCTTCCCGTCTTGTTGTCTACACTAAGAATTTCTCATGTAGACTTAGATTTTTTTCTATGTTGTTTCTTGTGTATCAGGTCTTGATAAGTGGTTGATGCTTCATTGAATTTATCTACAAATTTATAACAATCCCAAAGAGGTATATTGGTGTAACCAAGGTTGTTCTTTTATGGAAATTAAGTATGGGTTGTGTTTCTTTTTGATCCCCACGTTGTAGATGAAGAAGTTAGTAAGGAATGGGATCATATAGTTCAAAGCAAACATAGTGTTGAATGTGATGTTGTTTCCCAGTGTTTTACAAAAAATTTGGTCCAAACTTTGGAGAATGAATAATGGTATTGTTATCGAAGTAAGCTTCACACAATATTGAAGGATGTTTGAAATGTTTAGTGCAAGGATTGTTTCGGGATCACTGCATCAAAATATGGAAAATGAAAAAAGCATGTGAATGATTACAATTTTCATGAAATACAAGGTTATGTAGAAGTGACTTACGGCCCTAATGAGATTGAAAAAGAGTGTTTTCATTCTCACAGATAATCTTATCCACAAGATCATCAAGGACTATAAATATGCAGCTTTCCCCACTCCAGACATAAAACATTTCCAACGAAGATCTGGTTCTTCTACTATGAAAAAGATTTACGCGCAAAAGAGTTTCAAAAATTAAATCATTCATGCAAAGTGTACCTTTAGTCGAAAAATACGAAGTCAAAATTATGGTGTAGTTGCGTGAAAGATAAGTATTCCCTTGAAAATAAGAGTTACATGAAAGTCATCTTATGTGACAATCCCAAATCATGTGTGAAAGAGTAGGTGTTGTGTGTAAGTGCTAGTGTGTGATTCTAGTAAGTTATGAACATTTAGTATGTTTTATCAATGATAACATGTGCATCAATTCAGGACATTGATCTGACCAGAGTCTTGTGCTAGACATAGAAAATGTCTTCAATGAAAATCTATCAAATTGACTTTCAAGTCGATAAAGTGAGTTAGGATTCTTTCAAAGTAGTTATCTTAGTGGAGTTGGTATAAGTGTTCTGAGGGATTTAGTGTTTTATCCTTAAAATCTAGAAAAGGAAGTTTTCCTAGAATAGAGGGACACTCTATGAACGTTTTTATTCGACATCTAGTGAATAATAATTTATTTAGGTATGATCACCACCCTGTCATCTTATAATCCTTTGACTAGCCCTTTGTGGTGAACCATGTAAAATTGTTGTGTTTTCTTACTTCTTGGGAATGTTGTAATTACTGCACCATAAAAAAGTTTAACAGGTTCCTACCAATGTAGGAATAAGATCTGACACTTAAGAAGTAAAATTTGATACCCTAATTCACCCCTCCCCTCTCCAGGTGTTTTGGGGTCCTTGAGTCTTATAATTTTTTCCATGTTTCACAAATTCCCCTCTCTTTATGAAAACTCCATATTCATTTCAAACACAACATTAATATTTTCATTTATAAAAAAATATTAATTTTCTGATGTATTTTTTAAAAGATTAATATTCTCATATTTTTGTTGATCCAGAGAGGCTGAATGTTCTAAATGAATAATCATTTTTTTTCTGTGACAAAATCATAGTACTATTTAAATATAATTGGTAAATACCTTCTTCTTCTACCCCAACCAATAAAACATCGGGATAATAAAATTATACGGAAAAAATAGGATCCTAAATATAGATTAGATCCCAAATTATAAAAATATCAATGGAAGACCTTCACTATTTATGGTTTATAAGAAAATGACGGGAATACCCTCCCTCATTCCACTAAAAATTATTATTGAACACTTGAAATCTCTTCCCACCACCACCATCCCATCTTTCACTCTTCCCATTGGCTATCTAATATTTAGTGATCCCCCTTCTCTCCTCCATCCATACATCTCATTATGAGGCCAGCTTCCCCCCAAGATCTCTCGTCTCTCCAGATTTTCACCTCCTCTCCCCCAGTTATCATTATCATCTTGTAGTCAATTATCTCTTAGAATATTTATCATACATAAATTTCCTCCTATCCCACTAATAACATATTACCCTCACCATTCCCAAATAACATCCTTTATCCATGTGGAAAGTGGTTTTCTAAGAACACAAAGAGTTTTTTTATAAAATCATTTCTATTTTTCATTCTTAGTTTTTTACATAAGAAAAAATTTTATAAAAAATATTTGACATTAAATGGTTTTTTATTTAGTTTTATTATTGATGTAAGTATGAACTACGAATGAGTTTTAATTTATTTTATTTATTA
The DNA here is from genome assembly GCA_963277665.1 of Viscum album. Lineage (NCBI taxonomy): Eukaryota > Viridiplantae > Streptophyta > Magnoliopsida > Santalales > Viscaceae > Viscum > Viscum album. Next base: position 1,013,367,520 of record OY728153.1, on the reverse strand, counting down.
AATTTGTATGTTTTTTTATATGATTTGAGGGAAATTTATTTTCCACAATGAAATTGTCTTTTATTTTCATTTATATAGCGTACATATCTATGATTCACAAGGGAAAATGCATTATGATGGTGTAATACCACTGGGTAGTGTGGTAAAATAATGAATATCATTTGACAAAATATCAAGATTTCCATAGACAATTATGAAGTGTGACGTGTCATTTTTAGAGTTCAAATACACATTAACATTTGACAATTGTAAATTTTTAGACGTTATTGAAAATGAGGGAGTTTATAAATTTTTCACATTCAATGTTTTTTCCCATGCCCACATTATTTCGATGATAGATGATTGATTTCAGTTAATAGTGGATGTATATTAAAGTTAATGGAATTTAAAAAAAAATATTAATATTATTTTCATATATTCATAGTTCATTAACATTTGGTATTTGAATTCATGTATTAATGTATTTGGTGGAAACTCACAAAAATTTAATCATGTGGTGATGATATTCAAATGTTAACTTGTGCAATTTTTACTGTGACTTGTTTGATGAAAGAGTTAAAATCTATGATCTGAAATGAATTATTTGTGGGTTTTCCTGAATTTTTTCTTTTACCCAATGAATTTAGGGAGACCATCTTAGGAAATAACATTACACATAGGTTTTCCAGTAAATTTTTAATGAATTTTCCTAAAGAGATTAATTTGAAATGAAAATTTGAGAGTTCCTTGGGAATGTTAATAACATATGCATTGGGAAATTCAGGTCATTTTTTTGGTTGAAAACTTTTCAAAATTCTCACATAATGATGGATTAATATAGACTAACACATTCTCACAAATCAAAGGAATCAATATTTTCATCTATCATTTGTGATGGGGTGATGTTTAATGATTAAAAATCTACCAATGAGATTCAATGTTAGTTGTACAAACAATCTAGCGCTATGAGCCAATGAAAAATTAGTTGGTGAAATATATAGGGTTCTAGAGAATCCATACATGTTAATCCCTTAGATATATATTTGACTAATGGAAAACAATCTGATGACAACAGTAGAGTGGGTAGCTTCTCAAAATGGAATATTTGGAAAATTATTCCTTGTATATGGTAATTTCATAAATAGTTTCTTATTAAGTTCTCTTTATGTGTTTTTTATGGCAAGGTGTCACCTCATTGGTCATTATAAAGGTACATTGGTGGAAATATAAACATATGATATCTATAAAAATATATTTCCACTCGCATATTCAATTGTTTTTTTGTGAAATATATGATGATTATACATGGTTTCTAAACAACATAAAATAAATTATAGGCTCTATTAAACTAGTATTTGAATATCATTATTACAATGTCATTTTCGGTGTTGTTAGAAAAATATTTAGGGAGATAGTCTGGTATATTATTACCATCTTGTTTATAAAATTATTATCTCCAAAATTACAATATTATGTAAGGAAATGGGAATATGAACTATGTAAAATAAATTAAAGTTAATAGATGTTGTTGTTTATTCTCGATTAGACTATGATTTACATTCTTTTATGAATAATTTGAGAATATATTTTCCTAGAATTGGAAATATGGGTTGAAAAAATTGTGATATTGATAGATGGGAAATTTCATGATTTCCACACCATTTATGGGTGTGTATCACAACCAATTTTTCTTAATCATTCAATGAACTGATTATCCTTGAAATGAGACAATACAATTTTGTATTTATTAATGAAAATCATGAGAAATAGAGTAAAAATGATTTTCCACTAATGAATGAATGAAAAGGTGTATAAATGGAGCTGGAACCAATGTTTTGTAAAAATTGAAGTTGAATTTTTTAAGGGCTGAAACTATGCTAGAAAATATATATAGACATTATATGATTTTATTATCTATGGTTGATATGGATTGTAGTGTGGAACTAGGTACTTTAGAATAAACTTGTTAATCATGGAAAATTTGTGGGATACCTTGTTTTTATTCATTTACAATAGTAAGAATATACATGGTAACTTATATAATTTTATTGAAATTTTTACTTTCTTATAACCCGAGAATATATTTTCATTGGAGTTATTCATATAGTTAAATCCAGTGATATGATACAGTTGAATTCAGATACTAATAATGATTATATGAATAAAACAATTTGTAGCCCTAAAATGACTCTCATCCTCCAAATAGACCTTCTCATAATTGTATTGAGTCTCAATTTCCTTATATGACATTTGTATAATTTTTTTATTATAATGATGATGGGTACGTGAAAAATGGTTTATAAATTTTAATCCAAGTTGATGTTCCATCTATGAGAGGGTGATTTTTGTTTCGTTTTAGGTAACTAAACTATGAGATTACATTATGTAGATGCTATTAATTTTAAATTATAGTTGTTTATTAATTAATTACATTGATGTTCGGGTTGGAGTTATGATTTATTTCCCTAAAAAATTGGTTTTTGTGATGGATTTAAGAGGGGTAATAGTAATGGTTTCATAAAATCTATTTCTAAAAAGGGCATGTCAGATCATATTTTTATTGAAATCTAGAAAAACTCATATTTTTTATATGGGTGAATGTTATTTTTTGTTTCTAGTGGATGAAATGTGGGTTTTTAAAATTGAAATCCTAATAATTTCAGTTTCATGTGGATTTACATAATATACAATAATTATGAGGTGAAATTAATAACTAACACTTATAAATTAACATATACAATCATAAAGATAAATGAAATTCTAGAATTAAAAAAATCATTAATTCCATATGAAATAATTTCTCATTTTTTTAACAGTTATCTTCATGATTTTAACACATATCATCTACATTTTAATATTTCGTTTTCAAATTTTACCATTGAGAACTGTTGAAAAAATATATAAATCTATGATATTGTAAAAAATGATTTTGTGAAATAATAGTTTTTTTTAATTCTTAGTTTCAATTGAGTCATTAACTAATCATTATAATTATAGGACCATCTAAAAAGTTTAAACTTTTTAGTAATCACTATTCAATAATGGAAAATTCTATTAAAATCCTATTAAATTTAGTTATGTTGTATTTTGTACATTGTAATAGAAAATGTTCTAGAAAATCCAACTTTATAGATTATTAAATCATGATCAAGTTTTATTTAGAAAATATAGATCTTGGTTGTTTTTAATTAAATATGATAATTTTGAATTGTTGTTAATGATTAGTTTCACTAAAAAAAATTTTTTAGTGATGGATTCAGAATGTAGAATGCTATTTATTTCATAAAACTGATTTAAATTGAAGGGAATGTTAGATAATGCTTTGATGGTAATATGTAAAAAATCAAATTTGTTTGTTTGGGAGGTTTTTTTGTTTCTAGTGGCTGAAATGTGGGATTCTATAATTTAAATCCTATAAATTTTAGTTTCTTGTTGTTTTGTTTTAATTAAATTGATGATGAGGTGTGTGTAACAAATACTATTTATATATTAACTGATGCAGTCTTGAAGAATAATTAAAATAAAAATTCTTATCCAATACATTAATTTAATATGACATAATTTCTAGTTTTTTTATACTGATCCTTATGATTTTTACATAGACTATCTAAATTTAAATACCATTGTTCCAGATTTGAAAACTAAGAATTTGTGAAGAAAAATTTTTATCTATGGGATTTAAAAAACGTATTTTTTTGAAAGGCTGGTGTTTTTTAATTCATAGCTTCATTAGATTCATTTAACAAATCATTATAGTTATATCTAGATGATTTTAGTTTCTGGTGACCTTTCTAATTTGAAAGATGGGCATAGAAAATTTATCTATCATCCCCATATTGTTTTCATGTTGTAGGGGAAAAATAAATAGATCCCAAAATAATTCAACTAAACATGATTGAATTTATTTTATATAAATATGCATCCATGAAATAATTATATTTTTGTAGTATTGATGTTAACATTCTACTAATTTCACTTTGGTTGTCATGTGTAAATTTTAAAAAAATGATCTAAAATATTTTATATTGTTTCCTGTTAAGGGATATTCATTTTTTATTAATAAAAAATGAAACCATTATGATACACGGCATAACATTGATCTTTTGGTCCATGTTTCTCTTTTAATATATGAATCATGTTTTTTTATTCATCCATGTTCCCAAAAAACTCCCCAAAACATGTTAAATTTTTAGTATTCTATGTTTTGTGGAAGACTTGTTTTAAAATTATACTAAAATAACATTTTATCATAGATGACATGAATCTAAGAATTGTGTTTCGAGATACAATCATTTTCTGGATAAATATTCATAATTACAAACCCACAAAATCAATTAAACATTTCATCTATAATTCACAGTTTCCATTCTCCTAATACATAATGTATTCCCTAGGATAATTCCTCAAAATATTATGAAATATTTGTGTTTTTGTGTTGATTTTCCAACTACTATAGTAAGGTCCACCCTTTTCCATTAAAGCTAATTCTAGATAAAAATTAATAAGTTTCAAAATAATAAATTGAACACCACATATATAATGAATACTAAAATATATAAATCTAGTAAATAATAATTTCTCACATGTTATGTCATTATTCAAGGTATTTGACCAAGTGAAATCCACAATATTATCATGAAAATAAGAAAATTTAGAACCATTATATAACAATAATGGATTTATAAAATAAAACAATCGATAACTCCTATTACCTATTCGATTATATTTGAAAATATTCATATGCAATATTAAATATTACTAGAAAATACTTGACATGTCCTGAAAGATTCCACAATAAGCTGACCGTCCAGCTAATCTATATGAATGTCAATAAATACAACAAATTACAACTTTGTAAACTAATAACTATTTTTTTAAAAAAACCAATGAAACGGTTTGGTCAGCTAAAATAATATCACGATATAAATTTTTTTTTTCATTATCAGATGATTTTTTACCATGAGATTCAAAAACATATAGTTTCTATATTGATATGTCTACATAGTAGAAAAGCCATTGATCAATCAACAACATTATGGAAAAAATGAGCCAACACAATATTGTCTTTTATCCAACAACATTATGCATGACACATAGAAAAACATCGATCACTTTCCATTTCTATATACAGAATATAATTTTATAAATTAACAATAGATAATGAAAATATATGATACTTAATATAAATATTTTGTATACATTAATATATGTCAAGAAATAATATAGTGAATAATGGAACAAATATGCATCTTCACACATTTCTAGAAGACTTATGATCAGTTACAAGTGTTCTTACAACCACGGTCACCATATATGATTCCAAGATTGTGATTCATTTGTTGTTGATGAGTTTTATAAAAAAAATAGTTGATTGGGAGGGAAAAAATACAAGCCTTTTTGTTGACCCATTATCTAGGTACCAAGAAACATCTTACATAATTATATGGTGATTAAAAATTTCAGAAAACTCATTATACAAATTATTTGATATTACAAAAGCCAACACATTTGATTAAACCATCATTCTGTAACAATTTTTTACAAGGAAATATCAAACCTCTCTTTGTTATCGTGATTCCCTCCTGAGGTGATCAAGTCATAAACCCTTTTTAAGGCCTCTTCAAGTACGGATAGGATGTTGAATGTAATTAGACCACTTTTTCGGTTTTCCTTCATTATTTATTCCAATGATAATTACCCTCAAATAACTCTTGTGAGCCAAGTTCAAAGGTATCTTTATTCACATCATCCTGAGCTTCCTAATTTACATTCACCACTTCCCTCTCTTCCTCATAATCCTCCTCACTCACCTCGATAACATCTTCTTATTTCATGCTCATCCATATATTTTTACAGCTCCTCATCTTCCTCTACTTACTAAACATTATCTTAAATCTCTTTTGAATCCTAACTAGAGTCTCCCTCTTCCTCTACTTTAACATTGGCATTATCAATGATTTTCACATCAACATTAGAGGACCCATGTAATAAATTACCTTGAACTTTAAGGTGTTTATATAGGTGTCCACTGAAACATTTCATATATATATCATAAAATACATTAGCCTATATAATACAATGGTAAAAAATATGTTAACAACACAATCCCATAGTCTTACAACTAGATTCCATAACAAAAGAAAATTATTTCATATTTTAACACTAATATTTTAAGTTTTTACAATAATAATATATATTTTAACATGATGTTTTTAAAATGAAAAATCATGGAATTTTAACATTAAAATTCTAGATTTTAACACAAAAATTATAAATTTTTACTAGGCATCCAGATTTCTACACTGTGCATCCATATATAAATAGTGAAATTATAAATTTTAAAAATATCATTTCCAAATTGATAGGAAAATTTTAAAATTAACCATCCAAATTTTAACAAAATATATTATATTTTAACACTAGGATTCAAAATATTATCACTAAAATTCCAGTATTTCCTGGATTCAAATTCCAACAATGACATCAAGATTATAATATTAACATTGCATATTTTAAGATGATGAATTCAAAATGATCCATCCATATTTTTGCAATAAAATTATATATTTTAACACAAGAAATACCTATTGTAAAAATAACATTATATATTTTAATAGTAATATTCATTATTTTAACACTAATATTCTAGATTTTAACACTGAGTAACAACATTTCAACAATAACATTCTAGATATTAATAGTGACATTATAGATTTTAGCATCAATATTTATATATGAAAAACATTATTTTAACACTAAAATTGTAGATTAAATACAAACATTACATATATTAACAATGATATTTTTCAATTTTAAAATGCATATTTTAAAATGAACAAATATTGTTTTAACATAAAAATAATAAAATTTAACTTGAATATTCTATATTATGACACTAATATTCTAGATTTTAACAATGGGCATTTAGATTTCACTAGTAACATTCCATTTTTAAATATGATGCTTTTAACATTACATTTTAGGTAATTTTTACATGAAACATATATCATATAAGTGAAAAATGAGTGATCAAGAAACGTTTTTCCCATATAATGTAAAAGGGGCATATGAAATGCCTTTTTTACTAGTTATCCTTATCTTCAATCATCTTTTCATGTTTCCTTCATCCCAAAATTGTAAAACATTTTTACACATCATAATAACAATTCTCCCTCATCAGTAAGTGGATGAATAAAAATAAATATGATTATGTATCAATAATATAATATCAATAAAATAAATTTATTAACTGATAAAAATAATCCAACAAATTTCAAAATTTTGAAAAAACATTGATAGTACAACCAAACAACCAAGCACAAGATTTTTCTATTTAACTTTATGGATTGAATTAGTATACAATGACATATCATGAATAAGATTCATTAAAATAAATTTTTCAAAAATGCCATTTTCTAACTTTTTGTTGACAACAGTATAATGTCTCAATATTTATTTAATTGAAGAAACTAAAACTAAGATTTAACAATGTCCCTAGGTTAAAAAACAAAAACGTTGCAAAAAATTTCATATTTTCCATACCTCTAAAAATAATTTCACTTAGAGTAGATATCTTCTTTCCCATGTAATTATATTTCATTTCATGGTATTCTTGACTCCACCTTCATGAATCTACCTTTCAATAATAATATTTCATTCTCTAAAAGGTAGGCTTAATATCTAATTAACTCCAACAACATAAAAATTCATTTCCATTACTCTAATAGTTATAGTATATATTGGAGGGTCAATGTCATCTAAAAGGATCTAAAAATATCTTGAAAATAATTTGAATTTAAAATCAAATAATATACCAAATACCATTTGTATCTCCAATTATTTAAACCTCTCATACTTAATAATATAATCAATAACTACTTAAAATAAATTTGGAGAGCATTGAGAATTTAAAACAGTTTGGGGTATAAATCATTGAAATTTTATAATATACCTTTATTTTGTCACCATTAGATTATATTTTTTCTTCTATGTTTTGGAATGTTTCAACTATTCATCTACTTTAACAATAATAACATCGCTATCATTTTTATATAAACCTATATATTCTATATGAAAATTATCCTCCTTTAAATTACAAAGAAAAGTAAATTTCTATCACAAGTTAAATATTTTATTCCTTTAAAAAAACATATCAGAATTTTATTAACCCTGAATATCACTTACCCTCACTTTGAGTCTCCTCTACTTCATAGTAAAACTGTAAAAAATTATTTCAGAGCCTTAGAACAAGGAAAAATTCTAGAATTTGACACTAACTTTTAACAATGATTTTCTAGATTTACACACTGAGCTTACCACTTCTTATATTAGAGATGAATAATTTAACAGTCACAAAAAATGAAAAAAACAAGGAAAATTCCATATTTCAAGACTAATATACTATAAATTTAACACTATGGTTCCAAATTTTAAAACAAGTGATTCCTATTTTTACAGATGAAATAAATGAAAACTCAAACTATGAAACGTTGAAATAAATGATTTGAAAATAGAGGATTACTATATAAACATTTTTTAAATACAAACCATTTAATAATAAAAGTGGAAGAGAAGTAATAATACAAAAAAGTAACTCCACTATATCACCTAATTACTTATCATTCCAAAAAACAATATTTCCAATAATTAATATAACAACCCACTTTCAATTTTAAATACTATGTTTTCACAATATTAACTCCCATTATGATGTTTTCAATGCTAATATATCATAAATTTCCCATTATGATTCTAGATTTTAACACTAGTGTTCTAGATTTTATCTTATTCACGAATAAAAAATAAAAATATAAAACCGAAAGCAAAAAATGTTTTTTAAATCTTGATTTTCATGAATGATGTATTAAATTTAAACCATTAAAAAATACATGTGTAAGAGTAGTAAAAATTCCCCAAAGTACCTCCACTATAACCATTATATATATCCAATTCCAAAAAATGTTTTATTTAATCTATGTAATCAAACAAACCACATGAAATATTTAATAGTAAGCTGTGACAATTTTAACCCACGGTAAATATATTTCAAAACTATGCAATGAAAAATTTAACATTATTATTCCATATTTGAAAACCATCGTTCCTTATTTCAAAATATGAATAGATTAAAACACCAATAGTGAAACAATGAACAAAAAAGGATAGAAATATTATAAAGAAATGCATCGAATCGAACAATAAATGTACAAGAGTACTGAAAATTCACCGAAGAACCTCTACCATTTCCCCTAATTAAATAGAATTCTAAAAAAAATATATATTTTATATAATTAATTACACAACCCACATTAAAATTGTAATATTAAGTTTTCATAATTTTACCTCATAGTATAGAGTTTAAACTCACAGTATAGAAATTTCAATACTAAGAAACAAAATTAATACTAAGCTTCCATATTTTAACATAAGTGTTCCAAATTTTATCAAATGCTAAAATGAAAACTCTAACTTTGAAACCTCAAAAAAATGATATGGAAAAAGTGGAATCACGCATGAATGATGTATTAAATGGAAATAATTAAATAATAAAAGAATGAAAGAGCGAACAATTCACTAAAAAACTTGCACTATAGCCCCAAATTACACCCCTTTCCAAAAAAATTATATTTCATATATGTAATCAAAAAACCAAATTTTCAATTTTAATTGTAAATGATTATATATTTTACTCTAATATTGTATATTTTAACACTAAGATACAAGAATCGTAACATTATCTAGTAAATTTTAACATAAGTGTACCAGAATTTAACAAATTTAGAAATGAAAACAAATTTTAATCCTGAAATAGAAAAATAATAAGAAAGAAATGGATATCTACATTAAATTTATTTTAAATGTAAACCCTTTAACAATAAAATTATAGGAATTTAAAATTTCATTTTTCATAATTTCATAGTTAACTTATAGAAATTAACATCCACTATTTTAATTTAACACCTACTAATAATCCACCAATGATATAATAGCCAACTTAATAAAATCTACATTGATCATGCCAAATTTAAAAATTACACAAAGATATAATAAGAAAACAATACAAAACATATTCCCACAACAAGAATTATAAATTTTTACAATATAAATATACTATTTAATGGTTTATAAAATAAAGTGTAAAAAAACATTGACCAAGAAGTGTATTAGAAGTCTCCATACAAACTCTATATTACACATGAATCAGTGTGTGGAAATTTTATTTTTACACAATACATAAGTAATTTCAATCTCCAGAGAAAAATTATTGCTAAAAATAATTAAAAATAAGAACAAATCAGTTCAAGAGAAAATTAAAAACCAAAAAATTATTTTCCAACGACTAATAATAGGATAATAAAAAAAATTAATAACATTTTAACACTAATACATAACTATATGAAATGTATATAATATATATATGAGGTATTAGAATGCAAATGCACACGAAAAATGACTCTATCTGGGAAGAAGATCAAATGAATGAGTTGGGAGGGTCTCGATTGGGGGAGATAGGTAGTATACATTGATAATTGTTTAAATTTGGGAAGAATATGTGGTCGGATGATAGATACTTCGGAAGGGTTGATGGAAAGAGTATGGTAATTCTAGGAGAAGGGAGACAGTGATATGTCATTCATGGGAGGAGGTTGACTACAGGATACAAATGGTGATCAAATGAGATGATAGTGGGAAGTCATCTATGGGGGAGGACAATAACAATGAAAAAGAGTGCGGGAGAGGGGAGATAACAGAGTAGGGTTAGCTCAACCTTTTTAGAGGTTATAAAAGATATTTTTTCATTCATAACTAGAAATGATCCCCAATTGTAATTATCATGATTTTTTCTTCTAAATAATAACTAAGGGCCTATTTTGATAAAAAAATGCAATTTTCCCTAAACAAATCATACATATTAATTGTGAAACCAAATAGGACCTTCTTAAATTATGAGTTACAGTTAACCTAAATCACATATATGGTATTCCACCCTCCCTCCTATAGGTAACCCTTTTTTTCATGACTATTCATTGAAATATTTTTATCCTAAAAAATTGCCTAATTTATTAATAGAAGAATAATGAAACAAATAATTTTTTATTGGTTTAAGGTATAATCGCACTATTTCTATTAAAAAGAAGTCCAAAAACCTTCATTCTCATCTCCCCACATGTATTATGATAAAATACAACCTTCATAGTACCTAAAAAATCTTTGGTTATCTCATAAAAATTCATTATAATAGGAAAATGAAATTATTCCTACATTATGATTAATATGAATATTATTATGCATAAAAAAGATGTGGTAAAAACGTTTTTTAAGAAAAATTTATTTTCATTTTCAAAATTCATAAACAGAAAATTATTTAAAAATTATTTTTAAAAAATATTGATGAAAAAATAATAGTTAAATTAAAAATATTCCATTTTATTTGATGTCATGTTTCCACATTTTTAAATATGGGAAAGTCTCATCTTCTATAGGTGTATGATATTTATTAGATCAAGGTGATCTACATAAAATATTAAAACACATTATGAACATGATATGTATAGTTTTTCATAAATAAATAAAAGGTTGACTTAATTATCTATATAATTATAAAAAACTATATTTAAGGGAAAATAATGTAAACAAGCTTTCAATAGTGAGTGATACATATTACTATTTTCCAAATAGATAAGGTAACATCCTGAATAACTAGTGAATGTGAAAAAATATAAATCAAATTAAAGTACATGTATGTGTCACCATTGGACACTACTTATTGAAAACTACTTATAGTGATTATCACTTATGAAGAGTAGTTATAATAAATAAGTGGTGTTTTTTATATTTTCCAAAAAACTATAATACTCGAATTATAGAATAAAAATGATTAAATTAGTTTCATAAAAACAATTTCTAAATGAACAATACATAAACCTTTATACATAATCACTTATCATAAGTAAATAAATCAGAGGCAGTTTTCACAATAAACAATCTTGAAACTGAAACCCTTGGATTAAGATTGTTATAGTCAGTTTCTAAGGTAACATCAATTCATAAAATGTATGCTTCTCTTAAATATCCAATTATCCATTTTTAGAGTGATATTCAAAAAGATATTATTAAATAACACCTCTAGTAGATGATAACTTCATAATAGTATTATGTTTTAATGATTTGAGATATAAAAAATAATAATTTATTTTAATTTTAATAGTTTATAAATGATCTCCATTATTTATGAATATAGATTAAATTATGGACAATGAATATTTTTAGAATATATTTTAATTTATAACAAATTCAACGTGTTAAAAAAAATTTAACCAATTTAAAAATTCTTGTAAAATAATTATATTCTTCTAATAGCATGAGAAGATATGCTATTAAATAAGTTTAAGGAACAATACATTCATAAAATCTCACTTTTCTTGTACAGGTCATAAAGTTAGAGTATTCATATAAAATAAACACTTTCCCAATGTGCACATAACATAAAACATGTTTATTTAGTCTAAAGGATTTTGTAATTAGACAACTAATATATAGTACTGTTAATGGAAATGCAGAAGAACACACTAAAATTTTAACAAATAACCATATAATGAAATTATACATAGAGAGAAAAAATAATAATAGTAATCAATTTAATAATGTTAATAAACTTATTATTTGTTTATCTATTAAAAAGGTCAATACAAAATCTAAAATTATATGAAATCTATTCATCAACAAAAGAAAGAAAAATCTGAAGTGTTATAAAATAGACCCCAATTCCCTATTATTATAGAAAATTATAGTAAATCATGAAGTGTTCGATTCAAAATAAACATAAAATATGTCCACCAATTTTGAAAATGGATCATTTAACCACTTAGGACTCATTTGGAATGAAGGAAAACAAGGCCTTGAAATATTAAAGGAAAGGTAAATATGAGGAAAAATGATTATTATAATTGAATGAAAACCATATTTACATTAAATTAAGGAAAATTTATACTCTCCTAAATTCGATGTAAATAGGGTATGGTATGGAATCCCTGATTTTAGAGAAAAAAATCCTTTTTATTTTTCTGGAATTCCAACTATATCCATATATCATCTTCCCTATCACACCAAAATTCCAGATTAATTTTTTCCACATATTTCATTCTATCTGGTGTTGGTGGAATCTCCCTCCCAGTTCAACCTTGTATCCATCAACATAACCCACCCATCCCAACCTGTTGTCATTGTTAGCACCCCCATCTGAACTGGGAATTTTCAATAACCCTGACCTCCCCATTTTCACCCAAAACGTTTTATAGCTCCTCAAAACTCTTCCAAAACATCTCATACTCACTCTTCCCACATCCTAGTGTTACTGGTCTCACCAGAAGACCAAATCCAAGGTTCTCAATGTTCATTGAATGAGGGGGTATTCAAGAGGTAATTTTCTCAATGTTCCTTACTTAATTTCTTTTCTTTTTCTACATTCACCTCGTCTCGCTCATCCATCAATGAACGTTAACTCCAGAATCAAATAAATACGTAAGGTTTATTTTTATAATGGAATATGTCATATATATTTCATTTCCCACCTCCTCTTATTCAATGGAAAAAAATGTTTTTCCAAGTTATGCTAGTTAATCACCTCCATGAATAATGTTTTTGTTCTGTTTTCCTCTACCACTTTCATGGATTTTCTGAAAAAAATATTATAGTTAAATACTATTTTAATATTTATATTATAACCTATTTAATATTAGGTAATTTTTATATTAAACATACCTTCATGTTTTCACAATTATGGTTATACAATTACTTTTTTTGGGGACGTGTAGACTACCGCCTCCTAAAAATGATGTGATTCATTTACTCATCATATGAAATGTATTAAATATTTTTTTAGTAAAAATATATGTTATGAATGATATATTTGTGTATCATTACCCCCTCCCTGCAAATATTCTCCTCCAGAGCTAACAATGAAGGAAGAGGGATAATAACCTTATAGTCCCACCTCCCGTAGGCCCTAAGGTTGTGACCAACACCAAGGGCCAAGAAATATCAAAAAATGGGAGGAATTTCCCTTTTTATAGTAACCAAGATCGGGAGATAAGATGTACCAACAAAAAACAGTTCAAAAACACACACACACACACATATATATATATATATATTTGTATTTGTGTGTGAATGAAAAACAAAACAACCCCACATGAATGTTTTGAAATGTAACTGATACAAAAGAAAGTGTCTTCAATGTAAATACCAATAGAAAGATAATCCGTGACACAACAACTTTCCCCCACATCCAATATATTACTACCTAGCATTTTCCATGTAGTCCCCCTAGATAAATGCAAGAAAATGTATATATATAGGGTGTGAAAACAATTATAATTAGTAGGAAAACACCAATATCTCTAGTACACAATTGAAGAAACATACTAATTACCCTATGAGAAAACATCAGAAACCAAAATTAGAGGACTATGTATACTAACCATCCCAAAATCACCAAAGGCACACTCACCAAATAATAAAATCCATGTAAGGTGAGGTAATATACCGAACATCAAAGATAGTGTACCCCACAACAAATTACCTCTAATTAGATGTTGTCACACCCTAACAACAGATTTCATAGTGCTCTAACCTCTTTTGAACATACTGCATCACATCATTCCGACAAACATATAAGCCTAACAACCATAACTCATCCAACCCATACACACTTAGTCCAAAAACCACCCAACATCATGAAGACACTTGAGAACCACAACACATCCCATACCGAAGACACAAGGGAAGAACAACTCACCATCACACACTTAGGCCTCACAAACCACAACCTGCTCGAACAATCTTGGGTTATCACCTCCTAGAAGTGGGAGAAGGGAAGAGAATGTAGCCATACATCCATCCTCCAATAGATATGTTTGGGAAAGACACCCTCCCCCATAAAAATGGGGTTATTAATCGGATTGAACTCAACTAGGGTGGAGTGCGTATAGAATTTACAAGTAAATACATGTATATATATAGATAAAACCCCCTCATCCAAACTTATGGGGTTAAAAACAACAACCAACCCAAAAAACTACATTTTATTGTAATCTCTAAACACATGTATCAGGATGAATGATGGTAACTTGTAAAGTTTATAAAACAAATCTTCTTACCAACCAATCATTTCGACATTATTAAGAATTTACCAGGTATTCCATCCCTACCTTGGAAAATAACAACCACCGAACACAATAAGCCTCACATCCAAGCCAAAAAGATGACGAAAACTATGATAACCCCCCCCCCACTTAACACTTAATACATACTTAGCACCATAGCCGACCACTTCCATTATCATTCTTCAAAATCATACCACCATGTCCTTTATCTCAATAAGTAAATCCCCAACATGTAGACAAATCCCAAAACACACCTCATCAAAACCAACTAGATATCCCTGATGTATAACATCACCATACCCATCACACATAGTAACATAAATAATGTACCACTTGAAGCTACGACCCCGCTAGTCAAACACATCCCATCCATTCCACAATTAGTCAATCTATCAACATGATATTTCATTACACCATATGTATCACACCAAATACTATCAAACCCTCAAAAGTAGAACAAAAAATACTTAAAAGTCACCAAACAGAATGAATCCACACATAGAACATAACCATTCCAAAAAATGGAAAGTTTACTCAAATTTAAAAAATATTCGTTCTTTAATTTTACTTTTATAAAACATGGGTTATCACAGAACAAGTTCAATCCTAGAGCATCCATTTATTTAAAAGAATATGCATGGTTAATAGATTCTATAATTACAATAGTTCAATAGGAGATCCAAAATAAGTATATAAATCACTTGTGTGCAAGAAAATACCACCAACAACCATGATTTTTAGATGACATATAGATAGAACAAAACACATCATAGATCAAAGGTACCATATAAAAAACCATCATCATCATCATCTTCCAAGACACTCATTTATTACGTTGTTTAAAATTGAACCAGTCATATTCACAAGCATAAATCAGCAAACCCAGACTACATGATGCACGATTAAAAGAGTGATGAAGGAACCCCTGCTTGGAAAAATAGTCAATCGACCACTCCTCCTTGCGCTAAAATAGGGGGTGCAAAAAAAGTAGGAGGAAACTATAGGGAGACGCGATCCAATGGGTCTCACAATAAATGAATGATCACTCTGGGAAGAAGGGTTATGGGAACCTCGGTATCAAGAGAAAAGGGAAACACACAAGAATGAAAGGGTCTTTTCTTTATAAAGTCCATATCCAAAATCATTGTGGGAAATAGTTTCAAAGGCTATTAAAGTGGGATGAAGATGAAGAAGACATTGTTTATGAGTAAAAGTAATATTCCGGATTTTAGGATACAGATACAATTTGAAATGGACTAAAAAATATTTAAGTATGGAATTTAACTCATTTAGCGTCAAAAAAAATTTAAAGGGGAGAAACATGGGAAACTAGAGAAAAATAGAAATGACTCACCATTGGGTGATTCACTGACGCCCCTCCCCAATCCCAATGACCCATGCCACCTTCTGATTCCACCTACCAATGATAATAAACAATACAACCTACTGACAGTGAGTCACCAACATGACCCTATGACATCAATTGCACAACCCATCGACAAAGAGTCATCGACGCAACCTTTAGAAATAACCTGCCAATAGTGAGTGACTGATATGACCCACCGACAACGAGTCACTAATGCCACCAACTGACCTGACCTACCGATAGCAAGTCACCATTAGAAAAACTAGAAAACTACATAAATCTTCAAATGAGTCACTATAACCACCCAGAACACCCCAAACACTACATTTTCACAATGTAATTCACCATAGAGGTTCATAACATTACATCAGATACCTGTCAAACTATTATTGGCCACAATAATTTAAAACCAATCCCATAAAGAAGTGGGGTACAAACAACCACACCTTGATATACCTATCATGTAAAAACCACCATATACTGCTTGTAAGCTAATGTGAAACCTCAACTTCCAAGAACATATCCTCTGACATCCACTACCCCAACTGACCACAATACACACAACAAATGAACCAAAATCCACACTACCCGAACATATGAATTATGGAATTCCATCCTCCATGTCAAGATACTATATGCTTTGGGTGGCATTGAATCTCCTACATGAGTTTAAAAGAATCTATATTAATGCCTCATGATTAAGAATCAGGTCCTCCAATATTCATATTTAATGACTTTATCACACATTACAAAATAATTGACCAACCCATATCATAGAAAACATGTTTCAAGAATTACAAAGAAAAATATGACAAGGAAAAACTCAAAACAACTTCGGGTACTAGGCACACATCTGTACTTCTCACTGTCATGCACACTCTTCCAGACCACCATGCCTCCACAGTACGCAAAGAAAAGGAATGGTTCGTCCCCATAGCACCCTATCCTGATGATCCATGATATCCATTGGCCTCTCCATGTATGTTTCCTCGTCTATGATATCCAAATCTCCCCAGTCAATGACATGGGAGTGATAAAGAAGATATCGATGAAGCTGAAAAATTGGGAAGACATCATGGACTTTATTTAACTACAGTGGAAGAGAAAACTGTTATTCTAGATTTTCAACTCTCCTCAACACCTCGAAGGGTCCGATGAACCTTAGAAAAATCCTAATCCCTCTACTAAACCTCTATTACCCACGTCCAGGGGAAGCCTTCAAGAAAACATAATCCCATACCTCAAACTATAAGGGACTCCTACTATGATGGAAATACAACTTATGTCACTCCTACACTGCCTTCATCCCATCGTGACCATGATGAACCTTCTCTATCATGCTTATCACTAACTCAGTGTCAAGAAAGGCTATCACCCCAACCTCTATCCAGTACAAAGGTGAACCACACAGCCTTCCGCACAAAGCTTCAAACAAATCCATTCCAATTGAAGAGTGATAGTTATTATTTTATGGAACTATACCAAGGGCCAATTTCATACTAAAGATCCTCCAAATTCCAAGATGAATGCATGTAGCATGTTTTCGAACATCTAGATTTCCTATTCGGTCATCCCATCTAACTAAGGGTGGAAAGTACTAATGAGGTGTAACTGAGTACCAAAATCATGCTACAATACCCTCCATGCTTATGAGGAAAAGATTGTATATTGGTTAGAGACAATGGATCTCATATCTCCTTTTAACTACACTACCTCATCCACATACCTTTGTGTTGAGCCATCCATTATGCCCGACTCTTTAAATTTTAATAAGTGAACCGATTTTGTCAGTTGATACACTAATACCTAGGTAGCATATAACCCTTCCTTAGTCATGGGTATAACTATTATGAAGCCCATGGATATTTCATCCCACATCCATGCATTAATATATAAGGGCTACAAAAAACCACCCGGAAAACAATAATCAGCCATCAGCTGCTGGAACACTATGCACCTCTACACAAACCCCTCTACAACCCACTTCATCCGGAGCCACTAAAGCTACTCCCTAAAGCCACGATACATCTTAGAAAACCTTTAATGAACTACTAAATGTGAGATACTAAACTCACACTAGAATCCATAACTCATTTCCACTAGAACAAAAAACCTACCATAGAATAACATCTGATTCTGACCATCCTCCGACCATCCTTTCATATTGTCACCCTAGTTAACACGATTCTGCAACACCACTACCAATGAGTCTACCCACTGAGACTCCTCCACCTACTACATCATATATGACTCCACTATCATTTTAAATATACATACTCTACCACAATCCATTCCTTCATCTATGTGCAAGGAGACCAACTCCTTTATCACCTTCCATGTATCTAAAGATTCCAAAACTACCTCTTTCAATGACTTTCTACTCAAGTAATCAACTAAAACATATCCCTTTACTAAGGTGTAGGAGATATCAAGATCATAATTCTTGAGTAAATCCATGCATCTCTATTTCCACAAGTTCAAATATCACTGGGAAAAGATCTACATCAAACTCTTATGATCCGTGAAGACCAAAATATGCTACTGAATTAGGTAATGCCACCACAACATTAGCACAAACATGAACACTTATAGCTCTAGATCATGGGTGGCATAGTTACGTTCATGGGGATATAACTACCTAGACCCATTAAATATTAGTCCTTGTTACTGCATCTTCACATATCTCTATCCTAATAGGGAATCATCATAGAACACCTCGAACATAAACCATTCCTTTAGAAATCATAGCACTGGAGTACTAACCAACTTCACCTTCAGATAGATAAAGGCTGACTGACATTTCTCAATCCACACAAAGGCCTGACCCTTCTTCTTTAGAGAAATAAATAGATCTTCAACTCGAGATAAATTGGGTAAAAATATCTGGTAATAGCCTTATAGACCAAAGAAATTTAAAACCTCCGCCACGTTCTTGGGTTCTTCCCAAGAAACAACTTCCATGGACTTTGAAAGATCTATATCTAAACCCTACAAAGACACCAAATGCCCATGGAATTGTACTTATGTTTTCCAAAACATGGACTTTGACATCCTCCCATAGAGCTGCTGGCATCGATGAACATCAAAGATAGCCCTAAGATGCTCGGTATGCGCCTCCTCTAACTTCATGTAGATCAGAATGTCGTTTATTAATACGATGATAAACTAGTCCATGAAATCATGAAAAATATATTTCATAAGTCCTATGAACACAGTTTTTGTGTTATTAACATTGAGTAACATAACCACGAAATCAATGTTGTCAGACCTTCACCTGAAAACAATCCTCGAGATTCCACCCACCTTCAGCCTCAACCGGTGATTCCAAGACCACATATCGATTTTAGAAAGCCCTATTTTGTCCCTTATCAAGTAGAAAAGATCATCTATCCTCAAGAGAGCGTTATAGTTCTTGATTCTCACCTAATTCAACCACAGATACTCTATGCACTGCCTCATACCACCATCTTCTTTCTTTTCGAACAGGACTAGAGCACCCCACGATGACACACTAGGCTAGATAAAACACTTATTCATCTAGTTTTAAACATGAATTTGCAACTCACAGAACTCATAAGTTGTATTTCGATAAGAATCCATCAAAATAATAGAGGCACCATATTGATGGTCTATCCCAAACACAACATCAAGTCGAGGTGGTAGAGTCCAAACCTCCCTAGTAATGACATCTGAGACTCCCTAAAAACAATGGGATCCTCCACCATTTCATCGTACACTAATTCCACTTTGAACTCATCCAAGAATGAAATAAGAGGCTCCAAATGCCAACTGCACACCTGATAGCTCTGCTCTCCAACAAAATACCTACACCGACCATCTACATCTAAAAACACATCTCTCGTCTAGAAGTATTAGATAATATAATATACAGAATACAACCATTTGATGCTGAGAATGACATAAAATTGTTGCATCCCTAGTATGAAAAGATCTCTAGAGGATATATGTGGCCCCATAATCAGCCTATATCCACGACATATATCAAAAAAGATGGTCTGAAATCTAACTGTAATTCTTAACACCAGGTGCATAAGAAGCCTCTCTATTTCAATCCCTAGATAATGGACATATTGGGCACAAGACAAGTGTGAAAATATCCTGTATGAAATAGTATACAAGAATGAGTAAAAAAATATAATCGTACCTCGAATGATATTTCATCCTGCAGGAACAGTTGCATCTGCAGTGTGTAATTGTCCATTTACTACTCCTCTACATATCTACTAATGACCTCATCCTTGACCATGCCTATGTAAGGGTCCCTAAGGAACACCCTACGGTCAACCTCCACCTGCTTTGTCTCCCCTCATTGGATCCGGAGCCTCTTGTCCCTAGAGGTGAAACGGTCTGGTCAGCAACTATTGTTGAGGTTGGTGCCGAACCTTCCCACTTCTACCATACCGAGATCGAATGACCTTCAGTCACTAACTAAAAAGGTACCCATCAACTCTATATATAAAACACACTGGACCTAGGTCTGTAGGATATGAATGAGGACTATAAAGATGAAATAGAAATTACTGAGGTTAACTCCCTGACGGCTAAAACCTCAAAGGACCTAATTCATGATACCTTCCCCTTGTTACCTTTAACTTCAATGAAAAATATTGGCTCCCCTATCATGGAAGACCTCCTCATGAGTGCATTATCACAACTACATATACCTTCATTTGAACATCTAAATATTTTTACATGGTGAAGGGAGTAACTACGTACTGGAGAGAAGGACAAAGTGCCTCCACTAAGCGTCTCACCTAAGACTCCTCATCTAGAAAGAGATCCAAAGTTAAGGGAATGAGGTCTTTCTACTTGATCCCCAACTCCCATACTAATATAATCCCATGTTGGAGGGAGATTAACTCCATTTTCTTCTCATACTTCATGGTCAAGGAAAAGAATTCTTCCCAGAACTCTTACTCAAAAATCGACCCACAAAAAATTAGCCTCCTTTATCTCCCCCATGTATAGAATCCACCAATGACGGGCAACTTTCCCCATCTAAGTAACCACAAATGTAACCCAATACTCTATCGGAGGTCATATCAGGCTGAAGGAGATCTCAAGAACCTCAAGAAAAATCTATGTATCAATGTTCGAGACACATCACTGATAGATTCCCACGGTCTTCCTCTATAAAACACGTAACATTATCAACCACCGGTTGTCATCCTCCTAGAGATCAACCCTCTGTTGATCAGCCGAATCAGCCTTATGAACCTCCTCTCCCTTAGCCACTCATGGATGATGACTGGGATCCATAATTAAAATTTAAATAATGAAATCATAATCTAGTGTAGTATGAAATTTTTTTATTATTTCTTTTAACTGGTTAATTATTTAAATTTCATGAAACTCCCAATTTAAATAATAACACAAGTCATCAGGATGCATGTACCTTTACTTGCGTCTCTAACTTGAAAATAGTGTATCCTCACATGGTAGTTTGGTAATCTCAAATTCTTTGTATCAGATCATGGGGGGTTCTAATATCTTGTGTCCTAACAGTTTCTTCCTTGGGCAATGTCATGCACCAAGATCACCAAACACTATTTACCTACCAACCAATGCAATCCTCATTGTGCCTAACTCCAAACTCTATCTTATCTATCAACAATTATCATATGTTACCATTCTATCACACCCCTACCTGCAAAGATGCCCCTCCTGAGCTAACAATAATGGAAGAGATATAATGAGCCCCCGAGTCCCGTAACTAGTAGGCCCTGGGGTGGTGACCAACACAAAGGGTATATAAATATCATGAAATATGAGGCATTACCCATTTAATAGTAATCAAGATCAGGAGATAATATGAATCAACATCAAGCAACTCCAAGATAGATATATGTATATATATATATGTGAAGGAAATCCAAAACCATCCCACACGCATATTTGGAAATGTAACTGATACAAAAGTAAGGGACTCAAAAGTAAATAAAAAAAGAAAAGCTAAGTAGCGACACAACAACTATATCCAATGTTTGAGCTAGTACATCCCAGTATGGTCTACGTAGTGTAAATAGAAATTCAAAAGTAGATTTATGTACATAGGGTGAGTATACAGGTATACTTAGTAGAGAAAAACCAAAGTCTCTCATTCATAAGTGGAGAAGCATACTAACTCCACTGTGAGAAAATAGAAGAAACCAAAAGCATCTAACAAGTTATACTAACCACTCTAACCTCACCAAAATCACATTACCAAAATAACGTAAGTAATGTAATGTAATGTAATATATAGAACATTGATGATAGGGTACCCCACACCACTTTCCCACTAATTAGCCACTCTCATACCCTAACATCAGACGTCCTAGAACTCCCATGTCATCTAAACATACCCCACCACACCCCTACCACAAACACCTAGGCCTCACCACCACATCTCATCAATCACATATACACTTAGGCCAAAAAACACACCACAACCCAAAGAAATATTGGAACCATAATACGTCTCATCCCAATGACACATGGGAAGCACAACTCGCCCACACACACCTGGGCCTCACAAACCAGACCATGCCTGCCGAGTGTTGGGCTATCATCTCCTGGAATAAGGAGTAGGAAAGAGTGGGTGGTCAGCCATCCATCCTCCCACTGAGATGTTTGAGAAAGAAACCCTCCTAAAGTTCCCAATTAGGATCTAATTATCACTGAGAGGGGGAGGGGTGAATTATTGGTGAGTTTTTCATTTTATGTTTCGTTATTTTTGGTACAAACTTCAGCTCATATTAAAGAGATTCTTCTATGATGAACACACACAACCACATAAACAGAAGATTTACATGGTTCACTACCCAACAAGAGTAGCTACTTCCTTGGTATGGTATGGAAATAATCCAGTACAACAAAATCCACTAGAAAACAATCCTTTAATGTGGAATACAACGAGTTGGATATACCCTTACACTCACGTAGCACGTGGAAACAATATTCAAGTGTGTCTGTGCACCCTTTCATCACAAATAGGTAATTACAGTGTTTTAGTGCTTCTTTACAATTGAGCAGTTGTATTCTTTGAATTTCAAATCTCCAATTTCTTATCCACAAGCCAGTAAGAACTGTATTATGCACAAATGAATATGTGCAAAGACCCTAAATATTTAATGCAACCTTTTAGGTATCTTGTGTGCAACTTTTATGTTAGGCGCACAATATTTGACTTTTGTTGTGGAACACCTCTTGTGCGCAAATCCAATCTTGCGCACAACTCTTTTCCTGCGCCCAGCTTCTCCTTCTTGCGCGCAACTCTATTTCTTTCACGCACTCTCCATTTCTTAATAATTTTCTATACATCAGAGCCTAGGATTTCTCTAAGTGTCGAGCATCAATGAGGTGAAGGGTTCAACTCTAATTTATAGACATCTTTGACCCATGTGTGCAAACACCCCGATCCTTCGTGCTAGATCCTGATTCGTTGTGCCAAAACCCGATTGACGTAGCCTTTGGCGTGAATGTTTCTTGCGTTCCAAAATCATCTTTCATGCACTTTTGAAATCTTCTGCGCACTTAATTCCTTTTCAATTTTCTGAGGTTTGAACCATGAATTATGCATGGCGCATAAAACCCCATTTTGTGTCGCCTTTGGCACACAAGTTTCTTTCGCGCTAACCTCATCTTTCACGCCAATTCTTCAATATTTCGCGCAAACATCACTTTCTCTCAAATTCTATAATCATTTGAACAACCTCTTCTTTTGTTCACTTATTGTATTTTCCATTTTCTATATTTTGGACATTGAATCATTCCTTGTGCGGAAGATTCCAATCAATCTTCAGTCTCGCGTGAAAAAACCAATCTTGCTTGCAAAACCCAATCTTTTGCGCATGACTATCCTTTTCCAGATTTTGATGTTCAGATCATGTAACTCCACTTGTTCGCAACATACCATGACATCTTAAAACTAGACTACAACATCCTTTTCCAAAAACACATTTCTTCATCTCCTGATTTTCAGGCCCTAAAAAATGGAAAACAATGGAAAATGGCACCACCTTAAACTGTTCTCTTGTACCACCTCCAGATTTCCTATTCCTTTGTCATTGTTCTCTTCACTGCATCCTATAACCATTATTCAGCTTTTAATCATGAATTACACCTTCGTGATTTGAATCCTATGATAGTTTAGCTTTAGCATCGTCAGAGTTTCAATTGAAAGTCCTAAAACTTCACTATCTTCCAGCAGAATCATTCATTCCAATCAAAAAATCATATGAATAGAATCACCTTCACTCCCCCTTTCTTCATAAGTCTTCTATCACAAGTTCTCCAAACAAATGATACCTGTGAAATTAAAATCAGCAAATCATCATCTGATTTTCAAGTCCTTTACAATGTGAACTAATTTATCTTCATTGACAAAAAAAGAACACTCTATAATAGAAAACTCTTATTACATAATTATCTATAAAACTTGGTCCCAACACCTCCCCCATAACAATGGGGGTGTTTGGTGCATATCTCTCAACTAGGGTGGGGTGCATTTAGAATTCAAAATGAATTACATGTATATATATGTGTGTGTATCAAACACTTATCCCAATCTATGGGGTACCAAACAACAACCATCCCAAAAAACTACCTTTGTTGTTACCTATAAATGCACATATTGGGATGAATGACATTAAATTATGATGTTGATAAAATAAATCAGCTTAACATGCCATCATTTTGACATTATTACGAATTTTATACTTCTTCCATCTCTATCAGGGAAACTAAAAACCATAACACAAAACTGGACTCACAACAAATCCAAACAGAGAAAGAAAACTATAAAAAAACACCCCACTTCACACTTCCTCTCCACATTGCAACCAAGAAAACCCCTTCCATTATCATTCTTCAAATTCATGCAGCACTATCCTTTCTCTAAATAATAAAACCCCTAACTTACAGCCAAACCCTGCAAAAAACCTCATCACAAAAAACCTAATATCCCTTCTATATATGAACATTGTACCCATCACACACAGTAACAAAAATATATCACAACACAAACCTATAACCCCAGTACTCAAACTCAACCAATCCATTACACAATTAGTCAATATCTCAACCTAATATTTCATCAAAACATCTGGACCACCCCAACTACAGCTGTTCCCTCAGCAGAAGCACCACACAACTATAAAATCCAAAAAACAGAACAAAACCACAAAAAACACAAAGTGACACCATACAAGGAAAAGTGTATTCAAATTTTGAAAATTCTCTTTCATTTATTCCAATTTTGATTAAAAAGTGGTTATCATATTACAAGTTCGATATTGGGGTGTCCATTTGTTTAACTGAATAAACAAGGTTAATCAATTGCATAATTAATACAGTTCCGTAAAAGATAAAAAATTATATGTTTCACCCGTTCGGAAGTAAATACCACTAACAACCATGATTTTTATATGGAATATAGCCCAAAAAAACAAAACATGGATCATATATAATAGATAAAACAAAAAAAATCATCATTTTCATCTTCCCCACCACTCATTTAATACTTCAATTAAAATGGATCTAGTTGTATTCACAATAATATATTTATACAATCACCCAACATGATGTAGAAATAAAAGAGGGATGAAGAAATCCCAACCTGGAACAACAATCAATAAGAAAATACTCCATGCGCTAAAATACAAGGGGGTACACATATAGTAGGAGGATCCTTTGGGGAGATGTGATTTGATTTGGAACACCAAAAACACATGATCACAAGGGGAATATGGGTTTTGTTTGTTGAAAGTGGGTGCCCTAGAACCAACTTTTTATTGTACTTTGATTACTGTTACATGTATTCAGTTTTTTTATACATGTGTTTATCTTTCCATGATAGTGTAGATTCTTCTGCATCCACTTTGTTTAAAAAAATTTCCTTATATTAACTATCATATCAAATGGTTATAGAAAGTCCCAATTTATAATGATAACCCTGAGATTCCATGACAGTAATATTAAAGTAGCGTCCTATGGTCCAGTAACTTCATTTTGAAAGGACACAGATGATGTGTGACCATCAGGTGCTGGGGGAACATAATCATTGATACTTCATCTCATGAAGTTATCACTTGATGATCTCTAGTAATCGAGATCATGAGGACAGACCCGCTTAATAGGAACAACACATGTTTCTGGTGTCATTGGTCGTTCTTATCTATGGACATGTGTAATGGTCTCCTGACCTGAGATCATAATCAATGAATGTCATTTAATTATGTACATTTGATATATAGAGAAAACCATGGCGAAAAAGTCATGGTGAGGAAGTTTGTATCAGGTATGTCATTAATGGCATGGCATTGATTGAATGATCGATAAAGGATTTGTCGCTACCGAGTTCAGGAAGAGATATCTCGGGCCTGTTTGATTAGGATGGTTACACCTTCAATAAATCCATACCCATGGTAGTCGATGATAAAAACATCTGAACAAATCAACAAACAAAATAAATAATATAAAGAATGACGACACTAGTATGCACTTTTCTTTATTGAAATATTGATGATGAAGAGATTATATTACACGAACTGTGTTCGTAGGAAGGCAGTCGTTGCTTTGACATTACCTTTTATCTATAGGGGCCTAAATGGGTTGCTATAACCCGCTCTAGGTCGGTGGTATTATTCACTGCTATAGAGATAAGGGCCTAGAGGATCACACACAATAACACCTTGAGAATATTCCCTATTCTGGGAATAGGAAGCTAGAACTTGGTGGGCCCCAACAAATTTTCTGGGAACTATCCAAGTTATATGGATCACCAAAGTATAAATAAATTCATTAATTATTTGAGTTTAGAATAATTCGTTGAATTTATTTATATAATGTATTTGCAAGTTATATAGTAAATACAAGTATTAATATTATTCGAATGGATTTAAATATGCTAGATTCATTTAATATTAGAAGGAGGAGTGAGTTGAGTTAAAGACTCAAATTTATCCAGTAATATATTTATATATATTACAAGTAAGTGATAAATAGTAAAAATGATTTATTGCCTAATTTTATTTGTCATAAATAATTATTTATATCACTTATATAGCGGACATCCATTACACTGGGTTCGGGAACCTATACCGCCTGTTTTAAACACACCCTATATATGTGAGAAAGAGGCTCTCCCATGATCACTATTCATGTGTCAAGATTGAGAGCTTCTCTCTCCTCCTAGAATCTAGAGAGAGAGTCTCTCAAGAAAAGAATGATCTTCAAGATCACCCTTCTCGGATTGAAGCTCCTTCATTTTCAGTGATCATCACTGCACTAAAGTGAGCGTCGATGATCCGTGCTAGCACCCGGATCCTGACAAATAGCACGCGAGCAGATTTGAGACGCGTGTGTAGATGATATAGATGGCTTGAACATCGGAGTTTCAAGCAACGATCATCGGTGTCCTGCCGCCGAAAAGCACACGTCAATTATGAACAAGGTAAATGTTCAAATTAATTTTGTGTGCTCTGTATAAACCATGCGAGATCCTCAGACCAAGCTTGGACAAGATCACCACAGTATACAGGGATATGTCACTTCGGTGAAGAATTTTTTTTTAAATACTCGGCCCACTGGCTTCCGCTACGCAGTCCTGGTACCCAATATTGGTACTAGAGGGAACGTAAGGATTTTCTAAGACAATGAAAAAAATTCATTAAATTTAATTACAGGGTGTTAAAACAGTTCATTTAGATTCAACCGCGCGTCGTTTTTTTTCCGAATGATCAAGTTATGATTATTTAAATTTTTTAATCTGATCGACGTCGTGTTTTTCATTTGTTTGATGTTTATCTAAATGTGAGAATTAACATCAAATATATATTTTACTATTATAAAATATAATAAAATAATTATTATAAAATATTTTATTATAAAATAATCTTCCATAAGTGTGTGGAATTTTTTTTAATATTAAAATAAGAGGGACCAAGACCGAGAACCCAATTTGGGGTCTTCTTGCCTTTATTTTTTTTAAAAGGGAATACAAAGACCCCAAAATGGGGTCTTCTCCCTTTATTAGAAAAAAAGGGTGGAGGGTGGCATTATTTTGCCTAAATACACTGAAAAAGAAAAGGAGGAAGACCCCCTTTGGGGTCTCCTCTCACGCGATGCAAAGGGGTGTGGCACCCCTTGAGGGTGAAACCCTAGCCGCACCCCGCGTCGGATCTCCTAACCCCGAGCTCGACGACCTCCTCCTCTCCCGCCAGACCGGCCTACTACCCCGCCTTGGACCCCACCTCACGCCGGCCTCCAGCCTCATGCCAGACCCCCTCCGTCTGGCCGCCCGAGCCCGAGCCGGCCTCCCTTCCGCTCTAGACCGACTCCTTCCGCCCCCCCCCCCCCCCGAGCCCGCGCCGGAACCCTCTACCGAACCGCCTCCATCCGGCCACCCCAAGCTCACCGGATGGGTCGTGCCAGGTCTTCCAAGGCCGTCCTGAACCAGAAAGCCCCATCGCCGGCTCCCCAGAGCAGCGGGCTGCCGGCCATGTGGCTAGATGGCCTCTTTCCCGACCTCCTTCTTCTCCCCTCGGACTATGCATGGAGATGCAGTTGTCGCGAGATTCATTGGATGTCACGGTCACGCCGCAGTCACACTGTCATCCTGCCGTTGTCACACCATGGTCACACCACGCTCACACCACGTTCAAGCCACGATACCCTATTCCAGGACGATATCCCGCAGCGGTACGCATTCCTGCCATAATTTTCTCCATCTAGAGGTAACCATGAATTAAATTAATTTTAATTAATTTAGTTTCTTAATTTAAATTAATTGGAATTAATTTATGGGTTTAAATTATTTTAATCCAAAATATTAATTTAATTTAATTTTAAGAATTAAGTAGATGGTTTAATTTAATTTTTGGAATTAATATTGAATTAAAAAAATGGAACCAAAATCAAATTCATTTAATTTATTAGAACTCCCTCTCATTATTTAAATTTATTGAAATTTTATTTTACTGCACTTTTTCCCCGACTGGTCTTCAGTAAGTGACCGACCTTTGTGTGTATGTAATTTATTTTTTTATTTAATTATTTATTCAATGCAAGCAATGATTGTAATATTTAATTAGATAAATGATGGTCTACGAATCGCCTTTTAATTCAAATATGTATAAGGACATGTGCCTCCATTGCACTAGTTGTATTTTGTACCCCAGACCCCTTCGCCTGTGTGAATGTATATTTGTAATTTTATGGTGACGATCCGAGAGGAAAACCCCGCCAAGTTGAGGTGGTAGTCCAAACAGGAGTTGTGCTCTTTGCACTGGGGCCATTAGAGGCACCAGTCATGTATTCACTCAGGTATGGATGCCCATAGGTGTTGATTGATCAGTTATCGATCAATCATTATAGAGGTCTCAAGACCAGTTAGAATGCATGATTTAATTTATGAATAGTTTATTATTTTACGAGTCTGCATGATTATTTATTTATCACACAGGATAATAAACAAGATAAAATGAAAAAAGATGTGATAAATAATATTCTATTGAATGTTTAGTTGTGAGCGTGACAACCCTGTTTGAATATAATAAATAGAAAAGGATTATATTCGTCAATTAATATTAAAAATCACTCAAATATATATTAAGTCTAAATTCTTTCCATTTCCCACATCTAAACAAAACCAGCTATTTGGGTGCTCTTCAGCCTTAGTTCAGAGTGCCTCTTACAACCTGGGCATTTTCATGAAAGAAATGGGTCGACATAACTAAAGTGAGTAGTCAATGTTTATCCTTATCTAACATGATATCACTTTAGATACAAGAGGTTGAGGTAATCATGTTTAGATACCAAATGATGGGACTTTACTCAACAATACAAGGAACCATAAGAATAAGTGGTTGGACAAAATAGCGCCTACCATGAAACCCTCTAAGTAGTGTCATAACCCTATCTTGTAGACTACGAGGGAGGTTTTGAGGATCCTTGCCACTAAAATTCTCAAGAGATAGAGTATTCCGAATCTAATAGTGAGGGCTATTAAGGGTTGTTAATATAGTGGGAGACATTAAGTGATATAATTTACTAATCATAAAATGTCAAAAGGTAATCACGAAAAAATACTAACTACTAAATTATTATCTTATTTAGATACAATATGGCAATCACCAACACCAAAAGTACATTATCATTGCGATCGTTCTTGGATAAAGAAAATATCATGACCGGCAATAACTTCATGGACTGGTACAAGCGCTTGCACATAGTACTATGCCATGAAAGAAAGTTATATGTGATGGAATCCCCAATTCCCGCTGAGCCTCCTCAGGGAGCAAGCAAGATGGAAAAAGATTAGTGGAGAAAACATGTAGATGATGTACTTGATGTACACTGCATCATGTTGTCATCCATGTCCTTCCAATTGCAAAAAAATCATGTCGAAGAGGACACCTATATGATGTTGTCAAATCTCCAAGAACTATATGAGCAGAGGGATAGGAAAGAATGATATGAGATCTCACGTGTGCTTTATAAGTAAAGGCTAGCAGAAGGGCACCAAGCCGGTCCTCACGTACTCAAGATGATTGGGTATATTGAGAGGCCTGAATCCCATGGGTTCAAAATGAACCAAGAACTAGCAGTGGATCTCAGTCTTGCCTCTTTACTGTCATGCTTCTCAACTTTCATTTTCAATTATGATATGAATGATATGAAAAAGTCTCTACCAGATCTCTTGGATTTCGTTTTCCAAGCTGATAAGGACCCGAAAAACACCAATTCAACTGTCCTTATGGTGAACAGGATGAAAAGGGCATGGAAAAGGCATCTAAGTCCAATTCAAAGCCAAAGACACCAATGCATCATACTAAAAATAAGACAAAGATTCAGAGGAAAAGTAATGAGCAGGAAGCTGTCTGATTTGGATGTGGTAAGAAATGCCACTGGAAGAAGTATTGTTGAGCTGGGAAGAAGAAGCAAGCTAATGCTCCTACTTCAGGTATCTCTTTCATTGAATGAAATCTATCTTTATCTACAAGTTGGGTATTGGATATGACATATGGCTCACACATTTGTATTCATATACAACAACCAAGTAGGTTTAAGAAGATTGAAAAAGGTCAAGTGCATCTACGAGCCACAAATGGTGCACGTCTGGTAGCCTTGGCAATGGGATACTATCACTTGACTTTACTAACTGGTTTGGTTCTTTTTTTAAACAATTGCTATTCTGTAACATCTATTACCAGTAACATTTTATCTGTGTCAAGTTTAGAAACTATGGGATGTTATTTCATGTTTTGAAATAAAAGTTGTCTCTTTTTTAGGGATAACATATGTTATGGTATGGAACATCTTAACAAAGGTTTTTATATGATAGAACTAGAAAACATAGTAATGGAAATCAATGTCAAAAACAACTAACTTGACTCAAACAAAACCCACCTATGGAACTTTAGGCTTGGTCATATAAACGAGAAGCGATTATGAAGATTACATCAATAATGGTCTCTAGACTCGGTACAGTTAGAACCATTAGATGTATGTCAAGATTGATTATAAGGAAATATGACCAAAGAAACATTTTCAGGAAAGGGAGAAAGATCCAATGCAGTGCCTGAATTAATACATACTGATGTATGTGGTCCATTTCCAGTAGAGTCAAGGGGGGGGGGGGTTTATATACCTCATTACTTATACCGATGATTATAGTAGGTATGGATATATCTATTTAATGTGGTATAAGTCATATTCCTTTCGTTTATTTAAGTAATACCAAAATAAATTATAAAACCAACTTGGTAAGGAGATAAAAGTAGTTCGCTCAAATCGAGGTAGAGAATATTTTTACCAAGATTTCATTGATCACTTGAAGGAGTGTGGGATAGTATCCCAACTCACTCCTCCTTATACACAACAATGGAATAGTGTTAGTGAAAGGAGGAATATGACCTTCCTTAACATGGTCAGATCAATGATGAGTCATACAACTCTTCCATTATCCTTTTGGGGATACGCCTTGTAGAAAACCGCATATACCCTTAATCGAGTACCAACTAAAGCTACAGATGGGATTCCATATCTGTTATGGTTTGGAAAGAAACCCAATCTAACTCACATGCATGTGTGGGGGTGCGAGGAATTTGTCAAGACTTTACCAATTAAAAAATTATCATCCAGAAGCACTAAGTGAATCTTTATAGGTTATCCTAAGGAAACTATAGGATTCTACATATATAACCCTCTAGATAGAAAAGACATTGTGGCAAGATACACCAAATTTCTATAAAGGGATCACATTTCTACTGTAAATAGTGGGAGCAAGATTGACTTTGAAGAAGTTAATGCTCTAGATGCACAAAAGTTGGTAGAGGAACAATCTCCACAAAAGAAAGTGGAAGAAGAAATTGTTCCTGAGACACAGATACTGCGTAGGTCTACGCGAGAGGTTAGAGAACCAGAGTTTTATGGTTTTCTTGTCACCGAGTCAGGTGACACAATAGTCCTTGAGGATGATGAACCTCTAACATACAAGGAAGCAGTAGAAGTAAATGATGCTGCTAAATGGAAGAAAGCCATGAATTCTAAGATGGAGTCCATGTACCAAAATCAAGTTTCTATTTTGGTAGAACCTCCAGCTGATGTAAATACCATTGGATGAAAAAGGGTATTCAAGAAAAATCAGGGCATTGATGGTAAGGTTAATACCTTTAAAGCAATACTGTTTGCAAAGGGTTTCAGACAACATCATGTCATTGAATATGATGAAACTTTCTCACCAGTGGCAATGCTTAAATCCATCAAAATATTTCCTGCAATAGTCGTCTTCCATGATTATGAAACTGGGCAAATGGATGTTAGTACTAATTTTCTAAATGTTATGTTGGTTGAATACATCTATAAGACTCAACCCGAAGGGTTTGTTAAGTCATAGAATGAAAATAAAGTATGCAAGTTATAGAGATAAATTTATTGATTGAAGATTCCATCAAGATCATGGAATGTTCGCTTTGATGAGGCCATATGAGATTTTGGTTTTTAAAAAAATGAATGTGAGCCTTGTATATATAAAATGTTGAAGGAAATGCAATCTTTTTCCTAGTTTTATATCTTGACGACATATTAATCCTGGGAAACGAGGTGCAAGTATTACTGTATATTAAGACTTGGTTAAATGAATGATTATCCATGAAAGATATAGGTGAAGAAGCCTATATTCTTGGGATCATGATTTATCGAGATAGATCTCAAAGGCTACTTGGACTACGTCAAAGTACATATATTGACAAGGTACTCAAAAGTTACAATATGGAACAATCCATGAGAGGATTGTTACCTATGTCACATAGTGTAAATCTATCCAAGAAAATGTGTCCACAAACACATGAGGATATTGAAAGAATCATTATAGTCCCTTATGCTTTGGTAGTGTGTTCTATCATGTGTTCCATGCTATTTACTAGGTTTGATGTTTCCTTTTCATTAAGCATGGTGG
Organism: Viscum album; assembly: GCA_963277665.1. Classification (NCBI taxonomy): domain Eukaryota; kingdom Viridiplantae; phylum Streptophyta; class Magnoliopsida; order Santalales; family Viscaceae; genus Viscum; species Viscum album. The sequence continues at coordinate 1,013,333,550 of OY728153.1, read as the reverse complement.
GTAGATATCAATCCAATCTAGGAGAGCTGCACTAGACAGCTGTTAAAACTATCCTAAAGTACTTATGGTGTACTAAGGATATGTTCCTGGTGTATGGAGGAGATGAGGAACTAGTTGTGAGGGGATACATAGATTCTAGTTTCCAGACAGATCATGACGATATGAAATTGTAGTCAGGCTACATCTTTTTCCTGAATGGTGGTGCAGAGAGATGGAGAAGCTCAAAGAAAGCTATGTTTGATTATTTTACAGCAAGATTCCATATATATTATACCTTCTGATGCAGCAAAGGAAGAAGTCCGGATGCGTAGCTTTATCTCATACATTGGAGTTATACCTATCACTGCAGACCCAATTCCAGTATATTGTGATAATAATGCTGCATTGGTTCTTGCCATGGAGCCCAGGTCTCACCAGAGGACCAAGCATATTCTTAGGAAGATTCATCTCTTTAGGGATTTTACACAAAGAGGTGATGTGACAGTTAGCCAAGTAGCCACAGAGGAAAACGTGATAGACCCCCTGACTGAAGCTATTTCTCAGCAGAAGCATGATTCACATGTGAGAGCTAGCGAATTGAAGCCTATAAGAAATTGTCTCTAGTGCAGGTGCTAGTGTTGAAAGTGGGTTCCCTAGACCCAACTTGTATTATACATTTATTACTATTACATGTATTCATTTTTTTTATATTTGCGTGTTCATATTTCCATGATAGTATAGATACTTTTGCATCCACTTTGTTTATGGCAATGTCCTTAGATTACCGGTCACATCAAATGGCTATAGAAGGTCCTATGATATAATTAGAACCCTGAGATGCCATGAAAATAATCTTAATGTAACATCCTATGGTCCAGTTACATAATTTTGAAAGGACACAGATGATGTGTGACCATCAAGTGCAGGGGGCTCATATGCATTGAGACTTCTTCTCTTGAAGTTCGCAATTGATGATATCTAGTAATCGAGATCATAAAGACAGACCCGCTTAATAGGAACACCACATGTTTCTAGTGTCATTGATCGTTCCTATCTACGGACATGTGTAATGGTCTCCTGAATTGAGATCATTATCAATGAATGTCATTTAATTACATAAATTTTAAATTAGGTGAAAACCATGGTGAAAAAGTCATGGTGAGGTAGTTTGTATCAGGTACATCATTAATCACATGACATTGATTGAATGATCAAGAAAAGATTTGTCGCTTCTAAGTTCAGGAAGAGATATCATGGGCCTAGTTGATTAGGATGGTTGCACCTTCAATAAATCCATGGCCATGGTAGTCTAAGGTAAGACCGTCCGGACAAATCAAAAAACAGAATAAATCAAATAAATATTAATGACACTAGTATTAACTCACCTTTATTGAGATATTGATGACGAAGAGATTATATTACATGGACCGTGTTCGTAAGAAGGTAGTCGTTTAATTGACATTGCCTTATCTCTATATGGTCCTCGATGGGTTGCTAGACCCCGCTCTAGGTCTGTGGTATTATTCACTTCAATCGAGATAAAGTCCTAGAGGGTCACACACAATAGCACCTTGAGAATCATCCTTATTCTAGGAATAAGAATTTAGAACTTAGTGGGACCCGCCAAAGGGTCCAAGCACTATCCAAGTTCTATGGATCACCAAAGAATAAATAAATTCATGAATTATTAGATTTTAGTATAATTCGTTGAATTTTTTTTATAACATATATTTACAAGTTATATAGTAAATTCAAGTATTAATATTATTCGAATGGATTTAATTATCCTAGATTCATTTAATATTAGCAGGAGGAATGAGTCGAGTTAAAGACTCAAATTTATCACTCAATATATTTATATATATTACAAGTAAGTGATAAATTATAAATATTATTTATGGCATAATTTAATTTGTCATAAATAATTATTTATGTCACTTATATAGAGGACTTCTATTACACAGGGTCTAGGAACCTATACCACATGTTTTAAACACTCAATATATAAGAAAGAGAGAGGCTCTCCCATGATCACTATTAATTTATCAAGATTGATATCTTCTCTATCCTCCTAGAATCTAGAGAGAGAGTCTCTCAAGAAAAGCATGATCTTCAAGATCACCCATCTCGGATTGAATCTCTTTCTCTTGGGGTTATCGTCGCTGCACTGAAGTGAGCGTCGAAGATTCATGCTAGCACCCGGATCTTGATGAACGACATACAAGAAAGTTTGAGAGGCATGTGTAGGAAGTATATAAGGATTCGAGGTCATAGTGTTCAAGAAAAAATCGATGGAATCCTGTGGCTGTAAAGCACACATGAATTCTGAACAAGGTAAATGTTTAGTTTAATTTTTCGCGCTCTTTATAAACCTTGCGAGATCCTCAGACCAATCTGGGACAAGATCTCCGGAGTAGACAAGGATATGTCACTCTAGTGAAGAAATTTTTTTTAAATCCCCATCCCACCGGCTTCCACTGGGCAGTCCCTGTACCCAACACTGGGCACCTATGTATCTAAGGAAAAGGAAAATTTACATGAAAGGAAGGGTCTCAGCTTTAGAAATGTTAGATCCAAAATTTATGGGGGAGACAGTTTAAAAGGCCATTAAAACAGGATCACAATCAGGACCACACAGGTTTTGATTCAAAGGAAACATATGGTTTTCAGGAGATATATTCCATTTTAAATTCCCTAAAAAGTCAATATGGATGGTATTTATCTCTTTTAACATCAAAGGAATAGTCAAAGGGGTGAATCTAGAAAAATTGGAGAAAATTCGAAATGACTCACCATTTGGTGATCCATAATGCGACTCACTGATTCAACTCACCAAAACTACTCACCAATTCCACCCCCTGATTCCACCTAGCAATGCCACCTATTTATTCCACTCACTGATTCCACTCACGGACACCACTTACCGATGCCACCTACTAAGAGTGTGTCACCAACATGATCCACAGATAATGAGTCACTGACATGACACACTAATAGAGGGTCACTGATATGACCCACCAACACGACCTAATAACATTTATTAACTAACAAGCCCCAAAAATAGTGATTCACTAATGTAACCCACTGATGCAACCTATTGATAGTGAGTCACCGTTGGAAAAACTGTAAAATTGGAAAACTCTTGAAATGAGTAACCGTGACCTCCCACAACACCCCAAACACTAGATTTTCACAAGGGAATGGACTAGAGGGGTATGAGATATTACATAATGCTTCTTTAATAATATTATATACATATTTCTATACATTTTATTTAATGTTTTTTCTTTTAATAAGATATGAAAAACAAAAAAATAATGATCATGTGTACGTACAACCTATCATCTCCCTGAACGGTGTCGTTAGTTTTAAAGATTTTCATAAATAAATATATTATAAATATATAATATATTTACATCATGTTTTATATTCTAGAGATTATGGAAATATAACCACAAGGGTTATTGACATCATACCAAATTCAATTTCGACTGAAAAACCGAATATATACAAAATGTCTGATATGAACTCAAATAATTATGAAATTGTTATAACATTGTAATAAGTGATATAAAAGTAATAATAAACATGAAAAATGTTCTCAAAAAATTAGAAATTAACATATTCTTATTATTCTAGAAGATAAAGAACACACATGACCAATTAGACTCATGGTAATGGATTTTGTCTCAATCTCCTTTCATTGAGGCATTTCTTGATAATATACACCTTTATTAATTTATAAGGTTTATATACATCTACAAACACATTTAAGATCCATGTTTTATCTATAATAATGTTATTTAATGTCTTGGTAAATATATGAATTCATGGAGATTAAGATTTAAACGTTCAAAGTGGTATGTGACACCTTGAACATTTTAAGATTTAATTATAAAATATATATCTTCCTGATATCAATTTACATATTTATTATATGGATATAAAAATCATTCAATGTAATTTTTTTTAATTTAATTCAAATATTTTAAAAATATATTTCTACATGTTATATTTGGAACATTTTGACAAATGACAAAAGAACTGTTCTTTTTAACGAATACAGTGACAAAACATTCTCCTCCACTAAGATCGTTATTTGATATTTGGGATACTCTACAAGACTTAATATTTTTAGGAAAATAGAAATTACTTATTCCCATTTTTTTGGTATTTTGGTATTGAAAAAGGTGTATAAATCGGATTGACTATTGAAATATCTTGAAATAATATCTTGCAATTGCAATGTGGAAATTATATTTTTCCTTTATGGATAATTTATGTGTTTTTCTTATGTTTTGTTTCTTGGAAATTTGAAGGGTGTTCTCATGATACACCTAATATAGGTGGTTCTGTGATAAATGAAATATAAGAGGTTACATGGTAAACCAAATATAGGTGGTTCTGTGATAAACCAAGGATGGGTTGTTACATGGTTATAAAAAAGTAATAAATGAGCTTATATCCATATGGTCAACATACACACGTACCTTTTTTGTAAGAGTACTATGCGTGTATGTTGACCATATGGTCATTCCGTTTAAGTTATAATATGTCATGGGTTTCTTTTATATGATATATGTTATATGTTATTTTTATGATTTTTATGGAAATCTTTTGATTACAAAATGATAAGAAATGATCTTATATCCCGTAATGGTTATTCAATAGTTTCTAAAGGTAAAAATTATTACTTTGGGTTAATGTATTCATGTTTTACAGGTTTTATAAGACTAATAATTTTTCTTATTTGTGTATACCATACTATGTTTTTTATACTCATCCCACATTTTAAAATGATTTTTTTATAAAAAAATGATAGTGTGAAGAAGTGTATACTTTGTAATATTTAAGTTGTTATGTATGGGTTATGGCCTATATATCTGAAGCTATAAACATGATATGATCCTCAATGTGAATTCTTGATATTACTAAATATTATGTATTGTTTAAGGCTAGGGCCTTATAGTTGGTATAAAAGGATTGTTTTGACAACTTTAGAGGTTAGGGTGATATTTAAGCATAATCTACGAGTTAAATATATGCACAATGGTTAAAATAATAGAAATATTCATAGTTATTTTAGATAAATTGAATGAGTTTGAGATAAAATGAATAAATATATATTAGTTTTGTATTCATCATAAGATAGTAAATGATGATTTTATTGATATTATCACACAATCATTTTCAGTTTAAGTAAATGGTTGGCTCCAAATGGCACCAAAGTAACAATAGATGTGATGTAAAAAGTATGGGTTCTATGAACAATATACTGAACGAAATTGGATCCACAATGATAAATCTTTTGGTTATTCTAAATCAACTAACAAAGTAATTTTTAACCAATTTAACCATGCAAATTTTTTCCAATGCATATTATATTAGAGAATTGAATCCTTGTGGATGTTCAGGTAATAATGATCATAAAGTTAATTGTATTCATCAAAATATGAGTCAAAGATGTGGAAATAAACACCAAGGAAATGTTTTAATTGGATACGAAGGTTTTATAGGTGTGCTAATGAAGTTCATAAAGCAATAACCTTCCAAATAAAAATTAAGTGTTCAATTGACTCTTGGAAAGAAAAAGAATTTATTTACAAGTAATCGAATGAATATTTTAAATGTAGAGAGTATTGTCATTGTGAAAATATTTTTCGTACAAAGAATGTTCTAGAATGGGATCAACATGAATGTACAAATATTAAATAATAAATACTTAATTCCATCCCAATTTAATACTAGGAAACTAAAAATAACATTTGAAAATAAATACGTATCATGAAATAAGATAAAAAATTGAGGTTAGGGTAACATGAATAATTCTGAAAGATTTAGAGGTATACATATATTGTATTTGAGAGTTATTTCACATCTATTGATGATGAAATGTTTAAAGGTATTATTTCTCCATTAATAATGGGATTTTTTGGAAGAATTTTTCTAGTATGTGTAACCCTTCAGTTTTTTATGTTAAAATATAATTCGAGTAACAATTATCTTTTATTTTGTGGACACAATTATAACGGTATGAATTAAATTTAGGGTTTATATGATATATGATTTTAAGTTAATTATGGGATAATATATTTTGGGTTGAAAAAATAATGGAATGATATAAACCATGACCTTAAAATGTGTTATGGTTATTTTTAGTATTTTATCTCATTTTTGGAATGTTATAACAATTATATAGTTTGAGAAAAAGGAAAACCCATAGAATGGGTGACAACCTCTCACATATAGAAATTCCACAGGAATCAAATCCACAATTTAAGGGTGAAAAGGGTGCATTGCCCACCCCTGGCCTTTGGGAGGACCATTGTTAGTTTGACTTTTAATTTTATATAAATTTTATTATTGAATAAGAATAAGTTGATTTTGGGAACTTATGTTTTATCAAATGAATTTATTTATAATTTGAAAAGGATTTGGTAATTTAGTAAAAAATTTAATTATAGAAGATGTCCAATATTTGGGTAGCCCTATATTCTTATGTAAAATAAAATAATATGGGATTGTATTTGAGCAGTAATGGTTGAATTTTATTTTTGAAGAATCTTTATTTTTATTGTGGACTTATAGAAATTCTGGTTATTAATAGAAATAAATTATCTTCCTTTGATAATATGTCATTTTAGAAATTTCATTTTTGGTATGAGATATTTTGATTAATTGACATTATTTGGTGATAAATGTTAAAATTTATATTCGAATTCTATGTTATCAAATACATTTATTTTTTGGGTTTCAATCTTATTTTAGATTATTATGGGTAATTTTAAGGAAAATTATTTATCAAATGGTCTCTGTTGAAGTTTTGGTATTACTTTTTAATTTTTGATATTAAAAGTAGTTTTTAATTATACAATGTTTTAATATTTTTGGGAAATTTTATGATCTTATCCTAACCTTTTTGGTTTTGGTTAATGTTTCATGATAGGGTGAATAGATAGTTAATCTTTTAAGAATTATTTGATTCTCTAGAAGTTTATTATAGTGTTTCAGTCCTGAAAAACTTCATCTTGAATACTCATTCTTGGAAAAAAAAAGATGATTTTGTGGGGGAAATTGATTAAAGGATGAAACTAAAGATTAAAATTAAGTATGTTTCCTTAGGTTTTAATTCAATTTCATAAATGAATTCAACAACTTTATGAAAAGGATCTTCAAATAAAAAACAATCAATTTACATTTTTAACTATGAAGTAAAAGACCATTTAACCCATCATAAATTTATATCTTTGGGTTTGTTAACTTTTTCTTAATAATTTATTCTATTATTCACCATAAGAACACGATAATTAGTTTTCTCCTGCATATCCATGTTTTCCTACATGAAACCCTGTTATGATTTATCTTAGGTATCCATCAGGAATTACTTCCTTTCATTTAATGTGGAAGTTATGTTTATACTTTTTCTGATGTGGGAATGTAATAAAAGTGTTTTAAAATTCATAGAATAGTTATGAACCCCAAATTAAAATTGAAAGGATTAAATTTCTAAATGGTTGAGGGATAATTTAACATCCTGAGTTTTTAAAAGGAAAACCTATGTTTGATAGGATACATGACACACCACATTGAGCTTAAATGAAAAACATAATATTATATGGATGTTAACATATATCCATTATAATTTTGGGAATTAAAATGTTGAACTAAATTAGTAAAATATGGTTTATACAAGTTTATATAATGTATCATTGGTTAACAAATTGATTTGGAAATTAAACACAAACCAGTTGAATATAAAAGATTTGTTTTCATGAAAAATAATTTTAATGTGAATAATTGTGTATATAAAATAATAAAATCACTCTTTTTTATTATATTAATGAAATATAAATTAAATATAATGTTTAAAATTCATATTATGTGTTTTATATACTTTTTATATGAACAAATACAATTTTATAGATAAAATGAGGGTTTTTCAAAAAAACAAATTTATCAACTTTTGATGGAGAACCCATTTTAAAAATAGAATTTGTTACTTATATATGTTATATTTAAAAAATTAAACTTATTAAATGTAATTGGAACCTCAAAATTTAATTTGGATAAATTTGTGGGGTTTTCGGATAAATTTCATATTTTAATGAATAGTGAAAAATAATGCATTTTAGTTCAAAACTAATTTTCTTTGAATTTTTTTATATTGATAAATTAACCTTTTACATATTTATATGGTATAATTAGAAATTTTTTTTCATAATTTAATGTAATTTAGTTAATTTTATTCCTTCTCAAATTGATATTATATATAAAAACATTTCAAAATTTTGAATGTTTCACTTTAGAAACCACCTTTTTAGTTTTGTCGCCGAATTAAATTAAAATCATATTTTCCAAACTCTGTGAATTTAATTAGGAAAAAGGGATTATAAACTTTGAATAAGAATATAGAAATTATGTTTATGTTAAATTTAATTTTTTAATAAATTTTTTTACCATGGTAAATAAATTATTTACCGTACAAGCAGTACAATTTTGAAAAGGGTTACAGTTAAAATTTAAGATCTTAACATAACTAAACACTAAAACATTTAAAGGGGGTGGACATGTGGATAGAACCTAAACAGAATATAAAACATTAATTACAATCCAATGTCATGTAGTTTAATTCCTCCTCTATATGTTTATCTTTTAATATAAAATAATAAATAAATTAATCAGTTGAACCCACCTCTCATCAAGTATAAATAACATCCCTCACCTCCCCATTTAGACCAAAAACGCATTTTAGATCCTAAACTATCTTCCTAAATATCTCATACTCACTCAAATTATATCCATGTTCTTATGGACTCAGCAAAATATTAAATACAATGTCCATAAGGGTCTTTCAAAGAAAGGATATTCACGCGATAATTTTCTCGAAGTACCTCTCTTAATTTCTTTTCTTTTTCTTCTTTATCCTCACCTCCTTCATACATAAATTCATGATAATTCCATATTCATGTATGTAATGAAGTTTAATTTTTCTAATGGAATATATAATTTCTATTTCATTTGAAAACTCCTCTTATTCAATGAAACGATATTGTTGTCCATGTTATGCCAGTTAATCACCTCAGTGAATAATGTTTTTGTTTTTTTAATTGCCCCCTTCATGGATGGTATTAATAACATTATTATGGTAAAATAATATTTTAATATTTATATTATAAACTATTTAATATTCAAGAAATGTTATATTAAACATACATGGATTATTCCCAAATTTTGGATATATGATAACTTCGTTTGGGGATGTGTGGACTACCGCCTCCTCAAAATGATGTGATTTGTTCACACATCCCACAGAATGTATTAAGGATTGTTTTAGTAAATATATATCATATAAATTGAATATTAGATATATTTAATGATATTATATATGTATACATATTTATAGACCTTTAATTTAATGTTTTTTCTTTCAATACGACAGGAAAACCCAAAAAATATCATTCATGTGTACGTACGACCAGCCATCTCTATGAAGGATGTTTTTAATTTTCAATAAAATATTTTTAACACCTGAGACTTTTATGAGAAATATTTTTGTTTTTATAAATCATAAAAGGAATATTTCACTACACAAAACACTAGCTTGGCTTGCTTTACATGCAATCACGACCTTCCTCGGTAGCTTGCGTCGTACGCAATACCGAGTTTCACTAAACAATGATATGATATTAAAATATTATTAAAACTAGTCGTTATGAATATTAATAACCACTTTTTGAAATTTTATAAATTTTATTTTTCAAAATGGACTTCATTTTTGGATTCGGAATATCAAAATTATCATAGGGTGAAATTTTGGTATTTTTCTGGAAACATTAAATTTTTGATGAATAGTGAAACCACTAAGTTGTAGTTAAAAAAACTGATTTTTTCATAAAACTTAATTTTACAGCTTCTGTGAGTGGAATTTAAAAAATCCAAGAGACACGGTTGATGTCAATAAGTAAAATGTGGTTCAATGAGATGAAAATAATTATTGGTGAATAGTAACTTTTTTCTTTTATTTAGCACGGTTAAAAGTAAATAGGGAAATTAAGGGAAAAAATGATTTTATTATTACACTAACACATGTCCTAATTCTATTGGATAAGTTTAATGCAACCAAAAAAAAACTTAGGTATAAAATATGACCATTTAGGCCCACTTGGATTAGATTAGGACATTTATTATTAATTTATTTAAAAAAGGGTTAAAATAGTTAAAATCAATGTTTAATAAGTAAATAATATTTAATATAGGGTTATACATAAGATAAATTCGACTATAAATATCCATTATAAATTTAAAAGGATTTCCTACATAATAGTATTTTATTTGTCATTTTTAGACATTAAATAATTTAATTTATTTATGACACAAAGATGATGCAGTAATTATCTTATTAATCAAATATTTATATAATTGATGTTATAAATACCAAAATAAATGTAATTTGTGACTTTTTATGAATTAAAATAATTTTCTAGGTTAATATGACATGTTAGTATTGATTTAATTAACTTTTGTGGAACTAATAACTCTGTTATGATTTTCACAAAAATCAATTACTAAATAGTGTCAAAATTGACATAAAATAGTTTTTAAAACAAATATTATAGTAGTAATTGTTATTTTATTCATAAAAATCTACGGTTCGTACAAATGACTTATATAAGGTTATATATATTAATAATAAACATCTTGGGGTTCGTTTGGCTGCTTATAGTAATTTTATTAACCTTATAGTATAAGAACACAAGAAGACACAGTAAAAGTAAAATTATTTTACTTAATGTTAAATCTAAATGATAAGGATAAAATAGGAACCTAAACTTGTCTAAATTATATTTTAGGAGATGATTTCGACCCATCCCCACCTTATCTTAGAAATAAATCAATTTGGAGCTATTTAAATCCGAACTTGACTTTATAATAAAATAATATATTTAGTTTTTCCAAAGGAGCCCCTCTCCTCCCTTATAAAAGGGCACCTCCTCCCCTTCTTCCTCACACCACATTGAGCCTTCAGGCTCGGCCAAACCCTACCAATTTCTCCTCTACACTTCCCTAGATAAATCCTAGAGGTCTTGGTCTTCTTCAAAGACCAATTTTAGTGCCCTAAAAGGAGGTCTCAAATAAGCTCTTCAAAGAAGAGGTAATGTCCGTTACCGATTCTTTCATCTTTATTTCTTCTTCCACTTATTTTTAATTAGTTGTTTCATTGTGAAGTAATAACATAAGAATCACTCATATACTGATATGTTATTATAAGTATGAAACAAACCTATTTCACCATCTATCTATCCTACGGAAAATGAAATCACCGCGCGTGCGTACGTACGGAATACCGTCTCCACGCCATGGTTAATCTATTTTCCACCACCACCTTACTTGGATGTGTATAATGGTGTAAATAATGAATATATATGATTATTGTAAAGTGATATTGATTCTAAAATAGTATACATACACTCCCATACAATTCCAGGATCATGGGAATGATATCATCACTCGTGCGTACGTACGGAATACCGTCTCCACGATGTGATGCGACTCGTTCTACATGATCTTCATTGAATAATGATTATATAAATGAATTGAATTAATTAATATGATATATATCACACTAATAACATTCTGGAAATGAGGTATCTATAACCTATAGAGAAGAAAACAAATTTATTTGACAAAACACGCATAAGAAAAAAAAGTAATAATCACCCGAATAACAAGTTGTAATGAAATATTACTAATAAGAAGCTAAGAATATGACCATATGTGATATCATAACAAAGAGAATGATTCTGTAATAAGACAATAACGTTATTTAAATCATTATACAGGGGTTTTGGACACGTACAAAGCATATCGGACCTAAGGTAAGGGAAATATCACAATCTCGTTTTTATCCGAGATTGTTTATACTTCGGTATTTACTGGGGTGCATTTTATCATCCACATACATGTTTCCTCAATATGTAATATTATTTCCATCCAACTAAAAATTTTTAAATCCAATTTTACCCTTCGATGTGTTTTTAGTAAAAGATATGAAAGGAATCTTTTGTCGTTTTTCATACGAGGTACTTTTTGAATTTTACGACAAAAGTACGAGAAGAATGTTTTTTTAACTTATACAGCATGTATAGATTTTTAAAACATTATTTCCACGAATCTTCCTTTATAAGTTTTCATGTTTATTTTTAATCAACTTCTTTTAGTTTAGAATTGTATGATATGTTAAGAAAGGAAAAGTGTTTTTGAAGTAGAAAGGATATTTTCCTCCACAATGGAGTTCAAGTGTATTATCAAAATTATTTTCCATCTAAGATAATATAGGTTTCTATTTCAATCCCTATGGATTTGATTATGTTGTGATGGAAATATTTTTATGAATTCCTTTATCTTATATGAATTGTTTTATGATGTCACGATGTTTAAGATTCCCATTTTTATTACATGGGTTATGCTATGATGTATGGTTTCTAATTTTTTGGAACACATAAGAATGGTATCATTATGAGATGGGTGGGACCTATATCTCCCTCCAATGAATTGGGTAATGATTTTATATCTCATGACATAGACATGGCTAGAACGGCAGGTTAAACCGGTTCAGTGAAACATGACTGAAACGAGGAGTGAACTTGGTTCAGAAATTGACTTTGTCCACTAAGATAGTCTTGGCAATGAGACTTGACTAATTAGAAATGATTCACTATGATTATCTGTGTATGCCACAATGTTTCATGTTTTAAGTTATGATTACATTTGACTACTATGATTTATCCCATGTTATGAGATTATGATTTCTTTTGCAGGTTAATATTTCCAAAAGTTATGTTCTTATGTATAAGATGTGATTTATATTTCTTTTGTTTACCCTTACTGAGCATTTGAGCTCACCCTTTTGTATGTTTTCTTTCCCCAGGTCAGGAAGAAGGTTATTAAGTAAGATATTCCAAAAGGGACTATAGATATGATGACATCAATGGGAGACAATGTAAACTCTTTATGAACCAGTTGTTTATGTTTCCCAGTTTCTAAAGACACTATACCAATACGGTCCTTTCCTGGTTTTGTTATATGTTTTAATAAGTGTGCTTCAATTCTAAAGTAATAACAATGTATGTAAAGTATGGTTCATTATAGTTGGTATCAGAGGAAAGGTATAGTCAACCTTTGGAAACTAGGATGTGAAAGCCTTAGTAAGAATCCTAAGGATAAGACTAAGCATAGAACACAATCTTAGTGTTTTAGAAATACCCATGAATAACCTAGGATAAGACCTTAAGTGTGAAATTTTATTCTTGACTATGTGGTTTTCCTATTATAATTAGTGTTGCTCACACTATTCTTCTTGGTTTTAGCCAATGGCTGGAACCCGAAGGAACCGTGTTAATGCGGAATGTGACGGCCAATGCAATGATTGTCCACCTGAGAAACCAAACGTTATGGGAGCTGGAATGCAAAATCTTGTAGCCATGATCACTCAACATTCTCAAGCCATGAATCATGTAGGACTTCCAAACGAGAAAAGGAAGGAAAAACATTCTTTTGAATCCTTCATGAGAAAGCATCCACCTTCATTCAGCGGGTCTACTGATCCATTAGTTGCTGAACAATGGATTAGTAATACTAAAATGATATTTTCAGTGCTTCAATGTTCTGAACATGATAAAGTCATCTTAGTAGTGTATCGTTTGGAAGGTGATTGTGATCAATGATGGAATCTTATTAAGAATACGAGGAAAAGGGATGAAATTGAGTCCATGGAATGGGACGAGTTCAGGAACATATTTTTAATAAGTACATCCCTCGTATTCTCCGAACAAATATGGAGAAAGAGTTTCTTGAACTAAAGAAAAAGGATGATGAATCTGTTGGTACCTATGAAGAAAATTTTACAGGACTTTCAAGGTATGCTTCTGGTATTATTATCCAACCTGAGAGTAAGATTGATCGATTCTTTAGTGGCTTAAAAACAAGTCTTCGAAGGGCGTTAGCCATAAAGGACTTCAACAACTACGAGGAAATCATTCGATGTGCTCTCAATGTCGAGATGGAGATTTGAGTAACCCATTAGTCATATGGGTTTGATAAGAAGAGGAAAATGGAATTCAAAGGAAAATCTAAAGAGCACACTAAAAAGAAGATGAGCTTTCCCTTATGCTCAAAGTGTGGAAAGAAACATGGATGGAGTTGTCTTAAAGGGACAAGTACATGTTTCAAATGTGGAAAGGAAGGTCATCAGGCATTTGAATGCCGCAATGATGGGAATAAGATGTCTAATGATGCAATAAAAGGAAGGGATACAAAGAATGAACCTACTACACCTCAATGTTTCAAGTGCAAGGAGATGGGTCATTATTCCAATCAATGCCCAAAACCAAGGGTTGATGATGATGGTCGACGTCAACAAACTCTTAAGGCTAAAGTCAAAGTAAAGTCACATGAAGTTTATATCAGTGATGTGGAGTATGATAACGATGTGGTAAAAGGTACACTTACCATCTACTCTAAATTAGCAAATATTTTATTTGATTCTGGATCCACCCACTCTTTTATTTCTAGAGAATTTTCTAAGGATATCTCCATATTACCTCAACAATTAGATGTTGAGTTAGATGTGACAACCCCTAATGGCACAACAGTCACATCAAAAGTTTATAATTATTCTCTGATCGAAGTTTGTGGGAAAGTGCTTCCTGTAAATCTTGTGATCCTTACTATAGTAGAATTTGATGTGATTCTTGGCATTGATTGGATTTCTTTATATGGAGCTCATATCAATTCCTGATGAAGGGAAGTCACATTTCATATTCCAGATCAATCAATGATCGTCTATCAATGCAAAGATGAACATAACCTTCCAGTGGAAATTTCTTCCATATTATGGGTCTTCATTCCACTAAATGAAGGTTATTTATCTCAAATGGTTGGTGAGAAACTCACGATTAAGAATATGCCCATCGTACGGGAGTTTGATGATGTCTTTCCGGAGGAATTACCAGGTCTTCCACCAAATCGTGTAGTTGAGTTTTCAATAGAACTCATACCGGGTGCTTTGCCTATTTCAAAGACACCTTATAGAATGGCCCAATTTAGTTACAGGAATTGATGAAGAAACTCCAAGAGAATCTTGATAAGGGGTTCATACGCCATAGTGCGTCACCTTGGGAAGCACCTGTTATGTTTGTTAAGAAGAAAGATGGATCAATGAGACTCTGCATTGATTATCGAGAACTTAACAAGATCACTATCAAGAACAAATATCCTCTCCTGCGCATTGATGACCTATTTTACCAACAATGCGGAGCTCAATACTTTTCCAAGATTGATCTTTGTTCAGGGTATCATCAATTAAGGGTCAAAAGGGAGGATATACCAAAGACGGCTTTTCGTATAAGGTATGGACACTATGAATTTATAGTGATTCCATTTGGTCTTACTAATGCCCCTACTATCTTCATTGATCTGATGAATAAAGTCTTTAGAGACTATCTGGATTAGTTTGTGGTAGTCTTTATAGACGATATTCTTGTCTATTCAAAGATCAAGGAAGAACATGAATATCACTTGAGAATTATATTGAAAACCCGGAGAAAAGAGAAGCTTTATGCAAAATTTACCAAGTGTGAATTTTGGCTTAAAAAGTTGCATTATTGGGACACATAATCACAAAATAGGGGATATATGTGGATCCATCAAAAATAGCGGTTATCGAAAGATGGTCGAGACCAACAAAAGTGACTAAGATCCGAAGTTTTCTTGGTTTGGATGGATATTATCGACGTTTTGTGAAATATTTTTCATGATTATCTAATCCACTCACCACGTTGACTCGGAAAGGAGTTAATTTTTTTTGGACAGAGGTATGTGAAGAGAATTTCAAGGAGTTGAAAAGAAGGTTATCCAGTGCACCTATACTCACATTTCCTTATAGTGGAGAAAGGTTTGTGATCTACAGTGATGCATCCAAGATGGGATTGGGGTGTGTTCTTATGCAAAATGATATGGTGATAGCTTATGCCTCACGACAGTTGAAAATACATGAGAAAAAATTACCCAACTCATGATTTGGAGTTAGCTGGAATAATATTTGCATTAAATATTTGGAGGCATTATATTTATGGAGAAGGAGTGACATTTATACTGATCATAAAAGATTAAAGTATATTTTCACACAACAGTAGCTGAATATGTGCCAAAGAAGATGGTTGGAGCTGATTAAGGATTATGACTGCTCAATCCATTACCACCCTGGGAATGAAAACAAGGTGGCATATGCATTTAGACGACAAGAACATTCCAGTTTATCCATGACGAGGATCACAAAATATCCAATATTTTTGGATTTACAAAGGATGGATCTTGGAATTATAATGAAAGGGGAAAATCGTATCTTTCTCAAATGAATGTTCAACCATCGATACATTTGATGATTAAAGAGGCATAAAAAGAAGATTTCGAGTTACAGAAGAAAGTGAGAAATGTTCCTGAATTCAACATTGATTGTGATGGGATAATAATGTTCAGGAATCGGGTTTGTGTTCCTCCCATCCTCGAATTAAAGATGTAGCTGATGGATGGGCCTCATAGTTCTTCATTTTCCATTCATCTTGGAAGCACGAACATGTATAGAGACATGAAAGAGTTCTTCTAGTGGGATGTCATGAAAAGAGATGTTGCTGAATATGTCTCTTGATGCTTGGTTTGTCAGCAAGTTAAAGCTGGAAGACAGAAGTCTAAGGGGATGTTACAACCATTACCCATACCTGAATGGAAATGGGAAAACATCACTATGGACTTTGTCACTAGACTTCCTAAGACATCCAAAAGCAATAATGCTCTTTGGGTCATAGTTGATCGTCTTACAAAGTCTGCACACTTCATCGCTATTAGAGAGTATTTATCTCTGGATCAGCTTGCTAGGATATATGTGAAGGAAATAGTTAAATTGCATGCATTACCAATTTTTATTATATCTGATTAGGATCCGAGGTTTACCTCAATGTTTTGGCGAAGTCTTCAGCATACTCTGGATATAGAATTGAGCTTCAGCACTGCTTATCATCCTCAGACAGATGGTCAGTCTGAGAGGATGATTCAAAATTTAGAAGATATGTTGAGAGCTTGCTCTATGGATTTAAAAGGTGGTTGGGATCAACACCTACCTTTGGTGGAATTTTCTTATAATAATAGCTTTCACTCTAGTAGTCAGATGGCTCTTTATGGAGCTCTCTATGGAAAGAAATGCAGGACTCCAACTTGCTGGGATGAAGTTGGGGTAAGAAATCTTGTAGGACCTGATCTCATTGATGAAATGGCAGAAAAGGTCATATCTATTCAATAACACATAAGAGCAGCTCAGAGTCGACAGAAATGTTATGCCGACAACCGAAGAAAAGACCTAGAGTTTGAAGTGGGTGATAAAGTGTTCTTACAAATATCTCCCTGGAAGAGGGTCATGAGATTTGGAAAGAAGGGGAAGTTGAGCCCTAGATATATCGGTACATTCGAAATACTCGATCGTGTTAGGAAGTAAGCATACCGATTGTCGCTTCCACCGAATCTCCCTCAAGTTCACGATGTGTTCCATGTTTCACTCCTGAGAAAGTACATACCTGATCCTTCACATGTACTCAGCTCAGAAGTTATACCGCTGGAGAAAGATCTTTCTTATGAAGAACAACCAACAGAGATTCTGGATCGTAGCGAAAAATTCCTACGAAACAAGACCACTCGATTGGTGAAAGTTTTATGGAAGAACCACCAATTAGAAGAAGCTACATGGGAGCTTGAGGATATGATGAGGGAGAGGTATCCTCATCTTTTTGTTACAAAGTGACGAATTTCGAGGGAGAAATTCATTTTAAGGGGGGTAGAATGTAACACCCGAGACTTTTATGAGAAATATTTTTGTTTTTATAAATCATAAAAGTAATATTTCACTACACAGAACACTATCTTGGCTTGCTTTACACGCAATCGCGACCTTCCTCGATAGCTTGCGTCGTACGCAATACTGAGTTTCACTAAACAATGATATTCAATTAAAATATTATTAAAACTAGCCGTTATGAATAGTAATAACCACTTTTTGAAATTTTATAAATTTAATTTTCAAAATGGACTCATTTTTGGATTCAGAATATCGAAATAATCCTAGGGTAAAATTTTGGTATTTTTCTGAAAACATTCAATTTTTTATGAATAGTGAAACCACTAAGTGGTAGTTAAAAAAACTTAATTTTTCATAAAACATAATTTTACTGCTTCTGTGAGTGGAATTTCAAAAATTTGAGAGACACGGTCGATGTTAGTAAGTAAAATGTTGTCAATGAGATGAAAATAATTTGTGGGGAAAAGTACCTTTTTACTTTTATTTACCACGGTTAAAAGTAAATAGGGTAATTAAGGGTAAAAATGATACTATTGTTACCCTAAAACATGTCATAATTCTATTGGATAAGTGTAATTCGACCAAAAACAATCTTAGGAATAAAATATGACCATTTAGGCCCACATGGATTAGATTAGGACATTTATTATTAATTTATTTAAAGAAGGGTTTAAATATTTAAAATCAAAGTTTAATAAGTAAATAGTTTTTAATATAGGGTTATACATAAGATAAATTCGAATATAAATATTCATTAGAAATATAAAAGGTGTTCCTACATAATTTTAATATATTTTTAATTTTTAGAGATTAAATAATTTAATTTATTTATGACACAAATATGATGTAGTAATAATCTTATTAATGAAATATTGACATAATTGATGTTATAAATACCAAAATAAATGTAATTTGAGACTTTTTATGAATTAAACTAATTTTCAAGGTTAATATGAAATTTTAGGGTTGATTTAATTATCTTTTTTCAAACTAATCATTCTTTTATGATTTTCACAAAAATCAATTACTAAATAGTGTCAAAATTGACATAAAATAGTTTTTAAAACAAATATTATATTAGTAATTGTTATTTTATTCCTAAAAGTCTAAGGATAGGCCAAATGACATAGATATGTTTATATATATAATAAACAACTTGGGGTTCTTTTGGATACTTATAGTAATTTTATTAACCTTATAGTATAAGAACACAAGAAGACAGGGTAAAAGTAAAATTATTTTACTTAATGTTAAATCTAAATGATAAGGTTAAAATAGGAACATAAACTTCTCTAAATTCTATTGGATGAGATGATTTAGACCCATCCCCTCCTTATCTTCGAAATAAATCAATTTGGAGCTATTTAAAACAGAGCACGACTTTATAATAAAATAATGTTTTTAGTTTTCCAAAAGGAGCCTCTCTCCTCCCTTATAAAAGGGAACCTCCACCCCCTCTTCCTCACACCACTTTGAGTCTTCAAGATCGACCAAACACTTCCAATTTCTCCTCTCCACTTCCCTATAGATATCCTAGAGGTCCTTGTATTCTTCAAATACCAATTTTAGTACCCTAAAAGGAGGTCTCAAAGAAGCACTTCAAAGAAGACGTAATGTCTGTTACCGATTCTTTCATCTTTATTTCTTCTTCCAATTCTTCTTATTTAGTTTTTTCATTATGATGTAATAAAATCATTATAAATCATATACGGATATGTTATTATAATTATGAAACAACCCTATTCCACCATCTATCCATCCTACGGAAAATGAAATCACCGCGCGTGCGTACGTACGGAATACCGTCTCCACGCCGTGGTGTAATCTATTTTCCACCAACACCTTACTTGTATGGGTATAATGGTGTAAATAATGAATATATATGATTATTGTGAAGTGATATTGATTCTGAAATATTATAAATACACTCCAACACAATTCCATGATCCTGGGAATGATATCATCGCTCATGCCTACGTACGAAATACCATCTCCACGATGTGATGCGACTCATTTTACATGATCATCATTGTATAATGATTATATAAATTAATTGAATGAATGAATATGATATATATTACACTTATAACATTATGGAAATGAGGTTTCTATAACCTAAATAGAAGAATAAGAATTTATTCGACAAAACACGTATAAGAACAAAAAGTAATAAACACTGGAATACCAAGTTGTAATGAAATATTACTAATAAGAATCTAATAATATGACCATACGTGTTATCATAACAATTAGTATGATTCTGGAATAACTCAATAACATTATTTAAATCAATATACAGGAGGTTCGGACACGTAAAAATATTATCGGACCTAAGGTAAGGGAAATATCACAATCTCATTTTTATCCGAGATTGTTTATACTTCGGTATTTACTAGGGTGTATTTTATCATCCACATCCATGTTTCCTCAATATGTAATATTATTTACATCAACCTAAAATTGTTTAAATTCAATTTTACCATTCGATGAGTATTTAGTAAAATATATGAAAGGAATCTTTTGTCGTTTTTCATACGAGGTACTTTTTGACTTTTCCGACAAAAGTACGAGAAGAATGTTTTTTTAACTTATACGAAATGAATGTATTTTTAAAACATTATTTCCAAGAAGATTATTTTACATGTTTTCAAGTTTATTTTTAATCAATTTATTTTAGTTTATAATTGTATGGCATGTTAAGAAAGGAAAAGTGTTTTTGAAGTAGAAAGGATATTTTCCTCAAGAATGGAGTTCAAGTGTTTTATCAAAATTATTTTCCATCTAAGATAATATAGGATTATGTTTCTATCCCTATGGATTTGATTATGTTGTGATGGATATATTTTTATGAATTCCTTTATCTTATATGAATTGTTTTATGATGTCACGATATTTATGATTCCCATTTTTATTACCTGGGTTATGCTATGATGTATGGTTTCTGATTTTGTGGCCCACATAAGAATGGTATCATTATGAGATGGGTGGGACCTATATCTACCTCCAATACATTGGGTAAAGACTTTATATCTCATGAGATAGACATTTCTGGAACGGCAGGTTAAACCGGTTCAGTGAAACAGGACTGAAACGAGGAGTGAACTCGGTTCAAAAATGGACTTTGTCCACTAAGATAGTCTTGGCAATGAGCCTTGACTAATAAGAAATGATTCTCTATGATTATGTGTGTATGACACAATTTTTCATGTATTATGTTATGATTACATTTCACTACTATTATTTATCCCATGTTATGAGATTATGATTTCTTTTGCAGGTTATGATTTCCAAATTTTATGTTCTTATGTATATGATGTGATTGATATTTCTTTTGTTTACCCTTACGGAGTATTTGAAATCACCATTTTGTATGTTTTCTTTCCCCAGACCAGGAATAAGGTTATTAAGTAAGATATGGCAAAAGGGACAATAGATATGATGAAATAAATGGGTGACAGTGTAGAAGCTTTATGAACCAGTTGTTTATGTTTCCCAGTTTCTAAAGACACAATACCTATACGGTCCTTTCCTAGTTTTGTTATATATTGTAATAAGTGTTATTCAATTCTGAAGTAATAAAAATGTATGTAAAGTATGTGTCATTATAATATTATTATAAATACATATATAATTAATATATAATATATTTATATCATGTTTTATATTCTATATATGATATACTTATGACCACATGGGCTATTGACATCACACCAGGTTCTTTTTCGACTCAAGAACTGAATTTTGACAAAACTTTTGATATGAAATTAAATATTTGTTTAATTATTATAACATGGAAATAAATTATATAAATTTAATAATAAAAAATAAAAAAATTCCTGAATAAATTATAAGTTAACCTAAGTTTATTATTCCTTAATATGAAGAAATCATGTGACGAATTAGACTCAAGTTAAGAGATTTTGTCTCAATCTCCTTTCATTGAGGTATTTCTTGATAATATGAACCTTTATTATTTTATAATTTTTACATATAGCTACTATGAAATTTAATATCAAAATTTTATCTATAATAATGATATCTAATGTCTTGGTAAATATATGATTTCATGGAGTTTTAGATTTAAATTTATAAAGTGGGATTAGACACCATGAACATTTAAAGATTTAATTATAAAATGTTTTTCTTCATGATATTAATTTATATATTTATGAAATATTTATATAAGGATTTTAAATTATATTTTTTTTATTTTATATTTAATTGAAATGTTTTGAAAACTAATATTTCCATGTGTTTTATACAAAACCTTTTTACAAATGACAAATGGAATGTGCATTTTAACTTATATGTGACAACATTTTCCCTACTTCCATGACTATTATTTAATATTTGGATTCCACAATAATCCCTAAACATTTTAGAATAAATAAAATCATTTATTCACTTTTTTTGTGTTTTGACATTGAAATGTTTTTTGAATGAGGATTGACTATTTCAAAATCATGAAATGATATATTGTGATTCCAATGTGGAAATGGTATTTTTCCTATATGCATGATTTATGTGTTGTGATTTTGTTTGTGTTATTATAAATTTGACTGGTGGATACGTGATAAACCAATGATGGGTGGTTATGTGATAATCCAAAGAGAAGTGGTTATGTGAGAACTCAAAGACGGGTGGTTATTTGTTAAACCAAGGACAGTTTGTTATGTTATATCCTCCAATGCACTAGGTATAGAAGTTGGTTGTATGAATATTCAATTTTTAAGAATGATATGTGTGCAATTAGACCATATGGTTATTCCATTTAAGTAAGCTTATGTCCAAGTTACCAACATTTTTTGTATGTGATTTTTATAAATTTTCTGGTAATATTTTTATTAAAAAAAAGCAAAGCAATGATATTATAACTAGTGAAGAGTATTTACTACTTATTAAAGGTTGAACGTATTAATTTATGATAATGCAGTCATGGATTACATGAAATCACAATACTAAAAAATTTCATTCTCTATGTATCCCTTATTTGGCATTTTATGTTTATCCCATGTTTGAAAATGTTTTTCACAATATTTAAGGGAAGATAGACACAGGGATGGAATCTACTGAAAATTTTTGACGTTTAAACATGAAATGAAACCATGTTTCTTTTAAAAAAAATTCTTTATAAAAATTGGACAGTGACTAGAGGTTTCTAATTTTTAAAATTTATGTTTTTATGAAAGAGTTGTGGCCTAATTATCCAAATATTCAAACTTGAAAAGATCCTCAATGTGAATTTTTGACATAACTCAAAATTATAAAAATTTTAAGGCACATACCTTATAATCAGTATCAGAGGACGGATTAAAGGCTTTTAGAGGTTATGGGGATATTTAGCCTTAAGGTTCATGTTAAGTATAACCACAATTGTTAGCATAATAGAAATATTCATAGTTATTTTAGATAAATTTAATGAGTATAAGATGACATAAATAAATATATCTGAGTTTTTATCTTCCTCATAAGATATTATATGATGATTTAATTGATATAATCACACTAACCATTTTATTTTTAGTAAATGGAATGATTTAGAAGGTACCAATGTAATAATGGATATGAAAGAAAATTTGGTGTTTCGTTTAATATGAAACCAAATGAAATAAGGGCTTTAATGAGAACCCTCATGGTTATTAAAAACCAACTATCGGGAGGAATGATTGACAACATCAAACTTGGTGTTTTTGTATGATGCATCATATATGTGAGAAAAAAACCATATAGATGTTCAAGTAATAATTATAAAAAAGGTAAGCATATTCATCAATATATGTGTCAAGGATATGGAAATAAACTCCTAAAAATGTTTAAAAGGGATGGAAAGGTGTTATGGATGTGGTATTGAAGGTCATAAAAAAATAAACTTCCACAGAAAAAGGAAGAATTCTGTTGACTCCAGGAAAGGAATAGAAGTTCGTTCTATGTTATTAATTGATTGTTTTAAATGTGGAGAGTATGGTCATTATGAAAATATATTTAATATGAGTAAGGTTCAGTATTAGTACCAGTAGGACCATAAAAATTTATGATTATAAATACCTAATTATATTCCAATTATATACGAGGAAACTAAAAATGACATATGAACGGAAAGAAGTATTAACGAATAATATGAAAAATTATGTTTAAAGAAACATGATGATTGCTGAATGATTAATAGGTCTACATATATCTGATTCGATAGTTATGTTACATCTATGTATGAATAAATATTTAAAATTATTAGTACTCTTTTGATGATGGGATTACTTTGTAAGACATTTTCTAGTACGTGTAACTTTGATGTATGTTATTTGAAAATGTTATTTGAGTAAAAATCATATATTATTCTATGGACACAATTAAAAATGTATAAATAAAATTTAGGGTTTATATGATCATTTAATTTGATGTAATTATGGGATATTACATTTCGAGATGCAAAATTAAAGGCCTGAGATAATCATTGAGACTAAAATATGTTATTGTTATTTTTTCGTATATTATATCAGTTTCGGAGTGTTATTAGAATTATATAGTTCCATAAAAATGAAAACTCTTGGGATTGGTGACAACACCTCACATCCGGTATGGCTACAGGCATCTAACTGATAAGTGAAGGGAGACAATGCGGCATCGCCTAACCACTATCCTATATGAAGTCCGTGGTTAGTATGACTTTATATTTTTAGTTAAATGAATTGATGGAATAAGAATAATTTGATTTTTGGAACTTACGGTTTATCAAATTGTTATACATGTAATTATATAATGATTTGGGAATTAAGTGATAAATGTTATTTTGGAATATGTACAATATTTTGGGTACCCTATATTCCTAAGGGAAATATAATACTATGGAATTTTATTTGAGGAGTAATGGTTTAATTTTATTTAGAAAGAATCTATGTTTTTATTTTGCACTTATCGTGATTCATGTTATTTATGGAAATCATTTTCCTATCATGGAAAATATGTGATTTCAGAAATTATATTTTTTATGAGACATTAAGAGTGATATATATTAGTTAGAGATAAATGTGAAAATTTATCTTCGAAGACTACGTAATCAAATCCTTCTAATTTTTTGGTTTCAATCATAGTTTGATTATTTTGAGGATTTTTTTGGAAAATTATTTATCAAATGGTATATGTTGAACTTTAGGAAGTACTTTTGAATTTAGGAGATTAAAAGTAGTTTTTCAACATAAAATAGTTTATTATTTTGTGGAAATTATCTAATATTATCTTAACCATTTTAGTTTTGGTTAATCATTCAAGACATTATGAATAGATAGTTAATATTTTATGGATTATGTTATTCTCTAGTAGTAGATTATAGTGTTTCATGCCTAAAAAAATTATCGCGAATAATAATTATTTTGATAAAAAGTTTATTTTGTTGTTGAAAATTATCAATGGAAGAAACAATAATTGAAAATTAAGTAAATTTCTTTATGTTCTTAGTCAATGTGGTAAATAAATTCCACAACTTTATGAAAAGGATATTAAAAAAACGTTTTTTGTTGAATTTTCCTAATTTGAAGTCAAAGACCATTCAACCCATCACAAATTTATATCTTTGTGATTGTTAACTATTTCCTAAAAATGTTTTCTATTATTCGATATTAGAACCGGATTGTTAGTTTTCTCCTCCATATCCATGTTTTTTTACATGGAACCCTAATATGTGTTATCTCAAGTAACCTTCGTACTTTCCATTCTTTCTTTTAAATAGTACATTTTGTTAATCCATTTTATGATGCAGGATTACAATAATGATAATTTGAAAACTCATACCTTAGTTACTAGACCCAAATTTAAATTGTGAGGATGTATCTTTCAATTTGGTGGATGTAACATTCTAAGTTTTTAAAAGGAATCACTATGTTCGATAGCATATTTGATTCACCGCATTTATCTTAAATAAACAATTTAACATTATATGATAGTTATAATATAGATATTAGAATGGTTTGATTTAAAAGAATTAAATAAATTATGAAAAAATTTATAAATGATTATATACTGATTCATTGGTTACCATATTAATTAGGAAGTTAAATAAAAACCAATTGAATATAAAGGATGTGTTTTTATAAAAAACTATATAATATGAATAATTGGGTATATACTTCAATAAAATCACTATTATTTTATTATATTAATGAAATATATATTAAATATAATTTTTAATGTTCATATTATGTTTTTTCTAGAATTTGTATAAGAATAAATAGAATTTTACCGAAAAATGCGTCTTTTTTAAAAAATGCAGTTTTACAGCTTTATGATGGAGAACCCGTTTTAAATCTATTTTTGAAAATTTTATATGTTCTATATTTAAAAATAAAATTATTATTTGTAATTTTGGAAAAAAAATTACTCTGGATATTTTTTTTATTTTTCTCATTAATTTCATTTTTTAATGAATAGTAAAAAATGCCGCATTTCAGTTCAAAACTACATTTCAGAAAATTTATTTATATTATTAGATTATAATTTTAAATGGATTTAATGGATAATTATATTGTGTTTTTATTAGTTAATTAAATTTATTTCATTTTATTCTATTCAAATTTTAAATTAGATATAAAAACATTTCAAACTTTTGAATGTTTCACTTTACATAACCCCCTTTTTAGTTTTGTTTGTGAAATTAATTTTAAATCTAATTTTCCAAATTTTTTGAATATAATTTGGTAAAATGGATTCCATATTTTTAATCATATGTTATAAATTAGGTTTTACGTTCAATGTTATATATATATATATATATAATTTACCATGGTAAAAAATTTATTTACTGTAATAAAAGTAATATTTTGACAAGGGATATAATTAAATGTTAAAAGCATAAAATTCCTAATAATTACAACATTTGAGGGGTTTTTGAGGTGTTTATTTACCATATACATCATATAAAACATTAATTACAATCCAATGTCA
Organism: Viscum album; assembly: GCA_963277665.1. NCBI lineage: Eukaryota > Viridiplantae > Streptophyta > Magnoliopsida > Santalales > Viscaceae > Viscum > Viscum album. The sequence goes on along the minus strand of OY728153.1, from coordinate 1,013,306,735 downwards.
TGTAATTTAATGACACCTCAATATCGTTTGATTTTAATATAAAATAATCAATAAATTAATCACTTGAACCCACCTCTCCTCCAGTTTAAAAAACAAAACTCACCTACCCATTTTGACCCACAATGTTTTGTAGCTACTAAACTCTATTGAAAGACCTATCCTACTCAATACATGTCTAATTTCTTATTTTCTCACCAAAATACTAAATCCAGATTCTTTAATGGTTTTTTGATGAGGGGATATTGAAGAGGTAATTTTCACAAGGTACCTCTCTTAATTTATTTTCTTTTTCTACTTTCTCCTCAAATACATAATCCATAAAAGAATGATTATTACATAATAATTTAATTACTATAGGTTTATGTTTATAATGTAATATCTCATATCCATTTAATTTCCCACCTCCTCTTATTTAATTAAATGAAATTGTCATCCAAGTTATGTCGGTTAATCACCTATGTGAATAATTTTTTTTCCATTATTTCTTTCATGGATGGTATTATAAGAATTATTTTAGTAAAGTAATATTTAAATATTTAAATTATAACCTATTTAATATTTTTTAAGTGTTATATTAAACATACTTTCCAGACTTCCAAATTGTGGTTATACGATAACTTGGTTTGGAGACGTGTGGACTACCACCTCCTCAAAATGATGTGATTTGTTCACAAATCACATTGAATGTAATAAGGATTGTTTTAGTAAAAATATATTATATAAATTACATACTAGTTATAATTTTATGATATTATATATGTATAGAAATTTACATATAGTTCATTTAATTTTATTTCTTTCAATATGATTGGAAAACAAAAAAATGCATTCATGCGTATGTACAACATACCATCTCCTTGAACAGGTTTTTTAGTTTGATTTCAATAAATATTATAAATACTTATATAATGAATATATAAGATATTTATATAATGTTTTATATTCTGTATATGATATACATATGCCCACATGTGCTATTGAAATCATAATAACTTCATTTTCGACTCAAGAACTGAATTTCAACAAAACATATGATATAAACTTAAATAATTATGTAATTTTTATAAACGGTAATAAGTGTAATAAAATTAATAATAAAAATGAATAAATTTAGTCATTAAATTAAAAAGTAACATAATTGTATTGTTTAGGAAAATAAATAACACATGTGATGAATTAGACTCATGGTAATATATTTCATCACAATTTCTTGATAATATGAACATTTATTCTCTTGTAAGGTGTATATACAACAAACATGAAATTTAATATCCATATTTTAACTATAATACTTCTATTTAATTTCTTGTTAAATATATAACTTCATGTAGATTAATATTTAAATGTTCAAAGGGGTATGAGATGCCCGGAACCTTTAATGATTTAATTATTAAATATTTTTCTTCATGATATTAATCTACATATTTATTATTTATATATAAAATGATTTGAAAGAAAATTGTTTATATATTTTTAAATTAATTAAAAGTATTTCAAAACTAATATTTTTACAGGTTTGATTCAGAATTTTTTAACAAATTACAAGAGGAAGGTACTTTTTAACTTATTCGGCGACAACAAATTCTCAGCCACCGTGACCGTTATTTAATATTGGGACTACTCTACATGAATTAATATTTTTAGAATAAATAGAAATCACCTATTCCATTTTTTGGTTTTTTTATTGAAAAACATTTCAAAATTGGATTGACTATTTCAATATCACGAAATGATATCTTACGATTGTAATGTGAAAATGTTATTCTTCCATTATGCATGATTTATGTATAGTCTTTATGTTTTGGTTCATTGAAATCTGACTATTCATTAGATGATAAACCAAAGATGGGTGGTAACATGATAATCTAAATATGGGTGGTTACATGATAAACCAAATATAGGTGTTTTGTGATAAACCAAGTATGTGTGGTTACATTATAACCTCCAATGCATTTTCTTGGGAATTTGGTCGTATGACTATTCCATTATTAAGAGAGGAATATATGGAAGTCGATGCTATAGTTATTCTATTTATGTAAGATTACGTCCTGAGATACCTTTATATGTTATATGCGATTTTTATCGGGTTTATGGAAATATTGTGATTAAATAAAGGGTAAGAAATAAACATATATCAACTGAAAAGTATTTACTACTTCTTAAAGGTGAAAAGTATTACATTATGATAATTTATTCATTGTTTACATATTTTTTATAGAATATGAGTTTTCTTTATTTGTGTATCCCTTACTGAGCTTTTCATGATCACACCATGTTTTAAAAAAAATCATTCAATTTATGGGAGGATAGAAACCAAGATGGAATTAATGGAAAATTGTGATGTTTATAATGAAACCAAACAATGTTTCTTTTTTAAAAATTTCTTGTTTTATTAAAAAGGGATTGGGAGTGGAAGTGTCTACTTTGTAATATTTATGTTGTTATGTATAAGTTATGGCCTAATCCTCAAAATCTCTAAGCTTGAAAAGATCCTCAATGTGCATTCATGACAAAACTCAAGATTATGTAATGTTTATAGTCGAGGCATTAAAAGGAGGCTTCTAAGGGTGGAGAGGTTGGTGTCCGTGTGTGTGGCATAGATCAATCACATGAGCCCCATCACAACCTACATTTCTAATTCTACACACTATCATAGATTTAGGAATTTGATGCACCGAATTTTATCAGTGCTACATAGAATGTGCAGATAAAAGGCTCACAATTAGTAGTGCTAGCTACAAGCACTAATAAAGGTGAACCCTTTATCAGTGGTTTTTTAGTGTTGATAAAGTAATACATTATCAGTGATGTTAATAGCATTGATAAAAGATATTAATGAAAAATATTATTAATATATATATATATTATATTTATATTCAAAAATTATATTTATTTACATACATTAATTAAAAATACATGTTTAGAATTAATATAGATTTTATATATTATTATATATTATTTTTAATAATTTAAAAACATATAAAATGTTTACAAAAAAATATTCTTAAATTTATAAATAAATAGATATATATTTAAATGATTATAAAATTATAATTTTTTTAAATGATAAATATATTTATTATATTTATAATTATATATAGGTAATTTTTAAATACAATTTCATATAATTATAATTATAAATAATTAAATATATATATAAAAAATATATGTCTAATGAATTTTCTATATATATATATATATCATGAGATAATGATGTAATTCATGGACATGATCGTTGTTATTTTTGTTTATATATTGATGTGTGAGTATAATTGAAGCTATATGATCGTAAAGATTATTTGTTGACGTGATTATGTGTTATGGTCCACATGTTATGATTACCAATATTTTAATGACATTCATGCATATATTATGTATTCATCAATATGAATGTTCATTTATAAATTGACACCAACATGATTTATTCTTGTTATAACTGAGAACTTATTGAAAAATTATTTATAAATTTATTTTTTACATATATAATTATAAATATTTATATATTTATTTATAGTTTTAATTATAAATAAATATTTATTTATTTAAAAAATTATAAATTATATTACATATATTTATTATATTTATAATAAATTAATTATATATAATTAATATATTAGTAATATATAATTATAAATTTATAAATTTATTTATATTTATTTAAATAAATTAATATTAAATTATTTAAATATTGATACAATTATAAATTTAATTGTATGATTTTCTTGTAATATTTAATTATTTAAATAAATAAATATTTATTTATAGTTAAAATTATAAATAAATATATTTTTATTAAAATAATTGTTATGTTATAATGAATGTATATGATTAAATTTCGAAATTAATAATTATAAATAATTTATTAATCTAATGTCTTTATAAGAGCTATATTTATAGAGACGATAAAGACATGTTTTATTAGTGCTGAAAAAATTATGATAATGGTTTGTTTTATCAATGCTTTATATTTTAGTGATGATAAATACCTCATTTATTAGTTCTTTATAAAACGCACTGATAAAAGTCTTTCATGTTATTATAAATACAACACTATCAAAACTCCTTCACCGCTCACGCCTCATTCTTTTACGGAACCAGAGCTCTACCGCCACATGTGTTGCACCCACCGTCATTCGCCGCCCATGCCATTGAACCCTACAACTGCTGCTGGACCTCAAAATCTATGGTATTATCTTTTTTGCTCGTGTTTTTTTATTCATCTAACCTGATCACGTTTGACTTTCTCTTGATGAACAAAACACTCATTTCTTGAATGAAACACACTCCTCTTATTTTTTCTTTCGTTTTCTTGGCACCGTGGCTTTATATATTGTGGAATTGGTCGATGTCAATTCATTTGGACTCACTTTCATCCATTTTTTTCCATTTCATGCAGAGTGAACCAAACTAGTTGATGAAGTATAATTAGTGGTAGTTCAAGTGACTTTCAAAGACAGTCTATATTGTTAAGAAACATTGATTATGGCCACCAGTTAAAGAATTAATACCCTAGAACCTCAAACTAGTTCAATGTAATTATGTTAAATGTAGAGAAGGAAGTAGAAATCTATAAACTAAGAGATGGAACACTAACTTTTGTATCCAATTACAAAAATAAAATTCAATATTATTAAAAATATCATTTTTATTTTAATTATTACAAATTATAGTTGTTCTATTATAATAATTTAATTATTCTTGAATGATTATGCTGATTATTCTTCTATTATTAAGAATTTTTTTTCTTCTTATGATGTTAGTAAATTATTTTTAGTTCTTATATTAGTTCATATATGGTATAATGATCTTGTATTTAAATTAAGTGAGTTATAATTACTTTCATGAATGAAATATTGATTTTTAGGGTATCATATTCATAGTATTTAGACTTAGGACTTATAATATAGTTTTTTATTGTAATAGAATATTTTTAATGGAAATGAATATATTATTGGGTGATTCTATTTTAAAACATAATTTATGAGTGATTGAAAAGAATTTTAATGGTTTTGAAATGTATGATATATGGTTGCTCTTCTGTTTTCATTTTATAAGGAATTTTTGGTATTGAAATTAAAAGGTTATTTTGAGAAATGAATTAATTATTGAAACTATGTGTGAAGATTTTCTTATAAAAAGGATTATATTTATTTTCAAATTTTTGAGATGTGGTTGATTTAGTTATGAAAAATTAGGGGACATATTTAAAATTTATGGATGTTATTTAACATGAAAATATAGATTAAATTTTTAATAATTTGGATTTATTTTCAATTGTGTATGTATTTGAGAAATGATTTCATCCCTTTGGGGATAAGTGTGTGATTTTAATGGAAATGAAAATTTTGAAACTTTTTTGTTGTGTTTTTTCCTCATGTGGATTGTTCTTTTATATCTGATCCCTTGGTGTCCATTTAGACGACATGACATGAGTGTCTTTTAAAACAGAAAGGAGATAGATTCGTGATTCATGTTTTGTTATTTCACCTCCATGAAATGTATTGATATGGAGTAGAAAGTCTATTATGAGGATATGACTTAGGGAAAATACTATTATTATTTTAATGTATTTTTTCTAGTGATTGGATTTTATTAAACTCTTAAAGGATTGGTAGGGGAATGTTATTTTTCACCTTATTAATTATTGGGACATTTTCCTTCCTTTTTTTCATGGTGGCCAACATCCTCATGAGGTTACAGAATGGTTTGGTCATATTTAGACATTCAAGAAGTTGGAATGTCCTGAGTGGTTTTAGGTGATTATTATTTTTGTGTAGTATTATTGATGATCTTATTGTGGTTTGGGGATTTTTAAGTTATTTCCATTATAGTGAATTCTTAGTAAAAAATTTTATTGTCCTTAAATATCATCCATTAGCCTACATGAATATTAAATCTCACACCAATCAAAATGATAATATCAAGGAAATACTATTTTTTAAACAAGTATATTGATATATATATATATATAATTAATGGTGTGTATCTCTATAAAATTCTCTACTATTGAACTTACAAAATATTAACCTTTATTATCTCTAAAAATGACGTTTATAAATGATTTAACCCCCTTAAAGAAAGTATGTAATGGAAAAAAATACTTTAATAAATAAAAATAAATAATTTTTATTATATTAATGAACTTTGGAAAACTTGAAACTCAATGTAATTGAATTAAAAAACACTCAAGTATCATTCTAGTACACTCACTAGGAATTTTCGGGATATATTTCAATTGAACTTATTTTGTGTATTTCTTTTGTTAAATATTAAAATTACCAAATTAAATAATATTGATATGAATAAATAATGGATTAATTCCAATCATATGAATAATGATTATGAATTTTGAATGAAAGAGTTTATCAATTTCTCAAAATATCATGCATTTAACCTTTCTCAAATCTTATTTTTGTGTTTACACTATAGTTATTCCAGACTGATTAGTCTGGAGGAATTGGAAGAACACTTGAGCTGCCAAAGAATTGATCGATGTTATAATTGTTTTAATAATTAGAGGGAAAAGTAAATGTATCTAGTGACTAGGATAAAACTATTATTTATGGATCATCTAATATGATTACAAGTGTGGAAAATAAAGAATAAAATATCAAGGATTTTATTAAACGTGTGAATGATAAAGATGATCATATTGAGAAAATGAAAAAAAATAGTGGAAGATGAACTTCCTGATTCTCTATAATTGTTTGAAAATTTATAGAGTTGTGTGAACATGCCCTTGTGTACAGGTTACACTAAATATAAAACATTGTTAAACATAATCAAGCTATATAATTTGATAGATGGAAATGGATGGAGTGATCCCAGTTTTTCTGAACTACTCCTCATCTTGAATGATATTCTACCACAAGATAATGAGCTACCTAGCCGAACATACGATGCCAGAAGAATGTTATGTTTGATGGGTATGATCTTTAAATGAATAAAAATCTACCCAACTGACTATATACTATTTCTCAAGGGACACAAATCACTTAAAGAAAGTCTAAAATGTGGTTCTTATTGTTAAAAGAAAGAATAATCAGTTCCTACAATGGTTTTATGGTGCCTTCCAACTATACTAAGGTTTAGTCACCTTTATAGAAGTGAGGAGATAACATGGAAATTAACATGACTCATAGATACATAAAATAAATGTGGGAAACTTCATCACCTAGTAGAATCTCCTAAGTGAAGTAAAATTAATCATGAGTATCCGGAATTTAGAAATGATCTGAGAAACCTTCATCTTGTGATATATTTAAATGAATTGAATCATTTTAGTATTCAAATAATCACTCACAATACATGGTTAATTATGTTGGTAAATTATTATGTTAGATCGTGGTTATGTATGAAATGAAAATGCATCATGTTATATATGCTTATATCATAACCAAAGAAATGGGTAATGATATTGATGTTTATTTGGCTCCATTTATACTAGATTTAAAATTATTTTGGGATTCAGATGTTATATTGTATGATGCTTTTAGAAATGAATATTTCATGTTGAGTGCCATGTTTTACAGGACAATTAGAATACTAAAAACTAGGTAAAAGTATTGGGATTGTTTTTATTCTTTTCAAAAAAAATTATAAGTCATTTTTGATATGTAGGAATAATCTACACCTAAAACCAACTAACTGTGCGACTTATATGACTCTACATGTTCCTTTTTTTAAATTGAAATTAATTTTAGAAAAATAAATTGGTTGAATACAGAAAACCAGGAAAATTCATTCATATTATTTTTTTACATTAGTAAAAAAATCATTTTGTCATTTGTGACATGTGGGAATCAACCTCACCTCAATCTGACATGTGATGCGACTGATATGACTGAATGTGTGTCTTTTTATTTCAATTTGACATTAATTTTAGAAAAATAACAAGTGACATATTGATATATATGAAAACAAATTTAGATGGTTTGATACACGTTGATCTAATGATCCAAGATAAGTCATTTGAGATTTTTATAAATCGGGTGCACCTCAATATTATGTATGGTGTGACCATTATGACTCCATGTGGAGACTATAATTTAAAATTAACACCAATTTTAACAAAAACAACATCTAAACTACTCTAAACTGAACAAATGAATTCATATTGATTTGATACATTAGGAAAATGATTTATATATGATTTTCGATCTTTAGGAATCATCCACACCTTAATATGATGTATGGTGTTAATAGTATGACTCCATGGGTGTCTTTTTTATTTAAAATTGACATCAATTTTATTAAAAAGAATAACTAAACTACTCGAAACTAAAAAAATGAATTCATATTGTTTTTATATATTAGGAAAATGATCCATATGTCATTTTTGACATGTAGAAATCAACCACACCTCAATCCTAAGCATGTTGTGACAGATATAACTCCAGGTGTGAATTTTTATTTTAATTTGTCATTAATTTTTTGTAAAAGAAAAAGTGACATATTAAAAACCTATAAAACACATTCAGATTGTTTTTATAATTTAAGGAAATGATAAATGAGTCATTTTAGAAGTGTAGGGATCACCTGCATCTCAATCTGAAGCACTGTGTGACCGATAACACTCCAAATGTGTATTTTTATTTAAAATTGCCCTCAATTTTAGTAAAAAGGACAACTGACCAATTCAAAACCTAGAAAATGGTTTTTTATTATTGGGATAATTTAGGAAAATTATCCAGATTTCATTTGAGACATGTAATAATCAATATCACCTCAATCTGATGCACGATGTGACTAGTATAAATCTGATAACATCATTTTATTCAAAATTTAGACCAATTTTAGTAAAAAATAATTACTAGAATCCTCAAAACTGAGTAAATTCCCACATAATATTTTGATACTTTATTAATATGGTCCATATGTAATTTTTTAATTTTTGGAATAAATCTTTCCTCAATAGGATGCATGGTGTGACTGATATGAACCCAAGAGTGTGTTTTTTATTTAAAATGGACATTAATTTTCACAAAAATGAATAAGTGGCATAATGAAAACCAAGTAATCATAGACATATTCTGTTATAATTTATATAAATGATCCATATGTTATGTGAGAAATATAGGAATCAGCCTCACTTCAATCTGACGCACAGTATAGTCGGTATGACACATAGTGCATCATTTTATTTAAAATTGACACAAATTTTAGTAAAAAGGACAACTAGCCTTCTCAAAACTATGAAAAAACATTTATATTATTTTGATACTTTTGGTGAATGATCAAAAATTTATTTCATACATTTAAGAATCAACTTTACATGAAATTGTTGTATGGTGCAATCAGTATGACTCAATGTATGTCTTTTTATTTAAAATTGACATCAATTTTAGTAAAATGGACTATTTACTTACTCAAAATAGAGAAAACACTTTTGGATTATTTTGATACTTTATGAAAATTAATATTAATTCATTACTGATGTGTAGGAATCAACCAAACCACAATCAGATGAACGGTGTGACATGTATGACTCCTAGTGTCTGTTATCAGTTTCAAATTAAGACTTTAGTTTAAAACATGTGTCACTCACTTAAAACCAAGAAAATGCACTCAGATTGTCACTATAATTTAGGAAGACAATTCATAAGACATTTATGATGTGTAAGAAGTTTTTTCATGTTAAATTGACATAATATGAAACCATTATGACTCAAAGTGTGATTTTCTAGTTTGAGATGACATTTTAGTAAAAAACACAAGTGACACACTAAAAACCTATCAAAGAATTCTAATTATTTTGATACTTCATAAAAATGATCCATAATTAATTTGTAACAAGTAGGAATCATGTGCACCTCAATCCCATGCATGGTGTGACTGGTATAACTCCAAGTGTGTCATTATTTAAAACTGACATTTATTTCATTAAAAAAGAAAAATTGACATACTCAAAACTGATCAATAAAATAAGCATTACTTTGATACTTTTAGGAAAATGATCCATAACTCATTTTTGAAGTTTTGGAATCAACCATATCTTAATACAATAGACAATGTGACCGATATAACTCTATGTTTGTATTTTTATTTAATGTAGACATTTTTTAGGTATTGTCTCATTTAATGTTTAATTTATATCTTTATGATATTACGAATATAAGATTTCATTTCTCATATAGGTGGATTATTTTTCTCAGGTTGGGGTGATTTTTTTGACAATAGATACCATGGGAATACCTTTTAAGAGGGAATTATTGGTGCCAAAGATGATAAAACATTAATGTTTTGAAATATTTTTGGATTCTAACTTTTAATGTAATTATACACAAAAGTGTTTGAAATTTATATAGTGTCTTCATTTTTTTGTATTTGTGATGTAAAATTTATTTCAATTAAACTGTATATTTTGTGTACAGGTAACAAGTTATTGAAGTGCTCCCTTATAAAAATAGCACAATGCAGCAGGTGGGGCCTTTATCACTGTTGTGATTAACATGGCTCTTTGAGCATTAATAAAAGTTTATTTGTGCATAGTTAAATATAATTTTATAATGATAACAATAAATAAATATAGTTTTATAATTATATATAAATATTATATTATGTATAGTGATAATTATAATTAAATATTTATTTATTTAAATCATTATATATTATAATAAATATATTTATTATATTTATAATATTATAATTATATATAATAAATATATTAATTTTATATATTTATAAAATTAGAAATATAAGAAATATAGTTATTGCAGTTTTATAATTATTTAAATAAATAAATATTTATTTATAGTTATATTTTTAAATAAATATATATTTATTTAGAGAAATATAAAATTATAAAAAAAATATTTATTATATTTGTAATATTTAAATAAATAATTATTGATTTAAATATTTATAAATTGATAATAAATATATTAATTATATTTATAATTTTATATATGTATATAATTGATATATTTTTTTTATATATTTATAAATATATTAAATGTTGTTATTATAATTATATATTTATTTAAATAATTATTTATTTATTTATAACTATAACTATAAATATAAATTTTTTATAATTAAAATTGTAGCCCTTGATCAGCAATAATAATACATTGATAATACTATTCTTTATTATTGCTATAATTTTACACTGATAATGACTTGTTTTATCAGTATTTTATGTTTAAGTGCTGAATAAACTGCTTTTTATCAATTTTTCTGGGAAAATGCTCATAAAATCCTTCCCCGGTGTTATAAAAATAACCCTAAGAGATTCTCATTCTCTCACGCCTTCAAGCATTCATGGAACCCCACCTCTTTCATTGTCGCCAATACCGACCACTACATCCGCTACCACTGAACCCTACCACTGCCACTGAACCCCCATTAATCTAAGGTATCCTCCCCCTTCTCTTTCTTTATCTCTTTCTCACACCCTCATGATCAGCAATCGCCACACACTCACGCCCTCAGACTCACATGCTGAGACTCCCTAGAACATTTCCCAATGCTTACAGATCTTATCCACTTGAAACAATATGCCCTACATGTACCACCATAGGGTTTTTATTTTCTTATATTCATCAACCTCTCTTGACTACCATGAGATAGTGGGTTTATTTATTATATGGAATGTATGATGAAGTGCAATTGAATGCGGTAAAGTTTTTATAATATTAATTTCAATTTCTGTTCGTTGCATACATTTGTTTATTGAATGTGGCCCCTTCTTTGTTTCCTTTTGCATGACCATTATAATTGTAGGAAAGAGATAACGATTTATTTTATTTCATTCCATTAAGCATGGAAATTTTCCTTAGATTGAGATAGAGCATTTTTGTTTGAATACTTGGATGTAGACATACACCATGACCAATGGCTTAGTTAATCTCTTTGTTTAAAAATGGTTTTGGGTTACTAATTTTCATAAAAACCAGGACTATTGACCCTGAGAAAAATGAAATTTTATTAATAGAGAGTAATTATAGAGACCAATGGAATTAGACCATAAATTGACAACATCATGTTCTATAAATCCATTATTTTATCTTTTTCATCATCATGATCCAATGGGATTTATACCTTCCAACACCATTTTTATTTTCATCCAACACCATCACCATTCCAAACGCTTTGCAATTAAAGTAGATTTGTCTTCATTCATCATAGTTTAGTATAATAATTATTAAATTAGTGTTTTCTACCTTTTCTGTGTAAGTTCAACCTCATGAATCATATTTTTTTGACTACTTAGTCATTTTAGGTTTTTTGTTTGATGCAATATAAATCCTAAAGTAAATCTAATGAAAGAAGTAATGATGCCCTGAGACCTAGCCACATGTCCAGAACAATAAATACATGTCCAATATATTAGCGTGAACCCTTATATCATACACAACCATAGATTGTTTCTTCCCGATATCATCACATCTTTCATGTCCTCCCTTGAATATATGTTTTGAACACAACAGCCCACACACCTAAACTCCAAGCACACAACAAGTTGAACCCCAATGGTATTTGGGTTCGTTCAACAGATTGAGGTGAGGATGAGAATTCATTTGAATTTTTGGGGAAGTGTTGTAATAATATTTTATGTTTTGACGATTTAGTAATGTATTATATATTTCTATAGTAAATAATTTATTTTTTTAAAATTTTATTAGTCATTTATTTTAAAGGCATATTTAGTGTAGGGGAATTCTGGGTTCAGGTACCCTAGAGTTGTTGTGATAAAAAAATAAAATTCATCTTAGATTTTATAAAATTGAAGGATGGTTTTGGTTTAGGTAAATTCTTAGTTTTTCATTTGGGTGGATCCTTGGTTACTTTTGGTATGTGTCCATCTTTGGAAAAAGGTACTTTCAATATTATTATAATAGTCAAATTTATATTAAGAAAAAGGTATAAACACACCATAATAAGATACATTTAGGTCTCAGTAATTTTATAAAGGAGATTCAGTATCAATTTAAAGAAACTAACCCACAATCGGTTAATTTCAATTGATACATGGTTTCCCAAACTATATATTTTACAATAGGGGTTATTTCTTGATTAGTGCTCAGTTTAACGAATTGAGAATCCAAATCATGTATTTTGGAAAAAAATGTCATCATTATTACTTCTTTCAATTATAATGATTTTATAATTTCTTTGTTTTTGGTGAATACTTTCATTCCTTAAAAGATGGAAAAATAAAATTATTTTAAATTAAAATATAATTTGAATTTTAGAAAATATAACTATTTTAAAATTTAATATGGATGGTAAAATTAGAATGTTTTTAGTTGGATTTCATGAATTATTTTCAAATTATTAAGGAAAGACGTTTTTAATTTTATAGAATTATATGGAATTTAGAGTTTTCATGATTTAAATTTTATAAAAAGAAAATAAAATGGATAATTTAAGACACCAAATTTTACTATAACAAACATTTCATTATAATTGAAATTGTACAATACAAGTTCTTTTATTTCATTATTGTAATGAAAAAAAACTATAAAATTAATTTAATGAACCAAATTATGTCAACTTTCTATGTCACCCATATCAATTTTTCATAAGGCCTGAAGTACGTTCTCGATCTCCATAGTCTGAAAAAAAATAACAAGAGGAATAAAACACTATTGAGAGTTTAGCATAAATTTCATGTGGATACTAAAAAACGAATTCCTTGAACTAATGAGCGAAAAATTATAGGAGGCAACCCAAATGATGCAATAAGTAAAAATATTACAATTTTATCCAAAAATATATGTCCAATTATATCCCCTAAGATGAGAAAATGAGGTAAAATGGGTAATAAAGGTTGTAACCCCATGTTGAATATAGATATAGAACTTTTTTGGGTACGTTCCAACCTCTTTAATTAAATATTTATATTTTATAAAGGGATAGTTCCAAGGGGTTTTTTTAAAACTACCTCCGTATTATAAGTTTTTTCATAAATATTATCTTCCTTGTAATTTTTAATAATTTATACCCATTTAAAAATCCTAGTTTATATTCCAAAGTTTCAAATATAAAATATTTCCCAACATTTAAAAAAACAGTCAAATTAAAATTTAACTTTTTTAAAAGAGTTATAGAATTATTTCAATCTGATCTAAATTCCACTTAGAAACCCCATATAAAATTTAATATTTTAGCTCACACACAAAATTTTAAATCTATTCAATTTTTTCTTTCAAAAATATTAATCACATCGCTATATTAAATCCCATGGGTCTCAGTGGACAACCCTGATTTTCTCAATGGTACAGATTGTTATTTTAAAAAATATACTAATTTCCTTTTTTATTTTTGAAAATACTATTATCTTCAATATACATATTTTCTATTATAAAAATGGTTTCCAAATAATATATCTTTTTTTAGTTATTGCATTCAATAGCTATATTTATAAATCTCCTTCAATAAATTATTATTTTTTATCACGTGGGATGATAAACCATTTTTCAATATTTCCATTTTCATTCATGAAATTCATGAAATACTTCTTCAATTGAACATATTTTGTGTATTTATTTTGTTAAATATTAATATTATCAAAATAAATAGGATGGATATGAATGAAGAATGGATTGATTCTAATCGTATGACATAAGTGTATGAAGATGGAGTAAAATAGTTCATAATTGTTTCAAAATATCATGCTTAGGAACCTACTAAAATCATTTTTCCATGTTTATGATGTCTTTATTCAAGTATAATTAGTCCATAGGAGTTTGAATAATAATTGATCTATTATTGAATAGATCAAGGTTATCATTATTGGAATAAACAAGGGAAAAAAGTGAATGTATCTAGTGGCTAGGATAAAAAAATATTTTATAGATCATCAGATATGAATACATGTGTCTAAAATGAAGAATACCATATCATGGATGTGATTAAAAATTTAAATGATGAGGAATGTTTCATTGATGTAATGATGATGATAGTTGAAGGTGAACTTTGTGATTTCCCAAAATTGTTTGAGAAGTTAAAGAGTTGTGAAAGGACTCCATTGTTATTTGGTTGCACAAAATATACATCATTTTAAATTGTTCTGAAACATTATAATTTGAATGTAGGAAACAGTTGGAGTGAATCTAGTTTTACTAAACTACATTCTCTATTGAATGATATGCTTCAAGAAGATAATTAACTCCCATGATTAACATAAGACACCAAACGAATGCTATGCTTGATGGTTATGATATCTGAAAGAATATAACCCTTCCCAAATGAATGTATAACATTTTTAAAGAACCAAAAATCACTTAAACAATGACTTATGTGTGGAACTTCTTGATACAAGAAAGATGAATCTACTCTTATGAATGTTTTGTCATACATTCCAATCATTCAATGGTTTAAGTACCAATTTGGAAGTGAAAAGACTTATGTAAATTGACGTGGAACACATATATTAGAAATAAACATGGGAAACTACATCACCCAATAGAATCTCCTTAATGGAGGAAATTTATCATGAGTATCCTGGATTTGGAAACAAGCTGAGAAACCTTCATATTGTGTTATCTAAAGTTGGTGTTAATCCTTTTAGTTTAAAAAAGAAGTAATAATAGTACATGAATGATTATGTTGGTAAATTATAACATCCCCCTATGGTTACATATGAAATGAAAATACATCAGGTTATATATGCTTATATCATGACTAAAACAACTGGGTAATGATATTGTTGTTTATTTGGTTCCATTGATAGAGGATTTAAAATTATTATGGGATTAGGGTGCTACATTATATGATACTTATAGAAATTACAATTACATATGGAGATCCATGTCCTATGGGATGATAAATGGCTTTCATGCTTATGGTAATTTTTCTGGACATAGCACTAAAGGTACTCAATAGTGTCTCATTTTTTAACAAGGTACAGAGCCCATTAGATCTAAACATTCATCGAAAATTGTGTTTCTTGTACATCATAGATTTCTACCCCAGCTACATAAGGACCTATCATAGAATACATCATTATATGTAATTTTAGAGGAAATTATAACACCATATCCACTATTAGGTGATCAACTATTGGAGAAAGTCAATGTTGTGGACACTTCATTTGGAAAAATATTTTTGAAAAACATATCAAAAATTTGTTTAAAAAAAGAGATCAATTTTTTAAGTTACCATACATGAATTATATGTTTGTAAAAAATTTCTTGATGTTATGCATGATGGAAAATATTTATCTCATAGTGTAATTGACAAATTAATAAATTCACCTAGAAAATCTATGGATGAAATAAAGGCTAGTTTGGACATGGTTGTCATGAGAATTTGAAAATATTTGCCACTAGTGAAGGGTAACAAACCAATTTTTTATATCTAGCTACGTAAACTATTTCCAAGTAGGAGAGATATCAGTTTTTCAACTTCATGAATAACATAAAAGTTCTCAAGTGGTATTCATTGTATATCATGAATTTTGTATCAATGAAAGATTTAAAGTCATCGTTTTTTAAATCACATGACTGCTACATTTTGATGCAAGATCTAATTCTTATATATTTATGTTACTTTTTGGCCATGAATTTCCATCATACATTAACCATGCTCTTTTTCATTTCCAAACCTATATATGCCGAAAATATATAAACCCGACGAAATTGCGGACAATGGAAAGAGAAATTTCCATCATATTATGGGAATTGTAAATGTTCTTCCTGCCATCATTATTTGATATGTTGGTTCACTTGATGGTTCACTTGGTGAAAGATATTTTACTATGTGGTGATATACATTATGTATGGAGGTACCCCATTTAAAGGTATATTATGGTTTTGAAAATTGATGTAAAAAATCAATATAGAAGAGAGTGTTGTATTGTAGAGGGATATATTTTTGAGGAAGTTGGTCAATTATGTAATAACTAACCATTTAGTGTGGAAAACACTGGTCTACCAAAATCTCATCACACTAGGCATCTTGTGGGTGAATGAGTTTCTTGAAGACATATTTTCACAATAAATAATATATATCGAGAGAAGGACTGAATTTATGATTTTCATAGCAGATTATGTTCATTTACCCATATTTTGAAACCCAGATAGAAATTATTATGCATTTGAATCTATCATGGGATAAAAGATGGATATCAAATACATATAATAAATATTTTATATAATTGTTTAGGACCATATTTCTAATGTGTAGGATTTAAATCTAGATTCAATTTCAAAATGACTTTGATGAAGAGATAGAGGACCAAGTTTGTGTATAATATCATACAATGGTTTTGGAATTAATGGTTATATGTTCAAAAAAATGAGCATGATAAAGATAATACCATGAAAAATAGTGGAGTAACACTTATCGATGATGTGATGCATGTTTCTGGTATAAAGGAAATAAATCCAATTTAAGAAAACATTTAATACCTTTGATCATCAAACAAATATGGGAGTTGGATTATACAACATTGCCAGTACATATTTTTCAATGTAAGTGGGTTGATAATTGGAGTTCTATTAAAGTTGATGAATAGAGATCTTTGAATGTGGATTTTAGTAAGTAATGCTACAAATACGAATCATTTATAATATAATCATTTGTAGTACATTTATTTTGTGTTCTAGATCCCACAAACCAAAAGGGGTCAATAATTCTATTATCGACCAAAACCACGGAACTAGAAAATGAAAATTCAGTTTTTGATGATCCTTTCATTGGAACATCAAAATAATTTCACATAAATACCAATATAGATGTGGGTTTTAATGTCAGAGGAGTCCATAATGAAGAGATTTGGAGACTATTTCCGGGGCCAATTCCCATCATCCTTGAAAATAAGAGAGAATTTTCAATAATCAGGATATATTTTTTTTTGTAAAATATATCACATAACCTCATGTTATTATCTATTAATTTCTTCATTTATTTAATATAAATTAAATTTTAAAGCACTTCTATATATAATGACTCATTCACTTGATAGTGCTCCCAATCCTGAGGAAAAACATGTCTCTCAACCTGCTGCTTCTCCCAGCACAGAAGAAAAATGACCTTCTTCACATCCTTGTTCTCTAAAACTTGAGGAAAAATTGGTTTCTCAACCTCTTGATACTCCTAGTGTATAGGTATATTGAAATTATGTACATTTTTATCCTATTAATCAAGATGAACATCATATTAACGATGTTGAATTTTATGAGATGGTTGGAAAACGAAGGGCCAGTGATGCAAAAAAAATATCAGCATTGTAGTTTTCTGGTGTTAACAAAAATAAAGGTTAAAAGCAAATAGATCAAATATGAGGTCGAATGGAATGAATGGGGCCAGTATGTTAACCCCAACATGGAAATGATTAGTAGTAACATTAGACTCATCACTCATAAACGTTTGCTGATTGATGTAGATTCATGGAACTATGTTTCTCCCATGCTTAATCCACTGATGTGGGAAGAGATTATTGAAACATTATGGTATAATTTCTTTATTTTAATAAAAAATAAATCAATGAAACATTTATTTACTATTCATCATCCCTTGTAGAGTGAGTTTATTGTAGATGACTCCCACAAGAAATATTTTTTAGTATTTTTTGGAAGGATTCACATAGGAATGTTATCTTAAATATACTGAAGGGAAAATAAACCCATTCTCACCACTTATATATGCACACCTAATAACCCAATAAGAGTGAGATTTATTAACTAGTCATCGCATGGAGGTTACTTTTCAGGTTCATTTTGGTTGGTAATACATTGTTTGACAATATGTTTATTCATCGCATTGATTGAGATTTTTTTTGTAAATCAAAAACTATGTTTTGAAAATAAGTAATGGGAATAAATACCAACATAACCCTACCATAAAACAAGGATTAGGTATTCTTCACTTGAAAAAAAAATTATACGTATTTTAAATATACCATAATTATTTTATGTGACATGAAACGATAACATAATTATGCTTTTATATTTATATATAGACTAATGAATCAATATCCAAATATACTTCCCTCTCATGATATGTGTTTTTAAGGAGGTATGTGTAAATAAATATAGGATACTAATATATAAAAACACACAAAATGTGTGGGAAACATGTGTATGTATGACATAAAAAATTTCTTTAAATAAATATTATATGAGAATGATTACTTCTTTTTATATATATTTCTATCTAAAATATTCATTGGAATCATCAACACCTATACCAGAGGAAAACCTACTATTAGTGGCCTTGACATGTACATAACATTATGGTCATGTCCAAGGTGTGGTTGTTGGGGTGACACCTCGAACATATATTGCAAAAAAGGAGGATAAAGATAAAGAAATGTAATAGATAAAACTAAGATTAGATTCTCATGAAGAAAAATTTCAACGTAAAATTGAGATGCTAGAAACTCTTATGGGGGGAAGAAAATAGAAGAAATAACTCAAGAACAACCATTGGGTGGAGATACCACCCCACCCCACCATCTTTAATGTGAGACATATCCCTCAAAGAGCTATCTTAGTTGAGGTAATAAATATTCTAATAATTGTTTTTGTGACATGTGAATCATGCATATACTGATACCTTTCCTTTAAAGATATTATATATGGTGATAATGACTATGATTTATATCTATCAACACCCACCCATCACCTTGTAGTGAGCACTACAATGTTCAATATCCAATATGACATGCTATATAACATACCACTTCCAATAGTTCATGTGAGTGTGGTGATTAGAATATCTTATTATCTATGTTCTAAGATACCTATTCTACTTTATGGTGAAGATATTTATAAGGTTAACAAAGCTATTGGAACATTTTTCACATGGCTGACTGATCTTGAAAAAATACATTTTGAAAAGGACGTATTCATTTCCAATTTAATTTTCAGTTTAAACCTTTTACAATTAATGAAAAAATGTATGCACCAATGAATATTATTATATATACATAATAGAATGGGGTAAAATAAAATATCAAATAAAAACCATCTAAAGAATCAACCAATCGTTCAAAAATATCTTCCTAAATCACATTTACACCACACTTTAAATAATCAAATTTACTAACATTGAAGGTTCATGCATATAAAATGTTACAAAATGGTAGTAGTCACATTGGTGATTTTTAAGAAAAAATATATAGAGAGGATGGTACATGATAAAATGATTTTGAAAATATAAATGAAATCCTCAAATATGAATGTTTAGGAGCCTTAGTTGTAAATGTTTTCATTAGGTATGTTTTCATTATTTATTTTCCCAAAATCTGATTAAATATGTTAATTATGACTAAATACATTTCATATATTTTGTTGGTGTAAATATCAATACTAATTTATGGGATTTTCCCCTGATTTGTTTCACTTCTCAATCCTCACACCACTTCTACAAAACAAAAAGAAATATAATCCACCAACAGGCCTGAAATAGTGGTAAACCTAGACAAATTTTTTGAAAGAAAACTTGTGGATGACATATTCATCTTAATAATAATGATTTAGGGGTAAAACAGTAAAATTTATTCAAATAATACATATTTTTATTTTATTATTTACCTATTAATTTTTGTATTTTAAGGAAACATTGGATTATTATTATGGTCAATTTGGATACTATAATGATTTGTTTCATACATTAATTACATGGATACCCAATAAATGCACCATAAATGATGGAATTTTTCATTTTATAATACATTAAATCCAACATTTTATAACTAAACATCAACTTATAAAATTTATATTATGTTTTAATGAGGATCTTTTTACCGTAAGGTGGTTTATAAATTTCAACGAAAATCACGGCATGAGGACAGAAATTAAACATAAAAATCCTAGAAGAAACCACAATTGGACAAGTATCCTGGTATATAAAATAAAATTTCACTATCCAAACACATATAAAAAAATTAATTATATTTATCAATGTTTTTGAAGTGTATGAAATAAAAAAAATGTAAAAGTTGGTTGTTATCATGTTTTTAAATTTATGAGAGATATCACATTCCATCAACAAACTAACATCCCTAAAGAGGTATTTTTAAAGATAATTATTATTTCATTTATAATATTTATTAATCATTTGTGTATTTATATTTTCCCAGAACTACTTTGACTATCAAAGATATTCATATTCACAAGATGATATAGATTTTCTTTGATATGAGTGGGCACCATATCTGATCATAGAATGTACACAAATTATATGAAGAGGTGATTCTATAGAATTAACGCATTATTTAATATTTATGTATAATTTATTTATTTTTATTATCACTGAAATAAGAATTTTTTTATTATATAGGTGGATTTCTTTGTTTGAGTTGGGCTGGATTGTTTTCATATGCCCATTATCATGAGAGATTTTATTTTGAGTATGAAAATCTATAATGAAAGAAGGAAATGGCTCAAGAATGTTTACAACCATCCTGAAAAGGTAAATTAATATGACTTATTTAATTAATTTTACCATCATTTTATTTACTATTTGAAGGTTATTTTCCGTGTTTTTTTATTGAATACTTATTTAGATATTTTTACAGATCTTTTACGAAGTCATATTTTTATTACTGTTATCTAAATAAGTTATAGAAGAGATAACACATTCCTTTCTTCCATTGTTATAATTATTTCCATTTATTTTCTCTATCGACCCATTGAACGTTTATATTGAGTCAGTGTTATAATCCAAGAAAATCTCTTTTTTGAAAAATAGAATAGTGGAGGAATATCTTATGCCCATTATGGTGACATCTTGTGATATAATAGGTATAAGATCTTCCTCTACTCTTCTGGATTTCAAAAATGAGAACGGTTTTTGGGGTAAGAATGTTGACTTAGTATTCAGTGTTAGATTTTTTATAAAGAAACACAATGTTAATCATGGTGAAATTTGTATTTAAGATTGTTTTGAGACTTTGGAATGTGTAGGGATCATCTGAACCTCAATACCACACAATGTGTGACCAATATGACTCCAGGTGTGTCTTTTTATTTTAAATTGACATAAATTTTAGTAAAATAGAAAAAACACATAATCAAAACCGAACAAAAATAGTCGTATTATTTTGATACATTAGTATAATGATCCATAAGTCACTTAGGATTTTTACGAATAAAATACACCTAAATCTGACACACTCTATGACCGATATGACTCAAAGTCCCTATTATCAGTTTAAAATCAACATTTTAGTTTAAAATTGTATCATTCACTAAAAAAATGAGAAAACATGATCTTATTTACATGATAATTTTGTAAAAATATTCATAAATAATTTGTGACATGTATGAGTTTATCTCATGTCAAACTAATAAACGATGTGACCGATATGAGTCAAAGTTTGTGTTTCTTGTTTAAAATTCCATTTCTGTAAAAAAAGAAAAGTGGTGTAATAAAATTTGAAAAAAATTCATTTTTATTATTTTGATTCTTTAGGAAAATAATAAAAGGGTAATTTGGGATGGGTAAAAATATTCAAATCATCAATCCGGCATATGGTGTGACCGGTATGACTCAAGTGCATGTTTTTATATAAAGTCAGCATAAATGTAAGTAAAAAGTACAACTAACGAACACAAAATTGAGAAAAACATTCGTATTATTTTGATTCCTTAGGTAAATGGTCCATAATTCCTTTTAGATTTTTTTTAATTGACCTCGATTCAATTGGACTCACGATGTGTCCATTATAAATTGAAGTGATTCTTTTTATTTAAATTTTACATAAATTTTAGTAAAAAGGACAATTGACCAACTCTAAATAGAGAAAATGTATTTGTATTGTCTTTATCCTTTAGGAAAATATTCTATAAAACATTTTAGACGTGTAGAAATGAACTGCACCTCAATATGATATATGTTGAGACCAGTATGACTCCAAGTGTGCCTTTTAATTTAAAATTGACATCAAATAGAGTAAAAAGGGAAAATAACCATCTATAAAATTAGAAAATGAATTTTGATTGATATGAATCTTTAGTAAAATGTTATATAAGTCATTATTTATAGTTTGTTATCAATAAAATCTCAATCCACCACTTGTTGTGACCGATATGAATCCAAGTGTGTCATTTTTATTTTAAATTGAAATTAGTTTTAGCAGAAGGAATAAGTGACATATTGAAAACTAAAAAAATACATTTAGATTGATTTGATACTTTATTAAAATGATTAATGAGTCATTTCAGATATTAAGGAATCTTTTGAAACACAATATGATACATAGTGTAACTGATATGACTCTAAGTGCATCTTTTAATTTAAAATTTACAACAATTTTACTAAAATTACAACTAACATACTCAAAAATAATTAAAAAATTAATAATGTTTTTATACATTTGGGAAAGGATACACAAGTCATTTTACATATGTAAGAATCATCCTCACCTAAATCTGACACATGGTGTGATTGGTATGACTCTAAGTATGTATTTTTATTTAAAATAATCCCATATTTTAGTAAAAAGTATTACTAAACTACTCAAATATGTAAAAATGAAGTTAGATTGTTTTTGTACTTAAGGAAAATGATCAATAAGTCATTTTGTGATGTGTATGAATCAAACTAACCTCCGTATGACACATGGTGTGACCGATATAACTCTAAGTGTGTATTATTATTTTAAATTTAAATTAAATTTAGAAAAATGATTAAGTGACTAACTAAAAACCAATAAAATTCATTTAGATTATTTTAATAATTTAGGAAAACGATACAAGAGTTATTTGGGACATGTAGGAATAATCTTAACCACAATTTGATGTAAAGTGTGATCGGTATGACTCCCAGTGTGTATTTTTATTTAAAATTGACATAAATTTTATAAAAAACGACAATTGGCCTACTCATAACTAGGAAAACCCATTCATTTTATTTTGATACATTAGTTAAAAGATTCATAAGTCATTTTATATATGTCAGAATCATCTGAACCACAATTTGATGTACAATATGACCTCTATGACTCCAAGGGTGTCTGTTTATTTAAAACAGAAATTGATTTAAGTAATAATTGAAAGTAAGCTACTTAAAACTAATAAAATGAATTTCAATATTTTTAAACTTTAGGAAAACAATTCATAAGTAATTTTTTGATGTGTATAATTCAAGAAAATCCCAATCTGACACATATTATGGATGATATGACTCAAAGTGTGTCTTTTTATTTTAAATTTATTATAATTTTTGAAAAAAAATCAAAACTGACATACTGAAAAACATAAGAACACATTTAGATTGTTTTAATACATTTTAAAAACAATCCATAAGTCATTATTTATGTGTACAAATCACACATAACTCAATCCGATGTATGGTGTGATTGGAATGATTCCATGTGCATCTTTTCTTTTAAAATTGACATCACTTTTAGATAATAACACAACTAAAATACACAAAAACAAAAAAACATGTCCATATTTTTTTTCTTTTATGAAATGGTCCTTAAGTCATTTGAGACATGTAAAAATAATACTAACTTATACTTGAAACACGGTGTGATAGGTATGACTCTAAGTTTGTCCATTTATTTAAAATTGAAACAAATTTTATTAAAAAGGACAATTGGCCTACTCAAAACAGATAAAATTCATTTGGATTGTTTTGATACTTTATGAAAATGATCCATAAGTAATTTTTTGATTTTTAGGAGTCAACCACACCTCAATACGATGCACGATGTAATAGATATGACTCCAAGGGTCTATTCATTTTAAATTGGAATTAATTTTAGAAAAAGGAACAAGTGACGTACTAAAAACTAAGAAAACAAATTCTTATTTCATTGATACTGTAGAAAAAATGATCATTTGGTCATGTTTTACATGTTGGAATTACCATCGCCTCAATATGATTCATAATGTAACCAATATAACTGAAATTGTGTCTTTTTTATTTTAAATTGATATTAATTTTAGATACATTAATCAAACTCATTTGTATTATTTTGATAATTTAGGAAAATATTTCATAAGTCATTTGAGATGTGTAGGAATTAGTCTCACCTCAATCTGACGTACAATGTGATTGGTATGACTCCAAGTGAATATTTTTATTTAAAATTGACATTAATTTTAGTAAAAAGGAAAACTGACCTACTCAAAGCTGAGGAAATTCATTCCTATTGTTTTCATACTTTAGGAAAATGATCCATAAGAAATTTTTGATATTTACAAATCAAGAGAACCTAAATCTAATTCATAGTGTGACTGATATGACTTCATGTGTGTCTTTATTTAAAATGGATATTAATTCCATTAAAAATAACAATTGATAAAATCAAAATTGAGAAAACACATTGAACTTGTTTTGATACTAAAGTAAATTGACCCATTACTCATTTATGACAAATTGGAATCAATCACACCTCAATAAAATGCATGTTATGACTGGTATAACACCGACTGTATCTTTTTATGTAATGTTGACATTTTTTAATGTATTCATTTATATTAATGTTTCATTTAGTTATTTGTAAGATTAATAATATAATTTTTTTCTTATATATGTGGATTATTTTTCTCTGGTAGAGGTGATTTATTTGATAACAGATACCATGGTTGGACCTTTTTTGAGGGGATAACAGGTGACAAATATGATGAAACATTAATGTTTTTAAATTTTTGTGGATAATAATTGTCATTGAAATTATACAAAAAATTGTTTGAAATGTGTATAGTAGTTTTTTTAGTATTTGTGAGGTAAAATTTATTTTCCTTAAATTACATATTTTTTGTGTAGTTTGTAGGTTACTGTAGTGTGTGGTTATACAATCAGAACACTACAATATGAGGGGCCTTTATCAGGGATATTTCAGGGAACCATAAAGGGTGGCCTTTATACATGTTTTTTGTAGAGCTGATAAAGAGGACCCTCATTTAATAACATAGATATTAACAATGATTTTTAGTTCTATTGAAATAATTTTTTATTTATATAAAAGTAAATATCTATAGAAGTGGTATTATAGTTATGTGTATTCCCACCAACCACACTTGGTGACCCATGTTTGATCCCAACCAGTAACCATTTTACGTTTACATTTCATTCCTTCAACATTCACATGTGTGAATCCATATTGAATAAACTGAAGTTAGAGAATCCATACGCTTTCACTAAGTTAAAAATAAAAACATAAATATAAATGGTTTAATTAAACTAAATACATAGATTTAATATAAAGAATTTAATTTTATTATTATATAAATAGATAAATTTCACCCAAAATTTTCATTTTCTAAAATAAATTAATTTTTATTATAATACACTTTTTTTTTAATTTTAAATTAGTAACAATAGTAAAAATTTTGAACTAATCATCCTAAAATTTATTTCCATAAATTTATCATAAAAATTATTATGTCAAAATGATATCACACCCTATTCTACTCCAATTTTTAAATATAAAATATGATTTTTTATATAATATAAATTTTATTCGTATATATATTGTCTTTTGATTTTTATATGTGAAATTTTTTGGATATTCACAAAAATATTTTATTGAATTTAGGTGCATGTATTTTCCCAGGTATTTTCATTATTTTTAATCCATTAAGAATGGATTAATGGAAATCCTTTATTAAAGGAATAAATGGATTGTATTCATTCAAGGAAATCAATGATGAATTCAAACAAGAATAAACTTATAGAGATAACTTGAATATGGATAATATGTCTCATTAAATGAAACACATAAAAAATGACTATATAAATGGATGAGATCCCTCCCATTGGGTATGCTCAATCGTAATCAAGAATTCTGATTATCTAATCATCCCATTACACATTTTATCAAGATAGTGATGCTTCTAGAACCCCTTTGTTGTTTTTGGGTCCCCTCTCTACGAATGGGGATTCGCAATGTGATGTACCATCATCAGAGGCAAGATGCTTTTGACTTTTGATCTAGTGATGTTTATTAACAACATCAATCTAAGTCTACGATGTAAAAAATGAATCTTTAGTGAGAGCTATATATGTTTTACAATATTTATCCATTTATAGTTTTTTCGATTTCACATACTATTTCTTGGAGATATTTTGTGTTTTTTTTTTCTAGATAGCTTTGACTATTATGAATAATTTTTTATCTCCTTATAAACTCAATGGTGGTATCAGAAAAACATCTATACCTTAGATGTTTGAAATCGTGAATTAAATGAAGAAACATAAAAAAGAGTGGCATATTTTTTCTCTTCCTGTATGTAATGGAAAAAAATAAATTTAATATGAAAAAAATCATATTTGTTTCTAAGGTATTTGATAAATAAATAAAGGGTTTGTTTATTAAGAAAATTTAATTATGAATTTGATTAGATTGTTTAATAACATTTATAAATAATTTAACATATATTTTGAAATATATATGATATTTATAAAATTGTATTATAAATTATTTATATATAAAATGATTATGGTTAGTTGATAAATTTTTTCAAATTTTTATGGTTTATAAAATGTTTATAAATAATCATAAAAGATATTTTTTGTAATATTTTTAAATTAATTGATTAAAAATATTTTATTATTAATTAAATAAATTTTTATTATAACTTTATTAGTAAAATATTCCAAATATTAAATTTTTATATTTAAATTAAAATTTACCTAATTATATGGCAAGCCCTTTGAACTAGAAATAAAATGTTTATTTATATATCATAAGTGTAATTTATAAATAGTTGATGAATTACAAAATAAGTCCAAAAATATATATATTTTATATTTAAAATATGAAATGATCATTATTATTAATTTTAATTTATTCCAATTAATAGGGGCCTTATTTTGATATTTTTTTAAAACACATCAAAAATAGATTTGATGGTTTTTTTATTCTTGGTTTAAATCATATTTAAATATAAGATATTTAAATTATAAAAAATAATTACATAATAGTAAATGGATTATTATTTTTTTTATAATTTATATAATACCTAATATTTTATGTATAATTCTACATATTTATGATTATGAAAAGTTTATAATGAATGATAATATAAAATTTTTGTATTCATAATTATTATAGGTTTGAAAAATTTATAAAAGGGATTTTTCAAATTAATAAACTATAAATGATTTATAGTTAATGCATTAAATTTTTTTCATGAAACATTTATAAAAAACATTCCTTTAATATTAAAGAGTTAATTGTAACACCCCAAGGATTTATAAATATATTTACTATTATGAATGAAACACTAAGTCTCTACAAAAGTCCACTATGTTATAACATAGCTAGTAAACATAATTTTTCCATCTCTATGATTTTAATTTCTAAAAACTGACATACACAGTTTCTTTGAGTAAGATATTTAGAGGCGGATAAGAAAAACATAATTTTTAGTGAATAGTAACACCCTAATGTATAGTAATATGAATAAAAATATGACCTTTATGAATAGTGAATCATATTAATTTTTTAATTTCTTAAGGTTATAAGAACATGAGATCTTGAGTAATTTTTCAATGTGATATACAATGAATTATATTTTTAAATTTGTTATTTTTCAAATAAATTATGATTTTATTTAAAAATTAAATTATTACTAATTAGAAAATTATTTTTAAAAAATAGTTTTACTTTTTTAATTTTTGACATTGATATTAGTTTATACTGAATTTATGTGAATTTTATAAAATAATTAGTTTTTCATGAATAGTAAAAATACAGGTTTGAGTTTTTAGTATGTTTGATGATACCCTTAAGGTTTTAATCATGTTGTAATAATGATGGCCCACCCTTGTGTAATAAAATATTCTATGATTCGTCCCAAGTGGGAAAAACCATGGAAAAATACCATGGGAAAGCCCATGGTTTAGCAAATAGCACTAATGAGTCCTCCATCACATTTAATATAAATAACCACTCATTCCTTTGTTTTATTTCATTACAAGAATTTCATACTAGAATATATAGTATTTTTACCTACCTATGAGTCCTCTAATGGTTTTCTCAATCCCCCAAGGTCCCAACCATCACATTTTAGGTGTTAATCTATAAGGTAAGGAAATCTACCTCACTTCTCCTTTTTAAACACTCCTTTTATGCTGTTCTTTCTTTATTTATATTGGATTATGATGGGATATTTAATTTCATATGTACCTTACTGTACATATTTTTTTATTTATTATTAGATACCCATTTTTCTCTCATCAAAATGTTTTATGAATTTTAACTGATACTATTAGGCTACCACATTTTTGTAAGAGAAATATCAACTTTATTATTTTATTTAGTTCCCTTTCTTCATTTTATTTCCTCATATGATTTCATCAATAAGTTATGACAACTGCATTACCTTAAATTTAATTTCATTTTTTTATTATAACGGAATAATACATCATCATCTCTCCTCTCCCCTTCTTTTATACTACAAATGAAAACACCATCTAAGATGTGTTAATTTATCACATTCATGGACGATGGGTTTTTAATTTCTATTACCATATTCAATTCTTTTAATTAAAACATTTTTATGGTTGAAATAGACTATAATATATTTATTATAACTTATTTAATGTTCTTTAATCTTATTTTAAACATGATATTGATTTATAAATCTAAATGAGTTTGCTGTTTTCAAAAACCACCAATTGACCCAAACAATTATCATTAAAGTATTATATAATGTTTCATCTTGACTCCCAATAAAAACATGAATTTTATAAACATGTAATATTTTGGATGTTAAAAAAACATAAATTCTATATAAAAATTCCCTTCGTACATGTTTATCCTTACATGTATATAAGTAAACTAGTCATGAATAGCTAGGAAGAAAATGCTCCCAGGTAACGAAATTGATCTTCTTAAACACACCAAGAAGGCCCTGAATGAACATAATAAGTCTTTACTAAATCAATTAAATAATTAAGATGTTGTGTGAATATTAATTAATTAAATTAATTTAGTTATCTAGAAATCTAAGTTAAAGTGAAGAACACCATCAGACATAATGTAAGTGTTTTTCTACCCAAACATCCATTTTTTCGAGTTTATCTTCTTCCTTACTTATCTCAATTAGATTATTATTTATTAATATATAATCCTAATAAATTATGTGTGAATTTTATATATATTTGTATTTACCAGAATCCTACTTTCATTTATGGTGAGTTATAATATTTAAAATATCTTTCAAAAAACATCTTCTCATAATGCAGTCTCGATTCAAGGGAATTTCATGAATTCATACCCTTTTTCTAGGGAACTATAAAATATGTTTTTAGAAACCATTATGTTTATAAAATAACCAATTTTATTATGAAAATACCACCTTACTACACTTCTATATTTATACAGATATTTTTCCAAAAGAACTCTTCTTTTCAATGTAAAAGAGTATTTATCTCAAGAATTACTCGAGGATTTTATAAGAGTATATTCATCTATTTCAAAACACTTATTTATTATTACGTATTATTGAGATTAATATTTTATGATATCATCTACCATATAAAATTTAATGGTTTATTATAATTTATTACTAAGGATGTTTAATATTTAAACCATTCGCCAATTTACTTCGAATGGTTTGTATTTATACTTATGGTTTGGGGAAAGTTATTTACATTTCATATGAATGTATATGTTTTTTATGTTTATCCCTATTCATATGAGGAATTCATTTGACATATTATGTTATTGGCGGGGATCTCTGTTTCCCCTCTATGAATCTGTAGGTCCCATGAGACAAACTATGATCTTGGCACAAGTCCTTTACAAAATTATTATTTATGGTCTCGACATGAGGCCTTGATGGAATTATTATGATGTCCAATATTATGAATTCCCTCATTATAAAAATAGTAATTGATTGTTCATGAGGCTATTAAACTAGTAGAATAATCATTATTATGCTTTATTATGGAATTATTTATTCATCCCTTATTCCAACCATAATGTGTTCATGTATATTTTTAGTGGAATGTGTATTTATTTATTCACCATTCCTAATTTATATGTTTATGATATCTGATTATGTATAGCCTACCCATAATAAGCATTTGAGATCACCCCTATATTATGTTTCATTTTCCCAGTACATTTAGAGGTATATTATGAATGACATGCATGGATAACCTTGGAGTTATTGATATTATCAAAGGAATTTTTATATTGTTTTTCCTTTCATGTTTTAATGTTGAACTTATGTATGTATCTAGTTTTACATAACTATTAAACTATTAATTCCATTCCGATATTAATTAGTTATAATCATTCCAATGTAATAATATATGGCATGAGATATGAGAAACTGGGGTCAGGTCTTTATAGTTTGTTCAAAAGTAAGTTTAGTAGAAATATCGGAAACTTGATTTAGAAAATGTAAATTTTGGAACAAAACCCTTTGATATAATTTTATGGTAAACATATAGGAACATCATATAATTTATGCAATGAATTGATTCTATGGGTATTTCTTGAGAATATATCCATGTATGGATACTACAAGGGGATGTGGTTTTGTCATAGATGTACCTCAGAGTAACAACTCTTAAAAGGAGTTTAGGCTTGACCAGTTGTATACTGGTATACAAAAACGGTTCTTACTGCGCACCTGGGTTGACACTCTTAAGGTATATTCTTATGATAATTCAAATTTTATTTATAGTTCATAATGAAGAATTTAAATGTAAATTTTTCTTAAAAGAAACATTGTTTATGATTATGAGATTAGCTATGTATTGGATTTCAATTTATGTTATGTATTTCTCTACATTGATATTATACATTATTATTCATTACCTAATCTTGTGTGTTCCATTATTTAGTAATGGTTCCTAGTGGAAGGAATGGAAACTTCATGATCGTGCATTTCCCATGCAGAGATTTCCTTATAATACAAAATAATGATGTTGGATTTGGTGTTGTGACTGGTGTTGAAAAACTTATAACTATACTAGGATAATTGACTTAGATTATGAACAATAACAATACCCATATGAAGAATCTGGATCCATAATATGGAGGAGCTATGTAAGATTTCATTATGAAAAAACAGCCTCCATCATTTAAATGGACTACACACATATTTATAGAGGATCAGTGGATAAGTTCATTAGAGAAGATATTTCTCTATTTGGGATATAACTAAAGAGAAATTTTATTCATGGAATTTTATAATCTATTAGGATATAAGGATCACCGGTGGCCATTAATTTAAAACACAAAGGAGGATAAAGAAATAGAAGAAATTGAATGTTGTTAATTTTAGGAAATCTTCTCTGAAAAATACATCCCTTGTAACTAGCGAGCATATAATGAAAGGAAGTTTGTAAATGTGATGTAAAAAGATGATGAGAATTTTTTAAATTATTAATATAACATAACAAGGATAGAATGACATTTTTTGTACTACATACATAATCTAAGGATAAATATTGATGGATTCATTGATGGTTTAAAGCCATTCCTCTGAAGGGAACTTGTCTCCCAAAGTTTCTCATCATATGAAGATATTTCCTTATGTTCTATATTGATGAATAAATAATTCACTAAGTCTTATGATTTTAAGGGAAAGAAAGAGATGAACAAGATTTCTGAAAAATATAGAAAAGGAAATATGTAAATGTGGAAGAAGGGAAAATTTGACCTTCCACCCTGTGATAATTGTGGGAAGAGACTCCCTGGTACTTGCCTGAATGTTATGGGTGTTTGTTACAAGTGTGAAGAAAAAGGCCACCTATACTAAATTTGTAAGGGGAAGAAAGAAGCTATCAATTTTCAGTTCTATAATTGCAGGTAGATGGGGAAATATGATATTGATTATCCAAATAATTAAGTAAATGGGACTCAGAAAAGTCAAAGGTAGTAAGGCCAAGCTTATGCGATCACAACTTCTATGATTGAAATTCGTAATTATAAGGTGACAGGTACATTAATCTTTTCATCAAACATAGACAATTCTTTATTTGAATTTGGATCATCATATTCTTTTATTTCTTCACAGTTTTCCCGGAAAATTTGTTTTTTTCAATTTGATTTAATAATTTTGTATTCAGTCAAAAATATGATGTGAAGTATCATTGCAATGAATATTTGTCAAACAATCCCCATTATTGTATATAAACATGCTTTGTCTACTAATTTTATCATCATAACCATGATTGAATTTGATATAATCCTCAGTATGATTTTATTTTGAACCATGGTATGAAAATATATTATAAGAAGAAGGAATTTACAATTTTATAGGATGAAATAGATTCCCTTATCTTCAGGGAAGAGACATCACCGTCTGATTTT
Organism: Viscum album; assembly: GCA_963277665.1. Lineage (NCBI taxonomy): Eukaryota > Viridiplantae > Streptophyta > Magnoliopsida > Santalales > Viscaceae > Viscum > Viscum album. The sequence goes on along the minus strand of OY728153.1, from coordinate 1,013,273,548 downwards.
CATCCAGATCCACGCTCAGTAGCTCTACTAAATTCAATTCTTAGGAAAGAAGAGAACTCAATATCTATGATTGGGGAAAGGAATATTCCAATTGAATATGTACCAATTGTGAATGAATATATTGACGTTTTTCAGTGGATTTACCAAGACATCCTCTATAGTAGAAAGTTGAGTTATCTATTTATTTAATTCCTAGTTCAAGGTATATATCAAAGACTACTTATTGAATGGACACTGTTGAATTCGTAGAATTGAATGAAAAACTATATAAATTGAGAGATAAAGTATTATTCTCCCTATTTTCTCTCCATGTTGATCCCCTATTTTTTAGTTAAGAAGAAATATGGATCAATGAGGTTATGCATTAACTATAGTGAGATCAATATTATAACAACAAATAATATGTATCACATACGTCACATTGATGATTTATTTGATCAAATTCATAGATCCCAATATTCATTGATGATTTATCTTTGATCTGGATATCATCATTTATGAGTGAAGAAGGAAGATATTCCAGATACACCATTTCAAACTAGGTATAGACATTACGAGTTTGTAGTAATGCCTTTTGGACTGACTAATCCAACCTATGTTTTCATGGATCTAATAAATAGTTGTCTGGTGGATTATCTTGATGAATTTGTTGTGGTATTTCTTTATTATATCTTTAATTACACCGAAAGCTGTGAAGATCTATAAAATGACATGCCCACAATTCTGAAGTCTCTTTAAAGAAATGAATTATATGGGATGTTTAAATAGATTCAAATTTGGCTATAATAAGTTTCATTTATTGGCCATATTATCTCTAAATAAGGAATATTCATTAATCCTGTGAAGAAAAGGGTTGTCCAAGAATGGCCTACTCCATCAACCATAACTGAGGTACATAGTTTTATTGGGTTTTGTAGGTTGTTATCAGTGTTTTGTTCAAAACGTTTTGCATTTATCCCACCCAATGATGATCCTTAAACATAAACGTGTAAAGTTTGTATTGATAAAATAATGTGAGGAATGTTTTGAATAATTTAAGAGGATATTAGTGAATTCTATGATCCAGAATTTACCATTGGGAAATGGTGGATTTGGGATCTATAGTGATTCATTAGTGAAAGGAATTTGTTGTGTTCACATGTAGAATGATAGAGTTATTGCCTATACATCAAGACAGTTAAACATTAATGAATAGAGAAATTCAACTCATGATCTTTAGTTTCCATTAGTAATCATTTTTTGGAATATATGGAGACTCTATCTCTAGGGAGAAAGGGGTAAGATATATATGTTTCAAAAGAGTTTGAAATATATATTCTCATAAAAATAACCCAATGTGAGGTAAACGAGATGGCTCAAACTACTCTATAATGATGATTGTTCTATACAATACCACCCAGTAAAGAAAAATAAGGTATTTGATGCCTTGAGTCGGAATGATCATGGAGTTTTAAAAAAATGTGGATTGAAAGTTATCCTGTATTCATGGATCTAGTAAGGATGGGCATGGTAATTATTAAAGAAGGTGAACCATCATTACTTTTTCAATTATTTTCCAATGTATATTTATTATAAAGGATAAAAATTTGTCATCTAGATGATTAGAACATTCAAAATAAAATTAATGTTGTGAAATATGGGAAGTGGGTAAACTTTGTGTGTGAAGATGGAATTTTGAGGTTTGGGAAGAGGATTTGTGTTCTAGATAAACCCGAGATAAAAAGGGAGTTATTGGATGATTCCCATAGTTAGAATTTCTATATACATCCAAGTAGAAATAAAACATATAGATATTTGAAAGAACAATTCTGTTGGGACAACATGAAGTGGGAAATTTCTGATTATATATCATGATGTTTAGTCTGTCAGCATGTGAAGGCCGAACAACAAAATTATAGAGGATTCATTCAACCTCTACATATTACAAAATGGAAATGGGATGACATAACCATGGATTTGGTCACTATATTTCCAAAAAAACTCCAAGAAATAATGATCCAATATCTATAATTGTGAATAAACTTATGAAATATTCACATTGTGATTCTATAAGGGAGTATTTTTCACTAGAGTGCCTTACACGACTCTATATAAATGAATTTTTGAGAATTCAAGGAGAACCTCTCTCAATTGGGTCTAACCATGATCAATGATTTACATCAAAATTCTTGAAAAGTATTCTGAAATCATTGGATAGTAAGCTTCATTTGTGTACGAATTATCATCCTCAAAATGATGGGCTATCAGAAAGGATGATCCAAACATTAGAAGATATGTTGAGATCATTCTCACTTGATTTTCAAGGTATGTGGGATCAATATTTATCATTTTTGTAGCTTCCTTACAATAATAGTTTCCATTCAGGCATTCAAATGGAACCATATGAAGCATTGTATAGAATGATATGTCATACACCAACATGTTAGGATGAAGTTAGTGAAAGGAAGCCTATGGGACAGAATATTGAGGAGGAAAAAATATTAAATTAAAAGACTATTCAAAACCATATTAATGAAGCTCAAAGCAGGCAAAAGAGATATGATGATAATCAAAGGAATTATTTTTTATTTCATGTGTGATATCATGTTTTCGTAAAAGTATCTCCATGGAAGGGTGTCATAAGATTTTGGAAGAAAGGGAAACTGATACCTAGGTGCATATGACCTTTTGAAAGTATTGATAGATTTTGAGTTGTGTATTATCATTTGGAAATTCCTCCTTGCATTTCTAATGTACAAAATTTGTTCCATGTCTCATCATTGAGAAAGTACATGCCAAACCCAACACATGTCCTCACTTATGAAGGTATAGAATGGAAACCTGGCTTATATTACTATGAAGAGCCTATACAAGTTCTAGAATCTATGTAATAGATTTTGAGGAATTATATTAAATAATTGGTAATTATAATTTGGAAAAACCAAAAGATCGAAGAGGCAATATGGGAGCCTTAGGAGCATATAATGAATATGTACCCAAATATTTTTATAAGGTAACATTCTATGAATGTGGAGGAAAAATTTTTTATGAAAGGAGAATGTAACACCCTAAAGATTTATAAATAAATTCAATATTTAATTCATGAAACACTGAGTTTACAAAACACAACATTTTATAACAAAGCCAGTAAACAAAATTCTTCCACCTCTTTGATTTGAATTTCAAAAAACTGACATACATGGTTTCCTTTAGTAAGTTATTTTGAGTCTGATAAGAAAAACATATTTTTGGGTGAATAAAAACATACCCTTATTAATTGTAATATTACCCTTATTAATAGTAAATCATATTATTATTTTAATTTGTTATGTTTATAAGATAATGAGATCTTGATTAATTTTTCAAGGTGAAATAAAATGAATTACAGTTTTAAAATTGTTATTTTTCAAATAAATTATAATTTTATTAAAAAAATAAATTAATCATATTTAGAAAATTATTTTCAGAAAAAATATTCCATTTTTTAATTCAGAACATCGAAATTAGGTTACACTGAATTTATGATATTTTATAAAATACATTAGTTTTTTGTGAATAGTAAAAAATAGTTTTGAGTTTTTTGTATGTTTAATGATACCATTAATGATGTAATCATTATGTAGTAATGCTGGTAAAATTGTGAGTAATACAATATTATATGAGGTGTCCTATATGTAAAAACATGGGAAAATTCCATGGTCAAGCCTGGGTTTTTTCAAATACCTCTAATGAGGTGTCTTTGGAAATTAATAAAAAAATCCATCTCTTTTTCTATAAATAACCACCCATTACTTCATATAATTTCATTCCAAATTCATCAATACTCGATGCTCTGGTAGTTTCACCTTCCTCGGAGTCCTCACAAGGTGTCCTAAATCACCCAAGGTTCCAACTATCATGTTTTTGGAGTTACCCTACAAGGTAAGGGAATCTCCCACCGTTCTCTTTTTCAAGAAATCTTTGTATATTTTAATTTTTTTAATTTAAATTAGATTAACTTGGGATATGTAATTACATATCACCCATAAATTCCATGTTATATGTGAATAATTATAGATCGATTTTCCTCTCATAAAAATATTTTATTAATTTTATGTGACGCAATTAGGCTTCCGAATTTTCGTAATAGATTTCTCAAATTTTCTTTTTATTTCGAGTTCCCTTCTTTTATTTTTTATTTCCTCACCTCATTTCATCAAAATTTTATAATTTCCCTTTACATAATTGAACTTTTTTTATAATTATGTAACAATTCATCATCATATATAATTTCCCCTTCTTTTATTCTAGAAATAAAAACACCATTTGGGATGTGTCAATTTATCACATTCAAGGATGAAGTTATTTTAATTTCTATTACTATATTCAATTCTAGTCATAAAACCATTTTTGTAACAATCTGAGATTTTATGAGAATTATTCTTTTTAGTTTCATCGATGTCTTCTGTGGTATGATACACCAAAAGGAGCTTTAACTAAATGCATCCATGACTTGGCTTGCATTACACGCAATCACAACCTTCCTCGATAGCGTGTGTAGTATGCAATACCAAGTTACACTAAACAACATATTATTATAATACTTTTATGAACTAGCCGTTATGAATAGTAATACCCAATTTTAAAAATTTATAAATTTTATCTTTCAAAATGGATATCATTTTTGGAATCGGAATATCAAAATTAGATTATGGTGAATTTTTGGTATTTTTCTGAAAACTTTCAATTTTTGATAAATAGTGAAAACACATGGTTACTATTTAAAAACCGACTTTTTATTAAAATAATTATTTATTTTATTTAAATTTATAATAGGTCAAAATTGATACATAATACCTATATAAGTTCAATGTAATTCATTTGAGTCATTTCTTAATAATTTTAGATATATAACCATTTTATTGAACTTTTCACCGTCTTTTACCCACCTCCTATGAGAATTTCAAAATTTACATAAAACACAATTTTACTGCTTATGTGAGTGGAATTTTGAATATCTGAGAGAAATGATTAATATTATGGAGTAAAATGTAGTTGAATATGATAAAAATAATTTTTGGTGAATATTAACTTTTTACTTTTTTTACCACAGTTAAAAGTAAATAGGGTAATTAGGGGTATTGATGATATTATTATTACCCAAACACATATCCTAATTCTATTTGAATAGTGTAATTCGACCAAAAACAACCTTAGGAATAAAATATTACCCTTTAGGTCCACTTGGATTAGATTAGGACACTTATTATTATTTTATTTAAAGAAGAGTTAAAATAGTTAAAATCAATGTTTAATAACTAAATCATTTTTAATATAGGGTTATACATAAGATAAATTCAACTATAAATATTCATTATAAAGCTAAAACGATTTCCTAAATAATGGTACTTTCTTTATAATTTATATATATTAAATACATTAATTTATTTATGACACAATGGTGATGCAATAAATACCTTATTAATGAAATATTAACATAATTGATGTTATAAATACCCAAATTAATGTAATATGCAACTTTTTATTAATTAAAAGAATTTTATTGGTTAATATGACATGTTAGTATTTCTTTAAGTAATTATTTTTTCACAAATAATGCTGTTATTAGTTTCAAAAAAATCAATTACCAAATATTGTCAAAATTGACATAAAATAGTTTTTAAAACAAATATTATATTATTAATTGTTATTATATTTATAAAAATATAAGGTTCGGAATAATGAATTATATAATGTTATATATATTAATAATGAACCACTTTGGGTTCGTTTGGCTTGTTATAGTATGTTTATTAACCATACAGTGTATGAAAACAAGAAGACACAGTAAAAGTTAAATTATTCAACTTAGTGGTAAATATAAATGATAAGGTTAAAATGGTGACCTAAACATGTCTAAAACATATTTTTTAAGATTATTACGACCCATACCCACTTTAGTTTCGAAATAAATTAATTTGGAGCTATTATAATCGAATATAACTTTATTATAAAATAATATTTTATGTTTTTCCAAAGGTGCCCCTCTCCTCCGTTATAAAAAGGGCACCCCATCCATCTTCTCTTCACACCCTTTTGATCCTTGATGCTCGGGAAAACCCTAAAAATTCCTCTTCTCAAACTCTCTAGTTATGTCATAGAGGTTCTGATCTTTTCAAAAGACCAACTCTAGTGCCCTACGAAGATGTTTAAAGGAGGTGTGTCGAGGAAGAGGTAATCTCTTCTACCGACTCTTTCAAGTTTCTTTCTTCTTCTACTTACTCTTCTTTGGTTGTTTCATTATAAAGTAATAAAATAAGTATTAATTATATACTGATATGTTTTTATAAATTTTAAATAATCCTATTTAACCTTCTATCCATCCTGTGTAAAACGAAATCACCGCATGTGCGTACCTACGGAATTCCGTCTCCACGCTGTGGTGTAATCAAGTTTTCCAACACCACCTTACATGGATGTGTATAATGGTGTAAATAATAACTATATGTTATTATTATAATATTATAATGATTCTAAGATATTATATCATCCACTCCAATTCCATTTAATAAATATGGGAACTATATCATCGCTTGTGCGTACGTACTGATTTACCGTCTCCACGACGCGATGAGATTCATTTTCCATGTTAACAATTCATGAATGATTATAAAGTATATATAATAAGTAATAATGAAATATATGACATAATAATTCTACTAGATATATATATATATGTCATCTACTTAATTCCTTTCAATTCAATAAGGAAATGAAAAAATGTTCATGCGTAGGTACGACCTATCATCTCCATGAATGGTGTACTTCTTTCCATTAATTGATCTATTATATATACCTATATTCTAAATATATATTATATATAAATCCTGTTTTATATTCTGAAATTATGTAATCATGAACTATGTAATCATATAAATAATTACATGTAAAAACACAGAGGATAAATGAGACGATTTTACCCAAAACGCTGCTTTAACAAGGAATTGACAAATGAACGTATAATATAAAGTCGTAAGTGAATCATATATAATATCATAAATATTATTATGGTTCTTTTACAAGTTAATAATATTTTTAAACCCACTATACAGGATTCTTAGACACATACCTAAGAAATTGGACATTAGGTAAGGGATAAATATTCAAATCTCATTCTTATTCGACATTGTTTATTCATAAGTATTTACTGGGGTTATGTTTATTATCCATGTCCATATGTTCTCAAAATGTTTTAATAAAATGTTTATATTTCATCCATGTATGTTTATAGTCATTTTTACAATTTTTTACTTTTACAACATCATATAGAGGGGATCTTTCTTTTGTTTACCATACAAGGTAATTTTTAACTTTTCCAGAAAAAGCACTAGAAGAATGTTTTTTTATTTATATTTCATGAACCAATTTTTACAGTTTCATAACGCTGTATTTTCATGAAACTTACTCAAAAAAATTTAATGACTACAACCAACAAAATCCTTTTTGTTTAAAATTGCATGGAATTTTGTGAAAAGAAAATAATTTTGAAGATGAAAGGATATTTTCCTCAAGAATTCATTTCAAGTGTTTTATCAAAACTATTTTCCATATAAGATGACATTATTAAGTATGTTTATATTTTAGGTATAATATATCTATTATTTAAATGGTTTGATTATTATTATGATGCAAAGATATCCAATTGTTTTATATGGATTATGTTATGATGGGATGATGTTTATAAAACCCATTTTATTCTTTGCGTTATGATGAATGATTTATGTTTATTTTATGGCACAAATAAGAAATATCTCATTATGAGATGGGTGAGACCTATATATACCTCTAATTCATTGGGTAATGATTTATATATCATGAGATAGACATGGTTGGAAGGGTAAGTTAATCCAGTTCAGTGTTAAATGACTAGAACGAGGAGTGAACTCGATTCTGGAAAGGGACGTTTTCCACTAAGATGGTCTTGGTAGCAATGCCTTGGCTACTATGGAAATCATATCATGTTCTTAATGTTTGGCCACAATTAAATGTTTGCATGCTATTTTATTATGATTGATGTTCCATTATGATCTGTTCCATTTGAACTACCATGTTTTAAGTCATTGCTCAAGATTTTGATGTTTAAACATTATGTTCATGTTTTTTAGTTCAAATGTATATGGTTTGTTTTATTCTCTCCATGATTACCCTTACCGAGCATTTGAGCTCACCATTTATATGTTTTCTTTTCCCTAGGATTTACAGAAATTTTTAGGTAATAAAACAAAAGGGGAAGATCTTTATGGGAGATGTTGAATATCTTTCACCGTGATAAGAATATTATGTTCCGAGTTTATAAATACAATAAACTATTATGGTCCTTGTGTGTGTGTTTTTGATATGTATTAAGTATTCCATAAAAGTAATATAATGTCCATGTATGTCAAGCTTTGGGTCTCTACAGTTGGTATTAGAGTAATGGTTAAGTCAACCTTTAGAACCTAGGATGCAAGAACTTTAGTGAGATCCCTCGAGATATTTATATGGTATGTTTAGGGATGTCCCTAAGGTTATGTATAAGTATAGGTTATAGTTATAGAATTACGGTAAAAATATTAGAATTAAACCTAAGATGTTAGATATTGAAGGTACTCCCCCTTTATTATGTTGTTTTCTGTAGCATGATTTTTGCCTCTCACACTATAATTTTTGGGTTTTAGTCGATTGCTGGAACCCGAAAGAACATTTTCATCAATGTAATGGACAATGCTATGATTGTCCTCCTGAAAAAACCAATGTTATGGGAGATGGAGTGAAAAATATTATTTCTATGAATAATTCTGGACTTCCAAATGAGCCAAGAAGTGAACAATATTCTATTGAGTCCTTCATAAGGCAACATCAACCTCCTTTTAGTGGGTCCTCAAATCCACTTATTGCTGAACAATGGATCAGTACCATTGAAAAGATATTTTCCATACTTCTCTATTCAGAACATGAAAAATTCATTCACTCTATTTATCGTTTATAAGGAGAAGCAAACTAATGGTGGACTCTAATTAAGAATACAAGTCCCCGAGATGAAATTTAATCCATGGAATTGGATGAGTTCAAGAACTTATTGTTCAATAACTACTTCCCTCGTAAACTTTGAACAACGATGGAAAAGGAGTTCCTTGATCATAAGAAAAAGCACGATGAATCTGTTGGTATATACGAATCGAAATTTACAAGGCCGGCACGGTATGCATCTGGATTTATTATCCAACCTGAAAGTAAAGTTGATCGAATTTTCAATGGATGAAAACCATCTTTGAAAGGCATTAGCTATAAGAGACTTTAGTATCTATGAAGAAATTGTGTGTTGGGCTATCAAGGTAGAATTGGAAGTTGGTGTTACATATTCATCTCATGGTTATGACAAGAAACGAATGATTGAGTTCAAGGAGAAATATCAAAACAATGGTGAAAAGAAGATGAATGTTTCTTTATTCTCAAATTGTGGAAAGAAGATTGGTGGAGATTGTCTAAAAGGTACTACAAAATGTTTCAAATGTGGAAAAGAAGGTCATCGAGTAGTTGAGTTTCAAAGTAATGGGAAAAAGGTAGCTAATGATTTTAATAGAGAAAATATTACAGAGAACGCTCCACCAACACTTCAATGCTACAATTGCAAGGAAATGGGGATTTATGCTAATCAATGCCCTAATCCAAGGGATAATGATGATCGACGTGGGAAACCTCTTAAGGAAAATAACAATGGGAACTCACATGCGATCACTATTGGAGATGTTGAGTATGAAAACGATGTAGTGGAATGATTATGTGTTTATTTAACGGGATTCCAAAACAATGTTTTGGAATCTAATTTATAGTACCGTGGAATATTGGAATATCTATGTATTGAATAATTTTATGGAACTGGTAACCATGAACAGTGATTCAAATATTTTGGAAAGAAGATGATATGCGCATAATGAAGGGATAAGAAAAAAAATAATTGTTTGGTAGTATTAATGAGCTCATGATTGATATAAGGACTATGTTATATCATGGTTTGAGTATATAGAATTTATGGGATTTCGCATCTGGAAAGAGTTAACTTTTGATAGCACTCATGTTTTCACTAAGGTTCAATGATAATTCATGTTTCAATAGAATACATGATTAAGGTATTCACATGTTTGGAATGTGACCAACAAGATATATCATGATAGATAATGGTATTCACATGCTCGGTAGATGACATTTCTAGTAACCATTTACATTACACTATGAGATTGGATAGAATTATTTTGGATAAGCCAAAAGATTCGAATGGATTTAGTTGGACATATGATAGTATTATTTAAGGATAGAACCTTTTTTTGAATATTATTTTCGTAATGTTATAATAGTGTAGTTTTAGAAAAAAGGACAACCTGCAAGATGAGTGACAACCCATCGCGTCAGACATGGTTGCGGGAATCGAACCCACAACTGAAGTGAAATAGGGCTTCATTGCCTACCACTGGCCTACATGAAGTCTTTATTTAGTAGAAATTAGTTTTATTTTATTATGAAGAATTATAGTTGAAGTATAAGTCTATTTTTGGAATAATATACAGTTAATCTCACCATAGATGGACTTATGTATATAACTTTTACTATCCTTATTTCTGAGACAGATGGAATGACCAATCATTCTATCACATGATCTGCTAAAACAATGTAAAAGAAGAATTCAACTTCTTTTATTTAAAAGATGAAGTGGAAATTGTTCGATGCATGAGCAACGGTGAGATTGTACCAAAATAATGTAAGTAATACTTCTAATTCACATTATTCAACTTTAGGAAAATGATCATGAAAACCAAAAGTGTTTTCCTAGTGTCCTCATATACGATGAATCAGATGGTACCTTAGATCATCAAAAATTTATGGCTTTTAGATTATTGGATTTTTTATAGCTATGTCCTCTACCACTCTTCATCAAAAGTTAATGGTTATATTTCTCTTCTATATCCATATTATCACCTATGTTGTCATTTGTGGAAACCAAGTGATGAGTTAATTTGGGTAACAATTGTGTTTCATACATCACTTTTTATAATTTTGTTTTAGTTTTCCTTTTTGCGATGTGGGTTTCTATGAAAGAAACTTTCATGTAGTAAACCATTTATAACCCCTACGAATTTTGAGGGTGAAATTCATTTTAAGGGGGTAGAATGTAACAACCAAAGAATTTTTGAGAATTATTCTTTTTAATTTCATCGATGTCTTGGTGGTACGCTACACCAAAATTAGAATTCATTACATGCATCCCTGACTTGGCTTACATTACACTCAATCACAACCTTCCTCGAATGCATGTGTAGTACGCAATACCAAGTTTCACTAAACGAGATATTATTATAATATTATTATGAACTAGCCGTTATGAATAGTAATATGCACTTTTTAAAATTTTATAAATTTTATCTTTCAAAATGGACTTCATTTTTTGATTCGGAATATCAAAATTAGCCTAGAGTGAATTTTTGGTATTTTTCTGAAAACATTCAATTTTTGATGAATAGTGAAAACACTAGGTTACTATTTAAAAACCGACTTTTTATTTAAATAATTAGTTATTTTATTTAAATTTAATTTAATTCAAAATTGATACATAATAGATATTTAAGTTCAATGTAATTGATTTGATTCATTTCTTAATAATGTTAGTTATATAAAAATTTTATTGAACTTTTCACCGTCTTTTACCCATCTCCTAGGAGAATTTGAAAATTTACATAAAACATAATTTTACCACTTATGTGAGTGGAATTTTTAAAATCTAAGAGCCAAGGTTAACAACAAGGAGTAAAATGTGGTTCAATAAGATAAAAATAGTTTTTTGTGAATAGTAACTTTTTACTTTTATTGACCCCAGTTAAAATTAAATACGGTAATTAAGGGTAATAGGGAAATTATTATTACCCTAACACATGTCCTAATTATATTGGATAAGTGTAATTAGACCAAAAACAACCTTAGGAATAAAATATTACCCTTTAGGTTCACATGGATTAGATTAGGACACTTATTATTATTTTATTTAAAGAACAGTTAAAATAGTTAAAATCAAAGTTTAATAACTAAAAAATTTTTAATATAGGGTTATATAGAATATAAATTCGACTATAAATATTCATTAGAAAGATAAAACGATTTCCTACATAATAGTATTATATTTATAATTTTTGGACATTAAATACTTTAATTTATTTATGACACAATGATGATGCAATAATTACCTTATAAATGAAATATTAACATAATTAATGTTATAAATACTCAAATAAAGGTAATTTGAGACTTTTTAAGAATTGAAATAATTTTATAGGATAATATGATATGTTATTATTTAATTAATTAATTTTTTTGAACTAATAATTCTGTTATGATTTTCACAAAAATCAATTACCAAATAGTGTCAAAATTGACATAAAATATTTTTTAAAACAAATATTATATTGTTAATTGTTATTATATTCCTAAAAATTTATGGTTCGTCCAAATGACTTAGATAAAGTTATATATACTAATAATTGACCACTTGGGGTTTTTTGGATTTTTATAGTATGGTTATTAACCATATAGTGTAAGAAAACAAGAAGACACAATAAAAGTTAAATTATTAAACATAGAGTTAAATATAAATGATAAGGTTAACATAGTAACCTAAACTTGTATAAAACATATTGGTTGAGAGTATTTAGACCCATCCCCACTTTAGTATCTAAATAAGTCAATTTGGAGCTATTATAGATAAAATATGACTTTATTATAAAATAACATAAAAAGTTTTTCCAAAGGTGACCCTCTCCTCCCTTAAAAAAAGGGCACCCCTTCCCTCTTCTCTTCACACCATTTTGAGCCTTGAAGCTCCACCAATATAAGGACCCAACCTTAAAACATTACATACACTTGAATTAAATGAATAATTCAAATTGAGGATCTTTTCAGGTTTAGAGTTTTAGGGAATTAGGACATTACTATTACATCTCAAAGATTACAGGTAGACACTTCTAATCAGTTTCCATTTTTTTCACAAAATATAAACTCTTGAACAAAAGAGTCATGTCTAGTTCCATGTTCTAGACATCATGGCATTTGCTTGACCCCATTCTTGACTGTATTCCACTTTAAGTCCTTTGGAAAACATTTAAAAAACTAGGGATGAGTAAAAAATCTCAATAAGGGATATAAAAATATGGAAAGGAAACATTAGTCCATGTATACATAAGAATCAATGAAAACGAACTTTAATAATAAAACATAAGCACTTTAACATACCTCATAAAACCATAATATTTATGAATAACTCATAGAAATCATAAGATGTAATGGTTACTTTAGGAATACATAACATTCTTACGTAGGGAGTAACCCTCATGTTTATGTTTGGAATACCCATCACAGTATATTCTCTAAATCTCTTTAGATAAACATTAGAGTTTAACTCCTTCGCGTTACCCAATGCATTGGAGAGCTATCATGGGATCACCCAACCTTAGTTTATCTCGGACCCACTCGATTTCATAAACATTTCCCAAGAACTATAACATAATCATAACACTTAAAAAATGCATAAAAGAAACATAAAATTTCCAAATTTCAATCACAAGAGATCACATCATGATATGATCATAAATAAAAACATATAATAAAATCATTAAAACTATATGACAGAAATAACCCTTTATAATTTTAAAATATTAAAAGAAGACATTTAAAAGATATTTTAGAATCAATGTGCCCCGTACCACTTCAAAACATTTGAAAGGGTTTTAAAACATTCATGTCCATATAAATAAATCCGTAAAACCATTATTAAAACATGGACAAGGATGATAAATTTTTAAAAGAATAAATCTTTAAAACCATTTAAAACAATGTATTAATTAAAGAGAACTTTTCCATTTTGAACATTTATATTATAATCCACATGAAAGTAGACCATTTTCAAAACATTTTAATGAATTTAGTATAGTAATAATATGGATATGGAATGTCAAAGGGTATTTATACACACTTTATAGAAGAATAAAAGTTAATAACATTAAGAAATGTCTCAATGAGAAGAAATTGATATGTAATCCCAATCAACTATCATTCAATTAGAGCAAGGATAAATAAATGACATAATAATGTGTGAAAAATATAAATACAAAAAATATAAGTGGATAATCAGTGTAAAACAATCATATTTCATCCAAACATATTTATATAACAACATAATCAAGAAGTAGTGGTTTAACCCAAAAAATTGAAATTGGGTTGAGAAGTACCCCTATAGAAATTCGACAGCCTAATGGTGTCACTTTAAAATTATAAAAATGTGATGATGAGATATAAGATGGGTATCTCATCACTTTTACATAACATTGACATCAATAAGGATATATAAGAACATATCCCAACATAATAAGATGTAAATTAAAAGACCTAACAAAAGGAAGTCTTTTAAAAAGAGGAGGGTGAAAGGTTTCCTTGCCGATTTGGGTAACTTTCCAAATGTACATACCATGAAAGAAAGAACCTACAATGAAGATTTAAATACCCATAAATTAATTTATATTACACAAATAATACAATAATGGGTAGTAAATACCCCACACATAGGAAATGGTGGAAAATGTCGCATAAATCTCACAGGAATAGAAGTGAGATGAAAAATCCCTTAAGAAAAATCGACAGCCTAACGGCGCCACTTAAAACATCCAAAAATGGATTTATGAGGTCAAATAGGGTATCTCATAATATGAAAATAAAACTTATAGTATGAGTAATATAAAATAAAATCCCCAAAAATATAAAAGATGAGCTTAAAAGAAATCACATAAAAGAGAGTACTTAAAAAGAAAGAGAGAGGTAGGATCCCTTACCTCAAGTCTGACTTGTCTTGTTCCTTTCTTTATATTACAGAATAATAAACTTTGGTCAATTTATAATTTATTAAGGGACACATATAAAGTTTATTATTCAATTCATATCACTTTTTATAATGTTATAATAACTAGTTAATCAAGTTAGTTCATATCAGGCATTTTTTTCGGTGTTCGGTACATGAGTCAAAAATAAACTTGTTTGAAAAGAATTGTCCATGTAGTTATAAGTACATCATCTACAGAATAATATTAATGATTTAAATATCATATATATCATGTATATTTTCATTTTATACTATTCCATAACATTTGGAGATAAAAAGAAATGAAATTCACCATTAATGGAGACGATAGGCCGTACATATGAATGAACGCTACTTTCATGTTTTGGCACATTAATGGAATTATAACTAAATGAGATATATATATATTATAATTACAGTATAATATATATGTTATATAGGTCACACAATTTCATCAATTGCATTCTTTATACATTGCATGTATTGCATGAACGAGTCACATCACATGAGGGGGCGGTAGTCCACACTTCCTAAAATGAAATTATCGCATTTGTACAACATGAAAAGCATAAATGTATGTATTAAATATAAAATAAAGAAGAATATAGAAGAAATAAATTTAATATATATCATAAATAAATATATTTCCATCATAATGTCCCCCATGGGAGGTGGTAGAAGAAGATAGAACAATCATCGTTTCGTGAGGCAGTAATTCATAATCCACAGAAAAAGTATGTTCATTAACCCTTAGATGGTGGTGTCTGTATGTGTATATCGAATACCTATCATAACAACATCCTAGTATATTTAATATACTGGGTTTTGTTAAAAATGATAAGAATAAAAATAGTTTAGGGGGCTGGAAAAGCAAAATAAAACAAAAGAACATAAGAGAGGACACTACCTTTAAATCAGGTAACTCCCATTGGTTGGAACCAAAAGGGGTTCTTGAAGAGATTTATTCCTAAGGTAAGGATTCTATGATGAAGAGAGGTATGTGGAGAGATAAAATGAGCAGAGTTTGGCCATGCCAATGGCTGGATAAGTGTGGGTAAGGAGATAGAGGTCGGGACCTTTTATAAGAGGGAGGAGGGGCAGTTTTGGAAAGTCTTGAAACGTTACTTTATTATAAAATGATTTTTAGATATCAAAGTCCCCACAATTATATATTTCGAAGATAAGGTGATAAGGGTTCTAAATAAATCCATCCAATTGGTTTTTGAAAAATTTATCATAGAGTTTACATTAACATTTCACATTATTTAAATCATTCATTAATTAGGTAATCACTACATCATCATGGTGTCATAAATAAATTTATTTATTTAATGTCTTAAAATTATAAATAAACTACTATAATTTAGGAAATATTTTTAGCTTTCAAATGATTATTTTTAGTAAAAAAATATGACTCATTTAACCCCATGTAAAAACTGTTTTAGTAAAACAATACATGTTTGTGACATTTTTATTTTAACGTTAAATAAAAAGTTATTAATGTCATTTCCTTACCCCAGTGTCTCAATGGGGTCCCCAAGTTGTCCCATGAATTGTCTTGGTTAGCCATGACTCATCCAATAAATGTAGGACATGTGTCAAGGTAATTTAATATTATTACATCCTTATTTTTACCTTAAATTACAGTAATTACCTTTAATCGCAATTAAATAAACTTGAAAGTTACTATTCACCAAAAAAATATTTTCATCCCATTGAACCACATTTTACTTACTAATGAAAACCATGTATGTCAAATTTTTTAAAATAAAATCACAGAAGTTGTAAGGTTTCATTTACACAAAAAATCATCTTTTTAACTACCACTTAGTGGTTTCACTATTCATCAAAATTAAAGTTTTTCAGAAAAATACCAAAAATACACCATAAGATATATTTGATAATATGAATTCAAAAATGATGTCTATTTTACAAAATTAAAATGATATAAGTTGAATTAATTAATTTAATATCTAATTCCCATTGTCAAAATAAATAGTGTGTTTTTAGGAAACAATATCTATTAAATGATTGACACTTGTTTAAGTACAATTTCCAAGTGAAATTAATTTAAATGACCATAATTGGATTAAATGGTAAAAATATATTCTAATTTCACTTTAAAACCAATTCAAAAGATGATATAATCATGTAAATAAATTAGATTAAAAAGTTGTTTTTAATTAAAATTAAACATTTTTCACTTATTCATTAAAAATGAACTGTATCGGGAAAAAAACAAAAAAAAACACAAAGTAAATTTTGATTTCACGATTCTAAAGAAGGATTTTATTTGGTTCAATATAAAATATAAAATTGTCAAAAGGTGGATTTAAAAATGGTTCGCCATCAAAAGGCAGTTAATCGACCCTTTTGAAGAATATTAGAATATTTACGCTTAAAATAGGATTCATTCGCATTTTAAGCATCTAACATTTATTGGATAAAAGTAAAAATATTTGACAACCATATATAATCATTTAGTAGTTCGTTATGTTTATTCATTCCATTACAATGGATAGGCATTAACTACCATTTAAAATAATATTATTATATTATTAGTGTGCAACGTAAGATTTCAAAGAAACTCATTGTTGCGTATTGGGTACACCATTATACATAAAATTTCCTTTAAAGTAATATTAATATTTTATTCAAAAATATTAATAAATATGAAAATGTAATATTCTTTATTTACCTGGGATGTTACATCCATCCCCCCTTTTGGGAATTGCGTCCTCGCAATTTTAAAATTGGGCTTGGAAACTTCATTGAAAGTCCCACATCGGAACAAGAGTCAGTAAAACTATCACATTAAAATAAAGAAAGAGAACTACAAAGGTCACCTGAGTTAACCCATACTAGGATTCCATGAAAACATGGATATGGAGGAGAAAACAAAGGGTCATTTTCTGATGGATAGTGATAGAAAACATGATTAAGAGAAAGTTAACCACAAGAAAATCACAAACTTATGATGGGTTAAACGGTTTGTGATTCCCCAGTAGGAAATATTAACAAAAAACATTTTTGTTTTATGTTACCTTTTAAAGAGAAATTTATTTATGAGATTAACTAAATCATAAGGAAACATACTCACTTGTCATGTAGACTTTCATCTTTTACTAGATTTCTAACTCAAACTCATATTTTCTCCAAATGTTTAGTATTTTTGGATGACTTGTTCAATTTAAGAGATCTATATCAACTTTTAGAGAATCAACTAACACACAAAAGAGGAACTATACAATTCCCATGTCTTTAAACCATAACCATAACCAAAAAATGTTAGTACAAGATCAGATAATACCCAAAAGGATAATCCTTTATAAAAAGAAATAGTACTTTAGATCTCCAAAATTTGTCCAACAAAACACAATTTTCATCAAAGACTATTCAATAAACAGCTATCCATAAAATTCTTCATAGTAATATAAACTAAGAATTAATCCCAAATCTCTGAAGGATTTAATCACATAGTCTTCCAAGATAAATCTTAACATTTATCTCCAAATAACATCAGTTACTCTTAATGTATCATATTGAAAAGTGACTAACCTAATCACATATCCTCCATGATAGGCTAACCATTTCCATAGATAACCAAAAATCAACTTATTCCTGATTCATAAGATCATCTAACTAAAAATAATTTTTCATACTAACCATTTACTTCACGTAGTCCAGTGGTAGGTGATAAATACTAGTCACAATTTGGTTGTGGGTTTGATTCCCACAACTTTGTCCGACGCGATGGGTTGTCACACGGTCTGCATGTTGTCCTTTTTTCAAAACTATATAATTCTTAAAACATTCTCCAAAAAAAGATAAAATCATCAAAAATAACCAAAACATAATTTAACCTCAAGTTTATCTCATGCCTTTCTTTTTCCATGATAACATATAGTATCCCATAATTACCTCAAAAGTATGGATCATATAAACCCTAATGGTTATCATTGAAATTATTACCTGAAATTCCACATCGAGTTGGTTATATCGTACATGATTCATTAGATAACTCACCAAGGTTCAAGTGGTTAATCATCAATCTTGATATTTGGTTGAGAAAAACCATATGAGTTCTCATTACAACTCCCATATCATTCAGTTGTTCTTTCTAAAAACCTTCACAGTTTTCTTCACATCCACTGTCACTTTGGTGCCTTTTATATCCATCCATTTACTAAAACCAAATAGTCCAGTGTGAGTATATAATTAGAATAATCATACAATACTATGATATAATTATTCATTTTATCCTATACTCATTCTGATTATCTAAAACTATGACTCTTTAAGAGATCCTGACCATTATGGTAATGTCACTTATGCTTAAAAAATACCCTAACATCTAAAGTTATCTAAACTGACCTCTAATACCAACTATAAGGACCCATCCGTAAAACATAACATAATCTTGAATTAAATGAATAATTCACATTGAGGTTCTTCTCAGGTTTAGAGTTTTTGAGAACTGGGACATGACTATTACATCTCAAAGATTACAGGGTAGACACATCTACTCAGTTTTCATTTTTTTCACAAAATATAAACTCTTGACCAAAAGAGTCATGTATAGTTCCATGTTTTAGACATCATGACATTTCCTTGATCCCATCCTTGATCGTATTCCACTTTAAGTCCTGTGGAAAACTTTTCAAAAACATGGGATGAGCACAAAAAGCTCAGTAAGGGATATAAAAATACAGAAAGGAAACATTAGTCCACATATACATAAGAATCAATGAAAACAAACTTCACTAATAATTTAAGCACTTTAAAATGCCTCATGAAATCAGAAGATTTATGAATAACTCAAATAAATCATTAGACACAAAGGTTACATGAGGCATACATAACATTCTTACGTAGGGAGTAACCCTCACGGTTACGTTTGGATTACCCATCATAATATATTCCCAAATATCTTCAGAGAAACCTTAGTGTTTAACTCTTTCATGTTACCCAATACATTGGAGAGCTATCACGGGCTCACCCACTCTTAGTTTATCACATAACCACCCGATTTCATAAACATTTCCCAAGAACCATAACATAATCATAACACTTAAAATGCATAAAATAAACATAAAATATCCACATTTCAATCACAAGAGATCACATCATGATATTATCATAAATAAAAAAATCTAAAAAAATCATTAAAACGCTTTGAGAGAAATATCCCTCTATACATTTAAAATATTAAAAGATGACATTTAAAAGAGATTGTAGAATCAAAGTGTCCAATACCACTTCGAAACTTTTGAAAGGGTTTTAAAACAATCATGTACATATAAATAAATCCATAAAACCATTTTTAAAAAATGGACATGGATGATAAGTGTTTAAAAGAATAAATCTTTAAAACTATTTAAAACAATGTTTTAATAAAAGAGTCATTTTCCATTTTGAACAATTAAATTATAATCCACATGAATGTAGAACATATTCAAAATTTTTTAATGACTTTAGTATATACATAATATGGATATGTAATGTCAAAGGGGCTTTATATAAACTTTTAAAAGAATAAAAGTCCATATCATTAAGAAATGTCTCAGTGAGAAGAAATTGAGATGTAATCCCTATCACGGATCATGCCATTAGAGAAAAGAAAAAGAAATGACATAATTTTGTGTGACAAATATAAAAACACAAAATATATGTGGATAATAATTTTAAAACAATCATATGTCATCCACACATATTTGTAGAACAACATAATCAATAAGTAGAGGTTTAACCCAAAAAAATTGAAATTGGGTTGAGAAGTTCCTCTACAGAAATTTGACAGCCTAACGACGTCACTTGAAAATTCTGAAAATGAGATGATGAGAGATTAGAAGGATATCTCATCACTTGTACATAAAATTAATAGCAATAATGATATATAAGAAAATATCCCAACATATGAATATGTAAATTAATATACCTAACCAAAAAAAGTCTTTTAAAAAGGGGAGGGTGAAAGGATCCCTTACCAATTTGGGTAACTTTCGAAACATACACCCTATGATAGAATGATCATACAATGAAGATTTAGATACCCATAAATTAAATTATATTAAACAAATAATACAATAATGGGAAGTACATACACCACACATAGGAAATGGAGGCAAATGTATCATAAATCTCACAAGAATAGAAGTGATATGAAAAATCCCTTACGAAAACTCGGTAGCCTAACAACGCCACTTAAAACTTCAAAAAATGGATTTATGAGATCAAATAGGGCCTCTCATAATATGAACATAAAAATTAAAGTATGAGTAATATAAAATAACATCCCCAAACATATGAATGAAGAGCTTAAAATAAATAAAATAAAAGAGAGTACTTAAAAAGAAAGAGAGAGGTAGGATCCCTTACCTCAAGTCTGACTTGTCTCTTCCTTTTCTTTATATTCCAAAATAATAAAAATTGGTAAATTTATAAATTCATAAGAAAATCCTTTAAAGTTTATTATTCAATTCATATCACATGTTATAATGTTATAATAACTAGTTAATTATGTGAGTTCATATCAGACATTTTTGTCTCTGTTCGGTAGATGAGTCAAAAATGAACTTGTTTGAAAAGAATTGTCCATGTAGTTATAAGTAAATTATCTCCATAATATAATTAATGATTTAAATATCATATATATCCTGTATATATTCATTTTATTTTATTCCAAAACATTTGGAGGTAAAAAGAAATGAAATTCACCGTTCATGGAGACGGTAGGCCGTACGTACGCATGAATGCTACTTTCATTTCTTTGGCACGTTAATGGAATTAAAACTAAATGAGATAGAGAGATATATATATAATAACTTCAGTATAATATATATTTTATATATGTCACATAATTTTATCAATTTCATTCTTTATAGATTCCATGTATTGCATGAACGAGTCACATCATTTGAGGGGGCGGTAGTCCACACTTCCTGAAATGAAATTATCACATTTTCACAACATGAAAAGCCTATAGTTATGTATTAAATATAAAATACAGAGAAATATAGTGGAAATAAATATAATATATATCATAAATAAATATAGTTCCATCATAATGGCCACCATGATAGGTGTTATGAGAAGATAGAACAATCATCGTTTCGCGAGGCAGTAATTCGCCATCCACAGAAACAGTATGTTCATTAACCATTAGATAGAGATGTGTGTAGGTGTAGATCTAATTATTCTCATAAAAACATCCAATTATATTGAATATAATGGTTTTGTTACAAAATAAAGGAATAAAAATAGTTTAGGTGGTTGGAGAAGAAAAATAAAAAAAAAAGAACATAAGAGAGGAAATTACCTTTAAATCGGGTAACTCCCTTTGGTTAGAACCAAAAGGGTTTCTTGAAGAGATTTCTTCCTAACGTAATGCTTCTATGATGAATAGAGGAATGTGGAGAGATAAAATGACCTGATTTTGGCCGATCCAATTGCTTGATAGCTGTGGGTATGTAGGTATAGGTGGGAGTGTTTTATAATAGGGAGGAGGGGAACTCTTTGAAAGTCTTGAAAACATACTTTATTATAAAATTATTTTCAGATATAAAAGGTCCCACAATTATATATTTCTATGATAAGGTGATAAGGGTTCTAAATACACCCATAAAATAGGTTTTTGACAAGTTTATGTCTTATATTTTACCTTATCTTTTCATTTTATTTAAATCGTTCATTGATAAGGTAATTGCTGCATCATCATGGTGTCATAAATAAATTTATTTATATAATGTCTGAAAATTATAAAATAATACTATGATGTAGGAAATATTTTCAGCTTTTCAATTACTTCTTATAGTAAAAAATATGACTTGTATAACCCCATGTAAAAATTGTTTTAGTAAAATAATACATGTTTGTGACATCTGTATTTGAACTTTAAATAAAAAGTTATTAATGTCATTTTCTTACCAAAGTGGCTCCATGGGGTCTCCAAGTTTACCCATGGTCTGTCATGTTCGGACATGACTCATCCAATAATGTTAGGACTTGTGTCAAGGTAATTTCATATTATTATAACATTATTCGTACCTTAAATTACACTAATTACCTTTAATCGCGATTAATAAAACATAAAAGTTACTATTAACCAATAAATTATTTTCATCCCATTGAACAACATTTTACTTACTAATGACAACAATGTATATAAGATTTTTTAAAACAAAATCACAAAAGTGGTAAATTTTCATTTAAACGAAAAATCAGTTTTTAACTACCACTTAGTGGTTTCACTATTCATAAATAATTGAAATTTATCAGAAAAATACCAACAATTCACCATGAGATATATTTGATATTCTGATTTCATAAATGATTTATATTTTAGAAAATTCAAAACATATCAGTTGCTTTAATTAATTTAATATTTAATTCTCATTATCAAAACAAATAGCATGTTTTTAAGAAACAATATCTAATAAAAGATTGACTCTAGTTTAAGTCCAATTTCAATGTGAAATTAATTCCAATGACCATCATTGGATTAAATGGTAAATAAATATTCTAATTGCACTTTAAAAAAAATCTGAAGATGATCTAATAATATAAATATCTTAGATTGAAAAGTGGTTTTGAATTAAAATACATCATTTTCACTTATTCATTAAAAATGAACTTTATCGAAAAAAATAACAAAAACATACACATAGTAAATTTTAATGTCCTGATTCTAAAGAAGGATTTTATTTCGTCCAATATAACACATAAAATTGTCGAAAAGTGGATTTCAAAATTTTTCTCCATCAGAAGTTGGATAATCGACCCTTTTAAAGAATATTAGAATATTTACGCCTAAAATTGGATTAATTCTCATTTTAAGCCTAAAACATTTAATGGATAAAAGTAAAAATATTTGACAAGAATATATAATCATTTGGTAGTTAGTTCTGTTCATTCCTACCATTACAATTTCTAGGTGTTAACAACCATTTAAAATAATTTTATTATATTATTAGTGTGCAACTTAAGGTTTCAAAGAAACTCATTTTTTCGTATTAGGTACGCCATTATACATAGAATTCCCTTTAAAGTAATATTAATATTTTATTCACAAATATTAATAAATATTAAAATGTGATATTATTTATTTACCTGGGATGTTACAGCCAACCCCTTACAATTCCTCTTCTCAACCTCTCTAGTTATATCATAGAGGTTCGAGTCTTCTCAAATGACCAACTCTAGTGTCCTAAGAAGAAGTTTAAAGGAGGTGCGTCGAGGAAGAGGTAATCTCTTCTACTGACTCTTTCATGTTTCTTTCTTCTTCTACTTCCACTTGTTTATTTGGTTAATTATAAAGTAATAACATAATTAATTCTTATATACTGATATTTTATTAAAAATATGAAACAAATCTATTTCACCTTCTATCCATCCAACGGAAAACAAAATCACCACGTGTGCGTATATACGGAATACCGTCTCCACTCCGTGGTGTAATCTTTTTTTCCACCACCACCTTACATAGATGAGTATAATTCTATAAAGAATAACTATATATGATTATTAGATCATCATAGTGATTCTAAGATATTATATCATCCACTCCAATTCCATTCAATAAATATGGGAACGATATCATCGCTCGTGCATACGTACGGATTTACCGTCTCCACGACCCGATGAGATTCATTTTCCATGTTAAAAATACAAGAATGATTATAAAGTATAGATAATAATTAATAATGAAATATATGACATAATAATGCTACTTTATTTATGTATATATATATATATGTATGTCATCTACTTAATTCCATTCAACTCAATAAGGAAACAAAAAAAGCGTTCATGCGTACTTACGACCTACCATCCCCATGAACGGTGTATTTATTTCCATTTATCGATCTATTATATATATATTCTTAATATATAATATATATAAATCATGTTTTATATTCTAGAATTATTTAATCATGATTTATGTAATCATATTAATAATTACAAGTAAAAACATGGAGGATAAATGAGACGATTTTACCCAAAACGCTGCTTTAACATGGAATTGACAAATGAATGGATAATATAAAGTCATTAGTGAATCACATATGATATCATAAATATTATTTGGTTCTGTTACAAGTTAATAATAAGTTTAAACCCACTATACAGGAGTCTCGGACACATATGGAAGAAATTGGACATAAGGTAAGGGATAATTATTCCAATCTCATTCTTATCTGAGATTGTTTATTCGTAAGTATTTTATGGGGTTATGATTATTATCCATGTCCATATGTTCTCAAAATGTCTTCAAAAAATGTTTACCTTTCAACCATTTATGTTTAAAATCATTGTTACCTTTTTTTACTTTTACCACATTGTATGGAATGGATCTTTCTTTTGTTTTCCATACGAGGTACGTTTTGACTTTTCCGAAAAAAGTACTAGATGAATGTTTTTTTATCTTATATGGAATGAACAGATTTTTACATTTTCAGAACGCCATATTTGCATGATGCTTACTCCACAATATTTATTGACTATTTTCAACAAAATCCTTTTCTTTTAAAATTTCATGGCATTTTGTGAAAAGAAAATGATTTTAAAGAAGAAAGGATATTTTCCTCAAGAATTCATTTCAAGTGTTTTATCAAAACTAATATCAATCTAAGATGAAATTATTCAGTATGTTTATGTTTCAAGTGTAATGTCTCTATTATTTAAATGGTTTGATTATTATTATAATGAAATGATATCCAATTGTTTTATATGGATTATGTTATGATGGGATTATGTTTATAAAACCCATTTTATTCTTTGGGTTATAATGAATGATTTATGATTATTTAGTGGAACAAGTAAGAATGATTGCATTATGAGAAGGGTGGGACCTATATCTCCCTCCAAATCACTGGGTAAAGATTTATATCTCATGAGATAGACATGGTTGGAATGGTAATTTAATCCAGTTCAGTGTTACAGGACTGGAACGAGGAGTGAACTCGATTCAGAAAGGGACATTGTCCACTAAGATTGTCTTGGCAACAATGCCTTGGATAATATGGAAATCATATCATGTGCTTAATGTTTTTCCCCAATTAAATGTTTCCATGCTATTTTATTATGATTTTTGTTCCATTATGATCTATTCCATATATACTGCCATGTTTTATGTCATTTCTCAATATTTTGATGTTTAAACATTATGTTCATGTTTTTAAGTTCAAATGTATATAGTTTGTTTTATTATCTCCATGCTTACCCTTACTGAGAAATTTAGCTCACCCTTTATATGTTTTATTTTCCCCAGGATATTAATAAAGGTTTTAGGTAAGAAAACAAAAGGGGAAGATCTTTATGGGAGATGTTGAAGATATTTCACCGTGATTATAATATTATGTTCTGAGTTTCCAAAGACACTAAACTATTACGGTCCTTGTGTGTTTGTTTTTGTTATGTATACAGTATTCCACAAAAGTAATGTAATGTCCATGTACATCAAGCATTGGGTCTCTACAATTTTGATGGTTTAAAAAGACTATAGAATATTTATTATAACTTATTTAATGTTTTTTAATATTTTTTAACACATTATATTAACTCATAAACCAAAATGATTTCATTATGATCAAAAACTACCTATTAACACAAACAATTATCATTAATGTTTTATATAATGATTCATCATCACTCCCAATAACCAAATGAATTTTATAAGCATGTAATCTTCAGGATGATAAAAAATTAAATAAAACTTCTATTCTGTACAAACATTATCATATTACATGATTATCCTAACATGGATATAAGTAAATCGATCACGAATACTATTGATGAAAACTCTCCCAAACAATAAAATTGGACCTCTTATACCCATAATGAAGGCTATTAATGAACTTAATAAGGATATAATAAATAAAATAAATTAATAATTGGTTATTTTAATATTAATGAATGAATTTACTTGGGTTATACAATACACTACGATCAAGTAAAGAACACCATCAGACTTAAGGTAAGGGTATTTCATCCCGAACCTCCATTTTCATTTGGGATACTCTTATTCTATCCATACCAAAATTAAATTCTTATTTTTTCATTTTTACTCCTCAAAAATTAAATTTTAATGTTATATATATGTGTACCAAACATAATAATACTTTCATTTATGGGGAGTTATATGTTTTAGAAGGATATTTCAAAAATATTCTTCTCAAAATAAAAGCTCGATTCAAAGGAATTTCCTATATTCCTACCTATTTTAAATGTCACTATATAATCTATTTTTAGCAACCATTATCTTTATAAAATCAATAATTTTATTATGAAAATAATTTCTTACTTCAATTATAGTTTAATACAAAGATATTTCAAAAATAACTCCTCTTTTCAAAGTAAACAAGTATTTATCTCAAGAATTACTCGAGGATTTTATAAGTGAACATTCATCAATTTCAATACAGTTTTTGATTATTATGTATTATTTGGATTAATATTTTAGGAAATCATCTACCATATTTAGTTGAATTTTTAATGATTAGATTGATTGTGGATGTGTTTTCTTAAAAACATTCACCAATTTAATTTGAATGGTTAGTATTTGTGCTTATTGTTCAGGGAATGTTATTTACATTTCATATGAATTTATATGTAGTTCATTTTTATACCTATTCATATGAGGAATTAATTAGAATTATGAAGTGATGGGTGGGGCCCTCTATATCCCCTTGATACATTAGTAGGTCTCATGAGACAAACTACGGTCTTGGCACAAGGCCATGACAAAATGGTTATTTATGGTCATGGAATGAGGCCTTGACAGTATGGTTATAATGTATGGAATTATGCATTACATCATTATGAAACTAGTAATTGAAATTTCATAAGGTAATTATATTACTAGAATACCCATGATTGTTATTTATTATGGAATTATTTATTCGACACTTATTTCTGCCATAATGTGTTCTTGTTTATTTTTAAAGGAGTGTGTTTTTAGTTATTTTCCATGCCTAATGTATATGTTTACGATATCTTCCATTGTATTAATTACCCTTACAAAGAATTTGATCTCACCCCTTTCATAGGATTAATTTTCCTAGGACATGAAGGGGTATATTATGAATGACATGCAGGGATAACCTAGGAGTTATAAATGTTGTCAAAGGAATTTCTATATTATTTTTCCTTTAAATTTGAAATATTTAACTTCTGTATGTATCTAGTTTTGAAATACTACTAAATATTCATTCCTTTAATATATAAATTTCTTGTAATCATTCCAATGTAATCAAATAACACCCTCGACTCATGGAAACTAGGGTTGGGTTTTACATTAATATTATGAATATCCTTTTCAAATTAATACTGTTTATAAAAGATATAAAAATAATTATTAATAATTAATAAATTATATGAAATATTTTTAATATTTAAATAATGTGTTTATATGAAATAACAAATGATTTATAAAAGAGTCCATGAATCACATCAATCAGAAGAAAATATTGGTGATTATATTTCTAATTATGAATTGTTCATATTTAATTATTTTAAAATTTTACAAAATAATAGAGGCCTTATTGTAAGATATTATTTAGATCATGTTAAAAAATATTTGATAATTCATATGATTAAAGGGTTAAATAATATAAAAAATATGATAGGAAAATTGTGTGTAGTTTTTACTTAATATAATTTTAATTATAAAATGTATAATTCCTAAAATATCACATATTTTAATTGACAATCCATGTAATTAAAAATATAAAAGTGTTTTTATTGAATTGGAAATAAAAGTTTATATGAATAATATTATTCCAAATTCGCAATGTTTAAATAAATATGCAATGGATATAGTAATATTTTGTTCTATGAAATGTTCATAAATTGGACTCATGTTTGAATTCCTTAAATGTTCATTTATTTATGTTGTTCAATGAACAACTCATGTATATAAAAGTGATTATATTTTTATTATTGAGTATGATATGTTTACTTTTTAAAATAATTCTTGGAGATATATCCATACATTACATGATAAGTATGACTCCATATGATTTAGTTTCCATCCACATTGACCTCAGTTTGTTTTTAGGGTTATTGGATTGAATTTATTTTTTGAGTATAGTTTATTAATATTAGTTATTATAACTAAAAAGGAATTTAATTCTCCCATGACTAAAGTCCCCCCTTGGAGATGGAATTAGGTTTATATTACCCAATGGGCTGGAGGTTTGTGCCTTATCCAAAAAAGGTGATTGGGGTTAGCTATCTATCACTCTGGGCTTACAAATGTGGAGGTTATCAATTTCATATTACTCTATGAATTTCCATGAAGAGTTCATGTACCTTATGAATATAATTCATTCAAATATGTATGTGTATA
This sequence comes from Viscum album, assembly GCA_963277665.1. Taxonomy (NCBI): domain Eukaryota; kingdom Viridiplantae; phylum Streptophyta; class Magnoliopsida; order Santalales; family Viscaceae; genus Viscum; species Viscum album. The sequence continues at coordinate 1,013,244,311 of OY728153.1, read as the reverse complement.
CTATATTTCTATTTTAGGGTGAGTAATTCAAACTTGTATGCTACGTAAAAGGTATACATTAATGTTGTTTTAACACATTAATTTGGGGATTAGAATATGAATTCTAAAATCAAAATAATTTGAAACATTCATATATAAAAGGGAATAAAACATGAGAAGATAAAACATTACATAATATGTAATTGTTATAAATTTAATATTTATATTATTTATATCAATTTGGAAAGATTTTAAAAGAAAATATAAAAACCTCAAAATACTAGGTATTAGATACCTCCAAAAAGAAATCTTTTCAAGACCTTGATTATCAAAACTGGTCATTCTACTCAATAACTGGGTATCCCTATATTATATTGTGAAAGGAAAAAAATTAATAAGTATATTTGGATTTTCCTATTTGGTAGTTTCATTACATTTCTGAGTGCCCCTGGATTAATCCACTATTATCTGGTTTTGACTTATTATTTTTGTTAAACTAGTTGGGGAACCCAAATTGATAGAATAATAGATGAATATATTTTAGTGAATCTATTTGATCGATTTGAATAAAGGGTTATCCAATAAACTATAAAAGAATCATATTTATTATGGTTGGGAGTTTTCCCTACAAAAATGACTAAGTGATGAGATTAACACCATAGTGGACACATTTCTTAGTGAAATATTAATATTGGATAACTAAACAGATATGATGATTAGGGATATCAATTTTAGTGTGAGAACATTCACTAAAATACCTTGATTAAAATATATAATACATGATATTCATTTAATAAAAACAGTATATTGTAGACAATATCATCATGATCATCAAAATTTTGTAATTAATCTTTTAAAAATGGTAATATTAATGTATGAAACACCTAATAATGTTAAATTACTAAGATTTATTATATATGGAAAATTATAAGTGTTAAAAAACATAATCTTAGTTAATAAATTGTTGAAGTTGTTTAATAAGTTAATTTAGATTCCTATGAAGTAAAAAATAATTTACATAATATTTTAGTGGAATTGAATGCGAAATGACCAAATGAATTTTAATCACCACTAAAAAAATTAAATATTAATGAGTGTTTTAATTAAATTTAATGTTATTGGATATTATAATGACTTTTTAAACTAGAGGTTTCCTTAAGTCATGTTCTGGGTAAGTAATGCATCTAATTTTCCATCTATGGAAATGGCCTAACATGATGAATGTGTTCAATAAATCTTTTACATGATATTATCAACTGTTGAGAGTAGGATGTATAGGTATATTATGTTTGAGGTATGGTACTGCATAGATAGTATAAGGAGGTCAAAATTCAATCTAGAAGAAGAAAAGTTGGAAAGTCCAACAATGTTTCTTTGATAATATAGTTAAGGTTATTTGAGACCAACATATATTATTCAGAGGGTATAATGATTCCATATTATGGGATTTTCAAGATCACATAGATGGTTTTGGGAAACTCCATTTAATTTCCATTTTAGGCATAATTATTATTGTAATTAAGTCTTTTATTTTTACAGGTATGTGATACCAGTTTTATACTTCACAAGTGTTGTAAATACGTAGTGGTTCAAAAGCATGGGAAGAATTGATAGATATTTTATATTTTATTCATGTGATGAAATAAAAAATGTATACATCAGATATTTGAATAAAAAGATATTTAATAATATTGATTGAATCTAGGTAAAGGATTTATATCAACATATCACTTCACTTATATAATAATAAGTGTATGAAAACTATTTTCTGTGAATTATATGAGTTGATTAATTTTATACACTGTTTTTACAGTTCGTTGGATTATATAACATATTTTGAGAAGAAGAGAGGAATTAAAATGTTGTATCTTGGATAATGTGTTTATCCAATTTATTAAAATATATTGAATATGGTCATTCTACCCATCAGTTTTTTTTTTCAAGGAAATACTTTAAAAATAATAATACTATATATGAACTGGAAACAATTGTTTATTTTTTTAAAAAAAAAATCTTACAATAAGAAAATAAGAGTATTTTCATAAATAAAACGAATATTGTGTTAAATCTTAGCATGATATTCTGAGAAAATTTAATATCTAATAGGATAGTGGGAGTATTTTTGAACTTAGTAAAGTTAAAATTTAACAAATAAATGATTATTCTAGTCCAAAATTGTAGTTATTTTTCACTTAATATACTTAAGAGTTTAGGATATGGGATCACAAAGAAAAATGAAGAGAGTTATATTTAGTTATCATAATAAGTGAAAACTACTATTTATAAATGGATTTCACCAGTAATATTAAAAAATTAATTACACTGCATATCTAAAATTGATTTTTAGTGTATGTTGATAAAAATAAATATATATAGTGACATTTAAGTTTCCACAAAAAAGTAGATATCACTTTGTCCTAAAAGTGTATAGGATGAATTGGTAAAGTAATAATGTAAATAGTTAAAATATTTACAGAATTATTTTAATGAAAATACTTGATGGAAATGGTTCCAAGTATAATGATGATGTATTTATAAATTGTTATAAGTAGATAGTAGAAGTTTACATCATAACATTTGATGTTATAAAGTTAGCGAATTTGAATATATTCAAACAATTAAACAATAGTAATATGATTTCTAAATCTTACCATGATTCAAACTATATTACTTCTCATATGTTACACATTAAAATAGTTTAGTTGGATTATTTTATCATATAGTCAAATAGATATGTGACATGTAGATGTAATGGATTGAAAAAACTACTATCACAGTATAATCATGAGGGCCATGTAGAATATATTGGTATCTAATACTTAATATATTGATGTAATAATTATATAATAAAGGTAATAATTATTTAGTTTTCATTTATGTGTGTTGAAATTTAGTATACATGCATGATGAACTGATAAATATCCTATCAAAGTATAAAACATTGAGTGGTACATAATTGATAATCATCACAATGTATTATGGGATGTGGTAATATGTTAAGGTTATCTGGAATAAATTCATATAATTTTTACCAAGGGTTGTATATGTGATACAAATGATATATTCATAAGGTAATATGTACATATTTATTTCTTATACTGAATTTCAAAATTATATCTCATTGAAGCATAAAATAATTGATATACTTAAGGGTGTATGGTTATTATAAATATGTTTATCTTATGATTATTTAGATACCTAGCATGAGAGCCCTCATAATTTGATACCCAAATTACACAATGAAAATTATGAACAAAACTAATCAGGGGGTAGGTGGGTATATTTTTTATCATATTTTTGTTTGATGTGAAACGAATATGGGATTTGTCTACATGTATAAAAAGTAAATAAATATAGACCATTAATGAATTAGACTTTGTAAATTCATTATATTGGTTAGTTGAGACACATATGATTTTTTAGATACTTTTATGAGTGTAATGTGTTGTATTCATCTGTTATATGAATGACATGCGATGTCATCATCTACTTGGTCTATCTTTTTCAAAGAATCAAGAAAATTGTGAGTTGTCTTATACGATATTAGAATATTCCAAGTCTAGTTTTCACATGATGTCTTGTAAAATAGGGTATAAACGTATATGCGATGTATATTATATATATATTGGTGTATATTTTTGTATATATATATGAGCATGTCTGATAAAGATCACACTAGACCCCTTAGTGGATCGAGTAGCATTGATTATTTTACAAAGGCTAATGTTTGTTTATATATTTGAAATATGTGTTTCATATTTATTCTCAACTATTACAAGGACCACATTGTCACGCAGTTATGCCTATAGATAAGGATTTTTTTAAAAAGTGTTTTTTCCAAATTTATGCATGTATGATAAAACAATATAAAAAAGTCTTTTTAGATAGATTTTCAAATACATTGAAAAAAATTATTTAAGGGAATTTAGTATAAGTGGGATATTGTTATATGTTCACTAAAATATGCATTAAATATAGATGCATGTATCTTACCATTTAGTTTCATTTGTAATAATACATTATAAATGGATTACATAGAATTCATTATGAATTAAAAAAATCAATTACATTCATTAATGGAATTCAAAGAATAATTCCAATATGAATAAATTCATGTTGATACATTGAATATGGATAACACATTTCATTAAATTAACCTTTTCAATGATTGATATATAAAGGTATGAGATCCATCCTGTTGGGTATGACCCATTTCAATAAATCATCCCAATTCTATATTATTCCTATTACTCCATTTTAAATGATAGTGATGGTTCTATCACCCACTTCAATGTATCATGGTCATTTCATTAGGAATAAGGATCCACATGTTAGTGTACCACCCTCAAAGGTTTGTGGCTTTCATTTTATGCTCCTGTAATCTCTATAAACCACATTGGGTAAATATTGATATATTGTATAGGCATATTAAATGTGTAGTACACATGTTTTATCACAATTCTTCCTTTCCCCTTAAAATGGCCCGAAGACCTTCATTTTTTATTGATTTTGATAATCCACATTTCAAGGGGTGAGGTGGAACCCTTACAAGTCTTGTAGGTGAAATTATCACATGGCCCTTGGCCTTAGAGGAATTCATTGCCTTTGGGCTTCAAACATTACATACAACCTAGACTAACAACTTGGAACTGCTCCTCCCCAACATCTTCATCATGAAATCTGGTCTCCACCTTTGCATGGTTGTTCGGCTAGGATTTTCCGTGCTTGCACAGGATTGTCTCGATGGAAGGTTTCATTCCCACTCATTCTTGCAATGCTTTTATCTTCTAATATGGTGAAAGCTCCTTGCACATCCATAAAATATATTTTTTGGAATACAAGGGAACCAAAAATTACAAAAACACAAATGAAAAAAATATCCTAACATTTGGTCATATACCCACACTATGGAAACTCATCCCAAAACCTAAAAAATGTACTCCGTCCAAATAATGTTACTAGAAATAATCTTAGAGAAATTTATCCAAAAAATATCTACATCACACTAAATGGTTAACCAGCACAAATTTAAGGACTCTAGTTTAGAATCATCAACCTTGATTTAATGGAAATTAATCTTGGATCATGAAGACAACACTAACCACACAAAACCTTACTTATTTTTAACATCTCATTCATCAACACTATATGAATCTATCAAATCAGGAGAAATTATAACCCCTATAAGAAACCTGAATCAGGGGAAAAAAATCACACCCACAAAAAAATTAAAGAATGTAAACCAAATATAAATCCTATCAAATAGAAATAAATCATGAAAAAAGAACCTAAAATAGTCATAGAAATAACAAAAAACCAACTCTCACCAATAGATAAAATCTCACATGTGATACTCATAGACCATAAACTCTTCCATTACAAATTTATTTCCCCTAATACACTATAACCAACAGTTTTATATGTTTGGATCTTGGTAATAGTCACTATACTAGAAATCCCAAAAAAATATGAAAATATGAACCACTTCCCACAGAATCTTGATATGAAAAATAAATATATCCTAATCAGGGTTGCCTATTTGAGAAATAGAGGGATTAGATCTATCAACAAAATAAGAAGAGAAACCCTAAAATAAAACAAATTTACGTAATTTTTTTATTTTATAAATAAATATATCATACAATTTCTTTATTTAACAGACTTAATAATAATCCGTGATCAAATTATTTTATGAATATTTTTTCATGATACTTCTTAATTTAGTAAAAAAATAAATATTATCACTTTTTAAAAAAACAAAAACCACCCCTATAATTTTTATCTAACATTTATTTACCCCCCCAAAGTGGAATCATACACTAACCTCAAAATGAACTTGGAAGAGTATACCTAGATGCTAACAATGTCCCAATCCATCATTTTGATTATTCATTTACAATGGATGTAAATTCCTACCCATTAGCTATGTACTCAACAATAATTGGATTGATTTTATAGAATTTTGGTGAATTAGGTTTTTATTGGGCTACATTAGTAAATTAAAAGAACAATTAATAAACAAATAGGGTTATAGTATCAGTATTTTGGTATCATAAAATCCAATCATGATAAAATAAATTATAATTAATTTATAAATTATATATTTTTAAATAATAGTAATGTGATATATATTTATATACTTAGATGTCATATCCAGATTTATAAATAAAATTTATTCCTAAAAATAAATTAAAATAGTTAGTTTTTCAGCATTAATAATATATATATTTTTTAAATAATTATAAAATTATAGAACATGTTGATTTTATTTGAGGTAGTTTTATTTTAAATTTATAATTGGATTAAAAAAAATCAAAAAGACAGATATTCATTTAAAAGGATTAGGGTTCTAAAATATTTCAACATGTAAAAGGGTAATATTAAGGAAATTAATTTTAAAATATAAATGACTTTTAAATTAATTTTGGTTTAAAAAAAACTTTCTGAGAGTCAGTATTATTAGGTGATACCATTCTTAACATTTTTTACAAGTGTTTAGAAAAAATATTCATTTATGGTGCTAATTTAGTGCTAAGAAAAGATAGGATTTATTAATGTTATTTATTATAGTATTGATAAAGGGTCCCAAATTTTAACATACGATGCCCCCACTTTCCTTCTTCTTCTTGTTATTTCACGTGAACCATTGTAATGAATGACAATTAATCTATCATATGTATTGATTTTATTCCTCAAATTAGCACAATAGTCATGTTATTGGATTCAAATTTCATTTAAAATATTAATGGTTAATTGTTTATAAAAATCAATATAATTTTAAAGTTTTCTTCTATCATCACACATGTTCATAATTAATATTTATTCACATTGATTATATTAAAAAAATTTAGATGAACACACACACACACACACACACACAATTAGGTCAATGTTTAAGGTCTTGGGAATTCAATATGATGATTTATGTTCGACCTTACGTTGGGATTATGATTATATGCCCCTTAAATATTCCAAGGAATTAATTTTTGTTAAATTTTGTTACAGGTGTTAACTCTAAAGAGTTATATATATTTTTTTGTGTTTCTGGGTGTCAATTTATTACTTTTAGATTTATAATTTTTTAGGGTGATTTTTGGTGATTTTAAAATTTTCAACAATTTTTTGATAATATGGGTAAATAATGGATTGGAGAATAGATTTTGGTTACACTAATGAATAGATGAAAAAATCGCTATGTGTCGGATTCCTGCATTTTTTTCTATGTGTAAAGACCTTATTGGAAAAACCATAGATTCGTGGCTTAGGTAAACACATTATTATAAGTCCCTTTCCTTACACATTACATAATCTTGTCTTTTAGTCAAGAAATTACTCTTTTCACATTGAAGATATTTTTAGGTTTAGAGTTGTAGAGAATTAGTCCATATCTAATATATAAAAAAGCCATATAATACCAAGTTGCACACTTCTAAATATTATCCATTTTTTCAACATAAAAACATTTTAAAAATTAATGAATTATTTCTTTTTTTAAAAATCTTCATGACTTTCAACAGGACCTCTTACAATCCCTTAATCAACATTAAACCCAGTGAAAATTATTTAAAAACATGGGATGAAAATAAAAAGAATATTAGTGGATATAAAAAAATGGAAACCATTAGTTCATTGATAAAAATTGAAACTCAAGAAAACCCCTTTGTTGAAAACATAACATTTTACTAAAAAATGTAAATATATTTATTTTATAAATATGATTTATTTTACCTTTTTATCAAAATGATTTCTATGAAAACTCATTAGAAAACATAGGAAATTCATGTAGGTACCTTGGGGAATAGTCACTTTGAGCCATTAAATAACCCTTATAGAACTGTTACCTATTGTAATAACCATAAGACCAACATCCAATATAATTCTCTAGGGAATACAATCACTACCGAATGAATTGGAGTGATATCTGGGTGTATACATAGTTTAATCTACAACGGGATCACCCAATGATATATGGGTGCACCCATCATTTACAATTTTCAAGAACCATAATATGAAATAAAATCAATCATCATTGGAAAAACTCTTCTAAAAACATAAGAAAATAACTTTCAGATATTAAAATACCATTTTCTTTTAAAAATCCCATTTTGAATATAAATATCATATTTCTCTTGAAAATAATTTATCAATGAAAAATTTCCCAAAAAGTAAATGTGGTTTTTAATTTAATAAATCATGAAATAATTCAATGAAATCCAAAAAACAATGACAACCACAATAGAAAATTCATTGTCATTTTGTACTTTATGAATATAGGATTCCTTTTATTATTTTTTAAAGCATTATGTATAAGATATGAAAAAATATTCTTTTTTGAAAACACTTTATTTAAATTCAAAATATAAAAAAAATTCCTTTATAAAAATTTTATATAAATAAACATATAATGTAATATCAATAATATTGACATGGAGAAAAGGATTGGAAATTAAATCTTTAAACAGTCAAAGCGTTTTCATACCACTTTGAAAGTTTAAATCATAATTACCTTGAATGATTAAATTTTTTAAAAATATATATACATTTTTAATATATAAAATATGTATATATAATTTCATTGGGTCTATATATACACCTTATTAAATAATAACGATGCATATCATCAACAAATTCCCTAATGAAAGGGGATTGAGAAGAAATCTCGCATCTTGAATCTAAGTTCAAATGTATGTCTTTATATTCCTAAATAATAAAAATATGTTAAATATTAAATATATTCCTAACATTTTTCATGATTATAGTTAATTTTATACCCCTTATTATAATGTTTCAAACAACTACTGAAATAATTATGTTTACATCATGTGTTTTGACCAAATTCGATTTATGTGTAAAACGACTTTGGTAGGTAAAATATGGTCAAATGGGTCATTATATAAACATAATAAAAATAATATTCATGAAATAATTATCATATTTATACATCAATTAAACTTCAAAAATCTATCTTGAAATACCTTTATTAGAAATTAACCAATTATACAATCATGGATACGGTAGGTCGTACACATGCTTGAGTAACATTCACATTTTTCAACGACCATTATGAAAAGAAGGTATGGAAAATTTATCTTTATAAAATTATTATTATATAAAAAATACCATTTAATTTATTAATATATTAATATATATATATATATATATATAATTATTTTTATGTAAAATAAATCCAATCGTGTCAAGGAAGTTGTCAACCACACGTCCATGAAAGATGTTATCACTTTTTTGTTGTATGAAAGGTAAATAAAGAAAATGATATATTATATTTCCAGAAATGAAATTATTTCATTAATATCATATATATTTAATTAAATTTACATATTTTTAATTAAAAACATCCTTAATACAGTCAATTTAATATGTGAATGTATCATATCACTTCAAGGAGGAGATAGTTCACAAGTCCACAAACGATGTTATCGTATTTACAAAAAATGAAAATCAGGAAGTTATGTGTCATATAAAAACTAAATAATTATTAAGAAAAAATAATTATCATATATATCATATAAAAATATTGTTTCCAACCTAAATTCTAACCATGTATGGTGATAATATAAAAATAGACAACATCATTTTGCGTGGTGGTAGTTCCCCATACACAAACAGTAATTTCATTACCCATTTGATGGAAGTGTGTGTAGGTGTAGGTATAACCCTTGAAATAAAAAATATAAGTATATTTAGGATAATGATGTTATTATATAATCATGTAACAATAAGAAATTAAGTATTAGATAAATAAAGAAAACATAATTTCACATTGAAGAATGTTACCTCTTTTTCAGGTAACTCTTTTAAGTTTGCGCAAAATGACATCCTTTGTTGGATTTATACCCAAAATGAGGATTATAAGGTGAATGGAGGGATTTTTTTAGATTATTTGGGTAGGTATTCATGATCCGAATTTCTTGAGTTCTTGGAATACATGGGGAGCGTGAGTACCGTTTTATAGTTGAGAGGGAGTGGAATTCCTATAAATATAAAAAGATAAACACTATTGAGAGGTTTCCCTTATATCTTTTGCCTAAAATAAAAATATAAATTCGGAAAAATATGTGATATGATTTATCTATTTATATATTATTGTTTTTGGATATGTTTTTTGGACATTTATACTCTTAATATTAAATTTTTAACACTAAGTAACAACATTCGTACCTTAATCGCCATAATTAAATTTAATTAATTTCACTAATTTTTTAGTCAAAAACTAAGTCAAAATAATTATAAAATATAAATTATTATGACTATAAATAGTTAATATATTTTTAAAAATTAAAATCATATTGTTGGGGAAAAATTAATTAAAAAATAATCATGTAGACAGGACAACAAAGCGGTTTTATAAATTAAAATTGTTCAAAAGTTTTCAATGTTTTTAGATCTAAATTCAACATGAAATTATTTCGAATTACCTAAATTGGATTGAAATATATATAATTGATCTAATGATTATTTCAAATAAATTTAAAACATTACTTAAGAATATAAATAAATTGGATGAATATGTAAATCTGAACTAAACTTCATTGTTTTTCATTTTTTCATCAAAATATGAAAGTGGTTTGAAAAAATACAAATAATTCACCCAACATAAATTTTTTATTTTTTATTTCAAAAATGATGTATATTTTATCATATAAATATTTTAGAAGTTTCAAAATTTAGTTTCAATTTAAGTCTTTAATTAAAAGAAAACAAAATGGCCATATGAAAAAATTATAACAATAGTATATTATTGTTCGATATAACTTAGTCTTACATGAAACACCAGATTTGGGAGAAAATAATTATTTCATTTTAGGTACACTTTTGGAAATAGTGTCCCTTTTAAAGTAAAATTTCTCTCTAATTTATGAATATTATTAAATATAAAAAACGAATTATTCTGACAATACATGGGATGTTGGATCCTTCACCACTTTTGGAAATTGGTTCCTCATAATTTTATTCAATTATAAAATAAGTGGGGATACATTTCCCCCATTGAATTTTCAAATTCCCATTTTCCATTTAAATTATATGTTTTTTCCAAAATACATTAACCCAGTGAATTACGTTATTCTTCAACACTTTCTTTCTATAGTCAAGTACCTGAACAAGTTGATCCTCATAAGAAATATTCTCTTACATCTAGACTACTTCAAGGATCAAAATATGATATTAATCTGGTATATACTTCCTTAACATCAAATAATGAAATATATAGTGTACCTAGGATAAAATCATAGGTAAATCCATTTGGTATGCAACTAATCCAACTTTATCTGAAGTTTTATCTGGTCTAATGAACTATGGACTCAGATCCCCCTTTTTAATGATGTGTGTCACACTTTTTCATGGAGAAACATTAAGAAATACATGACCACCTACGTCGAGTGAATGATATTTTCTCTTTTTAGCCACATAACGTTTCGGCCTTCTCTGATATGTCCTCATGTTTTTCTAAATCAACAGAACATTATTTGTCATTTCATCTACCAAATATGGTCCCATAAACATTCATTTTCCAAAATCATTCTAGAAATCTGATGCCCAACATATCTTTCCATAAAATGACTCAAATAGTTCCAAATGTATATTGGATTTAAAACTCTTATTATAAGATTACTCAACCAAATAAATATGATTATCCCAACATACCTCATAATCTATTGAGCAAGAACAAAGTATATCTTCCAAGGTATGAATTTTCCATTCAGACATTCCATCAGATTAAGGATGTGAAGATATACTAAAATTTAATTTAATAAACAATAATTTCTAAAGTCCATTACAAAAATTATATCTAAACTTTGGATCATAGTATGATACAATAGAGAGTGGAAGTACGTGTAACCTGATAATATCTTTTATATACAATATAGAAATCTTCTCAAAATACATTATTTCCCAAATGGGATGAAAATGTGATTATTTAGTTAATTGATCAATAATAACAAAAATTAAATTATTACCTAGAGAAGTATTTGAAATCCTACCCTAAAATCCATTAATATATTTTCCATTTTCCACATCGAAACTGGAAATGGGTTAAGTATCTCTTTTGGTAACTTTCATTTGGATTTAACCAAATGAAAAGTAAAAAAATCATGGTAAATTTAGAAATATATCTTTTAATTCCACCCCACTAGTAATACTCTTAAAGGACTCTATACATATTAGTACTGACGAGATGAATAGAAAACATGGAACTTTGAGCTTCAGTCGATAACTCTTTCCCCAATTGTGAATTAAAATACACACATAATCTTTTTCCAAATCATAAACCTCCTTCTTCATCTATATTAAAATAAATTAAAATACCATTTTTAATGAATTCATCCTTTTCATTCAATTATTGATCCACGTTCTGATCTCTCTTAGTTCTTTATGATAAAATAAAATACACTACAACCTGAAACAAAACAGAGGATATTCTTGTAACCACAACATATATGAAAACATTCATCAAATCATTAACCAAAGGGTCACATTCCAAACATAAAATTGTTAATTTATCATTAAATTTTTAACTAAAATCATTATGTACCTTGTTTTATTTTTGAGTATGATAATAAATCATGAAATCATAATCCTTTATTAGTTCCGGCCATATTATTTCTCTCACATTTATATCTTTATTAGTGTATATATAGCTAAAAAATTTATTATCAGTATATATTTCACACTTCACTCCAAAAAATTATTCCACAAATTTATTAAAGCAAATTAAACAATAACTAATTCAAAATCATGTGAAGGGTAATTCTACACATGATTTTTCAACAAAAAGAAGAATAAAAAATAATCTTGTCATTTTGTATTGGGAGATTAAATATTACTTTAAAAATCATTACAATAGATGATAAAATAAATATTTATAGAAGTCATGGTCAGGGTAGAAGCATTCACCTATCTTATTTTCAGTTTGGGAAAACAATCATCACATTACTTTTTCTTGAGGAACATAACTCCTTTTCAAGTTAACTTAGTCAGTGGGCTACACAATGAAACAAAATTTTCAACAAAAAAATCTGTAATAAAATGATAATATTAGATAAATATTAATCTTATTAATATTTTTGTGTCATTCCCATTGCTCAACAACCTTAATTTCAAAAGGATCATTAGTTATTCGATCATTAAAAACAATATGACCCAGGGAAGAAATTTATTGCAACCAAACATCACACATCCTAAATTTTCCATAATGTTTCTTTTCATTTATTGTTTGGAAAAAAACCCTTATATCCCATTTATGTTCCTCTTCAATTTTAGAAAATCATAAGATGTCATCTCTAAACTCAACCACAATCTTGTCCAATAATTGTTTTTTTCTATCCTAGATTGAATAACATTAAGAAAATATTTTTTAATTATTATAAAATATAAATATTTTTACAGTATTTAATATTATTAGTCATTGAACACCACTAATCTGAATCACCTACGGAATGATAAATTCTATGTGTTAGCTTTTTGTGGTTCGGAAAACCCATGACATCAAAGATCTTTTCTGGGGATTTAATCCATCCTTAGATTAGAACATGGTTAGACGACCTTTTGAATTATGAGGTGTTTTGTCTCATAAAAAACTCCACCATCAAAATTTTTCTATTTGGTATATCTATTTTTTATCTTTCATGGAAACCACTATCTTCATGTTCCTCTATAGTAGATTTGTATTCCTTATTTCAGGGAAACCATCACCATTTATATCTAGTGTCATCAAATCTATCACTATAAAAAACTTCATCATTCCAATTCTTTCATGGGATACTAATTTGGAAGGATATATTCATCTTGGTTATATTCCATTATAACTTCACTATTTTCTATTTGAAAAAACACTCTAAAAAAGAATAATTTATATAAAGCATCTTTGTAATATTTAAATTCTATATCATTCTCACTAAACCATAAAGTAAAATAATCTAATGTAATTATATTAACACTATACACACCTATAAATTTATCTAAAACTTTATATTAATACCAACAATAAGGACCCAACCATAAAAAATGCATAATCTATATTTTTAGTTAAGAAATTACTTTCATTTACATTGAGGATCTTTTCCGGTTTAGAGTTTTATAGAATTGGGATATATATATTACATAACAAGACCAAATAATTCTAAGTGGAATCTTTAAAACAATATCAATTTTTTCAGCATATATAACTTTTAAAAATTAAATTTTCATTTATTTTATGAAAACACTTCCTGAATTTCAACTTGACCTCTTACAATCCCTTGAACTTCATTAAACCCTTTAAAAAATATCTAAAAATGTAGGATGGGGATAAAAAACTATGTAATGGATATAGTAAATAGGGAATCCATTAATTCATTGATAAAAATTTAATCTCATGAAAAACCCCTCTTTTGAAAAAATAATTTTTTTCCTGAAAAATGGAAATATATTTCTTCAACAAATATCATTTATTTTATCTTTTAAAAAAAATGATTTCCATGAAAAATCATTGGAAAACATAGAAAATTTATGTAGGTACCTTGAGGAATCATAAAATTGAACCCTTATAGAAGCCTTATAGAACACTTATGGATTGGAATAACCATATTGAAAACATCCAATATAATTCTATAGATAATATAATTATTACCCAATATATTATAGCGCTATCTGGGCGCACCCATCATTTAAGCTGCAATGGTCTCACTTAGTGCTAACTAGGCACACCCATCATTTGTAATGTCCAAGAACCATAACATCAAATGAAAAATTTCATCATTTGAAAATTTCTTTTAATGATGAATGAAAATCACTTTCTGATATCAAAATAACATTTTCTCTCAAAAATATGATTGTCAATACAACATAGACCCTTCTTTGGAAACCATTTTCAACAACAAAATACCCAAAAATTGAAATAAGTTTTTTCATTTAATAAAAATGGATTGTAGAAAAGTAATCCAAAAATAAAATAATTTCCATGATACTGTAAGATTAATTATTGTTTTGTATGTTACGAATAGAACATTCCTTTTCACTTTTGTCAAAACATTATATATAAATCACGTAAAAAGATTATTTTTTAAGAATCATTAATGAAATTAAAAATATACATAAAATTTCCTTCATAATCAATTTATATAAATAAAAATATAAAATAATATAAATAATATTGATAAGGATAAAAGGATTTAAAAATTAAATCTTTAAACATTTTAAGTTTCCCATACCACTTTGAACATTTAAACTATAATCCCTCTGAAATATTTATAATTAAAATACATTAAATATCATGAGAATAGATAAAATATGAATATATAATATCAAGGTTTCTCTATATTCTCCTTTTAAAATAATAATGTTGCATATCATCAAGAAATATCTCAATGAATGAAGATTGGGATGAAATCCCTTACCTTGAATGCGACTTGAAACGTGTGCCTTTATCTTCAGGAATAATAAAATTATGATAATAATTTACTTGATTCAATTTTTTTAAAGTTTCTCATTACTATTATATAAAATATTATAACTTTTTAAATAACTACCCACATAATTTAGTTTACATTGGTTGTTTTGACTATATTCTGTTTATGTGTTATAAATGCCTTTTCTAGGTCAACTATCGTCAAATGCGTCATTATATAAACAAATAAAGAATAATAATCAGGATATATTTAAAATATTTATATATTAATTACACTATTAAAACTAATAATGAAATATGGTTATGAAAAATGAACCTACATTACAGTCAAGGATACGGTAGGTCTTTAGTATATATGAGTAATTTTCCCATTTTCAATGATCATTATAAAAAGAAGTTAAATAACAATATTCCTTTAATAATGATAATTATATCATAAATACCATGTTATTTTATTATATATATTTATATATAGAATTATTTTTAAGAAAAAATAATCACATAGCATGGGGGAGGAGGTGGTTCACACGTCCACAAATGATTATATCACATTTTTAGTGTGTGAAAGGGTAACAAAAATGATATATTATATTTAAATAAATGTAATTGTGTCATTAATATAATGTATATTTTATTTATGTGACATATTGTATTTGGAACTCATCCATAATACATTCCATTAATTTTGTGAATATATTATGTCACTTTGTGGAGGGGTGGCATTTTTTTAAATATAAAAAGGTAAACACTATTGAGAGTTATCCCATATATCATATGAATCAAATAAAGATCTAAATTAAATAAAAGAGGATATATGGCTTAATAATTTCTATAAAATTATGTTTTTACAAGTTTATAGGTCATTTATATTCTTATGTTCAACGTTTAATCACTAAGTAGCCACATTTTTACCTTAGTCATTGTAATTAATTATAATTACATTCACTAGTATTTTTTGTCAAAAACAATGTTTACCTTATTATAAATTATAAATTATTATGATTAAAAATTCGGAATAGATTTTTTTCAAACTAAAATCACAAAATGGGCAGAAATTAATTTAAAATTAATCTGAAAAGTGGGACGACAATGTGGGTTTTTAAAGTAAAAAGGATCAGATGTTTACTTTGTTTTTATATCTAAATTCAATTTTAAATTATTTTCGATGATCTAAATTATTTTAAAGGATTATAAATTGATATAATAAAAAATTAAAAACAATTAATTTTTTTTTAAACTATATAGATAAATTGGAAAAAATTTAGTTTTAAAGTAAAATTCAGTGTTATTCACTATTCACAAAAACAAAAAAGTTCTCAGATAAATACCCAAAATTTACCCTAATTATATTTTGATATTTGTATTTAGAAAATAAAGAGTATTTATTATATAAAAATTATATATTTTTTAAAATTTAGTTTTAAATTAAGTCTTCAATTATAAGGTGACAAAATAGACATATAAGATAATAATATTAACAGTATATTACTGTTTGGTATAACATAGTCTTGTATGCAATGTAAGAATTTATAGAAACTAATTGTTTCATGTTAGGTAATTCATTATAAGATGAATACATTTTAAACAAAATTACTATCTAATTCATGAATATTATGAAACATGTAAAATATGTATACTATCCTTACCTCGGATGTTACAATTATGCATGTACATAAGATTTATAGAAATATTATATGAGGAATAATGGTAATCATGATATATATAAAACCTATGTTTAAAAGTAAAATATTTTACATCTCAAATATTTTGAAAATGGAACAATGTTATATAAGAAATATAATATTTTATAGTGGGTAATATAATACATATTGGTTTTTGGCTATTGGAAAAAGTCATATGCACGAAATGGAAACTTACATATGAAAGAAATATAAAACATATTGGATATTTTAATAAGATAAATACATTATATATGAGTTATTTATGTTACATATGGAGTTTTTCAAAGGAAAAAATATATACCGAGAGGAAAATGTTATGTAAGGAAATGCATAATATATTATACGATATAAAATATGTTAATGTGTTGAACCAGGATATGAAATGTATTATTTTTATATATGTATTATTTATTGGTATCTAGGGGTGAAACATATGTTTTTTTGGAATTATATAGTTTTCTAAAATTTGATATTTCAAGATTTTTCCATATTTTTCTAAAAATTTATAAAATTATTAATTAATTAAGAAAAATGATTATAAAAAATTAAATTTAGTGGTTTCTCAAGAGGAACTCTTGAATAAGATATGGGGATGCCCTATCATTATTTTCATCTTCTATGAGTGTGATTCTAAATGAATCTTGTATGTTCATCAAGGATCCTGAATTAGAAAGTAGACATGGGTAAAGCTTGTAGTTTATGTGCATATATTAACTATATTCCTCATTGTTATCTCATATTTTATTTAAAACACCTAATATAATATTTTTTCCTACATATTTTGGTCAATCTTTCAATTTAAGCTGAGTTAGTCGAATATTCTCAATTAGTGGATTCTTACATACACAAGTAAGGTAGTTCCTTATTATTTCATTAGTGATACATGTGTTATACAATGTGTAATACATAAAAATGGGTAGGGTCTTGTATGTGTGATGGAGAACATAATCACATGGGGTTAATATTGTTTATAAGAGATACCCCTAGGAATCACCCATTAGAAATGGTGGATATGATCTTGTATAGTAATATTTTCTGGTATTAGGGTTTAAAAAAATGATAGAATTGACATTGTTTAATGTAAAATGGTGGTTCTTGTATTGTGATGATTGATGTGGTTCCTTGAGAATGTATTGATTTTATGTCATGTGACTATGGGTGATGTTGATCAGTAGGAATGTGACCATTAGTTTAATTTGTGAGATATGGATTGTATTGACCATTGCTACATGTGGTGAAGAAGGTTAACTAGGTTTTAGTCATATAAGGTAGGTGGTATCTCTCTCCATGGGGGGTGAGGGTGTTTGGGTCTTATGAACATTTAATAGGCCCTATAGAATGTTATACTCCACTCATTATGGGTGATGATATCTATATATTATGTAGAATAGGAGATGGTTTTCACCACTGATATGTAGGAGGTGCACCCTATAGTTGGCCATATTTGGATGTAGTTGAGGCTACCATATTTGAGATGTGTTCTCACTGTTACATTGTAGCTGTTTATTCAGGTTTTAAAAAGACCTATGTATTCATTCCTAGGTTCATCGAGCTATTATGAAAATGGTAAATAAAGGATTAAAGGTCCATGGTAGTAGTCACATAATTTATAGACACACCATCAGGGAATCTTGGTTGACTTGGGAATGTTGTTCCAAATGGAATGGGAATGCTTAGAGGGACAAGGAGACTTTTGTTATAAATGACTATGGATGTATCATTCTACTTCAACACAGGCTAAGACAAGTAAAGTATTCCTCAGAACTAGCTGATCACGAGGGTAATGCGTTGTTTAATTTATTTGGATTTTTTTTATTTATATTTTCATACACTATATTAGAGACAGATATTAGTTAGGGACGTCATTAGTGGGGGCTTCCTATGTTCATACATACACAATTCATTGACCCTTTAGGATAAGTTTATAATTTATGTCTCATAGAATAAACAAGGGAAAGGATGCAATGTATTGATTTTAGTGGATGGAAGTGTGGATGTGGAATGAGCAAGATATAATGGTTCTTTAGATGGGTCAAGTGGTTCCTTGGTGCTGTGATGATAGATTATTTAGTAACTTTTGTACATGTCCATATGTGATTCGTCTATGGGTGATCTTGTTTACTCTAGTATGAT
Organism: Viscum album; assembly: GCA_963277665.1. Taxonomy (NCBI): domain Eukaryota; kingdom Viridiplantae; phylum Streptophyta; class Magnoliopsida; order Santalales; family Viscaceae; genus Viscum; species Viscum album. The sequence goes on along the minus strand of OY728153.1, from coordinate 1,013,225,111 downwards.
TGAAATAAAATGTTTAATTATTATATAATTTAATTTATGTATATTTTTATTTTTTAAAAAATTTATTACAAAATATATTGTTGTTGTTATTATTATTATTATTATTATTATTATTCTGGGGATATTTTCTCCCCACTATCACATAATAATATCTCACCACTTCTCATCTTCCATTGACATATGGGGAGGACACCTAAGGTTTATTAGCATACTATACCATTTACTGTTGAGTGACCTGGGCCAGGGCATTACAATATTTATATATTTGAATTCACACACACACACAGTCTCTCTCTCTCTCTCGTTCCCAATACCACTAATATCTTTATCTATATTTATATTTTTGTTTTTGTTCATATTTTTACAAAGGTATTTAGTTTATTGTATTTAATTTTTTTATCTTATATATAAATATATGTGTGGGTGTATTCAGATTTATATATATGTTTATATATATATATATATTGTATTTAACTGAGTTTTTTAACTAATATTTTTTTTATTAATATGCATGTGTCTATGTGTGTGATTTAATATATATATATATTATATGCAATAATTATCAATATATTATTTTTATTTATGTTTTGTGAGTGTGTATTATTTTATATTACTTTTTTAGGAAAGATATTTCTATATAGGATGGTGTGTGTGTATTCCAAATTTTATTTAGACCTTCATATATGGCCGAGCTTATTGGTATCATGGCTATATTTATGTGAAAAATGTAAAGAGTTTTCCCTACCACATGTATGGTCTTCTGAAACCAAAAATGAAAATAACAGCTTAGCAACACAAAAGATAACTAATAGAAAAAAGGGAATGTGCAATAAGAACCCAAAAGAAACATTGGAAAACTATGAATTACAAGAAAAAATGTTCAGATTCATGATCTTTTGAGAGGAGCAGGGAAATAAATGCATTAATGGCGTATTCCATTTATAAAAAGTGATATTTAGAATAATATAAGTGACTCTGTCTTAGTCTTGGAAAAGTATCCCCTAAAATATTTGGGCAAGTTGCTTCCATGTTTCCCACCTACAATCAGAAAAGGAGATTTGGATCAAATCTTATGTTGTGTAAACGAATGAATTTTATTATTGTGGGTCATATAAAAAAATATATTCTCCAACATTTCCAACAAAAACTATATTCATTGTAGAATGTAGTTAGTTTAGGTATCTAATTCAGGAGATGATTCTAAGTTTAATATAGATGAAATAACAATAGAGTAAATATGATTAATGACCATATTATAATAGTGGTGATCTACTTACCATAATAAGGAATGAAGACAACATAAATCTTTAAAATGAATCGAAAAATTAAATGAAAACATTCTATAGGATATAGCAATGAAATTTCTTATATCATTATGAACCAAGCTCAAAACCCTAAATCTATAAGGGAAAATAGTATCAATGTTAATTTATAATTTACCTTGGTCTGGTGGGGTAAGTCCATGACAATAATGATGAGAGAATAGGGCTTCCATTGACATATATTAAATGTTCAACAAGATATAAGCTTATCTAGAATTATTATCTTTGAGAGGATGAGTCCCAAAGAAATAGCTTATATAGATCTATATATCATTGATTACCAACATAACATTAATAGAAATACCATTTTGAATAATACGGTTGCAAAGGTACGAAAGTCTCTAGATAATATTTTTAGGGGTTAAAGTAAATACAACACTCTAGTTGTCAGTTTTAATGTGTCTCTCCCATTGGAAACAATATGAGTTAAACATCTTAGAAGAATGATAATCCAAAAAACCCTTGAATCAAGAAAAATAATTCCATATTTTAAACACTTTAAATGATATAAAATTAGATGGTCCAAGGCCATGGTTATGGAATGTAAAATGATAAAATATGAATAAATTTAGCCTTCAATATATCTAGAGAATAATTTATAGGAATAGCCTTATTTAGAAGCCTCCATGAAAAGATAGAGATCTTAACCAGTACTTTCATTTCCCAAATTGTAGTATAGACATCAAATATATTTCGATTATTATAGAATAAGTGATATATAACATTGAACACCTTGTTGGAAATGAATTAAATATAGTTGAGGAGTTTTATGGTTAGATCATCAGCGGAATATATAATGAATTTACAATAATGGGAAGGGTTTTTTAGAGGTGAAATAATATCCTTGTATCTCTTGTAAATAGATTAAGTGTTAGATGAGTATGATAATATATTATATATATTTGATATAAATGTTTTATAATTATATTAAAATTCATTGAATCCTAGACTATTACCTATGGTAGAAAACATAATCTCTTTCAATAATCCAAATGACTTTTATTCCCCAAATTAGTGTCTCCCCATATGATATTACCTAATTTATTTTCTAAGGATCCAGTTGTTTCTTTGTAAAAATGTTCATCCACTAAATAATAATCAGAAAATTGGATATAGAATGTTTAATAATTTTAAGACTACCCTCACAAATTTTAATTCATTGTTATAATTTTTAATGTAATTGACTACTTTTTCAATATTGGGGAGAAATTGGTTAGGTTTAGGTTTACCATGAGAGTGGGTGAATCTATGATTCATAACTAGAAGAGGATCAGTAACCATTCTTTATATCCACTCAACAATATTTATTCTACTAAAATAAAACATTTATAAAATTAAAATTTCCTCTTAGAATATTTTATGGTTAACCTTCTGAGATGTAAGGAATTCAAATTGTTTACAGATCCCACATATCCTTAAAGTAGAGATTATAAAATAATCTATATAATAAATTTGGGAGATGTAGTAATAGTTATGTTTTGTGGAGAAATATTTATGTTCTCCCTTAGATAAGAGACGATAAGACCTAACATATACTTTTAGAAACAACAATAATTAAAATAAGAGATGTTATTATTTTTAACACCTTTTTATGTTTTTAAAAAACCATTTCGAGAAACCATTAATCAAGATTTATAGTGTTATTCAAGGATAAATATGATTTAACGTGACATAAGAATCTGAAATCAAAACCAAATTTATCCAGAATAATATGAGTGAAGTCCAATTATACACTATCAAAAGATTTTGACATTTATAACATGATAATAAGATTATGACATTTTTATTTCTTATTGAGAAGGTGCATTATTTCACTAATTAAAAGGATATATTCAGGGATATGTATATTAAGAAGACAACTAAATTGTTTTGTGGAAATAATTTGGTTCAAAATGATTATCTCTATCAATGACGTGAATAATTGGTGAACTATCTATGGCCATAAGAATTGATGAACAAGAAAGTAGATTAATAATTTTATCAAGGAATCATACTTAGGTGAACTCATAGAGGCTTTGTATAGGTTGAAAAAAATGTGTATTGTCTTGGGCCTTGATCATGACATGGTCCTTTGCAAGGATCAGATCATTAATTTATAGGTCCCTGATAGTAGAATTTTATTTCATGTTCTTCACATGCGAGTTGGAAAGAGGATATACCCTAAAACCATTACACTTATGATGTGTTTTTCCTGTATTATAAGGTATATTATAAAGATTTAAAGTTGTATAACATAGAAGAAACCAAATCATATTGTACTTTTTGGTTTATTAATATCATATTGTATGATATATATAGATATCGTAGTACTTCCTTGGCATGGAAATTGAACATTAAAATATTTAACCTTCATATCCATTCCACCAAAGGATGTCAATAACAGTGGTAGTTCCATAAGATAATTTTTTTTGGAGGAATGATGTATTCCTATTATTATTTCCTAATTAGATTACCCCATTTATTTATATGTTTTAATATATTAATAAATGGGTAACACTCAAGGAGTGTCCTTGTGGATTATATAAGGGAGACACTTCCATGATATGTACGTGTCTGTATTACTGATTGGCTACATTGCTTCAAAGAATCTATCTTCCTCTTCCACCCTTAGCCATCATGGAGCACTAGAATATCGTGGGTGATGATAGTGTCCTACTAGACAGTTGAATGATTTATGTCAACCTATGAAAATAACATGGTGAGGGGAGTCTGACATATGCACTTGAGTGAAATATATCAGGAATTATGAAAGACCAATGCATAAGTGGTTAATGGTGAATGATACACACAATAAAAGTACATCATTTAAATAAATAATGGTTTTGGGTTTCACTCATGGTTTTTTGGGATTTTGGGTTTCTAATTGCATTTAATATGATAAAAAAAGTTCCATTTGATCATTTTAAAACCAAATAATGGTATAGTTTAGCCCAAAAGGGGATTAGATACATTGAGAGGGTGGGGTGGGTCAGGGTATGAATATTATTCTCAAAATTCAACCTACGCCACTGGATCATGACCTATATATTAAAAGGGTCACTTCATTTTTTATTAAGTGTTTATGATGATCTTATTCCTTCCTTATTTATCTGATGATAATGACTTGAAATTAAAGCATGATAGAAATAATAAGAACACAAATATTTTTACCTGGTGGAACCTTACTGAGCTTTATCATAGGAGTATACAACAACAATGTACCAAATCTACAGAGTCTCACAAAAAAATGAGGTTTAGGGTGGACAGGTTATGTGCCAAGGATTAGTTCCTTTACAATTTCTTTTGGATAACTCACTACTTCCCAAGTGTCACACCCTAAATCTTTCCTTCTATAGATCACTATTAGTGGAAGGTATGACATTCTTCCTTTTGATTTTTTATTGATCTAGAAAGGATTCACAAAAAATTAATGGACATTTAGGTCCCTTCATTAGAAATAATGAATACGTCCTTAGTTATAGGTAGATTCATTATTGATGTTATAAATTCATTCACGTTATGTATACAAATTTACCAATGATTTATTGAAAAATATTTTTTAAATACATTTTCGATGCTCACCAACTTCCCAATGATCTCAAAACCTTCCTAAAACTTCCCAATTATTTACAAATATATACTACCTTTTTTAACCATACAAATATTTTAAATATCACATATTTTGCAAATATCAACCAGCATTCTTGAAGAAACCTCCTTTCGTGATGCTTAAAAACATCAGAAAGCCCACTATTCCTTCAAGAATCTCACAACTTTTGGTCATATTTTTATATCCTTCGAAAAATTCAAAACATTCACAATCATTAAAAAATTCTGTTAGCTTTCATAGCATTCAAAAAATTCCTTTCATTGTGAACATTTCTGGAAGAATAAACTTCTCGACTCACCTTCATGAATTTGGAGCCTTCGAATCTTCATCAAGACTTGCTCACTTATTTGAGGGGGTAGAGACCTATTTGTAGACATTGCCTCCCATTCCAGAGGATTCTATAATCTTCATCACATTTTCAAGAAGCTCTTCAATATCATTCATGAAGCTCCTTATTTTCACAAAGCACCACTAAAATTTCCCATTTGTGAAGATTCTTGCAGTAGTAGAGAGTAACTATCTTTCCATCCCACATTAATGATGTTCCGAACCTTCAAAAAACCCAGCCTTTACAAAACTGGATGATTTTGAAAAGAATTACATCATCACAAGACTCTAATATTCCAGAAACACATGACATTGACATATTTTTATGAGGCATTCCTAGAAATCAAACATTCCCAATGATTGATCCATCTCTCAAATTTGGGACCCCAAAATATTGGTAACCACGGGGAAAAATTTCCATCTTATATATTTATCTTTATGTTCTACCTCTATATAATCCCTTCCTTTTTATTGGATCATTTTCATCATATCTTTTCCACATCCATTATAGAACTCTACAAGTGTCCTTTTCCACCTACTTTTTAAACAAACACAATCAACCCTAAAACACTAAAATGTTACCTAGAGGTATTTCTTCCCAATAAGAATCACAATAGCTTCATGTTGTTTGATTCATTAAAAAAAATTAGAATGTAGAAAAATTGTGAATCCTTTATGAAACTATAAAAACTAGGCAATGTAACATTATTATGATATAAGTGATATTATAAGGTTATGCTAGTTTATTTTAATGCATAATCACATGACTGATTTAATGTCACATAGTCATAACCATGAAATATTATCCTTATATATGTTCCATCATAACCAATGATATTTGATGTACTAATTTCATGGAAAGTGATCAACTATGTGTTGGGTTTAATCTCATTTGGGCCAGTGTAAAGTTAATCCAATATAGGTTTCTAGGAATACTCACTCTCCATACGTAGGTCTGTCATGATAGATGAATATTTCATGTTACTTATTATATATTTCATCAGTATCTATACCCATGGTGTTATTCTTATGTAGGATGCACAAGTTTAATCTCATGTGGGATTTCTATACACTGGAATACTCTAACAGATGCCATATACCATAAGTCTCCAGACTAGACACTGTTTAAATTATTATTAAATTTGGTCCATATTAGTTTGGTTTACTCTAAAATAGACATCACAACACAAGGGTAAATACTATTCAAGATATATAAAGAGATTTGATTTATACAAAAGGGCACCCAACTTCATTTTAATATCACATAAGGGATTATTTTAAGACTTTATTCCCTATGCTACATATTAATATTTCAGAAGGACAAATCATAGGTTGTGGTTTGTGGAGTTTGAATTTCATCTTATATAGACATGTCTATCAATCATATTTTATGATTGATAACCTTTAAAAGTAGAAAATTTTATATATTTAAATATGATATAATAATTAAAATTATATTTTCCATGTTTTCAATTATGAATGTAATATATGGTATTAAAATTGATTTTAAATCACATAAAAAACTATTTTGGGTGAATTTTTTAATTTACAAAGGAGTTTATAAATTAATTAAATTAAAAAGTGTTTATAATTAATAAATTATATATTTAAAAAATATTTAATAAATACATATCCATAAATATTAATATTTAAAATTACCTAATTTTTTCAAAATATATTTCATGACTTATATTTTAGAAATAATGTTTATATAGAAATTATAAATGTAATTTTTACATACATTATAATCCTCTCGGAATTATAATACCCATGGGTGATGGCTATGATGGAACCCTAGATGATTGAAGCTGATCCCCCCCCCCTTCCTGGAGGTGGGAGGGTGGAGGAGGAACTGATCTTGCCACGCCCAAGCAGACGGAAACCATTCAACCACATCTCAAACCCTGACTTTTTGTAGGAATTCCTGACCATTTCATTAATCCTGAATGTTCGTAATCTTCATTTTGGCGAACCTGAGTTATCGATCTCTTTGGCAGATTTCCATGAAGCATTGATTCATAGAGATCTAACAATGGTAGCTCGTTACAACTTTCGAAGTCCCTTGCTTGATGATTACAATTGTTTCATTTTTGGTCAGTGGGATTTCCCAGACCGCGCAGTTGTCGGTCTCCCTGATAAACATCATTTCATCATCTTGTTCACCTCAAAAGATGATTTGGTAAGGGATTACTCTAGTGGCCCCCATTGATTCAATGGTTGTATGTTCTTTCTCCTTAACTGGAAAATTGATTTTGTTATGAATCATGATCCTTCCACCGTAGAGACATTGGTAAGTGTTTCTCAGCTCCAACTACCTTTCCAAAATCCTAAAATTATTCGTATGATTGGTAATATGGTATGGAATTTTCTCTGTTATGATGTTATAACTTTCACGGTAAGTCACCTAATTAACCCCCGCCTCTGCGTTGAAGTGGATGTTGTGAGGCCTTTATTTGATTGAATCTTGATTACTATTGGTGAATACTTTAGATGGAGGCATTATGTCATATTTGAATTTTGGGTTGATTACTATAAGAACTATTATTGATTAGGTAACCTGGCCTCTAAATGTAATTTTATGAAAATGCATAGAAGGTCCTCTGATCCGAGGGAGAGGCTTGATAAGTCCTTTGGTTCAGGACTAATATATATTAAGGGTACATGTTCTGGGAATGATGAGGTGGTGGTGAATTGGGTTACATCAAACTCGGGGGGATTATGTAAGGGAAATTCTTAATTTGATGGTATCTCTATTGTCTAATTGACTTTGGTCTGATCTGAACTTGGGGGAAGGGGAGAAACAGGCAGCTGTCAAGGAGGTTGTTGGTGCTAGAGACATGGGAGATCCACTGGGTGTTAATATTGTCACAATGGAAATAAAAAAAATAATTTTTCATGATAATATATACTAACAAGAAGGTTGAGAGTGAATGAAATAGGTCATCACCCATGGTTAAGGATGATCTAGATGTTTTTTGTTGTGCTAGTGGTCACTTGGGGGCCTCAAAAGTTGCTAATGGTCACCAGGGGTAGCTGTGAATGTTGGGGGTGTGGTGGTCACAATTGACAATGGCAACAATTTCCAAGGACTTGAACAAGAGAATATTGAGGTGGGATCTCCAATGAATGAAGGCCTCGGTATACATCTTGGGCTTCGTTCTTAGGTGGATGTCACCGGATTAGAATGTTTTCAACATGGGACCACGTTTAGTTATGAGTCTATAGACCATCCAAGGTGTCTAGCAGTGATTGGCACTAATCGTCGACATCAGAAGGAAAGAGGAGGGAAAGATGGATGTCATGAGGTGAAAATCCCTACTAAATGGGGATATTACTCTAAGAGTGATAAAGAGAATGACGGTGGTATCATGCCTTCATTTAGTGATGTTGTTCAGGGAGGGGTGACGATGAGGACTGAGAATCAGGAAGTTAGGACTGCCACACCATGACAAACGCTGGTGCATGACTACTCTTATCTACCGAAGTCGGTGTCCACCAGGTCTTCCTTTGGAAACACTGAGCTTTTATCTCTAGAGCGTATGAATCTACAAAGGAAGTGTGCTAATGTTCTAAAGCCCTATGACAGCTCGAAATGGAAATCACCTACTATGGAGGAATATTTCTACCAGGGATATGGTGACAGGCATGGCTTTTATGAAATGTAAGTTTCTCATTATACTTGTGGAACCTTTTCACTGTCCATTTTCTTTTATTTTAATAAATGGTCATGGGGATATTCCCTGACTGAGATTTTCTGGTTTATAAATTTAATTTATAGAGATTTTATAAATTAAAAAAATAGAAATAAAATATAAAAGTATTATATTCAAACTATGAATTGTCCAAATTTAAGGCCTTATTTGATAAATAATTTTCACCATATCAGAAGTAGTTTTTATTGTTGATTTGATGAAAGAGTAAATAATCAATAACATGTGATATTTATATTATTTTAATAGTTTTCATAATATAAATTGAAATATAAAATGTTTATGTTTCATTTAATATCTTATATTTAAAGTAAATTCCATGTACTTAGTATTATGAATGAGATCATATTAGATAAAAATATAATGAGTTTATATTTATTTTATTATAGATTTTCTATACTATATTGATAAATTAAAAAGTTTTTATAATTATTAATTAATAAATAATCCATAAATATTTTATCTCATGTTTAATTATATGTATTGTTCACTTATTTAGTTCAATACCTTGATTATTATCCATGAATATTATTTTTATTTTACGAATGGTTGTATTTCTTAGTTTAAAATGTTGAACTACTTCTTTAAATTATTCTTCATTAATATATGTGTTACATGGTAAGTATGACAATTCATTTAGATTTATTATTTCTTTTTATTTACATTTTCAAGAGTTCTATAGAGATTTATAAATCAATATGGTTTGAACATATTGATATAGTGGAAGGAATACGAATTAAAAAATCATTTGAAGTATGGATACATATAAAAGGTAATACATGAGGTAAGATTGTGTGATTAAACCCCGATTAAAACTATTATGTGTTAGATTCCTTTCAAAGAAAACACATGTTAAGATTTAGTAATTCATTCGTGTAGGATATTTCGAAGTAGGGTGACCATGGATTATCTAGTACAAGGCGTTGTGGAAATGGATAAACCTAATAGTTAGGAATCCAATTTCAATTTTCATATTTTAGTTACACTTATCTTCAAATCATTTAGGAAGGATTATCGGGGAATGGTGTTGAGTTTATCTGTATGCTGGATTGAACAAAGTGTTTCATGACCAACTATATTGTAGTTATATATGATATGATTGGCATAACGGTATACCTAAATAATTACGTGGTGTGTTGAATGGAAAATAAGAATCATTTCTTTAGTTAAATATGGATCTTGACCCATTAGTGGACATGATAAGTTCAAAAAAGGTCGTTATTTTAGTTGTAGAAAATTTAATAAAAGTCCTTATTAAATGAATGTAAACAAGAGACATATCTGATTAAAGAATTTTTTTGTAGATAGATGACATCATCACTATCCAACTTAACTTTCATAATAGTATTATAAAAGGATAAGATTATCCTAAGTAACTTCATAGACTAATACAAACTTAATAACTGTTCATAATAAATGAAAATTATAGGATGTAAGATAAACACCATCTTGAGTAGTTTAATGTTGAATAATATCAATAAATGGGTCAAAAAGAAGATTATGATGAGGTTAGAATAACTCAATTAATAATTCATTAAGGAATATTATAGTAAATAAATTCATGTTTTTTCATCACTTGAAATGCTCTGACATATTGAATGAGTTTGAGAATTGTTTTAACTTATTTTCTCAATGTGTTGGGGATAAATGATCAAGGCATCAGATGTTATGTTTTTTTCACTGTATCAATAACAAAAGTGGATAAAATTTCAATCTGATAGTAGAAAAAACTATGGGATAATCCAATAATGTTTATTATAGTGGAATATAAATGTAATTTGAAAGATTAATTTATTAATATAGAAGAGTAATGTTTCCATATGATGGAATTTTTTGGGATACATGAAATAATTTATGAAATTCTATTGAATGTACAGGTCATTTACCAGTGTTATATAAATTAATTATTTTGTTTTCAAGGGTCGGTATAACGAATGTATACATTACATGTTAATTGAGAATACAATAGTTCAAATTAAAGTTATGAATTAATAAATCATATATTCTTTACTCAAATAATTATGTAATGTTTTTTTAAATCAATAAATTAACTGTAAAGGGTTATATTCATCTTAAATGGATCTAAGTGAAATATGCGTTTTTTCAGCTCATTTCTATTATATGATAAGTGAAAATTTTTTATTAACAATGTGTTGTTATAAAAAATATGATATGGTACAAGTGGTTTATAATCTATAATATTTTATAACATACTTGAGAATAAGAAAGGGATTAAATTTTTTTTATCTATGACAATTGGTATTATCATAATGTTTGTTAAAATAAATATTGATTTTGTCCGACTAACTTCAGTGGAATATTTTAAATAATAACATTCTTTTTAAGAAAACTATCTAATAAGAAATAATACCATATATGATATGGATTCAATGGTTTATTTTTAAAATATTGTAACTAAATTAAATAAGAGTTCATTCTTAGAAAAAAATGATTTTGTGAACCATAGCATGATATTATGAAGCTAATATAGTATCTAAGAGTCTAATGAGTGTATGTTTGGACTTAGAGAAGTTAAAAGTCAACAAATATAGTCTTAGACCTGTCAAAATAGAAATATAAAGAACAATTTTAATGAAAAAGTATTATGTAAAAGGTTACAAGGGTGATGATGACAAACCTAAAAATAGTTCCAAACAGACATCAAATGTTATTAATATCGTTTAATTTAGGTTGTTTGAGTTATGAAGTTTGAATATGTTTAAGGAGTTGAACATAAATAATATTATACCTAATAATAACGATTATTCAAATTATATTTCTTTATAAGTGTTACTCATAAAATATTTTAGTGGGAGGGTATTATTAGGTGAACACATAGAGATATTACCATACTTTCTTAATGATGCAATGAGTTTTACAAAACCATATAAGGTATAACAATCATAAATTTGATTCATAAATATATGATATGTTATATGTTATGCACAATGTTATGTATGCATTTTTTAATTATTATTAAATTTGTTTATGCATTTAAAATGTATATTGTTATACAAAATGAAACATTATCTTTTTCATTCATTCATGGTGGATGCATATATATATATATATGATGATTTGAAATGATAATTGAACTAGTAATGTATAAATTTGTGTTATCCCTAAATAATTTTCATTAGGTTGTATTATTGGTTATGATAATATGATAATGTTAGTGTGAGAATGATTCTTGTATCAAGATATTAAATATTCTAATAAAGAAAAAAATTGGTTTTTTTAACTAGATGACTTATGAATTATACCACATAGTGTTCCGTAAATTATGTATATGTTATGATAGGGGTTCATGAATCACATTTGGATCCCCAATTACATAATTTTGGAAAGATAACTAGCATAAGAAACATTATATTTATATATATTTCATACCAAATCCTTGAAACATAGCTAATCAGAAGATGTTGAGTATACTTTTGGTCATGTAATTGGTTGGAGCTTAACCACGAAGAAATTTTTCCTCTCATATAATGGGTATGAAATATGGGACCTAAATTGATATAGGATGAAAATTGTTTCAACATACCTAGATAGTATATATGATATGGTTATATATCATGTTAGGGGTTTGTGATGTGATCATCAATAAAAGTGAATGACATGTGATGTATTCATCTATCTAGTCAGTGTATACCTGGAGAATCAAGAATTTATGTTGAGATTATATAGTATTGGCATGGTCCATGTCCTATGTTCTATAAATGTATTAAATAAAGGTATCATATAAGAATTCATGATTGTGTAACACCCCATGAAATGAGTATTATTTATATAAAATTAATTTCAGGTTATCATAAGGTTTTTTAAGTTTTAAGAGTTTAATTTTGTAATTTAAGAAGTTTTTTTGTGACGCACAGTTTTCATATGTTTATGAGAAACCATGAGGTAATATTTTAATGGTGTTTCCATTCATAATAGTGTTTTTCATGGTTTTCACCTGATTTGGTAAAAAAATTCAGCCATCCCATATGAGTTCCCATTGCTTTTTAGTGCAAGCTGCACAATTGGCGCACAGTTAACCAAACAGTGTATCCTATCCATGTTCCCTACCAGTGTTATTTTGAGACTCTATTTATACACCAATTTTTGAAAGGGTTATAACCCCATTCCTCCACAATTAGGGTTTATCTATCTAGGGAATCCAAGAGAGAGTTCCTCCCTTCACAGTCTATGATTTGTGTGCTATTCCACCTTAATTTTAGGAATATTTAATAAGGAAAACCCCTCATTTCCACCCATTATCCCTTATTCCTTCCTTTTACATTTATTTTCCCTCATTTATAAATTTTTCTTTTAACCCAAGGGGCTGCATAGATTAGATTAGGATTCTAGGGAGCTTATAATTTAAGTATTTTTAAATTTAAGGGTTTAGGGGTTATCTTTATGCTTATTTAATCATTCTCCATCAAATGCGACATATTGTGGCTTTACATGAATGGCTAACTTTTATTTCTAGGTATGGGATTTTATGTATTTATTTAAATTTACATTTCATTATATGATTGATGATTTAAAGTGATTAATTTATTAAATTAAATCTATATGTGATATATCAAATGATTTTATTTTTATTTTCTGAAAATGAATTATCACTTGGAATAAAAAATTTATATAGTTTTATAGTTTCCAAGATATATTTATAATGAAAAGTGACTGACTTTTTTATAGGATTTTTCAGAATGGTTTTGGTAAATAATGGTCTGGACACTATTTGTGTCACGGTTCTAATTAATTTTTGTTGTTCTAGATATTATATAGTTTAATAGAAGAGTAATCGATTCATTAAATTAATTTTAATTAAATATTTTAAATTCATTTCTATAAAATATTATTTATAATTGTATTTGAGTGGTTTTAAAGGACTCAAAATACAGATTTGGTTCTCATGGATGGCTCATTTGACACTTGAAATTGTTTTGAAATTGTATTGCATTATATGACACCCTTATTCCCCTATTCTCTTGTTATGGTTATTATTGATTGTGACCCCAGTGGGGAATCATGATTATATTGGTATATAAATAATATAAAATGGTTTGTTTCAGGTCGGGGCATTGGAGGTGAGTAGGGAGTTGTTTAAAATTATTTTAATATTATTTTTCTCAATACTTTTGTTGTTTAATAATTTTATCACATCAATTTAACTACCTTCATGGTATCTAAAGGCATTGGGAGAGATGTTTAGAATTATTATAAACTAGTTTAGTATATAAAAAAGGTATAATTTTAAATAGTTACTTAGTCTGGGAAAGGGTTTCTCCCATAATAAAGTTATCATGAGTGGAATTTGGTAGCCTATATATGGTTTATATGCAACATATGCTAGAATTTGGTCTTGTGTTGTTGATAGTTTTTCTAGGAAATTCTCACTATAGGACTTAGGTGTGCCCATGATTCCTAGAGTAGTATATCAAATCACATAAGATATTAAATTGAACTCTTTTATATCCTTTTTTTATTGGTCTGTGTGGAGCCATTGTTTATTTACTTTTTTTTCTCACTTTTACTCATTACATGATTTGATGCCCCTTAATTTATGAAAATTCAAATGTTGTATCATATTTGTAAAATGATTTTGAAAATGGGTTTAAGAAACAATTTCCAAAACAATAAAATAGGTTTTAACTACCATTTATGGTCTAAAGTAATGGCTTTTAAATGTTATCTGTGAAGTAAATATCTCTCCATTATTTGATTAATATTATGGAAAAGAAATCCTTGTGTTTCTTGATTTATCATGACTACTCTTGAAACAAAATTTATTTCTTAATTTATTTAAAATAAGCATATATGAATTGTATTTTTAAGGAATTTCACAAACTCCATGGTGGGATCATACTTGATTCATTTTCTCACACCTTGTATACAATATTTTATGCATGCATATTTTCTTATTTCCATTCAATTTCCTAGTGGTAAATATTTCTTGGTTTATGTTTGTGTTGGTCCTATAGTGATATGGGATGTGAAAAATTGCCATGTGTCACATAGAGAGAGTTATGAGTTGTTTTGTTTTATATTTATGAATAGGTTGTTTATTTATTTATTATCCAATTCATAAGCATGTTTTAATTGAGGTGTTATATTTATTTATGAGGCATTATTTTAGGATTGAACATTCCCTCGATTGTTTGTTGATTTATTGGGTGAATCCATTCCAAAGAGAGTTTTCATGACTCTAAAACATTAGTTTCCTGCCCAAGGGGATTGGGTATACCCTTCAAGTTTGGTTAGAATATCTAACTGGGTGAATTGGAATGTCATCTTGGGTCGGTTCATTATATTTCTCATATGATATAGTTGGTAATCATAGGTATGGAGATACATATGTTTGATGGATATCACTCCAGATCCCTCTGTAGATTGAGTATAACTAATGATTTCCTAGAGCCTTATATCTAATTATATTTATTTATTAAATTATTTACATTTTTATCAATTCAAATAATAATCATGGTATCACTCATTATGGTTGACTAAATCGGGGTTGAGGTTTACATAGGGATCTATGCAATAAACTAATTTTGAATTATCCAAAAGGAGTTTTCAATGGGTCTTCAGAAGGTATTACATATGATGTGATAAAAGGTGGAGTTAATGAAATTTTTCCAAAAGTATTTTGGAAAATATATTAAAAATAATTTTTGGATACGATTTTACAAGCTATTTTATATGATATATTATAAGGTGTAATGTAAAGTATTTGAGGATTTAGTGTAATTGAGATATTGAAGGAGGCATTCCCCATATCCATTAAACATATGATTTGTCTTGTCCTATATCATATTGTATGTTATAAACATGTTATATTGTATAATATAGAATAAAACAGATCATATTGCATTTATTGGTTTGGGTATATCATATAGTATAATATATAGAAATTATAACACTAACTTAATATCTTAGTAGATCATTAAATGAATTAAAATTAAAATCTCTTATATAAATTTATATTATTAATAGTTGAAATTTTATGTAATGAAATTATTAGTGGGAATTATTCATTCATATAATTATTCATAATCACATGAATCCATTTATTCATTCATTGTAACACGTTAATAATTGCATGGTACCCAACGAGTATCTTCAATGATTATCAAAGGGAGAGACATAAATATTATATGGTTGTGTGTCTGTGTTCCTAACTGATTATTTTCTTCTCTAAATCTCCCTTCCTCTAACACCATTAGCCTTCATGAGAACCTATCATGTGACTGAAAATTTCATTATTATTTACCAATCAATTTTAATGGATAGTGGGAACCCATGCAGTATAAGATACAGACATCAAAGAACCATATGATATGGCCAATCAATTAAACTATAATTTCATTATATTCGACACATTATCCTTAAATAATTTCTAATTGAAACTACTAACATCTACAGCTAGATCATCCTTGATAAGATCTCCATACCAATAATCCATATTGTCGAACGATTTGATGTACCCCTCCATATTTATGTTCCATGCGTTAAAACAGCTTACCAAAATATGGTCTTTCTCATTTATCAATTTTTTTTATCTTAATTGGTTTCCAATAGTAGAATTATCTTATACAACCAATTAGAATCCTCCTCTGAGGCAATAATTTGAAGAAAATCTTCCAACATATCCGCATCTGTATGAATAAAAAGGTCCCTGGTTTAGAAATTAGATGAAAACTTCTTGAATGTACCCTACTTCTAGTTGGTGTACTCTCTAAAATTAGGATCAAACCAAAAAATGGTGTTCTTAGTGCATGATTATTCTACCACCACCAGGCCATCCTATAACCTATTTTTTCCTCCCATTACACCGTCTGTATTATCTGAACTGATAGAAAATTGACATCAACACCGGGTCTTCTCCTATTCCTTCTCATTATTACGTTTGAAGTCCTACATGGGCCTCTTTTACATGGATGATATGTTCTCCATTGGTTTTGGTAGGAAAAAATATTTATTTTTACCTTTGGGTTTTTGTTTGTTCAAAAGAATCTAGCTGCCTAAATCATTATTGTATTTCCACCCCTTCTTCCTCCTCGGATTGTGTGGCCCTATACCATGAATCCCTTCCACACTATCATCTGAAAATAATTCTCGGATCTCATCACTTTCTTCTTCCCCTGAGAGGAATTTCACTTTATAAGAATCTTCATCTTGTATTAGTTCAAATTGATCTGGAACCAACACTTTAATGTCTAAACCTTCAAACCAATTACGCAGCTTAATGCTTGGAATGACCTTTCTAGATCCAATCTAATTAGTTTTAACCTCCACAACCCTTATGGAATGAATGCAATTATATTTATCTTCCACAAAACCTTTTCAATTGATAACTCAATAGATACAAGTTTATCATATCCAAGGCTATTTAACACATCCCTTATCCCCTATGACCCCTCTTTGTTGTTTGATTCATTTCCAGATCTCATAGACTCTGCAAATGAAGATGCCTTGGATGAATAAAGATTATTTTAATCTCACCTACCCAAAACCCGCCAAAATAGGCATGGTCAATACATCTGAAACTGCCAATTCATAATTAAAATGACTAAACACGTCCCTACTTTTGGATCAGTCTTCTTTAGAAGAACCTATTTCTTAGTGGGAACCGCTGGGTCCATGTAACCATCAGAATGAACATATTTCTGATTAGCATCATCTAAAAGCTCCCAGAAACATCTATTATTACATGACCCCTCCATGTTAGACATTTGAAAATGGATGAAGTTCATGTGACAACATACTCCTATCAAATTACTGAGACTCTTGAAGGATGAACAATAATCGACGCAGTTCTCAAAATTAACTGGTTTCTTGTAACGAAATTCCTCTCAAACTGAAATCCACACAAAATCAACTGGCATGAGAGATATATAAACATTCACATGGATTCATAGATAAATTGGGTGAAATAATTCATGATTTATACTATAAGAGCTTAAATATCGAACCACTAAATTTCCAAGAATTTGATAGATTGAAGGGTTTGGAAATGAGAGGGGAAGTTTGGGAAAACTATCCCAAATCGTTATTATAGGTATTCATGGTTCATGTGGAAATTTTATGACCACCTCATTTAAATGAAGTGGATGTTGTTGAAACCCTGGGGGGAACTAGACTTGGCTACTATCATATCTTCTTCTGAATAAAATTGAATCAGAATATTTCTAATATTAAGGGGACCAACTACAGAATGATCTTGTAAAAAATAACATTACTAAAAACTCTATAAAATAAGTCCATGGATAGATGATGGTGCTTGAAACGAGCAACCAATGTCATACTACGAAGATACAAGGAATCCATGAACTCTTTTTCTGAGAGGGGGTGATATGGAATACCATTGAAAAAATATATAAATTATAAAAAAATAGAAATTTGGGTGAAATAAGAAGAGATTCAGGGTTAGAAAAGGGGGATATGGAATAAGGCCAGACCCCCACAAAATATTATGAAGGTCCCTCCCCCTCTGGTGGGGGACGAACCAGCACAATGACCCATATCTCTTAGGCCAAGGAGTCACTAGCCTTGAGTGATAGTGGGATTCCCTCCAAAAATTTCTTTTGAATATTGTTTAGTGGTGGGGAACTAGCATGTCATTAGTGATAAGAGAATTTATCTCGAGTATTGAGTAATTCATTCTAATACCTTGGTACACCATAGAGAAGGGAGTTTTATAGATACTCTTGAGGGATATTTGTAAAGAAGGATGAATGATAAATGAAAAAAATGATCAATTGTGTATGGTACACACATACTAGTACTTCATTTATATAAAGTGGGGTTTTGGGTCTCATTCATGGTGTTCTTGGGATTCTGGGTTATAATTTGCATTGTTTTTTACAAAAGATCATTGTTTTATCCTTTCAAACTAATCTATTGGTTCAAGATAGTATTGATATCTCCATATTAAATCAACTTACATCAAGATCATTATTTCAATAAGGCCTTCTCATTATTAAATGAAAATATAACATTATTTAAAGCATTATAAATTTGTTTATAATTGGACATTGAAGAGGGGAAATAATAATTAATATCATGATTTTTAACCTCCTCTTCTAAAGAATTAATGGGAAAAAATTTATTAATTATTTTTTATTGAAATACCAAATAACATGTTTAATATTTGTAATATTTTATAGAATCCACATATTCCTCCCCAACAATATTGGTGAATAAATAAACCATGGAATTTTTAAATTATTATTATATTTATTATCATAAAATTATGAGAGGAATTGTAAAATTATTGAGAATGTTTCTAGTTGATTTGAGATGGATAAGGTCGGTTGGAGATGAGTTAAATTTATTAGAGATAATTTATGGGATTCAGAGTTGAGAATGAAATTTTATTATGTATTGAAATACATAAATGTAACCTACTTATACATAATAATATCTCTAGGTTTTCCTTGGAATGTAAAATCTCTGTGAGAATGAAAATAAAAAAGGCATGAATAATATTTTATAGAGGTATAATTTGGAAAAGTATTGTGATACATGATAATAACATTGATTTTTCAGTGTGATATTTATAAGATTAATACGATGATACTTAATATCTATTACATAATACATAAGATTAATATGTTGATATGGATGATTCAAACTAAGGTCTCTAAACTTATATAAGATTAAATTTTAGGTTACTTAAAAGTTATATAAGGTTTTAGAGAATACTAAATATCCTTTAATAGGATAGATAGGATTAAATAGTTATATTATTAGGTGAAATAAAGGATTAAATTCAATGATCCAATGTTAATATTTAGTGTTTAAATTTCACGATTGTAAGTTATAATCCATGATTTGAGCTGATGAATTTGGGTCAATGATTTGATGAGAAATATTTCATTGTGAGTTAGAAAGTTTCATCACAATGTTATTTTATCATATATATATAGAAAATAAGATAAAATTTAGGGATGAATTAAAAGACAATAATATTCGATTTTTGGATATTTAAATGATTAAATTTGATGAAATATTTTCACTATAAATAAATAGATTCAAAAATGATGTATTGGAATCTATTTATAAAGATAGAAGATATTGGTAATATCAGAAGGGTATTTAACAAGCCTATATTATGAATTTCATTCTATTATTTTCATTAATACTTATAAACTACAAATATTATAAATATCCAAGTGATTAATTATTTGTTATAATTTCAAATGAATCCCCCATGGATACATGACAATAGGTGTTCGTTGTATATCAGGAATAATATGAAGAAATTTGATGCTTTTATTAGTGTAAAGAAGGATTATAGACATTTGGTAATGATGGATCAGTAAAAAAGGGATTTGATTGATGGAAATAGGAGGGAAAAAGTTGAGGTCAATTATTACTCACTTTTTGTATGGTTTGAAACACGATATTTTAAGTGTTTATTGACAATGTGATGAGATATATGAAATTTTATTTTGGAAATTTAGATTTTGGGTGAATATATTAATGTATTTATGTTTTATTAATCACATAAAGTGAACTAAATTTGTCTTAGTTCACATAAAAGGAGCTACAAATTCTAGTTAGTTGGGCATATAGGATGAAAATGAGTTGTGGTATAGATTATTTGAACACATTAGAAAAAAGTTCATGAAAAGTTTATATAATAGAGATAATGTTTTTATTATAATATTATTGATGGAAAAAATAATATGGGATTGTTTTACTTGTCAAAATGTAAATAGTGTTAATTATTCGTAAAAAAGAGTGTTGACTCAAACAATATATCCCTTACAAGTATTCCATCAAAATATTTATAGAATATTAGAGAAGAAATAAATGGTTATTGATAAATAATTAATCTCATTAACTAATGAATTTACTCATATTACATGCATCATGTTCATGAGGCACAAATCTAAACCCTTAAAGAGGTTCAAGAGTTTTATCATATATATAGAAAAGAATTATTCTTATAGCATAAAGATGTTTCGTTTAGATCATGGAGTTTAATATAAAAGTGACATATTTAAATAGAATTTAGATAAAAATGGGATAATTTATGAGTATAGTGCACCATATACTCTTTTAAAAATAATATTATTGAGAGGATAAATCAAAATTAATTAAAATGGTATTTAACATATTGGTGAAACAGTGACCTTATCATTTATTTTAGAGGTATTTCATCATTATATTCACATAAAAAACCAATTTATATATCATACAAACTCTTATATATTTCCATATAATATTTATCTAAAAAATATCATGTGATTAAAGTATCGAAGGTTATTTGGTATCCCTTACATCATCAATGTTAAGGATTCAAATAAGAGAATCTATGAGAAAAGCGGAGTTGAATGATTTTTTCATGTATATCCACTAAATCTATAATGATATAACTATTAATGCATGGAATAAAAAAAATATTTTTTATATTACTGATTTGAATGTTTTTGATATCTCATTTAGTGCGTGTAAATAGTATGTAATTGTTTTAAAATTAATAAAAAATTGGTTGGATATCGAACATAAAATCCAAAAAGTGAAGAATATATTGGTGATTTCATGAATATAATGTTGATTCGACCATATTAATTGATGAAAATTGATTTAATTTAGTTTTTAGAGGGTTGAAGAAGCATGTAAAGTACCTAAACACAACTATTGATCCTGGATAATTAGTTCAAACTAGGTGGTCTGTGAGTATAACATCTCATACATAATTGATTTCTCAAGTTGAACCAAGGAGTTTAATGAATCACTAAAGCATCAAGAATGAATTCGATCCATTAAGGAAGAATTATATGATATTCAAAATAAAAACACCTAGGTGTTGGTTATAAATATAATAAAATAATAATTTTATTGGATAAAAATGGGTCTATTGGAACAAAATGGGAGTTTTGTAAAAATTTGAATAAGAAATAATATCTTATAAGGAATAGGAAACAGATTTGTTGAAGAGGGTATTCTGGTGATGAATTTATTGACAACAATGAGGCATTTTCTTTGGTTTATATATTTGAAACTATAAGGATTTTTCTTCATATTATTACATGATGTGGATATATGATTTTTCAAATGGATATAAAATATACCTTTCCTAATTTCGAACATTAATAGGATGTTTATATTTATAAAAATGAATGTTCTATGATTGTAGGTGATAAAATATGTTATTATAGGTTGAATAAGTCACTTTTTAGGTTAAAAAACATCAAATATAATGATATTTGAAACATGAGTAGTGGTTAAAGTCATTGGAATTTATAAATGGAAGAGTGTACAAAAACATACAAATTAAATAAATATAGGAGGTATCTCTTGTTATTAGTTATTCAGTTTAAGATATTACCTTTTATATATATTACTAATATATTTTCAAATAATTTTACACTCAAATGAAATATATTCTTGAGATGTTTATGTTAGGATAGATTATTTATTTCCTAGGACTTAAAATTTCTCAAGAGAAGGATTATATTTTTTTCCTTGATAAGTTTTCCTAATCATTATAAAATAAATTTTGAATATATGATGACAATATGGATTCTACCAAAATTTGAGTGGGAAAAAATCTTAAAAATGTTAATATGGAATGGATGTTGATAAAAATAGTTTAGAAAACTTAT
Source organism: Viscum album (assembly GCA_963277665.1). Classification (NCBI taxonomy): domain Eukaryota; kingdom Viridiplantae; phylum Streptophyta; class Magnoliopsida; order Santalales; family Viscaceae; genus Viscum; species Viscum album. The sequence continues at coordinate 1,013,202,556 of OY728153.1, read as the reverse complement.
TATTATTTTTAAACATATAAAATATTTTAGGTCCAAAATATTATATATTATTACATTGTGTTCTAGGTATCAATATTCTCATAAGAAATATCATTTTATATAATTTAAAAGGATTATAGTGTATCTTTAAGGAACTAAAGATTCTGATTTTAATATAATATAAAATAAAATCTTGATCTATTCAGATATGTTGAGATAGATTAGTGTATATGTATTGATGATTGAATGTCTACGTTTGGTAGAGTGTTTTTATTGGGATAATAGTTTATTAAAAGGCACACTATAAAGAAAAATCCCAATACCTTAAGTATAAAATAAGTTTAATTTATTTTTTTAACTAAGAAACCACTTAACTAATGTGGATGAATAAACAATTTCAATTTTAGATAGTTGATGCGATGTTACCCTTCTTGGTGGGTTATGATAATCAATGTGCTATCAAAATTTAGAGAAATATAGTTTTGAATTATTAATATAATAATATTTATTTCAAGTATTATTTTATCTAGGAGAATGAGGGACAATGATTCTTCAATATGGAGTAAGTACCTTTACAGAAAAAGTGGAAGATTTTTTTTCTAAACCCCAACATAAGGATGTATTTTTGAAATTCAGTTTGATGATGTGAGTTAAACATAAATATTCTCAAGGACAATGTAGGGTGGCTCATCAAATCTGTCATTTATTCTTTGGATACTATTTTCAAATGGTGAGAAAGATAAAAAATAAATCCATCTATATATATATAAATAATCCTAATAATGTAAAAATATCTTATTAAGGTGGAGTATATATTGGTTTGATTTTTTTAGATGGGTAATGTTTTGAGTTCAATATAAAATAGTGGATTTTGTGTCTATGATTTTTTGTTATCATAAATTATGTTTCTAAGTTTTTTAATGTTTTAGTTTTTTTAACTCATTTATTGAGTATGATTGAAGGAAAATAATAATAAATTTATACGGATAGTTTTTGAGTTCCACAGTTTGTTGTAAAGAAAGGTTTAAGAGGATATTTGGAAGTGAATATATGTTGTTGTTATTATAGATATATTTGATAATATTATTCATTATTCATATTTCCTAAACCAATTTAAATCACATAGTTTTAGAATGATTTAATGATTATTCAATACTAAGATTGAGTGTGACTTATATTTTTTCAGTTGTAAAAAAATTAAAAAATGGGAGATTGTTGTGGGTAAGAAGATATTTATGGGATGTGTTGTGACTCGCATGTTTTTTGATTTATAATGTGAGTGACTTATAAATATAGTGAATTGAATATTTTTTTGGAGTGGTTCTGTTGTATTTTTTTATCAATTCATAAAACCATAAATTTAGTAATTGAGATCATTTAAGGAGTGTGGGTTTCTTAATGAATATTTTCAAGATGATTCTAAGGAGGTTTGGAACTATTTTGAATAGCTGATAATACTTTAAATAAAATTTTTCTAATAAAAATAAATCACACCCGAATAGAAACAGATAATAATTCCTTACATGGAGGAGTTATGGGTGTATTAAAATTCACATCATGTGTCAGGCCTTAATACTGAGTTCATGAATCACATCTTTTTAATATATATGTAATTGATATAGTATTGATACATAAAGTGAATTGTTGTGTCATAGAGATTTAAATAACCTTGTAATGTGGTGTTGTAAAACAAGTTTGTATCAAATGAACATTGTGGGTTGTGAGTTTCATAGTGACTACAAGTCATGATTTTGGAGTTTAGGTTTTATGTTATAATGATGATCTTCTATACTGCATCATTTTCAATTCATTTAGTTTTAATAAAAGTTTAAAGTAACCAAATTTTTATGTCAAAGTAAAATGGAAATTTTGGGGGTAAATTTTATTTTAAATTTTATAGTGATAAATACAAAATAAATTTTAAAATAAAAGTTTTTATAAAATATAAAGTGATTAAATCAATTAAGTGAAAAATAATAATTTTGATTCAAATAATGAAATTAATATCAGAGCTTAATTTGTGATTATGAATAGAGGAAAGTAGATGAATAAAATTTATGAACATTATTAATATTGAGATAATAAATATAATGAAATAGTGAGCACTATTTTATAAGGAGTTCAACATTAACATAAAAGGTGCCCCTACATATCCATCCACCAATTAAAGATATAAATATTATAATGAACATACCATGGTTTTTTCATAAACCCAAGAACCAACTTCACATTGTTCATCAGCAATTCTGGAACCAAAATTTCCTTTGTTTTAATGATAACCCAAGATGATCTTCCCTTTCCTCTTAATGGTTATGTCAAGATACTGATCCCTCACATTGTTTGTGAGCACCTTGAGAACATGAGAAGAGAATAGAGATACTTTATTACACAAAATAATTTACAAGTATTATATTTTATATTTTTAAAAATATGGATACAAATTGAGATAGAGAGAGAGAGATAAATACAAGTGTGAGAGCCTTTGAAATTTGGAAAAGAATGAGAACACTTTGAGAGGAGGTCTTGGAGACCGCCAGTGGTTTGACATTTTGGTTCATGTGAGGATTTTGTGAACAATTTGATTGATTCATTTATTGTGATGAAACCCTTCTTAATAATCTATTTATATCCATCATTATAGATGGGAACATTCTACAATCCTTCAGGTCAATTCAGGTTATTAATTATCTGAGTGGGATATTTTTTGACCTTTATAAATATAGCCTCATAGATCTTGTCTGGATTCCACCCATTACCTGGTAGCCTCCATCGAGTAGCTTATGGTATATCTATAAGTTTCTACATTTTGAAATCAACAACCGGTGATCCAATTCTCTTAAATGACCAGGCCAGTACAATTATAGAGGATGTTCCCTCTACTTTCCAAACAATTGGTTATCTGGTGGTAGTACATAAGCATTCTGGTGAAACTTGTTGTCACCTACTTAGAGAAGTGGAACTTCTACATCCTATAATCTCTTTTTAATGTTCTTATAAAATCATTCCAGGTTCTCAAAACATAAGATAATACATGTTCAATCCTTTAACTTGATCAACAAGTCCTCCTTGAATAGAAAATAACAACCCCTTTAGAACCATTAATGACATGACATAAAGTCAACTTATGGAGTCTTAAAAGCACTCAAATGAAAATATTAGATACAAAAGAGAGTATTTATGATCATAAAAACACCATGAGAGAGAGATAGATACAAAATATTCACCTTTTTATGGCCATAAACACTTGAAAGAAAAACAGATAAATCAAGTATAAATCAAGAGATAATGATATTAAATATAATTTTATTCTTTATAATTTTAAGATAGTAAACATTATAAAGATATTAACATAAATACATTTAAAATTATCAATAATTAATAATATATTAAATAATATCAAGCGATAAAACAAGATTCTCTCCAAAAAACCAACAAACATATCCCATTTTGAAATAAGACATATTCTTCCCCTTTGGACCCAAAAGTACCAATAACTAAAAAACTTTTCCCTGATTAAAATAAAAAAAATAAAACATATCCCTATTTGTGACAATCAAAAAAGAAACAAGGATGGGAAAAGAGAAGACTAGATAGGGGTATAAAACAACTGAGTAAAATTATATAAACAAATGATAAAATATTCATAACAAACAATACGAATTCCCCATTATTAAAATAAAAAGATAATATTATAACACAAACACATATGGAAAATTTATATTTCTTAAAGAAGAAAATCATTATATATGAATCTAATACACTAAAGAACACATTATCTCAATCTTAATTTAATTATAAGAGTGGATATACTGATTTAAGAAACATAATATTTTAAAAAAAATGAAAAAGAAAATAAAAGAAAATATTTTTTATTTTTTAAAATAAATTAATAATGTGAAACAGATTTATATTTTAATATTTTACTATATTCAATATCACATATAACATGAAACCTTATCCATAAATGTACCAAAAAATATTTTCATTTTATGATCATTACAACATAGATATTGAATTAGTGGATATAAATATAATTAAATGTATTATTTAATACATATAAAGTTCACAATAAAAAAATGCATTGACAAATTTCTTTGAAATAATAACTCATTTTTAAGTGAGGTTATTTTATTCATCAAAATACATTTTCTAAAAATGGTTTTTATTACTTTTTTGATTAAATATTATAATTAAATATTAGAAATGTTAAAAATTATATTTGTTAAATATAATATAATGTTTTAAAATAAGAATATAAAAATTAGATTAGGGTGGTATTTTTAAATTTTTATAAAAACATTGATTTTCCACTGAAAATTGTAAAATAAATTTTTTTTATAAAAGCTCATTTTTTAATAAAAAATTTAAAAGATTCATTTTTTGAAAGTATTAAAATTTAAATTATTTCTATTATTTTATTAATAATACAATTATATTCATTATATTTAGTTTCATTGTTAAACGTGGTGTAAAAACTATTTTATTCCTGAATAATTATTTTTTGGAAAAATAATTTTTTATAATTTAATCTTGGGGATTGGATTTCATATTTGGACTCTATAGGTAAAAATTTGGTAAATATATTCCTTTTATTTTTGGTCAATATGAATAATAACCATAGTAATTTTTTGTTACCATGGTAATGGTAAAATGGGTTAATTAGTGTTAAAATTAATATAACAATGCTTAAAATTCATTCAGACACATGAATTTATTTCATTTGATATGTCTATTTTTTCTATAATCATCTAAAATATAAAAAAATGATCTTTTTTTATTTAACATTGATTTTGACCATTATAATATTTATGTAAATGATAAAGTCCAAATAGTCAATACCTTGTTTTTATTATCTATAATATATTGTGATAGAGATAAAAACAAAATATATTGGGTTAAAAATGGTTATTTTAAATATTAATGAATTTTTTATCATGGTAGTTTATTTTTGATTTTCAATGATAAACTAATTACCTTGATTACTTATTCAACGCTAACACAATGCTTTTAAAAGCTGTAAAAAATTCAACTAAATGATTTGAAAACCCCAAAATGTAATATTTTTTTGTGGGTTAAAATATCCCAAGACTTATAAAAATTAATATAGATTGTTATATATATTTTAAAGTTTTAGATTCTTATTCCAATGCAATAATATTTTTTTCAAAGTCAACTTATGTGTATAGTAATTTAAATGGAATCAAAAGTATTTTATGTTAATTAGTATTTTATTAAATTATCTAAAAAATATAAAAAAAACATGAAATGGTACAATTCAGATGATATATTGTAACATCCCAGGTAAATAAAGAATATGACATTTGCATATCTATTAGAATTTGTGTATAATATATAAATATTACTTTAATGGGGATTCTATGTTCAATGGCGTACCCAATTCGCACCAACGAGTTTCTTGGAAATCTTATGTTGTGCTCTAATAATAAAATAATATTATTTCAAATGGTAGTTAACACGTAGTCGTTTTAATGGTGGGAATTAATAGAACTAACTAAAACATTATTACATATGTTTGTTAAATATTTTTACATTTATCCAATAAATGTTAGAGGAATAAAAAGCGAATGAATCCAATTTTAAGCATAAATGTTCTAATATTCTTTAAAAGGTCGATTAACAGCCTTTTAATGGAGAACCCTTTTCTGAATCTATATTTTTTCAATTTTATATTCTATATTTGACAAAATAAAATCATTCTTTAGAATAAATACATGAAAATTTTCTTTGTGTAAAGTTTTGGTATTTTTCCGATAAAGTTCATTTTTGTATTAAATAGTGAAAAATGATGTATTTTAATTCAAAACCTTCTTTTTAAAAAAGTTATTTATAGGGTTAGATTATATTTTTAATTGGTTTTAAAGTGTAATTAGAATATATTTTTACCATTTAATCTAATGGTGGTCATTTTAATTAATTTCACTTTGAAATTGGACATAAACAAGTGTCAGTCTATTGATAGACATTGTTTCATAAAAACACTCTATTTGTTTTGACAACGGGAATTAATTATAAAATTAATTAATTCAACTTATATGTTTTGAATTTTGTAAAATAGAAATCATTTTTGAATTCGGAATATCAAATATAGATTAGGGTAAATTTTTGGTATTTTTCTAAAGAACTTAAATTTTTTGATGAATTGTGAAACCACTAAGTGGTAGTTAAACAAACTAATTTTTTCTTTTAAATGAAATTTTACCGCTTATGTGTATTGAATTTCGAAAATCCGACATACATGGATTTTATTAGTAAGTAAAATGTGGTTCAATGGGATTAAAATATTTTTTTTGGTGAATAGTAACTTTTGAGTTTTCTTAACCGCGATTAGAGGTAATTAGTGTAATTTAAGATAAAAATGATATTATAAAAATATAAAAATATCTTGACACATTGCCTAATCTTATTGGATATGTCATGGACGACCAATAAAATCCATGGATCAATTTGTGGGACCCCATGGATCCACTTGGGTAAGATAATGACATTAATACCTTTTATTTAAAGTAAAAATAAAAATATCACAAACTTGTATTGTTTTATTAAAAAAAATTACTTGGGGTTATAAAAGTTATATTTTTTACTATAAAAATTCATTAGGAATCTAATAATATATCCTACATCATGGTAATTTTTTTAAAATTTTTAGACATCAAAAAAGTAAAATTATTTATGACACAGTGTTGATGCAGTGATCATGTCATTAATGAATGATTTAAATAAATAAGAAGATAATGTTAATAATAATATAAAACCCTTGTCCAATTCTTGTTGGATGATTTTATTTCAAACATTTACCACCCTATACTCGACTTTAATGATTTTTTTGAGCATTTGAAAATGAATTTCATTTTATAATAAAATAACAGTTTCAAGATTTATAAAAGAGCCCCTCCTCTCCATTATAAAAAGACCCCACTTCCTACCCATATCTAAAACTTATAAACCCCTTTGGATCGTCCAAAATCTACTCAAATAAGCTCTAAATACCATTCTATTCATCCTAGAAACCTCACTTTGGGCATAATCGTTTCCAAGGAAGCCTTTTGGCTCAAATCAAAAAGAGTTACCTGATTCAAAGATAAGTCATCTCTTATGTTCTTTTGTTTTATTTTGCTTCTTCAACCCCCTAAACTCGTTTTATTCATTTATTTTTTAACAAAACCAGTATATTAAATGTTCTAGGATGTTTTTATAAGAATTATTATAGCTACACTTACACACACCTATGCCTAATGGTTAAAGAACAAACTGTTTCCATGGATGGAGAATTTCTGTCTCACGAAACGAAGATTGTTCAATATTCTTTTAACACCTTAAAAGGTGTCCATTAGTATGTAACTATATTTATATATTATATATAATATGTTTATTTTTTCCTTAAGCTTCTGTAATTTTCATTTTTGGAATTCCTTTATGGTTTCCATTATGGGTAAACGTGATATCATCATTTTAGGAAGTGCGGACAACCGCCCCCTCAAAGTGATTTGATTTGTTAATGCCAAATGTCGGACGTGTAAATGATGGAGTTAAAATTTTTACATATTATTATACTATAGTTATAATATACATTTATATAATAATTATTTAATTCCATTAAATATTAAATATAAATGAAAGTAGCGTTCATGCATACGTACGGCTTACCTTCTCCATGAACGGTGTATTTCATTTCTCGCCTCTAAATGTTGTGTAATATTATAAATGAATTTATATACTGGATATATATAATATATATGATATCTACATCATGAATATAATTCTGGATATAATGGATATTTTACCACATGAACAACATGTAATTATAAGGAGTTTATTTTTTAATCATGTGCCATTTATCGACAGAACAACCGTTATTAACATAAATAATTAAAAAGTGTTAATAACATGGTAATAAGTGATATAAAAGGAATAATGAACTTGAAAAAGGTTCTTAATAAATTATAAAATAACTAAAGTTTATTATTCAGGAGATTAAAGAACGATCTAGTCAAGTCAGACACGAGATAAGGGATCCAACCTCTCTCTTTCTTTTTAAGAACTCCCTTTTATGTGATTTCTTTTAATCTCCTCTTTAATATGTTGGGGGATGTTATTTTATATTCCACATACTGTAAATTTTGTGTTCATATGATGTGATGCCCTATTTGATCTCGTCAATTCATTTTTGGATGTTTTATGTGGCGTCGTTAGGCTGCCGATTTTTCGTAAGAGATTATTCATCTCACTTTTATTCTAATGAGATTTATGCTACATTTTCCACTATTTTCTTTGAGTGGTGTATGTACTTCCCATTATTATACTCTATGTGTAATATACTTTCGTTTATGATTATTTACATCAATGTTGTATAGTCCTTCTTTCATGGGGTGTAAATTTCAAAAGTAACCAAAGTCGGTAAGGGAACCTTTCACATTCCTCTTTTTAAAAGACATCTTTTATTAGGTCAATTTATTTACATCTTATAATGTTGGAATATGTTCGTCAATATCCTTATTGATGTAAAATTTATTTCCAAGTGATGAGATATCTTCTTTTTCTCATCAACTCATTTTCTTTGAATTGTAAAGTGACACTGTTAGGCTGTCAAGGGAACTTCTTAACCAAATTTTGATTTCTTTGGGTTCAACTTGTAATTATTGAATATGAAATTCTATGAATATGTGTGAATGTCTCTGATTGTGTTACATTTAATATCCACATATATTGGGTGTATTTATATTTTTCACACATAATTATGTAATTGATTTATCCTTAATCTAAGGATACCATCTTTGTACGGAACTTCGTCTCAATCTCCTTTCATTGTGCCATATTTTGTTTTATTCACAAATTTCTTTTATACGGTGTATAAACCCCTTTGACTTTTACTTTTATTCAAAATGAATATTTTTATATGAAGCATTTTACTAAATGAGAAAATGGAATGTTATTATCTTACGTATGCGGCGACAAAGACTTCTTCACTGCCATGACCATTATTTATGTTTCGGCATCCTCTTCAAGCCATAACTTTTTAAATGTAAAATAAATACCACATACACTTTTATGTATATTGGTATTGAAAATGGATTTTGATAATGTTTGGATTATATAAATGTGTTGTATTGATATCTTGTGATAGAAATGTGGAAATGTTATGTTTCATTTAATCATGCTTTATGAGATACGATTATGTTATGGTTATTTGGAATTATTTATGAAATTGGGTGGTTCTGTGATAGAATAAGGGAGGGTGACCAAGATAGGTCTCCAATTCATTGGGTAATGTGACAGAGGTAAACATTAATGTTTCTTATAAGAGATTTAGGGAATATACTGTTATGGGTATTCAAATGTGACTCCCTATGTAGCCTGTGATAGCTACAATGTATGTATGTTATGTATAAATCAAGTTACCTTCATGTCTTATGATTTCTATGAGTTATTCATAAATCTTATGATTTCATGAGGAATGTTTTAATTTCTTAGGATTTATGAGTAATGTTTTTTTTTCATTGATTCTTATGTATATGTGTACTAATGTTTCCTTCCTGTATTTTTATATCCCTTACTGAGCTTTTTGTGCTCATCCCAAGTTTTGAAATGTTTCTCCATATGAATTAAAGTGGAATATGGTCAAGTATGGGATCAAGGAAATTTCATAATCTCTAAAACATGGAACTAGACATTACTCTTTTGTTCAAGAGTTTATATTTTGTGAAAAAATGGAGACTGAGTAGATATGTCTACCTTGTAAATCGTTGAGAGATGTAATAGTTATGTACTAATTCTCTAAAACTCTAAACCTGAAAAGATCCTCAATGTGAAGTATTAATTTAATTAACTATTATGTAATGTTTTTAGGTTGGGTCTTTAGTTTGGTATCAAAGGTCGTTTTAGATAACTTTAGAGGTTAGATTGTTGTTTAAGTATAAGTGGACAAGTTGTGTATAACCACAATGGTTATTATATTAGATAGAGTCATTGCAATTTATGAAAGTTTGAATCAGTTTGAGATAACTTGGACAATTATATCTTAGTGTTTATCTTCCTCTTTAGTACATGATGATTTTTTTTGATATAATCACACTGGCCTTTTGGGTTTTAGTAAATGGATGGATCTAGTAGGCACCAATGTGACAATGGGTTTGAACGAAACTATGGTGGTTCTCTGATTAAGATACCAGATGAAATGGGGGATTCAATGAGAAATCTCGCGGTTATTCTAAACCAACTATCAGGAGTCATGATCAACCACTTGAACCCTGGTGAGTTCTATATGCATCATATATGAGAGAACCAACTCGATGTGATGTTCGGGTAATAATTATAAAGGTAACCATTAGGGTTTATATGGTCCTTACTTTTGAGGTAATTATGGGTTACTATATGTTATGATGGAATATGAATGACATTAGATAAACATGAGGTTAAATTATGTTATGGTTATTTTTGAAGATTTGTCACTTTTTGTGGAATGTTATAAGAATTATGTAGTTTGGAAAAAGGACAACACACTGACCATGTGACAAACCCGTCGCGTCAGACAAAGATGCGGGAGTCAAACCCACAACCAAAGTGCGACTGGTCTTTATCGCCTACCACAAGACTACGTGAAGTCCCTGGTTGGTTTGACTAATTATTTTTAGTTAGATTATTTTAATAATCAAGAGTATGTTTATTTTGGGTTATCTATGGAAAATTATTGTTCTATCATGAAGGATATATGAATAGGTTAATTTCTTTTCAATACAAGAGTTTAAGAGAAGTGATGTTATTTGGAGATAAATGTTAAGATTTACCTCAAGATACTATGTGATTAAATCCTTCAGAGATTTGGGTTTCAATCTTATTTTTTTTCATTGATGAATTCTATGGATAGATTTTTATTGAATGGTCTTTGTCGAATGTTGGGTACTGTTTGAAAAATTTTGGAGATTAGAGTAGTTGTTCTTTTTGAAAAAAAATTATCTGTTTTGGGGGATTATCTAATCTTGTACTATCCTGTTTGGTTTTGGTTTTAGTTAAGGTCTAAAGAAATGGGAAATGTATAGTTCTTTTTGTGGATTAGGTGATTATCAAGAACGTTGATTTTAGTGCTCTTAATGTGAACAAGTTATCCTAAATACTCTTCTTTTAAAGAAAATATGAGTTTCTGTAAGAAATCATGAAAAAGTTGAAAGTCAACATGACAAGTAAGTATGTTTTCTATGTTTTAGGTAAGCCCATAAATAAATTCCTCAATTAAAAAGTAACTTTAAACAAAAATGTTGTCTGTTAACTTTTATTATTGGGGAATCAAATACCGTTTAACCCATCACAATTTTGGGATTTTCTGGTGGTTAACTTTCTCCTAGACATGTTTTCTATCACACTCCATCAGAACATGATGGTTTGTTTTCTCCGCCATATCCATGTTTTCATGGAATCCTATTATTTGTTGTCTCAGGGTGTCCTTTTACTTTTCTTTCTTTCTTTTAATGTGATATTTTAATTACTTCTTTCCGGATGTGGGATTTCTATTATGTTTCTGAGCCCTTTTTTTTTAAAAATGCGACGGCCGCAATTCCCAAAAGAGGGGAAAGATGTAACATCCCAGGTAATTAAAGAATATGAAATTATCATATTTATTAATATTTGTGTATAAAATATTAATATTACATAAATGGGGATTCTATGTTCGATGGCATACCCAATACGCAACAACGAGTTTTCTTGGAAATCTTATGTTTCACTCTAATAAGAAAACAATATTATTTCAAATGGTAGTTAACACATAGTCGTTGTAATGGAGGAATGAAGATAACTAACTAAAAAATGATTACATATGTTTGTTAAATATTTTTACATTTATACAATAAATTTTAGAGGATTAAAATGCGAATGAATCTAATTTTAAGCATAAATGATCTAATATTCTTTAATAGGTCTATTAACTGCATTTGATGGGGAACCCTTCTGAATCTACATTTTGAAAATTTTATATTCTATATGAGACAAAATAAAATCCTTCTTTAGAATCAAGACATGAAAATATACTTTGTGAATTGTTTTTTGTATTTTTCCGATAAAGTTCATTTGTTTATTAAATAGTAAAAAATGCTGTATTTTAATTCAAAACCTCTTTTTATATAATTTATTTATATGGTTAGATTATCTATTAAATTTTTTTAATTGTAATTAGATTATATTTTTACTATTTAATCTAATGGTGGTCATTGAAATTAATTTCACATTGAAATTGGACATAAACAAGTGTCAGTATTTTGATAGTTATTGTTTCTAAAAACACGCTATTTGTTTTGACAATGGGAATAAATTATTAAATTTATTAATGGAAATTATATGTTTCGAATTTTGTAAACTAGAAATCACTTTTTAATTTGGAATATCAAATATATCTGAGGGTGATTTTTTGGTATTTTTCTGATGAACTTCAATTTTTGATGAATTGTGAAACCACTAAGTGGTAGTTAAAAACTGATTTTTTTTCATTTAAATGAAATTTTACCACTTATGTGTATTGAATTTCGAATATCCGACATACATGGTTGTCATTATAAAATAAAATTTGGTTTAGTGGGATTAAAATATTTTTTTGGAGAATAGTAATTCTTTAGTTTCGTTAACCGCAATTAGAGGTAATTAGTTTAATTTAAGATAAAAATGATATTATAAAAATATAAAAATATCTTGAAACATGTCCTAACATTATTTTATTGTTCATGGACGAAAAATAAAATCCATGGGTCAATTTGTGGGACCCCATGGAGCTACTTGTGTAAGATAATGACATTAATACCTTTTATTTAATGTAAAAATAAAAATATCACAAACTTGTATTATTTAATTAGAAAACTTTTTTCATGGGGATAAACATGTTATATTTTTGAATATAAATATTAATTATAATTATTATATGATATCCTACATCATGGTAATTTTTTTTATAATTTTGAGACATCAGAATAAATAAAATTATTTATGACACAATGGTGATGCATTGTTTATGTCATTAATGAATGATTTAAATAAATAAGAAGATAACGTTTAAAAATAATATCAAACACTTAACCAATTCTTATTGGATTATTTTATTTCTAACATGGACCACCTTATCCTCGAATTTAATGATTTTTTTTAGCTTTATAAATCGAATTTCATTTTATAATAAAATAAGAGTTTCAAGACTTCCAAAAGAGCCCCTCCTCTCCCTTAATAAAAATACCCCACTTATTAACCATCTATCACACTTCTCAAGCCTTTTGGATCATCAAAACTCTACTCAAATAATCTCTAAATATCTCTCTATTCATCCTATAATCCTCACATTTAGAAGAATCCTTTCCAAGGAAGCCTTTGGATCAAATCAAAAAGAGTTACCTGATTCAATGGTAATATCCTCTATTATGTTATTTTGTTTTATATTGGTTCTCCAACCCTCTAAACTCTTTTTATTGCATTATTTTTAACAAAAAAATTATCTTCAATATTATTGGATGTTGTTATAAAATGTATTTGAGTTAAAGTTACACACACAACATCTAATGGTTAAAGAACATACTGTTTTCGTGGATGGCGAATTTCGGCCTCACGAAATGATCATTGTTCAATGTTATTTTAACACCTTCAAAGGTGTCCATTAAGATGTCACTATATTTATATATGATATATAATATTTTATTTTTTCCTTAAGCTTCTGTATTTTTAATTTATGGTATTCATTTATGGTTTCCATTATGGGTAAACACAATATCTTCATTTTAGAAAGTGCGGACTACCGCCCCTCAAAGTGATTTGATTTGTTAATGCCATTGTGGGACGTGTAAAGGATGGAGTTAATAATATGACATATGATGTTATACTGGAGTTATAATATACCTTTATATCATTATGATTTTCATTCCATTAAATATGAAAATAGAAATGAAAGTATTGTTCATGCATACGTACGGCTTACCGTCTCCAGAATGGTGCATTTCATTTCTTACCTCTAAATGTTATGTAATATATAAATGAATGTATATACTGGATATATATTAATATATATGATATCTAAATCATGAATATAATTCTGGATATAGTGGATATTTTACCACATGAACAACTTGTAATTATAAGGATTTTATTTTGACTCAAGTACCAATGATCGACAAAACGACAGTTATTAACTTAAATAATTAAAAAGTGTGTTCATAAAGTGATAATAAGTGATATAAAAGGAATAATGAATTTTAAATGGTTCTTAAGAAAGTATAAATATATCTCATGTTTTTTATTTAGGATATTAAAGAACGATCGAGTCAAGTCGGACACGGGGTAAGGGATCCTACCTCTCTCTTTCTTTTAAGAACTCTCTTTTATGTGATTTCTTTTAAACTCCTATTTATTATGTTGGGGGATGTTATTTTATATTCCTCTCACTGTAAATTTGTTTCTTATGATTATAGACCCTATTTTATCTTGTCAATCCATTTTTGGAAGTTTTATGTGGTGTCGTTTGGCTGCCGAGTTTTCATAATGGATTATTAATTCTCACTATTATTCTAGTGAGATTATGCTAAATTTTTCAATATTTACTTTTAGTGGTGTATGTACATCCCATTATTCTAATCTTTGTGTAATATACTTTAGTTTATGAGTAATTATACCAATGTTGTATAGTCCTTTTAATGGGGTGTATGTTTCAAAAGTTACCCAAGTCGGTAAGGGAACCTTTCACCCTCTTCTTTTTAAAAGAACTTATTTTGTTAGGTCTTTTAATTTACATCTAATTATGTTGGGATATGTTCTTATATATCCTTATTGATGTAAAATGTATTCTGAGTGATGAGATACCCTCATTTTCTCATCAACACATTTTCTTTGAATTTTAAAGTGACGTTGTTAGGCTGTCAAGGGAACTTCTTAACCAATTTTGATTTCTTTGGGTTCAACTTGTAGTTATTAAATATGTCATTATATGAATATGTGTTAATTAATCTGATTATTTTACACTTAATATTCAATTATATTGGGTTGTATTTATATTTTTCACACATAATTTTGTAATTTATTTATCCTTAATCTAAGGATACCATCTTTTTACAGAACTTCGTCTCATCTCCTTTCATTGAGGCATATTTTGTATTATACAGAACTTTATTTTATATGTTGTATAAAACCCTTTTACATTTAATTTTATTCAAAAGTAATCTTCTTATATAAAGCGTTTTACTAAAAAAACAAAAGGGAACATTTTTATCTTACATATGCAGCGACAATGACTTCTCTGTAGCTGTGACGATTATTTGAGTTTCGACTTCTTCTACAAGCCATAACTTTTTAAATGAAAAATAAATACCATATACTATTTTATGTATTTTGGTATTGAAAATGGATTTTGATAATTTTTGGATTATATCAATGTGTTGTATTGATATCTTGTGATTGAAATGTGGAAATGTTATGTTTCCTTTAAGCATGTTTTATGAGAAACGATTATGTTATGGTTCATGGGAATTGTTTATGGAATCAGGTGGTTCCATGATAGACTAGGGAGGGTGAGCCCGAGAGAGCTCTTCAATGCATTGGGTAAAGTGACTTAGGTAAACATTAATGTTTCCCCTAAGATATTTGTGGAATACATTGTGATAGGTATTCCAAATGTGACTCCCTATGATGTTGTGATAGCTACAATGTATGTATGTTTCATATGCCTCATGTTACCTTCATGTCTTATGATTTCTATGAGTTATTCATAAATCTAATGATTTCCTGGGGTATATTACATTGCTTATGTTTTATGAGTAAAGTGTGTTTTCATTGATTCTTATGTATATGTGGACTAATGTTTCCTTCCCGTATTTATATATCCCTTACTGAGCTTTTTGTGCTCATCCCATGTTTTTGAAATGTTTCTCCACAATACTTAAAGTGGAATACGGTCAAAGATGGGATAAAGGAAATGTCATGATGTCTAAAATATGGAACTAGACATGACTCTTTTGTGAAAGAGTGTATAGTTTGTGAAAACAATGGAGACTGAGTTGATGTGTCTACCTTGTAATCTTAGAGATGTAATAGTTATCTCCTAATTATCTAAAACACTAAACCTGAAAAGATCCTCAATGTGAATTATTCATTTAATTCAATATTATATAATGTCTTAAGGCTAGGTCCTTATATATATGGTCTAAAATTTAATCCATTTTCCATTTATAATCCAATTAACACATTATATAGAAAACAACAACCCTTTAATATTGAAAAATATATTAGTGCGATTAAGGTTAAAATATGTTTACTAAGGGGTTAAACACAAATATAATATTTAAAATGATATATGAACCAATAAAAACTTCCATTTATGGGTAATGTTTCAAATTTTTTGGTTAATAATTAAATTAATGTCATTTCCAAACCATTTTACTTAAGTTAGACACATATAATATTATAATATTTCATGAATTTCCAAATAATACATTAATTATATTTTGAAATTAAAAATTTTTTATTAAAAGATTTAATATTAATAAAAATATTAACATCATCTAATATAACTTTAAAAGGTTTATAATATCAACCATAGGCCATTTATATAACACCCCATGATTTTAAGATACATTTTCATTAACAAAATATGTATTTAATAGCTTGCATTGCATGCAAAAACCGAGTTCGAATGCAAAACAATCTATTAAAACCTAGAATCTAAAATATAAAGGGGTAATATTATTAACAAAATTATATACAATATAATCTTTAAAATTTATTTTTTGTTTTTTCTAGATATGATATATAAAAGAATCTAAATAAACAAATATTTTTCAAAAATGCAGTTTTACCACCTTTTGATGGGGAACCAATTAAAAATATTGTTTTTGAAATACATTATGGTTATGCAAGAAAAATTAATTTTCTTATTTGGAATAGGGAAATAAAAAAAATCTTCAGTTGAAAATTTGGTATATTTCTATTCAATTTCATATTTTATTGAATACTTAAAAACATTGCATTTTAATTCAAAACTGTTTTTTCATTTAATTTATTTATATTTTTATATTATCATTTTAATTTATTTTAATGTATAATTAGATTAAATTTTATCATTAATACCAATATATTTCATTTTAATCAATTTAAAATATAAATTATGTATAAAAACATTTCAATCATTTGAACATTACACATTAAAAACTCACTTTTCTATTTTGTGTGGAGAATTAATATTAAATATAATTTTCAAAATTATGTTAATTTAATTAGGTAAAATGAATTAAATATTCAGATTAATACGATCCAAATTATTTAATATGTTAAATTTCATATTTAGGTAAAGACATATACCATGGTAAAAAAATTATTTATCGTTGTATATGTAAAATTGTGATAAGGGTTAAAGTTAAAAGGTAAAAGACTGACAAACCAAAAAATTGAAACATTTAATGGTTGGATGAGGTCTTTATATACCCTAAAATTCATATAAAATAATAATTTAATGTATTATTTATTGAAATTATTTCCACCTCAATTTGGTTAGCTTTAAATTTGAAATAATCAGTAATTTAGACACTTGAACCCACCTCTCCTTAAGTATAAATACCAACTCTCACCTCACCATTTCGACCCAAAAAAAATTTTAGCTCCTAAAATCTCTACCAAAACCTATTCTATTCAATATCCTCATGTAAATGTGCTTCTGGTCTCCCCAAAATACAAAATCCAAGGTCTTCAAGGGTCTTCCAAGGAGGTGATGTTCAAGAGGTAATTTTCTCAATATACCTCTCTTAATTTCTTTTGTTCTACTAAATTATCCTAACCTTGTTCATCCATAAATTAATAATTTATACATAAACATGTATATACTGGAGTTATATTATTATAATTTAATATTTCATATCCATGTTTGTTTCTCACCTCGTCTTATTTAAATAAATGAAATTGTTGTTCCTGGTATGCCAGTTAATCGACTCAGTGAATATTATTTTTGTCCTTTTACCATTACTGCCTTAATAGCTGGTGTTAAAACTATTTGTATGGTTAAATAATATTTTAATATTTAAATTGTTACATATTTTATATTATTTTAATTATATATTGAACATACCTTCATGTTTTTATATATTGTGGACATATAATAACATCGTGTGTAGACGTGTTCACAACTGGCCCTCAAAGTGATGTGATTCGTTCATGCTATACGTTAAATGTATTAACATTAATTTTAATAAACATATGTAACATATATTATATAGATATTATATCATAATTATACTATACAGATGTTTCTTTCACTTTTTGATAATTTAATATGACAATAAAATGGAAGTAGCATTCATGCATACGTACAACCTACAATCTCTCCGAACAATTCATTTTATTTATCACCTATAAACATTATTGACTTTTATAAATATATATTTACTCAATATATATGATAATTAAGAAATATTTTACATTTTTTAGATGATTAAATCATGATCTTAGTAATGAAGAAGCAAATAACAAGTCAAAATATACTTGAGAGAACTAGGCAATTAAGACTCAAAATAGTGAAATAAGGAAAGATTGTTAAAAAATGGGTAATACGATTTTATAAGGAGATGATATAACATATTATAAACATTATTATGGTTCTATAATATTCTATTAATACATTTGTAACCATTAATCACTAGTTTAAAGGATGATCAACTGAATGGAATCTCAAGGTAATGATTAATTTAACAATCTCATTATTATCTAAGGTTGCTTAAATATAAGTATATTCCAGTAAATCATTATCATCCATGTCTATGTTTCTTTAAAATGTATTTAAAAATATAGTTACTATTCCTATACAACTTTTTATTTTCATTTATACACATATTTTACTTTATTTAAACATTTTTAAAGGAATCATTCTGTCATTTTCCAAATGAGGTACATTATGACATTTTTTAAAATTTATAGAAAGAATATTTTTAACATATATGGAACAATCATCTATTTAATGTTGTTATGAAACCTAAACATTTTTGAAAATTCTATTACAATATTACTAGGTTATTTTTAAAATAAAGGTTTTCTTTTATAATATTATATCATTTAAATGATTTCAATGTAATAAAGGTATATCTCTCTTAAAGGGTTTTAATTATTTTATTAAATTATTTTCATCTATTGCAACATCTTTTAATGAATTTTATGCTTAATTGAAGTTGATTTATTATGATAAAATCATTTATATTATAATAAAGGCTTTATGATATGTGGGATTGCGGATGTTATGTTTTAAAACCATTCATGGTTTATGGTTAAACTATTAACATTTCATATGATAGTTTTTATACAAATGTTTATATTATATTTCACCCATTTCATATCAGGAATCCATTGGATATAGTAAGAGATTGGTGGATATAGACCCCAGATGGACGTTAGGTCTCTTGATATGGAATCATTTGGTAACAAACCCTTCATGATTATTTTCCAATCAGTTTAACATTGTCACGAGGATAGATCTTGACACAGATCAGACAGGTTTATACCTACAAACTTAATCTATCTCGAGGATAGACATTCTCAATCTTGAGGACATATCATAATAGTTAAAAAGTATGACATTATGCATTATCTGGTTAGAAGAATAGTTATTAAAAATTATTATTCTACTAGTAGAATATCCATGTGAATGTTTAAATGAAATTATTTTGATTTATTAATGAAAAATTATATTCAAGTTTAATTGTAAAAGGATTCTATTTTAGTTTTTTACTTTTCATAAAAGTTAATGCTCATTTTTTAAAGTTTCAAATATATTATTTACTCTTACAAAGTATTTGAACTCACCCCTTTATTATGTTTTATTTTCTTAGGATGTCAAGATGTGTATTATGATTGATATATAGGGTTAATCTAGAAGAATTATGGTGTTATCAAAGAATTATAAATTTTGTATTTTATGTTAGAATTTTTTTTGTAAAGTACATGTGTGTAATATATTTTCCAATAATACTAAATAGATTAGTCATTTTGGATTTAATTCATTGTAATCATGTCGATTAATTAAAATAATGCACAAGATATGGGTTTTGGGGTTAGGTTGTTACAATTTATGGGTCACTTGGCCATCTGTTGAAACATTCTTGACCCCTAACGATAAAAAATTGATATTATGATAGTCATCAAAAGTGTTGATGGGGGTAAAAACAAATAGATATGGGTAATTAGATAACCAAAACATGTACACAATTTATTGTATGAGATTATTTAATCTAATCCACATCATTTCTTCAAATATTATCTATTTTGATCCATTTTTTCAAGAATATTAATTTATTTTAATTAAATATGTTATATAATTCCAAGTGTGCCCCTCCCTTCACTTATAAAAGGGAACATTTTATCCTCTCATACTCACACATATTATGCCTTCTAGCCCAACCAAAATATGGCCAATTATATTCTCAACATCTATATTCAGGAAGTATATGTTTTTTTCTTCTTAAAATACCATTCTGAAGGTCCTTAAGAATGAATCTAAAGGAGGACTACCGAAGAAGATGTCATCATCTTACCCGACCACTTTCAATTTTTTTATTATTCTACCTCACATAAATACATGGTATAAATGATAAAATAATTCATTCATTATATGAATTATACTTAGATATTATGGAAGTGGGACAACCATAATCCACCTTCTTCCCATCCATTGAAAAACAATAACATTGCTCATGCGTATGTATGGAATACAACCTATACAAAATGATGTGGTTCATTTTTCATTTCTATATTACATGTATGGTAATAATTATATATTCAATAAATATTTAAGATATATATAATATAATAATGATACTATAAAGGTGAATTATTATTTACTTTTCTTTTGTTCCATACTTAGAAAAACAAAAATAGTGTTAATGTATATTTAAGACACACCAAATCTATGAATGATGTAATTAATTATTATATCTACAAATTTTATGGGTGTAAATATATATATATATATATATATACATTTATATGTAACACCATAATATTTTAAAATATGAACATCATTTTGATAGCGTATTCGACACACTACCCTATGCTTAGAGGACACCGTAGAATTTATGATCATTATAACAAAGCCATTAAATTGGTGGTATGAATAAGATTAACTAATTTATGAAATATATATATATATATATATATTCAATACTAAATATAAATTTTTCGACAAATTCCAAGAAAATAATTTCCAAATATCTAGTAAACTTGTTTTATTCATCAAAAATATGTTTTCTTTAAAAATGATTTTTATTGATTTTGGTGAGAAAATATAATAATTAATTTTTATAAATTTTAGAAAATTTATATGATAAAAAAAAATTTATTCATAAATAATAATATTAAAATTAAATCTGATTTCAATTTTTTTATTTTTCCCAAAATAATTTTTTTTAGTGGATAGTTAGAAATACAAATTTTTGTAAAACTTCCCTTTATTTTGAATAAATTATGTAATTTAAAAGTTCCATAATGTTTTTAATATTACATAAAGTAATAAAATAATTCATTATTTATATTTAATACAATTAATTACATTTGAATCGTCTTTTTATTATATTTTAGTATAAGTTTATTTTTGGGTTTTAAAATGGGTTTTTTTCTGAAAACTATTTTAATGTGAATAATGTTTCCCCATTTTTATTAATTTAACTAAATACTAATTAAGAATTATTGAAATGAAATTTATAGAATATATATCTATTAATATGAATTTAAATTAATATTATTATGATTACTAGTCCCCAAGTTACTATAAAATCGTCTTATGCTTAAAAATATGTTTCATGAAAATACATTTTTTTCATTGTGTCTAGAGGTTTAATTTTAATTTAAATTGTGAAATATATGTGAATTAAATTTCATAAAATGGATTACATATTTGGAATCATAATAATTTATATTATATAACAAGGTCAACATAATTGTTTTTTAATAATTAATAGAAAAAATAGTATAATTATTTTACCGCAGTTAAGGTGAAAAAGGTGTTTAGAAGGG
Organism: Viscum album; assembly: GCA_963277665.1. Classification (NCBI taxonomy): domain Eukaryota; kingdom Viridiplantae; phylum Streptophyta; class Magnoliopsida; order Santalales; family Viscaceae; genus Viscum; species Viscum album. Next base: position 1,013,180,560 of record OY728153.1, on the reverse strand, counting down.
GTTAAAATTACATAAAAACTATTATAAATTATATTTATCAAACATATTTCAACCTAATATCATACATGTCTCAGTAATGGTCAATTTTTTAGCCTTATGTCTAGGAATGTGACCTGGAATTATTGAGAAACGTTTAAAAATTACAAGTGTGACGCTCACCCCACTTATAAAAGGACACCCCTCTTCTCTCTTATTGACGCATTAAAAGCATTTTGGTTCACCCTTTACATGAAAATATTCATTAATTAATTCATTAACCAATACATATATCCCATTTTTTGATCATAAATCCATCCTAAGAAGGCTTTTGGTTGTAACTTAAATAGTTTGTATGAAGAAGTGGTATTATTATTATCTGAGTATTTATTAATTTATTAATTATTCCACAACCTTATAAAATTATTCAACAATTATTATATAATAAAAAGAGTATCTACAATATAATAATATGTTATTATATAATTATATTAACCTGAACCTGTCTCCACTACCATCAAATGGGAAACGAAACCATCATTCATGATATGGTGAACTACTGCCTGGTGAACCGATGTAATTCATTTTTTTATCATTGCCACTCATGAAATGTCATAATGATCTATTTGAAGTATATTTATGATATTTTATACTTAATTATACTTATTTAATTTTTATATCACATATAACTTCTTACATTCTATTCCATGGGTGGTATGATAACGATACTCGTGTGTATGACAGACAATCACCTTACGAAGTGATCTGTTTCATTATTCACCAACACTTTACATGGAAGGTAATAAGGATAAATTTAATCAATATATGTGATATATATGAAATAATTATGTTGTTCAAGCTGAAATTCAACCATTCGGGATCAATGAGGATGTTCTTGAGGCTCTAAAAATGGGAGTTGTTCTGGATGTCATGAAGCCAATAGATAAACCTGATGGAATTAATGATGCATTGAGGGGAAGCCCTGCAGTGGGTTTTTAGGAAGGTGGTCCATTGGATAAAAATTGAGTATGGGTGAAGGTCTCAACTAGGATATAGCCACAACATGGAAAATATGTGACCAGAATTACCCTTGGCAATTACTTTGCATGTCTGATGAATGATTGTTTGGATATGACTCAGGAGCGAGTTCTGTTGGACCAAGATGCATCTTCTATGCCTCCTCGCTGGGTGATAGTAGATTTCATTGATAAAAATTATGGTAGTGGGTCTCTTAATCTATGAAAATATTGTAATCGAGGGAATTCTTCTAATGTTGATGAGGAAACTCAAGGGAAAGATGCTTCCAAAATACTGTCTGAATCTCATTCCATAAATGTTGTTTTTGGTGATGATTCTCTTAAAAAGGAGACGCATTATGATCTTGAGATTTTGGAACATCAACAATTATTATCAATTTTCTGTGCTAACAATCTCTTTGAAAAAGATAAAGGTGTGAAAGATGGTTTCCAAAGGGTGAACATTTCTAGAAATTGGGGGGATATATCTGAATGTAAAACAGAGAATGCGGGCAGGATGTTTAGGAATTCTTATAGTGATATTGTTCAGGGTGGAAAAAATACTACATAAGAGAAGGAAAAATCTATGACCACTCTAATAAGAAGAAAGAATATTAAGGATTACTCAACTATGTCAAAGACAATGCCCACTATGTTCTCTATCAGCAAAGGAAAAGGTATGCAACCTTCTGATGAGTTTTTATATCTAGAAAAGTAAAATCTCAGAAGAAAGTATGTTATGAATATGAAGAATTATGAAAACTCATACTGGGAGTTGGCCACAACAGATGAAGCACTTGATTATGGAAATGATGATGGGTATCTATTTTTTGACATGTAGGTGTTTTTTGTGATGAATGCCTGCTGTAATTCCCTTTTATTTTATTAAATGGTCTGCGACATTGTCTCTGGATGATCTTTCAGGTATGAAATAAATATGTTATTAATTATATATTTATAACAGTTAAAATATAATGAATATTTTTATTTCTTACTTTTCCACTCATGGAAAAATGACAGCATCATTCGTGCGTACGTGTGGGCTACCTCCTCCACGAAGCGTTTTAATAATTTTTTTCATCACCACATAACATGTATTATATATATATAATTATATTAAGAGAATATATATATAATTTTGGTTATTATGATAATTATTTAAATAAAAAATAAAACTTACGATTTTCCATAATGATGGTTGAAAAATAGAAATGTTACTCATGCGTACGTGCAACCTACCATCTCTTTGATTGTAACATAGTTCATATTTTGATACAAATATTAATTATTGGTTTTAAAAGTATAATTTATGTATAAAAATGATATTTATTTATTTATTATTATTTTTGATATGTTAAAATAATGACCACATTGACCATAGTCATCCTACCAATGTATTTTTGACATATTAGTCGAATACCATCAGAACATCCAAAGTGAACTTTAATGATAAACTAATTATGCTTATAATAGTAAGAGATATAATAAAACTAATATGAAAAACAGAGGTTCATAATAAATTAAATAATTAACATAAATTTACTATTTAGGAAAAGAATAAAAGTATATGATTAATCAGACTCGAGGTAATAGACTTTCATTTAAAACCCATATTTTAAAGTTTCAATTCCAACTCATTTCTTTGATGATTATGTTTTTAAAATGATTTTAAGAATATAATTATATGGAAATTAATATTTTATAAATGAGTTTTTTTATTTATTTCAATTTTTTATTGAAAATGAATCGCTTTATTGAATGTTTTACTTTCTTTACAAAACACAAAAGGAATGTCCAATTTTAATTTTTACGGTGACAATGATTTTTTCAGCCATATTCAGCATTATTTTAATTTTGGATTCATTTACATGATTTCATGTTCTATTCTACTAAAAAAAATCTTTATATTTTTAATGGTATTTAATATAATTTTTTTTAAATGGAGGGGATAATTAATTATTGAGAAATGTTTTATTGTGGTTTTAATAAATAATTTTTGAGTTTAATGTTGAAAATTGAATGCTTTTATGTGCCATTACTATGTTATAATTTTTTTAAATTATTTATTACGAGAGGTGGTTCTACTATAAACAATTAATCGATGGTTCCATGATAAAAAACGTATATTTGTTTACATTATGAACCGTGTATAGGTGGTTACTTTATAAACTGAAGATGGGTAAGTCTCTAATATACCTCTTATGCATTTGGTATAGAAGTACACCAAATGTTTTTTCGATTTATAAAAGTGATATAGAAAATTATTTCCTAATATACTTATATGTTGTATCTATAATTAATATGGGTTTTCATGATAATCCTATGATTTCTAAAAAGTTAATAAAAGATATTTTTCAAAAATATAATTTTTACTACTTCTTAAGGGTGAAAAGTATAAATTTCTAATATCATTCATGTGTTTCTCATGTTTTTAAAGAAACATTTATCATTATTATTTTTAACATTATGTGTTATTATGAAATAGTTTTTGATAATTTTTGGGTGGAGAATTTGATTTCTGGGGTAAATTGTTTTTTTCTACTTTTATACCAAAGATTATTTTTAAAAATAAATTTTTTTATGTATTGACTCACTAACAAGTTACTTCTTTAATTTTGTGTCCCTAACTAATCATTTTATTTTAATACAATGTTTTTAAATGTTTTTAAAAATGTTTAAGGATGGATAGGGTAAATCATGAAGTCAACTTGAATCTTGTGAATATTTATCATGAAAGTACATCATGTCTTCTTTGAAAAGATTAACATTATGGAAAAATGGATAATAATCAGAAGTAACCACTATATAATATATATTTTTCTCATTTATAACTTATGAACTAATTCTGTTAAACTATAAACCTAAAATATATATTTTAAATGAAATTGAATTATAGTATTAATACCCTAGAATATTAAATGGTTAATACGGGGTACTTATGGTTTGTATTAGAGAAAATTTTTAGATAACTTTAGTGGTTAGAATGTTATTTTAGCTTATGTTAATCATCCTATATAACCAAAAATGTTATAATTCTTAGTACAATATTAATTATTTTGGATAAATATAAATATTAGAGTATTGGATGGAATGGTTTAGGATATATTAGTATTTATCCCCCATGTAAAATGGTTTATTTTGGTTTATTTGATATAATCAAAATATTTTTTTTTGTTTTAGTTAATGAATGGATCCAGTAGGCATAAAAGTAACAATGTATGTGACTGAAAATTTGGTGGTTGTCGGAATAATCGTCCAAATTAAAGGAGATATATAGTGAAAAATATTTTCATTTTTTTAACTAGGTATCACAAGTTATGATTATTATCGTTAACCTATGTGTGTTTCCTATCTCAACAAATGTGGTAAAAATGAAGATCCATGGAAGTTCTGGTGATAGATATCATAATGATAAATATATTCAATGAACTATGTGTATATATTTTAGGAAAAATAACCTTGTAAAATATCTTAAATGGATGTTAATATGTTTTTTATGGGGTAAAGGTGGGCATAAAACAACAATATACCAAGGAAAAATGAATCGTTTGGTTAGAATCATAAAAGGGAATAAAAATATTTACAAGGTATCAATTGAATGTTTCAAATTTAAGGAGCATGGGAATTATGAAAATCTATATCCTAGCGGGTAATATCATGAATTGGTTGAAATATATTATACAGATAAATTCCAAGAAATGCGTAAGTCCATTAGTGTTAAAAATGAGAATATAATGGTTTGCATATGAAACTTATGGATTATATCCCAGCTTATGTTTTGAATTGTTGAATCATATGGCCTGATTCGTATTTTTTTATCAATGAAGTATTAAGGAATAAGTTTTAAAAGAACTTTTGATGGAATATGAAGAAAATTGACTTATTAATGATTCTACATCAACGGATTCAATAGTTATGATGTACTGGTAGATTTAAGGATAATCATAAGTTTAAATTAATTAATAATTTTTTCCTTTTGTGGTGGTATTATATTTGGACTAGTTTATTAATATTTCAAAGATGTTCAAGTCTTATGTAACTATATGTTTAATATGTAAAATGTATATTTGAGGGAGATTTATCTTTTCATTTTATGGATATATGTTTATAGGTATTGAAACATTTAGTGTTTATATGATCTTTGATGGTTAAAATTATTATTATTGGATGTTCACTGTATTTATCAGAATAATTTAAGAATTATATTAGTACATTATTAGAAAAAGGTAATCATGCCACATCTGGTAAGGTTATGGGTCTTGAACCCACAATTGAAGGTAAAAAAGGGTGCATTTCCAATAACTGGACTTTGGGATTTCTTTTTTAGTATGAAATACTTTTTAACACAAACGGATTGAATGATAATTATTATGTTTATTTTTGGGGAATATTTTTAATTACAAAGATAAAAATGGGATTGAAAATTGATTTGGTGATTAATTGACTATTTTTATTTCAGATCAAGTTCATGATTTACAGAACCTTATATGATTAAGGTAAATAGACCATTAAGAGATTTTATTTTATGAATAATGTTTCAATTATATTTTTTTATGAAATTATGGTAATTAATGTTATTTATGAAAATGTTTAGTATCTCTTGGATATTATATTATTAAGGCATAAATATTCTTTGTGTGAGACTTTAATAGTGATTGGTGTTATTTTAAGATAAATGTTAAATCAATCTCAGAACAATATGTAATCAAACCCTCTAATTTTTTAGTTTCAATCTTATTAATGGATATTTTAAAAATTTATAAATATTATTATTTAAAAAATGATCTACGATAAATTTTGTGTGTTTCATTGGGAATGGATATTAATATTGTATTTCATCATATGAAGGATTATTTATTTTGGGAAAAATTTTACCCCTTTCTATCCATTTTGGATTTAGTTAGTTTATAAATTTATGAGGAATATCATGTTTTCCTTTTTAGGATTATGTGATCAATTATATTTTTATTTTTTTGGTCTAGGTATGAAAATTTCTACTTAAATACTCATAGTTTGTTGAAAAAGGTGATATTATGGAGTAAATTGATTAAAGAATGAAATTAAAATTATCAATAAAGTGTATTTACTTATATTATTAGTATGAGTGTTAATGAATTAACAATCCCTTATAAAATTAACTTGAAAATAAATTTTTTATCCTATTACATTCATTTCCAGTTAAATAACGGTCTTTTTCAAACCTATTTGGTTTATGGATTTGTTGATTTTGAGTTTCCCATGATAATTTGATTTCTTCTGATAAATGATCTCCATTACTATCCATCATTATTTAGGAATTATTCTTATATTTCCTTTCAAAATCTACACTTCCCACTATTTTTTTCATATTTGGAAACCTAGTATGGGTTATTCCAAATGACCTTTGTACTTTATTTTCTCTCTTATCAATAGGATGTTTTATTAACCCTTTTTTACAATGTAGAATCTTGGGAAATGTATTTTAAAATGTAAATTCCAAGATTATTGAGATAATTTAAAAATTAAAGGGACAAAATTTATTAATTGTGGGACTATGTAAGACCCCCAATATTTTAAAATAAGAACCTTGTGTTTGATATTGTCTTCGACAAGCAACACCGAGCATAAATGAATCTCAAAATATATGACTGTAATAACCATGAAATTAAATTTTTGGTATGAACATGATTTACTAATTTTTGAAATATATAAATATATTTTCTATTCAATATAATTTATTTCCAAAAATCTTAATAAATAATTACTCAATTTTAATTAAAATCATTTTATTTCTCAAAAATTACTTTTATTGAAAAATGATTTTTATTAATTTCTGTTATAAAATATTATAATAAATTTATAGAAATTATATAAAATCATATTTTATAAAATTAAATTATTTTTGAAATCATCATATAAAAATTAACTTAGGGATTAATTTTGGTATTTTTGGGAAAATAATTTTTTTGGTTAATATTGAAAAATAATGATTTTTGTAAAACTATCATTTCATTTCAATAAATTACGTAATTTAAAATAATCATAAGGTTTTTAATATAAATTCCAGTAAAATAATAAATATTTATTATATGTAATAATATTAATTACGTTTTAATAATCTTTATATTTTATTTTTGTATAAGTTTATTTTTTGGTTTAGAAATGGGTTTTCTCGGAAAATAGATTTAAAGTGCATAATATTTCCACATTTTAATCAATTTAAAAAAAAAATAATGAATAATTATTTAAATGAAATTTATTTATTAAATATATATATTTAAATTCATATAATGAATACTACTAGTCGTATAGTTAATATAAAATCATCTTATGCTTAAAGAAAATATTTCTTGAAAAACCACTTCTTCATCGCCTCTACAAGTTTAATATTAAATTTAATTTTTCACTTTTTTGAATTTAATATAGTAAAATGGATTCCATATTTTGAATAAAAAAAATTATATTATATAATTATTTCAACATAGTTTAATGTTAATAATGAATAATAAAAATACCAAAAATATTTTATCGTGGTTAATGTGAAAATAGGTTTACCAGGGGTTAAACTAAAGAAATGAGAACTAAAATATCCTAAAATCTTATTTAAATTATATTTTATGGACATATTTTAAACATATAACTTATAATACATTATAACGGTCCTTTTGGGTCCCTTGTGATCAAGAAAGTGACATTCCATTATAGAGAAACTATGAAAAAAAGGAGGTTATCTGTAGAAGATGAATCGTGCTTAACTGAGCTTTATTTTATTTCATCTAACAAATCCTTAAAATCATATTAAATTATGATGATATAACAAAACAATTATATACCATATACTTAGATGAAATTATGTTTATTTAATAACCAAAATCCATCTCCTCATCCATGAAATGGGAAATAAAACCATTGTTCATGTCTAAGGTGGACCGCCGCCTCACAAACTGATGTAATTGTTTTTCAACATCACCTCTCTTGGATTGACATAATGATATAGTTTAATTTTATATATGATATTTATAACAAAATTATATTTAATGAATTTTTATATCACACAAACCTTCTTACTTTTCATTCCAATTGGGATATGATAATGTCTCTCAAGTGTATGGTGAACTACCACCTTGCGTAGCGAAATGATTCTTTTTCACTAACGCTTTACATGAAAGGTAATAAGGATAAATTTAATGAAAATATATGATATATATGAGATAAATATAATATTTATGAAATATTTATCATTGTAAAAAATATAATAAAACATTTTTTCTTACCTTTCCACTCACTAAAAAATAATAACTTCATTCATACTGTAACATCCAAAGATTTCATTATGTGTTATTTCTTCAAAATAATTCAATAAATTGCACTACACGCAACACCGAGTACAAGCGCACCATGACTTACCAAACAAGCCGTTCAAAAGAGGTTATAAATAGTATTAACTAAATTCTAAACTTTATATAATCTTTATAATTTTAAAATCCATATTATGAGTTTCTTAGACATAATGTAAGAACAAATTCATTTTCAGTATTGCACTTTTACCAAATTTTAATAGTGAACTCTTTTTAAATACAATATTTTAAACTTTTTGACAAAATAGGGACATCAAAAATTTAAAATGAAACATCCCAAGCTTCCATGGAATGCTTTCCTTTGAATAATACAGTAGCGTGTGTTGTACGCAACTTCGAGTTCTAACACACACCACAACCAATTAAAACTAGCCGTTATGAATAGTAATACCTATTTTTGAAATTATATATATTTTATCTCTCAAAATGGAAATCATTTTTGGATTAGGAGTATCTACTTTAGCCTAATTTGAAATTTTGGAACTTTTCGGATAACTTTCATATTTTGATGAATAGTGAAAATTACTAAATTTTAAATAAAAACAACTTTTTTAATTAAAATAATTAATTGTGATAAATTATGAATTTTTGTGGTTTTGAAGTATATTTAGAATATATTTTTACCATTTAATACAATTTTGGTCATTGGACATAATTTCACAATTAAACCGAACATAAACAAGTATCAATCTTTTGATAGTTATTAAATCTTAAAAACACGCTTTTTATTTTGACAGCAGGAATTAATTTTAAATTAATTTCTGCCACTTCGGTGTTTTGAATTTGGAAAAATGGATTCCACATTTGGAATTAGGTTGTTCAAATTGTGTAAATAGGTAACTTGTATTTTTTGACATTTTGAATTATTACTTCGGTAAATATTTTATTTTCCATGGTTAAAAGGTAAATCCGGTAAATAAGGGATAAAAATAATATTATAATAATAAAAAATTACCCTTAAACATGTGCTAACCTAATTCTTTGATACATGTTCGACCATGGTAATCATTGCGTCAATTTCGGGACCCCATGGTGCCACTTGTAAGTGATAGGGACACTTTATTTTAATTAAGTTAAAATGAATACAAAAATGACAGAAGCATATATCTTTTAGAAAAATAATTTTTACATAGGGTTATATATGTTGGATTTTAGATTGTAAAAATTCATTAGAAAGATAAAACTATTTCTGACATAATAAGTGTTTTATTTATCATTTTTAGACATTAAATAATTTAATTCATTTATGACACAATGATAATGCAGTAATTACCATAATAGTGAAAAATTAACATAAGTGATATTATAAATACCCAAATAAATATAATTTGAGACTTTTAATGAATTAAATAATTTTCTATGTTAATAGGACATGTTAGAAATTATTTAATCAGCTTTTATCGAAGTAATAATTCTGTTATGAGTTTTAAAAAAATCAACTATTGAATAGTGTCAAAGTTGACATAAAATGGTTTATAAAACAAATATTATATTATTAATTGATATTAAATTCCTAAAAATCTAAGGTTCGTCCAAAAGACTTATATCATGATAGTCGTATCATTAATGGATCACATGGGGGTCACTTGGATATATATAGTATGTTTATTAACTATATAATATAAAAATACAAAGTGACATGGTAAATGTCAAACTAATTAACTAGAGTTAAAACTAAAATATAAGGTTAATATAGTAACCCAAACCTATCTAAATTATATTGGTTGAATGGTTTTAGACCTATCCACACTTTAGTCCTTTAATAATCAACTTTGGAGCCACTAGAAACCGAATATGAATTTATTATCAATTAATATTTCTAGCTTTTCCAATGGTGCCTCTCACCCCTCTTATAAAAGGGCACTCCCCCTTATCATTACTTCACAACTTCAAAGCCTTTTGGTTCGGCCAAACACTGCCCAAATACTCTCTGAACATCCCTAAACTCATCCTAGAGGCATTCCTTTAGTCAGAAATCCAACCTAAGATCCCTTTTGATCAAATCAAAAGGAAGAACCCGAAGAAGAGGTAATGATTTCACCACCCTTTTCCAAGTTCCTTTCTTCTTCCACTTCTTCCTTATTTGTTATTAACATGATAAAATAATAACATAAGTATCTTATAAATACTGTGATGTTATTATAAATATGGTACAACTATATTCAGTATTCTATCCATCCATTGAATAACATGTGACCATACGTGCGTACGTACGGCTTACCATCTCCACGTCGTGGTGTAATTGTTATTCAATAAATTATAATTTGGATGGGTATAATGATGATGTGTAACTCATGTAAATAATAAATATAACATCATAATGATTCTATATATATGTTATACCATCCAATTATATATTATTTTAATATCAAAATAATGATATTGTCGCTTGTGCGTACGTACGGACTACGGTCTCCACGAACGTGATGAGATTCATTCTCCATCGTATCCATTCAAGTATAATTCTCATTTGATGATTAATAATAGTATCTAAGGACATCATATCATTCTAGATATGATTAAGATACAACCTATCCTTGAAAAACATGGCTTACATAAAAAAACATATAAAATAAAATGAGTATGTTAACACCCGAAATGATGATAATTATATAATATTATTAACAAAGAAATGTTAAAAGATCATATATGATATCATATTAATATATATGATTCTTGTCTAATTTAATAACAATTACTTCACCATTATACAGGAGGTTAACCTACCCTCAACCAAGGAAAAGTACATGGTAAGGGTTTATTTCACAATCTCTTCAATATCCGAGGTTGTTTATACGTAATAATCTACTGCGATTTATTTATCATCCACATCCATGTTTCTTCGAAATGTATTTCAAAACATTTTTACTATTTAAAAAGAATATGGGTTAAAGTCATCTATACACTTATGTGTTTTTAAATTAATCTATCCGTCATTTTCTAAACAAGGAACTTTTAACATTTCGACAAATTTAAGGTATGAATGTTTTTTAACTTATACGGTGGGTGCGGCTATTTACCACTATTATAAAATCGTCAAAGCTTCCCTTACAAGATTATAAAAATATTTTTGACATAAATTTTTTATTTTATAATAATGTGACTTTTAAATGATTTCAAAATGAATATTTTAAGAATTTTTGAAAGGTACTCTTTATCAAGATCATAATTTTAAATGTTTTAAAGATTTATCTTTCTAGATATTTTTAATTAATGTTCATGTTTTCAAAATGATTTAAGGATTTATTTATATGGACATAAAGGTTTTGAAATGATACTTATTTTCAAAAGTTTCAAAGTTGTATGGGACACTTTGATTCAAAAATCTCTTTTAAATTACATCCTTTATAAATGTGTGACTTTTCAATGATTTCGAGAAAAGAGATATTTCTCTCAAATAGTTTTGATTTCATCTATGTCAACATCCTTTGATGGATTTTAAGCTTATTTGAAGTTAATTTATTATGATACAAAACTTTTGTATTGTATTGAAGGTTTTGTGATATTTTTTATTGTGGATGTGTTATTTTTATACCATTCATGGTTTATGGAGGAAGTATTGACATTTCGTATGCTAGTTTTAATACCAATGTTTATGTTATATTTAAACATTTTCATATGGGAATGAATTGGACTTAGTAAGTGATGGGTGGAGCCCGCTATAGCTCCTCGATGAAACGGTAGGTCTCACGAGACAAACTAGTGTCTTGGCACAAGGTCTTGGTAAAATCTTATTTGTAGTCTTGGAACGAGGCCTTGGCTATGTGGTTATGATAGTCTGTCATTATGCATTCCATCATTATGAAAGTGGTAATTGATATTGAATGTCATTATTTGATTAGTAGAATATCCATGTGAATAAGTAAATGGAATTATTTCATTTTATTTTTCCCATACTATGTTTAAGTTCAAGTTTAAAAGGCTTTTGTTTTAAGTTATAAATTGCCTTAAATGTTTATTCTTATTTATGAAAGATTTCGCTGTATTGTTATCTTTACTGGGCATTTGAGATCACCCATTTTCTATGTTTTATTTTTCCCAGTATGTGAAGAAGTAATTTATGAATGACCTACAGGGATAGTATATGGGGATATGAGTGTGGGATATGGAGACTATGTTGTTGTAGTAGTTTCTCACTTTATGATGTAATGTAAAATTTATGAATATATCTAGTGTTTCCTAGGCTACTAAACCAATCGGTCTTTCGAGATTTGATCTTTCTTGTGATCATGAAAATGTTATGTAATAATGCACCGACTCTGGGTAACTAGGGTCGGGGCGTTACAGTTGGTATCAGAAAAAGTTTAGTACAAACCTTGGAAGCTAGATTTGGATAAACTCTGATTAGAGCACATAGACCTAAGATGGACCTTGAGGATTAGTATAGAAAAACATTCTAGAATTTTGGTATTGTAGAGATTTTGTGAGTTTTCCGAGCAATACATCCCTGTCTGGATACGAGTAGGTAGAGGTGGCTCTGGCACAGATGTACGTAGGTGTAAAACCCAAAAACACTGCTTTGATCTAGACTCGAATGGGAACTTGTGCATGACAACGGGCTTGCTGCAATATTGGTTACGACACTCCTGGGGGATATGCTTAGGATAACTGTCATTTTCTTTACAAATCATTATGAAGGGTTTTTGAGTATATACATCGTCAAAGAAAACATTTTTATGATTATGGATTATATCCATAAACTATTTAATTTATTTTATGAGTTTTACAAGTTTGGGGTTAGGTATGGTTATTCATAAGCTAAACTAGTGTATGCCATTGTTTAGAAATGGCGCCCAATTGACGGAATGAGAACTCCAGCATTGCACATGATCTAAAGAGAAAGAAGGATCATATCTTTCATGGTCTTAAGCCAGAATTTATAAGAGAAATAGTCTTCCATGTATTATCATCATATAAAGAAATAATATCATGTGTTGATAATATAAGTAAATAGTTTACTGAGTCATATGGCTTTGAAAGGGAAGAAAGAGAAGAAAAGGATGGAAGAGAGAAAGATGGATAAAGGGAAGAGAGAAAAGAATAATTTTCCCATATGTGATAACTGTGGGAAGAAACACCCTGGAACTTGCCTGAAAGGAATGGGAGTTTTTTATAAGTGTGGAGGAAAAGGGCACAAAGTATGTGACTACAAGGGTAAGAAAATGGTTTCAAATGTACAATGCTCCATTTGCAAGGATTTTGGACACTACGCGAACCTATTTCCCAATCAGCAGACTATGCCGCAAATGATGCTATTGGATAATAATCATGTTATGATACTACCACAGAAGAAGAGGAATTATTAGAGTTCTTATGTTTATTATGTCATTTGAGTGTTGTATCAACAATTTATTTGTTATAATAATGATGGAGTATATAAGGATTGTACTATAGTACTATTTCATTAAGGACTTGAGATTGTGTGGAACAAAAAAAAGTGACTCAATAGTAGGATAAATTTTTGGAAAATATATGGTTGAGAGAATGATAAACCATAATATAGTTCTGATACCAAGGTAGTGATTTTAGAGTAATACATGATTGATTTGGACAAATTATATTGGATATTCTTGACTACCTTGAAACTGATTAATGATTTGTATATTCCATCATTGTTGGGGTCTAAAACATTTTTGGATTGAAGGATTATATCTATTATTCTTTAAGGAATAAGGGATCATGAATGTAATCAATAAGGTTTTATGGTAATTCAGGATGTTTCAGTGTTTTAAAAGAATACATGATGAAGGTGTTCACATGTTATTATATAGAAAAAGGGATCTTTATTGTGTTTACCTTCCTTATAAATTTTTGACTGAAGTATTTTGGATAGTTCTAGTTTGGATTATTTTGGTTTTCCATAAAAGGACAACCCGGAGGTCGGGCGGCAACCCGTCGCGTCCGACAAGGCAGCGATACTTGAACCCACAACCGAAGGGTGACAAGGGTGTATCACCTACCACTAACCCACGTGATGTCCTAGATTGAATAATGTCATTTTTTAATGGTTCTTCTAGTTGAATTATAAATTCGTTTTTTAACCCTATACGAATAGGATAAATAAAATATTATTTTTACATTCTATTATCTTATAGAGTGAAAGATGAGTTTGTGGTAGAAATTAGTTAAAGGATGGAACTCTACTTGTCAAGAATATATTTTTCTTCATCTCTTATTCTATCAAGAAATTAATTATTATACTTTATTTAAGGAATCCTAAAACCAAAAATGTGTTATCCTAATACCCTAAGTTTTATTGAACCGATGGTATTTCAAATCATCATAGATTGATAAATTTAAGGACTTTAATTTTACACTTGTTTTTGATTGATGACCTCAATCCCTACCTATAAATATTTACATTTTCCCTCCAATTATATGTCTCTAATTTCCACCAATGTTCTCCTTATCAAGATCATAATTTGGTGGTGACCCATTGATTTCTCTTTTCATTATATTAAGACTAAATTTTAGTAACCCAATTTCTGATGTGGGTTTTCCCACAAAGTCATTTTCTATTTTCAAACTTTAATTTTCTAAGAACAATTTCAAATTGCGAGGATGCAATTTATTGAAGGAGGGGAGAATGTAACATCCCAAGATTTCGTAGTGTGTTATTTCTTCAAAATAATTCAATAACTTGCACTGCACGCAACACCGAGTTCAATTGCAACATGACTTACCAAACAAGCCATTCAAAAGAGGCTATGAATAGTAATAACTAAATTTTAAACTTTATATAATCCTTATAATTTTAGAATCCATATTATGAGTTTCTTAGACATAATATAAGAACAAATTCATTTTTAGTATTTCACTTTTACCAACTTTTAATAAGGAACACTTTTTAAATACAATATTTTAAACTTTTTGAGTAAATAGGGACATCAAAAATTTAAAATGAAACATCCCAAGCTTCCACAGTACGCTTTCCTTTGAATAATACAGTAGCGTGTGTTGTACGCAACTTCGAGTTCTAACACACACCACAACCAATCAAACTAGCCGTTATGAATATTAATACCTACTATTTGAAATTATATATATTTTATATCTCAAAATGGTCATCATTTTTGGATTTGGAGTTTCAAATTTAGCCTAAGGTGAGATTTTGGTACTTTTCGGATAACTTTCATATTTTGATGAATAGTGAAAATTACTAAATTTTAATTAAAAATAACTTTTTTAATATAAATAATTAATAGTGATAAATTATGAATTTGAGTGGTTTTAAAGTATATTGAGAATATATTTTTACCATTTAATACAATTTTGGTAATTGGACATAATTTCACAATTATACCGAACATAAACAAGTATCAATCTTTTGATAGTTATCATATCTTAAAAACACGCTTTTTTGTTTTGACAGCGGGAATTAATTTTAAATTAATTTTTGAAACTTCTATGTTTTGAATTTGGAAAAATGGATTCCATATTTGGAATCAAGATGTTGAAATTGTGTAAATAGGTAACATTTATTTTTAGACATTTTGAATAATTTTTTCGGTAAATAATTTATTTACCATGGTTAAAGGGTAAATCCGGTAAATAAGTGTTAAAAATATTATTATAATAATAAACAATTACCCTAAAACGTGTTATAACCTTATTGGTTGATACATGTTAGTCCATGGGAATCTTTGGGTCAATTTTGGGACCCCATGGTGCCACTTGTAAGTGATATGGACACTTTATTTTATTTAAGATAAAATGAATACAAAAATGACAAAACCATATATCTTTTAGAAAAATAATTTTTACATAGGGTTATATATGTTGGATTTTCGATTTTAAAAATTCATTAGAAAGCTAAAACGATTTCTGACATAATAAGTGTTTTATTTATAATTTTTTGACATTAAATAATTTAATTCATTTATGACACAATGATAATGCAGTAATTACTATAATAGTGAAAAATTAACATAATTGATATTATAAATACCCAAATAAATTTAATTTGAGACTTTTGATGAATTAAACTAATTTAATAGGTTAATGGGACATGTTAGTAATGATTTAATTAACTTTATTAGAAGTAATAATTCTGTTATGAGTTTAACAAAAATCAACTATTGAATAGTGTCAAAGTTGACATAAAGGAGTTTTTAAAAAAAATATTATATTATTAATTGATATTAAATTCCGAGAAATATAACGTTCGTCCAAGAGACTTATATAATGATATTTGTATCATTAATGGACCACTTGGGGGCCTCTTGTATGTATATTGTAAGTTTATTAACTATATAATATAAAAATACAATGTGACATAGTAAATGTTAAACTAATTAACTAAGAGTTAAAACTAAAAGATAAGGTTAATATAAAAACCCAAACCTATCTAAATTCTATTGGTTGAATGGTTTGAGACCTATCCCCACATTAACCTTTGAATAATAAACTTTGGATCCATTAGAAACCGAATATGAATTTATTATAAATTAATATTTCTAGCTTTTCCAAAGGTGCACCTCACCCCTCTTATAAAAGGGCACTCCCCCTTCTCATTACGTCACACCTTCAAAGCCTTTTGGATCGTCCAAACTCTGCCCAAATACTCTCTCCACTTCCCCCAATTCTTCCTTGAGGCCTTACTATAGTAAAAAAGCCAACCTAGGATCCCTTTCTATCAAATCAAAAGGAAGAACCCGAAGAAGAGGTAATGATTTCACCACCCTTTTCCAAGTTCCTTTCATCTTCCACTTCTTCCTTCTTTGTTATTACCATTATAAAATAATAAATCCAGTATATTATATATACTATGATGTTATTATAAATATTTTACAACCATATTCAGTATTCTATCCACTCTTTGAATAACATGTCACCATACGTGCGTACGTACGGCTTACCGTCTCCACGTCGTGGTGTAATTGTTATTCAATAAATTATAAATTGGATGGGTATAATAATGATGTGTAACACATTTAAATAATAAATATAAGATGATAATGATTCTTTATATATGTTATACCATCCAATTATATATTATTTTAATATCAAAATAATGATATTGTCGCTCGTACGTACGTACGGACTACTGTCTCCACGAACGCGATGAGATTCATTCTCCATCGTATCCATTCAAGTATAATTCTCATTTGATGATTAATAATAGTATATAAGGACTTTATATCATTATGGATATGATTAAAACACATCCTATCCATGGAAAACAAGGCTTACATAACAAAACATATAAAAGCAAATGAGTATGTTAACACCCTAAATGACTATAATTCTAAAATATTATTAACAAAGAAATGTTAAAAGATCATATATGATATCATATTAATATATATGATTCATATCTAATTTAATAACAATTATTTCACCATTATAAAGGAGGTTAACCTACCCTAAACAAAGGAAAATTACAAGGTAAGGGTTTATTTCACAATCTCTTCATTATCCGAGTTTGTTTATACGTAACAATCTACTGGGATTTCTTTATCATCCCCATCCATGTTTCATAGAAATGTATTTCAAAACATTTTTACTATTTAAAAAGAATATGGGTTAAATTCATCTATACACTTATGTGTTTTTAAAATAATCTTTCCGTCATTTTCCAAACAAGGCACTTTTAACCTTTCGACAAATTTATGGTAGGAATGATTTTTTAACTTATACGGTGGGTGCGGCTATTTACCGCCATTATAAAATATTCAAAGCTTCCCTTACTAGATTATAAGAATATTTTCGACATAAATGTTTTATTTTATAATAATGTGACTTTTAAATTATTTCAAAATGAATATTTTAAGAATTTTTGAAAGGTACTTTTTATCAAGATCATAATTTTAAATGTTTTAAAGATCTATCATTCTAAATATTTTTAATTAATGTCCATGTTTTCAAAATGATTTTAAGGATATATTTATATGGACATGAAGGTTTTGAAATGATATTTCTTTCAAATGTTTCAAAGTTTTATGGGACACTTTGATTCAAAAATCTCTTTTAAATTACTTCCTTTATAAATGTGTGACTTTTCAATGATTTCGAGAAAAGAGATATTTCTCTCAAATAGTTTTGATTTCATCTATGTCAACATCCTTTGATGGATTTTAAGATTATTTGATGTTGATTTATTATGATACAAAACTTTTGTATTGTATTTAAGGTTTTGTGATATTTTTTACTGTGGTTGTGGTATTTTTATACCATTCATGGATTATGGAGAAAGTATAGACATTTCGTATGCTAGTTTTAATATGAATGTTTATGTTATGATTAAACCTTTTCATACGGGAAAGCATTGAACTTAGTAAGTGACAGGTGGATCCCTCTATAGCTCCTCGATGCATCGGTAGGTCTCATGAGACAAACTAGTGTCTTGGCACAAGGCCTTGGAAAAATCGTATTTGTAGTCTTGGCACGAGGCCTTGGCTATTTGGTTATGATAGTCTGGCATTATACATTCCATCATTATGAAAGTGGTAATTGATATTGCATGTTATTATTTGATTAGTAGAATATACATGTGAATAAGTAAATGACATTATTTCATTTTATTTTTGTCACACTATGTTGAAGTTCAAGGTTAAAAGGCTTTTGTTTTAAGTTATACATTGCCTTAATGTTTATTCTTATTTATGAAAGTTTCCGCTGTATTGTTATCCTTACTGGGAATTTTATCTCACCCCTTTTCTATGTTTTATTCTTCACAGGATGTCAAGAAGTAATTTATTAATGACCTGTAGGGATAGTATGTGGAGATATGAGTGTGGGATATGGAGACTAGGTTGTTGTTGTAGTTTTTTAATTTATGATGTAATGTAAAACATTATGAATATATCTAGTGTTCCCAAGGCTACTAAACCAATCGGTCTTTCGAGATTTGATCTTTCTTGTGATCATTCCAATGTTATGTAATAATGCACTGACTCTGGGTAACTTTGGTCGGGGCGTTACACATACGTATGGCTAAACTAAAATAATGAATTTTCCACCAATGTAACTACTAGTTGATGTTTTTCTTCTATTACAAAATTTCATATTTTATTCCAATAAAACTATATTTCCATTTTTCTGGTCATTTTGGTATTGATAATGAGTATTTTAAATGGAGATGATATTTAGGTCTCTGAAATTTTTTTCTAATAGTTGCAAAGAATACTTTATAAGTGTAATGTTTAAAATAGAAATATTTTGTGTGTGATAATAAAGTTATGGTTTTTGTAAATTATTTATGATTATGTTTGAGTACATTATA
The DNA here is from genome assembly GCA_963277665.1 of Viscum album. Classification (NCBI taxonomy): domain Eukaryota; kingdom Viridiplantae; phylum Streptophyta; class Magnoliopsida; order Santalales; family Viscaceae; genus Viscum; species Viscum album. The sequence goes on along the minus strand of OY728153.1, from coordinate 1,013,161,007 downwards.
ATCCATGTATGGTTAGTTTCATGATTAACCATGGATGGGTGGTTATTTTATTTACTAAATATGGGTTGTTAAATTATAAACCAACGACAAGTGGGTTAGTGATAGCTCTTTCAATCCATTGGGTATGGAAGACAACCATATGGTTATTCAATTTGAAATAATGATAAGAAAAATTATGTACCAATAGAGATATATGTTTTATCTATAATTTCTATGGTTTTTATGGTAATCCTATGATTTCCAAAAAGATAAGCATGAGCCTATAATAAAAAGAAAGTATTTATTAAATTGTAAGGGTGAAAGGTAAAACTATGTGAAAACATTTTCATGTGTTTACATTGCTTTCAAAGAAACCATTATGAGTTTGAGTTTTTTATTTAAGTTTTATTATGAATTTTTTTATGAAAATAATTGGGTCAAGAAGGTGATTTATTGGGTAATAATATGTTTATTTGGATCCCAAAACATACTTTAAAAAAGTTTTTTTATAATAATTAATATAATAATGGGGTGGTTTATTTTATTTTATTTCCTTAATATTTTTGTGCTCATCCCATGATTTCAACTAATTTTCATGGGGTTTAACTATTATTAAAGTAAAGGAATAATTCAAGAATAATTTTATGAGTATTTTTCGTGAAATGAAATAAATTATTATTTAAAGAGTTTTATATTATGGGTAAAATAGACACTAATTAGAAGCATCAAATATTTAATATAAGCCTTTTCATTTATGAGTTATGACCTAACTCCCTAAAATTATATACAATAAATATCCATGGGAAATGAAAGTCAATTCACATAGAAATATACTGGAATATGTAATGTTTAAGGCCATGTCTGTATAATATATGTAAATATGTATGTATTTATATATAATGAATATATATCATATTTTTATCATGGTTAACATTCTAATTAATATGGAACCATGATTTTAATAAAATGATCGAAACTGTATAACTGAAACTTTCATGAAAAATGGAACAGTTAACACCTAGAAATGATTATTTTAATAAAGATAATAAATGGGTGTGGGAATGAAATAAGTGGATCATATATTATATTTTAATTATGTAAATTATTATATAATGGAATTACAGTAAAATTAAAAAAATTTATATATGATTTTAGACCACATTCGAAGCAAGTTCAACATGAGGTAAGGGTTTCACGTCTCACTTTTATTTCTTTGATACACATACCGTATCCTCCAATTTTTTATTTTATATGGTTTATATTGCATATTTTAAGAATTTTATGATTCATATCATGAAAATTACATGGATTTAATTATCCAAATGACTTTCTCTCTTTCATGAGGTTTTGATTCAAAACATACCAATGTGTAAATAGTTTTATGTTATAATTCAATTGTTTACAAGGATTGTTTATGATCAAGTTTCAATTGATGAAATTAAATAATTTACCTATTAATAATATTATGTATTGGATTATCCTTTTCAAAATTCTAGATATTCCATATTTTCTTATTATTTTCCTCTCTTTAATTAATCAAGTGACCGAAGAAGTATTTTAAAAAAAATTGAATTTATTTCTCACTTCACTCAAAAATTTATTTTATTCATTGCCTATGATATCTAATTTTTTTAAGAATTTATTTACTATTAAACTAGGATTTTAAATTAATTTTTAACCATGATCAAATTTTTTTAAAATGGTTTTACAATAATCTTCTTATCATTTTTTCAAATGATGTACTTTCTACTTTTTCTGAAAATGTGAAATAAATCATTGTTTTAATGTACATGAAATGAAAAATACTTCCCTCCTACATGACCACTCAATTCTTTGAATCTAAATTAAAAATTTTCTTGTTTCTTTTAAAATAAAACATTTTCCTTATTTTTTTTAAATTTTTTATATTTTAATGAAGTGATTTCAAAAGGCAAGTGGTATTTTCCTCAAGAAATATTCCATATATCTTTTTAAGGAATATTCATCAATGTTAACATCCTATGATGTTAAATATATTTTACTAGGGATATTATCCAATAATACCATTATTATCCTTCCTATAGGGCATTTATGATTATTATTATGAGATGATTATGAAACCCATTTTCTTTTCAATGGGTTATGCTATGATGAGTTATTGAAATGTTTAAAAGACATGTTTCCTTTTCCATGACCTAGAATACTATTAATTATTATAGTGTTTACTAAACACATTTATTTTCTATAGGTTATGATTTATGATGAATTATTTAAGATCTGCAGGCACACATATGATTGGATTATGATTATGTGATAGGTCGGTTCGAAATTATATATACATCTAATGAATTGGGTAAATACGGATATCTCATCAGATAATATGGACTGGAATGGGGAGTGAACTCAATTAAGTAAGGGACTTTATCCACTATGATAATCTTAATAGTGAACCTTGACTAAGAATATTATTGAATGTGGAGTGAACCCAATCCACTTTGATAGTCATGGAACTGCTCCTTAACTAAAGAATTGATTTTCTATGCTTATATGTCTCTGAAAAACTTATATCTTATGATAATTTTATTCCCTCACTGATAATATTTTTTGATTCATTTATGATTCATTTCTTATAAACATCCAAGCCATATTCTATGGATCAAGATAATGATATACTATTTTATGGGTTTGGATTTCAAATATTAATTTCATGATTTCACAACCCTAGTTTAATGTTATGATTAAGTTATCCTTTATATATCCTTTGTTTACCCTTACTGAGCATATATTCTCACACTTTCTTATGTTTCTTTTCCCCATGTTATGGAGAAAGGTTTTATGTATGATATATCTAAGAAGGGTGCTAGTTATGAATAACATAGTCTGAGATGAGGTATATCTCTTTTAAATAATTTGTTTATATATCTATGTTTACAATAGAAATAAACCTATTAAATCCTACCCTGGATCATAATGTTATATATGGCATACTTATCTAAAAAGATGTAATATTTATTTATGAAATTCTTGGGTCACAATAGTTGGTATCAGAACTAGTACTAGTCAATATTTGGAGATTATGATAAGTGAAATTTTGTGAAAACCCTTAGTATAAGCGTAGGTATATGATAAAATCCTAATGTTTTGGTCAGATAAATATTATGTTGTTTTCAAAATAATTAATCCCTTTCTAAAAAATATAAGTGCTTCTGGTTTTGGGATAGATTCATCTAGGGGTAATAATCATAAAAATAATTAGTTTAATTATATCTCATCCATCATTATAGTTAATGGTGAGTGTGCCCTAATAGTGAACCTTGTTTGAAACTCCTAGGATATATTCTTGGAATAATTCACATTATAATCCATTATAAAGGATTTTAATAGATTATAACCATCGATATCCTAGGTTAAACCTATATTGTCCTTGATTGAAAAGTTTTTATCATGATTTAGATATCCAATGAATATTTTTTGAAGAATATATGATTCCTCATTATTAATATTATTTCTCACACTATAATTTTAAGTTGTATTTAATGGTTGGATCTAAGAGGTTTCATGTTAGTACAGAATTTGATGAAAAATTGAATGATTGTAATTGTGAGGAACCAAATTAATTGGGATCTAGAAGGTGAAAAATTATAGTTATTCCTAATAATATATCTCATTATATAATTGAAAATATCAATGTGGGTGAGTTTCCTAACATACCTAATAATAGAAAAATGGATTTTCAGGAAGACTATGGAGGGAAAAAGATTCATCTACTTATACGTCAAGTATATGGGAAGAATCACTTAGGGAAATGTCTCATAGGAATGAGAAGATTTTTTATTTGTGGAATATAAGGAACTAGTTAAATTAATCACTAATGAAAAATGAAAATTTCTATTGAGGTAAATTTTGTTCATACTAACATACCATTTATAGTTCAATGTTATATCTATGGGAAATAATGTAATTATACAATCCATTTCCCTAATACAAGGGTTAACTCATGGAACAAGGAATAAACTATGCTATTCTATTCATTTAAGTGTAATGATTTCAGTGATTCCTTATTGGGATTTAAGAATTATATTTAATATGTTTTATATGAATTAAATTATAGATATAATAATCATGAAATATTTAAGTATTATTCCACAATAGTTTTTCCTTTAGGATTTCAAACATATATTGAAAGGTACAGATAAACAATAAAAATTATTTACTGGTACATTAGTAATTTTTAGTTGGGATAAAGTGATGCTTGATATTGATTAAGTAAATGTAATAGTATTTTTTACCTTGAAATTGGTTTTTGATTTGATGACAATGTGATTTAGATCATCTTTAATGAGGATTATTTTTTTGGATTTGTGGAAACAGTGTGTCATTTTATTTAAGGAATTAGGAATTTGGAAAATTATGAAGCTTATACTTTTTTATGTGGGGTTAATTAAAGAGTTACGGATACTATAATGGAATTATAAATTTAATGTAGATCCTAATTTCAAAGTCATATATTTATATTTTGCGGTTTTAAGTGATGGTATTTTTAGGTGAGTTGAAATTTTTATTGGGTTTTAGGAAGAATAATTTATTGAGTATTAAATTACCCACTGGGTTAGAATATGATTTTATCTTATGTTAATTATTTTCAATTCAGTAGTGGGAATAGATAATCATGATGACTGAATATTGATTTATTGAAAAGGTGATATTTCTGAGATATTTATGTAAAATATAAGGATTTCTATTCAGGTTAGTATCTAAATTTGATTCAAGATATTTTGGTTATGTTCACTAAATATTAAGATTATATAGTTATTTTTTATGGTTATTAATAATAGTTTGGGATATTCTTAATTCGGATGAGGTATATATAACCTTTTTGTTTAATATGTGGTTTAACATGAAAGATTATTTTTGACGAATTCAATTAAGATTTTCTAGATATATGTTGAAAGGTATTAGATCCCCATTGAGCTTAAAACATTCTTTAATTTTGAGGTTATTGAAGATAATTAGGAATTATGGTTATTTATTTTTTGAAAAATCTATTATTAAGCTATAGTGTTATTGTGGAAATTTTATGGTAAAATATATTATTTATTCACATAGAGGTTTATAAAAATTTGGATATTATCTAATCTCGTGGAAAAAAATTTCAATTTTCGTTAATATCCAAATATAGGAGGAAAATATTATTATCATTTTTTGTATTATGAGATATATAAGAATTTTAATTTAGTTATTGACACTGGAAAAAATCATCTTTAATACTCATCCATTGGAGAAAAAGATGATATTGGGGTAGATATTGATTAATGGATTAAATTATACTTTTTAAGTAAAGATATTTTCTTATGTTATTAGTATATATGGTAAATTAATTCCTCTAAAATATTTAAAGGATCTTTAAAAAATTATCCTAATAAATTCATATTCATTGAATTGATTGTCATTTCTAAACTTCATTGATTTATGGTTATATAGGAATTCACTTTCTAATGATCATAACCTTTCTAGTGATTAATGTTTATGTTACACTCTATAATTATTTGGGGATTAATTTTTCTTTTTCCATTTATATATTTTCAATTACAAATAATGTTCTCATATTTTTAAACCTTTTTATTTTTTATTTTATATGACCTTTGTATTTACTTTTTTATCTTTTCAAATGGATGTTTTATTAACCCATTTTACGACATGTGTTTTCAATAATGAAATTTTCAAATATCAAACCCTCGATTACCAATAACATGTTAAATTTTATAGGATTAAATTTTTCATTTGGCAGTGGAAGGTAAAACCTTGATTGTTTAAAAATAACACCATGTTCAATAGAATATACAACATGCAACAATGAGTATAAACAAACCATGAAATATATTTATTTTTTAACAGTTATAACATAGAAATTTAATTATATTTTATGAATATAAGAAACTGAATTATGATATATATATATATCATAATAAATATAAATATTATAATAAATTAATAATATAAAATCACTCAAATTGTTTTTAATAAAGTCAATTTTTTTCTCAAAAATATGTTTTCATTAAAAACAGGTTTTATTGATTTTTGTTAGAGAAAATTATGATTAAATATTATATTTGAATGAAATTATATTTGATAAAAATAATGTAATTTTTTAAATAATCATATCAAATTTATATTGGGTTGAATGTTTTTGATTCTTCTAGAAAAGATTAATTTCCAATGAATAGTGAAAATTCCTTATTTGTAAATCCAGAACAATATTTTTATTTCAAGAATTTAAAAAGATCCATTTTTTAAATATTTTCAAAGTTAAATTATTTGTATATTATTTTAAATAATCCGGTTATGTTCACTGTAATATATTTTATAGTTAAATTTGGTATAAAATTATTTTTAAAGATAATAAGACATTTTTTTTCTGAAAAAACAATTTTTCATTGAATTTTGTTTTTTTATCTTAAACAAATTTATTCCACATCTAAAAATTTAATATTGAAAAATGGAATCTATATTTTGAATCATGAGGTCCAAATTTGGTAAATTAGAGGCTCTTAGTTTTTGTCAATATGAATAGTGACCAAAAATAACATTTATTACCCTAATAAAAGGTAAAATGTGTTAATTAGGGTTTAATGTAATGTGATAAGGCTTAAGATTCATTAAAAACATTAATTTATTCCATTGGATGAGATTATTTCATCAATAATCAACCAATCTTCTAAAATATGACCTTTTCCCCATTAAATTTATATTTCGACCTTTATAATATTTATGTAAAGTATAAAGTATAAAATGGAACTCTCTTTGTTTTAATATCTTTAATAATTTTTTATAGAGATAAATACAACTTATACTTTGTTAAAAAAATAATTTTATATATTCATTATTTTTTATCATGGTATTTTATTTTTTATTTTTAGTGATGAAATAATTACCCTAAATGATCTTGCAACGCCAACAAAGAGCTTGTACAAGTAGTAAATAAATATATTAAATGATTCTATGAACTCTAAAAGGTATATATTTTTCGAGAGTTAAAGTTTCGTAATAATTTTAAAGATAAATATAACATATTATATATGTGTGTAAAGTTTATATTCAATTTTCATTTGGTTCATATTATTTTCAAAGTAAAATTATATGAATAGCTCTTAAAATGAGATTAATACTATTTATATTAAATGATAATTTATTAAATTATTTAAAAATTATAAAAAAATAAGAATTTCACACCAACATTTTTATTTTCTTCATTTATTTCAACTTATTATTTTTTTCATGATTTATCTCTTGAGTATTTGGTGTTTTTGATTGAAATTATGAGTTTTCAGTTGTTTTTCTTTAGAGGAATGATTTAGGTGCACAATTTAGGAGTAATCAAGCTAACTCTTGATGTTGAATCTCTTTTTATTTCATTTTTTTATTTCATGGTTTGAGTTTCATGACGTAAGAAAAGTTTGATCAAAACTATGTTGCTCTAAGGAAAAACTGTTTGAACCATTGGATGTTTCTGGTTGAGGGCACACAACCCAATAATGGTTATAAAATCTATGTAGAAAGAATTAAAATGCTTCTCAAATTTTGACTGAATCATGTCATGCGTTAGTGCATGGATTCCCAAACATTTAATCCAAACTGTTTAGGTGTCTAGTGTGTCTATTAAGGTGCTCACAGTTGGTTCATAGATTGGGAAACCATGTGACTAAACCATGTACAATTCCCAAGTGTTTTAAAAAATGAAAATTTTCATCTACCTTCTTTAAATTTTAAACCCAAAACACCCTATTCCTTCCAAATTCACTTTATATGAACATTGTAGGATTATCCTCTCTTCATCATGCCTCTCACCTCCTTCTATAGTGATTATAAGGTGATTTCTTCACATTCTAGGGTCGATTCATCAAGCTAATCTCCTCCTCTATTCTTACTCTGCCTAATTATTCCATTTTCAATTGAGTTATTCTTCTAGTTTAGTCTTTTAGATCTATTTTTCATGTTTATTTTTGATTATATTTTGGTTTATTTATTCTTAGAGTCTTTCTTGGATGTTCTTTCTCCTTAAAACACTTGTCAGGTTGTTTTGGGTGGACATTGTTGAAGTGTTTGGTGTTTGAGGTAGGATCCCTTTGCATTTGGTCTTTAAATTTAAGAATGTGTTAATTTATTGCATTTTTTTCATTCATTGGGTATTAATTAATAATTTATTATTTTGATAATAATTATTTTTCTGTGAAATTGTGTGGTTTTCTTCCTGTTTTAATGTGTGTGGAATTGTTGTCTTAATCTATGCATGCCAAATGTTTAATAGAATTCTCAATTGGATTTTGTAAGTGATGTGATATTTTTGATTCATGGATTTGTCTTGGAAAATGTATTTGGATTATAAAATGAATGTTTGGGGTTTCTTAAATGAATTTATAAGAGGTTTTGTATTTTCAAATGATGTGTTGTATTTTCGTTAAAATGGGTTGTTTCTCAATGGTTTCTTGAGACCTATTTGGAAATTTTATAAATTTGGATCTCTTGAAAACTCTATTTGGATTACCCCATTGAATCAGTTATGTTCAATGGTGTTGGAGTTCCTTTTTGTGGGACTCTCTTGTGAACAAATGGTTAAAATTAAAGGGATTATACATTTGAGATGTTTGTGGTGACGCTTTTCTATGATGCTTGTGTGGGTGATGTGTGTGTGTGTGTGTGGTTTCTTTCTTATTTGGTTATAATCGGTTCATCCCACTTTTCACTATAAATGGGAACTTGGAATAACTAGTGGATTTTTGTTGAATGGTTACTCCACTAGCTTAGGATTCTTCTTTAGCTTGTGGCCCTTAGTATAGAACTTTCTATGCTTTAGTACAGGTTGGGTAATAACCGAGAAGGAAAGAAAAATTGATTTCATTGGGTGATTCATTCATATGAGAAGAGTCATATGTATATTATGTTCTATATTATCCACTAATCTTGTTGATTCTCCTTGTTTCTCCCGTACTTAGTTATTTGAAGAAGATTATTGAGGTGCATTGTTGGTTGGTTACTCTTATGTAATATTTTTCAATTTTTTTATTGTATACCTACTATTCTCGATCCTTGTGTGGTGTATCATATCTGTTAAAATTTGTGTTTTGGTTTATAAACTCTTATGGAAAATGGTTTTAAGGTTCTTCACATTTCCTTCATTCTTTTTTATAATTAAATACATCAAAATCCTCCTTTGAAATAACAATGTATCATTCTTGAAAAAGAATCTGGGTTTAAAAAGAAAGGGGCAATGGACATTATTTTGTTCTAAAGAGAAATTTTGTGAAAAACCAATTTTATGTATTTTATTTCCAACATGGAATTGATTATTATTTTGATTAAAGTAAATTCTTTTGGAATAGATTTTTTTTAGAATGTCTACTGAGTAATAACACTCATTCCTATAGTTCAATATTGTTTTAAGATTCTTGTGTAGGTGCCATCTTGGCTTCGATAATTGTATGTGATGTTGGGTTTTGGGATTAGTGAGTGACCCTCGGGGTCACATAGATTCCTTTTCATTTTCAGATTCATTATGGGTTTTTATGGTTGTCCTATTTTATTTTTAATTTATGTATAAAATGTGGCCTGTTTTGTTATTGTATTTACCTTTAAGATGCTCTATTTTTTACTACCTTAATTAATTTATTTACTTTTGGATAAATAATTCTCTTTGGTTATCATTGATTCCCATGGTGCTTTTCTCCATCATGGGTTGATCGGGAATGCCTCTCAACCCTTTTCACAGGCTGAATCGATTGAACCATTTGGTGTCAACTCATGTCGGTTTGTAAAAAATTTATATTATACATAGTTTTTCCTATAGGGGAACTAGCATTCAGATCACCCTCTGTTATTTGGGATGTTAAAAAAGATGGAGTAGAGATGTTAGAGATTGGGGTGTAGGTCTAGGGAAGTTTTTGGCTAACACTTTTTTGCCCGAACCTTGAGTTACCATGGGATGCTGGGTTTTATTTAGTTTATTGGTTCTTACAGTTTGTTTTTTTTTGGTAAAATGAAATTAAATAAGGGGACACTAGTTTTAGTGATCAATCGAGGCCTGTAAAGCCATGTGTAGAGAGGGAAATGGTCGCAAATGACTCTTTTTGGTAGTAGTGTGATTGACATATTTCCACCAACCATATGACCAAGTCACCTATTGAGAATAGTTTTCCCCTTGTGATTGTTTTGGGTCTTCGTTGATTTTAATTTGTTTTGGAGAACCATTGTTTGGAAATTTTGAAAAATTGAATTTATGCGGAAATGGTTTGGTTTTTGGATGATGGAAAATGAGTTTTTGGAATTTTATTTAAAGAGGGTTTTGGAAATATGTATTAAATGAGAATAATTTTTTTGAGAAAATGAGTTTTAATGAAATTATTTGTTATGTAAATATTTTTTATGGAATGAATTGGGTTTTGTGTAAGAAAATTCATCAGATTTTATCATTGATTAGAATAAAATGGAGTAAAGTGTATAGTTTAAATATTTTTTTTGACTTGGTAGTTTGTGTACTATTGAAAAGGTGTTATGGGATTTGAATCATGGTTTGAATTCTTTTTTCAAAAAGGAAAATGTATTATCTAGAACATTGGTATTTTTACGAGCACTCACATGCATGTGTGCTTGAAGAAGTTGATGATTTATTTCCTGAGTGGATGGATTCCAAGATTAGAATTGGAATATATATGCATCAGGATGCATGAAATACCATTGGTGATGGTGTAATTTCTTTTTTATTTTCTTTAAAAAATATTTTTAGTGAAAAATAATGTTGTTTTGATAACTGATGGTTATGTACAATGTTTTATTATGAGTTGAGAATTATTTTAATGTGGTATTTTGAGTTTGAGTAATTATTATTGAATTGGTTTTGACAGATTTCTTGGATTTCCCATTACATAGTGTACACATCCAGAAAATATATGATGGATATTTGAGGTGTATCTATGAGTCATTCACTATTAGAGATCCTTCAAGTTAATCAACCAAATGATTTCCTCCTCTAGATTCAAAAGTTTAATCATCCTCTCTTTTAGGTTCAACATGATCCTTTTTTAGAAGAAGAAGAGTGGATAAATAATATTGAAAGGATCATCAATTTCCTTGAGTTTACTGAGTCTCTAAAAGAGAATTTTTATACCTTTATCTCAAAGGTCTGTGTCAGATGTGGTGTAAGTGAGTCATTTTGAACAAGAATTGGAAATAACTCTCCTGGGTTTTCTTCAAGACATTGTTTAAACATCAGTATTTCTCTAATGTTGTGATGGTGGGGAAGGCGATATAGATGTGTTTCCTTTTGCAAGGTAATAGATTAGAATTGGAGTTTTTCATTATTTTTTTGATCTAGTTCATTATCATGTGGAGTGGGATGAATATGATTCTCTGAAGACAAAATATCTAAAAAAATTGGATTCATCTAGATCTGAAGATGAAGGTTTCAGTGTTTGGTCTAACCTTCTTTTTCAATGTGGTGAGGCATGTTATTCATGTTGAATTTGTTCAAGTAGATGTGTTTGGAATCACCCACCTTCATCCAATATATTTAATTGGGGACAAGAACTCTAGTAAAAATTTGGTGAATCATCTTGAGGTTGTGTGGTGTTGGTATAGGAATGAAGATGTCTCTTGATCATTCGAGATCTTCTTCAAGGTATAGGATCATGATATGTCATCAATGTGGAAAGACTGGTCACAATAATCCATTGTTTCCAAATACTGTGAAGTCATTCCATACATATGGATTCTTAGTTCACTTGGAACAGTTATTTCAAGGTGATTCTAGGATATGATTTAGATACAGATCCACCCCTTCAGAAGACACCCCAGACCATTTAGAGGAGTATGTTGATGGTCAGGATTTAGTTTTAAGGCCCTTATAATTGATAATTTTTTTCAATTGTTGTAGTTGTTTTTGGTAGTGTTTTCATTTCCTTGATGTGTTAATGAATGTTGTAATCTTTATAGAAACAATATTTTAAAATGAATTCGTGTCTTATAGAAATTCTCAATTTTTGTATTGGGTGGAGATGTGGCCAATAGTGTGTTTTGTTTTTATAGTTCCTCATTTACAGTGAAAGATTATCACATGTCAATGTCTTCTAAATCCCTATTTTTGTGGAAGTGGTATATTGGAGTTAAGAAGGTCCCACGGTGTGTCATATTCGTTTGAATATTTTGGTGGTTTGTGTGTGGTCATTCTGGTTTAAAGTTTAAGTGTTTGATGAGTGATGTCTGTTGGGAACCCAATTGGAATTTTAAACAATGACGATTCCACTATGGCATTCTATATTGAACCTAGGGAGTATATATTTCCATTCATGTCGTTCATTCCCTCTCTTCTACTAGGGGAAATATTTCCCATAGGGTGGTTCTGGTGGTTTTGGTTGTGGTAAGATGTTGGGCTTTAGGTCAAAGGTTTTCGGTTGTTCATTGAGAAGTAGTTTTTGGTTCATTGGTTTATTTTATGTAAACTCGTGTTTTTTCTAAGTGGTATTTGGATGCTTTTTTGTTATAGGAATCAGAACATTTGAGTGGGGTAACATTTATCATTGATTGATTAAATGGATATTTTTTTGGATTTGTGGGTATAAATCGTAATGGTGTCGAGAATTGTAACATCCTTATTTTATTTTCTTCTTTTATTTTATCTTATCATTTTGTTCTCAGTTTCTCTATCGAGTCTCAAGTGCTTTAGATTGTCACGAACCGAATATGATTTCCGCCAAAACCAGAACCAAACCAGGCCCTCAATATAGACCAATGGATGTTCGCGAACCCCATAGGTAGGTATAAGTTCCTAGTTATCATAAACTAAAAATTGGAAACGATTAACCCACGTTTATAAAATTAAAACAACAAATACATCCAATAAATGGAATCTGGATTTTTCAAACCAACAAAATATTTTAAAAAAATTAATAACTGAATTACATAGTTTAAAAAAACTCAGAAAGACTAAAACAAAGTTAAAAACCCAAAAAAACAACACATGAACCCTCATGGAAAGAGACACTTCCCTCAAGCCATCTCCACAAGACATCACCACCAAGAACCAACTAGAATCTCGAACCACTTACACTATAAAATGTAACTAACCTGGGACATAAAAGGAAAGCCAATTCTACTTACACTGAAAGGGTAATTTAGGGTTTGAGCCAAAGGGTATTTGGATACCACCAATAAAAGATTCCATACGATAAACATTCAAAGATGAAAATCATGCAAGTTTTCAAAAACCTGTAATGTCTAGTTACAATTTTTAAAATATGAACCTTAAAAAATATGTTTTCAAGGGGGATAATTTAAAGAATCCACACTTTTAAAATAAATTTGAAAGATACTAATTTATCATGAAAAATATTACATATGAAGATGGTAAGTATAAAGGATCTAATGAGCATAATCAATAGGAAATAACCCGTATGCACTAGCTAGTTGTGGGTCCCAGGTACCGCGTATCTTGGTGAGGTTAACCATCACAAATATCTATTCTCTTGAACAAGAAACTAGTAGGGAATATACCCATAACCTAGTGGTTCCAAATCATCATTATCATAGTTTATTTAAAGTTGTAAGCATCAATATTGCTAAGTGAAACTGAGGATAAACCCCACATATTCACTAGCATACTAGTCCACGTCCACCCACATAGATACTCGGGTTTTCCCCTTGTACTCAAACAAGTTAAAAAATTTAAGAAATATACTTTTCACATGAAATTATCATATCCACATAAAACGTTCACCAAAAAGACAACATGTATACCAAACAAGTCATAAAAGTCCACTTTTCATTCAAATTGATTTTGAATTCCAACTCACGACAAAATAGCCCCCATCAATTTTCACATTTCATTAGCACATCCACAAATCCATTAAAAATATTTATATAATAATAACAAGATATTAAAACTCACATAACAGCCCACTCACATGTTATATAATACCATTTTCATAACAAAAATTCATTTTTCACATCACACCCACACAAAACATCCAACATCACTTTCACATCTCTTACACACTTTAGTAAATCCTTTAAAAAAATTTATAAAACATTTCCAAGATGGAACACATCACAAAAAAAAACCCCATTCACATTTAAAATTTTCCAATTCAAAATATACACACTCCAAAATAGTTTTATAATATTGTTTCACCTCTTACATAAATCATTAATTCATTCAAATCTTTCATAAAACAATTCTAAAGAGTATACAAATACATTACTCATCAAACCCATTTAAAAACAATATTTCAAGGAAAAAAACACACCAAAACACTACCAAACTGTAATTATAAGACCTAGAGAAATTTATAAAACCACTTTCAAGTGTTATAAAATCACCTGTAATAATACCACGAAGGATACAAATGAAAACACCCATTTTCATAAAAAAAACTCTCTAGAAGTATAACAAAGTTTTACACAAAAAATATATTCCAAAACCCCCTTACATGGCCCAAATGACACTAAATCATTAACAAATACGAATTTTCATCCCTTTGAACAACTAATAAATCAATTTCATATTTTATAAAACAACCACAAAAGATACCACATGTGTTACATTCGAAAAGATCACAACCTCAACAAAAAAGCAATTATAAAATTAAATGTTTAACCAAATAACCAAAAATTGTTTTCGCACCATGAACAAAAAATGGAAAATATAAAAAACCAATAAATAAGAAAACTAACTCATCAAGGAATGGTTAACCACGGAATCACCTACATTTTCTGTCAAAACCATAAAATCGTGGTGTGAAACATCTTGCTCACCACCGCCGCACCATAAGGAAGTCAAGAGAAACCTAAAATCTCAATATTACAACAAAAAGAAACCATTTCAAACCCTATATTAGAACCATAACTTCTAGTCACTTTGGAACATCAAGAAAGAGGGATGAAACCGTATGGAAATGGAAGAATTCATATAGAGAAACACTTTCCAGAATAAATCTTGAATAAAATGACCCAATAATACTAGTATCTATATTTTAAAACATTAAAGCATTTAATGTTGGTTCTGACAAGGATTAGGAAATCATTTAGGAACTAGAATAGAGGGAAATAGTGAAAAAATGAAGTACTTATGAAGGAAAGAAGTTACATTCTCAAATTTGGATGATTTTGAGAACCACAATAAAGGGCTTCCCTAATACATGATTCACACGAGCTCTAAAGAGGGGGGGAAAGGTAATGGGGATGCGCCTAGAGATGTCTGATTTGTGTGGAAGGTGGAATCAAAGAAAAATAGTACAATATTAATATGTTATTTAATAAACAAAATTAATTTTTCAAACTAGAAATGAGCTTCTGGGCTGCTCCAATCCCTTAAATAAAACCTCAAATCCACCATGATTATGGATTCCTAAATTGTCCAAATTAATATGTTAGTGTTAATATGTTTGTGGAGTCCAAGTAGTAATTAAAATGATCGAAAGTGTGGAAAAATTAAAGAGTTATATAGAGGAAACAATTTTTTTTAAATCAGGAATTGGCCCTACAGTTTGACCCAAATTTTGGAATCCCACCATTTCCACCAAAATTAATGGGAAACCCAGAAAAAGAAATAATGGAAATTAAATAAAAAAACCTTTAAATAAAATGTCATGGATGTGAAAATTTCCCCCACCATGAAAACATCCCACCCTGAAAAGTCACAACAAGGCCAAAGAAACAACCAAGCCCAACTGGGAATCCAAGAGGTACCCTCATGCCAGGTTTAACCCCGAAAGGACAAAACACCTCCAATGGTCAATTAAGGAAGGATTACTCTAATTAACCTAACTTACACCACTTTACTGAAATAATAAAGAACATTAAAGATTTTTCCAAAAATAAAACACAACAAATACAATCTGAACAGGACTCGAGCAATTTACCAAAACAAACAATAGTGTCAAACAAGGTTACACTTACCCTACTATAACTAAAGCATCGGGAACTCTCCAGTATCAATGTGTACCCATGGAAGATGTATGTAGTTGTATATCTCTGCATGAGAATACCTAATACCAATCCAAGACCAAGGAAAAACTGAGTTATTTGCAAGGGGAGTCACAAATGGGCTTCCCACCATAGGAGAGAACTTAATTTTTCCCGATACAGAATTGGAACACTAACAGGGGGTGGTCGAACGAACTCCCTAGTATAAGGGGTAGACATCCAATATATATTTTCAAAAGAACATAAATGAAACTAACAGTGTGTCTCCCCACCATAAGAACTAACCATCTTAGCCGACAGGCATGGGATGACAGAGAAAGACCCCAAAACTCATAGAGTTGGGATGGCCGCACGGTTTGTATGCACAGTTTAGTAAACTCTGCTCTAACCATGTAGATCCTTATATCTATATGGTTTTCTAGGTCATATTTACAACTCACCATGTGAAAAAGATGTGCTCAACCTTTCTAGAAAAATTTTAAACCTTTCTCCAAAAACTCAATGGAATCCAAAGGGGGAAAAATACATTAGGGGGAAAAGATGGACACGAGGCCCCCCACCAATTTCCATCGAACACGAATAATAGGATAAAGATGACAAAACTAGATGTTTAAACATTTCCTATCATTCATAATAAGGGTATTACTTGTACAAGGGTTTAAAAGACCGTGGAATTTCCCCTGAGTACGTGCCATCTTCTCTCTGGGACCTATGGCTGATGCTCAAAATATTGAAGCATCATCGGCCTCATAGTTAGGCATTGGAAACCCCTGTATGGAACTATTTAATTTGGTTCCACAAATAACTACACTGCATACCCCGATGGCTTCACCAAGACATAACACACTCTAGAACTCAATTTACTAAAACCTGACATTTCACTGAAACAAGGGATCAGAAGATTCAAACACATCAAACCTTATTTCTTTTGGTGAGATACAACAGAAGGGGAGGACACATATACACACGTTCCTCTAAGATAGAGTATTTGATGTTTTTTCCAAGGGATACATACTCCCAACACAATATATTCCCTCATAGTATTGCACGACCTTCACCTTTACAGTCAAATTAGCAGACGACATCACAAGGCATCACCGAACATGACCCTTGCAATTGATAGAAACAATACATGGAAATAAACCTTTGGTCAAGTCCCCAAACAACACACAATTCCAAAAGGTGGACATAATGTCCTCTCATGACCAGATTTCCCACACTAGTATTTTAACGTGAACTCTAACTTCCAAGAGACTGTGAAGGATCCATAGGCCCTCTAAGACACCTTCGAGACACTCATCCACACTAACAAACCAAGACCACTTCCACCATCAACGAATCAAACAACATAAGAAACTATGGTCTCTTTCAACCTTCCACGAGCACTCTCCCAGCAACAAGAGTATCCTCAAACCCAAAAATGAAAGGGTGTAGACTCATTATACAATTATTGAGAAAAGATTCCATACATTGATCTACTAGATGATTATCCAACGGTGAAACTATCCGGGTTTTACTTCAGTTGTGCATTATCCCTTAATGGGGGTGTACCTTATCCAATGAGAGAACCCGAGGTCCTAACCAAGCTGGTTCATTGGTCAAAAAATGCCACAAAATATATCCATACTCATGAAGGGAACCACCATAAATGTGTCTCAAATCATATATCAGAAGATACTACTAACTGGTCCTTCTACCCAGCTAACCGACAAAACACAAACCCAAAACACGGTTCGAACAGGAGGGGTTCTTGGTCTCAAAAAATTCCACAACATACACATTTCAAAAAACAAATAATACACACCATCCCAAAACACTCATCAAGACATCAATTTTGTCTTTTAAAAACATTTCTTTTAAAACAAATGGTTCAATGGTTATCGTATCCATCAATGGTACCCCATGGGCCCCACACATGTATGTTTCCATGCCACACCAAGAACCCTCCTCATATCCATCCCAACACTCATCTAGTCATGCCATTAACAACCCATCATCCCATATAACCCCATTCATGTGGTATCTCAATAAAATACCAATGGTTAAAACAAAAACTCATTCCACTTTTCAAAACCAAAACAATCAACCCATACTTCCTTTTTATCATAGCGTTATCCACAAAATCGAACTCAAAATACCTCTTACAAAACACATCAGAAATGAACAATCAATCAAATTAATACTCACATTCTAGTCATATAAATTAATTTAAATACATATCATCCCATTAAAACACCTTTTAACGGTTTAGAATATTCTATTAGAAAAACTTTTTCAAAACCAACGTTAACATACTTCTAGGTTTCGAAAGAGGCGTAAACACATCATTTTCCTAATACAATTTTTTTTTGGAAATTTTAGTTCCACCATTTCAAAAATAAACCCCTTCCCTCTTTTTTCAAAAATAATTTCAAAAAAACCTTATGATTCTTTAAAGAAAGTCATTTTTACATTAAAACAGAACGTCAAATATTATAAAACTAACGGACACAATACAATGCCAGGGGAAACTAGCTTCAGTGGGTGACTTGGACATATAGTTGGCGGCCATACGCCAATCACTTCACCATCACAGATAGTGTTCTAGGGAAATATCCCCATCTCTACATAGCATGTCAAGCCCTGCGAGCTCACAAAGACTATTAACCAACTCTCTTTTCATTTCCCCTAATCATCCTCAAACCAAAAAAAGGAATTAGATAAGACCCAACTTCCCATGGTGACACAAATCCCATTAGGAGGTGTGGTGATTAGGAAAAATACCCATAACTGGAATGAAATGTCCCGGAAATCCTGACTCCAGACTATCCTGACTACTCCCCAAATAACATAACCTGAAGAGTTATCATAAACCTTCCTCTGATACCATTTTGTCACGAACCGAATCTAGTTGCCACCAAAACCGGCAAAAAACCTATCCCACAACATGGCCCGAAGAGATTTCCCAATCACCACAGGCTGGAAAACGTTTTTATCTACCATAAACTAAAAATTGGGAATAATTTACCCATGTTTATAAACATAAAACAACAAATAAATCCAATAAAATGTATATGAATTTTTCAAACCAAACAATATTTTAAAAAAAAATCGGAACTGAATTACATAGTTTAAAACTACTTACAAAGACTATAACAAAGGTAGAAAACCAAAAAAATATCCCATGAACCCTCATGGTAAGAGGCACCGCCCTCAAGACATCTCCAAAAGACATCACAATCATGAACCTGCTGGAAACCCAAACCACAGGCACTATAAACTCTACCCAACCAATAACATAAAAAGAAAACCATGTATACTTACAACCAAAGGTGTATGTAGGGTGTGATAAAAATCCAAGTAGGATACCACCACTAAGAGATTCATTGAAATAAAAATCTAAAGATGTAAAGCATGCATGTTTTCAAAAACATGTATTTTCTAGTTACAATTTCTAAAAGATGTAACTTAAAAAATCAGTTTTCAAGTGGGATAATTTTAAAAATAAGAACTTTTAAAAAAAAATACAAAAATACTAAATTTTCCATCTAAATATACAATATGCCGATGGTAAGTGTAAAGGATCTAATGAGCACAAGCCATAGTAAATAACACATAGGCACTAGCTAGGTTTTGGTCCTAGGTACCTCGTATCTCAGTGAGAGTAACCATACCAAATATTCATTCTCATTCACGATCCCCAAGTATGGAACATACCCATAACATAATGGTCACCATTCATCATCATCATTGGATAGTTATAGTTGTAATCTTCAATCCTGCTAAGTGAAACTGAGGCCAAACCTCACAGATTCACTAGCACACTAGTACATGTCCACCCACCTGGATACCTGGGTTTTGCCCTTGTTCTCAAACAAGTTAAACAAGTCATGAAATATACTTTTCACATGAAAATATAATTTCCACATCAAAAATTAACCAAACATCCCACATGTATACCACACAAGTCACAAAAGTCCACTTTTCATTCAAATTGATTTTGAAATCTGACTCACGCCAAAATCGCACACAACACATTTCACATTTCTTTTGAACTTCTCACAAATCGGTTAAAAAAATTTATAAAACCGTTCCAAGATAGTAAAAATCCCATAGAATACCTCTCACATGTCACATAATAGCATTTTAATACCCAAAATCAATCTTTCACATAACACTCACTCAAAATATCCCACATCACTTTCACATCTCTTACACACTTTATTAAATCCTTCAAACATTTTTATAAAACATTTCCAAGATTGAACACATCACAAAATAGAACCTTTAACATTTACAATGTAGAATTAAAAAATATTCACCCTCCAAAACAGTTTTATAATATGGTTTCACCTATTACATAAATCATTAAATCTTTTAAATATTTCATAAAACAATTCCAAAGATTATACCCAAACACTGCCCATAAAATCCATTTCAAAACAATATTTTAAGGTCAAAACCACTCCAAAACACTAAAAAAATATAATATTTTATCCCTAGATACATTTATAAAACTAATTTAAAGTGTTACAAAATCTCCTTGAATAATACCACAGAATATACAAATGAAAACACCCATTTTCATAAAAGTCTCTAAAAAAGTATAACAAAGTTTTACACACCAAATGTATTCCAAAAACCCCCTTCCGAGGCCAACATGACACTAAGGAATTAAAAAACATAATTTTAATCCCATTTCAACAACTAATAAATCAATTTCATATTTTATAAAACTACCACAAAAGATACCACATGTGTTACATTCGAAAAGTTCAAAACTTAATCAAAAATGCAATTATAAAATTAAATGCTTATCCAAATCCCTCGAAAACAGTTTTCACACAACACAAAACATATTGGGAATATAAAAAACCAGTAAAACAATCAAACTAACTCATAAGTGAATGATTAACCATGGGATCACCTACCATTTGAGTCGAAACCCTCAAATCATGGTGCGAAACATCAAGCGCACCACCGCCGCTCCACAAGGAAGTGAATAGAAACCTAAATTCTCTATATTACAATGAAATGAAACCATATCAAACCCTAGGTTTTAACCCTAACTAATGGACACTTTCAAACATCAATAAATAGGGATGAAACCCTAAAGAAATGGAAGAAATCAAAGAGATAAACACTTACCCGAATAAATCGTGAAGAAAACGACCTAAATCCACCAGTAGATGAATTTGAAAATAGCCAAACATTTAATTGAGGTTATAAAAATGATTAAAATATCATGTGGGAACTATTATGGGGAAAATAGTGAGAAATGAAGGAGTTATGAATGAATGAAGTTACCTCTTCAAATCTAGACGGCTTGAGAACCCCTATGAAGGTCTACCCTAATTCGTGATTCACACAAGCTCCAAATATGGGGAAAGGTAATGGTAATTCGGTTAGGGATATTAGCATAGAGTAAGAGGTGGAATCACTGAAAAAGAGTTCAACATTCATATGTTATTAAATAAACAAAATATATTTTAAAACGATAAATGGGATTTTTGGCAGGCCCAATCCCTTAAATAAAAACACAAATCCACCATTATTATGGATTCCTAAATGGTCCAAATTAATATAGTGGTGTTAATATGTCAGGGGAGGCCAAGTAAGAATTAATAAGGATAAAAAATGTTGAAAAATAAGGATTTAAAATGGAAATAAAATTTATTTTTAAATATGGAATTGAGCTCACAATTTGGACCAAATTTTGAACACCCACCATTTCCACCAAAATGAATGTGAAACCACAAAAACAATGATATAATGGAAAATAAATGACAAATACCTTAAAATAAAATTTTATTATTTTCATATAAACTGATATTATGTATTTAAAGCTACTTTTCTTCACTTTCATGATTTAGGTGCATTGTTTAGGAGTAATAGTACAGCCTCCTTATGTTGAGTATCTTTTTAGTTCATTTTCTTCTGGAATTGTTTGACTTTCATGAATTTATCTCGGTTTTATCCAAATTTTACATCTCCAAGGAATAACCATGTGAGCCTTTGGATGTTTTTAGTTGACACAACATAAGAACAGATAGACAAACCATGTGGAAGGTGTGCACATGGTTCTGTAATTTCAATAGAACCATGTCGCACGGTTGACTCAAATTTCCTAAATGGTGTGGGAAAATCGTGTGGGTTCCTAGTGTGTCCAATAAAGGATACACAATTGGAACATGATTTGTAAAGTCATACAACCTAACTGTGCAATGTACCCATGAGTTTTAAAAGTGTGAAAATCTTCTATACCATATTTGTATTTTAACCCCAAAACAATCCATTCTTACACTATTCAATTCATACAACCCTATGATATTCGTAACCTCTTCATCACACCTCCGAAATCCTTATATGGTTATTATAATGCGATTTATTCATGTTTTGGGGGTGATTATTCAAGGTAATATCCTACTCTCTTCTTCCTCATCCTCTTTTTGTATATTGAGTAATTATTCTTCATTGGCCTTGTGGATCTAGTTTCTATGTTTCTTTCTGTTTAAATTGATGGTTTTTTAGGGTTTCTCTTGGATGTACACGCTTCTTGAAACCCATGGGAGGTTGTTTCAGGTTTGTTTTGTTGAAGTGCTTATGGTTTGAGGTGGGATCTCTTTTAATTCAGCCTTAAATTAATGAATACCTTTATTTATTACTTTTCACACCTTTCTTGGGTATTAATTTTTGATGTATGATTTTTAAATATTATTATCTTGTAAAATAATGCAGTTTCCTTTTTTGTTTTAAATTTTACGGAATTTTTTTGATACGATATGCATTATACATGTTTGATAAAATGCTTTCTTGGATTTTGAGCATCGTTTGGGATTTTTAAGGCATGTATTTGTCCTAGTAAATTTATTTTTATTCTAAAATAAGGGTTTGGGGTTACTTAAATGAATTTATAATTGGTTTTTTATTTTTAGATGATGTGTTGAATTTTCTTGGAAATGGGTGGTTTCTCAATGATTTCTTGGGGCCTCTTTGGCACATTGGTAAAATTGGTTATCTTAGAAACACTCCAAAGATGACCCCCCATTCCTTGGTTGTGTTTAATGGAGTGGGAGGTCCATGTTTTTGGACTCCCTTATGAAAAAACAGTTGAAAAGAGTGGGATTATACCTTGGAGTTGTTTGGGGTATATCTTGTGTGTGATTCTTGTGTGGGTGATATATGTACATGTGTTTGGTTGATTTTTTAATTATTATTGGATCACCCCACTTTGGCCTTGACCTGGGAAACTGACATATCTAGCAGATTGTATGTGGACAATTCCAGCACTAGCATAGGATTTTTCTCTGTCTTGTGGCCCTTAGAATATACATTGCTCTGTATTGAGATAGTTCCCCTCAATTAGGCTTGTTGGGCAAGGACCAAGATTGTGGGTGAAATTTATGTCATCAAGTTTGGCATGCTTATGTGATGAGTCAGATGTATACTATGTTCTAGATCATCCATTTATCTCTTAGGTTATCCCATGTTCATCAACACTTTGTTATATGTGGAAGATCATTGAGGTGAATTGTTGGTTTGTTACACTATTGTGATTTATTCCATTTCCCTTACTGTATGTATGTTTTTTTATGATTCCTTGTGTGCGGTGAATTATTTATTAAAAGTGGTATTTTTGTTCATAAGTGCTTATGGAAAATGGTTCAAAAGTGTTTTAAATATACTTCCTTATTTTTTTTAAAAAACAGCATCCATTTTTTTGAAATTCTAGCATATCGTTCTTGAAAAAGAATCTGGTTTAAAACAGAATGTTAAAATAGACTGTGTTTTGTTATAAGGAGAAAAATTAGTGAAAAACTAGTTTTATATATTGTATTTCAAGACTGTAATTTATTATTATTCTGATTAAATGAAATTCCTTAGGAATATATTTGTTTTGAGGACTCCTAATGAGTTTTAACAATTAATCATATAGTTCTATCTTGTTTTTAGCTTCTGGTGCAGGTTTCATCTTGGATTCGATCACCAAGGGAGTGTTGAGTCAATATAGTTTTCCTTATGACATTACCAGTCATTCATGTTTGGGGAGATTGTTAAGTCAATAAGGTATCTTTATGACTCTATCATTACTTCTTGTTTGGAAAATAACAAACACCATATTTCAAGGTAAATCTTATTATTCCAAGTGTTTTACTTCAATAAGGAAAATTTTTTTCCCCAAGGAAATTTATCCTTACCATGTTTTTCATTGTTCATTATCTTGTCTAAGTGTAAAATTTGGTTTCATATCTAAAACCTCAGAATCATATAATACATAGATAAAGATCATTCTGTTTTCAGACACTGAATTCAGACTCTGAATTCTCTGAATTCAGACATCGAACACTTTTGAGTTATGACTCCGAGTTCACCAAATTCACACTCCGAACTCTTCTGAGTTCTTACTCCGAGTTCTCTAAATTTAGACTCCAAAATAATATGAGTTCTGACTCCAAATTCTAATGAATTCATACTCCGAATTCACATGAACTATGACACCGAACTTTGTATGTTCTAGCTACGAATTCTCATGATCTCCCATTCTGAACTTTGTAAGCACAGGTTCTGAATTCTTGTGAATCCAGATTCGGAATTTCTTTGAAATTCAGACTCTGTAATTCTATAGAGTTCAACTTCTGAATTTATTAGAAAACAGAATCTGAATATCCTTGCATTATAGACATCTAATGTGTTTGTGGTTAGACTGTGAACATTTATGTTCTTATATTTTGAATATTTGAATTTAGTTTTGTAACCATATTTCTACTTACACTTGTTTTTTTATAAAATGATTTCATGTGTTCATTTACTAACATACAATTCTTTTAGTGACATGTGTACAGGTTCCTCCAAAATTCAAATAAAAATATGATCGTTGGAGGAGGGAGATGACCGTTGAAGTTGTTCCTATAAATAAAAGATCATTTGATAGATCTCACAACTTTGATAAACTGTTAAAGGACTCTAGAGATTACATGACGTTGAATTGATTTATAGAGAAAGACTCTCATATTTAGAGAGTACTAAACTTCTTGTTCAGATTTTCTTTGTGCGACTCTGATTGTTGCTGTGTAAAATTGAGGGCTTCTGGGGATAGGAAGATAAAGGTGCCGAATACCATGAAGTTCAGGGATTCCTTGCTAAGGAAGATAGAGGTTCCGACTATCATGAAGTTGAGGGCTTGTGGAGATAGCAAGAAAGACTCCGATCCTTGTATCAAGGGCTTACCCTAGTGTCGGTAACATAGAATTTCTTGGAAGTATAAATCAAGGGACCTTTATCTAAGGTTGATGGATACCCTTATCTTTGGGTTAAAAGATTTAGTACTTGTTACTTTTTTTGTAACAAGTTTTACACTGCATTTTATTTGTTGAGTAAAGTATAACTATCTTATACTATCTTATACTTTTACTATGATATAGAAATATTCTATATGATTTAAGGTATAATCTTTTTAGTATTAAACTTTCATTAAGTTTCATTTTCCAGAACCATCTTTCTGGATTTACTTTCTCAGAGTCATATTTCTAGAATCTAGCAAGTGTATTGAACTTATAGGTTTTGTGAATTACCTTGTTTAACCTTGTTAAACATAACCAAATTTAAAATTTCCAAAGGAATATTTTGAATAATACAGTTCCCCCCCCCTTGGGCTAAAATATTTAGTAATTGTTACTTTAAAAGTACTTAATGAATTTTTTTGTGGAAAGATTTTTATTTAAGATGGAAAGAATCATAGTTGGTTACATAGACAATATCAATCCAACAAGACCACCTATTTTTTATGGGAATGATTACAAATATTGGAGAGATCACATGAATACATTTATTATCAACATTGGAATTCATAATTTTAATATGCTTACTAGAGGATATAAAATACCTGACAAGGAATTTAGTTTCTTCAGCAATCAAGAAAATCATGAGTATCAACTGAATTATAAGGTACACCATACCTTTCTTTTTTCTATGACTAGAAATATATATATCCAAATTTCATCTTGTGAAGCAGAAAATTGTATTTGGAAGAAACTTGAAGATACTCACTTTGGAACATCCAAAGTCATTGAAACAAGAATAGCTATGCTCAGAGCTGAATATCATGGTTTTTGATTTCCTTATAGAGAACCCATATGTAAAGTGAAACAAAGATTCATGAATATTTTGAATAGTTTGCAATCTATGGGCGATAATGGATTAGATGATGAAGCTCCTGTTGATAATATCATAGACATTATGACCAATGAATGGGAATCCAAGAGGCCTACTATTGATGAGAACATAATGGTTACCCAGATTTATCTTGATAAACTTTTTGGAACTCTTTTACAACATGTTACCACAATGAAGAGAGATACTAATAATGTAAATATGAAGAATGGGAATGGCAGTGTGGCTTTTAGTACAACTTCAAATCATATGAATTCCAAGACTCCTGAGAGAGTTACTATAACCAAATCTAAGAAGGTTGTTATTCAATCCAAATCTGGTAGAAGTGAATCGTCAGAACATGAGTTAGAAAATCTAGCTCGAAGGATGAATAAGATTGTTGGACAGAAGAACTTTCAATCCAAATATAAGAAGGAAATTGCATACAGGAAAGATTTATACGTTACATGTTATGAATGCAATAGAGCTAGACATATAAGGCCTGATTTTCCTATGCTTAAGAGAAAATAATGAAAGGAAAAATATTCTGAGTGAAACAGAAAGAAGTACTACAAAGATAAATCTAATATTGTCATGAAAGCTAATGACACATGGAGTTCCAGTGTTGTTGACTCTTTAGATGAATCATAAAATTACAAATCTTCTGGAAAGATGAATTTATGTCTAATAGCTATACTACCTTTTTAAAATCATTGTTTTATGGTTATGGTACACAATGTTGAATCGATGACCAATGGATCTTTAAAGGAAAATTATATTAATGATAAATATTATAACTATTCTGAGGTATAATCTTTTTCTGATGAAGATAAAACTTTACCTACCTAGGAAGATGTTTCTAGGTTCTCTAAACTCCTTGACATTGAGAGTTATAAACTTCTTGAAAAATCTTGATAAGGAAAATTCTAAGAATACTATTCTTACTAAGGATATATTAGATCTTCCAAAATATCTTCATAAGAAAATTGTTGATTTTGAAAGTATTTCAAAAAATCTTAAGGATGTAAATTCTAAGAAGAATAAACTTTCTATGTGTCTAGAAAAAGAAATTTCTAAGAAAGATGTTTTTGAGCCTAACTCTAGTTCCAAATCAAATGTTTTAGTTTACAAGAACTTAGTTATCAAACTGAAATAAGAGATTTTTTCCTTGAGGAATTGTTTGTAAAAAATTACCTTAGGTAACGAAAATTTTGATAAGATGTATTCTCAAATACGACCTTTAAGGAATAATTATGGATTTTATTATACCAGTTCTGAACCAATTTTTAGTTACAATTATTTTGTTCCTTAAAGTGCTCCATTCTGTACTAAGTGTTAGTGCGGTGGAAATTGTGTAAGAAACTATTCCTTGAACAAAACTTAGTGTTTAGGATTTCATAAATCCTATTTTTCTAATAAATTGTGGGTGCCTAATATTTTTCTTTCAGAAATTTCCAGATCCAAAAATGTTTGGATTCCGAAAGTCAAACTCTTTTTTTAAGGAAAATAGAGAAAGTACCAACAACAATACTTGGTACAAGGATAGTGGATGTTCTCGGCATATGACTGGTAACAAAAACAACTTTGAAAATATTATCAAGATGAAAGGAGGGAAAGTAACTTTCGGAGATAATGCTCAGGGGGAATTACTGGTATAGGTAACATCGTCATTCTTGGAAAAACATTGATTTCAAATTTTTTATTTTTCAATGGGCTTAAGCACAACCTCATTAGCATAATTCAATTATGTGATGAAGGTTACCTTGTAAATTTTTGGAATTATAAGTTCTTTGTACACAATTCCAAGGAAGAGTTTATTCCTATTACCTATAGGTAAAGGAATTTATACACACTAAATGTAAAATTCCTTAGGAGCCAAGATCTACCTAGACTTATTGCAATGGAAGATCATTCTTGGTTGTGGCATAGAATTTTAGGTCACTATAACCTTAAGAACCTATGCAATCTTTCTAAGAAAAGATTAATGAATGATCTACCAGAGCTTAGATTTGATTATTTAAAATTTTATGACCCTTTCCAATGTGGTAAGCAACATAAATCAAGTTTTAAATACGCCGATGAAGTCTCAACATCTGATATATTACAGCTAGTGCATATGGATCTCTTTGGTCCTACACAAATTGGAATCATTAGAGGCATATATTATGTATTTGTTTTAGTTGATGATTACACCAAATTTATGTGAGTCTATTTTCTAGAAAATAAGTCTGAAGCCTTCTCTTATTTAAAAAGTTTTAGAGCTCAAGTTAAAAATGAGAAAAACCTTCCACTGAATATATTCATAGAGATCATGGTGGAGAATTTCAAAATTCTGATTTTTAATTTTTTTTGTAGTAGAAAAGGAAATACTCACAATTTCTCAGCACCAAGACCCCCTTAATAGAATGGTGTTGTTGAAAGATGAAATAGAATTCTTCAAGAGATTACAAGAACCATGATGAGTGAATATTCTATAGCAAGAAATTTTTTGGCTGAAGCTAAAAGTACTTCTTTTTATACTATAAATCAAGTATTGATTAGAACATTTCTAAAAAAACTCCTTATGAGTTATGGAATGGTAGAAATCCTAGACTTTCAAATTTCATGGTTTTTGGTTGCAAAGTATTCATTCTGAATACTAATGACAATCTACACAAATTCACACCAAAATCTGATGAAGGAATTTTCTTAGGCTACTCCACAACCTCTAAGGCTTATAGAGTTTTCAATAAAAACACTTGTACTGTTGAAGATACAATACATGTAAAATTTTATGAAACTGATCCATTTGTTTTTAAAAAACCCCAACCTACATCTTCAGATGTATTTTCAAAAACTAATTATCAACCCTTGATTTAAGATCCTTCTGAAAAAGAAAATGCCCAAGAAAATGTTTCTGATGTATTTAACCCAGAAGATTTCCTACCCTATGTTGATGAACAGGTTTTACAAAACCCAAAAAAGTTGTTTCTAAAGAATAATCCAAGTGATAGTATCATTGCTGATGTGAATCAACCTGAAAGGACTTTAAGTTCCTTATGAAATGAAGTAGGATATCTAGAATTTCTTTCCCAATTAGAAAAAAATAACTAATGAAGCTTTAGGTGATGATGATTTGATAAAAGCTATACAAGATGAGCTAAATGAATTCAAGAGGAACACAGTATTTACCTTGGTTAAAAGACCTAAGGAAACATCTGTTATTGGAGAAAAATGGGTTTTCTTTAATAAGTGTGATGAAAATGGGATCATTGTGAGAAATAAAGCTAGATTAGTTGCTAAAGGCTATAATCAACAAAAAGGAATAGACTATAATTAATTCTATTCTCTAGTAGCTAAACGTCAATATATTTGTATTTAACTTTCCTTTGCAGCATATTTCAATTTTGAACTTTTTCAAATGGATGTGAAATGTGCTTTCCTTAATGGTTACGATCAATAGGAAGTTTTTGTTGAATAACCTCATAGTTTTGAAGATTCAAAACATCCTGATCACGTTTTTAGACATACCAAATCTTTGTATGGACTTAAGCAAGCCCCTCGAGCCTGGTATAGTAGACTTATAGGATTTTTGCTTCAAAATAATTTGTTAAGGGAAATGAAGATCCATCCCTTTTTATAAATAAAGATAAGAAAAATGTTTTGATTGTTAAAATTTATGTTTATGACATTATATTTGGTTCAACTCAAAAATCGTTATCTGATTCCTTTGCAGATCTAATAAAATCTCAGTTTGAAATGAGTATGATGGGCGAGTCAAAATTTTTCCTAGGTTTTAAAATTTCTCAAAAACCAGAAGTAACCTATATATCCCAACATAAGTATAATAAAGTTCTTCTTAAAAAGTAGGGATACGGAAATACTTAATGTATTAGTACTCCCATCGGCACCTCAAATACACTTGATCTTTATGATGCTAGGAAACATGTATATCAAACATCTTTTAGAGTTATGATATATAGTTTACATTACTTGACAGCCAGTCATCCAGAATTAATGTTTTCAGTATTCGTATGTGCAAGATATCAATCCAATACTATAGAACCTCATTTAATGGAAGTGAAAAGAATTTATTGCTACTTAAATGGAACTGTGGATTTAGGACTCTTCTATACTTCTAGAAATGATTTTGTTTTGAAATTTTTTTTTCAGATGTTGACTTCATTGGATATAGAATGGATAAAAAAAGTAAATTTGGAACGTATTATTTCTTAGAAGATTCATTAGTTTCTTGGTCATGAAAGAAGAAAAACTCAGTATCACTTTTCACTACTAAAGCTAAATATGTAGTAGCGGGATGTTGTTGTGCTCAAGTTTTGTGGATGTAACACACACTCATAGACTATGGTATGAGTTTTACCTAAAAAAAAAATTTCATTGATAATACAAGTTCCATTTCCATGAGTAAAAAAACTTCACATCACTCTTTTGCAAAACACATAGATATTAGGAATCACTTTCTTAGGGATCAGCCACAAAAATAAGATATCATTCTTCAATTTATCGGAACACAAGATCAACTTGATGATATTTTACAAAAATATTTACCCTTTATTTTAATATATTAATCATATGTTAGGAATGATAACCATATGGTAATACTCCTTGTTAACATTATATTCAACCAATCTCATTACAATAATAGACTTCTTTTCATAGAGGGAGTACATTTTCTTGTTAGTGTTTCATGTTTTTCATAATGAAGTTTTTCAAAAAATTTGTAGTTAGATTTTTCAAATCTTTCATAATGAAAAACTTTGTAGTCTAAAATTTTCATACTCAAATTTTTTGAATGAATATTTTCGTAATCGAGATTTTTGTACTTAAAATTTTCGTAATGAATCTTTTCATAATGAGGTTCTCCAAAATTTTAGTAATAGTGTTTTTAAATTTTTTCGAAATGATAAATTGCTAAGTATTTTTTCATAATGGAAATTTTCATAGTCATTTTTTAAAAAAATCATAGTCAAGTTTTTTTCTCATAATCTAAAGTTCTTGAAGAAGAATTTTTCCTTAATATGAATAATTTTCCCGACAATCCGAAATGTATGTTTTCTTTCTTATGTTTTTGTAATCATTATTTACATGCTGGTATTTTCTTTTGTGTTCTAAAATTTTCGGATTCTAGTTTCCTTAAATCAAATTGTTTTTCTTAAAACCCTCAAAAGATCAGATTCTATCAATATTTCCTTACAACTATCATATCAACCGTCTGATCTGATCAGAAAGATTTTCATCCATTGGATTGAGTTTAGAAGATGAATCATCGCTTCCAAGACATATATAAAGGACCCCTGAAGGGTTTTCCCAGATCGATCTCAATCTCTTGCGTACTGAAGTTCTGACCTTTTACTTAATCCCGTTCCAAGCTTCTCAGAGTTTTCTCAATTCCAAATGTCTACAGAAGAATCATCTCAGTAAGATATGTCTATTGTCAAGACAATTCTAGAATGGCAGTTATATAGTGAATGGTTGGTGCATCCGAATTTCATCAACAAGTATGATTCAATTATTTCAAAGAATATTAAGTTGAATGGATGGGTGAGTGATTGTATATCATAGTAGGTGCTCAAGATTTGGTGTATCTGGATCTGCTTAATGAGTTTTATGAATCAGTCAGTTTTTTCAAGGAATAAGTAAGAGAAATGTTTTCATTTAAAATCTATAGAAAAACCTATGCTCTATCATAAAAAAGGAATCTAGTTCTGTTGGAGTTTCATTTGAAGGGGAAGCTGAGTTATGTTCCCATAATTTTTCAGATGTTCAAGTATGTTTTTTCAAGGTGAAAGATATAGAGTGTCTCGGTCTTGCAGATGTCAAGACTCCAAAGAATTCATAGATCTCTACAAATAAACGGATCCTTTAATTATGGGTTCATGGTTTCATTATTTCGAGAAAAGGGGATAAGGACACCTTGATGAAAAGTGACATATACGTCCTAGAATTTATCTTGAATCTAAGGAAGATAAATTTGGTCAAGAATATTTTGGTTATGATAGAGAATATCATGAATGGAAATATAAAGGTTCAGATTATAATGTATCTGGCTATCTTTTCCATGTTGATTGTTCAGTGTCTGGAGTCCTTCAAAATCCCTTGCAGTTCAAAGATGAGGAATTAAAAAGTAATGCTGATTAATGGTGATACCCTGAAAAGGATGAAGGTTGGTTTTTATAAGGAATGAGGAGAAATCTATGATCTACCAGTAGAAGCGGCTGAAGCTATTCTGAAAAAACAATAAGTGGTTGAACCATCAAAAAAGGCTAAAAATATGAGAATGTTGAAAGAATTAGAAGAGGAAGAGAAAATACCAAAAGCTAAGGAAGATAAATCCACACCTCCAAAGCCTAAGTAGTAAAAATCCTATCTAGATGAGTTTTTTTCAAAGTGGAGGGAAGACAAGAAATATCAGAATGAACGAGAGCCACAGTTTGGCTTGGATCCTGTAGAATCTATGGCTTTAAATAAAACGATATCTGATGAGCTTGAGAATAAATCTAAGGAAAAGAAGAAAAAGAAGAAGATGTAGGAGGCTGAGATTGTTCATTCCCTTCAAAGGGATACTGTGAAATAATACGAGAATATCCATGTACCAAAATCCTTTTTGGTAGAGACCTTACCTGAGACACCGGGGAATAAATTTATCACTCCGGAAAATGTACAAGAAAATATTGTTGAAGAAAAGAAAGTTGTGGAAGAAGTGGAAGAAGAGGAAAGTAGTAGAGAAACCAAAGACCACATAAATCATGTTGAAGACTTTCAGGATAAGGAAAGTGCATCCGATAAATTTTGAATTCATACCTCTCAAGTTGGATCTTCAAATTTTGATACTTATGGGTTAGATGAAAAAGTTGAAGATGAAGTGAATAAGCTCTCTGAGGAAGAAATTTATAATCATTATTTCATTCACCCTGAAGATGTTGAGGTAGGTCTGGAGAAGGAGAAGATAGATAAAGACAGAATTGTTTAGCTGTCTAACAGTGAACATGAATCCCTGGATGTGGAAGCTATTCTGAG
This sequence comes from Viscum album, assembly GCA_963277665.1. Lineage (NCBI taxonomy): Eukaryota > Viridiplantae > Streptophyta > Magnoliopsida > Santalales > Viscaceae > Viscum > Viscum album. The sequence continues at coordinate 1,013,127,935 of OY728153.1, read as the reverse complement.
AACAGATAAGGGGAATCAAGTGGTTGTGGATACACCTATTAAATTTGTTTTAAAGAAGAAGGAGCCTAGTGGATCTTCCAAGAGAAAACTTGTTAATCTAGAGAAATATCCCTCACCAAGAAAAGTCTCATATTCTAAATCATAATCCCTAGGAAACTATTTTCTCATTTAATCCCTGAATAATATTTTTGACACCATTCTGATTTTTCCAAGAATTTACTCAAGATGTTAGATGCTTCAACACAGCTTAAATCGAAAATTGGATCCAGTATCCATGGTAATGGATAAGTGTATAAAATTTGAGGCTGATTTCATGAACGTTTTCATTAACTAGGATACCCACAAAAAATCTAGTACGAAAGTCATTAGATGGTCGAAGAAGATAGTTGAATATTTGAGAGAGATTTATGAGTTTCCACATGAAGTTAAAGAAGCTTTTCATATTGAAGATGGTAGAATCAAGGATCTCTCGACTAGATTTGAGGAAATTCTAACTCTTTAGTAGAATACATGGATTCAAGAGGTAATGGATCTGAGTGGAAAGCTATATTCTATTGCTCAAAACCTGAAGAGAGAACGATATCTTCGGATTGAGATTGAAGTAATCCTTATTAAGCAGGAAGAAGTCATAAAGGCTCAGACAGAGGTTCTTAAGGATCAGGATGAAAGGATCAAGGCCTTATAGAAGAAAGCTGAGGATAAAAAACAGCTCCTAAAGCAAGCATAGGAAGACCACAAGGAACTCAAAAAGCTGAAAACCATAGTGAAGAAATTGACACCCAAGGAGAAGGAAAGAAAATATAACAAATCTGATCTTTTTTTTATTCTTTCCATCTACAAATTCTTCATATATTAATGAAATCTTGGTTTCACATTTTTGATTGGATGCTTTATACTAATATTTCAGGTACTATAATTTCGTTTACATTCCCTCAAATTATTTTTGAAAATCACAAAGGGGGAGAAAGGAAAAAATAATACTACGAAATGAAGAAATATTCATATATAAGGGAGAGTTTATTTAAGGGGGGGTTTTCATTATAGAGATTTTCGTACTCAAGATAATTAAAAATCCCATTCCAGAAATCTAGATTACGGTCTTTAGTGTTCCAAATCCTAAGGGGAAGTTAGTAATATTCAGATTTTCCCATATGATAAGGGAGATAAGTTTTACTTTCAATGTCTAGAAAAATATTTTCCAGGTGCTTTTGTTCTTTTTTGTAAGGATGTTTGTGCATTCCAAAAATGGGGAGATTGTTTAGTCAATAAGATTTTCCTAATGAATTTTCTTGTTCTTCATGTTTGGGTAGATTGTTTAGTCAATAAGTTATCCTTATGAATCTAGCATTCCTTCTTGTATTGAAATTCACAAACATCTTATTTTAAGTTAAATCTCATTGTACCCTTTGTTTTACTTCCATATGGAAAATTTTCCTTCCCCAATGAAATTTATATTTACCATGTTTTTCATTGCTCACTATCTTGTCTAAGTGTAAAGCGCGGTTTCGTATCTAAAAAATTGGATTCATATAATACTTCAATAAAGATAATTACATTTTCAGACTCCGAATTTAGACTCCGAGTTCTCTGAATTCAGACTACAAACTATTATGAGTTATGACTCTGAGTTCTCTGAATTCAGACTCCGAACACTTCTAATTTTTGACTCCGAGTTCTCAAAATTCAAACTATGAACACTTCTTCGTTCTGACTCCAAATTTTAATGAATTCAGACTCCAAAAATTGTATGTTCAGACTCCGAATTCTCATGAACTCTGACTCCGAAATTTTTATGTTTTGACTCAAAATTCTAATGAACTCTGACTCCAAACATTGTATGTTCAGGTTCTGAATTCTTATGAATCCAGATTTTAAAATTCTTTGAAATTCAGACCCCAGAATTCTATAGATTTTAGGTTCCAAATTCCTTAGATAACATAATCTGAATATCCTTGTATTATAGACACCAAATGTGTTTTTGGTTAGACTCCAAACTTTTATTTTCTTGCATTCTGAATATTTGATTATGGTTTTGTAACAATTTTTTTGCTTACACTTGTTTTTGTTATTAAACGATTTCATGCATTCAGTTACTAACTAACTTTTCTTTGAGTAACACGTGTACAGGTCCCTCTTAAATTGAAGGAAAAATATGACCGTTGGAGGAGGGAGGTGGCCGTTGAAACTATGGCTATAAATATGATTTCATTTGAAAGAGATCACAACATTGATGAACAGTTCTATGACTCTAGAGATTACTTGTTATTGATGTGATTTCTAAAGACACACTCTCATGCTTAGTGTGTACGAAACTTCTTGTTCATATTTTCTTTGTGCGACTTTGATTTTTTCTGTGTACAATCGAGGGCTTCCGGGGATAAGAATATAGTGGTGCCGACTACCTTGAAGTTGAGGTCTTCCATGCTGAGGAAGATAGAGGTTCCGACTACTTTGAAGTTGATGACTTGCGGGTAAAGCATGACAGACTCCGATCATCATAGAGAGGGATTACCCTGGTGTGGGTAAGATAGACTTTCTTGAAAGTATAAATCAAGGTAGCTTTATCCAAGGTTGTTGGATACCCTTCTCTTTGGGTTAAAATATTTATTACTTGTTACTTGTTTTGTTACAATTTTTACACTGAATTTTATTTGTTGAGGAAAGTATAACTATCTTATACTTACTTATACTTGTACTCTGATATAGTAAGATTCTATATGATTTAAGGTAGGATCTTTTTCATTGTAAACTTTCATTATGTTTCATTTTCCAGAACAATATTTTCGAATTCACTTTCACATAATCATATTTCTAGAATCTAGAAAATGTATAGAACATAGATGTTTTGTGAATTACCTTATTTAACCTTGTTAAAAATAACTATCATTAAAAGATTCAAATAATTTTTTTAAGGAATACAATTCACCCCCCCTCTTGTATATTGAGCATCATTAGATACATTATTTAGTATCTCTATAATTTTTATCCCACATTTAGTATTATAGATTATATCATACACTCACATACCATCTCTATACAGAGATGATGTGTTTTATTATCAAAGAGTGACCCTAGGGGTCACATGGAGGCTTATTGGTTTTCAGGTTCAGTTTGGGTTATGATGTTTGGATTGTTGTATTTTTAGTTTATGTAGAAATGATGTTCAGTTTGGTTATTTTATTTAGGTTTGGGCTGATCTATTTTTTATGCCTCATTTTATTTACCGTTTTTTAAATCATTCTCTTTGGTTTTAATTTATTTTTTTGGTGCTTGTCGCCATCTCCAGAGGATTTGGAATACCTCTTGGGCCTTATCAGGTGATGACTCAGGTGATCAGTTTGGGGTCGACCCGAGTTGGTTCATGAAAATGATAGAGGGAAATTAAGATGATAAATGGTCTACAATTTCTTCCCTTCGCCACTTACTATCCAATCATCATCATATATGTAAAATTATAAATCTTCAATATTTAAACATTCATTACCATGGTTGATGTTAAAATTGCTTAACCAAAGGTTTAAACCAAAAGATAAGGTTTAAAATTATATATAAACCTATAATCAATTAATAGGATGATTTTATTAAGACAATGTATTAATTATCTTTTAATCTATATCATTTTGGGACAATTTTACAAGAATAAGACATATATAACCTTATAATATTTCCGATATTTCCTAAAAATGACAATAATGATATTTTATAATAATCTAAATTTTATTTAATGATTTAAAATAAAAAAAATTATATTAGGCCAGGTGAATGGAATATTTTTTAGAATATCAAACATATTCTATTTATGGGATACTTTTTATTTTATAGTAAATTTCTTGACCTCTAAAAATTAAAAAAAACCACTATCAAGACAATTGTCAAAAGGGTAAATGGGGGTTAACACTTAGTGATAAGGGTAAAAACATCAGAAAAAGTAGTATACATTTTATTACAATATATTCTCTCATATCAACCAAATTATATCTCATGATTATATCAATTTTAAATGATTTTTCAATGAAAATTAATTTATACTACTTTAATACTTTATGTAATTCCTACTGTGCCACTTTCCTCACATATAAATGGGAACGCCTTCTCCACTCTTCCCCACACCTTTTTTGACATATATATCAAAAAACACTTTAAAAATATTTTCAAAACTTATATATTCATGAATTAGAGGTCTTTGTCTTCTTAAAAGACCATTCCATTGGTTCTTAAAAAGGAATCTAAAGGAGGCCAACTAAATAAGAGGTAATCATCTTACCCGACCTATTTTAATTAATTTCTTCTTCTACCTATTATACATACTTGGTATCCATTATAAAATAATTAATTCCTTAACTTTGATATAATTTATTATTATGATGATGGAATAATCATAATACTTTTTATTCCTATGCATTGGAAAAGAATAAGGGTGCTTGTCCGTATGTGTGGTCAACCACCTCCACAAAGCAGTGTGATTCATTTTGCATTAATACTATACATGGATGGAAATAATTATATATTTAATTAATATATATGATATATATGATATAAAAATTAACCTATAATGGTTTATTATTATTTTTCTATCTTTCTTTTCATTCATCAATATATGAAAACAGTGTTCATGTGCACGTACGACCTACCGTCTCCATGAAAAATGTAATTAATATTCTTATATATACATTTTCTGGATTAATTAAAATTTAAATATAGAGACTAAATATGTTATTCAAATAATGTTTAACAATATATAGATGACGCAACCATTCTTAAATTATATGTACCAGAACTACAAAACCAAAATTTCTAAAAAAACGATTTATTTAGCACCTTGAAACGACAATTATAATAAAGAATTATTAAAAAATCGGTGTTTTAATGTTATATGTGTGTAATTTATGAAATTATTAGTATTAAATTTTTTTTTTTATATAATAATAATAAATTTAATTTTATTAGATGGAACGTTAGTAAATTTTAAATAAATTCGAACATGACTTAAATGTTTCTTGTCTCACTTTCATTTTCGGGGATTCATGCTATATTCACCACTTGTTTATTTTATGTGGTGCACATACTATCCATGAATATATTTTTATTATTATAATCAAGAAAATTATAATGATTTAAATATCCATATAATTATATCACTTTTAAATGGTTATAATTTTAATGTTACCAAAGTTGTAGGAGTTTTATGTTTTAATCTCATTATATACCAGGATTATTTATGTTTAAGTTTTTTATGATGGAATTTTATTATATATCTCCAAATAATATCATATATTGGATTCTAATTTGGTTATTTCTATATATTACATTATTAATCATCATTTTAATCACTTTATGTAGTCAATATACTGAATAAATATTTTTAAGAAAAACTCACTTTATTTATCTCTTCAGATGAAAATAATTTTTATTCCTTCTTCATGTTTTCTAAAAATGTTTTAAATAAAGATTACACTATTAAAATATTTTTTTAAATTAAATATTAACCATTATTTAATTATAACCAAATGGTTTAAAAATAATATTCATTAAATTATACGAATGAGGTACTTTGGACTTTTTATCAAAAATGTGAAATGAATCTTTTTTTTCATGTACACAGCATGAAAAAAATTCCCCTCCATTATGAATAGTCAATGTTTTGAATCTTCCTTTAAAAATTTTTATATTTATTTTCAAATAAAATAATTTTCTTAATATTTTTTAAATTTTTTGATTTTAAAGGAATGATTTAAAAATGAAAAGTGTATTTTCCTTAAAAAATATTACTGAGATATTTTAAAGGATTTTTCATCTAAGATAATATCATTAGACATTACTTATGTTTATTTTGGGATCTAATCAAATGATACCATCCTTTCTTTCTCAGGATTGTTTAGGATTATGAATATTAGATTTTTAAAAAATTCATTTTCTTTTCCAAGTGTTTTTCTATGATGAATCACTAAAATTTTTTTGAAACCAAATTTCTTTTCCAAGGGTTATGAAATGAATAAATGTTGAAATGAACATGAAACCCATTTATTTTCCATGTTTTATGAAATATGATGAATAGTTTATAAAAATTTGTAACATATATAAATTTATTATATCTATGTGATGAGTTGGACTTGAATTTCATATCTATCAAATTCATTGACTAAAGATGGATAACTCATGAGTTATTGGGGACTCGAATGGGTAGTGAATTCAGTTTAGTAATGGAATTTATCCACTATGAAATTCTTGGGAGTGAAACTAGGCAAGGGATATGAAATACTAGTTATTGAACTCAATCCACTATGATATTCTTTTTTGTTATCTTTGACTCAAGAAACATTTTTCTATGCTTATGTGTAATCCCAAAACATATATCTTATGAAAATGTTAATCTATTATAGTTCATTTCATTTGATTCAATTATAATTTATTCCATATGAACTTATAATCTATATTCCATGACTCATGTTTACTCTCTAGGATTTTCTATGTATGATTTTAAAATTTTAAGCTCATTTTATCACAACCTTATGTTCATGTTGTACTTAAGTAATCATTGATATGTTTATCCTTAATGAGCATCTGATCTCACCTTTTTTAATATTTCCTTTTCTCGGGTTATAAAGAAATGTTTTATTTATTATATGTCTAAGAGGGGTGTTATTTATGATGAATTTATTTGGAGATAATGTAGATATCCTATTAATAAGTTGTTTATGTATCCATGTTTACAAAGTCACTAAGCCTATATGATCCTATCATAGATTGTAATGTTATGTATCAAATATTCATATAAAAACACGTAATATTTATGAATTATGTAAAGGAAGGTCTAGAAAATATACCATTATCCCAACCCATTAAATGATCTAAAAGGATAAAAAAACTATTTTTTCATATTACCCTACTTCTATAAATGAAAATTCACCATCTGTGGTGACACTATAAAGAAAGAAAACTCCATAGATCTTCTACTCTAGTCTTCATACTATCATTATCTAGTCCAAGTAGTCAACCACAACCTCCTGGTCACCCACAAACTCTGAGGTCTCTTAGACCATACTAATCCCAACAAATACCACCTCACCCACCCCGTTCCTACACAATATTGAGCAGAAAAAATATCCCTAGATGCCTCAAACAGTTCCATTTATAGAGATTCCAAGAAGATATTATTATAAAAAGTCTATAACATGGATATATGTGTATACCAGGATCCAAAAAGTCTATAAAATAATTTCAAAGAATATTCTTCATTATTTGAATCATCCACTAGGAATTTCCATCTCCCTGAGGATGTCATGGTGTGATCTAACTCATATAAGTCCCTAGGGATTTATAAAACCCTTCCAAAATTGTTATGTGACACATTTATCCCTATAAGATATAATTATCAATATAAATCAAAGAATGAATTTTATCTCATGGAAATAAATATTTCACATCTCATCTTCTAAGTGAGTCTCTCATATTGGTAACAAGTGAGTATCCCTAATCAGCTAATCAAAAATCAATTACATAGCATCACGACTACTCAGGGTCCTTGGTAACCACACCAAAATTTAAATCATGATGTAATACTACTTCCTCATGATCATCAGAAGTTGCTGGAGAAAACCACCCGGATGCTGGTGTTTGGCCTTTACCCACGAGTAGGTAAGGCAACAAAATATGAAACCAACAAAGTCACTCTTTATCCCTGGACCCCCGAACCATTTCTTAATGTTGTGGTGCATATTTATAGCACAAAAATTTGCCACCCATATAGAGTTATATAAATTTCTCATCAGTTCCTCCTTGATAGAATATTGTACTAATACAATCCCATGTACAAGGATTACATCTTCATCTCCAAATGACCAATTGGGTATCGTGTCACCTCTAGCTCGTTGTTCCTGCATCATTGTACATTCTTAGATAATTTCCTATCCATCCTTCACCTGACCCACTAGAGATGATGTGACAACCAATAGAGAACGTGTCATCAATCATTGATCCTCAAAACAATCTATCCTCCAATCACTTAACAATCTCATGATGTTTCAATGCTCATCTAAAGGCCACTCACCAATTTATTACTTAACCTGCATCTTATGAATAATATAATCAACATCAATTATTCCTTTCAATGGGGAATAATCCATATATAAGAAATAAAATATAAAGATACACTACCTAGTGTATCTTAATTAGGTTAATGACATTATATATGAATATTTAATGAAGGATATATTGGTCAGTATAGAATACAAATCTCTCATCAAATACATAGTGTCACCAACACATCATATCATATACGATGACTTCCAACTCGTAATCATTTGTATGTTAGTTCTTTTCATGGAATAACAATTGAAAAGACCCATAATCCACTACCTTATCCCTCATAGACCAATGCCTAAGGCACATTACTATAAAATAATATGACCCATATCTCTAGAAGTATCAACATTGATGTTGTAGTTAACAACCTATTGAACTCAGGAAAAGCCTCTTTACACTTATATAACCATTATAACTACATTACCTTCTTCATCAGCACAGTCATGGGTGTCTGTGGTTAGGATATGTCATGGATAAAACATTGGTAATATCCTACTAAGCCCAGAATGTTCAGGATCTCAGGAATATTTCATGGATGTTTCTAGGACATCACTAGAACCACTTTCTTTGGGTCTATTGATATAACTACCTCAAGAACCAGATGACTAAAAACGTTCAACTCTATAATCCAAAATGTTTACTTAAATTATAAAAAATATTATTTTCTCAAGTATAAAAAAATAATATCTTAATATTACTATTTTTCTTCTATAGAGTCAGTGAGTAGATAAAGTCATCTTCAATGAACACAATGATGATTTTTCTTGGTAAGGATGTAATATCCTGGTCATGATATCCATGATAACTACTAGAATACTAGTCAGTACTAAATATATCACTAGGTAATTTTATATTCGCTAAATTCTCTAAACTTCCATCTATGGAATTTCATTCTCTCTAACTCACAACTGGTGATAGTATTCTTGAAGATCATCCTTGGAGAACCATTGGGATCCCCATCACTGATTAAAAAGATAATATATCTAGGAAAAATGATATTTTTTCTTCCATATTACATGGTTTAGCTTAGGGTAATAAATAAATATTTCAATACTTCCTTCAATTTTCTTGTATAACTACAATGGTGTACCCTATAATATTCTACTTTTCCTAATAAATCCCTTTTTCTCCATGTCATCAATCTACACCTTGAAATCCTTCATCTCAGATGGTTCCATATGATAGGGACATAGTGAAATAGGATGTGCACCCAAAATATTCTATATCTCATAGTCAACTCCTCTATTAGGAGTAATTCTTAGGAATTCATCTGGAAATTTGTTTTGATAGTGATCTATGATTGGAATAAAAGTTGAGGGGGAAGTCAATAATCCTATAGAAATAGACAATTCCACCATCTATATTATGATCATCCAAAGATAACCTATCTCTGGTCTAACTCTACCTACTCCCACATTCCATTATTCAGTCATCACATACCTCGCCGTTTTGATTATAAAATTAAATTTGTCTCTGATAGAGATCAATGGGAGCTCAAAAGATGGTTAGCTAGTCCGTACAGAAAATTACATCACATCTTATCATCTCTAGTGTCATGAAGTCCCATATATGTTTATAGTTAGAGATGAATATAGGAAACTATGGTCATATCTGAAGCCATACCACTTTCATACCCAATGGTGTATCATGAAAATGTTTCTCAAATGTAAAATTGATCGGTAAGTCAATTCCTCTAACTAATAGTGAAGATATAGTGGAAGGGGAAGGATCGATTTAAAACAAGAAAGTAGATAAAAAGATGTGATCAAAACCCTACCCTAAATAGTATATAGCCCCTCATCGCCATCTATTTGAGTCTGATCCCTTTCATAGAATGACCTACCTTAGAACCAGGACCATGTCCCTGGTAGAAATTACTTAACAATGTCATCTTTATTAGGGTCAGTTATCGACGACCCTGACCTATCCCATGGCTTGATTCCTGCGTCTATCTTGAACCCCCAGGAGACCTTAATAATTATTTATCTGATAATAATTGTTGTATATTCCCCATATCGATACACTTATGCCAATTTATCAAGGATCTTAGGTATAAAGTATATTAATACCCCCAATATCCATAGATGCATAAGTGAGGACCCCCTTCCATAGAAGTAGGTCATAAAGAGCCTCTTTTTAGCTCCAGTTTTCCACTATTACTCATACATTATTCATCTAACATCCATTTAAAACTGATAAGAGCGAATCTCATTGAAGTGAGGGAAATATCATTCACTATCCTTCTCTAGGGGTATCGATCCATAATGAGTCTATCTATCACTTTGGTACAAGGCATATAACAAAAACAACATAACATATAGAAAAAAAAAACAGTGAAACAATGGTATCCAATCCAGGAACCAAAAACATATCCTGAGTGTGAATAAAGGCAAATATACACACATGTAATCAAACTCATCATAGTATATGTGCATCAATACACATCATCACAGCATACTAAAATTCATAAACATTGGATAAATATGGTAATGATCTTCTAACATCATGGTTTTCAATGTCAACGTCAAGGATAAACCACCCAGTGTATTTCAATACATAGAGACAAAATCTTCATCATCTCAAACAACTAACCCAGGATTCCTATAACCAATTATTTAATTTTATGTAAAAAATAAATATAAACTCACATGAAATATTAATATTCACCCTCCTGGAAAATCTATAATAATTATGGTAAATTTTTATCTTGCTTCTTCATAAATTCAAATTATTTCTTAGGGGTTATTAAAATTCCAAACGTGATAATATATCTCTCTCTAGAATAATTCAAATAAGCTTCCGTATTATTATCATTTTTTAATAATCCACGATAATAATTAATTTTTCATTTGTATATAATTTCTATATTATTTATCACATAGCTAAGACCTTAACCTATTACCAAAAATATTATAAAATCTTATCCTCTAATAAATACAACAAATATGACATGTGGAACTTATTCCTCTAAGAATGTTTCTCTAAAAAACAAGGATGAAATCATGGTTTAGTCACACATATAAAATTATAAGAACCTAGTTTAGTTTATGATGAATTTATAGGTCTTTAATAAATGTATTTTGGGTTTACTTGGACGCAAAAGGATTTCCATAAATGAATGTTGTATGGCTTCTACTATTTTAGATATAATGCTACCTTGTACAGATCCATAACATTAGGGCTATAAATTAAGTTGAAATTTTAATTTTCATCCAAACTGTTTCTTGGTAGTAGAGAATTTGAGTCTTTGTAAACATTTTACGTAAGGTAAAAAAATAAAAATAAATTAATTATATGGTTTTTTGGAATTTAAAATCAGTAAAATTTGTTGTAGATGTGATTTGGGGGAGAATGAGCATTAACTAATGTTTTTAAAATATTCCTTCTAAAAAGGGTGTTGTGTAAGGGTAATATGGGTTACCCTTACGTAGATCCTTGCCTTTGTGTAAGGGAATTAATTTACACATAACCATGCTTAGAGAACTAATGGTTACCCTTACACAACAAAACATATCCTCTCATATCCTTTATAAAATAAGGGTTACCCTTATTGATCTCACAAGTTACCCTTATGAAACCTTTAGAAAATAAGGGTTACCCTTACGCAGCTCATAGGCTACCCTAACATAACCATTAAAAAGTAAGGCATACAATTATGTAGATCATATATTGACCTTAAATAACCTTTATAACTATGGGACACTTACATAGAACCTTGGTACCCTTATGCAACTCCTAGTCCACCATTACATTGCCTTTGTAATTAGGATCTTACTCATACAAATTACCTACCTTACACTTACGCACGACATGTACATAGGGCCTTACCCATATGTAAACCATTGAAGTACTATATTACCCTTATTTAGAGTCTTGGAAACCAATTTTACCCTCATTAAACCCTTGTAAATAAAGTGTTACCTTTACACAACAGCATAAAACCACCAATAAGGGTGACTTTAATTAATAGTAAGGACTTACACATAAAAATACTTATAAATTACATCTAAACGAGGGTTTAAATATCATTAAAAACTAATAAAATTACATTTTCTTCATTTATTTATTTAAATTTCCATACAAAGGAGTTTAGACTGAGAGAACACCAATACAATCGGGACAAGGGAATACCATTACTATTGGATTCGATATCCTTTTAATTTAGGGATTTTAAATTATTAAATTCAAAGTAAATTAAATATATGACCAAGTATTTTTTAAACTTGTGTTATTTTGTGGGTGTTTAACCAAGGAATCACTCATTCCAATGAATATTTCAGTGACCATTAAAGAATTGAAACCATTTGAGTGATTAAAATCCGAAAACACCATTGAAATTGGAGTGCACCTTGAATTTCAATCCAAACATGGAACCTTACACCCCATAACATTAAAAAGGGATTGGTTTTGTTTCTTTTCAATCTCTTAATCACATTTCTACCACCAAGATAATTGGTCAAATCAAAATAACCAAGGACATCCCTTTTTCTATAGGTTATGGACCCCTAATTCCATTATCAACATAGTTATTTAGTTTATGGTGTTTTAAAAATTTATAATTTGGTACAAATTATGATGGTCGTGTCATAAAACTACTCCATTTTCATACCCATTTAAGTAAAAAAGGGAAGTATCTAGGAATTATTTGGACCTTATTCACACTTGGTGATTTCATATATACACAAAGATAGATAAACTCATGAATATATTTTTGTGGGTATTTCTAGAGAAATCCATTGATATTTGGAAGCTCATGGATTGAACCTAATTAAATATCATAAAAATAACAGACTTTGAGTTTTATAAACAATTATGTTAGTTTTATTCATACAAGGTTGATAATTCCTTAATAGTTATATGTTCTGTAATGTTCCTTTAGAGTTTAAAACATTCTATCTTAGGTGAGTTAGTGGGTTCACACCAAGAATTTTAAATTTCATGTTTCTTTACTAATTTTTTCTAACTAAATGGTTAAAAAACATGCTTATTTTCTTCATGAGATCCATTTTATAAATTTATATAGCAATATTTAATGTATATTTTAGGTTATAATGGCACTAAATTAATGTCTAAATTCATAGAAACACATGTTAATGTTTGAATATAATATTTCTAAAAAATAGTAACATAGATTGGGTTGGTGAAAAATTAAAATAAATGAATAAAATATTTTTCTAAAAAACATATCCAACCACCCCAAAATGATCTAGTTTAAATGTTGATATTTTTCTCGAATCTCTATTTAAATTTTTATACCCTATGAATGTAGTGATAACACACCTTGAGGTTGTCTCATATATAATTTTCAAATAATATAATCCTTTCACATTTGTTTCTATTGTTTTTAAAAAGTTTGGGGATTTTAATGTACATTAGTAATGTCAAAAAAGAAGCATATTAATTTAGGAATGGATTGAACTGGTAAAATGTAGTAGTTAAGAACTAGTTAAACCCTATGGATTCATCCATATTAATTATCAAAAATAGTTTTCCCTATTAAATTCTTCAATGTATTCTCTAAGACCTTATAATGTACACCAAATTCTATTTAATAAACACATTGAATCCTTAGTGCGTGTATTTTATTATTCTATTAAAAGTGATGTACTAACATAATAACCACTGTTAAATAAAATAAAATAAAATTAATTACTTTATTAGTTAAAACCCATTATATTTAAATTTCATTATAAAAAAGTCACTTTTAATTCAATTAATGAACAATAAATAATTAATTCATAGTCAAAAAATACAACTGCATTGAAAAATAGTTAAAAGAAGATAATTCAAAAAAATTATCATATTTAAGAATAAAAATTGTTGTTTCAGTTCACTAAAAATAATTCCTATATAAATATGGTAAAATATAAAGGGAATATGGACTCAATATGGGATTCTTGAATCTTTAATAGCTTACTGATGCAATGGGTTTATCCATGCATCTTTATAAAGGAAAATGTTTCTATCTCCCACTCACTACCATCTTGATCAGTAAATCACTCATTAATGGAACCCCCCATTGTATCATGTTAATTACTTTTTAAAACCCCTTCCTTTATTTCATTAATGATTCTACATGTCATCATTTTCCCTATTTTTATAAAACTTTTCAATCTTCGAAATCTTCTGATGATCTTATCTTTACAATTAAAATATTATCGAATCACCTTATTTGTTTTCCATTCTTCTGAGTAAAAAATATATGAAATATCCTCTATGGATGAGAATATTGAATTGCATTCCATGAAACTCCAATATTTTGAATTTAATTTGTGATTTCATCATGACATGAATCTTTCTTTTACATTGTGACTAACTTCGATTCGTCAGATTTCACAAAGAAGAAAAATGTTACATATGTAGTAATGAACCATATGAATTGAGATATTATTCTTCATAGAAAAGTCAAAGAATATTATGTAACGCCCCGACCCCAGTTACCCAGAGTCGGTGCATTATTACATAACATTGGCATGATCACAAGAAAGATCAAATCTCGAAGGACCGATTGGTTTAGTAGCCTTGGAAACACTAGATATATTCATAAGTTTTACATTACATCATAAAATGAAAAACTACTACAATAACATAATGTCTCCATAATCCACACTCATATCCCCACATAATATCCCTGCAGGTCATTCATAATTTACTTCTTCACTTCCTGGGAAAAATAAAACATAGAAAAGGGTTGAGCTCAAATGCCCAGTAAGGATAACAATATAGCGGAAACTTTCATAAATAAGAATAAACATTTAAGGCATTGCATTACTAAAACAAAAGCCTTTTAAACTTGAACTTCAACACAGTATGGCAAAAGTAAAATGAAATAATGCCATTTACTTATTCAAATGGATATTCTAATAATCGAATAATCACATACAAAAATCAATAACCACTTTCATAATGTTGGAATGCATAATGCCAGACTATCATAACCACATAGCCAAGGCCTCGTGCCAAGACTACAAATAAGATTTTGTCAAGGCCTTCTGCCAAGACACTAGTTTGTCTCATGAGACCTACCGATGCATCGAGGAGCTATAGCGGGCTCCACCCGTCACATATTAAGTCCAATGCATTCCCATATGAAAAGGTTTAAACATAACATAAACATTCGTATTAAAACTAGCATACGAAATGTCAATACTTTCACCATAAACTATGAATGGTATAAAAATAGCACATCCATAGTCAAACATATCAAAAAACTTTCAATACAATATAGAAGTTTTGTATCATAATAAATCAACTTCAAATAAGCGTAAAATCCATAAAAGGATGTTGACATAGATGAAATCAAAACTATTTGAGAGAAATATCTCTTTTTTTGAAATCATTTAAAAGTCACACATTTATAAAGGAAGTAATTAAAAAGAGAATTTTAAATCAAAGTGTCCCATACCACTTTGAAACTTTTGAAAGGAATTAACATTTTAAAAAAAAAAATTCATGTCCATATAAATAAATCCTTAAAACCCATTTTGAAGACATGGACATTAATTAAAAATATTTAGGAAGATAAATCTTTAAAACATTTAAAATTCTGATTTTGATAAAGAGTACCCTTCCAAAATTCTTAAAATATTCATTTTGAAATAATTTAAAAGTCACATAATTATAAAATAAAACATTTACTTTGAAAATATCCTTGTAATATTGTAAGGGAAGCTTTTAAAATTTTATAACGGCGGTAAATAGCCGCAGCCGCCGTATAAGTTAAAAGAACATTCTTACCTTAATTTTGTCGAAAAGGTTAAAAGGGACCTTGTTTTGAAAACGAAGGAAATATTCCTTTATAAACCACTTATAAAAGTCAAAAAGGGTATAAATGACTTTAACTCATATTCTAGTAAATAGTAAAAATGTTTTGAAATACATTTTTAAGAAACATGGATGTGGATGATAAAGAGATCCCAGTAGATTATTACGTATAAACAATCTCGGATAATGAAGAGATTGTGAAATAACCCTTACCTTGTAATTTTCCTTGGTTGGGGTAGGTTAACCTCCTGTATAATGGTGAAATAGTTGTTATTAAATTATACAAGAATCATATATAATAATATGATATCATATATGATCTTCTAACAATGATTTGTTAATAATATCTTAGAATTATCGTCGTTTCGGGAGTTAACTTACTCATTTTCGTTTATATGTTTTGTTACGTAAGACATGTTTGTAAAGGATAGGTTGTATATTATTCATATCCAGAATGATATCAAGTACTTAAACATCATTTTTAAATCATCAAATGATAATTATACTTGAATGGATACGATGGAGAATGAATCTCATCGCATTCGTGGAGACGGTAGTCCGTACGTACGCACGAGCGACAATATCATTCTTTTGATATTAAAATAATATATAAATGGATGGTATATCATATATACAGAATCATTAACATGTTATATTTATTATTTACATGAGTTACAGATCATTATTATACCCATCCAAATAATATTATATTGAATAACAATTACACCACGACGTGGAGACGGTAGTCCGTACGTACGCACGTATGGTGACATGTTATTCAAAGGGTGGATAGAATACTGAATATGGTTGTACCATATTTATAATAACATCACAGTATATGTGAGATACTGTAGTTATTATTTTAGAATGGTAAGAACAAAGGAAGAAGAAGTGGAAGAAGAAATGAACTTGGAGAAGGGTGGTGAAATCATTACCTCTTCTTCGAGGTTCTTCCTTTTGATTTGATCAAAAGTGCTCCTTAGGTTGGCTTTCTGATCAAACTAATGCCTCTAGGTTGTAGTGAGGGATGTTGGGAGAGTATTTGGGTAGAGTTTGGCCGAACCAAAAGGCTTTGAAGGTGTGAAGAAATGGGAAGGAGGAGTGCCCTTTTATAAGAGGGGTGAGGGGCACCTTTGGAAAAGCTAGAAATATTAATTTATAATAAATTCATATTCGGTTTCTAATGGCTCCAAAGTTGATTATTCAAATTTTAAGGTGGGGATAGGTCGAAACCCACTCAAACAATAGAATTTAGACAGGTTTGGGTACTTATATTAACCTTATCTTTAAGTATTAACTCTAAGTTAATTAGTTTCACTTTTACAATGTCTCTTTGTATTTTTATATAATATGGTTAATAAACTTACTATATACATCCAAGCGACCCCCACGTGGTACATTAATGATGAACCTATCATGATATAAGTCTCTTGGCCGAACCTTAGATTTTTAGGAATTTGATATCAATTAATAATATAATATTTGTTTTAGGAACTCTTTTATGTCAATTTTGACACTATTCAATAGTTGATTTTTGTGAAACTCATAACAGATTGATTACTTCGAACAAAGTCAATTAAATCAATCCTAATATATCATATTATCCTAGAAAATTATTTTAATTCATTAAAAGTTTCATATTATATTTATTTGGGTATTTATAATATCAATTATTTTAATTTTTAACTATTATAGTAATTACTGCATCATCATTGTGTCATATATAAAATAAAATATATAATGTCTAAAAATTATAAATAAAATATCATTATCTAGGAAATCGTTTTATCTTTCTAATGAATATTTATAATCTAAAATCCAACTTATATAACCCTATGTAACAATTGTTTTTCTAAAAGATATATGCTAGTGTCATTTTTGTATTCATTTTGACTTAATTAAAATAAAGTGTCATTATCACTTACAAGTGGATCCATGGGGTCCCAAAATCGACCCAAATATGCTCATGGTCGACCATGTATCAACCAATAGGTTTAAGACACGTTTTAGGGTAATTTAGTATTATTATAATATTATTTTTTAACCCTTATTTACCGGATTTACCCTTAACCATGGTAAATAAAATATTTACCGCAGTAATTATTCAAAATGTCTAAAAATAAAAGTTACCTATTTACACAATTTGAACATCCTTATTCCAAATATGGAATCCATTTTCCTAAATTCAAAACACAGAAGTGGCAGAAATTAATTTAAAATTAATTCCCGCTGTCAAAACAAAAAGCGTGTTTTTAAGAGATAATAACTATCAAAAGATTGACACTTGTTTATGTTCGGTTTAATTGTAAAATTATGTCCAATGACCAAAATTATATTAAATAGTAAAAATATATTCTAAATATATTTTAAAACCACTCAAATTCATAATTTATCACTATTAATAATTGTGATTAAAAAATTTGTTTTTAATTAAAATTTAGTAATTTTCACTATTCATCAAAATATGAAAGTTATCCGAAAAGTACCAAAATTTCACCTTAGGCTAAATTTGATATTCCGAATCCAAAAATGAAGTCCATTTTAAAATATAAAATATATATAACTTCAAAAAGTAGGTATTACTATTCATAACAGCTAGTTTGATTGGTTACGGTGTGTTAGAACTCGAAGTTGCGTACAACACACGCTACTGTTTTATTCAAAGGAAACTGTACCGTGGAAGCTTGGGATGTTTCATTTTAAATTTTTTGATGTCTCCATTTAGTCAAAAAGTTTAAAATATTGTATTTAAAAAGGTTTCACTATCAAAAGTTGATAAAAGTGCAATACTGAAAATGAATCTGTTCTTGCATTATGACTAAGAAACTCATAATATGGATTCTAAAATTATAAGGATTATATAAAGTTTAAAATTTAGTTAATACTATACATGACCTCTTTTAATGGCTTTTTTTTGGTATGTCATGGTGCAATTGAACTCAGTGTTGCGTGTAGTGCAAGTTATTGAATAACACACTATGAAATCTTGGGGTGTTACATTCTCCCCTCCTTCAATAAATTGCGTCCTCGCAATTTGAAATTGTTCTTCAAAAATAAAAGGTTTAAAGTAGAAAATATATTTGTGGGAAAACCCACATCGGAAATTGGGTTACTAAAATTTAGTCTTAATATGAGGAAAAGAGAAATCAAAGGGTCACCACCAAATTATGATCTCGATTAGGAGAACATTGGTGGAAATTAGAGACATATAATCGGAGGAAAAACGTAAATATTTATAGGTAGTGATTGAGGTCATCAATCACAAACAAGTGTATAATTGAGGTCCTTAAATTCATCAATCTATGATGATTTGAAATACCATCGGTTCAACAAAACATAGGGTATTAGGATAGCACATTTTTGACGTTTCAAAATATCTTAGTTGAAATCCCACATCGAAAAATGAATTAATGAGGCCTCTATTTAAAATAAAGAGTGGAAAGTATGAAGATTACCGAAAATAACACATAATAGGGTTCCATGTAGGAAAATATGGATATGTAAGAGAAATCTAACCATCAATTATCTGATGGAGAGTGGTAGAGAACATGGCTATGAAAAGGCCAACAATCCCAAAGCCATAAATTAGTGATGATTTAAGGTACCATCTAGGACAACATTTTTGTTCTAAGTTGCTTTTCTTAATATTGAGGAATTTATTTATGAGATTGGATAAGATCATATGGATATATACTTACTTTATAATTAGAGTTTTGTCCATTAATAAATTTCTACCACAAACTCATCTTTCACTCGTAAAAAAATTCTATTTATACTATTCGTACAGAGTTCCAAAATAAACGAATTTATAATTCATCTACATGATCCTTTAATAAAAACTACATTATTTAATCCAGGACATCTCTTGGGCCAGTGGTAGGTGATACACCCTTGTCGCCCTTTGGTTGCGGGTTCAAGTCTCACAGCCTTGCCGGACGCGACGGGTTGCCGCCCGACCTCCGGGTTGTCCTTTTATGGAAATCCAAAATAATCCAAACTAGAACTATCCAAAATACTTCTGTCCAAACTCACAGTCCAACATTTAAAAAGAAGGTAAACATAATATAGATCCTTTTTACCCTATAATAGCATATGAATACCTTCATCATGTACTACCATATTCCTTATTGATTACATTCATGTTCCCTTATTCCATATAGAATGCTGGATATACTTCATTAATCCAAAAATGTTTTAAACCCCAAAAATGATGGAATATACAAATCATTAATCAGCTTCAAGGTATCAATAATATCCAATATAATTTATCCAAAATAATCACATATTATTCCAAAATCACTACCTCAGTATCAGAACTATATTATGATTTATCATTCTCTCAACCATATATTTTCCAAAAATTTATCCTGCTATTGAGTCACTTTTCTTTGTTCCACATAATCTCAAGTCCTTAATGAAATAGTACTGCAGTACAATCCTTATATACTCCATAATTATTATAACAAGTACATTGTTGATACAACACACAATTGACATAATCAACATAAGAACTCTAATCATTCCTCTTCATCTGTGGTAGTATCATAACTTGGTTATTATCCCATAACATCATTTGCGGCATAGTCTGATGACTGGGACATAGGTTCACGTAGTGTCCAAACTCCTTGCAAATGAAGCATTGTACATTTAAAACCATTTTCTTACCCTTGCAGTCATGTACTTTGTGCCCTTTTCCTCCACACTTATAACAAACTCCCATTCCTTTCAGGCAAGTGCCAGGGTGTTTCTTTCCAAAGTTACCACATATGGGAAAATTCTTCTTTTCCCTCTTCCCTTTATCCATCTTTCTCTCTTCCATCATTTTCTTCTCTTGCTTCCCTTCAAAGCCATAGGACTCAGTAAACTCTTTACATATCTTATCAACACATGATATTATTTCTTCATATGATGATAATACATGGGAGACTATTTCTCTTATAAATTCTAGCTTAAGACCATGAAAGATATGATCCTTCCTTCTCTTTGAATCATGTGTATTTCTGGAGTTCTCATTCCTTCTACTGGGCGCCATTTCTATACCATGGCATAAACTAGATCAGTTTATGAATCAAAACACATAATCCCATACTTATAAAACACTTAACATAAATTGAACTATTTATGGATATAATCCATAATCATAAGAATGTTTTCTTTGAGGATGTATATACTCATAATCCCTTCAAAATGATATGTAAAGAAAATGAGAGTTATCCTAAGCATATCCCCCGGGAGTGTCGTAACCAAGAGGGCAGCAAGGCCCGTTGTCGTGCACCAGTTCCCGTTCGATTCTAGCTCAAAGCGGTGTTTTCGGGTTTTACCCCTTGGTACATATGTGCCAGAGCCGCCTCTACCTGCTCGTATCCAGACAGGGATGTATTGCTCGGAAAACTCACAAAATCTCTACAATACCAAAATTCTAGGAAGTTCTTCTATACTAATCCTCAAAGTTCATCTTAGGTCTACGTGCTCTAATCAGAGTTTATCTAAATCAAGCTTCCAAGGTTTGTACTAAACTCCCTATGATACCAACTGTAACGCCCCGACCCCAGTTACCCATAGTCAGTGGATTATTACATAACATTGGCATGATCACAAGAAAGATCAAATCTCGAAGGACCGATTGGTTTAGTAGCCTTGGAAACACTAGATATATTCATAAGTTTTACATTACATCATAAAATGAAAAACTACTACAATAACATAATGTCTCCATAATCCACACTCATATCCCCACATAATATCCCAGCAGGTCATTCATAATTTACTTCTTCACTTCCTGGGAAAAATAAAACATAGAAAAGGGGTGAGCTCAAATGCCCAGTAAGGATAACAATATAGCGGAAACTTTCAAAAATAAGAATAAAAATTTAAGGCAATGAATTACTAAAACAAAAGCCTTTTAAACTTGAACTTCAACACAGTATGGCAAAATTAAAATGAAATAATGCCATTTACTTATTCGCATGGATATTCTACTAATCGAATAATCACATGCAAAAATCAATAACCACTTTCATAATGTTGGAATGCATAATGCCAGACTATCATAACCACATAGCCAAGGCCTCGTGCGAAGACTACAAATAAGATTTTGTCAAGGCCTTGTTCCAAGACACTAGTTTGTCTCATGAGACCTACCAATGCATCGAGGAGCTATAGCGGGCTCCACCCGTCACATATTAAGTCCAATGCATTCCCATATGAAAAGGTTTAAACATAACATAAACATTCTTATTAAAACTAGCATAAGAAAATTTCAATACTTTCACCATAAACTATGAATGGTATAAAAATAGCACATCCATAGTCAAACATATCACAAAACCTTCAATACAATATAGAAGTTTTGTATCATAATAAATCAACATCAAATAAGCGTAAAATCCATAAAAGGATGTTGACATAGATGAAATCAAAACTATTTGAGAGAAATATCTCTTTTCTTGAAATCATTTAAAAGTCAAACATTTATAAAGGAAGTAATTAAGAAGAGAATTTTAAATCAAAGTGTCCCATACCACTTTGAAACACTTGAAAGGAATTAACATTTAAAAAAAAACATTCATGTCCATATAAATAAATCCTTAAAAACCATTTTGAAGACATGGACATTAATTAAAAATATTTAGAAAGATAAATCTTTAAAACATTTAAAATTCTGATTTTGATAAAGAGTACCCTTCCAAAATTCTTAAAATATTCATTTTGAAATAATTATAAAGTCACATAATTATAAAATAAAACATTTACTTTGAAAATATCCTTGTAATATTGTAAGGGAAGCTTTTAAAATTTTATAACGGTGGTAAATAGCCGTAGCCGCCGTATAAGATAAAAGAACATTCTTACCTTAATTTTGTCGAAAAGGTTAAAAGGGACCTTGTTTTGAAAAAGACGGAAATATTCATTTATAAACCACTTATAAAAGTCAAAAAGGGTATAAATGACTTTAACTCATATTCTAGTAAATAGTAAAAATGTTTTGAAATACATTTTTAAGAAACATGGATGTGGATGATAAAGAGATCCCAGTAGATTATTACGTATAAACAATCTCGGATAATGAAGAGATTGTGAAATAACCCTTACCTTGTACTTTTCCTTGGTTGGGGTAGGTTAACCTCCTGTATAATGGTGAAATAGTTGTTATTAAATTATACTAGAATCATATATAATAATATGATATCATATATGATCTTTTAACATTGATTTGTTAATAATATCTTAGAATTATCGTCGTTTCGGGAGTTAACTTACTCATTTTCTTTTATATGTTTTGTTACGTAAGACATGTTTGTAAAGGATAGGTTGTATATTATTCATATCCAGAATGATATCAAGTCCTTAAACATCATTTTTAAATCATCAAATGATAATTATACTTGAATGGATACGATGGAGAATGAATCTCATCGCGTTCGTGGAGACGGTAGTCCGTACGTACGCACGAGTGACAATATCATTCTTTTGATATTAAAATAATATATAAATGGATGGTATATCATATATAAATAATCATTAACATGTTATATTTATTATTTACATGAGTTACACATCATTATTATACACATCCAAATAATATTATATTGAATAACAATTACACCACGACGTGGAGACGATAGTCCGTACGTACGCACGTATGGTGACATGTTATTCAAAGGGTGGATAGAATACTGAATATGGTTGTACCATATTTATAATAACATCACAGTATATGTGAGATACTGGAGTTATTATTTTAGAATGGTAAGAACAAAGGAAGAAGAAGTGGAAGAAGAAATGAACTTGGAGAAGGGTGGTGAAATCATTACCTCTTCTTCGGGTTCTTCCTTTTGATTTGATCAAAAGGGCTCCTTAGGTTGGCTTTCTGATCAAACTAAGGCCTCTAGGTTGTAGTGAGGGATGTTGGGAGAGTATTTGGGCAGAGTTTGGCCGAACCAAAAGGCTTTGAAGGTGTGAAGAAATGTGAAGGAGGAGTGCCCTTTTATAAGAGAGGTGAGGGGCACCTTTGGAAAAGCTAGAAATATTAATTTATAATAAATTCATATTCGGTTTCTAATGGCTCCAAAGTTGATTATTCAAACGTTAATGTGGGGATAGGTCGAAAACCACTCAACCAATAGAATTTAGACAGGTTTGGGTACTTATATTAACCTTATCTTTAAGTATTAACTCTAAGTTAATTAGTTTCACTTTTACAATGTCTCTTTGTATTTTTATATAATATGGTTAATAAACTTACTATATACATCCAAGCGACCCCCAAGTGGTACATTAATGATGAACCTATCATGATATAAGTCTCTTGGCCGAACCTTAGATTTTTAGGAATTTAATATCAATTAATAATATAATATTGTTTTTAGGAACTCTTTTATGTCAATTTTGACACTATTCAATAGTTGATTTTTGTGAAACTCATAACAGATTGATTACTTCGAAAAAAGTCAATTAAATCAATCCTAATATATCATATTATCCTATAAAATTAGTTTAATTCATTTAAAGTTTCATATTATATTTATTTGGGTATTTATAATATCAATTATTTTAATTTTTCACTATTATAGTAATTACTGCATCATCATTGTGTCATAAATAAAATAAATTATTTAAAGTCTAAAAATTATAAATAAAATATCATTATGTAGGAAATATTTTTAGCTTTCTAATGAATATTTATAATCTAAACTCCAACTTATATAACCCTATGTAACAACTATTTTTCTAAAAGATATATGCTTGTGTCATTTTTGTATTCATTTTGACTTAATTAAAATAAAGTGTCATTATCACTTACAAGTGGATCCATGGGGTCCCAAAATCGACCCAAAGATGGTCATGGTAGACCATGTATCAACCAATAGGTTTAAGACACGTTTTAGGGTAATTTAGTATTATTATAATATTATTTTTTAACCCTTATTTACCGGATTTACCCTTAACCATGGTAAATAAAATATTTACCGCAGTAATTATTCAAAATGTCTAAAAATAAAAGTTACCTATTTACAAAATTTGAACATCCTGATTCCAAATATGGAATCCATTTTCCTAAATTCAAAACACAGAAGTGGCAGAAATTAATTTAAAATTAATTCCCGCTGTCAAACCAAAAAGCGTGTTTTTAAGAGATAATAACTATCAAAAGATTGACACTTGTTTATGTTCGGTTTAATTGTAAAATTATGTCCAATGACCAACATTATATTAAATAGTAAAAATATATTCTAAATATATTTTAAAACCACTCAAATTCATAATTTATCACTATTAATTATTTTGATTAAAAAAATTGTTTTTAATTAAAATTTAGTAATTTTCACTATTCATCAAAATATGAAAGTTATCCGAAAAGTACCAAAATTTCACCTTAGGCTAAATTTGATATTCCGAATCCAAAAATGAAGTCCATTTTAAAATATAAAATATATATAACTTCAAAAAGTAGGTATTACTATTCATAACAGCTAGTTTGATTGGTTACAGTGTGTTAGAACTCGAAGTTGCGTACAACACACGCTACTGTTTTATTCAAAGGAAAGCATACTGTGGAAGCTTGGGATGTTTCATTTTAAATTTTTTGATGTCTCCATTTAGTCAAAAAGTTTAAAATATTGTATTTAAAAAGGTTTCACTATCAAAAGTTGATAAAAGTGCAATACTGAAAATGAATCTGTTCTTGCATTATGACTAAGAAACTCATAATATGGATTCTAAAATTATAAGGATTATATAAAGTTTAAAATTTAGTTAATACTATTCATGACCTCTTTTAATGGCTTTTTTTTGGTAATTCATGGTGCAATTGAACTCAGTGTTGCGTGTAGTGCAAGTTATTGAATAACACACTATGAAATCTTGGGGTGTTACAATTATATATGAATCTTGGAAGAATTTTTTCTAGGTACTAGGCTCATGTTTATTCTTGGAGTAACCCTTATGTATTGGCAACCTCTCTTTAGTGAAAATGTAATTTACCATTATGTATAACTATATCCATAGAAATGAATCTTACATATGGGTCTAGTTATGGATATGATGACCTTTATTTAGGTGGTTTTTCATCCCCATATAAAATGAAAAAACCATTTTGTAACACTTGGGTCATTAGAATGACCCTTACACATCATATTCCTCAGATGGAATTTTCCCCAGTTGAAAAGGTAGAGACCTTTATTTATCAAAAGGGATAATTGAACATAACTTCTTTATAAAAGTCACTGACCCTTGTATATGCTCCAAAATAATAATATGAATTTTAGGGATACTCAAAAAACTATTACAAACTAGCTTCAATTCTCCAGTGGCAAAAGAGAAGACCCTTATGTATTATCCCTTGACTCTTATGTATAAGACAAAGAACTCGAATGTATCCCAGGGTGACTCGACTTCTCCAAAAATAAAAAAGGAATGAATATCTATATATCATATAGGAATATTACATATGGGATTTTTACTATTACTCATATCTATACTTTTCAAAAATTTCCCTCTTTTTTTTCTCAATTGACCTTAAAGCAATAGGTCCGGAGTAGGATGACCCTTACATATGTGGTCCTTTTTCAAATTCAATAGACATCCATACTTTTCCAAATATTATTATATAGCAACCTTACCTTCAATACAAATATTAAAAATATTATAAAAATCATGAAATTCATTTTCATCATAAAATTAAAAAATCAATTTAATTCACAATTTAATCCATTTAAATAAATATTTACAAAAATATCATGAAATGTTACATTAACTCCAAAACAATCTAAAACTCACTAAAATTATAAATATGAAGTAATAAAATACATTAACTAAGAAATTAATATAAATTATTTATTGTATTTATCACAGAAACTATTTCCAATTCAATAGCAAGGTGATTCCCTAACCTATGATCAATGAGATTTAGAATATATATGGTGTGTCTAGGATTGTATTCACTTCAATAAACAGTGTGAGTTCAAATGAAAGAACATAAGTTATGAAACCACATGCTTCTGGTACATAAATTAATATTGTTTATTTTTAACATATAAATTTATTAAATGAAAAATAAGCAAATTTTTATTAAATATATAGAAAATTTACTAAAAACATATTTTTTATCCAAATACATTTTTTAGAATGTTAAACCATTGATAATAATAAAAAGTTTCAAATCTTAATCAATAAATTTATTCTCATAAATTTATCATATCATATATGTGACCACCCAAACTTTCATTAACAAAAATTCATCTTAATCTAATTAAATTTCTTATCATTGTTATATAAAATGTTAACATCATTGGTTTTATGTTTCTCGATTTTAAAATTATATTATTAATTGTTACCATTGCTGAAATAGTTATAGAACAGTGATCACATGATTAGTATCAATATAAGGCTTTATCAAATCCAATTAACTCAGACAAAGGAAGTGATGGCCTCATCCAGTAGACGTTTCCCATATGAAGCTCATTTGTTAGAGATCAGAAAGGAGTTTTCATCTTTGTGCATTTCTCTTGACCAATCCCAAGCCGAGCGCGAATATGTTACGCTGAAGAGGGACTGCCTATGAGAGATGTGTAAGTTGATAGAGATTACCACCTTAGCAATGTTATCCAAGCCACCCCAAGAGTCAGTCACCATCGCACACCTTACTCTTCAGTCTTATATGGGTGTTATAAGAGGTTATGCAACAAGACCTTAACACTATGGTTATGTACATTTTATTATATAATAATGAATATACTTTCAATTTATTATTGTTACCTTGTAAATAGTTTCTAAATCACAAATAGTATTTTTAGTTAATGTTCAACTAAGAAATATATGATGATGAATTAATGGATTTTTTAATTAATTAATATTTTAATAACATATTATTATAATTATTAAATCATTTTTTCTTAAATATAAATGATCACATAATTTTATGAATGAAATTGTAATTTTTATTACGGTTTGAAAGCTATTTTTTGTCAAAACCAAAGAATTTTTTATAAATGTCAGCTTTTATTGTAAATGTAAAAATTAACATATTTAGAAAATTATTTAGATAAAATTAATATTATATAAGGAATCAAGACATCAAAATTATCCAATGTAGATTTTTTCATTATTTTCTGAGAGAGTCAAATTATTGTGTAAAAATTAAATGTTGTTTAAATATATAATGTGTTTTATGACATCATAATGACCCAATAGTGATGTAATAAATAATATAAACATTATGTTAGTGCAATATAAGTTTTACATTAAAATAATGTGATTTTGGGGTTGTTTTATTTTTTTTTACAATGCTTTAGGGGACCCTTCAAGACTTATTAAATATTTTGGCTTTTTAAATTGTTTTCCTTGTGAGTGTGACTCATCTCCACATAAGAAACACCATTATTTTAAGAATTTAGGACTTTGGTATTATAAAATATTTTTTTCCAATTCCCTTTTCCAAAAACCATGGGGAAAAACCAAGGGCTTGTTTGTGGTTTTAATTAGTTTGAATTGAGTGGTCCAAAACCAAAATAATAATGAATTCCCTAACCTTTCCTATATAACCCCACCTAAGCTCCCACTTACTCCTCAGTCAAAGGATTATTAGTTCGACCAACCTATGCCCTCCTCTCTCTATAATCCTCCAAAGGATCCCCATACTCCCATGAAGCCTCTCTCAATCCTTTGGAAGCACACTTGCATATAAGGGATTTTCTTCCTTTCTCATTTTTGTCCAGTATTCACTAAATTGTTATGCCCTCTTAAATTCAATTATAAATTTTGGGGTATGTGATTTCACCTCCCACATACTTCCCTCTTTATGTTTTAATGATGGGATACCCCTTTAATTCTTATTAAATTCCTCCCATGTAAATCTGTTACTATGCTGAAATTCGGAAAGGAATTTCTCTCTCCTCATTTACATTCATGCAATTATTTTATATCATGAATCTAAATTCCATTAAATTTGTGGGTAAATGTATCTATATGACCCCCTTGATTACCATGTCATGTAAAAATGATGAGACACCCCCTAATCTCTCATCAACCATTTTTATGAGTTCTTATGTCATGTCGTTATGATGCCGAAATTGCACTATGCTTTTCCAAGATAAAGTCATTGTGTAAATAATACCATCCCATTTTTCTATTACGGGTATTCACCTTTATGAACATTTACATATTTTTAAATAGTTTCATGTATGTATTCCACATTTGTTTATCATGGAATCAATGATTATGTTGAATGATTCAATGTTTTATGATCTATTTGGCAGACTTATGCATGAAATGAAATGTTTAAGAAGGGTGTGCCCTGATAGTGCTTTAATGCATTGGGTAAAGTATTGTATCATGATACGTCATGTGCAATGAGTGTTTACTCATACTAATTCATGTGCAATAAGGGTTTACACGTTCTTCATGTTCAATGAAGGTTTACTCATGCTCCATGTGCAATGAGCCTTGGATCATGCTAATTCCATGTTAAGTGTTGTTTCCACATTTCCATGTTATGATTATCTTGATTTATCATGCCTTTATGTTCAGGTATCTCATGTTCTCCATTGATATTCCTATTGTCTAAAATGTATTTTATTCCTCATGTTATTCTATGTTTATTTACTTACTGGTCTTTATAGCTCACCCTTTTCTTATGCAAGTTCTCAGGTTGTCCAATTCAATGCTATGTACGAGTGAATGTAGTTTTCATGTAAAGGATGTTTTCAATAATTATGTTTTATTTCATGTTTCAAGTTATTTTGTAATGATCATATTCCTCAATTTCAATACAAATATTCATATTTTATGTTGTATCAAGTGATGTTTATGTAATAATTTATGTTTAATTGTGTAATAAAAAGTATGGTTGTCATTTTCGGTATCAGAGGATAGGTTTAGTTTTTTTTTGTGTTTGGATTAGAAAACCCTAGTGAAGAATTATAGACAAGAATAAGTATAATACAAACATCCCTAAGTATTGGTGAGTATTGAGTAAGTGGTTTATCAAGAAAATACATCCATTTCTGGATACAAGCAGGTAGAGGTGGCTCTAGCACATATGTATCCTAGGGGTAAATCCCAAAAACACTACTTTGAGCTAGACTCGAATGGGAACTGGTGCACAAAACTGGGGCTTGATGTACACTTTGTTTTGAAACTCCTGGGGAATATGCTTTTTAAAATTCACAATCTTACTATGAAACATTATTAAGAGACAAAAAATTCCCTATGAATATATGTTTGAAAGTAGATCATGTATAACATATACTGAAGCCAATAGATTCATATGTTAAGGAAATAAAATTTATTTATAATTCATCAGTTTTGTCCTTGTATTACACTTTGTGTGTTACCCCTAACTTTCCATTTATTCCAGCCAATGGCCAGTAATATGAGGACTAAGGATAACAAACGATGTGATGATCAATGTGATGACTGTAGTAATGAGAGGCCCAATTCAATGGGAGAGAGAATCACAAACATTGCCATTCTTATATCTCAGCTAACTCAAGATTTGAATAGAAACATGGGTCAAGAGGAACATTCAACCCCCCCCCCCCCCCCGCCAATAAAGAACAAGTCACTATCGAGAGCTTCATGAGACAAAGGCCTTCTACTTTTAATGGATCATCGGATGCCTCAATTGCTAAACAATGGATCAACTCCATTGAAATTATATTCTAAATCCTTCAATTTTCTGAACAAAATGAGGTTCTCATGGTTTCTTATCGTATGGAGGGTGATGTTGATCAGTGGTGGACATTGATCAAAAATACAAATCCTGAGGAGGATATCGAGGCGTTAGAATGAAAGGATTTATGGAATATGTTTTTCAATAAAAATTTTCCACGCCCCGTCCGAATTAATATGGAAAGGGACTTCCTTCCCCTCAAGAAAATAGACGACGGAACTATTGGAGTGTATGATATAAAATTCACAAGGCATGCATGATACTCTTCCGGCTTTGTCATTACCCTCAAATGCATGTTTGACCACTTCTTTAGTGGGCTGAAACCTAGCACGCGGAAAGTGCTAGGGATCCGTGACTTCCAGAGCTATGAGGAAATTGTCTGATGTGCCCTCAAGGTTGAAATGGAGATCGTAGAATCTCAGGGGTATCATGGGGATAAGAAGCTTAAGGTGGAATTCAATGCTGGTGGTATGATGGATAAATCCAATGATGCTAAGAAGATCCATCACCCCACTTGACAAAGGTGTGGAAAGAAGCACCCCGGAAATTGCTTGAAGGGTATGAGAAAATGCATTAGGTGTGGAAGACAAGGGCACCTAGCTATTAACTATTGGAATGAAAGACCTGTGGCTGCGACATAGGTGAGGAACGCTCCATTCGAATCTCAATGTGTGGATCATTATTACAAGTAAAAATAACTAGGGCATCTTTCAAATCAGTGCCCTATTCCATGGGTTTTTGGAGGCAACAAACAACATTTAAGGAAGTAATGGTGAGATTTTCCATCACTACTGCCGAAGTGAACCCCGAAAACGAAGTGGTCATTGGTACTCTTGTTATTCATTCAAGAATAGAAAACATAATTTTTGATTCAGGTTCTATTCATTATTTTATATCTAAAAATTTTAGTAGAACAATCCACGAACCACCACAAATTATGGAAGTGAAGATGTCAATTAGTAAAGAAAATGGGTATATCATTTCATCCCATGAATAAAACTCATCCCCTATCATAATATATGAATTGAAATACCCAGAAAACCTCTTCATACTCCCTATAGTGTAATTTGATGCAATTCTTGGCAGATATTGGCTTTCATTATATATATCCAACCTAAATTTCCGTGAGAGGGAAATCACTCTCCATGTGGAGAATCAACCCTCGATTGTTTACAATTTCTAGGAGTAATATGAATCATCTTTAGCTCCACCATCTCATGTTTGGATATTACTACCCTATGAGCATGCATACCAGGCTCATATGATTGAGTCCAATGAAGAAACCATACTTGAATACATGCCTATTGTGAGGGAATTCACTGAATTGTTTCCCCAGGAATTGTCTGGTCTTCTCCTAGAAGATATTTTGAATTCTCAATTGATATTATACATAGGGAATTTCCAATATCCAAGACTCAATATAAAATGGATTTTGTGAAGCTTGATGAGCTGAAGAAACAACTACAAGAGAATCGGGATAAAGGTTTTATATGCCCAAGTGCTTCACCATGGGGTGCACCAGTCCTCTTCGTCATGGAGAAGGATGGGTTATGTAGAGACCTAAAACTTGACGTACATAAAAAACACAAACACAAGGACCGTAATATTTTAGTGTCTTTGGAAACTCAAGATAAAATATTCTAATCATGGTGAAAGATCTTCAACATATCCCATAAAGATATTCTCCTTTTTTTTCTTACCTAAAACCTTTCCTTATATCCTGGGAAAAGAAAACATAAAAAGGGTGAGATCAAATGCTCAGTAAGGGTAAGCATGGATAAAATAAAACATACCATATACATTTGAACTTAAAAACATGAACATAATGTTCAAACATCAAAAGCATGAGCAATGACATAAAACATTGAAGTACGTAAGGCATAGATCATAAAGGAACATTAAGAATGATAAAATAGCATGGGAATAAAACTTTTATTTGTGTTAACCATTAAGAACATGATATGATTTCCATAGTAGCGAAGGCATTGCTGCCAAGACTATCTTAGTGGAAAAAGTCCCTTTCGGAATCGAGTTCACTCCTCGTTCTAGTCCTGTATTACTGAACTGATTTAACTTACCATTCCAGCCATGTCTATCTCATGAGATATAAATCTTTACCCAATGCATTTGATGGATATAGAGGTCCCACCCATCTCATAATGAAATCATTCTTACTTGTGCCACAAAATAAACATACATCATTCATAAAAACCCAATAAATAAAATGGGTTTCATAAAAATCATACCATAATCACATAATCCATATAAAAGAAATGGATATCATTTCATAATAAGAGAAGTGAAACCATGAAAATCATAGAGACAATATACTTGAAATATACACATATGAAATAATGTCATCTTAGATGAAAAATGGTTTTGATAAAACACTTCAAATGAATTCTTGTGGAAAATATCCTTTTTTCTTCAAAAGATTTTTCTTTTAACAAAATGTCATGCATTTTTAAAAGAAAAGGATTTTGATGAAAATAGTCATGAAAGCTTTTGGAGGAACCTTAATGAAAACAAGGCTTTATAAAACTGTAAAAATCCGTTCACGCTATATAAGATAAAAATAACATTCTCCTCGTACTTTTGTCAGAAAAGTCAAAAATTACCTCGTAACGTAAATAAGAGAATGATTCCATTCATACCATGTAGTAAAAGTCAAAAATGTGTAAAAAGGACATTATACATACATGAAAACACATTTACAATACATGGACATGATATAAATATCCCCAGTAAATACTTACGAATAAGCAATCTCAGATAAAAATGAGATTTGCAAAATTATACAATACCTTAGGTCCGATTTTCATCGTAAGTGTCCGAACCTCATGTATAATGATTTAAATAATGTTATTTACCTATTAAATAATCATATTCATTGTTATGATATCATATATGGTTCATTTATTACTTTATATTACCCGTTCTTTTGTAAATTCCATGCTAAAGAGTGTTTTGGTTAAAATCGTTTCATTTGTCGTCGGTGTTTTGACTTGTAATTATTCATATGATTACATAGATCATGATTATTTCATTCTAGAATATAAAACATTATTTATATATAATATATATTCAGAATATAAATATATATAATAGATCGATAGATGGAATGAAATACACCGTTCATGGAGACGGTAGGTCGTACATACACATGAACACTGTTTTCATTTCCTTATTGAGTTGAATGAAATTAAATAGATGACATAAATATATATATACATAAATCCAGTAGCATTATTTTTCCATATATTTCATTATTATTCATTATATATACTTTATAATCATTCTTGAATGGTTAATCATAGAAAATGAATCTCATCACGTTCGTGGAGACGGTAGTCTGTACGTACGCACGGGCAATGATATCATTCCCATGACCGTGGAATTGTATTAGAGTGTATGTATACTATTTAAGAATAAATATCACTTTACAATAGTCATATATAGTCATTATTTACACCATTATACCCATCCAAGTAAGGTGATGGTGGAAAATATATTACACCACGGCGTGGAGACGGTATTTCGTACGTACACACGCGCAGTGATTTTGTTTTCCGTAGGATGGATAGATGGTGAAATATGGTTGTTTCATACTTATAATAACATATCAGTATATTAGTGATACTGATGTTATTACTTCATAATGAAACAACTAATGAAGAATAAGTGGAAGAAGAAATAAAGATGAAAGTATCGCTAACAGGCATTACCTCTTCTTTGAAGTTCCTCTTTGAGACATCCTCTTAAGGCACTAAAATTGGTCTTTGAAGAAGACCAGGACCTCTATGATGTTTCTAGGGAAGTGTATAAGAGAATTGGGTAGGGGTTGGACGAGATTGAAGGCTAAAAGTGGTGTGTAGAAGAGAGGGAGGAGGTGCCATTTTATAAGGGAGGAGAGGGGCACCTTTGGAATTCTTAAAAATATTAATTTATAATAACTCTAACCCCACTTAAAAACCACCAAAAATGACTCATAATCAAATATTAGATGAGATAGAGTTGTAATATCATCAACCAATCAAATTTAGACATGTTTAGATATTATTTTAAACCGTGTCATTTTGATTTATCTTTATTTAATTTATTTAAGTTTATTTGTGGAAATTAAATTCTAAATATTAAATTATAATAAATAATTACTTATTTGTTGTGAATATTCCATAATTGGTTACTTTATAACATTATAGACCATATAAATTTAAATTAATAACTTTTAAATATCTTTTGGATTTTTAAACAATTTTATAATATGTTATTTTTATAAAATAACAATAGTGTCAATTTTGACACTATTCATTTATTTGAATTTTAATAAAATATATACAGAATATATGTTATAAATAAAAGAATTAATAGATTAATAAAAGGTAATATTTATCTATAAAAGTAGTGGATCACATTAAATAGTTCAGATAATATTTATTTTATTATTTTTTAAACCATTTATTTGGTTTATCTCTTAATAAAATAATTACTACAACATTTTTGTATAATTATTTAATATACTGATTTGTTGCATAAAATTTTAAAATAAAATCCTATGATGCATCTAAATCTATTAAAATTCACAATAATTCTTTTACTCGAATTTATCATCTTAAAATAACAATATTTAAATTGTTATATTTATTAAATTATGAAGGTGACAACTTTGGCATCAGTTAAAATAAAATAATATAAGTGTCATAATCACTATTATAAGGCTCTAAACGGTTATATATTAGGTCATTGGATGCTTAAGGTGTATATATACACTAAAAATAAGTTTTGGTCATGTTTGTGCTCTTTTTAATGGGTATTATTATTTCAATAAAAACATGATTTCTTATTTTTCAGTTAATAAAACATTTATGTATCATTAATGTATCACCATTAATGACAATTATTTAATCCCAAAAAATTATAAAATAATTATCATGATTTAGATACATTTATTAGATTTCTGGAGAATATTCATGTTCGATATTTTATGATGTTTATCACTAAATTAAAATTATTATACTTATAAGATTTAAGAGAGTGACATGTTGTCACTTTCTTTGGTTTTAATAATAATTAAATTATTTTAATGATCAAAAGTCCATAAAATGAATCTAATATGACCCTTACGTTATATGGGTCTACTTTTATCCATCCAATATAATTTTGTCATGTGTTAGGGTAATTTTATAATATTATATTTACCCTTAATTACCCGATTTATCATTAACTATGGTAAATAAAATTTACCGTAGTTAATATTCATAATTCCCAAGAATAAAATTTAGCTTATTAACATAATTTGGACCCACTGATTCCAAATATGGAATCCATATTTCCAAATTCAATACACAAAGGTTTCATAAATTAAATTAAAATGAATCTCATTGTCGAATGAAAATAGGGTTTTCTTTAAAACATTGCAAAAGATTGATTTGATTTAACCTACGAATTTAAAGTAAAATAAATTCTAATGACATTAATTATTTTAAATGGTAAAAATATATTCTCTTTATACTTTAAAACCATTCAATATTATAATTTAACCATATAAATCATTGCATTGAAAAAAAAAATTTAAATTAAAATATAGCGTGTTTTTACTATTCATCAAAATATGAAAGTTACCAGAATAATATGAAAAATTTATCCAAAGTAAATTTTTATTTCTTGATTCAAAAGAAGAATTTTATTTTGTCAAATTTAACTTATAAACATGTCAAAAAGTAGATTTAAAGTGGATGCGCCATCAAAAGGCGGCAAAACTGCATTTTTTGAAAAATACTTATTTTACCCGAAAAAATTATTTTTTTTCTTATTTCATTTTCTAGAAAATGTTTAAGATGAATAATAATGTTATAAAATTTGAAATTTAGTAAAAACTATTCATAACGGATAGTTCATAATAATATTATAATAATATATCGTTGTTTTGTAAAACCTGGTATTGCGTACAACACACGCTATCGGGGAAGGTCGCGATTGCGTGTAATGCAAGCCAAGTCAAGGTTTCGTGTTGTGCATTAATCCTTTGTTGTTTAGTATAACATAATCCCACCATATTTCATTTATACATTGAATATATATATATATATACTCAATGTTGCGTAGAATAACTATTATCAAAATTGTTTGTAACACGATCAAAGAATAGTGTTGCGTATACTGAAAGCTAATACGGTGTTGCGTATAGCGCAAGGTACTCTTGGTGTAGCATACAACATAAGACATTAATGAAATTAAAAGAATATTTTTCATAAAATCTCGGGGTGTTACATTCTACCCCCCTTAAAATGAATTTCGCCTTCGAAATTCGTCAGGGTTATAAATGGTTTACTACTCGAAAGTTTGTTTAATAGAAACCCACATTGTAAAAAGGAATACCAAAACATGGATTTAAAAACTAAAGTATGAAATGTAAGGGTTACCCAAATTAACTCATCACTGGGATTCCACGTAGGAGAACATAGATGAAAATATGGATATGGAAGAAAAATCCAACCAACAAGTTCTAATGCAGAGTGGTAGAGAACATGGCTAAGAAAAAGCCAATAATCACAAAGCTATAGATTTGTGATGATCTAAGTTACCATCTGATTCATCAGATATAAGTGAACTAGGACAACGTTTTTGGTTTTCAAGATCATTTCCCTAATGTTGATGAATTAAAAGAAATAATTACATGATTTTGGTACAATCTCACTGTTGTTCGTGAATTTAACAATTTACACTTCATCCCTTAAAGAAATAAAGTTGAATTTGTTATTCGTGATGTGTTAGCAGATCATGTGATACAATGATGGGTCATTCCATCTCTTTCAAACAAAAGGTTAGAAAAAGATATAAGTCCATCTTATGGTTAGATTAATTGTATATGGTTCCAAAAATGAACTTATACTTCATATATCATACCACTTAATAACATAAAACTAGTTTCTACTAAACAGGGACTTCCTGTAGGCCAGTGGTAGGCGATAAAGGCCAGTCGCACTTCGATTGTGGGTTTGATTCCCACAGCCTTGTCCGACGCGATGGGATGTCTCCCATCCTACAGGTTGTCCTTTTTCTAAAACTATATTTCTATAACATCCCATCAATAATATCGAAAAAACTTATATCCTTAAACAATACTAACTTATGTCCAACATAATTGATTCCAATCTTTAGGATTATCCATAATACTGCAGTCCACTCTCATAATATAGTGAAAATGATTACCAGAGATTTAATACCATCGTTGATGCCCATATATCATAAGATATGTATTGTTGGTCACATTCCAAACATTCGAAGGCCTTAATCATGTATTCTTTTGAAAAAATGAATACCCAATGAACCTTAGTGAAAACATGAATGCAGTTTAAAGTTAACACTTTCCACATACCAAAATCCTCAAAATTCTATATACTCAAACCATGATATCACTTAGTCTTTATATCAATCATGAGCTCATGAATACAATCAAACATCTCATTATCTTCTTAGGAAAAACAATAGTGTAACAATCCTTATATGATTATTTATTCCATAGTACCATTAACTATACAACATAACTCTCGATAAACATACAATCATTCAACTACCTTCTAAAACAACTGACTAAGCTTCAACACTTCTTTCAGCTCATATATCATTTGTAGTCTCCTCAACATTATCCACATAAATTCTACCCATATGACCATGCTGATTCTCTTCATGAGATTTTCCATTAGGGCATTGGTTTTCATAATGCCAGTACATTCCACATTTAAAACATATAATCATTTTTGATGTCGTAGCAATACCATTATCCTTGTCCATTGTGTTAACTAAACCTTTTACCTTGCACTTAATGGCTTTGTGTCCTTCTTTTCCACACCCAAAGCATCTTCTAGTTCCTTTAAACAATCTCCCAGATGCCTCTTCACACATGATTTACATGAGGGAAATTTAACTTTCTTTCCTCTATGATCATCATGAAACTCCATCTTTCTCTTATTAGCCGAGTCAAGAAACATACCAAATTTGAGTTTATTGATCATATTATGATATTTCTGATTCGGAATAATAATGATGTTTGGACTACCAAATCCTGTTTCATTTGGTTTCTCATGAACAATATCATTCCATTGTCCATAATATCCTCCATTATCATGAATCATCCTGTTTCCAGCCATTTTCTAAAACCCAAAAAGAATAGTGTGAGAGGGAAAAATCATGCTAGGGAAAACAACATAGTAATGGGGGAGTAACTTCAATATCTAACAACTTAGGTTAAATTCTAATATCATTACCATAGTTCTAGGACTATATCCTATATGTATACTTATCCTTAGGGGCATCCCTAAACATACCTTAGAAATATCTCTAGGGATATCACTAATGTTTTCGAATCCTAGTTTCTAAAGGTTAACTAAACCTTTCCTCTGATACCAACTGTAGAGACCAGAATATTGACGTGCATGAACATTACATGACTTCTTAGGAATACTTAGTATATAACAAAAACACACACACAAGGACCGTAATAGTTTAGTGTCTTTGGAAACTCGGAATAAAATCT
Source organism: Viscum album (assembly GCA_963277665.1). Classification (NCBI taxonomy): domain Eukaryota; kingdom Viridiplantae; phylum Streptophyta; class Magnoliopsida; order Santalales; family Viscaceae; genus Viscum; species Viscum album. The sequence goes on along the minus strand of OY728153.1, from coordinate 1,013,088,882 downwards.
TCTGATCGTGGTGAAAGATCTTCAACATCTCCCATAAATATCTTCCCATTTTTTTTCTTACCTTAAACCTTTCTTTATATCCTGGGTAATGAAAACATAAAAAGGGTGAGCTCAAATTCTCAGTAAGGGTATGCATGGATAAAATAAAACATACCATATACATTTGAACTTAAAAACATGAACATAATGTTCAAACATCAAAAGATTGAGAAATGACATAAAACATGGAAGTATGTAAGGTATTGATCATAAAGAAACATTAATAATGATAAAATAGAAAGGGAATAAAACATGTAATTGTGGCAACCATTTAGCACAAGATATGATTTCCATAGTAGCCAAGCCATTGCTGCCAAGATTATATTAGTGGGCAAAGTCCCTTTCTGAATCGAGTTCACTCCTCGTTCCAGTCTTGTATTACTGAACCGTTTTAACTATCTGTTCCAGCCAGTCTATCTCATGAGATATAAATCTTTACCCAATGCATTGGAGGGAGATATAGGTCCCACCCATCTCATAATGAAATCATTTTTACTTGTACCACAAAATAAACATAAATCATTCATAAAAACACAATAAATAAAATGGGTTCCATAAACATCATACCATCATCACATAATCCATATAAAAGAAATGGATATCATTTCATAATAATAGAAGTGAAACCATGTAAATCATAGAGACATTATACTTGAAATACACACATATGAAATAATGTCATCTTAGATAAAAAATGGTTTTGATAAAACACTTGAAATGAATATTTGAGGAAAATATACTTTTTTCTTCAAAAGCATTTTATTTTCACAAAATGTAATGAAATTTTAAAAGAAAAGGATTTTGTTGAAAATATTCATGAAATATTATGGAGAAAGCTTCATGAAAACAAGTATTTATAAAACCGTAAAAATCCATTCACGCTGTATAAGTAAAAAATAACATTCTCCTCGTACTTTTGTCTGAAAAGTCAAAAAGTACCTCGTAACATAAATAAGAGAAAGTTCCATACATACCATGTAGTAAAAGTAATAAATGGGTAAAACGTACTTTATACATACATTAAAACACTTTTTTAAAACATGGACATGATATAAATAGCCCTAGTAAATACTTATGAATAAGCAATCTCGGATAAAAATGAGATTTTCAAAATTATCCCTTACCTTAGGTCTGATTTGCTTCGTAAGTGCCTGAACCTCCGGTATAATGATTTAAATAATGTTATTGACTTATTACATAATCATATTCATTGTTATGATATCATATATGGTTCACTTATGACTTTATATTACCCGTTCTTTTGTAAATTCCATGTTAAAGAGTGTTTTGGTTAAAATCGTTTCATTTGTTGTCCGTGTTTTGGCATGTAATTATTCATATGATTACATAGATCATGATTACTTAATTCCAGAATATAAAACATGATTTATATATAATATATATTCATAATATACATATATATAATATATCGATAACTAGAAAGAAATACACCGTTCATGGAGACGGTAGGCCGTACGTACGCATGAACGCTGTTTTCGTTTCCTTATTGAGTTTAATGAAATCAAATAGATGACATACATATATATATACATAAATATAGTAGCATTATTATTGCATATATTTCATTATTATTCATTATATATTCTTTATAATCATTCTTGAATGGTTAATCATGGAAAATAAATCTCATCGCGTTCGTGGAGACGGTAGTTCGTACGTACGCACGAGCGATGATATCATTCCCGTGATCGTGGAACTCTATTGGAGTGTATGTATACTATTTCAGAATCAATATTACTTTACAATCATCATATATAGTCATTATTAACAACATTATACCCATCCAAGATAGGTGATGGTGGAAAATAGATTACACCACGGCGTGGAGACGGTGTTCTGTACGTACGCACGTGTCGTGGTTTGGTTTTCAGTAGGATGGATAGATGGTGAAATATGGTTATTTCATACTTATAATAAAATATCAGCATATTAGTGATACTGATGTTATTACTTCATAATGAAACAACTAAAAAAGAAGAAGTGGAAGAAGAAATAAAGATGAAAGAATCGGTAACGGGCATTACCTCTTCTTTGAAGCGCCTCTTTGAGACCTCCTCTTAAGGCACTAAAATTGGTCTTTGAAAAGGACCAGGACCTATTGGATGTTTATAGGGAAGTGGATAAGATAATTTGGCAGGTTTGGGACGATCTTGAAGGCTAAAAGTGGTGTGTGGAAGAGAGGGAGGAGGTGCCCTTTTATAAGGGAGGATAGGGGCACCTTTGGAATTCAAAAAAATATTAATTTATAATAAATCTATCCCCACTTAAAAACATCCAAAATTGACTAATATTCGAATATTAGATGATATAGGTTTTTAATATCATCATACAATCAAATATAGACATGTTTGGATATTATTTTAAACCTTATCATTTTGATTTATGCTTATTTAATCTATTTAAGTTTATTTGTGGTAATAAAATTATAAATTTTAAATTATAACAAATAATTACTTATTTGTTGTGAATTTTCCATAATTTGTTACTTAATAACATTATAGACCAAATAAAGTTATATTTATAATTTTAAAATATTTTTGTTATTTTTAAACAATTTTATAATATGTTATTTTTATAAAATAACAATAGTGTCAATTTTGACACTAGTCATTTATTTGAATTTAAATAAAATATATACAAACGATATGGGAGAACTAAAAGATTTAATATATTCATAAGAAGTCATATGTTTCTATAAAAGTAGTGGATCACATTAAATAGTTCATATAATATTTATTTTATTATTTTTAAAACCATTTATTTGTTATCTGTCTTAATAAAATAATTACTACAACATTTTTGTATAATTATTTAATATGCTTATTTGTAGCATAAAAAGTAAAAATAAAATCCTATGATGAAGATAAATCTATTACCTTTCACAATACTACTTGTACTCGAATTTATAAATTTAAAATAACAATATTTAAATTGTTATATTTATTAAATTATGAAGGTGACAACTTTGTCATCATTTAAAATAAAATAATATAAGTGTCATAATCACTTTTATAAGGATCCAAACGGTTATATATTAGGTCATTGTATTATTAAGGTGTAGGTATACACTAAAAATAAGTTTTGGTCAGGTTTTTGGGCCTTTTAATGGGTATTATTATTTCAAAAAAAACTATATTACTTATTTTTCACTTAATAAATAATTTATGTATCATTAATGTATCGCCATTAATGACAATTATTTAATACCTAAAAATTATAAATAAATTATCATAATGTAGATAATTTTATTATATTTATTTAGAATATTCATGTTATAAGTTTTATGTTGTTTATCACTAAATTAAAATTATTATACTTATAAGATTTAAGAGAGTGACATGTTGTCACTTTCTTTGGTTTTAATAATAATTAAATTATTTTCAGGGTCAAAAGTCCATAAAATGAATCTAATCCGACCCTTAGGTTATATGGGTCTACTTTTAGCCATACAATATAATTTTGGCATGTGTTAGGATAATTTTATATTATTATATGTACCTTTTATTACCCGATTTAACTTTAACTATGGTAAATAAAATTTACCGTAGTTACTATTCATAATTCCAAAAAATAAAAAGAAGATTATTAACATAATTTGGACCAAATGATTCCAAATATGGAATCAATTTTTCCAAATTCAATACAAAAAATTTGCATAAATTAAATTAAAATTAATCCCGTTGTCGAAAGAAAACAGGTTTTTTCTTTAAAACATTGCAAAAGATTGAATTGATTTAACCGACGAATTTAATGTAAAATCAATGCTAATTACATACATTATATTAATTGGTAAAAATATATTCTATTTATAATTTAAATCCATTAAATATTATAATTTAACTATATAAATTATTGTGATGAAAAAAGTTGTTTTTATTCAAAATATAGCTTGTTTTTACTATTCATCAAAATATGAAAGTTACCAGAATAATATGAAAATTTTATCCCAAGTAAATTTTTATTTCTTGATTCCAAAGAAAAATTTTACTTTGTCAAATTCAACTTATAAACATGTCAAAATCTAGATTTAAAGTGGGTGCGCCATCAAAAGGCTGCAAAACTGCATTTTTTGAAAAATACTTATTTTACCCAAAAAACATATTTTGTTCTTATACAATGTTCTAGAAAATGTGTAAGATGAATAATAATGTTATAAAATTAAAAATTTAGTTAATAATATTCATAACGGCTAGTTCATAATAATATTATAATAATATATCGTTGTTTAGTAAAACCCGGTATTGCATACAACACACGCTATCGAGGAAGGTCGTGATTGCGTGTAATGCAAGCCAAGTCAGGGTTGTGTGTTGTGCATGAATCCTTCATTGTTTCGTACAACATAATCAAACAATAATTCATTTATACATTATATATATATATATATACTCAATGTTGCGTATAATAACTATTATCAAAATTGTGTGTAACACGATCCAAGAATAGTGGTGCGTATACTGCAAGCTAATACGGTGTTGCGTATAGTGCAAGGTAATCTTGGTGTAGCATACAACACAAGAAATTAATGAAATTAAAAGAATACTTTTCATAAAATATCAGGGTGTTACATTCTACCCCCCTTAAAATGAATTTCTCCCTCGAAATTAGTCAGGGTTATAAATTGTTTACTACTCGAAATTTTGTTTAATAGAAACCCACATCGTAAAAAATCAATACTAAAACATGGATTTAAAAAATAAATTATGAAATGTAACAGTTACCCAATTTAATTCATCACTGGGATTCCACATAGGAGAACAAAGGTGAAAATATGGATATGGAAGAAAAATCTAACCATCAAGTTTTGATGGAGAGTAGTAGAGAACATGTCTATGAAAAAGCCAATAATCACAAAGATATAGATTTGTGATGATCTATGGTACCATCTGATTAATCAGATATAGGGGAACAAGGAAAACATTTTTGGTTTTCAAAATCATTTCCCTAAAGTTGATGAATTAAAAGAAATACTTACATGATTTTGGTACACTATCACTGTTTTTCGTGAATTGAACAATTTACACTTCATCCCCTAAATAAATGATGTTGAATTTGTTATTCGTGATGTGTTAGCAGATCATGTGATAGAATGATGGGTCATTCCATCTCTTTCAAACAAAAGGTTAACAAAAGTTATAAGTCCATCTTATGGTTACATAAATCGTATATGGTTCCAAAAATGAACTTATACTTCATATATGATACCGCTTAATAACATAAAACTAGTTTCTACTAACCAGGGACTTCCTGTAGGCTAGTGGTAGGTGATAAAGGCCAGTTGCACTTCGATTGTGGGTTCGATTCCCACAGCCTTGTCCGACGCGATGGGCTGTCGCTCGTCCTTTAGGTTGTCCTTTTTCTAAAACTATACTACTATACCATCCCATCAATAATATCGAAAAACCTTCTATCCTTAAACAATAATAAGTAATGTCCAACATAATAGATTCCAATCTTTAGGATTATCCATAATACTGCAGTCCACTCTCATAATATAGTGAAAACGATTAACAGTGATTTAATACCATCATTGATCCCCATATATCACAAGATATGTCTTTTTGGTCACATTCCAAACATTCGAAGGCCTTAATCATGTAATATCTTGAAAAAATGAATACCCATTGAACCCTAGTGAAAACATGAATGCAGTTAAAAGTTAACACTTTCCACATACCAAAATCCTCAAAATTCTATACACTCGAACCATGATATCACTTAGTCCTTACATCAATCATGAGCTCATGAATACAATCAAACATCTCCTTATCTTCTTATTCCTTCCTTATGCACATATCATCTAATTTACAAAAATATCTGATTAACCTTCCATGGTTACTGGTACCATTCAACATATACTTTCAAATACTTTTAGAAAAAACAATAGTATAACAATCCTTAGTTTATTCTTAATTCCATAGTACCATTAACTATAAAACATAACTCTCGATAAACATAAAATCATTCCACTACCTTCTAAAACATCTAACTGAGCATCAACAATTCATTCAGCTCATATATCATTTGTAGTCTCATCATCATTATCCACATAAATACTACCCATATGACCATGCTGATTCCCTTCATGAGATTTTCCATTAGGGCCTTGGTTTTGATAATGCCCGTACATTCCACATTTAAAAAATCTAATCATTGTTGATGTCGTAGAAATACCATTATCCTTGTCCATGGTGTTAACTGAACCTTTTCCTTTGCACTTACTGGATTTGTGTCCTTTTTTCCCACACCCAATGCATCTTCCAGTTCCTTTAAACAATCTCCCTGATTCCTCTTCCCACATGATTTACATGTGGGAAATTGAACTTTCTTTCCTCTATGATCATCATGAAACTCCATCATTCTCTTAATAGCCGAGTCAGGAAACATACCAAATTTGAGTTTATTGATCATATTATGAGATTGCTGATTCGACATAACAATGATGTTTGGACATCCAAATCCCGTTTCATTTGGTTTCTCATGAGGAATATCATTCCATTATTCGTCATATCCTCCATTATCGCGAATCATCCTATTCCCAGCCTTTTTCTAAAACCCAAAAAGAATAGTGTGAGAGGCAAAAATCATGCTATGGAAAACAACATAGTAAAGGGGGAGTACCATCAATATAAAACATCTTAGGTTAAATTCTAAGATCGTTACCATAGTTCTAGGACTATATCCTATACGTATACTTATCCTTAGGGACATCCCTTGGTATACCATAGAAATATCTCTAGGTATCTCACTAACGATTTCGAATCCTAGTTTCCAAAGGTTAACTAAACCTTTCCTCTGATACCAACTGTAGAGACCTGAATCTTGATGTACATTAACATTACATTACTTTGGTGGAATACTTAGTACATAACAAAAACACACACACAAGGACCGTAATAGTTTAGTGTCTTTAGAAACTCGGAATAAAATCTTCGAATCATGGTAAAAGATCTTCAACATCTCCCATAAAGATCTTCCCCTTTTTTTCTTACCTAAAACCTTTCCTTATATCCAGGGAAAAGAAAACACAATAAGGGTGAGCTCAAATGATCAGTAAGGGTATGCATGGATAAAATAAAACATACCATATACATTTGAACTTAAAAACATGAACATAATGTTCAAAAATCCAAAGTTTGAGCAATGACATAGAACATGGAAGTACGTAAGGAATTGATCATAAAGAAACATTAATAATGATAAAATAGCAAGGGAATAAAACATGTAATTGTGGAAACCATTAATCACATGATATGATTTTCATAGTATCCAAGGCATTGCTGCCAAGACTATATTAGTGGACAAAGTCCCTTTCTGAATCGAGTTCACTCCTCGTTCCAGTCCTGTATTACTGAACCGTTTTAACTTTCCGTTCCAGCCATGTCAATCTCATGAGATATAAATCTTTACCCAATGCATTGGAGGGAGATATAGGTCACACCCATCTCATAATGAAATCATTCTTACTTGTGCCAAAAAATAAACATACACCGTTCACAAAAACACAATAAATAAAATGGGTTCCATAAACATCATACCATCATCACATAATCCATATAAAAGAAATGGATATCATTTCATAATAAGAGAAGTTAAACCATGTAAATCATAGATACATTATACTTGAAAGAAACACATATGAAATAATTTCATCTTAGATGAAAAATGGTTTTGATAGAACACTTCAAATGAATTCTTGAGGAAAATATCATTTTTTCTTCAAAAGCATTTTCTTTTCACAAAATTTCATGCAATTTTAAAAAAAGGATTTTGTTTAAAATATTCATGAAATATTTTGGAGGAAGCTTCATGAAAACAAGGATTTATAAATTTGTAAAAATCCGTTCACACTGTATAAGTTAAAAATAACATTCTCCTCGTACTTTTGTCTGAAAAGTCAAAAAGTACCTCGTAACGTAAGTAAGAGAAAGATTCCATACAAACAATGTAGTAAAAGTAAAAAATGGGTAAAAAGGACTTTATACATACATTAAATCACTTTTATAAGACATGGACATGATATAAATAGCCCCAGTAAATACTTATGAATAAGCAATCTCGGATAAAAATGAGATTTGCAAAATTATCCCTTACCTTATGTCCGATTTGCTTCGTAAGTGTCCGATCCTCCGGTATAATGATTTAAATAATGTTATTGACTTATTACATAATCATATTCATTGTTATGATATCATATATGGTTCACTTATGACTTTATATTACCCATTCTTTTGTAATTTTCACGTTAAAGAGTGTTTTGGTTAAAATCGTTTCATTTGTCGTCCGTGTTTTGACATGTAATTATTCATATGATTACTTAGATCATGATTACTTAATTCCAGAATATAAAAAATGATTTATATATAATATATATTCAGAATATAAATATATATAATATATCGATAAATGGAACGAAATCACCGTTCATGGAGACGGTAGGCCGTACGTACGCATGAACGCTGTTTTCGTTTCCTTATTGAGTTGAATGAAATTAAATAGATGACATAAATATATATATACATAAATCCAGTAGCATTATTATTCAATATATTTCATTATTATTCATTATATATACTTTACAATCATTCTTGAATGGTTAATCATGGAAAATGAATCTCATCGCGTTCGTGGAGACGGTAGTCCGTACGTACGCACGCGCGATGATATCATTATCGTGATCGTGGAATTCTATTGGAGTGTATGTATACTATTTCAGAATCAATATCACTTTAGAATAATCATATATAGTCATTATTTAAACCATTATACACATCAATGTAAGGTGATGGTGGAAAATAGATTACACCACGACGTGGAGATGGTATTCTGTACGTATGCACGCGCTGTGATTTCATTTTCAGTAGGATGGATAGACGGTGAAATATGGTTGTTTCATAATTATAATAAAATATCAGTATATTAGTGATAATTATGTTATTACTTCATAATGAAACAACTAAAAAAGAAGAAGTGGAAGAAGAAATAAAGATGAAAGAATCGGTAACGGGCATTACCTCTTCTTTGAAGCGACTCTTTGAGACCTCCTCTTAAGGAACTAAAATTGGCCTTTGAAAAATACCAGGACATATTGGATGTTTCTTGGGAAGTGGATAAGAGATTTGGTAAGGGTTTTGATGACCTTGAAGGCTCAAAGTGGTGCGTGGAAGAGAGGGAGGAGGTGCCCTTTTATAAGGGAGGAGAGGGGCACCTTTGGAATTCTTAAAAATATTAATTTATAATAAATCTATCCCCACTTAAAAACCTCCAAAAATGACTCATATTCGAATATTAGATGATATAGGGTTGCAATATCGTCATCCAATAAAATATAGACATGTTTGGATCTTATTTTAAACCTTATCATTTTGATTTATCCTTATTTAATCTATTTAAGTTTATTTGTGGTAATAAAATTCTAAATTTTAAGTTATAACAAATAATTACTTATTTGTTGTGAATTGTCCATAATTGGTTACTTTATAACATTATAGACCAAATAAATTTTAATTTATAATTTTTAAATATTTTTGTGATTTTTAAACAATTTTATAATATGTTGTTTTTATAAAATAACAATAGTGTCAATTTTGACACTATTCATTTATTTGAATTTAAATAAAATATATACAAAAGGTATGTGCGAACTAAAAAATTTAATAGATTCATAAAAAGTCATATGAATCTATAAAATTATTGCATCACATTAAATAGTTCATATAATATTTATTTTATTATTTTTAAAACCATTTATTTGTTTTATGACTTAATAAAATAATTACTAAAATATTTTTGTATAATTATTTAATATAATTATTTGTAGCATTAAAATTAAAAATAAAATCCTATTATGAAGATAAATCTATTAACTTTTAGATTAATACTTTTACTCGATTTTTTCAACTTAAAATAACAATATTTAAATTGTTATATTTATTAAATTATGAAGGTGACAACTTTGGCATCATTTAAAAAAATAATATAAGTTTCATAATCACTTTTATAAGGCTCCAAACGGTTATATATTAGGTCATTGGATGATTAATGTGTAGATATACACTATAAATAAGTTTTGGTCAGGTTTGTGGGCCTTTTAATGGGTATTATTATTTCAATAAAAACTATATTACTTATTTTCACTTCATAAATAATTTATGTATCATTAATGTATCACCATTAATGACAATTATATAATCCCTAAAAATTCTAAATAAATTATCATGATGTATATAATTTTATTAGCTTTTGGGAGACTATTCATGTTCGATGTTTTATGATGTTTATCGCTAAATTAAATTTATTATACTTATAACATTTAAGAGAGTGACATGTTGTCACATTCCTTGGTTTTAATAATAAATAAATTATTTTCCTGGTCAAAAGTCCATAAAATGAATCTAATCTGACCCTTAGGTTATATGGGTATACGTTAAGCCATCCAATAGAATTTTGGCATGTGTTAGGGGAATTATATATTATTATATGTACCCTTAATTACCCGATTTACCTTTAACTATGGTAAATAAAATTTACCGTAGTTATTATTAATAATTCCCAAAAATAAAAAGTATCTTATTAAAATATTTTGGTCCCACTGATTCCAAATATGGAATCCATTTTCCAAATTCAATACACAAAATTTGTAGAAATTAAATTATAATTAATCCCGTTGTCGAAAGAAAAAGAGTTTCTCTTTAAAACATTGCAAAAGATTGAATTGATTTAACCTACGAATTTAATGTAAAATCAATGCTAATGAAATACATTATATTAAATGTTAAAAATATATTCTATTTATACTTTAAAACCATTTAATATTATAATTTAATCATATAAATTATTGCGATGAAAAAAGTTGTTTTTAATTAAAATATAGCGTGTTTTTACTATTCATCAAAATATGAAAGTTACAAGAATAATATGAAACTTTTATACAAAGTAAATTTTTTATTTATTGATTCCAAAGAAGAATTTTATTTAGTCAAATTGAACTTATAAACATTTCAAAAACTAGATTTAAAGTTGGTGCGCCATCAAAAGGCGGAAAAACTGCATTTTTTGAAAAATACTTATTTTACCAAAAAAACTTATTTTGTTCTTATACCATGTTCTAGAAAATGTGTAAGATGAATTATAATTTTATAAAATTCAAAATTTAATTAATAATATTCATAACGGCTAGTTCATAATAATATTATAATAATATATCGTTGTTTAGTAAAACCCGGTATTGCGTACAACACACGCTATCGAGAAAGGTCATGATTGCGTGTAATGCAAGCCAAGTCAGGGTTGCATGTTGTGCATTAATCTTTCGTTGTTTTGTATAACAGAATACAACCATATTTCATTCATACATTATATATATATATATATAATCAATTTTGCGTAGAATAACTATTATCAAAATTGTGTGTAACACGATCAAAGAATAGTGTTGCGTATACTGCAAGCTAATACGATGTTGCGTATAGTGCAAGGTAAACTTGGTGTAGCATACAACACAAGACATTAATGAAATTAAAAGAATATTTTTCATAAAATATCAGGGTGTTACATTCAACCCCCTTTAAATGAATTTCGCACTCGAAATTTTTCGGGGTTATAAATGGTTTACTACTCGAAATTTTGTTTAATAGAAACCCACATCGTAAAAAGGAATACTAAAACATGGCTTTAAAAACTAAAGTATGAAATGTAACAGTTACCCAAATTAACTCATCACTGGGTTTCCACGTAGGAGAACATAGGTGAAAATATGGATATGGAAGAAAAATATAACCATCATGTTCTGATGGAGAGTAGTAGAGAACATGGCTATGAAAAATCCAACAATCACAAAGCTATATATTTGTGATTATATTTGGAAACATCTGATTCATCAGATATAAGGGAACTAGGACAACATTTTTGGTTTTCAAGATAATTTCCCTAAAGTTGATGAATTAAAAGAAATACTTACATGATTTTGGTATAATCTCACTGTTGTTCGTGAATTGAACAATTTCCACTTCATCCCTTAAAGAAATGAAGTTGAATTTGTTATTCGTGATGTGTTAGTAGATCATGTGATAGAATGATGGGACATTCCATCTCTTTCAAACAAAAGGTTAGCAAAAGTTATAAGTCCATCTTAAGGTTAGATTAATCGTATATGGTTCAAAAAATGAACTTATAATTCATATATCATACCGCTTAATAACATAAAACTAGTTTCTACTATCCAGGGACTTCCTATAGGCCAGTGGTAGGCGATAAAGGCTAGTCGCACTTCGATTGTGGGTTCGATTCCCACAGCCTTGTCTGACGTGATGGGTTGTCTCCCATCATGTAGGTTGTCCTTTTTCTAAAACTATATTACTATAACATCCCATGAATAATATCGAAAAACCTTCTATCCTTAAACAATACTAACTTATGTCCAACATAATCGATTCCAATCTTTAGGATTATCCATAATACTGCATTCCACTCTCATAATATAGTGAAAATGATTAACAGAGATTTAATACCATCATTGATACCCATATATAATAAGATATGTCTGGTTGGTCACATTCCAAACATTCGAAGGCCTTAATCATGTATTATCTTGAAAAAATGAGTACCCAATGAACCTTAGTGAAAACATGAATGTAGTTAAAAGTTAACACTTACCACATACCAAAATCCTCAAAATTCTATACACTCAAACCATGATATCACTTAGTCCTTATATCAATCATGAGCTCATGAATACAATCAAACATCTCATTAACTTCTTATTCCTTCATTATGTGCATATCATCTAATTTACAAAAATATCTGAATAACCTTCCTTGGTTACTGGTACCATTCAACATATACTTTCAAATACTTTTAGGAAAAACAATAGTGTTACAATCCTTAGATGATTCTTTATTCCATAGTACCATTTACTATAAAACATAACTCTCGATAAACATACAATCATTCCACTACCTTCTAAAACAACTGACTGAGCTTCAACAAATCTTTTAGCTCATATATCATTTGTAATCTCCTCATCATTATCCACATAAATACTACCCATATGACCATGCTGATTCTCTTCATGAGATTTTCCATTAGGGCCTTGGTATGCATAATGCCCGTACATTCCACATTTAAAACATCTAATCATTGTTTATGTCGTAGCAATTCGATTATCCTTATCCATGGTGTTAACTGAACCATTTCCTTTACACTTACTGGCTTTGAGTCCTTCTTTCCCACACCCAAAGCATCTTCCCGTTCCTTTAAAAAATCTCCCTGATGCCTCTTCCCACATGATTTACATGAGGGAAATTGAACTTTCTTTCCTCTATGATCATCATGAAACTCCATCTTTCTCTTATTAGCCGAGTCAGGAAACTTACCAAATTTGAGTTTATTGATCATATTATGAGATTGATGATTCAACATAATAATGATGTTTGGACTTCCAAATCCCGTTTCATTTGGTTTCTCATGAATAATATCATTCCATTGTCTGTCATATCCTCCATTATCGTGAATCTTCCTATTTCCAGCCATTTTCTAAAACCTAAAAAGAATAGTGTGACAGGCAAAAATCATGGTAGGGAAAACAACATAGTAAAGGGGGAGTACCTTCAATATCAAACATATTAGGTAAAATTCTAAGATCGTTACCGTAGTTCTAGGACTATATCTTATACGTATACTTATCATTAGGGACATCCCTTGACATACCTTAGAAATATTTCTATGGATCTCACTAACGTTTTCGCATCCACGTTTCCAAAGGTTAACTAAACCTTTCCTCTGATACCAACTGTAGAGACTCGAAGCTTGACGTACATGAAAATTACATTACTTTTGCGTAATACATAGTACGTAACAAAAACTCACACACAAGGATCGTAATAGTTTAGTGTCTTTGGAAACTCGGAATAAAATATTATAATCATTGTGAAAGATCTTCAACATCTCCCATAAAGATATTCCCCTTTTTTTTACCTAAAACCTTTTCTTATATCTTGGGAATAGAAAACAAAAAAATGGTGAGCTCAAATGCTCGGTAAGGGTAAGAACGGATAAAATAAAACATACCATATACCTTTGATCTTAAAAACATGAACATAATGTTCAAACATCAAATGCTTGAGCAATGACATAAAAAATGGAAGCACGTAAGGCATAGATCATAAAGAAACATTATTAATGATAAAATAGCATGGGAATAAAACATGTAATTGTGGTAACCATTAAGCACATGATATGATTTCCATAGTATCCAAGGCATTGCTTCCAAGACTATATTAGTGGACAAAGTCCCTTTCTGAATCGAGTTCACTCCTCGTTCCAGTCCTGTATTACAGAACCGGTTTAACTTTCTGTTCCATCCATGTCTATCTCATTAGATATAAATATTTACCGAATTAATTGGAGGTAGATATAGGTCCCACCCATCTCACAATGAAATCATTCTTACTTGTGCCACAAAATAAACATACATCATTCATAAAAACCCAATAAATAAAATGGGTTTCATAAACATCATACCATCATCACATAATCCATATAAAAGAAATTGATATCATTTCATTATAAGAGAAGTGAAAACATGTAAATCATAGAGACATTATAATTGGAATATTCACATATGAAATAATGTCATCTTAGATGAAAAATGGTTTTGATAAAACACTTGAAATGAATTCCTGAGGAAAATATCCTTTTTTCTTAAAAAGCATTTTCTTTTCACAAAATGTCATGCAATTTTAAAAGAAAAGGATTTTGATTAAAATATTCATGAAAACTTTTGGAGGAAGCTTAATGAAAACAATGATTTATAAAACCGCAAAAATCCGTTCACGCTGTATAAGTTAAAAATAACATTCTCCTCATACTCTTGTCGGAAAAGTCAAAAAGTACCTCATAACGTAAATAAGAGAAAGATTCCATACATACCATGTAGTAAAAGTAAAAAATGGGTAAAAAGGACTTTATACATATAAGAAAACACTTTTATAAAACATGGACATGATATAAATAGCCCCAGTAAATACTTACGAATAAGCAATCTTGGATAAAAATGAGATTTGCAAAATTATCCCTTACCTTAGGTCCGATTTGCTTCGTAAGTGTCCGAACCTCCTGTATAATGATTTTAATAAAGTTATCGACTTATTACATAGTCATATTCATTGATATGATATCATATATGGTTCAATTATGACTTTATATTACCCGTTCTTTTGTAAATTCCATGTTAAAGAGTGTTTTTGTTAAAATCGTTTAATTTTTCGTCCGTGTTTTGACTTGTAATTATTCATATGATTACATAGATCATGATTACTTAATTCCATAATATAATACATGATTTATATATAATAAATATTCAGAATATATATATATATATAATAGATCGATAAATGGAAATAAATACACCATTCATGGAGACGGTAGGTCGTACGTACACATGGACGATGTTTTCGTTTCCTTATTGAGTTGAATGAAATTAAATAGATGACATACATATATATATACATAAATCCAGTAGAATTATTATTCCATATATTTCATTATTATTCATTATATATACTTTATAATCATTCTTAAATGGTTAATCATGGAAAATGAATCTCATCGCGTTCGTGGAGACGGTAGTCCGTACGTACGCACGAGCGATGATATCATTCCCGTGATCGTGGAATTGTATTACAGTGTATGTATACAATTTTAGAATCAATATAACTTTACAATAATCATATATAGTCATTATGTACACCATTATACCCATCCAAGTAAGGTGATGGTGGAAAATAGATTGCACCACGGCGTGGAGACGGTATTCCGTACGTACGCACGCGTGATGATTTCGTTTTCCGTAGGATTGATAGATGGTGAAATATGGTTGTTTCATACATATAATAAAATATCAGTATATGAGTGATACTGATGTTATTACTTCATAATTAAACAACTAAAGAAGAAGAAGTGGAAAGGAAATAAAGATGAAAGAATCAGTAATGGGCATTACCTCTTCTTTGAAGCGCCTCTTTGAGACCTCCTCTTAAGGCACTAAAATTGGTCTTTGAAGAAGCCTAAGACCTCTAGGATGTTTCTATGGAAGTGGATAATAGAATTAGGCAGGGTTTGGACGAGCTTTAAGGCTCAAAGTTGTGTGTGGAGGAGAGGGAGGAGGTTTCCTTTTATAAGGGAGGAGAGGGTCACCTTTGGAATTCTTAAAAATATTAATTTATAATAAATCTAACCCCATTTAAAAACGTCCAAAAATGACTCATATTAGAATATTAGATGAGATAGAGTTGTAATCTCATCAAAAAATCAAATTTAGACAGGTTTGGATCTTATTTTAAACCTTATCATTCTGATTTATCCTTATTTAATCTATTCGTGTTTATTTGTGGCAATAAAATTCTAAATTTTAAATTATGACAAATAATTACTTATTTGTGGTGAATTTTACATAATTGGTTACTTTATAACATTATAGACCATATAAATTTAATTTTATAATTTTTAAATATTATTATTATTTTTAAACAATTTTATAATATGTTATTTTTTATAAAATAACAATAGTGTCAATTTTGACAATATTCATTTATTTGAGTTTAAATAAAATATATACTGAAGATATGTTCGAACTAAAAGATTTAATGGATTAATAAAAGGTCATATGTATCTATAAAATTAGTGGATCACATTAAATAGTTCATATAAAATTTATTTTATTATTTTTAAAACTATTTATTTGGTGTATCTCTTAATAAAATAATTACTACAACATTTTGAATAATTATTTAATATACAGATTTTTAGAATAAAAATTAAAAATAAAATCCTAAGATGAATATAAATCTATTACCTTTCACAATAATACTTTTAATAGAATTTATAAACTTAAAATAACAATATTTAAATTTTTATATTTATTAAATTATGAAGGTGATGACTTTGGTATCATTTAAAATTAAATAATATAAGTGTCATAATCACTTTTATAAGGCTCCAAACGGTTATATATTTGGTCATTGGATGATTAAGGTGTATCTATACACTACCAATAAGTTATGGTCAGGTTTTTGGGCCTTTTAATGGGTATTATTATTTCAATAAAAACTATATTACTTATTTTTCACTTAATAAATAATTTATGTATCATTAATGTATCACCTTTAATGACAATTATTTAATCCCTAAAAATTCTAAATAAATTATCATTATGTAGATAACAATATTAGATTTCTGGAGACTATTAATTTTCGATGTTTTATGATGTTTATCACTAAATTAAAATTATTATACTTGTAAGATTTAAGAGAGTGACATGTTGTCACTTTCTTTGGTTTTAATAATAATTAAATTATTTTCATGTTAAAAAGTCCATAAAAGTAATCTAATTCGACCCTTAGGTTATATGGGTCTACTTTTATCCATATAATAGAATTTTTTCATGTCTTAGGGTAATTTTATAATATTACATTTCCCCTTAATTACCCGATTTATCTTTAACTGTGGTAAATAAAATTTACCGTAGTTACTATTCATAATTCCCAATAATAAAAAGTAGATTATTAACATAATTTGGACCCAATGATTCCAAGTATTGAATCCATTTTTCCAAATTCAATACACAAAATTTTCATAAATTAAATTAAAATTAATCCTGTTGTCGAAAGAAAACGGGGTTTTCTTTAAAACATTGCAAAAGATTGAATTGATTTAACCTACGAATTTAACGTAAAATCAATGCTAATGACATAAATTATATTAAATGGTAAAAATATATTCTATTTATACTTTAAAACCATTAAATATTATAATATAACCATATAAAATTTTGTGACGAAAAAAGTTGTTTTTAATTAAAATATATCGTGTTTTTACTATTCATAAAAATATGAATGTTACCAGAATAATATGAAAAATTTATCCAAAGTAAATTTTTATTTCTTGATTCCAAAGAAGAATTTTATTTTGTAAAATTGAACTTATAAACTTGTCAAAAACTAGATTTAAAGTGGGTGCGCCTTCAAAAGGCGGTAAAAATGCATTTTTTTAAAAATAATTATTTTACACGAAAAAATTATTTTGTTCTTATACCGTGTTCTAGAAAATGTGTAAGATGAATAATAATTTTATAAAATTCAAAATTTAGTCAATGCTATTCAGAATGGCTAGTTCATAATAATATTATAATAGTATATCATTGTTTACAAAAACCTTGTATTGCATTCAACACACGCTATTGAGGAAGGTCGCGATTGAGTGTAATGCAAGCCAAGTCAGGGTTGCGTGTTGTGAAAGAATCCTTCGTTGTTTCGTATAGCAGAATCCAGCCATATTTCATTTATAAATTGAATATATATATATATACTCAATGTTTCGTAGAATAACTATTATCAAAATTGTGTGTAACACGATCCAAGAATAGTGTTGCGCATACTGCAAGCTAATACGGTGTTGCGTATAGCGCAAGGTACTCTTGGTGTAGCATACAACACAAGACATTAATGAAATTAAAAGAATATTTTTCATAAAATCTCGGGGTGTTATAGGTTAATGCGCCTTTGAATAAAATATCTTGATATTAACAAAATCATGATAAAGAAAAAGTATCATCTCCCATGAATTGATGACTTGTTCAATCAGATGCATGGAGAACAATACTTCTCCAAGTTGGATTTGCAGTTGGGATATTCTCATGTATGGGTGAAGAAGGAAGATATCCCCAAGACCGATTTTCATAAAAGATACGGGAACTATGAATTCATAGTAATGCCTTTCAGACTCACTAGTGCGGCAGCATTCTTCATGAACTTGATGAATAGAGTCTTTAGAGATTACCTGAAAAAATTTGTGGAAGTATTTATAGATTATATTCAAATATTCTCCAAAACCAAAGAGGATCATGAGGAGCATCTAAGAACATTACTAGAGACCTTGAGAAAGGAGAAGCTCTTTGCAAAGTACAAAAAGTGTGACTTATGGTTGGAGGAGGTCTCATTCTTGGGCCACATCATCACAAGCAATGAGATATGTGTGGATACATCCAAAACATATGCAATTGAGGGATGTTAGAGGAAAAAATTGGTAACAGATATCCGTAGCTTCTTGGGGTTAGCTGGATATTGTCGATGATCTATGAGAAGTTTCTCACAATTATCCAACCCTCTTACCAAGATAAATTGGAAGGGACTAAAGTTTTATTGGAGTGATGAATGTGAAGAATGCTTCAAATAGTTAAGAAGGAGGCTTATCACTATGCTCGTGCTCACTTTACCCACAAGTGGATAACTTTTTGTGGTATTTATTGATAATTGGAAGAAGTTCATGGGAAGTGTGTTGATGAAAAATGAAAATTTAATTTCCTATGCTTCAATAAAATTGAATGTTAATGAACAAAAATATCCAACACATAACCTTTAGTTGGATGCTGTTATATTCACTTTGAAAATTTAGCAGCATTAACTCTTTGGGGAGATGTGTGAAATATATACGGACCACAAAATCCTCAAGTATATTTTCACATAGAAAGAGCTGAACATGTGCCAATAAAGATGGTTAGAACTAATCAAAGACTATTATTGCTCAATACATTACAACCACGGGAAAGAGAAGAAGGTGGAAGATTCCCTAAGTAGAAAGGACCCAACGATTCTATCATTGATGAGAATTGAAAAGGATCTAATCTTCATAGATTTGATGTATATGGACATGGGAATCATAAATAATGGAACATCATCAATTCTTTCACAAATTATTTCTCAACCATCACTTTTGGAATAGTTAAAGGGTGATCAAAATAATGATGTGGGAATTCAAGAAATAGTGAAAGCTATCAGAAAAGGGAAATCAACGGAGTTTGATGTTAATTAAGAACGAATTGTGAGATTTGGCAAAAAAGTCTATGTGTTCCATCAAGTCCGGGGTTGAATAATGAATATTTTGATAATAAACATAGTTCAAATTTCTCTATTCACCCCAGAAACACAAATATGTATCGAGATCTCCGAGAGGATTATTGGTGGGATGATATGAAGAAAGAGATCGCTGAATATTCATCAATGTGTCTGGTGTGTGAGAAAGTGAAGGTAGAGAGGAAGAATTATAAGGGGATGATGAAACCATTTCCCATACCATAATGGAAATGAGAGCACATCACTATGGACTTTGTAATCGGACATCCGATGAAATCCAACCACAACAATACAATATGGGTTATTGCTGATCGTCTTACAAAGGTTTCAAACTTCATTGCTATTCGGGAGGATTTCTCATTGTATCAACTAGAAGAGATATATATCAGGGAAGTGGTAAAGATTCATGGAGTACCAATATCTATTGTTTCCGATAAAGATCCAATATTCGCCTATATGTTTTGGAAGAGTCTTCAATATGCTCCAAATACTGAACTGAACTTCAGTATGGCCTATCATCCTCAAACTGATGGCCAATCCAAGCGGACTATCAAAACACGTGAGGACATGTTTAGAGCATGATCAATAGACTTTAAAGGAGGATGGGATCAACATCTTCCTCTGGTTGAGTTCTCTTATAATAATAGTTTCCACCTGAACATTCAAATGGTTCCATATGAATCCATTTATGGGAATAGGTGAAGAACATCAGCGTGTTGGGATGAGGTCGGTGAGAATAAGCTGCATGGACTAGAAATGGTCGAAGAAATTATGGAGAAGGTGAAAACCATTCAGCAGCATATTAAGGTAGCATAGAGTCAACAGAAGATTTATGTAGATAACTGTACATGAGACCTTGAGTTTAAATTTGGAGACATTGTATTTCTACGAATATCTCCATGGAAGAAGGCCATGAGGTTTAGAAAGAAAGGAAAGTTAAGTCCAAAGTACATCGGCCCCTTTGAGATTCTTGAATGTGTCGGGGTTGTGTCCTATCGACTATAACTTCCACCTACCATGTCCAATGTACATTATGTCTTTCAGGTGTCCCTCTTGAGAGGGACTGCCTACAAGATAAGTACAATTTGATAGAGATTACCACACGAGAAATTTTATCGGAGCCACCCCAAGAGTATGAATCCATCGCACACCATACTCTTCCATCTTATGAGGGTGTTATAAGTTGTTGTGTAACAAGACCTTATCACTATGGTTATATACATTATTTTTTTATATAATAATTAATATACTTTCATTTTATTATTTTTAACATGTAAATAGTTTTTAAAGCACAAATATTATTTTGAGTTAATGTTCAACTAAGAAATATATTTTTATTAATTAATGGATTTTGGAGTTAAATAATATTTTAACAATATATTATTATTATTATTAAATTAAATTTTATTAAATATAACTGATTGTATGTTTTTATGAATATAATTGTAATTTTTATTAAGCATTGAAAGCGATTATTTTCAAAACCCGTGGATTTTCGCTAAATGTCAGTTTTTATTTTAAAAGAGAAAATTAACATATTTATAAAATTATTAAGATAAAATAAATATTATTTCTAGAATCAGGATGTCAAAATTATCCAATGGTGTCTTTTTTATAATTTTCTGTGACAATTAATTTTTTGGGTAAAAATTAAATGTCGTTTAATTAAATAATGTGTTTTAGGACATCATAATGATCCAATAGTGATTTAATGAAATAATATAAACTTTATGATCGTCTAATATGTTTTTTACCATTAAAATAATGTGATTTTGGATTTTTTTTATTTTACAAAGATTTAGTGGATCCTTCAAAACTTATTAAACATTTTGTCTTTTGAAATTGTTTTCCTTGAGAATGTGACTCACCTCCACAGAAGCAACCCCGTTATTTTAAGAAGTTCGACATTGTCATTATAAAATATTTTTTTCTACTTCCCTTTTCCAAAAACCATGGGCAAAAACCATGGGTTGATTTGTGGTTTCGGTTAGTTTAATGTGAGGTGTCCCAAACCTAGATAATAAAGAATTCCCTCACTTTCTTATATAAATACACAGAAGCTCCAACTTCTTCCTCACTAAAATCCTTTGGTATTATTAAAACCTCTTCCCTAATTTCTCTATAATCCTCCCATGATGCCCAAATATCCCAAGAATCCTCTCTCAAGCCTCTACTAATCATCTGGAAGCACACTTCCGAGTAAGGGTTTTTCTTCCTTCCTCATGTTTTGTCCAATATTCTTTAATTTGTTATTCCCTTTTAATTTCAATAATAAATGTTGGTGTATGGTTTTTCACCTCCCACATACTTCCCTATTTATGTTTTAATGAGGGTATACCCCTTTAACTCTCATTGAATGCCTCCCATATACACCTGTTACAATGCTGAAATTTGAAAATGAATTTCTCTCTCCTCATTTACATTCAAGAAATTCGTCTGTATAATGAAACTGAATTCCATTACATTTGTGGGTACATGTATCTATATGAACCCATTATTGTCCATGTCATGTAAATATGATGAGACACCCATTTCTCTCTCATCAACCATTTTTATGAGTTCTTATGTCACGTTGTTATGCTACTGAAATTGCACAGCGCTTTTCCAAGACAAAGTCATTGGATAGTGAATACCATGACCATTTTCATATCAAGGGTATTGACCTTTATACATATATACATATTGTTAAATATTGTTATGTACGTATTCCAAATTCATTTATCATGGAATAAATGATTATGTTGAATGATTCAATGTTTTATAATCCATGTGGCAAACTTATGCATGAAATTAAATGTTTATGAAGGGTGTGTCTTGATAGCGCTCCAATGCATTGAGTAAAGTATAGTATAATGATACTTCATGTGCAATGGATTTTTACTCATGATAATTCAAGTGCAACGAGTTTATACTCTTTCTTCATGTGCAGTGAGGGTTTATTCATGCTACATGTTCAATGAGCCTTGGCTCATGCTAATTCCATGTTAAGTGTTGTTTCCACATTTCCATGTTATGATTATCATCATTTATCATGCCTTTATGTTCATGATACTTTTGTGCTCCGTTGTTATGCCTATTGTCTAACATGTACTGTATTACTCGTGTTATTCCATGTTTATTCCCTTACTGGGATTTATAGCTCACCCTTTTCTTGTGCATGTCCCCAGGTTATCCCATGCAATGATAAGTACGAGGGAATGTAGTGGTCATGTAAAGGATGTTTCCAATAATGATATTGTATTTCATGTTTTAATTTGTTATGTAATGATCCTAATCCCTAAATACACTAGACCTCTCGATCTTCTATGTTGTATAAAGTGTAGTTTATGTAATAATTTATGTTAAATTGTGTAATAAAAGGTAGGGTTGTCATAATATATCCATTAAAAATGAAATCTCACAACAAACTCCAAGATATTTTTTTGAAGTTTAATTTTTTACATATACATTTTAGAAAACAACTATCTCATTAATATGGGTAAATTTTTAAAAAATTAAAAAATTAATACTTTGTTTTCAGGGACAATGTTATATGATTTTGTATATATGATAAATTTTATTTATTGTTAATAATTCTACAAAACTAATATAACATTCATAGTTTTTCATATAGTTTTGAATTAAAATAATCCCACTTTTCATCTAATTTTCCCATTTCCAAAATACATTATAGAGTTTATTTTTTTACAACGTAGTAACAACTCATAATCACATTCATTGATATATTTTATTTTTGTCATTATATTTTTTAATTTAATAATTATTTATTTATTTTTTAACAAACATCACACAAACATGTATTTTATCATAACCCAACCACTTTGAAATAGGCGGCATGCCTTCACCTTGAAATACCCTTGACTAAGTAAAACATGGGCACACCACACTTCCATAAATTGACACATCATTAATTAACCAAGCCTAAAATTTGTACTCAAATAGAAAATCATCAAGGATCAAACATATTTTGTGTCATAATGAATAAAAAACCATAAAAATTGGGTTGTATAAGGAAAAACTAATGAAATGTTATCATTTATTATATAAGATAAATTTTAAAAAAAGAGTATCGATTAAAATAACATTAAAATTCATAAAATGAGATTAATATTATCAAACACATGTCATGAAAACTACTTATTCATCATAATGTTATGGTGATATAAAAATGAAATTGAAAATGTGAATATGAAAATAATATAATTGTAATTTATTGATATAGAAAATCTAAGAATTGAATTTTATAATGAAAATTTTTTAAACCTAAAAGTAATTTGTAAAATTCATGTGAGAAAATTACATCACTTATATGTTTTTACATATTAATTTTATAAAAAAATTAATTTAATATCACCAATGAAGTAGTAAATTTTTTAAATAAAAAATTAAAAAAATTATTATTATGTTTTTTAAATATATATATTCAAATAATTTTTTTTATTTGGTACATATGAAATATGGTTTATTAATTATAAAATCAACATAATCTAATAAATGGTGTGAAATATAATTATAAAAAAAATATCACTTCATCATATCAAAATCTTATTTACACCACCAATAAGAAATATCATATTTCATTCATATAAGTGTGATAAAATTAGAAGAAAAAATTATAAAACATTATTTTCGATATATATGTATATATATATATGTTTGTGTGTGTGTGTGAGAGAGAGATAGAGAGATTTATCTTGTCTCATACATCTGATAAATTTTATGTTTTAAAATAAATTAACTAAAAATTATAATTAGAGATGTGAACCATTTATTAATATATATTATTATTGTATAATTTTACTTCTCTTTGTAATAGTGATATTTTTTTATTTTTTAAGATAAAATTTTCTATGTATATAAAATATTACATAAGAGTTACTAGATAAATTTGTTGGATTTATCTCTAAAGGCTGGGTTAGGGTGGTGGAGATATCGAGGACCTAGAAAAAGTCACATTGAATGCAACTTGGGGTGAACTTTTTTCATAATTAGTAATATATACTTTTCCCTTTTTGATATTTTCACATGGAGTGTGATTTATTGGCTGGTGTTGCTATTTTAGTGAAATTTTGATAATATTATGTTATTAAAAAATGGTTGCTTGGTTAAGAGTCATGTGAGGTGAATGTGTTGGGTATTAGTGTAGACAATTCTTATCCAATCAATGCAAAAATTAACTAGTAACACCTTTTAGCCATAAGATCTAACCATTCATTTGAATTGAATAAAACAAAAATAAAGAACAAGACTTTTTATTATATAAATTTGATTCTGTATTGTTATTTTACTAAATCATGATGTGGATACCTTATAAAGAAATTAGTATAATACATTACCATTAGATATACAATGAGTTATAAGGATCACATAACACTTAGGTATTATTCCATCTTTATTCGTGACTTTATTGAAACATGGTATTAAAGGAAAAGAGAGAATTAGAGAAATTACATTGAGGAGTTTCCATGACACAAATATTTACAATCATCTTATGGCTTCAAATCCCATTATAATTTTAATGTATTCTTATTAAAGGATCTATATCATTTAAAATTTTAATAATATTAATTAATTAAAAATTATAAGTGTTCCTTGAACATGATAACTATGAAATATGTTACAAATAGTTTGTAACATTCATCCTGTAACATCCCAGGTAATTAAAGAATAAATAATTTTCATATTTATTAATATTTGAGAATTAAATATGAATTTTAATTAAAAGGGGTTGCTATGTTCGATAGCGTACCCAATACGCAACGATGAGTTTCTTTGAAACTTACGTAGCACACTAGTAATATAATAATATTATTTTAAATGTTAGTTAACAAGTAGCCGTTGTACTGGCGGGAATGAATAGAAATAACTAAAATATGAATAGATATGTTTTTAAATGTTTATACATTTACCCAATAAAAGATAAAGGCTTAAAATACGGAAAGAGTTCAATTTTAGGCTTTTATACTCTAATTTTCACTAAAGGTTCACTTATCACCTTTTGACGGCGAACCGTCATTAAATATAGTTTTGATCACTCTTATACTTTCTATTGGACCAAATATAACTCTTCTTTAGAATCGGGACATCAAAATTTACTTTGTGTAAATTTGTGGTACCTTTCTGATAAAGTTCATTTTTTTTATGAATAGTGTAAAATGTTGCATTTTAATTCAAAACCTCTTTTTGATCTAATTTATTTATATGATTAGATTATCTTTTGAATTGGTTTTAAAGTGAAATTAGAATATATTTTTAC
Source organism: Viscum album (assembly GCA_963277665.1). NCBI lineage: Eukaryota > Viridiplantae > Streptophyta > Magnoliopsida > Santalales > Viscaceae > Viscum > Viscum album. Next base: position 1,013,062,659 of record OY728153.1, on the reverse strand, counting down.
AATTTTATCCAATGGTGGTCATTGGAATCAATTTCGATTTGAAATTAGACTTAAACTGGTGTCAATCTTTTGATACTTATTGTTTTGTAAAAACACGCTATTTGCTCTGGCAGTGGGAATTAATTATTAAATTAATTAATGTGACTTATATGATTTGAATTTTGTAAAATAGACTTCATTTTTGAATTCGGAATATCAAATATAGCTTAGGGTGAATTTTTGGTAATTTTCTGAAAAACTTCAATTTTTGATGAATAGTGAAACCACTAAGTGGTAATCAAGCAAACTGATTTTTCAGTTAAATGAAAGTTTACCACTAATGTGTATTGAATTTTGAAAATCCGACATACATGGTTGTCATTAAGAAGTAAAATGTGGTTCAATGAGATTATAATAATTTTTTGGTGAATAGTAACTTATTAAGTTTTTAATCGCGATTAGTGGTAATTAGTGTAGTTTATGGTATAAATAATACTTTAATAATATAAAATGACCTAGACACATGTCCCAACCTCATTGGTTGTGTCATGGCCGACCAAGACAAGTCATGGCCTAACTTGGGGACCCCATGTATCCACTTTTGTTGGGAAATAACATAAATTACTTTTTATTAAATGTTAAAGTGAAAGTGACACAAACATAATATGTTTTGCGAAAACAATTTTTAAGTGGGGTTATACAAGTCCAAATTTTGATTATAAATATTCAATGGAAAGATAAAAAGATTTCCTACATCATAGTAATTTGTTTATAATTTTTAGACATTATATAAATTTAATTATTTATGACATAATAATGATGCAGCGATGACATCATTATTTGACGATTTAAATAAAATGGAAAGATAAAATAAAATCTATGAACTACACATGTCCAAAACCAATTGGATGAATGGATTTCGATGCCTTATCACCTTATCCACGAATTCTATCAATGTGGGACCTTTTAAAACCGAAACACATTTTCAAACAAAGTTATATTTCTTTACTTTCCAAAAGTGCCCCTCCTCTCCTCTTATAAAAGGCCCCCACCTCCACCTTATTTCACACACTATTCAAGCCTTTGGCTCGGCCAACCCCTGCCCATTTGCTCTCTCCACATCCCTCTCCTCATCCTAGAGGATTCCCTTTGGGCAGAATCCTTTCAAAGGAAGCCTTTAGGCTCAAACCAAAAGAAGTTACACTTTTTAAGGTATTTCATTCTCTCATGTTCATTTGTTTTATTTTTCTTCTCCAACCCCCTAAACTCTTTTTATTTACTTCTTTTGTAACAACACCAGTATCTTCAATATACTAGGATGTTGTTATAAGATTTATTTGAGCTACACTCTCACACAACTACATCAAATGGTTAAAGAACATACGGTTTCCGTGGATGGCGAAATTCTGCCTCCCGAAACGATGATTGTTCAATACTCATTTAACACCTTCAAAGGTGGCCATTATGATGTCACTATTTTTATATATGATATGTAATATGTTTATGTTTTACTTATGATTCTGTATTTTTCATTTGTGTCTTACCTTTATGGCTTCCATTATGGGTATACGCGATATCTTCACTTAAGGAAGTGCGGACTACCGCCCCCTCAAAGTGATGTGATTCGTTAATGCCATATGTGGGACGTGTAAAGGATGGATTTAAAGTTATTATATATGATGTTATACTGGAATTATAATATACCTATATATATCATTATCATTTATTTCCATTAAAGTATGAGATAGAAATGAAAGTAGCGTTCATGCGTACGTACGGACTACCGTCTCCATGAACGGTGCATTTCATTTCTTATCCCCAAATGTAATGTACTATTAAAAGTACATGTATATAATGGATATATATAATTAATGATATATCTAAATGATGAATATAATTCTGGAATTATAATATACATACCTCTCATTTAGTTTTAATTCCATTAATATGACAAAGAAATGAAAGTAGCGTTCATGCGTACGTACGGCTTACCGTCTCCATGAACGGTGCATTTCATTTCTTACCTCTAAATGATTATGTAATATTTTAAATACATGTATGTACTGGATATATATGAAATATATGATATCTACATCATGAATACCATTCTGGATATAATGAAACATTGACCAAATTAACAACATGTAAGTGTAAGAAGTCTATTTTTGACTTAAGAACCAAATACCGACAAAATGAACATTATTAACTTAAATGATTTCATGATGTTCATAACATGGTATAAAAGAAATAATGAACTTGGAAAAGATTCATAATCAAGTAGAGATTAACTAAAGTTTATTATTCAGGAGTTTAAAGAACAGTCGGGTCAAGTCAGATACGAGGTATGGGAACTTCTTAACCCAATTTCCGTTCTTTGGGTTAATATCCTACTTTCAAATTTTGTCCTGATATTGTTATGTCTTATCTTGTGTTTATACCTTCTTTATGTGTACATATAGTGAATACACATAATAGATCTATTTTATTTAAAAATGATCATTGTATGGGATTTCGTCTCAATCTCCTTTCGTTGAGGCATATTTTGTTTTATACACAACCTTCTTTTATACGGTGTATAAACCCCTTTGACTTTTACGTTTATTCAAAAGGAATCTTTTTTATACGAAGCGTTTACTAAACGACAAAAGGGAATGTTTTTGTCATACGTATGCGGCGACAACGACTTCTCCGCCGTCGTAACCGTTATTTGAGTTTCGGCTTCCTCTACAAGCCATACCTTCTTTTTTTAAAAGAAAAATAAATACCATGTTTTACTTTGGTATTGAAAATGGTTTTCATAATATTTTTATATCAATGTGTGGTATTGATATCTTGTGATTGAATGGTGGAAATGTTATGTTTCCTTTATGCATGTTTTATGTGATACGTTTATGTTATGGTTCTTGGGCATTATTATGAAGACGGGTGGTTCCGTGATAAACTAAGGGCGGGTGAGCCCGTTATAGCTCTCCAATGCATTGGGTAACGCGAAGGAGTGAAACATTAAAGTTTCTCCGAAGAGATTTTCAGGGAATATACTGTGATGGGTATTCCAAACGTAACCAAGAGGGTTACTCCCTACGTAAGAATGTTATGAATGCCTCAAGTTACCTTTATGTCTTATGGTTTCTATGATTTATTCATGATTTTATGAGGCGTGTTAAAGTGCCTATGTTTTATGGGTAAAGTATGATTTCATTCTTATGTATATATGAACTCATGTTTCCTTTCCATGTTTTTTTTATAACCCATACTGAGTTTTTATGCTCATCCCAAGTTTTTGAAATGTTTTTCACAGGTCAAGGGAAAGGTACATGATAAGATGATAGGGTCAAGGATGTGTCAAAAAGAATCCATGTTTTATTTCAAATGTGTTTCCATTGATGGGAATGAAGAATACTATCTTTATGTAACCACTTTGTTTATATGTGGAATGTAACCCAAGTTTTATGATCTAATTCTCTAAAACTCTAAACCCGAAAAGATCCTCAACGTGTAATCTTGTAATAACTCAAGATTAAGTAAGGTTTAAGGCTGGGGCCTTATAGTTGGTATCAGAGGTCGGTTTAGACAACTTTAGGAGTTAGAAAAGTGTTAAATTATAATATGATTGAAATGATATAGCATTTACGGATTACCATGTTGCTTCGCCTAAGATATTTCCATGTTCAGAATGGTTTTCCGTAGGGGAAACAAAGCAGCTATGTTGGGACGACATCAGGAGGAAGACAACCTTCCAAATCAGCAACCTGAGATGGTTGGAATCGGAACTGAACAGTTTGTTGCAGTGATGGCATAGTTGACTCAGGCTATAAATGGTGGTGGTATCCATGCACGAGATCAGCCAGATCAACCGCATAGGAACATGTCAATGGTGGAACATTTCATGAGGCAACATCCCCCATCATTCAGAGGATCATCTGACCCTGTGCAAGCTGAAGGGTGGATTAAAGCACTGGAGAAGATTTTTGATGTCATGGGGTGTTCAGACAATCAAAAGGTTAGTCTTGCTATTTACCGTTTGGAGGGTGAAGCAGATCAGTGGTGGTCTATGGTTAAAAATATCAGGGATGCCGATGAGATTGATGCTCTTGACTGGGATGAATTCAAAGGTATGTTTCTTGAGAAGTATTTTCCTAAGGCTGTTCGACTTAGGATGGAAAAGCAATTCTTGGAATTGAGGCAAGAGGAAGACTCAGTGGCTGCCTATGAAGAAAAGTTCACTCGTTTGGCAAGGTATGCTCCAAATTTTATCCGGGACCTTGATAGTAAAATCAATCGTTTTTACTCAGGATTAAAGCCAAAGTATCGATGGGCATTGGCTTCTCGTGAGTTTAAAAGTTATGAAAAGCTTGTTCGATGTGCTGAGAAGGTGGAAATGGAGTTTGCCGATGACCAAGTGTCCTATAACAACCAGCAGAAGAAGAGACCGAGGTTGCAGGAGAATGGTAAGAATTCTTCAAAAAGGTCTGATGGTAAGATAACTAAGTTTCCAATTTGTGATAAATGTGGCAAAAGGCATGCTGGGGAATGTCTTTTGAATTCTGGGAAGTGCTACCGATGTGGTAAGATGGGACATAAGGCTCGTGATTGCACTGAAAAGGATCAAGGTGAAGGTAAGAATAAATTTGATTTACAGTTAGTGAAATGTTATAAGTGCAATGAGATGGGTCACTATGCAAACGAGTGTCCGACAAGGAGCTTGAGTGAAGGGAAGCAGTTAGACTACAAGCAGAAAGGGGTGGTGAAATCCTTTGCAACTACTTCAGCAGATGTTGGGCCATCAAATGAAGTGGTATCAGCTCCAGAGAGCTCAGTATTTTTCGAAGATTGACTTGAGGTCGGGGTACCATCAGTTGAAAGTAAAAGAAGCAGATGTTCCGAAGATTGTGTTCCGTACTAGATATGTCCATTATGAATTTGTAGTTATGCCTTTGGGGTAAACCAATGCACCTGTTGTATTCATGGACCTTATGAAAAAAATTTCCATGAGTTCTTGGATAAGTTTGTGTTTGTGTTTTAAGGTTTGTGAAGACGTTATGTGTGCCTTGTGATTCACAGTTGAAGAATGAGTTGTTTTTTCATCCTGGCAGTACTAAGATGTATGGAGATCTGCGGGAGTATTACTGGTGGGATGGAATGAAAAGAGATATTGCTGATTTTACTATGAAGTGTTTGACTTGTCAGCAGGTTAAAGCAGAGCGGCAGTTACCGAAAGGGATGCTTCAGCCTTTACCAGTGCCAGAGTGGAAATGGGAGAATATATCCATGGACTTTGTTGTTGGATTACCGAAGACATATCGAGGTAATAATGCAATCTGGGTTATTGTTGATCGCTTGACCAAATCTGCTCATTTCCTTGCTATACGAGATACTTTCTCTCTTGATCAACTTTCCCGTTTGTATCTTAAAGAGATAGTCAGGTTACATGGAGTTCCTCTCCCCATTGTATCGGATCGTGATCCCAGGTTTACTTCTAACTTTTGGAAAGGCCTTCAGAAGTCGTTGGGTACTGAATTAAATTTTAGTACAGCTTTTCATCCTCAATCAGATGGGCAGTCAGAACGAACAATTCAGACATTGGAGGATATGCTACGAGCTTGTTCTATGGATTATCAGGGAAGTTGGGACCAACATCTTTCTTTGGTTGAGTTTTCATATAATAACAGTTTTCATTCCAGTATACAGATGGCACCATTTCAGGCATTATATGGGAAGCGGTGTCGAACTCCAGCTTTCTGGGATGAAGTGGGTGAAAGAAAGTTGATGGGACCAGAATTGGTAGAAGAAATGGCAGAAAAAGTTCAGCTGATTCAGAAACACATGAGAACAGCTCAGAGCAGGCAGAAGAGTTATGCGGATAACCGGAGGAAGGATCTATCTTTCGAGGTAGGTGATCATGTTTTTCTCAAGGTTTCTCCTTGGAAAAGTGTTATGAGATTTGGTAAGAAAGGAAAGTTGAGTCCAAGGTTCATTGGACCATACGAAATTCTGGAAAGAGTTGGATCAGTTGCATACCGAGTGGCTTTACCTCCGAGTTTATCTCAGGTACACAATGTTTTTCACGTTTCGATGTTGATAAAGTATATGCCAGATCCATCTCATGTTTTGAGTCCAGAGGTAGTTCAGCTGGAAGAGAACCTATCTTATGAGGAACAACCGGTCCAGATTCTTGACCACAGGGAGCAAGTGTTACGGAATAAGGTGATTCATCAGGTAAAGGTTTTTTGGAAAAACCATGTGATTGAAGAGGCAACGTGGGAATCTGAAAATGCTATGAGGGATAAATACCCCCACTTATTTTGATAAGTGAATAAAATTGCGAGGACGCAATTCCCAAAAGGGGGGAAGGATGTAACATCCCAGGTAATTAAAGAATAAATAATTTTCATATTTATTAATATTTGAGAATTAAATATGAATTTTAATTAAAAGGGGTTGCTATGTTCGATAGCGTACCCAATACGCAACGATGAGTTTCTTTGAAACTTACGTAGCACACTAGTAATATAATAATATTATTTTAAATGTTAGTTAACAAGTAGCCGTTGTACTGGCGGGAATGAATAGAAATAACTAAAATATGAATAGATATGTTTTTAAATGTTTATACATTTACCCAATAAAAGATAAAGGCTTAAAATACGGAAAGAGTTCAATTTTAGGCTTTTATACTCTAATTTTCACTAAAGGTTCACTTATCACCTTTTGACGGCGAACCGTCATTAAATATAGTTTTGATCACTCTTATACTTTCTATTGGACCAAATATAACTCTTCTTTAGAATCGGGACATCAAAATTTACTTTGTGTAAATTTGTGGTACCTTTCTGATAAAGTTCATTTTTTTTATGAATAGTGTAAAATGTTGCATTTTAATTCAAAACCTCTTTTTGATCTAATTTATTTATATGATTAGATTATCTTTTGAATTGGTTTTAAAGTGAAATTAGAATATATTTTTACAATTTTATCCAATGGTGGTCATTGGAATCAATTTCGATTTGAAATTAGACTTAAACTGGTGTCAATCTTTTGATACTTATTGTTTTGTAAAAACACGCTATTTGCTCTGGCAGCGGGAATTAATTATTAAATTAATTAATGTGACTTATATGATTTGAATTTTGTAAAATAGACTTCATTTTTGAATTCGGAATATCAAATATAGCTTAGGGTGAATTTTTGGTAATTTTCTGAAAAACTTCAATTTTTGATGAATAGTGAAACCACTAAGTGGTAATCAAGCAAACTGATTTTTCAGTTAAATGAAAGTTTACCACTAATGTGTATTGAATTTTGAAAATCCGACATACATGGTTGTCATTAAGAAGTAAAATGTGGTTCAATGAGATTATAATAATTTTTTGGTGAATAGTAACTTATTAAGTTTTTAATCGCGATTAGTGGTAATTAGTGTAGTTTATGGTATAAATAATACTTTAATAATATAAAATGACCTAGACACATGTCCCAACCTCATTGGTTGTGTCATGGCCGACCAAGACAAGTCATGGCCTAACTTGGGGACCCCATGTATCCACTTTTGTTGGGAAATAACATAAATTACTTTTTATTAAATGTTAAAGTGAAAGTGACACAAACATAATATGTTTTGCGAAAACAATTTTTAAGTGGGGTTATACAAGTACAAATTTTGATTATAAATATTCAATGGAAAGATAAAAAGATTTCCTACATCATAGTAATTTGTTTATAATTTTTAGACATTATATAAATTTAATTATTTATGACATAATAATGATGCAGCGATGACATCATTATTTGACGATTTAAATAAAATGGAAAGATAAAATAAAATCTATGAACTACACATGTCCAAAACCAATTGAATGAATGGATTTCGATGCCTTATCACCTTATCCACGAATTCTATCAATGTGGGACCTTTTAAAACCGAAACACATTTTCAAACAAAGTTATATTTCTTTACTTTCCAAAAGTGCCCCTCCTCTCCTCTTATAAAAGGCCCCCACCTCCACCTTATTTCACACACTCTTCAAGCCTTTGGCTCGGCCAACCCCTGCCCATTTGCTCTCTCCACATCCCTCTCCTCATCCTAGAGGATTCCCTTTGGGCAGAATCCTTTCAAAGGAAGCCTTTAGGCTCAAACCAAAAGAAGTTACACTTTTTAAGGTATTTCATTCTCTCATGTTCATTTGTTTTATTTTTCTTCTCCAACCCCCTAAACTCTTTTTATTTACTTCTTTTGTAACAACACCAGTATCTTCAATATACTAGTATGTTGTTATAAGATTTATTTGAGCTACACTCTCACACAACTACATCAAATGGTTAAAGAACATACGGTTTCCGTGGATGGCGAAATTCTGCCTCCCGAAACGATGATTGTTCAATACTCATTTAACACCTTCAAAGGTGGCCATTATGATGTCACTATTTTTATATATGATATGTAATATGTTTATGTTTTACTTATGCTTCTGTATTTTTCATTTGTGTCTTACCTTTATGGCTTCCATTATGGGTATACGCGATATCTTCACTTAAGGAAGTGCGGACTACCGCCCCCTCAAAGTGATGTGATTCGTTAATGCCATATGTGGGACGTGTAAAGGATGGATTTAAAGTTATTATATATGATGTTATACTGGAATTATAATATACCTATATATATCATTATCATTTATTTCCATTAAAGTATGAGATAGAAATGAAAGTAGCGTTCATGCGTACGTACGGACTACCGTCTCCATGAACGGTGCATTTCATTTCTTATCCCCAAATGTAATGTACTATTAAAAGTACATGTATATAATGGATATATATAATTAATGATATATCTAAATGATGAATATAATTCTGGAATTATAATATACATACCTCTCATTTAGTTTTAATTCCATTAATATGACAAAGAAATGAAAGTAGCGTTCATGCGTACGTACGGCTTACCGTCTCCATGAACGGTGCATTTCATTTCTTACCTCTAAATGATTATGTAATATTTTAAATACATGTATGTACTGGATATATATGAAATATATGATATCTACATCATGAATACCATTCTGGATATAATGAAACATTGACCAAATTAACAACATGTAAGTGTAAGAAGTCTATTTTTGACTTAAGAACCAAATACCGACAAAATGAACATTATTAACTTAAATGATTTCATGATGTTCATAACATGGTATAAAAGAAATAATGAACTTGGAAAAGATTCATAATCAAGTAGAGATTAACTAAAGTTTATTATTCAGGAGTTTAAAGAACGGTCGGGTCAAGTCAGATACGAGGTATGGGAACTTCTTAACCCAATTTCCGTTCTTTGGGTTAATATCCTACTTTCAAATTTTGTCCTGATATTGTTATGTCTTATCTTGTGTTTATACCTTCTTTATGTGTACATATAGTGAATACACATAATAGATCTATTTTATTTAAAAATGATCATTGTATGGGATTTCGTCTCAATCTCCTTTCGTTGAGGCATATTTTGTTTTATACACAACCTTCTTTTATACGGTGTATAAACCCCTTTGACTTTTACGTTTATTCAAAAGGAATCTTTTTTATAAGAAGCGTTTACTAAACGACAAAAGGGAATGTTTTTGTCATACGTATGCGGCGACAACGACTTCTCCGCCGTCGTAACCGTTATTTGAGTTTCGGCTTCCTCTACAAGCCATACCTTCTTTTTTTAAAAGAAAAATAAATACCATGTTTTACTTTGGTATTGAAAATGGTTTTCATAATATTTTTATATCAATGTGTGGTATTGATATCTTGTGATTGAATGGTGGAAATGTTATGTTTCCTTTATGCATGTTTTATGTGATACGTTTATGTTATGGTTCTTGGGCATTATTATGAAGACGGGTGGTTCCGTGATAAACTAAGGGCGGGTGAGCCCGTTATAGCTCTCCAATGCATTGGGTAACGCGAAGGAGTGAAACATTAAAGTTTCTCCGAAGAGATTTTCAGGGAATATACTGTGATGGGTATTCCAAACGTAACCAAGAGGGTTACTCCCTACGTAAGAATGTTATGAATGCCTCAAGTTACCTTTATGTCTTATGGTTTCTATGATTTATTCATGATTTTATGAGGCGTGTTAAAGTGCCTATGTTTTATGGGTAAAGTATGATTTCATTCTTATGTATATATGAACTCATGTTTCCTTTCCATGTTTTTTTTATAACCCATACTGAGTTTTTATGCTCATCCCAAGTTTTTGAAATGTTTTTCACAGGTCAAGGGAAAGGTACATGATAAGATGATAGGGTCAAGGATGTGTCAAAAAGAATCCATGTTTTATTTCAAATGTGTTTCCATTGATGGGAATGAAGAATACTATCTTTATGTAACCACTTTGTTTATATGTGGAATGTAACCCAAGTTTTATGATCTAATTCTCTAAAACTCTAAACCCGAAAAGATCCTCAACGTGTAATCTTGTAATAACTCAAGATTAAGTAAGGTTTAAGGCTGGGGCCTTATACATCCAACCATGATGAAGTTCTTAACACTTTAATATTTTCAGAAAATGACATCATAACCCCATTAAACAACATCTAATAATGTTATAAAATATTTTTGGAGGAAAACACACTTGTCTAAACGTAGAAGAAATAATCAACAAAAATAATACTTTCAAGTTATCATTATACCAAAAAATAAACCAATTTTTTTACCACATGAAGAATTCATTCATTTGGAGTTAATAAATTAAATAAAGAACATGGAACATTTTCTTTGATGATTTGATATATTCATGTTGGTTTACACAATATTGATAGGGATCACTAATAACAAGCTAATGAACTCTTTTCTCGTAGGGTATACAAAAGCTGTGTAAATATACCAAAACATGAAAAACATTCCCCCAATCTATTTTCTATTAAAAACATTGGTTACAGTCATGAGGAAAAAAATATAAATAGAGATTTGACCTATTCAAATTTAATATCATGAATATCATATTCAAATGAAACTAGTAAAATACCATGATCCTATATATATATCTGTATGAGGACACTCCTTGGACTTCAAAATTTTCTCAAAAATTAAAATATAAAGGAAATATTATAAAAATATTTCGTAATTCTACAATGAGAACACATTATTGTGATCAATGTTTTTAATGTTTTAAAAAATCTATTTATCCATTCAATGTCTTTTTTCATCATTAGATAGTGATCCAAAAAAACATGATAACACGGGTCAAATATAGAATCTAAAATATATGTAATCATATAACATATGCACATAAATGCATAGGACCACATTATAGTGGTCATTACTACATCATGGGTTACATTATCACAAGACAGATTTTTGTTTACACCCTTACAATATATTTTGGATTTGGTGTATATATCTATCATTATTCACCATTCAATGAATCCCAAGACATTATATACATTAACATTATGTCAAATCACTAGATAAAAATTCTGAAAGCATATCCAGAACTCCATTTTTATGTATTATAAACCCTCTTAGAAAATACAATCCCTCATTTTCACCATATGATACATCGTATGTAACAAATATTGAAAATATATCCAAAAAATATTATGTATATCCTTAAAAACACTCTTTTGGTAGCTCTAAAAGTTTTATATGTACAATTTATAAACAATATATCCCTCATTCACATAACTACAATGTGTATCCCCAGAATAATTTATATTATTCAATAAAATAATTTATCGCTTAATCTACAATTGTAAGCTAAGTGTAGCCTCAATAAAAGTTCCAATGCTGTAAATGTTGTAAAGGGGTTGTGTATGATCTCTATTGAACACATGTATCTCCATACTTATATCTATCTTATGTATCATATATTAATATGAAAAATCATAAAACCAATTTGTTCATGATTTCTAGTGAAAATGTGATAATTATTATTTCAGTATCTTATAACCCACTCATGTGTTCTAGATTATCCAAGATTAAACTAATGGATAAAATTAACACATCATGTGTCATTCCTCTATATTGATGATAACATCGCATACTACTCATCCAAATAGATAATAAATTCACATTTCATTTATTTGGTATTGTTATAAACAACCCCAGTCTATCACAATTAAGGTCCTGGGTTTCATACTCATCATACAAAGGACAAATATTATCATAGTTAATCCTTATTAAATTACATGATCAACAACATACCCAACCATCCTCTGATTAGATCATATTATAGGATATTTTAAAAATATGTTAAAGTATACAGGTTTTCATTCTAGGTTTCTTGTAAACATTAGGTATGAGGATTTAATATAAAACATACACACATAGTATACTAAATACATAATGTATGATACTCCATGTGGTATACATAATGGGTTGTCCAACACGCAAGACTGTTTTTGTGTCTCATGAATCATTTCCTTGTCTCTATAAAAAACATAACCCATGTAAGTCCTCATACACCATCATAACCTATAATATTCTTACGATGGATGATCTACATTGTCATTGACATGCCGCGCAAATTAGAATTTATATTCTCCTACCCAATACTAGATAGTGTAAAGAAGGTTTGTACCAAAGAGAAGGTGGGCCTTTGGGCCACCAGTTTGGTCCTTGGGTCCTGCAAGGGTTTTGGGTAACCCACGACCTTCTGACTAGTTGATCCTCAAAGCCTTCAGGCCACCTTAAGGCCTTTGGGCCACCCCAAGGCCTTCTGGCCACATGAATTCAGATGTACTAGTCAGAATACAAGAGACAAGGCCTTAGAGGACGATTCATGGAAGGCGCATTCACTAGAGCAGAGCTAACCAGAATTGGAAGAATGAGAGGGTATGGCTTTTCCATCAGTACTGGGCCTAGGAAGCTTTTTATGGGACAGCTATCCGACCAGCCCTGTGAAGGTGGAGTGCTGATATGATGACACATGTTGGGGGTTCTTGTATGGGTGATTCATTCTAAGACCTATGGGTCTTGTAATTGTATTCGAGCCTTCGGGCCTTGTAAGGGTTCCACCTCATCCCTTGAAAGGTGTATTATCAAAAAATAATTATAAATGAAGGCCTTTGGGACATTCTAACCATTCTACTAAAAATGGGTTCTTGAATGGTAAAATATTAATAAATAATGCATGAATGAAATATTATTTAGAGTGAAATGTTAGGTGAGTTAGAGTTAAAATAAGTTATTGAGAAGGATACTGTTAAAAATATATAAGGAAAATTCAATTAAACTCAGTTTTATGAAACGATGATAGTCCTAGAAATATGAAATCAACATAACTAGCAAGCAAATATTTCATTCACATAATGATTTATAACTCACTGTTGAATTCTTACCAAACTAATCCTATAATTCATTCCCACAATTTATTTCCATAAGAAAATAATCCACCCTATCATATAGTTACTCTTCACTTCATTATTCTTTAAGTGAAATCCATAAAAAGTTTTGAAATATAGAGGCTATTAAGAGAAAGTTATTCTAATGAGTAATAAAAAAGAAAACTCAAACATGAATTCATTAATCAAATTAGAACATTCAAAATACCTCAAGAAATTATATATCATTCATATTCACATAATTTTGGATAAAAGTATTAATATAATAAATATAAGTATTCAAAATAAGACTAAGATAATATAAGTAGACTATCTTGTCGTCATGTAAAATCACATATCCCTCTACCTGATTCCTAATTTTCTCTTATGTTGATTCTTTGGTTCATTCTTTGAGAAAAAAACCTCCTCTATTAACTCCCAAGCATCCTTTTTAGATTTATTAGTTTTCAACTAAAATATGTGTGTCTAAAGAGTGGACCACTCTTCCAAAATCCTCAAAAATTATACTCTAATACCTTTTAAACATTTACTATCAACTTATTTATTTTCAAGTTTAAAAATTTCCTTTCATTAATGATTGGATTCTTGATATTTAACCAATATCCTTCCACTGCATGATACACATGGTAGGTCATCCTTTATCAAATCCAAAATTCAATGTAGTCACGCTTAATCTTTTTTTGTGTAAATCTTATTCATGATTTGGTTTCCAACACAAGTCCCTTTCATACCTTAAATATAACTGGGTCTTATTACCCATATCACACAACCTTTATTAATAAATTGAATGGAATGTATCAAACATCCAAATACAATGTTTAAATATATTTAGTCAAAACCATTGTTTATCAAAACTAAAATAATCATAACACCGTCAATTGGTTTCAACCTATTATTGGAGGCTTCATATATGTATAAGAATTTGGTCAAGAAACATTCATGCATTCCATTTTTACTACCAAATGAAATCGTCCTAATGCATTAAAGACCAATTATAATCAAATAAACCTACACAAAAAAATCAAGAACCAATAGATAGTAGACTTCAACATCTTTAGTGAATTTTATATCAATTTCACCTAGACTATAATGAGTTTCCCTCTTCAAATTGACATTGTTGATAATGTTTTTGGGTGCATTGAAGGAATTGGTGGTGGTTTATAAATAAGAAATTAAATTGACTTGGAGTTTCCTAAATCCCAATAGTGTATATTTGTGCATTAAGTTTATAATTAATTTATTTAATAATGTTAGAAATGTTTACCTTGTCAAAGGATCACTCTCTGATGATGATGTTTCTCTCTCAAATAACCCCTTCTCTTATTACAATCATTGAGTTAGGAGGATATAAGTGTAGAATCCCTCTAGTAGTGATCCACACATGCTCAAATAGTATCCAAGTAATGCTAATCTATTTTTTGGTGCTAGCGTGGTGATTAAATTATCTTTCATTTTTTGTGTTGATGTATTATAGATCCTTCAATATTAAAGGAATATCTCAAGTGCTTCTCATTCTTGAGAGGAAGCAAGGAAGATGAATTGGGAGAGATATCTATTGTTCACAATTATTCTCCAAAACTAAAATAAACATACATAATAGACATTACCATTTATTTATATTACTAAGGTTTAGTTTATAATATTATTTAATTTCATATCAGTTATTTAATAAAATAATAATCCTTATTAAACCCTATGACATATAGTAATAATAATAATAATAATATTTTACGGTATTGAATAATTCTTGTATTGATTGATATTATATATCATCTTTTAAATAAATTTTCCTCCCCTAAAATGATCTTCTTCTGCACTAATTTATCCTCTTTACTGAATAACAAAATAAGTGTTTAATTACATATTTTATTTATCAACTAATAAATTAGATATTTCATTCCCAATACAATGAATAAATAATTATTTATTACCTTGTAGATTTTTGTGTTTAGTAAAACATGAATAAAAATAGTCCTCGGTCTTCAGAATGATATTTATTCCAATAATTAAATTAAAATATAATTTAATTGAGATAAATAGGAACACTTAGTGTGGGCACCTATTGTACTCTTTTTCATTGGAATTAGGTTGGCTTGTCTAAATTCCAATATTAATATCAAGTAATATGTCAAGGAACTCAAGAGAGAGATCATAATGTCTCAACATCAACAACCATATATGACAACTCATAATGTAATATAGTTCCTTTATCTCAATATCTCATAAATAATGTAATACATTTGTTTCATCAACTATATGATTGATATGAATTTATTTTGACTATTTAAAAAAAATTGTTACACCATGTCCATAAAATTTAAAACAACAATTATATTTCAATAAAAGATCCAATATATCAACATCTGTAAAGATGGAAGGGAAAAATATTTCATCAAATTATTAATTAACAACATATCATTTGTGATGCACCTAATATATCCAACTTCTCTATGAACTTCTACAATCATTGGTTATGAAATACATCTAAGTGAAAAAGTCATGTACTATATCAGAAACAATATTAAAGTCTAAGGAAAATTACACACACCTATAGATAGGAATATCTAATGACACCAAAACATGAAAACTGCCTATTGGTGGGTCTATTCACATAATCTTCCTTAATGGGGATTAACAAGTGTGAACATCATAAGAAGAATCTTTATCCACTTATGAGTACTCACACCTGACTATCTATGTATTATAAACCTATCATAGTACAATATCTGATTATAGAATAGTATTTAAGAGATATCATCATACCATCTCATGGTTCTTATCATAGTGAGAAACTTATATAGCATTATCAATGTGTCAGATACTCTATCACTTCTTCACATCAATGTTATATAGAAGAAAAATCAATATGTGATAAAATATTTATATTAATTTTAACTTCTTTGAATATTCATGTAATCCAAATTAAAAATTAGTTGATTATAGGTAACTAGATCAAACAATATTTCACTTTCCCTATTTTATTAACATATCAATATTTAAAACTAATAGTTCTCACACTAACCGTTGAGAAACACATGTCACTAATTTGTTTCCAAAGGAATATTCTATGATCACTATGAATGATTTATTCATAAAAACAATTATGTAATGTGAATATCTTATTACCATTTATTAATGTTATTGAACCCTTCTTGTTATGTCTAGTACCCATATACCATAGGGTGTCTATTTTTGGACTTGTTATATAGACATATCTCATTAAGATTTTTATAAATGAGGTTCCCTTGATAATCAATATACCAGTATGATGAGAATAGAAATATGTTTTTATAAGTAGAATTCATAAATCATTTCAATTATCATGTGTTGTGAATAAGTTTTTTCATAGACTAAACCATTCAATAATCTATAATGATTCATGGGTACCGTTATGTACCATCCATGTCTAGTTTCCATTGATTACTCACCAGTAGTATCTAGTCTTAGATGCATTCAAAATACATTGTCTCTAAATAATGATACATAGAGTCCATTACTTGAATTTATACATACTTGTAAGAATTAGAATATTACCATTTACTACTTATTTGTATGGATATTTATTATAAAATAATAATATTTGTATCAACCACCATGGTGAACATAATCCACCAATTTGTTTATATATTCCTACATATTATGTATCCATGGAAGTACTCCCCCCAATAAGCTCAATGGATTCAAGTATTCATATGCCAAATCATGTGCATCTGGAGAGTTAACCCCTAGTTTTTAATTTTTCTCCCACTATCTTCAAAGAGATAGTATTAATTTATAGAAATATATTCAATCGCGACTAGGTATTAATATCCTTAGTATTTATAGGATCATTAACATATATTCACCAGAGAGTTTTAATGTTTTTTGTAGCTAAGGAAAACTTTTCACAAATTATTGAAAAAATACTTGTGGTAGTTATCCAATTTATTCTTATCATATCACATTTGAAATGACATCCATTTGAAAATACAGTTAGAATATGCTTTTTATTTCTCTTCTATTAACAAAATATGTTTGTTTCTCCTAGAAATGGGGATGACCTTGTTTGTTTAAAGTTCCAACTTTCCAATCAGTTTCTAACAGGTTTATTAGTAGATCCAGAAACATCAAATGATTCTGTATCCATTTGGACCTAGTTTCCAAAGGTAGGTGCTCATTGGTTGTAGAATTATGAGGCTTAAGAATTTTCTTTGGTCGAAAGGATGGGAGGTCAGACTCATCAAACCATTTTGGGGGGAATTATTGTCTACTACAAGACTCTCTTATATATTTAATTTATGTTCATGAATATTATTAATTTACCAAGAATGAAAATGAGTTTTTCCTTTAGACTTTGTAATCAATGATTAATATGTGTTTGATTTAGAGAATCTTTTAAAAGTATTTGAGGTTATTTATCAATAGAGAATCATATATATGAATTACAGATTCTTAGTCAATGGTATCCTTCAATACATTATATAGAAATCTATTTGTCACTATGACCACCAAACTGGTTTTAAATCCACTCAGTGGGGCACTTGATGTTTATTATCCTTCAGAAAGATTGGGATTATTTTAGAGTTGGGATCGTACCTGTATATGGGCTACCTACGTATACTTGTTAAAGAAGGAATCAGAACCCACTCACTTCGATAATAAGGATATAGTTTAATGTCATACAAGATTGAAAATAATTAAGGAAAATGGGATTGAACCTTAGAAAGGCTTCCTATGTAATCTACTATTAAGGAAGAGATCAAAGTCCATGTTGTTCGAGTGAATAAGTATTAGGTTTATGTAAACATAATGTCCCAAAGAGATATTTCGTAATTACTTTTATGCTCTAAGCCCACGTGAGTCATGCTCGGTGTGAGAAACAAGAGGTATCAGTAAATATGACGATTTTTCCATGAAAGATGCAGTCATAAGAAATGATGTGGGGCTTACGTATGTTTGAAAACCTGAGTAAATGAAGATAAAGACATAGTTCATGAATGAATCCCAAGATCAGGGTTCATAAAGGTATTTATGCTTTATAGAGATTTGTACTTTTAACTTAGGACTTACCCCAAAAAAGGAAGCTTAATTAAGAGGAACTTATGATTAGGTTTTATTCTTGATATGGAAGCCGAAATCAAAATAAAATAATGTTGGGGCTTACTTCAAAGAAGGAGGCCCAATTAATGGGAACTTATAACATGGGGCTTAATCCTGAGATAGAGGCCCAAAGTTAAAGGAAATTATGACAGGGACTTAATCCTGAGAAGGAGGCCCAATTTAAGGAGACTTGTAACATTGGACTTAATCCTAAGTAGGAGGCCCAATGTTAAAGGAAATTATGATTGGGACTAACATCTGAGAAGGAGTCCCAAATTAAGGTAATTGGGGATTACACCTAAGGAGGATGCCCATGAACAGGGAACTTGGGGCTTACTCCTATGTAGGATACCCAGATTAAAGATTTTCTCATCTTAAAGGATGAAGTTGAATGAAAGAAATATCTAACCTTAATGACATAATTTTGTGTAAATCACTTTTTTTTGAGAGATGTTCCATATAATTCCTTTCAGATAAGGAAGAAAACAAAGGAACTATGCCGAAAATGGTCTTGAAGAGGGTTTTGAAGGCTGTCATTGAAGATGAACGGTGGATTTGAGGAAAGGAAGTGACTATGAAGGAGGTGCACATGTTTTGTTGCGGTGCACTAGTCCTGGTCGCACAAGTATACTTGCATGACACGATTCAACTTCAGTGATGAAGAATCCATAGGGTAATACATGGGCTACCTTGAACTGAAGCCCTTAGTATCATCCCTATAGACTTTCATAAGGGTGGTGCAGAAGTTTCCTTGATAGGTGAAGGCGGTGTGCAATTATCATCACTTCCCTTAAGGGTTGGACACTTAGTCGTGCAAGTATTGATGAGTTCTAATACTTATGCCTTATTATTCCTCTTTAGAGCTTCTATTATAGGTAATTAATTACCTTAGAAGTGTTCGGATGACGTCAGGAAAAGACTTGGGCATCCAGATCTTGAATCTGAGTTTTGGAAAATTCATCTGCTTAAATGGGGGGCCCACAGTGGGTATTTATAGGCCACCAATGTTTGGGAGAAAACTATTGTGGGTTCTCAAGTGACCTATGCACCCATGACTGGAGCGCAAGTGACTTGCGCGCCCAAGACTGGCGTGCAGGTATATTTGCGTGCCTCAATGCCTTTGTGAAATTCTTGATGTTCTTCCCTTTTTTTTGCTTCAACTACTTCCCTTAGTCAATATATAGACTCTGTGAAAAACGGAGCTTAAAAAAAGTGTCACCCCCCCCCCCTCAGAGTTGAATCCAAAAAGGGAAAGAGGATTTTACTCTAAGGAAAAGGAGAAACCAAGATCCAAAAGCGTGCTGGTATGAGGTGTGCAGGTTGCTGCGCGCAGGTATGTGGCGGGCGGGTTTCTAGATTTCCTATAAATATAGGTGCCACGTCGCACAAAGCATCCATATTTCGAATAGTTATTTCTCTAATCATGAAAGTGAGCTCTCATCACGTGGGTGTCTTGGATTTTCTATCTTTAGAGATTTTGTTTGTTGCGTCACGCTTTCTCAGTCTTTTTCTGACAGGTACACCAGTACTAGCATGGTACAACTTGCACGACCAGCTTAGACTAGAGCGCCAAGATTAGACTTGTGTGCCTTAATGCCTTACCCATTTTTTTAAATTTATTCACAAATTTTATGAAAAAACAACTTACTTAAAATATAATTATTCAATCTTTGTGTAGATTTAGTGGCTCCCAAAAGAATTGGATTGGCTGATAAGTTGGCTAGCAATTGGATTGATGACATGATGAACATCGTTAGCCATGATTACTAGGATATTTGCAACAATATTCTCCCAGATTTGGCCACGTATGTAACACCTGAGAATTTTATGAGAAATATTTTGTTTTTATGTTATATAAATAATCAAAGGAATCTTTCACTACGCACAACACTAGCTTGGCTTGCTTTACACGCAACCGTGGCCTTCCTCGATAGCTTGTGTCGTACACAATAACCGAGTTTCCCTAAACAACGATATATTATAATATTAGGTGTTATGAATAGTATTAACTGAATTTTAAATTTTATAACATCTTAATTCATCTTATACATTTTCTAGAATGAGTTATGAAAACAAAATCATTTTTTTTTATAAAAGTTTTTTTTTTCAAAAAATGCAGTTTTACCGCCTTTTGATGGAGCACCCACATTAAATCTAGTTTTTGACAAGTTTAGAAGTTAAATTTGAAAAAATAAAATTCTTCATTATAATAAAGATATAAAAATTTACTTTGGATAAATTTTTCATATTATTCTCATGACTTTCATATTTTGATAAATAGTAAAAACACGCTATATTTTAATTAAAAAAAATATTATCATCTCAATACTTTATATGGTTAAATTATAATATTGAATGTTTTTAAAGTATAAATAGAATATATTTTTACCAATTAATATATTTTATGTCATTAGCATTAATTTTACTTTGAATTCATATGTAAAAACATTTCAATCTTTGGTAATGTTTTAACTTTTAAAACCTGTTTGCTTAACAACAAGATTATTTTTAAAATTAATTACTGCAACTTCTGTGTCTTGAATTTTGAAAAATGGATTATATATTTGTAATCAGTGGGTCCAAATTATGTTAATATGTTATTTTTTTTATGTTTTGAATAGTAACTACGGTAATTTTTATTTACTATGGTTAAGGGTAAATAGGGTAATTCAAGGTTAAAAGAAAATTATAATAATTCAAAATTACCTTGAAACTTGTCCTAACATTATTGGATGAGTAGTGGCTGACCATGTGAATCTTTGGGAAGATTTTGGGACCCCATTGAGCCACTTGGTAGTGACAATGACAATTTGGATTAATTAACTTAATGTAAAGACAAAATTGACATTAACAAAAATCTTTTAGTAATTAATTTTTATAAGGGGTTATATAAATTATATTTTCGACTATAAAAATTCATTGGAAATCTAAAATGATTTCCTAAATATATTTGTTTTATAATTTTTAGACACCAAATAAATTAAATTTTTTATGACACAATAAAGATGAAGTATTTACCTCATTAATAAATTATTTAAATAAATTAGACTATAATGATTAAAATATTTCCCAAAACATGTCCAATTCGGATTGGATGATTTTATTCCGACTATGAGTCATCTTATCTTCATATTTAATGATTTTTGGACCTTTTCAAATTGAATATTAGTTTATAATTAAATAATATTTCCACACTTTCCAAAGGTGCCCTCTCCTCCCTTATAAAAGGGTACCTCCTCCCTCTCTTCCTCACACCGATTTGAGCCTTCAAGATCGGACAACCCCTGCCCATTTCACTTCCTCACTTCCTTAGAAAACTACTAGAGGTACTAGTCTTCTCAAAAGACAAACTCTAGTGCCTTAAGAGAATGTTTAAAGGAGTACTTTGAGAAAGAGGTAATACCTTCTACAATTTTCTTCAAGTTCCATTCTCCTTCTACTCCCTCTTCTTTAGTTGTTTCATTATGAGGTAATAACATCAGTATACCTCATATACTTATATGTTATTATAAATATTATACACCCATATTTCACCTCTTATCCATCCTACCAAAAATGAAATCATCGCGTGTGCGTACGTACGGAATATTGTCTCCACGCCGTGGTGTAATCTGTTTTCCACCACCACCATACTTGGATAGGTATAATGGTGAAAATAAATAACTAAATATTATTATTTTAAAGTGATAATTATTCTGAGATAGTACACATACACTTCAATACAATTCCACGATCATGGGAACGATATCATCGCTCGTGCGTACGTACGGCCTACCGTCTCCACAATGTGATGTGACTCATTCTATATGATCTTCATTGAATAATGATTATATAAATGAATTGAATTAATTAATATGATATATATTACACCAAAACCATTATGTAAATGATGTATCTATATCCTATAAAGAGGAATAAGAATTTATTCGACAAAACACGCATAAGAACAAAAAGTAATAAACACCCGAATAACAAGTTGTAATGAAATATTACTAATAAGAAGCTAATAATATGGACATATATGATATCATAATAATGATTATGATTCTAGAATAATTCAATGACATTATTTAAATCATTATACAGGAGTTTCGGACACTTATGAAGCCAATCAGACCTAAGGTAAGGGAAAATATCACAATCTCATTTTTATCCGAGATGGTTTATACTTTGGTATTTATTGGGTTGCATTTTATCATCCACGACCATGTTTCCTCACTATGTAATATTATTTCCATCCACCTATAATTTTTTAAATCCAATTTTACCCTTCAGTGTGTTTTTAGTAAAAGACATGAAAAGAATCTTTTGTCATTTTTTTCATACGAGGTACTCTTTGACTTTTCCGACTTAAGTACGAGAAGAATGTTTTTAACTTATATGGAATGAATGGATTTTTAAAACATTATTTCCAAGAATATTACTTTAAAAGTTTTCAATTTTATTTTTAATCGACTTCTATTAGTTTAAAATTTCATGACATGTAAAGAAAGGAAAAATGTTTTTGAAGTAGAAAGGATATTTTCTTCATGAATGGAGTTCAAGTGTTTTATCAAAATTATTTTCCATATAAGATAATATAGGGTTCTATTTATATGCCTATTATTACATTGATATGATTATGTTGTGATGGAAATATTTTTATGAATTCCTTTATCTTATATGAATTGTTTTATGATGTCATGATGTTTAAGATTCCCATTTTTATTACATGGGTTATGCTATGATGTATGATTTATGATTTTGTGTGACACATAAGAATGGTATCATTATGAGATGGGTGGGACCTATATCTCCCTCCAATGCATTTGGTAAATATTTTATATCTCATGAAATAGACATGGATGGAACAGCAGGTTGAACCGGTTCAGTGAAACAGGACTGAAATGAGAGGTGAACTCAGTTCAGAAATGGACTTTGTCCATTAAGATATTCTTGTAAATGAGTCTTGACTAATAAGAAATGATTATCTATGATTATGTGTGTATTCCACAAAGATTCATGATTTAAGTTATGATTATTGGGATTTCATTTCACTACCATGATTTATCCCATGTTATCAAATTATGATCTCTTTTCCAGGTTAAGATTTCAAAAATGTTATGTTATTATGAATATGATGTGATTGATATTTCTTTTGTTTACCCTTACTGAGCATTTGAGCTCACCCTTTTGTATGTTTTCTTTCCCCAGGTCAGGAAGAAGTTTATTAAGTAAGATATGCCAAAAAGGACTATAGATATGATGAAATAAATGGGAGACAGTGTAGATGCTTTATGAACCAGTTGTTTATGTTTCCCAGTTTCTAAAGACACTATACCTATACTGTCCTTTCTTGGTTTTGTTGTATGTTGTAATATGTATGCTTCAATTTTGACGTAATAACCATGTATGTAAAGTATGGGTCATTATAGTTGGTATTAGAGGAAAGGTATAGTCAACCATTGGAAACTAGGATGTGAAAGCCTTAGTAAGAAACCAAAGGATATGTCTAAGCATAGAACACAATCTTAGTGTTTTAGAAATGGCCATGAACAACCTATGATAAGAACTTAAGTGTGAAATTTTATTCTTGATTTTGTGGTTTTCCAATTATAATTAGTGTTTCTCACACTATTCTTCTTGGTTTTAGTCTATGGCTGGAACCCGAAGGAACCATGTTAATGCGGAATGCGACGGGCAATGCAATGATTGTTCCCCTGAGCAACCAAACGTTATGGGAGATGGAATGAAAAATCTTATAGCCTTTCTCACATAATATTGTCAAGCTATGAACCATGGTGGACTTCCAAATTATCAAAGAAAGGAGCAACATTCTATTGAATCCTTCATGAGGCAGCGTCCACCATCATTCAGCGGGTCTTCTGATTCATTAGTGGCTGAAAAATGGATCAGTAACACTGAAAAGATATTTTCAGTTCTTCAATATTCTGAAATGATAAAGTCATCTTAGCAGTGTATCATTTGGATGGTTATGATGATCAATGGTGGAATCTTATTAAGAATATGAGGGAAGGGAATGAAATTGAGTCCATGGAATGGGGCGAGTTCAAGAACTTATTTTTCAGTAAGTACTTCCCTCGCATTCTTCGAACAAAGATGGAGAAAGAGTTTCTTGAACTGAAGAAATAAGATGATGAATCCGTTGGTACCTATGAAGAAAATTTTACAAGACTTGTAAGGTATTCTTCTGGAATTATTATCCAACCTAAGAGTAAGATCGATCGATTCTTTAGTGGATTAAAACCAAGTCTTCGAATGGCGTTAGCCATAAGGGAATTCAATAATTATGAGTAAATTGTTCGATGTGCTCTCAATGTTGAGATGGATATTGGAGTAACCCATCAGTCATATGGGTTTGATAAGAAGAGGAAAATGGAATTAAAAGGAAAATCTAAAGAGCACACTGAAAATAAGATGATTTTTCCCGTATACTCAAAGTGTTGGAAGAAACATGGATGAAATTGTCTTAAGGGGACAAGAAAATGTTATAAGTGTGGAAAAGAAGGTCATCGGGCAATTGAATATCAAAATAATGTGAAGAAAATGTCTAATAATGCAAACAAAGGAAGGGATACACAGAATGAACCTACTAGACTTCAATGTTTCAAGTGCAAGAAGATGGGGAATTATTCCAATCAATTCCCAAATCCTAGAGTTGATGATGATGATCGATGTCAACAAACTCTTAAGGCCAAAGACAAAGGAAAGTCACATGTAATTACTATCGGCGATGTGGAGTACGACAATGAAGTAGTGAGAGGTACACTTACCATACACTCTAAAGTATAAAATGTTTTATTTGATTCTAGATCCACCCAATCTTTTATTTTTTAAGAATTTTGTAAGGGTATCACCGTATTACCTCAACAATTAGATGTTGAGTTGGCTGTGACAACTCCTAATGGCACAACAGTCGCATCAAAATTTTACAATTATTCTCCGATTGAATTTTCTGGGAAAGTGCTTCCTGCAAATCTTGTGATCCTTCCTATAGTAGAATTTGATGTGATTCTTGGCATGGATTGGCTTTATTTATATGGAGATCATATCAATTTTCAAAGAAGAGAAGTCACGTTTCATATTACAGATCAATCTATGATCATCTATCGATGCAAGGATGAACATAACCTTCTAGTAGAAAATTCTACTATCTTATGGGTCTTGATTCCACTAAATGAATGTTATTTATGTCAAATGGTTGGAGAGAAACTCATGATTAAAAATATTCCCATTGTACGTGAGTTTAACAATGTCTTTCCGGAGGAATTACTGGTCTTCCACCAAATCATGATGTTGAGTTTTCAATAGAACTCATACTTGGTGATTTGCCTATTTCAATGACACCTTATAGAATGGCCCAAATTGAGTTGCAGGAATTGAAGAAGAAACTCCAAGAGAATCTTGATTAGGGATTCATACGCCCTAGTGAGTCACCTTGGGGAGCACCTGTTCTGTTTGAAGAAATGTGGATCAATGAGACTCTTAATTGATTATCGAGAACTTAACAAGATCACTATCAAGAACAAATATTCTCTCCCACGCATTGATGACCTATTTGACCAACTACACGGAGCTCAATACTTTTCCATGATTGATCTTCGTTCAGGGTATCATCAATTAAGGGTCAAAAGGGAGGATATACCAAAGACATCTTTCCGTACAAGGTATAGACACTATGAATTTATAGTGATGCCATTTGGTCTTAATAATGCCCCTGCTATCTTCATTGATCTGATGAATAGAGTCTTTAGAGACTATCTTGATCAGTTTGTGGTAGTCATTATAGATGATATTCTTTTATATTCAAAGAGCAAGGAAGAACATGAATATCACTTGAGAATTGTATTAAAGATCCTAAGAAAGGAGAAGCTTTATGCCAAATTTACCAAGTGTGAATTTTGGCTTCACAATGTTGCATTTTTTGGTCACATAATCTCAAAAGAGGAGATATTTGGGGATCCAGCAAAAACAGAGGTTATCGAAAGATGTTCGAGACCAACAACAGTAACTGAGATCCGAAGTTTTCTTGGTTTGGCTAGATATTATCGACGTTTTGTGAACGATTTTTTAGTATTATCTAATCCACTCACCAAGTTGACTCGGAAAGGAGTTATGTTTGTTTGGACGGAGGAATGTGAAGAGAATCTCAAGGAGTTAGAAAGAAGGTTAGCCAGTGCACCTGTGCTCACACTACCTTGTAGTGGAGAATGGTTTGTGATCTATAGTGATGCATCCAAGAAGGGACTGGGATGTGTTCTCATGCAAAATGATATGGTGATAGATTATGCCTCACGACAGTTGAAAATACATGAGAAAAATTACCCAAATCATGATTTGGAGTTAACTGCGGTGATCTTTGCACTAAAGATTTGGAGGCATTATCTTTATGGAGAAATGTGTGACATTTATACTAATCATAAAAGTTTAAAGTATATTTTCACACAAAAGGAGTTTAATATGTGTCAAAGAAGAGGGTTGGAGCGGATTAAGTATTATGACTTCTCAATCCATTACCACCCTGGGAAAGCAAACAAGGTAGCAGATGCATTTAGTCGACAAGACCATGCTAGCCAATCCATAATGAGGATAACAAAAGATCCAATATTTATGGATTTACAAAGGATGGATCTTGGAATTTTAATGGAAGGGGAAAAATCTTATCTTTATCAAATGAATGTTCAACCATCTATACATGTGAAGATTCAAGAGGCACCGAAAGAAGATGTCGAGTTACAAAAGAAGGTGAGAAACGTTCCTGAATTCAACCTTGATTGTGATGGGATAATAAAGTTCAAGAATCGGGTTTGTGTTCCTTCCATCCCCAAATTAAAGAAGGAGTTTATGGATGAGGCTCATAGTTCTTCATTCTATATTCATCCTGGAAGCACGAAGATGTATAAGGACCTGAAAGAGTACTTCTGGTGGGATGGAATGAAAAGAGATGTTGCTGAATATGTCTCTCGATGCTTGGTTTGTCAGCAAGTTAATGTTGAGAGACAAAACTATAAGGGGATTTTACAACCATTACCCATACACAAATGGAAATGGTAAAACATCATTATGGACTTCTAAAACATCCAAAGGCAATAATGCAATCTAGGTCATAGTTGATCGTCTTACAAAGTCTACACAATTTATTGTTATTAGAGAAGATATCTCTCTTTATCAACTTTCCAGGATATATGTAATGGAAGTGGTAAGATTGCATGGAGTACCACTTTCCATTATATCTGATCGGAATCTGAGGTTTACCTCAATGTTCTGGTGAACTGTTCAGCATACTCTGGATACAGAGTTCAGTTTCAACACTACTTATCATCCTCAAGAAGATGGTCAGTCTAAGAGGAAAATTAAAACTCTAGAAGATATGTTTAGAGATTTCTATATAGATTTCAATGGTGGTTGGGATCAACACCTACCTTTGGTGGAATTTTCTTATAATAATAGCTTTCACTCTAGTATTCAGATGACTCCTTATGAAGCTCTTTATGGAATGAAATGCAAGACTCCAACATTCTGTGATGAAGTTGGGGAAAGAAAGCTATGAGGACCTGATCTTGTCGATGAAATGGTAGAAAAGGTCAGATCTATTCAACAACACATAAGAGCAGCTCAGAGTCGATAGAAAGGTTATGCCGACAACCAAAGAAAAGACCTAGAGTTTGAAGTGTGTGATAAAGTGTTCTTACGAATATCTCCCTGGAAGAGGGTCATGAGATTTGGAAAGAAAGGAAAGTTGATCCCTAGATATATTGGTCATTTTGAAATTTTGGATCGTGTTGGGAAGGTAGCATACCGATTGGCGCTTCCACCAAAGCTCTCTCAAGTTCACGATGTGTTCCATGTATCTCTCCTGAGAAATTACATACCTGATCCTTGACATGTACTCAGCTCAGAAGTTATACCGCGGGAGAAAGATCTTTCTTATGAAGAACAGCCGATAGAAATTCTGGATCGTAGTGAAAAAGTCTACGGAACAAGACCACTCACTTAGTGAATGTTTTAAGGAGGAACCACCAATTAGAAGAAGCTACATGGGAACTTGGGGATATGATAAGGGGGAGGTATCCTCATCTGTTTGTTATGAAGTGACGAATTTCGAGGGTGAAATTCATTTTAAGGGGGGTAGAATGTAACAATCGATACTTTTATGGGAAATATTTGGTTTTTATGTTATATAAATCATCAAATGAATCTTTCACTACACACAACACTAGCTTGGCTTGCTTTACACGTAACTGTGGCCTTCCTTGATAGCTTGCGTCGTACGCAATAACCAAGTTTCACTAAACTAAGATATGTTATAATATTAGATGTTATGAATAGTATTTACTGAATTTTGAATTTTATAACATTTTAATTCATCTTATACATTTTCTAGAATGATGTATGAAAACAAAATCAGTTTTTTGGAAAGAAGAAGTATTTAAAAAAAATGCAGTTTTACCACCTTTTGATGGCGCACCCAGATTAAATCTAGTTTTTGACAAGTTTATATGTTCAATTTGACAAAATAAAATTCTTCTTTAGAATCAAGATATAAAAATTTACTTTGGATAAATTCTTCATATTATTCTGATAAATTTCATATTTTAATGAATAGTAAAAACACGCTTTATTTTAATTAAAAACAACTTTTTTCATCGAAATACATTATGTGGTTAAATTATAATATTGAATGTTTTTAAAGTATAAATAGAATATATTTTTTCCATTTAATAAAATTTATGTCATTAGCATTAATTTTACATTGAATTCATATGTAAAAACATTTCAATCTTTGGAAATGTTTTAACTTTTAAAAACCGTTTGCTTAATAATAGGATTAATTTTCAAATTAATTACTGAAAATGTTGTGTTATTAATTTTGAAAAATGGATTCCATATTTGGAATTAGTGGGTCAAAATTATGTTAAAAGGTTACTTTTATTTTTTTTGATGTTATGAATACTAACTACGGTAATTTTTATTTACAACGGTTAAAGGTAAATACGGCAATTCAAGGTTAAAAGAATATTATAATAATTCAATATTACCTTGAAACTTTTCCTAACCTTATTGGATGAGTAGTGGCCGACCATGGGCATCCTTGGGTCGATTTAGGGACCCCATTGAGCCACTTGTTCATGACAATGACAATTTGGAATAATTTATTTAATGTAAAGACAAAATTAACATTAACAAAAATCTCTTAGTAATTAATTTTTATAAGGGGTTATATAAATTATATTTTAGACTATAAATATTAATTGGAAAGCTAAAAATATTTATTACATAATTATATTTTTTTTATAATTTTTATACACAAAAAAATTAAATAATTTATGACACAATAATGATGAAGTATTTACCTCATTAGTAAATGATTTAAATAAATAAGATTATAATGATTAAAATATTTTTTCAAAACATGTCCAATTCTGATTGGATGATTATATTCCGACTATGAGTCATATTATCTTCATATTTAATGATTTTTGGACCTTTTGAAACCGAAGATAAGTTTATAATAAAATAATATTTCCACACTTTCCAAAGGTGCCCCTCTCCTCCATTATAAAAGAGAACATCCTCCCTCTCTTCCTCACACCAATTTCAGCCTTCAGGCTCGTCCAACCCCTACCCATTTCATTTCCCCACTTCCTTAGAAACCTACTAGAGGTACTTCTCTTCTCAAAATACCAACTCTTGTGCCTTAAGATAATGTTTAAAGGAGGCACTTCGAGAAAGAGGTAATACCTTCTACCGTTTTCTTCAAGTTCCATTCTTATTCTACTCCCTCTTCTTTAGTTGTTTCATTATGAGGTAATAAAATCAGTATCCCTAATATACAGATATGTAATTATAAATATGAAACAACTCTATTTCACCTCTTATCCATCCTACAAAAAACGACATCACCCCACGTGCGTACGTAAGGAATACCGTCTCCACGCCGTGGTGTAATCTGTTTTCCACCACCACCTTACTTGGATGGGTATAATGGTGAAAATAAATAACTATATATGATTATTGTAAAGTGAAATTGATTCTTAAATAGTATACATACACTTCAATACAATTCCACGATCATGGGAATGATATCATCACTCGTGCGTACGTACGACCTACCATCTCCACGATGTGATGTGACTCGTTCTATATGATCTTCATTGAATAATGATTATATAAATGAATTGATTGAATGAATATGATATATATTACACAAATACCATTCTGTAAATGATGTATCTATATCCTATAAAGAGGAAAATTAATTTATTCGACAAAACACGCATAAGAACAAAAAGTACTAAACACCCAAATAACAAGTAGTAATGAAATATTACTAATAAGAAGCTAAGAATATGGCCATATATGATATCATAACAATGTGTGTGATTCTAGAATAAGTCAATGACATTATTTAAATCATTATACAGGAGGTTCGGACACTTACGAAGCAAATTGGACCTAAGGTAAGGGAAAATATCACAATCTCATTTTTATCCAAGATTGTTTATACATTGGTATTTACTGGGGTGTATTTTGTCATCCAAATCCATGTTTCCTCAAAATTTAATATTATTTCCATCCACCTAAAATTGTTTAAATCCAATTTTACCCTTAGTTTAGTTTTTAGTACAAGATATGAAAAGAATCTTTTGTTGTTTTTTTCGTACAAGGTACCTTTTGACTTTTTTGACATAAGTACGAGAAGAATGTTTTTTTAACTTATACGGCATGAATGGATTTTTAAAACACTATTTCCAAGAATATTCCTTTACAATTTTTCATGTTTATTTTTAATATACTTCTTTTAGTTTAAAATTGTATGTCATGTTAAGAATGGAAGAATGTTTTTGAAGTAGAAAGGATATTTTCCTCAAGAATGGAGTTCAAGTGTTTTATCAAAATTATTTTCCATCTAAGATAATATAGGGTTCTGTTAATATCCATCTTATTACATAGATATGATTATGTTGTGATGGATATATTTTTGTGAATTCCTTTGTCATATATGAATTTTTTTATGATGTCATGATGTTTAATATTCCCATTTTTATTACATGGGTTATTCTATAATATATGGTTTATGATTTTGTGGCACACATAAGAATGGTATCATTATGATATGGGTGGGACCTATATATCCCTCCAATGAATTGGGTAAATATTTTATGTCTCATGAGATAGACATGGCTGGAACGGCAGGTTAAAACAGTTCAGTGAAACAGGACTGAAATGAGGAGTGAACTCTGTTCATAAATGGACTTTGTCCACAAAGATAGTCTTGGAAATGAGTCTTGACGAATAATAAATGATTCTCTATGATTATGTGTGTATGACACAAAGTATCATGTTTTAAGTTATGATTATTGGGATTGCATTTCACTACCATGATTTATCCCATGTTATAAAATTATGATCTCTTTTGCAGGTTATGATTTCAAAAATGTTATGTCCTTATTAATATGATGTGATTGATATTTATTTTATTTACCCTTACTGAGAATTTGAGCTCACCCTTTTGTATGTTTTCTTTTCCCAGTTCAAGAAGAAGGTTATTAAGTAAGATATGCCAAAAAGGGACTATAGATATGATGAAATAAATGGGAGACAATGTAGATACTTTATGAATCAGTTGTTTATGTTTCCCAGTTTCTGAAGACACTATACCTATACGGTCCTTTCATGGTTTTGTTATATGTTGTAATATGTATGCTTCAATTTTGATGTAATAACCATGTATGTAAATTATGGGTCATTATAACGTACTTGAAGACGTATCTTGTCAATTTCCCATGGAGCATTTACCTGCCTTCATAATTCATCATATACCATGTGCTCCAGATTTGAAGCCTCACAAGCCTGAGTTGCAGCTGTATTTCCATCCCTCTATTTCGGTTATTTTGTGCATTAAGAGTAGCAACAATGGTGTGAACTTTCAAATTTTTCCTCCATTCCACTTCCCTGCAGATATGAAAATAGAAAACCCATGGGATGATATGTGTTCCGCTGCTAGTTGGTGGAGGTAAGACTATCATGTCATTAGAACAATATCTAAAAAGTGTACTCTCTCCAAATGTATCTTTACATCAAATGCTCCATTCTCAAGTCCATGTATCCATCTTCCAAGTCTCCGGAACAGAAACAGAGTCACTATTTGATTAGTAGAAAATCTTCTCAAACCTCACTCAAGAACATTGTTTTACAATTGTTCCAAGAAGAGCTGGTATCAATGCATCTCTTATTGTATCCAGTTTAATGAATGAATTCCAGGTTGCAGCTGATGAAGCTCGGGATGCCGTAAATCAAATGAAGAGTTATGCTAAAATCTTCTTTTAATTCGTGAAAAAGAGAAGAGACTCTAGTCTGTGGATGTCCTTCTAACTCATGTACATCGATGAAAAGGACATTTCACCTTCAATCATTTGTACCTCTACCCTCTTTCTACTTTCTTATATAAATATATATTTTACCTAATCCAATGGGCCTAGTAAAAGAATAGATTTATTTTTTCTAGGATTATATAAACAAACCTACAAACTTTGCATCTTTTGTTGCACAATATTGCCTAAAGAATACAATATGTATGTTTAGTGAGTTGGGACTCGACTTTTGTATAGATTTCCTTTTATAGGTTCCCAATTTAATGATAACCTTGCCTTTTATTGGCAGTTTAATGTCATTCATGTTGAACATATAATAGTATAATGTTTAAAGGTCAAATAGATTTGACCGATTGGATTAAAATTGACTCAGTTCCTTGATAATTTGTTTGAAAACATATTACCACATTCAAGTATGGGGGAAACATGTAACCTATGAACTAAGAAATTTTTAATCAGCAGGATGATATGAAAAAAAAGGTATGAAAGGAATTAGAGGGAGTATTTCCTAAGAGTTAAGTTACCACTATTTGACAAAACTGTTAGGGGGTTGAATTATGCAAGGCCACTTAAGGGCATTGGCTGCATAGTCAAATAATATCAACGTTTGGCTGACAGGTCTGTTATGTAGACTACTTATGAAAGGATTCCTAAGGGCACGTGTTGCATAGTCAAGCAAAAGAACTCTCGGATATTTTTATTTTCTATTGCTAAAATACCAGGGAAGTTTATGGAGATTCAAATTTTCCAAAGCATAGAGTTTGCTGTATGGAGAGGGGTACATGAATATGGAGAGGATATTTCCAATCATGATTTTCAAAGAATTGGATGAATGTCACTCCTGTAATGGTTTGACCCAAACGTAGGGAATGGAAATATAAACCATAGACATAAAGACATTTAAATCATTAAAAAGAGTATGGGACAAATATGTTAAGGAAGACTATTTTTGTGGATCCCTACATATTTTCATTAAGACAAATAATGAAAAAATATTTTTTTCCCAATAATGAAATTACCATTATTTAACAAACCCGTTAGGGGGTTGAATTATACAGGTCCACTTAAGGGAATTAGCTGCATTGTCAAATAATATCCTCTTTTGGCTGGAAGGACTGTTATGTAGGCTACATATGCAAGGCCTCCTAAGGGCACACACTGCATAGTCGGACAAAAGAATTCCCGAGTATCAGAAATTTGGTAACGAAAACTCAATAAAAGGATTATGGAGATCTAAAAGTAATAAGGTTAGGAGTATGACACATAAAAATCGGTATTGTACAATGCATTAAGGAGATACATATATCAATGATGACCATAATCATGTTGTGGGTGGGTCCTGAATTGAGACACAGGACTCCCTACATATCTCGTCAGGATGATAATCACGCCATATGTAGTTCATGAAATATAGTTTAAAGCCATGTGGGACGAGAGCGTAGGAGATCATAGTTTAAGGTCGTCGAGTTCGAACCATAATGAGGGTGAATCATAGTGTGGTTGTTATAAACCTGATGTGAATAAAGACTAGTGTTTTCATGCCACATTCAGGTGCTCACAAGGGGACTTTTCAACCAAGGGACTAAAAATGGAATTTGGGGTTAGGTCCAAAGACTTGGGGCTGGATTCGATGGACGCTCGAACGTTCCTATGTATCCAACAATGATGGGAATCAAGCCATACGTAGTTCTTGAAATACCCTCTATAAAAATTTTGTATGTACATGTGAAGGGTGAAACAGGACATTAATGCAATGATGGTTGGATCTGAGATTAAAGGTTCGGGCATTGCCCTATATTCACGTAGTCTTTTGAATATAACATGATTGGAGATCAATGTCAATAATGATTCCCTCTCAGGTGAGGGTGTCAAATAATGTTGTAGTTTATTTTCATACAGGACAAAAGTTCGAATAGTTTAATGTCATATGCATGGATTGATGCTGCACAGTTTAGCGTCATGTAGATAAGATGTATAGATATGTAGTTTAATGTCTTACAGTGAGGTCAATGGGGGACTGTATAGTTTAACATCATATAGCAAGGACGGTGGTGAACCAATGTGAAGATATTGGTTTTTTTTGGGGGGGGGGGCTTCACGGATCAACATCATATGAGATGGAGGTGAACTGATATGAAGATGTTGGTATTGGACTTGAATCTTAGGAGGTTGCCTACGTACCTAGCCTACAAGGCAAGGATCAAAGTCTGTGTAGTTCAATTGGAGAATTAATTGGTGATCAATTTTTACTTAAGGACAACTACCCAAAGATGGTGTTGGGACATATGCGTGGTTAGAATCCCAGAGAGGGTGTTATGACTGAAGCTCACTCTATGCTCACATGAGTCATGCTCGATGTGAGAAATAAGAGGTACCAAAACCCCTAACGATGCACAGTTTAACGTCATGTAGGATGTATAAGGAACAATTTCACAGTTTAAAAGACATGTGTCACAAACATGGGATGCTTTTCAGTTTAACGTCTTGCAGCTCGGACGAATAATTTAATGGCATGTTGGACGATTGAGGGGCGATGCAGTTTAAATTCTTTCGTTAAGGACTAAAGGAACATCTAGTTTAAAGTATTGCAGTGAGGACAAAAATAGTTTAAGTTCATATGCATGGACCGGTTCTACACAGTTTAACAACATTTACCTTTGAAAATGAGTGTATTTGTGTTACACAAAATACTTCTTCAAGAATAATTCATTGGTAGGAGTTGTAATGATTTCTCCATCCATTTAGATTAAAGAATAAGTTCCATTGGAGAAGACCTTATGTATTGAATAAGGTCCTTACCAATTTGGCCCAAGCTTTGGAGGCTTCTTCCCTGGTATCATTTGTGTTTGGAGGACTAATACCAATTCTCCTTGAATGAATGAACGAAGATGAAATTTTTTGTTGAAATCCTTTTCTATTCGACTCTGATAGAAATCCAAGTGGTGCAGGGTGCACAATTTTTTTCATTTAATCATTTCAATTCATCCAATCGTTTTTGTGAATATTCATCTACAGATGACTGATCACAAATGGCTACTCTGAGTGAAGGTAATTGAACCACAATGGGAAAGACTGCTTCTGTTCCATATACCAATGAATATGGAGTTGACCGTGTAGTAGTGTGGGTGGTGGTCCGATAAGCCCATAAAGCATGAAAATGTTTATCAGTCCATGATTTCTTATCTTTATCCACCATCTTTTGCAATATGATTGAAAGAGTCTTATTGATGGATTCTATTTTCCCATTGGCCGCTGCATGAAACTGAGATGAATGGTTGGATTTGATGTTGTATTCTTGATACAAATTCCTTACCTCGGATGAACAGAAGTTGGTGCCATTGTCCATCAATATGGTATGAGGGACACCAAATATGATAATGATGTTAGACTTGATGAAGCTAACAATACTTTTAGAACTATCTTCTTTGAGTGGTATTGCCTCTTCCAATTTGGAAAAGAAGTCAGCAGCAGTAATAATGTACTTAATCTTCTTGGATATAGCTGAAGGGTAAGGTCCTACTACATCCATTCCCCATGTGGAAAATGTCCATGAGAATTTAGCTATATAGAGAAACTCTGGGGGTTGATGAATTAAATTGGCATATACATGGAAAGAATGACACTTCTTAGTGAAAACAACACAATCTTGAATCATTGAAGGTCAGATGTATCGAAACCTTCGAATTTGATCAGACAGTCTTTGTCCAGATTAGTGGGCACCACATACTCCTGCATGTACTTCATTAATGAAATCAATTGTCTCTTCCCCATCAATACATATAATTATAATTCCATCAAAACCTCACTTGTAGACAATTGTTTCCAGGTGATCTGGTCTATCATAAAGAGTAAAATTGACCACACATTGCCGAACTTTTTCTTTCCCGGCTCTATTAGGTGGGAGTGTTCCATTTTGAAGGTATTCCCTGATAGGTGTCATCCATCCTGTAGAATGACCATATGGATCAGAAATGGGACTGATTTCATTGATTTCATCTATTCTGATCTAAAAAAAAAGATGAAACTACATGACAGTGGGCAATACTGATGATTGTTTCGTCCCGATTTCGATCTGCCAGAGCTGTGGCTACATTAGCCAGTGCATCAGCTTGAGCATTTTGTGATCACGGGACAAAATAAAATGTTGGTTCTGAAGAAAATTCAGCCATTAACTCTCTGACGTAATCACACAAAGGGTTTTACTCTTCTTTTCTGATGGAATAATCCCCATTGACTTGTTTGATTACCAAATCGGAATCACCTTTTACATTTAAGTGATTCACCTATGCCTGAAGCGCCAATTCTAAGCATGCGATGACAGCTTGATATTCCGATTCATTATTTGTACCTCCTCCCAAATAATAAGAAGTAATAGGGTAGTACTGCCTTTTTTGGGGAAATAAGCACAATTCCTAACCCAACTTTGTTGAATTTGGGAACTTCCAATTTCTTCCCTGTTGGACTTCTAGAATCACCATCAAAGTACATTTCCCATGATTGATGATTATCTTGAATAGAGAAGACTTCCTTATCAAGAAGATCAATATTTAAAGATATATCTTCTAGCGATTAGTGTTCATCAAGGAAATTGGCTAGAGATTGGCCCTTTATTGCCTTTTGAGACACATAATGGATATCAAAATACTGCAAAATAACTGCCGATATTGGTAGAAGTCCTGTAATCATTGGAAGACTAAGGATAAGTTTGACTGGGTTATTGCGAGATACCATTTGGACCTCAGAATGTTGCTGGTATTGCCTCAATTTCTGAACTGCAAAGATTAATTCTAGGCAATACTTTTCAATACATGAATATCGATTTTCTACATCAGGCATAGTCCAACTAAGATAGTAAAGGATGTTTTCATTCCCATATTCATTCCTTTGGGCGAGGAAGGAAACCAATGATAGATCTAAAGATGTCACATAGAGAATAAGTGGTCTCCATTCAACAGGTGGAATTAATACCGGTGGACTCAAGAGAAATCTCTTGAGAATATCGAATTCTTCTTGATATTATTCAATCCACAGGTAGGTGACTACCTTCTTCATTAGTTTGGTGAAGGGTAAGAATTTTTCTTCCAAATTGGCAATGAAATGCTAAATATAGGCCAAGTGTCCTTGAAGTCCTCTTAATTATTTCAAATTTAGAAGTGGTGACGTACTAATGATTGATTTTTTCTTCTCAGGAACCACTTTGGTACCACAATGGTGTACAAAAACGCCAGTAAATTTTCATGAGGTTACCCTGAAAGAACCTTTCAAGGGGTTCATCTTCAAACTGTGTTGTCGAAGTTTGTGGAATATGATTTCTAGATCGTCTAAGTGATCAGAACATTCTATGGATTTAACCACCAAATCAAACACATAACATACATCATGTTTCCATAAAAAGGGTTTAAAAATATAGTGCATGGCACGTTGATACATTGAACCTGTATTTTTCAGTCCAAAGATCATTGCCTGATAGAAAAACACACCTTGAGGGGCTCTGAAGGATATAGATTCTTCATCTTCTGGAGCCATTCAGATTTGATTATACCCAGAATATCCATCCATGAAGGAAAGAGCTTCGTATCTAGCTATTGCATCAATTAAGAGTTCTGTGATCGGAACTGGAAAATCATCCTTGGGATAATGCTGATTAATATCTCTGAAATCAATGAAAACTCTCATTTTTTCCATTATTTTTTTTTCACAGGGGAAATATTAGCCAGCCATTTGGGATATTGAACTCCTCTGATGAAGTCAGCCTTGATAAGATTATCCACTTCAAAATCAATTTTGGAAGCATAATTTGGGTGTGTTATTCTTTCGGCTTTCTTGAATCCTCGATGTTCTTCTGGAAAACACAAATGATGAGTAGAAACATCAAGATCAAGCCCTGTAATTTCTGTATAATTCCAATAAAATACATCTTGATTTTTCTTTAGAAATGAAATATACATTTCTTTCTCTTCAAGATTCATGGTCACACTGATTAAATTAGGACGTGGATATTCTTTTGTACCCAAATTTATTTCTCTGATTCCATCCACAGTTGTAGAGATACCTTCTTCAAATGATGGAGGAGAATCTCTGTGATCTTGCTCTTCTTCTTCAGTATGTGTTATTTCATCTTTTTCTACATGCATTGTAGATGACGAAGCAGAATTTCCATGGTCAGGAGGGAAGTTAAAAGTTGAACATTTTGAAGAAGAGGCTGCCATTTCTGACCTTATTGATGATGAAGGGTTTTCCTTGGGTAATAAAGAGGAGATTATGGATGGAGAACAAGCATCATTTTTCAACTATGACTTTTCTATAACTTCTTCTGGCCTGGTTGATGAAGTATAGAATTAATGGATTTTAGCGTATGAAATGAAGGCATCTCCATTTAAACTTTCATCATTGTTTGGTGAATCAACACTTTCTTCCATTTTATTTGGCTCAATTTCCATAATTGACATTATGGAAGTTTCCATAAGAGTGTTTGGATTTGGGTCTATCTTGTCAATTTGACCGATAGGCAACACATAATCTGTACTCACAAGTATGAATGGGTTTACTGGAATATTTTCCAAACCATATGGAGCATTAATTTTGGTAACCTTATTTTGTTGTGGATATCTCTTTTCCCTCTATGTGATAGAATTCTACCTCAATTTATTGAGATTCATATGTTTTGAATGAGGCTTTATCACCATAAAATGTCCAAATTTTACCATTGAACCAATTTTTGAGAAATTTATGGTATGATGAAGGTATAGTCACATGTTGGTGCAGCCAAGGTCTTCTAAGTAAATTGTTGAAGGTTGTGTCATTATCAACAACCATGAAATCTAAATTGGATACAAGGTCTCCAAACCAAGTTCTCAGTGTAATATCACCAAGTGGTTCTTGTTCATTTTTATCATATCCTTGCAACATCAATTTAAAAGGACATAAATCAGATTCAGTGAGGCCCAATCAATGATGTGTACGAATAGGGATGAGGTTGACTCCTGAACCATCATCAATGAAAGATCGTCGGATGTCTACATCATTGACCTTTCCGGGTTAAATAAAAAGGTCTAATATGTCCATATACAACATCATCTTCATCTTCATCTATAAAAGATATCACTAAATTGAATTCTACAGGATCATTCTTTATATGGAGGACCTCATCCACAACAATTTTAGTTTTAAATTCCGGAGGACTTGAAAAAGCCTCAATAAGCACCTCATGAAGATCTTTTGATAGATTGAAGGCATCCAGAATTGATTACAAGGCTGGTACTTGGTCTAAATGTTTCAATACATCATATGTTTTGTCCAATGGTCTACATTTCACAATAGGAACTTGTAGATTTGCTGGATTCTTAGAAGTTTATGATTTGGAAGTAGATGCATCTTGTATTAGGGTAGGAGTTAGAAATAATCCAAGATTTGGCAGATTAGACCCACTAGGTATATTTATTTGGTGAGAGGAAGAAGTTGTAACCTCTAACAAATCCTCCAAAATAAATATGTCGGGACTTAATCTACCATGTGTGCATGAACTTTCTAATTCCTTCTGAGCCCGCTGAAGGTCTTTGCCATGATTTTCTACTGAATATATAGTTCTAGCAGGGGTAGGATTGAAATAGTGGATTCTGGAAAATCCACATATTCCCCTTTATCCTAGACCTCTGTCTCTTCCTATAATTCATCTGTTTGATATAGGGAACTTGGGCTCATCAACATCAAAATTTTAATTGGCATGCAGATCTGTTATGTGAATCATGTTAACAGAACCAAAGATCAACTATTCATCTGATGAAGATTCTGCCTGATTAGCCATTTCAGGTTATGCCTTTTGGTGGGGCGGTGCCCATGATTTTGAAGTAGATGTCATAAAAGATGCCAAAGTCAAAGACAACATAGGCTTTGACACGAACTCATCTTCTTCTGACTGCACTTCTATAATTGAATTATGCCGCCTTCTTGAATATTTTCCTTCTGATGAAGGGTGTTTCACTGTGGCATTCATATCATAAGACACAATTGGATTATTCAATTGTGTTTGTAAAATGGAATGAGTTCGGTTGATCATTTTCCTGACCATTCAATCATCATATTTCTTCGCATTTTTACTTTTGGCTTCATGACACACACCTTGTTCCTCTCGATCAGTAGAAGTAACACATGCTACCTGGGCTTAAGAACCTTTAGTTTTTTACTTTTACTGAGTCCATAATCTTTTTCAAGAGGTATTTGAAGACAAAACACTCCTGAATGGGATTCCCCAACATCTAATGAGATGGAAAATAGTTGGGGAGGTCTTCATCTCCTTCCTTGTTCGGCCTTTTGGGCCTTGCCAACTGAACCAGATTGATTTCTAAAGCAGAGATGAAGTATCCAGGAACTTATTCATTCCATAAAGAATAATATTTTTTCTTAAAATATTCAAACTCTTTTGTTCGTTTATCTCTTTGATCATCTCAATGAGGTGTTCATTGTTGTTTACACTCAGGTTGTGGATCCCTTCAATATGATGAAGGTTTTTAAGTGAAAGCAGGTACACGTACTTTCTTAAGTGTAACTATAGCAGACTATACTTTCCCTATTATCCTTCCTAGAACTGATGGAATTACATTAGTTTTAGCCATAGTCTTTGTAGGAGAATATTCAATCTAATGATCGATTTAAGTAAGGTCATGAAACCCTCTTGTATATTTCACAGGGAATAATGATGTGCATAATTCGTCAAGTAAATTTTCCACACTGATTGGAAACAATTCTTCTTGAGGGATTGCTAAACTTATGGAATATGTTAATCCATTCCAATAAGAAATGATATATGAAACTCCTTCAGTTTCCCTTTTATAACATTGTGTATGATCAAAAAACTATCATATTTGGAAACGTCGAGCTTAATTGAAGAGGAAATCTTTGACGGAGATCTTCCCACCCGGTAAATGACCGAGATTGCAAACATTTATACCAGAAAGAAGTAGGCCCTTTTATTGACTGCACAAAACATCTGAGATTAAGTGCTTCTTGTTGTTGAGGATTTACCATCATTGGATTACAATGACAAACATAATGTGATAATATTTGTTTTGGATCTTCTGAACCATTAAAAATTGGGAATGTGGTATTCGAAAAATTTGATGGGGGAGGAATTTCATCAACCCATTCTGGGTAAGCTTTCTTTTCTTGTTGAACTTGTTCACGTTTTACTTCCAAAGCTTCCAACCAAACTGTTAATGACTCAATGGTTGTTATTAACTTTTGGGAAACATCTTGTTGAGCTTGGACCTGAGCAGGTGAAATAACTGGAGTTTGGACATAAGTGGGGACTGGTACTGCAACTGATGGTAGCACTACTGGTTGTTATTGCACATGACACATCGGATTGGACCAGTGAGGTTGTACTTGTAAAGGAGGATATTCTTGATCCATCCCCATTAGCTTCGATGAATTCCCTTGATTGACTAAATCATGCATGCTTAGGAGGAAGACTACCAAGAAGTAGTTTTGCATTTAACCTTCTTAATTCCTTCAATTCAATTTCCTATTGTGAGAACCTTTCCTTTAATGAGAGTGATTGTCCATATCCAAAGGTTGGGTGGGATTTAACCTACCTTTTACCCATTTCCTTGGCATGTGCTTTTCTAGAATGTGGAGGGATATTAACAGAAGTAATATCTTGCCTCTGGACATCCCTTTGGCTTCTGGTATGCACTCCTTCTTCATTTATTTTTGTATGTACAACCTATTGAATAAGAACTTCTTCATTCGATTCTTCTGAGTGAACCTCATGTTCTAGGGGGATCAGTGACAACAGCATTGATGACATTTATCGATGCATAATGCATTTCATCCCTTCTGTTGGAAATTTTGTGACACTGTCTTCTTCCTTATCCTTTATGAGACAATGCCTTTTGTTTAGTTAATCCCTTGGGAAATTCTTGATTAACTGCAATTTGGAGGGAATATCCTGATAATTCATCTATTCATTCCTCCCATGGCTTCTTCCCTAATCAAGAAAAGAC
Organism: Viscum album; assembly: GCA_963277665.1. Taxonomy (NCBI): domain Eukaryota; kingdom Viridiplantae; phylum Streptophyta; class Magnoliopsida; order Santalales; family Viscaceae; genus Viscum; species Viscum album. Next base: position 1,013,019,912 of record OY728153.1, on the reverse strand, counting down.
TAACTTTTGCTGAGGAAGAGATTGAGAATTTAAAAAAGTCCCCAGTTTGATGGGCTGGGATTGTATATATTGTTCCTGCTCAACTCCTTGAATCCTATGTATTGATCCCAAGGGTTGGATTAATAGAGTCCTAGGTTAGGAAAGTTGAGGTGGCTCTTGAGATGCTACATCAGAGACTTTCTTAAAATCTCTCCTAATTTTGCGGACATTAGTCCGAAAATTGTCTGAATGCATCATTCAGCATCCACTAACATCACCTAGCTCAGATGGCCATTGGATGAATTCCAACACTTCTTTCACCTGATGATGCACATGCTCTAAATTAGAAGCATCTTTGATATTCTCATTTTCTTGATGTAAATGTAATTCGAAAACTTGTTCTTTGAATGCCTGACTTTGGGGAGAACTATCTAAGGCATGTTCGTGAGTAAGCCTTTGATTATGCACAAAACCAGCTAGATGTGTCCAGCCATGGAAAGTAACATTGCATGATACCAACTTTGGAGGGCTTTGTTGACTGGAGAGTAAAGTGAAATGCAGTTCTCCATGAACACCCCATCCCCTCATATGAATAAGAGATGGGGCCTTGGTAATTAACTAGCACAACCTTTTTAATACTCCAAAGCATGAATGCTAAAGGGATCTCTGCTGCATTTCAACCTTTGGATGTCGGGAAATTGAGAGATATACCAAATCAATTTGGCGTTGTAACCATTCTATTATCTTGACATGATTTTCATATTCCTCATAAGATAATATTTTTTTAAGTGACGACGAGTTTTCCACATGTTGAGACGAATATTGTGAATACAATCTTCCATCAACAATTCTGTAATATCATACTGAGAGTCTTCCAAAGGCCAAAATATGACTGGTACTTCACCTTCCTCCTGTTGTCTTCTCATATTCACCACTTCCTCCTTATCATTTGATGAAGATTCTTATACCTGATTAGACCAAAGCTAGGGCTTCTTTGTGGCTCCATTAGATTCAACAAGATTAGTATAGAATATATTTATCAAATTATAGGATGAATGACCCAGGGGTGGATTGGAGAATGACCTACACCACGATCTATCTTTTGATTGATAAAGTATTTCAACTGCTAGCGGTAATGCTTCAGAAATGACTGGCTTCACATTTGAAAGCGCCTCGAGATAAGAGGGCTTTTTCATTAATGAATTGTCCTTTGAAGGATTTTCTAGGAAATGTGATTTACTACTGTGGATAGGACATTCTCAGCTAAATTCATCACCATGGGGAGGACCACCATGGCGGGTACAGTAAATGATAAAACCTCTTACTCCTTGGTATTCTGGCCACGTAGAGGGTTATTGTGGATTTCATCTGATGATGATACTTTGAGATCAACCGAACTGTCATGAAGAAAGACTTCATGAGAAAATGTCTGATAAATACCATAGGAATTGTTATTGTTACTTCTAGAATTTCAAAATTAAAGAGTATAATCTTGAGTTGCAACAGATAATTGTCTGCGGGCTTCAAAAACTCCAGCATTGAGAAAGGACTTATTATAGATTGGCTATTTATTTCTCAACTGTGATGGACGGGTCTTTTTCTTAGACGCCTTCTTACTCACATTGGAAGTCACTTTCTAATGAAATTGATTATTATGGGTAGGTGTTTGTGCCTGCTCAAGAGAAATGGTCAGGTTAGGCTGATTATCTCCATTCAAATCAGGTGTATGTGCTCGGCTTGATTGTCCGTATGATATGGGGGAGTATGTAACACAACCCTCCTGGACTGGAATAGAGGGGTGTACCTGCTCTAGAGTGACATCTTTATGAGTCACTTCACTGATATGGATAGATTTATGAATCATTCCCTGTAATGATGCTGAAGTTGTTATAATATTCTGATAGACATCCAAGAACATGGGCAGAGATTTTCTTCTACTCTTTCCCGATTGTCAGAATGTTCTTGGTGACTTCAGCTGCTGAAATAGAAATATACGTCCATTCCATGTCTGGAGTAGGTGTATGTGCCTACTCCTATCCTCCTTTTCCTATCAATGAATTCTGACAGTAATCATATGTGGGGGTAGAAAATTGTGTGTACCTCCTTCTTGTCATTGGAGCTTTCAAATTGACATCTCCATGTGCTACCAAACAAGACTATTTTTAGCATGATTAATTGCATATGTATGTGCCTGCTTACCAGTTTCCACTATATTAAATTGGAGAGTTTCTTTGGATGCATTCAGAGGATCCTAATGACTTCCTGATGAATTATAAACAGGTGTATGTGCCTGCCTATAGTACTCTGTCGTAATTTCCTAGTGGGAATGTCGTGTTTCTTCCAGACGAGTCTGCTGGGTAGTAAGATTAGGACGGATGGGTGTATCTACCTACTCGTTGTTTTCCATCAAGTTATCTTGATGGACTTCTCCGTAGGGGGAGGAAGTAAGAATCTACTCTCTGTTTTTTGATTTTCTCTTATGGTCGTTCATCTTGTCTGCTCGGGTCTGAGGAACTAGTGCCAAACCCCTAAAGTAGATACCCTCATCATGTTGAGGGTGCACAACCACACGATTCTGGGGGAGATTGTTGATGGGATTCCTCAGGAAGGACTCCTGCCTTGTTGAACCGAGGCCTTGAGTGACCTCTTCATTCACCTCCCTATAAAATGGGAGGGACTGGTTGTTGCATTATGGGGATAACAACCCAAAATGGTTGGAAACAGTGGTTGGCACCGCCTGCTTTTTGACCACTGTTCATCACTATCCAAACAAACATGGTGATTTATTAACTTGGAGGGCTTGACGAGCGGCCTCCAGAGTCGGGATGGTACTGTGTTGACAGTATTCCCTCACCAACGCATTTGAGACCCAGCATTGATGACGCTGAGTAGGTGATGTCGTCCTCAGAGCGGACGAGGATCCAGCAGGAGTAGTAGCCGAGGCATTCACAGGTGTAAACTTTAGAAAATTCATTTTTGTAATGTAGAGATATCTTGGAAAAGAGTGGATGTTTGATATAACAGACATAATCAAGATAAGCTTGGCCAAACTACATCTTTTGGATGAGCACATATGCTATTGATTTCGTTGTTGGTCCTCACATGGAGTTAAATAGGGGCCTAACAAATAAGTAAAACATCATTTAACATGGTTATGTATTCACGTCGGGTTCACCATTTTTTGTTTCTCCTAGAAATGGGGATGACCTTGTTTGTTTAATGTTCAAACTTTCCAATCGATTTCTAATGGGTTTATTCGTAGAACCTGAAAAACCCAATGATTATATATCCATTTGGACCTACATTCCAAATGTAGTTTCTCATTACATGTGGACTGATGAGGCTTAAGAAATTTCCATTGTTCGAGAGGATGGGAGGTCTGACTCATCACACCTTTTGGGGGGGAATTATTGTCTACTCTGAGACTCTCTTATAGATTTACGTTATGTTCATAAATCCTTATTAATTTACCAAGAATGAAAATGAGTTTTTCCATTAGACTTTTCAATCAATGATTGATATGTTTGGGATTTAGAGAATCTTTTATATGTATGTGAGTTTCATCATCAATATTGAATCATCTATATGAATTAGAGATTCTTAGTCAATGGTATCCTTCAATAAATTATATAGAAAACTATTGGTCACTATGGTGAAAATACTGGTTTTAAAGACACTGAGTGGGGAACTTGATGTTTATTACCATTCAGAAAGACAAGGATTATTTTAGAGTTGGGATCATACCCACAGATGGGCTACCTACATATCCTTATTAAAGAAGGAATCAGAACCCACATAGTTCGATAGGAAGGATATAGTTTAATGTCATACGGGATGGAAAAGAATTAAAGAAATATGGGATTGAACCTTAGAATGGCTTCTTATGTACTCTAATTTTAAGGTAGAGATCAAAGTCTACATAGTTCGAGTGAAGAAGTATGTGGTTTATGAATAATTAATGGCCCAAAAAGATATGTCGTAATTACTTTTACACTCTAAGACCACATGAGTCATCCTCAGTGTGAGAAACAAGATGTATCAGTAAATCTGACGATTGTTCCATGAAATATGCAGTCATAAAAAATGATGTGGGGATTACTTATATATGATGGCCTGGTTAAATAATGATTAGGACTTAGTTTAGGAACGAATCCCAGGAGAAGTGTCCATAAAGGTATATGTTCTTTATGGAGATTTGGAATTATAACTCGGGACTTACTCCAGAAAAGGAAGCACAAATTAAGAAGAACTAATGATTGTGTTTTATTCCTGAGAAGGAAGCCCAAATCAAAAGAAAATAAGGTTGGGGATTACACCTAAGAAGGAGGCCCAATTAAAGGGAACTTATAACCTGGGGCATAATCCTAATAAGGAACCCCAAAGTTAAAGGAAACTATGATTGGGACATACTCCTAAGAAGGAGGCCCAATTTAAGGAGACTTGTAACTTGGGACTTACTCCTAAGAAGGAGGACCAAAGTTAAAGGAAATTATGATTGGGACTTACTCCTGAGAATGAGGCCCAAATTAGGGAATTTTGGGCTTAATCCTAAGGAGGATTCCCATAAACAGGGAACATGGGGCTTACTCTTAAAGAGGATGCCCAGATTAAAGATTTTCTCATCATAAAGGATGAGGTTCAGTGAAGGAAATCTCTAACCTAAATTACATAGAGTTATAAAAATCACTAGGTTTTGAGAGTTGTTCCACAGAATTCCTTCCAGATAAGGAATCCAAAAAAGGAACCATGCTACAAATGGATTTGAAGAGGGTTTTGAAGGCTGTCTTTGAAGAGGAATGGTGGATTTGAGGAAAGGAAGTGACTAGGAAGGAGGCTCACTAGATTTATTATGGCGTGCAATTCTTAGTCGTGCAAGTATTCTTGCACGACATGAGTCAACTTGGGTGGTGAAGAATCCATAGGTTAATACATGGGTGACCAAGAACTCAAGCCCTTAGTATCATACCTACAGACTTTCAGAAGGGTGGCGCGCAGGTTTCCTTGAGAGGTAAAGGCGGTGCGCAAGTGTCTTCACTTCCCTTAAGGGTTGGACACTTCGCCTGCAATTATTGATGAGTTCTAATACTTAGGCCTTATTCTTCCTCTTTATATCTTCCATTATATTTAAATAATTACCTTATAAGTGTTCGAAAGATGTCAAGAAAAGACTTGGGTGACCATAGCTTGAATCTGAGTTTTGGAAAATTTGTCTGCATAAATGGGGGCCCACCGGGGATATTTATAGGCCACCTGAGTTTGGTTGAAAACTACTTTCGGTTCACAAGTGACCTACGCACCCATGACTGGCACGCAAGTGACTTGCGCGCCCAAGACTGGCCCGCATATATATTTGCGCACCTTAATGCCTTTGTTAAATTCTTGATGTTCTTCCCTATTTTTTTGCTTCAGGTACATCCCTTAGTCAATCTTTGGACTATGTGATGAACGTAGCGGCAAAAATGTATTAGCAGGGATAATAGAAGATATCTAATATATAATTGAATAATCATTGATATTACATTTACAAACATCATGAAATCGATATATACTAGGAAATGTGAGTTAGATATAAGCTTTACTATACATATATGATCAATTATTAGTTGGATAAGATATTATAAGACAAGATAGATTGGAGATACCAAAATCCATACAAAGTGAACTCATTTACTTTATTGAGCATTTCTAAATATTCTAAATAGATTCTCATGAACTATAAGAAATTACCTTTATTTTATAATGGTTCATGTGGCCACTTTTAACCAACTATAATAATATATGTGATGTATCTTTATATAAAGAGGGGTTTTATCTAAAACATGATAAATTTTTTGTTTGTATATCCAGTATCGTAGTTGAATTGTGACTAAAACACTTATATGGGTATAAGAAGGTTACCTAATTTCAGTTTCTTTTGAAAAAAACATTATTTTTCCAAAATCATGTAAGATTATTATATTTTATATTCATAATTAATTAAAATGGATATTTATGATTTAAGAGTTATGAAACCATTAGTTTAGTATGAAATTACCATAACAACATTAATTTGAAAAATAAAATAATGTATTATTTTATCAAGATGGAAATTGAGATGAGTGTTTTGTAATAAGTATTAAAAATTTGAATCAATCCATTTGGAAATGAGAAATAGAGAGCTACCCTTAGATGATATAGGAAATTCCCTTTCTCAACTCCTTTTGAGTTCACTCTATAGCCTTCTAATTATTGCTTGTTTCTTATATTTAAATACATATATGTTGTAATAATGTTTTATTTAATACACAATTAGTGAATAGAAACCTAATTAATATACATGAATTATATTAATCTTATTTCATCTTCAAGTAATTGTAATTTATTTTCCAATGTCCACTCTTTCACATATGAATAAAATAACCTCTTGTTCATTTTTCTACTTTTGAATATTTTGTTTATTTTAAGGACAACATGAAGGATCATTTGGATTTACATTACTCATAGAATATTTAGCATTTTCATTCAAAATATTTACCAAAATGTGTAGAGAAATAGTTTACAACCAATCATTATCTTTATAGTGATGTCTGAATATAATTTTCCTGATAAACTTATCCATTTCATTTATCTAGGCTTGTAAAAATAAGGATAATATTAGTGGTAATGAAAATATGATATATTTAATTTAGAATTTATTTTCCAAGTGTAAGACTAATTTTTATAATCGATCAAAATACCCCACCTTTTTGAAAGTATGATATGAAGCTATATAATCGTCTTCTAGTTTACACTAATGTAGTGTATTGAGAATATTATTTATTTCTACCAATTTATTATCTTTCTCAAGAGAATGGAGTTAATATATTTTGGTGTAATCATCCATTTATATATGTTTTATTATCAAATATTCATAAAAAGTAGTTAATGTAATACAATGGATTTAGGAATCATCCTCAACATATCTCTAGTAGGAATCCTTTTCACATTATGGGGTCGCAGAACAAAAACAGGAGATTCCAATACATAATATAATCATTTTGATAATAATGTATCCAAAAAAATTGTACCATATCCAAAAAATTGTATGTGTAAATACATAACCACATTTAAGTAATGATTGCACTGTATTCATGGTTTTTATTTCCCTTTTCTATAATAATTAAAATAGATAATTAGTACTTTACGTGATTACTAATTATGTGAGAAATAAAAAAATTAATTTTATTAAGTATCCTACAATTTTATGAAGTCTCAAAATCCCTCATCATTGAACTCGGAATGTCCTGTCACAAAATACATTCTAGTGACAAGGATCTATATTTCCCTTCTTGATGATCCATTATTTTTCCATAAAAATAATATGAAGGTATTTAGGTAGGAGGTATTTCCAACTACAGGCTTGTAGTTCTTTAAACAATTTAATAGAAACCCAAATATAGAAATCCTGACATTGATTACCACAACACATAACTCCAAATATTTATTGAACATAATTTTTCTATTAAATTCAATACATGTATGTTTAAGTTAACCCAAAACACTTATGGGAACTCCTCGATAAAAGAAAATGTCCAAAATTTGTCCATGAAAACAATTTTTTCTATGTATTCATTCTAAATAAATTAATGGTAGGACAATTCAAAATTAATATATATTTTATGGATTTTATTTTATTGTGCATAAATTTTATCCTATTTTATCCTTTAAATATCTGGTTAAAATTAAATGGGTTTTACTTAATTAATTAAACATGTTGTATAAAATATTAATGCATAATCTGTTTATATATATTCTATCCTTACACATTAATTCATTTATTTATGTGATTAGGTTCTTACATCCAGAAAATCAATATCTCATAAGACAAAAAAAAAATAACTAAGATGATCATGATCTTAACTAAAGTTTTATATTTTGTGATGAAATTAAATCAACCTTTTACCTATGGGATATAAATCTATCTGTTGATCTTGTCATGATTTAAAATATTCCACTTGTCCACTTATGTAACACCTGGGTTGGTAACATCTTGCTTCATTCATGAACTACCTCCACGTACATTGAGATATTTAATTTATTACAAATATTTATTACTCAAATGATGGTGAGTTGGATCAAAATATTGTTTAAGAGGGATTACATAAATAGTATCGGACATATAGGTACTACATAATAATGGATGGAGGGATAACTCGCGGGCCATAATATTTAATTTAAAATTTAATAATTGAAAACCCATGAGAGAAATTAAATTAAATAAAGAAATCAAATACATAGATATTAGTCAAGATCATGGATGGTCATACACATGAAATGAATACGAAATACAAAAATTGTTTAAAATTCATTTCTTATTCATGTTTTATTATTGAGAGAAACACTCTTCCATTAATTAATTAATTAATTAATTCCATTTTATCTTAATGTCTATCAAAATTCAATTGATGATACCCATCATTAATGTATTCATAGAAAATAAACATCAAGACTAGTAATTACAATCATTTATAATAAATTAATTGAGAAAATTGGAATTATTTAAACCATCTATTAAATTTTAAAACACAACAAGTTCAAATCAATATACCATGGTTTTAATTTTGTAATTAATAATTTTTTATAATTTCATTCTATCCATTATTGGGAGACTACAAGGTGTGTAAATTCAAGTTACATTTCTGTTATCTCGATTTTCGTGTACCCAAGTTACACACCTAAGGCTTTGGAATGTTCCGCAGTTGGACCACATGACTTGTGCAATCAAGATACACACTGTGTATCAAAATTTTCTTGTATCTTATTGACCGTCTAAAAGACTCGATGTGTTATTAAAACACCAAACCACCTAAATTGTACTACATCTACTCGTCAAGTGTTACTCTAATTGTGCTTCCACTTGAATATCTAAAAATCATGGTCAGTATTTAAAATGAGGGAAATAATGAACCCCATAGCATGTATAATCCAGCAACACCATGTTAATGTAACTATTATTCTAAGATATCAGACTCACATTGTTTTGACACTATTTATGACAACGCTAGATATGATAATTTCATTGCAAAACTATGTAGATGACATAATGTGTACACCATCTGGGTGTTTTGTAATGTAACAAGCTATGTGCTAGGCTGGCCCAGTCTACACAAAATGTGTAATAAAGGCATTGGGTGTTGTCACTTTTTGGAATGGTGTGTATCCTACAACACATCCAGATATAGTTCACTTGGGTACATGACATGTACTCTGACTACATGTCGTCTAACCTATATTATCAACCACAAATATTGCCACATACTGATAGAATATATAATTGTTATTCATATATTCTTAGACCATTATGAAAATTAATTAAAGAATGATGAGAATTAAAATGTTGATAACATGTTAATTAAAATTAGATTACAGAAAGAAGAATATAGAAATGAAATATCAAACCCCTAAAGAGTATATAGATAAATAATCAAATAAATTATTATAAATATGAAACATGACCACTTTGATGCCACTAAAAGGTTTCATATAGATAAAAAGTGTTGGTGGTTGGTGATAAATAAAAAATTAGTTTTACTTAGAGTTTCCTAAAACCTAAAAGAATATATTTACACATTAAATTTATAATTACGTTCTTGATGAACGTGATAAATGGTTACCAAATCTATGTAACATTCTCTGATGATTATATTAATATTATAAAAAATCTTCTTAGAATAAAATTCATTGTGTTAGGATTATCTATGAGTAGAAACCCTGTAGAGATAATCCACACATTCTCCTATGATATCTGTAAAATCTCAATTGATTTCTAGGATCTATCTCGTTGAATCAATTGTCTCGCATTGTTCATTTTTGTCACATATAGATCCACCAAAATTAAAGGAATGTCTCTATCACTTCTTATTCTTATGAGGAAGAGATGATGAGGAATATAGAGAGAAATCCATTGTGTGAAATGATTCTCAAATCTTGATTAACCCTATAAAATAGGAACAACCATATATTTATAGAGCTATGATTTTGGTTGTAGTATTATTTAATTTTATACCTACCATTAAATAATATAATAATAATTATTAAAACTCATGAAATATAATAATTTTATATTTATATTTATTTTTTTATTATTCTTATTTTACGGTGTGCGCTAACATGCACGGTGATGAATATTATTTACCAACATTTAAATAAATATTTATCACTAGATACAGTCTTAGTTTTCTCTAATTCCTCATATTTATTGAATACATAGATAAATATATAATTAAATATATTATTTATCAATAAATATAATAGATATTTTATTAACAAACTAGTGAATAAATATTTATTAAATATTAAATTAATAATATAAATTATTTAATGATGAATAAATAATTATTTATTACCATGTGAATATTATTGATCAATAAAACATGAATAAGATTATTCCATGGTCTTGGGAATAATAATTATTCTAAAAACTAAATTCCAATATATTTAAATGCAATCCATATAAACATATAGTTTATGATTCTATAAGATTTTTTCCCATTGGCATGAGGTTGGATTTCCCAAACTCCAAGATTACTACATGTGAATGGGTTAAGGCACCCAAGAGAAAGAACATAATGTCACAAAATCAATAGAAACATATGAATTATCACTATATAATATAATCCATTTGTCTTAATATCTCATTAGTTAGGTTTCACATCCATGTCATTAACATATATGATTGATATGTCTTTATTTGGCAATCTGAAATAAATATCACTACACCATGGCCATGGAATTTTATGTGATGATTATATTTCAATAAAAGGGTTGAAATATCAACTTCTATAAATATGGAAGGGAAAAATCATTCATTGAATTACTAATTAACAACTTTTCATCTATGACATAACATTCATTAAAAAAAATTAACATGAATTAAAAATAATATTAAAGTCTTTAGACTAATACATATTCATGTGGATATGAATATCTACTGACACCAAAACATACATAATTCCTACTAGTGGTTTGTTATGATAGTCGTTTTTCATATGGATTACTAAGTGTGAAATTCAGGAGAAGGATCATCATTCAATTATGAGTTCTCATAATCTATAGTCTATGTATTATGTGCCTTATCATATATATAATCTAATAGTAGAACTTTATTTTAGTGATATCATCCAACCATTTCATTGTTCTAATCATATTAAGGAAATTCTACAACCATATCAATTTGATATACACTCTAGGACATTATAACTTTAATTTTATAGAGAATAATTATCAATGTGAGATAAGATATTTTATCGATATCAAATTATTTAATATTCTTGTAATATTAACTACAAAATAGTTGGTTCTAGGGAACTGACTTTGAAAATTTAACTACAGGTCATTAAACATAGAGAGACCTGCGATTAATTGGTTCCTTTTTTATCAATAAATTCTTCAATTGATATAAAATATGTGGTCATCATAGCATTATGCATTATTTGATTCCATAATTCTAATTTTTAAAATCATCAATAGTAGTGTTCTATCCTTCCTCATCTTCTGATTTGGTCGGCCTCATGCATTCTATAATTATTGAAGTCTAGAATTAGGTTTTCTACAATATATCCCATGTTACATAGTTTCATATCCCTAACCATGGCTCAAAATTATTCTTCATTTATCATAATAAAACTTAAGTTTGACATGTTCAAAATATATATCATTCTATACCCGACCTCATTACTTCTCTCTTTTCCAATTTTAATGTTCTCATATATCAATCAAATTTAGTATTCATTTTAGTGCGTCACTAATTTAGGAATCAGACTACATGGGAATTCGGAAAAAATCGGGAATGTTGAAAGGGTAGAGGAGTTGGCTACATGGACATAGCATTAAATTTACCATATCTAGAGTTCATACCAGATTCAGTTACGTGAATTTATCGTGGAAATTTCTCTATGTGGAGAAAATGGGTATGCAGTGAACTCATTGAAAAACACCATACGTATCAAATTGCATATGTAGAAATTTAGGTGTGAAAAAAATTATTATGTGGGCTCCTCTTCATTTAGAAATGTATCCAATTGACTATAAAATAATTTTTTAATGGATGTTAACACCCGTTAAAAACTACAAAAATAAAATTTCAAAGAATTATGTCAATTATTTTACTTTACATAAAAAAAGATAAATTTCAATAATTTATCTTAAATATTCAAAATTCATTTAAAATTAATGGAATAAATCTATAATAGAAGCAATTCCAAAAATAACTTTAAAAAATTATTCTTATTATTAATCCCTCAACAATAATTCACATAATTTTCTCTAAATTTATATTGCGATTAAAATTAAGAATATTCAATAAAAAATTATAAAATCCAATTTTTCAATGAATTATATAAATAGTTACATTATTGATCTCAAAATGATGATTTCTTGAATAAAATTTAGTTAATGGACTATTTAAACATAAAAACAACCCAAAATCACAAAAAATTAGATATTTGAACATGTATAAAATTTAGGCAAAAAAATTCACCCACACATGAGACACTTATTGTCCTCAATCAATCCATTACTAAAATACATAAGTATAAAATGAATCAAAAAAATGGAACAATTTAAATGCCAAGTTCAATTCATTTTCAACATGATTTTCCCTCATGGATCCTCTCATGTATAAAGTGTGATTAACCTAATGAATTAAAAGTTTTACGTGAAAAATTAGTGACTATCATACTAAAATGATAAAAAATTAAAATTTATAAGATAATTTAAAAAATATAAATTCTAATCCAACAGATAGTCCAAAAGTTTCTTTACCTCTTGGAGAACAGACTCGCAATAATTAAAAATCCAAAATAATTCGAAGCAACTGAATTGAAATTTAATAATAAAAAAATAATGAATAATTAACCCATTAATTAGTAAAAATAATAAACAAGTAAATGTTAAACTTGGACTATTATTTTCTTTTCAAAATCCATTTGGATTCATATATTATGAGTTCAATTAAAAATTAAAATTTTCAAGCCAATGAGAATTTTATTAAATTTTTCCAAAAATTTACAAAAATCATTTTTTTGAAAATGGAACGAAAAGTGATTTACCTAATTAAATACATAATGTAATAGTGATTAATCCTCAAAAAGACACATTATAATAATAAAATTTGAGACATATTATCTCTGAATAAAAAATCCTAAGTGATTATTAAAAACATATAGATTTGAATGATTTTAAGATGTTTTAGTGGATTACAGTAATGCGTATATAAGTTCATAAAAAACTCCTCCCCCAAAATTAAAATTCAAAAATGTCCCCTGTATTGAACCTCAAGGTTAAAAAAACTCATTTAAATATTTTGTAACAAAATAAAGTTTCAATAAGCATAATTTTAAATTAATGTTAAAAGGGTTACATGAATGTTTAAGAATCATACTACCACAAAGAATGTTCAAGGCACTCTAGTGGTTTGGTTTCTTATTGGTAGTGATTCTTGGTGGCATGTTCACCCTTATATACTCTTTCTATCCATACCCTAATTAATTCCTACATATCGGTTTTCACTGAGGGTGTATATGGTGGTTTGGTATAGTTTTAGTGGTTGTGTTTGAGTTGAGATCTTATCTTAACTTGTCTCATCCATCGCTTCAATTGTTAATTATAAATTATGGTTTTGTTATTTATTTTTAATGATGTTTAATCATATTTTTGACCATGAATTCTTTGATTTAAGTCATAGTTTGGTGTTAGTGATGATATCATATTGCATTGGTCTTCCCCCTATGATTTGTTTGATGGTATAAATTTCTATGGTCGATGTTCTAAAAGTGGTGATCCTTGATGGTTGATGAGATTAGATGATTGTTGGTGAGCCTATGTTGGAATTAATATTTTATTTTTATGTCATATTTCATTTATGGATTAAATTATAGGGGTATTATTTTGGTTGGTTGTTGTTTTGTGATGTTGTATCGAGGTTCACCTTGTTTTTTTGATTTTTTGTTCATTATTGTTGATGATTTACTATTGGAGAGTATAGTTTTCACTAATTAAAATATGAATGGATACAATTAAGACCATTGTGCCTAAGTTAGTATGTATCTTCCAAGATATTTGTTTAAATTGGTCTGCTGGAACTCAGATTGAAATTTCATTTTTTATGATTTATTGTCGATAGTTTAAATTTGGAGTCTTGATTATGGGCTTGGTTATTATGAAATTTTTAATCCAAATTTTAGAGTTTATTTTATTTAAAAATCATTCTTGTACAAGTTCCAACTAAACCCTATACAAAAATTTATTCTAAATTGTTTTGAGTGAATATTCCACTATTTGTGGATAAATCATATTACCTCTTATTATTATATAAACACTATATCCCAGATAAAACACTTTTATCTATGTCTTCATTCTAATAATATTATATATTTTGGATGAATCCTAAATGATGTATATAAAATATTTATATATATTATCTTTTAAAAAAATTATTTATAATCACACCTAAAGATTAAAATTGAAATAAAATATACACCCTTTTTAAAAACCATCCAATATTGATGTTATCCTTGAATATAATTTCTTCATTAAAAAATCCATATTCTATGTCTTAAAATACAACCTCAAGTTCACACATTCAACTCTTCCTTAACTTATGAACTCCTATATATTTGAGTCATTTTTATAACATATAGTTGGTATCACATACCATTACAAGATAATGAATTGAGTTCTATAATATTAATAACTAAAGTAGAATTTCCATGTGGTTTGAAAAAAACCTTCATGTATTTTTAGTGGTTCATCATCCAATATCTAGGTTCTACAACAATGGAATAAATTACCCCTTCTTCATTTTTGGTGGTATTTTGGACTATCCATGAAATCGTTTCTTCTCTATCCAGAGTACTTTTTACCCTTATCCTTCATCACCATCATGATGGGAATTAAGTTAGTAAAACCCAAGTATTTCTCAATTATCTTCAACATTTTGAGTATATTAGGTAAAATTTTATTCAATTCATTCATATCATAATTGATAATAAACTATTAGAGACATTCTGGTAGTGTTTTTAATAATGAATCTTGTAGTCAGATGGAGTCTAATAGGTGAATAAATTCTCTCTAAATAATTTACATAACGAATCATATTAAAAACATGAGAAAATAATGAATTTATTTTAACCATTTTATATCAAAAGAGATCCTTTTATGCCTCATAACTTTCATCCTAAAAAGTTTCTAGATATATCTTTTTCAGGTTTTTTTATCTTATAATCATCCATAGACTCATGTTTCTTCTGAAAAATATCTTCCATGGTCATATTTATGAGGATAAATAAATACACTGAATCCATTATATTATTATCATAGGTATCTAACAACATTTTTTGAATGGATTGATAGGTTATTTACACAATAATGGGTTCATCAAATGCATTACATTTTACCCCTTTCTTGAGAAAAATTATTATGTTAGGTACTAGTTCAAGGAAATAATTACCCTTTAGTATATCCATATCAAAAATTAATCTCAAGGTTAATATTAATAATTACGATTCCATGATATAAATCATATGGTTTTTATCAAATGAGTATAATGATTTATATTCATTTAATAAAGACTTTTATTAAAATTACTCCCACTAAAAATGATGACCCCATACATAATATTCCTTTAGTGAGACAAGACCCATATGTCACTAAGAAATAAATATTCTTTAGCATTCCTCTCAAAACATAGTTATTTAGGTGTAGAATTCTCCCAAATATATCATATGTTAATATTGTATATTTGGTCAAGTAAATCTTTATCCAATCCATCATATAGAATAATCCAACTATATTCTTTGAGTATCATAACTCTTAGTGTTTCACAGCAAATTGTTCCCCAAATATCATAATTGAATTTTGTTACCTAAAATTTATGGTTATTCATTTCACCATTCATTATACAATATAATTCATGGTCACCCATCTGTGTAATAACTTACCCTTTTGAATGATCATGTTCATTGCATTTTTTTCTTTGGAAAGAATATCAAACATGGTATTTCTAATGGTTTTAAAATCTCACCAATCCAATATACATAATATTCATATTATACACATTTTATCACATGAAATATTTATTTTCCAATGTTATATTACTTTATATGTGCATGACTATAATGATTTAGTTTTAAAATCCCTATTATATCCACCAAATGATTAAGATCACACTATATTAATACACAACTCTTTACACAACCTATAATTTTATGTTACTCACCAAAAAAAGATGTCAAACATATGCATACAAATCCAAATTAATATCAGTGTAAGGTATATGAACTATTCAGGTTATGTTATAGAGGTATATGAGACTTAGATTCATCAAACAAGTAATCATAGATCCACAAATAACCAACCCCTACATTTATAGACTAAGTAATAAACATCGAATCTAGTGGGAAGTCAAACCGAAAGTCACTATACATAGGGATAATTTACATAACGGAGAATCCAATTAGTACTAAATCTAACACATAATATGTCCAAACTATATTTAAAAAATAAATTTAATCATATATCTTCAAAAAATTGTGGTCAAGGTAGAATAAGAAATAAATCTTTTTTTGTGGCTAACATGGAATAATAATATATAATAATAACTTTATCTCATTAAATAAAGAATTAATAATTATTCATATTATAAAAATTATATTTATAAATCAAATGGTAATATTAAATACATGAACAATTCAAGAATTTTTTATGAGACAAAGTTCATGGACATTTCATAAATAAAAAATAACTCATTATGGGCATTCCATAATAAAATAAATATAAACCCTTCACATTTATTTCCAATATAAAATATTTTATAAATCTGAATGGATGAATTGTGGAGATACTATATCATTCACTATAACAATTACTTTAGTAGTTACTATAGCATCATAACTATTCACCTGATTTGGGTCGACGAGGCCATACATTTGAGCCTTTAGGACAGTGGGCCTCCGGGTCACCATATGCCTTCGAGATATGGGATATTAGGCCCCAGTTCCTCTAAATCATAAAGTAATAAGATTAGATGACATAGAAGTGGGACTAAGAAGACTAGTCAGAGAAAGTAGGAGCCACCAGAGAAGCACAAACCAAATTGGGAATGCATAGAGGGTATAAAAACTTTTACATTGGTACCATACACTATGTAGCTCTACACTGGGTAATTATAGCCGATCATCCCTAAGAGGTGGAGAGTTAGGCACCATCAACAAAGAAGGTGTTGGGGAGTGGTAGTTTCAGTGTAGCCGGATCATTGGACCTTTGAGTCATGTACTATACCTATTCTCTAGGCCTACGGGTCAGGTAAGAGTTTCCTCTCAACCAAATTAAATAATGGGATTATCCAAAAATAAATAAAAGTCTATAGTCTTTGGGCCATTCTAGCAATGAAAAATGAACGTTTTATATTTCAATTTCTAATGATGTACAAATTTTACACAATCTAAAAATCACATATTATTATTATCTAAAAAATTGATCATATCATTTATCAAATCTCTTTTTATAAGGTTTAAATAATTTTTAAATAAGGTTTCTTTTGCATTTGAATATTTCAAATTAATCATTATGAATAATTCATAATTTCTTTTAAGTATAAAAACTTTATAATTTTCCTTATTTTTTAATTTATAAAATCATTTTAATGTTATAGTTATAATTTATGTATTGAAAATATATATCCAAATTAAAATCATTACATATAATATTAAAAAGGTCTTTTTTTAATATTAACTCTAATTATTAATGGAATATTTATTAATAAATTTCTCAATAATTTAATTAATCACTTATAAACATTTAATAACTAATTAATTTTTAAAAAATAATATATTAAAAATTATTCCCAAAATACCTTTTTCCCTTTTTGATATATAATAAATTTCAATACATACTACAAAATGAACAAAACAATTCTTCAATATTTCATATATAATGACTCTGACTCAATCATAGGTCGTGATTGATACTTTTCAGTGTATTAACCTTTAACACACTATCTATAAAATTTTATGATATATAGAACAGTCATTCAATGGGAAAAAATTTCTTCGGCATTTTAACATCAATTTTTCTATAACTGATGTTAAAATGAATGAAAATAGACTTTAAACATGGGTTTTTTTTTAACAAATGGCATCATTTTTTATTGTTTATTTAGGTTTTTAGTAAAACCAACATAAAAATATATTTTTTCCTCTTTTTATGTAGTTTATTATTAAACAAAATTGGTGAAACTATACTTTTTGTACTTTTTAACAACGGTTTCATTCATATCCAATGTTAAAATTCAAATTTTTCATCACATGAATTTTGGATTTAACTTTTTCATAGTGTGATTTCTATAATTTTTCAGTTTCCAACTAATATTTATTATACCACATTATAATTTTTCAGGAATCTTTTATATGATTTCACACTCCACACTTATTGATTTCTGCTCTATTCTATTGATCCTCACAATTATTCTACTAGTTCTTCATTCAATGATTTCAAAATGGTATTTATAATTATTCTCCTATTACATAATTTATTTATGATTAGTTTCATCTATAAATATAATTGTTAATGATTCCTTTTATATGATAAAGTTTACTTCTTTATATTGGGTTAAAATTATAAATATTTTATATGATATTTATAGGCCCGGGTCTTAAATTCCTTACAAACCCCAACTTTGAATATCTAATGAATTCATACCTCTAAATAAAATTATATCAATGGACAATACATAAATAATAAAACTTAAGTTGAATATTTTACATTATTTTTCATGATTTTATTTCATTTTTAAAATTTTCTATTTTATCAATCTTGTTTTCTATCCATGTGAGTCAAATAATTAATTTGAATCGATATGTTAAAGATTTATATTTATTTTTCAAGATTTTGTTTAGTTTTTTTTTCAAGTTTTTACTTCATAAATTACATATCATTCTCTAAGGGAGTAATGATAATTGAAATATTTTTTAAAAATATAGACTTTCATAATCATTTATTGTAATAACTAATGATAAAAGTGTCATTAAACATCATTTATAACACAAAAATGGTGTTGAAATTCATCCATTAGCATCTTTGAAGTTGTTTATAATAAAAACTAATGTATAAATTCATTATGTGGAACATATGATGTTTGTTTTGTAAAAAAATATGTTAAATGTTTTTTATTGTTAAAAAAAATTAATTTTAACATTGGTTTTATTAACCAATGCTATAAATATATTTTCATGGTCACTTGTAATGACATATTTTTAAAAACTGATGATAAAACCCTAAATAATAGATTTTAAAATTATTTTTTCTACAAGTGATTAAGTATGATATGTAGTCACATTTTACAATAAACAATGATATTATATTATTGATGTAACACTCTATTTTTGTAATCCATAGTAACTAAATAATAGTTCATGGAACATTGATATATTATTCTATGATCTATACCAAATTGAACATATATACCAAATTGAAAAGTAATATATCCCCATATCATATGTTATATTTAAATTGGGAAGAACAATATAAATATCATTTTTTACCAATAATATGATGAGTATACAGATATGAAAAATATTCATTTTGAAAATGATTACAAGGATCAAACAACATGGGACAGATTTGATACCACTGATAAAGATCGGCATATAAATTAATGTTTAATCTAAATTGTGGAATCATAAGAAAACTGTAAATCCCAAGAACTCAATGATTCTAAAATAGAATTCACATAAAATGGGAAATAAATAATATAAAACATATATCCTTTGAATATTACTATATCTTTTGTGTCTAATAATTATCACCGAATAAATAACCAAAATCTTATTTCCATTATGATGTATCCACAAGATACACTGAATCACCAAACTGAAATTTAGTGGGACTTTCCAAATCCTTCTGTTAATTATAATAACTTGTTGAATATGAAAAAAGAAATAAATTTCTTGATAGAGGGGAGTGTTTTCACCAGGAGGACAACACAACATGCACATGGGCCTTACATCCTTTATATAGGCTATGAGAATGATCCTTAATCCATGAATTAGTCTTATTCCATAAATTTCATAAATTTATGAGTAATGTATTCAGTTTCATAACATGTTACTCATAATAATAATGCCCATGTTTAATGATAGATGATGTATAAGAGGATTCACACATTAACACCTTAATATCTAGAAGGTCATGTGAGTTAAAACAGTTCGAAAAGTATTAACCCATTTGATACATGACACTAAAATTCATTAATAACATATTGTATGATATTATCTGTAACTCCTAGGACCTTCCTAGAATGTTACTTTATGTCATTTTGGAGTTGGATATGATGAGTGACAGTTTGATGAATGATCAGTGGAGTTTGAGATAAAATTTCAATTGTGAGATTGTTTTACGGTGTGTAGGTTTGTGTTTATCCATGAGATACTAGATGGATGGAGTATATATGATGATTTTCTACTTTTTGGTGTAGGACCTTGAGAGGAGAATTTTAATAGCCCTTCATTTTTAGTTTTAGTTTTTGTATGGTCTTATCTACTATGACATAGAGCTATTGATGCCAATATTAGGGATCTATCATTTTGGGTGGCCTTGCACTGTATCCCTTTGGATATTTCATAGCCAAGTTTTGGAGTTTATATAGATGTTGTAATGGTTTTTAGGTTGCAACACGGTCTTTGTGGATGTAGTGTGGGGTTAAGAGTGACCGGTTTTGGTGGTTCAATTGATTTGGGAGTTGTTTCACTATGGAGCTCTAATTATATCATAGCAGGTCACAATATCTTCATTCATTCCCATGGATATCAAAATTACAACATGGAATTTCCTATTATTTATCAAATTTATGGGATTCAGTGGTATTTAAATGTGGAGATATGTGTCCTGATCTATGAAGGTTCACCTGCTCATGACCCATTATGATATTCCCTACCATGTATTGTCATATTTTTGTGAAAACCCATATCATTGTACCATGGTCTATAACATTTAATCACAATATTATATTTTCCATTTATGGAATAAATTTGTAATTCCCAAAAACATATATTTTCTCCAGTATTTCTTATAATCCTTGGGTGAATCAAGTGTGATCATTAGGGAACCTTCATCCCATATTTTCATTGATTTGATATTTGGACTTGGTGATTGATTTTTTTATCCAAGTGAGTTCTTTCTCTTCCCTCACTAGATTATTCATTTTTACTTTTCCAGAGAAGTAAATGGTAGTGGTGGGGATTGGTCTGGTGTACTGTTTTGATTATGTTTTTCTGAGTATCGATATAGTTTATGTTGACAGCGGGTTTACTTTTATGGTTATGGTCTTAAAATCATCACTTCCACTTAAATAATGTAAAATTAACCTTTTTTGAGGTAGTATATTTAATTAATTCCTTATTTTATGTGTAAACTTTTGGCATTACAAGACTTTTTACTCATTTAGTGGATGGTAAGATTCAACATAACAAATACAATAAACCGAATGTAAAAATAATTTATGGGAAGGTGATGATTTTCATGTATTAATCATTTATATGTTACTACTCATGTTTTTTATTCTTTTTCCTAATACTGCTAAAAATTATTGATGTTATTAAGACTTTGGAATTTTTATGGTCACCATTCATAAAAGTTTAGTAAATTAAATTTGGAAATAAAATTGTAGTGTGGAATAAGGTTAATAATGTGGAGTCTTATTTTGAATGAGGTAGAATGTGGGATTTTTTTATTCTAAAGTCCATTATTTTTCATTTTTAAATCACTTATTGTTGTGTATGTGTTCAGGTGGTTAATTTGGGGATTTTTATGTGGATAATTTTGTGGATGGTGTCATATATGGTTTGTTGATAAGTGAGGCTATGATGGTTGAGATATGTGGGCTGTGGGGATACAAGGGTTAGTATGGGATGTATTGGGGGATGGTTTTTTGATGGTTGGTTGGTGCTAGTTGGGATGTTTGTGTAGGTGGTGAAGTGTGTCTATGGATTCCTTTACATAGTTTTTAAGTGGATTTTTAGAGTTTTTTATGGATGATGGCACGGTGGGATGATGTGGTTTGTTTGGTAGTTTTCTGGTAGTAGCTGAATACACTTGGTAATGGTGAACCTAAAATGAGCATGCAGTGGAATTTAATTATCTAATTGTTATAAATTAAATATTAATGTATGAAATGAATGGGAGTTGGATGTAAAAAAATATGGGCATTGGCTATAGAATGTATTGTCATTAAATTTTTAGTTACATTTTATAATGAATAAAATAGTTGTTAGGAATCATTAATGATATAATTGTTTTATTGTATGAATTAACGTTTCAATTATAATGATTTTTGTAGTTTTTATGCATTGTTGATTAGGATAGTTTGTGGTGTGATAGTTGGCATTGATAGTGGTGTGTGACGATGGTAGTGTGGTGATGATGGAGAGAGGTGAAAGATATTTTTTCTGTAAACCAATTTAATTTTTGATTATTTATAACTATATTATATGATTCAATTTCTTGTGTTTTATTTATGCACCCCAACTAAGTATGATATTCTTACTAAAACCTAAATGTTTTTTTGTTTAATTTTTCTCCAACATAGAGGTTTTTGAGGGATGAATATCTCACTTCTCCCTCTTCTCCACACTCCCTATAAATATAGTATAGGTTGTGATAGCTCGAGGTATGTACAATCAAATGAGTTGAGTATATCGTATACTGTAAGACTCTACAGAGTATTTATGTGATGGTATGTGGTGGTGTTCATGCACGGTAGGAGGATTAAATGAGGTTGATGTCCTTCTTTCTTATTATAACCTACTGTTTTTTATTTATGATGCGTGAATGAGTTGTGTTATGTGGAATATGATATCATATTTTGTGTTTTGTTGAGATGTGTGGTTGTGAGGTTAATGATGGGATGATTAACATAGGTTAAGAGTTAGGATTTCTGATATGATAATGTGATGATATAGATATATAAACTAATTCATAAATGTGAAAATGGACCTAGTGGGAGGATGATATGGGTAGGTTTGGGACCTAACTCGCTTTCTTATCAGATGGATTGAGAAGGACATTCAACATTGGGGCATTATAGTAGTAAACTATTGGGGAAGTGCTAATTGAGAGAATATTTTTATATGTTCTTTGATATTATGATTATTAGGGATGGCTTAATTTTTTATTGAGTGATCCTTAGAGAGTCTGAGTGGTAATTTTACTAATAGGTTCTTTTTTATTTTTATGGTTTATTCATTAGGTAATTAATATGATTCTTTCACATTTTCATGAGAGTTATTATGTATGATCCTATTGATTCTACATGTTTTGATCACAAATATATATAAAACTATTTTTAGGTTTCTAGGGAGTGTTTTTTTTATCAAACTATATGGTACTAGCATGAAGATTGGGGTTTGTTGTGGAGTTACTACCTATGAATTTTATTTGGTATTTTATTTTTAGACTTGTATCAGTATGACATACTCATGCATTATGGGATTATTATAGATCATGGTTTTTTTATGTTAGGTTATTGATTTATGGGTTCTCTTATTATTTTCCCCTTTTATATAGAGTAAATTCCTCCCATATGTGTGTGTTTATACCCATGGTTCTAGTCAACAACCTAAGGCCTATAGAATGATATCAATGAGTTTCACTCCTTTCTTCAAAACATGGCCAGGAGGGGTTCCCAGTGGGGATGATTAGTAATAAAGTGGTATCACTGATTTGGATGATAGATATGATGGATATTGGACTTTGGAAATGGTATAACTACATGGGTTGGTAGGTAAATAATATTTGTTGAGCTTCGTAACTTACGAAGGCTAGGGAGATGGGCTAGGACATGAGATTTTACCCCCCCCCCATAATATAATTCAAGGCACATAAGTTTACTGAATAACTAAGTAAAATGGTGTTTATGGTAGTGTAGGGACATGAAAGAGGTATATGCATCATGATGATTTGTTATTTTGTATAATTAAGATAATTCTATGGGATTTGAAATGAATCCAATAAAATGAGTCTTAAAAATCATATAAAATGGTTTATGATGCTTATTATCTACATGTATATATGTCTTATGGTCATCATCTATACATGGTTCAGGTTGATTCAGTTTAGCAATATGGGATTTTTTACTATAGGAGGGTTGACATAGTCGAGGAGGATGAGGCTTTGAAGAAGATGTTGTGTGTGTTCCAACATTATGGGTTGGCTAACTATGATGATAGAATCATTGATTTGGATAAAAATATATGGTGAGAGGATCTTGAGATAAATTTCACTTTATTTTTGCTATGAAAGAGTGGTGGGGTCTACTGGTGGTTAGTCATTATGGGACATACTATGAAAGTGGTGAATCTTATATCTTAGGGAGAAAAACAAGTCAGATGTTTCTTCGTATGATTTTTAGTGTCATTTTATTATAGATTTATCATCATTGATGATAATGACTATGAAGAGGCTAGATCTTCTCTCTCTTCAGCAATGGATCCTAAGTGTGTGAGACCTCAATATCAATTTCAAGGACTTTATTCTATTTTCTCATTACTTATTTGTGGATGAGTAGCTTATATCTTGGCACTTGGATAAGTAACTACATCACATTATTTGATATGTTCTTACTCCATTTATGTTTCCTATATTTTTGGAGGCGAATAAGAAAGATGATATCATTTATAGGATTCATGCATAGTAGGTTTTTTCTTGAGATCAGATCCATTAGGGTTTTAAGAGATCTTAGGTATCCTGATCATCAATGTCTTTATTAGTGGTTCATCTACCTCTGTAGTTTCATTATCATTTCTCTAGGACTAGAAGTTCCAATGTACCCACTGGTGGCTCTATTATGATGGGGTTTTTTATGGATTTCAAAAACACCATCATATCCAATACCCAAATATCCAAGTATTTCACTATGGTGGGGGTAGTTAGATTTCCTATCAACTAAAATAGTCATTTCCTTAGATTTTATATTTATAGTATGGATAATAGACCTTCATTCTCTCAAGAGAGGTTGAAGATACTAGTGGAAAACTCCATGGTTCTCTCTAATGTTATGGACATATGATTGATCCAAGATATATAGGTTGTCTTTAGAGGTGAGTAATTTTTTTGGATATAGATAGATTCGTTATATTAATAGTCACGCACTAATGGGACTAGATATCATCTGAGTTACCATCTATTTATCATCAACCCAAGATTAAAATTTATTTCAGTTTGAATCATCACACTCCTTTATTTCACCTTAAATTTTTTATACCTAGGGACTCAAAGTGGAGAGGATTATAGTGCCCATGGTGTTAAATATAGAAACTGTATATCATTCATTACATTGACTAGTTGTATTTGGTGCATCTGTTTGTTGATTTATTTCAGATGATATTTTTATTATGTGATAAGGAGGGCGAGCGTGTGATGTTCATTTGTGAGTGACATTATTGGATAGATCTTAGGTGTTCAGATTCATTATAATATCATCTATAATAATTATCATTAGACTCCATGGGGGTTGAAGTGATGTAATTTCTTAGATTTATGCAGGAGTTTCCAGATGATTTCCATAACGAGGTTTTGGCGCTAACCCCTTTATGTGATATTGAGTTTGGTATATAGATTATAATTTTTTCCTCTATGATTTTGAGGACTCATTATCAACCGGAACCTTTTGATTCATGGTAGTTACATATTATGATTGATCATTTGATATAAAAATGTTTTATCCACTCTATTGTGTCTCTACGGGGTTCCCTGATGTTGTTCAATGAAAATTTTTCTAGTATTGTGGTCTTTTATATACTATTAGTTATTTAACCTAGTGATGGTCAAGAACTATTACCCTCTCTTGAGGATTGAAGATTTTTCTGACTAGTTGAAGGGATCTAGATGATATTTGGATATTGATATGTTGTCAAAATATCATCCAATGAGAGTAAAGGATAAGGATATTCTTAATACTACTTTCTAATATTGATTTGGGGACATTTTTTTGTTGTTATTCTATTTGGTTTCATGAAAAATCTATATATTTTCATGGGACTCATGTACTCTTTGTTTCATGAGTTCCTAGATTAGTTTTCCATGGTGTTCATTGATGATATTAACATGTACTTGAGGTTGGATGAGGACCGTGATGGGATCCTTATAACTATTTTAGGATTTCATCAACACATTTATCTTTATTGTATGACTTCCAAGTGAGGTGATGCAAAAATTTTATTAATCATTGTTATATATTATTTGATTGTGAAGAACAATTTTACTTCACCTATATAATCTCTTTTCTTCATCAAGTGTGTTATATGAATATTCAGTACATATCATTAAAATCTATTATATAATTATTAATTTTTAGTATCATTGAAATCATGTATACATAAAAAACTGGTACATATAAATATCATCATCGACTTCCACTAAGTTATTAAATTCCATCACCCGTCTTATACATATCATACTTAAAACTATTCTTTATATCCTAAGAAAAGGAAACACAATAAAGGGTGGGATTAGATGAATAGTAATTGAAAAAAGGGAGATAAAATTTATTATTTAATCATAACATGATAATAAGGGTATGGTAACATGAGCTTAACATTGAAAATCATATCAATAAATTCATAGATCATAATCACGAGTCATGGAATAGAGCTTGAAAATTTGCAATACATGAATCATAAAGTAATAAAAGAATATAAAAAATTATTGTATTACATTGGTTTAAGATCATGTCATAAATTAGTGGCATAAATTTTTTCAAACTCATAATCTTATAAATCTTATTCCATGTCTACCCACGAAGACATGTAGCACATGTTAGGCTTGGGAAACCCACTTGTGTTCTAGATTTAGGTTCGGGGTAACCTCTTGTGTACCCATTTTTTGAAATGGAAAACCTCCAACGTACCATTTTATATCATAAAACTTTGATATTTACCCAATTAAATTGATCGATATAATAGAACCACCAAAAACATAATCATAATATATTGATATGTACTCAACCAGATCTTGAAAAGAATTATCATTTCATAAAAACATAACTTATGGAAAATAAAATGTGTTTCATCAATATTTTATCATCATAATCACAAACCATCCAAATAAATAATTAGGATGGTATCATATAATTTTATCCCAAATGAAGCACAAGTAACATAAAACAATTTTATCATGGTTAAAAAATGCCTTTTAAATATCAATGGAATATTTCATGAGGAAAATAACCTTTCTCATTTTGAAATCACATATTTCAAATATAAAAATTTCCAAAATATTAAGGGAAATATTTTCTTTGAAAATATACATGGAAATATATAATGTAATCTTCTAAACTTTTATTGTTCATGATGGTAGGAAAAGTTGTTCATGCGGTGTAAGTTAAAACAAAAACAAATCTCACCTTTGGTAAAAAGTACCTCATTCACAAAATGACAATAATATTCTTTTTTAAACAACTTTATAAAAAATTAAATCTAAGAAAAATTTAATTTTAAAAATAATAGTATAATATTAAAAAAATTTCTTTTAGTATTTTAAATAAAATATTTATATGGAAGAAAAAAGTCATGACTAAGTAGAAAAACAAATGTAGTTTTCCTTAAAAAATGATTTCAATATTTTGAGTTCTTAGAGAGAGTCAAATAAATTTAAAACATTTAATTTTCTAAAATAACTAGTGTCTAATTAAATAAATATTATTTTTTAGATAAATATCATATAATTTCATCATAAAAAATTTACTCATAAAGAATCTTGATAAAAATGAGATTATAACATAAAACCCTAAACTCAAGTTTGACTTTCTATTGAATAATTATAACCTCATTTATAATAAATTGAAATTTATTAAATTTATATAATAAAACCATATCCATACTTATAATACAAGAAATTTATTAAATATAATATGTTATCATCTTTCATTAACAATTATTTCTTAAAATCAATGTTTTGTTGCAAACTTTTGTGTTTTCCATGTATGTTTCAGTTTGGTAGTTCTAGTCCTTATGCATTGATCATGGATACATGTTATAAACAATTTTAATAATTATATAAATATAATATATAATAATTAAATACATATTTATAACCATCTATAAAACTAATCTAAATAAAAATTAATTACAATGTTTGTAGAGACTGTAGTCCATACATACACATGAATGATGTTTTTATTTTCTAAAGAAAATAAAAAATAAGGGTAAATATTATTTTCTCATTCAAAAATAATAATTACATCATAAATATCATATATATATATATATATTAAATTCATAATTATATCCATCAATGTGATTTGGTGATGGAAAATGAATTACATCGCTTTGTGGAGGTGGTAGTCCACACATACGCACGGGCAATAATTTGATTTCTTATTCAATGGATAATAGGTGGAAAAAGATGTTCCATAATAATAGTAAAGTATCATTATATTTATAATACTAGATTCATATTTTTATTGTGGACATGACATATGTAGATAATGTGGAAGAAGGAATAAAATTGAAAAAACTCGGTTAAGATTTATACCTCTTCTTTGAGGGGCCTCTTTTGGATTACACCTTAAGCCTTGAAAAGTAAGTATTAGGATAATAAAATTTGATATAGGATAAAATTAGGGAATTTATAATGGATTTTGGGTATTCATTACATGAGATACAAGGAACAGAAATCATGAATAAGGGTTGAAATAAGGTTCTCTTTTATAAGTGAGGGAGTGGACACACTTGGAATTACTTAAAATATTTAAATAATATAATGTCGGTGGCTTATGAAAGTTGATTAAAATGGACAATAATTTGAATTTATGATAATATGGGGTCTAAATATCTCCAAAAATAATAATTCTCTATTTTTATGGGGCACTATTACCCTTGTCTCTTAACATAACCACCCCTAGTAAACCCATTTTAACCTTAACCATGGTAACCAATTTCTACTATTTTGAAGGTTCATTATGAATAACAATTGAAGTGGAATAGTTAAAAAATATTACATGTTGACTAAAATATGGAATCCATTTTATGAAATCAGTTTCTATAAGTTTCGAAAATTTATTTTTAAAAAAAAGTTCTCAAATTGCAACATAAACTATTTTTTAGAAATATACATTTTAAGCATAAAACTGAATTCAATTTAATTAATCTCTTAGTAAAAATATTAAATGAATTTTAAATAAATTATTTAACATATAGTATTTATATTAAATTAATACCATTAATAAATAATTATTTATATAATTTATTATGAGAAAAAATTATTTATATAAATAAGTTTTATGAAAAATATTTTTTTACCATTAAATACTTTTATCTTCATTTATAAAATTTAGATAAATATTGTGTGGATATTTATTCATAAATTACCAATAAATATTGTTAAAATAAATTTATAGTAGGTATTAATATAATTTTTTATATAATAATACATAACATGTAGAAAAATACACTTCTTTGAAAAACATGTCTTTTAATGATTAAATGATTTAATTAAAAATTTAATTATTATTTATTTGTAATTAATAAATACATTTTAATTTATGAAAAATTATATATATATATTACATAATTTTTTTAATCTTATTCATACCCACCAATCCAATAGCTAGGTTATAAAGGTATATTATATCACATGTCCATTTAGACATGGGGTTTTGTGTAAATAATGTTATCAAATACATTAAATTTATTTCAATAAAATATGTATAAAATATTTAGGTGACACATTATAGACCAATTAAATGAATTTTCCCTAATAGTTCTATAATTTTGATACAAAAAATGAGGATATATTTTCTTCATTGTATCATTGGGTTCCTATGTAACTTCCTAGAATTTTTTATTCTTCTATATAAATTTAACTAGGTGAGTTGTCTAGTTCCGTAACAATTTTTCTGAATGATCCAATGTTTATAATAGTTCTTCTTCATAGGAAAGATCATTCTAAAATAGTATAATATATGAGTATAGTACATATTAAGTATCAATTATAAACATCCTCAAAGTAGTATCAGTGAACACATCATGAAATTGAGAGTGGTTCATTAGAAGAACCATGTGATAATATAAAATACATAGTTGATAAAGAATATAAAAATGGGTGATATATATAAAGATTATCTTACAATTATTTCCAAATATCATAAATTTTTTTCATTGAGAAATTTATAGTAATACCTTCTCACAAACATTGAATTCCAAATCTCTTTGGCGATTGTCACCATAAATTTTCTTTCAACTCTGATCCACCTTGATGTGATGTTTATATGCTAAAATATTCTTTACCATTTCCTTATATATCTTAGGTCCCAAAATATTTATTTCTCCAAATTCATCCCCAAAAATTTGAGTTAAACACTTCCTTCTTTATATGGCTTCATAAAGATTCATATGAATGTTTTAGTGAAATTTATTATTGTAAGATAACTCGAAAAGAGGAAGGTGTTTATCTCACCTATCTTTGAAATATATATAATATGGTATTATTATATTATCTATGGTTTGAATGGTACTCTATGTTTAGAAATCTATCTTAGGATGATAAAAAATAAAACACAAATCAGTATCCAAATCATTCTGAATACTTATCCAAATCATTAAGGTAAACCTCAAATCTCGAAAAGTTTAATAGAATTTGATAATCTATAGAACCTTACCACTTAATTAATATATATATTTATCTCTTTAAAAAAAATTCAAGATAGAAATATTTTCCAATAGAAATGAAATTTGTTTACTTATTAAGGTGATCCATTATATACCCAATTGAGTTATGGGCTTTAGATATTTTGGGGAGTCCGGTGGAGATATCAATGGTGATGTTTTCCCATTTCTATTACAATATGGGTAATAGTTTCCACATCCAATTATACATTTGGATCCCTTAATTAACTTTCTAACATACCAAACACTAAGATACGTACTCTACGATATATCTCTTCATATCATCCGAGTAGATTTACTATTTCAGATATATATACAACTTTATAATTGTAGGATGAATAGAGAATAATGAGTTATGAGTTTCTTACAACAACTCCATATTTAAGTATGATATTGATAGGACACATACTCTGTTACTAAACCATATCATTCCATCAAAATAATGGTTAAACTCAATATCATTTTCATCTTATATTTCATCTCTCACTACTAGGAATTTAATCTATAGCCACAGATCTATAGCCATGGTTTTATAGATTTGTGGATATAGCATTTTTATAGACAAAATTTAATTAACAAACTATGGAAACCCATTTTCCCCCCCACAAGCATCAGGCTCCTCCTCGCTCAATATGTGACCCCTCCTCCCACGACCTTCGCTCTCTGCATCCTCCTCCTAGCTTGGGCTCTCTACGACCTCCTCCCTGCCGAACGCCGCCGCTCCTCCCCTAATCTATTCCGTCCTCCTCTCTCAACCTCTTTGCACCATACTCATCCCTCGACGTCTCCATTCCATCCTCCACACCGAAAGCTGAAGCTCCTCCCCAAATCCCCAACCCTCTAAACCCTCATGGCAGCGCGACTCATCTTCCACCTAGAAACCCTCCACCCTTACCATAGAATATGGTTCCAGTAACTCCTTCATGCCAGTTGCTCTCCCAAGAAATTCATACCTATATCTAGTGATAGTTTGACCATACCTCTTCAATTGAGGTTGATTTTCAAGGTTCTCTCCACTACTAAAAATGTGTCAATTGTATGATCAATATGGTTCTAGTTCATCATTCCCTGTTAAGTGTCTTCCTTTTATCTCTATCTATTACCTTATATTTGTCTTCCCATGATTTTGGTGTTTTTTGGGTATTTTAATATGTAATTTCACAAGATAATTAATGGAATCACACTAATAATGTGTATTTTGTGTTCAATAGTTAAAGGAAACTTATAGAAGAATAATTCGTATTGATACACACTCTTTCAATGGAGGTATGTCACCAGAATCCTTAATTTTTGGATTTTAGAAAAATTTCATGAAATCAGGGTATTACTGGCATTTATAAATTTGGTATTCTACTTATAGTATGTGATGGAGTGCCATTATTTTCTACACCACATTTGTCAGGGTTTCTGTTTAATTATTATATATAGTGAGTATTCTGTTATTTTTTCCAAGTGTAGGAC
The DNA here is from genome assembly GCA_963277665.1 of Viscum album. Taxonomy (NCBI): domain Eukaryota; kingdom Viridiplantae; phylum Streptophyta; class Magnoliopsida; order Santalales; family Viscaceae; genus Viscum; species Viscum album. The sequence goes on along the minus strand of OY728153.1, from coordinate 1,012,987,801 downwards.
TTTATTTTAAATATATGACATATATATTTCTAGGGAATTTGAAGAGATAATGGATCTTTGTCATATAAAATTGTTGTTATGACCTTTGATTTATATTGAATGTATAATTAATATTAGTTTTATTTATTCATTGATTATTTTAATCCTTTTTCATTTATGAAATTGCTACAAGTTATTTTATATTCATGTTATTATTGCTATTATTTTAGAATAATTTTATGACATTTTGTTACTGTATAATTATGATGGGATATTATTATACTAATAGTCACCAAAGGATACATATCTTCCTAAATAGTATATTTAGTTCCACCTTAGTAGAAAATTTATCAGTGGCCCATCATATAGTTCACAAGGTCATGTATGGTGATGATGTTTTGTGCCATCAAAAAATAATTTTTTTAACTATAAAATGCAATTTTAGATGTGAAGCGTTTTTTGAAATAAAATTTCATTATAGAAATAATATTAAAATTATTTTCTTGAAATTATTTTTTAAAATTGAATTTTGTGATTTTCTATAGGATATTTTAAATATATATGTTCACGGAACTCATTTGTGCATAATAGGCATGAGATAACACCTTAAATTGTTCATAAAAGTGTTTATTAACTGATTTATTAATATAACATTATGGAAGTTTTTTTATAAATTGATTGGCCTTATTAACCTCATGTAGTAGATGCATGATTTATAATGGAAAAATTCTCGTGTATTATCACTTTTTTGTTGATTTCCCCATGATTGTTTATTATTATTTGATTATGTGTGATCTACATGTCATGAATTTCTACTATAAGATGGGTTGGTTAGGACAGGATGAGATTCCCACTTGGTTTCATAATGATCTCATAATCTTGGGGCCTTTGAAGGTTCCCATAAGGTTTTGAGATGGATTTTATGACTCTTAGGATTCTTCATGATAATGATATATTTCATGGGATTCTAATAAGTATTTATGAGCGATAAGTCATAGTTTTGATTAGGTCATGATATAGACATCAGATAGTGTGAGAAACATTTTGATGATTGACTAGTGGTGAAGTGTTTCACAACTAACATTGAGGATAATGAGTTAATTATTGTAGGCTAGACATGGGTTGTTTTATTTATGGATTAACACCAAATTGGGAATATTGTCCCTATATATAATAATCTATATAGGGTATGAAATCATTAAAAAATAGAGAAGCGAGTCTCCCCCAATTTAGTTTATTCATTTTCTAGAATGATATAAATTTTCTAGGTATGAAGACTTTTAGAAGGGTTTTGGTTTAGTGGTATACCATAGATATAGAGTTTACATTTATTAATTCATCACGTATCATAATTCCACCTTTATGAGAGTTTTATATTATAGATGACTTTGGGGATCATGATAAAGATCATCAATAGTGAATCCTATTTTCCATTTTAATCCTTCATGTATTGAATATAATATTCCATGTTAATTAATGTGAATCTACCAGTAGTTCTCTTCCTTGTTGGAGAGTATATATATAATGATGAATGATTTAGATCAATGATCAACGGTTCATTAGACTAATATACATGAGGTTATATTCTTGATAGAATATTTTTCTCCCATAATAATTAACTGTAGTCAGAAAATATTAGTGGAATAAAATATTAAATGTGAGGATTTTTTAGGGTTAATATTATTAATTGGTGTATAACCATAGTGACTGAAAATCATATAATGAGATCATTCCCTTATGATGAAATTCTATATGTGGGACAATGTTGGAGATTCTAAATGGGTAGTATTGCAGATAGTTTCGGTGAAGACATGTGAGTTGATATGGATTATAACATGAGACTAGGGTTTTGTATTTAGTATGATATATTTCCTTTCTCAGTAATCATGTTCCTCCCACTTCAATTTTTTTGGTTCAATTAGTGATGATTCATCAGATCATTGGAATTTTGTTGAAGTCTCCCGGGACCCGTTCGTGTGTGGTGAGGCAACCAAAGTCAAAAGGAGACTCACCATGTATACATAGGTAACCATATATACAATACGATCTCCCGTTATATGTATATCCTCTAATGGCAGCACAATTACATATAAGGGGCTAGGTTTTCTTATGTATATATATGAAAAATGCATACGTGCGTGGGTGATAACGGGCTTATGCATGTGATCATATATATAAGGATCCTCTTGTGTGTGGTTAAGGCCTTGCAGACACATACATAGGGGTTAGGGCATCCTTATGTATATGAAAAGGTGCATATTACCGGAGGATGGATGAAGCAGGTTAGAGTTGTTGATGATAAAAGTGTCAAGAACCGAGTGTGGCTTGGTTCATCAGAGGTAGGGTCCCTGTCCTAGACTCTTTAATTCAAGAATGTTTTAAATTGTATTTATTTGCACTCTTAATCCTTCTTTTTTATATTAAATTTCAATTATTGAATAATTGTTAATTAAGATAATTGTTTTGTTTGATAGACAAGCCATGGTTTTTTAATAAAACCCCTCCAACGGAGGTGCGCTGTCTGCAAAAACATACAATGGTATACCATGCTTGACATTATGGCATTGATGTTTTCCTTATACTTGAGGTTTTTGTTAGTTGTAAATCACACATATTACTTGACCCATTTTGTATCCCTATAGGGGGTTTCCCTCTTTTTATTAAATTTTTTGTTTGAACCAAAACACTCGTTAAGTGTTGTTAGACTTTTAAGATGGAATTGCCCAAGTAGGCAAGTGTTGTAATGACCAAGTCACCACTATGATGGAATTTCCCAAGGGGATAAAATATTAGAAATCCTAGTTATATTTAGATTCTAAGTGAATGAAATATAATGTCTCTAAGAAGTTAAGTAAATATTTCACCAACATAGTGTTTATTGATGCTAAGGAAACATTTATATCACTTTTCATTGGAAAATTGTCTATAAATGAATAATAATTGAAAGAAAGAGTTCTTAAGAAGTTGTTATTATAGAAGTTTTCTTTTCACTAGAAAAAATGTATTGAACCTCTATGGATGTCAAATATTTATAGCTTTATTTCAAATATAATAGTATTATAGAAAAAGAAAGTTCTCTTCTAAAGGCTAATAAAGTGTATGGAGATCTGATTTTGAAGTTACATAAGGGATATGAAGAAATGATAAAATCTCTTGAATGTGATATATATTATCTAAATATATAATTATTGGATTAATAGGTGAAATTGATAAATCAAGAAGTCACCCAAGTTGAATCATTTCATGTTTTTAGGAAAATAAGAGTACCTACCACACAAACTAATGATGATAATATTACTAACAAAAAACTCATAATTGTGTCAAAATAACTTTAATTGATTCGCTGATTTTTTCACTATATGGTCATGGAGGAATGTAACAAACTATCCTGAAAAATATATTGTTACTCACGCATATTTATCTATTACCAATGGATTAATAATAGATTCTATACAAATATGGGTGTTATTAAATAATGAGAATCTATCCATATCACCCAATTTGGCTATGATCATGAATAAAATACTTGGATATCTAAATAAAACTCACTATCATATTGTTATTGTCCAAAATAGAAATCAAGAAAAACTTTATATACTACATATAATAGAAATAGAAGGTGATTTATTTGTTAATAATAGTGATTCTAGTCATTGGGACAGAAGTATAGTGAATGTTGGCATAATAATGTCATGGCTGATGGAAGTGAAGAGGATGTTGAAATAGATATGAAATACTTACACTATGGAAGAATAGTCTAGATCATGGAACATTGTAAAATGGCCATTAAAGTCATGACCGATGGAAGTGAGCTGTAGTAACAAATGGAATCAATTCAGAAAAGGAATCATAGAATTCAGTTAATTAAAGATATCCTAGAAGAAGAAGAGTAAAACTGAATTCTAAATAATGGTATTCCAAATAATACCAAAGATATCATAGAAGAAGAAGAGTAACACTGGTGAAGGAGGGGGGTGCTGGGGTGCTGGGGAGGTGGTGTATGGGGGATGGTGCTGGGGGTAGTGGGGTGCAACTGGGGGGGGGGGAAGTGGGGTTGAAGGTGGGGGTGGGGGCGCTAAAGGATGGGGAGGGGTTGGGGGATTGGTGTAGTGGGGTGGGGTGTGTAGAGGGGGTGTGGTCTAGGGTGTAGTGGAGGTCCATGTGGGGGGGGGGGGATGGAAGCACAGGTGGGGGCTGGGGGAGGTATTGGGGGCGGTGTAGGGGGGCGGTGTAGGGGCATGGTGTGGGGGGGGGTGTTGGGGGCTGGTGCAGGAGGGATGTGCTGGGGGGATGGGGGGAGTGGTGTAGTGGGGATGGTGTAGGGGGACTGGTGTAGGGGGTTGGTGTTGGGGGGTTGTGGGGGTGCAGGTGGGGCGGGGTATGCTTCATGGATGTGTTATATCTATTGTTTACGCATGTATTGATGTAAATATTGTTGATATTATGATGAACAATGTGTGTGTTTGTAGCTGTTTTATGTTAAAATGACCACCATAAATTATCTATCCAATGGGAGGTACAAAATGATGATATTATGGTAATAATAGAAAGGAATTGTAGAATCCATAATGGAAATGGATTCATGTATCATTTATCATCACTGATCACATATATATAAGAAGTTGTTATATCTCATTACTTTTCCCATTATTTCGTTATAGGTGGTTTCTTATGATGAGGATGGTTCTATCCACCACCATCTATTACATTGATTTCATCATCGGATTTGGGTAAGTTTTTTTTTTCTTTGGCCAAATTTTAATTAGGGATTTTGTGATTTTTTGGTTCTTTGTATTTTTTTTATTGTTATCTAAGAGGAGGTGATAATGATGTTGCTGTTTCTATACGAGATGATGATGGTCATGATGGTTTCAGTGATACTAATATTGAGTTACATTTTAGATGTAAATATTATTCTCATTTTATACATTTATTTTTATCAAATAGTTCTTTTTATTATGTTGATATTGATATTGAAATTTTATATCTATATATTTAATAAAGAAGGCTTTTTCCATGTGTCAACTCCCTATGCATCCACGTCAGCCCATATTCGGTGTCAATCCCTCCAAAAATGAAAAAAACTCCAGTTATATAAGAATCAATCAGGATTTACCATGACTACTCCCTCCCCTCCTTGATTCCACTCTCCCCACTCTAAGCTTCCTATACCCCTCCCCCAATCCGCTCTTTGGCTCCCCTCCCCAAATCCACTCTCCCGCTCCCCTCCCTAAGTGACCTCCCTAGTTATAACTCCACCTGTGTGTGATGTGCCTTTAGCTCCTCCACCTATGGCTCCTCCTACATCTCCTCTGCCTTCATCTCCTCTAACATTGTCTCCTCAACATATTCCTTCTCTGCAACTAACGATTTCTCCTTTCGCTCTTCCATGTACGGGTCCTCCGCTCCACCTAGGTTCATGTGCCCTCGAGCACGCATTGAATAAGATTAGGTATAATCATCTTTTAAATGTATAAAACTTGTTTTTTCTCACCATTTGGATGATAAACATCATTTATAGCTTAAAAGAAAGGTGATTATATAGATCATTTCATGCATGAATGTTATTCATCAATTTCCATTCTGATAATCCCTTTTCATTCCATGTTCAGATCCAGCTCTTCCAACTCCTCCTCTGTCGCTGCCTTCTCTGATTCCAATAGCTATAATGATAAAGTGAACGAGAACTACCTTTATTTCAAATGATGTTGTGGGTGTGAAGGGAGGGGACATCTTGAGCGGTTGATAATGGAGGTTTCTGAAATTCTTATATGATTTTGGTTGATGATGACGAGTTGGGAGGAGAAAAATGGGAAGGAGGAGAAGGGGGTGGGTGTGGGGCCAACAAGGCTGTTGTGGCGGTGAAGGCATCCAATGAAATCCCTAAGGTGCCTCTTGTATGGGATTTGACACATTTTGTTCAGCGGGGTATTGCATAATGCTGCTTGTAGTTTCCCCAACTCAATGTTCTGGTATGATTACCATTACTTATTCTACTATTGGTTTGGATGGTTTTCTATACATTATTAGTACCTTTTCACCCTCATCTATCTTTTTTGTCTGTGTGCTCAACACTATTAGACATTTTTTGGCATCGATAGTATAGAATTTACTAAGATACTAGTAAATTCACATGTCTTAATAGTAAAAGGAAATGGAGCTTCCTTGAATTCATTAAGGACTACATCGGTGGCCACTGAATGTTTTATTCAGGCTTAATATCGGACAATAAATCTGATATCATGAGATCTTCTAATAAGAGATCCTTCAACATCATGATTGCAGATAAATTTCAATATCATTATAATCTTTGCATCAACTTGTGTTATAGCAGCTACAATATCCAAGAGGGAAAATGCCAATTGGGTCGTGATGGACAAGTAATGTTCCACTTGTATTTCAATAGGAACAAAGAAATTAATTAATATTTATTCCCTCCACATATGTTGTTCTTTTTTCAGAAAAATAAATCTTGAATAAAAGTATTTTATTGTGGAACGTCAATGAAATATTGTGGTCATGAAATGTTCCCAGTTGAATGTTCTCCATTTAAATTTATTAGGTTCACCAAAAAAAGACTCTGATGTAACATTTTCCTTTCTTGTGGTAGATGAAGCTACTGAAGATAATTCAAAAGATTGTAATGAATCAGTAAATTCCATTTGAGGACCAGTCGTGAATCCAACAAGTGGTCAAGATATGGGGTAATCATTTACTAAAACTGATGCAGGAACTCCATATGTTTCACGTTCAGACCCCAAATATTTATTTTTTCATCCATGATATTAATGGATAAATATAAGATGAATCACTGTCCAATGAAAACTAGAGTCCTTTGGATCATATACCGTTCAATAGAAATCCCCTATTACCATCAGTAGTGTTCCGGTGACTTTGATTCTAATAAGAAAATGTTTTTTCTATTGGGATTCATCCTTATTTTATTTATTTGACTACAGATTAACACCTTTATTGGGGTCTACTATGATATTATTTCCCCAAAAAATTTGAAAAACCTATGTTTATGATACAAATAAGGTATGTGGCATGAATTTTTTTGTTTTAATTGATTGTTGTTTAATTATGTTTTTTTGATGGTCTGATTCATTATAAATGTCAATATCATAACTACCTTGTGATGGAGTGGAAGCAGAATCCAAGAGGGAAAATACCAATTCAGTTGTTCTAGAGATGAAATGTTTCACTTGTATTTGAGTAGGAATAAAGAAATAAATTACTTTTTCTTCACAGGATAACTATTGATCTCTTTGCAGACAACTGAATCCTTGAGATAAGTGTTTTATGGAGAAAATTCAATGCAATATTGTGGTCATGTAATGTTACATTCTGAAAGTTCATAGTATAAATTTTTTATGTTCACCTAAGAAAAAATCTGAAGCAGATCATACCATTCATGTGGTATATGAAGCTTCTCAAGATAATTTGAAATATTATAATGAATTAGTAAGGTCCATTTGATGACCATCCATGACTACAACAAAGAGTCTACAGATCAGAGCATTATTTAATTCAATTGATGTAGGAACACCATCATTATCAAGTTCAGACATCATAATACATTTTTCTTCATCATTAAGATGATGGGAAGACAAAAATAGGAATCACTGGCCACTGAAAACTATAATCCCTTGGGCTATGTGCTTGCAAGACAAAGCCCATGATCCCATTGTAATTTTTCAAGTGATTTTGATTTTGATGAAACTTTTTTTTCTTATTGGGATATTTCCTTATGTTTTTTCTTTTATTTAACTACAAATTAACACCCACAATGGTTTGTACTATGATAAAATTTCACCAAACAAAGGATTCAACCCTATTATTTGAGCTAAAATATAGAGTGGCAGGTACATTTATAAACTTTCATGTTCATGTGCTGATGAAATTTTCATACAAATTATTTTCTTTTGTTTTATTCATCATATGTCAACCCATGATCCCATCCATCGTCTTCATTTTGTTTAAAGATTAACTTATTTTTGATGGGGTGTGCCTTTATTTCATGTTAAAGTCTTGGAAGCCCATAATAGATCAAATTAGAAGATTAGGGAACTGAGAATCTGAAATGAGCTCATGTAGAGTCTCAAGGGTTGCGTAGGAGGAGTTCTAAAGGTGTGTCATTCCCTAACTACATGATTTCTAATGATGAAAAATCATTATGTTATGTGTTTCAGTTGTTTTAAAGTATGTCTAAACTATGATAATTGCTTTCTTCTTAACTAAGGAGTCATTTTTTTAGATTATAATCAACAATGATTATTTTTTTGTTACGCACAGTAACATACATTCAAGTATACCCATATTTCATTCCAATTCTTATGTCCAGGGTCTAGTTGGGGGGAATGGGCACGGGGATTGAAGGGGGTATGTTCTGGGTGGGGGGATGGCAGTGGGAGGGGGTATGGTAGTGGGGGATGGAGGGGGGAATGGGTATGGTGGGGGTGTCCAGGGTCTGGATGGGGGACTGGAGGGGTGAATGGAAAGGTGCAGGGGGGACTGGCATGGGGGTGGGGGGATGATAGGGGGACTAGATGGGGGAATGGATAGGGGAAGAGGGGTGCATGGGGAAGGCATAGATAGGGTGGGGGTGTCCCGGGTTTGAGGGGGTCTGTCCTGGGTGGGGGGGGGTGGAAGTGGGGGACTGGAGGGGGGAATGGGTAGGGGGTCTGATAGGGGGTGTAGGGTGCGGGCGGTGCAGTGTAGTGAACTGTAGTGCAATGCATGGTGTAGGGAGTAGGGTGCAGGCAGTGGAGGGTGTAGTGCAGGTAGTGGTGTGCAGGCAGTGCAGTGCAGGGTGTAGTGCATGTAGTGTAGTGTAGGGTGTAGTGCGGGGTGTTGTGAGGGGTGTTTTGTAGGGCGTTGGACATTGCATGATTTAGTTTTCATTCATGTGGGTTTTTTTATGTTCATGTGTTCCGACTATGAGGTACACAATATCATGTACTTTGGAAATGTTTAACTTATGTTTGAGGAGTTGGTCTCTTAACATATTGATGATGGGAACTCATGTATGATTAACTATGTGCAGGGTGTCATGGGTTACAGGGTGCAAGCTTTGTAGTTCACTATTGGATTCTGGTATGGTTTATCCATTTTTATTCTTTGATCCAATTTTAATTAAAGATTTTGTGGTTTTTGGGCTCCCTGTATCTTTGCAGTGCATTTTGGATCTCATTGAGGACAATGAGGCACCACATGACTGGGATATCTTTTCAACCTACAGGCATGAGACCTTCTAAAAGTTCATCACAAGGCCCATCTCCTTGGTTTAGTTTGGTTCATGTTAGGTTTTCTAGGTTATTTTTTATTGGGTTAATTTTTTTCGTTTATGTCAATTGTAAAAGGTTCATTTTGTTCGATTTGCGGATATTCAGTTGAGTTAAATTAATTTTAGATTCAACCAGGTATGTTTCATTAGTTTCATTTTCTTCTTGCTCAATTACACTTTATTTAAGTCATTTTTGATTGGTTTGTGTCAGTTTAGTTACATTATTTTCATATTGGTTCAGTTTCACCTTTTTCAAAACCATTTGGTTTGGTTCTACTATAGTAAATTTTTCTTGATGATGTTTGATTTAGTTCTAATCATATTATCATGTTTTTTATTAGTTTAGTTCATTTGACTATAAATTTTTGTATCATAGACATATTAGCATGTTTCTGGTTTTCGAAATTCAATTGACTGGTGTGTTGGGAAGGTTGGGGGGTGTAGGGTGGGAGGGTGTCAGGGGGGCTTTTGAGAAGGGGGTGTGGAGGAATGAGGGGGATGTCTAGGAGAAGGGTCTATCTAGGGAGAGGGGGGCTATCCAGGGGGAGGGGTGTGAAATGGGTGGGGGGGAGGGGGTGCAAGGTGCAGGGGTGGGGGTGGGGCAGGGGAAGTGTGCAGGAGTAGGGGTGGGGGTGTTGGTGCAGGGTGTGGTGGGGGAGGGGGAGGGGTGTGTAGTGAGGAGGGGTCAGGTGGTGCAAGGTGTAGGGGGTGGGGTGCAAGGTGCAGGGGGTGGGGCAGGGAAGGTGTGCTGAAGCCGGGCTGGGCGGTGCTGGTGCAGGGTAGGTAGGGGGTTGTCTAGGGGGAGGGGAGGGGTGTGCAGTGAGGAGGGGACAAGGTGGTGCAAGGTGCATGGGGTGAGGTTCACGGTGCTGGGGGTGGGGGTGGGGTGCTGGGTGTGGGGCATGGGAGGTGTGCAGGGGCAGGACGTGTGGGGTGCTGGTGCAGGGAGGGGATGGGGCTGTCTAGGGGGAGGGGAGGGGTGCAGTGAGGAGAAGCATGGGGTGCAAGGTGCAGGGGGGTGTGGTGCAAGGTGCAGGGGGTGGGGGTAGGGCATGGCAGGCGTGCAATAGCAGGGGGTTGGTGTTGCTGGTGCAGGGTGGTGGAGCTGTGGGTTGGGCGAGGGGGGGAGTTGGTAGCGTCCTCTCAACAGCCTGCATAGTAAACCGTGTTGGGTTTTTTATGCAATGGAATGCCCTGTAGACATGGTTTTCAACCGCAGATAATTCCCTATAGCCACGGTTTGAACTGTGGATTTAAGTATATAGCCAAAGTTTTACGAACAATGGCCTTTATTGGCATGGCTATATGGCGGACCCTATATCCACACCAATACCAACCACTATTCATGAAACTATGGATATAACCTATAGACACCGTTTTTGGGCTTGTAGCCATGGTTTAGAACCGTGGCTATAGCCAAAATTGCTAGTAGTGTCTTCATCTTCCTTGTCCACCTCTTTAATCTTTACATGGATAGATGGTTGAACACTCATTTAATGAAGATAATATTTTTACACATCATTTTATATTTCACGGTCTATACCATTCAAAACAATAAATATTGGATATTTTTTTATCCTCACCATAGATAATCTAACATGATCCTTTTAACATAAAGAATTATCCACCTTGTTCTCATTCCCAGGATGATAATGTATTGAGCAGTCCTAATATTCGATCAACTCCAACCATCCTCTCTAGTACACATTCAACTCTTTCAGGGATAATATATATTTTAAACATTTATGATCTATATATTTTCCCCATAAAGATAATTTATTCATATATTTAATTCAACTGAAGAAAATTTTAGATCTTGAGTTAGGTAATTCTTATCATGAACCTTAAATTGGCGTGATGCACAAGCTATCATCATATCAGTCATTATAAAAATACATCCAATTCCCTTCTTCGATGCATCGATGTAAAACAAAAACCCTTATCAAGTATAGGGTTGTTTGAGTATAGGTGTACTGACTATCCTCATCTTTATTTACTTGAAATTTTATTCCATTCATTAGTCCAAAGTAACTTAAATCTGTTATGAGTTACCATGATGAGTGGATTAGATATTTATGAGAAATTATTCACAAGGTGTTGATAATTCCATCTGATCTAACTACATTATGGACCTTAGTCACAGTGGTTAGTCTGATATAATGTTCATTATCTTCCATATTTTATGGATACACCAATATACCATCTTATAATATTATATGGTCCAAAAATGATACTTTTTGTAGCACAAATTCCGACTTGGTACATTTTTCATACAACATATCCTTCCTTAGGGACTTATCAAAATTCTCTATTAATCTTCATTATCTTCCTTTCTCTTGGAATATATAATAATATCATCACTAAGGACTACCACAAATTGATCAAGGTTATCTATAATGACACTATTCATTTAATTCATGAAGATAGTTGAGGTATTTGTAAGACCAAATGGAATCGATATAAATTCAGTGTCCATACATCATATGGAATGTTGTCAGGGGTATTTCTCCAATTTTTACCCTTAATTGATAGTATATAGATCGAGGATGAATATTGAAGAAATAAATATCCTTCTAATTGATAAAAAAGTCATCAATAAGTGGTATAATATACTTATTATTGATTGTGATCTTGTTAAGTTACTGATAATCAATAACGATTTGCATTGATCCACATTTCATGTTAAAAAAGGATGGGTGCACCATATGGTGATGTGCTTGTCTGAAATAATCCATTATCAATATTCTCTTGTAGTTTCTTATTCAATTACTATAACTCAATTTGTGATATTCAATATGAATTCTTTGAAAAATGTGTAGCACCAGGTATTATTTTTATTGAAAGATAAACTTCATGATTCTGATAAAGGATATGAAAATATTATAAAAAATAAAACAACAAGATCTTTTGTAATTAGTATATATTTTATGTTTATTTTTTCCTAACCATCTAACTTATATACACCATTTTAATAATAATCATATCCCATAAAATGGATTTAATTTCTCTTATAAGTTCACATTAATCCTCACATCGATGGAAGACCATAGGCTGGTTCAGAATATAGAATATTACATCCATTACATGATAATTGATATGTTATTTATATATATTAATCTAATGCATTCCCAAAACAACATCAAAATCAATAAGATGTAGAATAATAGGATTTAAAGGATGTTGCTTCCTAGAATATTCAATTGGAGAAGAATCATAATCATGAGATGAGATCAACATACCATTAAGATTTTTCACTACTAATTCAACATCTAATCTTTGAGGTGGTAATATATAGCCATATAAAATTATTCAAATATAAAATAATTTGTTGATCCATAATAAAATAAGAGATTAGTTATTCTATAGTGGGTGGTAAGTGAACCTTTCACCAGGTTTTTATCACACCTCCATTCAGAAATAGATATCACATGAGATTTAACTTTATCCATTGGATTAATAGGTTGGTGACATCAATCATCGTCATTAATCCCTGTATTCAAGAACATGTTAGCATAATTAATATACTCTTTTCATTTGAAATAATTGATTGTGAGGGGGTAATTCAGTGGAGATTTCTCTCCATTCACATCCTTAAATAACTTCTTCTCGTCACTTGGACATTTGAATTCTTGATTACCTTTGTTTTCACACCTAAATCATTTAATATTACTCTTAAGAAAGTTTTATCTATGTTATTTCCACATTTATGTCATAAAGGAAGACTCATATTTTTTCTATATATGTTTTTTATTATTATAATTTCCTTTAATTCCATATTTCATTATTATCAAAACTATTAGATTGATGGGTAACTTTGATCTCTATTTCAATCATAAGAGTAAATAGAAAATTGTATTCATAGGTAATAAATTATATAATTGATAAATCCCTTAAAATAATTTGTTTTAAGTAAAAAAACCCAACTAGGATCCACTCAACTCGTGTCTCAAACCCGCGGGTCACATGGCCTCAAGCGTGCCTCCCCACATGCTAGAGGTTGATTACTAAAAGTGAGGGTGTAAAGCAAGTTCGGTGGGGAGACTATACACTCATATAAAATTATCACACAAAATAAAAACATAAACAAAAAAAATTGGAATCACATGAATAAATCGTAAAAATAAATAAGTAGTGGAAGAATAAACAACTGATCAACTGAGTAATAACATAAACAGTCTCTAGGAAGTGTCATATACAAGGATGGATGGCATGGTGATATACCAAAAATGGGAACATGGGACATGAATATATAATTATACTATACATAGAGTAAAAAAATAAAAAAAGGATACTTCACTAGAATCACAAGTATATTCTCAGTCCTCTTCTCATAATATCCTTCTATAGGATAAGCATGCCAAATAACAAAACTCTACAGAAGAGCTCACTCCCATATACATACCTATAGAAACGTAATATACATGGGTTCCAAAGGATGCCCAAGTAGGGTGTGAGATAAAATACCAATAGGCCACCATCAATGATGTCTAGAAGTAATAAAAGTAGTAAACATAACTAAACAATGTGTAGGTATAAATAGAATAAGAAATAATGATTAATAAATTAACAGCCTACTCAAGTTCCTTAAGGACATATAGCAGCTCTACCTACTTTAGATCATGGAAAGAATGGGTGTATTATCAGTAACTATATATATATATATATAATTTATATATTTCATCCATGTATATGGAGCAAGTATGTATAGACGTAAGTGTCCATATACGTGGAATACTAAGTGTTGGTTGGACTTAGAGTTAACTCAAACATCCATTACCAGTCTAAACTACCCTATAAGCTCATGATATAGAGTAAATTACATATATCTAATAATTAGTTTGAGACATCGTTCTCTTCACTCGAGATGATGAGTGTTCCATCATGTCAACAATCGAAGAAAGGGTCATGGTGAAAAATTCCCACTATACAAATATTATCAATGGTGTGAGACATCTTGATCAACACCCATTGTATGAGAGAGTGAATCATCACCCCCCATGTAATCCTTAACATCATTTAATATTCTATATCAAAGGCATAATCATATGTATAATAATAGGTTTGAGGAAGTACTTATAATGATTTATTCTCATGAAGCTCAAATGTAATTGAGGTATTATAATTCAATTAAGGAATTTGATAAAACAAGTAGAAATCAATGTTTCCAAGGCACCCTTCATAAGTAACATCAATGAAACCATTTAATCCATTTCAAGGAAGGAAACCCAAAATTATTAATCTATTCCATTTAATATAATCTACTTAATTAAACAAAGCATTGAAATTTTATTTATAGGTCTAATGGGAGCTTATAAGGTTCCATTGCTAATTGGGAAATTACCTATGTGGGTAATTCCACTCATATGTTGGACCAATAATATAGTAGGTTTCTTTGGTTCAATAAATTATAATAGGGGGAATTTAATTAAATGATCTAACAAGAGTTCTTATAAAGTGATATGAGCATATATCAAATTATTTATAATAGGGAAATTCAAGATTGAACACCCAAGGGGTGTGCATTGATGAGGTTAACATCCTATAATATACCAAAAAAGTATCAAGGATCATATATCAAGGTGTGTAGATAAAATTTATAACAGGAACTCAGTTAAATAGCAACATGTGGAAAAGGATGGCATAAGGCATAATGGTAAATATGGTAAAATTACAAAACACTAGGAAAAAAAATCATCCCACCTACATTAGGGACGTTGATTAATCATTAAACAAATTCATCCTTAGATTTGTTGTAGGCTGGAAGAAATCAAAAAAAAAGGTCCAACTCCTTGAAAATAAGAGAAAAGAGATTTCACAAAAATAGTAAGACAAATCCAAAGATAAATTGAGATCAGAAGGGAGAGGATTATATATCTTAACAAGATGAATCTAATACTTATAATGGATCTTGATTTGGACAATGAATGAAGAATTTATCTCAATGCCAAGATTTGTCTTGAGGGAGAGCAACGAGAGGAGAAGGATGAATTTCATCCGCTAGAATAAATAGGGAGGAAATGAAAAGGGCTTAAAATTAAAATTAAGGGAAAATTGGGATTTTCACCCACAAATTAGGTGGTGTGTGGTTTGGATGCATGGTTTTCCAAAATGTGCACCAACCATACTAAACCTACTAGTTAAGGAAAGACCATGCATTGTTAAGGCACATGTTTTCTCTAACTATGTGAACACTGTGTAAAATTATACTATCAAACCTTTTTAGTTTTCTTCACAGGAATGCACCTTCGGTCCCATAGTTGCAGACATGTCGGGTGGACCCATGCTACTCCTCCATCTTGCCCTACATGTTTAGTAGTAATCATGTAGACTAGGCCACACAGTTTCTACTATATTTGCGGCCTAGATTATTTTTCAAATTCATAGGGTTTGGGGAACTGAACTAGCCCCGAACACACCCATAACCCATGTGGCTCTATTGGTTGGAATTATAATGACCATTTAATGTAATTTAAAAAAAAATTAGTTGTATGTTCATGAAAATGAAGGTCTTTACAACCTCCACACCTTAATGAAATCTATCCTTGAGTAGTCCCTCTGAGGGAAAATTTGTATGATCAAAAAATAGATCCATACACTAAGCTCATATATCAGCTTACTATTCCCAGGTCTTATCTTATACTTGTCTGTGCTACCATAGTTCCCTCAATAAAGGGACATAATTACCTTAGAGTGTCTTCACAATCAGATCAACAATACGAATGGGATACTCAAAGAAGGAAGAATCCACATCCAACTCAATATCATCATGCAGAAAGATATGTGATGGTTCTAGATAATACCAGTGAAGCTGAGATACTAGAAAGAAATCATGCATAGACCAATATCTCTAATGAATCTCTATTTGGTAAGCCACTTGTATGATATATTCCAAAAACATAAAGGGTCCAAATAACCAAGGTGAAAGCTTTCTCTGCCTCTGAATACTTATATCATCCAACCCGGGTGAGAATAACAAGAAAAACTGGTCTCCAACCTTGAACATAAGAGGTTCTAGATAAATATTGGTATAAGACTACTATCTTGACTAGATTGTCACCATGCACATTAAAATATATTGGATCTACATTGGAGTCTCCTACACAATACATGTTCTAAGAATAGCTACCTCCCCTATCTCTAACCAACACAGAGGTGATCATAAAGGCCTACTATATAAGGATTCGTAAGGATCCATCTTGATGGGATCCTAAAATCTATTATCATAAGAAAATCTATAAGGGTAAATTGTTTCTCCCAAGAACCCCCAATGTGTAGGGAATATGCAGATAGAATTTCCTCTAACACTTAAATCATACACTTAGTCTTTCCATAAGTCTAAGGGTGATAGGCCATGCTTAGAAGCACCTTTTTACCAAGGGAATTTGACAACCCCTAACAAAAATATGACTTAAAGTGATCATCTCTATCAGAAATGATAGAATGAAGATACCCATGAATACATACATCCACTCTGACATAAAACCTTCACATATAATCTACCATGAAGTTCTATCACATAGGTAAGACATGTGAGACCTTTATCAAATGATCAATGAAAACTCACACTATATCATTACTGTGAGTTGATCTGGGTAAACCAGCCATGAAGTCCATCAAAACATGAACCGATTTCCACTCGGGAAGGGAAACTGTTGTAAAAACCCTACGAGATGATGATGTTACACTTTGACCTATTAATAGGTGGAACACAAAGTGATAAATCCAGTAACCTCACATTTCATACTAGGCCACCAATACTTTCACTGTAGATCTTGATACCTCTTGGTGAAACAAAGATGTAATGCCAATGATGAGGCATAAAATTACCGAATCAACTCTTCTATGATATCAGTTGCGACCAATACACTCCAATGGAATAGTAAATTATCATCCCTTTGCACAGTCCAACCAGAAGATGTTTCATTATTTGAAATTATTTCCCTTAGGAAAAGGCCCTTAGGATGAGCTCGTTGTCCCATTCTCACCCTTTCCAGAAGAGTGTAGTTAACTGATACGGATATGCGTATAGTCTAACTAGGATCCTATTGATCCTTAATGTGAATTCTTATATATTATTCCATGATATTTAATTTACCACTAGCCTCCCAAACCACCTATATCTCAGTCTTCTAGATAAGAAAAATGGCTACAACATTTTCATTACCAGGTGTGTAAGAATGATCGAAATCAAACGATTGTAGTTATTCAACCCACCTGCACTATCTAAGGTTAAGATCTCACTATTTAAATATTTACATGAGGATTTTTTGTTTACTGAACACCAAAAAATTCTCTCCATGTAGATAGTGTCTCCATCAATGTAGATCATGAACATCCACAATTAGATCATGGTTGTGCATCAGGTAATTCCGCACATGAGGCCTCAACCAATGAGACCCATATGCAACAACTCACTCTTCCTACATCAAAATAGCTCCTAGACCTATACATGATACATCCTAATAAACTTAATAACTCATTCTTATCCGTTTAAGAATTAGTATCAACATTGAAGTCAAACATCCCTTTAACTTATGAAAGCCTACTTCACAAGATTATGACAATATGAATTTCAAAACATACCTTTTCAAACCCATAAATAATTCTTAATATCCTATGAAATCATAGATGAAACATATTTAATACCCACCTATCCCTAAGAAACTCAATATGTTCAATAAGTTTTTTTTATTCTCTTAGGAAACTATCGCTCTCACTTTCTCTTGGTCTACTAGAACTCTTGACTTTGTGATGATATGACACAGGAAGTGAAAAATTTCAATCCATCAATGGTATTAACTAAGACATGGATAAAGGTGTTGAAATCTAGTTTTATTTAACATGGTATAATGATAGTTGGTAAATTCATGTCTCAAGAATGAATACACTAATATATCATCAATAAAGACTGCCATGATTGAATCTAGATACAGGAAGCAAATATGATCCATTAGATCCATGAAAATAGAGGGTGTGTTCATGATTCTTAATGGTATGACTATGTACTCATATATACCATATCTCCTCCTGAAAACTATGTGAGGTATGTTTGATTACTTGACACAAACCTGATGATAGACCGACCTAAGATCTATATTTAAAAACACTCTCACCCCTGGGATATGGTCAATGAGTTATTCCATTCGGGGAAATGGATACCAATTCTTTACTATGAGTTGGTTGAAATTTCTTTAATCCATGAAGATCCTAATGGAATAATCCTCCTTGAAAAAATGGACCAGTGAACAATAAGGATAAGTTATGGGCGTATAAATCCTTTTGTCTTTATATCCTCTAACTGGTTCTTCAGATCCAAAATCTCCATTGGTGACATCCTATAAGGAGGAATTGTCACTATCACTGATCCTAACATAAGCTCCAAAGTAAATTCAACCTCTTACACTAGGGGTAGACCAATGCATTCTTCAGTGAAGACAACCCTGAAACACTCTGCTATAGGAGGGAGAATTGTGAGGTATAACCCCTGATCATCTATGTAAAGTCTGTCAATATATTCTGTCACACTACCCAGCCTCTGCAGGTCGGGTCCTAGTCATGTATCTTGCACATCCCATTCTTCCTACCACCCTCTAGGGATTTAAACATCACCCTCAAATTGTAGAAATATATGTGTACTCGATAGGGAACTAACTATTACATCCTTATGATTAAATAGAAAATCATCATGTTGAGGACAAAAAGCTTCCATATGAAAATATATCCACCTATCTTGATGAATAAATCCTAAAAAATCGAGAAAACCCTATGATCAGATGCCTAACATTGTACAAAATGTCATAGTTCCAAAAAAGTGTTCCCTCTCATGGACTAGACTATCTGTAATAGTCATAGATATAAAATAGTGAGATGTTCATGTGTCAAATAAAGAATACACTAAAGTAGAGGCTACTAGAATAGTACATCATACAGTATAAGGTTCAGTACCCTGATCCTCTAGTATAGGTTGTACTACATGTAACTACAATGTTGTGTCCCTTAGTCACTAACTGAATGCCTTGAGCGAGCCTTCTCTACAAGCACTAAGAAACATGATTCTGACTACATCTTCCTCGACCACATCCTTGGCCTGAGAATCTAGTGGTATTCTGGTTTTCTACTTAGTGTGAACCCACTTGTATCACTCTTGATCATAGACTATGCGTAGATCCTTTCTTACTAGGCACTAAATGGAATGTTCTATAAAACACTAGATATGGTCTATCCTATCACAGCCGCTGTATTCAACTAGATCTCGTGATAATTGTGGTTTAGTATGTCTTAGCTACCCGTGCTGGTGACATATCGAAAAATATCTACAAGAGGATCCTGACTACTAATATCCCCCCACAATAGCCTAAAAACATCACATCCACCTAGAAGAATAGACACTATAATCTATAGGAGTTGAACAACCCTGACTCGCACCATAATCTTCCCTCAAATTACTCTCTATAATTGGGTCTTGGTTGACAATTTCAGAAATTATATTCAAACTAAATAATTTGACTTGTGAGAAGATGGTGTATACATTCTCATCCTTGAGATTCCTAGTGGTCATAAATTCATCACCTTATATAGTAGGAGAGATCCATTGTGGCTCAGTGAAATATGTACAGTATTCCATAACAGACATTCTTCCTTACTGTAGGTTCTAGAAATCTCTTTCCTAGACAGCACTCATAGTCTTGGGAAGTAAATATTTTTAAAAGACCATCTGAAAATCTTCCCAGACCATATTAGAATGTTTATATTCATTGGTAATAACATCCCACCACTTCTTGGAATAATTACATAGCATATACATCACAATATTGATCCTCTACTATAGGGTCATCTATATATTCTAAAATATGGAAAAAATATATTATTTCCAAGACTCTCCGGTATGAGGTCCTCCATCCCCATAGAAGGTGGGAGGATGCTGCTACAATAATTTCCAGGTCAACTCATCCTTACATGGGTAAGATCAAACAAAACCTTTCATATTCTACAACATATGCAGAAATACTTTTTAGAATTGTGCATCATTTCTCATATCAAGAATAATAAGAGGTTTTATAAGTGGCACTATAGGAGGAATCACTAGCAGATCAAGGACCTCCACCTTAGGTTCATGGCCATCACTACCTTTAGGGAATACGACATGAGGGAATCAAAGATTCATGATACTATAATTCTAAACCCTCACTATTTTAATATTGAATAGATGACCTATAACCCATGTTGATTTGGATTTGGATTGGATTAATGGTTGATTGCATGGGTTCATTTGTTACATTATTACTAACATCGTGTCACCATTTTTTTCTTAATGGAAACTACACCTGGTTCCCTCATTCATAACTTGTTAAAAACCTTCTTTCCAAAGGCAGGTGGTCAATTAGGGATTCAAACCCAATGATTCTTAAGGACTCACATCCTTAAGTTGATAGAAGGTCATGATCATTGTACCCTTTTGGGGGGGATTGTTTCCTACTCCGTAAATCTCTTATAGATTTAAGATATGTTCGATAATATCTTCCTAATTTAAATAGGATATTTGTTTCCTTAAAAAATATTATAGGTTATGTATCTTTTATATAAAAAAGAAAGGGGAATCTCATTATTGGAACCATCTGTATGTATCCTAGGTTCTCCATCTGTTTCCGAATAATGAATTGCTACTTATATGTTGAATTTGTATAGCTGAGCAGTGCATAATTTTCTACTATGAAGGGAGGTGGTTAATATTCTAAGGAGAGGATTGAGAAATTATGAGGCATCCTACATATCTTGTTTATTGTAAGTATAAAAACCCACATAGTTTATTAAACCCATACAGTTTAACATCATGGGGTGATGACATATGTGTGGGAACTGAGGCACTAAATATTTGAGTTTCAGTCTCGAGGAGTCATCCTACGTATCCTGGATAGAGTAGGAATGTGATTTAACATAGTTCAATCACACCATTGGGACTGTACCAAAGGTAGATTCCATTATATGAATGGATATTTGTATCATTCAACTCATCTAGGCTTACATACTAATATTTCTCTAACTCGCGGAGATTCATGATGTCAATGATGTCTTGATTGTGGGTCCCCAATCCAATTTGATCTATAGTCTTTGTGAGAAATAAGGTATATAATGTGATTTGCCTCACTAATTATGGGTGTGGGACTTATGTACTTGTAAAAACCTTGGTATGTTTTTATTTGGAGCATATACATCAAAGAGTCATCCTACGTATCCTGGTTATGATAAGAATCAAAGTTACCATAGTTCATTTTATTTCATAGTCCACTGAGGGTAGAGGTAGGGTGATTATCTTGTTTAAATTATTGGGTCCCAATGTTTGAAATGTCAGAAAAATGATGGGACTTACACTAAGGTGGATGCCCATTTGAGCTTGGGATCAATCCTCTAAAAGGCATCTATGTATTGTGGTTATTGTAGGAATCAAAGTCCTTGTAGTTCAACATGATTTCTTAGTCCAATGAGGGATGAGGTAGAATGATCATCCCATAGGAATGATTGGGTCCCGATGATTGACCTGTCAGAGACATGGTTGGACTTATATTGAGGTGGATTCCCATTTTGTTGGGGTTATCTTCATCAAATGATATCCTATATATCTTGGTTATAGCCAGAATCAGAGTCCTCTTAGTTAAACTAACATCTTGGTCCACTTAGGGATGAATTTTATTGATAAACCCATGGGAATGATTGGGTCTATATGGTTGAAATTTCAATGACAATTACGGACTTACACTGAGGTGGATTTCTATTTCAATTTAGGCTCGTTTCTTTAGAAGGTATTCTACATATCCTGGTTGTGGAATGAATCATAATTCCCAAAGATCATCTGGTTAGGGCTTACACACTAATGATTCTCTTTTATGTGGGGCATATCATATTATTCCACTAGTCGGGACACACACACTATTTTTTCCTTTGTATTGATAGAGGATTATGGTGAAAATTATATGATTATTCCAACTCCATAATCCCACGTGAGATATGCTCAGTGTAAGAAAAAACAAATGACAAATGATCTGCCTCACTGCTTATGGATATTGGACTTATATACAAGGACCCCCCATTATATGTTTAATATAGATCTCAGTCCTCGAAGAGGCACCATATGTATTCTGGTTATAGAAAATATAAGATTCATCATAGTTCCCTTTATTGGTTTATTAAAACTGGGGTTTCCCATTTAATTGGGAATTACACCATAAGGGTGGAAACAATTATCAAGTCATTGGATTCCCTAGGACCTGTCCCCCTTGTTTGCTTGATATGCATTAATTTTCTTCTCGGTATTCTTTCAGTGTATTCTTGACACATCAGAGGGTGTCTTCCTAAATTTACCAAAGGAAATTACATGATCCAGTTGAATTGTATAAGGAATTCACATAACCAGAATGGCATGTCCAAAGGTTATCACATTATGAAGGTTGACTTATCCAAAGTACATCACAAAACCTATCAGGTTGATCCATGAATCAATCGAATGATTATAGTTGACATGCCCATATGGCATCATATGATATGTATTACATGCCCTAGATTCATCAGAAGAGTTGGGTGACACTTATATAAGGTGTCATGAGAGTCAATGTGACTTTTCTTAGAGGGAGCCACATGTCCAAGATGACTTTTATGTAGGTCATCACGAGACCTGACCGATGTTCCCAAATGACAATGCCAGAACCATTTCACATGTTTCAGTGCTTCCATGAGACTCAGTTGACATGAAATGGTGTTTTCATATGTGTCAGGAAACATGTATTAATGGTACATCATGTTTTGGATGGTGGGCCTATAGGGATTCGCAAGACTGGGGGTGGCATTCCCATGGGCACCATGCGGCTTGCTTTAACATGACTATAAGAGTTCTCGTGATCTAAATAGTATACCCAAAAGTTATTCCATATCTGGCTAACATTTCTTTGTGTTGTCATGTGTCCTAGGTGGTACACACAAAGTGGATGAGGATCAAGATATATATCCTTTTCAAATTCTTTTATCTTTTATTCTTTTCTCCAACCTTTTATTGTAAATTCCGTAGATTTATTTTTTATTATATTGTTTTTAGTTTCATGTGATTTTGTATATGTGTAAGATGTTATTCATGTGACCTATTAGAATTATTTTTCATGATCTATAGAGACCATGCGAAGTGTTTATGCATGATGCATGATCACTCTAGTTTTTCACTAGATCTTAGCTGATGGAAAACCTCATTGTCGCAAGATCAACCTCTCCAAGATACCTTCTATGGTTCTTTTTATACTAGTGCGTCTAGATGAAAATGTCCAACCTTCATCTAGATAGTATTGTTGAATTTATCATGTTTGGGTGGAAGATTTATAGGCCTCACTACCCCATATGTTCATCACTTTGTGCAACACATATCAGGAAAATACAAGATGGATTCATTGGAGGGATTAAACATCACGGGCTCCACAAGCTTCTATCATAGATCATTCTGGGGACGTCACATAATTTTTAGAAACCATGAGACCATCCTTTCAATTCCTCCTCTATTGGATTACATAAAATTAATGGGGTAATTTTGATTCACGTGGAAATGATGGAGGACTTTCACATCATCCGCTTGACACGTCCATGTGCCTCCATGAGATCAGGGAACCTATTCAAAGACATTTGTCTAATCATAGTGGACTTGTCTGGGACATTTCACAAGACATGGATGACCAGTCAGAGGTTCTTCACGAAATTAGATCAGATTATTAAGAATCCTTATGAGTCCATTTTGTGGGCACCATGGGCATGTTGTGAAACTTTCACATCAACCTCTTTAGATGTCCATGTGCCTTCATGATATAAAGGAACTGATTTAATTAAATTCTCTTGATCTTGATGGAATTTTCTAGGACTTTTCATGAGACAATGATAACCTAGAAAGGGTCCTTCATGAAATTATACTAGATTATAAAGAGTTCTTATGAATTCATGTTTTGGAAATCATGGTCATTTTGTGAGACTTTTATGAAAGTTTGAGGCTCCCACATTCTCCCATCACTTTTTAATTTCTTTATTTTTAAAAGGTGGGGGATATCATAAGATTTCATGATTCGTGTCAAGGAAAATAACTCTACCTCTTTGATTCATTACATGACCAACAAAAGGACCTATGGAGATGCACAAGAATATCGTGTATAACTCCAACTATTTGTTCTTATATAGCAAAAAGGGGGAGCATGAGGCTGTCTAGACATGTATGAATCCCTTTTCATGACATGGTTTACATGCCAACATGCTTTCACAAGATGAGTAAGACATGTCACATTGTTCTTGATGTGTCTTGTTGATCTATATAGGTTCATAGTATGATATTTATGACTATAAGAGGATCCCACCTCCTTTCAATTTATTTCCTATATTTATTTTACAAAGGATGGGTATCTCAAGATTTTTATTAATGTTTTCAAGGAAAATAATTTTCCCCATCGGCTATGTGATGCGTAAGTTTTATGACCGTAAGAGGCTCCAAACTTTTTGAAAATTTCCTTCAGTTTTCTAATGGTTTTTGGAGGGTTTGTTAGGAATCTACTAGTTTACAATTTGCATGACCTGGGAGAGCTCATCTGGATACCACTACATGATCCCTGATTATATGGGGTGCCTTTGTGAGAGCAGAAGAAATTTATGAAGGGGGTATATAAGACCTTTGGTTGGTTTTTCACCATACATGATTGTTTGCATGACCTTCCATGTTCATGTGATAATGTTTCTTCTGGGGGTTCAAATGATCTATGTGATCTCAATCACCTTATCCTTCCTTTTATTTTTAATGAAATTAACATCCATATTAATCTATTTATTTATCTGTGTATTTTCTTATTCTCATTTAGTAGGCACAATAAATGAACCCCCTTAGAAGCAATGTCTGCATGGATAAGGGATTGTTTTTGAGGAATGTAAAATTTCCACATTATGCTTTAGAGAGAGAAACTTTAATTTTTTCAAGTCCATGTGGTGGGCCATGTAATATTTTTCATTCATGAGTTCTAGATCAACATTTGGGTTTAGTTTAGTGTTTTTATCTCATACTATCTATCATGGTAGTTTATGGACTTTTAGATTAAACCTTCTATCATTGTAGTCTAGTGTCTTTTATATTGGACTTTATATCAATATAGTTTAGGTTATTTAAGATCAGACCTTCCATTATTATAGTTTAGGGTCTTTTACCTTAGACCATTAGATACCATGTAGTTTAAAGTATTACAACCATGACATAATGAATGATTTTGGAATATGGTGTAGACAATCCAGGAATGATCCAAAAAATAATAAGATGTTCAGTTCTTATATGGTGTTATTGAGGCTCATGAGGACCATATATTCTTTCCAACAAGGAGGAGGTTCCATTAGTTAGTAATTCAAATCCCTTACGATTTGGTACAATTTCAAATCAAAGGTTTCTCCACCCTTTTCTAATAGTCATGGAAGGATTATGGGGGGTAATATCAGAAGAGGGTGAAATACAATGGATGCCAAGTTTGCATGGATAATTGGATTATGGGTGCTATAATTCATAACAAAAAATTTTGATTCTATGGATTTGTGGTGGGGGATACATCTCAAGATATACCCGTAAAACCTCAAGGTTCAAAGTTTCATTATAATTTTACTGGGGATCATAATGATTAAATATCCTTTCTTAAAAGTAGTTTATTCATTTAGTTAGTAGGTAAGATACTTTATGTGTCAATAGTATGACCAATAAAATATGATCACCACTTCTTTCATATGGACATGAATGATTATTGAAGATTATAAAATCTAGATGATGAGGTTAGGTATGGGTTGAAAGCTTTCAAGGAAGTATTTTAGATCCCTAGGGTTGTTCGGCTCTTATATTGTGACGCTATATCCCTATTCCATGTGGTTTCGAATAACGAGGTGTGGGCCATCAAAGGTTTGTCAATGGAATGTCGCATTTTGACCTTGATAAAGGGTGAAAACACGAGTAAATAACATATTGGATGTCAAATATTCTTGAATAGATTGGTATAAGGATCATAAATCATGGTCCAAAGTTCTCAGGTAATGAGGATGGTCTTGGATAATCATACCAAAAATGACCCAAAACACACTGAGGTATTGGGTTCTACCACTATGATATGAGAGATCACAAGGATTGGGAATCCATTTTTCCATAGTGACCCATTTAGTTGAAGACCATAGGAACATATGTATGAGACATATGCATACATGCTTATTCAGGAAATGTGTCCTTCGAAGCTGAGTATCCTTTACAAGGGACATTGAAAACTGCAGTGATCTGAGGAACTAAAATAATGAAGTCTGATTTTTGGGAAGTGTAATATCCAAGATGGGTTCTAGCACCCTAAAACTTGTATCACATCCTAAAGAACATATTCTCACTATGAGGAGATGTGAAAAATCATTAATCAGATTTTTCCTAAACCAGAGGGTTTGTAAATCATTTCTTTTATTTTACTAGGGTTAGAGTGTAGACTCAATGAGATTTATGCCTTATTTATTTACACCCAAATTTTTTCTTAAACTATGAAGATGAAGATTTTAGTGAGAAAATACATGAATTTTACTCCATCCCCCCTTTCCGGGTTTTCAACCTGACAATTTTTTTGTCTATTTCACTAGAAATTTAAGGTATTGTGGTTTGGATCATTAGTGGCTAGAGTTAAAGGTTGTGCCACTTTGACCAATGTGCAAGAAGTTAAATGTCATGATTCCCATGGACCTAATATAGGGAATGATACACAATAGCCCAATTAAGATACCCAAGGTCAAGAGTAACCCAATATATTTTTTGAAAGTGAGATGGATATTTTTAAACCATGGCTCATGGTTCTTATGTTGTGAGTAATGATATGGTACAATAATATCAGGAGTATTTCATATCACAATGAGGCGTTGAGTTCATCCACGATGATGTTAAGGCTCACAAGGATCGAAAATCCATTTTTTATGAGTGATGTATTTTGTTGATGAACATAGCTACATATGAAGGATCCATAGATATACATGCATAGTTAAGAAAAGGGTCCCCTAAATTTGGGACTCCTTTCTAGGGGCCAAGTACGGTTTTTACAACCTGAGGTACTTGAGACATGAAGTATAATTTATGGAGTACAGTGCATAAAAGTTGATAGAATCACCCTATACTATATCTTGATGGGGTGAGGATATTATGGTCCTTTGATAAGGATTTAAAAAGGATAATGGTCTACATAGGTTAACATCATGTAGTGGGGATTATTTTTTCTATTTTCATTTTAATGTCATGCAGTAAGGTAGTTTGATGTGTAGATTATTATAATGTTTTAAAGACTTTTTGTTTTGCAGTTTTAATTTCATGTGACGAGGACACTTTCCTTGAAATTTAACATCATGCTATAAGGAGTTTTTTTTCATTATGGTTTAATATAATGCGGTAAGGATTCTCTTGAAGTCAATTTTTGATGTCATATGATCGTGACTTTTTCCTTTCATTTTAACATCATGCAGTAGAACGTGGAAATTGAAGTGAAATTTGGGCATGATATATCACATGAACAAGAAATTGTTCACAGATGTGTCTTGTATATAGTCTAAATGAGCTTGTATAATATAGACCCTATGTAGTTGAGGTGATTTTTTTTTCAGTTACTGTAGTTGGATCCAGGATTGGAAATTTGAGCATCACTAAGTATCCTGTGATGGAAAGAATGAATCCACACATAGTACATAATGGGTCGTACAATTTACGATCATGCGGTAAGGATGTGGGATACCAGATGTAAAATGGTAATGTTGTAGCTGGACCCATGAATAGAATATTGTGCATCACTAGTTATCCCATGGTGATAGGAATCAAGACACATGTAGTTCATAAAAAAGATACATGTATGGGTTTGACCCATATCCAGAGGCAGAAATTTTTATACCCTTTCTTGGGACTGGACTCAGAGTTGGAGATCAATGTTTCACTATATATCCTATGAAGACAAGAATGAATTCACTTGTAGTTATAAAATAGTAAATAATCTAAACAGGTCTAGCCCATATGAAGTGGTGGGAATTGTTTCCATTTAATATTGTAGATAGATATAGTGTTTGAGATCAAGGAATCACTATTTTTCCTATTATGACAGGAATCAAGAAACATATTTTTTTAGTGGAGGTTTTGTAGGTGTCCAATACAAATAGTAGTGGTCCTCTCGAGCGAGGTCCATAGGAATGTGCACTTTTATGTTGTGAAAAGGTCATGAACCACACAATTTATCTTCATGTAGTATGGACACATGGTATTCCTTTTAGGATATTTCATTCAAGACCATAATGAGCTTGTTAGGGGCTCTAATTCCTTGTTTCTATGGGGAATCCCACCCCAAATTTTCTAATCTTACATGAGCTATGCTTGGTTTGAGAAATAAAGAGTGGAAAGGGTTCCTCTTACTATGAAGAGTAAATTTAAAGGTATGATAAGGTGATTTTGTATCAAGTGGTAGTTGGACTAATATATAGGATTGAGTCATGTTTATGTATCTCATATGAAATGGGAATCAATAAATATACTGTTTTAAGAAACCGACTCAATTTTAAGAATTAAAGGAATGACATTTTACATTCAGTTTAACGTCATTTCATATGTACATGTATAACCTGATGTTAAAAGAAAATAAACATTGTTTTGGGACCTAAGAATAGAGGTTTGGGTGTCACTATATATCATGTGATAGTAGGAATCAATGCACATGTAGTTCTAGAAAACTCATGCAGTTTAATTTCATGTATATATGACAGTAGTTTTCCATTTTATGGTCATGTAGTATGGACTTGGATTACCCAACATGAATGAAGATAGATGTCATATATCCATGTAGTTTTACATCATGTTGTAAGTATGATAGACATAATATAGTTTAATGTCTTTTATCCTAGAGTTCTCTGTAATGTTAAACATCATGTAGTTAGGATGAGTTTTTATAGTTTAATATCATGTAACCAGGATGAAATCGTATAGTTATCATCATATCACCATGATGTTTCCATTAAATTTAACACCATGTGGTAAATACATGGGATTCTATGTAGATTAAAGTATTTCTTCTAGAACGTGATGCTTGATTACATCTATGAAAGTTATTTCTTATGAAACCTTACATTGGTCTGGTGTGTGACACACTCCCTATCAATTTTTTCCAATGAATATACTCCATTATGATAAACCTTATATATGATGTAAGGTCCTTCCCATTTGGGTTCTAGCTTTGGAGGATTCTTCCCTAGTATAATTGGTGTACTGAGAGACAATAGTTGTTCTACTTAGATGAATGAAAAGAGTAAAAATGTTTTATTAAAGGTTCACATGATCTGATTCCGATGGGATTATTGGTTTGCAATGTATGCAACCTATTCTCATTGAGATTCTCCAATTCATCCAACCTATTTTTCAATTTCTCATCAACTGAGATCTATTATCTAATGGATATTCTAAGCGATGGAAGATATACATCTATGGGTAACACTACCTCAGTCTTGTACACCAAGGAATATGGTGTTTGTAGTGTAGAAGTGCATGTGGTGGTGTAGTGGGCCCATAAAGCACGAAGAATCTTGTCCGACCTTGAATTATAATCCTCTTCGACCTTATTCGGGAGTATATTTTATCGAGTCTTATTTAATTCCACTATCTATCCATTTTCATCTTCATGATAGTTAGATGAGTGATTGGACTTGATATTGTAATCATGGTACAACTTCCTCAACTCTATAGAACAGAAGTTTGTGCTATGGTCTGTCAATATTGGGTGAGGGACTCCAAACATGGTAATGATGTGGGAATTTATAAATTTGATTATCTTCATCATCTAGACTTATTTTAGGGTTATTTCTTAAGCATATTGGTAAAATAATTCAGTAGTAGTAGCAATTTAATTGAACTGCTTAGCTGTGACAGGGGGATTTGGCCCCCCAACATCCATTCCCCAAATGAAAAATGGATATAAATATTTAACTGTATATAGAAAGTATGTTGTCTAATTAATGAAGTTATTATAGATTTAGAATCTATGAAATTTCTTGGTGAATCCCACACATTCATATATCATGGTTTTCTAGTAGTATCTCACCCTATTGATTTGGTGGGAGATCATAGTTCCATACTAATGAGGACCACAAGATCCTTCATAGAATTCTTCCATGATGGAGAGAATCTCTATTTGTTCTATAAATATAAGAATGATTACATCAAATCATCACTTTTATAGGAACCTCTATTCATTTGGAATGATATGTAAGGTATGTTTTACAACACGGAGATAAATTTGTTCCTTTCTAGCTTGATCTGTTGGGAGGGTCTTGTTTTGGTGATAACTGACTATGGGCTCCATCCATATAGGGGTGGATGTTAATTAATCAAATTATTTGTGTTTTTTATTTTATTGATTTGTTCAATATCACAAATGATGACTGATGATACCATTCTTCAGTGTGTGATACAGAATATTTATTCCTCTTGATCACGGTCATCCAAGACTATGGATGTAATAGTTAATGTGTTGGAATAAATAGTCTGAGATCGAGGAACATGATGCTACATGGGCTCAAAAAGTAAAACGACCATTATTCCCAATAATGTATCTAGTGAGAGTGTGTAGTTATTACTTTTTTATAGAATATTCTCCATTGATCTTCTTTATCACTAGTTCTAAATTCCCTTTGATATTCAAGTATTCTATCTATATCTATAGGGATAAATCCATGACATCGATTAGGGCTTGATATTATTCCTCGTTATTCATGCAACATTGAAATAGTGAGAAATAGTTGGAGAAAAACTACTTTGTCTGAAGAGATAAATAAAATCCATAATTCAACCTAATTAAACTTTTGGATTTCCAGGATTTTTCCAATAGGACTTCTGGAGGTTCCACCGAAATATATATCTCGTGGTCGGGGAGTGTCATGAGCGTAGAAGAACTCTTTATCTGGAAGCTCAGAGTCCACCAATGTATTTTATGGTTCATGATGTACTGCAAGAAAATTTTCTAGGGCTTGACCTTTCTTAGACTTTTGTGATATGAACAAAATGTCATCTTATAATAGAATTACTACCTATCAGGCCAAGTACCCAGTAAACATAGGGTGGATAAGGATGTATATGAGAAGATTGATACAAGAGATCAAGTAGACCTTGTGATGATGGAAGTAATGCATCATATTTGTTGTTTTGAATATGGGTACAAGGTAGTTCTAATAGACATTAGAGTATCGGGTCTCAGTATATATAATTGTTCAACTGAGTAGAGACTGTTCTCGCTTCTCCCATCTTTTTTTTGAGTGAGGAGGGTTCCTGGTGGGTGTTACATGGCAGTCATATATAAAATTAGTGGCCTCCCTTTCACTGGATTCATCGGTATAGTTGTTTGTGGTAAATACGACTTAAGACATTTGAAGGATTATCTTCAATCATCTTCCTATTGATAGTAGATTCACTTCATCAGTAAACAGGTGAAGAGGGGAGATTTTCCATCCAAGATTTATATGAAACAGTGAATGTTGGTGAGGATCCCTTGGAGACCCCTCAATTATTTGAGATTTGGGGGGGGGGGTAAAAATTCTAAAATAGAACTAGTATTATCTGGGTCAACCATGAAGTCATGGTGGCATACCAAAAAGATAAGGAACGTCTCGTAAGTTACCATGAAATCACATTTCATCAGATTCATCTTCAGACTGTAGAGTCGTTGCTTGTCAATGTTTGTTTTAAGGTCCCTGAATTGATTTCATCGATATCAGGATTTGACAAATATGTCATCAACATAACATTTATCTATTA
This sequence comes from Viscum album, assembly GCA_963277665.1. Taxonomy (NCBI): domain Eukaryota; kingdom Viridiplantae; phylum Streptophyta; class Magnoliopsida; order Santalales; family Viscaceae; genus Viscum; species Viscum album. The sequence goes on along the minus strand of OY728153.1, from coordinate 1,012,955,708 downwards.
TTCAAATACTGACTAAACAATATGAATCATGATGTTTTGATAAGTAGCACCAGCATTATTTATCACAAAGGGCATGACATGATAGAAAAAGATCCCCTGCGGTTTTCTGAAGGTAGTGGCTTCTTCATCTTCAGGGTTCATCATTATCTGATTGTATCCTAAATACCTATCCATTAAGGGATTGTCTTAGAAGCCATAAGTATCATCGAAAATTAGTTATGTTCTTGTAAATGGGAAATCACCATTTGTGAAGTATCGATTAAGGTCACTAAAATCGATGCACACCCTAATATACACATTATTTTTTCTCAATAGAGATAATGTTGGTGAGCCATCATGGGTTTTTCACTTCTCAGATAATGTTTTCTTTGATCATTTTGTCAACTTACACCACTAAATTGGTGGTATGAGATGGTTTCATCCTCCTGGATACCTACATAAAGTATTCATTCTTATTGGGTAATCCATGATGGTGCGTAGCCACATCCGGATTATATCTGGGAAGTACTATATAGTTCCAAGTGAACAATTATCATTGTTTCTTCAAAAATTCAAAATATATCTCTTTCTCTTTAAGGGAATGGGGGCACTAATGAGTGTAGGTTGTGGGTCCTCTTCTACTACCACATTCACCCGCCTTAGCTCATCGATGGTAGTGGAGACACATTACTTGAATGCAGGAGGGGAATTCCTAAGGTCATCTTAATATTCATCCATATATGAGTACATGGAGACAATGTTATATGTAGATGGAAATATAGGGGCTTCTCTATCACCATCAGGGTAAGAGAGTCCAAGAGAAAAGACATTATTAGCCAGTACTTCCTATGTCCTCATAGATAGATGTTGGAGTTGATTGTCTTATACACTATCATTGGGGACATAAGGGGAATGGACCTCTATCGTTTATTCTGTCACCTCTACTAGATTTATTTGGAGGATATAGTCACTATCAAGCATACTCCATGGATTTACTGGGGAATTAAAAAAGCCATTGGGGGATACAACCTGTATATCATCATCCACCAATGGTTTTCCCCCCTTTGGTAGAAATATACTTCAGCATATGTGGATCCACAAGCCTCTATGGGGTAATTATCATCATGCAGTACGCAGACATTTATATCAATTTAGTATTTCATAAATTAATGGAATATTGAATGTACCACCATGTTTCTATGGTGCTAGGGCATTATAAGAAAGACATTTTATGTTGTGTCTTACTGGATAACCATAAACTTAGCATTAGATGTGAGATCCCCAAAAGGTTCCTGGAGATTGATCTTCCTGTGAGGTATTTTATCACTCTTATAATACACATGAATGGACATCTTTGTGATATATAGGTCTCCTGTGATATATCCTTAACATCAGAGGGTTTTAATCGGGTTAAATTTGATCCTGAACCATTATCAATTAGCTCCCTTTCAACCTCAACATTATCGAGTCTGACTAAAACATATATGTGTTGGATGTTCCATTATATGACTTTTTATTCATCCTGGTTAGTAAAAGAAATGGAAAAATGAAACTCTGGTGGAATGGTATCCATTTGATAGACCTCATCTATAGTTATTTTTGTCTCATATTCTTGTGAGGTTTGGAGAGATTCAACGAGGGCCTCCCATAGTTCTTTTGAGATATGGATAATATTCATGATTGAGATCTTAGATGGGAAAATCACTACCTATTTCAGAACATCTTATTTTTTCCAGAGTTTAGAACTTCTTGATGTGGGGTTTCCCCCTAATATATAGTTCAAGAGGTGAGTCATTTCAGCTGGATGTGCTTGGTACTTTTGAAAAGGAGGAGGTTGCATCGAATTCCAACATCTTAAGTGGTGTCATCCTTCCTTGTTTCCTAGTTGATCATACAATCAAACCCCCATTAGGCAGTCATAAAACAAAATTGTGTGAAAATGACTTTTGGAGGGTTTTGGGATGCCTCCATAACTATCTTGATCCCATTGGGGTACCTTCCCAAAATTATTACCTATATATATCCCCTATGTGGATTCGACTAAAATAAAGGGTCAAATGATGCTCGCTTTAGCCCTTGTATCCCCAATTCCTGCACATGTGGCCCCCAATTCGCCAATCATGCATGGGAAACTCATATTATAAGGAATATTCATCAAGAGAGAATGGGTTTTCTAAATTTATCATGTTGAAACAACCAAATATGAGCTCTTCATTGAATGAGGATTATATTTGATGGGGCGGGGCCAATGCTTCAGATGTTTTAAAGAAGAAATGTTCAAGAGTTATAGCTTACATTGGAGAATATTATGACTCCTCTTCTAGTTCTTCCTTATTTTGATGGCCATGTCCACTAATCGTGTAGTGAATCAATATTTTTTTCACCCGTACAGTACTGGATTAAACTAAATTTTTATTCTAAATTCAAATTATTATAAAAAATTGAACATCATTATTGATTCAGTAATTTAATTTTTACCACTGTTAAAAAAGGTTACTTTACTAGTTTTTATGATTTTATTGTATTTGGTGGGGATTTGGAGGGCCCAATATGAAGTTGAAGAGAAATGTGCAAAAATGTGCAAGATTCCAAAAACACCAGTGGAATCAAATGGACAATTTAGATGAAACGTTTATACAATTGATATAAATTATTTTTGGATGATCCAAAATCGAGTGGTATATAACTCTAATTAAGGAACCCAATCCCAATTCATCCATTAAGGGACCCAATTGGATTGATATATCCAAGGAAATGAATCTACACGAATTTAGAAGCGATGTTTTGTATTTCATTCATATCTCGAGCTGTAAGACTCCAAATGATTTCAAAATTCTCATATATATATTAAAGAGATCAGGAAAAAACTTTTTAGTTTTCTCCAAAATGAGATAATTCTATGTAACAACCCAAAACCATGGGCCAAGTGGTTTCTTGAAATCTAGGTGCCCAAAACCACCATCGAATTTTCCGATAAAAGAGTGCCTTGGGTGCCCTATTTGGGTGTTAGACCAAGAGGATATGTACTGAGATTTTGGATACCCAAAATAGTTCTATAATCATTTATACTAGTTGTAGAGGATATGTTATGTTCTACTTCAACATCTATGGCTTTATCCCTTTCTATGGAGCTCTAAAATCGTCGTGATCACCTGAGGAACGTGATGTAAATCTTGAGCTTCTTATTTGTAATAATTGAATGATATTTTTAATTCCATGTTTGTATGATTTTTTTATAATCTTATACACTTATTTTATTGTTTCATGTACTGGTACGTTGTACATGAATCATATGTGCATGTTTGGGGGTACTCATTCATGTGGTGTTTCACAGTTTGATCATGCTTAATTAATTCTATTAATTTCAACTTTGTTTTATCCCTTTCCATTTTCTCTGTGCCTCTTAAATAATAAAACTCAATGTTTTCCAAAACCTTATCCCCCTTTTATTTTCATAATCAAAACATTCTTTTTTTATTAATTATCTCAGCTTCCGTCAAGAGATTACATAGGGTTCCTGTTATACATCTGAAATCATTGTAAAACTAGACATCTAATTTGATGCACTCAACAATGAAATAAAATTTTTGAACCATTACTTGAGATACAAGATCATTTATTATTATTTTTTCCATTTATTTCTTCACTATTATTTATATTTATTACTCCTTTCAATATCCCCCTTCAATTTTTGTTTTTTTGTGTGTATTTTTTACTCTATCTTCCTCTCTATATCTCTATAATTATATATTATAACATTATGTTTTATTTTATCCTTTAATTATTATTAAGTGACTTTATTTTGTTCCTCTTACATCATAAAAAGAAAAAATGGATATAAAAAACAAAATTCACAAATTATTGTTGTGACCCAACTAGAAAAATAATAATTACTTTAATTTCACCTAGAAATTGAAAAGACGATTCACACCCAAATTAGATCATCTAGATTTGGAAAATCAAGTAACATTGAGGAACACCTTGTGGAACCTCAATTGGTCCCAAACCAATCAAAAATTGAACCAAATTAAACCCTATAATTCATGGCTAAAAATAATCAGACCTTAAAATAAAAAACCAGCCTGAATGTGGGGTACCAACCCACAGACATCCATTATCCCAAGGAAGAACCCATCTTTGAGTTGAGATAAGACCTCATCCACGTCCTTCCAAAATTACATGGCCTTCCTGGTGAAGACCCCCACGAACATATCCTGAAGTTTCATATAGTGTGCTCCAACATAAACTCTAAAATGTATCTGAGGGCCTTATTAAGATTAGAGTCTTCCTTTTATCTGTTGATGGTGCAGCCAAAGACTATATATATTATCTTCCTACCAAAATTGGGGGCTAGAATGACATGAAAATACTCTTTCTAGAGAGGTTCTTCCAACCACTTGAACTACATCAATTATAAATAAAACTTGTGACATTAGGGAATATTAATGAGAGACCCATTCTGATTATTGAGAAATATTCAAAATAATTTTTTCAAGTTTCCCCTACCACCAAATTTGTGAAAAATGCTAATTCAATAATAATATGAGGGAGTTTTTCCCATGAATTGTTGTATGATGAATCCTATAGCCAGTGGATCCCTGGTTGATAATGTTTATTCTACCACTTGTGACATAATAGACAACATGGCTCAAAATTTCCAACAATTTGGTCCATAAGAAATTTCACCAACCTAAGGAGTTCATGAGGTAATTAATTCATTGATAGAAAACAAAATTGATAATAAACATGACAAGATTCATAACCTTATAATGTAATTAGTTCAAGAAGAATGTAATTAACACTCTTATTCTATTCCATTACATTGTGGTATTTGTTTAGTAAAACTCATTTTTCTCACTAGTGCCTTCAACTTTAGGATTCATATATGTCATATGATGTATTTTTCCCAGGGCATCCTTTTCAGCAAGAAACACCCGTCAAGAATGAACCAGTTTGGACAAATAAAAACCCCCAGTGGAATGTAAAACCATAGTACTAATGAGGAGGAATCTTGAGCTACCCTAATATAATTGGTATCAATAATGACAAGGTATGAAACTTTCGTATCATTCAACATCTAAAAACTATTCTCCACCTCCCAAATCTGAATGAATCCTCAAAGACATGGTTAAAAAAATGTAAACCCAAAACCTCCAGTTCCAACAGAACATAAGATAAATTATTCAAGACCTACAAAATCAGTTTGGACAATTGGAAAACACCATCGGTGACATAATGATGCACGTTTCTAGGAAACTACCATCCCAACCTATTGTTAATCTAATAGAAAAATGCGATGATTGTGAAATCACACTTCATAGTGGTAAAAAATTTTCTTCTTCTAATGATTATTCCCAACAAGTATATCTTACTCTTGAAAACTCTCTTTCTCTACCAATAAAAGTTTCAAGTAAAGATAAACAAGAAAAAAGGGTAAAAAATTATCATTGTGGATTCCCTTGAACAATACATTCCTCATCCTTTCCTATAAATACTCTCTAAATTTAAGAATGTTTTTTGAAAATGAGATTAATAACAAAATTAAGGAAACTTTTAAAAAAGGTACATGTCAATATTCCCTTATTGGATGATGTTAAAATGATACCTCACTATGTCAAATTTCTTAATGAGATTTTCACACATAGAAAATGACTAAAATGGAATGAGAGATTCAACCTGGGAAGTAATTTCTTAGCCTTAATAAAACTAGGAATTCAAAAAAATCAGGGATCTAGGGACTTCAAGATAACCTTATCTATAGGGGATACCTCATTTTATGATGTAATGCATGATTTTGATGTTTCTATTAATGTGATTCCTTACTCGGTGTATACATATCTATATGTTGGAGAGCTTCAAACAACTGGAATTATCATACAACATGCCAATCAGAGCATGACACACCCATACAGAGTGATCGAGGACATCCTCATAAGAGTGTAGTATCTAATCATCCATATAGACCTCTATATTATGGATATGGAAGATACCAAAAACCATGGAAATTCCCCTCTCATACATGGGAGGCCATTCCTCAAAATAGTAAATACGCTCATCAAAATTCACAATGGTACACTATACATGGAGTTTGGTGGAGAAAAGGTATATTTTAATATTCATGATGCCATGAAACACCCCATTGAAGAGTACTACACTCTTCCTATCTATTCAATGGATGTTCTATCTAATGAGATGCACACACAGAGAAAATTATCTCCTCAACCAGTACTCTGTGATTAATTTCCCTCCTATTCAACGTTGTATTATTTGATCTCAGATTAATGTTTTGAGCATTGTGTGGGTTCATAAAAGCGTTAATTTTGTTCTTTAATTGATGACGGTGTTCATTCTGATGTCCCATGACTGTCAATGATTTTGAAAGTCTCATTTACATATATTATCTTTACTCAGAGAATAAACATGAGCATATATATAGTTTCATTAACCTCATTTCACCTACATCTTCTCCCTCAATCCAAAAACCACATGTGTTGGAATTAAAACCTCTTGCATCCAATTTAAAATTTTCATATCTTGAGGGTATTGACTAATTTAATGTCATTATTTCAAAGTACCTCTCTCTATCATAGGAATAAAAATTTCTTGACCTTTTGGGATAGTGTAAAAATTTGATAGGATGGACGTTGAAAGATATTACTAGGATTATCCCATCTATTTGTATGAACCATATACTTTTAGGTGATGAGGCTAAACCTATAATCAAATTTCAACACTGGTAAAATATCACTATCCTTGAAGTGATAAAATTGGAAGTCAATAAATAACTTACTTCTGGGATCATTTTTCCTATATTTGATAGATAATGGGTTATCCTGGTAAAAAAATTTCATAAGAAACTGGAATAATAGTAATGTCAAATGAAATGAATGAATTAGTTCAAACATGTGTGAAAAAATAGTTAGTGAGTCTGTATTGACTATCGTCGACTGATTCCAGCCATGTGAAAGGACCAATTTTCTCTACCTTACATTGACAAAGTGTTATAAATATTATATATTAAGTCTTATTATTGTTTCCTTAAAGGATATTCATATTATTTACACATCCTTATAGACCTTAGTTACTGAGAATGTAAAACATTTACGTATTTATGAGGAACATCTGCATACAAAAGGATTCCATTACGTATATGAAATGCTACTGATACTTTTTAGTGATTTATGTTGAGTATTTTTTTAGAGTACCTAATTAATTGAATGTTAGTCTTTATGGATGATTTCAAAGTTTATGGCTCTTCTTTTGATGACTTTTTGGTACACCTAGGTTCTATACTTAGTTGTTTCATGGAAAAAGATATTGTATTAAATTTTCATAAATTCTATTTCATCGTTGAGAATGGGATAGTTATTGGGAATTATATTTTAAATGAGGTAACTCAAGTGGATATAAAAAACCCTTAATTAATATCATCCCTTACATATCTATAATTGTTTTTTGAGGTACGATATTTCTTAGGTCATGCAGGTTTTTACCACCAATTCATTAAAGAGTTTAGTAAGATTTAACTTCCCTTATCATAATTATTATAAAAAGAATATGAGTTTGTGTTTTATAATAATTGTGATGATGAATTCATTTCATTAAAAAAGAGTCTCACATAACCTCCCACTATCAAACCACCAAGGTGGGATATCCCCTTTTAACTTAAGTGTGATGCCTCTAACTTTTCAGTACGAGAAGTTTAATCACAAAGGGTAAAGAAGGCTCCTTATTTTATTTTGTATTCCTCACATAAACCACTTAAAAAGATCTCCCCTATATTTTTTCCTTCAAAAATTTCCATTCATAACATTTTGGATCAAAATTAATTGTGTTTTCTAACCATGTGGTCATTCAATTTCTCCTTAAGAAATCCAAATCAAAGCCTCACCTCATACTATGGATGATCCACCTAAAATAGTTTGACCATGAGATTAGAGATAATATTGGAGTGGAGATGTGGTATTTGACTACATTAGCATTATTTACCCACCATGTTACCATATTGTTTACTTATTCCTCCCCATTGAAGAATTATTTCTTCGTGGGAACCGTTTTGATGTTGTGTAAGTTACCCATAGTATGCAGACATTGTGAATTTTCTTGCAATACCTATGGTCTCCAATGATTTTATCACTTCACAATCCCAAATACATAATCATTATTCTTGATGGTACATTTGGTATGCCACATATTTTTGGATGTTTTTAGTGACCAAGTTGTTCATTGTTGTGTCCCTGACCACGAGTTAACCTATGTTTTGTGGTTCTTCTATACTCTCTCTTGTGGGGGACACATTGGATCTCAATGTATAGCTCAGAAGGTCAATGACTTAGGAATTTTATTGGCCATCATATTATAGAGATTCCCATCAATTTTGTATTTAATTTACCCAATGTCAATTCACATGGAATTTCTCCAAGATGAATGAAATTCCCCAACAACCCATACTATTTTTGGAAATATTCAATGCATGGGGCATTGAATTCATGGGTCCTTTTCCAAATTCATCTATATTAATGAAAATATTACTAGATGTTGACTACGTCTCTAAATGGTTAAAATAAAAGGCTACCTGGAATGATGAATCTCGAGTGGTTGTTGATTTTGTGGGGTCCCAAATTTTTTTAGGTTTGATTTTACAAGATACATCATTAATGATCAAAGTTCATATTTTTTCAACTGTGACATGAAAAACATTCTCTATAAGTATGGGGTTGTTCGTAAAGCCTCCTCTGCATTTCACCTCCAACACAATGGACAAGTTGAAAGCTCAAATCGGAAAGGTAAGTGAATCTTGGGAAAAAATAGTACTACCCAATAAAAAAGATTGAAGTTTGGTCTTGGATGATGAACTTTGGGAATATTGTACTACTTTTAAACCCCCAATCATAATTTCACCATACATGATTGTGTTTGGAAAATATTTTCACCTACCAATTTATGTAGATCACTATGAATATTGGGATGTTAATAAATTTAATATGAATCTATTAGTTTCATGTGAGCATATGAATTTGCAGATTCATAAGTCAGAAGAAATTTTGAGTGATCCATATGATAACTCCCAAAACTATAAAGAGACTAAAAAGGATATACATGATGGGATGATTCACCAGTTGAAGGTTTATATTGGTGATAAGGTCCTCATGTACAATTCTACGATGAAGATCCACCCAGGTAAACTTCATTCCCAAAGTCTTGATCCGTATATTATTACTAATGTTTTCCATTTTGGTGCAATATAGGTTTTCCATGTGTAGAGTGGCCGGAGTATTACAGTCAATGGGAAGATACTTAAACACTTTTAAGAGGATTTTATAAAGCATCCTGTGGAGGAAATACAACTTAAAGAATAAACATACCAGAGAATCTCACCATGTTTTATCCCTCCCTCCCACATTATCCTTTTCTATAGTGAAGAAACCACACACTCTATGAGTGGGGGTGAGTATATTCACGGTTTAGTTTTGAATTTTCATCATATATCTTATTTTTATCTTTTTTGGATTTTTGGATAGTATTTTTAACTTCCCCTATCACTTTTGTTCCATAATATTCATTTTTTATTCCCACATTATTAGGGAAAATGATTCCAACTTAATTATGAAAAAACATGCCCACTTAATCATAAAGTTTATTGATAATTCATTTGGGGTTAACATATTTCATGTTCTTTAAACTTTTTTTCTTTTCCCTGATGAAATGTTTTTTTTGTAATGAATTTAAAATTGAGGTGTTACTTTTTATAGTTAATTGGTTTTTTAGTTAATATTAATGGTTGTATCATTTCCAATTATTTGAGAATAATGGAACCCTTTTGTGAGTAGTTTATGGGAAAATTGTGTAACATAATATCTGTACCCATATTTTCACCCAACCATGAAGTGTAAATATTTATCACTTAATATAACGTAAATATATGTTAGGATAATATTTATATAGTTTCCGAAATTATTTTTTGGTACGTTCATTCCTTATCCAATATTTTACATTACTATACCAGATTTAAATATGTATGTGTACCTTTAATTTGACTATTGTACACCCTCAAAAAAATAAACATAAAATACAAACACAAATATATGTTTTGTGTATTAGGAATTTCAAAAACCACTTTTTATCAACCATTTATTTTGTTATAAATATTACAATTAATTCCATGAGGAGATCAAACAAGGGTTGAGTGGTGAGAGTGGGATTTCTTCAAAGTTCAAATTTAAAAAAAAGTTATAATAAATGAGGGGAGTGATGAAATGTAAAAAATATGCGGATATCTTGGTTGGTAGCTTAATTTTTGATGTTCAGGAATGACTAAGTGAGTGTGTATTAAAATATGATTTCAAATGATATAGGGAAGGTTCGGTGGATAGAATCATTTAAGCCGATTTTTTTAAAATAACCTTTATTTACTAGATGAAAGTGGAAAGAATAGCATGATATGGTTTTCATACACACAGATAGAGAATTGGTATCATGTTTAACTTATGAATTATTTTCTCTTATTTGGTATCACACATCACATAGAATTTCATTGTGATACAATTTATGAGACATCATTTTTCATGGTCACTAATAATATCTCCTTGGTATGATTTTTTCTTTGATCACATTTCTATAATAGATTAAATTTTTATTTAATGTTAAATATTCATAATTCTTGTAATATATCAATGCATAATATTTGTAAATGTGACTTTTCCCAGGAGTTAAAATCTTTAGGTGTGGGGGGGTGTGATCGTGTAGGGAATCACTATTCATTTCCACCTTTAAACAACTTTATTAAACAGAATTTTTATTATGAATTAAAATTATTATAAAAAAAATAATTTAATTATTAATTCAATAATTTAAGTATTATCACTATTAAAATGTTATATTTTATTTGTTTTTATGTTTTCATTTTAGTTTGAGGTGATTTGGAGGGCTTAAGATGAAGTTAAAGAAAAATGGTCCAGAATGTGCAAGATTCCAGGAACACCAGTGGACTCAAACAGACACTTCAACTGAACCGTGCATCCAATTGGTATGATATTTCTGTTAATGATATAAAATTTAGTGGGATACAACACTTATTAAAGGACCCATGACCAATTCATCTATTAAACCTTCTAGCCGACCAAATCTATCCACGGAACCAAATCTGCATGAAGTCTAACATGGTGTGATGTATTTTATCCATGTCTCAAGCATTCAGCCTCCAAATGATTCCAAAATTTAGGTCGAGATATTAAATAGGTGGGGAAAAACTTTTTAGTTTTCTCCAAAGTAATATATTTATTTATACCTACCTAAATCCATGGTCTAATTGGTTTTTCGGAATCTCGGTGCCCAAAACTACCATAATCATTTCCTATAAAATATTACCTTGAGACCCCCATTTGGATGTTCGACTAAGAGGAAAGGAGATTTCAATTTGGAGACCCAAATGAGTTCCCTAATTATTCCTTGTAGTTTTGGAGGCTATGTGGTGTTCTACTTCATCATCTATTGAATCCCCCCTTTCCATAGAGTTCTAAACTCCTTATGATCACATGGGGGAAAACCTGATGTAAATCTCAAGATTTTTATGTGTACTAATTGAATGATATTATTAATTACAAGTTTTTATGTTCTTTGTTTCCATATTATATTATTATTTTATTTATTTATGTAGTGTTATGTCTTACTCGACTCATATGATCATGTTTGGGGGTATTCATTCATTTAATGTTTCACACACCGTTCACCACTTGTTCTTACCCATTTCAATTACGGTGTTCTGTGGTTCATATTTTTCAATTTAACACTCATAAAAACTACCATGGACATGTAAATTCATGTAATAAAAACATATTTTAATAACAAAAACACATGTCCAGCGCATTGTGTTCCCTTTGTGTTTCCTTGGTGAGTATTGGTTATAAAGTCCAACACAAATCACTCAATCATTGGCAGTATCTGGTGAATCATTGTGTGTTTCCGGCTAAACCCTAGGAGGTATCATAGTATAAAATCATTAAAATATTTGTTCAAGGTACTAAAAACTTCGGATTAAATGGTCTATAAACTTTCTCATGACGTGATGAAGGATAAGCATCATGACAATTCTCCAGGTTGATCACGGTTAATTAATTCTATAAATTTCAACTTTATTCTGTTGCTTTCCATTTTTTTGGATTCTTAAATCATTAGAATTTTTGTATCCAAAAACATCATTCCCCTTTTATTTTTATAATCACGACCTTATTTTTGGATTAATGATCTTAGGCTTCATTGAGAGATGACCTATGGTTCCTAGTATACTATAGATATTCTTGTAAAACTAAACATTTATTTTAATGCACTTGACAATGTGATCGACCAATTTGGGGAGACATAGTCAATGTCACCTTCAAGGTAGGTGGAGCTATTTCAAGTATATGTAGATTTTCTCTCAAGGTTTCATGAGTTTGGTAAACTATTTCTGAGGCATCCATTTTTTGAACTTTCAATAATGTCTGGAAAAATGTTTTTGCCAATCACCCTCTTCTTTTGATGGGAAAACGGTTATATAGGTCACCTTTTCTTTGGATTTCTATAAAACCGCTTGTCTAGAATTGACATTACCTTGAAGGATTTATTTGAAGATGAAGCAGCCCTAGATATGATACCCACTAATCTATAGAAATGGAAGTAGTTGGATGGTCAGTGTGGTTGACCCCATTGGGATTCCTAGACTCCAGTAGATTGAGTTGGTTATTGTACTTAGATTCCTTGTAATAACAAGATACTTGTTCATTTCATAAGAATTATGCTTTATTCATCCATTCCAAAATCCTAGGAGACCTTGATTTCTCTATGATTCTTAACAACATTGATTTTCTAGTTTTCACTACACGACAGGAGGTTCTAGGAGGTTTAAGACCTTCCTAGGTGGTTGGATGGGCACTGATGATAGGTTGAGAGTGACAGTTTTAGCTTCATCTTTGTCTATCCTTTTTATATGTGCTTATGGAATGGGTTGAGATTTTAACTTGGTTCACTAAATGTAATCTTGGAGATATTGTTCCATTTCTATGAACTCACAGAATCCACCTGGATACTTTATTAGGATTAGAGGTGTCTACAAATCATCCTGAATATTTTCATCATAGTGTTGCAGCAGTTTCTCTTGTAAGAGAGGGATGTTGAGTGAATAGGTTAAAACATTCTATATGGTTATGAATTTAGACACCTTATCATTCTTGTGTTTTTTTCAGTTCATCGGGATGATGATTATCATTTTCCTTAGTGTGGAGCTGAACCGACAAAGGAATTTATGACAATGGTCTTCCCATTGTGGAATGGATCCTACTGGTAGATTTGTGTATCTAACAAAGGATATCCCTCTTAGAATATTTTAAAAACACCATATCTTTATTACCTACTTTTGATCCCCAGGGTCCATCATCAACCCACATCGATATACAAAGTGCGCGATTTGATGTTCTGGGTCTCTTGTGCCATCCAAGGTAGAGAATGTAGAATTTCTAAAATTGTGCGGAGGGAAAGTGTCATCCACCCATTCAAGATATGGATTCCTCTTAGGTTTTATAGGTGTGCATCACCATTCCATGACTTCTATTTGAGAATCCAGAAACTCGATGATGTAACGATGCTTCGGGGGAACCTCTTTTTGAGTCATTTCCTATCTACAGGGAGAAGGCAGGGGCTAATGTGGTATCCCCACCTTTTTCTTATGTTGGTTCTCGATTCATCCAACAATTTAATGATTTCAATAGTGAAGGATAGGTTGTCACCACAAAAGAGGTAAGTCACAATCAGTTTTGACTCACTCATTTATATAGACTTGATACTAAGATCTGGACCCAATATCATCATCATCATCATCATCATTATTTTATAAAAAAATATAGGACATATTAGGGTCCATAGAACAAGAAATGGGGAAAGGCAATGGGGGCATAAAGAGGTGGAGACCAAGAGCATCACCCATGACTAATCCAACACCATCCAAGAGAAAAGAGCGCAAACTAGAAAAATAGTTCATAGACTAACCTTGAATATCCTTTATAGCTAAACAATATTCAAATTTTTTTCTCTCATGACATGTATTGAGGATATCAATGGTATTATTTATTGGAATATTGCACTTTTGGATGGAATAGGATACCTTCTATGGGTATTAGAAAGACAACATAGAGAATTATATAACATTTTAGAGTCCATTTCTATAGCCACCAGTATAATGTTGTGCTGGCTACAAGGTTATAAACTTGTGAAAAGTGTCATAGCTTCCTCTTAGAGGGATTATACTACATAAAAAATGAACTAAAACCCTAAAAATGGAACCCTTGGAGTCTCGATGTATTCCTTCTCCACACATCATACCCATACATCACGAAACATCTATGAGATAAGGTATGCTCTTGTGTGGGTTCTAGAAAACCCAGTGTCCTTGGAGACCTGTATAGGGGGAGAGATTTGGGGAATTGGATTTCATTATAAATCCAAGGGATAATGAGTTCATCCATTTGTTTAAAATACAGGATATGTTAATAAGAAATATATTAATCCAAACTCTGAGAGATATCCGTGAACATGTGAGCCCCTCAAACCTAGATTTTTTCCTACCCTGCCATAAAACCCAACATTCGGTAGCAAAATTGACTTCTCTCACCTTACTCTTGACACTATAGTTCTCCACGCCATAGAAATAGAGATCAAATAATTAATAACCCAAGATATCCTAGGATGATAAACCAGTAAACTCTTCGTACCTGATTTAAATATCATAGGCCCTATCTCTCTTAAAAAAACAAGTGTAGCAAGGATTCTTCCTGAGGGTTGTTGCAGTAGGGAGAAATTGAAACTATATTAATACAATATTATTTAATGTGTTTATCTATGGATAGTGCATTATTCCAGATACCTCATACTATGAAATTTAGTTTGATAGGGATTTATTTACACTAAATGGAAACTCCTCATCTATGCCACACCTTGGAAGGCATGAGCAGACGATGATATTCCTTTCTAGATAACACACAAGATGATGAGCTAGTGAAAATGTATTCATCTAGTTTATGAGATAACTCTATTTGATTTAAGAGACTATGTTTTCCCATTTTTAAAACCACATGATTTAATCTATGGGAATCCTTCTCATGAAATAAAATCATATTAGGCATAGAGAAAGCTAGGATGCCTAGAAGATACCCTGCCCAGTTGTGCTTCCAAAAATTAATCTTACCTTCATCGATGATCTATCGAGAATGACGATAAAGAGTTTGGATATGTAAGAGCACCATATTCTAAAGAGGGGAAGAGTTCTAAAGAGGGGGTTTCATATCAAAATTGTATTTCAGTAAAATAATCTTTCCCTAGATCATACAACCACAAATAACCCCCTCATGCAATCTTTGAATGAGAACCATGCATATCACCTGAAATGATCATTACATTGATATCACCCTCTTACAACATCTTCTCCATTTGTATCCACACCACCCAGTGATGGTTACGATCCACATGTGAGTCCCAGATGAAGGTGGAGGAATTTACTCAAATCTTCTATCCACTGCTTTTGGTACATTGAAAAATGATAATATATGCATGGGAATCATTGGGAGAGAACTAGTCACTAGTGTAATGCGACCAACGAATGATATAAACCTATTTGTCTAGTTACATATGCTGGTTTTTATCTTCTCCACCATCCTATTTAAGTGTTGTATATTAAGTCTTATTGGGGATGTAAGAGCTCTGAGGTACTACATTGGGAAGTTTCTCATTACAATTATTAGATGATTTACGATGGAGCTGGACCTTCTATTAGAGAAACGTGATGAAATATAATCATCACTCTTCTTTAGATTTATCATTTGGATTCTCCAAGGAAAATATTCCTTAATCATATTTTTCATAAAATTTATTAATCTTTTTGGTCAATTAAAAAAAAATATTTTTTTCATTGGCGGACATGAGGTGAGAAATCCCACTAAAATTGAAGGTACACCTATCTGAGAGTTTGTATCTTGTTCTAATATTGTGACAGTTTTCTTACATGTAAGGAAACTAAACTCTTATATATTTTCTTTGGGATTTGGAGAAACATTTTTCTTTATCTTTGGTAGTGTTACACTATAGAGGTGGTAACTTAGTATTCAGAGGATTGTAATCTTATATCCTTATTTGGTTCTAGGAGTGTGCATCCTTGGTTAGTGCATCCATATAACCCTCTTCTTGGGTTATATATTCTTCATTATGTCCCTTTGTATTTTTATCTTAATCCTTAAATTCTTTCATGTTGAAAGTGATGAAATTCATAGGGGAATATTGGGCAGTGGTTGTTGTTCCATTACTCTCAATGAAATAGGATGATTTTACACTGCCTTTATCGGGGTCATTATTTTAACCCTCTACCATATTGGAAATATTTTCTTGCAACCCCAGTGGGTTCTAATCGACTTATATGTATGTTCCTCTCATCTAAAACAATTAATAATAACTTTGAGGGAGTGTTTGGTCATGATTTCCATACAGGCCCAAAATAATAGAGGTTTTTCTTATAGTGGGGTGAAAATATGGGATGACAACCATTAATTTTAACCTACCAACCAAGAGTAGGTTTATTACCTCTTTGGTGATGGGGATAATGATGAAAATTCCCCCAACCCTACAGACTAGGGGTTATTTAGTGCCACAATTGGTGTCGACTAATCTATTTGTTGAGGGTACAATAATTCCAATCAAGGATTTGATGACACCTGGGATGGAAATTGAAATATAAATGCCCTATCCTAGTGGGATGGGGTTTATCTAGAATCATCACTGACTTTCCTAGGATCCTACTAGGTGATGATGAAAATACTGATGGTGATTGAGATATAAATACACCTAGCCATGTGTGATGAGAATTTTTGTAACTCTTGGGGATATGTGATGAATCCTCTCAAAAATTGATGATTAGAGAGGTTGATGCATTATAAGATATTCCCCTAACCTGATAGTTTTCATTTACTCCTAGATAGATTTTATACCATACACAATTAAATCATTTTTTATGTTGTAATTTTGTCATTGCATGTGATTTGGGTGTGATTGAATCCCATGGTGGGAATCATTCATTATGGGAAGTTGTCCAGTTGATCATAACTTCATCTTCCTTATCTAAAATGAATTGTTATTTATTTAAGGTCTATAGTTTGAAGTCATGAATTAAATCATATCCCCCTGTTTATGATGTATAAGAATAGTTGAAGTGGGGAAATTCGGTTTTATTGACTAAATGGCTTGAGTGTTACTCGAACCCCTAATTTTGTTGGTGGCTATGAAATTTTTGGACACCATATCTAATGGATTATACTATTCTAGTGAAATATTGAATTTCAATGATCTATATTTTACCCATCCTTTTATATACTCATCTAGAGACGCTTGGGAAATCAGTCTGCAGGGGGTTGTTCTGACTCATTGAAAAATGCAATGTAAGAGTATTCCATGCTTCTCCATTCCTAGGTTCTAGGCTATAGAAAAGAAATCTATATCCAACTAATAATAGAGTGAATTGATGAGATAAATGTGATACTGATATCATGAATATGGGAGATGTCTAGTATTTAGTTTCTAATGAGTATCCCAAATATTTTGGTGTATATAATACTTGTACTCTTTTTATAGCTCATCTAGGACCTCATAGTTAGAAGTAGAATGGGGAGAAAACATGATGAGGATATTTTTTCTGGAAAACTCTTTTTCATATGTCAATGTTGGCCTCATATTCATCAAACATGCCCGCATCTATCTTATCAAAACATTGAAGACAATTCTGTGGGTTTCCTACTGACTAGATTATAGTGTTGCTGAATATTTATGGGTAATCATATGTAGTTGACCATGATGTTTCATGCACCTCTCTATATGAAGGTGTATGAGTTCTGACCACCTCTCTATACGAAGGGGTCAAGGAAAGGTGATGATTTCCTTAACCATGGGAGATATCTATGTGGGTTGGTTGACCATGATGGATATCAAGAGTAGAGTCCTTGTGATCCAACTCTACACTACCATGATGAGGACTAACACAACAATGATCATCTACTAATACGGTTGAAGAGTTTATGGACCCTTGTGGAATTGATAATGCATCTAGAATGACCTCAAGGACACTAGAATTGGGAAGATTAAGAATATGAGTCATGTTCTTCATTGGGGCCAGAATATTCCAAATTTCATTTTGGAATTGTTCAGGGACAATAGTCTACTGTATGATGGTTTTCGAAACTTGTTTGTGTCTAAATGATGTTGTGACTGTATGATCCCACTGCTGAGAATCTACTAAAATATAATAATGTGGTTTCCATTATTTATTATAATATAATCCCATATCGATTCATGTTCCATTATAACTTGATGACTCTTGGTTATTATGTGAATATGATCCTGATCATGAGCCTTTAGAATATAAGATTGGTATTTCTTGGAAGGAGTATGAGCCTACCCTGAATCGTGTTCCTCTCTCACCTGGTGAGCCCTGGTTGGAGAAGGAATATGATCATTGTCTGAACATCAATTCCCCATAAGAATATGATAACAGACCTCCCGAATGGGAGAAGGAATATCAGATTCCTCTTGTATTTCTTCAAAATGATGTTGGTGGAGTCATTTTCCATCGGTAGTAGAAATATATGTTTGACCTCCATGATCTGGTAGAATATTCTATAATGATTCACTTATAAGAATATGAGCATGTATCAAGTCATGTTTCATTATCACTTCGATAACCTCGTCTAGAACAAGGATATGAGCCTAATACTAAGCCTCTAGAGTATGCCACTAGACTTCTTCGATTGGAATATGAGCACGTCTTGAGGCATGTTCCCCTCTCATTTAGTGAGCTCCGGCCATAACGAGGATATGATCACAATCCTAGTCCTTTGGAATATGCCTCCATACTTTTTTGACATGAATTATCCCCTATCTTAAGACATGTTCTACTCTCACATGGTGAGACCCTATTGGAATGGGAATATGATCATAATCTGACACCTTATCCTTTGTAGGAATATGCCAATAATACTCTTATTTTGGAGTAAGAACAAGTTCTTGCTCTGATGCAAAAACTTGTTCATAACTATCAGAGTGTTGAGTTCCCTTACTATAGGTGTTGGAATATGATCCTATACTTGTATCTTTACCGGTGCTAGAATATTCCTGTAGAGTTCATCAGCATTTTTTAATATATATTGTCATTTTAGAAATGTTTGAGTAGGGATATAAGCATGCAAATTTTCTTATCACCACTATATATTCGCAATTATCTTATATTGAAGCAATAATATGCACCCACTTATATCCTTCTTTTGTCATTAGAATATATCGAAGGGCTTCATGCACGGGGTAGGGATATGTGCCTCACCCATGCCTGATACACAAATATTCCTATAGACTTGTTCTTAGTGAGTAGGGATATGAGCCTGCTCATTGGTTACTACTGAAATTTGTTGGTAGGCATCATCACTGGGAGTGGGGATATGAGACCACACCTATATATCGAACATATTCCCCACCTGATTTGTCTTCCTTTCTTCCAATCCATGGGTTTTAGAGGTGACAATGTGTTGGGTGGTACCCTCATTAAGAAATTGCAGGGTACTAGTGGGATGGTTCTAGTGAAATTGGTTGATAAGGTAAATCCTCAGTGGAACCTAAACCAAACATGAGCTATATTTCACTCCTTGGTCCACCTTCCTTAAATATTTAAGGTAATGATTGTGACACTCAAGGGATAACAACCCAAACATGTTGGGTATAGAAACAAGGGACACTGGCATAGCTACATATTTCCTTGGGCGATATAGACTCGTCATCATTAGTTCACGGAGACACTCATGAGCAGTATCACGGGTCAGTATTATACCAAATTTATGATACTATGAAACCATTATTTTCTTTACATGACCTTGAAGATTTTGGGTAGGTGAGATAATTTTAGGACCATTGGGGTTGGATCCATAGCTGATTTTCTGGAGCAGTTGCTATATATTGACATTATCATAGATTGGGATGGTGTTGATGAGAGAAATATCTATGCTCATGAAGACAACAAGGAATGAGGTAACTAATTCATGGAATATCATAGTAATAATGTGTTCTAAATTTTATATGAATGGTTAACAAAATTTTCCTTTTATTCTCAATCCTAAAATTCTCCCATGGAATTATTAGAAAAATGATGAACTCAATTTATGAGAAACTTGGTTATAATGGGTCAGCTGTAAGATTTATGTTAGTCTTATCAGCTCAGTTTGTTATTCAAGCACTGTGGACTGACAAATGATTAATGAGTCAATATTCTTTTTTGGGAGAATCACATCAGGTTTTCCATTTTTTTGTATAGTGTGCAATCAAAATGGTTTGATTGTTAATAACCCAATAATCTTGTTATTAAGAGATTCATGTTGGGTTCACCATTTTTTCCATGTATTGTGAAAAAAATTTGACTGACTGATAATTACCCAATCAATTTTTAATTTAGATATTCACGTCAGGTTCTCAATTTTTGTTTTGATGTAGAAGAGATAGCCTATAACCCATGTTTAGTTGGATTCAGTTTTGCTAAATGGTTGATTGTGGGGGGTTCATTTCTTGAAGAATTAAAAACATTAGGTCACCATTATCATTCATAAAGGAAAATCCAAATGGTTACCTCATCCATAACTGGGTATGAACAAACCTTCAAAAGGGAGGTGGTCAATTAGGGTTTCAGAACCAACGATGATTAGGGAATTACATTGGTTCAGAGGGATGGAGTTTGGGCTCATTGTACCCTTCTGGGGGGTATTTTTTTCTACTTTGGGACACTCTTACATATTTATGATATGTTTGAGATTCTCTTCCTATTTCTGATACGGGTCTTGTTAACATTACAAAACATTTATTGGTTATGTCTATTTTATATAAAAAACAGAGGGATTATCATTGTTGGATCCATTTGTATGTATATGAGGATCTCCATCCATTTCAAATTATTGAATTCCTACATATATGTAGATTTCATATAGCCGATTATTTCATAATTTTCTACCATACGGGAATTTGGTTAGTATTCTGAGAAGAGGATTGAACCATTATGAATCATCTTACATATCATGTTTATTTCAGGATTCAAAACTCACATATTTTATTAAACCTATATTGTTTGACATCATGTGAAGAGGACATATGTTTGGGAACTAAGGCACCAGATATTTGAGCTTGAGTCTTGAGGACGCATCCTATGTATCATGTTTGTAGAATAAATTAGAGTTATCATAGTTCAATTAGGATCTTGGAACTATACCAAAGGTAGATTCCCTTATATGAGGTATATTTGTATCATTACACTCATTGAGGCTTATATACTATGATTTTCAATACTTGTAATGATTCATGATTCCAATAATGTGATCATTGTGGTTCCCTAATCCCATTTTATCCATGCTCAGTGTGAGAAATAAGGTATTTCATGTGATCAGACTCATTTCATATAGATGTGGGACTTATGCAGAAGGACAATCCTTGGTATGTTTTATTATGGAGATCATACCATAGAGAGGTGTCCAACATATCCTAGTTATGGAAGCAATCAGAGTCACCATAGTTCATTTGATTTCTCAATTCACTGAGGGAAAAGGTATGATGATTAGACCATGGGAATGACTGAATCTTGATGTTTGAAATGCTAGAGACATGGCATGATTTACAGTGAAGGGGTTGAAATTTTGAGTTTATTATTAGGAATTCGAATGGAATCCTATGTATCATGGTTTTTGAAGGAATTTGATTCCTCATATTTCAACATGATTTCATGGTCTACTAAGGGATGAGGTAGAATGATCAGCCCATATAAATGATTGGGTCCTAATGATGTAAATTTAGAAGACATGGAAGGACTTATACTATGGTGTTTTCCCATTTGAGTTTTGGATCATAAATTTGAAAGGCGTCCTATGTATCCCAGTTATGGATGTAATCCAAGTCCTCATAGTACAACTGATTTCTAGGTCTACTGAGGGATGAGGTAAAATGATTGGTACATATGGTTGAATTGTCTGAGACCTAGCGGGGATTGCACTGATGGGTATTCCCATTTCATTTTGGGCCCGGGCCTTCAAAAGCAATCAAATGTATCCTGGTTATGGAGGAAATCTCAGTCCTCATAGTTCAACTGGTCGGGGATTAAAAAATTACATTTTCCATTTATGTGGGACATATTTTATTATTCCACTATTTGGGATTTACACACTGTCATTTACTTGATCTTTAAAAAGGATTATGGTAAAAATCATATGATTATTGAAATTCACTAAGACCACATGGGCTATGATTGGTGTCATAAACAAGGGATGACAAAAGACCAGTCTTTCTGCTTACAAATAAATGACTTATATACTAGGACTGACATTTGGTTGTTTAATATAGAGCCCAGCCCTGAGGGAGGTGTCCTACGTATCCTGGTTATAAGAGGAATTAGAGTCATTGTAGTTCCCTTAATTGGGGAATACACATTGAGATTTTACTTTTAATCGGGGCTTACACATCGAGTGTGGAAAAAGATATCAATCACTAGGATGACCTTAGACCTAGCCTACTTTTCTATGTGATATGCATTGATTATCGACTTGGTATGACTTTATTGTCTACTTGAATCATTGGATGGTGTGTTCCTAACATATCCAAAGGTAGTTACATTATTTAGTTGACTTGTATAAGATATTTCTCTTAAACTGGATGGTACGTTCAAAGGTAATCACATGATCTAGGATTAGTTTTATGAAGGACATACTAATACTAGGTTCATTGATCCTAGAATCCATTACATGATCTTGGATGAAATGCCCAGATGGGTATCATCATCCAAATGATACACCTGGGTGTCATCAAAAGAGATAATTGAAACTTCCATTAGGAATTGTGAGAGGTGATGTGACTTGTCTCAGAGGGTTCTCCATGGCCTGGAGGACTCGTATGGAGGTCATCATGAGACCTAACTAGAATTATCAAAGGATATTTCAAGAGATGGTTTACATGTTCGGGTGCTACTGTGACACTCAGATGAGATGTACTGGTATTTTAAAATGAGTTAGGAAACATGTATAAAGAACATTTTGAGGTTTGAATGGTTAGCCTATAGGGATTTGTTTGACTATGGTGGCCTGCCTATGGGGATCTACATGACATTCTTTGACATGTCTATAGGAATTCACCTGATCCAAATTTTATAATAAAGGAGATTCGTGAGATCTGGGAGAAATTTCTTAGTATTGGAACATGTCATGGGTGGTTTACGTGAAGCACACAAAGATCAACATAAATTTCCTTCATAAAGTCTCCCATTTTGTATTCTTCACTCCAAACATTTATTTAGAATACATTATATTTATTCAGTATTATCTTGTTTCAATTATTATATGATGTGTGTGATGTTATTCATGTATCCTCTTATAATTCATTCGTTTGGTATACAGTGATCACATGAAGTGATTATTCATACATCAAGATTTCTCTAGTTGTTTTTCAGATCTTACAGGATGGAAAACATTGTGATTGGATGATCAACCTCTTTGAGAAACTCACTTCAGTGGTTGGTGTGCCATTGCATCTATATGAAAAAGGACAACCTTTTTCAAGATATTTTTGGTTGATTTTTCATGTAAGGGTGTAGAGTTTATATGCCTTTCCACCCTAGTTGTTCACTAATTTGTGTGGTACATATCGTATGAAATGGGGATTGAGTCGGTGGAGGGATTCATCATCTTGCAGTTCACAAGCTCCTATTGTAGATCATTTCAGGGGCACCACCATATTTTCAGTGACCATGTGACCATCCCATCAATTCCTCCTTTATTGGTTTATTTCCAAATTAATGTGGTCTAGGTGAATCATGAGGACATGATGGAGGACTTTTATATCATCTATTTGAAGCAACCAAGTGCCATAATGAGATCAAGGAACCTATTAAAAGGTATTCACATAATCTCAGTGGATTTTATTGGGAATTTTAACGAGATAGGGATGGCCTTTTAGGGGTCCTTAATGATATCTGATTGTTTTTTTCATGAGGTATCGGGAGAATTTTAATGATGAGGCTTATATGTCATTGGGTGCTTGCAGTTTCTTACGGATCATCAGGGGTGCACCGTGTGATATTTACTACTGTAAGAGGCTCCTGCCTCCTCCCTATTTATTTCCTTTGTTTATTTTACAAAGGTTAGAGATCTGGTGAGTTTTTTTAATGTTTTCAAGGAAACTAATTCTCCCCATCGGTGATTCGTCACATAAGTTTTATAACCATAAGAAGAATGCATCTTTTGGATATTTTCCTTCTATTTTCTAAGCGTTCTTGGAGGGTTTGTTTGGAATCCACCTGTGAACAAGTCGCATGACTTGGGGGAGCTCATCTAGCAGTCGTTGTGTAATCTTTGATTGTACAAGCCTCCTTCAAGAGAGCACAAGGACTAGTCAGAGGGGATATGTGGGATTTTCGGTGGGTTATTCACTATACATGTCTGTCTATATGATATTTCAGGGTCATGCGGTCACATTTATTATGGAGGTTCATGTGATCTATGTGATATCATCCATATACTTATTCCTTTTCTTTTTACGGTAAATTATACCCATATTTAAGTATTTCTTTTTTTATGGATTTTCTGATGCTCATTTGGAAGGAATCAACAGACACCTCAGAATATATTTTAATAGTTGAAAATATTTCATATTGATAACTCGTACATGTGAATATCCTTTATATAGAAATGATTAAACCCCTCTGCATGCACCTAAATCCATGACGAGGTGGTAGAAGAGACCAAAATGGTCATTAGAATGTAAGAGATACCCCACTACAGACTACTAAGGTCATATTCTACTCTAATTCTATGTTATATATATAAGATGTACATTTTCACATTTAAAGTCACATTAATTTAAAATTTAACCTCATATATACATTTAAATATTGTTAAATAGTTGAATTTAATGGATTATCATTTCTAAACTATAATGTACCATAATTCTTATGAACCAAAATATGATGTCCACATAACCCATACCGTAACACATTCTAGACCATTTTCATAGATCAATGTGTCAGAACTAGCTACCTAAGGTGTTTGGTTTATCCTATTCAAGAAAACATTATTAGGTTATGGTAGGAACATTAATTGTCAATTATGTTTTCCAATCGCTAAAAATAGTTTTTGCACATTTCAATACATAATCAAGGCACAAATAAGGTACAACAAGAAAATTCTCACTAAAAGTGGTCGTGACATGGAGAAATGCATGACATATTAGTCTTACTGTACCTATAATGATGTATGTAATGAAACACCATAATTTCATCCAGACTAGGTAAAATAATTCACCATTTCTATAATACCAAAACTAATAACACCATTAAACAAGTGTTTCAGCCAATAGTGAAGTCGTATCAACTATAAATGGAATAATCGATAACTATAATTTACTACACCAGACAATTTGGGTTTCCCCTATACATGGGTTACCTACATCTAGGAACAAGGTCATTTAAAAAATTCTTTTATCTCCATGTCTCATGTATAATACCCAAACTATAGAAAAAGCACAATTATCCTCTGATACCAATATGTCATGTCCCAACCTGAGATCCACTTAACTAGTAACCTGAGCTAATGGGTCACACAACCTCACGAACACCACCCCATATACCATAGGCTGCCAACTGGAAATAAGGGTGTAAAAGTGGTAAAATGCAGATACTATACCCTCAAATTAGAGTGGAATGATATATAAAATCATAAACAAAAAATGGAAGAATATAAATAAACAAACTGAATAAGTAATTATATGAAGAATAAAAAACTGAGCAACTAAGTAATAACATCAAAATCCTCTAGGTAGTTTTATATACATGGATACATGATTTGCTAGTATAAAAAAGGGTAATAGTGTACATACATATACAATCATTTTCTACAAAAATTATAAAAAAAGGCTTATCCACTAGAATATAGAGCATATTCTTTGTCCTTTACTCCTAAACTTCATCTATATTCAAAGCATGTCACATATCATAACATTGTATTCGAGGGATTTCCCATATCTATACCTCAAGACAAGTATTCTACATAGGTACTAAGGTGACCCGAGTAGGGTGTGATATAAAATCTCAATATGCCACCATCAAAGGTTTCAGTATGTAATCAAAGAAGTGCTTATAAATAAACAATGTAAATGTATAAACAAAATAGGAAAAAATGTTAAACAAAAAACCACCAAGATGAGGTTCCTCAAGGAAACCTAAAAGATCTAAATTAATTAGCTGAAGGAAAAAATGGGTGTTTGATCAGTAGCTATATATATATATATAATAATGTTATATATTTCATCCACCTATATAGAAAAAGTAAGTTTGGATGTAAGTGGCCATATACCTAGAATACTAGGTGTTGGCTAGACCGGGGCATAACTCATACATCCATTTCTAGTCTAGACAAGACTATAATCTCAATCAACAGGGTACATGCCATGTATCTAATAAAGAATGGGATGCATCATTCTCTTCACTCGAGATGATGGGTTGACTTCATGTCAACACTCGAAGCAAGGGACAAAGTGTGTCTTGTCTATTGTCCAAATAGTATCAATGGTGTGAGATTTCATGCTCAACAAGCAATATAAGGGAACGTGAATCGTCATTTCCAATAGAACACTGTCCATACATTTACAACCTATATCAATGAAATAATAATATTTACAATAATAGTGAAGGGGTCGTACTTATCATGATTTATACTCATCATACATAAATGTGAATGAGGTGTTATAATTCAATTATGGAATTTGATAAAACATGAAGTAATTGGAATGGCCAAGCTTCCCTTCATAAGAAAGATCAATGAAACCATTTAATCCATTTAAAGGAAGGAATACCATCATGAATAAGACATTATACTTAATACAATCCATTTAATTAACCAAATCATGGAAATTTCATTTATAGGATTCAATTGAGTTTAGAAGGTTCCATTCCCAATTGAGCAATTACCTACATGGTTAATTCCACTTATATCTTGGTCCAAGCACATAGAAGGTGGATTGTGCCCAATAATGTTTTTTATAATAGACGTAATTTGATTAAATGATCTAAGATGAATTCTTAGAAGGAAATCTTGGCATATATGCAATTATCTTTAATAGGGAAATTCAAGCCATAACACCCAAGGAGTGTCAATAGTAGAGGTCAACATCCTCTAATCTACCAAAAAAGGATCAAAAGAAAAATACAAAATTTTGTATATAAAGTTAATATAAATTAATAAATTAAATGAAAATGCTTGACACATTTTGGCCTAAATCCCAACAACAATGCTAAAGCCACCCCCCAAAAAAACTCTTGAGAAAAATGACGAGACCACATACCTTAGCCATTTTGATAACACCTTATCTGATGGTAACCTAAGATTCAAAGTAGGTTAGACGAAAACAATGAAACTCTCCAACACCCTAAAAATAGGGAAAAATATCTTTCACCTAAATAATAAAATGGATCCTAAGATTTACTAAAATAGGAAGGGATAGGATTTTAGATCTTACCTAGAGGGATATGATGCTTCTAACAGATCTTGATTTCAACAATAGAGGAAGAAGTCATCTCAAATCCTATAATTTTCTTAAGGGAGAGCTATATGAGGATAGGGATGAGTTTTATCGACAGGACTAAAGAGGAAGGAAAATAAAAATGGTTAAAATAATCATTAAGGGAAAATTGGAATTTTCAACCTCAAAATAAGGGACACATGGTTTGGATGCATGGTTAGCCATATTTTTCACCAATCATTCTAATCCTACAGCTTAAGGAAATACACCATATTGTTAATGTGCATGTTTTCTCTAACCATATTCAAACCGTGTGAAATTACACTATCAAACCTCTATAGGTTTACACACGGGTGTGCACCTGAGGTCACATAGTTGTAGATAAGAAATGTGGCCCTTGTTACTCCTTTGTCTCACCCTACATGATTAGTAATAATTGTGCGGGCTAGGAGGCATACTTCTTATTAACCATGCAGCCCAGTTTAATTTTCAAATTCTAAGGGTTTTAAGCTCTAAAATGACCATAAACAAAGTTTTGATCCCCCCATTACTCTACTGGGGGACATTAGAATGTTTTTTTAATAGAATTTGAACTAAAAATATGATACATAAAATCATGAAAATATTAGTTTTTACATTAATCCATTTATAAATTAATTAATATTTCTTTAAAGTTAAATTATAATAGCAAAATAATACCTCACATGTATTGAAGAAAATTTCTCTGTGTTATTAATAGATTTATCATCCTTATCATTTAGTTAGATAAATTATTTCTATATTTTCATACAAGGGATATGAAGAATGTAATTATTGAAAAATAAACTTCTCAAATCATCCCACTCTATAGTGTTAATTTTTTTATGTTGCCTCAGGTTCTTGATAATATTCCACCACTGATCTACATCACCTTACAAATGGTAGACAACCAAAATACTTTTCTTCATGAGGATTATAGTATAAAACTATCTTATTAGTGGTACTCTTTTTTTGTCATCAATTATTTGATCAGTAGACACACTAAAATAAAGTGGACATGTTATCATGAGGGAATAAAAAAAATAGAGTTCCCTACTTTTCTAATATGGATGCTCATCGTGATTCATGTATTGAGAATGTTTTATAAGTATAACAACAAGATTTCCTATTCTAAATCCCATAAAATTTAGTTTATTAAGAGGAAAATAATTTCATTATCTATCATATTATATATTAAGATTATTTATTCTAGTTATATGAATTAACTACAACCAAAAAATATAATTTGAGAAATATTAATCCTTTTGGAAAACCACATTATCATTAAAACTATTTACAAGATGTCTAAATCATGACACCTTATTTTCAATCTTTGATACCTTAGGTCTAACCTAAGTTCTCCGTGGTCATCACTTATTAAAATCCTTTATAATGGATCATAATAAAAATATGAATCAACCCTTTAATATCACCCAAAAGTGTATATCCATTTTTATTGTATTAGGCCCACTCATCATGTGCCTATGATAATCGAGTTAATACCCAACATTCTCATTTTAGAGTTTTTACCCCTAGGTGCATCTATGTCACTATTGCGTCAACCTTTCAGTAACCAATCATGGGTGTATTTGATAGGAAAACCAAAATACTCTTTTTACCATAACATATTATATTCTCTTATACTTTGTATTATAATTATTGTTCTCAAAAAATGATTCTTCTTATTTGTATCCTAAAACAACTAACCCTTGATCTAATACCAACATAGGTGACCCAATCATTACATACATAAATATTACATCTTATTAGAATAAGATTATTACCTATCATTAAAATCCATGAAATAAATATAAATGTTTTGTGTCTTTTGAAAAATGTATACGTAAACAACTAGTATATAAAATATCAACATCATCTCTCATTAAATTCTTCACAACTAGAACCCTTTATATATATATCATACTAAAACTTTTCTTCATGTCCTGGGAAAAGGAAAAAAATAAAGGGTGAGAGAAGAGGCTAAATAATTTTTAAAAAGGTACAAAACAATGATAATTTAATGATAATATAATTATTAGTGTATGAGAATATGATATTAACATTTGGAAACCACACCAAACAATCCATATATTAGAATCATGACTCACGACATAAATATGGGAAGTTTATAAAATATGAGTCATAAAGTAATCAAATAAAATGATCCATGAGAGTATAACATCAAAATAATATCATTACATACAATATTGGAATAACTTATGCAATAATTTAATCATAGAGAACTTTGGTCAAGTATACCCACTAAGACATTCATCAATTATCTGTTTCGGGATAACGAAATGTGTACATTATTTGTGCTTGGGATAACCTCTCATGTACCCTCTTTTGGGATTGTCACATCCTCACATATACCCTTTTATTTCATAAACCATTAACATCTACCCAATTCATTAGAGGATTGTAACAAACCCACCCATCACAAAATCATAATTCATTCATATATATTCCTTAAGATCAAGAAAACATTTATCATTTCATCATATCATAACCCATGGGAAAGAAAACGGATTTCATTGTTATTCCATCATCATAATCATAAACCATATAGAGAAATAATATTTTTGGTATCACAGAATCTGATCCCCAATGTAGCATAAGTAACATTAAAGGAAGATATCATAGATGAAAAATGACATCAGAGATAACTAGAATATTTCTCATGGAAAATAACCATTTCACATTAATGTTAGTAATTCCAAACCTAAAAATTTCCAAAATTTTAGGAAAAATTTTTTATTTTAAAATAACCATAGAAAAATTTGAATTAAGTTTTAAAACATTGATTGGTCATGATAGTGGGAAAATTCATTTGTGTTGTGTATGTTAAAAGAAATATTTCATTCACGAATCTCATAACTCATTCATAAAATGAAATTAAAATTATTTTTAACTCTTTTTATTGAAATTAAATTTTTTTTAAAATTAATTCAAATATTCATTGGACAGTAGTACCTTATTGAAAAATTTTTTAATGAATATATGTTCATGAAATTAAAATATTCACCACCGAATACAAAAAACAAAGTTTCTTTTCCTTAAAAATATTCTTTCATAATTTAGAGTACATGAAGGGAGGAAAATAAAAAAAACATTTAATTTAATAAAATATGTTTATGATTGAAAATAAATAAGATTCATGACAGATATATCATATAATACTATCATTAATAATTTAATAATATATAATTTTTTTCAAATTATGATTCTTATGTAAAACCCTTGCCTCAGTTTTTACTTAATTCATAAGAAATATAACCTTTAGTATAATAAATTTCAATTTATGATATTTATATAATAAAAACATATTCATACTTATAATATCATACATGTTTTACATATAACTTCTTGTCACCCATTCATTAACAATTCTTTATTAAAATAATTATTTTAGGTGATAACTATTTTATTTTTCATTTAGGTTTTGGTTTAACAATTGAGGTCCTTGTAATTTGGTCTTGGTTATATAATATCCACAATTTTAATAATTATATATATATAATATATATTAATTATATAAATATTTATAACCATCCACAAAATGTATAGAATGAAAAATTAATTATACTATTCCATGAGATGATAGTCCAATCGTACACATGAACACTGTTTTTATTAACAGATGAAAAGAATAAAAGAATTATAAATAATATTTTATCATTATAGTATCATTATTAATGAATAAATATAATATATATATGTATATATATATATATTAAATCCATATTGTGATTCGGTTATGAAAAATGAATCATATAGTACATAGAGGCGGTAGTCTTTACGTACCCATGAATGATACTTTTATTTCCCATTTGATTGAAAATAGGTGGAAGAAGGTCATTCTATTATAATAATCATTTATAAATATATTTATGATATCATATTAATAATGTTATGATAGAAAAAATCGTTTTATAGTAGGTGGATGTTGAAATGAAATTAAAAGACCCTATTAATATTTATACCTCTTCTTTGAGTGACCTCATTTGGCTTACCACATAAACCTAAAAATATTGATCTTAGGAGATGATCAAGATCTCTATAAAGATGTTAATAAAGATAGTAATGTTTTGGGGTAGATTTTGGCTGATGTAAAAGGTTAAAAATTCATAAATAAGGGCATATAAAAGCATAAATTTTATAAACGATGGAGAGGACACATGTAAAGACCCTGACCCTAGTGGCCCAAAGTCGATGTCCTGCATTATTAAATTGAGATAGTAAACAAGGAGTATCATCCCAAAGGACCAAATAGTTTAGTATCTTTGTAAAACTAGAGAAAAAACATAATATTTACATTAAAACTTCAAATTAAATATAACATACAAACTCTTTTGTAAAAATTACTATCCTTCTTAATTATCCCTGCATGTCAATCATAATATAAATATTTGACTACTAGGGGAAAATAAAACATAGTATTGGTCATCTCAGATGCTCTGTAAGGGTAAGAAATATAGTAGAAATTATCATAGATAAACATTAACAATAAGGTAAGTTGAATAACTAATAAAACATTACATTAAAACATTAACATGAGAAAAATATGGAACGAATACAATATGATCAAATAACACCATATAAATAATAAAATAAGAATGAAATTTGACCTGGGATATTTTACTAGTCAAATAATAACATGGGTTATCAACTACAAATTTCATAATGATGGAATTCATAATGTGGTACATCATAAACATAATGTCAAGGCTTCATCCAAGACACCATACATAATTGAGTAAGACATCAGCCAATACCCAAACTAGTTTTTCTTTGGTGACATACCAAAGCATCGAGGGGAAATAGTGGGTCCCACCTAACACTCGCTAAGTCCAATGGATTCCTCATTTGAATGGGTGTAACACAATCACCATATAAATTTATATTAAAACTATCTTATGAAATGTAATTAATTTCCTCAATCAATATACATAATCAAAAATTATTTAGAGTAATATGCTGACTAGTATCTAGATAGTAGATCCCCAGTCAAAATCATCCCAAACCATTCAATAAAATATTTTTGATTGTGACATAGGAGGTAAATCTCAATTAAGCACAATATTAAATATTATTTGTTTTAATATATGAAAATAATCTAATAAAATATATGATAATTACTTGAGATAAATACCCTTTTTCTACTTTATAAATAAGAGATCTTTTTTGTAAAATCATTTGTTTTTGTCATAAAATAAGATTGTAAAGATTTATATCCCAAAAATCTAAAGGTAAGGAAAATGAAATTATATTTTATAAATATTAAAATAATATTCATAATGAAATTTGACATATATCATGATAAATGATGTCCAACTGAAGTGAAAAAATATAAAAATAGTGATTAAGAAACTATAGAAATGATCCACTTTAGTGTGGTTTAACGGAAAATATAAGATTATTTAAAGCAGAAAAATGAATATTTGTTTTCATAATACCATAAATGGACTAATATAGTTTGTTCATGATAATAACAGTGATCTTTGAAAAATATTTTTGGCTTAAAATACATTATGGAGTTTACTATAAAATGGGTAAGAGATTGAGAAGTTTTCATTATTCAGGTTTTCTTATTAAGTGGAATTGTAAAAGGAATATTATAAAACAAGTATTTCTCCATCAAATAATGAATAATTGAGATATTTAAATACATTTGGAACAATCAAAAATAATTAATGAGTAAATATGAATAATAATAATTTACATTTGGGTAAATAGAGAGAAAGCGTATCCCAAAGGAAAAAATTGAGGTTTTGGAAGAAATACTTACCTTATATCCAAAAGTGTTATACACTTGTACTAAATGTCCAGATGATGAAATTAGATTAATAAATAATTTAATCATGATCCTATTATCTAAATACCCAAAAATTTAAGGGGGGAATTTTTCTTAATTTTCTTTGGGATTTTACAAGAACGCAGTTTCTGAAGGCGCCTGATTCTGAGGCCCGGTGTTCCAGGAATTAATTTTTGAAGTTAGGCTCGGGTACGTTCAGTGAACGAACGATCGGGTTTTTTTAACTTTTAAACCGTTGCTCAGAATCAAAATCTGAGGGCACTGATGAACTCGCAGCGCCGATAATTGCTTAAGAAGACCCCTTTTGAAGTTGCATCTTCTCAGGATGAGTTGTTTAAATAAAGTGAGGGATAATAATATAATTGTTTTACAATTATATTTTTTCTTTTTTTGTTAAGTGGATTAAGTGTTGTGTCACAACACTTTTTCTCTCTCTTATGTGGTTATAACCTATGTAAGTGAGTTAGGGGTGGGACCCACTTTTTGATAACTACCTTTGAGAGGATTAAGGTGGGGTGGGGCCCACACGAGCTCAACCCCTCACCTTCCCCTAACATTCATACCTTTTCCCCTGTTAATTTTGTAACTCTCAAAAAGAAACCCCAATTTTTAAATAAAGTCAACTCTTTAATTGTGCAGGTTTTTCAAGTAATTAATTCATGGATTTGATTGAATTTTAAATTAATTCCATTGTATTGTATGTTAAATAAATAAGACAAAGTCTTATTTCATGGGAGGATAGTAGATGGTGCGAAAGGATTTGTGGAGGAAAGATCTATGTTCCGACGGACGTTCTTCCTCCTTGAAGAACTCGAAGAACGCACCATCACCGACGAAGAACGTCGAACTCTGATGAAGGATGACAGTGAGAGACGCCTTCCTCGGAGATCGACGACGTGACGTCATGTACCGTGACACCAACGACCCTCTCCTTTCGTGACGCCTTCTTCGGGAACATTTAATTCCACGATGAACCATCGTTCAATGATTACATCAGGTAGGAAATAATTTTGTGAAATGTTAATGAACCCCATGTTACTTCCTTCTAAATCAAAGAACATGGATCGACGAAACATTAAGTTGATCCGCGAAGAATATGTTGCGGGTTGGGAATTCTTGATTGCGGGGAAAGACGGTTGGGGTTGATTACTTTTGTTCGTGAAAAATCATTGTCGTTCATCATCCTTTGGGCCGCTTATTATCAACATAAAGGGAGGTGGTTGGACCGCACGAAAATGGCTGACTCTCCTCCCCCTTTGTTTTTTGGATTGATTGCGGCACGAGAAAGGCAGTGCGGTGCGGTTGTACTGCGCAGAAACGATAAAGAACGTGATGAAGAAGCGCGGCGCCGTCGCGCTGCGCCGTTGAGGCCGAACGAAACCGTAGCTGGAGTTAGGGCCACAGGGGCAATTCGAAGACTCTGCAGTTTGTTGTCGAAGTGTAGATCGACGGATGTTGATGAGGTGGGCCGCATTGGAGTTTTCAAGCCGCTGTAGTAAAGGTCGGGTCCCGGGAGGACCGTTGGCAAAGGCGGCGAGCAAAACGGACCACCGGAGCGCGTCCGCTGGTCCGTGAAAGGCAGCGGCGCCGGAGACCAGCGGAATGGAACCGCCGCAGCTGATCCGCTGTGGCGGGCTGATCCGGAATAGCTTAGCTGTTCCGATGGTTGAGCGGCGCAGCTTTAAGCCGCGCCTGTTATGTCGACCGCGGGGGGTTGTAACCACCCCCCCCCCCCCCCCGCACCCGCTGTCCAGGCGGGCACCGCGTCGCGCCAGCGCCAGGCCAGGCCTCCCAGGCCGGGCCGGGCCGCACCATCCGGGTAGGACCCGGACCTGGTTCGGGCCACCCAGGGTGTCTCGGGCCGTGTCGGACCGGGCCCGAACCCCCTATTTTTGGGTAGTTCCCGTTCAAATGATCATATCTTGGGTCACAGACCTCTGATCGACGCACCATCAGTTTCGATGCGATCCTTGGATCGATTCGGTCATTTTGGTATATTACACTCAAGGTTTCGGAGAACTTTGAGTATGACCGGGTTGGTTTGAACACGAAACAAACCGGGCCCTCGGAGCGGAAACGCTTATATTTGGAGCTCCGGACGTCCGATTGACGTGCTGTAAACTTTGTTGGTTTCCTCTTGATGAGATGGAACTTTTGGCACACTTCGCCTGAGATTTGGATGCAGTTGGATAGTGTCCAGGTTGGATTGTACCCGAAATCCAATCGGGCCCCTCGAACGGAAAAGCTGAAACTTTCAGACCGGACGTCCGATTGACGAACTGTTAGAAGCGTTAGTATTCTTGTGGAGAAATGGTCCCTATGAGTATACCCTATGAGAGTTCAGGGTACAGTTGAGATACAGTTAGGTTGGTTCACACACGAAACCAACCGGGCCCCGGGAACGAAAAATCTAATAACTCACAGATCGGGCGTCCGATTGACGCGCCGTGTGTTGCATTGAGACCCATGTGACGAGGCTGTCATTTGAGATACTTCTTCATGAGACGTTGAGATACATGGAGTATCAACCTATAGCTCGTGGAGCGGACCCTCCCAGAGACGAGCGTTCGGTGTACGTAGACCGTGTAGCCGGCTGAGACCTGACGACTTCTTGACCGACTCGACTTAGAGTGAGTCGACTAGCACAGTGGATGGACCACTACTTTGTTTGGGTGCAAACCCATGGAGGACAAAGAACTGATGTGTGATAGTGCAGACCCGCGGTACTCGTCCGGAAAGTACCTCTGCCGGATATTAGGGGGTTTGCACTACTGTGTTTGGGTGGCATACCCCGGCGGGAAGAACTACTGTGTTTGGGTGGCTGACCCACGGTACTCGACAGGAGGAGTACCTCCCCAGTCTTAGGTTAGTGAGAAGTACCTTGGAGTCGTGACAGGACCACTGTACACTACAGAGACGAGGCTCTTCAGTAGTTAATGTTTCGATAATGAAAATACTGGTTTGAGCGGAGTCTATGATCTTTGTGTTTACCTCATGATTGAGATGGGTCTCTTGATAACTTTGGTATATGTATGGGCATATACTTGGGTAGTGGTTATCTGTATATTTCATAATCATTGTGTTTCCTCGTGATTGAGATGGGTTACATGATAACTTGGGTATATGTATGGGCAT
The DNA here is from genome assembly GCA_963277665.1 of Viscum album. Lineage (NCBI taxonomy): Eukaryota > Viridiplantae > Streptophyta > Magnoliopsida > Santalales > Viscaceae > Viscum > Viscum album. Next base: position 1,012,919,173 of record OY728153.1, on the reverse strand, counting down.
ATACCTAAGTATTGGTTATCTGTTGAGATCTTCTTTGTGGTTAAACTTGTTGGATTTAGTGAGACCTTGAGGTTTTTGGGGTCCCTACTGAGTATCGTTATACTCACCCCTACACAGGCTATGCCCGCACCATGTTGTGTTGGTTGCAGGCGACGGGCAGCGCAGACAGAGGCCAAGTGTTCGAGGACTGGATGGTACCCGGGGGTGAACCTCACGATGAGACAGTTTCCGGTGGTGTACTTCACGTCAAGGCGACACTCAGAGGAGGTTGATGGGAGAGAGCATTGTAGAGGCTATCAGTACCTACCCATCAGGTAGGATCCATGGTGGAAAATCCAGGAGCTGCGCTATCTGTACCTACCCTTCAGGTAGGATCCGTGGTGGACGTTCCAGGAGATGTGCTATCTGTACCAACCCTTCAGGTAGTATCCGAGGAGGATGACCCATGAGATGCTTCCTTTCATCCAACTGTTTTTCTTTTTCTGTTGTACTTTCGTTCAGTTATAGCTGTACTTACAGTTGGGTTTATATTCTGGCCCATTTACTTTTCAAAACTTTCTTTTGTACTTATTGTTTTACTTCCGCTTGTAATCTATGGTGTTTTGTTTAATTTTATAAGGGTAATGCCTTCCCAGTTATCGGGATTTACACCTTTGGTGCTAGTCTCCAGCCCCTAGCCTATGGAAGGTGGGCTTGGGGTAGTCACTGCACGGGCCCCGAGGATAGGTCGTGACAAATTGGTATCAGTGGAGTTCGGTTCTACCACAGAACTCAAGACTCTGACCTTTTTCTATGTGAAGCAATATTGTTAAGGGTACCGAGCGTGGTCTTCAGTTTTGGGAGTCTAGTGTTGGTACGGCGGCCGACGTATCCATACACCAGGACCCTAACTACTTATTTCTGACTTTGTACATGAAAACACTGATTGTGTGTGTGCTTCCAAAAGTTCTAAAGTGAGCTCAAACCAGGTCAGATCACCAGGTATAAATCGTTGACCGTGTCGCATCTGTTCAGGATGTCTCCACGCAGACCGTCAGTTGGAGTTCCGTGAGTATACTCGATGACAGCTCACCGAGCGACGAGGCTCCAGTGCGGGGCACTTTTTACTATGTTGGAACCCTCGGGTGGTGTACTAGTAGAACCACCACCTGTTGGGAAGCAGATGTCACCAGCCTTTCTAGTGAACTGTGCATGCTGGCAGAGCACGTTGCATGAGTTCCAGCAGTAGCGGCCTCTGAGGTTACGAGGCGAGGCAGATTCCTAGACAGTAGAGGACTAGCTAGAGGTGATTAATAGAGTTTTCCACCTAGCTGAGACATCAGTATAGTGGATGGTGGACTTGGATACTAGTTTTTTCTTGTGAGTGGCCATGAGCATGGTCTACATAGTGATGAGGCTTTGGTACGTGGACCGATGCCTGAGATAGTGACTTCGGGTAGTGTATCAGCTATACATCACTACCTGTTCGTTTGAAGTTACAACCGGTGGTACCGGTAGGTGACACATGTAGGCCTACAGACTTACACGTGTTCTAACAACAGATAAAATCATGTTACTAGGTGAGCCCGCTCACAGGTGGCCGAGGACTGGCTTGAGGAGGTGTCTGAAAGTTTTCTTGAGCTTATACAGCTTCGGCAGGACGACGAGTCGGAATCTGAGTATTCATCGAGGCGTACCGAACATTCCGGGTACTCGATGAATACGATTCGGTCAGTGCTATAGATCTCGGAAATCTGAGTGAGTTTTGTATAAAGGATATCTGAGTAAGCACCATTTTCTTTACGCATTCATACTTATGTTAGGGTGCTAGAAAGAACCCTTGTGGTTGAAAATTCTTTTGCTGAATGGATGCGGTCAGTGAAGGATAGCAGTGTGAAAGATGGAAACTGGCACCAGTCTCGGAGACTTGGGAATGCGAATGTTTCAAAAAGAAGAAATTTTTAGGAAAGATGAATCTGTAGAGGAGCGAGTGTGGAAGCAGAGCTAGGAGAGCAGCATATGGTGGTGTACATTTCAACATGTTACAACCACCCGCCTTTGTTTCCCCCGTCAGGCTCAGGGAGCTGGATGGAAGGGGAAGAGAGTAGTTGTATGCGGTCAAGGAGAGTGACCCAATGACTCTAAGAATGATTCGAGGGGTAGTCTGTGTCCACTATTAGCTACCGTAGTAACAGACATTGATACAAATCATTCCTTCCTTCCACGAATCTTGTCCCAGACCTAGAGTTTTCGGTAATCCATAGACTTGACCCTCATGTCTAGAGATACCTTGGGAGGAGACTCGATAATCACACTTATGCTGATAGTGTGATATGACCAACGAGGCGAGAGTTTCGGTTGGAATCTCTTGGTGGCAGCGTCGAGGCCTTACGACGTTGATCTGAGTATGGATTGGATCCACAATTCATACATAAATTGATGGTATTAGGCAAAAGTCGGGATGGGTTTTCCTTGGTCGGCAAAAAGGAAACCCCAGGAAACACAGGATTAACTCTTGCATAGGAAGGTGTAGCTGATCACTCATGAATTGGAATCTACACCCATGTGGAAGCAAGAGTTTTGAGTTTCAATTCTAATCAGGAGGGGACTAGTTCCAGGCATAGAGGCCTTTGATCATGGTGCTACCAGCTTCCTTGTTGTTTTTGTTGTTGTTGTTTGTGGTTGTTGTGTGTCTTGTACTATGAGCTATAGAAATAAAATTCACTTATCTTTGAGACGTTTACATACCTTCCCTTTTTGGTATGATTGATAATAAGAGGTTCAGGTTGAAAACTGTTGACTTGACCCTCACTTTTGAGATTCATACTAGAGGAGACCCAGTGACCACAAACTGATGACGACAGTGTGACTCAACCCTTGGAGACGAGAGTAACAGTTGGATCTCTTGGTAGTAGCGTCGAGGACTTATGATGTCATCCATGGAATGGATTAGTGCCATTCATGACAGGATTGACTATTTTAGGAAAAGAACATGGTTCATCCAGGGGATGAGACCGGATTTCTCTTATCGGAAGAGAAGAAATCATAGCAGCTCTTATGGGACCAGAGATGGTCCAGGCCATGATAGGGAAGGTCCAGGCCATCCAAGAGCGGATGAGGACAGCTCCGAGCCAATAATAAGTATTATGTTGATAGGATACAAAACCATTGGGATTTGAGGATGGCGACCACGTTTTCTTACGGGTCTCACCTCGACGAGGTCTATGGTGATGTGGCCGAGGCGGCAAGTAATCTCCGAGGTTCAGCAGACCATTTCAGGTCCTCAGCAGGGTAGGCGAGGTGGTTTACCACTTAAACCATCCACCTCAGTTGCACCAGGTGCACGATGACTTACACGTATCTCAACTAAGGAGATACGTGCACGATCCTTCGCTTATCATCGACCATGGGGAACTGGACTTTGGCGATGGGGTGACTTTTCCAGGGTTTTAGTAGAGGTTGTGGATCAGTAGGAGCAGATCCTACGAGGACGGTTGATTCCATGGGGGCATTTTCACTAGCAGTACGGGAACCTCCAGGTGAGCGCATGGGAGGGAAAGGCTCAGATGCATGCTCAGTACCGCTTTTTTATCTCTAGTTTGTGATAATTCTTTACGAGGGCGTAATGTCCTGAGGTGGGAGTAATGTAAACACCTGAAAACTTCAAGGGAAATTTTTACATATTTTTCTTTGGGATTTTACAAGAACGCAGTTTTTGACGGCGCCTGATTTTGAGGCCCGGTGTGCCCGTAATTAATTTCCGATGTTAGGCTTGGGTACGTTCAATGAACGAACCAACGGGTTTTTCTAACGTTTAAACCGGTGCTCGGAATCGAAATCCGAGGGCACCGATGAACTCGCAGCGCCAGTAATTTCTTAAGAAGACCCATTTCTAGAGTTTTGTCTTCTCAGGATGAGTTGTTTAAATAATGTGAGGTATAATAATATAATCATTTTACAATTATTTTTTTCTTTTTTTGTTAAGTGGATTAAGTGTTGTGTCACAACACTTTTGCTCTCTCTTAGGTGGTTATAACCTATGGAAGGGAGTTAGGGGTGGGACCCACTTGTTTATAACTACCATTGAGAGTATTATGTTGGGGTGGGTCCCACACAGGCCCAACCCCTCACCTTCCCCTAAAATTCATAACTTTTACCCTCTTAGTTTTTTAACTCTCAAAAAGAAACCCCCCTTTTTAAATAAAGTCAACTCTGTAATTCTATAGGTTTTTCAAGTAATTAATTCTTGGATTCATTTGAATTTTAATGAATTACTTTACCTTGTGTGTTAATTAAATATGACTAAGTCTTATTTGGTGTGAGGATAGTTGATGGTGCGAAAGGATTTGGGGAGGAAATCTCTAAGTTCGGACGGACGTTCTTCCTCCTTGAAGAACTCAAAGAACGCACCGTCACCTATGAAGAACGTCGACCTATGATGAAGGACGACGGTGAGAGACACCTTCCTCGGAGATCGACGACGTGACACCGTGTACCGTGACACCAATGACCCTATCCTTTCGTGACACATTCTTCTGGAACATTCAATTCCGCGACAAACCTTCGTTCAAAGATTACATTATGTAGGGAATTATTTTGTGAAATGTTAATGAACCTAATGTTACTTCCTTCTAAATCAAATAACACGGAATGACTAAACATTATGTTGATCCATGAAGAATATGTTGCGGGTTTGGAATTATTTATTGTGGGGATAAACTTTTGGGGTTGAGTAGTGTTGTTCGTGAAAATTCATTGTCGTTCATCGTCTTTTGGGCCGCTTGTTATCAACTTAACGGGAGGAGGTTGGACCGCATGAACATGGACGACTCTCCTCCACCTTTTTTGTTTGGATTGATTACGGCATGAGAAAAAAAGTGTGGTGTTGTTTCACCGTGTGGAAATGAGAAAGAACGCGATGAACAAGCGCGGTTCCGTTGAGGCCGAACGAAACACGGCCGGAGTCTGGGCCACGGGGGCAATTCGAAGACTCCGCAGTTTGATGTTGAAGTGCAGATCGACGGACGACGATGAGGCTGGCCAAAAAGGAATTTTGAAGCCTCCATCGTAAAGGTTGGGTCCTAGGAGGACCATTGGCAAAGGCAGTGAGAACAACGAACTACCAGAGCACGTCCGGTCGTCCACAGAAGTCGGCATCGACGCGCTATGCCGGCACGGCGGTGCCAGCGACTGGCGGAATGGAACTGCCTCAGCTGATCCGCGGCGGTGGGCCGAACCAGAACGACTTATCCTTTCCAGTGGTTGAGCAGCATGTCTTAAAGCTGCACCGGTTATGTCGACCACGGCGGGTTGTAACCCCCCCCCCCCCCCCCGCACCCGCTGGCCACACGGGCGCCACGCCGCGCCAGCGCCAGCACCAGGTCCTACCGCCCAGGATTAAATCTATAATACAAATATGTATGGACTCTCATTAATATATAAGTTATGATAAAATTGTTATATCTACTACAAAATTAGGAATGAAGTTTTATGATGACCATGTATTTCATTTAAAAAATTAGTAAAATCGTTTGGGTGGTAGGATATGGGAAATAATCTATTGAAGAAATCTCAAGGTAAGAAAATGATGTTTCTAGATTGTGAGAGTTGTGGAAAAAATAAAACATTAGAATTTATTTTGAAATATTGTAAGTCATTATGATGTCTTGATTTTAGTTATTTGACTTACCATTTCAAATAAAAATATCTTTGTAGTGTTAAGAATAATTTTAATAAATAGGAATTAAGGTGTTTTAAATTTAACCAGATGGATGTGAATACTTTTAGAAGAAGGGAAGTAATGATGGGAATGAAAAAGACTATAAGTAGAAGGCTATGGTGAAATCCTTTACTACTACTTCAAAAGATGGTGTGTAATCAAATGAAGTGGTAATATGTATAATCGATTTTTATTGAGATTACTCAAATTTGTTTTTTGATTCAAGGTCTATACATAATTTCATTTTTGATAAATTTTCGGGTAAAATGAAAATTTTACATCAAGAAATGAGGGATGAGACATTGGGTAAAAACACCCAGGGGTAGGAATATAGAAATAGTATTTTACAAAGACCTTCATGTTACTCTTAGTGTAAGGGGTTACCCTATAAACCATATTGTATTAAATATTATAATGTTTTATGTTATTTTGGGTATGGATTGGATTTCAGTTTATCATGATAAGATATATTACAGATCTAAAGAATTTATTTTATAAAATGAGTTTCATTTTTTATATAATAATGAATTAATAACTTTGATAACATATCAAGAAGCTGCGAAATTGTTAAAACATGTAAAAGAAAGTTATATTTCTCATATTATTGAAGATAAGGTACTTGTTTATATTAATGATATATTGATACATGGTAGATTTTTCAGATGAATTTTCTTGTATTATACTAGATAGTAATGCTGGATTTATTATTTAATTAGTGAATTATGCTAAGAAAATTTCAAAATCCCATTATCAAATGGATCAAGCAGAACATACAGAATTGAAATTCTAGTTACAAAAATTTCTTTATACAGGATTACATAATCCTAGAACATCACCATGTACTTCCCCTATTTTATTTGTTATAAAAAATATAGTTTCATGAGGCTATTCATTGATTATAGAGCATTTAATAACTCCACTTTTAAGAATAAGTATTTATTTATTTATATCAATGAGTTTTTTAATTAGATCTTTGGAGATAAGTATTATTTAATGGTTGGTCAAAGTTTCATGTACCATCAGCTGAAGGTGGAGGTGGATGATATACCTAATATATTATTTCATACTATATATAAGAATTATCAGTTCATGGTTATGTCCTTTGGGTTGAAAAATTCACCATTTGTACTCATGGATCTTATGAATAGAGTTTTCCATGAATATTTTTATAAATTTTGTGTTTCTTTATTGCTGATTTTTAGGTTATTTTTAATTTTATGAGGATCATAACAAGATATTAGGATTGTTCTAAAAACCATGAAGGAAAACAATTAAATGGAAAATTAAGAAAATGGGAATTTTGGTTATAGAAGATTTCATTCCTTTTACATATTATAAATAGAAATGGAATAATTGTTAGTTCAATTACTATTAAAGTGGTTACTTAATTTCACAGAACAATTAATGTTTCTAAGACTCATAGTTTTCTTATATTAACATGATATTATTGGTGGTTTATAGAAAACATTTCATGGTTATCTATACCAATAACTATGTTAACATGAAAAGTTGTTAGGTTAATATGGAAAAAGGAATCAAATGAAAGTTTCTATGAATAAAAAATAAGATTATTGAATACACTAGTTTTGGACCTACCATCGAGAAATTGGGACTATATTATCTACAATTATTTTTCTTTGAAGGGATATGGTTGTGTTTTAATGAAAATTGATTATGTAATTTCTTATTCCCATATCAATTAAAATACCATAATAAAAATTATCCTACAACTGACATTGAACTATTGAATGTATTATTTGATAAAAAAATTTGTAGAAATAATTTATATAAAGTAGATAATGAAATATATAGTAGTCACAGATGTGTGAAGTATATATTCGATAAAAAATAGATGAATATGTGATAGAGGGGATTGTTGGAGTTGCTAAAGGACTATTAATGCACAATTCATTACCATCACGGTGAAGAAAAAATATTAGTTTATGATTTGAGTTTGAATGATAACACAATATTAACCATGTTATATTTGGAATATTACCTATGTTTTAATGATTTATTTAATGATGGCTTAGAAATTGTTTAGGTAGGAATTCACTCTATTTTTTTTCAAGTGTCAGTACAATCACCTTCATAAAAAATAATTAAGAAAACTCATAAGAAAGATATTGAGTTATAAGAAAATGTAAAATTGGTTAAAAAATGTACATTTCTAAAATTTAATATTGACAAAGAAGGTGTTTTGATATTCATAAAAAGGTTATGTGTTTCAAGTGACCCCTAGTTAAATAATGAAATGTTGAGTGAGGATCATATCTCTTTATGTTTTATTCATCATGATAGTACTATGATATACATAGACCTTTAGAATTATTAATGGTGGGATGGAATGAAGAAATAAATTGATTATTTCACCATGAAATGTTTTATTTTGCAATAGTTTAAAGCTAGATAAATATTACCAAAGGGGATTTGTCATCATTTTTTAGTGATATAATTGAAATGGGAGAATGTATCCATGGATTTTGTTATGGGATTACCAAAGTAATATTAAGGTAATAATGTGATTTGGGTAATTGATGATTGATTAACTAAATCATCTCATTTCCCCCCATTTGAGATAATATATCTTTGGATCAACATTCTAAAATTTATATATTATATATAATTAGATTACATGGAATTCATATTTTCATTAAATCTATTAAGGATCCTAGATTCACATCTAATTTTAGGAAAAGAATTCAGAAGTCATTGGGTACTGAATCAAATTTTAGTAAAACCTTTCATCATCAATCATATGTATAGATAGATTGAAATATTCAGTAATTGGAGAATATTCTTATAGATTATTCAATGGATTATCAGTAATGATGGGATCAATATCTCTAAATATGGTTTAGTTTTCTCATAATATTAGTTTTCATTCTAGTATAGAAATTGAACCACTTCAGGCATTATATAGAAATAATATTTATACTCTATATTATTGGGATAAATTCAGAGAATTAGAGTTTTCATGAATATAATTTTTAGAATAAATGGTTTAGAAGGTGAAGATACATTAGAAACATGTGAGAGAATGTTATTTTTATGTTCAAAAGTTATGTAGATAACTATAGAAAAAAATTTCAACTCAATTTAGGAAATCATGTTTTTCTTAAATTGTCACCATGGAAAAGTGTTATGTATTTTCATAAAAAGAGGAATTTCAGTATGTAGTTCATTTGAATATATAAAATTTAATAGAATATTGGATCATCTTCTTACTGAGGGGCCTTAACTTTGAGTTTATGTTAGGAATATGATCTGTTTCATGTTTCATTATAAAAAAATATGTGTTGGATGAATAACATTTTTTGAGTCCTGAATTAGTTCAGTTGGTAGGGAACCGTTCTAATGAATAACATCCTATTAATATTATTGAATATAAATAGTAGGCGTTATGGAATAAATTGATTCACCATGTTACTTTTTTTTATAAAAAACAAATGGTTGAATAAACAACATGGGAATACGAAAATGTTATGAATGAAAAACATCACCAGTCATTTAAGTAATGAATAATGTTGTGAGGACATAATTTCAAAAGGGGTAAGAATATAATAGCTTTATTAATGTTAGCATTAAATAAATTTAATTAATTATTAATATTCATTAATTATTATTTATAAATTTATATTTTTATAAGAATGTTAAGTAATTTTCAACCAATAAATGCAATAATTATATTCTAAATAAATTTATTTTAATGTATTATAATAATTCAAATAAAATATGGATCTCTAAATTTTAGACTTTCAATTTTAAAAAAATAAACTCTACTTTTGAAATCAGTATGGCCAAATTATATTAGGGTAAAAGTTTCATATTTTTCAAAAAAATATTGATTTTTCAGCAAATAGTGAAATATAATAATTTTTTAAAACTAACAATTATTTTAACTAAAAAATAAAATTATGATTCTAAATTGATATTAAATTAAAATAATAATAATTTATTTATAAATAATATAATTAATCACATAGTAATTATCATTATACCTTATTTTGGTATAAATTCATTTCCAAACATAAAAATATTTTCTAAAAAAACAAGTTTCATTGTGTTCTAGGTTTTTTTCTTAAATTAATTTCCTCAAATAATAGAAATTGAATACTAAAAATGGGATTCTATATTTAGAGTTAGTATTTTCATATTTTTAAAATTTTTGCCTTTTATTTTTATGCATTTTAAATAGTAACATTTGTAAATATTTATCACCACATTAAGGGTGAAATTGGTAAAAGTTGGTAAAACTATGGGATAAAGATTTAAAATATCTCAAAAAAATAATTTATCCTATTGGAAGAGTATTTTTTCATAAATATTTTTTAAGGAGTTAAATAATGTATTTTAAATAATTTTCTTTAATTTGGGAACCCATGCATGACTTTTGCAAAGATAGGTTATATTTTATTCAAATTTAAAACTATTTTTAATTCGTTGTATTTAATGGCATGGTTGGATGATTCCATTTTGTATTTTCTTGATAATAATGTATAAAAAAGTTATTTTTTATTAAATAACCAAAAAATTCATTGAAACCAATTTTTTAATTGATTTCAATGTAAAATCATTTTTACACATATATCATATATTTTTAGTAAAAACTGTTTTCATGCGTTTTATGTTCTTATATTAAAAACAATTTATTTAAAATTTATAAATTTAACCTAAATTAAATTATTCTATATTTTTAATCATCATGACCATATTTTTTAGATTTTCACTTTTATGTTTTGATATCTATTTGAGTCAACATTGTAAAAAAGTTAAGTTATCACAGCTAAGGTTAGAATGAGTTCAATGTATTTTAACTATGAGATAAAGCTTAAAATGTATCCAAAACTAGTAAAAATTCGACTTTTTAGGTTTCATCAGACCACATCACATACTTTATTCAAATTTTGGGTGCCTTGGTTTCACTTTACTTGAATATGTTATATAGATTGTTTAATCTAATAAGTAATTCACAATGGGTCATTTCCCTCACTTATAAAATGTCACATATCCTCTATTTGTCACACATTGTGAGAACTATAATTCAAAAAATACCTACCCACATCTATTTCCAACATCCATCCCCTCATACTAGAGGTCTTGGTCTCACTGAAATACCAAAACTAGAAAGACCAACATCTAAGGAAAAGAGGTTATCTGAGGAGTAGGTATAAGTCCTAACTAACCTAGATCTAGTTTATTTATTATTATCCCTCCTTAAAATATTATTTAAATATTTAAAAAAAGAATCAGTATCTTAAATATATTTAAATATTATTATTATGTTATAATAATTTTTCATCTTCTGTTCCATCCCATGGGAAATGAAAATACTCCTCATCCACATGTGTAGATTACCACCTCCAAGAAGTTGTGTGTTTTATTTTTAATCACCACGTCATAGGAATAACTATTATAATGGATTTAATAGATATATATTATATTAATTCCATAATTATCCTTATATAAATATTATATATCATCTATTTTCTTATCTTTCCATCCATTTAAAAATGATTAATCTGTTCATTTATACGTGTGGACTACCACCTTCATGGAGGGATGAGATTCTCCTTTCACATATGTATTTTGTATATGATTATAAAATTGTATTTATTTTATAATAATTATAACAATTTTGTTATTAATATTTTTGGATATTATGTGAAATGATATTTTTGACCAAAGTCAACCTACCAAAGCTGTTTTGGGGTTAGGAACCGAACATCCTCAAAACATCCGACGTAAAAATAACTTATTAAATAACTATATAAAACATAATTTTGAATAAAAATAGGGATATTGATAATATAGTGAAAATGAATATTTTAACTAATCAAATAAATAACTAATATACCTTTATTATTCTAGAATATAAAGAAGGTACATGACAAGTCAGACTTATGGTAAGGGACATTATCTTAAAACCATTGTTTTAAATGTTTTTGTGATCTATTTTCTAAAACCATTCCTTTCATATCGATATTCCTAAAATCCATCTTGAATGTATTTATATGAAGAAAAATAAATTATAAATTACATTATATATATTTTTTTCCTTCTTTCAAAGGTTTTTATAGGAATAATTTTATGTATCTTATACAGATTATAGTATCCCGCCTTTTTATCACATAAACTTTCATTACATTTTACAAAACCGAGGATCTTTAAGGTTTAGTGTCTTGGAAACCATGAAAATTAAAAATGAAAACATAAAACATTCTTCTAAAACACTTTAAAGGCTTCTCCTCATGTTCATCCTATGTTCATTAATACATCACATAAACTGGGGACATACATCAAAAGAAAGGGTGAGCAAAAGGCCCAGTAAGGGAAACAAGAGAAACATTTTACATGTGAACTGAGATACTTCAATAAGGTCATGAAAAGAACATTAAGGCATGAGAAAGAAATCATGAGGCATATCATAGTAAAAATAACATTTTTCATAACTTGATGATGTGGCTACAACATTTAAAATTTACAACCATTTCATTTCACCAAGGTCCATCCCCAAGGTGTCGTTAAAAATTACCAAGGTTATTCACCAAGGCGTCGTTAAAAATGGTCATCTCTAGAGATTAAGTCTTTACCCAATGCAATAGAGCGCTATCTGGGTGCACCCTTGACATGTATTTATTATCATGTGGGAAACATATATCATAATCAATCATTTCATAAAAAACCCATATAGCATAAAAGAAATGGGTTTCATTTCATAATCATAAAGTTTTAAAAATTGCTTTAAGGACATGATCTTTATGTCACTTTAAACCCACAGAAGGGGAGAGCGGGTATCATGTATGAAAATCCCAGAATTTAAAATAGAACATTTTGGTATATATGTGAATACGCATATAGAAGGTAGAGCTTTGAGTATTCACTCAATAAAATAAAATATCTTTAGAAAAAGAGTGATACATTTTGAGACGAAAATTCTGCAGCATAATGGCTATGTTACAAGGTTTTTAGAAAAGAATACAAAAATAAGATTTCTCTTATGAAAATTCGGCAGCCTAACTGCGTTACATAAACTTCAACCAAAAATGAATTAATGAGATCGAATAGGGTCTCTCATCATATGAACATAAAAGATCAGTATTATAGATATAAAGATCATACCCCAACATAATAAAAAGGAACTTTCAATACTTGACATGGAATTAGAACTTTGAAAAGGGAGAAAGGTGCAAAGACCACTTAAAAATTTAGCAGCCTAACGACGCCACTTAAATATCAAAATACTGAATTGAAGTGATAAAATGGGGTCTCTCATCATATGATCATAAAATATCAGTATGATAGATATATAGATCGTACCCCAACAAAACAAAAAGAAACTTGAAAGAATTGACATGAAAGTGGAACTTCAAAACGAGAAGGGTGAAGAACCACATAAAAATTCGACAGCCTAACAGCGCCACTGAAAACTTCAAAATAATGAATTGAAGATATCAAATGGGTTCTCTCATAATATGATAATAAAAAATCAGTATGATAGATATATAGATCATACCCCAACATAACAAAAAGGAACTTGAAAGAATTGTCATGAAAGTAGAACTTCAAAACGAGAAGGGTGAAGAACCACTTAAAAATTCGGCACCCTAACGGCGCCACTTCAAACTTCAAAATACTGAATTGAAAAGATAAAATGGGGTCTCTCATCATATTATCATAAAATATCAGTATGATAAATTTAGAGATGATACCCCAACATAATAAAAAGAAACTTGAAAGGCTTCACATGAAAGTAGATCTTGAAAATGAGAAGGGAGAAAGAATTCGTTACAAAAATTTCGACAGCCTAACGGCGCCACTTAAAACTTCATAAAACGAAATAATGAGAGTAAGAGGGGATCTCCCATTCTGTGAAAATGAAAAAGGCAGTAAGAGAGGTATAAAAGAACACTCTTTAACATTATAACATGGAGCATAAATGAAATTAAATTAAAGAGATTTCTTGAAAAGAAAGAGAGAGATCGGATCCCTTACCTTAAAACATAACTCTTAAAACTAAATGGTTGGGACCTTGAGGGATTCGGGGCACCATGTTAGGACTCCTTGGGAGGTAATGAGACTAGAACTTCGTTGGGGGAGAGTGAGGAGTCGAATGGATGAGAGGATGGCTTGGTATTTATAGGGAAAGTGAGGGGACAAGGCATTAATGATCAAGGGACACCTCATTAGTGGTTTTGGAAAAACCATGGGCTTGCCCATGGTATTTTCCCATGGTATTGTCCACATAGGACACCTCATAACTTTTCTTACTATTCATAATTCGTCCATATTGATTACATACTTAATACATCATTTAATGATGTCATTAGACACCCGTAACGTAAAAACTGTATTTTCACTATTCATCGAAAATTCAACTTTCTCAGAATAATCCCAAAATTTCACCTTAACCAAATATCAATGATCTGATTAAAAATATGAACTCCATTTTATAAAAATAACTTTCTAAATATTTTTAATTTAATTTTTAAATAAAAACACTATTTACCGAAAATTCATTTTTTCAGAAAAAACCCAAAAAAATACCATAGCATAATATCAGTGCTCTGAGTTCAAAAATGAAATCCGTTTTATAAAAATAATTTTATAATTATTTTTAATTAAAATTTTAATTTAAAAACACTATTCACCTGAAAAAACTAATACTTGAATAATAATTTATGAAACCGTTATTTAACCATTTTATTGAATCACATTACTTAATCAAGGTTCCTAGATTATATTAAAACATTCTTTAAGTGAGATTACTAATCTATTTGGACACATTACTAATCCTAATCATAAAATCATTATTCATATTTTTCCATTAACCAAAAATTAAGTTGATCTTATTAGACTCTAAATTTCATAGTTAACATAATTGTAGAAGACCATTTTTCGAAAATCATTACACATTTTTAATTATTTAAGGTTTACATATCCATTTTTAAAATATCCTTTTTCTAAATTCATAAAAAAATATGCATACTATATTTATCCGTTCATTTGAAATTTCATAAACTTCATCATAAGAAGAAATCCCAATTTTTATTTAAAACAAAGGATTACACAAGGCAGTTACGGTCTCCTTACATAGCCCCTTATCACAACAGTATATGACCTAAGTGTAAGGTGTTCTAAGGTGAGAGAATCTGAGGGAGGCTCGTCTAACATCGCACGAGTAGTAATTTCTATTAGTTTGAACTTCTCGAAAAGGCGATTCCGTTCTAGCTTCACACGATGAAGTTCGGCTTGGGTTTGGTCCAGAGCAAAGCCCAGTGGTGCTACCTCCTTCCCAAGTTCTGTTAGATGGGCTTCGATCGGTCCAAGACTACTGGGTGAGGCCATCGAATCTTCTTTCTATAATAATTAACCATGATTACTTGTATTTAGAGGCAATAATCAAAACATTTAGTTTCACGTGGTCATATTGACCAATGGTCATATAACAGTCAAAGCCCAACGATCTCATTTTAAATATACTCATGTTATCAAATGTAACATTTTGGTTGAGTATAAAAAATAAAATAAAATAACACACAAAATTAGGAAACAATATTTATTCAAAATTTCGGGTCGTTACAATCTTCCCCCCTTAAGAAATTGCGTCCTCGCAATTTTTTTTATTTTCGGTTTTGAAATTTCATTGAAATTCCCACATCTAAAAAGGAGTCAGAAAATCTATTACTTTCAAAGAAAGAAAGGGAAGTACAAAGGTCACCCGAGTTAACCCATACTAGGATTCCATGGAGGAAAACATGGACATGGAAGAAAAACAAAGGGTCAAGTTCTGGGGGAGAGTGATATAGAACATGATTAGGAGAATGTTAACCATAATAAAATCCTAAACTTATGATATGTGTAAACGATCATTGATTACATAGTAGGAAACGTAAACCAACAACGTTTTTGTTTTACGTTCCTTTTCATAATTTTGAGGAATTCATTTACAACATAAAACAAAAACATAAGAAAATATACCGATCTTCATGTATAGTTTCATCCTTTAATAAGTTTCTACCCAAAACTAATCTTTTATCCAAACTATGAGCATTCGAAACTACTTGGTCTCATCAAAACACAAGAATCATGTTCATAATCCACAAAAGATTAACTGTCTATTTCTTCTATCTTTAAACATTGTCCCAAAAATAGAAAGGGTAAGGTAAAACAACTCTTCAAAAATAAATAATCCCATAGGAATGGAAACTACTTTCAAATCTTCAATGTTCCATGGTACTACCCCAAGTTCATCATAGTCCATTCCATAAATAACGGTCCTTAAAATTTCTCAAAATAAACCAAACTAAGATTGAAACCCAAATACAAGAAGGATTTGATAACATAGTCTTCCAAAATAAACTTCATTGTTCATCTCCAAACAACATCAAACACTCCTAACATCTAATAACAAAAGTATCTCTCCCAAATATATTTTACCCAAGATAGGTTAATCATTCCGATAAGTAACCTAAATTAATATAAGTCCACCTTAAATTAATCGATTCTTCAAAATATAAGTTAACCTTACTTCTCAATGAAAATAACGTAGTAATCTATATACCTCCATCATATAGGGTCCCCAAAATAGTGAACGTCTTCCAAAATAATAATCATATTTTAATCCCCTAATCAACATTGTCATATTAATACAACAATCGTTTCCTTTCCTATCACATTGGTTGTTGGGACATGTTCTTCCATTTCCCACGATTAACTAATAAGAGAAAGCATAATTAGGGGATTAAGTACTTAGCCAATAATCATTAAAAGGAACTGAAAGCATATAAGGATAACTTGTAGAAGAAAAGTATACCCTAACTTGTGATCCCCTCGGTTCTCATCTAGTTTATCCATGATCATATATTCTTGTGTGAATCTTTATTTTATTTTATATTTGTTCCTTTAACAATGGTTCATACTAAGATTATGAATTTACCAAAGCATATCCCCCAGGAGTGTCGTAACCAAGAGTGCAGCAAGGTCGGTTGTCGTGTACCAGTTCCTATTTGAGTCTATCTCAAAGCGGTGTTTTCGGGTTTTACCCCTATGTACATTTGTGCCAGAGCCACCTCTACCTGCTCGTATCCAGACAGAGATGTATTTTCGTGGAAACCCCTTACTCAATACTCACCAAAATACCAAGAATATTTCCTTTTCTATAGGGTTCTTCCTAGAGTTTTCTTATCCTAATCTCCACAAATAACTAAACCATCCTTTGATAAAAAATATAGCATCCCGCCTTTTTATCACATAAACATTTATTACATTTTACAAAACTGAGGATCTTTAAGGTTTAGTGTCTTGGAAACCAAGAACTTTAAACATGAAAACATAAAACATTCATCTAAAACACTTTAAATGATTCTCCTCATGTTCATCATAGGTTCAATAATGCATCACATAACCTGGGGACATACATCAAAACAATGGGTGAGCAAAAAGCCCAGTAAGGGAAATAAGAGAAACATTTTACATGTGAACTTGAGATACTTTAATAAGGTCATGAAAAGAACATTAAGGCATGAGAAAGAAACCATGAGGAATATCATAGTAAAAATAACATTTTTCATAACTTGAAGATGTGTCTACAACATTTAATATTGACAATCGTTTCTTTTCACCAAGGTCCATACCCAAGGTGTCGTAAAAAATCACCAAGATTATTCACCAAGGCGTCGTCAAAAATGGTCATCTTTAGAGATTAAGTCTTTACCCAATGCATTGGAGCGCTATTTAGGTGCACCCTTGAAATGTCTTTATTATCATGTGAGCCACATATATCATCATAAATAATTTCAGAAAAAAACCATATAGCATAAAAGAAATGGGTTTCATTTCATAATCATAACGTTTTAAAAACTGCTTTAAAGACATGATCTTTATGTCACTTTTAACCCACTGAAGGGGAGAGCGGGTTTCATGAATGTAAATCCTAGAATTTAAAATAGAAAATTTTGGTATATTTTGAATACCCATATAGAAGGTATATCTTTGAGTATTCACTTAATAAAAAAATATCTTTAGAAAAAGAGAGAGACATTTTGAGATGAAAATTCTGCAGCATAACGGCTATGTTACAAGGTTTTTAGAAAACATTGAAAAGAGAGGGGATGAGGGTCAAACATTCATAAATGAACCATAAAATAGTAGAGGTACAGAATATAAGGGATTTCAGAAAATGGTAATGAAATTTGAAAATATACCATATGAAATGAAGAACATGAAAGGAAGATAAAAATAAGATTTCTCTTATGAAAATTCGGCAGCCTAACTGTGTTACATAAACTTCAACCAAAAATGAATTGATGAGATCAAATAGTGTCTCTCATCATATGAACATAAAAGATCAGTATTATAGATATAGAGATCATACCACGACATAATAAAAAAAATTTGCAGGACTTGACATGGAATTAGAACTTTGAAAAGGGAGAAAGGTGCAAGGAACACATAAAAATTTAGCATCCTAATGACGCCACTTAAACATCAAAATACTGAATTGAAGAGATCAAATGGGGTATCTCATCATATGATCATAAAATACCAGTATTATAGATATAGAGATCATACCCCAACATAACAAAATGGAACTTGATAGAATTGACCTGAAAGTAGAATTTCAAAACGAGAAGGGTGAAGAACCACTTAAAAATTCGGCAGCCTAACGACGCCACTTAAAACATAAAAATAATGAATTGAAGAGATCAAATTGGTTCTCTAATAATATGATCATAAAATACCAGTATGATATATATAGAGATCATTACCCAACATAACAAAAAGGAACTTGAAAGAATTGACACTAAAGTAGAACTTCAAAACGAGAAGGGTGAAGAACCACTTAAAAATTCGGCAGCCTAACGGCGCCACTTAAAACATCAAAATACTGAATTGAAGAGATCAAATGGGGTCTCTCATCATATGATAATAAAATATCAGTATGATAAATTTAGAGATAATACCCCAACATAATAAAAAATGAATTTGAAATACTTGACATGAAAGTAGATCTTGAAAACGAGAAGGGAGAAAGAATCCGTTACAAAACTTTCGGCAGCCTAACAGCGCCACTTAAAACATCATAAAACGAAATAATGAGAGTAAGAGGGGATATCAAATTATGTGAACATGAAAATTGAAGTAAGAGGAGTATAAAAGAACACCCTTTAACATAAAAACGTGGAGCATAAAATAAATTACATAAAAGAGATTTCTTGAAAAGAAAGAGAGGGATAAGATCCCTTACCTTAAAAAATAACTCTTAAAACTAAAAGGTTGGGACCTTGAGGGCTTGGGGGCACCATGGGAGACTACTTGGGAGGTAATGAGACCAGAACTTCGTTGGGGGGGAGTGGGGAGTCTAATGGATGAGATGATGGCTTGGTATTTATAGGGAAAGTGGGGGGACAAGGCATTAATGGCCAAGGGACACCTCGTTAGTGGTTTTGGAAAAACCATGGGCTTTCCCATGGTATTTTCCCATGGTATTGGCCACTTGGGACACCTCATACCTTATCTTAATATTCATAAGTCTAACATATTGATTACATACTTAATACATCATTTAATGATGTCATTAGACACCCGTAACTTAAAAACTGTATTTTCACTATTCATCGAAAATTCAACTTTCTCGGAATAATCCCAAAATTTCACCTTAACCAAATATCAATGATCTGATTAAAAATATGAACTCCATTTTATAAAAATAATTTTCTAAATATTTTTAATTTAATTTTTAAATAAAGACACTATTTTCCAAAAATTCATTTTTTCAGAAAAAACCCCAAAAGTTACCATAGAATAATATCGGTGCTCTGAGTTCAAAAATGAAATACTTTTTATAAAAATAATTTTATAATTATATTTAATTAAATTTTTAATTAAAAAAAATATTCACCTGAAAAAAATAATACTTGAATAATAATTTATGAAACCGTTATTTAACCATTTTATTGAATCACATTACATAATCAAGGTGCCTTGATTATATTAATACTTTCTTTAAGTGAGATTAACAATATATTTGGACATATTAATAATCCTAATCATAAAATCACTATTCATAATTTACTATTCATCAAAAATTATGTTGATCTTATTAGACTCAAAATTTCATACTGAACATAATTGTAGAAGACCATTTTCCGAAAATAATTACCCATTTTTAATTATTTAAGGTATACATAACCATTTTTAAAATATCCTTTTTCTAAAATTCATCAAAAAATTTCATACTATATTTATCCAATCATTTTAAAATTAATAAACTTTATTATAAGAAGAAATCCAAATTTTTATTTAAAACAAAGGATTACACAAGGCAGTTATGGTCTCCTTACATGGCGCCTTATCACACCAGTATAGGACCTAAGTGTAAGGTGTGATAAGTTGAGATAATCTGAGGGACTCTTGGATAACATCGCACAAGTAGTAATTTCTATTAGGTTGAACTTCTCGCAAAGGCGATTCCGTTCTAGCTTCACACGATGATGTTCGAATTGGGTTTGGTCCAAAGAAAATCCCAGTGGTGCTACCTTCTTCCCATGTTCTGTTAGATGGGCTTCGATCGGTCCAAGAATCCTGGGTGAGGCCATCGAATCTTCTTTCTATAATAATTAACCATGATTACTTGTATTTAGTGGCAATAATCAAAACGTTTAGTTTCCAGTGGTCATATTGACCAATGGTCATATAACAGTCAAAGCCCAACGGTCTCATTTTAATTATACTCATCTTATCAAATGAAACATTTTTGTTGAGTATAAAAAATAAAATAAAATAACACACAAAATTAGGAAACAATATTTATTCAAAATTTCAGGTCGTTACACAGATTGTTTTGAAAAAAAGTAAAAATGATAATTTCATTTCATTATATACAATGTCAATGGGTTTTCATGTCATAATTAATGTTAATTGATTTTTGGATTCCTTCAAAATAATTCATGTTCTCTTTAAATGAAAATCCTCATTCATTTTTTCTGTATATTTTCAAAAATAGATTTAAATGGAACAAATATTTCGATGTCTAGAAATGTTTTTCTTGTCGGTATAATGAATATTTTTACGAGTGTACGAATGAAAATGAAATATTTCTTGTGTTATGATTATGTTATAATAATTTTAAATTATTAATAATGATGTGTGATCCTAATATAGCTCAACATTATGGGTGAGTCTTATATATCTCTTTAATGAATTTGGTTAAGGGACAAAGATAACCAGTTACAAATTTCAACTAAACGATTATTGGAATTTACAAGGTAGGTTATTCCATTTGTAAGAGTGATATGAAAATGATGTCCCAAGTTACCTATATAATTTATCTTTTTTTCTGGGTTTTAATAAAAATATAACGATATCACATGGTAATCTAATGAGATTATGTTTAAAGGAATGATTATGTTAATTTTTAAGGCTGAAATTTATATATTTTCCAAAATGTTTTCATGAGTTTCTCATGATTGTATATAAAAATTTATTTTTTTTATTATAACATAATTATTTCTTATGAAATATTTTATGATATATTTGGTTAGTGAGATTAATTTATTGGCTAATAAAAATTTTATTTTGAGTTCAAATTTTATTATAAAAAAGGAATATTTTTATAACATGTATTAATGAACTAACATGTTTCTTTATTTATTTTTATAAGTACCTTATTGATATTTTTTTTCATACCCTGTTTTCGAACATTTTTCATAGGGTTTATGTATTAGTAGATATAGATATTATTTCAAGATGAAAATTTTGTAGACAAGTCATTGAAAATAAAACTTGTTATATCTAAAAGGTTTTGAATTGTGGGTAAAATGGATATTGAGTGGAAGTCTCTACTTGGTGTTGTAATACGTTATTGTCCAACCGTGATGACCTAATTACCTAAAACTATTAACCTAAATGAAATTTGTAAATGTAACAAAATTAATTCGTATTTAATTATTAAATTTATAGATTTTTGTTAAGGTTGGTTCATTATATATCCTATAACAACCATATTTTTTTATTACACACTTAAACATGATTAATTAATTAAACTCTTCACTTGATACAACATGAAAGATCAAGAGTTTAGATGTCTTTAGGGATTAGGAACATTACAAAACAACATAAAACATGAAACATAACATCTTTATCGAAAACATTTTTTACATGACCACTACAATCCCTCATACTTAGCATTGCATGGGATAATCTGAGGACATGAAAAAGAAAATGGTGAGCTATAAAGCCTAGTAAGGGAATAACCATGGAATAAAATGAGGAATATAATACATTTTAGACAATTGGCATATCAATGGAGCCCAAGAGAAACATGAACATAAAGGCATGATCAACGATGATAATCATAACATGGAAATGTGGTAACAACACTTAACATATAATTAGCACATGCCAAAGATCCTTGAACATGGGGCATGAGAAAACCCTCAATGCACATGAAGAATGATTAAAACCTCATTGAACTTGAATTGGTATGATTAAACACCCATTTCAAATGATGTATCATGGTACTATACCAAACCCAACGCATTGGAGCACTATCAGGGCGCTCCCTTCTTAAACATTTCATTTCATGCATAAGTGTGCCACATGAATCATATAAATTTGAATCAATTATCATCATAAGTTATTACATGATTATGTAATGTGGAATAAATACATGAAATAACCATTAAATATATATATTTTAATAAACATTAATACCCTTGATAGAGACATGGGTATGGTATTCACTACACAATGATCTTCGCTTGGAAAAACACGGTTCAATTTCGGAAACATAACGACGTGACATAATGATTCCTGAAAATGGTTTCTTAGAGATAAAATGGTGTCTTGTAATATGTAAATTAAATGGAATATAAGGGGGTAACATAGATTCATGTCCCAATAAACATAATGGAATTTAGATGGATAATACAAAATAATTACTTGGATGCAAAAGAGGATAGAGAAATCCCTCATGGAATTTTAGCATTGTAATGGGTGTACATGGGAGGCATTAATGAGAGAGAAAGGGGTCTCCCAGTGTCCAAAAATAAATAGGGAATTATAGGGAAGGTGTGAAATTATACCCCAACATTTTTAATTGAAAACAAAATGGCATAACAACCTAAAGAAAATTATAAAAAATGAGAAAGGAAGAAATCCCTTATTTGAAAGTGAGATCGCAAAGGCATGGGAGGGGCTTGGGAGAGTCTTCTTGGGATCCTGGGGTACCTTTGGAGGATTATAGAGAAAGTAGGGAAGGTTTTTGTAAAACTCCAAAGGCTTTGAGTGAATAATAATTGGGAGCTTGGGTGGGTTTATATAGGAAAGGAGAGGAAATTCTTTATTATTTAGGTTTGGGACACCTCACATTAAACTAATCAATACCACAAACCAGACCATAGTTTTTCCCATGGTTGTTTCCAAAAAGGAGTGGAAGAAATTATTTTATAATTATAATGGCTGAAAATCTTAAAATAATGGGGTTGCTTATGTGAATGTGAGTCAGACTCTCAAGGAAAACAATTTAAAAAGACCAAATGTTTTATAATTCTTGGAGGGTCCAAAAAATCTTTGTAAAATAAATCAAAAAAATATAAAATCACATTATTTTAATGCTAAAACATATTTTGGAGGAACATAATGTTTATTTTATTTTATTACATCACTATTGGGTCATTATTATGTAATAAAACACATTATATATTTGAACGATAATTAATTTTTACCCAACAATTCAACTATCTTAGAATATTATGAAAAATTTACCATTAGATAATTTCCACATCCTGATTCCAAAAATAATATTTATTTTATCTAAATATTTTTATAAATATTTTTTTTTACTTGTAAAATAAAAACTGACATTTATCGAAAATTCTTGGGTTTTGACCAAAAAAGTTTTCAAACATTAATAAAAATTATAATTTCATTCATAAAATTATACGATCATTTATATTTAATGAAAAGTAATTTAATTATAATAAAATATTATTAAAATATTATTTAATTCAAAAATCCATGAATTCATCAAAATATATTTCATAGTTTAATATTAACTAAAAATACTATTTGTGCTTTAAAAACTATTTACAAAGTAACAATAATAAAATGAATGTACATTCTTTAGACAAAAATAATGTACATATTCATAGAGATATGGTCTTCCTACATAACCCCTTATAACACCCACATGAGACTAAATGGTAAGGCGTGCGATGGCGACAGACTCTTGGGGTGACAGAGATTACATCGCTCAGGTGGTAATCTCTATCAACGTCCACTTCTCCCATAGTCGGTTCCGCTCAAGAAAACGTCTTCATGATTGGATTGAGCTTGGTCAAGAGAGAAGACCAATGACACCACCTCCTTTTCAATCTCCAACAAATGGGCATCATACGGGGAAAGTCTACTAGTTGCTGCCATCACTTCCTTTGTCTGAGTAAATTGGATTTGAAAAATCCTTTATTTATATTAATCATGTGATCAATGATCAATGGATTTTTTAGCAACGATCACAATTGATAATGGTATTGTAAAATCCAGAAACATAAAACCAATGAAGGTCACATTTTATATAACCATAAGAAGACATTTAATTAAATCAAGAGAAATTTTCATTAATGAATATTTGGGTCGTTAAAATCTTCCCCCCTTAAGAAATTTCACCCTCGAAATTTCCTTTCCCCACTCTAAAACAAATGCGGGTAACTTTGAATCATCACTTCCTCTGATTCCCACATCGCTTCTTCAAACATGTGGTTTCACCACATCATCTTGACAAGGGGAATTGTTTTATTTTGTAGAACTTTTTCTCCATGATCTAAGATCTTCACTGGTTTCTTCTCATAAGAAAGATCATCCTCAAGTTGTACTACCTCAAAAGAGAGTACATGTGAAGAGTCTGGTATGTACTTCCCTAAGAGGGATACATGAAAGACATCATTTACTTTGGCCATAGTAGGTGTAAGTGTGAGTCGATAGGCTACAACCCCAACACAATCAAGAATATAAAAGGGGCCAATGTACCTAGGAATTAACTTCCCTTTCTTTCCCAAACCACATGGCCTTCTTCCATAAAGATATTTCTAAAAATACCATGTCTCTAAATTTAAACTCAAGGACTCATCAACGGTTATCTATATAACTCTTCTGTCGACTCTAGGATGCAATGATATGATGGAGAATGGTTTTCACCTTCTCCACTATTTCATCGACCATTTATAGTACTAGTAGCTTACATTCATCAAATTCTTCCCAACAAGTCGTTGTTCTACACCTCTTCAAAATAGGGATTCATAAGGGTTCATTCAGATGATCGAGTGGAAAACGTTATTGTAGGAGAATTCAACCAGTGGAATATGTTGGTCCCACCCTACTTTGAACTCCATAGAACATGAACTTACATATCCTCGAGTTTTTGAATTGTTATCTCAGATTAGCTATCAGTTTGAGGATGATAGTTTGTACTGAAGTTCAGTTCAGTATCCAGAGCATGTTGAAGACTCTTCCAAAAAAATATAGGTGAATCTTGGATATCGATTGGATACAATAGATAGAGGTACTCCATCCAACTTTAACACTTATCTGATATATATCTTTGACAATTCATGCAATGAGAAATCCTCACAAATTTCAATGAAGTGTGCAGAATTTGTAAGATGATCCACAACAACCCAGATTTCATTGTTACATATGGATGTCTTCGAATGTCTGGTGATAGAGTCCATGGTGATGTTCTACCATTTCCATGCTGGTATGGGAAATTTTTTCATCATCCCCTTAGACATCTCTCCCTCAGCCTTCACTTTCTGACACACCATGAACTTTGATGTAAATTCAGTGATCCCCTTCTTAATATTATCCCACCAATAATTCTCTTGGAGATGTCGATACATCTTTTTGTTTCCTAGGTGAATAAAGATATTTGATCTCTGTTCATCATCCAAATGTTCTTTCTTTGGATATGAACTTTATAGAACACATATTATTTTCCCAAATCATTGAATTCCTTCTTCATTAACATTGAGCTTCGAGGATTTCCATTTTCTGATTGCTTCCACTCTCTTCTAAAATCACACCACATGCTTTTTAACATACTTAAACATTTCCAAAAGATACGATTGATCAATCATTTGTTAAAGGATTGATAATGTTCCCTTCTTTATGATTCCCATGTTCATCTTCATCAAATCTATGAAGACTGGGTCCATCAAAATTCTCATCCATGATAAAATTATTGGGTCCATTCTACTAAGAGCGTATTCCACCTTGTTCTCTTTCCCTGGGTGGAAATGGATTGAGCAGTCATAGTCTTTAATTATCTCTAACCATATTTGTTGGCACATGTTCAACTCATTCTATCTGAATATATACTTGAGCCTTTTGTGGTTAGTATATATTTTATACCTCACCCCAAAGAAATAATTCCACCATATTTTTAAAGCGAAGATCTCCATAAACAACTCAAAATCATGTGTTGGATAATTCTGCCCATGAACTTTAAATTGCCTTAAAGCATAGGCAATGAGTTTGTCATTTTGCATCAAGACACATCTCAGGCCCTTATTCAAATAATCACTGAATACCACACAAGTTCTCCACTTGTGGGTAAAGTGAGCATGGGAAATGTGATAAGCCTCCTTTTTAAATCCTTGAAGCATTCTTCAAATTCATCACTCCAAGCAAACTTTACTCCCTTTTGAGTTATCTTGGTAAAAGGGTTCGAAAATCATGAGAAATTTCTCCCAAATAGTTGATAATATCTAGCTAACCCCAAGAAGCTATGGATATCTATTACTGATGTTGGCCTTGGCCATCCCTCAATTGCATCTTTTTTAGAGGGATCCATAGATATCTCATTGCTTTTGATGATATGGAAACAGAATGAGACCTCCTTCAACTAGAACTCACACTTGTTGTACTTTTCCTAGAGATTCTTCTTTTACAGGGTCTCTAGTACAGTTCTTAGATTCTCCTCATTATCCTCCTTGGTTTTGGAGTCTATCTTAATATCATCTATAAAGACTTACACAAGTTTGTCGAGGTAATCCCTAAAGACTCTATTCATCATTTTCATTATGATTGTTGGATTATGAGGGAGTCTGAAAGGCATTACTATGAATTCATAGTGCATGTATCTTGTACAAAAATCAGTCTAGGGGATATCTTCCTTCTTCACCCTTACTTGATAATATCCTGGCCGAAAATCTAACTTGGAGAAGTATTGTGCTTCAAGAAGCTGATCGAACAAGTCATCGATTAGTGGGATTGGATACTTGCTCTTTACCACGATTTTGTCAAGCTCATGATAATCGATGCAAATGCGCATTGACCCATCTTTCTTCTTAACGAAGAGGACTGGTGCACCCCATGGTGAAGCACTTGGGCATATAAAAGTTTTACCCAAACTCTCTTGAAGTTGTTTATTCATCTCTTCACACTCCAAAAATGCCACTCTATATGTGTCTTGGATATTGGGAACATCCCAGGTATAAGATCAATTGAGAATTCAACATCTCTTCTAGGATGATGACCAGTAAATTCCTTGAGAAACACTTCAGTGAATTCCCTCACAATAGGCATGTATTCAAGGATGGTTTCCTCCTTAGTATCAATCATTCGAGCCAGATATGCATTCTCATAGGGTAGTAATATCAATACTTCAGATTATGGATCTAAAGAAGATTCATCTACTTCCTTGCACTTATATAGATTTGGGGGTCGAATCTCCACATGGAGAGTTATTTTCCTCTCATGGAAATTTATGTTGGCTATGTATAAGGAAATCCAATTCATGGTAAGAATTACATCAAATTCTACTAGAGGGAGTATGAAGAGGTTCACCAAGAAATTCAATCCACATATTATGATAGGGGAGGAGTTATATTAATGGGATGCAATGATTTCCCCATTTGTTGTACTTACTGAAATCCTTACTTAAATGATTTGTGGTGGTGCTGGTATTGTTATACGAAACATTTGGGATATAAAATAATGCTTAGAACCTATATCAAAAATTGTGTTTGCTATTCTTGAATGAATTACTAGTGCACCTATCAGCGCTTCATTTTCGGGGTTCACTTTGGCAATAGTGATGGAAAAAGATCTCCCATGCTACCTTGGAGGTTGTTGGTTGCCTCCGAAAACCATTGGATTAGGGAACTGATTTAAAATATCCCTGTTTATTTATAGTTGTAGAAAATAAACAATATGTTGAGGTTCAAATGGAGTGTTCCTCTCCTATGTTTCATCTATGAGTTGTTTTTTTCAACAGTTAACAGCCTGGTTCCATTATCTTCCACACCTAAAGCATTTCCTCCTCCCCTTCAGGCAATTTCTGGGGTGCTTATTTCCACACCATTGGCAAGTGGGTTGCTGGATCTTCTTAGCACCGTCGGATTTATCCATCAGACCACTAGCATTGAAGTACACCTTATGTTTCTTATCCCCATGATACCCTTGAGATTCTCCTATCTCCATTTCAACCTTGAGGGAACATCATACATTTTCCTCATTTCTATCGAAGTCACAGATCTCTAGCACTTTCTATATACTATGTTTTAGCCCACTAAAGAAGCTTTCAACTGTGAATTTGGGGTTAACAACAAAGCTGGAGGAATACCTTGAAATACTTGTGATTTTTTCCTCGTACTCTCTGAAATATTATTCATTTTTTTTCTTGAGGGCAAGGAAGTCCCTTTCCATCTTAAGTCGGAGGGTGTGTGGAAAATATTTATAAAAAAACATCTTCTAGAAATCCTTCCATTCCAAAAACTCAATCTCCTCCTTTGGATTCATATTTTTGATCAATGTCCACCATTGATAAGCTTATCCCTCAATACGATATGCATATAGGAGGACCGTCTCTATTTCAAAACAGTGATGGATGGAGATGTTCTTTTCAATAGAGTTAATCCATTTTTCAGTGATTGAGGGATCAGACGATCTATTAAAAGTTGGAGGCCTTTATCTCATGAATATCTCGATAGCGAAATGTTCTTTCTTAGGGGTCTTGAATGTTTTTCTTGACCCACGTTTCTTTTAAAATCACGAGTTAACTGAGAGAGAAGCATGAAAAATATCACGATTCTTGCTCCAATCCGATTGGGCATCTCAATTTCACAGTCATCACATTGATCTTCACATCGGTTGTTAGATCGACTCCTACTATTACTAGACATTGGCTAGAATAAATGAAAAGTTAGGGGTGAAACATAAAGGGTAATCGAAGATAAAAACTGATTACTTATAAATAACATTTATTTCCTTAACTTATGAATCCATAGGCTTTAATCTATGTTATCCATGATCTACTTTCTAACATATATTCTTAGGGGCATTTTTTTAATTCCATTAATAAGAGTTCATAATAATCATGTGAATTTACCATAACATATCCCCTGGGAGTGTCATAACCAAGAGTGAAACAAGGCCCTTTTTTGTGCACCCGTTCTCATTCGAGTCTATCTCAAAGTGGTGTTTTTGAATTTTACCCTTAGGATACATCTGTTCCAGAGCCTCCCCTACCTGATCGAATCCAAATAGTTATGTATTTGTTTGATAATACAATTACTCAATACCAACCAATACTTAGGGATGTTTTGATTATACTTATTATTGTCCTTAAGTATTCACTAGGGTTTTCTAATCCTAATCCAAAAAATAACTAAACCTATCATATGATACAAACTATAATAAACCTGCTTTTTTTATTACACACTTAAACATGATTTATTACATAAACTCCTCACTTGATATAACATGGAAGATCGAGAGGTTTAGTGTCTTTGGGGATCAAGAACATTACAAAAAAACTTAAAACATGAAACAAAACATCATTATTGAGAAATTCATTTTCATGACCACAACATTCCCTCGTACTTAGCATTGCATGGGATAACCTGAGGACATGCATAAGAAAAGGGTGAGCTATAAAGCCCAGCAAGAGAATAATCATGGAATAACATGAGGAATATAGTACATGTTAGAAAGTAGGCATATTAATGGAGAAAAATAGAATGATGAACATAAAGGCATGATAAAACATGATAATCATAGCATGGAAATGTGGAAACAACACTTAACATGGAACTATCATGAGCTAAGGCTCATTGCACATAGAGAATGAGTAAACATGTATTTCACATGAAGCACAAGTAAAACCTCATTTCACTTGAATTAACATTATTCAACACCCATCGAAAATGATGTATCATGATACTATACTTTAGCTAATGCATTGGAGTGCTATCAAGGCGCACCATTCTTAAATATTTCATTTCATGCATAAGTGTGCCACATGGATCATATAACATGGAATCAATCAACATAATAAGTTATTCCACAATTAAGTAATTTGTAATAAATACATTAATGTACCATTAATTATGTAAATGTGCATAATGGTGAATACACTTGATAGAGACATGGGTATGGTATTCACTATACAATGATCTTGGTTTGGAAAAACGCAGTGCAATTTCGGCAGCATAACAACGCGAGATAAGGATTCATGAAAATGGTTGATGGGAGAGAAAAGGGTGTCTCATTATATGTACATGATATGTAAAGTAATGTGGTCATATAGATACCTATCCCAATAAATGTAATGGAATTTAGATTCATAATACAAAAAAATTACTTGGATGTAAAAGAGGAGATAGAAATCCCTCACGGAATTTCAGCATGGTAACAGGTGTACATGTGAGGAATTAATGAGAGAGAAAGGGGTATCCAATTATCCAAAAATATGGTAGTATGGGTTAGGTGAGAAATCATACCCCAAAATTTTTAATTGAAAACAAAAGGGCATAACAACTTAAAGAAAATTGGACAAAATGAGAAAGGATGAAATCCCTTACTTTGAAGTGTGATCCCAAATGCTTGGGAGAGTCTTGAGAGAGGCTTCTTAGGAGCTTGAGTAACCTTGGGATGATTATAGAGAGTGGATTTCATGCATTGGTCAAACTCCAAAGTCTTTTAGTGAAGAGGAATTGGGAGCTTGGGTGTGTTTATATTGGAAAGGATAGGGAATTGTTTATTATTTAGGTTTGGGACACCTCACATTAAACTAATAAATACCACAAACCATCCCATTGTTTTTGCCCAAGTTATTCTTCCAAAGGAGAGTGTAAAATAGTATTTTTTTATGTAAAATTTCCGAAATTCTTAAAATAATAGGGTTGCTTTTGTGGAGGTGTGTCACACTCTCAAGGAAAATAATTTAAAAAGAAATAATGTTTTATAAGTCTTGGAGGGTCCACAAAACCTTTTTAAAATAAATAAAACAAATCTAAAATCACATTATATTAATGATAAAACATATACTGGCCAAATACAATGTTTATAGTATTTTGTTACATCACTATTGGGTCATTATAATGTCATAAAAAACATTATATATTTTAATAGTATATAATTTTAACCCAAAAATTCGATTGTCTCAGAAAATTATGAAAAATTCACCATTAGATAATTTTGATGTTATATTTCCAAAAATAATATGCATTTTGTCTAAATGATTTTATGATTATTTTAATTTTTACTTTTAAAATAAAAACCGACATTTACTGAAAATTCATGGGTTTTGACAAAAACATTTTTCAAAACCTTTATAAAAATTACAATTGCATTCATAAAACTATATGGTCATTTATATTTAATAAAAATAAATTTTATTATAATAATATTTTTTTAAAATATTAATTAATTCAAAATTCCCTTAATTCATAAAAATAGATTTCTCAGATGAATATTAACTAAAAATATTATTTGTCCTTTAAAAACTATTTACAAGGTAACAATAATAAAATGAATATGCATTATTTATACAAAAATAATGTACCTGGTCATAGTGCTAGGGTCTTATTATATAACCTCTTATAACACCCACATAAGACCGATGGGTAAGGTCTGCGATGGAAACAAACTCTTGGGGTGGCTCAGATAACATCCCCTGGGTGGTAATCTCTATTAACTTCCACTTCTCACATAGTTGGTTCGTCTCAATCATAATGTGGTCAAGATCGCCTTTGGATTGGTCAAGAGTGAAGCCTAATGACACCACCTCCTTTATGAGCTCCGACAAATGGGCTTCATATGAGGCAAGTCTACTGGAAGCGGTCATTGCTTCCTTTTTTGAAGTAAATTGGATTTGTTAAAGCCCTGTATTTATACTAATCATGTGATCACTATTCAACAGCTATATTAGCAACGATCATAATTAATAACGGTATTTTCAAATCTAGAAACATAAATCCAATGACGTTCACATTTTATATAACCATAATAAGATATTTAATTAGATCAAGAATGATTTTCATTAATGAAAGTCTGGGTCGTTACATATCCTTCCTTGTGGGTTCAACATCAGTGGATGGGATAAAGTTATCTATAACAGAGTTCATTTTGTGGTGTTTAGTATGACAGTAGGTGAACACAAAGCATCATATCCTAGAAATTGTTTTCCACAGGTATCTTATCATTTACTGTAAGGGGAGGAATCCTCTATGGATTTCTTCATTGTTATAAAATGATTCTAGGGAGGATGTGTTTTTATATGGTTTATCATGGATGCAATGATGAATTCATCTTACTTAATATATGTTAAGGTGTTGGGTGTTGTATAGGTTCGTGCAGGGCAGTATGTGGATACAGCGGTGAAGCTTTATAGGGTTCTGGGGAACATAATATATTATTGGGATCCTTAATTTACCATGTGAGTTTGGAGAGGATTCAATTATTATTTAAGATCACTATTGTTCTTTAGAAATTCTTTATATCCTCGTACATAATGAAGAAATTAACAGACTCATTAGGAATTGGAGGATATGTTACAAACTTACATTCTAAATATTTTATGTACCATGGATTAAGAGTTTTCCATTGGTTTGGTTTTCTTATAACAAAAACCACCACTCATCCATTGGAATGGTTCCTTTTAAGGAATTGTATAGATAGAGTTTTTGATATCTGTTATTTTAGGATGAGGCTGGAGATCCAATATCCTAGAACATTTGTGGTATAGATCTTTACAAATAATATATATATAGTATGGGAATGGGTACATGAATAACAAGACCATTATAAATATTATGTTGATCATTGGTGGAGACCTATGTAGTTTCAATTTAGAGACCATGTTCTCTTGAGGGTTAAGCTTCATCATGGGAAGCATAGGTTTGGACATGGGGTTAATCTATCTCCCTAGTTTGTTAGTCATTTCGAGGTGTCATAATATATTGGAAAGGTGAAATATCAGTTGGAAATTCCTCCAATGTTTTTTAGGATTCAAGATTTATTCCACATTTCATAAATTAAATGATATATTTATGATAACTCTCATTTCATTGATTGAGGATAGTTATTTTTTGAGTTTGAAATGACATTCCTAGAGTTATCAGTTGAGATTTAGGATCAATATGAGATAGTGTTTCTTAAGCATGTTATTCCTCTAGTTCATATTCTATAGAGGAATTGATTCATAAAGGATATTATGTTGGAATGAGAGTCATATATTCACACTCAACATCCTGATATTTTTTTAGATTTATTTTATTGTGGTGTTTGAGATGATTTCTTCACTATTAAATTTTTTTATTCTCCAGTGATTATTTTATTGAATTTAAATTTTACTTTTTGTTATGTATTTTTGATGGTGTTATCTTTTTTATAGGTATCCCCTAGGTATTGATTGGTTAGTGGTGTCATTTTTTTTAGTTTTGGGGTTGGTTTTGATTATAGGGATGATAATCCTTTGAGTGGTATCTAAGGAAACTTCTTTAACCTTACTAGCTCATTACTTTGCATGTTTTGGGTGTTTGAGATGCTGGGAGGACGTGTGAGGAAGGATCAGTGGAGATTGATTTGAAATATATATTGGGACATGGTTTTTAAATGTGAATGCATGTGCTCTAATATGAGATGATAGATACAATGTTTGGTTGTGGTGAGGTGTTAAATTTTATAGAATAGGACACCGAGAGACTGATTTTGGTGGCCCAACATTTATAAGTGTATTTGTATCATGTTCTTTAATGTTATAGTGTCAATATCATGGGCATTATATAAGGGTTTTTTCAATTTGGGGGCCTATCAACATGGCACTTTAGTTGTTTCATATTCATATTATGAAGTTGATCGAGTTTGAGTGAAGGTTTTAAGATTAAATCATGGTCCTCATAGCTCTATAATGGGGTTATAAGTGATTGGTTTTGGTGGTTTTATTGTTCTGGGAGTGTTTTCATTATTAAGATCAGAACGTGCCACAATGGGGCTTGGTGTTTTTAATTCTATGCTATGGAGATCAACATTTCTGTGTGGCCTTCTCTCATATTTATCATATCTAGAAGTTTGATATAGTCATAAATTTAGAAATTTATGACATGATATTCATGGTTTTGGTAGGCAAAGAACCATTCTAGTTTTACATATTAGGTTTCACCATTTTTTATAAAAAACTAGATCATTGTATCTTAGTATAAATAATTTTCTAATGATCTTATATTTTCTGGATGGAGTATAAATTTGGAACCCCTGTGACTTTCATTTTTTCCATTATTTCAATCAATCATTGGGTATTTCAAGTGTTATTTTTCGAAGACCCTCTATACCCAATTGTCTTAGAAACGATCTTTTACCTTGGAGACTGATTATCTCTAATCTAGGTGAGTTTATTGTCTTCTCTAATTTCTTTTTTTCCTTTCTGTGTTCATATAGGGATATGGAAGTGATGGTGGTTGGTTTGGGGTATCATTGTATTGAGGTTGGTATGATTATTATTGTAATTTGGGTTAATTGAGGGTTCTCTTATGTGGTTGTGGTATTTTCATCATCTCTTAATCTTTCCAACATGTTGTATATCTTCAGTTAATGTAGGTAATTTGGTGAATATTTTATTTTGTGTGAAAATAGTGGGTGTTTCATGATTTTTTATTTTTTAGACTGATGTTACGATTCAATTTAATCAATATTAAAAACCCAACATAATTGAAATTTATGGAAAGGGGTAGTTAACATGTGTAATATATTTTTATATTATTACTCATGAATTTAATTCTACTTGATGTTATTGCTAAGAATAATTGATGTAGTTAATAATTTTATGTTATTATGATTTTTTATGGTCACCTTTCATAAAAGTCTAAAAAAATAAATATTTTAATGAATGGAATGTGTCGAAAAAGTGAATATATGCAAAAAAAATATAATGAGGAAAAATGTATGAGTTATCAATGTTGAAATCCATTTTTTTCATTATTTAATCGCTTATTGTCATTTTTAAGATCATTTAGTTAATATGGTAGTTGTTATTTGGTGAATATTGTAGCTATTTTTAAATGTGATGTGTGTTGAGAAGTGGGTATATGATGGTTGAGATGTGTACACAATTTGTCTATGATGGTTTTCATTAGATGAATTGGGGATAGTTTTATTATAGTTGGTTGATTTTGGTTGTGTAGTTAGTGTGGGTTGTGCAATGGTGTTTTAGTTTCCTTTCCACCATTGGCAAGTGATATTGTAATGTTTTTTATAGGTTATGAAATAGTGGGACAGTGTGTGTTTTTTTGGTAGTATCCAAATACTCACAGAATGAACATGGTAATAGTAAAACTGAAATAGGTGTGGGATGGAATTAAATTAACTTATAGTTATAAATGATATTTTAATGTAAAAAATTAATAGGAATTATCTATAAATAAATGTGGTTATAGGTTAGAGAATGATTTTTCATTAAATTTGGAATTGATCAGTTTAATGAATTTAAAAATGTTTAGAAAACAATAAAGTAATAATTGGAAGATTATATGAATAAATGTAGAAACATGGATGCTTGTTGTGCTTATCTTGGGTGGGAATGTGGGATTGTCAGTGGTGCTATATCCAGAAGTGATGGCAATGTGTAGCGATGGTAGTGTGGTGATTATGATGGCCAATGATAGTATATTTTTTTATTAACCGATTTTGGTTCGTCTATTATTTGATAATATTATATGATGTACTTTATTGTGTTTTATTTACATACCCCACCCAATTTGGAAATTATAACCAACTCCCAAATTTTTTGGGTTTTAGGTCTTTTGCCCCATATCTAGGTTGGTAAGGGAAAAAATGTTTGATTTCTCCCTCTTCCCCACTCTCCATATAGATATAGTATGGGTTAGATGGATTGTGGTAGGTGTGATTATATAGATAGATTGTGTGGTGTGATAGAAGATATTTTAGGGTGTTGAAGTCATGTGATATGTTGAGGGTAATGCATGGTGGTAGGAGGGAATGAGATTTATGTCCTTCAAGTTTGTGATAACCTACTATACAATATTTGTGACAACAATATGAGATGTGGAATTTGGAAGAGGATATGGGATGTGGTGTTTTTATGAATTTTTTGGTTGTATAGTTGATGATAGGATGACTAGAACAAGTTTAAATTTTGGATTTATTATATATTGATATAATGGTATTGATATATAGATTAATGCTAGTATGATATGTTATATCTTGTGATAGGTTGGTATCTGCAGGGTTATAATCCAACCCACATCATTACGGTAGGTATTGAGTATCTGACATTCGATGTTGGGGAATGCAAGAAAAAAACCTAGTGGGGGAATTCATTGTGGGTTTCTAGTTTTTACATATTCATTTATATTATAATTATTATGCCTGGTTGTGTTACTTCATGACTGAGCCTTTGTGAGGATAGGTTGTATTTGACCTGAAATATTATTATTGATTCTAGTATATTTTTAATTAGGGGATTAGTTTGTTTCTTCTACATTTTCTTTCGATATTTTGACTATAATCATATTGATCATACATGTTATGATCACCCCTATATATAAAATTGTTTTTCCAGTTCTGAAGGTTATTTTGGTGATTGGGTAGGACAATACCTACTTAGAGCTTGTGGGTTGATGTAGATTTTCTATCTCAAAATTTTATTTGTTATTTTTTGTGACACCTAAGTCTGAAGGCAACATGACTTGTTCTCTAGCCTCATTCACTTCTAGGACTCAATCACACCTCCTCATATATTAGTGGATTCCAACTAATGGTGGGGGAACATAAGTTTTCCATAGGGATACTATACCCTTTTATCAAATTACACCAAATAAAAGTAAATAAGATGAATCAACTGCAATGTATAGATAAACATCACAACCAAAGAATGTGGTAACAAAAATAAACACAAAATCGCATGAGGTAATTAATGACTATTCCATAAATACTATAATAGATCCCCCATGGGTGGATCATCCAACAATAATGCAAAAAAAGGTTTAATGGCTCATACCCACAGGTTATGAGTCTTACATAATCTCATTATTTATGCTCTAACCTAGGAAATCAAACATCAAGCATCAGGCCTTGCCCAAGTCTAGTCGCTGATCAAATAAAATTTTATTAGGTACCCATATTCCATAGAGATCTGAGTAAGGAGTGAGTATAATTATTAGGCCACCACTAATGCTATCCATAAATATAACTAGTTTGATGAATAATCACTTGTGAGGTACTCTAAAATAAATTAGACAATATGAAATAAATAAATAAACAACACTGATTCTTGGGCCCCATAGTGAAAAATTATGTTGGATCCTTCAACCAGTGTTAGGGTGTCTCAGAGCATCTCATGATATCACACATTCACAAGTAACCACATGTAATTTAGGTTCTATTTCAATTATTCCCTAGTATCATTATGTATAATATGTAATTTGATCAAGCATCATAGAATTAAAATGGAATCTATGTGGTCATCCAATTATTCACAATCATTGGAAATCACATGGAATCCATGATCTCATCCCAGTATTCTCATGAAACAAGTGTTAGATGGAATATAGGTGTTCAATTCAACATTAAAATGATTAAAAAGTCATTTGGAATGTAGGTTCTCATCCTATAATTCCCATTCATCAAGCATCACTAGGAATATAGAAAGTCGTCTTGACATTCCCAAGAATTAAGTATCACTTTAATCATTTTATTACGATTATTCCATTTAATTATTATTATTCCTAAGGCTATTTCAAGGCATTCACAATTTTATTCCATTTCATGAACACCGATTTAAATTTATAACAAGAAGGGATCTTAATAATCCCAGGAATTTCAACTCATTTGATACACTTTTCAACATTGAACCAATTTCACATTTATACAATTTTTAATTATATTTATAATATTCACTTAAATTTAATATTCACCCATTTCCCCAATATATTTCATTATATTTTTCATAGTCCATGGTCTACTAGTGTACCATATCAATATCAATGAATTTTTTCATCCTTTTTATTATACATAATGTTTTTTACATGGTTTTTCGTGTAGAAGAACCAATTTCCATACATAAATGTCCAATTATATATCACCATATCTTATATGAAATTCAAGTGTCATATCATAGGCTAGGGGATTACTTTTGAATAAACCCTCATTTTTTAGGGTTGACTAAGCCATCAAAACCATTAAAAAAACGTATAATTTTAAAATTATATTTTTGAATCATTGATTTAATTCATAATTACCTTTCCATGCATTTTAACTATATTATAAAATTAACAATATCATAGAAAATTCATGGTTAAAGTTTAAATAAGATTCATACATTTAATAGTGTCCACTTAATTTTTGTAAGACATATCATACCCATATGTTGGACAATTCGAAGGTCAATTTATTAATAAACCAACCCATTTTGGTCTCCTCATTTTAATGTTAAATAATGTATAAGGTCATTTATCTATGGAAAATGAAAAAATAAAATAATTAACTAATTTTACAATTGTCAATTGGAATACTTGACATCTGACATGTGAACTTATAAAATAAAATGATACAATGGGAAATATTTAGGTACCACCAATATTAACCTCAAAATAATATAATTGTCTAATATGAGCTTCCAGTTCTTCCTAGAATAGAAAAAATTGAAGAATGAAAAAATCATGGGTTCTTCCTAGGCAATCCATTTTAGATGTAACTCTCTCCTTTAGCATCCTATGATGCACCTCTTCAATGGTGAGTGGTCCTTCTTTAGGAATCCTGATCTCTATTCCCACAATTTTCCTCATATGGTTTCTATTTATTGTTATTTTCTTCTTAGGGATTATGCCTCTTGTTTTTAGGTCTTCGATTGTGAACCTCGGATGCTTTTCTGACCAAATCCATCATGCCAAAATCCAATTTCAATCTTGTTAAACATTTTTCTCTATGGTTTTCGGATGTGCTGGTTTGTAGTCCTGGTTCTCTTCCAAGTTCATTGTCTAGGTATTCCTCTATCCATCTGAACTCTTTGAGTTTTGGTTTGCTGTTCCATTTCTTTTCATCATTGACACGAACGTCTTGATGGTGTTTTTATTACTTGGATATTAAGCTTTGTTTTTAGCTGGTTATGTTCATTTTGCATGATCATATTTTTTGTTCATACTTTCTACAAAGTGTAGCTCAACGTTTTTTTCATCTTCTAAAATATTCCCTAGCTTTAAGGTTTATTTCACTCATCTGAGTTAGTCTAGAATGATGGTTCTGAAGGAGGATTTGGAAGGTGTTTTTTGAACGAATGATGACATTCCATGAGGTGCTCTAATGTGGGACTTTTTCCTTCATCTATCTGGGTTATGTTTCCTTTGATGATGGACTGCAATTCAAATTTTAGGTGGTGGTTCTTCTCCCATGATGATGTGATGTGTTTCTTGATGATGATGATGGTGCTCAATGTCGATGATGATAAATTTTTAAGGATTCCTTACAGATGCTATGTTGGGTACAATGATGGAGATTTAAAGGGCAAGAATAGACTCCAGTGGTTTTCCACATTGGTTACTAGTGGGAAAAAAAGAGGGTATGGTTGGTGGGAGGATGGTTAATCATTCATGATAGGTGATGGCGATGATGATCTTTCAGGTTTATGGTGTAAATTTGATGTTAACGATAGTGATGTGTTGATGGCGGCAACGATAGTGATGTGTTGATTGTGGGGTTTGGGGGAAGTTTACCCTGTGACATTTTTATTTGATTTTTTGTTTTGAATTCTAAATATCATGTCTTCTAAATTGACTGATGTTTTGGACTATGCGTAGGTTCACAATTTACCCCGGAATGTGGTTTTATGAAATGAAAAAAAAATTTGTTTGGAAGATTTGGAAAAAATGATCCCTTAAAACAACAATTGTTAAATATAAATAGTGTGAGAACAGTTGAATGTGATAGAAACAAAGAATAAAAATTGATAAAATCTTAAACATTGAAACACCCTGAGATTTTATGAATAATTTTTTAAATAAATTAAATTTCTTTGATAGATTGTGTAACATACAACATTTATTTTTAACAAACCATGATATATTATTAATTTCATTATTTAAACCAGACCTATTTTTCATAGCCGTTAAACTATTTGGAATTAATAATAATAACCAAATATTAAATATAAATTATAATTGTTTTATATAATGAAAACATATTTATAAAAAATACTCAATTTTTAGTAAAGTATTTATATGTTTCGCAAATTCTGTTTTAGCTAAAAAATGTTTTATATTTTTTTTGAAACAATAATAAAATTAATTATTGATAATTATATAGAATTAAGATGATAAAATGAACTTATTTTTTTAAATCAATATGTCAAAATTATTTTTGTGCTTTTTTTTGTAAATTTTCTAAAATGATTAATTTTGTTATGAATAGTGAAAATACCAGATTTTTTTAAACTGAATTTTTGTTTTATAATAGGATTAAAAGTAAAATTAGTTAAAATATATATTAGTTCATCCAAATTATTTCATTATAATCATTTTCAAATTGAACATATATATAAAATATTTTCAAAAATTTGAACATGTTCTCCTTGAAAAACTATTTTCTCGTCTCGTCTATGGGTTTAATTTGAAATTAAAATTTTCCAATTATTTTAATGGTATTTATAAAAATTGATTCCATATTTTCAAGAAATATAAATTTTAATATATAATATAATAAAATTGATTTTTCATTATAATTAATAGTAAAAATATTAAAAATTATTTTCTATAGTTAAGGTAAAAATGGGGTTACCGATAGTTAAACTAAAAATATATTGGTTAAAAATGATCTAAAACTTCTGAAAAACAAATTTGAGGTCCATATGTTGACCTTATAATGTATAT
Source organism: Viscum album (assembly GCA_963277665.1). NCBI lineage: Eukaryota > Viridiplantae > Streptophyta > Magnoliopsida > Santalales > Viscaceae > Viscum > Viscum album. The sequence continues at coordinate 1,012,878,316 of OY728153.1, read as the reverse complement.
ATCTTGATAATTTTCCATTTTGGAGCCTTTTTACATGTGAAAAATAAGGGTACACCTTTTACTTTTCAAAAAATTACTAGTGTGTCACTCACCCAACGTATAAAAGGTCACCCCTATCCTATCCTCTTCACACTTTTAAAACCATTTGGTTCATACAGGACTTTCTAAAATATATTTTATAATTCCCTCATCTCAGTCTAGAGGCCTTAGCTTTTTCAATAATCTAACCTCGTAAGGATTTCAGTGAAAAGCCAATGAGGTTACCTAAAGAAGAGATAATGTTCTCAAACGAGCTATTTTATATTATTTCTTCCTCAAAATCCATCAATTACAATTAAAACATGATGATATAATAACCTTACTATCCTAAATATATTTTATTTTTTTCAATTAATATTATGACCTAAAGACATATCTACATCCATAAAATAGGATACTAAATCCTTATTCCTGTGTACGGTGGACTACCACCTCACGAACCGATGTTATTCATTCTCCATTACCAACTCTCACATATATATAATGATGGATTAAAAGTTTATATATTATATTTATGATATTATTATACTTCTAGAATTATTATATCACATATACCTTCTTACCTTATATTTTTTTTTGAATACAATAATGTCACTCGTGTGTTCCGTAGATTACCACATAATGATGCGATTTGATTCATTTTCCTCTCTTTATGTACTCAAGACACTACTAAAAAATAGGCCTTTAAAAACAATAAAAATGGACTATATTTTAACTGTAGTAGAACTAACTACCAAATAAATATTAAAATTCCTTATATTTTATCAGCGTTGATAAAGGGGCATACTGCAGTGCGTTATAACCGCACACTGCAGCACTAGTGATGTGATCTATAACAACACACCAAAGCCCCAGAAACACCCCCAGATATCAACAAAATAAAGTAATAATATATAATTTAAATGAATTAAAATTTACAACCCAAATACAAGAATATATATATATATATATATATATTAGACATTTAAATAATTATTTTATAAAATTACATAAGTAAAAAATTGTTACATATATCCATAAACCTCAATGTTCCTTTTTCTTTTTATCTTGAAATTGACTCACAATATTACCAAAATAAGACCCATAATCGAGAAAAATAAATCACCTATGTAAGAAAAAAAATTCTATTTTAGTAATAATATATGTAAATAAATAAACGAAAAGTGTTAATTTCAAACAAAACTTTGGGTCATACCAGGAACATAGTGTATCAGATTGAGTTGTGGTTGATTCTTGCACGTCACACCATTTCTTGTTTGTTCTCAAGAATTAACTCTATGAAAACTAATTAAATACGTATTATACAAAAACTATATGGAAATCAATTAAATAACAACATGTAGAATGATGTTAAAACAATATCGGCTCATTTACTCAGTTTTAACGATGTGATGCGTGTTTTAAACAAAAATGAAACTTATATATTGAAATTAAGCACGTAAAATCATACTAGTCACATTGTGAATCAGTTTTAGGTTAGGATAAGTTATAAATGTTCCAAATTTCATATGGATAATTTTTCTACAGCATCTAAACTATCTGAATATGTTTTCTTGTTTTTGAGTATGCCACTTGTCTTTTTTACTAAAACATCGTTCTAAAATGGAAACATGCACTTTGAATCATACCTATCACATCATGTATTAGTTTGAAATGATAATGATTCCTAAATATGGAAAATTATTTATAAATCATTTTAATATATTTTTTAGACAACCACAGCATGTATTCTTGGTTTTCAGTAAGTGACACTTATTGAACTAAAATATCAATTTTAAAATGATAACTGACACTTTGAGTCATACCAGACACATAATGTATAATATTGAGTTTTAAATTATTCTTATACATTAAAAATAATTGATGGTTCATTTTTAAAATGAATCAAAATGATATGAATTCATTTTTTCAATTTTTAGTAGGTTAGTTTCCTTTTTTATTAAAATTTATATCAATTGTAAGTAAAAAGACACACATGGAGTCATACCAGTTACACCATGTGTCATATTGATGTGAGGATAATTACTACATATCTCAAAATGTATCATTTTCAAAAAGTATCAAAACCATCTGAATGTTTTTTATTTGTTTTGAGTACGTCACTTGTCTTTTTTACTAAAATGTCATTTTAAACTGAAAAAACATACTTTGACTCATACTTGTTGTATTGTGTATCATTTTGATGTGATTCCAATTAATATACATAAAAAATTATTTATTAATAATTTTCCTAAATTATGAAAACATAACAATCATGTTTTCCATGTTTTCAGTGGGTGGAACTGTTTGAAGTAAATGTCAATTTTAAATTGATAACGGACACTTTGGGTCACACCGGCCACATCATGTATCAAATTGAGGTATAAATATATCCTAAAAGTCAAAAATAACTTTTGTATCATTGTACTAAATTATAAAAACAATAAAAATACTTTTTCTCAGTTTTGAGTCGTTTAGTTATACATTTTACTAATATTGATGTCAGTTTTAAATAAAAAGATTCACTTGGAGTCATACCAATCACATTGTGCATCAAATTTGGGTGAGATGGTTTATTACGTGTCCCAAATGAATTGTTAATAATTTAATAATGTATAAAAAATATGAATTCATTGTCTTGGTTTTTAGTGTGCCACTTTTCTTTTTTACTAAAATTCCATTTTAAATTGGAAACATGCACTTTGAATCATACTAGACACATCGTATATCAGTTTTACATGAGGCTGATTCATACACACCAAAAATAATTTAACAATATTTTTCTTAAATTATCAAGACAATACGAGAACATTTTATTGGTTTCAGTGAGTGACACTTTTTGAACTAAAATATCAATTTCATAATTATAATTGGAACTTTGAGTCATACCGGGCACATAGTGCATTAGATTGAGGTGAGGATAATTAAAACATGAAAAACAAACTTATAGATAATTTTAATAAAGAATAAAAATAAAATAAATGTGTTTTCTCGATTTTGTGTTGGTTAGTTTTCTTTTTTAGTAAAATGGATGTCAAATTTAAATAAAAAGGTGCACTTGGAGTCTTACTAGTCACACTGTGTATTAGTTTAAGGCTGAAATGATTCTTACACATCCCAAATAAATTATTGATATTTTTTATAAAGTATCAAAACAATATAAATGAGTTTTCTTGGTTTTTATTACATCACTATTTTTTTTACTAAAATGACATTTTAAACTGGAAACACTTACTTTGAATCTTACCATCCACATCGTGTATCAGATTGATGTGAGACTTATTCCTATACATCGCAAATGATTTATGAAACATTTTCCTATATTATAAATATAATATGAGCATGTTTGATTAGTTTTTATGGAGTGATTTATTTGAACTAAAATGTCGACTTTAAATTGATAACAGACATATTGAGTTATACTAGGAACATCATGTATTAGATTGAGGATCATATGATTACTATACATAAAAAATATCTTATAGACTCTTTTTATAAATTATCAAAACAATATGAATGAATTTTCTTGGTTTTGAGTAGGTCAGTTGTCTTTTTTTACTAAAATTGATGTCAATTTTAAATAAAAAATGAATTTGGAAACATAGCTATCACACCGTACATAGGATTGAATTATAGATGATTTATAAACATCTCAAATGACTTATAGATCATTTTACTATAGTATAAAAATAATATGAATATTTTCTATCTATTTTGAGTACATCACTTATTGTTTTTACAAAAAAATGATGTTGATTTTATAGAAAAAGACACAATTAGAGTCATATCGGTCACATGGTGTGTCGGATTGAGGTGTGGATAATTCATACATATTTAAAATAACATATGGATAATTTTAATAAAGTATCAAAAAAATATTAATTCATTTTATTAGTTTTGTGTGTGTCAATTGACTTTTTTTATAAAAATGTCATTTTAAACTTGAAATGTGTACATTGAGTCACCCCAAGAAAAGAGTGTATCTTATTGAGGTGTGGATAATTCTAAAAATTTAGAAATGACTTATATATAATTTTTCCTAATGTATAAAACAATCCAAATTTATTTTATCAGTTTTGAGTATGTTAGTTTTCTTTTTTAAAAAAATTTATGTCAATTTTAAATAAAAAGATGCACTTTGAGTCATACCAGTCACACCATGCGTCATATTGAAGTAAATGTGATTGATACACCAAAAATGACTTATATATAATTTTTTTAAATTATAAAAACAATTCAAATTCACTATCTCAATTTTGATAACATCACTCATCTTTTTTACTAAAATTTCATTTTAAACTAGAAACACTCACTTTGACTCATACTGATCACATCATGTATCAATTTTTTGTGAGATTGATTTCAAAAAGTCACAAATAATTTATGAATCATTTTGAAACATTATAAAGGAAATATAATCAGGATTTCTCAGTTTTTATTGAGTAAAATGATTTAAACAAAAATGATGATTTTAAACTGATCAGTGACACTTTGAGTCATATCGAGCACAATGTGTATCATATTAATATGAGGCTAATTTCTACATGTCACAATTGACTTAGGTATAGTTTTATTAAAGTATAAGAACTATATAAATATGTTTTCTAGGGTTTCAGTGTGTTATTTGTTATTTTTATTAAAATTAATGTCAATTTTAAATAAAAATAAGCACTCAGATTCAAATCGGTCACACTGTGTGTAAAATTGAAATGTGATTGAATCCTTCATGCCACAAAGTCTCAAAATATTCCAAAATTACACTTTTCTGTGGTTTATATTGGATTTATTTTTATAACTACCAACACTACATATTGATCCGATGTTGTTAGCCAAAAATCATTTTTTGGCATAGAACATGGAATCAATATGAAGTGTTGCAGTTCGAAAAAGAAGGGTAATACAAATCATGAAAAAATTGGAAGAAAGGTTAATTTTTTCTCTTTTGTGACTTTTTGAAGATATTTTAATGAAAAATATTACTTCCAAAAAAATCTATGAAAAAATAATCATTAGAAAAAATTATAAGGAAATTAACTCAGAAATAGTAGATGAAATGATGATAAAATTATTTAAACAAGAAGTAGGAATTCACCATTTCATGATGATTTTATGCATTATTGATGCATTTTCTTGTTTTTATTTTCTCAATTTTAATATTTAAGTCCAATCTCTCATGATCATGAGAATCTTTGAACAAACCACTCCAACTCGAATGAAATAATCCACATGTATAAGAAAAAAATTATTATATAAGTAATACTAAAAATAAATAAATTAAACATAAATATGAAATGATTAATTAATTATATAGACAATTATTTTACTATGAAAACATAAATTTTACCTCTATGATTGAGCAGCGGAGGGAAATTGAAAAAAAATTGATAAATTCTAATATTTTTAGGGTGAAAAAATTTTGAGGGAGAATAAGTTTGTGGATGTTTTGGTGCGTAGAGGAATGAAAAATGGATAGACCACTCCAAAATGAACAAAATAAACCACATGTATAAGAAAAAAACTCTTACATGAGTATTAATAAAAATAAATATATTAAACAATAAAATAAAAAAATTAAATTAATTCTATTGATAATTATTTTACTATGAAAACATCAATATTACCTTGGCGATTGAGCAGAGGTAGCAGCATTGCTTTTCCTGCAAAGGTGTTAGAGGGAAAATGAAGTAAAATGATAAATGAAACACTGTAGGGTTGAAAAGGTTTTGAGGGAGAATAAAAAATTAATCTTTAGTGAAAAAATGCATGAAAGATGGTATCAATATTCTTAAATTAATAAACTCTACAAGGAATAATGAAAATCAAATCAATTTTTCATTAAATAGTTTTTCTGTAAAATAGAGAAATTATATCATAACATTACCTTTACATCTTCCGAAATTGTTTCCTTCATTATAGTTTGTTCTTCTAAGGGATTGGTAAAATCGTTATGTGAATAATATATTTCTTACATGTGTAGTAAAAAATTTAATTTATATTTTCTTAATGTAGTAGAGAAAATATAATATTATGAATAAAAACATGGTATATTTAAAAAACTTTTACCTTCTCATTGATATATATTTATTTTAAAATGGTTTTTGGGATTCTATTCCTCTATCGATAATCCAAATCCCCTATTTTTGGTCCCCTCTAACTTAAAAAAAATTGTCTACATTGGGACCAACATGAATTGATTGTCATATCCAAATTAAAGGGTCATACTCTATTGAATTTTCATCTAAACAAAAAAAAATAGTCTCTAGTAGGACAATTGAACAATTATATTTAGTTGGATATGTGACAGAACATACATTCACTTATTGTGATACGATTATGAAAAAATCATCTTTTTCTCCTTCCACACAAAAATTACGCATCATAAAGCCCATTTCATTAACTTTCACTTTAATCATATTGTTAACCCATTTGAAAAGAAATATCATCACTTGAAGTGTAATATAATACAACCAGTTTATCTATTTTATAATGCTAAAATAATACATATTTTCGTAAATTGGATTTCTATCCATGGAACTGATATGTGCATCATTTCCACCATAAGCATAACACTACTATATTTGATCATGATTCAGTCATCATGTTATTTTGTATAGAACAAATTACTATTGATTACAAAAATCCTATAAGATATAAAATTTTCATTCAGTGCCCTAGAAACCCAATGAACTCATTCAAAACTTGAATTAATATTTTCAAATAACTTCTTATAAATTTGATCTCAGAACCATCCTATAAATTGTTAATTGTGTTTATTTGATATATATCATTGATCCCTTAAAGGATTCAAATATCTAATAATTTCTTTATGGGATACAATATATGTATCAACATATACATTATTATTTAAAATGTAAATTTTTTCTTCCTCCTTATCTATCAAGGTAATTGTAACAACATATCCTTTAAAATATTTTCACCCATAAGGAATCCGATTTGACAAGACGTTGGGAGACCAATGATGTCAACAACAGATATGTACTCAAAAAAAATTCAATATATTCTTCAATAATATATCATTATACAATAAAGACATCTTCCTGACTTTTATTCCTAACATAACTGTTCAAAATATTCATATACCATTCATTGGGGAACATCCATCTATAATAGACAAGTCCATATAGTTGAACCTCTATAACTAAGTTAACCAATAGATGGATCATTATATTAAAGAACAAGGGTGGGAAGAGCATCTATAATTGACATAATATGATTGTAACCTCCTTATTCATGATTTGAAACTACATAAAGTGTAAAACCATACTACATATATAATTGAATAATAAGAATAGTCTGGTTAATTTATTCCATACATTTTGAGGAATAATATAACATAACGAAACAGAAACAAAATCTTGCCTAAAAACATGACAGTAATGTAATCTTAGTCTCTATAACTTCAAATTATTCATTGACACAAATGTATTTATATTTTATGAATACCCCTATGGAACTATTACACTATTAAGGAAAAGAAAAAACTGAAAATTTTTGTCTCTAGATAGATTGTATGCTCTTAAGGGAAGAAAAGTCAACTATTTCCCTTCATCAGTCCCAACTCTTTCATTATCCCCATGTTAATCATGTGTGACCTATCATTGATTATATCTTTTATTTTTCTAGGAAAATTTAGTAACATTATCAAATAAATTTTTTTATATTCATGACATTAATAAAATGACGGATATAAAAATAATTCTAATAAAATAATTCAAAAAAATGATCTCTTTGTCCAACCCGATTTCACAATCTTTTTTGAAAATAGTTTACTGAAAATAGTGTTAATATATTTAAATTCATCATAAATTTGATCACCCATTACTAGAGACATGGTTGTAACTTGTTTGATATTCCCATCGAATGCTTTCATCTTGGAATGGTATTTATGTCATCAAGGTAAAAATTGCTAGTGTTATAAAAACAAAGTCTTCTAGGAATCTTTCAATTGAATTATTTGTGGGATTTTTTCACAAATAGAACACACTAACATTCATTTTATTCTATAGCTTCAAAAATTTCTATAATTGTGGAATTAAATTATCATTATACAGAACATGGACCTCAATGTGATTTATTCAATTCTATGATCATCATACACTATAACACTTGAATCCCACGTCAATTTAATTTCTTAAAAAAATGGACCAAAAACACATCAATATCATTACCTAGTTGTTTTGGTCCTAATATAAGAACAGAAAATATAATATATTTGTGATTCATTCATAAACAGGTCATAAAGTGATAATTTAACAACATGATTGTACATGTACTATGAGAACTAATTTGTAAACCAAAAGTATTTATTCCATCTATAGATAACAAAAGCTAAATGTTTATAAACTCATTTCCAAATTCAGGCTACTCATAATCAATTTCCTACCACTGAGGAGAATTTGTGGGTTGATATTGATTTCCATATTTAATTATTGTATATTTATTCCATGTTAATTGTCTCACAGTTTCAGGAAATACATATAGTATTCTAAATATTATAATGATATGAATGTACAAAACAGATTTCAAAGGACTTGATTCATTTTTATTATATCTATTTGTGTCATACTTATAGAATTTTATTAGTGATTCATGATTATTGAGAAATAATATTCAATAATTTGGAAAAGAATCCATTTTTTTAGTTATCATACCCATTGAACGTATCATTCAATTAGAATCAAATGTTTGACACGGTTTTTCATTTTCTTATGATAGTATTTCATTTAAGAGACCAAGTAGTTCTGCAAAACTAGTGTCACTCTATCCACTGCCATCTTTCAAATTATATAACTTCAATACACCTAACAGTGTTGTGTATTTAGTTAAACTAGTAAATAATGGTCTCTTAGAATATCTTTGGACAATCAAAAGATTTATCTTTAATTTTCATTTTCATTTCTTACATGTGATCTCCATCATCATTTACCCTGGTATTCATATCAAATGATCCGTAAACCATAGTATCATCCAAACTGGTGTGAACATTTAGTTTTCCCTATCTTTAGTCCAAAATTTTTATCTCTGATATATTCCATGAAGGTAAAATGTTATTCCAACTCTTATAGACTAAGTTTTCTTGAATACCAACAATGTAAGCACCAAAATAGGATTTTTGAATGGATTTATGCATGCTCTATTACAAACATGATGAACTCTTTGACTACATCTTCATAATATTTTCTCAAATGATTTGTGAGAATCCATTTTAGATTCATATCCATCTTATTGGTTTTATAAAAAATTAATTTTATATAATAAATAAATAAATACACATATGATATTCATTATCAAAAGTCAGAGTTATAGATAATTCTAATAAGGGAAACCCATCATCTGAATGCTTAAATAAATTTCAGTTTCCTTTGAAGAAAATGGGTAATTGAATTTAAGAAAATAATTACTCCACGGTGGTAGGTGATATCCTCTGAATTAGCTCAAAGGTGAAAGTCATATAAACTATCATCCTTATCATCTCATCACCTAAACATTTATCACTGCATTTTTTGTTTTACAAACATCCATCTTCACTTGTGGGCATGAACTTATGTTTCTTCAAATACCCTAAGAAGTATTCATCCATGGGATGAATAATTCAAAAAGTATTAAAAGAAACATAAATTATATGTTGTATGAGTTTCAATTAATAAATTGAAATAATAACTATTTACATGATGAAGATGATCCGGATGACAGTTATATTGCATTGTGTTCTCTAAAAGTGGTAATGCCTCTGATTTGTGAGAATTACACCATTAGAACTAGTTATAAACTTGTGTCCAATTGAAGGTGATATATGGAGTGGAATAAAAATTCTTTCATTTTATTCCAGGGTTCTTGATGGGGACATGTTATGATATATGAATATTTGGGGCCTCTATGAATTTTATATTCATAGAACAAATCCCAATTTTAATACATCCAATCCCCTAACTAATACTAATCTAACCTCTATTAAAATAATTCATCAAGTCTTTCTTAAATTCCCTAAAAATGAAAATATAATATATGAAATTAAGTATTAATATGAAACCCAAAATGATAAACAAGAGAAATAAATGTAGGATCAGAATAATGATATAGATGCTCAATATACAAGAGGGGGGGTGAATTGTACACTTTAAAAATTTCCTTAAACAAGAAATGATCTAAGTTTAACAATGTTAAATTATGACAATTCACAACACCTCTACCACCAATTGTATAATTGGTATAGGATATGAAGTTAAAAACTTCTAGTTCTATGCACTTGCTTAAATCTAGAAAGTTATTATGAAAAAGTGATTCTGGAAATATAGATCTTGAAATTGAAACATAATCAATGTTTACAATATTAGATTCTACCTTAAAGCATATAGAATATAAATTAATCAGAGTATAAGTGTAAGTAAATATAAGAAGTTTGGTTATACATTCCATACAATACAAAATACAGCGGAAAACAAGTAGTAAAACTTCTAATAACAAGATATAAGTCTTTTAAGACAAAGAGAATGGTATCCAACAACCTTGGATAAAGGTCCCTTGATTTATACTTTCAAGAAAGACAATCTTACCCACACCAGGGTAAGCCCTCGATACAAAGATCGGTGTCTCTATCTTTCTATCCCTGCATGCTCTCATCTTCAATGTAGTTGGAACCTCTGTCTTCCTCTGCAAGGAAGCCCTCGAACTTCAAGGTAGTCGGCACCTCTGTCTTCCTATCCCCAGAAGCCATCAAATGTAATCACCAACATTCAGAGTCACATGATGCAATCTGAACAAGCAGTTCGGTACACATAAATCGTGAAAAGATTCTCTCTCTATAAAACACCTTGACAGCGTGTGGTCTCTAGAGTGATCAGCTAGTTATTGAGATCTTTGAAATGATCTCTTATTTATAGGCTTGTTTGGAACGGTCGGCTCCCTCTTCAAATGGTCATACATTCCTTGAATTTTGGAGGGACCTGTACACGTGTCACTAAACCAATGGTTAGTTAGAAACAGAATGGATGACATCGTTTTATAACAAAACATGTGTAACTGAAAGCACGGCATCATTTTATAATGAAACAAGTGTATGTATAAGTAAGACTAGAATTCGGAGTGTAGGTAAATAAATGTTCGGAGTATAACCAAAATGAAATTCGGAGTCTATAATAAAAAGGATATTTGGATTTTTTTTATAAGAATTCAGAACCTGAATTCTGTGGCAATCTAGAGACTGAATTTCTAAGGAAATGTGGAGTCTGGTTTCACCAAAGTTTAGAATCTGAACATTAGGAGTTTGGAGTTGAACTTGTAGAAGTTCGTAGTCGAACTCATATAATTTTGGAGTAAAACTCATAAATGTTCGGAGTCGAACTTAGTAAAAGTTTGGAGTCGAACTAGTTAAAAGTTCAGAGTCGAACCTAGTAAAGGTTTGGAGTAGAACTACTAAAAGTTCAGAGTTGAACTTAGTAAATGTTCGGAGTTGAACTAGGAAAAGTTCGGAGTCGAACTTAGTAAAAGTTCAGTTTTGAACTAGTAAAAGTTCAGAGTTTAACTAGTAAATGTTCGGAGTTGAACTAGTAAAAGTTCGGAGTTCAGAATTCAGGATTTGAACTTTGTTAGAGTTCTTATCCATAATTTGGAGTAGAACATTATTAGAGATCGTATCCAGAATTTGGATACTAAAATAGAATGATTCATACCTTTGAATTATATGATTCTAAGATTTTGGGTATGAATCCGATTTTTTATACTTAAGAAAAATATTGCTATGTATAAAAAAAATCTTTGTTAGGGTAAATTTCATCGAGGAAGGAAATCTTCTTTATAGAAGTAAAATATAGATTTTTTTAGGTATAAGGTGTTGTGATTTTCAAAACAATAACGAATAGAAAAGTCATAAGGAAAACCTTATTGACTCAACAATATCCCTCTTTTTGAAAGCACAAAATCCTTATGAAAAAGAATATAAGGACTTTGAAAATTTTCATTAGACTTTGAAATTAAAAACTTATCTCCCTTTGTTCATGAATGAAAGTGAATACAACTAACTCCCCCTTAGGCATTGAAACTCTAAGGATTGTATTCTGAATTTCTGGAGTAGAATTTTCATTATCAAGGGAATGAAAAATATCGTAGTGAGAAACTCCCCCTTACTTTAAGGATATCTTTACTTATAAATTTCTCTTCTCCATTTTAAATTTTTTCATCTCCTCTTTTTAGTGGTTCTTTTTCTTATCCCCCTTTGTGATTTTCAAAAAGAATTGAAGGGAATGTAAAAGAAAATATGGTACCTGGAACATTAGTATATAACAAGATACAACCAACCAAATTTTCATTAGAGTTGAGAAAAATTTTTACAAAGAAAAACAAATACAACAAAAGATCAGAGTGGATTTATTTGTATTCCTTTTCCTTTGGGATCAGCTTCTTCAACAAGGTTTTGAGCTTCTTCAAGTCTCTTTTATCTTCCTCAGCTTTCCTTTACAAGGATTTTATCTTTCCTTCTTGGGCTTTCAAAGATTATGCCTGAGCCTTCATGGAATCTTGCTGCATCCTGACTAGCTCATCTTGCTTTACCAGTCCTTTCTCAAGCTCAATCTGGAGATTTATATCACTTATAAAATTTTGAGCAAGAGAGATAGTCTTATCATTCAGTTCCTTCACTTTTTGACTCTGAGAACTCTACTCAACAATCATCTCATCTTGAAGATTCTTAATCTTTTTATCCTCGGTGTCAAAGGAATCATTTATCTCATTCTGAAAATTATCATAGTCAGACATGTCCTCTTAAAATTTCATTGACCACAAAGTTATTTTGCTGCAAGACTTTCTATGGACATCAAAACTAATAATAAATCTTTTATGGTCTGGAATCAATCCTTATACACTTATCCATCACCATGGATAAGGATTTTGATTTCTGATTCAAACTATGCTGCATCATCTTACATCTAGAGTCTATGGTGGGAAAAATCGAAATGGTGTCCTCAAACTTATTCATAGATTCCACCACAAAATCATGACTATGGGATAATGACTCTAAATCAGATAATTTTCTTGGAGATTTCTCTTCTTTAAAACGCACCAACATCCCTTTTAGAATAACCACCAACTTCTTTTTTCCTGATAATATCTTTATTGGTGTGTCCATAAGATCTTGCTTCCCGTAGTCAGATTTCGGAATGGGTTGATCATCTGGGGACTTGTCTTCACTTTCTGATAGTTGCACAATTTGGTATTCATCTATTTTCTCCTTTTCTTCTCCTTCCTCACGAAAATTTTCTCATAAGATTCTTCCTCATCATACAAAACATTTTCCTTCTCTTCTTCTTGATCATCATCATATTTCCCACATTCATTCTCAACTGCCTTTTCCAGTGTGGGTAATTTTGTGGATTCAGTCTTTTCTTTATACTCTTCTACTTTTTTGATCAGATCATCAAGATCATCACTTTCTTATTCTTCTTCTTCTTCTTGAACAACCTCTTCTTGTTCCTTTTCAGCATCCTCTTTTTCTACATCTTTAACTACCTTATTTACCCTTTGATTTTTCCGGAGTTACATAGTTCATTGTTGGAGTCTCTGGTAAAGATGGTTGAACATCAATGTTTTCTATAATGGGAATTTTTTAGAGGATATTTCAGTAGCTCTCAACAAGTATTGTACACGTTCAGCTTCAGACATATTTTTCTTCAACTTCTTTATTTTGCCTCTTTTTCTTACACATCCGCAGCTTTTTCCCTTAAAGCCTTATCCTCAGCCGGGTCCAGTCCGAACTATGGATCCCCTTTTTTTCTCTTCTCTTTTTCTTCCTTCCACTTGGATGACAATTTATCTATATAAGATTTCTGTTTCTTTGACATGGGAGGTGCAAATTGAGTTTCCTTATATTTGGGGGTTTTGTCATCACCAACCACTTCCTTAATATTATTCTTCTTAGTGACTTTCTTTTCTGGTTCAGCCTTCTCGACATTTTCCAGAATCGTCTCAACCTCTCTCTCTGGTAAAGGGTAGAATTCTTCAGATTCAGTAGAAAACCCCATCCTCATCCTTTTCAAAGTATCATCACTGACGCGCAAAATCTTACAATTCTGAACTTTTGACTTACAAGAAACATTGAAAGAATCTAAGCACCGAACTATCAGATTTGATAGTAAGGCAGTGTACATAATGATTTGGGATCTCATGTTTCCCTCCTTGATATTTTTTATTTTAATCAAAACATGCCTCATAAAATTTATCTTCCTTAGATTTACTTGGAAATCTAGAACATAGATGTTACTTGTCTTCATATTATCCTTGTCACCACTTCTTGGTACAATAAATCCTTGTACCCACAACTATAGAATCTGATTGTTCGGAGTGAGATGAGAAATCTTAGTAGTCTTGGTATCTTTGAGTCCAAGACATTTTAAAGCATGCACCTTGTTGGAACTTCCTTTCCCATCTGGAAGCTTATGTGAGAAAAACACATCTTCCCCTTCGTAAGATAAACCCACCAAGGATGCAGCCTTGGTGTAAGAAAATTTGTAAGTAATAACATAATACTTGAAGGAAAATAACTCTCTTCCCTCTTCCTGATGGAAGGAAACAGAATCAAAGAATTCAACCAGTAAATCTGTTTAAAACGGATCCTATTTTTCTGACTTAGACAAGCAATCATCTTCCCATCCATTCAATCTAATATTCATGGTTATAAGGGATTAAAACATGTAGAAATCTAGATGAACTAACCATTCCCTGATGACTAACCACATTGAAATTGGCTTTGAGGTAGACATATCTTGAGATGTAGCTTCAACAGACATTCAGAGTGGAGAGTTCTAGAAGATTTGGAAGGTCTTTGACAAAGAACGAAACAGTCCTTAAGAAGAGAGTCAGGGCTTTGAGATGAAAATGCTTTGAGAAACTGATGTGGGAAAACTCTTAGGGTCCCCTTTATATAGGCGATGGAGGTGATGTTTGGTCTTCCAAAAAAAATCTAATGGTTTTAAAAACATTTGATCTGATCTGACGGTTGAGAACATTCCCGCAAAAAAATTAACTCCGATCTTTTGAGGTTTTGAGGAAAAAAACATTCAGATTTAAGGAAAACTAGAATCCGAATAATTATAAAAGTCATAGGAAAATATCAGGCATGCAAAATATGTCTATGAAAATTTATGTAAGGAAATAATTCCTTCTAGAGTGGCTAGAAAGTCTTTCGTAATTGGTAATATTCTTCTTGAAGAAAAGACTTTAAAAAAACATTATGAAAAATCCTCATTATGAATGTTTATTACGAAAATTATTATTACGAAAGGCTCATTACAAAAAATACTCATTATAGAAAATTAATTACAAAAAATATTCATTACAGAAAATTCATTATGAAATTTTTCATTACAGAAAAATCATTATGAAAACTTCGATTCCGGGAAATTTTCATTCAGAAAATTTTAGTTCTGGAAATTTTCGTTTTCGAAAATATATGTTCTGGAAATTTCCCTTCCGAAAATTTACATTCTGAGAATTCTCATTCTGAAATTTCCATTCCGAGAATTTCCATTACGAGAATATCCATTCTGAAAAAACTTGTTTTGAAAAATTTTAGATACATAAGTTTAAAAAGAAAACTTTCAACGAAATATTTGATTAAAAAATCATGCAAATGTACTCCTTCTATGAGAAGAAGTTTATTTTTGTAAGGATAATTGTTCAACAGGAAGTTAATAAAGAAGGATTACCTTACGGTTATCATTATTAACTTTTGTTTAATGTATTCAAATATATTGGAGGGTATTGATTTCATGAAAATATCAGCAAGTTGACCATGCGTTCCGATAAACTGAAGAATGATATCTCTTTTAAGTTTGTGATCCATAAAAAAAGTGATGCCTAATATCTATGTGCTTTGAACGAGAGTGATATAAAGGATTTTTACTAAGGGAAATGTCACTTGCGTTATCACACAAAATTTAAATCTTATAAAACTCAAGCCATGAGTCTATGAGTGTGTGTTGCATCCACAACACTAGAGCACAACAGCTTCCAGCAGCTACATATTTAGCTTCAGCAGTAGAGAGTGCTACTGAGTGTTGCTTATTACATGACCAATAAACTAATGAAACTCCTAATAAATGAAATGTTCTATATGTACTCTTTATATCCAGTCTACATCCACCAATTTCAGCATCTAAAAATCATTTTAAAACAAAATCATTTCCAGAATTATAAAATAATCATAGATCCATGGTTCCCTTAAAGTAGTGAAAAATTATTCTCAATGCCTTTAAGTGATATTCCTTAGGATTGGATTGATATCTTTCACATAAGCATACTGAGAACATTAAGTCTGGTTGACTAGATGTCAAGTATAGTAGGCTTCCTATCATAATACTAAATGATGTTTGATCTACTGGTTTCCCAACTTCATCAAGATCTAAAGAGTTTGAGGTACCAATGAGAGTACTTATACTCTTAGTGTTGTCATATCCATACATTTTAAGAAGATATATAGTTTAATTATTTTGGGAAATATATTTTCCTTCTGGTTTTTCAGAAATTTGAAAAAAAGTAAAAATTTTAACCCACCCATCGTACTCATTTCAAACTCAGATTTCATTAGACTTGCAAAGGAGTTAGTTAAAGATTGCTGACTTGAACCAAATATAATATTGTCAACATAAATTTGAGCTGTCAAAACATTTTTCTTATCTTTCCTTATAAAAGGGGTTGGATCTTCATTTCCCTTAACATAGTTATTTTGAAGCAAAAATCCTGTAAGTCTATCATACCAGGCTCGTGGGGCTTGATTAAGGCCATAGAAAGCTTTGGTATGTCTAAAAACATGATCAGGGTATTTTGTGTCTTCAAATACAAGAGGTTGTCCAACAAAAAAATCATCTTGAACATAACCATTAATGAAAGAACATTCCACATCGATTTGAAAAAGTTTAAAATTGAAGTATGCTGCAATGGAATGTACGAAACGAATAGATTCAAGTCTAGATACTGGAGCATAGGTTTCATCATAGTCTATTCCCTCTTGCTGATTATAGCCTTTAGCAACTAGTCTAGCTTTATTTCATAAAATGAATCCATTTTCATCACACTTATTTATGAATACCCACTTTACTCCAATAACAGAAGTTTCCTTAGGACTTTCACCCAAGGTCCAGACTTTATTCCTTTAAAATTTATTTAGTTCATCTTGCATAGATTTAATCCAATCATCATCACCTAAATCTTTATCAGTGCTTTTTGGTTTTAAATGGGAAAAAAATTCTAGATGTTCTACTTCATTTCTCAAGGAAGTTCTAGTCTTTACAAGTTGACTTACATCACCAATGATACTATCACTGTGATGATTCTTAAGGAACACCTGGTTTGGGTTTTGTAAAATCTATTCATCAACATAGGGTAGAAAGTCTTATGGGATAAATGTTTCAGAAGTATATTCTTGAACATTTTCTTTATCAGAAGGATCTTCTAAAAAAGGTTGATAATCAGTTTTTGAAAACACATATGAGGATGTAGGTTGACATGGTTTAAAAACAAAAGGATCAGATTCATAAAATTTTACATGCATTGTTTATTCAACAATACAAGTGTTTTTATTGAAAACTCTATAATCCTTAGAAGTTGTGGAGTAGCCTAAGAAAATTACTTCATCAGATTTTGGTGCAAATTTGTGTAGATTATCTTTAGTATTCAGGATGAATACCTTGAAACCAATAACCTTGAAGTAGGAAAGTCTAGGTTTTCTACCATTCCATAACTCATAAGGAGTTTTATTAAGAAAAGGTCTAATCATAACATGATTTATAGTATAACAAAAAGTACTTACATCTTCAGCCCAGAAATGTCTAGCTATAGAATATTCACTCAACGTGGTTCTAGTTATCTCTTGATAATTCTATTTCTTCTTTCAACTACACCATTTTTTTAGGAGTTCTAGGTGATGAGAAGTTGTGAGTAATACCTTTTCTACTAACAAAAGTTTCAAAATTGGAATTTTGAAATTCTCCTCCATGATCACTATGAATAGTTTTTAGTGGAAGGGTTTTCTCATTTTTAACTTGGGCTTTAAAACTTTTTAAATAAGAAAAAATTTATACTTCATTTCTATAAAATAGACCCATGTAAATCTAGTGTAATCATCAACTAGAACAAACACATAGTATTTGCCTCCAATGCTTCCAATTTCTATTGAACCAAAAAGATCCATGTACATTAACTGAAATGCATCAGTTGTTGAGACTTCACTGATTGATTTAAAACTAGATTTATGTTTCTTGCAATATTGACAAAGATCACAAACATTATAAGAATCGAATCTATGCTGTGGTAGATCTTTAACTAGTTTCTTCTTAGAGAGTTTAAATATGATCCTAAAATTACAATGACCTAGTCTTCTATGCCATAACCAAGAATGATCTCCTATTTCACTAAGTCATGGAAGGTCTTGGCTCCTCAGGTCTTATAAGTTTAAATTGTAAACATTCTCATGCCTATTGACTGAGAGAATAAATTTTTCTTTGGAATGGTGGACTAAGGACTTATCATTCCAAAAATTCACAAGGTATCCTTTATCACATAAATGATTTATTCTAATAAGGTTATGTTGAAGACCCTTTACAAAAAAACATTTGAAATCAAAGTTTTACTAAGAATTAAAAAAATGAGGCACTTTGTGGAAACCAAGAGATTGGGTTTTGTTTAAAGATAAATTATTTTCCCAGTGTCCACCAAATTGACACTTGGTAAAAAATGAGGCACTTTGTGGAACAAAGTCGTTTTGCTAAAAGTTGGTTTTTCATGGGTATAACCAAATCTGGTTTTGTTTCTTAAAGGTTATATTTGTGAATACATTTTATCAAAATTGTCTCTACCATGGTTAAAGTTTGAAAAACACTTATTTAATGAAAGAATTTCGGAATTGAGTTTTATAACCAAGTTTTTATCTTCAAAATCATTAGATTTAGAACTAGAGCTATGCTCGAAAACACTTTTTTTAGAAATTACTTTTCTAGATCTTTAGAAAGTTTATCCTTCTCAAAACTTAATTCCTCAAGATTTTTTGAAATACTTATAAAATCAGCATTTTTCCAATCAAGATCATTAGAAAGATATGATATCTCTTTTATAAGAAGAGTATTACTATAGTTTGCCTTATAAAGTCTTTTATTGAGTTTAGAATTCTCAATCTCAAGAAGTTCAGCAAACCTGGAAACTTCTTCATAGGTAGGTGAAGTATTTTCTTCATCAGAAGAGGATCCTTCATCTGAAGAGTTATAATATTTATTGTCCTTAGATTTTAAAGAAACATTGGTCAGTGATTCTGCATTGTGTAACTTAGTCATGAAGCAACGATTGATAATAGGTAATCTGGATATAAGACCAAGATTATTCTATCCTAAAGATTCATAATCAGAAAATTCATCTGAAGAGTCACCACCACCGGCACTCCAGGTTTCATTATCTTTCTGAACATTATTAGCTTTGTACTTGTAATACTTCTTCTGGTTCCTTTCAAAATGCCTCTCTTTTCATTAGTTCTTTTTGATCAAAGGACAATATGGTCTAATATGTCCAACTTTCATGCATTCATAACAAGTAACTTCTCCATATTTCCTATATTTCCTTTCCTTTTTATTATACTTGGATTGGAAATTTCTTTGGCCAGCTATCTTGTTCATCCTTTTAGAAAGATTTTCTAACTAATTCTCTAAGACTTCACTATCACTAGATTCTGATTGAATAACCATCTTCTTAGACTTGTATCTAGTTACTCTCTCAAGAGTCTTAGATTTCTTGTGATTTGAAGTTATGTTAAAGGAAAAAGTACCATTCCCATTCTTCTTCATGATGTTGTCAGCATCCCTCTTCATTTTTGTTTCACATTGGATAAGAGTTCCCAATAGTTCATCTAAAGAAATTTGAGTGACCTTCCTATTCTCATCAATAGTTGTTCTCTTTGATTCCCACTCATTGGACATAATATCAATAATCTTATCCATAAGAGCTTCATCATCCAGACCTTTCCCTCCCATTGATTGTAGACTGTTTACAATTTTCATAAACCACTTTTGATCTTTTCTTATAGGTTCTCCATAAGGAAAGTTGAAACAATGGTATTCTTTTCTAAGCATAGCTCTTCTTGTCTCAATAACTTTATATGTACCAAAGTGAGTAACTTCATGTTTCTTACATATACAGTTAGTTGTTTCACATGAAGAAATTTTTCTCTATATGTTCCTAGTCATTGAACATAGTAGAGTATTTCATACCTTATATTTTAATTGATAATCATACTTTTTTTGATTAGTGAAAGCACTCACTTCCTTACCAAGAATCTTATAACCTGTTGTAAGCATAACAAAGTTATATACTCCAGTATTGATAAAGAATATCTTCATACGATCTCTCTAGTATTCATAGTCATTTCCATCAAAAATTGGTTGTATTTTAGGATTAAGGTTGTCAATTGAACCAACATTTAAACCTACCATCTATAAGAAAAAATATGGTACATAGGAACTTGTTAATAACAAAAGTTCGTATTCAAGGAAAAAATTTCCTAAGCAAGGAAAACTTATATGTGAGTATAAGTATTTTAGAGACGTCCTCTGATACTAATTGTAGGATCCAAATAATCATGTATATGCTCAATATACAAGAGGGGGGTGAATAGTACACTTTAAAAATTTCCTTAAACAAGGAATGATCTAAGTTTAAAAAAGAAAACTAAGAAAATTCATAACATCTCTAACACCAATTGTATAATTGTTATAAGATATGAAGTTACAAGCTTCTAGTTATATGAACTTGCTTAAATCTGGAAAGTGATTCCGAAAAAGCGGTACCCGATATATGGATCTGGAACTTGAAACTTAATCAATGATTTTAATATGATATTCTACCTTAAAGCTCATAGAATCTAATTGAATCAGAGTACAAGTGTAAGAAAATATAAGAAGGTTATACTTTTCTTACAATACAAAATACAGTGGAAAACAAGTAGTAAAACTACTAGTAACAAGATATAAGTATTTTAACCAAAATAGAAGGGTATCCAAAAACCTTGGATAAAGGTCCCTTGATTTATACTTTCAGGAAATTATGTCTACCCTACACCAGGGTAATCCCTTGATACAAATATTGGTGTCTCTGTCTTTCTATCCCCAGAAGACCTCAACTTCAAGGTAGTTGGAACCTCTATCTTCCTCAGCAAGGAATCCCTCAAACTTCAAGGTAGTCAGCACCTCTGTCTTCATATCCTCGGAATCCCTCAGATGTAATCACCAACATTCGGAGTCGCACGAAGCAATCTGAACGAGCGGTTCAGTGTGCAAAAAGAATGAAAAGCTTCACTCTCTAGAAAACACCTTGACATTGTGTGGTCCCTAGAGTGATCAACTCGTTATTGAGCTCTTTCAAATGAGCTCATATTTATAGGCTCGGTTGGAACTGTCATCTCCCTCCTCCAATGGTCACATTTTCTTTGAATTTCGGAGGGACCTGTACACGTGTCACTAAACCAACAGTTAGTTAGAAACAGAATGGACGACGCCATTTTATAACAAAACATGTGTAAATAAATTCACGACATCGTTTTATAATGAAACAAGTTTATGTATAAGTTAAACTAGAATTCGGAGTGTAGGTAAATAAAAGTTTAGAGTCTAACAAAAATGGAATTTGGAGTCTATAATAAAAAGGATATTTGGATTCTGTTTTATAATAATTCGTAACCATAATTATATGGAAATATGGAGTCTGAATTTCTAAGGAAATTCGGAGTCTGGTTTCACCAGAGTTCTGAATCTGAACTTTTGGAGTTCGGAGTTGAACTTGTAGAAGTTCAGAGTCGAACTTGTAGAAGTTCATAGTCGAACTCATAAAAGTTCAGAGTAGAACTCAAAAAAGTTCAGATATGTACTTAGTAAAAGTTCGGAGTCGAACTAGTAAAAGTTATAAGTCAAACATAGTAAAACTTTGGAGTCGAACTAGTAAAAGTTCTTAGTCGAACTTAGTAAATGTTCGGAGTCGAACTAGTAATAGTTCAGAGTCGAACTTAGTAAAAGTTGGAGTAGAACTAGTAAAAGTTCGGAGTAGAACTAGTAAAAGTTCAGAGTCGAACTAGTAAAAGTTCAGAGTCGAACTAGTAAAAGTTCAGAGTTCATAATTCATAGTTTGAGCTTTGTTAGAGTTCATATCCAGAATTCAAAGTTGAACTTTATTAGAGTTTGTATCAGGAATTTGGATCGTAAAACAGAATGCTTCATACCTTTGCATTATATGAATCCATGATTTTGGGTATGAATCTGATTTTTATACCTAAGAAAAATATTGATATGTATAAGAAAAATCTAGGTTAGTGTAAATTTCTTCGAGGAAGGAAATAATCCTTATAGAAGTAAAATATATATTTGCTTAGGTATAAGGTGTTTGTGATTTTCAAAACCAGAAGGAATGGAAAAGTCACAAGGAAAACCTTATTGACTCAACAATAAACTATCATTTGATTAACTAAAAGATATCCAAATATATTGAATGAAATATATTGAAAATGTGACTAATTAAATGGTCATATGAAGTAATGTAAATTTTTTCTAAAAACATAAATGGATTTGAAGAAGTAATTTGAAATGTTTATATGAACTATAATGTAATGTATGATAAATTTATAATTTATTTCACACTATTGGATTTAAAAAAAACACCATTTCATATTAGATATTGGTTGTTCATATCACATGACAGGTAAATTGATGTAATCGATCAATTTTACAAGTTCAAAGGGTAATTATTTTAGAAATGATGGATCTCTTAAGATAATTTTTCTTTCCATTTATGAGATGATAGAAATAAAAGTCAATGTTAAATAATGATATCTTTTTAACGAATTAATGTTAATCATATATATTTTTTATTAGATGTGTGATGGTGGAAATAAAGGCATTTTTAAGAAGCATTAAATGAGTGGGTTATCATTTCAAAGTTGGGTATATTATTATAGAGGTATAGAAAAATAGACAAAACAAATTCTAATTTAGGGTTGGTATAAATTTTTTGTAATTGTTTTTGAAAGGGGATATTGATTTTCAGTACTAAAAAATTGATAATTATAAAAAATGAGACATTTAAATACTGAAATAAAAGGGGTTTATTGAGTTGTTTTTATGATGAAAATATAAAATTGATAGATATTTATTAATTATTATAATAGATAGAAAGTTAGTAGTTAAAAAATAAATTGGATATTTAAATTAAAAAAACCCTTGAGATTCACCTTATAAGATTTCTTCATAGATATTCTCTATCAGGTGGATGTGGACATTTGATGAAACTAGCGATATTCAAATGTAAGTTCCCTCTTAATATACTCGCATGTTTTAATTGAAATTTCTGGATGAGATAATATAATTTTTAAAGGAATATGGGCCTTCCCTAAAGTGGTCATTCCATTCAATATTTTCATTTCATTTAACTTAGTCCATCTTCTCACATAATCTTTAGATTGGAAACTCAAACATAAAGGTAGAAAATTTCACCTTAATGGAAGGTGGGATCTTGAGTGTGTCAAAGATTTACTCAATTTTCTATTCTCGATCCTCTATCTCTTTAGGGTTAGATTCTCTTGAAAATATGGAGGATTATGTTGTAGAAACTCTTGATCAAGATCCTTAACTCCATTAAATTATAAATTAAATAAAATGAAAATGGATATAAAACATCATGTCATTCTCTAAAATATAGTGATTTTTCACACTCTATGTTCTAGCTCAATTAGGAAGATAATTTAATCATCAATTAAAATATTATTCCCAACATCACTTGGAAACTCAAGATAGGAGGCTAATAGTTTTGGACAGACACACTTTCACACCTATTTCTCAATCTCTGATAGCCTTATCTCTTTTCAACCAAACATTTCTAATAAATATAGTTTCCCATAAGGATATAACGATGGTATATAATGAATGAACATAAAAAAAATTCACATTGATATCACCAAACAATCAATCAATGAGTTAGGTGGCGGAGGAGAAAATAAGATACCTTGGATTAATGCTTTGAATCCTCCGAGAGAAAGTAGAGATATTGAAAACCTGGAAAATGATTGACCCATGGATTCATTCGACCCATGAATTATTTGAGCCAAGCATTTGAGCATTGAAATTGTTCGATCCTTGATTCAAGACTTAATTCATGCATTGATTCACCGAGGACCATCACTAAAGGGTGGCTTCTATGAGATGCTTCGAATATCGCGAGGAGTTCATAACTGGTTAGAACTATTTAAAAATATATTGACACCTTTATTAGCACTTCCAAAAAAAGCACTAATAATGTTGTTTATTATCAGTTCTAATTACTTAAGCACTGGTAAAGGATTTATAATTATAATTATAAATATTTTTTTTTGTAAATATACTTATATAATTATATATAAATAGTAAATATATAAATATAAATATAGTAAATATAGTAAATATAAATATAATAAATATATTATTAATTTAATATATTATTAATTTAATATATTATTAATTTAAATATATTATTATAATTTCATAACTATTTAAATATATAATTATATTTTTATAATTATATGAATACTTTTTTAAAAAATAATTTTTATAGTATTATATATATTTATATAGTTATATATATAAATATATTTAATAAATAAATATAAATATAAATATAGTTAATATATTCATTATTTAAATAAATTTTTTATAATTTCAAAATTATTTAAATATATATTATTATTTATTTATAATTATATAAATACTTTTTAAAAAATAATATTTATTTATTTATAATTATAAATTTATGAATTTATGAATATAGTAAATATAAATTTATAAATATTTTTATTTAAAATAGTTTTTTAAAAGTATATTTTCAACATTGTTAATGAATATTTATTCTAAAGTGCATGTATGTAAAAAATAGTGAAATTGAATAATTTAAAATGAGTACACTTTTAAAAAAAGTTTAACAAATATATTTGATTTATTAATAAGATATAAATTATTAAAAAATGTATATATATTGAAATAAAAATAAATACATATTGAAAATATTAACACAATGTAAATATATATATATGTAATAAATAATATAAATTTATTAAATTCCCTGAAAATAAAAAATAAAAAATAATACCTATTAAAAATGAATTAATACCTAACTATAATAAAATTAAAAATAAAGGCATAAAATTTTCCATGATTAAAGACATGATATATTAAATTTATTTTGTTATAATGAAATAGGAAAATGAATGCTAAAATTTTAAAAGATTACATAAATATTAGGTGTATGTGTTTTTATATAAGATTTCATTAATTAAGTAAATATTTGTGTGGGTGCATTTTAAAATTGCATTAATACTGTATATTTGATATCAATATAAAATAAATTTGATCTACGTTAAATTGAAAAATTGAACAACATTCAATTATGTCCATTACTCGATGCAGTTAGGTAGAACTTTTAATTCTAATTAATATTTAATTATAAACCATTATTCACTTAATATATACTATTTAATGTAAAGAATATATATTTTGTATTATTTAAATCGTATTTATATACATTAATATAAATCTATATATTTAATATATATTATTTATTAACATTATCAATAATTATACAATTAATAAAATTGTTAGTATTTTTCAAAATTTACTTTTTTTTATTTTTTATTTTTTTTATTTTTCGTTTTACATATATCTATAAATTTAATATATACTATTTATTAGAATTTATAATTAATATATAGTAAAATAAATTTATTGATTTTTCTCATTAATTTTTTAATTAATAAAAATGTAAAGACCAGGAAATTTCAAGGAAATTTTTTTCTTAATTTCTTTTGGATATTACAAGAACGTAGTTTCTGAAGGCACCTGATTCTGAGGCCCGGTGTGCCCAGAATAAATTTTCAGAAGTTTAGCTCGGGTATGTTTAGTGAACGAACGAGCGAGTTTTTTCTAACTTTTGAACCAGTGCTCGGAATCGAAATCCGAGGGCACCAATCAAACCACAATGCCGATATCTTTTTAAGTGTACTTTTACCGTATGTACATTTGTTCGGGGAAAGAAGTTAAATATTGGGGTTTATGGAAGAAATAAATAAAATTGTGAACAATTTTATTTTTGATATTCAAGGAAGGTAAAATCTACCATGGGAAGATGTTGTTGGGGACCACAATCACCCAACATCCCATGTGTGAATATGTGGGAGGTGGGGCCCACACCCTCCTAACCTCCCATGGGAGTGTTTAGTGTGGTGGGGCCCACACGAGACCATAACCCCTTGAACTTCTTATAACCCCCTTAAACACCCTTGCACTTCATGTGCCAACTCCCCTTATTTCTCTTTATAACCCCTTGTATTTAATTTTATAACTCCTCAACTTCTTCTCTCACCTTCCTAAATCCCTCTTAATTGTTGGGAAACTCCTTTTCTGCCTCTCTCCCTCTTTATTTCATGCCAACTCACGTTAAATTAATTGACTAAACCTATTCAAATAATTTAACTAAAGAGTTTCAATTTTATGTGTGAAATGCTTGGCATGTTGTAATAAAAAAAGAGTAAGTCTTATTTTATTATGGGTTGGGATTGATGGGTGGGAGAGCCTTTGTGAGAAGAATAAGAATAAGGATGAAGAGAAGAGGATTCCTCCTAATAGAAGAACGATGCTTCCTTATCAAAGAACGACACCCTTCCTCGACGAAGAACGAGACGTCGACCGTGGAGACCGACGCCAACAACAAAATTCTTCTTCTTCTTTTGACATCGACAGAATCGATACAGTTCTACCTTGACGTTCGACTTCCACAACTCGACGACGTGCGACGTCAATTTCGAGGTTGGGGTTTAATCTTCGTTCAAGTTTTATTTAATGAACTTCGTTGATAATTGTTGGTTGCTTGCTATCATTATAACGGGAGGAGGTTGGCCTGCACAAACACAGCCGACCCTCCTCCCCCTTGCTGTCATACTCGTTGTGGCTCGAACGAAGGTGAAGTGGTGTCGTCATACCGCGTGGAAACAAGAAGGAAGATGTTGAAGAAACGTGGCGCTGACGGGTCACACTGTTGAGGCCGAACGAAACCGTGGTCAGAGTCGGGGCCGCGGAGGCGATTCGTTGACTCTACAATTTATTTATTGATGTGTGGATCGACAGGAGATGACAAAGTGGGACGCAATGGCCTTTGAATCCCTTCGCAGTGAAGATCAGGTCTCGAGAGGAATGCTGGTGAAGACTACGAGCGAAACGGACCACCGGAGCGCGTCCGGTGGTCCGCAGAAAACGGCGGCGGCGCCGACGACTGGAGGCGGCGCCGACGACTGGCGGCGGATGCGCGCCGCCAGAGCAGAACCGCCGCGGCTCAACCACATTGGCGGACCAAACAAGAACGACTTACCAGTTCTGGAGGCACGGAGGAACGGCTTAATGTCACGCCAATTTCATTCAGCCAGGGGGTTGTAACCCCCCGCTCCACGCCGGCCCCGCGGACCAGCCGCACCGGGCCGGGCCACGCCGGTGGGGCCCGGCCATGCCCACCGAGCCAGGTCGTGCCCTAATGGGCCGGACCCGGACCCGGGTCAGGTCAACCCGGTTCGTGCTGACCCAAGGGGGTATCGGGCTGGGTCGGACCGGGCCCAAACCCCCTATTTTCATAAAGATCTGGTCAAACAGGTATAACATGGGCTACAGACCTCCGATCGATGCACCGTCAGTTGCGATGAAATCTTTGGATCGAGACGGTAGTTTCGGTATTTTACACTCAATGTTTTGGAGAACATTGTGTATGGCTGGGTTGGTTCGAACCCAAAATCAACCGGGCCCTCGGAGCAGAAACACTTATAACTTGAGCTCCTGACGTCCGATTGACATGTCATCGACATTGTTGGATTCCTTTTGATGAGACAGAACTTTGGAATTCTTAGCCTGAGGTTTGTATGTAGTTGGATAGTAGCCGGGATGGATTGAACCCGAAATCCAACCGGGCCCCTAAAACGAAAAAACTGATAACTTTCAGACTGGACGTCCGTTTGACGAACCATCAGAGGCGTTGGTGATCTCATTGAGAAACGGTCCCTATGAGTATACCCTATGAGAGTTCAGGATACAGTTGAGATATGGTCGTGTTGGTTCGCACACGAAACCAACCGGACCCCTGGGACGAAAAGGCTAATAACTCACAGACCGGGCATCCGATTGACGCGCCGTCTGTTGCATTGAGACCCCTACGACGAGGAAGTCCTTTGAGAAACTTCTTTTTCGAACTTTATAATACATGGAGTATGGAACTGTATCTCGTGGAGTAGACCCTCCCGGAGATGAGCATATGGAGTACAGAGACCCTGTAGCTGGTTGAGACCTGATGACTGCTTATCCGATTCGATTCAGAGTGACTTGCATAGCCCAGTGGGGAGAACAAATTTGTGAGGTGGAAGACCCATGGTGGAGGAGCACTACTTTGTGAGGTGGAAGACCCGCTGTACTTGACAGGAGGAGTACCATTGTAGGCTATGAGGGGGAGCACTACTCTATGAGGTGGCAGACCCATGGCGGAGGAGAACTACTTTGTGAGGTGGAAGACCCGCGGTACTCGATAGGAAGAGTACCTCAGCAGTCCTAGGTTAGTGAGCAGTACCTTGGAGTCGTGACAGGATCATTGTACTCGTGAGAGACGGAGCTCCTCAGCAGTTACGGTTTCAATAATGAAAATCCTGGTTTGAGCTGAGTCTATCACCTTTTTGTTTACCTCATGATTGAGATGGGTCACTTGATAACTTAGGTATATGTATGGGAATATTCCTAGGTAGTGGTTATCCATTGATTTTTTAACCTTTGTGTTTCTTCATGATTGAGATGGGTTACTTGATAACATAGGTATAAGTATGGGATTATACCTAAGTAAGGGTTATCTGTTGAGATCCTTCTTTGTGGTTATCCTTGTTGGATTTATTGTGAACTTGAGTGTCTCGGGGTCCCTATTGGGTATTGTATACTCACCCCTGCACAGGCTATGCCCGCACGTCATTGTGTTGGTTTGTAGACGACGGGCAGCGCTAACGGAGGCTGAGTGTTCGAGGACTTGACGGTACCCGGTGGTGGACTTCACGACGAGACGATACTCGGAAGAGTTTGACAGGAGAGAAAGTTGTGGAGGCTATATGTACCTACCCTTCAGGTAGGATCCGTGGTGGATGATCCTAGAGTTGTGCTATTTTTACCTACCCTTCAGGTAGGATCCGAGGTGGACAACCCAGGAGCTGCATCTATTCTTCCAGCTATTTTTCTTTTTTGTTGTACTTACTTTCCATTGTAACTGTACTTTTCAGCTGGGTTAGTATTATATCCCTTTTACTTTTCAGCACTTTCTTATGTAATTAGTGTTTTACTTCCTCTTGTACTCTGTGGTGTATTTTTACTTTTATAAAGGAAATGCCTTCCCAGTTATTGGGATTTATGCCTTTGGTAACCTCTGGTAATTTCTTTCTGTGATGAATTAGTGTTAATGGTACAGAGTGTGGTTTTCAGTTTAGGGAGTCTAGTATTGGTGCGGGTGGCCGACGTATCCATACACCAGGACCCTGACAACTGATTTCCGACATTGTGCACGAAAACACTGATTGTGTGTTTGTTTTCAATGGTTTTCCCTTAAAGATATCAAACCATGTCATCTCACCATGTATAAATCATTTGACCATGTCACGTCCATTTCATTCAGGATGCCTCTATGTGGACGTCCAGCTAGAGCCCTGAGATTGGTATGTACTGATAGCCCACCAAGAAATGAGGCCTCAGTACATGGCCTTATCCTAGTTGAGGCACCAGCAGAGGAACCACCGGTACTACCACCCATTGGTCCACTGATGCCACCATCCCCAGTAGTAGAGAGTGCACGTCGCTTGAGTGCACTGCACGAGTTCCAGTGCCAGAGGCCACCCAGTTTCAGGGGATAGACGGACCCGCAGGTGGCTGATGATTGGCTGGAGGCTATGGTGACAGTCTTCTAGCTAGTGGGGACGCTAGCAGACTTCATGGAAATCCTTGTTGCCAACCTTCTTCAGGAAGCAGCAGGCAGATGGTGGAGCCTGATGCTCCAATTGCATGATGAGGTGACACTTCTGTGGGCAGACTTCGAGAGCCTGTTCCAGGCAGAGTTTGTACCAGCCACCCTTCGAGTGGTGCACATACATGAGCTATGGCATCTACATAATGGTGTCATGATGGTGTAATAGTACTCAGCGAGGTTCACAGACCTCTCGCGCTACTCCACAGATATGGTACGGGAACCGTTTTTCAGGGCCCGAACATTCGAGCAGGGGCTCAGGCGAGAGATTAGAGCTTCTATTGTCTCTCACAGCATCCCGAAGCAGAAAGGGGTGTTAGAGTGTTCCCTCTTAGTGGAGAGTTTCCTTGCTGAGCAGTCTCTAGCAGTAGGACCCACCACTAGCCAGCATGCGGCATTATCTTCTGCAACGGGCAGTAGACAGATGACGCAGAGGTCCAAGAGGACCAGACCTACAGCTGGTCGACCGCATGACTCAGCATCGGTAGTGTGAGGTACCAAGGTAAATAACATAGCTATACCTTCCATGCTATGTTACACGTGCGGTGGACAGGGTCACATGGCTTGTGACTATCCAACACACTGCTCGGATGATCAACCGATAAATGAAGAACCCCTTAGACAGAGGCAGAGGTCCGATCAGGGAGGACCGCAAGGAGCTGGCCGAGCAGCGGGTGTTGGACGATGCTTTGAGGATCTACCACCACCAGGAGGACCACCCTGACCGCAGGGAACAGGTGTACATGGGAGAGCTCAGCTTCAGGTAGTATAATCTTATGACTACGGAGCTCTGAAAGCTGGAAGACAAGAGCGGGACAAGTTCCAAGCATGTGACCTTTGATCATGATGCTTCTAGTTTCTTTGTTGTCATTATTGTGTGTCTTTGTACTTCGAGCTATAGAAATAAAAGACACTTGTCCTTGTGACATCTGGTTCTTTCTTTTTTGTGTACTAAGAGGTTCCAGTTTAAACTGTTGACTTGACCCTCACTTTAGATATTCGTACTAGAGGAGACCCAGTGACCTCATGCTGATGCCGACAGTGTGACTCAACCCTTATAGGCGAGAGTGACAGTTGGATATCTTGGTATTAACATTGAGTCTTTACGATGTCATCCATGGCATGAATGCATCATTAATGTCCGGATTGACTGTATTAGGCAAAGAACATGGTTCATCCAGGGGATGAGACCAGATTTCTCTTATCAGAAAAGATGAAATCTTAGCAACTCTTGTGGGACCAAAGATGATCTAGGACACATCAGAGAAGGTCCAGGTCATCCAGGAGCGGATGAGGACAGCTCAGATCCAACAGAAGTCTTATGCTGACAAGAGGCAGAGACCACTGGAGTTCGAGTATGGCGACTGTGTTTCTTTACGGGTCTCACCTCGACGTGAAATTACAAAGATTTGGCTGAGGTGACAAGTTATCTCGGCTCTTTATCAGACCCTTCAAGGTCCTCATCAAGGTAGGCGAGGTGGGCTACTTCTTTACCTATCCACCTCAGTTACACCAGGTGCATGAAAACGTCCATGTATCTCAACTGTGGAGATACGTGCATGACCCGACACATATCATCGACCATGGGGAGCTAGACTTTTGCGATGGGGTTACTTTTTTGCAGGGATCCAGTAGAGGTTGAGGATCGACAGGAGTAGATCCTATGAGGATGGTCGATTCCTCTTGTGCGCTTTCATTGGCAGCACGAGAACCTCCAGGAGAGCACATGGGAGCGGAAGGCTCAGATGCATGCTCAGTACAACTTTTGTATCCCAAGTTTTTGTTAAATCTTTACGGGGATGTAAATCCCTGAGGTGGGAGTAATGTAAAGACCCGTAAATTTCAAGGAAAATTTTTAATAAATTTCTTTGGGATTTTAATAGAACGTATTTCATGACGGCACCTGATTCCGAGGCCCAGTGTGCCTGGAATCAATTTTCTAAATTTTAGCTCGGGTACGTTTAGGGAACGAACGAGTGGGGTTTTTATAAATTTTGAACCGATGCTCAGAATCAAAATCTGAGGGCACCGATGAAATAGTTGAACCGATATTTGCTTAAGTGGACTTTTACCGTAGGTGCGTTTGTTCAGGGAATGATGTTAAATTTTGGGGATTATGGTAGAAAGAAATAAAATTGTGTACAATTTTATTTTTGATATTCAAGGAAGATAAAATCTACCATGGGAAGCTCTTGGTGGGGACCACCATCACCCAAATTCCCATTTGTGAATATGGGGGAGGTGGGGCCCACACCCACCTAACCTCCCATGGGAGAGTTTAGTGTGGTGGGGCCCACACGAGACCATAACCCCATGAACTTCTTATAACCCCCTTAAACTCCCTCACACTTAATGTGCCAACTCCCCTTATTTCTCTTTAACACCCCTTGGGTTTAATTGTATAACTCCTCACCTTCTTCTCTCACCTTCTTAACTCCCTGTTAAATTTGGGAAATTCATTCTCTCCCTCTCTACCTCTTTATTTCATGCCAACTCACGTTAAATTAATTGACTAAACCTATTCAATTAATTTTACTAAAGTTTTTTAATTTGAAGTTTGAAATGCTTGGCATATTGTAATAAAATAATACTAAGTATTATTTTATTTGGGGTTGGGATTTTTGGGTGGGAGAGCCTTTGTGAGAAGAAGAAGAAGGAAGGAAGGAAGAGAAGAGGATTCCTCCTCATCGAAGAACGACACTTCCTTATCAAAGAACGACACCCTTTCTCGACGAAGAACGAGACGCCGACCGTTGAGACCGACGCCAACAACAACGTTCTTCTTCTTCTTCTAACGTCGGCGGAATCGATACCATTCTACCATGACGTTTGATTTCAACAAATAGATGACGTGAGACGTCAATTTCGACGTAGGGGTTTAATCTTCGTTCACGTTTTATTTAATGATCTTCATTGATAATTTTTGGCTGATTGCTATTATTATAATGGGAGGAGGTCGGCCCGCACAAACACAGCCGACCCCCCCCCCTTGCTGTCATACTCATTTTGGCTCGAACAAAGGAGACGTGGTGTCGTCGCACCGCGTGGAAACAAGAAGGAACACGATGAAGAAGCGTGGAGCCGGCGCACGACTCCGTTGAGGCCGAACGAAACCGTGGTCAGGGATGGGGCCGCAAAGGCGATTTGAAGACTCCGTAGTTTGTTTATTGATGTGAGGATCAACGAGAGACGATGATGTGGACTGAAATGGCATTTGAATCTCTTTGCAGTGAAGATCAGGTCCCGGGAGGACTGCTGGCAAAGACGAAGAGCGAAACGGACCACCGGAGCGCGTCTGGTGGTCCGTGGAAAATGGCAGCAGCGCGCCCCACCGGCGTGGCAGCGTCAACGACCGACGGCGGCGGTGCGCCACCGGAGCAGAACTGCCGTGGTGGCAGACCAAACAGGAAAGTCTTAGCCGTTTGGGAGGCAGGGCGGCACAACTTAATGCCGCTCCAGTTTCTTTCAGCCGGGGGGTTGTAACCCTCCGCTCCACGCCGGCCCCACGGACCGGCCGCACCGGGCCGGGCCGCGGCCACTAGGTCGGGCCGCGCCCTAATGGGCCGGACCCGGACCCAGTTCGTGTCACCCCGGTTCGGGCCGACCCATGGGGGGTATCGAGTCGGGTCGGACAGGGCCCGAACCCCCTATTTTTGTATAGATCGGTTCAAAAA
Organism: Viscum album; assembly: GCA_963277665.1. Lineage (NCBI taxonomy): Eukaryota > Viridiplantae > Streptophyta > Magnoliopsida > Santalales > Viscaceae > Viscum > Viscum album. Next base: position 1,012,844,540 of record OY728153.1, on the reverse strand, counting down.
CACATAACTTGGGCTACATACCTACAATCGATGCTCCGTAAGTTGATATGCGATCATTGGATCGAGACAGTCATTTCGGTATATTACACTCAAGGTTTTGGAGAACTTTGGGTACGACGAGGTTGGTTCGAACCTGAAACCAACCGTTCCCTCGGAGCGGAAACACTTATAACGTTAGCTTCGTATATCAGATTGACGTTCCGTACACTTTGTTGGATTCCTCATGACGAGACAGAACAGTTGGCATTCTTCTCCTGAGGTTTGGAGGTAGTTGGTTATTGGCCGGGTTGGATTGAACCCAAAATCCAACCGATCCCCTGAAATGGAAAAGCTGATAACCTTCAGACCGGACGTCCGTTTGAAGAACCGTCAACAACATTGGTGATCTCATTGAGAAATGGTCCCTATGAGTATACCCTATGAGTGTTTGGGGTAGAGTTGAGATATAGTCATGTTTGTTTGCTCACGAAACCAATCGGGCCCCTGGGACAAAAAGGCTAATAACTCACAGTCCGGGCGTCCGATTGACGCACCGTCTATTGCGTTGAGACCCATATGATGATGTAGTTATTTGAGATACTTCTTAGTGGGAATTTTTGATTCTTGTAGTATCGACCTGTAGCTCGTGGAGCGGACCCTCTCGGAGACGAGCGTACGGAGTACAGAGACTGTGTAGCTGGCTGAGACCTGATGATTGTTTGTCTGATTCGATTCGATGTGACGTGCATACCCCAGTGGGGAGAACTACATTGTGAGGTGGCAGACCCATAGTGGAGGAGCACTACTTTGTGAGGTGGCAGACCTGCGGTACTCAACAGTAGAAGTACCTCTGTAGGCTATGAGGGGGAGCACTACTGTGTGAGGTGGCAGACCCATGGCGGAGGAGCACTACATTGGGAGGTGGAAGACCCCCGATAATCGACAGGAGGAGTACCTCAGCAGTCTTAGGTTAGTGAGCAGTACCTCAGAGTCATGGCAGGATCACGGTACTCTTCAGAGATGGAGCTCTTCAGCAGTTATGGTTTCAATAATGAAAATCCTGGTTTGATCTGAGTCTATGACCTTTGTGTTTACCACATGATTGAGATGGGTCACTTGATAACTTAGGTATATGTATGGGCATATACCTAGGTAGTGGTTATCCATTGATTTCTTAACCTTTGTGTTTCATCATGATTGAGATGAGTTACATGATAATTTTGGTATAAGTAAGGGCTTATTCCTAAGTAATGGTTATCTGCTGAGATCCTTCTTTGTGGTTATCCTTGTTGGATTTAGTGAGACCTTGAGGGTCTCGGGGTCCCTACTGTGTATCGTATACTCACCCTGCACGGGTTATGCCTGCACCTCATTGTGTTGGTTGCAGATGACGGGCAGCGCTGACGGAGGCCGAGTGTTCGAGGACCGGACGGTACCCAGTGGTGGACTTCACGACGAGACGATACTCAGAGGAGGTTGACGGGAGAGAGCGTTGTGGAGGATATCTATACCTACCATTCAGGTAGGATCCATAGTGGATGATCCAGGAGCTGCGCTATCTGTACCTACCCTTCAGGTAGGATCCGAGGTGGACGAACCAAGAGATGCTTCTATTCTTCCAGATGTTTGTCTTTTCTGCTTTACTTCCTTTCCATTGTAGCTGTACGTTTCAGTTGGGTTTGTATTCATGCCCTTTTACTTTTCAGAACATTCTTTTGTACTTAGTGTTTTACTTCCCCTTGTACTCTATGGTGTTTTGATTACTTTTAGAAAGGCAATGCCTTCCCAGTTATCGTGATTTACGCCTTTGGTGCTAGTCGCCAGCTCGTGGTCTATGGAAGGCGGGTTTGGGGTAGTCACGACACGGGCCCCGAGGATGGGTTGTGACACAAATCTTCTCTAGCCAATTTATTATGAATGTGAATCCTCTGATCATAACGTTTTCTTCATGAGAAACTTTATTCAAATTATCACGAGATAATCTAAATGTATGCCACCATTACACATATTAAGGGGGATGCAACATGAAATCATTGAGTGCCTAAACTAGCCACAATGGTGGCACACATGAAGATGATCCATCCAAATGGAAGTGGGATCCAATGGAGGAGATGTTTTAGAAATAGGTCCCTCTGGCACAACATGATCATTTGATGGGGAATCTTCATTAACTGTAAGTGACACCAAACATCCAACCACTGATTCTCCAGATACCAACTCTACTATGAACGATTCATCTACTAGCCTTTCAAAATTATTTTCCATAAAAGAGAGGAATCACATATTGATCTTGGGAGGAGTACCCCCAAGGAAAAGGGAATTCTTCAATAGATTATAAAACTCTACCTCCATAGAAATAGGAACTTCTCCCTTAAAGTGATCGATGTTGGACTTCACCGACCACTTTCTTTGATAAAACGCCATTTTTTCTCCCCATTTCTTCATTTTTACATATTCAGGAATGTATAATCTCTCACATCATCCTAACGTGCAATGATGGGAGGGAAAATCCAATTCATCCAAATACGGACCTTAAATCATTCCCCAGATAGCTTGATATCTAACATCATCAGGTGTTCCCTACAACATGAAGATACTCTATATATCATCAAGCCACTCCACCACTTCTAACAAACCTTGATTTCCATGAATTACATTAAATTTTAGAGAAGGATCAAAAATAGGGAATGAATCTTTTGAAAATCGGGGGAAATTTCTTGGTGGAATTATGTGAGAAACATCAGTACATAGATCCAATAACCAACAAACAATCAAATGAAAACCTAATGACAATATCATTACAAACATATAGATCACATGACTAACACAACAAAAACAATATAAAAACTCATATTTCCAAAAACTAGACTTCATTTATATTTCAAAACTACCTTAATTTAATGATGTAGTCTAGAAAAAATAATATTTTTTCCAAAACAAAAAAGGCATTTTAAAACAATAACAAATTTCTGGAAAATTTTTAATTTCCTAATTAATTTTTATTATTCATAGTTAATACATTGGACTTTAATAAACACCCATGACATCCCATGTACCGCTACGTGTGCGTCCATCCATTAACAAGTACCCCCCACACACACATTTTGTTCATAAAAATACATGAGATCATTCATACTGAACACCAAGTGTTTCACCCATTCGATTTCATTACTAATTCCAAAAAAGTACAAAATTTTCAAACAAGAACACTATAATTTTTGTAGACCCACTTAACAATTATTATTCCATTTAAAGTAAAGGATCATAATCTCTAAAACCCATATGAATTCAAAAAACTTCCTGATATCCAATGAATCCAAGGCATAGAACCTTTTATGACAAACTACCATATTGAGGAATTAGTAGATATGAATATCCAGAAGGCATGGTAGTGATCCATGCCCAAGTTGGAATAAAAAACCTAGAGGACGTTATATTGTGTGCTCGAACATCACATTGGTCCCTACTCTACATGAAATAATGATGTTGCCCTATATTGCCTCAATTGTCATCCCCCAATCCAAAAAATGATAAAATACATGAATCCCAGACTAACCTTGTTACTCTAGGATCAGGGCGAGCAAGAGTTCGTGAGGATCTTCCCTCATCTCCCCTAGTGTACCGAAAGTCATAATCTCTAACTCTGGGAAAACCCAAATATCCATAACCACATCTATTACCCTTTTTCATGATACAAGATTGGTTAACCCTGAACCGGTTACCCGATCTAGTCCACAACATGGCTTGAAGAGAGTTCCTAATGCTCAAGGACTCAGAACTAGTGTCAGTCATAAAAAAAATGTGGGAATGGTTTAAGTCTAAAAGAAATAACAAGAATAAAAATTGAAAATTGGACAAACAGATATAATCTGAATATAAATCTAAAATAAATAATTGAAACAATTATGTTACATAATAATACCAAGAAGACTAAAACTAAAGGCAATACTGAGAACAAAAACTAAAACTGGACTACGATACAGAAATCCTCATGTGACCACATGGCCAACTCCGAACACACTACCGACAATACTCAAACAAAGAGAAACTAAATCAGAAGTTCCTCTAAAAAATGCAACCTATAATTATTGATATAAAGAAGGGGTGATCATCAAAATTATTTGAAGTAAAAAAAACATAGTCCATACCATTACATTCTAAAAAACATTCAATCTATGATTGTTTGAAAACATTATTATAAAAAGAAGGTTTTCCATACTTTTTAAAATAAATAAACTTTTTTAAAAAAACACTACACACCGAACCTTTAATTTCAATCAGGATAACCATTTCAAAAACTACATCAAATCCCAATCCCAAACGATAAAAACTATGTTTTTATCTATATAAATTATTAGTGTAGGATGAAAACTATATGAAACCAAAATGTAAATTATCATATAAATAGAGTGGACAAGGAATTTCCAAACATCCGTATAATTCAACTAGATTTATATTGTTCTGATCAATCTACTGGTGTATGGTGAATCCACTATGTCAACAATCCGCAAGCTATCCAAACCTGACCTCACTAGTTGACCGTCCCTCCTAGACTGTCTAATAATCCTTGAAGATACTAACCCATATAATTTGGGTTAGTAAGAAATTGTCCCTTGATCATCTAAAATATTTCCATAAAGAATCGATAATATTAAAAAGTGTATGTCAGAGGCTGTAAGAACACATATTAGATTTTCTTGTATGGATATTAATTTCAAGTGGGTTTTTAGAAAAAATGAGATATTTTGTTAACATTTTTAGTACATTCCATGTTATTATGAGTACACTCTATATACCTGGTTTCTGCACAAATCCGTGTACTGGCTGTGTAATGGTTGATTACATGTCTGTGTGATGGTACATGGAAACTGCCTAATGTGGGGGCTGGTTAAGGTGTGTACACAATGTGTAAAATAAATGAACACACCGTTTAATTTTCCTTTTATTTGTTTAATTGGACCAGAGTCACATATAATCCCCAAAATCGTCTTCTAATAACCCCATCTCATCCAAAAGATACTGAGGATGATGATTATTCATTGAGAAAACAATATGTCATCTATTCTCTGAATCAATCCTTGGTGATTTTGATTAAATTTTCCAAGTGCTTCCTCCCTTCTTCTAGAGCACGTAATCCTAGTTTCTTTTCTTTCCTGAGATATTCGATATTGAGAATTTTTGACATTTTTTTAGATCTATTATCATACATGTCTATTCAAATTTTGAGGTTCTACTATAATGATCATACAATGTCAAGGTAGGTGGTTTGTGCCTTTCTGTAATAGTATTTGGATTATATGTTAAAAAAGTGCCAAATTCCATAGTTTAAGGAGTTGAGTGTTTTTGAAATTTATCCTTATTTGATTATTGATATTCATTGTTTGTTTGAAAAATGGTTTGGATTATGAATTCGGTTTATTAAATTGTTTATGGATTTATTTTCGATGTTTTTTTTTTGATATTGGTTGTTGGGTCTTGAAAACCCAGAGAAAATGATTTGTTTTCTATTCCAAGTGCTATTAGGAAAGAGTTGATATTACCTAAAATGCATGTGTTATGATTTGTATCTTCTTAGACTTGTATTATATTAGATTAAATTAGAAACTGGATAACATTTTTGAATGATTTTATTACATAGGTTTGTGAGAATCTGTTGTTGTTAGACCATAGTGGGATTCGATGTTGAGTGCTTCCCTAGAGTGCCTGTAATACTTTTCAAATTTCGTGACTATAGGGAGGATTGCTACTGAGTTATCCATATGAGTTTCTATATAATAATGTTATGAGAACATATGAGGAATTGAAATTGAGTTATTACTCAGAGAATCCTTATTTTACCTTTAAAATACCACTAGAGGAATTGATGGTGAGTGCTTCCTCTGAGAGTCATTGTCTTAGTGAGACCATGGGGTTCAACCGTGTGATATTTTACATAGGGTAACTATATCATTATTGATTTAATGATAAGTTGAACTAGATGTGTTATATAATGAGAACATTCATAGTGGGTTTCTTGTGAATGATTGGTTGAATAATTAATAAATGTAAAAAAATGTAGTTTGAAATTGTAGGAATGTTTAATTTTCAAAACATCCTAGTGTATTACCTCATTCTGCATATTTCCTTTTTTATATAATCACTAATTGTTATGAACTGATATTTTGGTTCCAGTCAATTGTTATTAATCTCACATCCTTTTCAGGTCATGGTTTTGTTCCCAAATAGTTGATATGGTTGCAGGTATAGACAAGGGGAAAGCACCCTTTAACTTTAGGTGCATGATTAATGTGGAGCTGGAGAGGATGGGACCAAGCTCGGGCTTTAAATTCTATGGGAGTTTACCTGTTTTCGTTGTACTATGTTTTAGTACTATAATTCTAGGATTGTGACTTTTTTGGCTTTTTTCCCAAACATATGTGACATTCATAATTTATATATGTCCTCTAGTTGTTTATTTTCTTTCAGTAATCTTCTACAACTTATTGTATGGTATTAAATATTATGTTGTTGTAAATTATTGTAATTTCATTATGTTACTCTAGCTCTAAGGGAATAGTTCTTCCACTATCACACCCAAGTCCATCACTGCTAGTTAGAAGCCTCTAGTGTTCAAGAAAATACACTTTATTCCACGTGACCAACCGGGTATGGGGCACCATTAGGCTACACTTGAAACCGGGATGTTACACAGTTGTAACATAGGTGGTTCTTTTGTAATTTGCATTTCTGTTTGGTGCCTATAGATATGTATAAGAACTAATTGGTAGTTGTTAATAAGCTCTACCTAGGAGTATCTAAGCCGTGTATAGGGAAAATCCAATTTTCCTCGATTCGTGCATTTTTTATAGTTTATCTATAGTTGTAGTTGATTTTATTTCACCATTGGGTAATTAACATGATTTTTGTCATTATCATTGATATTATTGTTGTTCAATTTATGTTTCAACCTCCTGAGATGAGGGTATGACATCTCTTGCATCATATATGAAGTTGATAGGGATCACATGTTCTGAATTCATATCATTCCAATTAGGGTGCATTATTGATTGCATGTTGTTCGAATAGATGATGTGTTATATATAAATGTTTTTGTGATATTTCTTTTGATATAATGCATTCTATTTTTATAGGGTATTGGAATACACAACATTTCATTTGGATGGACTCCAAACAGTGGTCCCTGTATTGCTATTGGACATCTTAGATCGGGATATTGTGGATAATATGTAAATTTAACAAAATACTATAATGATATAACATGAATATAAAGCACATATTTGATTATAGGTGAGTATGGGCCCACATGGATCTAAATTTGGATCTTTAATTCTTGTTTTAGTATTTTTATGGTTTTCCGAATTAGTTTTTTAGGATTAATGTCCTGAAAAACCTAGAATACACGGTGTGTTTTGGTGAATATATTCCATGTATCCTTCTATTAAAAAAGAATTATTTTTCTTAATTATACACATTTTTTACAATTTTACACATCGTGTAGTCTTGGGCCATGTGACTAAATTTGTGGGTAGAGAAACATTATTAAGAAATGTTTGGTGAATCATGTCTTCTACTGGGAGTACACTCCGTGTTTTAGAGACAATCTAATCATTCAAGTGTCTAACGACATTAGTTGATTAATGCCAGGTAGTACATTCCATGTTTAGTGTGAACATGCCATGTGGAAGTCGACCATTTTTCCAACCATGTTACCAATTACATGGCCCAAAAATATCCTTCTAGTGCATGTTTATTCTAACATAAACATGCCATGTAGATTTGTTCAATGGGAACCATGTAGTTCTGGTCGTGTGGAAGAACATGGGATGGATGGAAAATTCAATTACTCATCATGTCACAGGATGGAAACATCCTCTATAGGCGTGTTACATGACTAGGTTGGGTAGAGGAACACGCCCATGTTGAAACTTGTGGGAACACACCATGTGGGAGATATACACATCATGAAATCATGTTTTGATAAACATTAATTTTTCCTTATCATGTTTCCTTCTTCATGTTATGAGTTTCATTCCTTCATAATCATGGACTGAGGTGTGTGCTTGACCTTAAAGTGTCATGTGACCGAGACGTATTTTAGTTGTATTCCAGATACAGTGTAATGAGCAGACACCAGTAATGGTAGATCAATAAATATATGCAGATCCTCCCATCCATAATTTCTTTAGACGTTATATTATACAAGACAATGGTGTTGATTCACAGTTACAAGAAGGAATCATGAGGTTTATGTAGAACTTCTAGGGAGCACCGCATCTTTCCCGTCTATGGCAGAGTTGATGTGGGTTTTTTCTGCAACAGCATCCTCCCACATTCTCAATGGATGGATTACAATAAGCTATAGAGTCATGGTTAAGATCCATGTAATCTATCTACAAAAATCTATGTACACCTCCATAAAGGAGGCTGAAGCACACCACATACATGCTATGTCGTACTTTTAATATATGGTGGGATGTGATATCACAGGTGGGACGCCAGTGAGTAATGTGTTTGGATGGGTTCTAGTATAACTTCTATGATTAATTCTACCCATAGTTTTTGATGTTGGTTCAAAACAAAGAGTTAATGAGTTTGAAGTATGGTACTCTCTCATTCAAGTGGTATTATTCTCAATTCAATGATCTACAGCGTTTCACACCCATTTTTGGGGGTTGATGTTTTATTTCTGGTTTGAAAGTGTAAGGATGGTATCAAGAATGAAATTTGATCTTAGGTGAACATATTCAGGTAGAATATTATATCAATTATACTTAAATAGGTACAGATCACCGAACAAAACATTTGGGATTCTAGAGTTGTGGGCCTGGGTGGATATACATTCGATATTGGTATTCCTTTGTTTGATAGTAGGAATCACAACAAGGAGTCTATTCTTGGAGATACTAGTAGGAGAGATACTCCTTAGGGTATATAGTTGGTATGATTATAGTGAATAATGGGTGAAAATAAATGGCCAAATTTTCTAAGAGTCCCAATTGAGTGTCGATCTTATGGAAGAATTGGTCATCTTTAGTGGTTCTGTTTGTTATTCTCACCAGCAGCTGGTGATATGGATTCTGTTTCTACTCCATGTTTAGGAGATGATCCACCAGTTTTTCATCATTCTAGAAACTGGAGTTCTTTTAGATGTTGACGACGAGGTGGGGATCATAGACACCGTGGTTAGATGTTGGGTTTTCGAAAATCAAAGGGTAGATCATCTAAGGGATATCTTACAGCTTCATAGGGACATGATGTAGGTAAGTATTTTGCACTATAGTAGACCCATCAGAATAACATTATAGAACCATCTATGGATAGAGGTATGATTATAGTTTCCTATCTTTTAGGTTCATTACTTTTCAATACATTATCTTCCCATAGTTTCTTATTTGTGAATGTTGTGGAGATCCTTGTGCTCTATATAATTACTTCTGTTAATACCTGGATGATGGAAACAATATTTTACACTAGAACAGCTAGTGTATGTTATTTTAAGTAGTGTCCTCTTGTGTTTGGTTGATTTTACTTCTTTTGATACCTTTATGTCTTAGTGATAATGTGATATGATGTCATTCTCAGAATGTAATAGTCTGTTCCCTTCCAGGTAGTTGTCGATTTCTATCGCAATAGGGTGAACTTCACATCACTAAGGGAAATATTTTTTACACATAAGGGATAATTGGATGTCCAGGCGAGTAGAGCGGGACCTAAGAATCATGGGATGGGAGGTGTTACAACCTAGATTTCTGGTTTGTTTCTTGATGACCAGGGACTTCACAAATTGACATTCCTCTAGTGGTGGATCCTTTTATGGATGTCGTTAGAGAGGAGTTTTCCTATTTACCTCTAGAGAGAGATGTATATTTCTCAATTGAGCTTGATCTAAGGGTGGAACTTATGAAAATTCCTCTTTATAATATGGCTACACTAGAGATAGAGGAGCTCAAGAAATAGTTAAAGAAGTTATAGAAAAAAGTATTCATCCAACCCAGCACTTCTCATTGGGGTTCGACATCCCTGTTTGAATATAAGGAAGACAGTACAGTCATAATTTTTGTGGATTATTATAGCTTCACTGGTTTATGGTCAAGAACTGATATCCCATTCCAAGTATTGATGAAATATTTAATCATCAGTGAGGATCCCTAGTGTTCTCTTAGATATACATGAGATCTGGTTTTCATCAGATTCACATTAGACAATCAGATATACCTCTTATAGCAATTCAGAGTAGGTATGGTCTATACGATAATTAGGTTTTTCTGTTTGGTCTCACGAACGTACATGATGTTTTTATAGAACTAATAAACCATGTACTCCATCCATACTAGGGCTCCATTGGGGTGGATTTGATTGATGATATTTTATCATACTATCACACTCGACATGACCATTCTACTCATCTTTGACATCGTTAGGAGTACACTGAGAGGTCATTTGATATCTGTAATGCTCTGAAAATGACAATTTTGGATGGACTATATCTACTTCATGGGATATGTTTTCTCATTTACATGAGTATCAGTAGACATAGAGAAAGTGAGAAAAGTAGTTTCCTTGGAGAATATGAAGAAATTATATGATATATGGAATTTTAATGGGATAGATAGTTACTAAATACATTTACATAGTAATTTTAAAGCTTATAAGCACCACTTACATGCCTGACTATGATGGGTGTGAAGTAGCTGTGGATAGATTCATCAGATTCTACCTTTCACGGGATGAAAGGGGGGTTTAATTCAACACCAATAATAGTTTTTCTATAATCAAGAATGATCTATAATTTTTACAGTGATGCATCAAGAATCGGTATGAGAGTAGCATGTATGTAGGGGAAGACATCGTTGCATATATGTCCTGGATGTTGAGGCCAAATGAGTAGAATTACCTGACACATGATCTTTCATTGGAAGCAGATCATCATGTCTTGCAGCGCTGGAGACATTTCCATATGGGAGATCATTTTTTGGTGTACACTAACCACATAAGTCTCAGTTATATCTTTACCTAGCGTGATCTGAATTTGAGAAGGAGACGGACGGTTGAGTACATTCAGTCCTGTTATTTTGAGCTTGCCTACCGGCTTGTGAAGGCAAGGATGTGGACAACGCATTGAGAATTCAGACTCAGATTCATGTATTTTAGGATGCCAAAAGTGGGAGGCAGTATATAGAAATTTTCTCTAATATGAATTTGGAACTTCACAATAGACATGTGTAAACATTTCTTTCTCCTGTGGAAGTTACCTCCACTCTACTTGGTCGAGTTCTAATAAGGTAGCTACCAGATTTTGAAGGCCTCGTTATATTGGATAGAATTCCAGGGGAGGACCATATTCAAGGATAGACCATTGGCGAGGATGATATATAGAGGTTTAATGGGTGTGTATGGGTGTCAGTAGACATACATGAGGATCTTTTGCTGGATTTTGATTCCTCAGTTTAGGCAGTTCAACCTAGTGTCACTAAGATGTATCGAAATATACACTGTTAGTATTGGTGGACCAGTATGATGAGGGATTTTTCTAGTTTTGTGATGAGGTGTTCCAAAAGCATGTAGGTTAAGGCAGAGCATCAGTGGACAACATGGATTTTTCAGGAGTTAAACACTCCCATGTGGAAGTTGAATGATGTCATGACAGACTTCATGAAATGTTTGGCAGAGGTATCCATGGGTGAATGATGTAGTTTGTGTCTCCATTGGTAGACTCATTAAGGTTTCACAATTATTACTGATCAAGGATACCTTTAGTGGAGATGATCTTGGATGGTTGTAAATATGATATATTATATATTTACATGGAGTTCCATGCTCTGTATTTTCTGATAGGGATTCCCAATATACTTCTCAAGTCTAGAAGGGACTACATAGGGCTTTGGGTACACATGTACTTTTGATTATACCTTACCATTCCAAGATAGATGGCATGTCTGAGCACACGATTCCGGTTCTAGAGTACATGTATTGATAATCCATCCAAGATTTTGGAGGATATTGGGAGATGATCATATGTCTATTGGAGTTTTCCTGCGATAATATTGTTTTAGGAATCTATTCAGATGGAATCTTATGAGGCTTTGTAAGGTAAGCCTTGTCAATCACCACTATGTTTGCTAGAAGTATGAGGGGAATTTGTGTTGGTAACTCATCTTGTCCAGGAGAACATAGAGTAGGTGGAGTTGATTCAGAAGAGGATGGTTAATGCACAGTCCTGGTAGAAGACTTTGGCTGATCGATAGAGATGACCTATGGTGTTCAAGGTCAGATATTAGGATCTCTTATGCGTCACACTAATGCTAGGACACAAGAGGATTACGAGAGAGGGAAAGATTTAACCGAGATACATCGGGAATTTTGTCGTTTTTTAGAGATTCAGGCCAATTCCCTATTGATTTCAGTCATCTCATAGGTATTGGGCTATACAAGGTGGCCTCCACGTTTTTATTCTGTGATGTTACTTCTTAGACCCGTCTCAGGGTTTTCAACCATAGGAGGTGGAGTTTGAAGAGGACACATTGTTCAAAGAGAATCCTATCTGAATTGTTGGCTATGGGGAAAGGGTTCTCCATGATCAGTCTATTCTTATGGCATGAGTTTTGTTACTGCACGAGCGAGTTAAGACAAGAATTGGGAGAGGGAGGCTGATGTGTGATTATAGTGGCCAGAGATGATTGACGAATCATTAATGCCACATTTGTAGGGAATTTAAAAGATGAATTTCCGTATGGTGTGATGTTTTTAAGAACCTAGATCTCCTTCCCAAGTATGAATCATTTTTTGGGTGTTTTTGAAAAAAGATAGATTTTGGATATTATATATGTACCCACAGTGTACATAAAAGTACATTATTTGTACCTAGCTACTGTGTGTAGCCATGACCTAGACATGTAATGACCAAGTACATGGCCATGTGTGGTGACCTAGACACTGCCTAAAGAGGGGTCTGGTTACGAGATGTACACAAAATGTACATTAAATGAACACACCATGTAATTTTCATTTAATTTGTTCAATCAGACCGGGGTCACGTCGAATCCCCAGAATCATCTTCTTCTAACCCCATATCTTCCACGAGCAAATGGGGACAATGATTATTCTCCTAGGAACTAATCTATGATCTATTCTCTGAATGAAATATCATCAATTGTGTCGGAATCACCCCTATGAGTCCTTCTTTCTTCATGATCATCATCACCTTTTTTTATTCTTTCGTGAGATATTCAAGAATGATTGTTTTTCATGTTGTGGTAGATCTTCAATGTTCTACATTTATTCAAAGGATAAGGTTAAATTATATCTATCATGTAACATCAAGGTAGGTGGTTTTTACCATTTTTTATTTTCTTTGGATTATATATGGTAAAAGTGTTGAATAACCTAGATTAGGGTATTGCGTGTTTGGAAATTTTACCTAGTTTGATTCATACTATGTGTTGTTTTATTGAGAAGGGGTTTTGATTATGAATTAGTTTAATTACCTAGTTCATGGATGTGTTTCCCCATGATTTTTTGATAATTTTCATTTGGTCTAAAACTACATGTTAGATAATTTTGTTTTCCATTCCAATTTTTATTAGGATAGAGTTGAAATTATATGAAATGCCTATGTTATTCATTATAGCTGCTTATCCTTTTTTGTATTTGAGATTACATTGGCTTCTGGATATCATTTGTGCATGATTTTATTCATATTATGTTAATAAGGTGTCCTTATGTCTATTCTGTTTCTTCATGTTTGGGGAGATTTTTGAGTCTATAAGGTTTCCTTATTAATTTTCCATTCCTTCTTGTTTTGAAAATCAAAAATAACTTATCATAAGGAAAATCACTTTTACCCCATGTTTTTCCATCTTAATGAAATTCTCCTTCCCCAAGGTAATTTATCCTTACGATGTTATTCATCGTTCATATGAATTCTATGTGGAAAATTCAGTTTTATATCTAAAACCTCAAAATCATATAATACATAGTTATAGAGAATTTTGTTTTCAGGATCCGAATTATGATTCCGAACTCTATGAATTCAGACTCTGAACTCTTCTGTGTTCAGACTCCAAACTCTCTGAATTCATTATCCGAACTCTTATGACATCTGACTCTGTGTTATCTAAATTTAGACTCCAAACTCTTAGGAGTTCTAACTCTGAGTTCTCTGAATTCCGACATTGACTCTTATGAGTTCTAACTTCAATTTTTCTGAATTCCTAATCTGAAATGTTATGAGTTCTGACTCTGAGTTCTCTGGATTCAGACTCCGAACACTTAAGTTTTCTGACACCGAGTTCTCTAAATTTTGACTATAAACTCTTATATGTTCAGACAATGAATTCCACTAAATTTAGACATCAAAATAATATGAGTTCGGACTCCGAATTATTATGAATTCAGACACCAAAAATTATATGTTCAGGTTCTGAATTCTTAGGAATCCAGATTTGATATTTTCTTGAAATTCAAATTCCAGAATTCTATAGAATTCAGGTTCCAAATTCATTTGAAAACAGAATCTGAATATCCTTGTATTGAAGATACCAAATATATTCTTTATTGAACTCTAAACTATTTTTCCTTACACTCTATAAAATGGTTTTAGTTAATCAACATATATTTTCTTACTCATGGTTTAGTTATAAAACGATGTCATGCATTCAATAACTAACAAACTGTTGTTTGAGAGACACGTGTATAGGTACCTACGAAATTCAAGTTAAAATATGACCATTAGAGGATGGAGAAGACCGTTGAGGCTATGCCTATAAATAGAATCTCATTTGAAAGAGCTCAGAACATTGGAAGATTGTTCTATGAGTCTTGAGATTACATGCTACTGAAGTGATTTCTAGAGAGAGACTTTCATGCTTTGTGCATATTGAAAAACATATTTAGAATTCCTTCGTGTGTCTCCAATTGTAGCTGAGTACATTCGAGGGTTTCCAGGGATAGGAAAATAGATGTTCCTACTACAATTACTCTGAGGGCTTGCATGGATATCCAGAAAGACTCCAATCTTCATATCTAGGGCTTACCCTGGTGTGGGTAAGATAGAGTTTCTTGAAAGTAAAAATCAAGGGACCATTATCCATAGTTGTTGGATACCCTTCTCATTAGGTTATAATATTTACTACTTATTACTGGTATTGTCTCATGTTTTCTGCTGAATTTTGAGTTCTAAGAAAAGAATAATTATCTTATACTTCCTTATACTTGTACACTATGATTTAGTAAGATTCAATATACATTAAGGTAGAATCATTATCTTTGTAAGCTTTTTTTAAGTTACATTTCCAGAATCACATTTCTAGAATCACATTCTGGGAATCATATTTCTGGAATCAGTCATGTTTTTAGAATTAGAGGTGGTGTAAATTTTGTTTATACCAATTTTTCTTAAGGAATTTTTTAAATTATAAAATTCACCCTTATTGTATATTGAGTATCTACAGTATAATATTATATTACAGTTGGTATCATACAAGATTCTCATACTACATACCAACTAAACAATTGTTATCAATGGATTGGTTCAATCAGAATTAATCTCACAATTATATTCATATGAGAATTCTTCTTATTATAATTTTTGGAATCAAATTTTCAGATTACCAAGTACAAACTCATATTTTTTCTTGATCTGCATTTTCCTTGATGAGAAATATTTTTTATTGTTTACAAAAATTTATTTCTGACAAGTTTTTGTGGATAAATATTTTGTTTGAGATGACAGGATTCAATTTTGGTTCCATATACAACCTAAATCAAACTGAAAAACCTATTTTTGATTGGAATGATTACAAATATTGGAGAGATCTCATGAAGATATTTATTATCAATACTGGAGT
This sequence comes from Viscum album, assembly GCA_963277665.1. NCBI lineage: Eukaryota > Viridiplantae > Streptophyta > Magnoliopsida > Santalales > Viscaceae > Viscum > Viscum album. Next base: position 1,012,828,716 of record OY728153.1, on the reverse strand, counting down.
GGATAATTTTTTTATTATTACTAGATGTTATAAAATACCTGAAAAGGAGTTTAGTACTTTCATCAATCATGAAAATCAAGAATATAAACTAAATTATAAGGTACACAATACATTTCATTGTTCTATGACTAGAAATATATATTGAAATATTTCATCTTGTGAAGAATATAATTGTATTTGGATGAAACATGAAGTTTCACACTTTGGAAAATCAAAAGAAATTGAAACTAAGAGAACCATGCTCAGAGTTGAATATCATAGTTTCTTCTTTCCATATAGAGAACTGATCTGTAAGGTGAAACAAATATTTTTGACTATCATCAATAGTTTATAATCCATGGGTGAGAAAGGATTAGATGATGAATCTCTTATGGTTAAAATTATATACATCATTCCCAATGACTAAAAAACCAAGTGAACTTCTATTGATGAGAATAGAAAGTTTACTCAGATTTTCCTTGATGAACGTTTTGGAAATATTCTTCAACATGAGACTAGAATGAACCGAGATGGTGATAGTATAAAGAAAAATAATGGGAATGGAAGTGTTTCTTTTACAAAAAATTCAAATAATATGAATGGCATGACACTTAAGAGAGATACAAGATCCAAATCTAAGAAAGTAGTTATTCAATATGAATTTAGTGGAAGTGAATTTTTAGAAAATGAGTTACCCAATCTTGCTAGAAAGATGAAAACGATCGTTAGAAATAATAACTTTAAACTAGATAGAAAAATAAATAAAGTAAAGATATTAAAGACTCAGAAGTCACTTATTTTGAATCTAAAAGAGTTGGACATATAAGAACTGAATGTCCTATGTTTAAGAGAATGGAAATAATGGAAAAGCATTCTGAGAGAAATAGAAATAAGTACATCAAAACTAATTCTAAGAATTTCTTGAAAGCTAATGTCAACTGGAGTTCTAGTGGTGGAGAATCTTCAGAGGAGTCATTAGATTGTGAATCCCCTAGAAAGAAGAATCTTGGTCTAATATCCAGACAATATATTGAAAATAATTGCTTAATGTCTAAGGTACAAATTACTGAATCCATCACCAATGTGTCTTTGAATTCCATTTATAGTGATAGTAATTTTTATAAATCTTCTAATGAAGAATCTTCTTTTAATGACGATAATACTTACCTAACTATAAAAAAGTTTCTAGATTTTTTAGACTCTTTGAGAATGAGAATTCAAAACCCAAGAAAATTCTTGATCCGGAAAATTCTAGGAATACTATTCTTACTAAAGAAATATATGATCCTTCTAAACATCATGATATGAAATCCCTTGATTTTGAAAGTGTTTCCAAAAACATTGAAGAATTAAATTCAGAGAAGGATAAAATTTCTAAGGATCTAGAAAATGTAATTTCTATGAAAAATATTTTTGAGCCTAACAGAAGTTCTAAAACTAATGTTTAGAAAGACAAGATCTTAGTTATTATACTAAAGACAGAAATATTTTCCTTGAGGAGGTGTTTTTCAAAAGTTACCTTACGTAATGAAAATTTTGATAAGATGTATTGTCAAATCCGATCTCTTAGGAATGATTTTGGTTTTGGTTATACAAGTTCAAAAATTATTTTTAGTAAAAATTAATTTGTTCGTCAAAGTGCTCCATTCTGCACCACGTGTTAGTGTGGTTGACAAAACGCAAAGAGTTGTTCCTTAAACTATGTCTAGTCTTTATGATTTCATTATGCTTATTATTCAATGAAAATGTGGGTACCTATGATTTTGATTTTTGAAATTTCTGGATCCAAGAATGTTTTGATTACGAAAGTCTAACACTCTTATTATTAGGAAAATAAGGAAAGCACCATCCTCAATACATGGTACATGGATAGTGGTTGTTCACGGCATATTACTGGTAACATAAATTTCATTAAAAATATTATCAAGCTGAAAGGAGGAAAAGTAACATTCAGAGATAATGTTAAGGGAAAAATTATTTGTATAAGTAACATTGTTATTCATGGAAAAACATTGATTTAAAATGTTTTATTTGTTAAAGGTCTTAAGAAAAATCTCATCAGCATAATTCAATTATGTGATGAAGGTTACCTTGTGAATTTTCGAAATGACAAGTTCTTAGTATAAAATTCCAAGGAAGAGTTTCTTCTTTCTTCCCATAGGAAAGAGAATGTCTACACACAACATAGAAGACCTCAGAAGACAAGACATACCTTTCCTTAGAGCAATGGAAGATCATTCATGGTTGCGGCATAAAAGGAGAGGAAACTATAACCTTAGGAACCTATGTAAACTTTCTAAGATAAGACTAGCTAAGGACCAACTGGAGCTTAGATTTGATTCTTTAAAATTTTGTAACCCTTGTCAATTTGGGAATCAACATTAATCATGTTTTAAATCAGTTAGTAAAGTATCTTCTATTGACGCATTATAGTTAGTGGATATGGATCTTTTTGTTCCAACACAAATTGGAAGCATCAGAGGCAAATATTAAGTATTTTTCTTAGTTGATGATTACACTAGATTTACGTGTGTTTAATTTCTAGTAATGTAATATGATGGTTTTTCTTATTTCAATATTTTTAGAGCCCAAGAAAAAAATGAGAATAACCTTCCATTGATAAATATTAATAGTGACCTCATGTTAGATAATATATTTTCTACTTTAGAGTGGATAGTAAGTGTACAGTTTAACACTTCATTATCGTATTCCACATCACAGATAGTGGCCTCATGTTACATGCCTTGGTTTTTACCTTAATAGATTGTGGACATCGATCATTATCAATAACTTGTAGATTAGTTCATTTTTTTCATAATTCTGATTTCCCTTTCACTTGTAACATTGAAGTGTAAGAGTTTTATTATATGTAGCCATTTCATTCTTAACATAATTAGACATATATTTTCAACCACATCGATATTCAACTTCACAATTACCTTTTCTCTCATAAATTAATCATTTTATAGTCCCTTTAAGACAATTTCCTCCATGTTTATTTACACACTTTTACATAAGGGAAAAATCTTCTTATTTTTCATTATGTTTTTATTATTTTACATTCAATTCCATTTTCTATTCTTATAAAACTCATAGGATTGATTGGTTACCGTAATCTACCTCTCAACCATGATATCACGTTAATAAATATTTTCGTAGCTATTGATGTCCCTTATGGATAATTCTCTTTCGGTCCTTTGTTTTACGAAACAAATGAAATAATCAATTATACTCTTAAGTTAAATAAAAATTCCAAAAGTATACTTTGCAGGTCTTCTAATATTTTATTTTTATATACAAATAAATTCATCATTATTTTTCTTATGTTCATGGATATCCTTATAAATATTTGTTTAAATAATATGATCAATGTACATGATGAAAAATAAATTCTAGAACTCATCCCATTACAATAATTCAATTTCATCTATTTTCATTGTATTCTTGATAAGAATCCACAATTTACAATCTTCAAATTCTAAACCATAAACTACCAAGATGAATTTATCATGATTATATCATTAAGGAACTGAAAATATCTTTTTTTGTATGGATCTTATCCATTGTTCAGCCTTTAGTGGATTATAATTCCCACATAATGATAGTGGACGCTACCTCATGGAGGACAAAAAGGAATATTGTTCCCTTATTTTTCTTTTTCATGTCTTCCAAAATTCAATGCTTGAGTAATTTGTTTTTGCATGACATCGAGGTTTTTCATTCCCATTCCCATAACATTAAATTACTCATGTGGACAATAATTTCATTGACTATCTAATTCAACATTAAATAGGATCCTCTAAGTTACAATCATTGAAAAAAACAAATAAGCATAGTATAATAAATACTAACAATAATGGAAAACCACATAATGATGAATAAAATTTAAATTTACGAAATTTGTGTTTTTATCCAAGGTTATTAATGAAAATTTCTAAAACACTAATATTGAATCCTATACTTTAGAATATCCATAGTGTAATTATGTGGTTTTTCATCTTTGTTTCCAATGGAAAATTATTCCTTTCCACTGATACCAACTATTATGTCACATAGTTTACATACATATATATTTCGTAAAAATTAATGAATATTAATTAAAAAATATATAAAATTAATGATAAGACGGTAAAGATATAGTGTCTTTAGATATTGGGAAACATAAACCACCGGTTCATAAGACATCTACATTATCTATTGCTTAATTATTCATAACTAGAACCTTGTTTGATATATCTTTCTTAATAAACTTCTTTATGACCCTGGGAAAAGAAACATAAAAAGGGGTTCACTCAATTTCACAATAAGGTCAATTAGGAAGATATAAATCATATCATAATTATAAAAAATATGTAATTAACATTTGAAAATCATATCATGTATCAGAAAGTTTCTAAAATCATGCCATGAGATAAATAATAAAAGTTTATAAGAATCAATGTATATAATCCCAAAATAAAAAACAAAATACATGAATATTTTTTGCATATACATAAACGTAAAAAAAATCATATTAGTAAAATCTATTTTCTAAGTCTATCAAAGAGGATAAATACCATTACTAAATCAAGAACACTCCTCGTCACAGCACTGTTTTACTGAATTGAGATTATTTCCTATACCGTACATATCTATCTCATGAGATATAAATCATTACCCAATAAATTATTGGTAGATATACTTCCCACCATCTTAAATGAAATCAGTATAACATTTTTCACAAAAACATAAATCATTCATCATAGAATTACCTAATGAATAAAATATGTTTCTTATATATAATTCCATCATAATATAGTCCATGTAAATCAAATAGATATCATAAATAGAATTCCATAAAAAAATAAAACCAAAATAATATAAGGTATATTATAATTGTAACATAACTCTATTAAATAATTCGATCTTAGATTGAAAATATTTTTTATTGAACACTAAAAATTAATTTTTGTGAAAAAAAGATTCCTCTTCACAAATATTTTATTTTTTCAAAATGACACACAATTTCACAAGAAAATAATTTATTTTAAAATAAATTGGAAATATTTTAAGGAATTATTCATAAAAATATGATGTTATGAAAATGTAAAAACTTATCATGTCTTATAAGTTAAATGAAAACATTATTATCGTATTTTTGCCTAATAAGTAAAAACTCACTCGAATAAAGAGATCCAAAAATATTTCTTACATACCATTTAATAAAAAATCAGAAATCTATAAAATTGAATTTAAAACAATTTAAATAATATAAATAATATTACATATTTAGCAAACCTGGACTTGAATGATACATATACCTAGTAAATACATATATCTAAACAATCTTCAATGAAAATGGAATAGTGAAATTATCCCTTAACTTATGTTTGATACCCTTGGTATGTATACGAGCCTCCGATATAATTATCTAAATTATGTTATTATCTTATTTTAGAATAATAAAATTTTTTATGATAACAAATATGACCATATTATCATCAATCTTTCAGTAACATTATTACTCATTCAGTAAGTATTATATTTATTTTTTTCTTACACACGTTTTGTACGAAAAGTTCATATTTATCTACATAGTTTATTAATATTGAATTTAAAAAATGATATTAGTATAATATGAATCATATATATTAATTCAATTCATTTATATAATTATGATTTATTTTTGATAATGAAATATGAATCTCATTTCATAGTGGAGGTGGTAGGTCCTACGTATGCCCAAGCGGTGATATTATTCCAATAATTATTGATCGAAAACTATGTATATAATGTATAATGTTTCTGAATCAACATAATGTTAGTATTATTATAAATAAATATTATTTCTATTAATAAAATAATCCAATTAAGGTGGTGTTAGAAAATAGATCTCCCCACAGTGTAGAGATGGTAAGCAGTAGGTACGCATGCGTGGTGATTTCATGTTTCATTGGATAGATAGAATGAAGAATATGATTGTCTTATAATGATAATAACATATTAGTTTATAGATGAAAATTTATTTGTTACATTATTAAAAAATAAATCTGGTAGCATAATTAAAAGAAGTATGATGTTTGAATGAATCTGTAGAGGAGATTACCTCTTCTTTGATGAACTTCCTCTAAATCTCCTCTTAAAGAACGTGGTTGGTATCTAGAGAAGAAAAAAAACACTATAATGTTAATATGAAATATGAGGATTGAAAAATTTAGGGTACAAAAGATCATGAGGTTTAATGATCTCCATATAGATGAGGTTGGAGGTGACCTTTTATAATTGAGGTGAGGGGTACTTTTGGAAACTCCAAGATATATTAAATTATAATAAAATACCACCACAATCCAAAACCTCTTAAATATAGAAATTAAAAATATTAGATGATATATGTTTTTAATATAATCAAACAATAAATTGTAGAGATTTTTTTATATAAATATAAAAATTTTCATTTTAATTAACACTAAGTTTATCTATGTAATATTTAAATAAGGTAAATCCTATTTTAACAAATAAAGAATGATATATTTAATTATTTTATGTCAATTACAGTATAAATAAAAACATTATAACATTTTCGACCATATCATAATTATTATATATTTTTTAATAAAATTAATTATTTTTAAAAAAATTAATAATACACTATTTTGAAAAACAATTAAGATTGTCAATTTGGAAACATTTCCATTCATTGAATTTAGAAAATATTAATATAAAAAACAGAAATTTGAAATAATTTTTTTTTATATTTATAAGTCATAGAGGTAATTTAGAAAACTAATTGTAGAAATCAATTAAAAATAACTATATTTATTTAAATATTTGAATATCATATATTTTTTATCTTCATTAATAAAATACTTAAAACCACATATTTGTGTAATTATTTAATTTAAATATTAATTCAATAAAAATTAAAAATAAAATTCAATTATTGTGAAAAATATTCTAGATTTTCAGAATAATATTTTTAGTCGAATATATCTCATATAAAATCAAATTTAAAAAAATGTAATACTTATTAAAACATTATTCTAACAACTTTAAAGTCACTTTAAGTAAAATATTATAAGTTTTTTAATATATTATATAAGGCTACAAATGGATAAGAACACGACAAATGGATGAGTATAGTCATTATATACTCAACAAATAATATGTGGTCAGTTTTTTTGACATTTAATGGTTATCATATTTTAATTAAAAATTATTTTATTCAATTATCATCAGTTAAATAATTTTTTCATTATCAATGTGTAAACTATTAAAGTAATTATTTATTTAATAAATATTAAAAATAAATACCCATGATGAAGGAAAAAATAAATCCTTTAGACTTTTATATATATTCGAATTTATCACATTTATAATCTGATATTAAAAATAATTTATTAATTAAAATTTTAGTGAGACATATTTAACATTTCTTTGATTAAAATAAATCAAGTTCCTTAATAACAATCATGTTTCTTCAAAAGGATATAATTTCAACTCATGCCTGATTTAGGTAAATACAAACTCATCCAATGATATTTGGATATGATTTACGGTAATTTTATAATATTTCCTTTACCATTAATTTCTAGATTTATCATTTTCTGTATTAATACAAATTAAAGAACAAGCTATTCATATATCCTTAAAATAAAATAAAGCTAATTCACAAATTTGGTCCTACTATTTCGAAATATGGAATCCATTTTTTAAAAATTCAAAGCATATATGTATTTTTATTCAATTTCAAATTAATCCTATTTTTGAAATGAGAAAACGAGTTTTATTGTAAATCCATTACAAAATATTGAAATGGTATTACATAAAAATTCAATAAAAAATTATTTTAAATGAATAAAATTATACTATATTATAAATAGATATTCTATTTTTAATTTAAAATCATTCAATATTATAATTTATTGAAATAAATAATATTGATGAAAATGATTTTTTTCAATTTAAATTTACTATATTTTTAATATTCATTAGAACTTGAAAGTTATTATAAAATAAATAAATAAATACAAAGTAATTTTTTTATCAATTTTCCGAATAAGAGTTTTATGTTGTCGAGGGGAAATTTTTAATTTGTCAAAATTTTATATTAAAAGGAGTTATCCACTATTAGTTGGTTAAATTTCCATTTTAAAAAATATATGATTATATAAATAAAATAATGTTTCTTCTTACCAAATGAAAATAATATCTATTGGATATATATAAAATATATTTTTTAAGTGTATAATATATATATATATATATATATATTTAATTTAATTTTTTAATATTAATTCCGTAAATTAACTACTATTATAATACAAATATATAATTGATATATATTTATCATAAATAATTGGAAGCCAATGAATTCAACATAAATTTTCGTATGTTATTTATATTTATTTTCAATAACCCACCACCTAGTTTATAATATCCATTTAATATAAAGGTGGTCACATGGGTTGTTTAAACTCCCGATTATGTGCAATACAAGAAATTAAATAATTAAGAATATTTAAATAAAATATTTAATAAATTAAATTAACGTGTTACATTCAACCCCACTTAAAATTAATTTCTCCCTTGAAATTATTCAATCTAATACAAACCTATGATGATACCACTACCTCATGACATCCTCAATATCCCATGTAACCTCCTCAAATTGGTGGTTCCACCATAAAACATTACCCAATTGAGTGGTATAGTTTCACAAGAACTTTTTTACTAAGATCTAGATTCTCTCTTGATGGTTCTTCTTAAAAAAGATATTTATCCAATATTATGGCTTTTGAGTTCCGTATAGGTTAGGGATCAGTTATTTACATTCATATGATAGATACATGAAACTCATCACAAACATCTAAGTGATTCGGTGTAATATCCAAGCAGTAACATGAATTCCTAATAGAAACAATAATATCAAAAGGACTGATATTCTTAGGACCGAGCATATCGTTATTTTTAAATCTCATAACTCTTTTCTAGTGAGATATTCATAGAAACACAATTTCACAAACTTCATACTCTATATCTATTTGTCAGTGGTCTAGATAACTTTTTTGGACACTAAGATGATTTTATTTATAGTTAAATACATCTAAACATATCTACAATTTTATCCAAAAAGACATATCCAAGTAGCTTCCATTTCCTATATTTATCCCATCAATTTGGAGTTATGCACTCATTTCCATATAGGGACTCATAAAGTTCAATAATTTTACTATTTTGAAAAAGTTTGTGGTATGAAATATCGAAAAATATAGGTTTTTATCCCAAACAGATTCAAAATATATAGAACATGCTATCATCATTTATTCTATAATTTCAATTGTACTCTTAGGATGACCATCATAATGAATATGGTAGGAAGTGATGAAACATAACTCTCTATCCAAATCCTGCTAAATACTTCACCAGAACATCATGGAACAGCCCATATCCCTATTAGATATAACGGAATGTGGTACTCCATGAACTCATTCTACTTCTTTTACATATATCATGGAAAGATGATCAAGGGTGAAATCCTCTCTTATATAAATTATGTGTGTCGACTTTGAATGGAGATAAAATATTACCCATATAGAATTATCACATTTAGATGTTTTTGGAAGGCTGATGACAAAGTCCATAGTGATGTTTTCCCATTTCCTTTTTTGTATGGGTAAGGGTTTAACATCCCCATAGAAATATATCATTCATGCATAACTTGATGACAAATCATGCACCGAGATACATATTCATCAATATCTCTTTTCATTCCATCCCACCAGAAATACTCTTTCAGGAACTTTTATATCCTTTTTTCATCCAGGATTAAAAAAAATGAAGAAATATAAGCCTAATCCAACATCTCAATCAGTAATTTTGGTATGAGTGGAATACAATCTCGGTTCATGACACTTATTATTACAGTATAATCAATGTTGAATTCAGGAACATTTCTCACATTCTTTTATAGCACTACATAATAATTTTTTCCCTCCATAATCTTCACTTGTATATACAGTTGAACAATAATTTGAGAAAGATTAGATTTATCGCATTCAAATAAAATTTAACTATCCATCCTTTTTAAAATCTAAAAATATTAATTATTTTATGATCCTCATCATGGATAGGCTTGCATAGTCCGTTTAATAAAAACTATATGCCTCCATGTTTTCATTCTCATGGAGATAATGTATTGAGTAGTACTAATATTTAATCAGCTCCAACTATCTTATTCAATGCATATTTATCTCATTTTCAGTTAAATTATACTTTAAAATATCATGGTCAGTATAAACATAACATCTTTTACCATACAGATAATGTATCTGTATCATTAGTGAAAAGATTATCACAGCTACCTATAAATCATTTGTTGTAAACAATTTCAAATGTAATTTCAACAGTCTTGAGGCATATGCTATCACTATATCATTTGGAATCAGAACACAGCCCAACCAAAAATTGGATTCATCACTTTATATCACAAACCTATCTTTAATAAAAGCCAGTGTGAGTACAGGTGCACTAGCTAACATTATTTTTATCTATTTTAGTTTCTTTTCATATTCCTCTTTCAACACCAACAAACACATTTTTGAGTCATCATGGTTACATTATTATATATTTGTAAAAAATCATTCCGAAAAATCAATAATATGCCTCTAAACAAAGAAAAAATCAGATCTCAGTTACCATTGTTGGTATAGTTCAATATCCAATATCTTTTATTTTTCTTTAATCCATAGATATCCCATATCTTGATATTATGGGACAAAAAAATAAACATTTTTATAAAACAAATTACACATTGAAATTTTTTCATAAAACATCTCCAATCGTAGGGTCTTCATTAAAATTCTCATGGGATCCTTTTTCTCTTCCTTTCTATTTGAATTGAAAATAATATCACCTATAATGAATAAAAATATTAATAATTATAGTCTTTAAATACTCTATTAATTTTCTCTATTAAGATATATGAGGAATTATTATGAAAAAAGGCACCACTATAAACCCATATTGTCTATACCTTGTGTATAATGTCATCATTAGAATATCAATATTATTGGCCATTAATTAATGATATTATAAATGATGACTAGTCATGAAATGGTATTGATCTCGGTGTAGTTGGTCGAATAATTCAGCAATGTAGAATATATGATATTTTATCCTGATAGTAAACTTTTATATTTTCTTGATAATTAATGTAGAGTCTCATGAATCCATATTTATTTTTAACAAATAGAATAAGTTCACCCCAATGTGACACACTGTGTTGTATTAATCCCTCATCAAGATTCTCTCGGAGTTTCTTAGTCTATTCTTGCACCTTATTTGGGTCCATTCAATAATGGGAATTTGAAATAGGTGTAGAACCAAATATGATATATATTGAAAAATCAACATAACAATATTGTGGAAGTCTTAAAAATTCATCCAGAAGGACATCATAAAACTCTCGTATAGTGGGTATGTTCTTAATTGCGAGTTTCTTCACAACCATTTGAGATAGATAACATTCATATATATGAATCAATAAACATATGATGGTAGATATTTATACTATAATCTCAAATTCATCATTGCATCATAATGTGAACATTTATGGATCTGGAATACGGAAAGTTCTTTCCATTCAGTGGAAATTTTTTTGAGCTCAATCTAGTGAAAGTCAATCCCTTCCAATAATCACATAAAATATCACTATAGAATGGATCTTAATATTATAAGGTATAACATTACCAAAAACGTCCATTGAAGATAAATTATAATTTTTTGGTTTGAATGTTGTTCAATTATGAGTTTTCATGATTAATGAACATCTCATTGTTGATGTAATATGGATGATCATATAGAAAATTCATCATAAATTAATGTGTTGGTGGATCCAGAATAAAATAAATAACATTCTAATTAGGATTTATGGTATGTTAACCATTAACCACCTCTTTATTGTACTGGACATCACTAAGAGTTATCATAAGTGATGTGATTTTTTTTTTGGATTTATGTTTTTTTGAACTTGATCATCATCAAAAACCATAATAATAATGAATGTATTATCATAATTCCTCAATTCCTTACACTAATAGTATTTAAGTGTAGTTGGGGAATTCCATGTTGCCTTTTCTCTGTTTACATTATTGTAATTATTATTCCCATAACATCGGCATTCAACTACATGAGGAACTTCTCTCTCTAATATAAAACATTTTTAATTCACCTTAAGAAAATTTCCTCTAAGCTTCTTTACACACATTGATCATAAGGGAAAACCCACTTCTATTTAGCGAGGTATTTATATTTTCCCATTGAATTACATTTTTTCGTCGTATCATACCCATATAACCCATTGTTAACTCTAATATCCATCTCAATAATTACATAAAATCGAATCATTTCCTCATATCTGTTGATGTCCCTTATGGATAATGAAATTCATAGACATGGTTATAAGCCACTAAATAATCCATCTATTTTAATACTTGGTTGGATAAAAATTATAGAAGTGTACCATGCATGTCATCTAAAATATTCATCGTAGAAACCAATGTATTCATCATCCATTTTCTTAAGTACATGGAACAACATCTCGATATTTTATCTATGAATAAGGGTAACTAACATATTGAAAAATAAGTTATTGAACTCATCTCATTTCATGGATTCAATTTCATATCTTTTATTCATATTCCTGATAATATTTAACCATTGATCGGATTCACCTTCTAAAAGAGAGACTTCCTATTTGACTTTATAATGTTTTGAACATTGGAGAACTGAAAATATCATTTTCGGTATACTAATCAAATGTTCATCCATTAGTTGACCAGAATACACAATAATGTTATAAGGATTTTACCTCAGGAAGGACTCAAAGTAATATCAATCCATCATAATGGTTTTTTATTTCTTGAATGATTAATATCTTGAGAAAGTTGGGTGAGCATATAATCAAGTCATTTCATTCCAAATATTACAACATTTGGTTTCTCAAGAGTACAATCATTTAATTTATCATCACATTCATCATCTACATGGTTCCTATGAGTTCCATCAAATGAATAAACTAACAAGCATATTATGAGAAACAATAACCATAATGGAAAAAACACATGAAAAAATAATAAATGTTCAATTTGGGATATATTAGGTTTTATGAAAGGGTATTCATGCTCATTTCTAAAACACCTGTATATGTTTTTAGGCATTAAAGCACCTTTTTTAGAAATCTTATAAAGTGTATAATGATTCTCATTTTTACCTAAAAAACATAACCCCTAAGGAGGAATGATTTAAATTAAATATACATAATATATATATATATATGATAATTAATTTATTATGTATTACTTATAGTTTAGTTTTTATAAGATCACCTTGTGTTAGATAAATGTATTTCTTGAAAACCCATTTTTAAAACATAAGTGTGGGTTAAAATTTAAATTAAAATCTGAAACATAAATGAAATACATTTAATAAAATAGTTTTCCAATTTTAATAATTAATAATTATATTATTTAATATGGTCAATTTAATATTTGATCATAATAAAAAATTATGAGTATAAAAACAAAATTTACTCTAGTAAAAATAGAAAAATGGAAATAAGTGAGAAATCATAGTGGTAAATCAAATAACATATTAATTAACATATTAATTTTATATTTTTTCCCTTCGAATTAAATATCCTCAATTTTTTACCATTTTTGTGTCACATAGAATGAGCATGGCTTTCCATTTTTCAAATAGTTCCTGGTATTTAAAATAATTCCACTCCTAATCAATTATTAATGGGTACTCCTACCACTCCACTTCATAATAATAAAAATTCGTTTTTTAATTAATACTAAGATGAAATCCAAAGTTCCTTACTCTATTTATGTAATATTTTTTTATAATAAATCAAAATTATTAAGTATTGTGTATAACCCCAAATAGGAACTCAAAAGAAGATGTAGCTTTCATAGATAAGCATCATTGTTTTTCATTCACCCCCTTAAAAACATACTCAATAATTATAATATAATAAAATAGTACTTATAATGAAAAAAATTTATTTGTTAATGTAATAACATAAATCATTCTCCACTTCCATTTAATGGGTTGCAAAACCATCAATCATGTGTAAAGAGGAATACCGCCATACGAATCGATCTAATTATTCTTTCATGATCAAATCATAGATTTGTAAATTATAATAGATTTAATGTCTATATATGAAAATAATTACATATTATCCATTATATAAAATTAATAAATATTATAATTTGTTACCATACCATCCATTGAAAATGACAACTTCATTCAGGTGTACGGTGGACTACCACATCACAAAGCGATGAGATTCATTTATTTTGATGCTTCATAAAATGGATGATATATATAAGTATATTTAATTAAATAATATCATATTTATTACATAATTATATTTAGGTAAATTTAAAATAAAATTTTAATTATTTTCATGATAATTATTCAGAAATGAAAAAATTACACATGTGTATGTATGGCCTTTCATCTCCAGAATTATATAGTAAATAATTTTACATAACTATATATTTTAATTGGTTCTAAAGCTTTAATTTATTAGTAAAATGTATAAATAAATATATAATAATAATATTGATATTAATAATTAATAATATCATTCACCTTATTCATCTTACTGATGTGATTTTGGACATATGACTTGAACTGTAACACCCCAAGATTCTACAGTACGTTTCTCTTTGAATAATGAGATAACATGTGTTGTACGCAACATCAAGTTCTAACACACCACAACCAATCAAACTAGCCGTTATGAATAGTAATATCTACTTTTTGAAATTTTATAAATTTTTTCTCTCAAAATGGACTTCATTTTTGGATTCGGAGTATCGAATTTAGCCTAAGGTGAAATTTTGGTATTTTTCGGATAACATTAATATTTTGATGAATAGTTAAAATAACGAAATTTTAATAAAAAACAACTCTTTTAATCAAAATAATTAATATTGATAAATTATGAATTTGAGTGGTTTTAAAGTATATTTAGAATATATTTTCACCATTTAATAAAATTTTGGTCATTGGACATAATTTCACAATTAAAACGAACATAAACAAGTATCAATCTTTTAATAGTTATTATATCTTAAAAACACGCTTTTTGTTTTGACAGCAGGAATTAATTTTAAATTAATTTCTGCCACTTCTTTGTTTTGAATTTTGAAAAATGGATTCCATATTTTAAATCAGGATGTTAAAATTTTGTAATTAGGTAACTTTTATTTTTAGTCATTTTGAATATTTATTTCGGTAAATATTTTATTTACCATAGTTAAAGGGTAAATCCGGTAAATAAGGGTTAAAAATAATATTATAATAAAAACAAATTACCCTAAAACATGTCCTAACCTTATTGGTTGATACATGTCTGACCATGGTCATCTTTGGGTATATATTGGGACCCCATGGTGCCACTTGTAAGTGATAGGGAAACATTATTTTAATTAAGTTAAAATGAATACAAAAATGACACAAGCATATATGTTTTAGAAACACAATTCTCACATAGGGTTATATATGTTGGATTTTCTACTATAAATATTCATTAAAAATATAAAAATATTTCCTACATAATGGTATTTTATTTATAATTTTTAGACATTTAATAATTTAATTTATTTATAACACAATGGTGATGTAGTAATTACCATAATAGTGAACAATTAAACTGATTGATATTCTAGATACCCAAATAAATATAATTTGAGATTTTTTCTGAATTACACTAATTTTCTAGGTTAATATGACATGTTAGTAATGATATAACTAACTTTTTTTGAAGTAATAATTCTGTTATGATTTTTAAAAAAATTAATTATTGAGTATTGTGAAAATTGACAAAAAAGAGTTATTAAAACAAATATTATATTAGTAATTGATATTAAATTCATAAAAATATAAGGTTCATCCAAGATACTTATATCATGATAGCTGTATCATTAATGGACCACTTGAGGATCTCATGGATATATATAGTATGTTTATTAACCATATAATATAAAAATACAAAGAGACATTGTAAAAGTGAAACTAATTATCTATGAGTTAATACATAACGATAAGGTTAATATATAACCCAAACCCGTATAAATTATATTGGTTGAGTGGTTTTAGACCCATACCCACCTTAACCTTTAAATAATCTACTTTGGAGCCATTCGAAACTGAATATGAATTTATTATAAAATAATATTTCTAGCTTTTCCAAAGGTGCCCCTAACCCCTCTTATAAAAGGGCACTCTCCCTTCCCATTAACTCACACCTTCATAGCCTTTTGGTTCGGCCAAACATTGCCCAAATACTCTATAAACTTCCCTCACTTCATTCTAGAGTCCTTCCTTTCGTCAGAAAGCCATCCTAAAGAGCCCTTTTGATCAAATCAAAAGGAAGAACCCGAAGAATAGGTAATGATTTCACAACCCCTTTTTCAAGTTCTTTTCTTCTTCCACTTCTTCTTTCTTTGTTATTACCATTATAAAATAATAACTCCAGTATATTATATATAATTTGATTTTATTATAAACATTTTACAACCATATTTCAGTATTCTATCCATCCTTTGAATAACATGTCACCATACATGCGTACGTACAGCTTACCGTCTCCATGTCGTGGTATAATTGTTATTCAATAAATTATTATTTGGATGGGTATAATAATGATTTGTAATGAATGTAAATAATAAATATAACATGATAATTATTCTTTATATATTATATACCATCCAATTATATATTATTTTAATATCAAAAGAATGATATCTTCGCTCGTGCGTACGTACGGACTACCGTCTCCACGAACACGATGAGATTCATTCTCCATCATATCCATTCAAGTCTAAATCTCATTTTATGATTAATAATAGTATCTAAGGAATTTATATCATTCTGGATATGAATAAGATAAAACATCTCCATTAAAAACACATCTTACTTAACAAAACAAATAAAGGAAAACGAGTAAGTTAACACCCGAAATAATGATAATACTAAGATATTATTAACAAATCAATGATAAAAGATCATATATGATATCATATTGATGTATATTATTTTTCTATAATTTGATAACAGTTATTTCACCGTTATACAGGAGGTTAGCCTACCCCCAACCAAGGAAAATTACATGGTAAGGGTTTATTTCGCAATCTCATCATTATTCGAGTTTGTTTATACGTAATAATCTACTAGGATCTCTTTATCATCCACATTCATGTTTCTTAAAAATGTATTTCAAAACATTATTAATATTTACAAGAATATGGGTTAAAGTCATTTATACCCTTGTTTGAATTTTTATCAGTGTTTTATGTAGAGACCTGAAGTTTTACGTACATAGACATTACATTACTTTTGTGGAATACTTAATACATAATAAAAACAGACACACAATGACCATAATAGATTAGTGACTTTGGGAACATGGAACGTAATCTTCTAATCGTGGTGAAAGATCTTCAACATCTACCATACAAATCTTCCAATTTTTGTTTCCTTACCTAAAACCTTTCACTTAATCCTGGGGGAAAATAAAACATAAAAAGGGTGAGCTCAAATTCTCAGTAAGGGTAAGCATGGATAAAATAAAACATACCATATACATTTGAACCTAAAAACATGAACATAATGTTTAAACATCAAAATCTTGAGCAACGACTTAAAACATGGAAGTACATAAGGCATAGATCATAATGGAACATAAATCATGATAACATAGCATGGGAATAAAACATGTAATTGTGGCATCCATTAATCACATGTAATGATTTCCATAGTAGCCAAGGAATTGGTGCCAAGACCATCCTAGTGGACAAAGTCCTTTTCTGAATTGAGTTCACTCCTCGTTCCAGTCCCTTAATATTGAACCGGATTAACCTACCATTCCAGCCACGTCTATCTCATGAGATATAAATATTTACCCAATGCATTGGAGGTAGATATAGGTCCTACCCATCTCATAATGAAATCATTCTTACTTGTGCCATAAAATAAACAGACATCATTCATAATAACCCAATGAATAAAATGGGTTTCATAAACATCATCCCATCATCACATAATTCATATAAAAAAAATGTATATCATTTAATAATAAGAAAAGTGAAACCATTTAAATCATAGAAACATGATACGTGAAACATACACATGTGAAATAATGTCATCTTTGATGAAAATGGTTTTGATAAAACACTTGAAATGAATTTTTGAGAAAAATATCCTTTTTTCTTCAATATAATTTTATTTTAACAAAATGTCAGGAAATTTTAAAAGAAAAGGATTTTGTTAAAAATATCCATGAAATACTTTGTAGGAAGCTTTATTAAAATAAGGCTTTATAAAACTGTAAAAATCCTTTCATGCCGTATAAGTTAAAAAACATTTTTCTCGTACTTTTGTCGGAAAAGTAAAAAAGTTCCTTATAGGGTAAATAAATTAAATATTCCTTCCATACCATGGGGTGAAATTAAAAATGGGTAAATAGGACTTTAAACATACATGAATACACTTTTAAAAAAAATGGGCATGGATGATAGAATTAAACCAAGTAAATACTGACGAATAAGCAATCTCGGATAAAAATGAGATTTGCACAATTATCCCTTACCTTAGGTCTG
This sequence comes from Viscum album, assembly GCA_963277665.1. Lineage (NCBI taxonomy): Eukaryota > Viridiplantae > Streptophyta > Magnoliopsida > Santalales > Viscaceae > Viscum > Viscum album. The sequence continues at coordinate 1,012,810,084 of OY728153.1, read as the reverse complement.
ATATGATTCATACGTATCCGAACCTCCTATATAATGATTTAAATAATGTCATTGACATATTAAAGAATCATATTCATTGTTATGATATCATATATGGTTCACTTATAACTTTATATTACCCGTTCTTTTGTAAATTCCATGTTAAAGAGCATTTTGTGTAAAATCATTTCATTTGTCATCTGTGTTTTGACTTGTAATTATTCATATGATTACGTAGATCATGATTAATTAATTACAGAATATAAAACATGATTTATATATAATATATATTCTGAATATACATATATATAATAGATCGATAAATGGAAATAAATACACCGTTCATGGAGACGGTAGGCCATACATACGCATGAACGTTGATTTCGTTTCCTCATTGAATTGAATGGAATTAATTGGATGACATACATATATATATACATAAATCCAGTATCATTTTTATGTCATATATTTTATGATTACATATTATATATACTTGATAATCATTTATGAATGGTTAATCATTGAGAATGAATCTCGTCGCGTTGTGGAGACGGTATTCCGTACGTACGCACGAGTGATGATATCGTTCCCATGATAGTGGAATTTTATTGGAGTGTATGTATACTATTACAGAATCAATATCACTTTAAAATAATCATATATAGTTATTATTTACACCATTATACCCATCCAAGTAAGGTGGTGGTGGAAAATAGATTACACCACGGCGTGGAGACGGTATTTCGTACGTACGCACCCGCGGTGATTTCGTTTTCCATAGGATGGATTGATGGTGAAATAGGGTTGTTTCATAATTATAATAACATGTCAGTATATTAGTGATACTGATGTTATTACTTCATAATGAAAAAACCTATGAAGAAGAATTGGAAGAAGAAATAAAGTTGAAAGAATCGGTAACGGGCATTTTCATTGAAGCGCCTCTTTGAGACCTCCTCTTAGGGCACTAAATTTGGTCTTTGAAGAAGACCAGGACCACTAGGATGTTTATAGGGAAGTGGAGAAGAGAAACTTGGCAGGGGTTGGCCGAGCTTGAAGGGTCAATGTGGTGTGAGGAAGAGAGGGAGGAGGTGCCCTTTTATAAGGGAGGAGAGGGGCACCTTTTGAATAACAAAAAATATTATTTTATTATAAAGTCATATTCGGTTTTTAATAGCTTCAAATTGATTTAATTATAATATAAGGTGTGGATGGGTCTATGTAATCTCATGAAATAGAATTTAGACAAGTTTAGGTCATTATATTTACCTTAACTTTTATTTTTAACTCTTAGTTAATTAGATTGACATTTACCATGTCACATTGTATTTTTATATTATATAGTTAATAAACTTACCATATAAATCCAAACGACCCCCAAGTGGTCCATTAATGATACATCTATCATGATATAAGTATCTTGGCCGAGCCTTAGATTTTTATGAATATAATAACAATTTATAATATAATATTTGTTTTAAAAACTATTTTAGGTCATTTTTTACAGTATTTTGGAATTGATTTTTGTGAAAATCATAACATAATGATTAGTTATAAAAAAGTTAATTAAATCAATTCTAACATTTCATATTAACATATAAAATTATTTTAATTCATAAAAAGTCTCAAATTATATTTATTTGGGTATTTATAACATCAATTATGTGAATATTTCATTAATAAGATAATTACTGCATCATCATTGTTTGATAACGAAATTAATTTATATTAAGTAAAAAAATTATAAATAAAATACCATTATGTAGGAAATATTGTTATATTTATAATGAATATTTATAGTCGAATTTACCTTAAATATAACCTTATATTAAAAATGATTTAGTTATTAAACATTTATTTTAACTATTTTAACCCTTCTTTAAATAAATTAATAATAAATGTCCAAATCCAATCCAAGTGGGCCCAAATGGTCATATTTTATTCCTCAGGTTGTTTTTGGACGAATTACACTTATCCAATAGAATTAGTACATTTGTTAGGGTAATAATAATATCAGTTTTACCCTTAATTACCGTATTTACTTTTAACCGTGGTAAAAAAAGTAAAAAGTTTCTATTCACCAAAAATTATTTTCATCTCATTGAACCACATTTTATTTTTTGATATTAACTGTGTCTCTCATATTTTCAAAATTTCACTCACAGAAGCGGTAAAATTAATTTTTATGAAAAATTCATTTTTTTAACTACCACTTAGTGGTTTCACTATTCATCAAAAAATGAAAGTTTCCAGAAAAATATCAAAAAATTGGCCTAAGATATATTTTTTATTATGAATTCAAAAATGATTTCTATTTTACAATATTCAAAACATATGAGTTGCATTAATTAATTTAAAAATTAATTCCCGTCGTCAAAACACATAGCGTGTTATGAAGAGATAATAACTATCAAATGATTAACACTTTTTATGTCTGGTTTAAATGTGAAATTAAATCCAATGACAAACATTGTATTAAATGGTAAAAATATGTTCTAAATATACATTAAAGCCACTCAAATTAATAACTTATCACTATTAATTATTTCGATTAAAAAAGTTGTTTTTAATTAAAAGTTAGTAATTTTCACTATTCATCGGAATATGAAAGTTATCCGAAAAGTACCAAAATTTTAGCCCAAGCTAATTTAGATATTCTGAATCCAAAAATGAATTACATTTTGAAAGATAAAATTTATAAAATTTCAAAAAGTGGGTATTACTTTTCATAACGGCTAGTTCATAATAATTTTATAATAATATCTCGTTTAGTAAAACTCGGTTTTGCGTACACGCTATTGAGGAAGGTCGCGATTACGTGTAATGCAAGGAAAGTCAGGGATGCGGGTTGTGAAAGATCTTTTTGGTGTAGCGTACAACACAAGACATTAATGAAATTAAAAAGAATATTTTTCATAAAATCTCGGGGTGTTACATTCTACCCCCCTTAAAATGAATTTCACTATCGATATTCGTCGGGGTTATAAATGGATTACTACTCGAAAGTTTCTTTAATAGAAACCCACATCATAAAAAAGGAATACCAAAACATGGAATTAAAAACAAAAGTATGAAACGTAACGGTTACCAAAATTAACTCATCACTAGGTTTCGACTTAGAAGAACATAGTTGAAAATATGGATATAGAAGAAAAATATAACTATGAAGTTCTGATAGAGAGTGGTAGAGAACATGGCTATGAAAAATCCAACAATCACGAAGCCATAAATTTGTGACGATCTAAGGTAACATCTGATTCATCGGATATAATAGCACTAGGAAAACATTTTTGGTTTTCAAGATCATTTCCCTAAAGTTGATGAAATTGGAATAAGAAAATATACATTCATGATTTTGGTACAGCTCACTGTTGGTCGTTCTTTGGACAATTTCCACTTCATCCCTTAAAGAAATGAAGTTGAATTTGTAGTGTTAGCAGATCATGTGATAGAATGATGGGTCATTCCATCTATTTCAAACAAAAGGTTAGCAAAAGTTATAAGTCCATCTTATGGTTAGATTAATCGTATATTGTTCCAAAAATGAACTTATACATCATATATCATACCGTTTAATAAAATAAAACTAGTTTTTACTAACCAGGGACTTCCTGTAGGCCAGTGGGAGGCGATAAAATCATGTCGCACTTCGGTTGTGGATTCTATTTCCACAGCCTTGTCCGATGCGATGGGATGTCGCCCGTCCTGCAGGTTTCCATTTTTCTAAAACTACATTACTATAACATCCCATCAATAATATCGAAAAAAAGATATATCCTTAAACAATAATAACTTATTTACAACATAATCCATTCCAATCTTTAGGCTTATCTAAAATACCTCGGTCCAAGTTCATAGTATAATGAAAACAATTACTAGAAAGGTCACATAAGAAGAAAGTGAATAACATCATTTATCATATGATATTTCCTGTTGGTCACATTCCAATCATGTGAATTCCTTAATCATTTATTCTATTGCAACATGAATTACCACAGAACCTTAGTTGAAAAACATGAATGCTGTCAAAAGTTTTCTATTTCCACATTCCAAAATCCCAAAAATTCTATATACTCAAACCATAATATCAATTACTCCTTATATCAGTCATGAGCTCATGAATACTGTCAAACATTTCATTTTCTCCTAACCCCTTCATTATGCGCATATCATCTTTTTCCAAAAAATATCTCAATCACTTTCCATGGTTACTGGTACCATAAAATTATTGAAAACCACAATATACCATTACATAAATATTCCAATATTCCACAATACTATATACAACATTATTTTTGAATCCCATTACATAAACAATTAATCATTCTACCACATCATTTCCAATAGTGATCGTATGTGACTTCCCTTTGTCCTTTTCCTAAAGTGGTTGCTCATGTCGATCATAACTAACCCTTGGATTAGGGAATTTATTCCCATAATGCCCCATTTCCTTGCACTTGAAGCATTGAAGTGTTGGTCGTGAGTTCTCTGCAGTCTTTTCTTTATTCACAACATTATAAACCCTTTTTCCATTACTTCGACACTCAGGTGCTCGATGATTTTCTTTTCCACACTTAAAACATTTTCTAGTCCCTTTAAGACAATCTCCACCATGATTGTTTCCACACTTTGAGCGTAAGGAAACATTCATCTTCTTTTCACCATTATTCTGAGATTTCTCATTGAACTCCATCTTACGTTTCTTGTCAAAACTATAAGATGGATAAGTAACACCAACTTAAATTTCTACCTTGATAGCACAATGCACAATTTCTTCATAGCTACTGAAGTCTCTTATACCTAATGCCCATCGAAGATTTGGTTTTAGGCCACTGATGAATCGATCAACATTACTTTCAGTTTGGATGATAAAGCCAGATGCATACCTTGCAAGCCTTGTAAAATTCACTTTTTATATACCAACAGATTCATCATCATTTTTCTATTGGTCAAGAAAATCCTTCTCCATCTTTGTTCAAAGAATACAAGTGAAGTACTTACTGAAATATAAGTTCTTGAACTCGTTCCATTCCATGGACTCAATTTCATCACTTTGCCTCGTATTCTTGATAAGATTACACCATTGATCAGCATCACCTTCCAAACGATATACTGCTAAGATGACTTTATCATCCTTAGATCATTGAAGAACTGGAAATATCTTCTCAGTGGTACTGATCCATTGTTCACCAACAAGTGGATCAGAAGACCCACTGAATGAAGGTGGACGTTGCCTCATGAAGGACTCAATAGAATATTGTTCCCTTTTCTTCTCATTTGGAATTCCAGAATGATTCATAGCTTGTGTAAGTATAGAAATAAGATTTTTCACTCCATCTCTCATAACATTTGTTTGTTTAGGAGGACAATCATTGCATTGCGCATTGCATTGATCAACATGGTTCCTTCGGGTTCCAGCCATCATCTAAAACCCAAAAAGAATAGTGTGAGAGGGAAGAATCATGCTAGGGAAAACAACATAATAAATGGGGAGTACCTTCAATATCTAACATCTTACGTTTAATTCTAAGACTGTTACCATAATTATAAGACGATAACCTATACTTATACTTAACCTGAGGGACATCCCTATACATAACTTAGAAATATCTCTAGGGATCTCACTAAAGTTCTCTCATCCTAGTTTCAAAATGTTGACTAAACATTTCCTCTGATACCAACTATAGAGACATGAAGCTTGATGTACATTAAAATTACATTACTTTTGAGGAATACTTAATACATAACAAAAACAGACACACAAGGACCGTAATAGTTTACTGTCTTTGGAAACATGGAACGTAATCTTCTAATCGTGGTGAATGATCTTCAACATCTCCCATACAGATCTTCCACTTTTTATTTCCATACCTAAAACCATTAATTTAATCCTAGGGGAAAATAAAACATAAAAAGGGTGATCTAAAATGCTCAGTAAGGGTATTCATGGATAAAATAAAACATACCATATACATTTGAACCTAAAAACATGAACATAATGTTTAAACATCAAAATCTTGAGCAATAACTTAAAACATGGAAGTACATAAGGCATAGATCATAATGGAACATAAATCATGATAATATAGCATGGGAATAAAACATTTAATTGTGGAATCCATTAATAACATGTAATGATTTCCATAGTAGCCAAGGCATTGCTTCCAAGACCATCTTAGTGGACAAAGTCCCTTTCTAAATCGAGTTCACTCCTCGTTCCAGTCCTGTAATACAGAACCAGATTCACTTACCATTCCATCCATGTCTATATAATGAGATATAAATATTTACCCAATGCATTGGAGGGAGATATTGGTCCCACCCATCTCAAAATGAAATCATTCTGACTTGTACCACAAAATAAAAAGACATCATTCATAATAACCCAACGAATAAAATGGGTTTCACAAACATCATCCCATCATCACATAATTCATATAAAAAATACATATCATTTAATAATAAAAAAAGTGAAACCATGTAAATCATAGAGACATGATACTTGAAACATACACATGTGAAATAATGTCATCTTATATGAAAATGTTTTTGATAAAACACTTGAAATGAATTCTTGAGAAAAATATCCCTTTTTCTTCAAAATAATTTTCTTTTAAAAAAATGTCATGAAATTTAAAAAAAAGGATTTTGTTGAAAATAGTCATGAAATATTTTTTAGGAAGCTTCATTAAAATAAGGCTTTATAAAACCATATAAATCTTTTCATGCTATATATGTTAAAAAAACATTCTTCTCGTACTTTTTTCGGGAATGTAAAAAAGGACCTTGTATGGTAAATAAAAGAAGGATTCCTTCCATACCATTGGGTAAAATTAAAAATGGGTAAAAAGGAATTTAAGCATACATTAATACACTTTTATAAAACATGGACATGGATTATAGCAATAACCCTAGTAAATACTTACTAATAAGCAATCTCAGATAAAAATGATTTTTGCAAAATTATCCCTTACCATAGGTCCGATATGCTTCGTACGTATCCAAACCTCCGGTATAATGATTTAAATAATGTAATTGACTTATTACAGAATCATATTAATTTTTATCATATCATATATGGTTCACTTATGACATTATATTATCCGTTCTTTTTTAAATTCCATGTTAAAGAGCGTTTTGGGTAAAATCGTTTCATTTGTCGTCCGTGTTTTGACTTGTAATTATTCATATGATTAGTTAGATCATGATTACATAATTACAGAACATAAAACAGGATTTATATATAATATATATTCAGAATATACATATATATATAATAGATCGATAAATGGAAAGAAATACACCGTTCATGGAGACGGTAGGCCGTACATACGCATGAATGTTGTTTTCGTTTCCTCATTGAATTGAATGGAATTAATTGGATGAAATACAAATATATATACATAAATCCAGTATCATTATTATGTCACATATTTCAGGATTACTTATTATATATACTTTATAATCATTTATGAATGGTTAATCATTGAGAATGAATCTCATCGCTTCGTGGAGACGGTATTCCGTACGTACGCACGAGCGATGATATTGTTCCCATTATTGTGGAATATTATTGGAGTGTATGTATACTATTAAAGAATCAATATCACTTTAAAATAATCATATATAGTTATTATTTACACCATTATAGCCATCCCAGTATGGTGGTGGTGGAAAATAGATTACAACACGGCGTGGAGACAGTATTCCGTACGTACGCACGTGCGGTGATTTCGTTTTCCGTAGGATGGATTGATGGTGAAATAGGTTTGTTTCATTCTTATAATAACATATCATTATATTAGTGATACTTATGTTATTACTTCATAATGATACAACCTAAGAAGAAGAAGTGGAAGAAGAAATAAAGTTGAAAGAATCGGTAACAGACATTACCTCTTCTTTGAAGTGCCTCTTTGAGACATCCTCTTAGGGCATTAAAAATTGTTTTTGAAGAAGACCAGAACCTATAAGATGTTTCTAGGGAAGTGGAGAAGAGAAATTGGAAGGGGTTTTCTGAGAATGAAGGCTCAAAGTGGTGTGAGGAAGAGAGGGAGGAGATTCCCTTTTATAAGGGAGGAGAGGGGTACCATTGGAATAACATAAAATATTAATTTATTATAAAGTCATATTCGGTTTTTTAATAGATCCAAATTGATTTAATTCGAAGCTAAGGTGGGTATGGGTCTAAATCCTCTCATAAAATAGAATTTAGACAAGTTTAGGTCATTATATTAACCTTAACATTATGTTTTAACTCTTAGTTAATTAGATTGACATTTACCACGTCACTTTGTATTTTTATATTATATAGTTAATAATCTTACCATATACATACAAGAGACCCCCAAGTGGTAAATTAATGATACACCTATCATGATATAATTATCTTGAAAAAACAATAGATATTTAGGAATATAATAACAATTTATAATATAATATTTGTTTTAAAAACTATTTTATGTCATTTTTGACACTATTTGGTAATTGATTTTTGGGAAAATCATACCATAATTGTTAGTTAGAAAAGAGTTAATTAAATAAATACTAACATGTCATATTAACATAGAAAATTATGTTAATTCATAAAAAGTCTCAAATTACATTTAGTTGGGTATTTATAACATCAATTATGTCAATATTTCATTAATAAGATATTTACTACATCATCATTGTTTGATAGATAAATTAACATATTTTAAGTCTAAAAATTATAAATAAAATACAATTATGTAGGAAAGCATTTTAGATTTCTAAAAAATATTTATAGTCTAATTTATCTTATGTATAACCCTATATTAAAAATGATTTAGTTATTGAATATTTATTTTAATTATTTTAACCTTCTTTAAATAAATTAATAATAAATGTCCAAATCTAATCCATGTAGGCCTAAATAGTCATATTTTATTCCTAAGGTTGTTTTTGGCCGAATTAAACTTATCCAATAGAATTATTATATGTTCTAGGGTAATAATAATATCATTTTTACCCTTAATTACCCTATTTACTTTTAACTATGGCACACAAAAGTAAAAAGATACTATTCACCAAAAATTATTTTCATCTCATTGAACCACATTTAAGTCCTTGATATTAACTTTGTCTCTTGGATTTTTGAAATTCCACTCACAAAAGCGGTAAAATTATGTTTTATGAAAAATTAAGTTTTTTTAACTACCACTTTGTGGTTTCACTATTCATCAAAAAATGAAAGTTTCCTAAAAAATACCAAAAATTAGGCCATAGCTATATTTAATATTATGAATTCAAAAATGATTTATATTTTACCAAATTCAAAACATATCAGTTGGATTAATTAATTTAAAAATAAATTCGCATCGTCAAAACAAAATAGCGTGTTCTTAAGAGTTAATAACTATCAAAAGATTAACACTTGTTTATGTCTGGTTTAAATGTAAAATTAAATCCAATGACCAACATTGTATTAAATGGTAACAATATATTCTAAATATATTTTAAAACCACTCAAATTAGTAATTTATCACTATTAATTATTTCTATTAAAAAAGTTGTTTTAAATTAAAATTTAGTAATTTTCACTATTCAACGAAATATGAAAGTTATCCGAAAAGTACCAAAATTTCAGCCTAAGCTAATTTCGATATTCCGAAGCCAAAAATGAAGTCTATTTTAAAAGATAAAATTTATAAAATTTAAAAAATTGGGTATTACTATTCATAACGGCTAGTTCATAATAATGTTTTAAAAATATCTCATTTAGTGAAACTCGGTATTGCGTACACGCTATCGAGGAAGGTCGGGATTGCGTGTAATGCAAAGCAAGTCAGGGATGCATGTTGTGCAAGCTCCTTTTGTTGTAGAGTACAACACAAGACATTAATGAAATTAAAAATAATTTTTTTCATAAAATCTCAGGGTGTTACATTTTATAAAGAAATCTTTTCGTCGTTTTACAAACAAGGTGCTTTTTAAGCTTTTCGATAGAATTAAGGTAAGAATGTTTTTTAACTTATACGGCGGGTGCGGCTATTTTCCGCCATTATAAAATCGTCGAAGCTTCCCTTACAAGCTTATAAGAATATTTTCAAATAAAATGATTTATTTTATAAATATATGACTCTTAAATTATTTCAAAATAGAAAGAGATATTTCTCTAAAAAGAGTTTTGATTTCATCTATGTCAACATCCTTTCATGTATTTTATGCTTATTTGAAGTTTATTTATTATGATACAAAACATATATATTGTATTGAAGGTTTTCTGATATGTTTGACTGTGGATGTGTTATTTTTAATACCATTCATAGTTTATGGATGAATTATTTACATTTCATATGCTAATTTTAATACGAATGTTTATGTTATGTTGAAACCATTTAATATAGGAATGCATTGGACTTAATATGTGAAGGGTGGAGCCTGCTATAGCTCCTCAATGCATTGGTAGGTCTCATGAGACCAACTAGTGTTTTGACACAAGGCCTTGACAAAATCATATTTGTAGTCTTGGCACGAGGCATCGGCTATGTGGTTATGATAGTCTGGCATTATGCATACATCATTATGAAAGTGGTTATTGATATTGCATGTGATTATTCGATTAGAAGAATATTCATGTGAATAAGTAAGTGGCATTATTTAATTTTATATTTTCCATACTATGTTGACGTTCAAGTTTAAAAGTCTTTTGTTTTAGTTATACACTGCCTTAAATATTTATTCTTATTTATGAAAGTTTCCGCTATATTGTTATCTGTACTGGGCATTTGAGCTCACCCCTTTTCTATGTTTTATTTTTTCCCAGGATGTGAAGAAGTAAATTATGAATGTCCTATAGGGATATTATGAGGGGATAATAGTGTGAACTATGGAGACAATATGTTGTTGTAGTAGTTTTTCACTTTATGATTTAATGTAAAACATTATGAATATATCTAGTGTTTCCAAGGCTACTAAACCAATTGGTCTTTAAAGATTTGATCTTTCTTCTGATCACTCCAATGTTATGTAAAAATGCACCGACTCTGGGTAACTGGGGTCGAGGCGTTACAGTTGGTATCAGAGGAAGTTTAGTACAATCCTTGGAAGCTAGATTTAGTTAAACTCTAATTAGATCACATAAATTATGATGGGATTTGAGGATTAGTATAGAAGAACATCCTAGAATTTTGGTATTGTAGAGATTTTGTGAGACTTCTGAGCAATACATCCCTGTCTGGATACGAGCAGGTAGAGCCAGCTCTGGCACAGATATACCTAGGGGTAAAACCTGAAAACACCGCTTTGAGCTAGACTCAAACGGGAACTGGTGCACGACAATGGGCCTGGCTGCACTCTTGGTTACGAAACTCCCGGGGTATATGCTCAGGATAACTCTCATTTTCATTACAAATCATTATGAAGTGTTAATGAGTATATACTTCCTCAAAGAAAACATTTTTATGATTATGTATTATATCCATAAATAGTTAAATTTATGTTAAGAGTTTTATAAGTATGGAATTATGTATTTTTGATTCATAAACTGATCTAGTTTATGCCATTGATTAGAAATGGCACATAAATAAATGGAAACTGTATCAATGCACACACTCAATGTATGGATATCCCTCCTTCTCAATATAATTATAGTGGAGCTGGTGATGCAACTAGTGCCGATCAGCTAATCACCATAATGGGACAACTCACTCAGGTTATGAATAATAACTTTACCCATATAGAGCACCCTGATCCGCAGCATGGATGATCAATGTTAGATCGCTTCATGAGGAAACAACCACCAATGTTCAATGGGAGTACAAATCCCTTAGTAGCTGAGCAATGGATAAATTCCCCAGGGAAAATATTTCAGGCTTTGGGGAGTAGTTAAAGGGAAAAAGTTATCATGGTGGTTTACCGCCTCACTGGAGATGCAGAACAATGGTGGTCATTGATTCAAAACACGAAGGAAGATGATGAAGTATCAAATATGGAATGGAGGGAGTTCAAAGATCTGTTTTTATAAAAATACTTTCCTCTTGACCGTCGAGCAGATATGGAAAAGCAATTTCTGAGTCTGATACAAAAGGAGAAAGAGAATGTCATAAAGTATGAGACTAAATTTACAAGGTTAGAACGGTATGCTGGATATTATATACATAACCCAAGAAGTAAGATTGATCATTTCCTTGATGGGTTAAAACCATTTCTCCATCGAGAATTAGTCTCACAATCCTTCTCGTCATAAGAAGACATTGTCTCATGTGCTATCAAGACAGAAAAGGAATTCTCTAAGTCTTATGACTTTAAAGAAAAGAAAGAGAAGAAGATATCTACTGATCAATCTGGGAATGGAAATAAGGGAAAGAAGGGAATGGTTGAATATCCATCCTGTGGTAAATGTGGGAAGAAACACCCCAGTACTTGCTTGAAGGGAGTGGGTGTTTGTTACAAGTGTGGTGAAAAAGGCCACCAAACTCGTGATTGCAAAGGGAAGAAAGAAGATACCAATGTTCAGTGCTACAATTGCAGGGAGATGGGACATTATGCAAATGAATGTCCCAATCGTCAGGGTAACTTACCTCAGAAAAATCCATGGGATCAAGGCCAAGCTTATGCTATCACTACTGCTGAGGTAGAAGCTCTGAAAGACGTGGTGGCAAGTAATTTAATGGTGTTATCAAGTTTAGAAAATGCATTATTTGATTTTGGATCATCTCATTGTTTCATATCTTCCCAGTTTTCTATGAAAATTAGATATTTCCAATTTGATTTAACAAGGGAGTTGTCAGTTAAAACTCCTATGGGAAGTATCATTGCAACAATGTTTTTTCAATCAGTCCCCATTTGAGCACATAAATGTTCTTTTTCTGCTGATCTCATCGGCATACCTATGATTGAGTTTGATATAATCCTCGGTATGGATTGTCATTCAGATTATGATGCGAAGATTTATTGTATGAAGAAGGAGGTTACGATTTTTTATGATGATGACAAGGAACACCTTATCTTTAGAGCAGAATCGTCACCACCTAATTCTTATCTACATCCACCCCCAGTAGCTCAAATAAATTCAATTATTGGGGAGGAAGAGAATGAAATGATTGTGGGTGAGGAAAGGAATGTTCAAATGAGGATGTACCTGTTTTTAAAGAATAGGTAGATGTATTTCTGGAAGATTTACCTGGACATCCTCCAATACAAGAAGTTAAGTTTTCCATTTATTTAATTCCTGGATCAAGGCCTATATCGAATACCCCTTATAGAATGACCACTATTGAATTAGTGGAACTAACGAAACAACTAGAGGAATTTAGTAATAAGGGATTTATTCACCCGAGTGTTTCAAAATGGGGATCCCCTATTCTTTTTGTTAAAAAGAAAGATGGATCTATGAGGTTATGTATCGACTATTGGGAGATCAATGATATAACAATAAAGAACAAACATCCCCTACCTCGCATTGATGATTTATTTGTCCAACTGCATGGAGCTCAATACTTTTCAATGATTGAACTTCGATCTGGATACCATCTGTTGTGTGTAAAGAATGAAGACATTCCGAAGACAACATTTCGAACCAGGTATGGGCATTACGAGTTTACTGTAATGCCTTTTGGATTGACTAATGCACCATCTGTATTCATGGATCTGATGAATTGAGTTTTCATGGAATATCTCGATGAATTTGTGGTGGTATATATTGATGATATCTTGGTATAATCTAAAAGCCACGATGATCATGAAAGTCACTTGCGCATTATCCTGAAGACTCTGAGAGGACATGAATTATATTGGAAGTTTAGCAAGTGTGAATTCTTGCTTCATGTGATTTATTTTCTTGGCCATATTGTCTCTAATGATTGAATCTCTATTGATCCTTCTAAGACCAAGGAAAACCAAGAATTTCCAGCACTTACGAGTACATCTGAGGTACACAATTTTATTGGTTTGGTAGGTTATTATCGACATTTCATCCAGAATTTTTCCTGATTGGCTAACCCATTAACGAAGCTCACACGTAAAGGGGTTACATTTTTTTTTGGAAAAAAGAGTGTGAAGAATGTATCGAAGAACTGAAGAGAAGATTAGTCAATGCTCTTATATTGACTCTACTATCGGGGAATGATGGATTTGTTATTTATAGTGATGCATCGAAGAAAGTACTTGGTTGTGTCCTTATACAGAATGATAGGGTTATTGCCTATGCATCACGACAGTTGAAAATTTATGAGCAAAACTATCCTACTCATGATCTCGAGTTAGCAGCTATGATCATTGCTTTGATGATATGGAGGCACTACCTCTATGGTGAAAAATGTTAGATTTATACTGATCACAAGAGTTTGATGTATAATTTCTCACAAAAAGAACTCAACATGGGGAAAAGGAGATGGCTTGAATTACTCATGGATTATGGTTGCACGATACACTACCACCCGGGGAAGGAAAACAAGGTGGAATATGCTTTGAGCAGAAAATACCATGGAGTTTTGGATAATATAAGAATTTAAAGGGATCTAATTTTCATGGATCTAGTGAATATGAACATGGGAATAACCAGGGAAGGTGAAACATCAATGCTTTTGCAAATGGTTGCCAAACCATCTTTACTAGAACGGATTAAAAGTTCTCAGACCGATGATGAAGAATTTAAAAAAAAAAATATTGAAGCTGTGAATGATGGTAGATTGAGAGACTTTGTGTATGAAGATGGAATTTTGAAATTCGGGAAGAGTCTTTGTGTTCCCGATATACTTGATCTAAAAATTGAATTGCTGGATGATGCTCATAGTTCCAATTTCTCTATACACCCTAGGAGCACCAAAATGTATAGAGATTTGATGGAACATTTATGTTGGGACAACATGAAGAGGGATATTGCTTATTTTGTGTCAAGATGTATGGTTTGTCAACATGTGAAAGCTGGAAGGCAAAAACCTGGAGGACTCATGCATCCTCTTCCCATACCAAAGTGGAAATGAGACAATATTGCGATGGACTTTGTCGTGGGGCTACCAAAGACTCCAAGAAGGAACGATGCAATATGGGTCATTGTTGATCAACTTACCAAGTCAGCACATTTTCATGCTATAAGAGAAGATCTACCAGTATAATTTCTTGCAACACTATATATTGATGAAGTTGTGAGACTTCATCGAGTACCTCTATCGATTGTTTCTGATCGTGATCCCCGTTTTACTTCAAGATTCTGGAAAAGTCTTCAGAAAGTCTTGGATACTGAACATCATTTGAGAACTTCCTACCACCCTCAAATAGATGAACAATCATAACGAACTATTCAAACCTTAGAAGACATGTTGATGTCCTGCTCACTTGACTTTCAGGGTATGTGGGATCAATATTTACCTCTTGTAGAATTTTCCTATAACAATAGATTCCATTCGAGTATTCAAATGGCACCATAAGAAGTGTTATACGGAAAGAGATGTCACACACCAACCTTTTGGGATGATGTTGGTGAATGAAAACTTGTAGGCATAGAATTGGTGGAGGAAACGATGGAAAAGGTGAAGGTAATCCAAAATCACATCAGAGTAGCTCAAAGTATGCAGAAGAGCTATGCCGATAATTGAAGGAAGGATTTGGAATTTCAAGTCGGTGATCAGGTTCTCCTGAAGGTATCTACATGGAAGGGAGTCATACATTTTGTTATGAAAGGTAAATTGAGTCCCATGAACATCAGACCTTTCGAAATTCTAGAATGAATTGGGGATGTAGCATACCGATTGGTAATACCTCCAAGTCTCTCCAAAGATCACGATGTGTTCTACATATCTCTGTTGAGGAAATACATGCCTGACCCAACGCATGTACTCACCTATGAGAAATTAGAACTAGAACCCGATCTGTCTTATTGAGAAGAACCCGTCAAGATTATTGATATGAGAGAACAAGTATTGGGAAACTGGGAGACGCGTCTGGTAAAAGTTTTGTGGAGAAAACATAAGATGGAAGAGGCAACGTGGGAACCCGAGGAACTTATGATGAAGAACCACCCGTGTCTTTTCATGCAGTAGTATTCTAGAAATTTTGAGGACTAAATTATTTTAAGTAGGGGAGAATGTAACACCCCAAGCTTCTACGGCAGGGTTCTCTTTGAATAATGTGATAACGTGTGTTATACACAACATCGAGTTCAAACACGAGTTCAAACACACAACAAACAATCAAACTAGCCATTATGAATATTAATACCTAATTTTTGAAATTTTAAAAATTGTATCTTTCAAAATAGACTTCATTTTTGGATTCGAAGTATCGAATTTAGCCTAAGGTGAAATTTTCGTACTTTTCGGATAACTTTAATATTTTGATGAATAGTGAAAATTATTAAATTTTAATTAAAAACAACTTTTTTAATCAAAATAATTAATAGTAATAAATTATGAATTTGAGTGGTTATAAAGTATATTTAGAATAAATTTTTATCATTTAATAAAATGTTGGTCATTGGACATAATTTCACAATTAAACCGAACATAAAAAATTATCAATCTTTTGATAGTTATTATATCTTAAAAACACGCTTTTTGTTTTGACAGCGCGAATTAATATTAAATTAATTTCTGCCACTTCTGTGTTTTGAATTTTGAAAAATGGATTCTATATTTGGAATCAGGATGTTCAAATTTTGTAAATAGGTAACTTTTATTTTTATACATTTTGAATAATTACTTCAGTAAATATTTTATTTACCAAGGTTAAAGGGTAAATCTGGTAAATAAGGGTTAAAAAATAATATAATATTAATAACAAATTACCATAAAACATGTCCTAACCTTATTGGTTGATACATGTCCGACCATGGGCATCTTTGGGTCGATTTTGGGACCCCATGGTGCCACTTGTATGTGATAGGAACACTTTATATTAATTAAGTTAAAATGAATACAAAAATGTCATAAGCATATATCTTTTAGAAAACTAATTTTTACATAGTGTTATATATGTTTTATTTTCGACTATAAATATTCATTATAAATCTTACAGTATTTCCTGCATAATTTTATTTTATTTATAATTTTTAGACATTAAATAATTTAATTTATTAATGACACAATGGTGATGCAGTAATTATGATAATAGTGAAAAATTTAAATGATTGATATTGTAGATACCCAAATAAATATAATTTGAGACTTTTTATGAATTAAAATAATTTTATAGGTTAATATGACATGATAGTAATGATTTAGATAACTTATTTTGATGTAATCATTCTGTTATGAGTTTTACAGAAATCAATTATTGAACAGTGTCAAAATTGACATAAAAGAGTTTTTAAAACCAATATTATATAATTAATTGATATTAAATTCTTAAAAATATAAGGATCAGCCAAGAGGCTTATATCATGATAGGTGTATCATTAATGGACCCCTTGGGGGTCTCTTGGATGTATATAGTAAGTTTATTAACAATATAATATAAAAATACAAAGAGATATTGTAAAAGTAAAACTAATTAACTAAGAGTTAATACTTAAAGATAAGGTTAATATAGTAACCCAAACCTGTATAAATTCTATTGTTTTAGTGGTTTTATACCCATACCCACCTTAAACCTTAAATAATCCTCTTTTGAGCAATTATAAACCGAATATGAATTTATTATAAAATAATATTTCTAGCTTTTCCAAAGGTTCCCCTCACCCCTCTTATAAAAGGGCACTCTACCATCTCATTAACTCACACCTTCAAACCCTTTTGGTTCGGAATAAATCTGCCCAAATACTCTCTAAACTTTCCTAAATTCATCCTACAGGCCTTCCATTAGTCAGAAATCCAACTTAAGGAGCCCTTTTGATCAAATCAAAAGGAAGAACCCGAAGAAGAGGTAATGATTTCACCACCCTTTTTCAAGTTCCTTTCTTCTTCCACTTCTTCTTTAATTGTTATTACCATTATAAAATAATAAATACAGTATATTATATATAATTTTATTTTATTATAAACATTTTACAACCATATTTCAGTATTCTATCCATCCTTTGAATAACATGTCACCATACGTGCGTACGTACGGCTTACCGTCTCCACGTCGTGGTGTAATTGTTATTCAATAAATTATTATTTGTATGGGTATGATAATGATGTGTAATTCATGTAAATAATAAATATAACATGATAATTATTCTGTATAAATGACATACCATCCAATTATATATTATTTTAATATCAAAAGAATGATATCATCGCTCATACGTACGTACGGACTACCGTCTCCAAGAACGCGATGAGATTCATTCTCCATCGTATCCATTCAAGTCTAAATCTCATTTGATGATTAATAATAGTATATAAGGACTTGATATCATTATGGATATGAATAGGATAAAACCTATCCATGACAAACACGTCTTAGGTAACCAATCATATAAAAGAAAACGAGTAAGTTAACACCAGAAACAATGATAATACAAAGATATTATTAACAAATCAATGTTAAAAGATCATATATGATATCACATTGACGTATATGATTCTTTTATAATTTAATAACAATTATTTTACCATTATATAGGAGGTTAAACTACCCCAACCCAGGAAATGTACAAGGTAAGGGTTTATTTCGCAATCTCTTCATTATCCGAGGTTGTTTATACGTAATAATCTACTGGGATCTCTTTATCATCCACATTCATGTTTCTTAATAACTTATTTCAAATCATTTTACTATTTACAAGAATATGGGTTAAATTCCTTTATACCCTTGTTTTAATTTTTATAAGAGTTTTATAAATCAATCATTCTGTCATTTTCCAAACAAGGTGCTTTTTAATCTTTTCGACAGAATTAAGGTAAGAATGTTTTGTTAACTTATACGGCGGGTGTGGCTATTTTCTGCCTTTATAAAATCATCAAAGCATCTCTTAAAAGGTTATAATAATATTTTCAAATAAAATGTTTTATTTTATAAATATATGACTCTTAAATGATTTCAAAATAGAAAGATATATTTCTCTAAAAAGAGTTTTGATTTCATCTATGTCAACATCCTTTGATGGATTTTATAATTATTTGAAATTGATTTATTATGATACAAAACTTCTGTATTGTATTGAAGGTTTTGTGATATGTTTGACTGTTGGTGTGTTATTTTTATACCATTCATAGTTTATGGATGAAGTATTTACATTTCGTATGCTAATTTTAATACGAATGTTTATGTTATGTTTAAACCTTTACATATGGGAATGCATTGGACTTAATATGTGACGGGTGGAGTTCGCTATAGCTCCTCGATGCATCGGTAGGTCTCATGAGAAAAACTAGTGTCTTGGCACAAGGCCTTGAAAAAATATTATTTGTAGTCTTGGGACGAGGCTTTGGCTATGGGGTTATGATAGTCTGGCATTATGCATTACATCATTATGAAAGTGGTTATTGATATTGCATGTGATTATTCGATTAGTAGAATATCCATGTGAATAAGTATATGGAATTATTTCATTTTATTTTTTCCATACTATGTTGAAGTTCAAGTTTAAAAGGATTTTGTTTTATTTATACACTACCTTAAATGTTTATTCTTATTTATGAAGGTTTCGGCTATATTGTTATCCTTACTAGGAATTTGAGATCACAACTTTCCTATGTTTTATTTTTCCCAGGATGTGAACAAGTAAGTTATGAATGAACTGCAGGGATATTATGAGGGGATAATAGTGTGGACTAGGGAGACAATATGTTGTTGTAGTAGTTTTTCACTTTATGATGTAATGTAAAACTTTATGAATATATCTAGTGTTTCCAAGGCCACTAAACCAATCAGTCTTTCGAGATTTTATCTTTCTTGTGATCATGCCAATGTTATGTAGTAATGCACCAACCCTAGGTAACTGGGGTCAGGGAATTACATGAACAACGTCCAAATGGCTTACATTAAGCTAAATGATTTAATAATATAAAATGGTACGATGATGAATAAAATAAAATTAATAATAATCAGGAAATTTTTATTATAAAAATAAATAAATATCCTAAGTTTATTATTTTGAGAAATATGAAATGAACATGATGAATCAGGATCAATTTATGAGATATCATTAAACAATAATTTTATACTTGTTATTACCCAACATATCTATATATATCCCATAATAAATTTATATTTAATGATGTGGATTGATTAAATGTTTTATATGTTTGTTTATATTAATTATATACCAAGATCTCTACCAATTCCATTTATAGGGTAATAATTTCGGTATGACCATTTCTCAAATTCCTTCTATATGAAATAGCTTTTTATTATGTAAGGAGATAATATTATGATTCCAATTTAATTCCATTGAAAATTATTATATGTGTACCTTTTGATGTATTTCTTTATATGGAAGAAATATGAATGCACATGAAATTAATGAAATTGGTGGGACTAAAAGAATATATCACTCCAATGTAGTTGGAAATTTTTTATTCTCAACAGACATATTTTAAGGGATTATAGAGTGAATTTCATCTATAATGGACTCTGTACACCTTGTGTGTTTGTATTTGAAGTTATCATTGACATATAATTATGTTATTTCTTATTTTGAAACAACTTTTACCATTCTATTTTGATCTTATGATTACATGACCTATATATATTACTTCCATTTTATTATACTTGTACATTGTATCTTATTATATAATGTGATACCCTTGAAAAAAGATATGTTTCCTTTACATTTTTATTCCCATAAAAGTATTTTTAGCTCACCCATTCCATTCAAGTATTCCCTGGGATATCCCATATAGTTTTAGGAGCTTGATCAGATTCATGAGAAGACTTTGGAGAATAAAATAAGGATAAAATATATTAAGTTTAATTTGATGTAACATAATCCTAGGGTTCCATTGATACTAGGTTGCATGTTCATTGGTATATTAAAAGGGGGAATTTACGCATAAAAATCATGTAGTAATATTTGTAACATGTATGGGTCACGATACATGGTATCAAGGAAAATTTTAGTTAAATATTAGTATGTAGGATTAAATAAATGTAGTGAGAACTCTTTATATATGTATAAGGATATGTTTAATAAATATACAATGTAGAAGAAAATGTTGTTGAATTTTGGTGAAGTATAGAGATAGTGGTTTCCATGAAATTAAATCACATCCTGGATACTAGAAGTTGATGTGGTTCTGGAAAATATTCCCATAGGGGAAATAACTCTAGAAAAGAAGTTTCAGTATTGACTCGAGCATTACCTATTATACAACACCTCACGATATGGTGAATTGATATTTTTCAAAATAAATTATATTTTTAATATATTTCATATCACATGACACTAGAATTAATTATAAATATATATATATTAAAATAATAATTCAAAAATTCACCTTACATGAAATAGACATTGTATATGGTACATAGATCCAAATCAGTGTACTATACATGAAACAATGAGTTGGTGTATGTTACACGCAACATTGACATGGAGTACATTATATACATAAATGATGCATCTATAAAAAATCATCTATATTTATAATTATTTAAAAAAGATAATTATAACATTTTAGTTAATCATATTAATAAGAAAAATAATTTCTAATTTTCAAATGTTTTTTATAATTTTTTATATGAATAAAACAAGTTGATAATGAAAATTTTAATTTTTTGTAATGTTCTTATCTCTATAAATTTTTTTATATCAAATTACTGCATTTAATTTCCTTGAATGAAAAATATAAAATTTAATTTTAGACACATTTTTTATTTTAATTTGATAAAATAAACATAATTTTTGAATTTATAATGTTGAAAAAATATAATGGTACATTTTTTATATTTTTCTAAGAAGGATAGTTTATTGATGTATATAATAAAATACTATTTTTAGTTTCAAAATTCATTTTGTTTTAAATAATTATTAAAGTCAAATATTCTTTTAATTTTATTTATTGTCAAATTTGATCAATTATACATCTATCAATAAAATTTAGTTTATTACCATAAATTTATCTTTGAAATTGGTTGGAAAACTTAATAAAGATAAAACATGTAACACCCCTACCTGTGTTATCCAGAGTCGGTGCATTATTACATAACATTGTCATGATAAAAGGAATCATGTCTCTATGGACCAATCAATATAATATCATGGGAAGTACTAGATACATACCTATTTTTTAGATTACTTCAAGAAATAATAAAACATTGTGTCTCCTTTTAACACAATAAACATACTTAGAATATCCCTAAAAGTTAGTTTTAATATAATTATTCACATCATGGGAAAAATAAAACATATAAAGGGGTGATATCAGGCTCTCAGTAAGGATAAAAATAAAGTAGAAGCTTTCACAAATAAGAAAAACATTCATCCAATGTATAAGACTAAAACACAATCCTTTTAAACTTAATCACTAAAATAATATGGAAAATATAAATCAAATAATTCCATTTAATTATTCACATGGATATTATACTAGTCAAATAATCACATAAAATATCAATTGCCAATTTGATAATGATAGAATGCATAATTTCGGACTTTATAACCACATATTCTTGGCCTCTTTCCATGAATACAAATAATATTCTGTCAAGGCCTTGTGATATGACACTAGTTTGTCTCATGAGACCTACCAATGCATCAAAGAGCTATAGTGGGATCCACCAGTCACTTACTATGTCCAATGAATTCCTGATATGCAATGGTTGAAAGACAACATAATAATTAGTATTTAAAAAATCTTATGAAATGTCAATACATTGTCCATAAATCATGAATGGTATAAAAGTAACACATCCATTGTCAAAAATCACAAATCCTTCAATAGAGTATGAAAAAATATATCATAATAAATCAACTTCAAACAAACATAAAATCCATCAAAGGATGTTGAGAATGATGAAATAAAAACAATTTTAGAGATATATAACATTCTATTTTGAAATAAATTAAATTTCCTGAATTTTTAAAAGAAAACATAGTTTTTGAATGTTTTATTATAAGTATGTATGTGAATCCTTGATGGTGTTACAATGATGAAAATTATCCACACCCACCGTAAATGCTAAAAAACATTCTTTCTTAAATTTTGTCAAAAAGGTCATAAAGAACCTTGTTGGGGAAATGACGAAAAGATTAATTAATAAAAAACTCAAAAAAGTCTAAAAAGGGTATAAATTTCTTGTACCAACATTCTAGAAAATAATAAAAATGTTATGAAATAAATTTTAAATAACACAGATGTGGATGATAAAGAGGTGGCAGAAGATACTCACTAATAAACAACCTCGGATAATGAAGAGATTGTAGAATTAACCCGTACCTTATAATTTTCCATGATAGATGTAATTTTAACATCTATATTATAGTTAAATTATTTTTATTAATTTATACAAGAACCAAATACAAAAATATTATATCATATATGATCTTATAATATTTCTTTATTAACAATAATTCAGCAGTATCATTGTTTTGGGTGTCAAGAGATTTGTTTTCTTTTATATTCAATGTTTTGTAAGGTATGTATGTTATGTATATGTTGTATTTGATTCATATCCTGAATGATATTATGTTTCTATGAATTATTTTCAAGAATAAAATAATAAATTTTATTGAATGGTTTTGATGGGGAATGAATTTCATCACGTTCGTGGAGATGGTAATCCTTACATACAAAGCAACAACAATATCATTCTATTAATGGTGAAATAGTATTTAATTGGATGGTATATAATATATATAGAAAAATTAACATGTTATATTTATTATTTACATTATTAATACTCATTTTTATACCCATCCAAATAATGATGTGTTCGAATAACAAACTACACTATGTTGTGGAGATGGTAAGTCGTACGTACGCAGGTATGGTGACCTGCCATTCATAAGATGGATAAAATAATGAATATGATTGTAGCATATTTATAATAAAACCACAGAATTTATAATGTATCTAAGTTATAATTTTTTATGTAAAAAACAACATAAGAGGATGTTGATGAAGAAATGATCATTGAATGAGGTGGTGAAATTATTACCTCTTCTTTGGGTATTTCCTTTTGAGTTGATGAAAAAGGATCTTTAAAATGGATTTCTAATCAATTTAAGGACACTTGGTCATGATAAGGTAGTTGGGATGATATTTGAGATGGTTTTTCCTGATCCAAATGGTGTTGGAGCTGTGATTTCAGGAGAAGGCGAAGTACTATTTTATAAGAGAGGTTAGGGTCACTTTAGAAAAGCTTGATATATTATTTTATTATACAATCATATTCAGGTTATAATGTCTTAAAATGATTTACTTATAGAATAGGTGGTTATGGGTAGAAAACCACTTAACCAATATGTTTTAGACGGGTTTAGGTAACCATATTAACCATATATTTTTTATTTAACTCATAGTTAAATAGTTTAACTTTAACCATGCATTCTTGTATGATTATAATAAATACTTAATAAACATACCATCAGATGCCCAGAGAACCCCAAGTGATTTATTATTAATATTTCTAACCGTATCTACGTCATTTGGATGATCCTTAGATTTTTAGGAATATTATATCAATTCATAATATTGAATTTGTTTTAAAAACACATTTATGTCAATTTGGATACTATTTGGTATTTTGTTTTTTTCAAAGTCAGAAGAACATTATCACATCAAAAAAAATTATTTAATCAACCATAACATTCCATATTAACATATATAATTAGTCTAATTATTCATAAGTCTAAATTTACATTTATATGTATATTTATAATATCTATTATTTTAATTTTTCATTAATAAGATAATTAATGCATCATCATTATATCATAAATAAATTTAATTATTTAAAGTCTAAATTTTTTAAATAAAATACCATTATGTATGAAATATTTTTATCTTTCCAATGAATATTTATATTTGAATTTATCTTATATAAAATCCAATATTAAAAAATGGTTATTTATAAAACATTGAATTTAACACTTTTAACTCTTATTTAAATAGATTAATAATAAATGTAATAATGTAGTACAATTGAACCAAAATGATCTTATTTTATTTATATGGATGATTTTGGTAAAAATAATCTTATCCAATAGAATTAGTACATGCATTAGAGAAATTATAATATCAATTTTACCTTTAATTACTATATTTACTTTTAACTGCGGTAAATAAATAGAAGAAGTTACTAATCACTAAAAATTATTTTCATCTTATTGAAAAAACTATTAATTATTGATGTGAACTGTGTCTCATTTAGTTTTTCAATTCAAATCCTAAAATTGGTAAAATTATGTTTTATGAAAATTTGAAAATCCACTAAAATCGTTGTTAAAAGACGGTAAAATGTTATATAATGTTATTTATATATATAACATTATCATAAAATGACTCTAATGAAGTAAATTGAACATTTATAGGTATTATGTATATATTTTAACCTTATATAAATTTAAAAAATATAAAAAATTTCATATATAGAAGGTTAGTTTAAACCTATAACTCATTGGTTTTCACTATTCATCAAAAATTTATTTTTTGAGAAAAATACCATAAATTCACCCAGAGCTAATTTTGATATTCCAAATCTAGAAATGAAGTCTATTTAGAAAAATAAAATATTTAAAATTTCAGAAAGTGGATATTACTATTTAAAACAGCTAGTTTTATGTGTCGTGGTGTGTTAATACTCCATGTTACGTAAAAAACAATATATTGCATTATTCAATGGAAAACATATCGTGGATTCTTGGGGTGTTACATTATTCTCTCCTTAAAATAACTTCATCCATGAAATTTCTTGAATATTATAGCATAAAATTATTCAGGTGGTTCGTCATCATAAGATCCTCATGTTCCCACTTGTTGTCTTCCATCTTATGATTTTTCCATAGAACGTTCACCAGACAAGTCATCCAGTTTCTCAACACTTGTTCTCAGGTATCAAGAATTATGATTTGATCTTCGTAATATGACAGGTTGGGTTACAATTCTATTTCATTATAGGTGATTACATTCAATTGTTCAGGCATGTATTTTCTCAACAGTGATATGAGGAACACATCATGAATATTGGTGAGACTTTCCAGCAATGCCTAACGTTATGCTACAAATCCAATTCATTCAAAGGTCCAATGTACCTAGGACATAATTTACCATTCATACCGAAACGTATAACACCCTTCCTTGGATATTCCTTCATGAAAACATGATCTCTAACTTGAGATTCTAAATCCTTCGTACAATTATAGGCAAAGCTATTTTTCCTATATAGTGCTATTTTGATGTGAGTTTGGATAACCATACCTTTTTCCTTAGTTTCATCATCATGTTCTGGACCTATGAAGTTTATTTCTACAACATCATCCAAACAAGTTGGTGTGTACCATCTCTTTATAAATAATTCTTCATATATTGGCATCTGAATATCTGAATGGAAGATAGTGTTATAGGAAAATTATACCAGAGGTAAATATTGATCCCACACACCCTGAAAGTCAAGTGATAAAGATCTCAATATGTCTTATATGTTTTTAATAGTTTTGTTTGATTGTCCAATAGTTTGAGGTCTATATGAGTGTATAAATGATGTTCATTATCAAAGGCATTCTAAAGAATTTTCCCGAATCGTGATGTAGAATAGGGATCAAGTAAAAAAACTATCAATAGGGGAACTCCACAAAGTCTTACAACATCATTAATATATAGTCTAGCTATACTTTCAAATGGTAAATCTTCTCTTATATAATAAAATGTGATGACATGATAAGACGATCAATAATGAACCATATTGCATCATTCCTTCTAAGAGGTATTGGTATTCCCATGACAAATTCCATCGTAATAGCATCCCATATCTACTCGTGTATTAGAAGAGGATTCATGACTCCTATATGATATTTTTATCCTGCTTACACTAGTTGACAAACCATACATCCTGACACATAATCAGTAATCTATCCCTTTATGTCGTCGTACATAAACAATTAATCAAATCTTTGTACATATTAGTGGTACTAGGGTGTATAGAGAAATTCAAGCTATAAACATCATCCAAAAATTATCTTTATTGATCAGGTATGTCACGAACAAAATGTCTCATCCATAATTTCAAAATCCATTTTCATATAAGATGTTGATCAAACACCCACCGTTCATAGATTTTATTTTCTTTTTAAAATAATCATCATCAGTTAGAGAACTTTTTATCCTTTATAGAAAAGATGTTTTAGCAACCATTTGAAATAGTATTGAGGTTTCTCCTTCCATGATTATTCGCATATCCATCATTACAAGATCCATGAACATAGTATCCCTTTCCATTATAATCTTGTTCAAAACTCCATGATCCTTTTTTTCTCAAATCATCTGCCTCCTAATTTGACTTCCTCGGATGGTAGTGTATAGTGAAATCATTATCCTGGAGTAGTTCAAGCCATTGTCTTTGCCTCATGTTGAGATCTTTCTTTGATAAAATATACTTCAAACTAGATTTATTGGTATATATCTCACATTTTCACCATAGAGATAGGGTCTCCATATCTTCAAAACAAATATTACTTCTAAAAACTCATGATAATTTGTGTGATTGTTTTATTCATTAATTTTATGAAGTCAGGTTTCACAGTCCATAACTCTATCTTTCTGCATAAGGATACAACAAAGTATTTTTTTAAGAATTACTATAAATAACAAACCCATCATTCACTGATGGTAGAGTCATGATAAGAGAACTGACCAATCTTTTCCTTTTTTTCTTCAAAAAATTATTCTCTGTCATTTTTTCAAACAAATTTATCCCCATTACGTGTGATCTAGTTTAATAGGTTATCCAATTAGAAAAAAGTCCAGATGAAATGCTGATAATATCCAACTAAACCAAAAAAACTGCGTACATCAGTTATAATTGTCGGTGTTGGACATTATTGTATTTCTCTTGCCTTAGAAGGACCAACAGAGATTCCATCCATTTAGATAATATGGAAATGAAATGAAATTTCCAGAAGCCAGAATTCACACATTATAAAGTTCAAATATAATTCATTTCATCTAATATTTTTTAGAATAGAGAGTGAGTGATTTTAAGGATCTTAATATATTTTTTAGTAAACCAATATATCATCAATATGTACCACTAAAAATTCATCAAGATATTCCTTGAAAACACTATTCATTAAATACATGAAGATAGAAGGTGAATTAGTTAGTCCAAAAGGAATTACTGAAACACATAATGCCCATACCTGGTTTGAAATGAAGTTTTTATAATTCCTTCATTCTTCACACACAACTGATGATATCAAGATTGAAGGTGAATCATTAAAAAATATTGAGCTCAATGATGTTTATCTAAAAAGTCAATATTGTGAGATAGTGGATATCTATTCATTATTGTAATGTAATTGATCTTCATATAGTCAATGCACAACCTCTTAGATCCATCTTTCTTCATAAAAAAGATCATGGGATCCCCAAGGGGAAACATTAGGGTGATTTATTTCTTTATTACGAAATTATCCATTCGGTTTTTTATTTCCACTTATTCCACAATGGACATTCTATAAGGGTCTTCGATATGGGCCTTGAATCATGAATTATATCAATGGAAAACTCAATTTCTCATTCTGGAGGATGTCCATGTAAATCCTCTACAATCACATCAACACATTTTTGCACAATAGGTACATCCTCTAATTAAGCATTTCTTTTCTCACAAATATTTATTTCATTCTCTTCCTCCTTAATAATTACATTCTGTTGAAATACTGGGTGTGGATCTTGATAAGAATTAGGTGGTGACATTTCTACTCTATTGATAAGGTACTCTTTATCATCATTTATAATAGTAGCCTCATTCTACTTACAATAAATTTTCCAATCATGGTCGGATAGCCAATTTGTACCAATGATTATATCAAATTTAATAATTAGTATGAAGATGATATTTGAAGATAAAAAACATCTATATGACCTAATGAGGACTAATTCACAAAACATTGTTGAAATTATATTTCCTTTTGGAGTTTTGACTGAAAACGTTTTTGTTAAATCAAATTGGAAATATATAATTTTCTTAACAGGCTTGGATGATATGAAATAATGAGATGATCTATAATCAAATAATGCATTGGAAAAAATTGAGGAAACCATTAAATTATATTCCACCATGTAATTTAGAGCTTCAACCTCAGCAGTTGTGATCACATAAGTTTGGTGTTGCTTCCTTGTCCTTTTCTGAGATACATTTCTTTGGACCAGAGGTCATTCATTTGCATAATTCCCCATTTCTCTAAAATTGTAGCATTCAACAATAACTACCTCTTACATTCCATTACAATCAAGATCTTTGTGGCCATTTTCACCACACTTATAATAGACTCTCATTCATTTCGGGCAAGTACCAGGGTGATTCATCACAAATATACTATAAGATGGAAATATAAATTTTCCCATATTTACCTTATTTCCATTTTTATAGTTTTTAGAATCTCTCTTATTGTCATGTTTTTCATTAAATTCATAAGATATAGAGAATTCCTTTTCCTTATTGATAGCACATGAGACAGTATCTCTATACGATGATCAGGATTCTGAGACTAATGCTCGATGGGGAAATGGTTTTAACCAATCAAATATTCGATCAATCTTATTCCTTTGGTTACATTTATAATCTACTACTTTCCTGGATAACTTGTTAATGTTAGCCTCGTACTTTGAGACATTCTCATACTCGTTTTATGTCAGACTCATAAACTGTCTTTCCATATCGACTCGATAGTCATGAGGAAGGTATACATATATGAAATAATATTTAAACTCCCTCTATTCCATATTTGATACATCTTTATCTTAATTTTTTTGGAATTAGTGACCACCATTGATCTGCATCCATAATGAGGCAATAAAATGACTTGAAATTTTTTTCCCTTTCATTACTCCCCAACGAATGAAATATTTTCTCTAAGGAACTTATTCATTTCTCAGCTACAAATGTGTAACACCCCGAGATTTTATGAGAATTATTCTTTTTAATATCATAGTTTGTATGATTCACCAAAATTATCTTGTTCTATATGCAACACCGTATTATCTTGTATTATATGCAAACACTATTATTGGCTTGTGTTTCATGCAAACTCAAACTTCCTCAATAGCGTGTGTTGTACTCAATACTGAGTTTCACTAAACAACTATTTATTGTTATAAACAAGTTGTTATGAATTGTATTACCCACTTTTGGAAATTTTATAAATTTTATGTTTTAAAATGGACATAATTTTTGGATTTCGAATACCGAAATTGGCCTAGGGTGAATTTTTGGTATTTTTATGAAAACATTCAATTTTTGATGAATAGTGAAAAGTCATCGAGTTATAGTTTAAAAATGAATTCTATTTAAATAAATATTTATTGTATTTAAATTTAATTTAGGTCAAAATAGATACATAATACAAATATAATTTCAATATAATTCAATGAATTCATTTTATAATAATTATAAATATAAAAAAATTAATGAACTTTTCATCTTCTTTTACCCACCTCCTAGGTGGATTTGCAAATTTACAAAAAACATAATTTTACGGCTTCTGTGAGTTGAATTTCAAAAATCCAAAAGACACGATTGAAATCAGTTTGTCAAATGTGGTTCAATGAGATTAAAATAATGGGAATAGAAACTTTTACCTTTTATTTACCACAATTAAAAGTAAACAAGGTAATTAACAATAAATTTTATATTATTATTATTACCCGAACACATGTCATAATTCTGTTGGATAAGTTTAATTATACCATAAAGAACATTAGGAATAAAATATTAACTTTTAGGTCCACTTGGATTAGATTAGGACATTTATTATTATTTTATTTAATAAAGAGTTAAAATAGTTAAAATCGATGTTTAATAAATAAAACATTTTTAATATAGGGTAATACATAAGAAAAATTAGACTATAAATATTCATTAAAAATATAAAAAAAAATTCCATACATAATGATATATTGTTTATATTTTTTAGACATTATATAATTTAATTTATTTATGACACAATGATGATGTAGTAATTACCTTATTAATGAAATATTAACATAATTGGAATTATAAAAACCCAAATAATTGTAATTTGAGACTTTTTATGAATTACACTAATTTTCTAGGTTAATATAGAATATTAGGGTTGGTTAGATGAATTTTTTTTGAAGCAATAATGTTGTCATGAATTTAGAAAAAACAAAATACCAAATAGTGTCAAAATTCACATAAAAGAGTTTTTAAAACAAATATTATATTATTAATTGATATAATGGTTATAAAAATATAAGGATCATCCAAAAGACATATATAAAAATATATATGACATTAATGAACCAATTGGGGGAATATTTGTAGATTATATTAATTTTATTAACCATATAGTGTAAGAATAGAAGAAGACCGAGTAAAAGTTAAATTATTTAACTTAGAGATAAATCTGAATGATAAGGTAACAATGGTATCCAAAACTTGTATAAAACTAATTGGTTGAGAGGATTTAGACCCATACCCACCCAATCCTAGAAATAAGTCACTTTGTAGCTATTATAAACCGAATATGAATTTATTATAAAATAATATTTTATGTCTTTCCTTAGGTGCCCCTCACTCCTCTTATAGAAGGGCACCCCCCTTCCCTCTAATTCACACCTCCAAAGCCATTTGTCTCGGCCAAACCCTACCAAAATACCCTATAAACTGTAATACCTTCAGTATAGTGGCCTTTATTTAGTCATAAAGCCAACCAAAGATCCCTTTTGATCAAATCAAAAGGAAGAACCAGAAGAAGAGGTAAATCTCTCACCACATTTCTCAAGTTCATTTCTTATTCCACTTCATACTTCTTTGTTGATTCAATTATAAAATAAAAAATCCAGTATCTTACATATACTGTGATGTTATTATAAAAATGGTACAACCATATTAGTTATTTTATCCATCCTATGAATGAAAAATTTACCACACGTGCATACGTACGGCTTACCGTCTCCACGTCATGGTGTAGTTTGTTATTCAAACATATAATCATTTCGATGCGTATAATAATGAGTATAAATGTTTATAAATAATTAATATAACATTATTATTATTCTTTATATATGATATACCATCCAATTATATACTATTTTAATGATGTTGTCGCACGTGTGTACGTACGGACTACCGTTTCAATGAACACGATGAGATTCATTTTACCTTATTTACCATTAAAGTATGATTATAATGTACATATAATAAATAATAATGAAATATAATACATAATAATGATATTTTATTTATATAAATATATGTTTCATTTAATTAATTCCATTCAATTCAATAAGGAAACGAAAACAGTGTTCACGCCTATGTACGACCTACCATCTCCATGAACGGTGTATTTATTCCATTTATCGATCTATCATATATGTTTATATCCTGAATATATATTATATATAAATCTTTTTTTAAATTTTTTAATTAAATAAATAATAATATAAGTAATACTATCAATAACAACAAGTCGAAACATGTATGATAAATGAAACGGTTTTACCCAAAACACTGCTTTTATATGGAATTTACAAAAGAAAGGGTAATATAAAGTCATAAGTGAATCATATATGATAACAGAAATATTATTATGGTTATGTTTTAAGTTAATAATATGTTATAACCCACTATAATGGAGTCTCATACACATATATAATAAATTGGACATAAGGTAATGGATAATTTTGAAATCTCATTTTTATCTGAGATTGCTTATACGTAAGTATTTACTGGGGTTATATTATTCATCCAGGTTAGTAACAATGTTTTAATAAATTATTTACTATTATTAGTTGTATTCTAAATTACGTTTACCTCTTTTTTACATTTACTATGTATTATGGAAGGAATTTTTCATTTATTTTCCCTACGAGGTACTTTTTTACATTTCTGACAAAAGTATAGGAAGAATGTTTTTTTTCAACTTATACGGCATGAACGAATATTTTATGATTTCATAATGCCTTATTATCTTAATTATTCCTCTAAAAGATCTAATTATTATTTTCAAAAAAATCATTTTTTTTAAATTACATGTCATTTTATGAAAAGAAAATGATTTTGAAAATAAATGATATTTTCCTCAAGAATTCATTTCAAGTGTTCAATCAAAACTATTTTCCATCTAAGATGACGTAATTTAGTATGTTTATGCTTCAAGTATAATTTCTCTATTATTTACATGGTTTTAGTTTTTTTTATGAAATGATATCCATTTGTTTTATATGGATTATTTTATGATGGGATGATGTTTATGAAAACCATATTATTCTTTGGGTTATAATGAATGGTTTATGTTTATTTTGTAGCACACGTAAGAATGATTTTAATATAAGATGGGTGGGACCTATGTCTCCAACCAATTAATTGGGTAATTATTTATATCTCATGAGATAGACATTTCTGGAATGACAATTGAATCTGGTTCAGTAATACATGTCTGGAACAGAAAGTAAACCCGGTTCAGTATTGGACTATGTCCATTATGATGGTCTTGGAAACAATGCCTTGGCTACTATAGATATCATATCATGTGATTAATAAATTCCACAATTACATGTTTTATTCACTTTATATTTTATCATGATTAATGTTACTTTTTTGATCTATGACTTACGTACTACCAATATTTTTTTCATAACTCAAGATTTTTATGTTTAAACATTATGTTCATGTTTTTAAGTTCAAATATATATGGTTTTGTTTTTAGTTTCTCCATACTAACCCTTACTGAGCATTTGAGCTCACCCTATTGTATGTTTTATTTTCCCCAGGATATAAATAATGGTTTTAGGTAAGAAAATAAAAGTGTAAGATCTGTATGGGATATTTTTAAGATCTTTCACTATGATTAGATGTTCTGAGTTTCCAAATACACTAATATATTACAGTCATTGGGTGTCATTTTTTTATATATTAAGTATTATGAAAAAGTAATGTAATTTCCATGTAAGTCAATATTGGGTCTCTACATTTGGTATCAGGGGAAAGGTTTAGTTATCTTTTGGAAACTAGGATGAGAAAACATTAGTGAAATCCATAGAGATATTTCGAAGGTACGACTAGGGATGTCCCTAAGGTTAAGTATAAGTATAGGCTATAGTCCTAGAATTATTTTAAAGATTATGAATAACCTATAGTAAACTTATGTTGTCATATATTATAGAATTTTTCATAAGTTATACATCCTATAATTAACTTTTTATGATTATACGGTTCCTCATTATTTAAACTTTTTCTTACACAATGGTTTTTGGTTTTACTTAATGGAGGGAAATAGAAGGAATTGGGTTAAAATTGAATCTGTTGGAAAAATTAGTGACTATGAGTAGTGGAATTTCATAATTCCTAGAGAGAAAGATATTGTTTTTATATCGAATCAGTCATCATGATATATGATTAAAAAGGCGAACTTTGTTAGTATTCCTAATTCATAAAACAAGAGGAAGATACACTTTTATGCATGTTCTCATGGTGAGGAACATAAAGGATGGAAGATGAAACATTATCCATATCAAGAGGAAGTGAAGATGAACCTTGAGGAATACCTCAAATGGAGGGGAAGATTTTATCTGCATGGAGAAAAGGGTCATAGAGTGAAAAACTAATATGGAGTTCAATGTCTTATTTGTGGAGAACATGGGAATTACCCAACTCAATGCCCAGACCAAAGAGGATACATCTAAATGTAGGAAGGACTTATTTCTTGCCAATCATTGAAGAAGATGGATTGAAGGGATTATGTATTGGAATTCATGAATAATGTTGTTGAGGTAATTTTATGGTATATTGAAATATCTATGTATGGGTCCGTTGTGGTTTTCTATAAGAAAATGGTAATGGTATCCATGAAAAGTGAATGAAATATTTTTCTAAAGCACCTAATATGTGAATAATGATGGTAGAATGAGATAATAAGATGTTTGATAGTTTTAATGTGCTCCTGACTGATTTAAGGACAAAGTGATATCATGGTTTGAGTATATAGAAATTTTGGGATTTTGGTATGTGGAATGTGTTAACTTTTGACAACATTCGTGTTTTCCCAAAGATTATATGGTTATCAATGTTTCAAAAGAATACAAAATTAAAGTATTCAAATGTTTGTAATGTGACCAAAAATATATATTTTATGATATATGGGGGGATAAATTATGGTATTTACATGCTTGGTAGATAACCTCCCTAGTAATCTTTTTCATTATACTATGAGATTGTACATAAGTATTTTGGATAAGCCTAAATATTGAAATGGATTAAGTTAGAAATAATATAATATTGTTTAAATGTAGAACCATTTTTTCATATTATTTCTGGAATGTTATAATAGTATAGTTTTAGAAATAGAACAACTCGTAGTACGGGCAGAAACCTGTCCCATCGGACAAGGATGCGGGAATCGATCCCACAACTGATGTGTGCCATGCCTTTATCACCAACCATTGGCCTACATTAAGTCCCAGGTTTTTAGAAATTAGTTTTATTTTATAAATTGATTTGATAGATGAAGTAAAAGTCCATTTTTGGAACCATATATGATTAATCTCCCCATAAGATGGACTCATGTATATAACTTTTCCTAACATTATGTTTGAGACATAACGAATGACCTATCATTCAATCTCATAACCTGCTAACACTTCATGGAAGAAAAATTAAACCTCATTTATTTAAGGTATTAAGTGGAAATTCGTCAAGGCACAAACAATAGTGATATTTTACCAAAATCATGAATGTTTTTTTAATTAAAAAATTCTTCATCATTAGGGAAATTATCTCGAAAACAAAAAATATCACTACTGAAAATCTTACTTTTCCAAATGATTCTATACCAATGGTTTGTAAAAACCATTGGTATAGGTCCCCTTTCCCAGCGGTTTGGCCAAACTGTTGGGAAATACCACTTTGAGGCCACCTTTCCCAACGTTTTTGGCAAACCGTTGCGAAAGGGCATGGATTTCCCAATGGTTTGGCCAAACCGTTGGGAAAATACCACCTTGTGGCCACCTTTCCCAATAGTTTTGACATACCGTTGGGATAGGAATACCCTTTCCTAACGGTTTGGCCAAACCATTGGGAAAAGTCCACTTTGTGGACACAGAAAGGGAATACCTATTTTAACGGTTTCCCAAACCTGTTGGGAATGGTCCCCTGGAAATCAACCTCCAACCTCGAATGAATTCCAGAATCAAGAACTATACCAACGGTTGACAAAACCATTGGTATAGGTTTATGAGAATAGTTTTGACAACTGTTGGTATAGGACCTTTGACTTTTTATCAGATCTTCTTACTGAGAAGATTATATAAATTAAAATTTAAAATAATTATGAAAATACAGATATATATTTATGTAATTATGTTCACAAAAGTCATGTTATGTTAGTGGTTAAGTAATTCAATGATAAACGAGGGGTCCTGGGATCAAATCTCCACGAATGTTTTTTTTGAAATACATATACCAACGGTTCCATAAGCATTGTTATAGATTTTCATATTACTTATACCAACGGTTTCCAAAACCGTTGGTATAGACCTATCCCAATGGCTTACTTGGCAACGGTTCTCGAAACCGTTGGTATAGGCTACACCAACGGTTTGGAGGCCTATACCAACGGTTCCAAACCGTTGGTTTAGGTTAGTTTTCCAGTAGTGTATTGTTCTAATGGCCTCATATCTGATGACTCGGATGGTACCTTAGATCATCACAAATTAATGAATTTGTGGTTTTTGAATATTTAATAGCCATGTTCTCTACCACTCTCCATCAGAACATGATGTTTAGATTTCTCTTCCATATCCAAATTTTCAGTTATGTTCTCCTATGTGGAAACCCAATGATGAGTAAATTTGGGTAATCGTTACATTTCTTAAATTAGTTTTAAAAGATTTGTTTTGGTATTACTTTTTACGATATAGGATTCAATTAAATAAACTTTCAAGTAAACCATTGATAACCCCAACGAATTTCGTGGGCGAAATTCATTTTAAGGGTGGTAGAATGTAACACCCCGAGAATTTATGAGAATTATTCTTTTTAATGTCTTTTGTTGTATGCTTCAAAAAAACTAGATTGTGCTATACACAACACCGTCTTAGCTTGTATTATATAAAAACACTATTCTTGGCCTGTGTTGAATGCAAGTGCATGCTTCCTCAATAGCGTGTGTTGTACGCAATAATGAGTTTCAATAAACAACGATATATTGTTATAAAATAGATGTTATGAAAAGTAATACCCACTTTTGGAAATTTTATAAATTTTATCTTTCAAAATGGACTTCTTTTTTTGGATTCAGAATATCAAAATTAGACTAGGGTGAATTTCTGGTATTTTTCTGAAAACATTCAATTTTTGATGAATAGTGACAAAACACTGAGTTATTTTTTAAAACCGAGTTTTTATTTAAATAATAATAATTATTATTTATTATAATTTAGGTAAAAATAGATACATAATACCTATATAAGTTTCATATAATTCATTAGAGTTATTTTATAATAATGTTAGATATATAACAAAAATTTATTGAACGTTTCACCGCCTTTTACCCACCTCCTAGGAGCATTTGCAAATTTACCTAAAACATAATTTTACTACTTCTGTGGGTTGAATTTCACAAATCCGAGATACATGGTTGATATTATTAAGTACAATTTGGTTCAATGAGATGAAAATAATTTTGGTGAACAGTAACATTTAACTTTTATTTACCACAGTTAAAATTAAATAGGGTAATTAAGGGTAAAAATGATATTATTATTACCCTAACACATGTCCTAATTATATTGTATAAGTTTAATTCGACCCAAAAAAACCTTAAGAATAAAATATCTCTTTTTAGGTCCACATGGATTAGATTAGGACATTTATTATTATTTTATTTAAAGAAGAGTTAAAATAGTTAAAATCAATGTTTAATAACTAAAACATTTTCAATATAGGTTTATGACTAAGATAAATTCGACTATAAATATTCATTAAAAAGATAAATATATTTACTACATAATTGTGTTTTATTTATATTTTTTAGACAATAAATAATTACATTTATTTATGACACAATGATGATGCAATAATTACCTTATCAATGAAATATTAACTTAATTGATATTATAAAAACACAAATAAATGTAATTTTAGAATTTTAACGAATTAAAATTATTTTAAAGGTTAATATAACATATTAGGGTTGGTTAGATGAATTTTTTTTTATGTAATAATGCTTTTATGAATTAAAAAAAACAAAATACCAAATAGTGTCAAAATTGGCATAAAAGAGTTTTTAAAACAAATACTATATTATTAATTGATATAATGGTCCTAAATATCTAAGGATCGGCCAAAAGACTTATATAATAATATATATGAAATTATGGGACTAATTGGGTTTTGATTTAATGTTTATAGTATGTTTATTAACCATATAGTTTTAGAATACATGAAGACACAGTAAAAGTTAAATTATTTAACTTAGATTTAAATCTAAATGAAAAGGTTCAAATGGAAACCTAAACATATCTAAAACCTATTAGTTGAGAGTAGTTTGACCCATACCCAACCAAACTCGAAATAAGTCACTTTGGAGCTATTATAAATAGAATATGAAATCATTATAAAATAAGATTCTATGTTTTTTCTAAGGTGGCCCTCACCCCTCTTATAAACGGGAACTCCCCCCTCTCTCTAATTCACACCACAAAAGCCATTTGTCTCGGCCAAACCCTACCCAAATTACCTCTAAAATGTCCTTCCATCATCCTACATTCCATCCATTAGTTAGAAATCCAACCTAAAGAGCCCTTTTGATCAAATGAAAAGAAAGAACCCGAAGAAGAGGTAAATGTCTCGCCACCTATTTCAAGTTACTTTCTTCTTGCACTTCCTCCTTCTTTGTTTTTTTCATCCTAAAATAATAACTCCAGTACCTTCTATATAGTGATATGTTATTATTAAAAAGGTACAATCATATTAGTTATTTCATCCATTCTATGAATGAAAAAGTCACCACATGTACGTACACACGGCTGACCGTCTCCACGTCATGGTGTAGTTTGTTATTCAAACATTTCATCATTTGGATGAGTATAATAATAAGTATAAATGATATAAATAGTAAATATAACATTATACTATTTTAATTATATTGTCGCTCGTGCGTACGTACAGACTACCATCTCCACAAAAACGATGAGATTCATTTTCTTTGATTAACCATTCAAGTATGATTATATAGTATATATAATAACTAATCATGAAAGAAAGAACATAATAATGATACTAGAATTATGTACATATATGTTTCATTTACTTAATTACATTCAATTAAATAAAGAAACAAAAACAGCATTCATGTGTACGTATGACCTACCATCTCCATAAACGGTGTATTTCATTCATTTATCGATCTATCATATATGTTTATATGCTGCATATATATTATATATAAATCATGTTTTACATTCTAGAATTATGTAAATTTGGATATACGTAATAATATCAAAAACTGCTATTGAAACACATACGATAAATGAAACGATTTTACCCAAAATACTTCTTTAACATGGAATTTACGGAAGAACGTGTAATATAAAGTCATAAGTGAATCAAATATGATAACATAAATATTATAATGGTTATGGTTAAATTTAATAATATGTTTAAACCCACTATATAGGAGTCTCAGACACATATGGAAGAAATCAGGCATAAGGTAGGGGATAATTGTGCAATCTCATTTTTATGCGAGATTTCTTATAGGTAAGTATTTACTGGAGTTATATTTAACATCAATGTCCGTAAAAATGTTTTTTCATAAAGTATTTACTAATATTACATGTATTTTTAAAGTAATTTTCCCACTGTTTGACTTTTACTATGTAGAATGGAAGGAATCTTTTTTTAAAATATGAGGTACATTTTGTCTTATCCGAGAAATGTAATGGAAGAATGTTTTTTTCAACTTATACGGCATGAACAGATATTTTACGGTTTCATAACGCCATATTCTTATGAAGCATCCTCTATAAGATTTCATGATTATTTTCAACAAAATTATTTTTCTTTTAATATTACATGGAATTTTGTGAAAAGAAAATGATTTTGTAATGAAATGATATTTTCTTCAAGAATTTG
This sequence comes from Viscum album, assembly GCA_963277665.1. NCBI lineage: Eukaryota > Viridiplantae > Streptophyta > Magnoliopsida > Santalales > Viscaceae > Viscum > Viscum album. The sequence goes on along the minus strand of OY728153.1, from coordinate 1,012,769,959 downwards.
TTTTAAGTGTTTTATCAAAACTATTTTCCATCTAAGATGACATTATTTGGTATGTTTATCTTTCAAGTATAATATCTCTAATATTTATATCATTTGATTTTTGATATTATGAAATGATATCCATTTGTATTATAGGGATTATGTTATGATGGGCTGATTTTTATGAAACCCATATTATTCTATGGGTTATAATGAATGATTTATGTTTATTTGGTGGCACATGTAAAAATGATTTCCAAATGAGATAGGTGGGACCTATATTTCCATCCAATGCATTGGGTAAAGATGAATATCTCATGAGATAGGCATGGATGGAACAGAAAGTAAATCTGGTTCAGTAATACAGCGCTGGAACGACAAGTAAACCTGGTTCAGTAATGGGATTTGTCCACTATGAGGGTCTTAGAAACAATTCCTTGGCTACTATGGAAATCAAATAATGTGCTTCATAAATCCCAAAATTACATGTTATATTCCAATTATATTTTATCATGATTAATGTTCCTTTATGATATATGCCTTACGTACTGCAATGACTTATTTCACAACTCAAGAATATGATTTTTAAACATTATGTTCATGTTTTTATGTTCAAATGTATATGGTTTTGTTTAAGTTTTACCATGAATATCCTTACTGAGCATTTGAGCTCACCCATTTGAATGTTTTCTTTTCCACAGGATATAAAGAAAGGTTTTAGGTATATAAAAAAAGGGAATGATCTTTATGGGAGATGTTGGAGATCTTTCCCCGTGATTATATGATTATGTTCCAAGTTTCCAAAGACACTAAACTATTACGGTCCACGGGTTTCATTTTTTTATCTATTAAATATTCTGCAAAAGTAATTTAATGTCCATGTACGTCACGATTGGGTCTCTATAGAATGGATTTGTTGACCATTTGAATGTTGGTCATTGTTTCATCAGGAAGCGGTCTAACATGGATCCTCCATGTTGTGGATCAGGGATCCCCATATGGGAATGGTTATTTTTCATAACCTGAGTGAGTTGTCCCATTGTGGTGACAATATGATCAGCACAAGTTTCATCACCATCTCCACTATATTTATCTTCAGTAGGATGGAAATCCCTATATGGATTAAGTGCATTCATACGGTTTCCATTCCTTCTACTAGGTGTGATTTAAAAATAATTGCATAAAGTAGACTTTTTTATTAATTGAAATACATAATTCCAAACAAGTAAAACACTAAACATAAAATAAACAGTTTATGGATATAATCAATAATCAAAAAAATGTTTTCTTTGAGGGGGTATTTTCTTAAAAATCCTTTATAATTGTTTGTAATGAAAATTTTAATTATAATAAGCATATCACCTGAGACTGTCATAACCAAGAGGGATGCAAGGCCCATTTTCATGTACTAGGATACCCTGGGTCAAGCCCGAAACTCCTTGTCAGAGTTTTCAATGCTAGGTAAAATTATACCAGAGCCTCCCCTAAATTCATGTATCCAGATAGGGATGTATTTTTTTAAAATATAACAAGTTTTTTAGATTACATAAACTCTTGTAGGTTCTTATATACTTTTAATCAATGTATATCTTAGGGTATGGTTCTTTAATTAGTGTTTTTCTAAATCTAGCATCCATGGATTGTACTAAAATTTCTCTGATAAAAACTATAACTCCTAAAAACCAATTACCCAGAGTCAGTGCATTTTTACATAACATTGGAATGATACTAGAAATCTAGTCCCAAAAGACAGATCAGGTTAGTATCCTTGGATGTACTGGATACATACATATTCATTAAACAACATCATGATATAAAAAACAAGATTGTGTGTCCTTATAACACAATCATATCCCTTACACTATCCCTAACGGTCGTTCATAATATACTTCTCCGCATCATAGAAATAATTAAACATAGAAAGGTGGGAGCTCAGGTGCACCATAAGGATAAAAATATAGAGGAATCTTTCATAAATAAGAACAAACAATTAAGGCCATGTATTAGACTAAAACACAATCCTTTTAAACATAAACAAGGCCATAATATGGAAATGATAAATCATATAACTCAATTTACTTATTCAATGGATATTCTATAAGTTGAATAATGACATGTAATATTATTATCAAATTTCACAAGGATGTAATTCATAATTTCGGACATCATAACCACATATTCAAGCCTCATTCCATGAAAACAAATATGATTTTTTCAAGCCCTTGGTCCAAGGCACTATATTGTCTCATTAGGCCAAATGATGTATAGAGGATTTATAGTAAGCTCCACGAGTCACATACAATGTCCAATACATTCCTCATATGAAAAGGAGGAAACATAACTTAATCATTCCTATTAAAACTACCATAAAAAATGTAAATACATTAATCATAAACCAATAATAGTATAAAAATTACACATACAGTATCAAAAACATCACAAAATATTCAATAGAATATGGATGATTGTATCATAATAAATTAACATCAAACAACTGTAAAATCAAACAATGCATGTTGACATAGATGGAATCAAAAATATTTGAGAGAAATATCTCTTTTTATTTTGAAATCGTTTAAAATACATGTAATTTTAAAAGAAAAAATTTATTTTGAAAATATGTTTAAAATAGTGTATGGGAATCTTTGAGGGTGTTACAATGGCGGAAAATTGTTGCACCTGCTATATAAGTTAAAAAACATTCATTCCATAATTTTGAAGAAAAGGGATTAAAAACCCTTCTTTAGAAAACGATTGAAATATTCCATTATAAACATATCATAAAATGTAAAAAATGGTTTAAATGAGTTTAAACCATATTCTAGGAAATTGTAAAAATAGTTGGAAATAAATCTTAGGAAACACATATGTGGATGATAAATAGGTCACAATAGATACTCATGTATAAAAAACCTCAAATAATGAAGAGATTATAGAATTAACCCTTACCATAACCTTTTCCTTGATCGAAGGAATCTTAATAACCTATATAATAGTTATATATTTGGTTTTACATTATAAAATAACCAAATAAATAAATATGATATCATATATGTTCTTCTAATATTGGATTGTTAATAATATTTTAGTAGTATCATTGTTTCGGGAGTTAAATAATTCATTTTCCCTTATATATTGTGTTATGTAAGCCATGTTTGTTATGTATAGGATGTATCTTATTCATACCTAAGATGATATTAATTTCATAAAAATTATTTTTAATCATAAAATGAAAATTATTCATGAATGGTTATGATGGGGAATGAATTTCATTGCATTTCTGGAGAAGGTAATCTGTACGTACGCACAAGCGACAATATCATTCTATTGATGGTGAAATAGTATATAATAGCATGGTATATCAAATATAAAAAATATTTAACATTTTATATTTATTATATACATCTGTTAAGCTCATTTTTATACCCATCCTAAAAATGAAGTGTTTTAATATAAAACTACACCACAACGTGGAGACGGTATGTCGTACGTTCGCATGAATGGTGACTTGTCATACATAGGATGGATTGAATAATTAACATGGTTGTACCATATTAATAGAAACATCATAGAATGTATAAGGTAAAAAAATTAATTTTTTGGTATGGAAACAACAACAAAAAAGGATGTGGAAGAATAAATGAAATTTCCAAGAGGTGGTGAAATTATTACCCCTTATTTGGGAGTTTCTTTTTAAGTTGATCTAAAGGGCCCCACAAGTTTGATTTATGATCAAAGTAAAGATTATAGGTATATGTGAGGTTATTTGGGAGGAAATTTCAGTAGTGGATGGACATGAAAAATGGTTTTTAGGTGTTATATTGAGAGAAGGAGAAGTACCCTTTAATAAGAGAAGTGAGGGTCACTTCAGGAAAATATTGAAATATAATTTTATTATACAATAATATTTGGTTTAAAAGTGCTCAAAAATAATTTAACTAGAGGATATGGAAGGAATTAGTATAAAAAGTCTCAACCAAAAGGTTTTAGACATGTTTTTGTCACTATATCTACCTTAACTTTAAGACTTAACTCTTAGTTAAATATTATATCTCTATAATGGATTCTGGTATTATTATATCAAATGGTTAAATAATACACTATAAAAATTAATGAGAACCAAAGAAGTTTTTTATTAATATATATAACCATATTTATGTCTTTTGGTGAATATTTATATTTTTTGTAATATTATATCAATTAATTATATAGTATTTGTTTTAAAAACTCATTTATGTCAATTTCGACACAATTTGGTATTTTGTTCTTTTTAAAGTCATAACAACATTATCACATCGAAAAAACTCATTTAATCATCACTAAAATGTTATATTAACCTAGAAAATTAGATTAATTATTCCTTATTTTCAATTTATATTTATTTGGATATTTATAATATCAATTTTTTTAAAATTTTCATTAATAAGGTAATTTCTCTATCCTCATTGTATCATAAATAAATTTAATTATTTAAATTTTAAACATAATAAATAAAATAACATTTTGTAGGAAATCATTTTAGATTTATAACAAATATTTATAGTCTAATTTATCTTATGTAAACCCTATATTAAAAAATATTTTTGTTAGTAAACTTAAAATTTATACATTTTTACTCTTGTTTAAATAAAATAATAATAAACGTTCAAATATAATATAAGTAGATAAATATAATCATATTTTGTTCATAATGATGATTTTGGTTGGAATACACTTATTTAATAGTATTAGAACATGTGTTACAGTAATTATAACATCATTTTTTACCTTTAAATATAATATTTACTTTAAATCGTGGTAAATAAATTGGAAAAGTTACTATTCACCAAAAAAGTATTTTCATATTTATGAAAAACAATTTACATACAAATTTCAAATCTTTCTCTGCGATATTTTAAATTAAATTCATTGAAGTGTTAAAATTACATTTTATGCAAATGTGCAAATGCGCAGAGATGGTGGGTAAAAGACGAAAAAACTTAAATAAAATTTTATATATCTAATATTATAATATAATGACACCAATGAAATACATTTAAAATTTATATGTATTATGTATATATTTTTCCCTAATGTAAATTTAAATAAAATAACTAATAATTTAAATAAAAAGTCATCTTTAGCCAATAAGGTTTTATATTTCACTATTCATAAAAAATTTAATGTTTTCAAAAAAATACGAAAAATTCACTCGTGGTTAATTTTAATATTTTTAGTACAAAATTGAAGTCCATTTTGGATAAAAAAATTTATAATATTTCAAAATTTGGGTAATACTATTCATAATACCTAGTTTGATTGGTCGTGGTGTGTTAAAACTCTAAGTTGCGTACAATGCAAGGTATTGCGATATTCAAAGTAAAACATACTGTGGATGCTTGGGGTGTTACAAAACATATTTTTAATTTAAAGACCCAAAATTGTGTCCAATCTGTGAGATTAGCATTAATCCTATTTTTTTTATTCTGTGAACATAATATAGAAAAAATGATATAAAACATTGTAATCAGTATAATATTTATATTATAATTGGATGGTGTTGATTTTTGAAAAATAAATATTAGTAAAAGTGAAAAAAATTAATCATAGAAAATAACTTTAAATTAAGAATTTTTTTATATTAAACCATAATATTAGGTTCCAAATGGCCTAGGAACATGACACTAACACTTTATATTTCCATTATTCTTCCATAAACCTTCCATTATGGATTAATTTAGGTTTCTTTATTATTTCATTAGGTAAGAACCTTTTTTAACCAATCGTGTTTTCAAAAACCAATTGTGAGGCATTTTCATACCCTATAAAAGGCCACCAACTCCCCAACATATTCAAATATCTCAGACCAATTTGGTTTATAAAATATCTACCTAATATAATTCCCCAAATCCATTCCTTACTCATATAATCATTTAACTGGGATGAACAAATCCAAGGATTCCATTTGGGACAACCCTAATGGAGGTACATGATTAATAGGTAACATTTTCTCATATGTACTTTATTTTATTTTACTACTCTTCCCCTCCTCATTATTTTTCAATTCATATATAATAAAAAAATTATCATCAATAGATTATGATGTTTTATGCTGAGTTTTGAATCGGCAGTTACCCACATCTACATCTAATGTATAATTGACAAACACTTTATGTGTTTGACAAACTACCGCCCCACTAAACAATGAATGTTCAATTTATTATATTTCATAACATGGTGGAAATATGATAGAAAATATATTTATATATGTTATATATTATATTTATTATTTTATTAATATACATAATTCCTTTTAAAATAAATATCTTTTTTTACATTCAATTTTTTGTTAATACGATAATTTTATTTGAGGAAGTGTGGTCTAGTGACCCCTCATAGTTATATGAATCCATTATACACAACGTAGATCATATTAATGATGGATTTATTCAATATATAAGACACATATGTTATCATAAATCTAATTTAATAACGATACATATATGCATTAATTACAGTTAGATTTTTCTATCAAGAAGATAATTAAATAGAAATATAGTTCATATGTTTGTAAGACCTTCTATATCGATGAATGGTGTATTATTTATATACATATATATTCTGTATATTATTACAAAAAACATAAAAATTATATAAATGGTATTTATATCTTGTTTTTAATTATTAAAATTAAAATATAAATTATAAATACCAACGATATTACAAATTAAGACACATGAAAATAATAAATTCAATGTTACCCGAAGTAAAACCATAAATTTAGATTATTAAATTGTACATAATATAAGGCCATAATAAAACCATATAGGTTAATAGATATTAGAATTAGGTTCAACAAAATATTTATAATAAATTCATATTTATTATACTAGTTCGTTGAACATGAAAAATGAGAGTAAAGACCCAAGGTAAGAGGATTTCATCTCACATTTCATTTCATTGAGATACATACTATGTTTACAAATATTTGATTTTGTGTGATGTATATACTTCACATTATTGTATTCTATTTATATTATTAAAAAATATATGGGTGCTTACATGTCAAATTTATGTTATTTAATTAATATGTTATAATTTTAAAATGTTACCAAATCGATGAAATAGTTTTTATCTTCTTTGAGACTCGTGATTTGTTATGCACCTCAATTGTGTTTTGAGGTGTAGATACGTACATTATACATGTCTTTTCATGAAGTTACTTCTTTTCATGATAATTTATGATTAATTAAAGTTTATTTTACATACATGGATGTCATGATCCCATGTTTCCAAGTTATATCAGTTTGTTTATATAATCATATAATTTTTCATGATCTATTGTTTTTATGCATTCCATGATGAAATATTTTTATCCATATCTCAAGAAAATTACAAAACATTCATATCCACAAGATATTAATTATATATTTAATTATTAGTGAAATTTTTCTAATACATGGTAGATAAGATAGTTGAGAATGTGTTTTTATGAAATAAGGAATTTTCAATCTCATTAGTTGGAAATCTGTGTTCAATTAAAATCATGATTTATAAAAAGGTTTTCCAAAAATAATATTCTTGTATCCTATTAAAATAAAATAATTTTTTACCCTTATATATATTTCAATTTTTTTCATTTAATACACTTGTATCTTTATGAATGATTCATTTTTCAAGCCATTATATAGTGAAAAAGGAATGTTAATTTTACCCGTATGATATGTATGAATTTATCATAATGAATAGTAAAAATAGTTAAATAATATTTTCTATGGTACTAAATTAGTATGCTTAAAAGTGATTGACCTTATTCATAAAAAAACAACCTCCATTAAATGTTTTTTTATTAAGAGGGTGAGTGGTTTTTATTGAAATAATCTTCCTACAAACAATTTTATTAATTTTGGTGGAAATTTTCATGATAATAATTTCCCAATATTAAATTTGTTTTGGTATTTACAAGAATACGATTCCAACTAATATGTAAATGGGAACCTCATCTCCTGTACATTCACAATAATAAAACACAGTTGTCCCATCAATAAAGATCCAAATAATTCCCTTAATTCCATAACATAATCATATATTTCTTATTTTTTCCAAAATTCAATCTACGAAGGCTTTGGTATAATCGTAAAGAGGTGAACTAAAAATAGTAAAATTATTAAATAGTAATCCTTATTTTATTTAATCATTCACATATATCAAATATTACCCAATTGTGATCATATTATAATATCATTATATCACACATACTAAAAAGATATTATTTAAATTGAATAACCTCAATCCATCTACACATCAGTCATTTTGAAATCAATCCATTTTTTCATGTGAACACTAGACTACCTCCTCATGAACATCTATAATTAATTTTTTCATCTCATTTCAAAAATATTAATAATGATATATTCATGGCTTAGATATGAAAAAATTAAATATTCTCCATTTTGGAAAATTGAGATACCATATAATTTCATAGCATATATCTATCGAAAATAATAACGTTATTCATTTGTATGGTGGACTACCACCTATTGAAGGGATATGATTCTTTTATTTTATTAATGAATCACACGGATGGTATATGTGAGTATTTTTAATGGAATAATTTATATTTTAGATACAAATATAATTTCGAAAAGGTTAATAAACCAATCATCTTTCCTTCATAATCATTGAAAATTCGAATCATTACTCATGTGTACATATGAACTACCATCTACAAGATTGTAACATAGTTAATTTTTTAAAACCTTCCGTAATGACTATTTTATATGATTATTATTTAAATAAAATAATAATTATCTAATTAGAATTATTTTTTATTTTTTCAATTAATTATCTCTTTGGTATTAGTACACTTACCATGGTGAGTCTGGACATATGAGAAGAACATTGTCAAAATTTTCAACATGATCTGAAATTATTATGTAATTTAATATTAAAAGGTAATGAATAACATAAAATAAATAATTTGACTGGAAAAGTATATTAATAATGATAATAATTTACTCATGTTTTTTATTTTTTATGATATAAATATATATGAAGAATCAGGCTGAAGGTTGAGGATATCTCTTAAACACCCTTTTCATTGGGTCATGACCAATATTTCTCTATAAATAACCATATATCTCTCCATAATGATATGAAGTTATTATATATTTTTATGTATTTCACTAATAATATAAAAATATTATTATCCATTCCATTTATGGGCTAATATATTCATTTTATGGGGCAATACATTACTTTTGGATATTTCTCAAATGCATTCATTAGGGAAGTGATATGAACTTCTTATATATCAGTAGTGATGGAATACGAATACCCTCTATTTCCATTGGAATTAGTAACTGCTAAATCTATTTACCCTCGAGTACTTGAGGTTTAGTTCATTGACTCTCATATTTACCTATCCTCATATAGTTGTAGCATTAGACTATATGTGGTTATCTCATTTCATCCACCACATTCTCCTTCCTTATCATGTCTTTTAGACACTCTATACCATGATGGCCTTCCTTCCCACACTTTAAGAGTTTACCCATCCCTTTGAGGTATTCCTCATGATGTATCTTCCCACATTTTTGGCAGGTGGGTCATTGAGTTTTCATCACACCATTATCATTAGATCCACTGGCATTAAACTCCATCATTTTTTTCATGTGAACATAGCCATGGGACCATTTTCCAAACTCTATATCCTCATTGATGGAACACAAAACAAAACATTCATTTCTCCCAAAGTTTCAAATTTCATGAGCGTTTCGATGGTGTGGTTTTAATACAATAAATAATCTATCAAATTTTCTATCATTTTTTATTACAAACCCTAAAGCATACCATGAAAGCCTTGTGAAAATCGCTTCATATGTTGTGAAAGATTATCCATCAATTTTCATGAGCTATATTAAATCTATCATCATACTTCAATGATGATTTCTAGGGAAATACTTATTAAGAAACATTATTTTAATGTCTTCCCATATATTCTCTTAAATTTCGTTCGTCGGCATGGAGTTATTAACTAAAGCCCACTATTGGTTAGCACATCCATCTAGATGATAAATGACCGGAGTCACATTCTCTATAGTAAAAAAGTTAAGAAGAGTAAATATCATCTCTATTAATTTGACCCACCATTTTGCAACAAGTGGATTAGATGACTCACTAAATGTTAGTGGACATTTCCGCATAAAATAGTCGACCATTATTTGCTCCCTCTTATGGAAGGGGGATTTTCCCCATTATTCTGGATAATATTCAAAACCTGATATAGTTGGGTAATAATTAACATGATGTTTTGAACTCCAAATCCTTATTCATTGGGGATTTCATTTAGTAAATCGTTGCATTAGACCTCACATAGGTTGGTATCCTAGTTTCTTCAGGATCCCACCACTTCCTAAAATAGAAATGATTTGAACAAAACATAAAATAGTGAGTCTTGTTTAACTTATTCATTTGTTTAATTTTATCTAACTTAATATCTTATATGATACCTATGTTTAACAATTATTATTTTGTTCTTATTGTACATATACTGTTACTAGAGGTTTTCACTAAGTTTTAGTGATCCTAATTCTGAAATTAACTATACCAATATTATGATAACCAATATAATAACACTTCCATTATTTAATTAGTATTACATAATTTTAAAGAGAAACAACACAACCGTATTACAGAATGAGGTTCCAATGGATTAGTTTCTTGGGAAAACTAGAATCATACAAAACAATTAAAACATAAAACCAAAACATTTATTTAGTCTATTCTTCTATTGATTCTTATTCTCCCTTGAAAACTTCTTAGTACACATAATAACGTGGGGAGATACATCAAGAAGGGGTGATCCAAAATAATAGTAAAATATGATAGTTATGATAAATATAACAATGGTTTAGAAAATCATAACAAAGGTAAAGGACCATGAACATGATAGGAAGCATTAGTAAATGACTTGAAATGTGGAAATGCATAACAATTAGACATCATGTCTTCGTGGTTAACAACCACGAATATTTTTGAAAAATGATATCATCATTTTAACAAATCATTTGACCTTAACTAGTTAGGTTCATCACTTTAACAAATTCATTGAGTGCTATATATTTCAGGCTCACTATTCACATCAAAACATTCATACTACACTATATAATTCGGGGCGCACCCGTCACACCATAAAATTTATATTTTCATGCATGCCCCATAGAACATATGTCAAAATTGAAGATAAAACAACCGGATAAATTAATTTGGTTTCAAATTATATGTAATCCATTAAAATACATGTTGTTCCAACAATAAAGATGGAATAACATTCCAGACATAGAATAATCAATGATGAGTTAAGAAGAAACAATCATTGAGTGTGTGTTTATTGGAAAGAATAGTTCTTTTGGAAAACATAATATTTGTCATTAACATTTATAGAAAACATGTAAATCCCATTGAGTTAATTTAATGAAGAAAACATTTTCTGTATGGAGTAACCATACCGAAAATGGAGTGAATGTTGGATAACCTGAAGAAAAAAGCCGGGTTCGAGAATTTCCCCATACATTGTATCCGAACACTTCCTTAAAATTATTGTACTATATATGGACAAATATTCATTATTTTGAAATCATAGATACTCTAATTCATTATTAAGATTCGATATGGTTTTATTAAGTTCATTTATGGGTTTTGGTATGAGTTATAGAGTAAAAATCCATTATTTGAGTGTATTCTTTTTCTTAGTTTTCATGATTAGTTCATTTGTAATCATGAGTGGATGTTCATGTTGGACATGGATAAACATCCAGAACTAATATTACATGTTATTTATGATGTTAAAAAACAAATGATCTCATAAATAATTTATTTATATAATATGATAATGAATCATAATATAAGAATTTTATGATGAAAATCTGGGTTAATTTGGGTGTTTTTTGACCACATCAAACATTTCATATCTAATCATTTATTAATATTTAATTAGGATAGTTATAGAATATTAAATTAGATATAATAAATATAACATAATCTTGTTAAAATGTTAAAATGCTTTTATTTCTAGATCTATGGGGGTTAAGGAAAATGAAAGCATGTTGTTATTGATGGTTATAAATTAACATCACACGAAAAATGTTTTTTATTCTAAAATAAAAATAAGATGATAAGGGGGACTGATGATATATTAACCCATTAGTATAATAACATTAAATTATATTTATGAAAAAGGAGTTACCATAAAATGTGTTTGAGGATAGGGTGGGAGATATTATAAAAAGAACATAAAATTGAATGGAAATTAAACAAAAAAAGAGAGAGGGAAATTATTACATGAATCATCATAAATAAACCATGGATTGGTCATCTAATGACTCTATACGATATTGAAAGTGGGGGAGGGGATATGGATGCCTTTTTGGAAATTTTTACACAAGGATTGCAGATTGAGTGGTGCGGAGAAAATAAGGGTGTGAGGGTGGTATTTATAGTAGAGGGGAGAAGAGTTTTCTGAATATTATATTAATTAATATATTACAACCCCAGATGACAAGTAATAGTTATTATTCCATGACCAATAATAGCAATAAGTTATTGTCAGATCAAAAAAATGTCAATTTACATCAGCCATGACTCAATCATGATGAAGAAATTCATTTACTTTCCCATATAGTAAATTATTGAATTTCACTTTTAATAAAAATTCATATACATCAAAATGATACCAAAAAATCACCATAACCATTTCTGGACATTTAGAACCCAAAACTGAAGTTTATTTTTCCAAATTTTTTGATAAATATAAACTTTTTATTTTTTGATTAAAATTATAAGTTACATGAAAAATATTATCCATAAAAAATTTATTTACATATTACAAAAAATTTGTACATCATAAATTCTATTAAATCATATATAAATACTTTCATAGGAATGTTACTACAGATAAGGTTATGTCACTATTCCCAAAAAAAAAATTTTATTAGACTCTAAAAAACACACTAAACAAAACCGTGTATGTCAGATTTTTGAAATTGAAAACACTATTGTAGAAAAATTATGATTATTGATCATGTATTATTTACTATAATGTTATGGTATTGTTCTTTCTAATGTAATTATACTATAAGTAATAATTATAAGTATGGAATTTCACTGATAAAACATTTGGTCATTGCATCTCCACTACCTAGATTGTGGTACTCTCCTGTTGTATCAGGGCATGACTCCTCTATATATCGTGTGTTACCCTCCAATTGTATCATGTAATGAATCATATACCTATTAGTGAAAACCTCTTATTGTACTAGTAAATTTTTCCCCAAACTATTTAGTCCAGTCCTCTTGATGCACTAATTTCCCCTAGAATGTGTGTCAATGTGATGAGGTGTTATCCTCCACACAATTTATTATTTAGACATAAAAGTTGCATGGAAGATATGATGGACCTTTTTAATTGTTGTAATAAGCTTTCATAAGATGGAATTTGGGATGTAGATCACATTTCCCTCTATTTAGTTTTCTTATTTAAGAATATCCCATTGTTAATAAGTTTTTTTTACCTCATGCATTGTGTTATAATAACTATATCTATCATGTCCCACATTTCTCCCCTATCAGTTTTGGGGAACCCCAATTGATTATGTATATACTTTCCCTATATAGAATTCTCACAATCATGTCATCAGTTTTGTTTATTAAGAAAATGGCAGTATATATTTTATTGGTGTCCTAGTATACTTGGGTGGCTAGACTACATCGATTAGTTTGTAATAGAGATCCAGATTTGAACCCTCCTTGATTAATTTCATTACTAGTTGATTTCATGTACATATATATTTTCTAGTTGGGAGTGTATTTTTCCCTATATTTTTTAGATTATCTTTTTTTACATTTTCTATAGGTTATTTAATGAATGGTTTTACTCTAGATGTTAGATTTTGTTATTCCACCTAACATCAAAAAGGATATTATTGGGTGATGGAAAACATGTACCTTAGGAAAAATCATTATGTTTTAGTAATTTAAATTGAATTGTGTCTCCATCCTATAGCCTAGTGTGCTGGGATTTTAATTGTTGTGTATTAGTCATCCACTAGTACGATGGACCTCTGTTGGTTGGGTAATTATAGATTTGAACCTGAGGTGATTAGACTTCAGGACAGTGTTGGATTTTTTTTACCATTGATTGGGTTGATAGGAATTTTTTGGGAAATATTTTTGTAGTGTATCAAGTATGATATTCATCCAATAGAACATAGTTCTTCTGTTAAAACAAATATATCATTACACCATGATTATGAATTCCTGCATGATGACTCGGTATACTAAGACAATGGTTCTATGAAACATTCGTACATTCTTCATATAAGATTGCGTCATTTGGAAAACCTTGTTGAGTTAGCTCCCATATATAATCTCATATAACCATTGTTCTTCTAGATTAGTTTTTAGGATTCCATTGAGAATATAGAAATCTGGGATACCTATTTAGAATCATGATGTTGATTCTATGAGTGATGAGGTGTATGTTTGGGTTCCATATCATGGTCTATTTCATCTAGTATATAAGGTATGTGAACCCTATCCTATTAGGAATAAAATTATACTAGAAGATATTGATTAGTATTAAAGAAGTCTTCTTTTACTCCAGGAGTTAAAACACTAGAGGTTACTGAAGTCCCATTTTGATCCAAATAGAAATTATGTTGAGGATTGTATTGAGTTAATGATTTGATTTTTCACACATGTGTAGACCCTAACTACATATATGTTTGTACTGGTATCCAATTTCATTAAGGAGGAGTTGGTCATTATTGGCGTTTAGTCAAACAAAGTCATGATGAGACTATAGTCTCATGATTTTACTTTCAAAAACTGTTTCATAAGGATTACATCCCCTTATTCATTCCGTAGGTTCCAATTAAAAAGATTTTAGAGCTGTATTAGGGAGGGGTGATTGTTTTGGATTATTCTATGAGGTTAAATAACATTATTTGGTACTCCCGTGGCATGATTCTAGATTTTTTTACTATAGGTCATGGTAGTTCGATCAATGTCTCTGTAGAAATAATTGGGCCAATGTGGTGCTCTTATTTATTCCAATTTATTATGCAGTGCTTGAGGGGTCAATGGTGGGTGATATATTCATATATGAGTTGCACATTGAAGATTGGTTCAGTAGATGGGATGAGGGTCTCTTTTGTAGGAAAGATATTTCTCATAGTGGAATGAGTGGGTCTTATAATCTATAAGATGAAACATGTTACCCAATTGTTGGTGAGATTTTAACTTGTATTAGTGGTATCAATAAGATTATGGGTTCTTTCTGTTAGGATGGATTATATGGTTTTATTTTCTAAGGATGTTTGGGGATTACCTCTGAGGAGGGAGATAGATATTTCATTTAATTACTCACACATACATTTGGATTATAATATGATGAAAATAGTATGTCCCCTACAGTGATCCAAGAGTTGATGGATAAATTTGATGACCAACAAGAGATGGTTTTTATTAAACCAAGTGTGTCCCACCTAGAAATATTCATTTGTTAGTTTTTAAAAAAATACCTATGTATGATTTATAATTCATATGGATTACTATCACATGATATAAGAAAAAATAATGAACGTATACCCATTGAAGATGATTGATGGCCAATTTGATCAGTTTTAATGTTCAATATGGTTCATGATTATCAATTTTAGGTCTTTAACTTCCTGTAAAGGGGTCAAAAAGTTAATATTCTAATGATACCATTCTAATAGTTCTATAGACAATGTGAGTTCCCAGTAATGGATTTTGGTATGATGAATAATCCTACCAGGTGTATTACTCTGTTTAATTTGATATTTCATCCATACATAAATTGATTTTATGTTTTTATCATTGATGAAGAAAAAATATACACTACTTTAGAGGATGAGCATGAATAATTCTTAATGATTGGGGGTAGAAATGATTCCTAAGCATCATAATTATTTTATTATATAAATTATCAAGTTATTAATCAATGAGGTCTACATTATATGGAATATAATTTATGATCATGGGTATGATATGGACTTGCAAACGGCTGATGTAGTTTTTTCATGGGATCCATCAAAGAGCATGTTATAGGTGCAAAGTTTTTTTAACTAGAGGGTTACTATCAGATGTAACTAGTGAACTTATCCAATATTACAATCACTATCACCTCCCATATATTAAAAGGTAATTTTTTTACCTAGATAGTGACGTGCCCATAAAAATATGAGGATTTGAGCCCATGTGTTACTAGTCTTCATGTTTCGATAGTACTCGAGGAGTGAGTGGCTTATAATGTGTAATTTGATTCCTATAGACCTTGAATAATCTATGAGATGAATCAATTGAATGATGTGATTTGATGCGGTTTAAGGTAGATGAGACATCACGAGTGAAACTAGGATACTCAAAACCTAAAGATTATAATGATAGTTTTCACTCAACGTATGTAGTGGTGCTATATTCATAGGGAGAAATTTTTTGTTTTTTAGACCATCTGAGTCTGAGGTATTTCATCATGAAAATATACCTAAACCCAAGGAAGGGGTGTTTTATTGATTTCTTATTGAACTCTAGTTTTAGATAATCATTACTTCTGGGAAGGGAAATGTGGTTCAAAATTCAATTTGTAGGACATAGTATTATCATCTAGTGGAGAAGACATATTAGTAGTTGCATTCCTTGAATATTACACTATTTGAAGAGAATTTTCTTCAGCTAATGGCGTTGACTCCTCTACTTATTTGGAATATGAGGGAGGCATAGTTGGGAGATATAGAATATGACGTCCTTTGAGTTTAAATACCCATAGATGATTCAAAAGATGAATTCATTCATGAAATTAATCAAATCATCTATTTCTAGGGATCAACAATGGTACTGTATATGATGTGAGAGGAGGTGTTAATGGAGTTTAACACATATCTAATGTTATAAATCCTGATTTATGGAGGATTTATATGAATGTATTGTGACTACATTGTTGGAATTACATGAGGTGGAGTGTTATGGAGTTCGTATTTTGGTGTTCTACATGCCTCAAGGTAAAGGCTGATAACCAAATTCAGGTAGTGTTTTTACAGCCTCAAGATATCCTAGAGTGGAAATGGGATAGAATTTCATTGGACATTCTTATTGGTATTTCATGGATATTGAGAGACCATGAATCCATCTGGGTGATATTTGAATATCATATAATGCTGCCTCACTTATTTACTATCATGTGGCAGAGTTCATTAGAGATTTCAGGTAAATATTATGAA
This sequence comes from Viscum album, assembly GCA_963277665.1. Classification (NCBI taxonomy): domain Eukaryota; kingdom Viridiplantae; phylum Streptophyta; class Magnoliopsida; order Santalales; family Viscaceae; genus Viscum; species Viscum album. Next base: position 1,012,752,701 of record OY728153.1, on the reverse strand, counting down.
TGGGTTATTGTCATCTTTCTTAGGTTTCACTCCATGATTTTTTGTGGGCGTGATTATGTAGTTCATGTCACAGTTATGAAATGGACTACATGAGGCATTTATGACCCATTTTAGGATGATTAAAATTTTACTCATATGTGAATGAGAGGAATGAATAAATTATATTGGTGTTAAAGGATATAATAGGGGTATTCATGATAGACTTCACCATAGTTCATAAGATCAAATACCTTTACTAGAGCTTTCTATTATTAATAGTTATATCCTTAATCTATTCATGGAATCCTTTGAGGCCTTGTACTGAATACCATGTAAATAATCCTTCTTCAAGACAAAGATTTTTGAGACAGATCTTGTAGGGATATATATAATGCATGTGATGATATATAATGTCCTGGTTATCTGTGAGAAGATTAGTACATTCAAGATCCAATGTAAATTATAAGCAGATCAACATTATCGGCCCTTTTATTTTGAGTAGGGATACCACCATTTCCTAATAGTATACCCATGATGATGTTATCAAAGATTTGGATTGGGATGTGAGATATATTTTAGGTTCACCAAGACATTCAAGCTCAAATATAGGTATATATTTGTTTCTTACCACCATTCCTTACCACCACATTTGGAGCGGGTCCAATATGACATATGTGTTTCATAGTTAGGGAGATATATTCATGATCATTCACACATTATTGACTAGTAAATGATATATATTGAGGATAGATCCTTCTAACCTAAGTTCCTAGTTGCAATTGAGGGTCTCAAGGAGAGGATCACGTGAGGATGGACCAATCCCTTGATTCATGTGCAGTGGAAACAGGTGAGTACGAAAGAGAGCTCTTGGGAGTGGGGGAGAGATTTGTGTTCACTATATCCCAATGTTGTTTATAGTTTTTATAGTTAACTTTTTTAAAGTATTTAATAATGTGGAGTCTATTTTTTTCTTTATTATTTTTAATAATATATTAATACATTTTTTAGATCAGTACATTGAGACGACATGTGATTTCGATGCCCGATATGCCAAAATTTTAATTCATAAAATTAATGAATATATTTCATATCACACAAACATTTTCTTCTAGAAAAATTTAATATATCTTTAAATGAGTCCTGAATAGGATATATGAGACCATGATTGAATAAATATCATTAGTTTTAACCATTCCATTACCTAATGTTGGTTTGTGCTAGACATTTCGATGAGGAAGACATTATAGTGTGAAATAAATTTAAAATAAATGATAAATTAAATAATTTATGATTAAATGTACAAAATATAAACTTATATAAAGATTTCTATATTAAATATCACTAGAGATAACCACATAACCATGGAATGTTTTTGAAATGAGCTCAGATGACCATTGTTTGAGGATCAAAATCAGAAGATGACATGTGATCGGTTTGATTTGAAAAGATAGGATGAAGATGTTATAGATCATTGTAAAAATTAGATAATGTGTTCATATTTAATGAAGGATCCAATAATGTCGTAGGTAATGTTATTTTTTTGTATTTCAGCTCATTTTATTTACTCAAACATTGATTAGATTGTCTTTTTTTGATTCATGAAGTTTTCCAACCATCCCATGAGACAACTCTATAATTTGGATGGTCCAAATTATATTATTATTTTTATACCATGATTCTCATCCCAAAAATATATAATACATTATCATTATCCATGAACCTTATTTTAATGATCATTGCATTATTTTTCTTCTTCCTTTCCCCCACCAATATTTCAGTTTCTTCATTGTTGGCCTATGGGGCCACTATTCGACATTTTTTGGTGGGTCTATGCATGACCGAACCACGGTATTTGAAGTGCATGTTCATATAATGAAAATTAACATGATTTTAGGAAATATTGGGATGGATTTAATGTTATTATGATTGATTTTTGGGTATTGGATAAAAGGATGATATGGAAATGACATGGGAAGCATACAGAATGTGATATGGAAGTCCCATAGGTGGTACTCTTATTTATACCCAATAATGAATATAAAATAGACTACATTCATAGTAATCCATTATTTCAATTATGTTCAATGTACAATCGTGTAGATCTATCAATGAAAATAGATGATCCGGGATCTATATTAAATGATTTTATATTTTTTATAATAGATTCATCATTTACTTTTTATGACATTGATATACATTTGGAAATATTATCAGAGCTAGGAACTAATACAACATGAGTTTTCAATGCATGGTGGGACCATTATTAAATTGAAAAAATAATATATATAATCTATATCATGAATGTTTTTATTTAATATAAATTTTATAATATCATTAATGAGGTCACATAGAGAAAATCTAATACCACAGTTTAATCCAGTGTGTTGGTTTTAACCTAGCCACATTATAAACATGGTCTGCGTCAAACATTTTGATGATGTAGATGTCAGTTTGTGTGTTTGAGTAAAAATAAATAAATATTTTAATTATTTTATATTATATGATCTAAATACATTTCTATATAAATATTTCAAGATGATATTTCTCCTTGTTTAACATCATGAAGCTGGTCAGTTTTAGAAATGAGCTCTTATAACCATTAGTGGAGAATCAGGATTGGACGAGGATCCATGATCATATCGAGGTGAATAAAATTTATAATGAATACAAAATTCACCCAAATAAAAGAAAAACACATTATTCACCAATGAATGATCCAATTTTGAGGTTGAGAAGTTATTTTCTAAATTTCATCCATTTTTAATTAATCGAGAATGTATTGATTTATCATCAATAATTTTTGGGATTTTCATATTTTTTTAGGATCAAAAGTGTAATTTGAATAGTTCAAATTAGATTATTCATTTTATTACATATTTCAAACTACATAATATATATGATCTATGCCCGTTGGACCAGAACTCTTTGATATCAATTTATGAACCATTATTATTGTTTCTTTTCCCCACATGTTCTACTAATTCTTCACTATTGGCCAATGTGGCCACAGTTCAAAATATTTGAATAGTTTAAAACATTAATGGAACCTAATATACATTTTTGAAGTGTGAAAAATGGACTTATCACTGATTTTGGGAATGGTCGAGATGGTTTCATGGGTATCAGTGATGGCTTTGAGGATCCGGGATCTGAGGAAGTTATAGAAAAACCTGAGGGTTTTGGTCGCACAATGAGAGTCCCATGGGTGATGGGTTTTTTATTTTGGCCACAGAATTCTATTAAATCAATTTCATACCTAATTATACTTGATTTGAGTAATATTTAATGTGGACTATGGTATATTTGTTGGCTGTAATTGGTTATATGGGATCCATTTCACAAATATGGAATTCTGTAAAAACACAATCCACATGTAATGTATTTTGAAGAACAAATATCATATAGACCATAGGATTTGGTTAGAATTGTATCTGGTTGACATAATTATAACCAAAAATGTTGGAACCACACATTTACTTTGACCCTGTGCTGGTGTCTGAATGAATTCTTTAAGTGTACTCATGATTGAACATGACTAGACACATAGGCACGACACAATAGATATGGGAATGATCAGAAGCACTTGGATTAACACCAAGATTCTAATACATGCCATGTAGTGCCATTCCATGACATGTATTAATACATGTCCAAAAATCCATGTTTTAGAGAGTTCAAATCAAGGATTCCTTGTGAATTCCCATACTATGTACTTCATTATGAAATTTCAAACTCTATTATCTCTTACTTCATGACTTAAAATTTCCCCACATGTATCCAATATAGAGTGTTTTTCACATAGAACATGATGGTGAAAATGATCGTGGGTTTTGATATATTATGAAATATATTGTTATCATGATTCTTCTTCAGATGAATCTCGATGATAGATGTAATTGGTTAGGATCCCCAAAGAGTGGTCGAGGTTTGAAATCCCCTTGTCTTACCTAGTAGTGGGTGCCTCAATATCTTCAAGCTAGTTTGAGTGGCAACCTCATATTATATTATTGAATTTTTACTCTACTTACTGAGTGGAACCTTACTTTTATATCTCAGTAGGGTCTTCTTCATATTGAGTGGTACCCTCCATATTTTTCTTCAAATGGGTTGTAAACCTACTAAGTGCAACAAACTTATTGTATTGGGGAATGTTTCATCTACATAATTATTAGCACCCACTTTATTTTTCAGGGTATGGGTCCTCTACCTACTATTTGGTATCATAATATAGTTCAATGGCTTGAGTTATATACCAACTAACTGATAACATCATGTTGTAGTAGGAAATGTTTAATAGACAGATAATGTTGCACATTTTTATTCATTCTGAGCATGGGTATTATACCTACTATGTGGTATCATCCCATGGTATAAGTTAATTGGTCTCTACTGATTAATTGGTAGCCTTCTTTTATATTATGACATAAATCTTCTACCTACTTATTGGTACCCTCATGTTGTGTCAGGGAATGGGTTATATACATATAGAGTGGATCTTACATGTTTCACCAGGGAATGATTCATCTACCTACTAAGTGGAATCCTACTGATACAATAGGGAATGTGTACTCTATTTTGATATTATGTCCCTAAAATGTGCGGTAATGTGGTATTGAGCGGGTCCTCCAGAAGGTTACATCATCAGATTTATAAGATGTGGGGAATTAATGATTGAACAAAGGAACTATTGGCATACAATTTCTAATGTTTGAAATTAAATGTAGATTAACTCTCTCAATTTTATAGATTTCTTATATGATCATATATAATTTTTTTATTTTCTATTTTTAGATAATCCTTTATATTGAGCGTACTCTTTTGCATCAAGTGACATATTTATCTGCCTTCAGGATTAGGGAGTCCTACAAGGTATGTATATACTCACACCTACATGGGATTTTCTTGAACATGTCATGCCTTATAAAGACGATGGACTAGTTGATGATGATATTAGCGGATCCAAAAATATTCATGGGTGTATAGACCACATATAGTGGTTGTTCGTAGAAATAAAGACATTGAATCTATCACATTTTGTTACTCTCTTGTTATTATCTTGGTTTTGTATCTTTTTTGGGTGCGCATATAGTGTTTCACATTAAATTTCAGATGATGTTGTTATACTGTTTATTCTATATGTTTTTAAAATTATATATTTACTCTATATTTCCTTTAATTCTATTTGAATTCACAAATACACAAAGATGGTTGTCTCTGTGTGTAATGTTTATCTAGCCGATTTCTTTCCATTTTATTTATGACTTTCAATGATTGTATCCAATCTACAACATATATAGCTATGCTCGTGGTAGTTTAAAAACGTCCTTCCGTTATTTTGGTTAACCATAGTTGGTTGGAGGATGATTTCAAATTTAACAGAGATAATAATGTAGTCATTATTTATTTGGTTGTTTAATTGAATTTTTTATATAAATTATATCTTCCTTATTATTTTTTGGGTTTATTTGTTGTACTCTATTTGAGTAAAATAATCATATATTGAAATATTTTATCATGAGGGTAATGTTTAGTATTATTATTTAAATGAATTTAGTGGAAATAAATGATGATTAAAATCCCATTTTTTGGTATTGTTTTATATTTTAAAATAGATGAAAATATTATGGTATTAGAGAAAGGGACTGAAATATAATATTTAATAGGGGGTCTTGGAAATTTAATTTTTTATACATTCCCACATATTATCTTCCCCTAATAATTATTCTCTTTGATCATTTTATATATATGTTACATTGGAATTATTTTTTTAATTTGGAGTCATATATATATATTAGAAATATTGATTAAGACAACCCCTACCTAAATACTAATGGATGAGGTACCCCAATCTCATGATGTGTTATGGATTATATTCTAACCAACAGTGCTTCTTTAAGATAATATTATCAAAACATCTCCCATCAATAAATTATAAAAAATAACTGAGCATCTAAAGACCCATTCACCCACTCTCATTATATCATTAATTCTTGAACTACGCCTTTCATGTTTTTTTGATGTATCATGATTTTTTCCTCTATGCATTTCTATTCCTAATAAAGAATGAAATAAAAAATGTTGTAAATATAATGGCACTATTATTCTAATTTATTCCAATATTATTTCCAATTAAAACAATACTTGTAATTTATTTCAATTCATAGTAATAATATGATTTATCAATATTATGATAATATCAAACTATGATAAGACATAAATAAAAAAGATATATAAATTTACAAGGTTATGTATAAATAAAATAAAAAAGTATATAATTCATAAATAATTTGAGTATTCTTAACAAAATTCAATGATCTATAAGAGCTTTGTGGATAAATATTATATTATAAAATTGTATTTATTTAAAAATTAATGAAAATATTTATTTTTTTGATTAATTCATAGAAATACGGTAACTAATGATGATTTAGATAGTATGAAATTAAAATTATGATGATCATGGATATTTTAATCTATTGATATTATTTTTTGTAAGGTGATTTATTTAATAAGTTTGATATTATCCCCACTGACTATAATAGTTTATATGTTATCAATACATGTTTAGGGGACTAATTCCATTGAGTTGATTTTTATAAATTTTGTAAACATGTTTTGATATTATGAAAAACAATTGAGAAATATTTTTTCTTTGTTTAAATATTGATTTTTATTATTATGAGGGGTTAGTTAAGTTGGAAATGTGTTCTTGAATTCATATTACATGATGAATATTAGAAAATTAGTTTCAACATTGATGAGATTAAAATAAATTTAATGTTTCAATGTAAGAGTAATCATATCTCACATTATAACACCTATGCATGGAATATATGAAAATTAATAATCATATGTATATTATAATGAGGAATGAATATTTAATAATATATTACATTAATCGAATGATACAAAATTATTTATAGAGGTAAATTTGACAATGCCCTGTGATGTGTGGGAATATTTCTGAGCATTAATTTTGGATATATGAATACTTAAAAGATTCCTATGATCTAGTGGGAATAATTTATTTTATAGAAACGGAATGACAATAATGAAACTAATGAATTTAATTCATAACATATTTTGTCTATGATATCATCACTTTGAGATATATATATTCACAACATCAAAACATATGAACATCATAATTCCCTAGTTTTCATTGATATTAAAAGATGAACAACATATATATGAGTTTTTAGGTGGGATAAAGATATTTTTTTATTCTAAAAATATTTAATAAGTATATTATTGTATAATGAACCTGATGATGATAAAAATTTGAATCATTTCAATGAAATTGACTTCATGTTTTAATGTAATTATTAAATATTAAAATGTTTTTATTTTGGTAAATTTGAATATTCTACTACCGAGGGTTTATAGGAAAGATTTAATGATTATAATAATGACGAGTCACAAATTGAATCCTTCATTAATGGATATGGTTTTATAATAAATCATCCATTATATGAAATTGATGAAGATAATGTCTCTGAATATTCTAATATAGTACTTTAAATTGATTATATAAATAGTTTCTAATATTAGGAGACTTGTAATGAAGTGTAATCCACAAATAAAACCACTTGAGAATTCATTATTTCCCTATATGATGATTGTGAATGTATATAATATGATACTAAAATAGAGGGTGCGATTTCTACTAATAATGGTGTATATTCCAAGGTTAAAACCTTAAAATTTTAATTAAGAAGTTCATAAAGGAAGTTAGAATGAAAATATATAAACATTCATGTATCAAAAAAATATTGCGGAGGATATAAAATAAAATTTTAAAAAACATTAAAAATTATATTATTTAACAAAATAAACCCTAATAATGTCAATTAACAAAAATAAATTTTGATATAACTTCTAAGAACAATTATTACGAAATAAACTTCTAGATATAATTCCTAAAATATAATATTTTTAAATGAAATAGAATTTACAACTAACAACCAAAATCAAATGTTATGTGTCTTTATGAACTACATGTATATTAAATGAACCAACTATAAAATTTAAGGAAATATTTTTTGATAGAACCCATTATAATATATTTAATCTCTCTCTATAAAATATAATCACTTGTAGAAGTGAGGAAAAATATGGAATGAGTGAGCATAAAAACTCACTAATCATAAAACATTACCAATGTTACATATTGAAAATGTAAATATATTTAAAAATTGAGAGATATGATAACATAAATATTGGATGTACACTAATATATATATATATGCATGGTGTACATAAATATAATATATCTTATACTATATAAAGTGTTTGTAAAATAAATTCATAAAAGGGTTGTATATTATCACACATATGATGCATGGAGAATATATGAATGTGATTCATGTATACATGAGGAATATTTCATGTAGTATTCATGTGTGTGATGAATTTATACAAAATATACATTATGTTCATTCAATCTAGAAAACAACATTAATACCCAACATAGTTTATATTTTTTATTAATCCCTTAGGAATGAATTATAGGAATTCCATTTTTCCATTGAATGAGTTCAATGTGATTGTCATGAGACATAAATCATCGTTATAATTTAATGAAACCAGATTATTTCAAAAATATATTGTTCACTAAATTTTTTTTATTAGGAATCATCTTCATAAACAGAATGTGATTATATTGACATGGGGTTACTTTTCAATGATTAATGTAGGTTTTTTGTCATCATCCCTTTCATATAAAATTTATAAAAAAAATTATTTCAACTGTTACATGTACATCATTCCCTATGATGGTGTTATTAGCCCATTGAGAGTATTTGGGGTCCTCTGATTGGGATCAAGATCAAATGAATGGTGTTCCCACTACGAAGGTTTTATTCTTAGATAAAATTTAAAATCATGATCATGAAAAAATGATCTCCAAAAACAAGGATTTTAGGTACCTTTGTTTATGAGACTCATGTATTATTTATTTTAGAAAAATATTTATATATTTATTTCACAGGAAAAGAGGAACCATTTTTTTTGAGTTTTCAAATTAATTAATATCATATAGTGTTAAAATTAAACCCATCAGCTTTATCAATGAAAATGTATTCATAGAATTAATGGGATTATTTAATTTTTTGATTAAGTAAACGTATCATTATATTTAATTTAATTTGTGATTCCCTGAGGTATATCGAAAAAATATAAGTAATATTAAACTTTACATAGTGTGTTCTATGTAAAGTTAATCACTTGTTTCCTTTAGACAAATTCTATGAAACACCCTGAACATAATCATCTAGTCCTAGTTGGGATGGTGCAGGAGATAGGGTGTGTCTCCCCATATTACAAATGTTGTTGACTAGTAGTGACTTTTTATGCAATCATGGGGAGACTATAACCTCCATCAGTGTTCAAAATAGAAAATAAATATCCTAACAAGTAAAAAAAATAAATCATAGTATATGAATTCCAAACATATAATTTACAATGAATGAGTACATAAATAATATACTCAATAGTAATTCTAGAATAAAATGATACTAATCACCAATCAGGATAATCACATATACAATATTAGAAAGAAATAATCTATAAAAGAGTCTATCAGCCCAGATCCAGTCCTTACCTCCTCCAAATTTCTAAACCCATTGAAGTTTGTCCAACTCAATGATCCAACCTAGGTCACATAGCAACATGTACATGGAAAAATTGAGGGATTCCCTAGTACCCAATTGTCATGTTTTCTAATGAAGCGTGTGATTATATCTCATTTGAGATCCACCAAAGAAGTTTTGACCCAAATAGTAAAAATAATGTAGGCATTTATGAGATTATTTTAATTGGAAAAATTGATATTAAATAATTAAACTATGAATAAATTATAGATAATAACCCAAGAACATATTAGAAACAATTGACTATATGACGAGCAGTTGTGTACTATTTAGGAATCCATAATATTATGGTCGTTCCAAATTGGTTGCTATTATGGAAGAATATTAGAAGTCATTTCACATAATTTAAATCATTCTATATAACACATCCACCATTATAGAAAATTCACATTAAAAAATTAATAAAAAACTCCACACTAGCCTTTAAGGTTATGTAAATCCCATGAATCATGTCTACTTACTCACCATAGAGGGTACTCACACATTGAAGAACAAAATAAATGGATCTATCCCATATTTATAGACATTCCCTATAGTCATTGGACTATCATCCAATGTTATATCATATAAATTAGTAAGTCCCCCATCGGAAGATCCTACCATCATATATGGACTCTCATAAAATGGTTTATTGAGTTTCCCCATTCATTCCAAGTGTCGATGATAGACATACTATATAGAAATATCACAAATGAGAAATGTTTGTCCACTATCCCACTGTATTGATTTGGATAATTTAATTAGGTAAGACTTTCAACCAGAAAAATGAACATTAATTCCAATTCTTATTAAAAAATCTACATATAATTTGTAAATTTATGTGAGAAATATATTATAAAAAATAATTCAAAGGATATTAATTAATAAACAATCAACAAACATAATATTATGTAAAACCATTGAAATATAAAACAATAATTATTCAAAATTATATGAAATATTACACAATAAATAAATGAAATAGAAAGGAATAATATACAACATCAATCATTCTATTAGTTATGAAATAAGCATAAATGTTTTTTATATTGGAATTTTAAAAAAAATTCATAACCAAAAGATGTTTTTATTAGATGAAAACACACAAAAACATGACAAGTGATCTACATGAATCATAGGTCTCATAGACACTATAACACATGTTGAATAATCTTGCATCCAAGGTGGTCAATGTTATTTAATTAAATAATTAGTTATCAAATCCTTGACCATCGATGGATAAAATCAATCAAACAAGAAATTATTATTTAGAAACCTTAACACATCATTTAAATACATTTGTAATGGTTCCATTTATTTTTTTTAAATTAAAATGTAATTAAATAATTAATAAATTCACATTATTCATAACAGAATTATGAAATAAGGGTCATTCAATCAAGGTGGGTATCATAATATCTCATGATAATAGACTTTGTAGAATACCCTATGGCTGAGTACATGGTACTACCTATATAAAACCTTTGTCAAATCCCATCCACAAAAATCACAATAGAATTTCTTGAGTCTATCTAGGACTATCCAACCTATATCAATCACGATGAATTCCAAAATAAAATATGAGCAATTAAATTCAGATAATTATAAATAGTATATATTTAATTAAATGAATTATTGGGAAATTACAATGAATGTGATAAGGAATAATTATTTATAAGGAATATCTAGGTATCATCACCTAGATGGAGGCATGACCAACCACCCATGGAATGTTTGAAACACTGATCCAACATCATCTCATAAAAAAATACATATTTCCAAGAAATGAAAAAGTAGAAATTAATACAATAAATATTGATTTTATGATAAATCATGTATATGATAATCCTTTTTCATAACATCATATAATAGATTTCATGACACTCACAACATAGTCCTCGCTATATGGTTTAAAAAACCCAAGAGTAATTCCATGATATGTTTTTAGGATCAATTTAATGTGACTATATTCCATAAAATATATCACATAAAGTCAATAATTAAATTTAAAAACATTGAAAAATACTAATCCATCAATATAAAACATCATCTAAACATTCGAACAGAAAATATTATCATGGTCATACAATTGAAACATGATTGGATGGAATTGTCATCCGATTCTCAAATTAGAATCAAGAAAAGAACTCTATTTAGTGAATTTGACCATGGATGTAAGGAATTTTGAAATAATTTGGAAACATCCATTCTAATAGGATAAGAATTAATATGAAAAGAAAGCGATGATAAAAAGAATAATGAACCCCCACCACAAGAGTGAAAAGGGAATCGGTATTGAGGAAGAGTAGAGGGTCTAAACCACATTTTCCAATAAAAATAATTTAGATCCATCCAATATAAAATAAATCTCATCGAGGGAGTATGTTTAATGAGAATAGATACATGGATCCCCATATATTGATTAATAATGATTAATAATATTTGATTATTAGTTATTAAAAATAAGTAATGGCCTCAACATAAACGTTTCTTAGTTATACCCACACTTTATCCATTTCGGGGTCACTGAATCATGGACATCAGACTATAAAGATGACTAGGGGTAATCATTATGAAAATGACTAGTTGTTGTCCTAGGAATAGAGATATGATACTACTATAATCTCCCATCTATCCCCAACCATGACTATATTCATCTCACAATCCATGAGGTTCCCATTGAGGTTCATTCACATATAAAACTACCTCTTAAATATATTTAAAAACATAGAATATTAGGTATCAACCAGTTCTATGAATTATCCATATAATAGATAACTATTTCCAATTCTGTGTACAATTAATTACATATAATTACATGGTTCTTTAAAATTTCCCCAAAAAATATATAATAATTCTCGTGACAATTCAATATCATGATAATTAATTATCCCAAAATACCTCAATCACCAACAATGTAGACATCTATATATCCCACCATTGAATGCTAACAAAAAATTATAAGGCCTCACTCATTCTGAAAATTCCATCTCACACTTCCAATAAAATCATTAACATAAACATTAGAATATGGGAAATATCTTGTCTTCATCAAACATAGTGACCATGGTCACTACACCGTCATACCTGAAAAAATGTTGTGTCATAATCCAATACCAACTGTAGAATCACATTAATCCCCACCATAGGAATTTACATATTATGAAACATTCCAATAATCCAATGACACGCCCAATACCAATACCTCATTTTTTATTCTAACACGAACAATGGTGTATTTACAGACCGATAATAACTCGAACATGTCAAACATTCTATTATGTCCTTAATAGATCCTCAATCAACTCTATCATACCTAATAAAATGCACTTAATGTGTTACCAACCAATATCATTCAGTTTTACTTGTTATGAAAAATTGGAACCCTTCTGAATGACACGTTCAAAAGTTACACTATCGCTATAACTGACACTCCATGAAGACCCAAGTCATGATTTCCTATTAATCATAGGAATCAATGTAACACCCTGATCCCAGAATCCCAGAGTCGGTGCATTATTAGGTATCATTGGCATGATCACAAAAGGTCAAATATCTAATGAACAATTAGTTTAGAATCCTTGGAAGAACTAGATACATTCATAAGATTTAAATTAAATCCTAAAATGGAAAACTACAATAACATTGTTTCCATAGACAACACAAAGATCCCATAGACTATCCCTGTAGTTCACTCGTAATTTACTTCTTCACATCTGGGAAGAAATAATACTTTGAAAGGGGTGAGCTCAGAAGCATATTAAGGATAAAAATATAAGAGAAACATTCATAAATAAGCATAAACATTAAAGGAAATTTGTAAGTCTAAAAAAATCCATTTAAACTTGAACATCATCATAATATGGAAAATTAAAAATCAAATAATTCCATTTTATTATTCACATGGATATTATACTACTCGTATAAATCTCTTTCAATATCAATATCTACTTTCACAATGATTAAATGAATTATTCCAAACCTTCATAACCAAATATTCAAGGCCTTGTGCCAAGACTACAAATAAGATTTTTTCAAGGAAAAATTCCATGACACTAGTTTGTCTCATGAGACCTACCGTTGCATCGAGGAGAAATTGCAGGCTCCACCCTTCATATACTATGTCCAATTCATTCCTCATATGAAAATGTTTAAACATAACATAAACATTCGTATTAAAACTAGAATACGAAATGTCAATAATCTATCCCTAAACATTGAAAGGTCTAAAAATAACAAATCCACAATATTACATATTAAAAAACCTTCAATTCAATATGGAATATGTTTATCATTATAAATCAATTTCAAACATGATTAAAATCCATCAAAGGAAGTTGAAGATGAAATCAAAACCTTTATAAAGAAATATAATTTTCTAATTTGAAATCATTTAAATGTCATGTAATTATAAAATAAAACACTTATATTTTAAATTATTCTTATTATCTTGTATGGGAATCTTCGACGATGTTATAATGGCAGAAAAAAGCCGCACCCACCGTATAAGTTAAAAAAAACATTTTTACCTTAGTGTTTTCGAAATGGTTATAATGTACCTTGTTTGGAAAACAACAGAAATATTACATTCAAAAAAATATTATTTAAAAGTCAAAAAGTGTATAAATGACATTCTCCCATAGTTTAGTAAATAGTAAAAATGTTTCGAAATAATTTTTTAAGAAAAAACTGATGTTGATGATAAATAGGTCCCAGTAGATATTTATGTAAAAACAACCTCGAATAATAAAGAGATCTTGAAGTTAACCCTTACCTTGTATGTTTCCTTGGTAAAGGGTAGGTTAGCCTCCTGTATAATTGTCAAATAATTTTTAGTAAATTATACAAGAATCATATATATTAATATGATATCATATATTATCTTTTAACATTGCATTGCTAATAATATTTTAGTATTATTGTCGTTTTGGAAGTTAACAGATTCATTTTGCTTTATATGATTTGCTATGTAAGTAATGTTCGTTATGTATCAGATGTATTTTATTAATATTTATAATGATATTAATTCATTAAAATTTATTATAAATCAACTAATAAAAATTAGACTTGAATGGATACGATGGGGAATGCATCTCATCACGTTTGTGGTGACGGTAATCCGTACGTACACACGAGAGACAATATCATTATTTTGATATTAATATAATATACAATTGTATTGTATATCATATATACAGAATCCATATCATGTTATATTTATCATTTAAATAAATTACACATCATTATTATACCCATCCAAATAATAATTTTTTGAATAACAATTACTCCACAACGTGGAGACAGTAAGCTGTACATACACACGCTTAGTGACATGTCATTCAAAGGATGGATAGAATAATGAAAAAGTTTGTACCATATTTATTATATGATATACGTATATATATGATACGGGAGTTATTATTTTATAATGGAAGAAAAAATGAAAGAGGAAGAGGAAGAATAAAGCATTTTGAAGGAGGTGATGAAATATTTACCTCTTCTTCGGGTTCTTCCATTTGATTTGATCAAAAGGGCTCCATAAGATGGAATTATGACTAATATAAGGACTATTGAATGAATGTAGGATAGTTGATAAGGTATTTGGGAATAATTTGACCAAGTCAAATGGCTTTGATGGTGTGAATTAGAGAGAAGGGGGGGTTCTCTTTTATAAGAGGGGTGAGGGGCACCATAGAAAAAGCTAGAAATATTTTTTTAATAAAATAATTTTCTATTTATAATGTCTGAAAAATGAATTATATAAAGTCTAATTTGGGGATGGGTCGAAATACAGTCATCTAATCAGATTTATACATGTTTGGGTCACTATTTTAACCATATCTTTTAGATTTAACTCTTAGTAAAATAATTTTCCATTTACCATGTCTCTTGGTATTTTTATATTTTATGGTTAATAAACATACTATAGAATTCTAAGATAACCCCAAGTGGTTAATTAATGATACAAATATCATTATATAAGTCTTTTGGATGATTATGAGATTTTTAGGAATATAATATCAATTAATAATATAATATTTGTTTGTAAAACTCTTTTATGTCAATTTTGAAAATGTTTTGTATGTTGTTTTTTCTAAATTCATAACATAATTATTACTTAAAAAAATTATCTAGCCAACCCCAAATATTCATATTAACCTATAAAATTTTTTTAATTCATAAAATGTCTCAAATTACATTTATTTGGATATTTATAATAACAATTATTTTAATCATTCATTAATATTGCAATTAATGCATCATCATTGTGTTATAAATAAATTTATTATATAATGTTTAAAAATTATAAATAAAATACCATTATGTAGGATTTAAATTTAGCAATCTAATGAATATTTATAGTCAAATTAGTATACTATGTAACCCTATATTTAAATTAGTTTAGTTATTAAAACCTGAATTTAACACTTTTAACTTTCCTTTGAATTAAATAATAATAAATTCTCTAATCTAATCCCAGCAGACCTAAAGGATCATATTTTATTCCTATGGATTTTTATGGTCTGATTAAACTTATCCAATAGAATTAGTACTTGTGTTAGGGTAGTAATTATGTTATTTTGACCCTTAATTACCCAATTTACATTTAACAATGGTGAATAAAAGTAATAAATTACTATTCACCAAAAATTATTTTCATCTTATTGAACAAAATTTTACATATACCAACCGTGTCTCTCAGATACTTGATATTCAACTCACAAAAGTGGTAAAATTATATTTTCTGTAAATTTTCAAATGTTCCTAGGAGGATGGTAAAAGATGGTAAAAAGTTCAATAAAAATTTTATATCTCTAAAATTATAATAAACTGACTCAAATGAATTAAATTGAACTTATATAGGTATTATGTATCTTTTTTTACATAAAATAAATTGAAATAAAAAAATTATTTAAATATTTATTCGGTTTAAAACTATAACTTTGTGTTTCTCACTATTCATAAAAAATAGAATGTTTTCAGAAAAATACCAAAAATTTACCCTAAGCTAATTTCGATATTTCGAATCAAAAAATAAATTTTATTTTGAAAGGTAAAATTTATATAATTTAAAATGGTGTGTATTACTAATCATAACCGCTAGTTTGATTCATTTTGGGCTGTTAGAACTCGAAGTTGCATACAAAAGACACTATTATATTATTCAATGGGAAAAGTACTATGGAAGCATGGGGTGTTACATTCTCCCAAAATTCAAATATTTTCATCCTCGAGATTTCTAGAATATTACTTCATAAAATGATTCAGGTGGTTCTTCATCACATGTTCCTCAGGTTCCCACGTTGCCTCTTCCATCTTATGGTTTCTCCATAAAACATTTACAAGATGAGTTGTCTGGTTTCTAAGAACTTGTTCTCTTGTATCAAAAATCCTGATAGTCTCTTCGCAATAAGACAGATCAGGTTCTAGTTCTAATTCCTCATAGTTACGTACATGCATTGGTTCAGCCATGTATTTTCATAATAGTGATACATGGAATACATCGTGAACTTTGAAGAGACTTGGCGCCATTGCCTAACTGTAAGCTACAACCCCAATCTGTTCTAGAATTTCAAAAGGTAAAATGTACCTGAGAATCAATTTTCCCTTCTTATCA
Source organism: Viscum album (assembly GCA_963277665.1). NCBI lineage: Eukaryota > Viridiplantae > Streptophyta > Magnoliopsida > Santalales > Viscaceae > Viscum > Viscum album. The sequence goes on along the minus strand of OY728153.1, from coordinate 1,012,735,475 downwards.
GAATGTATAACACCCTTCCATGGAGATACATTAAATAAAACTAGATCTTCTACCTGAAATTAAAAATCCTTCATTCTGTTATCGACATAGCTCTTCTACCTACATTGACCTGCTTTGATGTGGTTGTGGATTAGCTTCACTTTTTCCATCGTTTCCTCCTAAAGTTATGGGACTATAGGTTTTCTTTCAACAAAATAATCCCAAAAGGTTGGTGTGAAACATCTCTTTCTGTATAATGCTTCATATGGTTCGATATGAATAATTTAATTGAAGCTTTTGTTGTTGGAAAATTCTACCAAAGATAAATATTGATCTCACATACCTTGAATTTCATGTTAGCTTTATCTCAACATGTATTCTATGGTTCGAATAATCTGTTCTAATTGTCCATCTGTTTGGGGGTGGTAGGTAATGCTCAAATATAGTTCATTATCTAAGGATTTTTGAAGACTTTTCCAGAATCTTGATGTAAAATGGGGATCACGATCAGAAACAATCGATAGTGTTACTCCAAGATGTCATACAACATCATTAATATAAAGTATTTCAAAACATTCAAGTGGTAAATCTTCTCTTATAGAAAGAAAATGTGCTCACATGGTACGTTGATCAACAATGAACCATATTGCATCAATACTTCTCGGATTCCTTGGTAGCCCCATGACAAATTCCATCGTAATATTATCCAATTTCCCCTCATGTATGGGAAGAGGTTGCATGACTCCTCCAGGCTGTTTCCTTACATATTTCACTTATGGACAAACAATACATCTTGACACAAAATCAACAATCTCCCTATTATTTTTGTCCCACCAAAAAATGTTCCTTCAAATATCTATACTTATTAGTGCTACCAAGGTGTATAGAGAAATTGGAACTATTTTCATCATCCAACAATTCTATTTTTTAGATCAGTTATAATGGGAACAAAAATCATCTTCCCATATTTCAAAGTTCCATCTTCATACACAATGTCACTCAATCTCCCATCATTCAAATATTTAATATTCTTTTGAAACTCTTCATCATTGGTATGAGAACTCTTTATCCTTTCAAGAAAATATTTTTTGGCAACCATTTGAAAATGTATTGATGTTTCACCTTCCATGGTGATTCTCATATCCATCTTTACTAGATCCATGTATATAAGATCCTTTTCAACTCTGATCTTGTTCAAAACTCTATGATCATTTATAATAAAATCATCTTCCACCTTATATGACTTCACTAGGTGGTAGGGTATAGTGCAATCATAATACTTGAGTAGTTCAAGATATCGCCTTTTCCTCATGTTGAGTTCTTTATGTAAGATAATATACTTTAAACTCTTGTGATCGGTATATATCTCACATTTTTACCATAGATATAATGTCGACATGTCCTCAAAGAATAGATTATAGCTTCTAACTAAAGATCATGAGTAGTACAGTTTTTCTCATTAATTATTAGCTGTTGTGATTCATAGGCAATTACCCTATCATTCAACATCATGACACAACCATGTATTTTTATTAATACATCACTATAAATAACAAACCCATCATTCACCAATGGCACTGTCAATAAAAGATCATTGAATAATATTATCTTCAGTTCTTCAAAACATTTTTCACACTCTTTCATATAAAAACAATTAACCCCTTTATGTGTGACCTTTGTTAATGGGTTAGACAACCGGGGAAAATTCTTTACGAAACACCGATAATAACCTGCTAAACCAATAAAACTGTGTACCTCAGTTATACATGTCGGTGCTGGCCATTATTGGATTGATCATCTCTTAGAAGGATCAATGGATATTCTATCCCTAGAGATGATATGGCCAAGAAAAGAAATATCCTAAATCTAGAATTCACACTTTCTAAACATCCCATATAATTTATGTCTTCTCTGATTTTTCGGGATAATGTGCAAGTGATTTTCATGATATTCATAGCTTTTGGAGTATACCCAGATATCATCAAAAAATACCACTTCAAAGTCATGATGATATTCCTTGAAAACACTATTCATTAGATCCATTATGAAAGAGGGTTCATTAGTCAATCCAAAGGGAATTACTGTAAACACATAATTCCCATACCTGGTTCGAGATATTGTCTTCGGAAATTCTTCCTTCTTCATGCACAACTGATGATATAAAGATCAAAGGTCAATCATTGAAAAGTATTGAGCTCCATGAAGTTGATCAAATAAATCATCAATGTGAGGTATGTGATACTTTTTATTTATTGTTATTTCATTGATCTCCTTGTATTCAATGTACAACCCCATAGATCCATCATTATTCATAACAAAAAGGATAGGGGATTCCCATGGAGAAACACTAAAGAGAAGAAACCCCTTATTACGGAATTCCTCTAGTTGTTTCTTTATTTTCAGTACTTCCACTATGGACAATCTACAAGGGGTCTTCGATATGGGATTTTAACTAGGAACTAAATCAATGGAAAACTCATTTTATCATTCTGGACGATGTATATGTAAATTTTCTAGAAACACATCAACATATTATTTCACAATAGGTACATCCTCTATTTTAACAATCCTTCCTCACTCATAGTTATTTCATTCTCTTCCTCCACAAAAATTTAATTTAGTTGAGCTACTGGGGTTGGATCTGGATAAAAATCATGTGGTGATGATTATGCTCTAAAGCTAAGTTGTTCTTTATCATCATCATTAAAAATAGTAACATCCCTCTTCTTACAATAATTTTTTCTTCATGGTCCCAAATCCCATCCATACCGAGGATTATATCAAATTCAATCATGTGTATGACCATGATATCAGAAGATAAAAACCCTTATATACTTTAATGGGGACTGATTCCCAAAATATTATTACAATGATACTTCCCTTATAAGTATTGACTGAAAACACTCTTGTTAAATCAAATTGTAAATATCAAATTTTCTTAGAAAACTGGGAAGATATGACACAATGATATGATCCTGAATCAAATAAAACATTTTCTAAACTTGGGGAAACCATTAAATTACCTTCCTCTACGTCTTTCAGAGCTTCATCCTCAATATTAGTGATAGTATAATCTTGTCCTTGATACATTGTCCTTTTCTGAGGTAAGTTCCCCTAATGTATAGGAAATTCAATCACATAATGTCCCCTTTCTCTATAATTGTTGCATTCAACATCAAAAGACTCTTTCTTCCACTTACAATCATGATCTTGGTGACCTTTTTCACCACACATGTAACAGACTCTCATTCCCTTCCGACATGTACCAGGGTGTTTCTTCACACATTTACTGGAGGATGGATATTTAACGTTTCCCTTATTCCCCTTATTTCCATTTCATGTGTTTTTAGCATATCTCTTCTTCTCTTGCTTTTCTTTAAAGTTATAAGATGTAGAGAATTATTTTTCGGTCTCGATAGAACATGAGAAAATATCTTCGTACGATGAGAAGGATTGTGAGACTAATGATCGACAGAGAAATGGTTTTAACGCATCAATGAAAAAATCAATTTTTCTTCTGGGGTTATGTATATAATGTACAACATTCCTTGATAACCTTGTAAAGTTAGCCACATACTTTGCAACTTTCTCATACTCTTTTTTCCCCAAACTCAGAAATAGCCATTCCATATATACCTAATGGACATGTGGGAAGTATTTTTATAAAAAAAATTATTTAATCTCCCCCCATTCTATATTTGATACTTAATCATATTCCTTTGTGTTTTTAACAATTATAACCATTGATCAACATCTCTAGTGAGGCGGTTAGATGCCATAACATCTTTTTCCCTTTCACTACTCCCAAGGTATGGAATATTTTCTCTAAATAATTTATCCTTTACTCATCTACTAATGGATTTTTACTCCAATTGAATGTTGGTGGTTGTTTCATCATGAAATAATCTAACATTGATCCTCCATATAGCTTATCAGGGTCCTTCATACGGGTAAGGTTATTATTCATAACCTGAGTGAGTTTTCCAAGTATGGTGATTAACTTATGAGCACTAGTTGCATCACTAGCTACGAAATAATTGTGATTTGTAGGATGAAAAAACCCTCCATGGATTGTGTGCATTAATACAGTTTCCATTCCTTCCATTTGACACAATTTCTAATCAATGGCATAAACTAGATTAGTTTATTAATCTAAATACATAAATTAAAACTTGTAAGATGATTAATATAAATTGAACAGTTTATTGATATAATACGTAATCATAAAAAATGTCTTCTTTGAGGAAGTATATAATCATAAGCACTTCATAATGGTTTGTAAAGAAAATCAGAATTATCCTACGAATATCGTCTGAGAGTTTCAAAACCAAGAGTGCAGTAAGACCCATTGTCGTGCACCAGTTTCAGTTTGATTCTAGCTCAAAATGGTTTTTTCAGGTTTAACCCCTTGGTATATCTATGCCATAGTTGCATCTACCTGCTCGTATCTAGACAGGGATGTATTTCTTGGAAAAATCACAAAATCTCTACATTACCAAAATTCTTGTTAGTTCTTCTATATTAATCCCCAAAGACTATCTTAGGGAAACGATCTCTAATAAGAGTTTACCTATATCTAGATTCAAAGTTTTGTAATAAAATTCTTCAGATACCAACTGTAACTCCTTGACCAAGGAATCCCATAGTCGGTGCATTATTACGTATCAATGGAATGCTCATAAAAGATGAAATCAGGAAAGAACGATTAGTTTAGTAGCCTTGGATGTACTAGATACATTAATAAGGTTTACATTACCGCATAAAATGAAAAACTACTACAAAATTTTTTCCATAGACAACACTGAGATCCCATATAATATCCATGCAGGTCAGTCATAATATACTTCATTGCATCCTGGGAAAAATACCACATAGAAAGGGGTGACCTCACATACCCAGTAAGGATAACAATATAATTGAAACATTCATAAATAATCATGAAAATTTAAGGAAATTTATTTGACTAAAACAAAATCCTTTTAATCTTGAACATTAACATAATATGGAAAATATAAAAACAAATAATGAAATTTATATATTCATATTAATATTGTACTAGTAGAAAAATCAAATTCAATATCAATATCCACTTTCATAATGATAGAATTCATAATGCCAGACTTTCATAACCATATAGTCAAGGCCTGGTGCCAAGAATACAAATAAAATTTTTTCAAGGCCTTGTGGCAAGACACTAGTTTGCCTCATGAGACCTATCGATGAATCGATGAGCTATAGAGGACTCCACCCATCACTTACTAAGTCCAATGAATTCCTCATATGAAAAGGTTTAAACATAACAAAAACATTCTTATTAAAACTAGAATACGAAATGTCAATACTTTATCCATAAACCATGAATGGTGTCAAAATAACACATCCATATTAAAAAATATCACAAAACATTTAATACAATATATAAGTTTTTTATCACTATAAATCAACTTCAAATAAGCTTTAAATCCTTGAATGGATGTTGACATAGATGAAATCAAAACCTTTTTAGAGAAATATCTTTTCCTATTTTGAAATCATTTAAAAGTCACATAAATATAAAATAAAACATATGAATTTTAAAATATTATTATAAGATTGTAAGGGAAGATTTGACATTGTTATAACAGTAGAAAAAAACCGCACCCTCTGTATAAGTTAAAAAATACATTCTAACCATAGTTTTGACGAAAATGTTATAAAGTACCTTGTTTGGAAAATGACAGAAAGATTCCTTTCAAAAATATCTTATAAAAAGTAAAAAATTGTATGAATTACATTATTCCATATTGTAGTAAATAGAAAAAATGTTTTTAAATGTATTTTTAAGAAAACATGAATGTGGATGATAACGATGTCCCAGTATATACTTACGTAAAAACAACTTCGGATAATAAAGAGATTGAGAAATTAACCCTTACCATGTACGTTTCCTTGGTCAAGGGTAGGTTAAAATCCTTTATAATGTTGAAATAATTTTTATTAAATTATTCATGAATCATATACATCAATATGATATCATATATTATCTTTTAATATTTCATTGTTAGTAATATGTTTATATTATAGTTATGTCGGGTGTTAATTGATTAATTTTCCATTATATGATTTTTCACATAAGTAATGATTGTTTGGGAGAGGATGTATATTATTCATATTCATAATAATATTAAGTAATTAATAAATTTTTTAATCAACTAATGAAAATTAGTCTTGAATGGATACGATGGGGAAGGAATGTCATTGCCTTCATGGAGATGGAAATCCGTACGTATTCATGAGCGACAATATCAATCGTTTGATATAAAATAATACAAAATTGGAAGGTATATCATATATATAGAATAATTATCTTATTATAATTATTATTTACATCAATTACGCATCATTATTATACCCATCCAAATACTAATGTATTGAATAACAATTATACCACAATGTGGAGATGGTAAGTCGTATGTATGCATGTATAGTGACATGTCATTCAACGGATGGATAGAATAATGAAAATAGTTGTACCATATTTATAATAACATAATATTATATAGAATTTACTAGAGTTATTATATTAGTATGGAAACCTCACATAAATAGGATGTGGAAGAATAAAGGAACTTGAAAGAGGTGATGAAATATTTACCTATTCTTCGGGTTCTTCCTTTTGATTTGATCAAAAGGGATCCAGAGGATGGATTTCTAACTAAATAACTACCTCTAGGATAAAGGGAAGACAATTAATTGGGTATTTGTGTAGAGTTTTTTTGAGAAAAAGGGAATTGACGGTGTGAATTATAGACAGGAGTGAGTGCCCTTTTATCAGAGTGGTGAGAGGCACCTTAAGAAAAGATAGAAATATTATTTTATAATAAAATAATTTTCTATTACTAATGGCTCTAAAATGAATTATATACATTATAATATGGATATGGGTCGATAACCACTCAAACAATAGGTTTTATTTAGGTTTGGGTCACTATTTTAGTCTTATCTTTTATATTTAACTCTTAGTTAAATAGTTTTACATTTACCATGTCTCTTTGTATTTTTATATTATACAGTTAATAAAAAAACTATATACATACAAGTGAACCCCAAGTGGTTCATTAATCATTCAAAAATTATTTTATAAGTCTTTTGGAAGATCCTTAGATATTTATAAATACAATATCAATTAATAATATAATATTTGTTTTAGAAAATCTTTTATTTCTATTTTGAGACAATTTAGTATTTTCTTTTTGATAAATTTATAAAAGAATTATTACGTTAAAAAAAATTCATCTAAACAACCCCAATATGTCATATTAACCTAGAAAATTAGTGGAATTCATAAAAAGTCTCAAATGAAATTTATTTAGATATTTAAAATATCAATTATTTTAATCGTTCACTAATACATTAATTGCTGCATCATCATTGTGTCATAAATAAATTTTATTATTTAATGTTTAAAAAATATAAAAAAAATACCATTATGTTTAAAATATTTTTAGATTTCTGATTGATATTTACAGACGAATTTATCTTATGTGTAACTCTATATTAAAAAGGGATTACTTATTAATCATATAATTTAACACTTTTAACTCTTCTTTGAATTAAATAATAATAAATGTCATAATCTAATCTAAGTGGACCTAAAGGATCATATATTATTCTAAGGTTGTTTTTCGCTGATTTGAACTTATCCAATAAAATTAGGACATGTGTTAGTGTAATAATAATTTCATTTTTACCCTTAATTACCTTACTTACCTTTAACAGTGGTAAATAAAAGTAAAAATATATTATTGAACAAAAATTATTTTCATCTTATTAAACCAAATTTTACATACTGATATCACTCATTTCTCTTGGATTTTTGAAATGAAACTCACAGAAGAGGTAAAAATATGTTTTATGTAAATTTGCAATTGCCTCTAGGAGGTGGGTAAATGAATGTAAAAACTTCAATAAAATTTCTATATATCTATAATTATTATAAACTGAGTCCAATGAATTAAATTGAACATATATAGGTATTATGTATCTATTTAGACCTAAAATAAATTTTTATAAAATAAATAATTATTTAAATTATGATTCGGTTGTAAACAATAACTCAATGTTTTTCACAATTCATCAAAAATTGAAAGTTTTGAGAAAAATAAAAAAAATTCACCCTAAGCTAATTAAGATATTCTGAATAAAAAAATGATGTCCATTTTGAAAGATAAAATTTATAAAATTTCCAAAAGTTTGTATTAATATTCATAACAGCTAGTTGGATTGGTTGTAGTGAGTTAGAACTCGAAGTTGCATACAACACATTCTAATGTATTATTCAATTGGAAACATACAATATAAGTATGGGGAGTTACACTAGTTAAATATATAAAACATATATTACAATATATTAAACAAATTAAAATAAATATAAATGGTTGGTTTACCAAACACTCAAACCAGCAATAAATTTTTTAACCGTGCACTATAAAACAATTGATCTCACTCACTATCAGATAATACAAACAATTCCCAGAGTTGGATTTCCACATCCAGTCTCTATTTAAAACCACATATATATATATATATATATATATCATATTTTTCCTTTTATTTGTAGATAAAATAATCTCTAATCTATTACACATTGATCTTATGGTGATACCTCAACCAATCAATGTTCTGTTGACACAATTCAAAGAGACTTCCCATGATTGGCTTGTTCACTCATGAAAATATCATTCAACCCTACATTATTAGTATCATTATCATATTATTATAATGAGTACATTAGTCTCATACACCAATGAAAAGTTACTTAGTAAAAAACATTACTAATCATCACTATCTATTCATACCATATTTTCAAGAAAAACATTATGCACTACATGGACCAGGATTAACAAGAATGCAGATCATTGAATTTTATTTTTCACTCTGGATGAATGTTATGTCTTATATGAGCATCTTTGTGTGTTGTTACCTCCAAAAACTTTCATGTCTCTTCACATAATAATACACAACAAACCATGATATATCCATAAAATATGACATTTGGTAAACTATAAAAGGTACCTTGATTCATTATTGTGATATTCTTCCACTAAAAAGAATTATTCACTCCCATAAACATATGGATTAATAATTACTTTGAAATTAATGTCATAATGGTTTTTAATCATCTATAAGGTGGCCCCTAAATTTAATTCATTTTTTCCCACTACATCAACCCATTTTGGGTTCATCTATCGAGCTTAATGTATTTCCTACAATCAGCTCACTACCCTATTTCCTCCAATTCATCTAACCACATTAATTACCACAGACATGAATTCTCACAAACAATGAAATTTTCAGAAAGATAGGGAATAAAAAAATCTTACAAAAAAGAGTTTTTATCTCTGATTCATAAGCCTTTAGGACTAAACTAGAACACCTCTTTATCATTCCACTATCTATTAGGGAAAAAATCCACTAAACTTGGCAATTGTCACTACTCCATTGAATAAGTCATCATATAATTCTTGCATATATCGATAACCAGTTCCACCAACTCTCAAATTGAATCTTATAGAAATTAGGGTTTGGAATCTAGAAAATATTACTTTTCATCAAAAAAAATATGTGAGAATTAATATCCCACAGGTTTAACTATACTCTAAGGATACAATGATATTCTAAATACTTTATGTAAGATATCATAAGGATATCTAAATGAAAATGGAATGTTCATTAATGAAATCTAAATATAATACCCCAATAACCCAATCTATAACATTACATAAGATATCATAACTTGAGTTGCCCCCACAATACATGAGGTACTAACTCAATAGTATCCAGAGACATATCTCTATGTCTATAGGGTCGTTCCATGTATTCCAAAACATGGTCTAACTATGCTTCAAAACTAATATATTGTAATAAAATTACATAGATACTGATATCACATGAATAAAAAACACTATAACTTCAACATAGTGGGGACATAAGTGCTTGGTTTAGTAAAATACTATTTTAATGGTTGGTATATTGATAACTCCACATTGAAAATAGACATAGTAATCAGTAAGACCCATAAAATAAATAATTACTCAATGTATTTTACTAAAGAAACTAATTCAAAAAAAAATCCTACCATGGTTCATTAAACCTTCCATAAAAGGATAAACTTTATCACCATTTTCTTTATTCATGTACAACATGTGTTAGTCCCACATGACCTACCATCAGAATCATACATGCATAGGCGTTCATCAAAATAGAATGTGACCAAAAACTAATACATGAATATATAGTAATATTTTTTGACAATAAATATGTTGAGTAATTAATTATTATTACAATTTCAAAAAATAAACCTATATATCATAAAAATAGTACATTCCTGATATGATTCATGAATCAACTGTTACTTATTCAACAAAGAGTTAAGTATATATACAATAAAAACATCAAAATCAATATGTGTCATATGTGGTGAAATAAAATAACCAAATCATAAAACACTATTAACAAAAATAACTTTCCCTTTTAACCTAAACTTCACATATGAAATGTGTTTTTGATGCACTAGAATGTGTTTCATCACATGAAACAGAAAATTATTATGTCACATTTTACCAACAATCGAAGTTTGGAAATATGATAATTTATTAACCATTTTGTAACACCTTGACCCAAATAATTTGGTTCAAGATAGTGAGTCAAAGTAATATCATGTATGCCTCCCTATATTAAAGAGGCTAATGACTAGTAGAAAGGTTCTATGTGATCATGGAGAGTTTATACTCTAAATAAGTTTGAAAAATAATAGATAAATTACAAAATCTGTTACAATAAATTTTTCAAGATCACATAATCCAAACATAACCTCTATACTAATTGAAATAATAAATAATATACTCAATAGTCATACTACTATAAAAGTAAAATGATCACTCAACAGGTCTATCATATTTACAATAAAAATAATAATAAATTCAGAAAAGTGGTTTTTCATTTGACTCCCAGCCAAACCTAATTCCTTATCATGATAAACGAGTCTCTCCATATCTTCATTTCAAAAATAAGGAAATTACTTAAAGATTCTTAAACATGAAAAATAATGGTTGAACATTTTTCCCTTAAATAATCCATCCAATGGATGAAAATTTTAGGTTCCCTCTAAAATTCATTACTAATTACATTACGGGTCATTACTCACTACTAGTAAAATGTAACTAATGATCTACATAAATGACTATACTGACAACTTTTTTACAACATCTCTATATAATGTAAATTTCTATCTACCATAACCGAAATGTTTTTCCATATATGTTAGGACATAAAATCTTAAAGGAGTGAAGCTATTTAAGAATAACCATGAATTCTCATTACACATGATTGAGTTTCTATGTTATTGTAAACAAATTGATTTAAAAATTTTAAGGCATTTGATAATTTATTTCATTTATAAAATCTATATAATTCTTAGTAAAATTTAATTTGGTATATTTTAATCTATATATAATTTTAGACTAATTAATTAGAAATAGAATAAAATCAATTAACCAATATTTACGTAATTAATATAGAAAAAAATATTAAATAAAATTCTATAAATCATGTTTACAAAATTATATCGCCATATTTTTTATCATAATAAATTTTTATTTTGAAATCACCATGAATAATTTATAAAGGGTAAAAAATTATTAAGTAATACTAGAATATATAGAAATTTATATTATGAATTATTAATCATCCATAATTAATTTATTGGATATTTTCAAAATTAAAATAGGTATTATATCAATTAATTATATAAAATACAAAAAAATGGGGTTTTTGAATAATATTTTTAGAGGATTATTTAATATAATGTATGTGATATATAAGTTACATTAATGGGTATAGAATATTGGAACTGAAATATATTATAACTAATTAAATGTTATATATATATTTGTATGGATATTTTATTTAATTAATTCTATGAAATATTTAATATTAAATGTTGATATAAATGTTTCTATATATTAAATTATGTAAAAACTATAATGTTTTACGTGTTTTAAAAAAAATATTAAAATTGATTTTTATTATTTAAAATTTTGTAACATTTTTCTGATTTGAAATTTAAGAAATGGTCATTTATAATTAATTTTATAAAATATTTTATCAATATATACAAAATTACTTATATTTTGATTATTATTTATTCATTATTTTTGTGATGAATATATTTAATGTGATAGATCTTTTCATTTTATCTATGTATGAATATATAAAAAATATTTTTAATGTGAATTTACCATAGATTTCAATTGATGCTATTAACATGAATTTAGTTGTTATGAATAGATTGTGCATTTTACATTTTATATATAGCAGGAATTTAATTCTCACTAGAGTAATACATCATCGAGTAGAGTGACTTTGTGTTTTCCTTACAACGTAAAATGCATCTAATGCCTTATATAGAATATTGAAATGGCTCATCTACCAATAGCTATGAACATACTAATGTGTCTATTATCAGTATTATATAACAGTGTTCCCTTAACATAATTATTATAAACATTATTCATATGATGCATTAAAATATGATAGAATATTCTAGACATATATTTTTTTGAGTAACATATACCAAGGGTTTTTAAAATAGTTACACATTAATGTGCTTCGCACACATTAATTTGGATTGAAAAACTAAATCACAATGGAAATTCCAAAAAAAGTGATCTTAAATTTGAAAATATTTATTTTATAACATGTAATATATATGAATATATTTTATGATATAATTTATATTAATGTGGGACTTTGAAAAAAACGATCCTTAGTTACTAATTGTCAGATTCCTTCCAATGTGACACTTTTCTAAACCTCAATCATCCTAGAAGATATGTGATGTTAAATCATGGTGCCGATGGATTATTGTATTTTTTGAAATAATGATATGAGTGATTATTGTTTGTCCACTTGGATGGGTTATATTAATGTTGGGTTCACCTTCATTTTCATTTTCTGTCTTATTCATGGTGTTTTCTTTCGGTTATACTAGTTCAGATAATATTAAAGTATTAAGTGTTATATGAGGTCAGAGTGACTCATTTCAATAGTTATCCAATTTCTCATGTTTCTAATGGTGAGTCATGATGGTGAATCCAGAAGGTATCTTGCAATGCGAGATCAAAGTAGTGGCTCTTCATAGTGTCCCACAATGGTAGCTCTCCATATGGTGACTCACACAAATGAATCACATCAGAAGGTCACTGATTACTAACTATTAATGATGACTCATGATGCTGACTTGTGATTATATTTTAACAAGAAGTGAATTTCAATCATTCTCACCAAATAGTGACTGACACTGGTGAAATATATTTGGGAAAAATTTAATAGTGAGTCATTTCAGTCAATTTCCCAATTTCACTTATTTTTTCCAGATCTTCCATTTTCTCCCCTTTATGATTTTATTAGACATAAGATGATATTAATACCATATTTGAGTGGATTTGAATCTATTTCAAGGGTTATAAATCCTATAATTAATTTTATAAAATTTTGCGATCCATATAAATGGTTAGACAATATCATTTTGTTGAGATCCAACTTTAATGTAAATTCCAAATTTCTTCATATCCCTTAAGCCTTAGATTTAATACATATAATATGGGGTAATCCTCTCCATTCATCAATCTCCGTTCTAATGATACATGATTTCCCCAGAACCATTCATTCTTGAGAAGTCATGCATTTTTGTTGTATCCATTAGATCCCATTTCTCTATATGCTTTACGTTCTACATGTCAGCCCTCGGTTTTAAGAACAATAATTATGTGTTGACTGGTTCTTATTCAGAGTAGTTTTTCCTTTGACACTATCAAATATCAATCTTATAGGGTGGGTGTACAAATATCTCATTTTTATTATAGTTGAATCCAAATTAAATATATAAAATAGAATCAGTTTCAAATTAATAAATAGGGGGTGGGAAATGTGATGTTTCGTAATTGTATTTTTATTGATATTCTTATCAAAATTGTGAATGGTATTGGATATCCACACCTTTAAAATGTGGTTAATTGTGTGTATATTATTTTTCACTAAATATATTGTTGTTTACTTGTTATTTTTTTTATTTTTTAACCTTTATTTTAAAAAACATATTATCCACTTAAAATCATCTAATAAATGTGTTCCCCCTGATCAAACTATTAATGTGAAAACCCATTAGTTAATAATTAGAAATTGAGTGAGGAATTACTTGTTAAATATGAATATGTATTTAGTTGTTTCATGAGATGTGGTGTTGTGTTTTCGTTTTTTTCTAACATGTGATGTAGTAGGGTTATGGGAATGGATGTGTGACGAGCGATGGCCCATGTGGTGTAATGGAATCTCTTGTTGAGTGATTGATTGAAAATAACATTTATGGTATATTTTGTACAAGAAGACTATGATCATGTTATATGAGTATGTTTTATTGGGTACAACTTTTAGTTTGAGGTTTTATCCATTTATAAGATGATTTGGTAGGTATGATATTTTATGAATGATGTTTTCAATGGTTGTGTGGTTGTTAATTAGTGAGGAATGTGATGTGGGATAATTTAATATGGTTATATTTTCTATATATGAAGTTTTGTGTGTGTCATGTTGTGTGTTATACATAGTAGTTTCATATGTAGATATAGAATTAATAAATGAAATTTCTAATAAAGAATGTAAATTTGTTAAATGAATAAAAGTGTTGTATAATTTGAGTTTCTGGTCGTTCATGTGGTTGTGAATTTAGAGGTACAGACAAAGTATGTATTGTGAGTTGGTTATTTTTATTGGAATCCATAGTTTGGGAATGGTGGTTTGGTATTAGATATATATATATATACATGTATTTCCATTGATATTTCCATATTCACCCATAGTAGTTGAGTATTATGTCCCTGATACCACATTCGTCATAGGGAGGGTGTCTTTCCCAAACATCCAAGTGGGAGGAAGGATGGATTGACACCAACTCTTCCCTACTATCACATACAAGTAGTAATAGCCTATAATTATTATTTAATGTCTTGGTTTTTAGGTTCTAGGGGTGTGTGAGTGAGTTTTGGTTTCCCAAGGATTTTCAGGATGAGATGTTTCATGGAATGTGGCCTAAGTGTCTACTTGAGGGATGTGTTGTTGTATGAGGCTAGGTTTCTTTGTGAATGATGTGGGTCATGGCATCGGTGATGGAATGAGATGTGGTTGTAAATACCATGTGTGTCTAGGAGGTTTGAGATATGTTGTGATTAGAAGAGGTGGGAGTGCCAATATGTTTTCTGTTAGCCTGTGATAGTGGAATATTATTGGGAAAGTTGTGATTGGTACCCTATCATTGATTTCCTTATTATATTACCTTACTTGGCCTGTGTTATTAGGTGAGATAAGGATGGTCAATATAAATTGTTAGGTTCTAATTGTTCTATTTTTTCTCACATGTGCATTAGTATGATTCTGTCACTTCTGAACGGCCGGCCTTTGTATTCCTACAGAGTATACATGTATGATTTCCCAATGTATATAATAATCTTTCTTGTTTGTAGGAAGAATACATGAATATTTATAGTCAAAACTAGCTCAATCATTAGGAAAACATTTATGTCTCCAAATAGTTTTACATAGGATACTTACAATGATTTTTTATTTGATTTGTAATATATTTATTTTAAATGTGAATGTGGGATAGATTTGAGTTTTATTATATATATATATATATATATATTTGGATCTATTTTTGGATTGATAATCTTATATATTGGTCTTGGATCGATAAAAGAAATATATGAAATGCCACACATTTTCTGAGATTATATACCCTTGTTGTAGGTCGCCAACCCGAGGCAAACTAGATGTAGCACATAGGGGCCATCATATCCCTTTCATGATTTCCACCCCAAAAGGGGTATCTTTGGGAGGAGGTATCATGACCAATATTATGTAAGATAAGAAAGATAATAATTTAGTTTTTTTATAATATATTTTGAATTTTGAATTTTAAACGAAGTCCCTAATTTACTAAGTGATAGATTACTTATAATGTGACACATTTCGAGATCTCAATGATCTAATAATGTATGTGATGAAAAATCTATTTTCCGATATAATATCATATTATACGAAAAAATGTTATGGGTAAAAACGAATTATCTTCTTTGGTGGGTAATTCTAATGTTGGGTGTAACACCCCAAGTCTAGTATCTAATATTGTTATACAATTATGCTTTTATTTTGATTAAATTTCTTCCTATCAAAAACAATTATGAGATAAACACAAGGATTTTTACATAAACAAGACACTGAAATGTTTACAATGTACCAAGATCACTATTAACCATTCTACCTCAAATTGGCTATTTAAAACACTATCAAAATTACAGGGAGACCACCCAAAAAAATGAGAACCACAGGAAGATAATATGGGTCCGTAAGATCCGTCGTAACAAACATTAGTACGACAAAAGCCTCTGCCGCCATGCTGAGCCCCAATGGAATGACGAGATCCTTTTTCTTCAATTGCATTGAATTTGGGACTCACTTTGGCATAGTCTTATAAAGAATCAACTCAACTACATCCTTGAGTGGCTACTAAATTCCAATGACTATAATTATAATCGTTGGCCTTTCAGTGAATTATTGAAAACATTTGAAAGTAATTTAGTAGGTTTGGATTGAAAATTATAAAACCATCCCGAATCATGGTCTTTAAGGACATGGTATAATATTTTGAATTAAACTTAGGTGATTTAGATATGTAATAAAGAATTCAAAAATCCATGAAAATATTTCAACTTTTTTGTTAATGTTTTAAATGATAAGAATAAACAATGTTTTAATTAAACTAAGCGTTATTTATAAAAAAACCATCTTTTGATATCTATAATACAAGTATAAAAGTTTCAAGTGTATATATTAAATTCATAAGTTTGTATATTAACAGTTTAGTGTTTATAATTTCGGAAATTCACATAGTTATGATAATATATGATTTATTTTTTACTCTTTAACAATTGAAAGTGTAAAAAAATTCATGTTTTTTAGATAATTTCTATATAGTTAATATTTATGAATTATTTTCTTCAAGTCAAAATAATTTTGGATGTTTGGATGTTGAATAAAAATGGCCCACTAGGGACAGCCCATTAGCCAGGACAAGAGAGGAAGCTCATAGTAGGTGGATGAGCCTAGCCCTCATCCTCATCTTAGGCTGGCGGAGCATGGGCATTGTCACCCTGAAAGGATCATAGGAGAAGTTAAGTGCTTCAGCGCACCACCATGGGCGCGAGTCCACATCGACACTGGGTTAGGTTGGGGCCTACCGGGGGGAGCTCGTGTATAAGGCTCCCTATGTGTGTGTGTTGTGTTTCTTTTTTTTATCTGAGCCATTGTTTGGAGGCTTAATATTATAAAGGGGACTTGTGCATCTCCTCGTTTCAATGTGGGATGAAGATTTTCAGGTGAAATAGGATTGTGTCCATTAGATCGTGTCGCGCGCAATCTGGGCCATCAATACTAATCTGACACCCGATTCTTAGTAGTCGTGCTTATCACCGCATGTTTTGTGCACCGTTCGATCAATCATAAAGTCAAATATTCACTGTTCCATGTTTTAAAAATGTCGTATCAGACTAGGGTAGTCTGATAATACTCTGAGTTGATCTTAGCTACCAAAACCTTAAAAACCGTAGATGCATCCAAAACTTTAGATCATTTCTAAAACAATTCATGGACATCCTTTTTCCCGGTTTCTCCCCCACGACATCTTCTTCTTCTATTACTGCTTTGAACCTGTAACCCCTATACTCCCCAACATACACACATTACTTCAATAATGACACTGTTGGTCCCCCTCCTCTCATGCGGTTTCCACAATGACTAACCCCTAGTGTTTTTTATAAGGCATTTAAGTGTCGAATTATATGAATATGACATTAAAATATTATATAAAGTCTGGTATAATTCATTTTATTTAGACACACCCATCACACCTCAAGAACCCTCATCTATTCCCCACTCGAACCTCCTACAGACTTCTACTAATGTTTCGAAGCCTCTCCTCCTCCTCTTGCTAAGGTATGGGTTATATTTCCATGTGTTGTGTTCATGAGGGTATATACATACATATACTCATAATATATATTTATGATCCTTATGGTTAAATAAAATATCCTTCTAGGTTGATCCATGACTTTTATTTTTTTGAGTTATAGTAGTATTATAAATGTATGGGGATTTATTGTTTCTTTATCAATGTTGCATGAGAGTTTGGGCATATGCATATATACACATGGAAATATATATATAAATCCAAGGTTCAGTTAAGAAACTCTGCTTCAACCGAACCAAAATCTTCTATTTTTAGAGAAATATGTTTTATAAACAAAATGGTGTATTCTATAGAAGAAAAAATTAAGTACGTACTATATATATGTATACGCATTTGTTTGTAAATTCAGTTTATGAATAATGTAATGCACGTATAGTCATTTGGTTTGGGTGAGACCTTCAAAAACCAGAACCTAGGTCCTATGGATATTTGGGTTATGAAAACATGAATAAATAATTTTTCCCACATAAATTATATATATTAATACCTTTAAAAACATATAACCAAATATACATGTACTTATGTACAACTTTTCTACATTACATAAAACCCCTTAGGTCTAGATTTAAGATTATCAAAAACATTGAATTTCCGAGTTAATGATGAACCACAAAATGCCTGGAGTCATATGTGGTATAAAAAAAATTATACTTTACATACCTGATTATTTATGAACTAATATATATATTTATATAACAATATGGTTTTAAAATAATCTCCTTGAGGTTCAGTTTTATGTCTTCAATAATTTGAGTTTCAATGATAAAATATAAAATGATATATATATATATAGTAATATTTTGTATACATTGTCTATTATAATGATATAATTTATGTATCTCACCTCCTCTACCAGTTGTAAATCATTAAACATGAAACATCTATGATTAATGGTTCTTTTCATTGGTATGTGGAAACTAATATAGTGGGATGACCCACTAGTGTAATCAAAATTACATGTAAAATATTCATGATTACATAATAATATTTGTATATACATGAGTAATTTAATAAGTAAAACTTTTTAATTTCACTCTATGGTTTTAAAATAATGAACCCATATTAATTTAAGTCTTATTGGTGTTATTAGGTTTTTGGTATTGATTGTGGCGGAGTCTCTTTCTTTTTAATTTTGACATTATGGTGTGTTATAAAAAATCATTTTTTGCAATAAATGGTTGACCATCAGCAAGCTTAAATACCCCCTATGAAATGGTTGGTTTACCTATTATTATGCATTTAGATGAAATTACAATATGTAATTGATTAATATGGTTTTAGAATTTATCATTATATGTGACAAAATTTGTATTTCTTCTGTGTATTATTTTCCATTCCAAGTACTCTTAAAATATTATATGTTTAATGATATAATAATGAAATTCATAGTCTTATGATAGAATCATTATATATACGTATAAATGAAAATTAATGTAATTTAAACCATTATGATATTTCAAGGAATTATGAAATTAATTATTTATAGTGGTATGGGAAACCTTGAATAAAATGAAATTTGAAAATTAAATATACAAAGTGGTATAGGACATTTTGAATATACACCCCTTTGTGGAATATGAGGAATGTATAGACCCAGTATAATAGATTAGGGAAGAGTTGATGAAATCCCTTTGATGAATCGAGTGTTATCATGAGACAATCAGGTCATGGCACAATTCAATTAACATATCATTTCACGGCACAAAGCCATTGACATTTCAGAGTATTGACACGATGTCCTGACAGGGTCTGATAGTATTTGTTTCCTCGTTATGCTTATTATAATATATTAACCATGTTGATATTAAACTAGTTGAATATAATTGATTAAGACATGATAATTATTATTATCAAAAATTTAAATTTTTATGTATTTTAATATGTTTAACACTCAGAGAATTAATATTTAGTCTATGAAATGGAAGATATTACTTTTACACACAACTATGATTAATCACAAAACTTAGTTTTTTTATTTTTAATTACATATTAATGTGTCATACATATTTAGAATATCATATATTTATTACTCTAAATGAGAATGCCTATAATTGAATCATGTACCCCAGTAATTCCATTATCATGTTTTTAACTGTGCACTTTTATTATGATTTGTTACATGGGTTACAAATTTTCTTTTAGAAAAATGTATTATTGTAAATTTTTAAGTATGTTTTAAAAAGTTATATGTAGATATCACACTGTTTCAAAACCCATATATTTTCATTCTTATTCTCACCATACTTTTTTGATTAAAATATTTCAGGTATCAGTTTGGGTTAAAGAAGTATAAAATAAGGGTCCAGTTTCTGAGAACTTGAACCAAATTCAATCCTTGACATGGGACATGATGTGTAAATTATAAGAGCATGTTTTTATTGTGAAAAATATCACATCATGTTATGAAGGAAATAGCTCCAAGAATTTTGTGGCTGAGTCCTCACAGTTGGTATCAGAGGATTCAGTTTAGATGACTCTAGAAAACCAAAACTGAAATAATGAAAAATATTTACCTATGTATTAATAAATATGAGGTTTTTATTTATTTTAAGATGGAAAATGAATGTACTGGTCTTCTGTACCTTCCCAATGATGCCCTAGAAACCATAATTTCCATAGTCATCCATGGAAATTTTGTAAACTATTCCCATATATGTATGACATTCAAACACCTCTATAATGTATCCAACTCCCCTCGAGTAGTTCGGCTCGACCATGGAGCGGGTTTGGACACATCTTTATGAAGCAAAACCAATTTCTATCCAACACACGATGGGGATTGTACTACGAGGGACTTTTCAGATGCTTCACTATAGCAAAATACATCTCATTCCATATGGCCTTTGAAGAAGATATAGAAGCGGGAGACCTCCGTGTAGCATATATGTGTCCAGACTTGTCATAAGGACATTTTTTTCAAGTAATGGGCTTATAAATTATTAAATTTGAAGCCTCCTATTCTTTTTACACACATAATATACATATGGACGTCTGTCAGTTATACACCACTCATGTCCGGCCCTCAAGACACCATAATAGAACCCATGAGATTGAACCAGACTGCTCAGGTTGCTTATGGTAAAGGGAGATTATGATTTTGGAACTTTCATTGGGGATTCTTATAATAGGGAACTGGGGGAACCATTAAAACATTTTATATAATTTTGGTTATATGAGAATAAAACTTTTCATCTCTTCATTATTCTATATTTTCATCATTTATACTGTTGGGTGGATTTCACTAAGTGAACGTTCATAATTGATTTTCATATGGAAGGACAACCCACATTTTATCCCATACCATTGAGATACTAGAAGATATTATGGTCAAGACCTGTGAAGAAGAGTACCTACCATTCAAAAACATGTGAAGAATGTGTAAGAATATTTGTGAAATATTAAACAGTCTAGACATTCTCCACTCCTTCCAAGGGAATTCATAGTCATACCATCACATAGCCAGTTCCAACTGCCTGAGTACATACGAAGGGGAAAATACCATGAAGGGATTTTCCTATGCTTCACTTTTTCCTAAAACATTACATCTTGAGTGTGATTTCAAGAGCTTGATTTGGAGGGAAAAGTGAGTGCAGCCTAAATGTACCAACTCCTCAGTTTCATCTTATTAGACCACATCTATGACTTATATGCTCTCAATCTGGAGATATTCTGGTGAGTCCTCAGAGACACTGTCCATTCAATCATCTCTGAACATTCCACCATCTGACCCTCACTCTAAATGCCCAAATACACTATGCAAGAGTTCAAATTTTTTCTTCCTGAGGTGTGTCAGGGACAAGGAAGTATAGGAGTTGAACAAAAGTCTAGGAATTCACCTGGCCACACCGGAGGACCCTCCACGATGTGGGATGTGGTGATTTTTGTTAGGGAGTCATTTAATATAGTTATGTAGAATGAATTGCGTGGAAACAATTCATATTAGGGGAATAATGTAACACCCCAAGACTTGTATCACATATAATTAAACCATTATGCTTTTATTTTATTTTAATTTCTTTATAAAAAAACAAAACATATGAGATGAACACAAAAGTTTTTATTTAAATAATACAACGAAGTGTTTATAATGTACAACGCTCATAATAACCCTTTCTACCCAAAATGCCTATTAGAAATCCAATTAAATTACAGGAAAACCTCCCCAAACAACAAAAACCCCAATAATCAAATATGGGTCCCTAGGATCCATCAAAAAAACATTAGTACAGCTGAATCCCCTATATTCATGTTGAGCACAAATAGAATGACAAGAGGAATTTTATTCAATTTCCTTGAATTTAGGCCACCCTAAAGCATTGTCTTATAATCCATCAACTCAACCGTTTCCTTGGGTGGCCATTAAATTCAAATGACAATAATTATATTCGGGGGCCTTTTGGAGAATTAATTGAAAATATGTGAATTGAATTTAGTTTCCCATATAATTAAGATATGGATTGAAAATAATAAAACCACCCCTAATAATGAACTTTATGGACATCGTATTATATTCGGAACTACACTTATGTGATATTGAAATGTAATAAGGAATTAAAAATTATTGGAAAATATTTCAAATATATTTTTAATGCTATCACTACTAAAGCATAAACACTGTTTTAATCAAACTATGGTTGATTTCTAAAAAACCATTTTTTATGTCTATTATATAAGTATAAAAGTTTAATGTGTATATATTAAATTCATAACTTATTATATGAACACATTAGTATTTATAATTTTCGAAATACTCTTATTTAAGATATTTTATGATTTTCATTGTACTCTTTAACCTTTAAATTGTAAATAAAAGTCATGTTTTGAAAGATAATTTCTATATAGTTAAAATTAAATAATTAATTTCTTTATGACATTATAATTTTGTAAGTTTGTATTTTGTAAATATATTGGCCCACCATGGCCATCCCTTTAGTAATGCCAAGGGAGGCAGCTCACACTAGGTGGCTGATACTAGCTATCATCCACATCTAAGGCCAGCCTCAGAATGTCCATAGTCTTACTGAAGGGCACAGAGGAGCACAAGAGTTCTTGATCGGGCCACCTTGGGCATGAGGCCACGATGAAGTAGGGGTAGGACGAGGCATGCAGGGGGGGGTGCCCATGTATAAAGCTCTCTATCTCTGTGTGTTGTGTTCTTTTCTGAGCCATTTTTTAGTATTAGTCTTATAAAAGGGTTTTGAGTGTCTCTCTGTTTGGATACGGGATGATAATTTTCAGGCGAAACAGAATTTCGGTCGTTTGATCGTGTCGCACATGATCCAGGCCATCAATTTCGATCTTAAACTCAATTCTCATCAGTCATGGTTATCACCATGTGTTTGGTGCGTCGTCTGATAAAACCTCATATCTAAACATAGGAATCTGAGATTTTTAAAATTCCATGTCAAACCAGGGCCATCCAATCAAACATGAATTTACTCTAAACAGCCCAACCATTTAAAACTACAGACACATCCCGACCATTGGATCAAGGCCAGAATAGATCCTAGCCATCTGTTTTCCCTAGTTT
Organism: Viscum album; assembly: GCA_963277665.1. Taxonomy (NCBI): domain Eukaryota; kingdom Viridiplantae; phylum Streptophyta; class Magnoliopsida; order Santalales; family Viscaceae; genus Viscum; species Viscum album. The sequence continues at coordinate 1,012,711,848 of OY728153.1, read as the reverse complement.
CTGCCCCATGACGTCTCCTTCTTATTTTCCTATTGGAAAAAGTAACCCCTATACTCCCCTACTTACAATGTTTTCATCTATTGTGAACCGGCTGGTCACTCACCCCTCACATGGTTCACACAAATACTGACCACCTAGTGTTTTTATAATCCATTTAAAACTCTAATCCTATGCATGTGACCATAAAATATTTTATAAATTTCTAGTGTAATTTATTTTATTTAGACACACTCATCACACCTCAAGGACCCTCCTCTGATTCACAATCTATCCTCCTACAAGCTTCAGCTAATCTTCTAGAGCCTATCCTCCACCTCCTTAAGATAAGGTAAGGATATTATTGCATTATGTTGTGTTCTTGAGGGTTTATACATATTTATAATCATAAAATATATTTATGATACATGAGGTCAAAAAATATCCATCTAGCCCAATCCTAGCCTTTTATTGGGTTATAATAGTATTATGGTTGTAAAGGGATTATTTGTGTCTTATCTTTGTTTCTTTAGTGTATGTTCATATGAACATATACACATGCAAATTTGTATTTAACTCTACGATTCAGTTAGAAATATACCATTTAACCAAACCTAAATCTTATATATTTAGAAAAATAGGTGGTATAAACATAATGGTGTATTTTATACATGAAAAACATAAGTATTTACTATATATATGTATGCACATTTTTTTTTGTAAATTTAGGTTATGAATGAATGAATGCATGTACTGTCATATGGTTTTGGTGGGAACCCTCAAATACCTGACACTAGGTCATGTAGATTATTGAGTTATGATAACTAGAAGAAATAATTTCTTTCCTCATATATTATATATATGAAAACCTTTTCTGTATATATAAATGAATATACATGGATTTATGAACAACCTTTCTTCATTACATAAATCCTCCTAGGTCTAAATTTAAGAATTTCTAATACTATGATTTTCAGAGTTAATGAAGAACTACAAAATGAGCAGAGTTATATGTGGTATACAACTATTTATACATTACATACCCAATTATGTATTCACACACACACACACACATATATATATAACTATACAGTTTTTAAAGAATCTCTTAGAGGTTCAGTTTAAAGTCTTCTATACATGGAGTTTCAAATATGTATTATAATTTGTTATATTTTCTTATATATTTAGTAATATTAAGAATACACGGTCTATTATATTGATATAATTTTTTTATCTCACCTCCTGGGACAGTTTTAAATACTTTAACATGAAACATCTATGATTAATGATTGTTTTGATAGGTAAGTGGCAACTAATTTTATTTTAAGAACCATTTGTTTACTCTATATTACATGTAAAATATTCATGTTTTCATAATCATATATGTACATACATGAGTATTCTAATAATTATACATTTTAATTTCACACTATGGTTTAAAACACAAGAAAACTAATTAATTTTACGTCTTACGGGTGGTATTAGGTTTTTGGTCTTTATTGTGGTTAAGTCTCTTGCATTCCAATTCTGATATTACGGTGTGTTATAAGAAAGCATTTTTAGAAATAAATGGTTAAGAACCATCAAGATTAGAAACCCGACATGAAACGTTTGTTTTAAATTTCATTATTCATTCAGAAGAGTATACAATATGAAATTGATTAGTATGGTTTAGGAATTTATCATTAAATGTGACCAAATTAGTATTTTTTCTGTGTGTTATTTGTCATCATAGGTACTCCTAATGTAAATTCAACTTAGTGACAAAACCATGCACTTCATAGTCTAGTTCCAGAATCTATATATATGTATAAATACGAGTTAATTTAAGTTAAACCTTTATGTCCATTCATTGAATTAAGAATTTAATTATTCAAGGTGGTATGGGACACCTTGAATAAAATGAAATGATAAAATAAAATATTCAATGTGGTATGGTACATTTTAAATATACAGCCCTTTTTTCATATGAGGAATGTATAAACTCAGTAAAACGGGTTGGGGACAGGTTAATGAAAGCCCCTCAATGCATCGATAGTTCTCATGAGACAGTCAGGCCATGGCAGTAGGCCATTGATATATCAAGTCATGGCATGAGTCCATTCCCATTTTACATTCTTGACACGAGGTCTTGACAGGGTCTAGTTGTATATGTTACCTCATTATGATAATGATAATTAATTAACCATGTATATGTTTGACTAGTATAATATCCTTGTTTATGATCCAGTAAATATGAGTATCAATAAATTATATGTATATGGCATGTCATATGTTTAGCACTCAATGAATTAGTATTAAATGTATAAAATTGAAGTAATTACCTTTACAAAAAACCTTGATTATTCACTATTATTAGTTGTTTAATTTGTACTTAAATATTCATATTTCATATATGTAACACCCTAATCTTCCACAGTACGCTTCTTTTTGAATAATACAATAACATGTGTTATATGCAACATCGAGTTCTAACACACACCCCAACCAATCAAACTAACAGTTATGAATAGTAATACCTACTTTTTGAAATTTTATAAATTTTATATTTCAAAATGGACTTCATTTTTTGATTCATAATATCAAAATTATCTTAGGGTGAATTTTTAGTATTTTTCTAAAAACATTCAATTTTTGATGAATAGTTAAAAAACACTGAGTTATAGTTTAATATCGAATTTTTATTTAAATAATTATTTATTTTATTTACATTTATCTAAGGTCATAATAGATAAATAATACCTATTTATGTTCAATTTAATTCATTGGAGTTAGTCTAGAATAATTTTAGATATATACAAATTTTATGAAACTTTTCACCGTCTTTTAACCATCTCCTAGAAGAATTTGGAAATTCACAAAAAACGTAATTTTACTGCTTCTGTGAGTGGAATTTCAAAAATCAAAGACACACAGTTAATATCAAGAATATAAATTTGGATCAATAAGATAAAAATAATTCTTGGTGAATAGTAACTTTTACTTTTATTTACCACGGTTAAAAGTAAATATGGTAATTAAGGGTAAAAAAGATATTAATATTACCCTACACGTGTCCTAATTCTATTGGACAAGTGTATCTCGACCAAAAACAACCTTAGAAATAAAATATAGTCAATTAGGTCTACTTGTATTAGATTTGGACATTTATTATTATTTAATTCAATGAAGAGTTAAAAGAGTTAAAATCACCATTTAATAACTAAAACATTTTTTATATAAAGTTATACATATGATAAAATCAATTATAAATGTTCATTAGAAAAATAAAAATATTTCTTACATATTGGTATTTTATTTATAATTTTTAGACATTATATAATGTAATTTATTTATGACACCATGGTGATGCAATAATTACCTAATTAATGAAATTTTAAAATAATTGATATTATACATATCAAAATAATTTTAATTTGAGACTATTTATGAATTCCATTAATTTTATAGGTTAATATGACATATTATGATTTTTTATAAAAAAAACTTTTTGAAGTAATAATGTTGTTGTGAAATTATCAAAAACAAAATACCCAATAGTGTCAAAATTGATATAAAATAGTTTTTTTAAAAAATATTATATTATTAATTGATATTCTATTTCTAAAAATAAATGGTTTTAAATAAGAATTATATAGAGATAGGTGTATAATTAATGGACAACTTGGTGGTCTCTGGGATATATATAGTATGTTTATTAACTATATAATATAAAAATACAAAGAGACATGGTAAATGTCAAACTACTTAACTAAAAGTTAAATATAAATGATAAGGTTAATATAGTGACACAAAACCAGTCTAAAATCAATTTGATGAAATTATTTCGACCCATCACCACATTAAACTTTAAATAATCTACTTTGGATCCATTAGAAACCAAATATGAATTTATTATAAAATAATATTTCTAGATTTTCCAAAGGTTCCCCTAACCCCTCTTATAAAAGGGAACTCCCTGTTATCTCTAATTCACAGCTTCAAAGGCTTTTGGCTCAGCCAAACCCTGCCCAAATATTCTCTAAACTTCCCTCACTTCATCCAAGATGACTTAGTTTGATCAGATATCTAACTTAAGGATCCCTTTTGATCAAATCAAAACGAAAAACCTGAAGAAGAGGTAATGTTTTCACCACCCTCTATCAAGTTCCTTTTTTCTTCTACTTCTTCATTCTTTGTTATTTCCATTATAAAATAATAAATAAAGTATATTTTATATACTATGATTTTATTATAAATATGGTACAACTATATTCAGTATTATATCCATCCTTTTAATTAAATGTCACCATACGTGCGTACGTACGGCCTACCGTCTCCACGTCGTGGTGTAATTGTTATTCAATACATTATTATTCAGATTGGTATAATAATGATGTGTAATTCATGTAAATAATAAACATAACATGATAATGATTCTTATTATATATGATATAGTATTCAATGATATATTATTTTAATATCTAAAGAATGATATTGTCACTGGTGCGTATGTACAGATTACCGTCTCCATGAACGTGATGAGATTCATTCCCCATCGCATTCATTGAAGACTAAATTTCATTTGATGAATAAAAATAATTTTTAGACAGATGATATCATTCTGGATATGAATAATATACATCCCATCAATAAAAATATGGCTCACATAACAAAAAATATAAAGGAAAACGAATCTGTTAACAGCCGAAACGAGGATAATAATATGATATTAAAAGCAAATCAATGTTGAAAGATCATATATGATATCATATTAATGTATATGATTCTTGTATAATTTAATAAAAATTATTTATCCATTATACAGAAGGTTAACCTACCCCCAACCAAGGAAAAGTACTAGGTAAGGGTTTATTTCACAATCTCTTCATTTTCTGAGGTTGTTTATATGTAATTATCTACTGGGACCTCTTTATCATCCACATCCATGTTTCATACAAATGTATTTCAAATAATTATTAATATTTTAGAGACTATGTATTAAAGTCATTTATACCCTTGTTGACTTTTTATAAGATGTTTTTAATGGAATATTTCTGTTATTTTCCAAATAAGGTCCTTTTTATCCTTTTCTGACAGAATTAAGGTAAGAATGTATTTTTTATATTATACAGAGGGTGCGGCTATTTTACGCTGTTATAAAATCGTCGAAGCTTCCCTTACAAGATTATATGAATATTTTCAATGTAAATGTTTTCTTTGATAATTAATTTACTTTTAGATTATTTCAAAAAAAGAGATATTTCTCTCAAATAGTTTTGATTTCATCTATGTCAACATCCTTTGATGGATTTTAAAATTATTTGAAGTTTATTTATTATGATACAAAAGATCCATATTGTATTGAAGGTTTTGTGATATGTTTGACTGTGGATGTGTTATTTTTATACTATTCATAGTTTATAGATAAAGTATTGAAATTTCGTATGCTAGTTTTAATAAGAATGTTTATGTTATGTTTAAACCTGTTAATATAAGGAATGCATCAGACTTAATAAGTGACGGCCGGAGCCTGCAATAGCTCCTCGGTGCATCGGTAGGTCACATGAGACATACTAGTGTCTTGGCACACGGCCTTGAAAAAATATTATTTGTATTCTTGGCATAAGTCCTCGACTATGTGGTTATGATTGTCCGGCATTATGAATTCCATAATTTTAAAAGTGGTTATTGATATTGCATGTGATTATTTGACTAGTAGAACATCCATGTGAATAAGTAAACGGAATTATTTAATTTTATTTTTCTCATATTACACAAAAGTTTAGGTTTAATAGGCTTTTGTTTTATTTATACATTGTCTCAAATATTTATGCTTATTTATGAACGTTTTCTCTATATAGTTATCTTTACTGGGAATTTGAGCTAACCACTTTCTATGTTTTATTTTTCCCAGGATGTGAAGATGTATTTTATGAATGACTTGTAGGGATAGTATAAGGGGATATGAGTGTGTACTATGGAGACTATGTTGTCGTAGTTTTCATTTAATGATGTAATGTGACCTCTAGGAATGTATCTAGTGATTCCAAGGCTACTGAACTAATCAGTCATTCTAGATTTGATCTTTTGTGATCATGCCAATGTTATGTAATAATGCACCGACTCTGGGTAACTGGGGTTTGGGAGTTACAGTTGGTATCAGATGAATTTTAGTATAAAATGTGGAAACTAGATTTCGATAAACTCTGATTAGAGAACATAGACCTAAGATGGACTTTGAGGATTAGTGAAGAACAACATCCTAGAATTTTTGTATTTTAGAGATTTTTTAAGTTTTCCGAGCAATACATCTCTGTATGGATACGAGTAGGTAGATGCGTCTCTGGCACAAATGTATCTAGGGGTAAAACCCGAAAACACCGCTTTCAGCTAGAATCAAACAGGGACTGGTGCAGGACAACGGGCCTTGCTGCACTCTTCGTTACGACACTCCCAGGGGATATGCTTAAGATAATTCACATTTTCTTTACAAGTAATTATTAAGGTTTTATGAGTATATACATCCTCAAAGAAAACATTTTTATGGTAATGGATTATATCCATAAACTGTTCAATTTATGTTAAGTGTTTTACATGTTTGAATTTATGTATTGATATTAATAAACTAATCTAGTGTATTCCATTGTTTAGTAATCGATCCTAGTAGAAGAAATGGAAACCATATCAAGGCACACACTCCATGTAGGGATTTCCCTCCTGCTCAAGATAATTATAGTGGAGCTGGTGATGCAACTAGTGCTGACAGCTAATCAGCATACTGGGACAACTCACTGAGGTTATGAATAATAACCTTACCCGTATGGACCACCCTTATCTGTAGCATGGAGGATCAATGTTATACCGCTTTATAAGGCAACAACCACCAACATTCAAAGGGAGTACAAATCCCTTAGTATCTGAGAAATGGATAAATTCCTTAGGGAAAATATCCCATACCATGGGGAGTAGTGAAAGAGAAAATGATTTCATTGAAGTTTACCACCTCAATGGAGATGCTGATCAATGGTGGTAATTTATTCAAAACAAAAAGAAAGATGATGAATTATCAAATATGGAATAGAGGGAGTTCAATGAGATTTTCTTAGAAAAATAATTTCCTTATGACCATCGAGCTGATATGGAAAGGTGATTTTTAAGTCTGAGACAAAAGAAGGATGAGAATGTCACAATTAATGAGGCTAACTTTACAAGTTTAGCTTAGTATGCTGGAGATTATATACGTAACTCGATAAGAATGATTGATTGTTTATTTGAAGGGTTAAAAACATTTCTTAGTCAACCATTAGTGTCACAATTATTCTTGTCATATGAAGATATTATCTCATGTGCTATCAAGACAGAAAATGAATTCTCTAAGTCTAACATATTTAAAGCAATGTAAGAGAAGAAGAGATCTGCTGATCACTCTGGAAATGGAAGTAAAGGGAAGAAGGTAAATTTTGATTAGGAATCCTGTAGTAAATGTGGGAAGAAACACTCTGATACATTCTTGAAAGGAATGGGAGTCTGTTACAAGTGTGGTGAAAAAGGCCACCGTGCTCGTGATTGCAAGGGGAAGAAAGAATCTACTGATGTTCAATGCTACAAATACAAGGAAATGGGACATTATGAAAATGAATGTCCTAAGTATCAGGGGAGATTAACTCAGAAAAGGCTAAGGGATCAAGGCCAATATTATTTTATCACTAATGCTGAGGTAGAAGATCCTAAGGACATGGTGGCATGTAATTTAATGGTGTCCCCATGTTTAGAAATTGCATTATTTGATTTTGGATCATCAGATTCATTCGTAACATCCCAGTTTTCTATGAAAATAATATATTTCCATGTTGATTTAACAAGGGATTTTTCAGTTTAAACTCCTAAGGGAAGTATCACTGCAACAATGTTTTGTGAATCAGTCCCCATTAGAGCACATAAATGTTCTTTATCTACTGATCTCATCGTCATACATATGATTTAGTTTAATATAATCCTTGTTATGGATTGGCTTTCAGACCATGATGCAAATATTTATTGAAAGAATAAAGTGGTTACAATTTTTGATGATGATGATAAAGAACAACTTATCTTTAGAGCAGAATCGTCACCACCTGATTCTTATCTAGATCCAACACCAGTAGCTCAAATAATTCAATTATTAGGGAGGAATAGAATGAAATAACACTGTTTAAGTAAAGGAATGTTAAAATAGAGGATGTACCAATTGTGAGAGAATAAGTTGATGTGTTTCCAGAAGATTTACATGGACATCCTCCAGAATGAGAAATTGAGTTATCCATTGATTTAATTCCTGGATCAAGGCCCATATTGAAGACCCCTTATAGAATGGCCAATGTACAATTAGTGGAACTAAAGAATAAACTAGAGTAATTGAGTATTAAGGGATTTATTCTCCCTAGAACTTCTCTATGGGGAGCCCTTTTAATTTTTGTAATGAAAAAAGATGGATCTTTGAGGTTATGTATCGACTATAGTGAGATCAATGCTACAACAATAAAGAAAAAATATCCCCTACCTCGCATTGATGGTTTATTTGACCAACTGTATGAAGGTCAATACTTTTCAAAGATTAACCTTCGATCTGGATACCATCAATTGTGTGTGAAGAAGTAAGACATTATGAAAACATCATTTTGAGCTGGGTACTAGCATTATGAGTTTACAGTAATGCCTTTTGGGCGGACTAATTCACCCTCTATTTTTAATGAATATAATTAATAGAGTTTTCAAGGAATATCGTGATGATTTTGTAGTGGTATTTATTGTTGATATATTGGTATATTCCAAAAGCTACGATGACCATGAAAATCACTTGCACATTATCCTGAAGACTCATAGATGAGATGAATTATATGATAATTTTACCAAGTGTGAATTCTGGCTTCAGAAGATCTATTTTTTTGGCCATATTGTCTCCAAAGTTGGAATCACTGTTGATCCTTCTATGACCAAGTCAATCCAAAAATGTCCAGCACATTCGAGTATAACTAAGGTACACATTTTTATTGTTTTATTAGATTATTATTAGCATTTTGTCCAAAATTTTGCTTGATTGGCTAACCCATTAATGAATCTCACATGTGATGGGGTTAAATTTGTTTGCACAAAAGATTTTGAATAATGTTTTGAAGAACTGAAGAGAATATTATTCAATGCTCCTATATTGACTCTACCATTGAGTACTGATGGGTTTGTTATTTATAGTGATGCATTGAAGAATTTACTTCGTTGTGTCCATATATAGAATGATAAAGTTATTGCCTATGCACCACGACAGCTGAAAATTCATGAGAAAAACTATCCAGCTCATGATATTGAGTTAGCTGCTGTAATATTTTCTTTGAGGATATGGTGACATTATCTCTATGGTGAAAAATGTGAGATTTATATTAATCATAAGATTTTTTAGTATATTTTCTCATCGAATGAACTCAACATGAGGCAAAAGAGATGGCTTGAACTAATCAAGGATTATGATTGAACAACACACTACCACCCAGGGAAGTCAAATAAGGAGGAAGATGCTTTGAGTAGATAAGATAATGGAGTATTGAACAAGATAATAGTTGATAAGGAACCTATATACATGGATCTAGTAAATATGGATACGGGAATCATCACGGAAGGTCAAACATCACTGTGTTTTCAAATGGTTTCCAAACAATCATTACTAGAAAGTATAAAGAGTTCTCTGACCGATGATGACGAGTTTAAAAAGAGGATTAAAGCTGTCAATGATGGGAGATTGAGAGACTTTGTGTATGAAGATGGAATTTTGAAATTTTGGAAGAGACATTGTGTTCCCAATATACCTTCTCTAAAAAGAGAATTGTTGGATGATGATCATAGTTCCAATTTCTCTATACACACTGGGAGCCCCAAAATGTATATAGATTTAATGGAACATTTCTGGTGGGACAATATGAAGAGGGATATTGCTAATTTCATGTCAAGATGTATAGTTTTTCAACATGTGAATGTCGGAAGGAAACAACCTGGAGGAGTCATGAAACCTCTTCCCATAACTGAGTGGAAATTGGATAATTTCACGATGGAGTTTATCATGGGACTACCAAAGACTCTTAGAATGAACGATGCAATATGGGTCATTGTTGATCATACTACTAAGTCAGCACATTTTCCTACTATAAGAGAAGATCTAACACTTGAAAGTCTAGAAAGACTATATATTAATGATGTTTTGAGACTTCATGGAGTACCCCTATCTATTGTTTCTAATAGTGATCCCCGTTTTACTTCACTATTCTGGAAGAGTCTTTAAAAGGCCTTGGATACTGAACATCATTTGAGCACTTCCTACCACCCTCAAATAGATGGAAAATCAGAACGGACTATTCAAAATTTAGAAGTCATGTTGAGATCCTTCTCACATGACATTCAGGGTACGTGGGAACAATATTTTCCTATGGTAGAATTTTCCTATAACAATAGCTTCCATTCAAGTATTCAGATGGCATCGTATGAAGCGTTATATGGAAAGAGATGTTGCACCCCAACCTATTGGGATGATGTTGGGAAAATAAAACTTGTAGGCCCAGAATTGGTGGAGGAAATGATTGAAAAGATAAAGGTAATCCAAAACCACATCAATGCAGCTTAATGTAGGCAGAATATCTATGATGACAACCGAATGTAGGATTTGAAATTTCAGGAAGGAGATCAGGTTTTCTAGAAGGTATTTCCATAGAAGGGAGGTATACTTTTCAGTAAGTAGTGTAATTTGAGTCCCAGGTACATAGGACCTTTCGAAATTCTAGAACAAATTGGGGTTGTAGCTTACCGTTTGGAAATTCCACCAAGTATCTATATAGTTCATGATGTGTACCATGTATCACTATTGAGAAAATACATTCCTAACCCAATGCATGTACTTACGTATGAGAGATTAGAACTGGAACCCAATTTGTCTTATTGTGAAGAGCCCGTCAGGATTCTTCATACAAGAGAACAAGTGCTGAGAAACCGTTCGACTCGTCTGGTAAATGTTCTATGGAGAAACCATAAAATGGAAGAGGCAACGTGGGGACTGGAGGAACATATAATGTAGAATCACCCAAGTCTTTTCATGTGGTAGTATTCTAGAAATTTCGAGGATGAAATTATTTTAAAGATAGGATAATGTAACACCCCAAGCTTCCATAATACACTTCTCTTTGAATAATTCAATAGCATGTGTTGTACGAAATTTCGAGTTCTAACACACACCACAACCAATCTAACTAACCATTATGAATAGTAATACCCACTTTTTGAAATTTTATAAATCTTATCTTTCAAAATGGACTTCATTTTTGGATTCGGAATATCGAAATTATCTTAGGGTGAATTTTCAATATTTTTCTGAAAGCATTCAATTTTTTATGAATAGTGAGAAACACCGACTTATAGTTTAAAACCAAATTTTTATTTAAGTTTTTATTTATTTCATTTAAATTTAATTATTGTTAAAATAGATATATAATACATATATATGTTCAATGTAATTCATTGGAGTTAGTTTAGAATAATTTTAGATATATAAAAATTCTATGGAACTTTTCACCGTCTTTCCTAGAAGAATATGGAAATTCATATAAAATGTAATTTTACCGCTTCTGTGAGTGAAATTTAAAAACACCAAGAGACACGGTTAATATAATGTAGTAAAATTTGGTTCAATAATGTAAAAGTAATTTTTTGGGGATAGTAACTTTTTACTATTATTTACCACGGTTAAAAGTAAATAGGGTAATTAAGGGTAAAATGATATTAATATTAACCTAACACATGTCCTAATTCTATTGGAAAAGTGTTTCTCAACCAAAATAAACCTTATGAATAAAATATTATCATTTAGGTACACTTGGATTAGATTAGGACAATTATTATTACATAATTCAATGAAGAGTTAAAATAGTTAAAATCAATGTTTAATAACTAAATCATTTTTAATATAGGGTTATACATAAGATAAATTCGATTATAAATGTTAATTAGAAATCTAAAAATATTTCCTACATAATGGTGTTTTATTTATAATTTTTAGACCTTAAATATTATAATTTATTTATGACACAATGGTGATGCAGTAATTACCTAATTAATGAAATAATAAAATAAATGACTTGATAAATATCAAAATTAAAGTATTTTGAGACTTTGTATGAATTCAAATGATTTTTTAGGTTAATATAACATATTATTATTGGTTATATAAATTTATTTCGAATTAATACTTCTGTTATGAAATTATCCAAAACAAAATACCCATTAGTGTCAAAATTGATATAAAAGAGTTTTTAAAACAAATATAATATTATTAATTGATATTATATTCCTATAAATCTATGGTTCGGCCAAAGGACTAATATAATGATAGGTGTATCATTAATGAACCACTTGGGGGGTCTCTTGGAGGTATATAGTGTGTTTATTAACTATATAATATTAAAATATAAAGATACATGGTAAATGTCAAAGTATTTAACTAAGTGTTAAATATAAATGATAAGGTTAATATAGTGACCCAAACCTATCAAAAATCTATTTTCTGAAATTATTGAGACCCATACAAACCTAAAATTTTAAATAATCCACTTTGGATCCATTAAAAATGAATATTAATTTATTATAAAATAATATTTATAACTTTTCCAAAGGTGCCCCTCACCCCTCTTATAAAAGGACACTCTCCCTTCTCTCTAATTCACACCTTCAAAGCCTTTTGACTCGGCCAACCCCTATCCAAATATTATCTCAACTTTCCTCACTTAAACATAGAGGCCTTAGTTTTATCCATAAACCAACCTAAGGAGCCTTTTTGGTCAAATCAAAAGGAAGAACCCGAAAGAAGAGGTAATTCTTTCACCACCCTCATTCAAGTTCCTTTCTTCTTCAACATCTTCTTTCGTTGTTATTTCCATTATAAAATTCTAAATCTAGTAAATTTTATATATTTTGATGTTATTAAAAATATGGTACAACCATATTGATTATTATATCTATCCTTTGAAGGAAATGTCACCATACGTGCGTATGCACAGCCTACCGTCTCCATGTCGTTGTGTAATTGTTATTCAATACATTATTATTTGGATGGGTATAATAATGATGTGTAATTAATGTAAATAATATATATAACATGATATTGATTCTGTATATATGATATAACATCCAATTAAATATTATTTTAATATAAAAAGAATTATATTTTCACTCGTGCTTACGTACGGATTATTGTCTCCACGAACGCGATGAGATTCATTCCCCATCGTATCCATTCAAGACTAAATTTCTTTTGATGATTAAAAATAATTTTTAGAGACATGATATTATTCTGGATATGAATAATATACATCCCATACATAACAAATATGGCTCACATAACAATGAATATAAAGGAAAATGAATCCGTTAACACCCGAAACGATGATAATACTATGATATTTTTAACAAATCCATGTTAAAAGATCATATATGATATCATATTAATGTATATGATTTTTTTATAATTTAATAATAATTATTTTACCATTATATATGTGTTTAACCTACCCTCAAGCATGGAAAATTACAAGTTAAGGGTTTATTTTACAATCTCTTTATTATCTGATGTTGTTTATACATAATCATCTACTTGGACCTCATTATCATCCACATTCATATTTCGAAAAAAGGTATTTAAAATAATTATTACTATTTTATAGACTGTGGGTTAAAGTAATTTATAAACTTGTTTACTTCTTATAAGAAGTTTATAAAAGAATCTTTCTATCATTTTCCAAACAAATTCCTTTTTATCCTTTTTGGCAGCATTAAGGTAAGAATGTCTTTTTTAACTTATACGGTGGGTGTAGCTATTTTCTTCCATTACAAAATAATAGAAGCTTCCTTTACAAGATTATAAAAATATTTTCAATGAAAATGTTTCCTTTATAATTATTTGACTTTTAAATTATTTCCAAAAAAGAGATATTTCTCTCAAATAGTTTTGATTTCATCTATGTCAACATCCTATGATATATTTTATGATTATTTGAAGTATATTTATTATGATACAAAACTTCCATATTATAATGAAGGTTTTGTGACATGTTAAACTGTGGATTTAAAATTTTTATACCATTCATGGTTTATGGAAAAAGTATTCACATTTCTTATACATGTTTTAATAAAGATTTTTATGTTATGTTTAAACCTGTTCATATGAGGAATGCATTGGAATTAATAAGTGATGGGTGGAGCCCGCTATAGCTCCTCGATACATCAGTAGGTCTAATGAGACAAATAGTGTCTTGGAACAAGTCCATGACAAAATCTTATTTGTATACTTGGCACAAGCCCTTGACTATGTGGTTATGATAGTCTGGCATTATGCATTCTATCATTATGAAAGTGGTTATTGATATTTCATGTGATTATTCGACTAGTAGAATATCCATGTGAATAAGTACATGGAATTATTTCATTTTATTTATTCCATATTATGCTGAAGTTCATGTTTAAAAGTATTTTATTTTAGTTATAAATTGCCTTAAATGTTTATGCTTATTTATGATGGTTTCCGCAATATTGTTATCTTTAATGGGAATCTGAGGTCAACCATTTCTATGTTTTATTTTTCCCAGGATGTAAAGAAGTATTTTATGAATGACCTTCAGGGATAGTATGAGGGGATATGAGTGTGGAAAATAGAGACTATGTTGTTTTTTGCTTTCATTTTATGATGTAATGTGATCATTATGAATGTATCTAGTGATTCCAAGGCTACTAAACTAACCGTTCTTTCGAGACATGATCTTTTGTGATCATGCCAAGGTTTTGTAATAATGCACCGACTCTACGTAAATAGGGTCAGAGTGTTTCAATATATATTTAGAATTTATCTTATTAATTACTTCAGATGATCTTTCCTATAATTGAATCATGTACCCCGGTAATTCTGTTAGCATTTTTTTCATTGTGCACATTAATTATGATATGTTACATGTGTTAAATCTTTTCAATAAGAACTTTTTTTATGGAATGTTTTAAAGTATGTTTTAAAAAGTTATTTTTAGATATTACATTTTTTTTTAAAACCTTACTGGGCATTCATATGCTCACCCTATGTTGTTATGAAATTTTTTCAGGTAACTATTAGAGATAATGATGTATGATAGAAGTGGATGGCTTCCCAGAACCTGAACCAAATTCAATTCTCTGCCTGGGACATGATGTGTAATTTATCAGTGCTTGTTTTTGGTGAACAATTGAACATCATGTTATGAAGGCACCGACTCCGGGCATTCGGGGGCCGAGTCCTCACACTAGGTGCCACTTAATAGTAATTTGATGATTTATTCGTGGAGTCTTATTTGGGATATACAAACCGAGATACCCTAAATGTTTTAGGTTATAGAGGGTTGAGAATTAGGAATATAAATATGATAGAATGGGATGAAGTGATATCCACACACCTATACAATAATCACAACTATTGTGACATGGATGATTTTCTACCAAAATAGTTTGGGGGATGTGATGAAGTATAAAGTCCAATAAAATTTATTGAAATGTGGGATTTTGGATAAATAAATCTATAGAATGCATGTGAGAATAAATTTTTGTGACAAAAACTTCCATAAATTTCCTTAATAAAAATATATGAAACATTATACTCAACCACTCATATACCTATTTAATATATTTTATCATTTATGGTGATAATAATACTAAGATCCATAAAAGGCATGACCTATAAATTTTTCAAAACATTTTTTAGGGTTGATAAGTGTTCTCAACAGAAATATTCAAAATATATAGAATGAAAATTTTATACAAATAAATATTTCCATAAAGTTGACTCATTAGTATTAAATAATGGGTGTATGTCACATATTTTGTTATTCAAAATGGAATCATAAATATTAGTGAATTGATATAGGGTGAATAAGAACTTCTTGATGTTAGTGTTTAAAGTGTATTTTGTATTAGAAGTCATCACATATGGTCTAATTTTTAAATGTTTATTAATACATGAATTGGAAAATTGTTATAATTTTCCTTCCAAAAATAATTTTATTTTTATCTCTTTTTTGACAATAAAGGATATTAAATACATATTAACAACAATATTTTTTCAAATTATATGAATTATATTTTCTATGGAATAATGAATATAATGAATCGTTTATAATATATATATATATATATATATATATTATTAAAACATTTAAAAATAATATGGCTAAGGTTGATTTAAATCACAAATTATATTGTCATTTTTCCGTAGATATGTAACATTGAATAGACCATACCACAAAAAAAATCTATAAGATAACTATCACACCACAACCTCAAATATGAAAAAAAATCATCAATGAAAGGTATTATTATATTAAACTCCACTACTTTTTCATAAGACTTCTTTTGAAACCAAATACATGAAAACGTTAAAAAGTAATGATATTTAAATGTTTATTAAAACAATAGTGACCAGATGAGGTTTTTTGGCATAGTTACATTGCAATTTTTTATATTATGAATCATAGAAACATTTTCAATTATCTCACCCATATACACTGCCTATCACAACATATCTAGCCTATAATGTGTTATTCCACACATACTGCCTAACAACTGATTATATTGGAAAATAACTGTATATCACTAACCATCATGACTTTTTTTACCATTAGTCATGAATCCCAATACCTAAACCACAACTTTATTTCATTTATTAATTATAAAATCTTGAATTTAATGTTTTTCTATGTAATATGGCCTATCCTAACACTTTTCTCCCTATAAATCATCATATGGCCTGGAATATGTTGATTGTGTCAAATTCCCAATAACCTACTTCATTTTATAATAAGTGAAAACTTTTATCCCAACAAAAATAAATATCATCGGTGATTGAATGTTTAATTCTATTATAATTGTTCTATATAAACTCGATGAAAAAACCATATATCCCTATATAAAGGTAAAATTAATTAATCTTTTTATAACTTTTTTGTAAAATAGCGATGATAATGAAAATTTGATTGGATTTGAAATATTATTTGTAAGGATATTTTTTAATAAGAGAGTTGTTATTATAATTTATTATAATTATTAATATACCATCAAAACATGTCAAATTATTACTTCCTTAAAAAAGATTTTTATGAGCATATGAATAAATCTTAAAATTTTAAATAATAATTATGAAAAATATTCTTTGTTACTATTAGAGAATATGTTTCATGAAGGATAATTATTTTTGAAATATATTATAAAATTAATATTATAAAATTAATAGTTTAAATAGTGTTGTGATATAAGAGAATGCATTATATTTTAGGTTTAAATATAAGACTAAATAGATTTCATATTAAAAATATCTACATAAAATATAAGGGTAATTGTGATTATACAAATATATATATATATATATATATTGAAGGGTGATTAAAATTAAATAAAACATATGTAAGATAAATATATAATATTTAATCAAGGATAAAACTATATTTATATAGGGATATTATTGAAATCAATTTGATACACAAGAATAAGAATGAGTGAACATAGTAAATCTATTTGCAATCTAATGATGCATATAATCTATTTTCATAATAATAATTTATAAAATATGATAAAACAAATGAATAAATATATTTTTTAAAATGAGAAAAATTGTCATTATGTTGTTCATTTAAGAAAAAATAAATTAATGAATTATTAATGAATATACTATATTTTTTCTTCATTATATAAATGTTAGGATTCATCCTTGACCTTTTTTGAAGATAGTTTTCAAAAATATTACTTCATATATTGTAGTTGATGATGAAACATGGGATATTATGTATACATTTCTTTACAATTATTAAAATCTATATATGAAATTTTATTGGATGTTCAAAAAAAGGAAGAATTCCATATTTATTAAATCTCAAAATTAATATGTTGATTGAAAAAAATAATGAATTATTCCACCAGTTTCAATGATAATTAAGTGGATATGAAGGATCATTTTATAAATATATCACTATAATTTTCCCACTCACTTGTTTTTGAAATTATTTCTGGTATCCTGTAAATGTATGACTACAATATAGATAATATGGATCTTTTCTGTGTGATATTTTTTGAAAAATAATATTCATGATATGTGCAGGACTATATAGAATCAAAATTAAGTGATAATGATTTTTAAATTATAAGGACTCCATTGAGTGTATATATTTTTGTAAAATAATATAAATGAAAATATAATCTGGTGGGGGAAGTGATAATTATTTAACTGTATATAATCATTATTCATGTCTTTTTTATAATTTTCATTCTAATTAGTTAGTTTTTATTAAATGTTTATATTATATTATTTAATCTAGGATCAAGAAAAATATCATTTCTTAGGTATAATTTTTATAAAATGTAGAAAATATGCTTATTTGGGATTAAAACCACAATACGTCGTGGACCATATCAAAAATTAAGACTGAAACATGGAAAAAATTTACTATGTTGTCAATTTATTTTTGGAATAGATAGATTTTTTAGATCATTTATTAAGGAGGATGATTGTGTATATGTTTAAAAATTGATCGTTTATGAACACTAACAAGCCCCACTTGCAGTGTTGGTAATTCATTCATGTGATACCAAAAATTGGCGTGATAGACATATTCACTATTATAAGTATCTCATTTAATATTTTCAGAGATGGTAATTATATATTAGACAATAAAGGTATTGTTATATTTTTCTATAATTGATAGTTTTTTGTATGTTTTGGGTTTTAAAAAATTTTCATTATCATTGACATGATTCACTTTAGTTATATCTTTATTTTATATGAAATTTTAATTTTTATTTTTTGTTGTACTAATTTCATAAGAAACATGATGGGAGTTCTAAGAATGTTTCTAATGGATTTATTTGTTTATTAGATGAAATTGATAGAAAATGTTATATTAGATAAAAACTTACTAATGATATTTGGAAAAAACCTTATAGTATATTTAATGGAAAGTAAAATTCAATAGAATACTTCTTATAAATTTATTGGGATTAAAATAATAGGATTGATAATGAGTGAAAATATATCTAATAATGGGTTGTTAACAGAGTTAATATTATTGTTGTCCTCAACATTAGATGTAGATAGACCCTTGAAGAATCATTAATGGTTAGAAAATAGATGAATATTAATCTATAAATTATTAAATTTAAGATTTAACTTATTAATGATTAGGCTTTCTATGAGATAAAAATTTATGAACTTAAGAATAAAAAAATTACCATTATGATTTTAATTGAACCCCAATAGAATTTAAATATTAAGAAGAATTTTTTTTTAAATTTTTCGAAAATATATAATTTCAGGAATAATATACTATCTGTGGTGATGAAAATAGTAAGAACATTTTTAAATAAATTCATATAATACTATCTAGAGATTTTAAAAAATAATGTTTATTGTCTAAGTATTTTTTAATTATAAATGTTTCAATTGTGTTGAATTTTAAATTTTTTATAACATGTGCCGATTGAAAATCAACAACAATGCAATATATGAAGAACAATCAAGAGAATCCTTCAGAAATGGATATTCATTCAAAGGAATACATCAAATAATGATTAATTTCATAATATGTATGTGAAATAATGATGCAGAAATAAATGAAATTTCCTTGTGAGTATTTTTTATTGATATATTTTTTATTTAGTGTGATATTAGTGTGATATAGTGTAATGAGTTACATGTTTTTAAAACTTGTAAAGAGGACAAATTAATTTAAAATGAGTAATATAATGTTTCTAAAGATGTTTAAATATTTTTATAATGAATTGATAATGATTTCATCTCTATTAAAGTTTTACATAGAATATTATGATGTTTTGTGTATGTTGTAATTATTTTATTGAAATATTAATAAATATGAATATTTGTGAAAGTGTTGAGATACATTATAATAAACAATTTTTTTTTTGTTTCTATATAAGAGTTACTAGAACTCATATTATAATAATTTAACATAGATTGTTTGTTAAATTGTGATTTCCACACATGAACATTATGAAAAGTGATTTATATGTAATAAAGTCATAATGTAACTCACAGGTATAGAAAATTTCAAAAAGATAAATTTGTAATACCACATCGTTGTGTATTAATAATTTCGAGTTTCCCCCTATAATTTAGTATTAATTAAATGATACACAGGATTCTTAGGAATAGTATGTATGTATAGCCTGGGATGTCAATTAAATAAAATAATGATAATTATTTTATAAATGATTGAGTTTATAACTTCATCTCTTAATATTGATGATCATCGAAAAATCATAATAGTTGGACATAAAAAAACTAAAATATCCATTGATATTAGAAGATTAACCCCCTATAATATAATTACCCAGAAAAAGAGTGATATTTTTTAATGATATAATACATATAGAGATTTGAGAGGAGTATACAGACCCAAATAAATGGAATAATATGAATGGTTTTATTGATAACCTCTATTTGATGTTGCGAATTTTTTAAAGAGAAAATTTTATTAATATGGAAAAATTTTATATTTTTTCTACAAAGTGTCAATTAGTAATAATAAATGATTCCAATGATTATGAATCTCCTTAAGGATCCATTGTTATTGTATATTATTAAAAAATAAATCATCTTTATTAAAAATTGAATAAGACGGCGTCACCTAAGTTTTTTTAAGGGACATTATATCCCTTAGAAAAACATTTGTGATTTCATGAGAGTTGTAATGAATATGAATTCATAGATGAAACAAACAAATAATTAATTATTTTTAAATATGATGAAATTATATCATCACTGGATGATACAAAAACTAGAATAATGTTTTATACAAATAATGATTTTTTTGGAATAGAATTTCTCCACAATAATGGAAACCAAGATGTTCCTGAGGATTATTGAAAGGATAATAGATAAAAAGTCACACCTAATTTAAATATGATTTAATAAAAATATAAATAATCTTTAAGCATACATTATATAATAACTTATAACATCGATTAATGATAATTTGGAGTGATTTAAAATCATTGTTGATTTGAAAATGAATGAAATTACATCAAAACATAACTCCTAGAGTAGTTGCCTAAGACACAAAAATTTTTCAACTAACATGATTTAAAATTAACACCACAAATAAAATTTTATCTTCTTTTAGAACTATGTTATTAATTATTCCTTATCCTTAAATATTTAGTGAAATATTTTATCATTGACACTATTAAAATCTAATTAAATTCTCATATTCATGTAATATCACATGGTAGAAATGGGGAATTATACAAACTGTGTTAGTAGAAACACTCATTAAGGTTAACGAAGTTCAATTATAAATTAATAATATTTATAGTTCATTAAACACAAGTGAAAATATGATCTTATAATTGTTATATTTTCTAGAAAATATACATTCACGTGATGGATATAAATATATAATATGTGAAAAATTATAAAATTCACATAACATATAATATTATTATTCAATTATATGATACTTCATATGATGAATGATTAATATTTATAGACAATGCATTCAAACATCTAAAATATTTTATGTAGTATATATTCTAGTGATGCACATTTTCATTCATATAGACTCATGATGTCCCACATGATTATAATTCCATTCCACACACAATTTATACTTATTAATAATATATTATGAATTGATTAAAGGATATTCATTTTTTCAATGAATGACTTCAATGAGACTATCAATGAGGAATAAATCATTATTATAATTTAATAATATAGGATAAGTAAATAATACTGTCCTTAAAATGTAATATTTATAAGAATCAACTTTATATAAGGATTTTGATTTAATTTTTTGTGGCTTGTCTATGATCATTCCTTTTTATTAGTGATAATGTGTTTCATGAATAGTTTATAAAGCATTTCTTCTTCCAGAACCACATTCATCAATCATTGTGATGGCTCTCTCTCTCCTTTAGAGTAGTGGTTGTCTTTGGATAGAGTTCATGATCTAACTATCAATGTTCCACCCTCAAATGTTGTTGTCTTATATCAACAGTCAAATCATGATAATCATCAAACATACTCCCTTAAAGATTTGGATGGAATATGTTGTTCATTAGTTTCATATATACATATTTTTACAATTATATATTCATTCTGTTTTACTGAATGTATATCAACCAGTTCTTATATTAATTACCACTATTATAGAACATAAGGTGATCAAATGAATCCCAACTGTGGTATATGAAAAATTTTCATCATTGAATTATTATTTTTTATTACAATTTTTTATATATTCTTATATAATAAAATGTTATGATGTAAATACATCGTTACATAGTTATTATAATGGTAATTCATATTTACTTTTATATACATGATTATACATAATAATCGTCATTTTTTACCATTAATAAGTCACCATTATATAATGGTACCAAAAAATAGTCACTATTTATAATAACAACTACCATTATGAAAAGAATCTATGTATTGTTACATGCCATATACACTCTCAAGAAAAATTAGTTTTAAATACCATTATGACATACCACTGAGGGGTAGCTCGATGAATTATTATCCAAAACATATCATTATGTAGAATGTTAATGTGATGGTAACTATTAATTTCTATTTTGAAAGATGTGGTTCCTACATAATGCTAAATATAAAGTGATAAAGAAATTTAGTTAACATTTATAAATTTATTCAGTTTAGAAATTTTTATAAATTAGAATAAGTGGTTTTTTGGAATTTTCTAATATTCAAAGAGCATTGAAATCAATTAATAGTAATTAGATTATAGTTAACTAAAATATTATTTATGGGACCATTATATTCATTAAGATTAAATTTTCAAATAATTGTTTTTTGAAAATTAAATGGATTTCATTATTACTGCAAAATAATTTTTTTAAATCATAATTGAAAATGTAAATTTGGTTATAAATTAAAAAATTATATAAACATGTACATTTTTTTATTTTAAAAGTTAGAATTTTTTTCATATGTAATTTTTATAATTTTTATAATTTAAAGGCACATTATTTTAGGATATTATTTAATGTAGATAAATAAAGTATTTTGGAGGAAAATTTCATTACTGAACTAAATACTATAAAGAATATTATATAAAAATTATGTAAAAGGGTTTCCATAATTGATAGTAAATGATTAATTATTTATTTAAATGTAATATATATATATTTAAATATTATAAAAAGAATAATATTAAAGATATAATATCAAATATTCATATATTAACTTATTTATATATAAAAATATGGTGTAACAATAATATTTAGATTTATTCGAAAGTATTAGTAAGAATAATTGTTTTATGCAGAAGTTTATAAATTGTTATCAATTTAAATATATTAAATGATTATTGATATAAAAATTTCATAGATTATTCATATATATATATATGAATGTAGTGAATTGTGTATTTTATTGATAAATTTTTCTAGAATATAGTTCCTTGAATTTCCTGATAGGTATGACTTTGAAATTTAGTTTTCAACCACTATGAACTAAGTTTTAATTGATGTAATCTACTAGAGTTTATTTAATAGTCATTGTTTCAGTGTATTAAGTGTTAGAGATATCATTAATTTAAGTATATCTTGAATTATGTACAACCATGGAGAAGAACATGGGCACAGACTACATTCCTACATGGAGGCCAATTCAAAATCTAGGAATGTAGACGGGGTTGTATATATATTACATTGGGATTAATCATGTGTATATTATTATTATCATATCAGTTTATATGTTTACATGATGAGATCAATTATTTTTGGATCATGATACATTAAAATATATAACATTATTCTAATCTTTCAATTTTTGGTGAGTAACCCATATTATGAGTTTTGTAAAGTGTTATTCGATTATGTAGTTTGAACAAATTAATGTTGTTATTTCTATATGGAATCTTAAGATAATTCTCTAGAAGCATGAATAAATAAAGGATTTAAACTGGGTAAGATAAATGTTGCATACAATTTAATTTATATGAATTTAATTTTCATTTAATTCTTATTTTAATATTTATTGTTAAAAATGTAATATCTTAAACAAATTAGTGAAATTACATCCATAGTGGATAATAAAAATTCCTCGATCATCCAATTGTGTTGATCAAGCTAAATCTAGGTGTTAAAGGATTCTTTTGTTTAATGAATGAATGTTATGAATAAATATAGATAGTCCAATAAGAATGGTCTTTAAAATGTTGGGTCAACATTAATTATCATTTGTTAGATTATTCTTTTCATTTTCATTATTTTTCACGGGTTTGTAGACACTAATAAGATTATGTTACTCAGGTAATTGTGGTTAGTATAATAATATATTGGATTTGGAGAAAGCGTTATCCAACCAATTTTGCAAGAGCCAAAATTGTTGTGATTGAGATGGTTCCCTAACTAAACAGTTATGTGATGGGTGGAAACGTAAAAGTTACATAGAACAATGTGAACTATTGATATCGGATCAAAAAATGGATATTATGTCTTATGTCATCATTTTTAGTGTTATTAAAATAATTAAAGTAAAAAATATGAAAGGATATAACAACTGGTACTCTACCACTAATAATAATTTGTAATATATTTTGTAATACATAATGTTAATCATGCTGAGGTACCTAAAATTTTATACCTATAAAACATTAAACTATTTTATTCAGGTTTTCAAATGTGTTCTGAGGGAGTATAATTCAGATCCCATAAATGTGAATGTTGTTGAGATAAATTTCAGGAATGTTTATTCATGGATATTAACTTGGAGGTGTATATCAGAAATCTATGTAAACAAAACGAGACTCATAATTAATAGGTAAATATTAAATGATAAACAATATCTTTGTGAAAATAATTGAGAATGTGTTGATTCATTGGATGTTTTAATGTATAATCTTGTTTCAAAATGACAATTAGTTCTAGAATTGAAATATGTTTCATATTATGACATAAATAAAAGTGAAATTTATTTCTATATCTTGTATGTATAAGAATTGTTTTTCATTAAATATTAAGAACATGGATTTTTTTATATATTAGAAAGAAATTTTTTTTTGAATTTGGAATAAATGAATGGTTTAAACATTATAAATATATATATGAAAAAATTATTTTTTTTGTTATTAAATATTTTATGGTTGAGTTTTATTATAATCCCATTATCAATTAGAATTATCTTCCGATACAAATAATTTTAAACTGACGACACAACAACCATAATGATTAGGAAACCTCTTACACCACAACCATAACTAATGGTCTATGAACAACATCACAATTATAAATTCTATGCTAAAACATAACCCATATTATTTAATACTTCTTTCAACCCCTTGAAAACACATAACACAAAGATTAATGATTTATAAATGTCATAGAAAACCATAGTGATCTAATGTGTATTTATTGAGAAATGTGACTATGGAATTTCTTTTAGTTACTGTTCATGGATATAATATCAACTATCTCCAACACACCACTTGAAACTCTCTTTATATATATATATCCCCCAAGGGCTTTTCTTTTCATACTACCAGACAACGCCTTAGTACTATATTGTATGCATCAGTCTGACTATTAATTTTTTAGAACTAATAATCATACATCGAGAGACCCAATCCACTAATATATTATTAGAGATAATGAACAAATAATTCCTTCAATGTTTTTTAATTACCATGTATTTTAATAAGACACATTTTCTGATTAACGAATATTCTATATTAAAACACCCTTCTGTTTTACATTTTACATGGACAATGACATACATTATCTAAAAATATACGGCAATAGTCTCACCTAACTATAATAATAATCGTCCACTATATAAATTGTAACTAACCATTGTTTTATTTACAATTCTCTCACTAAACCAAACCCAAACCATGATTTAAATGAAACATTAAATTTGATTTTTCTAACTTATATAAGAAATAGTGATGATTATTGAAATAGGATGACATTGTGAGTTTCCATTAAATTTTTATATATTAATTATGTTGTATAGCAGTCCCTTTAATGAAAATAAGTTATATGTTTTCAATTGATGTATGGAGATCCAATTAATTTTGGAGAAGCTTTATGAAGGGTAGATAAAGTATTGATATTTTGAAAAAAGATTGAGAAATATTTAAGATCCATTAATGATGTAAATGTTGTCATATTAAATATTTATTTTACAATTAATTTGTTTTAGATCTATTATTTTATGATAAATATTTGACAATGTGTGGAGATACGTGATTTTGAACTGTATTTCCCATTTTCATTTACGATAATCTAGAGATCACATTTTAAAAAAATCCATGTAATATATATTTAACAATGATATTTGTTTATCATATTTATAATATGATGGGGGATAAATATGTAATAATTGTATTGAAATATCCATACATAAAAATAACTCATGGATACAGAATACTTTTGAGAGTGAAATTATTCATAGAACATTGATTTGTATGAATAAGTATGATTTTTACTATAAATGTAAGAACAATATAATGATACTGATCATATTTAGAGAGAACAGAAATTTATAACAAGGCATTACATGTATGAATAATTCTATTTTTATGATGAAACATAAGATATTTCTAATGTTTAGGAAATAATTGAATGTATTTTTCATTAGAAAAGATTAACAAATTTTCTATATTTTCACTCTTTATTGTTTATATATCAACATAAATAATTCTTCATGATTTATCCTAGTGACACTATATAATACTTTTTAATAAGATATTTAATTTTTTACAAGCATATTGTGGTCTATTTATCCACACAAACATTTAAATTAAATATGAAATTTTACTTGAAGTTCAAATAATGTGAGTTTCCAAGATTATTTCACTTTGAAGAAATATACCTTTAGAGATAATAAAATATGAATTGTTTAAATAGTTTTAAAAAATTAATTTTCTATTAAATTTTGTTATTTTATCTCAATATCATGATTATATTTTAAATTAATGATTATAGAAAATATTTCTGTAATGTTGAAACAAGCCAAAACCCTGTTTCCCATAATCGGTGGTAATTTTTTGAAAACAAATTAAATATAAGAGATTACATTTTCAAGGATAACTCATTTTTGTATTTTTGATGAACTAATCAAATAAATGGTTCCCTTATTATATTATTAATTAAACATATAACATATCAAATAAAAATAAATAAATTCTTTGACATATATTTAAATATTTTATCTTTATAACGAAGGAAATGAAACCAAATAAATGAGTGAACTCAAATGATTATTAAAGCATATAAAAAATATTAACATGAATCAATAATAAATGAATAATAATAAATAATGAATTAACAATATAGGAAGCTAAATAACTAAAAAACAAATTCAAATAAAGTAATAAATTAAGAATGAAAATGAATCCATAAATTTTTTCATCATAAAAAAATCATGGATATTAATCATTTTATACAGAATGCCAGAAATAATTTATTGTTGGACTTCATGTATCTGAATCAAGAACCTCTTACATCAATAATTTTAAAAATATGGTTAAAAATATATAATTAAACTCGTCTAATTCCAATTGGAATCCAATGTGAAGTCTTTGTCTCTAACTATTTTGTCTCATAACACATTCAGATACATCTAGGGGATATATATAATTCTAGGTCTCCATAAAAAATGCAACTTCAAATAATCCCCCCCCCCACACATATATATATATATATTTATTTAATTTTTGAACAATATAACTCATCAAAATATCTATATCTAGTATAGGATTTCGATTTATGAACCATTAGACAGTTAAAACCATATTAATATTAAACACCATTTGTTAAACAAATGATATAAGGATTTCATGGTTATCATATCCTTGATACAAGAAATATTAATATTCATGAGAAATATAAATAAAAATAGGAAATTATATCGATGGGGTATTAGATATACCACATAAAAATTATTTGGATCATAATACCAAGTATGTCTCAATGTAATGGAAATTGAGATGAAGTCAATTATAATATGTCTGTCAGAATTATTCCATTACTCATAATTTACCATATAATCAATTTTTATTAATTAATTACTTTATATAGAACCAATTAAACATGTATTTAATTTATTATAATATTATTATATCCACATACGACGATTCTGATGATTTAAAATGCTTTTTCATTATTCTAGGAGTGTTCATTTCATGGTATTACGGCTGGTTCCCATGTGTACAATTATGAGAGTCATTTTCCAATGGACAAATAAATCTAGATATGGAATGTAATGAAACTAATATACATATAAGATTATAAATGGTCACCATTTATAATTTGTTTATATGTTATGAGTGTGATTCATTATAAGGCCCCATCCATAAATATTAAATAATAATTAGATAAATCAAGAATTAATATTGATGATTTTCTCAAGTTTAGAGATATAGATAATTAGGCCATAACTATTGCATTTCAACTCAAAAATTACAAAGTAGAAACTTTTACTCAGTATCCATATTTTTTATAATATAAAAAATCCTAAAATAACAATTAATCTTTTTATGATATAAATATTATTGAGTTTTTATATTTTTTTACCCAACCCAATAACCTATGGAAAACATTTCAAAAACAATTGGTAAGAATAAAAATCTTAGTAAGGGTTATAAAATAAATAATGAAAACATTAGTTCATCAATACATATAAATCATAAGCTCTTTAACATACCTTATAAAATCATAATATTTCTGTATTACACATTGAAATCATAAATCATACAGGTAACTAATGGCATCCATATCATACTTAATTTATATATTTCACTGCGACATAAGAAGTTACACTTGGAATACACATCACAGAATATTTCATAAATATCTTTGGAGAAACATTAATGTTTACCACCGTCAGGTTACCCAATTCATTGGAAAGCTGTATTGGGCCCACCCACCCAAGGTTAATTACAGAACCACCCTTATACATAAACAATTCCAAATAACCATAAAATATTCATAACACATAAAACTTTTATAAAGGAAATATTAAATTTCCCCATCGCAATCACAATATACCATTTCAACATGTTGATATAATCAATGTTTTATCAAACCTTTTTCAAAACCATTTAAAAAATTTAATAATGATATTTTTGAATCATTGTGTCTCATGCAATATTGATGGGTTTGAAAGAAATTTTAATTTCAAAACATTCATTTCCATATAAATAAATCCATAAATCCTTTTAAAAAACGTTCATATTCATGAGAATTATTTAGAATAATCAATCTTTAAAACAATACTTTTGTTTAGGAGTTCTTAACCAAATGAGAGATGAATGAATACAAATAATTGAGGAATAACATTAATAAAAGCTTATTATATTATGATATTACAAATATTCATGAAATAATATGTCAAAGTGTAGTATATAAACTATATAAAATGGGATTGGTGTATAAAAATAAATAAGTCTCAATGGAATGTAAATTGGGACAAAGTCCCCAAAAAAGATTGTATCCTTAGATTAAGGATAAATCAATGACATAAGTATGTGCGACATTAATATTACAACAAAAATAATCATATATTAACTGTAAAATAATCATACTTCATTCACACATATTCATTGAACAACATAATCATGAATTAGTAGTTTAACCCAAATAATTGAAATTGGGTAAAAACGTTTTCTTACCGAAATTCATCAGCCTAACAATATCACTTAAAATTTACAAAAATGTATTGATGAGATAGAAATGGTTATATCATCACATTGATAAAAAATGAAAATAATAATAATATAGAATAACATATCCAGATATAAGAAAGTGGAAATAAAAATACATAACATAAATGAAGTCTTTTAAAAAGAGGATGGTGAAAGATTCCATCACCGATTTGGTAACATACGAAATAAACACTCCATGAAAGAAATATAATTCAATGAAGAAGTAAATAAAAAATAATTAATTTATATTAAATCATTAATACAATAATGAAATGTACACATATCATACAAAAGGAAGAAATGGAAAAGATAGGATAAATATCATGTGAATAAAAAGTGAGATGAAACCACTTACCATGTTGTTATCAATCGAGTCATACGACCAAAAGTCAATAACCACCAAAAGAATCACCCAATACCATGAATATAAATAGAATCATGATAATATATATCAAGTTGAATTTCATAATACAACAGTTGCAACAAATAAGTGGTGAACTATGGAAATCTCACAAAATTTAAAGTTACATAGAAACCCCTTATCTCGTGTCTGACAAGACTCGTATGTTCCATGTTCTTTTGGAATAATAAAAATAAGTTAATTTATACTTCCAAAAGAAGCTTTATCAATTTTATTATTCCTTTTATATTAATTATTACCTTTTTATAACAATTAGTTATTTATTTCAGTTTATATTAGTCATTTGGTTGAGGTTTGAAACATTTGTAAAAAAATAACTTTTTATAATTACAAATTGTCCATGTGGTCATAATTACATTATCTCCATAATCATATTAATTATTTAAATATCATATATATCATATATATATATATATATTCCGTGTATTTGTATTTATAATTTTACATATCATTTGTTGTTATGAAATGAAATGCACCGTTCATGGAGATGCTAAGACATACGTACGTATGAATGCGAATTTCAATTCTATTTTATACTTAAAATAATGAAAACATAATAATAAATAGGTATATTATAATTAAAGTAAAATATCTTGTTATGTAATTTATTTAATTCAATCCTTTATACATTCCACATATGGCATGAACGAGTCATATCACTTTGAGGGAGCAGTAGTCCGTATTTCTTCAAATGAAATTATCATATTTAACCATTATGGAAACAATAAAGGTATGATATAATTGAAAAATATAGAATCATTGATATAATATAAATATAATATTTATCACATTTAAATATAGTTCAATCCGAATGGCCACCATAAGAGGTGGTAGGAAAATATTGAACAATCGTCGTTTCGTGTGGCATTAGTTCGTTGTCCATAAAAACAATATGTTCTTTACCCATTAGATAGTGGTGCATGTAAGTGTATTTCAAATACTTATCATAAAAACAACCTATTATATTTAGGATACTGGTGTTTCTAAAAATTAAATTCATAAAAATAGTTTATGGGTTGAAGAATTGAAATAATAGAAAAAAACTAAAGAGAAGACATTACCTTTAAATCGATTATCTCCCTTTGGTTTGAACCAAAAGGAATTATTAAGGGCCTTATGCCTAAGGTAAGGCTTCGAGGTGGAATATAGGGATCATTTGATTTTATTTGTGTAGATGTTTATAGAGACAAGTGGATAGATAAGTGTGAGTAATGGGTTAGAGGTAACCCATAATAGGATTCCATGTATGATCTTTTAAGATTTAGAGGATTAGAGAATTAGGCCACAACTATTAAATTACATCTCCAAAATTCCAATGTACAAACTTTTACTAAGTATCCATTTTTTTATAAAATAAATATTCTTAAAAGAAAAAAATAATTATTTTCTTGATATTAATCTTCTTGAGATATTACTTTATCTTACCCTATACTATACCATGTGGTATATATTTCAAAAACATGGGATCAGCATAAAAACCTCAGTAAGGGTTATAAAATAAAGAATGAAAAAATTTGATCATCAATAAATATAAAACATATTCTCATTAACATACCTCATGAAATCATTATATTTATGAATAACATATAGAAATCATAAATCATAAAAGGAAAATTAGTTCAACCATGTCATACTTACATTGTAGCTTTCACAACTATAGAGGGAGTTACACTTGGAATACCCATCAAATCATGTTTCCTAAATATCTTAAGATAAACATTATCTTTTACCTCTGTCAGGATACCCAATACATTAGAGTGCTATCTCGGGATCATCTACCCTAGGTTTATCACAAAACAACCCATATACGTAAACAATGTCCAATAGCCATAACAAATTCATAAAACATAAAAAATTCATAAATGAATGATAACATTTCC
The DNA here is from genome assembly GCA_963277665.1 of Viscum album. Taxonomy (NCBI): domain Eukaryota; kingdom Viridiplantae; phylum Streptophyta; class Magnoliopsida; order Santalales; family Viscaceae; genus Viscum; species Viscum album. The sequence goes on along the minus strand of OY728153.1, from coordinate 1,012,679,827 downwards.
CCATCACAATCACAATATACCATTTTAACATATTAACATAATCAATGCTTTATCAATCCATTTTCCAAGCCATTTAAAACATTTAATAAAGATGATTTTGAATCAAAGTGTCATATACCACATTGATGATTTGGAATGAAATTTTAATTTCAAAACATTAATTTCCATAAAAATAAATACTTAAAACCTTTTTTAAAACATGTATATTAATGATAATGATTTAGAAGAATAAATATTTAAAATGATACTTTTGTTTGGGAGTTATTAACCAAAAAAGAGATGCTTGAATACAAATAATTGAGGAGTAATATTAATGAAAGATTAAAATATCATGAAAATAATGAGATTTATGTTATAATAATTCAATGCATAGTATATACACCACATAAAAGTGAATTAGTGTGTAAAAAATGTTACAATGGAATGGAAATTGGGAAAACATCCCTTACAATGATCATATCTTTAGATTCAGGATAAATAAATGACATAATTATGTGTGGAAAATATGAATACACACAATATAAGTGAGTATAAAGTGAAAAAGAATAGTTCATGAACACATATTCATATAATTACGTTATCTAGAAGCAGAAGTTTGCCCCATAGAATTTAAATTGGGTTAATAAGTTTCCTTACAGAAATTCGACATCCAAACAACATCACTTACAAATTATGAAAATTAATTGATGAGAGAGAAAAGGTTCTATCATCACCAGGACACATAATTTACAGAAATAATGATATATAACAACATACCCCATCATAATTAAGTGTAAATTAAAAGACAAAACTTAAATGAAGTCTTCTAAAAATAGGAGGGTGAAGAATTCCCTCACAGATTTGGTTTCATGTGAAACATAATCCACCAAAAATCAGGATCATACAATGAAGATATAAATACCAATAGACTAATGTATGTTAAAAAATTAATACAATCATGGGAAGTGCATAAACCATAAAAAAGGAAAAAGTGGCTAACATAGAACACATCTCATGGGAATAAAAAGTGAGAAAAAAACCCTTTACAATGTTGTTATCAATTGATTCATAAGAAAAAATGTTAATAACAACCAAATGAATCATAGAATAGAATAAATATAAATATAATCATGATGATATATATCTAATGTCCGTACACAATACACCACGTTCAATAAATAAGTGGTGAAAAATGGAAATCTTACTTAATTAAAAGATAGACAAGAAGCCCCTTTCCCCATTTCTGACATGAATTGTATGTTCCGTGTTCTTCTAGAATAATAAAAATAATTTAATTTATACTTCCTTAAGAAGCTTTTTAAATTTTATTACTCTTTTATTTCACTTATTACCTTTCTATAACAATTAGTTAATTATTTGAGTTCGTATCGAACATTTTGGCGATGTTCGGATCATTAGTCAAAAATGAACTTATTATAATTACAAATTGGCCATGTGGCCAAAATTATATTATCCCTAAAATGATATTCCTAATTTTGATATAATATATGTCATATATATCCAGTGTTTATGTATTTTTAATATTCCATATCATTTGGAGTTAAGAAATGAAACACACTCTTCTAAGTGACATTAAGTCATACGTACGCATGAACACTACTTTCATTTCTATTTTATATTTAAATAAATTCATACATAATAATATGTAGGTATATTTTAATTAAATAATAATATATATGTTATGTAACATAATTAACTATGTACTTTATACATCCCACTAATGGCATGAGCGAGTAATATCACTTTGAGGGGGTGGTAGTCCGAATTTTTTCAAATGAAGTTAGTGTATTCACCCATAATGGAAACCAAAAAGGTATTATATAATTGAAAAATAAAGAATTATATAGAAAATATAAATATAAAATATATCACTTGTAAATACAGTGACATAATAATAGCCACCTGAAGAGGTGGTATGAGAAGATTGAAAACTAAACTTTTGGTGAGGCAGTAGTTCACTGTCCATAGAAATAGTATCTTCTTTATCCATTAGACAGAGGTGCGTGTATGTATTGTTATAATCCTTCTCATAAAAACTATCAAGTATATTGAGGTTACTTGTTTTTTTATCATATAAATTAATAAAAAGATTTTACAGGGTTGGATAAATAAAATAAATGAAAAGGAACTGAAGATAAGATGTTACCTTTAAATCTGGTAACTCCTTATGGTTTGAAACAAAAGGACTTCTTGAAGTTTATTCTACAAAAGGTAAGTATTATAGGTGGAAGTTGTAGACCATGAGAGAATATTCTGGTATGTTTTGGGTGAGACAAGGGGCTTGGGAGGTTTGAGTAATGGGTTAGAGGTGATTTATTTTTATAAGGGGGAGGAGGGGCTATTTTGGTATATTTGAAAATATTATTTTATTATATAATGATTTTCGGTTTATAAGGGGCCAAAGCTTATTAATTTATATTATTAATAGCCTTTTATTCGAGAGAAAATCATCCAAAAAGAATTGGATAGGTTTTTTGTAACACCCCAGGTAAATAAAGAATATGACATTTTCATATATATCCATATTTGTGAATAAAATATTAATATTACTTTAAAGGGAACTCTATGCTTGATGGCGTACCCAATATGCAACAAAAAGTTTCTTGGGAATCTTACGTTGCACTCTAATAAAAAAATAATATTATTTTAAATTGTTGTTAACGCCTAACCGTTGTAATGGAGGGAATGAAAAAAACTAACTACAAAATTATTATATATATATTTAAAATATTTTTTCTTTTTACAATAAATGTTAGAGGATTAAAAATGCGAATGAATCCAATTTTAAGTGTAATCATTATAATATTCATTAAAAGGTCGATTAACCGCCTTTTGATGGAGAACCTCTTTTAAATCCACTTTTAGAAAATATTATGTGTTATATTTGACAAAATACAATTCATCTTTAGAATCGGGACCTCAAAATTTAATTTGTGTAAATTTTTGGTATTTTTCCGATAAAGTTCATTTTTTAAAGAATAGTGAAAAATGATGTATTTTAATTAAAAACCTTTTTTAATATAATTTCTTTACATGATAAGATAATAATTTGAATTTTTTTAATGTTAAATTCGAATATATTTTTACCATTTAATCCAATAGTGTTCATTGGAATTATTTTCACTTTGAAATTGGACTTAAACTAGTGTTAATCATTTAATAGATATTGTTTTTTAAAAACACGCTATTTGTTATGATAGCGGTAATTAATTATTAAATTAATTAATTCAAATTATTTGTTTTAAATTTTGTAAAATAGACATCATTTTTGAATTCGTAATATCATATATAGCTTAGGGTGAAGTTTTGGTATTTTTTTGAAAAACTTCAATTTTTGATGAATAGTGAAACCACTAAGTGGTACTTTAAAAACTTATTTTTCATTTAAATGAAACTTCACCACTTCTGGGATTTTAATTTCTAAAATACGACATACATGGTTGTCATTAGGATGTAAAATTTTGTTCAATGGGACTAAAAAATGTTTTGGTGAATAGTAGCTTTTAAGTTTTTAATCGCGATTAGAGGTAATTATGTTAATTTAAGGTAAAAATAAACTTTTAATAATATGAAATGACCCTGAAACATGACCTACACTTATTGGTTGAGTCATGGTAGATCAAGACAATCCATGAGTCAACTTGGGGACCCCATGGAGCCACTTTGGAGGGAAAATGACATTAAAACGGTTTATTTAAAGTTAAAATTAAAAGGTCGCAAACATGTGTTGTTTTACTAAAACAATTTTTACATGGGGTTATAAAAGTTATATTTTTTACTATAAATATTAATTATAAATATAATAATATTTCATACATCATTATATTTGTTTTATAATTTTTAGTCATTAAATAAATTAAATTATTTATGACACCATGATGATGCAGTGATTACCTCATTATTTAACGGTTTAAATAAAATAAAAAGATAATGTAAAATATAAGACATAAACTTGTCAAAAAACTATTGGATTTGTTTATTTCAAACTATTATCACTATATCCTATAAATATATAATTTTGGGTCCTTTAAAATCCGAAATTAATTTTATAATAATGTTACTTTTCAAGACATTCCAAAAGTGCCTCTCCTCTCTTCTTATAAAAGGCCCCCACCTCTACCACCATACCCACACCTCTCATGCCTTTGGCTCAGCCAACCCTGGCCCATTGTTTCTCTTCACACCCCTCTCTTACTCCTAGAATCCTCACTTTGTGTAGAAGTCTTTCCAAGGAATCTTTTGAGCTCAAATCAAATAGAGTTACACGATTTAAAGGTAGCGTCTTCTCTTGTGTTCTTATCTTTTATTTTTCTTCTCCACCCCCTATACTATTTTTATTCCTTTATTTAGTAAAAAACAGTATCTTAAAAATACTAGGAATTTTTTTTTGAGATGTATTAGAGCTAAACCTATATACACCTTCGTCTAATGGTTAAAGAACATACTGTTTCTGTGGTTGGCGCTTTTCTGCCTCACGAAACGATGATAGTTCAATATTCTTTTAGCACCTTTAAAGGTGGCCATTATGATGTCACTTTATTTTATATATCATATATATGGTATTTATATTTTCTATATGCTTCTGTATTTTATATTTAATACATACCTTTATTCATTGCATGTTGTGCAAATGCGATAATTTCATATGAGGAAGTTTGGACTACCGCCCCCTCAAGTGATGTGACTCGTTCATGCAATACATGGAATGTATAAATAATGAAATTAATGAACATATGTGACCTATATAACATATATATTATACTTTAATTATAATATATATATATATTTTATTTTTAATTCCATTAATATGACAAAAAATGAAAGCAGCGTTCATGCGTACGTACGGCCTACCGTCTCCATGAACGGTGCTTTTCGTTTTTTATCTCCAAATTATATGGAATAGTATAAAATGACTATTTACTGGATATATATGATATTTTAATCATTAATACTATTCTGTAAATGATTTACTAATAACTAAATGGGAAATCATTTTTCGAACAAGTTCATTTTTGACTCATGTACCAAACATCGGAAAAAACGTCTGATATGAACTAACATTAATAAAAAATTATTATAACATTATAATATGTGATATGAACTGAATAATAATCTTTAAATGAGGTCCTTATGAAATTATAAATTGGCCAAAGTTTAGTTTTCAGGAATACAATGAAACGAACAAGACAAGTCAGACTTGAGGTAAGGGAACCTACCCCTCTCTTTCTTTTTAAGTACACTCTTTTATGTCATTCCTTTTATGCTCATCTTTCTTATGATTGGGATGTTCTTTTATATTAATCTTACTTTACTTTGTTTATGTTCATATGTTTATAGAAACTATTTTCTCTCATCAATCCATTTTGGAAGTTTTGATTATCGTCGTTATGCTGCTGAATTTTTCGTAAGAGATTCAACATCTCTCTTTATTTTTAAGTACTCTTCTTTATGTCACTTATTTTAAGCTCCTATTTGTTATGTTGGGGGATGTTATTTTATATTACTCATTCTTTACATTTTATTTTAATATGATGAGAGACCCTATTTGATCTCATCAATCCATTTTTGGATGTTTTAAGTGGCGTCGTTAGGCTATCGAGTTTTCGTAAGGGATTTTTCATCTCTCTTTTAATCCCATGAGATTTATGCTAAATTTTCCAACATTTCCATTGATTGGTATATGTTCCTCCCATTATTCTACTCTTTGAGTAATATAATTTCTTTTATTAGTATTTACATAAATTTTTTATTGTTCTTCTTTCATGGGGTGTATGTTTCGAAAGATACCCAAGTCGGTAAGGGAACCTTTCACCCCCCTCTTTTTAGTAGACTTATTTTGTTGGGTCTTTTAATTTACATATTTTAATGTTGGGATATGTTCTTATATATCATTATTGATGTAAATTTTATGTCCAAGTGATGAGATACCCTTTCTATCTCTCATCAACTCATTTTCTGAATTTTGTAGTGACACCGTTAGGCTGTCTAATTTTTGCAAGGGAACTTCTTAAACAAATTTTGATTCTTTGGGATAAACTTGACTCCTTGAATATGTCGTTCTATGAATATGTGTGAATAACCTCTGATTTTTTTACACTTAATATGAACTTATATTTTGTGTATTCATTTGTTATACATAATTATGTAATTGACTTATCCTTAATCCAAGGATATCGTAATTGTATGGGACATCGTCTCAATCCCCATTCATTGAGGCATAATTTGTTTTATACAGAACATTCATTTATACAGTGTATAAAACCCTTTTAATATTACATTAATCCAAAAGGAATCTTTTTTATACAAAGCGTTTTACCAAACGACAAAAGGGAATGTTTTGGTCATACGTATGCGGCGAAAACGACTTCTCTGCCGCCATGACCATTAGTTGAGTTTCGGCTTCCTCTACAAGCCATACCGTTTTTCAAAATGGAAAAATAAATACCATGTTTTACTTTTATTTTATTTTGGTATTGAAAATGGTGTTCATAATTTTTTTATTATATCAATGTTTTGTATTGATATCTTGTGATTGAAATATGGAAATGTTATATTTCCTTTATACATGTTTTATGTGATACGATTATGTTATTGTTCTTGGGAATTGTTATGAAGACAGGTGGTTCGGTGATAAACTATGGGCGGGTGAGCCCGATATAGCTCTCCAATGCATTGGGTAATGCGAATGAGTTAAACGTTAAGGGTTCTCTGAAGAGATTTATGTAATATACTGAGATGGGTATTCCAAACATAACCAAGAGGGTTACTCCCTATATAAGAATGTTATGAATGCCTCAAGTTACCTTTATGCCTTATAAGTTCTATGATTTATTCATGATTTGATGAGGTATGTAAAAATTATTATGTTTTATGAGCAAAGTATGATTTCATACATGGACTAATGTTTTATTTTCGTACTTTTATATCTCTTACTGAGCTTTATATGCTCATCCCATGTTTTTGAAATGTTTTACACAGGTCAATGGAAAGTATCATGTTATGATTATAGTGTCAAGGAAGTGTCAAGAAAGAATCCATTTTTTATTTTAAATATTTTTTCGTTGATAGGGAAAAACAAATACTATATTTTATGTAACCACTTTGTTTAAATGTGGAATGTAATTCATGATTTATGATCTAATTATCTAAAACCCTAAACCTGAAAATATCCTCAATGTGAATTATTCATTTAATTCAATATTAATTAAGGTATAAGGCCGAGGCCTTATAGTTGGTTTCAGAGGTCGGTTTAGACAAATTTAGGGATTATGAGTTTTTGTTAGACACATGATTAGTCCCTATATCTATTATTTCAGTTAAATCATTTATTTATAACTTTTTTCAGGTCATGTAATGTCAGTTATGAATGGAAGGAGAAGGATCTCAAATGACATTCCTATATCTTCCTAATGACATGATCGCAATAATTATTGCAAAGTCATGTTTGGATGATGGTGAAGCATTTTCTAGCTTATAAGTCACTTGCAAGAAGTTGTTTGAGATATCGAACACCTCCACTATACCTCGTTATCATCGCGGATCATGGGTTGTTTTTAGAAAAATACTATTTTCACAATATTCTCATATTTTCAAGAAAGGTCAATATTATCAAGCTATTTTAAAATATTTTACCTTATCACAACAATTTCAAGCATATTATGATTTTAAAGATGGTGCTGAGGAAGGAGACCCTTCCACAACCTATTTATATTTTCTTTTAAAATATAGTCTCACAACATATACTTAGGGTATTTTAAAAGGACCAATAATTGATATTTTCAACACAAATTCTGTCCAACTATTTTATAGAAATCATGTTTTATCAGATGTTTTGGAATTATATGTCATACATGATTATTTTCCAAAACAGATTTTCTGTTAACACCCATATGACCCATGTTGTACAAGGTGTATTTTTATGGAGGAAGAAAATGATTTTGAAGGATCCCTAAGTCATTGTTGTAATGAATGGGACTTCTACTTATGTGAGCAAGATGACGATGAAACCGAGTGGATGCCATGATCAAGGTATGTTGTTAGTCATTTTGGGAATCATTTTCTTTTATTTTATGGTGGTCAAATAAGACTTCAAAAATTAAGAAGTTGAGATCATAATGAATTTGGATGAAAATGAGAGGTATATGGATACTATTTAGGTTAAACCATGTTAGGGTTATTTTTGGAGTTTCATAAAAAGGACAACATGCAAACCCGTCGCGTCGGACAATGTTGCGGGAATCGAACCCACAACCAAAGTGCCAAGGGTATTTATCACCTACCACTGGACTACATGAAGTCCCTGGTTAGTATGACTTATTCTTTTTAGTTAGATGATTTTATGAATTAAGAGTAAGATTATTTTGGGTTATCTATGAAAATTATTAACCTTTCATGGAGGATATGTGATTAGGTTAATTTCTTTTCAATATGAGACTTTAAGAGAAACTGATGTTATTTGGAGAAATGTGTTAATTTGTACCTTGAAAGACTATGTGATTGAATCCATAAAATATTTGGGTTTCAATCTTAGTTTGGTTTACATTAAATAATTTTATGATTAGATGTATATTGAATGGTCTTTTTTGAACTTGGGTATTGTTTGACAAATTTTGGAGATTAAAAATAGATTTTTTTATAAAGGATTATCCTTTTTGGGTATTATGTAATCTCATACTAACCTTTTTTGTTTTAGTTTTGGTTAAGGTCTAAATACAAGGGAAGTATATAGTTCTATTTTGTGGATTAGGTGATTCTCTAGATATTGATTATATATCTCTTAATGTGAACAAGTCATCCCAAATACTCGTCTTTTGGAGAAAATATGGGTTCCTGTAAGAAATATTGCAAAAGATGAAAGTCAAAATGACAAATAATTATGATTCCTTATGTTTTAGTTAAGCTCATAAATAAATTCCTCAATGAAAAGTAACATAAAACAAAAAATTTGTCTGTTAATATTTCCTACTGGGGAATCAAATACTGTTTAACCCATCACAAGTTAATGATTTCCATGTCGTTAACTTTCTCCTAGACATGTTTTCCGTCACTCTCCCTGAAAACATGACCCTTTTCTTTTTCTTCCATATCCATGTTTTCATACTTGGAATCCTTGTTTGGGTTAACTCGGGTGACCATTATACTTCTCTTTCTTTCTTTTAAAGTGATTGTTTTACCGACTCTTGTTCCGATGTGGGACGTTCAATGATGTTTTCAAGTCCAATTTTAAAATTTTGAGGATGCAATTCCCAAAAGTGGGGAAGGATGTAACACCCTAGGAAAATAATGAATATGAAATTTTCATATATATCCATATTTGTGAATAAAATATTAATATTACTTTAAAGGGGACTCTATGCTCGATGGCGTACCCAATATGCAACAACGAGTTTCTTGGGAATCTTATGTTGCACTCTAATAACAAAATAATATTATTTGAAATGGTAGTTAATGCCTTGCCGTTGTAATGGTGGGAATGAAAAGAACTAAATAAAAAATTATTCTATATGTTTGTCAAATATTTTTACTTTTTACAATAAATGTTAGAGGATTAAAAATTCAAATGAATCCAATTTTAAGCGTAAACATTCTAATATTTTTTAAAAGGTCGATTAACCCCCTTGTGATGGAGAACCTCCTATAAATCCACTATTTAAATATTTCATGTGTTATATTTGACAAAATAAAATTCATATTTAGAATCGGGACCTCAAAATTTACTTTGTGTAAATTTTTTGTATTTTTCCGATAAAGTTCATATTTTAATGAATAGTGAAAAATATTGTATTTTAATTCAAAACCTTTTTTAATCTAATTTATTAATATGAATATATTATCTTTTTAATTGTTTTTTATGTGAAATTATAAGATATTTTTACCATTTAATCCAATAGTGTTCATTGTAATTAATTTCACTTTGAAATTGGACTTAAACTAATGTCAATCTTTTAGTAGATATTGTTTCTTAAAAACACACTATTTGTTTTAACAGCGGGAATTAATTATTAAATTAATTAATTCAACTTATATGTTATTAATTTTGTAAAATAGACATCATTTTTGAATTCATAATATCAAATATATCTTAGGGTGAATTTTTGGTATTTTTCTGAAAAACTTAAATTTTTGATGAATAGTGAAACCACTAAGTCGTAGTTTAAAAACTGATATTTCGTTTAAATGAAACTTCACCAATTCTGTGATTTGAATTTCAAAAATCCGACATACATGGTTTTAATTAGGATGTAAAATGTGATTCAATGGGATTAAAATAATTTTTTGGTGAATAGTAGCTTTTATGTTTTTAATCGCGATTAGAGGTAATTAGGTTACTTTAAGTTAAAAATAATGTTTTAATAATTTGAAATTAACTTTACACATGTCCTAACCTTATTTGATGAGTCATGGTTGACCAAGAAAATCCATGGGTCAACTTGGGGACCCCATGGTCCCACTTTGGTAGGAAAATGACATTAAACCCTTTTTATTTAAAGATAAAATTAAAAGGTAACAAACATGTGTTGTTTTACTAAAACAATTTTTACATGGGGTTATAAAAGTCATATTTTTTACTATAATTACTCATTACAAAGATAAAAATATTTCCTAGTTCATGATATTTTTTCTATAATTTTTATACATTAAATAAATTAAATTATTTATGACACCATGATGATGCACTGATTACCTCATTATTTAACGATTTAAATAAAAAAAGATAATGTAAAATCTAAGACCTAAAATTGTCAAAAACCTATTGGATTTGTTGATTTCGAACTATTATAACCTTATCCTCGAAATATATAATTGTGGGACTTTTAAAATCCGAAATTCATTTTATAATAATGTTAATTTTCAAGACTTTCCATGAGTGCCCCTCCTCTCCTCTTATAAAACGCCCCCACCTCTACCACCATTCCTACACCTCTAAATCCTTTGGCTTGGCCAAAACCTGCCCATTTTGTCTCAATAAATCCCTCTATTACTCTTAGAAGCCTCACTTTGGGCAGAAGTATTTACAAGGAAGCCTTTGAGGTCAAATCAAAAAGAGTTACCTGATTTAAAGGTATTGTCTTCTCTTGTGTTCATATGTTTTATTTTGCATCTCCAACCCCCTAAAATATTTTTATTCCTTTATATTGTAACAAAACCAGTATCTTCAATATACTAGGATGTTTTAATGAGAATTATTAGAGCTACACCTACACACACCTTCATCTAATGGTTAAAGAACTTATTTTTTCTGTGGTTGGCGATTTTCTGCCTCACGAAACGATGATTGTTCAATATTCTTTTAACACCTATAATGGTGGACATTATGATGTCACTGTATTTTATATATCATATATATGGTATTTTTGTTTTCTATATACTTCTGTATTTTATATTTAAAACATACCTTTATTCTTTTCATGTTGTTCAAATGCGATAATTTCATATGAGGAAGTGTGGACTACCACCCCCTCAAGTGATGTGACTCGTTCATGCAATACATGGAATGTATAAAGAATGAAATTAATAAACATATGTGACCTATATAACATATATATTATACTGGAATTATAATATATATATATATATATATATATATATATCATTTATTATTAATTCCATTAATATGACAAAAAAATGAATGCAGTATTCATGCCTATGTACGGCCTACCGTCTCCATGAACGGTGCTTTTCTTTTATTATCTCCATACGATATGGAATAGTATAAAATGAATATGTACTGGATATATATGATATTTTAATCATTAATACTATTATGGAAATGATTTACTTATAACTAGATGGGAAATCATTTTTCGAAAAAGTTCATTTTTTGACTCATGTACCAAACATCAGCAAAAACGTCTAACATGAACTAACAATATTAAACAATTATTATAACATTATAATATGTGATATAAACTGGATAATAATATTTAAAAGAGGTCCTTAGGAAATTATAAATTGACCAAAGTTTATTATTTAGGAATATAAAGAAACGAACAAGACAAGTCGGACTTGAGGTCAGGGAACCTACCCCTCTCTTTCTTTTTAAGTACACTATTTTATTTCATTCCTTTTAAGCTCATATTTCTTATGATTGGGATGTTCTTTTATATTACTCATACTGTAATTTTTTTATTTTAATATGATGAGTGACCCTATTTTCTCTAATCAATCCATTTTGGAAGTTTTGAGTGGCGCTATTAGGCTGCTGAATTTTCATAAGAGATCTAACCTCTCTCATTCTTTTTAAGTACTCTTTTTTATGTCACTTCTTTTAAACTCCTCTTTGTTATGGTGTGAGAAGTTATTTTATATTTCTATTTCTGTAAATTTTATGTTAATATCATGAGAGACCATATTTTATCTCATCAATCCATTTTTGAATGTTTTATGTGGTGTCGTTAGGCTGCCGAATTTTCGTATGGGATTTTTCATCTCACTTTTATTCCCATGAAATTTATGCTACATTTGCCACAATTTCCTTTGAGTGGTATATGTACTGCCCATTATTCTACTCTTTGAGTAATATAATTTCTTTCATGAGTATTTACATCAATTTTTTATTGTTCTTCTTTCATGGGGTTTATGTTTCGAAAGATATCCAAGTCGGTAAGGGAACCTTTCACCCCCCCCCCCATCTTTTTAATAAACATCATTTGTTCGGCCTTCTAATTTACATATTTTAATGTTGGGATATGTTATTTTATATCCGTATTTATCTAAATTGTATATCCAAGTGATGAGATACCCTTTTTATCTCTCATCAACTCATTTTATGAATTTTGTAGTGACGCCGTTATGCTGTCAAATATTTGCAAGGGAACTTCTTAACCCAATTTTGATTCTTTGGGATAAAATTGTACTCCTTGAATATGTCATTCTATGAAAATGTGTGAATAACCTCTAAGTGTTTTACACATAATATCCACTTATATATTGTGCATTCGTTTGTCACACATAATTATGTAATTGATTTATCCTTAATCCATGGATATCGTCTTTGTATGGGACTTCGTCTCAATCCCCATTCATTGAGGCATAATTTTTATTATACACAACTTTCTTTTATATGGTGTATAAACCCCCTTGACTTTTATGTTTACCCGAAAGGAATATTTTTTATACAAATCATTTTACCAAACGAAAAAATGGAATGTTTGTGTCGTACGTATGTGGCGACAACTACTTCTCCGCTGCCATGACCATTAGTTGAGTTTCAGATTCCTCTACAAGACATACCTTTTTTTCAAAATGAAAAAATAAATACCATATTTTACTTTTCTTTTATTTTGGTATTGAAAATGGTTTTCATAATTTTTTTATTATATAAATGTGTTGTATTGATATCAGGTGATTGAAATGTGGAAATTTTATGTTTCTTTTATGCATGTTTTATGTGATACGATTATGTTATGGTTCTTGGGAATTGTTATGAAGACAAGTGGTTCCGTCATAAACTATGGGTGGGTGAGCTTGATATAGCTCTCCAATGCATTGGGTAATGCGAAGGAGTTAAACGTTAAGGTTTCTCCGAAGAGATTTAGGGAATATACTGTGATGGGTATTCCAAATGTAACCAAGAGGGTTACTCCCTACGTAAGAAAGTTATGAATGCCTCCAGTTACCTTTATGACTTATGATATCTATGATTTATTCCTGATTTGATGAGGTATGTCAAAATTCGTTTGTTTTATGAGTAAAGTCTGACTTCATACATGGACTAATGTTTTCTTTTCGTACATGTATTTCCCTTAATGAGCTTTTTATGCTCATCCCATGTTTTTGAAATGTCTTCCACAGGTCATGGGAAAGGTGGATGTTATGATGATCATGTCATTGAAGTGTCAAGAAAGAATCCATGTTTTATTTTAAATATGTTTCCGTTGATAGGGAAAAAGGAATAATATATTTTATGTGACCACTTTGTTTAAATGTGGAATGTAATTCATGATTTATGATCTAATTTTCTAAAACTCTAAACCTGAAAAGATCCTCAATGTGAAATATTAATTTAATTCAATATTAATTAAGGCTTAAGGTCAGGGCCTTATATTTTGGATAATTTTTTAATTTTTATAATATTATTTATTCTATTCAGTCATTAATGAGATAAATCACTACATCATTATTGTGTTATAAATAATAATATTTATTTGATGTCTAAAAATAATTAATAAAATACAAAGATGTATAAATTTTTTTTGATTTATAATGAATATTTATATTAAAATATATTAATTATATAATGCCCCATTATAAATTTTTTACAATAACAATACATGGTTAGGAGGTTTTTTTATTTTTACATTAAATAAATAGTTATTAATGTAATTATCATACCAAAATGGATTTAGAAGGACAGAAGTCCAACCCAAGGATTTTATTGGTTGGCCAGGACTCATAAAATTATTCTAGGACAAGTTTTATGATAATTTTAAATTATTATATTATTATTAGTACCTTTAATTACACTATTTACCTTCAAATATGGTAAATATATGTCAGAATTTACTATTCACCAAAACATATTTATCGTATTGAACAAAATTATACTTACTGATAACAACAATGTATTTTGTAATTTTTAAATTTAATCCACTAAAGAAGTAAAATTTCACTCAAATGAAAATGTCAAAATTTTAACTACTACTCAGGGTTTTCATTATTCAAAAAAAATCTAGGTTTTCAATAAAATATAAAAAATTCATCTTATGCTATATTTGATATTCATAATTTCAAAATGTTATATCTTTTAAAAAATTTAAAAAATATAATTTTCATTAATTAATTTAAAATTAAGTTCCATTTTCATAATAAAAATCGTGTTTTTATGAAATAATAATTAAGAACAGATTGATAGATGTTTATGCCCAATTTCAAATTCATATTACATCCAATGACAAATATTAGATTAAATTGTTAAAATATAATATAATTACACAATGAACCTAATTATAACGGTAATTTAACAATTTAAATAAATTAATTTAAAATTAATTTTTGAATTAAAATACAGTATTTTGCAATATTCAGTAAAAATGAATTTTATTAGAAAAATACAGAAAATTTACCCAAAGTAAATTTTTATGTATCGATTCTAAATAATAATTTTTTTTGTCAAATAGAACATATAAAAGTGACGAAAAATAGCTTTAAATATGGTTCTCCATCAAAAGGTGGTAAATCGACCTTTTATGAAAAATTACAGTATTTATACTTAAAATAGGATTCCATCACATTTTAAGCCACTGACTTTTATCAGAGAAATGAAAATACCTTTAGAAAACCTAAAGAATCATGTTCTAGTTAATTATTTTATTTCCCTCCAATACAATTAATAGGGGTTAACTAAAATTTAAAATAATATTAGATAATTATTTTTTAGTATGATCCAACTTTGTGGGCAATGTAAGATTTCAAAGAAACTCGTCGTTTCATATCAGGTACTTAAACAATCTTAGAATCACATTTAAATTAAAATTAAGATTTCATTCAAAAATATTAATAAATATGAAAATTGATTATTCTTTATTTACATGGGATGTTATATTCTTTAATTACAATTTTAAAGAAATATTATTTAGATTAATTTGGAAGTTTTTAAGATTATCATGAACAAATAGTATGTACTTTAATAGTATTTTCATATACAAGTAAAAAAATTAAAAAACTTTCACTAAACATATTATAATCTTTTTAACTAAGAAGTTGTTTTAATGGCTTCTCCTTACGATGTTAACAAAAAATTAAAACTCATCATCTACAAAGGCACTGAATCGTCACTTAACGAATAATATTTTAATTTTTACAATAATAGTAGAAGTGAATATAATTCATGGTGGATATTACATAATAATAATATAATTCACGCATATATATCAAACTACAGTTATCGTGACACGTTGGATATATGATGTGAGGAGAGTATAAAAAAGAAAAAAAAAATATAAGAGAAAGATGTAGGATTTCACGTATCAAACATCGTCTCCATGGGGACCTCATTAAGAAACATGGACATGGACATTTGGTAAGACTAAAAGGACTTTGAAATTTTAAATATGTACAGTACGGTATTTGAGAATTTTTTTTTGAAATCGGCGAGGCTTAGAAATCATGAGTAGAAGGAGTCATGTTGGGTGGTTTTTATAGTGGAAGGATACAAGTGTTTTTTATTATTTTTGTCATTTGTATTTCTTAATTTAGGTAAATCTTATAAATAAAACTAATTATTTTTTTTAATTGTATTAAATATTGCATGTGATTTCTATGTTATTTTTTCACACATCATCCATAGCTCGTAAAATCATCTCTTTGGATTAAAATAGTAAATACCATATATTATTGTATTACACTATTCAAAAATATTCAACTATTTCAAAAAATCACAAACACAAACCAATACCATTTTTTTGAAGTGAATATTTCCAAATGGTATTAATTTTATAAAAATAATTTTATTAATATACAAAAATTTATTTTTAGCAAAAATTTTTTAAATTAAATATTTTATTAATATATTTTATTTTATGACAGTTAGAAAATTAACTATGGCCTTATATAAATAACATAAAGTTATTATAAAAAATATCAATTTATGAATGTTTTTTATAAAAAAATTCTTTTAAAAAATTATATTAATTAGAAAACTATAAACTAATATTTATGTTCTATAAAAATACCAAGGAAATATTAATCTTTATTAAAACAATTATTTACTAATTTGAAGATATAAATATACACTATTTTCATTTATGAGATACATTATTTTATTTTTTTTCTTTCATATGTGAGGTTATTATTCAAATCTACACAGTAGTATTACTAATGAATAAATTGGTAACAGAATAGTCATTAGAATATTTAATAGTATATCATTTTTCATTGGTGCAATTTAAACATTCAAATAAATTTAATTTATATAAGAAGATACATCGCATAAAATATTCTAGTTCTATATTGTTCAATCTTTTGAAAATTTATTCCTCAAAATGATTCAAAAATATTTCCTTCTAAATATATGAGGGTTGTTATTATTTATAACATCTTTATGTTACAACACTGTTTCTTCCATTCTATAGTTTCCCCAATGTTCTTTTACCTGTAGATTCATACAACTTTACAATATTTTCCCAATAGTTTCACGAATCCCGATAGGCTATTTATAATTAGAAAAATCATGTTTGATTAGTATTTCATTGATGCTGAGTACATGTGTACAGACCTAGAATTCAAATATTTAATAATGATATGTGGAACACATCATGAACATTGGAGAGACTTGTTTTTCATTTTTAATCAGTATTCTATGGATCCCTAAATTCCATAAATTTATGATGTTCTGATATACTTGGGGAATAGTTTCTCATTCATACAGAACATTATAAAAACCTTTAATGAGGATACTTTCTGAAATACCCGATCCCGCAATTTATATTCTAAATAATCACTCCAGTTACCTGGAAAACTTTTTTTCTACTTTGAGATACATTAATATGAGCTTGAATAGTCATTTACTTTTTTATTTTTCCCCAATAATTTTTTCCCACAAGTTTTCTCTCTCCAAATTCTTCGTAACAAGTTGATGCACAACATCTCTTTCCATATAAATTTTTAGAGGGTGCCATTTGAATACATGAATGGAAAATATTATTGTATAAAACCCTACAAAGGTTAAATAATAATCCCACATACCATGGAATCCATGTGATAACTATCTGAACAAGTCTTACAAATATTTAATATTCCTTTTATACTATCCATTTACTAAGGGTGATATGTATTACTCAAAGAAAGCTCAGTATCAACTGACTTATGAAGGCTGTTGTTTTTTATATAAAAAGGGTTCTAATTAATATATAATCTATATAGATGCACCATTATGTCTTAGAGCTTCATTTATATGAATTATTTATAGGTTACATGGAGTTAAATCTTCTCTTATTGCTTTCATTTCTTTTGTTTTTTATATCTCAATAATAATAACCCACACCAAATCATTCTTTTGGGTGGTATTTCTTAATCTACTAAAAATTTCTATAATAATTTCATTCTACATCTATATAAAATATTAAATTGTTTTATGATACCTATAGGATGATGTCTCTCATACTTCACTTCTAATAAAACTATATATAATGGCACATATTAAGAATTTTCTTACATTATAATATTCCACCAATAATGTTACTTCAACTCTCTACACATCATGGTACTAATAGGGTGTATAGAATTCTTTGTATGAGCATCATATAATAGTTCCATTATTAGATTATGTATTTCTGGAATTGATATCCTATTTTAATGTTTTTAATTAAATCCTCTAACATGAATCCTTATAATATTCCATCCTTAATGGAATTAATTTAATTTTTATCATAAGATTGATATCATTTAATCTTTTTCAATAAATAAGATTGCACAATCATTTAACAATATAGTGATGTTTCCCCATCCATTCAAATTTCCATATCCATATATTATAAATCCATGATTATAGGATATTTATCAATAATCATTTGGATTAAAAGTTAGTAATCTTCACTGCTTTATACATCCCAACATTGTTTTATATTTTTGGGTGGTACGTCATTTACCAATCATAAACGTTGAGTACCCTAATCCATTGATATTTCCACATGCTAAGTAATTTCGAATTCATGATGTATTTGAAACTCTATTGATCTTTATATGTCACACATCTGTCACTATAGTGATAGTGTCCCAATATCATTAGATAAAATATTATGGTATCTAAATATAAATCATGGGTTGTTTTATTTTGATAATGAATATTCTATTTCATTGATCCACATTAAATAACTATATAATTTTTAATAAGGAAAAGTATATCAATTTCATTATATAATTAGTGAATATTAAAAATCCATCATTTACTAATGGTAGATTCATAATCAGAGCATTGAATAATATTCTAGTCAAATCATCAAAACATTGTACACATTATTTTGTTAATTCAGACCTATCCCTTTTAAATGTGAGCTTGTATATTGGGTTATCCAATAAAGAAAAATTATTAATGAAACAAAAATATTATCATAATAAGAAATTAAAATCAGATATTAGTTTGGTTACTTGATGTAATCCATTCATGGATGGGTTTTGTTTTTATAAGATCAACTAAGACACTATCATTTGTGAAAATATGTAGATGAATTTTTTAAAACTATAAGAGACACTTTCTAAATTTACCAAAAAAATATCTATATAAGACTATAAAAAATGATCCATATTTTTTTATAATATTTTTCATAGGTTTTATAATATATGTTAATTTCGTCAATGAATACTATAAAGAATCACCACAAAAGTCCATTATTATTATATTCATCGGATCTATAAAAACTGGAGGTTCATTATTCAACCAAAATTGAATATTTTAAACTATTAATGTGTATACATCAATTAGAAATATGTATTTGTAATATCTTCCTTCATAACTCATAATTTATGATACACTGTATGAATAAAAATATTTGAAAAATATTTTGCTCTATAAAGTTGATCTAATAAATCATTAATGTAGGGTGGGTGATTCAATATCTTTTTCCAATAACATTGATTACACTATACTAAAACATAACCTCATGGACCCATCATTCTTATTATCAGATAGAATATAGTCCCCAATCAAGAGGAACTATGAAGAATAAATCTCCCACTACTAAACTCCTCTAGTTGATTCTTCACCTCAAATAATTCCCCAATTTCCATTCTATAATTAATATTGGATGATGTTTTTAATAAATTATTAAAACAATTGTATATGTAATATCACGCTATGTGTTTTTCCTGGTATTTCCTTTTGAAATACATAAATTCATTCCAATAAAATTTGTACATAATCAATATAAATATTCCTTTTCTCATCCATAGATGTTGTTTTCTACTAGTCTCCAATAATATCATTCAGTATAGATAATGTGGGTCGGTCTTTATTAGAGTTGTGTAATGATGTTTCATCTATAAAGATAGTAAATTCTACATCTTCATAAAAAATCATAATTTATTTCTTATTATAATAAATTTTCATTAAAAAAATTGAATTCCTATCTATACCTACGATTATATCAATTTTAATCATATGTATGATGCTACGGTCAGAAAATAATTCACATTTATGTGTAATAATGGAGAAATCTTGACACATATTTATTTTAATGAGTCCGCCCATTGGTTTTTTGACTCACATATCCCTTATTAAATATAATGGATAATATAATTTTTTATAGATTATATTAGATAAAAATGACTTCAATAATTTATAATCAAATAATACATTGGATAAATTTTAATATAACATTAATATACCTTCCACCACATCATTGGGTACTTCTAATTATTTTGTGTTAATGAAAAATCTAGGCCAACTGCACTTTTTTTCTAATCTTTTGAATATTCTCATGATGAATAGGTCATTGGATTTAGTTATTCCCCATTTAATTATAGTTGAAGCATTGGAAATCAATGATTATTTTCTTCCCACTACATTCATGTTCTCAATGATCCAATTCACCTCACTTACAAAAAAATCCTAAGAATTTCAATCATTTTCTAAAATTATTCCTTCCAAAATGTTTTCTTAATGATAATTTCCTTTTTCCCCAATTATTATTAGTAACTTTACCATTTTCATGGTTATCATGAAAAATATTATTGTCTTTTTTTGTTATGAACTTATATTATCTTCAAAATTTCCTC
The DNA here is from genome assembly GCA_963277665.1 of Viscum album. NCBI lineage: Eukaryota > Viridiplantae > Streptophyta > Magnoliopsida > Santalales > Viscaceae > Viscum > Viscum album. The sequence goes on along the minus strand of OY728153.1, from coordinate 1,012,659,115 downwards.
TCTATTTTCATGTGAGATAATACTATTTCATCATTTGATGAAAACGATTAAGAATATTGAACCCTTCAGAGAGATGTATTAAGACTATCAAAGAAATGATCAATTTTTCTATCATAATCACTTATGTGATATGTAACATACTTTCCTATTACCATTAAAGAAACCATGTAATCTAAAACACCATATTTACACGTTTCCTTTAAGTAAAAGTGTTTTCTAATCATTAGTGATCATCCATCATGAAAGATATTTTTTAAGATTAATGTTTTTATAAATGTTATACAATCCTTGTTTTTTATTTCATCTTCATCTGTAATATTCTAGTTCAGTAACGAATAATATTCATAATAACTGTTAATGAAATATACTTTTATTACTAACAACATTCAATAACCACATTCCAATTCTAAATTTTTTTTGAAGGGCCATGATCCATTGCTCTATTACTACGGGATTATTAGTCTATCTAAATGATGGGGGATCCTACCACATGAAATGATCTAACATTGGATTAGTGTAGTTATTAATAATATACAATGTTAGAATTGCTAATTATTTTTGATATTCTCCACTCAAACACAAATATTGTTGAATTTATTAGTTGGGAAACCCTACACTTTTTATCAGTATTGATTCCATATTATCTATTAATATCCATAACTAAATGATTGTTTAAACAAAGTTATCCCATAATTATCCTAATAGTTTGTCGAAAAAACATTATCATCCTGGAATAATGATAATTATCATGGTTATTTAACATCTATTTCCAAATTATTCTACCAAACCTAATCTGATACCAATGGTGACAACCCAAAAATTAGTAGCCTAGATTCAGTGATTATTTTATTACAATAATAGATATACAACCAATTACATCATCGGGGATCGATCAATTTAGTATTATTGAAGATCAATATTCATATATGTTTTCCTTAAAACAAATTTTATTAAACATTGAACATAAAAAAGAAAATAAATTTCTTCCTTTATAATAATTAAAATATTTCATCTCCATAACCTTGTGATGGAAAACAAATAAAGTGGCGAGAAAAAAATTCCAAATAAGGGTTATATTTAGTAAAATTAATATAAATAACATGTGAAGCATAGTCAATATACACTAGTCAATATGGAAAGGTAAATAATTTCAAATCAAATTCCATTTAATTATTAAACTGAGAATGAAGTTGCATTGATAGATTTTTTTCAAAGTGAAACTACCTTGGATAGTAATAAGGGAATACTAATTTAAGAAAATTGTTTTTTATTTAATTTCACATATCTTAAACATAAACCAATTCCATGATGTGCTCCGAAAATAGGATTTCATTACATGAATTGAAACCACTTTGATTTTTCTTAGAATGAAACACGAACGATTTCGACCAACCCTTTTGTCTCATGAGGCAAATCGTTGCGTCAAGGGGCTATATAATGTTAAGAACCATTATTCACTACTATACCAAATAACTATTGATGAATTGATCTAATTCCTGAAATATATTCATTATCATAATATTCGTACTATGTATTGGGTAAAAATGTATCAACATTTCCCAAGTTAAAACAACATTCAAAATAAACATAGAATAGAAAATTGGTATACATATTAGAAAATAGACATATACATGATAAAACATATGGATATTTAACAAAAATGATATTTAAATTGAAAAATAATCCAAAATTTGTTGATGATACACCACAATTAAATTATTAGGTACACAATAACAATTATGTCTCAATGAAAGGGGTATTGAGATAATCCATTTACCTTATGTATGAAGGTGTTATGAAAATTTACCTATCAAACTAGATAATAAAATTATATTTATTTATTACATAAAAAATAACCTCTTAAACATATAATTAATTTATTTCAATTTTTTATGTTTGTTTATATCAATTCATAAGAGTTCTAATGTCTAATATTTCTTTTCTAGGTGCATTCGTTTTAAAGATTTATGGTCTATCCCATTGTGTGAAATTATGAGTGTTCTTATGAAATGAAAGAAAAATGACACAAGTTTAATGGAGTGATGTTAATATTAATCAATGATTTTAATTGTTCATTATATATCTCATGTTAATATGGTATGAGAATGATTTATTAGTTAAAACATTAAGAAAAATTATTTTGTTTATTTTAGAAATTTGTACGACCACTAAAATATTGTATCATTTTATTTTATTTTATGTTTTAATTCTAGTTACATAAAATTAAATAATATTGAATAAAAATATATCAATATTTTTTAATAATAATAATGTTTTTTTGACTTTCTTGGATGGAAGAAATGAAAAATTAAAACTGATCAACCATGAAGGAATTGAATCATCAACTGACGGTTGATGTCTTATTTTATATAATAAAATTAGAATAAGAGAAATTTTATGATAGATATGAAAATAAAATAATAATATATTAGTTTATATATCATAAAAGAGTATTCATTCATCTATTTATAGGCCAGTTGACAAGAGGATAAGAAAATAAAATTGATTAAAGAGATCAAATGAGGATTATACATCTTGAATATTGTCTCCCTGGGGACATACTTAAGACACCAGGATTAAGAGTTTTGGATACAAAAATATGTCTTTTATTTGTATAAGTGTATTTACAAGGGGTATTTATAGAATTTAAAAGATATTCAAGGAATATAATGTGTTTGGAGAAGGGGTTGGGAGGGGTGGTTTTTATAGGGGGTGGGGAGGGATGTTTTTAATTATTTTATTAAATTGTTTATAATTTTGGCTCAATACTATAAATAGAGTTTAATATTGTTAATATGTATAATAAATAGAGAAATTTATTTATAATTAATTGTTTCTTATATCACCCATTATTGAAAAATCCATGTATTTGACTTAAAATGTCAAATAAGGTAAATTTCCATATTTCACTATTCACCAAAAAACCAACAACATCAGAAAAATTCAAAAAATCAACATAAATATTTATTTAAATTTAAATTAAAAAATTGGCACCATTTTATGAAAATAAGTTTTTAAATTTTTGAAATTTAATTTTTATTTGAAATCATCATTTATTATAAATTTAAAGATTTTAATATTTTAAAAAATTTCACGAAAGTTCAAAAAATTAATTATGGTCATATAAAATTATAATATAATTATATTAAAATAAAATATTAATTTATGAATCTATTTTATAAAAACAATTCAATTTAAACCATTATACTACTCATAAAATTGAAACTAAACAATTTTCCCCTAAAAATTCCAATACTTAATTGTTTATTTATAAAACATTTATTTAACTATTCTATGATATAAATGTATCATGTTTTCATCTATGAGATATGGAAATTTTATTTATAATTTCACTGGTGAGATGATTATTCTACTCTCAACAATACTATTCCTAATAGATATATTATTATACCAATGCTCGTGTTAATGTTTAATATTACATTAGGTTTATATTGTGTAGCATAAACAATATAATAATATGAATATATTTATGAATATTTATAATATACTATATTAGGCAGTTATAATGGTTTTCTTGTATGACTATAATGTAGATAAAATTTAGATTTTATATTTTATATTTATATATAAATTCTCCATATTAATTTCTAATGAACATATTCATAATAAATCATGTATATTTTAGTTTTAAAATAGGTGAAATCCCTTCAAAAGAATGTTATTTAAAAAAAACTAAAATAGAATATATAATTTGGCTGATCTTGATAAGAAATATGTAATCATTTTTGAGTAGTTATTTTTTTATATATTCTTCAATATAAAAACTTGTATCTTATAATGATTTTTAGTGTTGGAATATTTTATTTTATCGAAATACCCTTATCTACACCTATGTATAACCATTTTAAATTGTTATAATCTATAGGTTCTAAGATGACATGAAAAATAAACCATGGATTACCTCAATATTATGACCATACCTATTATAATATTTAATATGTTGTCTATTTATTTTTGGCACCAATTGCTTTATGTGATAGTTTCTTATCATGGATATGTGGGTATGAGTTTTACAATTTGAAATGCTTTGAACATTAATTAAAATTGCATTAAATGTTTGTCACCCCTTTTGGGATCTCAAAAATTAGTTCTAGATATAGGTTTTATCTTGAATACCTATCATTGAAAATTTCCACGGATCATCATGATTTTGTATACAATAAAGGGATTATTACATTTTTATAAAATGGATTTTGTTTAAAGAATAAATAATACATAGAATATGTTCAATATATTTATCATGATTCTATTTATTTTTTTATTATTTCTATTACAAATGTTTATTTTGTTTTATCTAAATCAACATAGAAAAATTATCAGAGTTTTGGGAAGGAAATTAACGCCTAGATTCTATAATTAGTTAAAAATTCGAAAAAATTAAATCATATGAATAATGAGTAAGAAAATTTTTAAATTTTAATATATTAATATATATCAAGAGAACAAAATAGATGTGAAATAATGTAATAATTTATTTCAGATTCAGATTGAAGATACATGTTTGAAATAAGATTATTTTGTTAAGGATTTAATTACATATATAAATATGATAGTTATACTTTTTAGTTTATATAAAAATACCAAGGAATTTTATTAGTGGGTTGGTAACTAATGAAAATTGTTCCACGACAAATTTAGTGTAGATTTTCATCTCTTGATGATATTTATTTACATTCATCACATCAGATACATATTTCAATTCTCTTGTTTCTTTTTTAGAATAGAAACCTAATTGGAATGAAATTAGAAGAATAAAAAACAAAATTATTTTTAATGACATAAAAATGTATCAATTAATATTTGGTGTACTAATCATGATGAATATAAAAATATGATTTTTTATGATAAAATCATTCCTCTTATGTAACAAAATTATATAAGATGAAATATTATATTCATGGTATACATTAATAAAAATATTTTTGATAGAGTATATTTAAAAATATTATAAATTTTTTTCATTGAGGATCAAGAATGAAAAAAATCTTGATGAATGAAAAATAAGATCCTTCATTAAATTATATTCAATAATTGCCGAAACATGATTTGTTCTGGGTGTTGGAAGATGTTATTTATGAAATTTATTTATCTAGAAGATTTATTTCTGGGAAGTGGTGTTCCTATTTGTCTTTGAGTTATATCATTATTATTACTAGTTATTTTGTAGTATATAAATTTTAATAAGTGTTCCATAAATTAAAAATATAATGGATGATTGGGAATATATAATATATCATTTTTGAGCTGAAGTATAAAATTTGAAATGGATAAATGCTTATTTTTTTTGATAATTTTTCCCTCCATGTTTTATATATTAAAATGAAAATGTGTTGAGGAAACCACTAATAAAGACAATTTCCATGATATTTTTTAGAAAACTAATGGATGTTTAATGTGAATATTTTTCAGTGTGAAATAGCTAATCAGTTTACTAAATTTTAGATGATATGAAATCAGGAAGTTTTACTTCCATGAAATGTTCAGCAGATGATGAGTAGTAATGTATTCTAATGTGGATTCTATTGTGAATAGTGTTAATACCATTCTACCATAATGTTTTGGTTACAAATTAATATAATTATACCATTCTCTTTCAAAGAATAAACATCAATATGTCAATTAGTTAACTATGATACTAACATACCTTATATTAAAAAGAAAGGGGAGAGAGAAAATGAAATTATAATTGTATCTCAAATATATACCAATGAATTTGTGTTGTGGATGATAAGTTTTCATGTGTGAATTATAATTGGGATCGATGATTATTTGAGAAATATATTGTTATTTATTCTATAGTAAATCTAAATGTTTATTGTAGTTAAAGATAAATGTTTAGGTAAACATGGAGGGTTCATAATTTTTTTTAATTAACATATTTTTATAAGGGAATAAATATTGAAACACTATCTAGAAAAATTTATGGTTATGGATTAGAGAGATAAAAAAATATAGAATGTGAAAATTTTTTTGGAGAAAAAATAATTAGGGTTCCTAAAACACGAAAGCATAAGAGTTTTTATAAATATTTCTATGGTTACAACTGATTGAGCATAGTTGAGTCAAAATATTTAACTAAATGATTATTAAGAGTGAATTTTCATGATAAAAAAATAACATTTTAATGTTTCAATGAAAGAATATTTTAGATTTAGAACTCAATAAAAAATTTCATTATGCTAAAAATATTTTCCGTAATCCTTGATAAACCAGTGATTTCAAAATATTCATGAGTTGAGATGATGTATAACCCCCAAATCCTTAGTGGATTTTAAAGATATATTGACAGAGAAATTAATATGGATAATGTTATATATAATTATTCAAAATTTTATTCTAATTTTATTTTTATATATATGGGTGTTAACATAGAGGCCATTTCTACTGAGAATATATATATATATATATATATATATCCCTTTAAGATAGTATAGAATTATTTAAGTTGTTTATCAAATGTTTTTACATTTCTGATATATAATATTATTATAGGATGAAATCATTATATATCAGATTATATATATGATAAATATATATGAATATGTTATATTAATTAATTGTTTAGAATGATATGGTATTAAATTTGACTTAGATGGTAGGATTAGAAGCTTTATAACATAAATGATCACTGAAATTACATATATTTATTATTGGAATAACCTGGTTTAAAAACATATATTTAATGTTTCATTATGATATCCATGGAAAATTTAGGGAGATAGTATAATGAAGAATTTGGGGGATGATATTAAATTTTTTTTGGGATATCCAAATTTTATTCAATTACATAATATAATTAATATTTATTCAATGTTATAATAACAATACATAGAAAAAAGAAGGTAACAATTGAGATTGAAGAATGTATTAATACTATATACATCACATTTATATTATTAATGAATAAGAATAAGGGTATTGAATTAATTGAGTGGATTGAAAAATTAACATAATAGAATGGTTTTATCATAGATAAAGGAAATTATAAATGATACCCCCTAACTTAAACCCCTTTACATTGCTTTATATATTCTTGGAAACATTAACTGATATTCTAGAACCCCTTTTTCCAAAATTATATTCATATTTTCTAGTGATGGAAATTCACTACTCCTTTAATGTCATATCTATTCGAATCTTTATGGAATGAATTGTACAGGATGGAATAATATTATTGGGACATATATTCATTCAATTTGATTGGAGATTATTGATGTAGTTAATCTGGGATATCGACTAGGGGAGAATGATTCACCAAGGTTCTTTGAAAATAAATTGAATATTATTATGGAAGAAAAAAACCATCAGATGTTCATCTCATGTATTTCTATAATACAATTTATACAATGGTTAATGATATCAAAAAATATTAAAATATCTAAGACAAAAATATAAAGTTGTTGAATGAAGTTTTTATTTAAAAGAATATAAAATTGATATAGATAATTATGATATAAGATATATAGATGGATGATGAATAATCTATTGATGATTACTATAACAAAATTGACCCCCCAATCAGAAATCCTATTCAGAAAATAAGCATAACATTTATGTCTTTTATATCTATAAAATTTACTTAATTTTTTCAATCCAAAACAGACAACATAAAATATATATATTAGCTCACTCATATACCCATGGTCCTTTTAGGTTTAGATTTTAATAGAAATACAAAAATCTATTATAGAAAAATTCCCATGTAATAATGTGATCAATTTTCCTATTGTACCTAACATTTTTATTTAAAAATAAGTCTTCCACATATACCTTAAAATTTTCAAGAAATAAATATTACTAGATGTAATTCATTGATAATAATTATTCATAACCTTGGGAAATGGAAGTCATATAATTGTGAGCTCAAACTCTTAGTAAGGCTAAATAGAAGTCATAATAATATAATTTTATTATTGACCATAAAATGGGAATATATATATGATTAAATAACGAATGTAAATAATCATAACATAAGATAATTCATACCCATCAAAATGTGAATCATAAAACATGATAGATGAAATGGTGTTTTAGCATATTACATGATCCATATAAGTTCACAATCACAAGCCATTTGAAATAATACATGGTCATAGGATCCATTATAAATCATAGAAGTCATTGAAAAAATAGTCTTGTAAATTGCATCATCAAAATTTATTTATTGAATCACATAACCAAAAAATTTCCAAATAACATAATAGTATCCGATAGTCGATAGAAACTTATTTCCTTTTATAGTAACTTATAATTAGATATATCTATATATTTACCAAATTCATTAGAGGGATAAAATATACCCACCTTTCCTAGGTCTATAAGGTAACATCCCATTTTTGTTTATAATAGAACAACCATACCATGTGGTTGACAGTATTAGTATGAATTTTTTAATAATCATAAAAACATTAATGTTTTTCAATGTTATTTTACGTTGTTATGTGTGCTTTTAAATTATTTATTTTCGTTTATTGGGAAAAGAAAGAAACCGACCTAATGATTTTTTTGAGGTAGGCTTAAAAGACTCATCCTTTTCAATTATAGCATTGAGGAACATGATAAACATTAGGAGGGAACAAAAAAAACAGTAAAACATACTAGGAATATGCATGCCTAGAAGCACCCACCATCTAGCTATTGTAGGTTTTTAGGGTAGTTGGAGATGTTATAGAATCATAGATGCTACTACCTTGCAAACTAGCTAATTAGTGGGATTGAGATGTTATATGATGGTTAAAATTTATAACATTTTGGAAAAATTAATGGTAGTAGAAATTGATATTCTCTTAAAATATTTTCTCCACCATATATGCCCACGGAATAATTTAATGCTATAAAAAGATGAAAATGATTCATTGATCGCCATCCAATTGAAGTACGAATAAGAATACACTCTCTAATCACCTTTGATTCCCTGATCATCATAGGGATTAAAAGTTAAAATATTTATCATCCATTAATAAATAAGATATAGGATAACATTATCTATTTAAATATGAACATCAATTTTAAACATCCAAATATGTGATCACCATCGAATATATTCTACTACATTCAACCTTCATCAATAAATTATTTCATTTTTATATTGTTTTTCTTCCTTATTGATACTTTTATCCTTATTACATATCCCCTAGGATATAAATTTATCATTTTCAGCTTATATTTAAATCCCTATCACCCTAATTTAGGTTATTATCCTTAAACACGAGTTGAGATATAATTGTAACTATTTTTCCAAAATGATAACAATATATTTCCTATATCATTCTCATAATTGGTCTCCTTAAATTTCCATTCTGTTGAATGAGTTATATATTTTTTGTATTCTATTAAAACCAAGGGATTTTATTTTATACATCCTCCTTTCAAATGAAACAGACCAAAGTAATGGTTTGGTTTTAATTAAATCAAAGGTACACTATAAATTTAGCTCTTAGATATCATTTTAAATCACATGGTTATATATCCAAATTTAGTCTTTTAGTGGTGAGGAGAAATAGGGTTATCATTAGAATTATTTATGAACTCCATTATCAACGAATTCTATTTCATTTTTACTTATCACATTTATTTATTTCTTCAATTGTGATTTAATTTTTTAATTTTAATTTTTACAATCCTATAAATTCTATTTATCAAATGATTTTTTGGTATCACCACCTAGTTTATATAAAAATTTCAATTTTATTTATCCTTTTATATCATATATGTTATTTTAATAACAAAATCCTCCCACCTTATTTGAATATTTTTCAGAAAACCAATTTTTATCCAAGGGTTTATCTGTGATTTTGTCAAAAATATTATTTTGAAAATTATTTTTTTCATTAATTTTTTAAATCTTAACTAATTTAAAAGGTGAATTATTATATGATTTCATATACTTCATATTTTTTCACATTTTTTGATAGAACATATTATTTATATTGAAAAAATAACATGTAAAATTTTCTTTATAGCCTTGGATAATCTATTTTGAAAATCTTTATTTATGGTTATACCCTTAAAATTATTCATAATAATATAAGGACCACAATAAAAAATGTATGATTTCAATTTTTTCTTAAAGATATTAATTCCTTTCATTATAGAGTTTATTATGTTGTATTTAATCATCAATCTTTTTTAAAATAAATTATGAATATGGAAATTAATTTATGTCACCAAAGGTGATATAAATAGATTAATGGACACAATATTGGTTATACAATATCATGATTTTTAATGTTTCACTATGTTTAACAATGGATCTATTAAAAATATTTTTCATAGATTTAATGACATTTTAAATTTCATTAAATCTATTGCTGATAAAATTTTAATAGAAACAATCTTGAAGAATTCCATATTGGTTTTACAAATAATTGGGTTTCTAATGTCTAGAATATACAAGAAGAAAATGGGGAATATATGATGGTTTAAGAAGACTATATACCGATTATGACGTATGAGATCATAATTAAATTCTAGATAAAGCATTTAACTGATTCTATGGAAACTAATAAGAATTTTTTTAATAAAATTTAATATATTGATTCTTCCAAAAGTGAAACTGATTATGAAGGCAAGTTATATATATTTGTTCAAAATGGTGTATATTATTTTAAAAATATGATATAATCCACATATTCCAAAAAAATGATCAAATTGTGTTATAGCTATGACATGTTACGAATGCATGAAAAGAGGGTACATAAGACCACAATTTCCCATATCTAAAATATGGTAAAATAATATATAATAGGTATGAAAACATTTAATGTTTAAAATTAATGTGATAGTGATGAATTTATCTATATTATGTGAATTAGATCTAAAATTCATCATAGAACATATCACTGAAGGTAATGAGGATAATTCTCAAATTACTTACTCACCTTCTCACTATCATTATTATTACTTTTTCACATCATCTTCTTTGTGTACCTTAAGATATGATGAATCTGAATATATTTGGGTTTGACATCAAAATGTGGTTCATAACATTTTTCAATTTAAATGTATCCAAAAAAATAAATGTAAGACAATTATTAATGAGGAACATCAGTTGCTAAATGAAAATATTCGGTTCTCATAAAAAATGAGTATTTGGATTAAAATTTTAAAATATAAACTAAATGTTGATGTTTTAAAATATTAAATAAATGTTCTAAAAATAACACTTTTCAAAATCACAAAAGGTGAATATAATCTCAAAATGTTAATTGTTTAATTTTTTTTTAATGAAATACCATAGAATTTTATTTTATAAACTATTATCAAAACTATTTTGAAATACTACTTCATTGAATGGTTTTTCTCTAAATACAATTTTAATTTTTTCTGTAATCATGAAACATTTATTTCATATTTTGTTTGTAAAAATTAAAAATATTTAATATCTATTTATATTCTTTTTTAGTATAAATTTATTCAACATATTAAAACAAATTTAATCTGAAATCACTAATATCAATTCAATATAGTCTCTAATTTGTTACTATATCTCAATGTTTTTATGTCACTATAAAAAAACCAAAAATATTGGTTCCAAAATGTTAAAAAATTCATATATTATAGGTATATTTATTTTTCAAAAATAATATATCATTTTATTGTTTTATAATGATTTAAATTTCATCCAGGTAGTTTTAAATGTTTTAAAATATAGTATCAATCTTATATGATCTTTTTTACGTATATATGAGGAATCATTTTAATGATTAATTATCCTTTGATATTTTCTATAAGAATATTATTAAGGTTCTATCATTAACTTGTTCCAAGTTGATATTTTCATCAAATACATCAATAATGTTTAAATTAAAAGAAATAACCCATTAATTTTCTGAAAATATTTTTAATTCCTTGAATATATTTATACATATTCCAAAAACAGTCATTAAAAAAGATAAATTTTTATACAAATAATATTCATTAATTGTCTTGTCTTTGATAATGAGAATAATTATTAATTTTGAAATGAAATTTTTATTTAAATTTATGATCTATGTTTTCCATGAAACAAGATTTTTTAAAAATGACAATTGATTTATTATATCTCACATACAATAAATGGGGGTTATGTGTTGTCATATTTTATTATTAGTATTTTTTTACTCTATTTGATATCATTTTTTACTTCCGTAACTTCCCTACTATGTTTGTTTTGTCTTGTTAATAGATATATATGATATGTTTTTTATATTGGAAAAGGATTATAGAATATTGGTTTAAAATGTTGTTTCATTAGTGGGGGAACAGTGATTCACTATTTCACTATAGGGATTTTTTAGGAAAATTTAGGAAATATTTCTTGTTTATCTTTTCCCACACCCTTATCTGGGTTTATATATTAAGTGTTTGTGATTATAAAAATAGAGGAAATTATTGACTCTATTGGTATAATTTTTTTAATTGTCAAAATAATATTAACATAATTATAATTTATTTCAATGTTTATCATATATATTTATTGTTAATATTTAGAGATATAGCGATGGGGAGACAATAAGACTAAAAATAATGACACGTAGTCTCAAAGGATGTTTCCAAATCTAAAGTAGCAGTGTAATATCATTTAACCTATATGAGAGAAGGTATAGTTGGTATAATAAATAAAAGAAACCATACCCAACAAAAATCCACTATCATGCTAGTTCAGGATCACATGGTTAGTGGTAGGGGTCACGAACATGACAATTATACTACATTGCACACTATTTAGATTGTTGACACTGGTGTCTGGTCATTTTTTACATTCCAGAATTATTCATGTATCATTAATGACATTCATAATTGGATCCAATCAACACAAAATGACATGGATTGATATTCAATGACCAGGGAATCAAAAGGGTCTATAAAATAATGGAGGTAAGGATTTGAACATTATAAAATTGAACTGTGTTTAAAAAAACACTCTCATATCTTGAATGACTCCTCTATCATAAGTTGTATTCAATATTAAATCCATTCAATTCAATAAAAAGTAAGATAATAGAGAATTCCCTCCATGATAATTGTGAACAACAATGGGAACCACCCAAATGTGTAATCTCCATATATTATTTGTAAGCACTTTAGATCTTTACCGACCTATTTCACCTTTATTCCACAATTTTTTATTAATTAAAGAGGATTTATACTCTTATATATTACCCCTTATCTGTATCTTTTTAAATTAAACCCTCTCTCTCTATCTCACATTATTTAATGAGATATTATTTTAGTAATATTTGAGACCAAATTTAAGATGACTTTCAAAGGGAATAACATCTTTTTTTCCATCTTTCTCATAATTGGTCTATTACCACTATTTAATTTTTTTTGGGATCATAGGTTTATTATAATATAATGTTTAATTTATATATTTATTTATCATCTAAAAAATTCTATAATACAGTACCTTGGTTTCCATTAAAATCATGATACACTAAATTTTTAGTTCTTTTAAATTTATATAAACTATGGGAAAATATAACTCTCGCAATATACATTTTGGTGATGAGACTTAGGGTCATGTTGTTCTCTATTTTTGATATATGCATGACTTGAATTATTTTCTTTATATATTCATTTTTCCACATCTCTCATTTTTATTTTTTTAGTTATTACTATTAATTACTTAAATATTTTCAAATTATTTCATGGATTCTCAATATCCTTAAATTAAAATTTTCAGTTTTTTCTTATCATTTTCTTTCATCTAAATAAATTTATATATTTTAATTTACCACCTACCCAACATTATATATTTCATTAGACATAAAATAATATTTTTTAAAACCATTTTAAAAAATACACAATTTTTTCAACATATTGAAGAATGAAAAAAATATCTAGAAGCCACCACATTTCAATATACCATCCTTGAAAACATTCATTATTAATTTTTTTAGCATAATTATAGTGTACCAAAAATGGGTTGCATATAAATATAAATGAAATGATAATAATCCATCTTGATAATGATATGGATTGTATCAATAGAGCACATCCCCTATAGGTATATTTTTAAGAAAATAAATGTTTTTTTTATAGATTGAAAGGACATTTAAAAAAAATTATGTCATTTCTTTCAAAATAAAGAAAATTTAAATTTCCTTTTATATCATTTAAAATATATATATTATTGTTTAAGAAAATATTTTCATCTAAAATAAACTTATAAACATGTAAAATTACATTCACGTCAATTATCATTTATGAAATCAGGAAAATATATTTACTTAGTAAATGTTAAAATAATGTTTGGTGAAAATCTATTATTTACGTATAAAATAACTACACTAATATTTTGGTGATTAATTTATACATATAAATAAGTAATTTTTTATTTAATATTAACATTATAAATATTTTTTATAATGTAATTACTTTTTTCATATCCACTAATTCAATGACAAGGTTATAATGGTCATAATAAAAATTATGTTATTTTTAGGTTTCATAATCATTTTATCACGCGTTGTATTCACTATAAAACATTGTATTATTATAAATATCATTTGATTATAATTATTTATTTAGATTGATTGAATGTATTCATATTATTTATGGATTTAAGGATATTATTAAAGAAAAAAATTACAATTAAATAATTTCTAAGGATCATTCCTGACTGTTTTGATCCTAACATAATTCCATTAAAACAAATGGATGAATTATATAATGATTAAAAAGATAATATAATTATTTCATATGATATTTAGTAATATCAAAAATTTATGAAGAATATTAAAGATCATCACTCTTTTGACGTTATGAGGAAGCTTAAATTCAATGAATTATTAGATGACGATATGTATTCCTTAGAATTAGATGATAAAGAATATGTTATTAAAGTATATATGAGGATCATTTCTATTATATAATGGAATATTTTGAAATAGAATGTAAATTTTAATGGAATAATCCCACTAAAAGTCATTAAATATTTGGTAATATGAAATTTTGAAGAAACAAATATGAGGAATATAGGTGAAATGTACAATGATTATGATATGGGGAAGAAATAAATAATTGGATGATGTGAGATAAAAAATATAAGGATGTTAAAATTTTCTCTAGAAGATAAAATATTCAACATTTCCAAGAAATTATATTTTTTGTAATTATTAGGAATAATAATTTAACACAAATAATTAGTCAAAATTTTGTCTACATTTAAAAATTTGTCCCTTTGTGGATCATGTTGAAAAGCACATTGAACCAACTAATAGTGAAGAAGTAGAGAGTGATTGAAAATATAGAAAATAGATGATAATTTTATATCATAAAACAATTCTTGATTAAAAAAGTAATATAATGAAATCCATAATAGTATTTTCAGAATATGGCTAAATGATTAATTAAAAAAGGAGGTGTGCCTATAAATTATTGTTAATTTTCATTAGGAAAATAAAAAACATTATGGTTTAAAAATAATGTAAAAATATTAAAAGGTAAATGAAATTAATATTGTTATATGTAAGATGCGTTTAGAATAAAATACTAGTATCTAGAGATTGAGAAAAACATGATGAAAATTATTGAATCACTTTACATGTAAATTAATGTTAATAATAAATCATTGGGAACGATAATGGTGCCTTCTATTACCTCATTTTGTTTGTGTTATTCAATATGAAAAATGAAATACAAGACTTATTAGTTATTATAGATAAATTAATTTTTACCCTTTTGTTTTAAGTTATAATCATAAAAAATAATATGAAAATACATTGGGGTATCAATCAACTATATGTGTATCATCCATATGTCTTATTAACTTCAGGATCCCCATGATCATAATTTCCAACTAATATGTAATTTTATCTACCAGTTTCACTATTAGTACAACTCTCCCAACATTCATATCCCACATCACATTAATGAGATAATCATCTCCATCCAGAGATGCAAACATTATACATAGAGTATTGAATTCAGTGATAGATTCAAATTCTATCATAAAATACATCACCAAGAGTAGGTTAGTGTTTCCCATTTTAATGATACTAAACTACCACAATAGGTAAACACTATTACTAGTGACAGAACATGTTTCACATGTAAATACACATCCACCCATTGCATGAGTAGTGACTTGATCCTCAATATATGAGGTGTTATTTCCACATGTACCCTCATATGAGTCACCATATGAGAAGGATACAATGAGTGGGAAACATCATTATAAAATAAGGAAGTGTTAGAGTAAAGATAAAATTAATGGTATGTCACACCATAATGGGGACTAAATCTCATTACCCATAACTAGTTTAGTCCATCGAAGAAATCGGTCATATCCCTCTATAATATATCATCTATAATGTTGACATTTCTATTTTTTAGAAATAGTGGATTCCATGGAATCATTTTGACTTTATTGATGGTGTGATACAAAATACTATTAAAAACCAGTACATGTGGACCATCAGAGGTCAATGTTATATTAAAATCACTGCCATTGTTTGAAATTAAATTATTATTGTAGAAACCTTCGTTATAAGCAATGTTTCCATTATATTAACACTCCCCGTAAATCTCAATAAATTCCCTATTATGGGAACCAAAAAGAAATATCCAATGAACATTTCATGGTTTCATCTATATCATGGAGTAGAATCCCACAGTAATTATTAAGTATATAAAAAATTTATAACAAGGGTGTTACTATCTATTCAACACTAATTCCCACAACTAGAGTTTCCTTATGCGTCCAAATTGGTTATGGGGTTTCCAATAGTGTGTTTCTCCACAATGTTCTTTTTATCTCCCATTATAATATTCACCGTATATATATTTTTTATTCACACAAAATATGTAAATTTTAGTTAATTTGGTACATAAAATTAAAATGAACAGACACACATCAAGGGAATAAATCTAACAAAAATCAGGTATAACGAAGTGTATATATGGAAAATTAGATCTGTACCCCCTGAATTAGTGTTTTACATACTTTAGATCAAATAAAATTATAATAGAAGATTTTTTTAATCCATTCCCCAAATCATTCTTCGGTAATTAATTGATAAAACATTTAATTCGTTTCTATAGTTTTACACTGATTGTCCAAATCCTCAGGTATATAAATTTGTTGATGGAATTAATGTTAGTGGGATTACTAATGAAATTAAAATTTTGATTTCTTCTTGTCGTGTCTCATCATATTTTGGTAACAAGTAACTCTGATTGATCATATTTTTCTACCTTTTAAATTCCAAGGAATGATTCTGATAATTTTCATATTCCTTACAATTTCCTTTCTCTACCACATTAAAATCCCCAATAAATATTTACATTAGCAACTAATAGACATTTAGATTTTGAGAAATTACATTATAAACCACGACTTTGAACCGGTTCTGAACACTCATGGGAGGTGTAATTCTTCTATATCAATAGAATAAATGCCCATATAGACACCACATTTCCCATAAATCATAAAATTCAAAAAGAAACTATGATACCATAAGAAATCCATAATTTTAAAACTCAAAATCATGAACCATGAAATATCATATGAATAATGACATACTGGAGGGGTGTCTCTTTGATAACACAAGACACGAAACCCACAATAGCTAAATCCTTGAGGAATAGTAGAAAACAATCCAAGAATTCCATAAGAAAATTTTTATTCCTAGACTTATATAGTTTATTGACGCTCAATATTAAATAGAAAAATTCCCATGTTTATAATCTAAATTCCATGTCCCTCTGTTTCCAATATCCTTTCTCACCATCCTAGTAGAGGGACCAATGCCCTCTTTCACAATTTATAACATCTTGACCCAAACCAATTTACCTATTAAGACACATAATTCCAATCACTATACATTGATCATCTATAAAAAATTGGCACTAAATTCCAATGAAATGTGACAATGTTGGGGGAAAATATTTCCCAAGAAACAATATATCCCTAAAAAAATGAAAAGCAAATAAAATCATTTGGATTCAGTAATAATACAACATAATACAAGTAGACATAAAAAACAGATCAAATTTTAAATGGATAGAATGAAAATACACTAAATAATATAACATTTTAAAAACTCTAATGGAACCAAACAGACAAAAACAATACTACTATAGACACAAAACCAGAACAACCTCTTGGATATCGACTCAATAGACCACTAAAACCATGTCACAGTGCTCTAATTTTGATATATGAAGTATTACCCACATCAGGATCAGGATAAACAATGACAATAAACACAAAAAATATCATTTGTAGGTGTATATATATAAAAATAATATAATTACTATATATTTTGAACACATCCCACTAAGAAAAGAACATGTTATATCAGAAAAATATATATAATTAAAATTAAACATAATTTTGATTAAATGTGATACTCTTAGTAGAACAATGTAGTGAAATGAATCGTTACAATTTAAAACAAATTTTCCAATGCAAATATATTTGTTTTTACTAATGCATCCACAATGATGAGAAAATTCCCCAAAAAAGACCCACCCCACAAGATTAATTCCATTATACACGACCCAAGATGTCATTAGGTTTTTTCTATAAATATGACCCTAAATTCAGTAATTAAAACCAATTATAAAGATACCAAGAATCATAAATACATATAATAATTCCCCTCAACCATGAAAAGTAGAATCCATAGAAAAAAATCCTTTATTTGATAATCACTAAATAAAAGTATATTTTTTCAAAACAATATCATGAAAAATAATTATAAAAATTATACATACATTCATTTATCTTCTAGATAAAAGTGTATTGGTAAAGAAGATACCTTGTTATAAAATTATCATGCAACATGTTTAATAAGTGGAATATCAATGTGAGAATAGTTATAAATGATTTCCTCAAGAATCATCTAATTCAAGTAGACAAAAATTGAATAAAAAATGGGTTTTCAAAATGGTATAATGAAGACAAAATTTCTTTCACTATTCACTTAAAAATTATATCACACTTTTACCAATCAATGTGAATAACTACTCCTAGTTTCTATATTTAATTTCAACATTTCAAAAATTCCAGGTGACCAACACCACATCGTCGTGATCCCCCCCAAACCACGGTTCAATCCTTAGAAAACATCCCCTATAGATATTCTCCAAGGTGAGGACCATGGTTCATTAATAGAACATTTAATTTTTTTGGAAAATAATTCCTTTCATGATAATTTGTTGTGTCCCCAAATTTATTTTTCCATCTAACGTGTATAGCCTAAAACTCGTCAATTATAGGGAACCATTCCTTCAAATATCTCTAAACCAACCATATCTCAAACCACAGATATCTAACCCACCATTTCAACACCAATTACCTACTTGAATACAATGAAATACATCATGACCATATTATCAATATAACTTTTACCTTAATCACCATTGTGGATTTCACCATGACATTATGATTCCAATAATAAAAAACACTATTTATAGGACATATCACCAATTAAATCTATTATATAACTTATTTAAGACTCATAAAAGATTAATATTACATAATAAATTATGAAAAAACGGATTTCATAATAAATGTATCACTTCACTTCATAAAAACATCATTATTCCATAAGGTATCATGAAAAAAATCATAGGTTGACTTTTTTTTCAAAATATTTATAGATATGAATACCATAATAAAAAATTTATTTTCATAGAAAAATTTAATTAGACTACTATTTTGGGTCACTCTTAAATGTTGTTAATAATATGGAATATTTTTTGAGGATATTTGAAATGAATATAAATATCTCTTAAAACCACAATTATTAATATGTAGTGAATTTTAAAGAAATTATGTGACAGTTAATGGATGATATAAAATTATTATAGGATTAGATAGATTATTATTCCATGAGAATTTAATCTTCATTTGAATTGAATAAAAGTTTTGAATTAATTTTAATAAAATGATTCATAAATAGTAATTGATAAATAGGATTGAAACCCTTACATTGGTCCCCAAACAACACCTTTCATGATATGTCTAAAGACATCAGTGAATGGAATTTTGTGAAGTGAAGTGGAATATGAGTGGGAAATTGATAATTATATATGGTCATAGAATATTAAGGATAGTAAAAACATTGTATCTGTTTCACAAGGGTATAAGGAATCACTTATTATAGGAAAAGTGTGATAGTATTTGCATAATTATTCTATATTGATTGATAATGAATAAAATAAAAAAATGAGTGTTGTTCATATATGAAATTTATATTAATTTCATGATCATAATCCACTAATATGGAATAAATATATGAGTTTATTACTTTTATTTTGTTAATTTTTATATCATTATTAACATTAAATAAAACAAATGTAATATTAAGGTTGCGTCTTATAATCTAACAATAAAACATTCCAAATTATTTCTAAATTCATAAAATTACATTTATATAATTATATACCACTTATAAATTATGATAAAATTCATTAAATAATTTTATATATAAAATATTGAAGACATTAAATTTTAAAAAAATAAATTGATTTGATATATTCTTTATTTGGACCAGCGCTGCATTTATTCCATTGAACTGTTTTTGTTAATTATAATATTATTTACAAATAAAAATAAATAAAAAACATAAATAATACTTATTATCTGTCAATAAAATAATATCAAATCATCAATAAAATTACTTATTCCCATTTATATAATGATTTCATTTTTGTGAAAAATTTTAGATTATGATTAACATCTCTAACAGTTGGATAAAAAATTTGATAATTAACTTGTTATTAAATTTTAAAATTTATAATGATACATAAATATCAATTAATATTCAAACCATTAATAAAATTATTCCATAATATTATATTCCCTTTTTAATTATTTTCAAAATAGTACACATTTTTTAGTTTTCCAATTATGCACAAGACCTTTTTCAATATCGGCAATTATTTCCATAATCATCATCTCATAAATTTTAATTTCTAAAAATATAAACAATTTATATTATATTGTGAGTATAATATAATGTTATTTTTTTATTTCATTTATTTTAATGTAATATTTATGTAATGATGTGTAATTAATGCTATAATATTCAAAAATGGAATAAACTAATTTATATTCATCATCAAATCAACATTCATATAAAAAACATATAATACACTCATTTTAAAATGATGAAATTTGAATTATGTCTGTTATTAAATTTTTTTCTAATATTCTTAATTTTTTTTTCAATTATATTTTTTTATTACCTGGAAAGACGTTCTAATTAAAATATGTTCAACTCATTTATCAAATGAGAAAACATATTGTTGTAAAATAACTAAATAAAATTATTTATAAGACTACACAAATAATAAATATTAATAATAAATAATTTAATTTTAATAAAAAATAAAATAAAATATCGAATAATTAGTTATTTTTAATATATTACACAAAGTTATTTTATTAAACAATTATAATAAAACATTAAAGAAAAAATTTAACATTACATGACGTATATATTCTATTTTATATAAATAATTAGAATATAAATGATCATATAATATATTATGACACATTAAATAAAAAAATATCAACACTATCAAAGTAAATCAATGGTAATTCTACGTAGTTACTTTTATAGACAACATCGATATGAAAACCGATATATTTTATAAAAAATTATGTTAGATGTACTCTATTATAAAAAAATACTTATTTATATATTCTCTTAAGAAATACTAAAAATGTGATCGTGTGTTTTTGATATCCTACTTGATAATCCCTTGTAATAATGTTATGATAATTATAGGTGACAAAATATATGGTTTTTAAAGTTATAAAAAACATTTATTTGTAAAATAATTTAAAAATAGAATTATAAAATCATTTAATATGATGAAATACTATAAAATTATCCATTATAATAATACAAAAAATTAACTATAATATTTCTAATAATTGATACTTAATATGATAAATGATTTTATTACAGGAATACAAGAAAATATATTTTTTTATAATTCATATTTTTACCTATAAACATAATAATATGATAAAATTTTGTAAAAATTACTCATTATTTATGAAAAATATAATCATTTACAACCAATATGAAACAATATCAGAACTTTTGAATAAGATTATTGATATTTATTTTATAACAGCAATAAAATTGTCACTATTTAATGGTCTATTTTAATGATTTTGTTTCATCAATAAGATCTTCTTGTATTTACATTGGGTTGGTGGAGATTTCATCTAGTATGTGAGATAAATCTAGGTAGGATTAAATATTATACTATAGGGTAATGTGTAGTCAAGATATGGAAATGAATTTAATGGTTTTAAATGAATATTAAATGTCCAATTTAAGGGTATATTTTAATATTTTAATGTCGAATTAAATTTATTTAATTAGTTGAGGTGAATCAAGAAATATAAATAAAATGAGGTATTGGAGATTTCATTATTTACACATTCCCTTGTAATCGTGTCTATCTATTAACATAATCTTTGGGGATTCTATTATTATGTTTCATTGGAAATAATATTTATTAGAGTTCATTGACATATATACATTAATACATACATACATACATATATATATATTATATATTTATGTTTAATATATTGAATAAAACATTCCATACCTGAAGATTAATGTCTTATATCCTAAAATCTTGTAAAGGGTTGTTGATAACAAACTAGAAGAAAATGAATCAATAAGATAACATCATCCAAATGCTGACCATCAATAGGATAACATCATCCAAATGCTAACCTTCATTACTATCCAATGAGAGACTCATACAAACATTCTCTTTCTATTTATAATATCAACAACAATCCATATATGTTTTTTTATTCTGTGAAATTTACCAAATATATTTTGATTATTGTGAATAGTAATAAATTCTAAAAATTAATCAGAATACTCCAACTATTGAATATTGTTATAATATGGTTATATGAAAGGACACAAGTATAAATGAATTATATTATCCTTAGGGAGATTTTATTCCCATTTATGATAATCATTTATATGTTATACATAAATTTTTATATGCCCAATTCACTTCGTCGGATTTTTTTTAATTGTTGAAGAAGATTTTAAATGTTCATAAAATATTGAGAAATCATTCAAATCCATTAATGATGCGAAATAAGTTTTATAATGACTGTATTAGGTTTAAATCCTTTTATGTAATTTTTATTATAAGAATCAAAATTTTAATTTTTTGAGATACAATTTATAAAAAACTATCTTCTGTTTTGTTATAAGTATAATCGCCTCTCACATTAGAACAAATATGTATTGCATATATATGAAACAATGATATTATTTTATTATGTGAAACACGAAAATTTCTGAATATAAGACAATATATATGATCAAATATTATATATAGATGACTTTAGAGAGTGAAATCTAGTTACAATGAAATATGTATAAGAATAAGTTCAATTTTACACTATGAATATATGATAAATCTGATTGAACCTGTGATCAATTGGTAAAACAAAAAAACCAATCACTGTTAGGATATAAATGTAAAATGAATGATATTATTCCTCTAAATAATGATTCAAAAATATCATCACATAAAGATAGAGATCTTGACAACATTATAATAAATTTACATCACTATACAACAATTTAATTATATATTAAACGAGTAAAACCCAAAAATAGTATTCTAAAGAAAGTGAAATATATTTATTTTAATTTTATAAAACATATTATAGTTAAATGAAAATATCTTTTCTCATAATAATATAATAATATAAAATTATTCGAGGAAGTCCTCTTTATATTGTTAATGAATTTTCCAAGCGTAAAATGTTATCATTCTTATAAATTTGGTGTTATTTAATCCATGTGTCCTTTGGGAAATATAAATTACTCTATCAATTATGAATCATTAACATTATTTTTTAAGAATATTGATTCATTCAATATAAATCACCCTCTAATACGAATTAAATATAACTATTTTCCCAAATTTTTCGATAGTGAATTTATATCCCATGAATTATGTAACGACCCATACTCTCATTATTGAAAATCCACTTGACCTAATTAAATGTCTTATTATGTAATATGCTAATATAAAATGTGTACTTAATTGGTTTTATGTTTTTGGATATTAATGTACCGTTATGAATTATAACCATTGCTAATATAGCCCTTGAAAAATGATCACATGGTTAATATAAATATAGGACTTTAACAAATCTAATTTACATTAAAAAAGGAAGTGATGGCCACTTTCAGTAGACTTTCCCCATATCAATACCTTTTTTCCATACTCGGAATAAAGGTGGTGTCATTGGGCTTCACTCATAAACAAGACCATGCTGATCTTGAATATTTTAAGCTTGACAGAAACAGCCTACGAGATAAGTGGATGTTGATAGATATTACCTCTAGAATGATGTTATCTGAGCCACCCCTATAGTCTGTCACTATCGCAAACCTTACCCTAAGGTATTATGTGGTTTTTCAAGGGGTTAGGTTACAATACTCTAGTACTATTATTATGTACATTATTCATGTATAGGGAATATATATTCTTAATATTATTGTTAATTTCTAAATATATTTTAATGAACAAATAGTATATTTAATTAATATTATATAAATAAATATATTTTGATGAATTATTTGGTTTTTTTAATAAAATTATATTTAAAAAATGAATATTATTTTAGTATTTAGGATTATGAAATTATCCAATGGAAAATTTTTCATAATTTTCTGAGATAGTCAAATTTTTTGGTAACAATTTAATATCAATTAAATATATAATGTGTTTTAATACATAAATAAGACCCAATAGTGATGTAATAAAATAATTTAAACATTATTTTGGGAAAATATATGTTTTAACATCAAAATAATGTGCTTTTGGTTTTGTTTGATTTAATTTACCAAGAATTAATGAACACTTCAAGGCTTATAAAACATGTTCTATTTTTAAATTTTTTCCGTGAGAGTGTGAATCACCTCCACATAAGCTACCATATTGTTTTAAGAATTTTGGCCATTGAAATTATAAAATATTTTTTTCCACTCCATATTTCTAAAAACTGTGGGAAAACCATGGGATGGTCTTTGGTTTTGATTTGTTTAATGTGAGGTGTCACAAACCAAAATAATAAATAATTCCTTATCCTTTCTAATATAATCCCACCCATGACCCCGCTTCCTCATCACTCATTTCCCTATGAGTTTTTCCATCAACTTCCCTCCTCACTCTATAATCCTACCAAGTCACCCAAAGCTCCCACGAAACCTCGCTCAAGACTCACCAAGCCCTTGTGATCACACATCCATGTATGGGATTCCTACCTTTATCTTTTAATCCAAGGTTTAAAATATTGGTATACCCTTTTATTTTCTTTTACAAATGTTGGGGTATGATTTTTAATCTTAACCATACATCCCCCTCTACTTTTGAATTAGGGGAGTCCCCTTTCCAACTCATTAATAGGTTCCATGTACACCCGTTACTTTTCCAAAATTCAATTAGTAATTTATCTCTCCTCATTTACATTAAAACAATCGTTTTATATTATGCATTGAAATTACATTCCATATTTTGGTAAATTATGTCCAATGATTACCATATATTCCATTTAATATATAAATTATTAGATACCCCTTTCACTCTCATCAATCCATTTTACAAATTTCTATTTGTTGCCATTATGATGTAGAAATTACAGCAATGTTTCCTTGCCCAAATCATCATGCAGTGAATATCATACCCACTCCGCTATCTGGGGTATTCACCTTTATCCACATGTAATTTTTGGTTGAGGATTTACATTTATGTATTCCACATCACTTATTCATGGAATTAATTAGGATTTTAATGAATCCATGTTGTGTTATCTATGTGGGACACTTATGCATGAACTGAAATGATTATGAAGTGTGCACCCTGATAGTCCACCAATGCAATGGGTAATGTATGGTATCATGATTCATCATGTTCAAAGAGTTTTCACTCTTGATAATTAATGTTCAACAAGGGTTTACTCATGCTTCATGTTCAATAATAGATTACTCATTATCCCTATGTAATGAGCCTTGGCTCATTCTAATTCCATGTTAAGGGTTGTTGCCACATATCCATGTTATGAATATCATGATTTATCATGATTTTATGTTCATGTTTGTATTGTTCTCCATCGATATTCCAGTTGTCTAACATGTATTTTATTCCTCATGTTATTCCATGTTTATTCACATACAGGGCTTTATAGCTCACCCTTTTCTTAGGCAAGTCCTCAGGTTATCCCATACATTACAATGTACGTGGGAATGCAGTGGTCATGTAAAGGTAGTTTTCAATAATGATTTTGTATTACATGTTTTATGTTGTTATGTAATAATCCTAATCCCAAAAGACATTATACCTCTTGATAATATATGTTTTATCAAGTGAGGTTTTTGTAATAAATCATGTTTATTTTTGTAACACGAAGTAGGATTTTTATTGATGGTATCAGATGATAGGTTTAGTAATATTTGGGATTAGGATTATAAAACACTAGTAAAGCATTACAAAAAAGACTATGTATAATAAAAACATACCTCTGTTTTTTTGGGTGTATAATAAGTTTGTTATCATGCAAATATATCCCTATAGATATATATGTAGGTATAGGCGGCTCTGGAACAGATGTACATAGGGTTGAAAACATCAACAATGAGTTTTAGGATTGACCCAAGGTATCTGGGTACATGATAATTGGCCTTGCTACACTCTAGGTTAAGTCACTCTTGGGGGGTATTCTTTGGTAAATTCATAAACATTGTATGAAAAAATATTAAGAAAATAAAAAATGCCCCTAAGAAAATATGTAAGATAGTAGATCAAGGATAACATAGATTAAATATTATACATTCATAAGGAAAGGGAATAAATGTAATTTATAAGTAATATGTTTCTTCCAGGGATTGTCCTTTATGTTTTATACCTTACAATCCTTTTATTCTACCAAATGGACTGTAATATGTAGATGCAGGCTGATAACTGATGTGAAGATCAAGGTGATTACAGTTCTAATTAGATCCCCAATCCAATGGGAGTGGTAATCATGATCATTGTTCCAATACTCTCTTAGTTAACACATGATTTCAATAAAAACATGTGTCAGTAAGAACATTCAACCCCCCCCCCCCCTCGCCCAGGAAAGAACAAGTCGCTATCAAGAGCATCATAAGATAATGGGATCCTACTTTTTATGGATCATCTGATTCCTCAATCTCTGAACAATGGATCAAATCCATTGAAAAGATATTCTAAATGCTTCAATGTTTTGAACATGATATGGTTTTACCGACATCTTATCATATGGAGGTTGAATCAGTTTAATGGTGGACATTGATCAAAAATATAAAACCTAAGGAGGAGATCAAGGTGTTAAAATGGATGGATTTACAGAAGATTTTTTTAGATAATTATTATAGGTGAAAACTCAGAATTAAGATGGAGAGGGACTTAAATTACCTCAAGCCATAAGAGGATGAATCCATCAGAGCATACAAGTAAAATTTTACAATGCTTTCATGATGCGCCTATGGCTTTGTCTTCACCCCCTAATGCATGTTTGACCGCTTCAGTGCTAGGATAAAACCAAGCCTATGGAAATCCATAGCGATTCGTGAATTCGAGAACTATGAAGAAATTTTATGTGGTGCCCTCAATGTCAAAATGGAGATCATAGAATATCAGGGGTATCATGGGGATAAAAAACATAATGTGGACTTAAATTCTAGTAGTCTGATTGATAAATCAAATGGTGATAAGAAAATCCAGCTCCCCACTTTCCAAAGGTGTGGGAACAAGCACCCCAGAAATTTTTTGAAGGGGATGAGGAAATGATTTAGGTGATGTAATGTAGAGAACCTTGATATTAACTGTAAGAAAAAAAAAGTGCAGCTGCAATAGAGGAGAGGGACACACCATTCGAACCTCAATGTGTTGTTCATTGCTTCAACTACAAAAAACTTGGCAACCTTGCAAATTAGTTCCGTAAGCCAAGGGTTTTCATAGGCAACCAACAACCACCAAGGCAAAAAGGGGTATCTTTTTTCCATTACTATTATCAAAGTGAAACCCGATAATGATGGTGTGACATGTATAAAAATTATTTTTTCATGAATAGTGAACATACTTTTGGATTCTAGTTCTATTCATTCTTTTATATCTCAAATGTTTAGTAGAACAATTCCAATACCACCACAAATCAGGGAAGTAATAATTTTGGTGACTATTGAACATGGTATAATCATTTCATCACATTAATTTAACTCTTCCCTAGTCATAATTAATGGATTAATCTTCCCGTCGAACCTCTTCATGCTTCCTCTGGTGTAATTTGATGCAATTTGAGGCATGGATTTTCTTTCCTTATATAGAGCCAAAAAAATTTCTGTAAGAGGTATATCACTCTCCATATGGAGAATCGACCCCCAATTCGTTATAATTGAAGAGAGAAATATTAATCTTCTTTATCTACGTCATCTCAAAAGGGGATATTACATTATTATGAGCATGGGAATCTTACTTAGATGATTGAGTCTATAGAGCCAACCATTTGTGAATACATGCCTATTGTGAGGGAATTTCTTGATGTGTTTTTTGAGGAATTTTCTAGTCTTCCTCCAAGAAGAGATGTTTAATTCTCAATTTTTCTTATACATGTGGAATTTCCAATATCCCAGACTCTGTATGGAATGGCTGTTGTGGAGCATGAAGAGGTGAATTGTAACACACCAGGTAAATAAAGAATATGACATTTTCATATTTATCCATATTTTTGAATAAAATATTAATATTACTTTAAAGGGAATTCTATGGTCGAGGGCATACCCAATACGCAACAACGAGTTTCTTTGAAATCTTACATTGCACTCTAATAAAATGATAATATTATTTTAAAAGGTAGTTAATGCCTAGATTTTATAATGGCGGGAATAATTGGAACTAACTAAAAAATGATTATATATGTTTGTCAAATATTTTTACTTTTATCCAATAATTGTTGGAGGATTAAAATGCAACTGAATCCAATTTTAAGCATAAATCATCTAATATTCTTTAAAAGGTCGATTAACCGCCTTTTGATGGAGAACCATTTTTAGATATAAATTTGAAAATATTATATGTTTTATTTGACCAAATAAAATCCTTCTTTAGAATCTGGACCTCAAAATTTACTTTGTGTAAAATTTTGTTATTTTTCCAATAAAGATAATTTTTATTGAAAATGTTGCATTTTAATTCAAAACCTATTTTTAATCTGATTTATTTATATGGATAGATTATATTTTTAATTTAAATTAAAGTGTATTTACAATATATTTTTACCATTTAATCTAATGGTGGTCATTGGAATTAATTTCACTTGGAAATTGGACTTAAACTAGTGTCAATCTTTTAATAGATATTGTTTCTTAAAAACACGCTATTTGTTTTGCCAGCGAGAATTAATTATTAAATTAATTAATGCAACATATATGTTTTGAATTTTTTAAAACTAGACATCATTTTTGAATTCGGAATATCAAATATAGCATAGAGTGATTTTTTTTGTATTTTTCTGGAAAACTTCATTTTTTGATGAATAGTGAAACCACTAAGTGGTAGTTTAAAAACTGATTTTTCATTTAAATGAAAATTTACCACTTTTGTGATTTGAATTTAAAAAATCCAAAATACATGGTTGTCATTTGGATTTAAAATGTGGTTCAATGCGATTAAAATATTTTTTTGGTGAATTGTAAATTTTAAGTTTTTAATCGCGATTAGAGGTAATTAGTGTAATTTAAGGTAAAAATAATGTTGTAATAATGTGAAATGGCCTAGACACATGTAATACCCTCATTTTATGTGTCATGGATAACAAAGAAAATCCATGGGTAAACTTGGGGACCCCATGGAGCCACTTTGGTTGGAAAATGACATAATAACTTTTTATTTAAAGTTAAAACAAAAATGTCACAAGCATGAGTGGTTTTACTAAAACAATTATTAAATGGGGTTATTCAATTAATATTTTTGACTATAAATATTCATTATAAAGATAAAAAGATTTCTTACATCATGATAGTTTTTTATAATTTTTAGACATTATATAAAATAAATTATATATGACATAATGATGATGCAGCGATTATCACATTAATGAAGGATTTCAATAAAATGAAAATATAATGTTAAAACTATAAATTAAACTTGTAAAAGACCTATTGTATGAGTATATTTCGAACCATTACCACCTTAACTTCGAAATACATCAATTTCGGACCTTTAAAATCCAAAACGCTTTGAAAATAAAGTAACATTTTGTAACTTTCCAAGAGTGCCCCTCCTCTCCTCTTATAAAAGGCCCCCACCTCTACCACCTTACTCAATCCTCTCAAGCCTTTGGATCGGCCATCCCCTGCAAATTTTGTCTCTCCATATCCCTCTTTTACTCCTAGAACCCTCACTTTGGGCAGAATTATTCCCAAGAAAGCCTTTGAGCTCAAATCAAAGAGAGATACCCGATTTTAAGGTAATGTCTTCACTTGTGTTCTTTTGTTTTATTTTGCTTCTACAACCCCGTAAAATATATTTATTCATTTCTTTTGTAACAAATCCAGTATATTCAATATACTAGGATGTTTATATAAGAAGTATTCTATCTAAAATTACACACACCTACATCTAATGGTTATAGAACATACTGTTTCTGTGGATGGTGAATTTCTGTCTCACGAAACTATGATTGTTCAATATTATTTTAACACCCTCAAAGGTGTCCATTAAGAAGTAAAAATATTTATATATGTTATATAATATGTTTATTCTTTAATTAATATTCTGTATTTTTCATTTATGTCATACATTTATGGTTTCCATTATGGTTAATCGTGATATCTTCATTTTAGGAAATGCGGACTACCGCCCACTCAAAGTGATTTCATTCATTAATACCATATGTGGTACATATAAAGGATATATTTAATGATATTATAAATGATAACATACTGGAATTATAATACTATTATGTATCATTATGGTTTAATTCCATTAAATAAGACATAAAAATGGGAGTAGTGTTCATGCATACGTACGGCTTCCCATCTCCATGAACGGTGCATTTCATTTCTTACCTCTAAGTGTTATGTAATAATATAAATGCATTTATATAATGGATATATATGATATATATTATATCTACATAATGAATGTAATTATGGACATAATATATATTTTCCCACATGAACAACTTGTAATTATAAAGAGTT
Organism: Viscum album; assembly: GCA_963277665.1. Taxonomy (NCBI): domain Eukaryota; kingdom Viridiplantae; phylum Streptophyta; class Magnoliopsida; order Santalales; family Viscaceae; genus Viscum; species Viscum album. The sequence goes on along the minus strand of OY728153.1, from coordinate 1,012,627,865 downwards.
TATTTTTGACTCAAGTAGCAATGATCTACAAAACAACCATTATTGACATAAAAAATTACATATTGTTAATAGCTTGGTAGTAAGTGATATAAAAGTAATAATTTACCTGAAAAAGGTTCTTAAAAAAGTAGAAATTAACTCATGTTTATTATTAAGGAGGTTAAAGAAGGATCAAGTCAAGTCGGACCCGAGGTAAGGGATCCTACCCCTCTCTTTTTAAGTATACTATTTTTTGTCATTACTTTTAAGATCTTCTTTCTAATGAATGGGATGTTAATTTATGTTAATATTACTGTAATTTTTATTTTCATATGATGAGACACCATATTTTATCTCATCAATCCATTTTTGGATGTTTTATGTGGCGTCGTTAGGCTGCCGATTTTTCGTAAGGGATTTTTCATCTCACTTTTATTCCTATGATATTTGTGCTACATTTTCCATTATTTCCTTTTAGTGGAATATTTAATTCCAATTATTCTACTCTTTGTATAATATAATTTCATTTATGAGTATTTACATCTATGTTGTATTTTCCTTCTTTCATGGGGTGTATGTATCGAAAGATACCCAAGTCGGTAAGGGAACCTTTCACCCTCACCTTTTTAAAAGACATCTTTTGTTGGGTCTTTTAATTTACATATTGTAATGTTGGGATATGTTATTCTATATCCTTTTTGATGTAAATTTTATTCCAAGTGATGAGATACCATTTTAATCTATTATCAACTCATTTTGTGAAGTTGGAAGTGACGCTATTAGGCTGTCGAATTTTTACCAAGGGAACTTCTGAACCCAATTTCGATTTCTTTGGGTTCAACTTGTAGTTATTGAATATGTCATCCTTTGAATATGTGTGTATGACCTTTGATTGTTTTACACTTAATATCCACTTATATTGGGTGTATTTATATTTGTCACACAGAATTATGAGACTGATTTATCCTTAATTTAAGGATACCTTCTTTATAAGGGATTTCATCTCATTTTACATTTCTATTGAGAATTCATTGTTGTTATGCACCAATTCAAACTTATATGGTGTATATACAATCATTTGGAATATTATATCATGAATCCATTTATTCTCATTGTCACAACCCATCCTGGTGGGTCCCGCGTCATGACTCCCCAAGCCCGCCTCCAATAGGCCAGGGGTTGGTGACTAGCACCGAGTAGGCATGTCACTAACATGGGAGGCATTGGAGTAGTACCTGTACACACACACACACATCTCCGAGCCCACAAATGTTGAAATGTAAAACACTAAGGACCAGAAATGAATGCATACTACTAAAACCAACCAATAGAGCACGATAAAAGTAGAATACTGTAAAAGTAAACTGGGCCAGAATACAAGCCCACCAAAAACAAGAGTCTAGAAAAACTACAAGGTCCAACCTGTAAGCACAAATGTACTGGGACTGCTGCTCATAGCCATAGTAATGCCACGGCCTGTAGGAAACTCCAAAATATCGGTCAAGTCCTTGTCCACCCTGGACTCTGTTAAAAGGCTTCTCGTCTGCACAAGACTCCAGACGTGCTAGCAAAGCCCGTGCATGGGTGAGTATAACAATACTCAGTATAGAACTTCGAAAACCCCAAAGCAGTACGCAAAGTAAAGGTACAGTCAGATAAGCCTAATATATGTTCATAGAACATATAAAACAAACCGGATATACTCAAAACCTAGGCCTGTGGTCTAGAGACAAGTCACGCAACTGCATACCCCGATAGGGATTCTGTTTGAAGATTCCATGATGCACTCGTTCTGGGAGAACACACAGCACGAGTCTTATAGTTCTCATGACGTATGTCCGAGGAGTGAAGTTCTTCGGGATCCGTCACGAGATATAGCTACACTCATTGCGGGAGACACACTCCTGAGTGGAAGGGTTACGATAGATAGAAGCACTCATTAAGGGAGACACACTCCTGAGTGGGAAAGATCTCGATACACAGATGATGATCACTTCCAGGGACATGGCGGATACCGCGACTCATCCGGAATTCACCTGCTAGGTAGAGTATCAACGCCCGATAAATTTGGTCATGTCGACGCCTGACTCTACCTAGGGTCTAGAATGGATAGAGGATCTCAATCTGGGCCTCTTGGATGGATGCCTGACTCTATCACAGAAAATCCCTACTGAAGGGATCATAATCCGGCGTGAGGGAATGATGTCTGACCTTCAAGGGAAAAAAAGAAGGGGCACTAACCCAAACGAAAGATGTTCAAGGCACGGTGAAGAAAAGGACCAAGCCGTTCTCCAAAAAGTACACGACGTGTAGAAATGATACACGCCGTGTTGTCCGACCCCGAGTACTACCCATGTACAACGACCCGTTTCGTGAGGCTGGTCATGTAGAAAAATTTATACATGGCGTGTAGTACGGAGTACATGCCGTGTATGGGTCAATGGGGCTCGCTCCGTGTCCTCTGGCCATGTGCCCGTACACGGTCACCATCCCGTGTACTCCAACCCATGCAATCTGCACACGGGGTGACCTGTGCTGGTGACCTCGCCTAGATGGGTGAGGGACTGTACGGTCATGTACTCCATCCCGTGTCTGTGTACCCCGGAATACACGCCGAGCTCCGCATAGCCGCCTCTACTGAGCTGTACATGTCGTGCCGCCTGAAGCCATGTAGAGCATCCTGTGTCCATGCACCACCCGAAGTACACGTCGAGCTCCAGGGAAGGTCCAACACGCCGTGTGACCGGGGTCACACGCCATGTGATCCTTCTCTGACCCCGAAACCCTATCCGCCACCATCAGAACTACACGGTGTGTTCTTCGGAACTACACATCGTGTATTCTGAAAATTTCTTGAAATGTGGACCTCTGCCGTCACACCTCCCGTGGTTCCCCGATCATTTATCCGGTCGTCCGATCGATACAAAACCTTTATGTTTTGGTCGTACCGACACCACGAAGCTGCTTCCGTCGTTTTTGGGCCCCCGATCGGCTCCAAAAACATGGTTGATCTTCACGCGTGAAGAACGCTCGAAGAACGCACATTCCAATCTGGTCGGATTCATCATCTTCCATTGCCGCCACACCTCCCCAAAGTAGTTTCGTTATCAAACCTTCAATTTTGGATCGTTACATTGTAGAAAGGATGTGCAGCGATCCGTTTTTCTTCTCCCCGTGAAGAACGCGAAGAACACGCGGGGAAAAAGGGGAAGAGATCCAAATAAACGAAATAAGGAACGAACCTCCGCCGTCATTCGTCACGGTGTTGATCCTCTCCCATTAATAGGATTAAATGGAGAAGATATCAACATGAATATAAATAATGGATTAATTCCCCAAAATCATCCCAAAGAAAACCCTCCCACAAGAACTTACGAAACCGCGGATCAACTTGTTCGCGGTTGATCCACGTTCGTCGTTTAAACTCAAAAACGGGGACAAGAAATCGAAGTAACAACCCCTACCTTTCAAAGGGATCGATCGTTGATGAAGGCGCCGTGCTGTCGTTGTCGTCGAGATCCTTCAACGTTGTTGGCGTAGCGATTCTAGACTTCAAGCTGTCGCCGTTCGCCAATGCATCCTCCTCCGCCCAAGCTCCAAGATAAATCTCTCTCTTATTCTCAACTCGTAGGGTTATGAGGAAATCCCTGGGAATTTTCCATAAGGATGAATTTATAGGGCAGGATTAGGTTGTGCTAAAAAAAGGAATCATTTTAAAATAATAAAATAAATTATTAATTTATTTTATTCCCTCCAAAGAGCATTCCTTTTTAAAACGTCCCAAACTAAATTTTACAGCCGACCTGCGCCGGTTGAGGTTAGAGTCGTTCTTAGGCAATGTCATCATCCCGGACGCAACGGTGTGCTCAGATTTGTAATCTGGGTAACCTTTTGAAAACTACCACAACCGCACACAAGCACCGAATCACTTAACTAAAAATGTTCAAACCAGCATTCTGGGCTCACTGGACCTCGGAATGATGTGTCGTCTTCACGCCCAGTCTTGAAATAATTCCATATAATATTTAAAAATAATAACAGAAAATCTGAGACATTACATTCTCCAAACATTGGGGCTTTACATCCCTGAAAATCCAAAACAAAGGCTACTAAAAAAGATCAGGGTACTGGGCATGGATCTGGGCTTCCTGCTCCCACGTGATCTCCTAAAGATTCTCGTGCTGCCATCGGATGCACACTAAGGGAATCGATCACCCACGAAGGATCCTCTCCTGCCGATTCTCAATCTCCACCAGGTACTCAGCAAAGGTCACTCCATCCACGATGTCCAGCTCTCCCCAGTCGATGACGTGTGATGAGTCATGCACGTACCTCCTCACCTACGATACGTGGAAGACATCATGTACCCGATGCAACTGTGGTGGTAGAGCCCGGCGGTACTCCACCTCACCAACTCTGCCCAGGATCTGGAAAGGTCTGATGAAACTCGAAGATAGCTTCCCACCTCGTCCAAATCTTCTTAACCCACGTCGAGGTGAGACCCGAAGAAAAACGTGCTCTCCCTCCTCAATCTCCAGGGGCCTCTGACGCCTGTCAGCATAAGACTTTTGCCAGCTCTGTGCAGTCTTCATCTGCTCCCGGATGATCTGCTCCTTCTCTGTGGTAGTTTGCACTAACTATGTACCCATGAGTGCTGACTATCCAGGGTCGGTCCAGCAAAGTGATGACCGGTAGGGTCTCCCATATAAAGCCTTGAACGGTGTCATGCCAATGGTGGAGTGGTAGTTGTTGTTGTACGCAAACTCCACCAGTGGTAGGTGGTCCTCCCAGCTGCGACTAAATTCCAAGATTCTGGCCCGCAACATATCCTCCAGAAACTGAATGGTCCTCTCTGTCTAACCATCTGTCTGGGGATGAAATGCAGTGCTCAAGCGCAACTGAGTCCCAAAAGCCTCCTACAATCCCTTGCACAACCGAGATGTGAAGCGGGCGTCTCGGTCTGAGACTATAGTCGACGGGATTCCATGAAGCCGAACTATCTATTGTATGTAGAGGGGTCCCAAGCTCTCTATGGAACACTGCTCCCTGATAGCTAAGATGTGGGCTGACATGGTGAGTCGGTCAACGATCACCCAGATGGAAACATGCCCCTTGGACGTCTGTGGTAAGCCTGTCACGAAGTCCATAGATATTCCATCCCACATCCACTCTGGAACATCCAAGGGGTGAGCTAACCCTACTGGATCCTGGTGCTCAACCTTCACCTGCTGGCATGTGAGGCATTGAGAAACGAAATCTGCCACTGACTTCTTCATGACTGACCACCAGAACTGTCGTCGGAGATCCTAGTACATCTTTGCCACTCCAAGATATACCGCTCAAGGGGATGTATGAAACTCCATCAGGACCTCCTCCTGGAATGCCACTGGTACAACAGTGCATCCTCTGAATAGAAGTACGTGCTCCCCACCTTGAAAAATACCATCAGGATCATGTCCTGTGGTTAACTAAGCACGTAAATCCACACTTTAGACATCCCCAAGTTGTGTTTCCCTAACTCGCTGTAATAGTGGAGGGGTGAAAACCATCGACTGTAGGTAATATGTGTCCTCACCATCCACAAAGGATAACTGTAACGCTTTTATTTGTTGTGTCGCCTCACTCAACAGCTATGAGCTCGAACTTATACGAAGAGTATCTGCCACCTTGTTCCCCTTCCCAGGAGTATAGATGATCTCGAAATAATAGTCCTGGAGGAACTCTAGCCAACATCTCTGCCTCAAATTCAGATCCTTCTATGAGAATATGTACTTGAGGCTCTTGTGGTCAGAGTAGACAATGAAGCGCTCACCCATAAGGTAGTGTCTCCACATCTTAAATGCGAAGACTCCCTCTGCCAACTCGAGATCATGGGTCACATAGTTCTTCTCATGTGACCTAAGCCAGCGTGAACCATAAGCAATCACTGCATCCCACTACATCAAGACACAACCAAGCCCAGTCCCTGATGCATCTCAGAAAACTATGTACCTGACACCCTCCTCCGGAAATCTCAAGACTGGGGTGCTCATCAAGCTCTTCCTCAGCTACTCAAAGGCATGCTGGCACATTTCTATCCATACGAAGGGATGCCCCTTCTGGGTCAAGGCCGTCATCGGTGCTGATATCCAAGAGAAATCAGGGATGAATATCCGGTAATATCCTTCCAACCCAAGGAAGCATCACACCTCTGTCACGCTCCGAGGTGGCTCCCATGCTATCACAGCCTCCACCTTGGCTGGGTCCACAGATACTCCATCTACTGAGATGACATGTCCTAGAATGTGGACCTCCTGAATCCAGAACTGACACTTTGAGAGTTTTCCATAAATCTGGTTCTCTCGGAGTACGTCCAGAACCATCCGTAGGTGTCTCACGTGCTCCTCCTCCGATGCCGAGTACACAAGGATGTCGTCGATGAAGACCACTACAAACCGGTCCAAGTACGGCGGGAAGATCAGATTCATTAACCCCATGAGCACTGCGGGGGCATTCGTTATGCCAAAGGGCATCACCAAGTACTCATAGTGACCGTAGCGACATCTGAAAGTCGTCTTCGGTATATCCTCATATAGCACTCGTAGCTAGTGATAGCCTGATCGAAGATCAACCTTCAAGAACCACTGATCCCCTCTTATTTGATCTATGGTGTCATCAATTCTCGGTAGTGGATACTTGTTCTTCACCGTTACCTGGTTCAGGCGCCGATAATCCACGCACAACCTCAGACACCCGTCTGCCTTCTTGGAAAACAAGACTGGGGCCGCCCATGGTGAAACGTTGGGTCTCACGAAACCCTTGCTCTGCAAATCCTATAATTGCACCCTCAGCTCACAAAGCTCTGCTGGAGCCATCCGATAAGCCGAGGAGGAAATCGGTGTCATCCCGGGGTGTAAGTCGATGCAGAAGTCAATTTCCCGGCGGGGAGGTAACCCTGGGACATATTATGGAATAATGTCCCCATACTCTGCCACCACTGCTGGGAACTGAGAGCTCACAACATCTACTGCTCCGAGGGTAAGGAAATCCAACTCATGTGTGATCGGCTGCCCCCTCCTATGCATGAGCCCACATTGTGCTTCCTGGGATTCCTTTTCTCTAACAAAGGAAAACCTTGTTCCATCACGGTGGACACACCGCACTCTTCGCCAAAAACAGTCAATCTGGGCATGGACCGAAGATATCCAATCCATGCCGAGAATTATGTCATAAGGCCTCGACACTACAACCAAGAGGTTCCAACCGAAACTCTCACCTCCAAGGGTAAGATCACACTATCTGCAAAGGTGCGTGATCGTTGAGTCCCCTCACGTAGGTGTCCCCAATCGTAAGGATCGAGTCAACGGTTCTACCGGAATCTCGAGGTTTTGTACAAGACATGTGGATATAAGGGAATGACTAGAACCTGTGTCTATGAGAATGGAAGATAAGGTATAAAAGACCCAGACCATTCCTAGAATCATCCCTCGAGCCCTTGGGTCGTATGCCTCGACCACATGCAGCTGTCCCCGTCCATGCCCCCCAGCTCCTTGAGCGTGGTGCGGACCTCCTGGGGGTGGTGTTGGAAGTAAGTTGAAGCGTCTACCACCACCTGCAGCTCTCCCTGCTCCTCTGCCACGTCCGCCGCCTGGCGGGTCTGCCTGCTCTGTTCTCTTCCTCTGTCTCGGTGGCCCATCCACCAATTCCCTATCAGTAGCCCGACATGTCGGGCAATCTCTAGCAAGATTCCCCCTACCGTCGCATGCGTAGCATCGCTTCTCCCTAGGCTGACTGGATCCATCCTGAGAGCCCTAGACTTTCGATCCCTTGTCCTGGGTCCTCCTATGATGTCTCCCATGTCCAGATCCCTACGTCTGACGTCGGCTCCCTGCTGCCGGTGTCTCCGCACCTGTCAGCCTACTGTTGACTTCCCACAGCTGTCTCTACTCCGTCAAGAAGCTTTCGATCACCAAGGCCCGCTCGAGCACTCTAGCATAGGTCGATATGCATAGAGTCACTACACTAGCTCAGATGTCTTTCCATAGACCTCGCTCAAAGGTCCTAGCCCTAATGTACTGATCCATGACCATATCCGTCGAGTACCTGGTGAGGTTGGTGAACCTCGATGAATAGTCAGCCACTGTCATATTGCCCTGCTGGAGCTAAAGAAGCTCCTGGATGCACAAAAATTTCAGCGTAACCAGAGAGAACTCCTCCCTGAAGATTCGCTCAAACTCCGTCCATGAAAGAGTCTCCTCGTCATGAGTCTGCGTTGTCAGACTCCACCATCGTCCGGCCGAACCCTGAAGAAGGCTCGCTCCTAGGATCACCATCTGGTCTACTGGTGTCCTCACTAGATGGAAAACTCTGGTCACCACCTCAAGCCAGTCCTCAGCCTCTTGAGGGTTATGCTCACCTTGGAACCTGAGGGGCCTCTATCTCTGAAACTCATGGAGTGCGCTGATCCTGCGCTCCTCACCAGTTGGTACCGCTGGTACCACTTGCTTCTCCACTAGTGGTGGTATAGGAGGTGCACCACCTGGTGGAAACTCATGGGGAACTGGTCCCTGTAACAAAGCCTCTTCACTGAGGTGGTCATCCTCGTGATCATGCTGCTAAATCCTAGCGGGTACGCATCGCGGAGGCATCCTGTAATGAAACAAGATGTGTCACGGTAAATGAGTATATCTGGATAGCTGACACCAAGGATATGGAAGACACAAATCATTCCTATATGATGCATGTACCTTTTATTTCCCCATAACCAGTTTTTTCATGAACCGGGTCGAAAAGAAGTTTATCAGAGTCCTGGTGTATGGATATGTCGACCACCACACCGACGCTAGAGTCTATGGCCTGAAATCCAAACCCCAAACACTCAACACCGTTGCCCCAACCAAACTCATAGACTCTTGGTCCTAAGGTAGAACCGACCACCTCTGATACCACTCTTCCATGACTTGTCCCGGTGGGGCCCACGCCGTGACTCCCCAAGCCCACCTCCAATTGGCCAGGGGCTAGTGACTAGCACTGGGTAGGCATGTCACTAACATGGGAGGCATTGAATATGTACCTTTACACACACACACATCTCCAAGCCTAGAAATGCTGAAATGTAAAACACTAAGGAACAGAAATGCATGCATACAACTAAACCCAACTAATAGAGAACGACGCAAGGTTGAGTACTGTAAAAGTAAATTGGGCCAGACTAAAAGCCCACAAAAATTAAGAGTCTAAAAAACAAGGAAAGGTCCAACCTGTAAGCAGAAAAGTACTTGGACTACTGCTCCTAGCTGTAGGAACGCCTCGGCATGTTGGAAACTCAGAAAGCTCGGTCCTGTCCTGGTCCGCCCTAGACTCTGTCAAAAGGCTCCTCGTCTGCACAAGACACCAGATGTGCAGGCAAAGCCCGTGCAGGGGTGGGTTTAACAATACTCAGTAGAGGACCCCGAAAACAACAAAGCAGTACACAAATCAAAGGTATAGTCATCTAAGCATAATATATGTTTACAGAACATATAAAACAAACCATATATACTCAAAACCATGGCTCGTGGTCTAGAGACATGCCCCGCAACCGCATACCCCGATAGGGATTCTGTTTGAAGATTCCATGATGCACTAATTCCGGGAGAACACACTCCATGAGTCTTATAGTTCTGATGACATCTGTCCGAGGAGTGATGTTCATCGTGAACCATCACGAGATATTTCTACACTCAATGTGGGAGACACACTCATGAGTGGATGGATTACGATAGATAGAAGCACTCATTACGGGAGACACACTCCTGAGTGGGAAATATCTCGATACACAGATGAGGATCACTGCAAGGGCCATGGCGGATACCGCGAATGATCAGGAATTCACCTTCTAGGTAGAGGATCAATGCCCGGTAAATTTGGTCACGTCGATGCCTAACTCTACCTAGGGTCTGGAAGGGATAGGGGATCTCAATATGGGCCTCTCGGATGGATGCCTGACTCTATCATAGAAATGTCATGCTGACGGGATCATAATCCGGCGTGAGGGAATGATGCCTGACCTTCAGGGGAAAATAAGAAGAGGCACTAACCCAAACAAAAGATGTTCAAGGAACGATGAACAAAAGGATGGAGCCATTCTCCAAAAAGTACACAGCTTGTAGAAATGATACACGCTGTGTTGTCCGACCCTGGGTACTACCCATGTTCAACGACCCGTGTCGTGAGGCTGGTCATGTAGAAAACGTTATACATGGCGTGTAGTATGGAGTACACATCGTTTCTGGGTCACTAGGGCTGGCTCTGGGTACTCTGGCCATGTGCCCGTACACGGTCACCAACCCGTGTACTCCGACCCATGAAATCTGCACATGGGGTGACCTGCGCTGGTGACCTCGCCTGGAAGAGTGAGGGAGTACACGGTCGTGTACTCCATCCCATGTCCGTGTATCCCTGGAATACACACCAAGCTCCACGTAGCCACCTCTACCGAGTTGTACACCCCGTGCCTCATGAAGCCATGTAGAGCATCCCGTGTTCGCGCACGACCCGAAGTACACGTCGAGCTCTGGGGAAGGTCCAACATGCCGTGTGACTGGGGTCACACGCCGTGTGATCCTTCTCTGACCCTGAAACCCTAGCCGCCACCATCAGAACAACACGACGTGTTCTTCGAAACTACACGCCGTGTATTCTGGAAATTTCCAGAAATGCGGACCTCCGCCGTCGCGCCTCCCGTGGTGCTCCGATCATTGATCTGGTAGTCCGATCGGCACGAAACCGTCATGTTTTGGTCGTCACAACACAATGAAGCTGTTTCTGTCATTTTTGGGCCTCCGATCGGCTTCAAAAACATGATTGATCTTCCCGCGTGAAGAACACTCGAAGAACGCCCTTTCCGATCTGGTATGATTCGTCATCCTCCATTTCCGCTGCACCTCCCTAAGTTAGTTTCATCGTCGAACCTTCGATTTTGGATTTTTGTTTTCATAGAATGGATGCGCAACGATCCGTTGTTTGTCGCCCCGTGAAGAACATGACGAATGCACGGGGAAAAAGGCGGAAGAGATCCAAATAAAAAAAATGAGGAATGAAACTCTGCCATCGTTCTTCACGGCATTGATCCGCTCTCGTTAATATGCTTAAACGGAGCAGAACATGAATATAAAGCATGTATTAATTCCCCAAAATCCTCCCAATGAAAACCCTCCCGCAAGAACGTATGAATCTGCGGATCAACTTGTTCGCGGTTGATCTGCGTTCGTCGTTTAAACTAAAAAACGGGGAAAATAAATCGAAGTAACAACCCCAACCTTTCAAAGGGATTGATCATTGACGAAGGCACCGTGCTACCGTTGTCGTTGAGATCCTTCAACATTGTTGGTGTAGTGATTCTCATCTTCGATCCGTCGTCGTTCACCAACGCATCCTCCTCCGCCCAAGCTCCAAGAGAAATCTCTCTCATATTCTCAACTCGTAGGGTTATGAGGCTAACCCTACAAATTTTCCATAAAGATTCATTTATAGGGCTGGAATAGGTCATGCTCAAAAAAAAAGGAAACATTTTAAAATAATAAAATAAATTATTAATTTATTTTATTCCCTCCAAAGAGCTTTCTTTTTTAAAACGTCCCAAACTAAATTTTTCCACCGACCTGCGCCGGTTGAGGTTAGAGTCATTCTTAGGCAAATTCGTCATCCCAGATGCAATGGTGTTCTCAGATTTTTAATCTGGGAATCCGATTGGAAACTGCCACAACCGCACACAAGCACCGACTCACTTAACTAAAAAAGTTCAAACCACCATTCCAGGCTCACTGGACCTCGGAATGATGTGCCATCTTCGTGACCAGTCTCGAAATAATTCCATATAATATTTTAAAATAATAACGGAAAATATGAGACATTACACTCATTATATTATAAAGTTATGATTAAATTTTATTCATCAATTATTGTATTCAAGTGTCTCTCATTATGTTAAAAACCCTTTAACTAAAATATCGTATTTAATGTTTTAATGATATATACTTATAAATATTTCTCATTAATATCCATGTTCTCCAAAAAAATTTAAGGATTTAATTATATGGATATTATTGGTTTAAAATTTTAAAAACTTCAAAGTGGTATGGGACACTTTGATTCAAAAATTCATTTTATTAAATGTTTTAAATTTTTTTGAAAATGTTTTTTAGAATGGATTCATTATCATAAAATGTTATATTGTTATTGCAATGAGGGAATGTTATATTTCCTTTATGTTATGTTATATTTTATGATTATGTTATGGTTCTGTGGAATTTTTTATGAAGACGGGTGGTTCCATGATAAACTAATGGCGGGTGAGCCCGATATAGCTCTCCAATACATTGGGTAACACGAAGGGGTAAAACGTTAAGGTTTCTCTGAAGAGATTTAGGGAATATACTGTGATGGGTATTCCAAATGTAAACAGTAGGGTTACTCCCTATGTAATAATGTTATGAATGCCTCGAGTTACCTTTATGTCTTATGATTTCTATGATTTATTCATGATTTTATGAGGTATGTTAAAGTGATTATGTTTTATGGGTAAAGTATGATTTCATTCTTATGTATATATGTACTCATGTTTCCTTTCCATACTTTTTATAACCTTTACTGAGATTTTTATGCTCATCCCACGTTTTTGAAATGTTTTTCACAGGTCAAGGGAATGGTACATGATATGATGATAATATCAAGGAAGTGTCAAGAAAGAATCCATGATTTATTTTAAATATATTTCTTATCTATTATGTAACAACTTTGTTTAAATGTGGAATGTAATTCATGTTTTATGATCTAATTATCTAAAACATTAAACCTGAATAGATCCTCAATGAGTAATATTGTAATAACTCAAGATTAAGTAACGTTTAAGGCTGGGGCCTTATAGTTGGTATCCGAGGTCGGTATAGATAACATTAGAGGTTAGAGTGTTGTTTAAGAAAAAGTGACAAGTTGTGTATAACCAAAATGGTTAGTATATTAGATGGAGTCATCGTTTTTTTAAGTTAGAATGAGTATGAGATAAATTGGATAAGTATATCTTGGTGTTTATCTTTATCTTTGTTGTTTGATGATTTTACTGATATACTCACACTAGCCTTTTTGGTTTTAGTAAATGGCTGGATCTAGCAGGCACCAAAGTAACAATGGATTTGAAGAAAATTGTGACAGTTTTATTAAAGAACAACTGAATGATATGGGAGCTGCAATGAGAACTCCCAAGGTTATGCTCAACCAACTATCTGGAGTCATGATTGACCACCTGAACGTTAGTGATTTTTATAAGGCATCGTATATGCGAGAAAAAAATCCCTACAGATGTTTAGGTAATAATCATAAAGGTAAGTATGTCCAAAAACCTATGTGTCAAATATGTGGAAAGAAAATCATAGGAAATTGTTTCAAAGAGATAGAAAGAAGCTATAGATGTGGAAATGAAGGTCATAATGCAAGAACCTGCCATGGAAAATGGAAGCATCTAGTTGACTCTAGGAAAGGGAAAGAAGTTGTTTCTAAAGGATCAATTGAATGTTTTAAACGTGGTGTGCATGGTCATTATGAAAACACATGTCCTATGAAAAAGTCTCGGGAATGGGGTCACCTAGATCGTACAAATATTCATTTACCAATACCTAATTCCATTTCTATTGAGGATGAAGAAATTGACAATGAAGAATGAAAGGTGTGGATTATTTCTTAACATATTTTTTCCTATTATTGGAATCTTAGGATATGATTCATGATTTTGTTTGTAGGAAAGAAGTATTTCAGAATAAGTTGAAAATGAATGGGTAATGGATCATGAAGAATGTTGAATGGGTAAGAAGTCATCATATAAGGGATTAAAGAATTATGGTAGATTTTAGGATGGTGAAATTTTTAGATGTATTATGTCTCTTTTGATGATGGGGTTACATTAGAATACTTTTTGTTGTAACCTTAATGTTTGATATAGAAAAATTTTATTCAAGGAATAATTATCATTTCTGTTGTGGATATAGTTATAAAGAACCATTTGGTTTTATTTGATCCTTGAATTTGAGGCAATTAATGTTTAATAAATTTTTGGTTGCAAAATGGAAGTTATTAGATAACCTTTGTGGTTAAAATATGTTATGGTTATTTTTGATGAATTAATCTCTTTTTGAGGAATGTTATAAAATTATATAGTTTTTGTAAAGGGACAACACGCAGACCGTGTGACAACCCGTCATGTCGGACGAAGCTGTGGGAATCGAACCCACAACCAAAGTGAAATTGGTATTTATCGCCTACCACTGGACTATGTGAAGTTCATGGTTAGTTTTAATGATTCATTTTTAGTTAGATGATTTTATGAATTAAGAGTAAGTTGATTTTTTGGTTATTAATGGAAACGATTATTCTATCATGTAGGATATGTGATTAGGTTAATTACATTTCAGTATGAGACTGTAAGAGTAACTGATGTTATTTTGGAGAAAAATGTTAAAATTTATCATAGGAGACTATGTGATTAAATCATTTAGAGAATTGGGTTTCAATCTTAGTTTGGTTTTCTTTGTATAATTTTATGGATAGATGTTTATCGAATGGTCTTTGTTGAACGTTGGGATTTAGTTTTGGATAAGGTCTAAATACATGGGAAGTATATAGTTCTCTTTTGTGGATTAGGTTAATCTCTAGAAGTTGATTATAGCTCTCTTAATGTGAACATGTCATCCTAAATACTCGTCTTTTGGAGAAAATATGAGTTCGTGTAAGAAATCTAGTAAAAGTCGAATGTCAACATGACAATTAAGTATGCTTCCTTATGTTTTAGTTAAGCTCATAAATAAATTCCTCCATGAAAAGTAACATAAATCAAAAAATGTTGCCTGTTAATTTTTCCTACTGGGGAATCAAATACCGTTTAACTGATCACAAGTTTGTGATTTTCTTGTTGTTAACTTTCCCCTAGACATGTTTACAATCACTCTCCATCAGAACATGAACCTTTGTTTTTTCCTCCATATCTATATTTTGATACTTGGAATCCTAGTATGGGTTAACTCAGGTGATGTTTTTACTTCTCTCTCCCATTATTTTAAAGTGATAGTTTTACTGACTCTTGTTCCGATGTGGGATTTTCAATAAAGCTTCCAAGCCCAATTTTAAAATTACAAGGATGCGATTCCCAAAAGGGGAGAAGGATGTAACACCCTAGGTAAATAAAGAATATGACATTTTCATATTTATCCATATTTTTGAATAAAATATTAATATTCCTTTAAAGGGAATGCTATGCTCGAGGGTGTACCCAATATGCAACAACGAGTTTCATTGAAATCTTATGTTGCACTCTAATAAAAAAATAATATTATTTAAAAGGTATTTAATGCCTAGTCATTATAATGGAGGGAATAAGCAGAACTAACTACACAATTATTATATATGTTTGTCAAATATTTTTACTTTTATCCAATAAATGTTGGAGGCTTAAAATGCAAGTGATTCCAATTTTAGGCATAAATCTTCTAATATTCATTAAAAGGTCGATTAACTTCCTTTTGATGGAGAAACACTTTTAAATATACTTTTGACAATTTTATGTGTGGTATTTGACAAAATAAAATCCTTCTTTAGAATCTGTACAACAAAATTTACTTTGTGTAAAATTTTGTTCTTTTTCCAATAAAGATCATTTTTATTGAAAAAGTTTCATTTTAATTCAAAACCTTTTTTTAATATGATTTATTTATATGCATAGATTATATTTTTAATTTAGATTAAAGTGTATTTAGAATATATTTTTACCATTTAATCTAATGGTTGTCATTGGAATTAATTTCTCTTTGAAATTGGACTTAAACTAGTGTCAATCTTTTAATAGATATTGTTTCTTAAAAACATTCTATTTGTTTTGATAGCAGGAATTAAATATTAAATTAATTTATACAACATA
This sequence comes from Viscum album, assembly GCA_963277665.1. NCBI lineage: Eukaryota > Viridiplantae > Streptophyta > Magnoliopsida > Santalales > Viscaceae > Viscum > Viscum album. The sequence continues at coordinate 1,012,611,964 of OY728153.1, read as the reverse complement.
TATGTTTTGAATTTTTTAAAAATAGAAATCATTTTTGAATTCGAAATATCAAATATAGCTTAGGGTGAATATTTGGTATTTTTCTGAAATACATCAATTTTTGATGAATAGTGAAACCACTAAGTGGTTGTTTAAAAACTGATTTTTCATTTAAATGAAACTTTACCACTTTTGTGATTTGAATTTCAATAATCCAACATACATGGTTTTCATTAGGATGTAAAATGTGGTTCAATAGGATTAAAATAATTTTTTTTGTGAATAGTAACTTTTATGTTTTTAATCGCAATTAGAGGTAATTAGTGTAATTTAAGGTAAAAATAAAGTTTTAATAATATTAAATGATCTAGACACATATCCTACCCTCATGGGATGTGTCATGACCGACTAAGACAATCCATTGGTCAACATGGGGACCCCATGGAGCCACATTGGTTGGAAAATGACATAAATAGTTTTTATTTAAAGTTAAAACAAAAATGTCACAAGCATGAGTTGTTTTACTAATACAAATTTTAAATGGGTTTATTCAACTAATATTTTGGACTATAAATATTCATTAGAAATAAAAAAAGATTTTCTACATCATGATATTGTTTTATAATTTTTAGACATTAAACTAATTATATTATTTTTGATATCATGATGATGCAGCGATTATCTCATTAATAAAGGATTTAAATAAAATGAAAAGATAATGTTAAAACTATAACATAAACATGTCAAAGACCTATTGGATGAGAACATTTAGAACCCTTACCACCTTATCCTCGAAATAAATTAATGTGGGACCTTTAAAATCTGAAACTCATTTTAAAATAAAGTAACATTTCGTAACTTTCCAAGAGTGCCCATCCTATCCTCTTATAAAGGGCTCCCACCTCTACCACCTTACCCACACCTATCAAGCCTTTGGATCGGCCAACCCCTACTCATTTTGTCTCTCCGCATCCCTCTATTACTCCTAAAAGCCTCACTTTGGGCAGAATTCTTCCCAAGAAATCCTTTGAGCTCAAATCAAAGAGAGATACAGTATTTTAAAATAATGTCTTCACTTGTGTTCTTTTGTTTTATTTTTCTTCTCTAACCCCTAAACTCTTTTTATTCATTTATTTTGTAAAAACTCTAGTATATGAAATATACTAGGATTTTTTTATAAGAATGATTTGAGCTACACTTACACACACCTACATCTAATTGTTAATGAACATAATGTTTCTGTGGATGGTGAATTTCTGCCTCACGAAACGATGATGGTTCAATATTATTTTAACACCCTAAAAGGTGGCCATTAAGATGTCAATATATTTATATATTATATATAATATGTTTATGTAATACTTAAGCTTCTATATTTTTCATTAATTTATGACCTTTATGGTTTCCATTATGGTTAAATGTGATAACTTCATTTTAGGAAGTGCAGACTACCACACCCTCTATCTGATTGGATTCGTTAATACCATGTGTGGTACGTATAAAGGATATATTTAATGATATTATATATGATACCATACTGGAATTATAATACTATTATGTATCATTATGTTTTAATTCCATTAAATAAGAAATAGAAATGGAAGTAGCGTTCATGCGTACGTACGACTTACCGTCTCCATGAACGGTGCATTTCATTTCTTACCTCTAAATGTTATGTAATATTATAAATGCATGTATATAATGGATATATATGATATATATGATATCTATAAAATTAATATAATTCTGGATATAATATATATTTTACCACATGAACAACTTGTAATTATAAAGAGTTTATTTTTGACTCAAGTAGCAATGATCTACAAAACGACCATTATTAACATAAATAATTACATAGTGTTCATATCATGGTAGCAAGTGATATAAAAGGAATAATGAACTTTAAAATTGTTCTTAATAAAGTATAAATTAACTCAAGTTTATTATTCAGGAGGTTAAAGAATGATCGAGTCAAGTCGGACCTGAGGTAAAGGATCCTACCCCTCCCTTTTTAAGTATACTCTTTTATGTCATTCCTTTTAAGCTCATCTTTATAATGATTGGGATGTTATTTTATATTAATATTAATGTACTTTTTATGTTCATATGTTGAGACACCCAATTGTTTCTCATCAATCCATTTTTGGAAGTTTTATGTGGCGCTGTTAGGCTGCCGTGTTTTCGTAAGGGATTTTTCATCTCACTTTTATTCCTGTGAGATTTATGATACATTTTCCACCATTTCTTTTTAGTGGAATATGTACTGCCCATTATTCTACTCTTTGTGTGATATAATTTCATTTTGGAGTATTTACATCAATGTTGTATTGTCCTTCTTTCATGGGGTGTATGTTTCGAAAGATACCCAGGTCAGTAAGGGAACCTTTCATCCTCCTGTTTTTCAAAGACATCTTTTGTTGGGTCTTTTAATTTACATATTTTAATGTTGGGATATGTTCTTAAATATCATTATTTATGTAAATTTTATGTCCACGTGATGAGATACCTTTTTAATCTCTTATCAACTCATTTTCTGAAGTAGGAAGTGACGTCGTTAGGCTGTCGAATTTCTACCAAGGGAACGTATTAACCCAATTACGATTTCTTTGGGTTCAACTTATAGTTATTGAATATTTCATCCTTTGAATATGTGTGTATGAACATTAATTGTTTTACACTTAATATCCACTTATATTGGGTGTATTTATATTTGTCACGCATAATTATGAAATTTATTTATCCTTAATTTAAGGATACCTTCTTTATAAGGGATTTCATCACATTTTACATTTATATTGAGATTTCAGTGTTGTTATGCACCAATTCACTCTTATATGGTGTATATACTGTCCATTGGAATATTATATCATGAATCCATTTATTATTATGATATTATAAAGTTATGATTAAATTTTATTCCCCAATTATTTTATTCAAGTGTCTCTCATTTTGTTAAAAACCCTTTAACGAAAATATCCTTTTAAATGTTATAATGATTTATACTTATAAATATTTCTCATTAATATCCATGTTTTAAAAATTGTTTTACGGATTTAATTATATGGATATTAATGGTTTAAAAATTTAAAAACTTCAATGTGGTGTGGGACACTTTGATTCAAAAATCACATTATTAAATGTTTTAAATGGTTTTGAAAATGGGTTTTAAAATTGATTCATTTTCTTAAAATGTTATATTGTTATTGAAATGTGGGAATTTTATCTTTCCTTTATACTTATGTTATGTGATATGATTATGTTATGGTTCTTGGGAATTTTTATGAAGACGGGTGGTTCTGTGATAAACTAAGGGCAGGTGAGCCCGATATAGCACTCCCATGCATTGGGTAACGCAAAGGAGTTAAACGTTAAGGTTTCTCCGAAGAGATCTAGGGAACATACTGTGATGGGTATTCCAATCGTAACCAAGAGGGTTACTCCCTACTTAAGAATGTTTTATATACCTAGAGTTACCTTAATGTCTTGTGATTTCTATGATGTATTCAAGATTTTATGAGGTATGTTAAAGTGATTATGTTTTATAGGTAAAGTATGATTTGATTCTTATGTATATATATACTCATGTTTCCATTCCATACTTTTTATAACCCTTACTAAGCTTTTTATGCTCATCCAAAGTTTTTGAAATGTTTTTCACAGGTCAAGGGAATGGTACATGATATGAAGATATTGTCAAGGAAGTGTCAAGAAATTATCCATGTTTTATATTAAATATGTTTCCTATCATTTATGTAACCACTTTGTTTAAATGTGGAATGTAATTAAAGTTTTATGATCTAATTCTCTAAAACTATAAACCTGAAAAGATCCTTACTGTGTAATCATGTAATAAATCAATATTATGTAATGTTTATGGATGGGCCCTTATATGAAGATACAACAACAAGAGAATCGTGAAAAAGGGTTTATACGCCCATGTGCATCACCATGGGTGTACGAGTCCTCTTCATCATGAAGAAGTATATGCCAATAAATATTTTCATCGATTGTCATTATTTTAAAAAAATGAAGATAAATAACACGTATCTTCTCCCATGTATTTATAACTGTTTTGATTATATACATGGAGTACAATACTTATCCATGGTATATTTTCGGTCACGATATTATCATGTATGTGTGAAGATAGAAAATATACCCAAGACTGATTTTCGTATAAGATATGGGCACTATGGATTCATAGTAATTCTTTTAGACTCACAAATTCTCTAGTGATCTTAATGAACTTGATGAATAGAGTATTTAGAAGATACCCCATCATATTTGTGGTAGTCTTTATAGATAATCTTATAATATACTCTGAAACCATGGGGGATCATGAGGAGCTTCTAAGAACTATACTAGAGACATTGTAAAAGGAGAAGCTCTATGAAATGTACAATAAGTGTGAAATCTAGATGAAGGAGGTCTCATTCATGGGACATATCATCACAAGCAATGGGATGTATGTGGATCTCCCAGTGACAGCTACAATAGAGGGATTGACGAATCCAACAATGCTAAGGGATATCCTTAGATTCTTGGGGTTACCTGGATATTATTGACGGTTTGTGAGAAATTTCTCACGAATGACCAACCCTCTTATAATGCTAACTCAGAAGTGTGTAAATATTTACCGGAGGGATTAATGTGAAGAAATCCTCCTGGAGTTGAAAAAGATTCTTATCATTGCACACGTGATCAATTTACCCACTAGTGGATAACTTTTTATTGTATTCAGTGAAGCATTGATAAAGGGACTCAGCTGTGTGATGATGCAAAATGACAATGTCATTGCCTATTCTTTAATGAAATTACATTTTTATGAGTAGAAATAGCCAAAACATGATCTGGATATAGAAGTGGTGAACTTCTCTTTGAAAAATATGATGGAATTATCTCTTTGATGAGATGTTTGAAATATATATAGACCACAAAAGCCTCAAGTATATATTCACACATAAAGTGTTGAACCTGTGCCAACATAGATTGTTAGATCTGATCAATATCTATGACTGCTCCATCCATTACATCCCTAGGAAAGAGAACAATGTGGTGGATGCTCTAAGTAGAAATGACCTAGTGATTCTATAATTGATTGGAATTGAGAAGCATCCAATATTCTTAAATTTTATGAAGATGGACATCATAATCATAAAAAAGGGAACATCATCCATAATTTCCAAAATGATTACTGAACCATCTCATTTGGAAAGGATAAAGGATGCTCAAAATAATGATGTGAGAATATAGAAGAAATTTGAAGCTATAAAAAAATGAAAATCCTCATAGTTCAATGTTAATGAAGAATGAATAGTGAGATTTGTGAAATGAATATTGGTCCCATAAAGTCCGGAGCTGAAGAAGAAACATTTGGATGATGCACATAAGTCAAATTTCACTATTAAATCTGGAAACACAATGAGGTATCCAGATCTATAATAGAATTATTGGTGGGATAATAAGAATAAAAAGATCATTAAGTATAGTGAAATGTTCTTAGTGTGTCAGAAAGTGATGGTAGAGAGGAAAAATTCTAATGGGATGATGAAAATATTGCCCATACCTTCATGGAAATGGGAGAATATCACCATGGCCTTTGTCAGTAGACATCTGAAGACATCCAGAGGCAATAATGAAATATGGGTTGTTATTTATCATCTTACAATTCTTGCACACTTCATTGAAATTTAGGATGATTTTTCATTGGATCCAATTGCACAGATATATATCAAGAAAGTGGTAAGGCTACATAGAGTACCATTATCTATTGTATCCAATCATGATCCATGATTCTCAACTATTTTTTGGAAGATTCATCAAAATTACCTCGATACTGAACTGAAATTCATTATAGTCTATCATCCTCAAACTAATGGACAATCTAATTGTTTAATTCAGACACTAGAAGATATTTTAATATCATGTTCAATTGAATTTAATGTAGTATGTGATCAACATCATCCTCGGGTTGAATTAACCTATAATAATAGTTTCCACTTGAGAATTCAAATGACACCTTAAGATGACCTGTATGGGAAGAGGTGAAGAGAAATAACATGTTGGGATGATGTTGTAGAGCATAAGATTCTAGGACAAGAAATGGTCGACGTAATGGTGGACACCATTCAACAATATATCAAGGCATCCTAGAGCCAATAAAAGAGTTTTGTAGATAACGATCGATGATTCCTTGAGTCTAAAATTAGATACATGTTATTTATACATATATCTCCATGTAATAAGGTCTTTAGGATTGGATGTAAGGGGAATTTATGTCCCATGTAAATTAGGACCATCGAGATTCTTGATCGTGACACGGTTATGGAGTATTGAGTAGCACTTCTACCTACCATGTCCAAATTACATGATGTCTTTCATTTATCCCTCTTAAAAAAGTACATTCTAGACCATTCTCATGTATTCTCTTCAAAAGTACTACAATTAGTGGATGATATTTCTTATCAAGAGAAACTAGTGATGATATTATATCGTAGAGAAAAATTTCTACGAAATAAGACAATGCCCCCTCATCAAGGTGTTATGGAAAAACCAAAATTTCGAATATGCAGCATGGGAATTAGTAGAAGTGATGATGCAGAATAACTAATGTTTGTTTCAGTGTGGGAAAAATAAATTTTGAGGGAAATTTTTTTAAGGGGAAACGATTGTAATGACCCAAACATTCATTAATGACAATTCCGATTGATCTAATTAAATGTCTTATTATGTAAAATGGTAATATAACATATAAACTCCATTGGTTTTAAATTTTTTATTTTTAAAATAAAATTAAGACTTGTGACCATTTATTATATATATGTGGAATGATGATCACATTATTAGTATAAATTTAGGCCTTTCACAAATATAATTTAATAAGACAATGGATGATTTGGCCTCATCTAGTAGACTTTCCCCTTAAGAAGCACATTTTTATTCAGATCACAAAAATGTGGTGTCATTATTGGGTGTATCTCTTGACCAAACCTAGGCCAATCATGAATACATTTATCTTGAGTGGAACCAACTACAAGACAAGTGGTTGTAGATAGAGATTACCACTCGAGCGATGTAATCTGAGCAACACCAAGAGTTTGTAACGATCATGCACCTTACCTTAAGGTCTTATGAATGTGTTTTAAGGGGTTATTTACCAAGACCCTAGTACTAAAATTATGTACATTAGTATTTTTTGATATTTTATATTCATTATATTATTGATACATTGTATATAGTTTTTACAGCACAAATAGTATTTTTAGTTAATATTCTACTAAGAAATAAATTTTGATAAATTAATGGATTTTTAAATAAATAATATTATAATAAAATAATATTATTATAAAATTACTTTTTATTATATATAAATGACAATATAATTTGGTTAATGTAATTGTAATTTTTATTAAGGTTCAAAGGTTGTTTTTTCTTAAAAGCAATGAATTTTCGATAAATGTCGGTTTTTATATTAAAATAAAAAATTCACATATTTATAAAAATATTTAGATAAAATGAATTTTATTTATGGAAAAAAGACATTGAAATTATCCAATGGTGTATTTTTTATAATTTTTTGAGATAGTCGGATTTTTTGGGTAAAATTTAAATACAGTTTAAATATATAATGTGTTTTATGACATCATAATGAACTGATAGTGATGTAATAAAATTCTATAAAAATTATTTTCATAAGAAAATATTTTTTAACATTAAAATAATGTTATTTTGGGTTTGTTTGATTTATTTTACCAAGCATTAGTCGACCTTTCAAGTCTTATAAAACATTTTTTCATATTAATTTTTTTCCATTACAGTGTGTCTCACCTAGACGTCAATAAAAATATTATATTAAGATGTTTGGGAAATTTTCTTACAAAATATAATATCTTAATCCACATTGGAATAAACCATTTTCAATAACTGTGCGCCTTTTTTTGGTTTTGATTAGTTTAATGTGAGGTGTCCCAAACCTAAATAAAAATGAATTTTTTTTCTTTTCCTATATAAACCCACAAAAGCTCCCACTTATTTTAAACTAAATTACATTTGAATTCATCAAAACTCTTCCATTTTCACCCTGTAATACACCCAAGGCACCCAAATATCCCAATAATCCACTCTCATGCCACTCCAAGGCCTTTGGAATCACATGTCTAAATAATGGATTCCTACATTTCTATTTTTATCCAAGATTTTTAATATTTTTATTCCCTTTTATTTTCAACTATAAATGTTGCGGTATGATTTATAACCTATAACATACATCCCTCTTTATTTTTGAATGTTTTAAGACCACTTCTTATCTCATTCATGCCTTCCATGTACACCCGTTACTATGCCGAATTTCTGTAAGGAATTTCTTTCTCCTCATTTATATTCCTGAAATCCATTTATATTATGAATCTAAATTCCATTAAATATTTTTATAAATTATTTTCTATGATACCATTACTGTATATTTAATTTATAAATGTTGATATACCACATTCACTATCATCATCCTATTTTACAAATTTATATTAGGTGTCGTTATGCTACAGAAATTACCCCAAACTTTTCATGAAAAAATCATTGTTTAGTGAATACCATACCCACTCTTATATCAGGAGTATTCATCTTTATGCATATGTACTTGTTGATTATGGACATAAAGTTATTCATTCCACATCTCTTATTTTTCAAATGAATTATTATGTTGATAAATCCATGTTGTATGATCTATCTAGAATAATTATGCATGGAATGAAATGATTATGAAGGGTGCGTTGTGATAGCACTCTAATGCATTGGGTAAATTATAGTATAATGATACGTAATGTGAAATGAGTGTTGACAGATAAAAATTCAAGTGAAAGTAGTGTTCACTCATGATTTATGTGCAATGAGGGTTTACTCATACTCTGTGTGCAATGAGCCTTGGCTCATGCTCGTTCTATGTTAAGTGTGGTTGCCTTATCTCGAAGTTATGATTATCATGATTTATCATGTCTTTATGTTCATGTTTCTCATTTGATCAATTGATATTAACATTGCCTATCATGTATTTTATTCCTCATGTTATTCCATGTTTATTCCCTTACTAGTCAATATTGATCACCCTTTTCTTATGCATGTCCTCAGGTTATCCCATGAAATGGTAAGTATGATTGGATATCAGTACTGGAAAATGGACCTATCCCCATGTTTTTCCCCAAAACCATGGGGATAGGTAGCACTATACCTATGGTTTTTTAAAACCATGGGTATAAGTGACTTTTCGGAACCTATACCCACAGTATTCCAAAACTATGGGTATAGGGGGGGGGGGGGGGGTTATCCCCATGGTTTTCCAAAACCGTGGGGATAGGTCCTGAAAAGTCACTTATACCCATGGTTTTCAAAAACCATTGGTATAGGGGTACCTATCCCCATAGTTTTGGGGAAAAATCTGGGGATTGGTGTGGGATAAAATATTTATACCCATGGTTATGAAAAACCATGGGTATAGGTTTCTCGTGTGTGCGCGGGAAATTTTGTTTCCCTGTGGGAAGGAATTTTTTTTCACAGGAGTCCTATACCCACAGTTCTTCCATCTATACCAATGGCTTATGTAACCATATTTAACTATATATATATATATACACACACAGGTGATATTTTGGTAGTGGTTAGATGTGGTGTTTGGAGTGAAGATGTTGCAGGATCGAAACCCGCTGCCTCTATTATTTTAGGATTTATACGCACGATTTTGAAACCATGGGTAAAAGACTTTTACACTGTGGCCATTGGGTATGATTCGTTGACACGGTGGTAGATCATCTACACCCACGGTTTTGGAAAACCGTGGGTCGAGGCTGCGGACCTATATCGACACCTTTCCATCCCATGGTTCCCAAAACCATTAGTATAGGCTATACCCATGGTTTTGGGGGCTATACCCACGGTTTTGAACAGTGGGTATAGGTCGTTTTTCCAGTAGTGTATAGAGGTAATGTAAATGATGTTTTCAATAAGGCTATTTTATTTAATGTTTTTAGTTTTTATGTAATGATCTAAATCCTCACACACACTAGACCTCTCATTCATCAATTTTGTATCAAGTTAAGTTTATGTAATTTATAATGTGTTTGTAATAAAGAGAAGGGTTGTCATTAATTAGGTGTTTATAATAGCAGTAGAGTTGTAAAAAATTTTATAACCCCAATGAATCCACAAATAAATTACTTATTCTCATGATTAAGAAATTCAATATTTCAAGGATGATACTAAAAATGAGAATGAGTTTTGTTTTAATAAAGGTAAATCTTCTATGTTGTATGCCATATGAAGATAAAAAAAATTAAGAAAAGATATTAGAATGGTATTATATATAAATTCATGTATTACAAAAATATCATGAACGAAAAAATATAAATAACAATTTAAATTTTTATTTACGGATTTAAGAGACAAAATCATAAAAATGTCGGTTAATTGAATATAATTTGTAATTTTTCTTCAATTAAATTTACACCATACCACCAATTCTATCTCTAGTGGATTGAATATATAATTTTTTAACAAAATATAAAAATGAAACTAATTTAAAGAATCAATGGTTTTGTGTATTTAGGAACAAATGTGGATTAAATCATTTACATGAAAAATTTAGAAAAATACTTTATCTTGGAAGGATTTATAATATTGTAAACATCTATTTACCATATATGATCACCTGGGTAAATATGAAAAATGAAAATGTATTTTTCTCATTTACTAATTAAATATAATATATTATCAATGAGACATAGGGAAGTTATTAATACATTAAAAAAAGTAATACATATGACCTTGTAAATATGGGATACTAACCCAAAATGATAATAACATGTTTCATGTCTGTATATATTATATGATTCAAGGAATATATTTTCTTAAGATGCATTTATATTATAATTCGTATGAAGTATGAAGAATACATACATGAAATTCATGTATACATGTGGCATATTTCATATAGTTCACATTATTTTGATACAACTCTACACACAATAAGACCTATTCATTACAACAAGGAAACAACATTACTCCTAACATAGTTTTTAATTTTATTAATCCCATATAAATGAATTAATTGATTTACATTTGGTTCATGAATGAGTTTAGGATGATTATCAGTGTCATTTGATGTTTCCTTATGACAACCATAAACACGGTATTCACAAATGAATGATCATTATGAATCACATGTATGTTGATAATGCGATTCTTTTAATATGGTGTGGATTATCTAATATCATTGATTGATGTTGGTGATCATATATTTCATAATATGTTTATGAAATATTTATTCTTCTAAATCCTCATTCAACACTCTTTATGATGGAACTAGAACCCATTAAAGAGTATATTGTTCCATCTATTAAAGAACATGATTTGACATCATGTGTCCCCCCCTAAAAGGAAGTATGATTAAATCAAATTGTCAATTATGATCATAAATTTAAATTTTCCCTCCTAAAATTATGATGGATGATGTTACTCATTTGTTTCAGGTACCCAAAATTTTATAGTAATGTTTTCTCATTCATTTCTAGAATATATATTATATATTTTTTTGTTTATTAATGCTTCTAAATTTCATATATTTATCCCATAAAACCCATAATTGTATTAAATGAATGAATATCTATGTAATCATTTTTTCTTGTTTTTATAGAATTTTATACATAATAATATTTTATGGGGTGAAGGATAGTTATGAATAGATTTTTTATAGTCAATACAAATCCAACATGATTCAAATTGGTCTATAAAAAGTTAATAAAATTTAAATATTATATAGTCACATGTATATAAAATCATCCAAAAATTTGTAAAAAGTTTAGTAAAAACATACTTTTTATAGTGGTTCTATGTAATGGTACATTAAATATATCCTTACATGAAATGTTTCATTTAATGTTCTGTGGAGACTACCTTTTTAAATCCACTCTATGAATTATTAACTACAACATACCATTTTATAGAATGCACACATAACAATAACTACTTATTATATTTATGTAGGAAGGGGTCCTTCAGTAAGGGTAAACATGAAGTGCTATGAAATATTATTTTAAATTTAATAATATTTTGTATTTATAAAATGATTATAACACATTTTAAAAGGTATTTGGTAATATTTTAATTCATAAAGAAATTATAAATTAATTATTTATGAATAATTTATAATTTTATAATAAAATAGTTATAAAATATTTATATTTATAAATAGTAAATGTAAATATTTCAAATATATATTTCCAAATTATTTAGAATTAATTATGAGAATTAATTGAAATTTTTATTTAGAAATCCTAATGGATAATTTATAATGTGTTATAAATTATAAAATAATTCCAAAATATAAATATGTATATATATATATTTATGAATTTTTCCTAAATAATTAAATTTAGTTTTTTCAATATAAAATAGGCTATGTATTATGAAATTATTTAAAAAACCTCCAAAAATGGTTTAATAATTAATATTATTATACTTTGAAATAATAAAATATATATATGAATTCAAAATTATAAAAAAATGGTTTATATAATTGTATATGAATTATAAATCAAATTATGAAATATGATATATATATATATATATATTTAAATCCCATATAGTTTAAAAAAATTAAAGAGTTCAAATAGAAATTATATGTAAATGTATTTTTATAAAAGATTATATTATAACCATAATGTTTAGATTTAATATAAATTTTTTATAATAATCATGTATTTATTTAATTTTTTCGTCAATTTTTTAATCTTTTATGTATGAATACAACTTTATTTAATATATATTATATTATCTATGAAAATATATATATTTTAAATTATTTACATTATAAATATTTTTAATGCTTTATTTATGTGACAAATTTATTCTAGGAGATAAACCATTTTTTTTTATTTTAGGTATGAAAAAAATTAGTTTTCATATACTGTGAACTAAATTTTTAATTGGATTCATTAGATGGAATTTAGTTACTATTTCTAGTTTATCATATTATGAGTAGGATATATAATTAATTGTATAATATATTTAGTGACGTATCTTGGGGGAGAGGGACATAAGTTAGGACTAGCTGCTTATATGGAGGTTTATAAACTGTTTATGATAGTGAAAGGGTTTGGATTCCAATCACTATAAGATAAGTCATTTGAGTATTATCAATCTCAAATAGTTATTTGATTTTATTCGATTATTTTATGTACATAACTCATATGAGTCCTTTGATTATGTATTAATATGATAACTTATATTTTTTGGTGAGTAACATATATAACATATTGTGTAAATAGTGTCACATTAATTTTGTGTGAACACATTAATTTTGGTGTTGGAATAGAGAATTTAAAACTAAACAGGTTGAAACATTCATAGATAATGAAATTTAAAATGAGAAATGAAATGGTATATATTATGTTATTTTTAAAGTTTTAATATGAATATGATTTATATTAAATTAGGGAGGCTAATAAAAAACCCCAAAATTAAATGTGTAAGATAACTTATAAGTGGGAAATTATCATGACCTTGATCATCAAATCTGATAGGTCATGCTAATGTTGGGTTCCTATAGAATATCATGGGTAATTAAATTTTTTTATGAAAAAATATGGATTATCATATTTAGTGGTTCACGGTAGAGTTTTTTTCCACATTTATTATCAATTGATATATTATGCAATATATGTAAATTGGGATAGGAAACCTAGGATACCTTAATTGGATTAGGTTATAGGAAGAAATGATTTGGGTATACCCATATAATGGATTTAGAGACGATTTATCCACTGAACTATCCATGTTTCTCAATTTATGTGACATAGATAATCCTCTAAAAAATATTTATATTATGGGAGAAATTATAATGTGGTCCAAAACATAGTGATATATATTTCTTGAATCACATAATGTGTATTATGTTTGTGTAATTCATTTTTTATATGATAAAATTAATTAAATTTCATTGTTGGAATGATATGAAATATTATACTCACCCACTAATGGAATCATGCATCCGAATAAAAAGACCAGTATATATTTACTCTTATTTCCATAAAAACCAATGAAATTTGACGAAATTGTATGTCTTCCCCAGAACAAATATACATCTAATGATAATTGAATCAAATAAATAAAATATCAGTAAAATAGTATAAGAATCCCATTATAGAAAGAACATTAAGAATGATGGGGAACTACATCCAGTCAAATCATTTTTCTATATCCAAAATAATAATGATATTATAGCAGATAATTTTTTTTTTGTTTTATAATGACGACCAATTCATGATCCAATTCTAGTGCACCAAGAATTATTCTTCTCATTAAAAATTTGTGTTACGAGTCTGTTATTCAATTATGTAGATTTGGGGAGAACTACCAATAGATAATAGTGTCCAAGATCATAATGTTTAATTGAAAATACGAATTGGTATATAGTGATTCAAGGAGGGAGATGACTTATAATATGGGTTTAAAACAAGGTAAGTTTCATTGGACAGATGTTGGAGTCTTTCACCCTCAAAAAAATAAATCAATACTTCCATTATGGTATTTTTATCTAAATTTCAATAGGTAACATTGAAGGCATCAAGGAGCCCATCATGTCCAGACATACTGGAATAATTAATGTTGATTACTACATCATAGATATCATGCTCATCCGGAATAAAATCTAGTGTAGAATTAATATAATATGTAACCACCATGGAAATAATTTTTAAAATAAATTCTTGTCCCACTAGATATACTACATTCATACATGGGTTCATACATGTAAGAGTATTCATTAAATTAGAACGAACCATACAACCCACCATTTCCTGGTCATTAGTTAGTGGTCCATATTATAGAATGATAGTTTTTCTAAATACTAATTATTTTTACTTCATTAATGATGTCTTATATATTAGTCACACAGGGGATGAAGGAAATAGTGTGGCACATAATATTACTTGAAATATCGTCTGTATGATTTTTTCAATTGGATTAATAGCTTCAAACATTTCCATATAATGGTGTGAGGATATTAATTGGTGACTCTCAAGGATTGAATTATTTTAGACCCCCCGTATCCCCCCAATATTTCATATTTTACTCTTTTTTCTCCGGATTGAACCTCATTTCTATAATAAAAATATATGGATTATATGTTTCATATTAACCAACTCATATATCATATTTTATAAATAACTGCATTTGTAATGATAATATTACTAAGATCTATAAGGGGGAAGTTATATAAAAAACCTAAAGAATAATATCTATGTTTGAGAACATTTATTTAGGAGAACCATATATTTCACCTTATTATGAATGTTATAGATATAAATTTTACACACATAAATTCTCAAGAATTAGGCACTGAACGTGATTAATAGATTTGTGATAGAAAAATAGACTCTGAGATACATGGGATTGGTTATTTAATAAATAGGTCATCATGTCAGTATGACAAACCTGCTTTTTATTACAACTTAAACATGCTTTATTACATAAAACTTCACTTGATACAACAAAGAAGATCGAGAGGTTTAGTGTCTTTGGGGCTTAGGATCATTACATAAAAACATTAAACTTGAAATACAACATCCTTATTGAAAACTTCCTTTACATGACCACTACATTCCTTCGTACTTAGCATTGCATGGGATAACCTGAGGACATGCATAAGAAAAGGGTGAGATATCAAGCCCAGTAAGGGAGTACATAATGAATAACATGAGGAGTACAATACATGTTAGGCAATAGGCATATCAATAGAGCATAAGAGAGACATGAACATAAAGGCATGATAAAGCATGATAATCATAACATGGAAATGTGGCAACAACACTTAACATTGAATTAGCATGAGCCAAGGCTCATTGCACATGGAGCATGAGTAAACCCTCATTGCACTTGAAACACGATTAAACCCTCGTTGCACTTGAATTAGCATGAGTCAACACTCATTGCACATGACGTATCATGATACTATACTTTACCCAATGCATTTGAGCGCTATCAGGGCGCACCCTTCTTAAACATTTCATTTCATGCATAAATGTGCCACATGGATCATAAAACATGGATTCATAAAACATAATCATTTATTCCACGATAAAGGAATGTGGAATTCATACATGAAACTTTACAATCAATAAGTAAATGTGCATAAAGGTGAATACCCTTGATGGAGAAATGGGCATGGTATTCACTACACAAAGACATTGGCTTAGAAAATCGGTGCGATTTCGGCAACGTAACGGCGTGACATAAGAATTCATAAAAAAAGGTTGATGAGAGAGAAAGGGGTTCCTCATCATCTTTACATGTAATGGACAGTAAGAAGGTCATATAGATACATGTCCCAACAATTGAAAAGGAATTTAGATTCATGATACAAAAGTATTGCTTGAATATAGAAGAGGAGAAAAAGGTTCCTTTCGGAATTTCGGCATAGTAACGGGTGTACATGGAAGGCATTTAATGAGAGAGAAAGGGGTCTCCCATCATTCAAACAATAAGAGGGCAGTATGGGAGAGGTGCGAAACCATACCCCAACATTCATAAATTAAATTAAAAGGGCAATACAACTTAAAGAAAATTGACAAAAATGAGAAAGGAAGAAAAACCCTTACTTGGAAGTGTGCTTCCAAAGGCTAGAGAGAGGCTTGTGAGAGGCTTCTTGGGAGCTTGAGGCACCTTGAGAGGATTCTAGAGAGAGTAGGGCAGAGTTTGGACGAACTTCAAGGGCTTTGAGTGAGGAGGAAGTGGGAGCTTGGGTGGGTTTATATAGGAAAGGTGAGAGAATTCTTTATTATTTAGGTTTGGGACCCCTTATATTAAAATAATCCAAACCACAAACCATCCCATGGTATTTGCCCATGGTTTCTGGAAAAGGAGAGAGGAAAACAATATTTTACAAGGCCAAGGTCCGAACTTATTAAAAAATTAGGGTTGCTTATGTGGAGGTGAGTCACACTCCCATGGAAATTAATTTAAAAAGGAAAAGTGTTGAATAAGTCTTGAGGGCTCCATTAATGCTTTGAAAAGTGAGTCAAACAAACCCAAAACCTCATTATTTTATTGATAAAACACATATTGGCCGAACATAAGGATTATGGTATTTTATTACATCACCATTGGGTCATTATGATGTCATAAAACACATTATATATTTAAATGGTATTTAATTTTTACCCAAAAATTTGACTGTCTCAGAAAATTATGAAAAATTCACCGTTGGATAATTTCGACGTCCTGATTCCAAAAATAATATTTATTTTATCTAAATAATTTTCTAAATATGTGAATTTTCACTTTTAAAATAAAAACCGACATTTATAAAAATTCACGGGTTTTGACAGAAATGGCTTTCAAACCTTAATAAAAATTTTAATTGCATTCATAAAATTATAAGATCATTTATATTTAATAAAAATTAATTTAATATTAATAATAATATTTTATTAAAATATTATTTAATTCAAAAATCCTTTAATTTAATAAAATATAATTCTTAATTAAATAATAACTAAAAACATCATTTGTACTTTAAAAACTAATTACAATGCATCAAAAATGACTAGAAATTATATTCATTATTATATACAAAAAAATAATGTACATGAAAATGGTGCTACTTATTTGTTACATAACCCCTTAAAATAGCCGCATAAGACCTAAGGGTAAGGTGTGCGATGGTGACAGACTCTTGGGGTTGCTCGGATAACATCGCTCGAGTGGTAATCTCTATCAACTTCCATTTTTCCCGTAGACGATCACGTTCGAGCTTGACTTGATGAAGCTCAGCTTGGGCTTGGTCAAGGGCAAAGCCCAAAGACGCCACCTCCTTTCCGAGCTCCGACAAATGGGCTTCGTAAGGGGCAATTCTACTGGATGAGGCCATCGCTTCCTTTGTCTGAGTAGAAAATTGGTTCTTTAAATCCTTATATTTAAACTACCCAGATGATCACTGTTCAACGGCTATAAAAGTAACGGTCACAAATCATGACGTTAAACTAAAGAAGTTGACATCATATAAAAACATAAAGAAACATTTAACTGGATCAAGAGGGATTTTCCATTAATGAAATTTTGGGTCGTTACAACATTCCCCCCTTAAGAAATTTCGCCCTCGAAATTTTCCTTTTCCCACACTAAAACAAATGTGGGTAACTTAGCTTCATCATATCCTCCGACTCCCAAGTTGCTTCTTCAAACTTGTGGTTTCTCCACAACACCTTGACGAGGGGCATTGTCTTATTTCGTAGAACTTTTTCTCTACGATCTAAGATCTTCACTGGTTGCTCCTCATAAGAAAGATCGTCTTCTAATTGTACCACCTCGGAAGAGAGTACATGTGAAGGGTCTGGTATGTACTTCCTTAAGAGGGATACATGGAAGACATCATGCACCTTGGCCATAGTAGGTGGAAGTGCTAGTCGATAGGCCACAGCCCCAACACGATCAAGAATCTCGAATGGGCCGATGTACCTTGGACTTAACTTCCCTTTCTTTCCAAACCTCATGACCTTCTTCCACGGAGATATGCGTAAAAACACCATGTCTCCGACTTTAAACTCAAGGTCTCGTCGACGATTATCTTCATAACTCTTCTGTCGACTTTGGGCTGCCTTGATATGCTGCTGAATGGTTTTCACCTTCTCCACCATTTCTTCGACCATTTCTGGTCCAAGCATCTTACGTTCACCGACCTCATCCCAACATGCCGGTGTTCTACACCTTTTCCCATACAGGGCTTCATATGGTGCCATTTGGATGCTTGAGTGGAAACTATTATTATAAGAGAACTCAACCAGAGGAAGATGCTGATCCCATCCTCCTTTAAAGTCCATTGAGCACGCTCTCAACATATCCTCAAGTGTTTGGATAGTCCGCTCGGATTGGCCATCAGTTTGAGGATGATAGGCCGTACTGAAGTTCAGTTCAGTATTCAGAGCATGTTGAAGACTCTTCCAAAACTTAGAGGTAAATCTTGGATCTCGGTCCGACACAATAGATAGTGGTACTCCATGCAACCGTACCACTTCCCTGATATATATCCGTGCCAGTTGATCCAAAGAGAAATCTTCTCAAATAGCAATGAAGTGTGCAGTCTTTGTAAGACGATCCACAATAACCCAGATTGCATTGTTGCTTTTGGATGTCCTTGGAAGTCCAGTGACGAAGTCCATGGTGATGTTCTCCCATTTCCATTCTGGTATGGGCAATGGTTGCATCATCCCCTTAGACTTCTGCCTCTATGCCTTGACTTGCTGACACACCAGGCACTTTGATGTATATTCGGCGATCTCCTTCTTCATATTATCCCACCAAAAGTTTTCTCGGAGATCTCGATACATCTTTGTGCTCCCTGGGTGAATAGAGAAATTTGAACTATGTGCATCATCCAAAAGTTCCTTCTTCAGCTCCGAACTTGATGGGACACATAGTCTTTTCCCAAACCGCACAATTCCTTCTTCATTAACATTAAACTCTGAGGATTTTCCCTTTTTTATAGCTTCCACTTTTTCTTGGATTCTCGCATCATCCTTTTGAGCATCCTTTAACCTTTCCAAAAGAGATGGTTGAGCAATCATTTGTGAAAGGATTGATGATGTTCCCTTCTTTATGATTCCCACGTCCATCTTCATCAAGTCTAAGAAGATTGGATCCTTCTCAATTCTCATCATTGATAGAATTGCTGGATCCTTTCTACTTAGGGCATCCGCCACCTTGTTCGCCTTCCCAGGGTGGTAATGTATTGAACAGTCATAATCCTTGATGAGCTCTATCCATCTTCTCTGGCGCATATTAAGCTCTTTCTGTGTGAATATATATTTAAGACTCTTGTGGTCAGTATATATCTCACATTTCTCCCCATAGAGATAATGCCGCCAGATTTTCAAGGCGAAGATCACCGCCGCCAACTCCAGATCATGCGTTGGATAGTTTTGCTCATGGATTTTCAACTGCCTTGAGGCATAGGATATCACTTTATCATTCTGCATCAGCACACATCCTAAGCCCTTCTTCGAAGCATCACTGAATACCACAAAAAGATCCCCACTTGTGGGTAAAGTGAGCACAGGTGCAGTGATAAGCCTCCTTTTCAACTCCTTGAAGCTTTCTTCGCATTCATCACTCCAAGTAAACTTTACTCCCTTTCGAGTTAGCTTGGTAAGAGGGTTGGACAATCGTGAGAAGTTTCTCACAAATCGTCGATAATATCCAGCTAACCCCAAGATGATACGGATATCAGTTACCGATGTTGGCCTCGTCCATCCCTCAATTGCATCTGTTTTGGAGGGGTCCACAGATATCCCATTGCTTGTGATGATATGGCCCAAGAATGAGACCTCCTTCAACCAGAACTCACACTTGCTGTACTTGGCATAGAGCTTCTCCTTGCGCAAAGTCTCCAGTACAGTTCTTAAATGCTCCTCATGGTCCTCCTTGGTTTTGGAGTATATCAGAATATCATCTATAATGACTACCACAAATTTATCTAGGTAATCTCTAAAGACTCTATTCATCAAATCCATGAATATTGCTGGAGCATTGGTGAGTCCAAAAGGCATTACTATGAATTCATAGTGCCCGTACCTTGTACGAAAAGCAGTCTTGGGGATATCTTCCTTCTTCACCCTTACTTGATAATATCCCGACCGCAAGTCGACCTTGGAGAAGTATTGAGCTCCACGCAGCTGATCAAACAAGTCATCGATTCTTGGGAGAGGATACTTGTTCTTTATCGTGATTTTGTTAAGTTCACGATAATCGATGCAAAGCCGCATTGACCCATCCTTCTTCTTGACGAAGAGGACTGGTGCACCCCATGGTGATGCACTTGGGCGTATAAACCCCTTTATCCAGATTCTCCTGTAGTTGTTTCTTCAGTTCTTCAAGCTCAACCACAGCCATTCTATATGGAGTCTTGGATATTGGTAGTGCCCCAGGTATAAGTTCAATTGAGAACTCAACATCTCTTCTTGGAGGAAGACCAGGAAGTTCCTCGGGAAATACTTCAGCGAATTCCCTCACAATAGGCATTTCTTCAAAGGTGGTTTCTTCCTTGGACTCAATCATCTGAGCTAGATATGCGTGCTCATAAGGCAGTAATATCCATGCTTGAGATGATGGAGCTAAAAGAGATTCATCTTCCTCCTGACACTTGTAAAGAATCGGGGGTCGATTCTCCATATGGAGTGTGATTTCCCTCTCCCGACAATTTATGTTGGCTCTATATAAGGAAAGCCAAACCATGCCAAGAATTGCATCAAATTCCACCAAAGGGAGTATGACGAGGTTCGCCGGGAAATTCAATCCACAGATTATAACAGGGGAGGACTTATACTCATGGGATGCAATGATTGCCACATTTGCCGTACTCACCGACATCTTTACTTCCATGACTTGTGGTGGTGCAGGGATTATTCTACTAAACTTTTGAGATATAAAAGAATGCGTAGAACCTGAATCAAAAAGTACGTTCGCTATTCTTGAATGAATAACTAGCGTACCTGTCACCACTTCGTTGTCGGGGTTCACTTCGGCAGAAGTGATGGCAAAAGCTCTTCCTTGCTGTCTTGGAGGTTGTTGATTGCCTCCGATAACCCTTGGATTAGGGCACTGATTCTCAAAATGACCCGGTTCTTTGCATTTGAAGCATTGAACAACGCGTTGAGGTTCGAACGGAGCATTCCTCCCCTCCGTCGCAGCCGCGGGTCCTTCTTGCTGACAGTTAACAGCTAGGTGACCTTCTCTTCCACACTTGAAGCATTTTCTTGTCCCCCTAAGGCAATTTCCAGGGTGCTTCTTTCCACACTTTTGGCAAGTGGGGTGCTGGAATTTCTTAGCGCCGTTGGATTTATCCATCGGACCACCAGCATTGAAGTCCACCTTCCGCTTCTTGTCCCCATGATACCCCTGTGATTCTCCGATCTCCATTTCAACCTTAAGGGCACATCGGACAATTTCCTCATAGCTGTCGAAGTCACGGATCGCTAATGCTTTCCGCAAGCTAGGCTTCAGCCCACCAAAGAAGCGGTCAACCTTGCATTCAGGGGTAACGACAAAGCCAGAAGCGTATCGTGCAAGCCTTGTGAAGTATGCCTCGTACGCTCCCACAGATTTCTCATCTTTCTGCTTGAGGGAAAGGAAGTCCCTTTCCATCTTAAGACGGAGGGTGCGTGGAAAATATTTATCGAAAAACATCTTCCGGAATACCTTCCATTCCAAAGCCTCGATCTCCTCCTCAGGCTTCGTATTTTTGATCAACGTCCACCATTGATCAGCTTCACCCTCCATATGATAAGCCGCCAGGAGAACCTTCTCTTTTTCAGAGCATTGGAGGATGGAGAATATCTTTTCAATGGAGTTGATCCATTGTTCAGCAATCGTGGGATCAGATGATCCACTAAAAGTAGGAGGCCTTTGTCTCATGAAGCTTTCAATAGCGACTTGTTCTTTCATAGGGGGGGTTGAACGTTCCTCTTGACCAGTGTTTCTATTCAAAACTTGAGTTAGCTGAGAGAGGAGCGTGACAAAGTTCGCGATTCCCGCTCCCATTGGATTGGGCATCTCATTGGTACAATCGTCACACTGATCTTCACAACGGTTGTTAGCCCGAGTTCTCCTATTACCGGCCATTGGCTGGAATAAAAGGAAAGTTAGGGGTAACACATAAAGGGTAATCCAAAGACAAAAGTTGATGACTTATAAATAAACTTTAATCTCTTTAACTCATGAGTCTATAGGATTCAACCTAGGCTTTTCATGATCTACCTTCTAACATATATTCTTAGGGGCATTTTTCCCTTAATAAGGGTTCATACTAAGATTGTGAATTTATCAAAACATATCCCCCGGGAGTGTTGTAACCAAGAGTGCAGCAAGGCCCGTTGTCGTGCACCAGTTCCCGTTCGAGTCTAGCTCAAAGCGGTGTTTTCGGGTTTTACCCCTAGGATACATCTGTGCCAGAGCCGCCTCTACCTGCTCGTATCCAGACAGGGATGTATTTGTTTGATAAACCACTTACTTAGTATTTACCAAAATTTAGGGATGTTTTTATTATGCTTAGTCTTGTATCTAAGGCTTTACTAGGGTTTCCTAATCCCAAAAATAACTAAACCTATCCTCTGATACCAACTATGACAACCCTGCTTTTTATTACAACTTAAACATGCTTTATTACATAAAACTTCACTTGATACAACAAAGAAGATCGAGAGGTTTAGTGTCTTTGGGGCTTAGGATCATTACATAAAAACTTTAAACTTGAAATACAACATCCTTATTGAAAACTTCCTTTAAATGACCACTACATTCCTTCGTACTTAGCATTGCATGGGATAACCTGAGGACATGCATAAGAAAAGGGTGAGCTATCAAGCCCAGTAAGGGAGTACATAATGAATAACATGAGGAGTACAATACATGTTAGGCAATAGGCATATCAATAGAGCATAAGAGAGACATGAACATAAAGGCATGATAAAGCATGATAATCATAACATGGAAATGTGGCAACAACACTTAACATTGAATTAGCATGAGCCAAGGCTCATTGCACATGGAGCATGAGTAAACCCTCATTGCACTTGAAGCACGAGTAAACCCTCGTTGCACTTGAATTAGCATGAGTCAACACTCATTGCACATGACGTATCATGATACTATACTTTACCCAATGCATTGGAGCGCTATCAGGGCGCACCCTTCTTAAACATTTCATTTCATGCATAAGTGTGCCACATGGATCATAAAACATGGATTCATAAAACATAATCATTTATTCCACGATAAAGGAATGTGGAATTCATACATGAAACTTTACAATCAATAAGTAAATGTGCATAAAGGTGAATACCCTTGATGGAGAAATGGGCATGGTATTCACTACACAAAGACATTGGCTTAGAAAATCGGTGCGATTTCGGCAACGTAACGGCGTGACATAAGAATTCATAAAAAAAGGTTGATGAGAGAGAAAGGGGTTCCTCATCATCTTTACATGTAATGGACAGTAAGAAGGTCATATAGATACATGTCCCAACAATTGAAAAGGAATTTAGATTCATGATACAAAAGTATTGCTTGAATATAGAAGAGGAGAAAAAGGTTCCTTTCGGAATTTCGGCATAGTAACGGGTGTACATGGAAGGCATTTAATGAGAGAGAAAGGGGTCTCCCATCATTCAAACAATAAGAGGGCAGTATGGGAGAGGTGCGAAACCATACCCCAACATTCATAAATTAAATTAAAAGGGCAATACAACTTAAAGAAAATTGAGAAAAATGAGAAAGGAAGAAAAACCCTTACTTGGAAGTGTGCTTCCAAAGGCTAGAGAGAGGCTTGTGAGAGGCTTCTTGGGAGCTTGGGGCACCTTGAGAGGATTCTAGAGAGAGTAGGGCAGAGTTTGGACGAACTTCAAGGGCTTTGAGTGAGGAGGAAGTGGGAGCTTGGGTGGGTTTATATAGGAAAGGTGAGAGAATTCTTTATTATTTAGGTTTGGGACCCCTTATATTAAAATAATCCAAACCACAAACCATCCCATGGTATTTGCCCATGGTTTCTGGAAAAGGAGAGAGGAAAACAATATTTTACAAGGCCAAGGTCCGAACTTATTAAAAAATTAGGGTTGCTTATGTGGAGGTGAGTCACACTCCCATGGAAATTAATTTAAAAACGAAAAGTGTTGAATAAGTCTTGAGGGCTCCATTAATGCTTTGAAAAGTGAGTCAAACAAACCCAAAACCTCATTATTTTATTGATAAAACACATATTGGCCGAACATAAGGATTATGGTATTTTATTACATCACCATTGGGTCATTATGATGTCATAAAACACATTATATATTTAAATGGTATTTAATTTTTACCCAAAAATTTGACTGTCTCAGAAAATTATGAAAAATTCACCGTTGGATAATTTCGACGTCCTGATTCCAAAAATAATATTTATTTTATCTAAATAATTTTCTAAATATGTGAATTTTCACTTTTAAAAAAAAAAACCGACATTTATAAAAATTCACGGGTTTTGACAGAAATGGCTTTCAAACCTTAATAAAAAATTTAATTGCATTCATAAAATTATAAGATCATTTATATTTAATAATAATTAATTTAATATTAATAATAATATTTTATTAAAATATTATTTAATTCAAAAATCCTTTAATTTAATAAAATATAATTCTTAATTAAATAATAACTAAAAACATCATTTGTACTTTAAAAACTAATTACAATGCATCAAAAATGACTAGAAGTTATATTCATTATTATATACAAAAAAATAATGTACATGAACATGGTGCTACTTATTTGTTACATAACCCCTTAAAATAGCCGCATAAGACCTAAGGGTAAGGTGTGCGATGGTGACAGACTCTTGGGGTTGCTCGGATAACATCGCTCGAGTGGTAATCTCTATCAACTTCCATTTTTCCCGTAGACGATCACGTTCGAGCTTGACTTGATGAAGCTCAGCTTGGGCTTGGTCAAGGGAAAAGCCCAAAGACGCCACCTCCTTTCCGAGCTCCGACAAATGGGCTTCGTAAGGGGCAATTCTACTGGATGAGGCCATCGCTTCCTTTGTCTGAGTAGAAAATTGGTTCGTTAAATCCTTATATTTAAACTACCCAGATGATCACTGTTCAACGGCTATAAAAGTAACGGTCACAAATCTTGACGTTAAACTAAAGAAGTTGACATCATATAAAAACATAAAGAAACATTTAACTGGATCAAGAGGGATTTTCCATTAATGAAATTTTGGGTCGTTACAGTCAGCAATAGTTCTAGAGTTGTTACATTAAATATCATCTCATAAGATATATTTTTTACCAAATTTATAAATATTATTCATGAGGAACTGTTTTTTTGTTCTTTAATAAATATAAATTTTAATTATGTTTTTGTTTAGATGATAATGTTATTTTATTTATTTTTATGAACAAAAATTGTCCAATATGTTAGAAGGAAATGATTTATGAAATTTGGAATATAATAAATTCATTATAAATTTATGATATGGATAGTTTTATTTATAATATTTTGAATATGATGTTCATGAATGATTATCATCCCAAATAACAATATAATTTATTTGATGTAGATATAAATATAAATTGACCATGCCATAGACAGACTCTATGGGTGATGTAACCTAAAATAACCACAAGTAAAACAAAATAATCTAAATTAATGAAATGTATTCTTAGATTATAATTGTCCGATATTATTCGAGCCATTCCAAGACACATCAAACACCCAATGGACAAAAATTAACCTTTAATAAATTAGTACTAAAACCATAATTTTATCATTAGGTTTTTCTATGTTATGTGACTTTGGAAGCCATTATTATTAGTGGTCATTGAATGTATTCAAATTATCACAAACACTAACACATTGACAATAATAAACACTATATATTTTTTGTAGATGTTTTAGACTCGTATACTTCACATCATTACATCTACAAGATCACATCTACATATCATTGATCATTATTCTTTTTATCCATTAATCAAGCACCAAAAGACCCATACCATCCATATTTATCCATGTTAATTCACATAGGTTGCCTTATATGATTTTTACATATCATAGACTTTTCTTTCACCCTTTTAAACATGTATCATCATGATATATATAATTAACCATGTTTGGTAAATGTAACGAGATGATATCCCTAAAACACTAAACAATCGATGAAGATTCTCTCACCCACCTACAATAATCATCATCAAATAAATAAATTATAATGCGTCAATGTATGTGTCACTTATCACTCAAATGAAACCATATTCAATCCAATGATAAATTCCCAAATAATAATAATAATTATAACATTGTGTTAAAACAATGGTGATGATGAATGTGGATTTGTATTCAGATCAATATTTGGAATGATATATTATTTAAGTAGTGATTTATTTTTCCAATTAATGATTATGGTTTTTATGTTTTCAATACCATTAAAGTGGGAAAATTCATTTGAGAGGTGTTTAGTGAAGTGTGGAATAAGTTATAATATTTTTAAATGTTTTGGTAATGCATTAAAGAAAATTAATTTTTGATTAGAAGTTATTATAATGAATAGTATGTTTTCAATTATTTTTGATATATATAAATATTGTACAAGATTGATATTTTACATTGCATTTAATTACATGATATTAAACTATGTTCCATGTTTCTTTGTTAGAGTAACCATATCTCAAATCAGAATTACACTACATTGCATATATATGAAAAATGATCTTTATTTTCATATATATATATATATATATATTAATAATATCTAAATATATATTAATAACTATTAATTATTAATATATAAGATTAATTCCAGGATACAAAATATTTTATAGAGATAAATTTGGAAAAAAACTATGATTATTAAGAATTAGTCAAAGTTTTCACAATGATTGTTTTGTAAACTAATGATAACATGAATGAATTGGGATAATGATAATTTATAACATGGGGTGTCGTGTAAGAAAAAAATAATTATTACAAATGAAATGTATGATATTTATGAAGAACATGTATGAATAAAACTATGTTTTAGACGAATAATTAGTAAATGTGATATAATTTTTGTCATTTTATGTTTAAATATCATAATGAATCAATTTTTATTATTCATGATGATGTTAGAATATTTGACCTTCATTTACGATGTTATAGATATCGGGTCGTAAGTGGGGCCTAGAGTCCCACTGAGATGGTGAAATGAAATATGAAATTATATTGGATGTTCAATTAATTGGAGAAGACTAGAAAAAGGTACATGGTGCATGTATGAACAAACACAAATGAAATTTGTGGATAATGATTTTATTATATATATATTGGTGTGTCTAGGAACCTATTAAAAATGAACATATCAATAGAAAATATTTCTCAACTATGTCATAGAATTCAAGATCAATATAACCCATGGTGGGTTTTTGTTCTTCTTTTGATGTATTGGAAAAAAAGTACCTCATTGGGAATTGTTACACACAAAAAATATTTTCCTTTACCTTGATCAACACAGACTATGTAGATTGGTACTCTTGAGGTCCCTTATCAATGGATCGATATTAATGTATATGGATCCTATGGCCTCTTCATTGTGTGTATAAGAGGTATAGTATAGGATCCAAATGGTATAGTTATTTTATTTCTAATCAGCTTATATGGTTGGTGGATTCTATTATTATAATGAAATTTTATTCCATGATGGGGATGAAATGTTCCATACAATAAATATATCTCTACCTCTCATTGATGTTGACTCTTCGATTCTTATAAACACCATTCAATGAATGATGGAATAAACCTTTTCCATTTCATCTGTCATTTGAAGGTTTAGAAATCATACTTATCATGATGTGGAACTAATGATCACATGTAATAAGGGAAATAAAATGGAATATTTTATATATTAAATGGGAAATAAATACAGTACTCATTTTATTTTTTCAATCATGTTCATCCTTCCACCTGAATGTGTGGGCCTTGTATATTCTGATTCTCTTGGTTTGTAGTATTTTTGTGTAATAACCCAGACTTTGTGACTGATCCTTATTTGTTAAGAAAATGTCATTTATATTATTTTGTACAGAAAAATACTAGGCCTATTTAATAATGAAGTGAGTATAAATTGAAATGTGACAATCATAAATCGACCATTATGTGACTGTTTATCATTATGATAGTTGTAAAATTTACTCTACATAAAATGTTTTACAACATACTTTTTAAGTAAAATTGAAAATGAATAATTAATTTATAATGGAGAAATAATGGCCTCAACAAGTAAATTCATTCAATATGAATCCAATTTTAAATATATTTTAGGAGTGGAAGAATCATTGGAGTTCAACCTTAACCATCACCAAGACGATCTTGAACAACTGATTCCAGAATGAAATCTACTACGAGGAAAGATCATGTTATTGGAAATTACCACATGACTGAGGTTAGCTGAGCCACCCGACAAATCTATTACCCTTACACCCATAACCCATAGGTCATACAAAGTTGTTTTATTTGGTTATGTTTTAATGAAATTGTTACATAATGAATATTTCTATTATATATATATATATAATTTTTATTAAATCAATTCCATTTTTTGAATATTTTATTGATAAAAAAATTGATCAATATGAAAAAATAAATTTTCTGATATAAATTTAACTTTAAAAATATATTAAAAAATTATAAAATAATAAGGTGTCAAAAAAATGTCTAGTTTAATGAAATATAATTATATTACAATATTATTTAAATATCAATGATAAAATATTTATTTTTTCAATTTTAAATAATTCCACCATGATATTTCTATCCGCTAATATTTTTAATAAATGATGATTATTATATATAAAATTTATAATCCTCATATTAATAGACTTATTATGATAAAATTAAAATAATTTTTGAAATAAGCATTCCCAAATTGTGGTATAGGGTACTTTTGAGAATTTTCTAATATATATTATTCTTTCTGAATAATAAAAATTCAGTTTGAGTTTTTCATTATGTTGAATGAAATTATAATTATTTAATAATGATTTAATAACTAATTTATATAAATACATGACCTTACAGATATTATTTAGTTAATGGTAGTTATTTCAATATATTTTATTCTGTCTACGAAAATTTAATTTAATTTCTAATGTCCAGTATTGATGCTTTAACATTAAAAACATTAATTTTTTGGAATCATTAATTTTCATTTAAAAAAAGTAATATAAAATTATGCTATAAACATTATTATTAAAATAACATTTAATTCCTAAAAAATATTATAATACCGTGGCCAAATGCAATGAGAATTCCCATGGTTTTTCATTTTTCACAACCTATGTTTCCATGGTCAATGTATGGAAATTAATAAAAAAATATTCATGTTTTTTTATAAATACCCTCAATTTCTCCAATTCCATTCACTCTCAAACTATCCTCCCAAAATATCTACTTGTCTTACCTCTAATGGATTCCTCCTAGGTTGTTCTAAAGCACCCATGGATCTATTACTCATGTTTTAGGAGTATCCCTTTATTCCAAAAAGTGTCAAAATTGACATAAATGAGTTTTTAAAACAAAGACAATATTATTAATTGATATAATATTTGTAAAATTAAAAGGATTAGAAAAAGGACTTATATAAAGATACATATATTAATATTGAACCACTTGGGGTACTCTTGGATTTTAATAGTATTTTTATTAACAATTCATTATAATAATACAATAATAAAAGGTAAAAGGTAAACAATTAACAAAGAGTTACATCTGAAATATAAAGTTAATAAGGGGACCTAAACCATAATAAAGACTATTTTTAGAGAGGTCTTCGACCCATACCCACCTTATCCTCTAAATTAATCATTTTGGAGCCATTTATAAACCAAAAATGATTTTATAATAAAATTATATTTCAAGTATTTCCTATGTTAACACTCACCTCTCTTATAAAAGGGTAATTCCCATTCTCTCAAAATCACACATCCAAATCCATTTGGCTCTACCAAACCCAACACAAATATCCTCCTAAATATCATCACCTCGACCTAGAGTCCTTATTTTGATAAAAAATCCAACCAATGAAGACCTTTTGATAAACTCAATTGGAAACATTCGAAAAAGAGGAAATAATTTCACCAAATCTTTAAAAGATCTTTTTTCCTTCCAATTCCTCTTTATTTTTAGATTCCAAAGAAAAGTAATAACTCTATTAATATATATATATATATATAATGATGTTATTATAAATATAATTCATCCATATTCATTATTCTATCCATCAAGTGAATTACAACTCACCATACGTGCATAAGTATGGGCTATCTTATCCATGTCGTGGTGTAATTTGTTATTCAAATACATCATAATTTTGTTGGGTATAATAATGAATATAAATGATTTGAATAATAAATATGTAATGTTAATGATTCTATATATAAGAAATTACATTAAATTACAAAATACTTCACCATTAGTAGAATGACATTGTCGCTCGTGTGTACGTACGGATTTCCATCTCCATAAACACGATGAAATTCATTCCCCATCACAACCATTCAAGAATAATTTTCATTTTATGATTAAAAATAATGTTTAATAACTAAATATAATGTGGGATATGAATAACAAACATATAATCCATATAATAGATAGCTTACATAACCAAGTATACAAAGGAAAACAAATCTATTAACACTTGAAACAATGATACTACTGAAATATTATTAACAATTCATTTTTTGAAGAACATAAATTGTATCATATATATGTATTTGATTTTTACATAATTTAATAACAATTATTTAACTCTTATACAAGATGTTATCTGACCCTCAATCAAGGAAAATTACAATGTAATGGTTAATTCTACAATCTCTTCATTATCTGATTAAGTTTATATATGCGTATATACTTGGACCTCTTTATCATCCACATATGTGTTTCTTAAAATTTATTTGAAAACAATTTTACTATTTATTATACTATAGTTTAATGTTATTTTTACTAGTGTTTGAATTTTTATGATATGTTTATAAATGAATTTTTCCATCATTTTGCAGACAATGTTCTTTATGACATTTTTGACCAAATTTAGGAAATGTTTTTTTAACTAATACGATGGGTGGGACTATTTTACACCATTATAAAACCTTGGAATCATCCCTTAAAAGATCATAAGTATATTTTCATAATAAATGTTTATTTGAAACTTCCATACATTTAATTTTTTTCAAAATATAATTATATATTTCATTCTAATAGTTTTGGTTCCATCTATGTCAGGATCCTTTGTTGGGTTTTACATTTGATAGATGTTGATTTATTATGATACATTTTATCATGTTGTATTAACGTTTTGTGATTAATTTTAATGTGGATGTGTTATTTTTATACCATTTTTCATTTATAGATAAATTATTTACATTCTGTATCATATTTTGAATATGAATTTTTTTATTATGTTTCTACCATTTCATACGAGGGATGTATTGGACTTAGTATGTGATGGGTGGATCCCGCTATAGCTCCTCGATGAATCTGTAGTTATCAGGAGACAAACTAGTGTATTAGCAAAATGCCTTGACAAAATCTTATTTTTTGTCTTCGAATTAACCCATACATATGTGGTTATGATGTCTGACATTATACAATCCAGCATAATAAAATTGGATATTGATATTATATGTGATTATTACACTAGTAGAATATCCATGTGAATAAGTAAAATGAATTATTTGATTTATCTTTGGCATAATATAGTATTTTTTATAATTAAAAGGCATGTGATTTAGTCTTATACATTTCCTTAATGGTTTATTCATATTTATGAAAGTTCCCACTATATTGTTATCCTTACTAAGAACCTAAACTCACCCATTTAAATGATTTTTTTTTCCAGGATGCGAAGAAGCTTATTATGACTGACTTGTAGGGATATTATAAGGAGACTATTTTGTTAAAAGAAGGCACAATGTTGTTTTTTTATGATGAAATGTAAATATTTTTTAAGTATCTAGTACTTCCATGGCTATAAAACTAGTGGGTATTTTGTGGCGTGGTTCCATGTATCATTCCAATGTTATGGAATAGTGTACAAACTCTAGGTAACTAGGGTTGGGGCGTTATAGAACTGATCAATATCACACTCATATATTAAATGGTACCTCACCACCATCCATGGAGTCTAATACACTTCATATAATGAATGTGCCTTCATTCTATGGACCAATCCCAAACATTCATGGTTTTCCTAAGTCATGATCATCTATGGGTGTAAAGATACTTATATGGACTCTTCCCTACCCGCTCACTAAATACCTATGTCTATCCTAATCATTTGTGTGACATAATTAATGAATCATTTTAAACAAAACACTACATTGTCTTCATAAATCAAAATCAATGAAACTTTCTACGAGGATTTTGGCATAAAATATCACAATTCCCCATTTGACATAATTGAAATACTGAGGTCCTACTTCCCCAAATAAATGTTACAATGTGATTGTACTCAATTCATGATTTATACCCCCATTACTATTTAAATAATCCATCTTCTTCTTCCTAATAGTCTATGTATGAATAATATGTCCAATTAAGTCTATATAAAGACATTTAGATCTATCCTCATCCAAACCCTTCAAGATCATTAGGAATTTTTGAATCACATGAGAATATTCCATCAAGTAAAAATTTATAAAGAGATATCTAAACATTTTTTTTATCTCAATCCAAAAATTACTATATTTCTATTCTTCATCCCCATCCAATAGATGTGTGAAGCATATAATCTCCAAAAAACCAAACATTATTACAGAAACCATTATCATCTTATGATGTATCTCCGAAAAATCTTATGATCATTCTAGATTAATCATATTTAAGAAGAAATCTCTGAACATAATATAATTTAATATCACCAATGTGAGAACCTATCATCTTCTAATCTCATCCATATCATCCAACTATTATAAAGTAGTTTCAAAGATCATAAGTTTTTTACAGATGATTATTTGATCCTATGGGGACTCAAACAGGTCCAGGATCTTTTTAATGATAAGTTTAAAATCCTCAATATCAAGAGGAAATCTAGGACCTTATAAAATTGATGGATTATTGAGTACATGTATTTATCATAGTCAATAAATTTTTGGAAACATGAATTTCTTATATTAGAACCAACTAGAATACATATAGACGAAAAGACCATTTTACAGAAACTACTCTAGAAGATGTGAATGTATTTTCTTACATTGATAGTTAGAGAATAGTAACGTCCTCCATAAAAGGATTTTTCTATATTGATCTATGAGTTTTTCGTGTTATGTATCATTGAGTATAAGTTTTTTAAAATGTGGTGAAAAATATTCTGATATCTATGTCATTCATTCAATGTAAATCCAAAAATGTACATGTGATCTAACAAATTTTCTCCTAGGATCATAACCTTAACCCAATGTTTACCCATAATACAATATTATGGTATCAATATCTTCACATTAGTCACATTAATATATTTAAACATAACATATATACATTCCTTGGCTCTACTAAATAATTACATCATAGATATATCACAACGACATGGAAAATATATATATTAATAAATCAAAGATACTGGTCTATACCAAACTAATATCAGACATAATTGAATTACATTGATAATCTATTTTTCAAACATAATTTATATTTATTTCTAGTGGTCCTACATGGCAATCCATGACGCATTAATGAACCAAAATCTGATAAAATGTAATTGTAATCATATTAATGGTGACATTGATGTTAGTAGAACATGAGATGTTCAGTCCCATGGAAAATCCCCCATCATAGTTCCAGAAATAATATAAAATCCCTACTATTAACCAATTTATTGAATTGAAAATTAAAAAACTATGTTCTGATAATAATTTTTAATACCCAAGCCCAAACAAGTTGTTATGAGCTAGAGGGCCACTAGACCTCTTTCATACAGGAGGTGTGGAACATGTATTATAGTTCTCTAGTTTGGAAATAGTGTATTGGGTTGGGGAATTATTTTATAATTGTTGATAAAATTATTGGGGGAATGAATCCACCTACCTTAAACATATACATCTAGTAAAGATAATGATGAAGCTAATTTTTTTGAATGGTAGGTTGCTACTGTAATAACCTGATTCGTGTACCCTTACATTGATATGTGGAATTTGGAATTTTCATTAGAGTAATTGAGTCTAAATAAAGTTAATGTATCCTAGTAATTCATATATATTTGTTACACCTCATGGAAGATAACTAAAATTACATTCTGTTTTTACATGTAAATATTTATCGTTTAAATGAAAATAGTAAGAGGACAGTTGAAATTGAAAATTATTATTTTTTAAAAATAAAATATTCTTATGATGTAAAGACTTATGAAACGAGTTTTGTGAGAGTTAATGGTTGATATATCATCATTTATTGAGACAACAGATTCTATTACTACCATAATTGAATGATTTTTGTAAAATAATAGACATTTTATAATAATTTAATGATAATGAACCATAAATAGGGACAAATAATGAGGCAGGATAACCCTTACATTTCTACTCAAACTAAATCAATTATATTGATTCTAAATTCATAAAATAATGGACTTTTTGATGTTAATATACTCATGAAAAATTAAATTTATTTTTTAAAAGGGATTTGGCATGATCTGAATTGTAAACAGTACATTACATGTGTTTTTGTAGTTTATATTGATTCCCAAATTACATGAAAAATTAAATTGAGTTTTAAAAAATATTCAATCCTTAATGGATAAAAATATTATTCTTAAAAGTAATGATTTTTATAAAATGAATATAATGTTAATTTATATTATATTATATCAAAATTGAGACATGATATAGTTTTATGATTTATTATTAATTTTTATATCATTCATATCATTAAAAAAATTTAATTCATGTTAATAGTTATTCTTATAATTTTAAATTTATAATATCAAATTAATTATAAAATTAATAACATAATATATAGAGACATAATAATATTTTTTTAATTATCATTCATAAATATTAATGTAACTCTTAGAAAACATTGATTCACCAAAATGATATCACTTTAATTGATCGGTAACAAAATTTTTGACTTTTCTTTGGCATGAATAAGGAATACATTGATTCTGAATAATAATTTTGGAAAATATTACTTATAGGGCCCCAACCTTAAACCTTACTTAATATTGAATTAAATGAATAATTCACATTGAGGATCTTTTCAGGTTTATAGTTTTAGAGAATTAGGACATAACTATTACATCTCAATAGATTACAATGTAGACACTTCTACTAAGTTTCCATTGAATAAAAATTCTTAAAAAGAAACATGTCTACTTCCATGATTTATATAGCATGACTTTTCCTTGATCCCATCCTTGACCCTATTCCACATTTAGTCTTGTGAAAAATATTTCAAAAACATGGGGTGAGCATAAAAACATCAGTAAGGGATACACAAGGAATAAAAACTGTTAGTTTTTCAAAAGAATAAGTAAACCATGTATACTTTATCAAAGTAATACCTTTCACCTTTATGAAGTAGTAAAAAATCTTCACTGAATAAAAGACCATTACATACCCTATTGTAACCAAAATATTACCATAAAACCCATATAAAGAACAAATAAAATATAAAGGTAACTTGGGACATAAACATCTTTAAGTGGAATAACCATCCGGTCGACTTCCACACATATCACTTAATGGAATAGCCATACGGCCGACATCCATACCCAATGCCTTGGAGGTTATAACGTAACCACCCGTCCTGGTATCCACGGCACCACCCGTCATATGGTTTATCACGTAACCACACATCAAATGTCCAAGTACCATTATAATATCATAATACATAAAACAAACATAATGGAAAGAAACAATTTCCAAATTCCAATCACAATATATCACTTAAATATATTGACATAAACAATCCATTATAAAAACCATTTTCAATACCAAAATACATAAAAGAGTATATGGTATTTATTTCATTTTAAAAAACATTACGGCTTATTGAGGAAGCCAAAGACCGAATAATACTTGCGGC
Source organism: Viscum album (assembly GCA_963277665.1). NCBI lineage: Eukaryota > Viridiplantae > Streptophyta > Magnoliopsida > Santalales > Viscaceae > Viscum > Viscum album. The sequence continues at coordinate 1,012,575,352 of OY728153.1, read as the reverse complement.
GGTGGAAAAGGTTGTTGTCACCGCGTATGTTAAAAGAAACATTCCTTTTTGTCATTTTGTAAAGCGATTCATAGAAAAAGATTCCTTTTTTAATAAAATAAAATTTCAATGGGGTTTATACACCATATAAAAGAAAAACTTTTATTAGAACAAAATATGCCTCAATGAAAGGAGATTGAGACGAAGTCCCTTACAAAGATCCTTTTTTTAAATAAAATAGATCAACAATGTGTATTAACTATAAGTACACATAATGAAAGTAAAAATACAAGATAGGACATAATAATATCATTGCATAATTTGAAATTAGGATATTAACCCGAAGAATGGAAATCGGGTTAAGAAGTTCCCTTACAGCGGGTCCGACATGACTCGATCATTCTTTAACGTCCTAAATAATAAACTTGAGTTAATTTCTACTTGCTTAAGAACCTTTTTCAAGTTCATTATTCCTTTTGTATCACTTATTACCATGTCATGAACACTATGTAATTATTGAAGTTAATAACGATCATTTTAACGATCATTGGTACTTGAGTCAAAAATAAACTCTTTATTATTACAAGTTGTTCATGTATCCATTATATCCAGAGTTATATTCATGATTTAGATATCATATATATCATATATATCTAGTAAATACATGCATTTATAATATCACAAAACATTTAGAGGTATGAAATGAAATGCATCATTCATGGAGACGGTAAGCCGTACGTACGCATGAACGCTACTTTCATTTCTATTTCATATTCTATGGAATGGAATCATAATGAAATTAAGGTATATTATAATTACAGTATAATATCATATATAATATCATTAATTACATCCTTTATACTTCCTGCATATGGCATTAACGAATCAAATCACTTTGAGGGAGCGGTAGTCCACACTTCTTAAAATGAAGATATCGCATTTACCCATAATGGAGACCATAAAGGTATTCCATAAATGAAAAATACAGAAGTGTAAGTAAAACATAAACATATTATATATCATATATTAATATAGTGTCATCTTAATGGCCACCTTTGATGATGTTAAGAGAATATTGAACAATCATCGTTTCGTGAGGTAGAAATTCTCCATCCACGGAAATAGTATGTTTTTAACCATTAGATGTAGGTGTGTGTATGTGTAGCTCGAATAATACTTATGAAAACATCCTAGTATATGTAAGATACTGTTTTTGTTACAAAAGAAATTAATAAAAAGAGTTTAGAGGGTTGGAGAAGCAAAATAACACATAAGAACACAAGAGAAAACACTACCATTAAAACGGGTAACTCTTTTTTATTTGAGCTTAAAGGCTTTCTTAGGAAGACTTCTACCCAAAGTGAGGCTTATAAGAGTTAGAGAGAGATTTGGAGAGACAAAATGGGCAGATTTTGGCCGAGCCAATGGATTTGGAAGTGTGGGTAAGGTGGTAGAGGTGGGGGCCTTTTATAAGAGGAGAGGAGGGGCACTCTTGGGAAGTTATAAAAGATACTTTGTTATAAAATGATTTTCAAATAAAAATGGTCCCACAATTATAAATTTCGAGGCTAAGGTGATAAGGGATCTAAATACAACCATACAATAGGTTTTTGACCAGTCTAGGTATTATATTTTACATTATATTTTAATTTTATTTAAATCTTTAAATAATGTGGTAATCGCTGCATCATCACGGTGTCAAAAATAATTTAATTTATATAGTGTATAAAAATTATTAAAAAAAACTGTGATGTATTAAATCTTATTAGATTTCCAATGAATATTTATAGTCAATAATATGACTTGTATAACCCCATTTAAAAATTGTTTTAGTAAAACAACTTATGTTTGTGTCATTTTTACTTTTACATTAAATAAAAAGCATTAATGTCTTTATCTTACCCAAGTGGCTCCATGGGGTCCCAAAAATTGACCAATGGGTGGCCTTGGTCGGCCATGATGCATCAAATAAGGGTAGAAAATGTTTATAGTTCATTTCATATTATTAAAACATTATTATTACCTTAAATTACACTAATTACCTCTAATCGCGATTAAAAACTTAAAAGTTACTATTCACCAAAAACTTATTTTAATCCCATTGAACCAAATTTTTACTTCTTAATGACAACCATGATTGTCAGATTTTTTTAATTCAAAACACAGAGGAGGTAAAATTTCATTTAAACAAAAAATCAGTTTTTAAGAACCACTTAATGGTTTCACTATTCATCAAAAATTGAAGTTTTCCAGAAAAAATACCAAAAATTCACCATAAGCTATATTTGATATTTCTAATTCAAAATTGATGTCCATTTTACCAAATTCAAAACATATAAGTTTCATTAATTAATTTAATAATTAACTCCCGCTATCAAAACAAATAGCGTGTTTTTATGAAACAAAAAGTATCAAAAGATTGACACTAGTTTAAGTCCGATTTCAAAGTGAAATTAATTTCGTGACCACTATTGGATTAAATGGTAAAAATATATTCTAATTTCACTTTAAAACTAATTCCAAAGATAATATAATAATAGAAATAATTTAGACTAAAAAGCGGGTTTGAATTAAAATACAACATTTTCACTATTCATTAAAAAAATGAACTTTATCGGAAAATTCCAAAAATTTACCCAAAGTAAATTTAAATCTCCCAATTATAATGAATAAGTTTATTTTGACAAATAGAGCTTATAAAATTGTCAAAAGTTTCATTTAAAAATGGTTTTCCATCAAAAGGAAATAAAACAATCTTTTAAAAATATTAGTGTATTTAATGCTTAAGATTGGATTTATTATCATTTTAGGCCTCTAAAACACTATCTAATTCATTCATAGACATAGATAAAAATATCTATTATTCATTACTTAATTGGGATGTTACATCCTTCCCCCTTTTGAAAATTTCATCCCCGTAATTTATTTACTTATCGAATAAGTGGGGTATTTAGCCCTCATTGCATTTTCAGATTCTCATTTTGCCTCTTCAATCATGTGTTATTTCAACAAAACCTATACCTAGTGAATTACCTTATTTCGCAACACTTTCTCTCTTTGGTCACGAATCTAGACTAGTTGTTCTTCATAAGAGAGATTCTCTTCCAACTAAACTACCTCTTCTCTCAAAACATGAGATGGATCTGGCATATAATTTCTCAACATCGAAACATGAAAAACATTGTGTACCTAAGATAAACTCAGAGGTAATGCCACTCTATATGCAACTGATCCAAATCTCTCTAGAATTTCATATGGTTCAATGAATCTTGGACTCAACTTTCCTTTCTTACCAAATCGCATCACACATTTCCATGGAGAAACCTTGAGAAAAACATGATCACTTACCTCGGAAGATAGATCCTTACTCCGGTTATCCGCATAACTTTTTTGTCTACTCTGAGCTGTTCTCATGTGTTTCTGAATCAACTGAACTTTTTCTGCCATCTCTTCTACCAATTCTGGTCCCATCATCTTCCTTTAACCCACATCATCCCAGAAAGCTGAAGTTTCACACCGCTTCCCACATAACACCTCAAATGGTGCCATATGTATAATGGAATGAAAACTGTTATTATATGAAAAATCAACCAAAGAAAGATGTTGGACCCAACTTCCCTGATAGTCAATCGAACAGGCACGTATCATACCTTCCAAAGTCTAAATTGTTTGTTCTGACTGCCCATCTGATTGAGGATGAAATGTTGTACTAAAATTTAATTCAGTTCCCAACGACTTCTGAAGGCCTTTCCAAAAGTTAGAATTAAACTTGAGATCACTATCAGATACAATGGAGAGAGGAACTCCATGTAACCCGATTATCTCTTTCAGATACAAATGGGAAAGTTGATCTAGGGAAAAATTATCTCGTATAGCAAGGAAATGAGAAAATTTAGTCAAGCGATCAACAATAACCCAAATTGCATTATTACCTCGAGGAGTCTTCGGAAATCCCACAACGAAGTCCATGGATATATTCTCTCATTCCCATTCTATTACTGGTGAATGCTAAAGAATCCCTTTCGGTAACTGCTGCTCTTCATTAACCTGTTGACAAGACAAACACTTCACTGCAATATCAGGAATATCTCTTTTCATTCCATCACACCAGTAATACTCCCGCAGATCTCTGTACATCTTAGTACATCTAGGATGAACTGAAAACGGAGAACTATGAGCTTCACATAACAACTCTCTCTTCAACTGTGAATCACAAGGCACCCACAATCTCTTCCCAAATCTCAAAACACAATCATTATCAATGTTGAATTCAGTCAACTTACCCTTCTAAACCAGCTCTACCTTTTTTTACAACTCACTGTCTTTCTTCTGTGCTTGATTAATTCTGTCTGATAGAGAAGATTTCACTGATACCTGAAACAAAACAAAAGTACATCCTACACCAACAACTTCTATGCTAATGTTCATCAAATACTTAACCAAAGGATCGTGTTCCAAATGCAACATTGTTAATGAAGCATTACTTTTTTGACTCAAATCATCAGCCACTTTATTTTATTTTCTCGGATGGTAATGAATTGTACAATAATAATCCACGATTAATTCTAGCCATCTCCTCTGTCTCATGTTAAATTAGTTCTGAGTTAATATATACTTTAATCTTTTTTGATCGGTATATATTTCACACTTTACTCCATAGAAATGATGCCTCCAGATTTTTAAATCGAAAACAACAGAAGCTAATTCCAAATCATGTGTAGGGTAATTTACCTCATCAGTTTTCAACTGTCATGAAGCATAAGCAATTACTTGATCATTCTGAATTAAGACGCAACCAAGTCCTTTCAACAAAGCATCACTGTATATAACAAACTCACCATTCCTGGAAAGAAGTTCCAAAACTGTAGCATTCACTAATCTTCTTTTCAACTCCTTCGGTAGTAACCTGAGTCAAAAGATCTATCATTGCAACAAACTGTTTAGTTCTGATTCTGACCATCGCATGATACTGATTTGAAAGGTCATTTCCCTCTGTAAGCCATCCCAGAAAATCTGTTCTGTTTTGTCTATGAAAAACCATTCTTAACAAAGAAATATCATTGGAAAAGAAACATGGTAATCTCTAAATACTATATCATTTCAATTTGACCATAAAAAATATTTTTGATAATCATTTAATAGAATTATAACTCCTAATGTTATCTAAACTGACCTTTGATACCAATTATAAGGCCCCAGCCTTAAACCTTACTTAATATTGAATTAAATGAATAATTCACATTGAGGTTCTTTTCAGGTTTAGAGATTTAGAGAATTAGGAAATAACTATTACATCTCAAAAGGTTACAAAGTATACACTTCTACTATGATTCCATAGAATCAAAACACTGAAAAAGAAACATGTCTAGTTCTATGATTTAGATAGCATGACTTTTCCTTGATCCCATCCTTGACCCTATTCCACATGTGAAAAATATTTCAAAAACTTGGGGTGAGCATAAAAATCTCAGTAAGAGATACACAAAGAATGAAAACTGTTAGTTTTTCAAAACAAAATGTAAACCATGTATACTTTATCAAAGTAATATCTTTCACCTTTATAAAGTAGTAAAAACTCTTCCCTGAATAAAATACCATTACTATACCTTTTGTAACCAAAATATTACCATAAAACCTATATAAAGAACACATAACATATAAAGATAACTTGGGACATAAACATACTTAATTTGAATAACCATCCGGTCGACTTCCACACATATCACTTAATGAAATAGCCATACGGCCGACTTCCATATCCAATGCATTAGAGGTTATAATCTAACCACCCATCCTAGTATTCACGGCACCACCCGTCATATGTTTTATCATGTAACCACCCGTCAAATCTCTAAGTACCATTATAAAATCATAAGACAGAAAACAAACATAATGGAAAGAAGACATTTCCCCATTTGGATCACAATATATCACTTAAATATATTGACATAACAAATCCATTATAAAAACCATTTTCAATAACAAAATACATAAAATAGTATATGGTATTTATTTCATTTTACAAAACATTATGGCTTGTTGAGGAAGCCAAAGAACAAATAATACTCGCGGTGGAAGAAAAGGTCGTTGTCCCTGCGTATGTTAAAAGAAACATTCCTTTTTGTCGTTTTGTAAAATGCTTCATAGAAAAAGATTCCTTTTTTATAAAATTAAAAGTCAAAGGTGTGTATACACCGTATAAAAGAAAGAATTGTATTAGAACAAAATATGCCTTAATAAAAGGAGATTGAGATGAAGTCCCTTAAAAATATCATTTTTTTAAAATAAATTAGATCTATTATGTGTATTCACTATAAGTACACATAAAAAAATTGAAAATACAAGATAGGAAATAATAATATCATTGCATAATTTGAAAGTAGGAGATTAACCCAAAGAACAGAAATCGGTTTATGAAGTTCCCTTACCTTGGGTCAGAATTGACTCGATCGTTCTTTAACCTCCTGTATAATCAACATTAGTTAATTTATAATTTCTTAAGAACATTTTTCAAGTTCATTATTCCTTTTGTATCACTTATTACCTCGTCATGAACAATATGTAATTATTTATGTTAATAACGGTTGTTTTAACGGTCATTGGTACTTGAGTCAAAAATAAAATCTTTATAATTCCAAGTTGTTCATGTATCCATTATATATAGAGTTATATTAATGATTTAGATATCATATATATCATATATATCCAGTATATACATGAATATATAATATTACATAACATTTAGAGGTATGAAATGAAATGCTCCGTTCATGGAGACGGTAACTCGTACGTACGCATGAACGCTACTATCATTTCAATTTCGTATTTTATGGAATGGAATCATATTGATATAAAGGTATATTATAATTCCAGTATTATATCATATATAATATCATTAATTATATCCTTTATACATCCTACATATGGCATTAACGAATCAAATCACTTTGAGAGGGAGATAGTCCGCACTTTCTAAAATGAAGATATCGCGTTTACCCATAATGGAAACCATAAAGGTATGACATAAATGAAAAATACAGAAGCTTAAGTAAAACATAAACATATTATATATCATATATAAATATAGTGTCTTCTTAATGGCCACCTTTTAAGGTTTTAAAAGAATATTGAACAATCATCGTTTCGTGAGGAAGAAATTCGCCATCCACGGAAACAGTATGTTCTTTAACAATTACATGTAGGTGTGTGTAAGTGTAGCTATAATAATTATTATAAAAACATATTATTATATGGAAGATAATGTTGTTGTTACAAAATTAATGAATAAAAAGAGTGTAGACGGTTGGAGAAGCAAAATAAAACATAAGAACACAATAGAAAACACTACCATTAAAACGGGTAACTCTTTTTGATTTGAGCTCAAAGGCTTCCTTGGGAAGACTTCTGCCCAATGTGAGGCTTATAATAGTTATAGAGGGATTTGGAGAGAGAAAGTGGGCATGGGTTGCCTGAGCCAAATGCTTTGGATGTGTGGGTAAGGTGGTAGATGTTGGTGCCTTTTATAAGAGGAGAGGAGGGGCACTCTTGGGAAGTTATAAAAGATACTTTGTTATAAAATGATTTTCGTATAAAAAAGGTACCAAAATTATAAATTTAGAGGCTAAGCTGATAAGGGTTCTAAATCCACCCATCCAATAGGTTTTTGAAAAGTGTAGGTATTGTATTTTACATTATCTTTTCATTTTATTTAAATCGTTAAATAATGTGGTAATCGCTGCATCATCATGGTGTCCTAAATAATTTAACTTATTTAATGTATAAAAATTAACAAAAATACTATGATGTAAGAAATATTATTATCTTTCCAATTACTATTTATAGTTATAAATCTGACTTGTATAACACCATTTAATATTTTTTTAGTAAAATGACTCAAGTTTGTGTCATTTTCACTTTTACATTAAATAAAAAGCATTAATGTCTTTATCTTACCCAAGTGGCTCCATGGGGTCCCCAAAATCGAGCCATGGGTTGTATTGGTCGTCCACGACACATCCAATAAGGGTAGGAAATGTGTCTAGTTCATTTCATATTATTAAAACATTATTCTTACCATAAATTGAACTAATTACCTCTAATCGTGATTAAAAACTTAAAAGTTAATATCCAACAAAAAATTATTTTAATCCCATTGAACAAAATTATAATTCTTAATGAAAACCATGTATGTCATATTTTTGAAATTCAAAACACAGAGGTGGTAAAATTTCATTTAAACGAAAAATCAGTTTTTTAACTACCACTTAGTGGTTTCACTATTCATCAAAAATTGATGTTTTTCAGAAAAATACCAAACATTCACCCTAATATATATTTGATATTCAGAACTAAAAAATAATTTCTATTTTACCAAATTAAAAACATATATGTTGAATTAATTAATTTAATAATTAACTCCCACTGTCAAAACAAATAGTGTGTTTTTATGAAACAAAAAGTATCAAAAGATTGACACTAGTTTAAGTCCGATTTCAAGGTGAAATTAATTCCATGAAAACTATTGGATTAAATGGTAATAATATATTATAACTTCTCTTAAAAACAAATTCAAAAGATAATATAATAATATAAATAAATTAGACTAAAAAGTGGTTTTGAATTAAAATACAACATTTTTCACTATTCATTAAAAAAATGAACTTTATCGAAAAAATACCAAAAATTTAACCAAAGTAAATTTCAATGTCCCAATCATAAAGAATAAGTTTATTTTGAAAAATATAGCTTATAAAATTTTCAAAAGTTTGATTTAAAAATGATTTTCCATCAAAAGGCAGTAAAACAATCGTTTAAAAATATTAGTGTATTCCATGCTTAAGATTGGATTTATTCTCATTTTAAGCCACTAAAACACTATATAATTCATTAATACACATGGATAAAAATATCTATTATTCATTACATACATTGTATGTTACATTAATATTATTTAATATTAAAAAATTAAAAAAATAAATAATATTTATTATTCATAAATACTTTCATTCATAAATATTAGTGAAAATATTAATTCCAATTTATATAATGATGTTTATTAAGATTAAAATTTGACATTTCATATATTCTGTAAGATATGAGGATGAATTTTGGGAATGATCTTATTATATAAATTTAAAATTCATAATTATACATAATATTTCATGAATTTTCATACCATTAATAAGTTATTTATGAAAATTAATTAAACCATATTAATTATTATCTCAATTAAAATTGTTTTTCCTTTTCCAATACATCATAAGAACTATGTCCACATTTATAAATATTTTGAATATTCACATTTTCATAAAACCTAATTCATGTGAATTGAAAATAATCTATACTATATTTATAGTATATTTTCATGTTAGTGGTATTATGTATGTTTCATAATTTATTTTTCATATTTCATTAATGATATTACCAATACGTTATATTACATATTGAAACTACATTGTTAATTGTTTACCTAAAAAAATTATTTTAATAGTACAAAAATTAAACAAACTATAGTATTGATATATTTATTTAAAAATTTAATTATATATTTAAATTTTCAAAATAATCAACATATGAAATTAATATGAAATTTGAACCATTTGGGTCAATAAATAATTATTTAGAATAACGGTTATTTAGTTCAAAAATGAAAAAGCATACTCTTTTGGATGAAATTTTAAAAATTATTTATAATATTACTAAATATCATTAAAAGTTTATTTAATTAAAATAATATTAATTAAAAAATAAAAAATAAATAAATTCATTAAATATTTCATAATAACATATTCTATTAAGGAAAAATACATAACATTTAAATAAAATATTTTTAGTAACAAGAATGAATCATAATAATTTTACATTAATAATTTGAATATAATGATATTATAATTAATATTGAGACATCAAATTTTCAGTACTCCATTTTATGAATGGAAAAAGGAGAATATTATATAGGTCCCCTTATGGATAAAATGAATATGTGTAATGATATATTTTATAATTTATTATTTTTGGTGTTCAATATAGTTATAAAAAGATACAATATCTCAAACAATAGTAAAAAATATATTCTGAATATGAAATTTAGTTCCTGTTAATCATTAGTATCAAGGTGGTTTTAAGTATTTTGGAATAAATACAGGTTTACAACCATTTTTTTAAAATATTAATAACAAAATACATTAAAACCAAAATTATAATATAATTGGTTATAGAGAAAGGAATATGAATTATCAGTTACAAGATTCTAAAAAACAAATTGAATGTTCTGAAAATTTGATAATAATTTATTTTAAAATATTATACTAGATTAATAAAAGAAATATATAATAATATTCATAACTCATAGATTCACAGAAAAACTAACCAAAATATAAAATTTTATTCAAAATGGATCGTTTGGGAAAAAGAGTTACAATCTATTTAAAAAAACGTATAATATTTTGGAAATTTCCAATCATGCCTGTCGATGTATAATATACTAGAGCTATAAACAATATTCTATTTAATTAATATTTTATAATTTTTTTCTATTATAGATTATATTTTATATTATTTTCTATGGGAGGATTTGTGGTCCTCGATTAAAGATAAATAATCATATGATTATATATTTTATAGTAATATAATGTGTAGTCTTGTTGTGGAACAAACTTTATTGGATATAAATTAAAATTAGAATGGTTATTTTAGGATATAATTAAATATTTTAAAGCATAGGTAACATTAGATAATCAATGTAGGTAAATTACATATAATCTATGTAAGGGGTTCATAGAAATTTATTTTTTCCCTACTCAAAAATAGAAGACATTATTCTTGTTTTTTAGAAGTGATAAAATAAATATTTTTATATATTTTTGAAAACTATTTTGATAATAAATTATATTTCAGTTGATATATATATATATATATATTTTATATAAATATAATTGATATTGTATTAAATGTTTATTTACACGTCATATATAATATATTTAGTGTCAAATAGTGAATAAATTAATTATTAAATTAATGTAAAATATTTTTTATTGGAGTTATTAACATAAATACATTTATCAACAATTTCAAGATGGAAAAAATTAAAAAATAAATTATGATCTTAAGAAAATTTGGAAAAATTGATTGAACATGGGAATGCCACAATTTTTTATCAATCTGTCTGTTTAGGATCTATAGGATGTAAAATGTAAGCTCATAAATGGATATATGAAATTTTTCATAAAAAAATTACTATATACATATATTTTAATCGAAATTTAAACAATGTGATCAAAAATTAATTTTTATTTGGGATACCCTTTTTATTGAAAATTTTAATTAATTTTTCACTTTTTTATGAGAAAATAAATATATTTTTTTGTAGACTAGTGTCATGACCCCAGAAAACCAAGAGCTGGTGTCTAATATGATTACATTTTCTTGATTAAAAGAATTAAAATAATCGTGGAATGAAGAAATTATATTTCTTTTTAAACCCCAAACATACACAAGTCTTGAATTAGAAATTAGTTCACAAATTACTAAATAACTTTTTTCGATAATAAAAATATTCAAACTGATCATATCCGGGTATATATATATTATAAAAACATTCTATGAGAATGAAATCACTAGTATGAGATTTAAAAATAATTAATGAAACCATGAGTCCATTAATACTTATAAACCTATGAGAATCATTTTGATAAAGACACAATTCTGAATTATATTTACTTACATTGTGAAACATGATATTTCCGTAAGATATTAAAGAAAATATATTAAACTGTAAAGGTATCATAGTGTATTAAATTCTTATATATTAAACCTTGTGTCTATTTTATCATTTTTGAACCTAACGAAAACCTTATATTGTAACTCTAATGGCTACCTTATGGAGTTACCAATGTTGTTACACATGGAGTAACCATACGTCTAACCTTCATCATACACATACCAAATGAATTAGACTGAGTTATATGAACTACCCTCCATCATAAAAAAATTCATGAACCAGAAAAAATCATATTAAATGAATTATTTCCTAAAAATATTGTTTTCAAATTTTGTAAAATAGATTTTTAAATAGTATTGTTAAAAAAATTTCCCTTCCAAAAAATATAAAATTGAAGAGAAAAATGATATAATGAATGTATTGTGCATATACAATGAAAAAAATAATATATTATTATATAATATAAATTAGTTCCAAAAATAATCTTTGTATCCCATAATTAATGAAGTAGATTTTTAACACATGGAATTGAAATTGGGTTATGAATTCCCAAATCATGGGATTATCTTACTTAAAATGTATTTAACCAACATAAAAATGGAAAATAGAGAGTTATTAATATTTTACAGAAACATATTCATTTTTATAACACATTATATAATCATTTAATAACATCATTTAACACATTCATTAATAATGTCTTGTTATTTACATTGTTTTTGGTGCATTCATTATAATGATTTTCTAGATGGTTTCTAATGGATTTTCATGTCGAAAGGAAGTGAATCTGCATAAGTGGAATTAGTTGGTTATAATATGTTTCGAGAATTTTATATTTTTCAATATATAAATTTTTTATATAGCATGAGGATGATTAAATAATTAAATCCTTAGTGATATGATTGTAGTTATTTTTAGAAGTTCTTTGACGATAGCGAACTAGTTTCATCATACTCCATTCATATTTTGAATATATGTTAATGATAGAACATAGGATATGATGTTTTTATTTTCAGAATAAGAGGGGGAGGAGAAGAAGTAAGTTTATTATTTTTTCAATAAACATGATAACATAAAAAATATATAATATTTTTGAGCTTTCATGCCTCATGTATAAGGGGACATGAATAGAGTATATGAAAATAAAAAGAATTTAAAATAAAATGAAACAAAATGAAAGAGGATTTTTATCTCTTGATCTATTATCCTTGATATCCTCTTTATAACCTACGGTATTGGCCTTTTGGTGTCACCAGCAGGTCTTGAACATATAGAAGAAACATGGTATGGGTTTTAAGGATAATATAGACAATGATAAAAGCTTGAGAGGTTTGAGAGGATGATGGGGTGAGGGTGGTATTTATAGTAGAGAATTAGTGGGGTATTCCATTATTTTAATAATTAGTTTAATATTTCTTCCTAGGATTATGAAAGGTCTTGATTCATGTTTCCAAAAAAATAAAGAGGGTATGTGAGTTCATCCCAAGGGTTATTACATTGGCCATGATTCTAAGAATTTGGTATTTTACTTAAATTGTATATATAAGATAAATTTCAATATTTCAATATTCATAAATAATTTTATTATATTAGAAAAATCTCAAATATTCACCCAATTCATTTTTGATGTGTAGAATTAAAAAATGTTTTATATTTATAAAAAATTATTCTTTATATATATGATTAATTTAATTTTTAATTAAAATCGTAATTTATAGAAAAAAATCAATTTTGAAAACTATAACTTTTTTCACATTAATTTGAAATAATAATCAAGATCTCATTAACATATTAACAAATGACTAAAAAATAATAAAAAAATTTAATATTCATATGGTTCATATTAAAATTCATAATACAATTCATAATGGTCTTTTAGTATTCATCTAAAAACGTGTTGGTTATATAAGACACCAAATAAGATACATATCGCAATTGGAGATATAAGTTTTTCAAATTTCAAATCCTAAAAAGCGATAATATTATGTTTAACTAATCGTACATAACTATCCCCTTCAAAAGAGTATAAATATGAAGAGACTCATTGTTTCCAACATTTCAATTTTATTTTAAAACCTTAGGGTGTTACATTATTCCCACAATCTGGAAGTTGCATCCTCATAATCTTATTTACTTACTAAAAAAGTGTGGGTACCTTTCCCTCATTGCATTTTTAGATTCCCATGTTGTTTATTCTACTATTCAGTTTCTCTACAATACCATTACCTATTGGATTACCTTGTTCTGCAATACCACATATCAATAATATGAATAGGATTATCTTTATATTAGAGGTTCTCTTCCAACTGAAATGCTTATAGGCTGGAAAAAGTATATAAATTTGGAACATACATTATAATCATCAATACATGAAAAATAGTATGCACCTTAGATAATATCATATGAAATGATACTCAGTAGGAAATCAGTCCACCATTCTCACAGATTTCATAACTTTTAATAAACTATGGACTCTGTATCCCTATATTACAAAACACACAACAATATTTAATGGTGAGATTCTAAGAAAAACGTCATCACATTCCTTGAAAGAAAAGTGTTTCCACCAATTATCAGCATAATACTTTTTCTGAATCTGAGCCACCATCATGGGTTTCTAGATCATCATCATTTTATCATCTATATCCTATACAAATTTTTTAGCCATCAAATTTCATTCACCGATATCATCCCATTAAGTTGTAGTTCAACACTACTTCCCATATAAATCCTCAAATGGTGCCATCTGTATACTGGAATGAAATCAATTGTCATATAAAAAATAAAATAATAAATTTTGATGATCCCAACTTCCATGGTAATTCATTAAACAATATCAATGCATATCCTTTAATGTCAGAATATTCTATTCTGACTTCCCATCTATGTGAGGATGAAAAGATATGTTGATATTTAATTTTCTTTGCAATGACATCTGAATACATTTCTAAATGTTTTAAGTAAACCTATGATTATGGATAGATACAATAAAATGATAAATTACATGTCACCTGATAATCTCTTTCAGCTAAATTCAAAAAATATGATCCAAATACATATTATCACTAACTAGAATTAAATGTTCATATTTATTAAGACAATCAATAATAACAATTATAGTATTGTTACATTGATAAGTATTTAGTACTCCGATAATGAAGTCTATGGATTTATTTCCCCATTTCCACTTTGTAACTGGTAATGGATAATGTATCCACTTTTATAACTGTTATACATCTTTTGACTTTTGACATGTCAAACATTTAGTGGCAAAATAAATTATGTCACTTTTTATTCACTCCCACCAGAAATACTCTTGAAGGTATATGTAAATATTTGTGCACCAAGGATGTATAGTAATTAGAAAAAAATGTGCTTCACAATAAAATTATTCCATTAGCTGAGAATCACCAGATACACAAAATATCCTTCCAAATATTAGAACACAATATTTATTAATTTTAATTTATGGATACTTACCCATTTTATCCAATTCTACATTTTTATATAACTCCTCGTTTTCCTTTTCTGTTGTCTTAATTATGCCTGAAAAAGATGACACCACAGAATCCTAAAAAATTGAAGAATATCATGCACCATAAACAACCAAGACGTAATTCATTAAATCATTGATCAAAGGGGATTGTTCAAGACAAAACATAGTTACTGATGAATGTTTTTTACTAATAATAGAATTTATCTCTTTTTTACTTTTCTATTATGTTAATTGATCATTCTATCATAATTAATTTTCAATTTAATCCACCCTATTTGTATCATGTTTAATTTA
The DNA here is from genome assembly GCA_963277665.1 of Viscum album. Lineage (NCBI taxonomy): Eukaryota > Viridiplantae > Streptophyta > Magnoliopsida > Santalales > Viscaceae > Viscum > Viscum album. Next base: position 1,012,559,864 of record OY728153.1, on the reverse strand, counting down.
TTTGATTTGAATATAATATTAATATATTTATAATCCATATGTATTTTACATTTGTCTCTGTATAAATGATACTTCTAGATTTTCAAGGAAAAAACCATGAATTATAATTCGCAATCATGTGTGGGATAATTTAACTCAAGTGGTTTTAGTAGTCTCAATGAATTAGAAATTACATAATCATTCATTATTATAACACTAAAAATTCTCATTAATGAATAATCTCTATAGATGACAAAATTACAATTCATTGATGGTTGAGTCCGAACTAGTGAATTAACAAATATTTGTTTAAATTCTTGAAAAAAAGTCATCAAATTGATTTTACATGATCAATTTAACTCTTTTTACATAAACATAGTTAGTGGACTATATAACCATGAAATGTTATTAACAAACATCTAGTAATATCCTTCCAAACCAAGAAAAATAAAATTCATTGTTATATGTTTGGGTCTTGGACCTTCTTCAACACATTTTTCTATAGCAGGATCAATAATTATTCCATCTTTAAAAACAATGTGAGCATGGATTGAAATTTTTTACACTAAAAATTCACACTTACTGAGTTTTCCCTACATTTCCATATCTTTTATGGTTCTAAAAACTAATCATTGATGTTATAAATGCTTCTCTTTCTATATATAATATACTCGAATGTCATCAACAAACAAGACTACAATACTATACATGAACTTAAAAGGTGTTTCTATTAATAAGATCAATGAATACAATAGGTGAATTAGTTTACCCAAATAGAATAATGGAAAAATAATGAAGACTATTTCTACATCTAAATGTCATTTATGGAATGTCATCCCATTTCACATTCAGGTGAGGTAACCTTGATCTCATTTCAACCATAGAAGTGTATTGGTATCTCAATATCTATTAAAACAATTAATTTATGGGATAAAAAGTATAATTATTATTAACATTAATGTTATTCAAATATCTATAGTCAATTCAAAGTCTCATGGAACCATATTTCATTTTAATGAACAAAATGAGTTCTATCCTTGGTGAAGTGCTAGGATGAATGAAGCCATTATCAAGTGACACATGGAACTAATTTTTCTCTAAAATAATATTGATTATATCCATTACACAAGGGGTATTTAAATTTTTTATAGCATTACGAACAAAGTTAATTGTGAATTAAACTTCCTGATCATGTCTAATATCGTTTAAATCATTAAGAAAAAATTATAGTATTTAATTTTTACTGGAACATAGTTAAACTAAACTATTCAATTTTTTCAGTAATGAAATAAATATAACATTCATTTCCATCATTATATAGTTTCCCATCATCTTAATATGTTATCAATTGTATGGGTTCGTTCTTGCATACATACTAAAACTCTTTCTTAAATAAAACAGAATTTTCTCTAGAACTAAAATTATAATGATAAAGATATTTCCAGTCCATACCCTAATTAACATCAAAATCAACTCAATAAAAAAACATCTATTATAGGTAATGTATTTCCATAGATAAAAAATGATGATTTTTAAAATTCCTTTTTGTTGCAACATTTATCCATGATATTTTAATAATATGTTATGATATAATTTTCAGATGTGATATGTCCAATTTACAAGTATTTTTATCATAAATAATGTAATTTTTTGACCAAATAACTAAAAATACTTTGGAGAATTCCGAGAAAACAAACAACTTACCTGATTACACTTTATTGGATGGCCTGACGTGTGATGTCATAGATAAAAAGGATCTCACTACACCAATATACATATATTCTAGCTTCTTTGGATCATTTAGATCTTACATTGGGAAGGCATTTTAATAAGGATCCATCTTTCAACATATAAAACATAGTACAATTTTCATATCAGGATTAGTTTTAGGATCATTTTAATAAGAAGCCTCAATCCATTTGTCCAATCATACTACATTGAAAATACTCTCTGGTTTTGGTATGGCATTCCCCATGGTTATTTTTACCAAAAAATTCACAAACGTGATACTAAACATTAATACGATCACATTTCATTGATTGATTATTATCCATATCATTCTATATAGACCTATTTCTGTTGTTGTTGTAAAAGTACAAGTGATCAATAGAAAAATTCTATTTCTACACTCTCATTATAGCAGATATGTTTTTCATAAATTCTAAATTCATAGGAGGCCAATTCCCTTTAGTACCTTGCTTTCAATCTTGAGTAAAAGAGATTGATATTTCTATACTGATTCTGAAAAATATTTATAGAATATCAATCAATTTAGGTGATTTTTTAATCAAACACAGCCAATGGATCTTCATCCTTTTCACTAAATTCATGTTATTGCTTCTCCAACATATATCTAACAACCTTATGAAAATATTTTTCAAATAAAAAGACCTTTAATACCTTCCCACTCTAAAGAATTAATCTCTTATCCACCCCTGATATTGATGACCATTGACCACCATTAATCTTCTTCACCTTCAAAATGAAATATAAAAATACTAAATTTTTATTATATGAAAATCTAAAAACATAAAATATATTTTCAAGGGATTTTATCAATCCATAAACCAAAATTGTGTCAAAAGATCCACTAAAAGGAATATAGTGTTGCCACATTAAATTTCTCATTTTTATCATGTTCTGGTGAGGTATATATAGTTTTTCTCTTTCATGGATTCCACCATAATTTATTTCATGTGTCATATAATCCTTCACGGTCAAAAACATCTCGATTCGAATTCCCACCTTTTAAGATTGCGGATTTTTTAATGTTATTGGTTTCTTAGTTACTTACAAAATCATTGTCCAAATTTAATCTATATAAAACCATTCTGAAAAAATATATAATAGAGTAAAAAACATGGTAATGTTTAAATTATATACCATTTCAACATAAACATAATTTAAAAATCATTTATTTTATTCTGATAACATTATAATAATAGCTGATGTTATCTAAACTGTTCTCTAATACCAACTTTATGGACCCAGCATTAAACATTAAAAAATATTGTTATTTAATCTAGATTTTACTTCATTACATTAATGATGATAGTTTTGTTTATTGTTTTATAATGATACGTGTTTACTCATTTATATCAACCCACAACCATGAAATGTGGGAACATGACGAATAGTATCCATATCTTCTAAAACCTGTACATTATTTGACACAAACTGAAAACATGATTTATTTGAAAAATCAACTTAACATTTAACATTACATCCTAATTCATCTCACACAACCATTTAAAATGTTAAACACATTTCAAAACATTAAGTGATTATAAAAATCTCACAATGGGATAGAAAAATAATTAAATATACCATCATCCCAAGAATACTTTTAAAAAAAATTATATCATTTTCACAACACATACTTTTAACTAATATTTAGTTAAATTATAAAACATGAGATTAATATAAAAATTTAATGAAAATTAATAAAACCATTAATGTATCCTGAGTCATAATGTACTCATTTAGTAACCCTCATGTATACCTTATGATTTGTAACATTCATGGATACCTTTTAAAGTATACCACACGTATACCTTATGATGTAACCATCATTTTTACACATGGAGTTACCGTATGACTGACCACTAACATTCAAAAAAGAAATAAATTTAAGAGATATATAGGTCCCACCCTTTATCATAAACAATTACCATGAACAATTAAATAATAATAGAACATGAAAAATAGAATTAAACATTGCTTCTGAATTTCGTAAATTAAATTTTTAAAAGTGGATTTCTAAAGGAAAGTCCCTTACAAAAATAATATAACTGAAGTGAGAAATAATATAATGAATATATTTTATTTATAAACTATAAACACAAAAAATAAATAATATCTTAGCGAAATGAATTACATAAATAATATTAGTAGAAGATAATTAAAGAAGTAGTAGATTAACCCAAAGAGATGAAATTGGGTTATGACATTACATACCTTGGGTTCGTATTATTTAAAATGTATTCAATATTATTTTATAATGGTTAATATATTGTTATTATTGATTTATAGAAAAATAGACTCATTTATAACAATTTATATGATCTGATTATAGCATCATTCCACCCATTTATTAATAATATTTTCTTATTTACATTGTTTCTAATGCTTTGAGTACATGTTTACCAAGATTGGATCATAAATTATTTTGATTTTCAAAGGAATGGAATCTACAGGTGTGTTATGAAATTTTATTAATATGATTATATAATATTAAATGATGTCGTTAATAATTTATTATATGGTATAAAGATGATTCCTTGTATAAATTATTATGGACATTCATTTAGATCATTTTTGGTGGTTCGTCGATAATCATGAACTTGTTTCATAATATACCATTGATATAATGAATATATATTAATATTATAGAATAATATATTAGTAATATAATAAAACTTACTAACTATTCCAACAATTAAAATTGTTCTGAAACCAAATTTTAATGAATTAAATGAAATTAAAGACACATCATCCACGATGACGATAAATCAACACATCACGGACGATGTCTTCTATTTTTTGAAGTGATGGAGATGGAGTATATTGATAAATGGTTCCCTAATCATGTTAAAATACATAATATATATGATTATATATCTTACATACCTCTTGGATAAAGGGATGTTTTGAGATTATTATAAAATAAAATTAATTAAAAAAAATGATAAAATTTGAATGAGGATTTTTACCTCTTTATCTATTCTCCTAGAGAACCTCTATAAGGCCTTTGGTATTGGCCTTTTGGTGAGACTAAAAGGTCCTGGACATGTGAAGTATCCTTGGGAAGTGTTTTGGGATGAATTTCGGCAATTCACAATTCATGAGAGGTGTTAGAGGAAGATGGGTGTAAAGTGGTCCCAATAGTGGAGGAGGGATGAAGTTTTCCATTATTTTAATCATTAGTTGAATATTTTGTGTGGAAGTCTATGAATAGTATTGATTTATGTGTCCAACAATAGTTAAGTGGGAATGTTACATCATCCATTATCCTAGTAATAGTGTATTTAACAATAATTTAAGTATTTTGTATATTAATATATTTTATGTTTCATAAAAAATTAGAGTATTTGTAAAAACACCCAAAATTCATCAAACCCATTTTTTGGTATTATTAAATCATAAATGAACTCCTTTTTCCAATATAATTATTTATATATTATTAATTAAATTTTAAAATAAAATTTTAATTAATTAGAAAAATAATAATTTTAAAACTTTAACTCATTTGATGTCACATTGAGAAATTAATCAAGAACTCTTTATCCTATAACCATAATAAAATAAAACAATAATACAATTTACTATTCACATGGATCATATTACTATTAATAAGGGTATTTTACTGTTCACTGTAATAACAAGTTTGATTTATCATACTCTAAAAAAATTCAGATCACTACAATAAATATTTTTTTTCCAAAATTAAAATTATAGAAGTGAATCATTTTTGTTCAATAGCTAGTTTATAAATATATCCCTAAAAAAGGTGTCATTATATAATGACTCAGTGTTTTCTTCATGTTAATTTATTTTTAAAACCACGGGGTGATCAAATAAGGGTTATGTAAAGGTGAAAATATCATTGATCAATGAGAATAATCAGTATAACAAGGTAAATAAAATGAAAATACATGACATGTAATCAATAAACTAATAAGGAATGAGTAAAAATTATGGAATGTTATTACTGAAAAAAATAACATTTAAAATAAGTATATATGTCACAATCACATTGGAAATGAAAATAACATATAATTATTCCATATGATAATTAAACTATGGTGAAATGAATCTATAGGGTTTTTCAATGTGAAAATGTCATGGATAATAATTACTAAATAAAAATGAAGTAAAATAATAATTATTGGATGCCATGTTTCATAGAAATAGGTTTATTTACCTTAAAGGCCTTTCACGATATGGTTTTATCACACAAGGTGAAAACCCCCTATGTATAACCAACTGACTCTTCCCATGAAAACACAGATTCATAGAGTGAATATTTACAATCAGGACCCACCTACATAATACATGTCCAATTAATTAAACACATATCTAATAAAACATTTAATTCAAGAAAATTGTTCTTTATTAAAAAACATCACTGTGTAAAAGATACAAAAATATAAATATTTCTGCAGGTATCAAATTAATTTCAATGAAAAAACCATCTGTAAAAATGATATATTGTTTATAAAATAATAATATCCATGATAAGTGATATGGATACAGAGGGGAATCATGATGTTCAATTACCAATAGAAATTGAATATTTCAAGTGGACAATAGAAATGAATTGAGGAAGAGAATTTTTATAATATCCTTATTAAACTCAATTAGAAACCATCCAATGGATGAAAAATAATGGTATCATTAAAAAATATCACATGTAGAGTAATATTAAGGTATTTTCTCCTTGATAAATTTATATACTATAATGATATCACCTAAAAACTTTTTTGAGGTAAATATACTTCTAATTTTGAATTTTTAAAAATAAATTTTCATTTAAAATCAAAATGAAAAAAATTTAATTAAAAAATACATTTTAAAATTGAAAATTATTTTTCAAAAAAATGATTGATGTTAATTACATACATGTAGTAAAATGTATAAATAACAGTCCTTCTGTATGATAAAATTGTTTTAAAATGAAATTTTTTGAAATTAACATGAATATTCCTTTAAAATGATTTATGAAAGTTTAATAAAGGGTACATATACCATTATGAAATCATTGATGAAAGGTTATAAAAAATTATGAATTCTCTATTATGAAAAATGTATTTAAAATAAAAACATGTTCTCCAACTAATGAGGAAAATGAATATGGGTTTACATATAAACAATATCTATAATATTTTGAGTTGGAAAGATTATTACAATTGTTCTATTAATTTAAAATGTTAATGAATATATAAATGAAAAGAAAATTAAATTATTTATTTAATAGTTATCATATATATTACTTTAATTGACTTTTAAGAATATGTATTATTAATTAGAATATGATTCTGAAATAATCCATGTAAATGATCATAACATTTCAGTGAAAATAAATCAATTAATTGATCATGTTTATAAACAATAAATAAAAATATAAGATGTTGAAATAAGTATAATAAATCAAATTATCAACATAATAAAATAATATTAATGACAATGAGGAATTAGTATTACCTAGTGAAATGGAATTTAGTTTTGATATACATTTACCCTCTGGTAGCATTAATTTAAAATTCCCACAGATTAAATAATTTAAATTGAAATGAAAAATACCATGAAAAACTGATTTATTCATCATATCGAATTTCATATGGGTAGTATATAAACTAGGTAAAGGGAACCATGTTCATGAAATTATAATATGCTTCAATGAAATGAAATTGATACTAAATCCCTTTCCACTTGGTAACTTTCAAATAGAAATCCCCCTAAAATAATTGGCATAAAAAACATTAAATACCATGATGATTAATTGTTCATGATATAATTTAAAATATGGTGTTTATATAAACCAAGATAAATGAAATATGGTGTTAATATGTAGTATTCTCTGCTAAAGTAAGAACATGAAAAGAATCCTACACATTGAATTTCTTTTTAGGTGAATGTCATTTGACAGAGTGTTTGTGATTTACGCATGTTATTAATTTAAACGAGAACTATAAATATATTTATAATATAATGTATGATTTCTTTATAATATCTTATAACCCTTCAATAAATTATCATTTTTTATCTTCAACATTTCAAATTATAACTTCTTGGTTTTTTGAGTATGTTTTGACATGTTATTTTTTGTTCTTAATTCATAGATCATGATTTCATCATCCCCAAAATATAAACAATTATGTAATTTTATAATATATTTATTATGTATATATTTATAATAATAAATAATATTTTGATATATAAAATGAAATTTTCAATTCATGGATATGGTAGGTCGTATGTATGCATTAACAATACATCAATTTAATTGTCATATTTAAATGATTGAAACAAAAATAATACATATATATATATATGTATATCTGTATATAATAATTAAAAAATCATATTTATGTAATATAGGTCCAAACTATTACTTAAAACTAGCATTAATACATTCCATGCATAACATTAATGAATCACATCACTTGGAGGATGCAGTTTTCCACATGTCAATAAATGATGTTGTCATATTCCCACAAAATAAAATGAAAAACATTCTGTGTTATATCAAAAATAAAAAAAAATTAAATACATTATAAATAATATATTATATATATATATTAATAATAAATCATTATTTCTAGCCATGAAATGTGGTAATTGGAAGACCAAACGACGGCTGTTTGTGAGTCAGTAGTTTATCATACACACGAATTATGATTGCATATCCCATTTTAGGAATGTGTGTGACTGTTTTAGTTGAATTAAAAGGTAAAAACATATATGTATACATAATATACTAATTTTATTATTTAAAATTTTTATAAAAATATTTACATGGGTATATAAGTAAATGGAAAAATGTGGTTGTTGAAAACATTTCCTCTTATTCGTGTAACTCCCTTTGGATTACGCAAAAAGTATTCCCTGGTCTTATTTTCTTCAAATGTGTAGATTTTATTATGAGGGTAAATAATTTTGGAGATTATTTGGTGATGGGTTTTAAGAGAAAATGTATTTAAATTTTGTGATTTGTGGTAGAGGTTAGTGACTTTTTAATGTTAAGGAGTGACATCATATTAAATAAAAAAAACATAAACACTATTGAGATATATTATTGAAAAAATGTTCTTAGAACAATTTAAATATTACAAAAATATAATATCTGGTCCAAAAATTAAAATTATTTTTTTGACACGTTTCAATGTAATTTCGGCTTTTACATGTAAGGTTTAGTCACTTGTTAAGCTTAATTTTAGTTTAATAGCAATAAATAAATATATATTTCTGGTTAAAAACTATTTTTGACATAATAGAAATTATAAATTATTCCGATTATATTGTCAATATAGTTTTATAATATAAAATCATTCATGAATCCAAAATTAATATAAATTTAATCCAACAGACGGTGCGAGAATGTGAGTTTTTAATGAAAAATTGTCAAAATGATTGAAAATATTCATATCTAATTTTATTGTGAAAATGATTCCAACAATATAAATTGTATTAATTGATTAATTATTGAAATAAATACACATTTAAACAATGTTATAATATAAATTTACTATATTAATAAATTAGATGAAAAAATCTTTCAATTTAATTTCAATATGATTGAATATTCCTCAAAAAAGATACTTATCAGAAAAAACCATATGATAATTTTGAAATTATGATTTAAAAATTTAGTTTTTTTATATAAAGTTTATAAAATTTCCAAAATTAATTATTAGTAATGGTACGCCAAAAATATGTGGAAAAATTTCCTTTAGAAATTTATTTATTTTTATGCATAAAAATGTCCTTATTCTTATTTTATGTCCATAAAAAATATTTGATGAATTGAAAAAATATTTTATTTAATTTTTATCATATATATTTCAGTAATACAATTTAATAAAATAATCTAATTTATTATAGTATAATAAAATAACTTTTGGATCATAAGAAAATTAGTATTATATTTAATTGTTTCTTATATTCATTTCTGTTTAATATTTACCCAATGAATTTATTTTATATTTGTGTATGTATTATTTTTTCATATGTAAGTTACTAATATTATTAAAATGTTATTTAACTCTAATTTTATGTCACAGTATATTAAATTATAATATTTTAATAATATATTGGTGTTCAGTAAAACATAGTCATTCATGTAGAAAAAGAAATCATTGAGAGTCATTATGGACTGTGAAGCAAGATAACATAGTATTTTATCAATTTCAAGCTATAAAATATTTTCATTTCCTTGAAAATATTACATAAACCCTAATTTTTCATTTCCTCTATCAATTAAAATGATAAAACTACATAAGTAATTTGGTTTTTACGTTATCCCCACCATAAATAAATTACATTCTAGGAATTTAAAATTTATCTTTGTTGTTAATGGTTTTAGATTTTAAAATTAATTACATAGAAAAACCATATATTATGATATTACATAAAATATCCACATAATAAAATATTAAGAAAATTACAATGGTCACATGAAATAACATTCAAAATAATTTTTAATTTAAGGGAACATTAGTGGAATGTAAAAATATCGAAATGTTTGATAAGTGAAAATATTTATAAGTAGTGATTATGGTCTTTCATCACAAACAATTGAATGATGAATGGAATTATGGCACCCATAACTCAAATAAATCACTGATGATTTAAAATAAAAAAATTTCATAAAAATATATTTATTAGGATATTGTCTTTTTTTAATATATTTTTCATAGAATTGGGAATTATTTTATTGATCAAGAATTTTACAAAATATAGAGAATTTATAATTTGAAAATAAATATTAAAAATTCCATATTTTTTATTTGGCCAATTTAGAATTCATCCCTTACTCCATGAAATTGATAACCTAGAATAAACCCTTTTTCTAAGAACTAAAATTTTATTTTATCAAACAATAATACCGATTAAACAAGTCATTATATTTGTCTCCAACTATTTTCCAAAACAATGATGTTTAAGATAGTAATCGATAAATATGATACCACTAGTTAATAATTAACATTTAATCATTAAAATTGATTAACTAAAAATTTATAACAAATCATATATCACATATTGGATCAAGCCCTCCTACCTTCCCAGATTTGATGGGATTTCACCTGGCATACATGTTTTCTTTTTTCGAAATAATATTAATATAATGTTTAAAATAAATATAATGGACACAATTACAATTTAATCATTAAGGATACTTTTATAAAAGTTATTCAACACTGCCTTAATACACAAATACTCCATCCATTTACATCCATAAAATTATCTCCATGGTCTACTGTTTATCATTTAGAGGAGGGCATTGACTTGGGTAATACTAAAGTTCTGCATATATAAATAATTTATCAATAAATGTATCCTTATTTTGATATTTATTTCAATCAATAACACCCTTCATTTCTCCATGGAAATTCATTATTTTATGCAATTTTTACTCACACATAAATAAGTTCTCCATTCCATTGAGAAACATTCCTTGGTGTCACCTTCTTCATTAATTTCACAATTTAAGTCAAGATATTTTTTCTACATGGTATCCAACACTCTTAACCTTGAAAATATATATCCATCCCTACATTAGTTAGTCAATATATTGGATAAGATATATATTTTTATCACATTTTTTTCAAACTAATTTCATACCAAAAAAATATCTTTCACTACTAACAATATAAAATTTTTCTTCTCACTTCAACCGTCTTTTCCTTCATGTTTAATTTTTACATTATTTTAGTTAGCTCCATCCACTGACTAAACCAAAAACAATTGTTTCAAAAACAGTTTTTATAGTGGTAAAACCATATAATCAATTAATGTGTGTATAAAATTTAACCCAAATTTCTATATCTATGTTGATTCATGTTTAACCTAGTGCGTTCATCGTCATTATCAATTCAAACACATCATTATGTTTGTAATGAAAATTTGAATTATCTAATGTGTATCTGCTAAGAGGTTCATACAAAGTGTGCAGAAAGGCTTGTTTTCATGTAACATATTATTCATGAGTAAGGAACATTATAACATTTTTTTTTCTTACCCCTTGGTACATATGTTCTTGAACCATATCCATCTGTACTATCCACACATGAATGTATTTCGTGGAAAAATCAAATAACCTCTATTTAACTCTTAAATTTTGAGGATCGTCTATAGTTATCCTTAAAATTTATCTTTTAGATATTTTATATAATATTTTTTCCCAAAATATAGATTCCATGATATATAGTAAACATTCTCTGATACCAACTACAGTTCCAGAACCCTTATAATCATAGTACTAGTATATACTACAATTAAACTGGAATGATTATGTGTAATATAATCATAACGTATTGGAGAGTTTAATAGTATATGTTAACTAGATAAATACAAGAGTTTTTTATGACATGTTAATACACTAATTGAAATATAATTTCTTTCAGTAATATTTTTATTCAATATTATCATATCCTTGCATATCATTCTTATTAAACTTCTTAGATTCATGGGGATATGCAATAATATAACGGTGATCTCAAATGTATTTTACAGGTCACTACATCAAAAACAATAATGGATCCTCTATAATGATCAATATGGAAAGGTTAAAAATGAATATACATTCCACGTATTTAATAACCCCATATTTATTGCATAAACTATAGGAAATGTTAAATAAATGAACACCCATACAATTTAAATTAACTAGATAAATCATAATCAATTTGGAAACATTAATAAATAAAAATCATTCTGTTAAATCATTAAATGGAGAATGAAATGTGTCCATATATTTTTTTCATGGTGAATATATGTTAGATAATAAAAACTAAATAAAAATAAAGGAAGTGTTGAGTTATTGAAAACTATAATTCCTTAGTAAAATAAAACGTAACTTTTAAGACCATTCAATAGATAATGTGAAATATAATAGTCAAAAAATAAACAATATTTGGAAAACATACTTTTCCCATGAGAATACTGATGTATATATTGATTATTAGTAACTGGGCCTCACCTGTGTTGAACGTTACAAAACATTCCAAATATAATGATTAATCATTTTAATTCATAAAAAAAGTTCCTTATCAAATATTCACATTGATTAAAAGTTATATATATTTAATTATTTTTCTAGTTATCAAATAATTATCAAGGTAAAAACCATATTTAAAAATGGAATATATTTTATACTATAGTCAAATACTAGTTAAATTATTTAGATATTTAGGGGAGACTAATGTTTAATGATAACTTGAATTGTAATATTTTAAGGGTAAATAAAAATGAAACCATTGAATGTAAATACTATCCCTAGTAAAATAAATCATTAACCATCTATATATAGAAGGAAGCTATTATCAATAATATATAATGCAAGTGTATTAAAATTAAGGGGGTTTGTCTTTGTTGAATGTAAATAAAATAAAAAGATATTTTAAAAACATGAATGAGGAAAATAGGATTTTCTTTTTTAATTATTTTTTGGAATTATTTTTTTTGATAATATATTATAGAAAAACATCATTTAATAATAATTATTTTACACCAGAAGAGGTAGATACAATGAAATGATGATGGGAAATTCTATACTATCTCTTCAAGTTAAAAAAGAAAACTAATTTTTTAATGTAAAAAGGTAAAAAATGAATTGTTCTGAATAAAAACAAGGATGATAATTTGAAAACATATATAAAATTTAAAATGTTAAAAAAATATCACAAATTAATTGTTTTTATATTTGTGACCACATTTTTTAAACACATTTTATAAAAAAGGGGTTTTGGTAGAAAATATGTTCTCTGATTAAAGAGAGAAATGAAGTGCAGTTTTATTAAAAACATTTTCTAAAAAACATTTAGTACCAAATTCTGTATAAATGGTTCCATTTTATCAAAATTTCAATTGATAACCAAATGAGAAGAAAATATATGGCTTTTTTAACAATATTCATTATATTTCTATAATGGAATTTCAATAATGGGAAATATTTATTTGAATAAGATTCTGAAATAAACCCATAAAATGATCATATCACTGTAGTTAAAATTAATCAATGAATTAATTGTATGTATAATTTTTTAATATAAATATATTAATTGGAAATATATAAATATATAGTTAGAATCATTATAAAAAATCATAGAATTTTAATGACAATGAGGATGTAGTATAAACTAATGAAAATGAAATCAGTTACTGAATTTCTTTTCCCCTTGAAAACATTAATTAAAAATCTCCATAGATGGAATAATTCAAATTGAAACTAAACATACGAAAAGTAAGGAATTTTTCATGATTTTAAATTTCAAATAAGATTATTATATGACATATAAAAAAACTAGGTGCATAACATTACAATTATTTTTAATGAAATAAAATTGGGATGAAATCCAATACCAGCTTTTAATTTTTGAATAATAATCCCCTTGAATGAAATGAAATAAAAATTATTAATTTAATAAAATTAATATAAAATATAAAATATAAAATATAAATTAGTGTTAGTATATAAACCCTAAAAAATTAATAAGTGGTGAATATGTGGTATGCCTTTTGGATATAAAAGTGAGACACAAGTCCCTTATTTTATAAAATCTTATTACCTTTCCATTAATGATCTTTCATTATTTTTACCATTTCATGGAAAAAGAACTTTTTTTTCAAGTTTGTTTTGACTTATTATTTTTTATTCTTCCTATATAAATAATAATTTAATAATATCCATAAATTAAAACCTGACATAATTATCATATATACATTCAGTATATATATATTAACAATAATCAATATTACTTGTATATAGGAAAAAAAATTCAACTTTACTGGATATAGTAGTTTGTACCTACTCAAGAATGCTTCTTCCATTTTGTGGTCACATTGAATATAATGAAAAGTAAATGATATATATAAATATATATGTATGGGTGTATTTATATATGAATTATATTATCATATTTATTTCATATATGTATCTTATTTTTTTAATACCATACTTAATATAATTCATTTGTAGTGTGAATGAGTCTCATTGCTCTAAGGAGGTGGTAGTCCACATGTCCACAATTGAAGTTATCATTTTTCAAAAAAAAATATAAATCATAATCTATTTTATTATATAAAAATTCAATAATGTATTATAAAATTATAAATACATTACGTAACATTTATAAAATAATAAATCATCGTTATTTTCATCCTTGATTGGTGGTAAATGTTTGAATGAATGACATCAGTTCATGAGGTAGTAGTGTTCCGTACTCTGGAATAGTGATTGTGTATCCCATATGAGGGATGTGCATAAAAGAGTAGGATGAAATGCTTGTGTAAACATATTTCACTATATTTGATATATTGAGGTTATTATAAAATAATGATATAAAATGTATCGAAGAAGAAGATATGTAAATGAAACAAAAGTGATCATTAAAGAACATTTCCTCTTATTTAGGTTTGTTATTTTTGGATCATATTAAAAGACATTCTTGGATATCTTTTTAACCAAATATTGGAATCTAGGATGAGGGGAGGAAATATTTTAGATTATTTTTTCAAGTTTTAGACAAAAAATTGTTTTAATGGTGTTATTAAGTGCTAGTGGTGAGTAAGTTCATATATTGAAGGATGAGTGACATTCCTAAAAATATAAAATGGTAAACACTATTCATAGGTCACCATTACATTGTGTTAGAAATCACCCCAATTAGATAAAATGGATTACATGGTTTATATATGGTAAAAAACAATGTGTTGGACACGTTTATATGTCATTTGTGACCTTAAGAGTATGGTTTAATAACATACTAAGCTTGATATTACCTCAATCACAATAAATAATTTTAATTTCATTCTTTAATATTCTTGGTCAAAAAAAATTCTAAATTAATATATATTATAAATTATTTTTATTCCAAATGTGGATTCCCTTTTCACAAAATAAAATCACATATATTACATAAAAAAATTAATATTTAATCCCACACATAAGACAAAAAATAAGATTTCCAAATTAAATATTTTCAAAATTTTGAAAAGTATTTATATCAAAAATCTAAATGAAATTGATACCAATGAAATATATATGATTAATATATGTATATGTGAAAAAATATAATTTATATAATAATTTAAATATAATCTAAATATAGAAATTATTTCATTGAAAAGGTAGTTAACAATTAAAATTTAGTTTTTTTTTTCACCATGCTTCAAAAAACATGATATTCTTAAGAAAAATACCAAAATAACAACCTAAAATAATTTTATCATTATTATTTTAAAAATTATTTTTTACCTATATAATTTATAAAATTTTCTTAAATTCAGTTTTAAATTACGCTCTCAATCCAAATGAGTTAAAATATCTTCGAAAAAAAATTAAATGTAAAATTGACTTTGTTATTATTTAATTCCAATAAACTATAAGTGAAAAATGTATAAAAAACATTTTATACAATATAATATATATATATATATATCATTAATGTCATTTACTAATACTAATTTAATTTATTTATGATGTTAAATCACTTTTTTGAGAATAAAATTATTTCTATTATATAAAATTGGTTTTCATAATCATTTGTAATTAATTGTAAAAATTGAATTCATATTTCATTTTTTAAACTATATATTTTAAAAGTTCATTTAATTTTATTCATTAAACCAAATATTATTTATAGGTTATATCACATTATATAAAATATATATATTTTTCTAATATATTGGTGTTCAGTAAAACACGGTCATGTTTGTAGCACAAGCTACCCAAAAAGTGTTTGCTGCATAAGACAAAAGATAACATAGTATTGCATTCATATAAATATATATAATATATTATAATCATTTAAAATATAAAATATACCACAAGTTATTGATAGGTTATTTTACTTTCATCATTTGGTGTTGTTATTCATATAATCTATCGAGTATGAAGTTACTCTTTTATAATGATCATGGTGTTATATTCTACCCACATCAATTAAATTTAATCCTATAAAATAAAAATGATCTTGTTAGTAAAATGATTGATATTTGAAAATTAATTTGATGGAAAACACATATCTTAAATCATTTTTTAAAATATCATCATAATAAAAGAAAATGAGAATCACAAAGATCACCATAAATAACATTTAAAATGTTTTATCTGCATGAGATATTTAGCTGATGGTGAAAATTTTTAATTGGTGGAAAAGAGAAATTATTTATAGGGTTTCATTGATTTCATTTATCAAATTCATGTTAATAAAAAATGGAATCTAGAGGGACTCAATTCATTAAATCCACTACATTTTAAAAGAACATTACTTCAATAAAAATGATGGTACTCAGATAACATTTTTTCATATAATTTTTCAATTGTTGGGGTATAATTTAACTAATCGTAATAACTATTAAACCAGGCATTATATTATTCTCTAACCATTTTCCAAAACCATCATATTTATATAATAAATATCTACAATTGATACCACTTGTTCAACTTTAACATTTATTCATCAAAAATTTTTAATTAAAAATATCTACACACATGTAGGCTAGGGGTATGCAAGAAACCCATATTGTCCTTTTGTTAGGTGTTCATGACCCAAATACTTACTTGATTTTTTGGTTTGACAACTTTTATGTGGGTTTTCGTCATTCTAAACATTATTAACACACTTTCCAAAATAAATATGATGAACAACCCTGCAATTTAATAGTTAAAAATAATGTAAAATAAATTTTTCTATAAAACTCAAAAAATTAAATAGTTTAGCTATTTATTTTCATATATGTACCAACATTGTCTCGAGATTATATTTTTTGAGAGGTAATTTAATTGGATAATTTCTAGGTCACCCACATATTATGAAGAAAACTATCAATGAATCATTATGGTGAGATTTATTTCCCAACATCATACCATACACTTATCATAAGAAATTATTTTCATTTTGTCATTATTTCCCAACATCAAACCTGGCCCCACCCTTGTCATACATGTGAAATTATTTCCACATAAATTGAATAATTGATTTTATTCATGAATTATGTAACATAGAAAATATATGAATTGAGAAAACGTTGTAGATTAATAAATATTCCCCTATATGTTACATTACATTAAAATTATAAAACGTATGTAAAAATTGTATATATATTAGGTTAAAATCTTATAACAGATAAATGGTATGTATCTTTTATTTGAAAATTATGTCCAATTACCACTTAGAATTGAATATTTTAAGGTTTCTGTAGAAATTAAACATGGATGTGAATTTAAATATTATAATTTTCAATATTATTCATAAAATATATTGATTTTGAGTATGTATGGTGTCAATAAAAAATAGAGTAAAATTATTTGTTTTTTACATTGATGAATATAAATACTATAAAAATATCACATAATTGTTTTTGAAAATATCATTTTCATTAGGAAATTTTTTTTGAAAATCCTTTTCTATGAATATAAATTTTAAAAAGACATTCTTGAAAAGTTAATATTTTTTATTTATAGTTAATTGGATACCTATTAATTAATTTGTCCATATGAAACACATTTGTGAGCAGTAAATCATATCATTATATTCAAGTTGTTTTTTTGTTAATTTATAGTTAATTGGATACCTATTAATTAATTTTATAATTTTATAAACTATGTAATTTCATAAGAAAGTTAATACATCTCATAACGTCAAATTTTACTACTATTTTATATATTTTAAAATTAAAAGAAAATTATTTGATGAATATATTGTTGTTTGGAAAAAACGGTCTTTAGGGTATCAAAAGGCATTGATCAATGTATTTATTGCGTTAAAATAAATATATCTAGATATTTCATGAATTTTATGATATGTTATATATTAAATTTATTTAAAATATTAAACATACAATAATTTTGTAGGATGTTATATTCTTGTCTGGATTTTATGTTTCATGTGACACACTCTATTGAATAAAAAGTTAAAATTTTATAATATTTAGTATGTCACATTGGAAAAAATTATTCCATCAGATAAGATTAACATGGTCTGTATGGTGTTAAAATTATAAAATAATTTTATTTTAGATGTTTCTATAATTAAATATAACATATATACATCTCTATATTTGTATACATTTACCATTAAAAATAAAATATTGTAAATAAATAGATAAAAATTTTAAATATATAAATAACAATTTAAATATAAAATCTATTTGAAAATAAAAACTAACTATTTAGAAAAATAATTTGGTATCAATAGTTTACCTTATAAGCACATATGAATATGAATACACCTATATAAACATATAAACAATGCCTATATATAAAAAAGTGTCTCCATATGTGGTTGTAATAATAAATAAATATATATCTATATATTTTAATTTATGTAAATAAATATTTAATTTTCTTTTAAATAAATATATTTATAAATATTTAATTTATATACACATACAAAATTATGTGTAAACTATAAATACACCCACATTGATAATATGTAAACATGAATATATATTTTATAATTTCAATTTAAAATTATTTTTTATATAAGGTAAACCAATATATATATGTATATATAAGAAATGATTAGGTAATTTTCATTGCACATGGAGGCTCCTGATATAAATCTAGGTACACACGTTTAAGAAAAAGTAGTGCGGGGGGGGGGGGGGGTCTTCACATGTGTGGATGAGGTGGTTTTGGGGTGAACGAGGGTGGATATTACTGATAATGGGTCCAACGGAGATAATTATTGAGGGGAATGGAGAAGGACTTTACACAAGACCATAATATTTTGGGAAATACATATTTTTTAAACATTCATTAATGATTTATTTTAATTTATAAAATATATTTTATTAGTGCTAGAATTTAAATGATAACGGGATAATATATCAATGAATTTTCACTAATAAAGGGTACCATTATCTTCACAGAATATGTTATTGAATTTATAATTAGTTTTAAGAAAAGTAATATTATAGTGTTGAAAATTTATTTATTTAGTACATGTAAATAAAATTTATTAAGTAGTGGAAGTTTGAAGTAATATCATTAAATCATATAAATAATATAATTGTTATGAAATATTAGGCATACACTAATAAAGAAACTAATATAATAGTTCTCAATGAACTACTCTATATGATATCAATGAATTTTAAAATAGAGAATATTTTTTAATATTAGGAATTTTTTTCTACTATGTGTACATTATAAACAAATAATGATTTTAAAGATGATACAATATTAAAGGATCCTCCTAGAATGAATATTCATTAAAAATAAATCATATGTATTCAGAATTGTAAAATTGATCTCTCTAATATTTTTCATGTGGGTATTTTTATCTCCTAATGAAGGTGTCTTTTTAGAATAACAGTTTTAAGGAAGTGGAAACCACAATGAAACCACTCAAAATGTTAATATTTATAAATATGATGCATAAAGTGAATATTTAGTGGTTGATAATTAAATTGAGGGAGTGTTTTTAACTAATAATAGAGAATATTCCAGGAAATATACCATAATAATTGAAATATAGATGTGTTGAAATGTGATTGGAAGAATAAGAGATAAAAATTCACATATTAATGGAATATATGGGGAAGTAAACCAAATACATATTTCAAAAACATATTTGGTGGAATTATTTTAGAGATTAAATCATGATAAATCTATGTTAATAAAAAAAATTGGTCATGTAACATATATTGAAATTCCATCTAAAAAGACATCTAGATCTCATTCCTAAAAAACATAATCATTAAAAATAACCAGAACTAAATATAACACATATAATTTAATGAATAGTTTCATTCGGAACATAGTGATTGTTTAATATTTATCCTAAAAAATATTGAGAAATATATGATCATAAAACCTAGTATAATGCATTGAAAAGAGCTCTATCATATATGTTTAGAATGGGAAATGAGAAAATATATGAAATTACTGATCTAAATAAGTATTTTTGGGTAAAACTTTTCCAATGGGATATAGTGGAATTATCAATACATTGATCGTATGTTATATATATGGGTTATAATATATTGAATTCCAAAAAAATATACATAAAACATTATTCATGTACAAATCATATATATGATACTATATAAAGTTCATATAAAATACATCTATATGGTAATTATATACCATCTAGAATTTAATGCATGAATAATATAAGAATTAAATATATTTATAAATTTGGACTATTTTATGTAATATACCTGCATGTGATACAGATATATACACACCCACTCACACATAAACAATATAAAATGTTCATTTTCTCTTGATAATGAAAAGAAATCCCCACATAGTTTCTTTATTTTATTAATAAAATATAAATGGATTAACGGATTTTCAAATTTTCATTGACAATGTTTAATGTGATCAAATAAGAGGTATGAATTATGGGTATCAATTAATATATACTTAATGAAAGATAAAATGTGAGAATCAATAATGTTGATGTTTTGAGCACAACCTATATAAGTAAAATATATTTTTATTCATCCAATGAGACCTAAGTTATAATTATATAATATAATTGATTACAAATTAGTGAATTTTTTATCAAATATTATTTCTTACCTAGCCTAATTTTTCACTCCTTGTGATGATTCTAGAATTATTCAATAGTATGTGGAGTATTGTGATAAAAATCAGGATAAAGATATAAATGTTCCACCTTTATATAAAGTATTCAGAGATTAAAAAAACATTAAAGATCATTATCTAGAGTTCCCCATCAACGTGGATGATGGAATATATTGTTCATGATTTTCAACTGTGCCTTATTTTATGATAATGTCTTCACATTCGTTTCTAAAAGTTAGATCAACAAATGTTTGAGTATATTTTTGTTTATAAATATCATAGGATTAAAAAAATGGGTTAAAATTTATCAGATATGTTTTGTAATGTATTCATAATCTTTGTTTACGTATTTTGGAAGAATTTAATATTGTATAAAACATTATTTAGTGTATAATACAATTGTGTAGAATGAATAATGCTTATTCAGATTTACTATTACAAATTTGTGTCTATATAATGTTAATAAAGTATTAAATTTATGAAAATGTATCTATGTAAAGGTAACTAGATATCAGTTTGAAGATCAGTATATAATATTTCTGACACCCACCAATGAGAATTACAAAATTCAAAAAGGAATAAATATCTAAATATCGGTTATATATTATCCTGAAAATGTAAAATAAGAAAAATTTGACTGATTTCGATGAATCATTTTAGACATCAATGGAATCACGATCATGTGACAATAATATGGTCACATGAAATAATCCTTTAAATCACATAACCTATAATGGATCCCAAGTAAACATATTAGAGAAGTCGTCCCACTATTTGGAAGGAACATCATATAACAAGTGGTCATTTGTCAATATCCTAATAGGATCCAGCTGGCCATGTGGTCATTAAATGAGGTGGGTGCCTCTCGTGGTCATTAAATTCTGGGAAATGCTAAAGAATTCCACAACATAGTCTCGTAATGACCCCGAGAAAGTAGTAATTATCTAAGGAAATAACCTAGAAAAGTCATATGAGATTATGGAAACGCATGCCACAAAGTTCCCTAATCGCATAGAAGTCCATAGAAATGTCAGTACGAAAAGGGGAAGGTCCCATAGAATGACTAAAATATAAAAAATCATCATTAATTAGTGATATTCAAATAATGGAATGATTGATGGGAGGGAGTTGCATCATTGAAAATTATGTAATGCCCTAAGAATGATCCATGATAGATTCTCATGAAGACACATGGTTCTAGAAACCATTACCAAGTATAGACTATTTTCGCGTCAGATATGATGCACAACATGGTGAAAAAACAAGATGCGGAGGTCTTTAAATTTTCCATCCCATTATCAAAAATGGACTGCTACCTATTATGATTATGAGGATTAACTATTTTCCTTTTGGTATCTATGAGGATCATTATACCCTTGTAATGAAAAATATTTCAAATATTATCTGATCTGATAACCATAAAGTCTTTATTTAGGTAATATGTTGGTGAATAGTCTTGGAAACCATTATCTATACATAAATCTCCTCATGTTATCATTCATTGATCTTGAAAAGGACTTCTGGAAACACGTGCAAAGAACATATTACTCATCTTCCGAATCACTTGAGACTCCAAATAAACAAACACAGAAATAAATCTAACGAATTATCAACATAAGGGATAGAATAAAGACTATAGGTGTATGAGATAAGATGAAAACATGTTTATAAATCCCCATGCACTTCACGCGAACAATCAAATTAAAGGAACTGTGCTAGGAAACATCTCCTAGATATCATTATTCACCTATATCATGCTTTTTGGGTCCTGAGAATCACATCAAACATGACTTTGCATATCAAATGGTCCCCCTAGACAGACCCCTTTAATATAGCGAAGACCTCTATCCTAATTTCCCACGACATTTGATACCCTTCATATACACCACATGAATCATATCATGACACCCACTCATGAAACCAGAGCCACAAAATAGCACTAGTAAATTTATAAAATCTCTCATGAAAACACTAGGAAATTCAACTATGACTCATGATTCCCTCCAGAAATGTCTTCAAGGTCTCATGGTTCCATCTATGGGTGCCATTTTAGACATATGACACCCTTCTATACATGTTGTATTGACTCACATGACAAACTCCATATGTGTCGACCAACTCTTGTTGATGAAACCACGTAATGTATAACGACCCATACTTTATATAAATTGTTATTACTTCAGAATTGAAGCACACTTATTACAACATATAACAAAACAATAAAAGGACCATATAGGTATAGTGTCTTTAGAAACTGGGAAACATAAACAACTGGTTCATAAATCGTCTACACAGACTCCCATTTATTTCATCATATCTTTATTCCCTTTTGGCATATCTTACTTAATAACCTTATTCCTGACCTGGGGAAAGAAAACATACAAAAGGGTGAGCTCAAATGCTCAGTGAGGGTAAACAAAATAAATATCAATCACATCATATACATAAGAACATAACTTTCGGAAATCATAACCTGCAATAGAAATCATAATCTCATAACATGGGATAAATGATAGAAGTGAAATGTTCTCATAACTTAAAACATGAAACATTGTGGCATACACACATAAACATAGAGAATCATTTCTTATTAGTCAAGGCTCATTTCCAAGACTATCTTAGTGGACAAAGTCCATTTCTGAACTGAGTTCACTCCTCGTTTCAGTCCTATTTCACTGAACCGGTTTAACCTGCCGTTCCAGCCATGACTATCTCATGAGCTGTAAAATATTTACCCAATGCATTGGAGGGAGATATAGGTCCCACCCATCTCATAATGATACCATTCTTATGTGATCCACAAAATCAGAAACCATACATCATAGCATAACCCATGTAATAAAAATGAGAATATTAAACATCATGACATCATAAAAAATTCATATAAGATAAAGGAATTCATAAAAATATTTCCATCACAACATAATCAGGTCCATAGGGATAGAAACAGAACCCTATATTATCTTAGACGGAAAATAATTTTGATAAAACACTTAAACTCCATTCTTGAGGAAAATATCTTTTCTACTTTAAAAACACTTTTCCTTTCTTAACATGTCATACTATTCTAAACTAAATGAAGTTGATTAATAATAAACATGAAAACTTGTAATGGAAGCTTCTTGGAAATAATGTTTTAAAAATCCATTCATGTCGTATAAGTTAAATAAACATTCTCCTAGAAATTTTGTCAGAAAAGAAAAAAAGTACCTCATACGAAAAATGAAAAAAGAATCCTTTCATATCATTTACTAAAAACTCACAAAAGGTTAAAATTGGATTTAAAAAATTTTAGTTTGATTGAAATAATATTACATATTGAGGAAATATGGATGTGGATGATAAAATACACCCCAGTAAATACCGAAGTATAAACAATGTCGGATAAAAATGAGATTGTGATATTTCCCTTACCTTAGGTTCGATATGCTTTGTACATGTCTGAACCTCCTGTATAATGATTTAAATAATGTTATTTAATTATTCCAGAATCATACTCATTGTTATGATATCACATATGGTCATATTCTTAGCTTCTTATTAGTAATATTTCATTACAACTTGTTATTCGGGTGTTCATTACTTTTTGTTCTTTTGCGTGTTTTGTCAAATAAATTATTATTATTCTCTTTAGGTTATAGAGACCTCATTTCCAGAATGTTATTAGTGTAATAAATATCATATCCATTCATTCAATTCATTTATATAACCATTATGCAATGAAGATCATGTAGAACGAGTCGCATCACATCGTGGAGACGGTATTCTGTACGTACGCACGAGCGATGATATCGTTCCCATGATCATGGAATTGCATTGGAGTGTATGTATACAATTTCAGAATCAATATCACTTTACAATAATAATATATAGTCATTATTTACACCATTTTACCCATCCAAGTAAGGTGGTGGTGGAAAATAGATTACACCACGGCGTGGAGACGATATTTCGTATGTACGCACGCGTGGTGATTTCATTTTACGTAGAATGGATAGATTTTGAAATAGGGTTGTTTCATACTTATAATAACATATCAGTATATGATTGATACTGATGTTATTACTTCATAATGAAACAACTAAATAAGAAGTAGTGGAAGAAGAAATAAATATGAAAGAATCGGTAACAGACATTACCTCTTCTTTGAAGTGCTTCTTTGATACCTCCTTTTAGGGTACTAAAATTCGACTTTGAAGAATCACAAGACCTATAGGATGCCTCTAGGGAAGTGGATAAGAGAAAGTGTTAGGGGTTGTCCGAGCTTGAAGGCTCAATGTGGTGTGAGGAAGAGGGGGAGGAGGTGCCTTTTTATAAGGTAGGAGAGGGGCTCCTTTGAAAAAACTAAAAATATTATTTTATTATAAAGTCATGTTCGGTTTTAGATAGCTCAAAATTTATTTATTTCGTAGATAAAGTAGGTATGGGTCTAAATACTCTCATCCAATAGAATTTATACATGTTCAGGTACCTATTTTAACCTTATCATTTAGATTTAACAATAAGTAACATAATTTTACTTTCACCGTGTCTTCTTGTGTTCTTATTCTATAAGGTTAATAAAATTACTATATGCAGCCAAACGAAACCCAAGTTGTTTATTATTAATATATATAACCATATCTAAGTCATTTGGCTGAACCTTAGATTTTAAGGAATAAAATAACAATTACTAATATAATATTTATTTTAAAAACTATTTTATGTCAATTTTGACACTATTTAGTAATTGATTTTTGTGAAAATCATAACATTATGATTAGTTCGAGAAAGTTAATTAAATGAATAATAACATGTCATATTAACCTAGAAAATTAGTGGAATTAATCAAAAGTCTGAAATTACATTTATTTTGGTATTTATAACATCAATTATGTCAATATTTCATTAATAAGATAATTACTGCATCATCTTTGTGTCATAAATAATCTAAATTATTTAATGTCTAAAAATTACAAATAAAATAAAATTATGTAGGAAATCATTTTAGAATTATAATGAATACTTATAGTCTAATTTATATTATGTATAACCCAATATTAAAAATTATTTACTTATTTAACATTGATTTTAACTATTTTAACCCTTCTTTAAATAAATTAATAATAAATGTCCTAATCTAATCCAAGTGGGTATAAATGGTCATATTTTTTTCCTAAGTTTGATTTTGGTCGAATTATACTTATCCAATAAAATTTGGACATGTTTTAGGGTAATAATAATATCATTTTTACCCTTAATTACCCTATTTACTTTTAACCGTGGTAAATAAAAGTAAAAAGTTACTATCCACCAAAAATTATTTTCATCTCATTGAACCACATTTTACATACTGACATCAACCATGTCTCTCAGATTTTTGAAATTCCACTCACAGAAGCGGTAAAATAAGTTTTATGAAAAATTCAGTTTTTTTAACTACCACTTTGTGGTTTCACTATTCATCTAAAATTGAATGTTTTCAGAAAAATACCAAAATTTCAACCTAGGCTAATTTCGATATTCCGAATCCAAAAATGAAGTCCATTTTGAAAAATAAAATTTATAAAATTTCATAAAGTGTTTATTACTATTCATAACGGCTAGTTTTAATAATATTTTAATAGCATATCATTGTTTAGTGAAACTCAGTATTGCGTACGACGCAAGCTATCGAGGAAGATCGCGATTGCATGTATAGAAATCCAAGCTAGTTTTGTGTGTAGTTAACAATTCCTTTTATGATTTATAAAAACAAAAATATTTCTCATAAAAGTCTCGGGTGTTACATAATGTGAACTGGATCATGGGACACCTTCTAGACAAGGTTGTCGGTTCATGTGATGGATTCATAGAAAAATCATCGAGATCTTCCAATGTCCTCTAGATAAGTTATATATGATCATGTGACTACCCATAGATGTGATATATTGGAAAAATGGTCTCCTCTTTAAATAATGACTAGTTCATTTCATTGTCTAAGTATCTGCCCGGATTATACTATTCTACATATCAGAACAATCAATCAATCAGTGCATGTTAGGAGGGCACGTAGGAAAGATCAATAGTGAATCCTCAATGTTTAAAACCTGGATAAATTGATTTTTGAGGACATTGATTGCTTCCATAACTAGGGAGCATATGATGTATTCTTGAGACATGAGATCTATATAAACCCTTTCAATATAGTCCCAACACATAAGTCCCTCTTCATGAGTAATGAAAAATAATCATTTACCAACACTAGTTTCTCACTCTTACACTAGATCACATAGTTTTAGGGAACTACAATAATAATGTCATATACATCATTAGTTTCTATAATGAAATGGGAAAACCAAATATATAATCCCCTGAAAAATGATCTACAACAATTATATCATTTTCCATAATTAGTATATGTTGTACACCCCTCCAGGACTCAAAAATGAACACCTGGTGTCTCATAGATCATTTATATGTCGTATATACATGACGTTAAACTAAATAGGACCAAAAAACAATGGAGTTTATTAATACTACCATAAACAGGATATATAGGATGCCTCAAAATGGATAAATACCCTCCTCAAAATGTTATATGCCTCTTTTCATGGCATCACAATTATAAGAAATTGGTTTTATTGCATTAGAACCTAATCAACAACCCACTACATAAAGATGATAGAGAACCTCAAATATATGTGAATGGTTTCAATAAAGAGACAACATTCTCCTTCAGATGAAATATAAATAAACCATGATCATTTTGTTAGGGTAAATATTCCTATATCTTTATTAGGAATTCATTCACAAATATGTAATAATTCAATATGAGATATCCATAGTATGCTATAATTCCCCTAAAAATTGTTCAATGAGCCTGATCTCCCTTATTATCCACAAATCCAAGTCCCCATGAGTACTTAGGCCTGAAAATTTGGATAACTACATTCCTTTGGAAAGAATATATATACCATTTTACGTAGGATTGAACTATAGTATATTTTATATATGATAAAAATGGTATTTTAATGTTCATAATTTTGAACTACACAAACAACCCAAAAATCATCCATCAGGTGAAACCAAACCATCTTCAATGAGGGTTCACAATCACACCTTGAATCATGACTAAAAAATGTTGTGGACTAGATGTGAACTCTATAATAGACAATTTAATGGGTTATGATGCGTTAATTAATTTTCACTTCACACCATACACAAACAAAAATGACATGCCCAAAACGAATTTGTCAAATGATATGATGATTTAATAATCATGAATTAGGCCATATTTTATTTCATAACCAATAAAAACCCAGTAAGAAAGTAAGATCTAACCAATCATCCTCTATAACTAGATTTCTCATGAATTAATTATTTCATTAATTTATATGTCCAAGAGAGAAGAATATACGAATCGGGAAAAAAATAAAAATTTATTAAACATGAATACCTAATTGAGAATATAATTCCTATGATATTAAATTAATATTTAACCTTTTTAGTTGACTTCTGGACTACTACAGATACTACTCTCATCATTATAATCCTAGACATTGTATTCATATCTACTGTTATCTCTAGTAAATCATAAATTGGAGGAACCCCTGTGGGTTGTTATGTGATCTTCCCTATTTGGAAACTCCAACATCATGTTGAAAATATGATGGTCTAGGATTACAAATATTGAATTAAAATCCCAAAAATTTAATCATCCAACATGATTTTAAAATATTGAACAATATTTTATACACATCCCCAAGGAGAGGCTTCAGATAATCTAGTAGCCATTATCACTACAAACATATTCTCACAGATCATATCAATGGTGAGTGACAATTTACATTGTCTGACTCTAATGAAAGTGGATCAGATAGAAAAATACAACTCCCTTGTGGT
Source organism: Viscum album (assembly GCA_963277665.1). Taxonomy (NCBI): domain Eukaryota; kingdom Viridiplantae; phylum Streptophyta; class Magnoliopsida; order Santalales; family Viscaceae; genus Viscum; species Viscum album. Next base: position 1,012,530,760 of record OY728153.1, on the reverse strand, counting down.
TTATATGATTCCATAGAGGGAACCTAAAAATAGACAATGCCAACACCATCCTAAAGGTAACCACTAGTCACCTTCTGATGGTACCACCAGATATGTTTCCACCTCCAATAACAATTCAAGGTAAAAAATGAAGTTTCATCAGAGGAGGAAGGAATTTGATACCAAGAAGGGGACTTCAATCCCCAGACTTATTGATGATGCATGTCGAAATAATCTTCTAAGAACCAGAATGCATGCTCATATTCCTTCTCACTCTGAACAAGTTTACATGCATATCACCATACAAGGCATGGTGTAGTCAAATTTCCTTACCCCTTTCCTAAATTCAATTGATATATTCCGATGACACAATGAGGATAAATTTTGGTGTATATCTCTATCTAAATAAAATAAATGTGGAGGTGTATAATGGAAATGAAAAATGTGTCGGTTTATATCTGTGCACACAATTCATTAAAATTACGATATATTTTAGAAATTGAAAAAAAAATATTTTTAAAGATTCCGGAATAATTACAAGTAAATGGAAAAAAGAATAATGTCGTCCCTATATATATAGGGTAACTCAACACTAAGATCATTGTGCAAAAAAATTAATCTAGGGAATGAAGACATTATTTATCTCATGTTGGAGTATTATTGGCCAATTAAAATAAAGAATGACATGTCAAACTAAGATCATACTCTTGTGCCAACAACAGATAACCCTGGGAGAGAGGCACATTCCTCAGGACATGGTTACATGCCTATAAAAAATGTAAGGTGTCATATTCCAAAGGCCCATGATCAATCTCATATGCCCATCCAAGAAGGGGATCACCATATGATATGGGAATAATCATTCGTACATGTTTGAAATCATGTTGACGAAGTCAATGAACATTCTCTATCATCCCAGGATCTAGTAAATATCCCCATTCTATCTGGGATTTTCCATGTGATAATGGAATAAGAATTGGGACTTGCACATAATACATTCAATAAATATTCCTATAATAGTCTTGCAGATCCCTGAATCTAGGCTGATATTCCTAATTATTCCTATAAAATACTGAACCATCATCATTTATATTAAATTCATGGGGAGGTATATATCCCTTCTCAATTTATAAATGTCAATCAATATATTATCATGGGGAATTCATATCCTAACCAGGCTCATATTCATGTTCCAAATATGTATCACTATGTGATAGAGAAATATACCAGGGAGTATGATCATATTCTATAGTTCATGATGAGTGAGATATCCTATAACCTCACGATATGCCTAATAATATATGATTGAATGAATATCACCAAGTGAGAAAGAAATATAACTCAGGACATGCCCATATTCTTATCAATAAAAAGAAACATCATAAATATATTGTAGTATCTTCTCAATAGATTGATCATACTCTTGCAACATCATATGGTTATATATAAGAGATAACAACTATCATATAATAAGATCATCTAACTGCACAATTTTAAAAGGCATCTCAACATATTCCATCTGCAACCTAGAACAAGGACCATATTTATAATATCCACAATTTCAGTGTCCTTGAGATCATTCAAGACACATTATCAACACCATGAGGGTCTATTGAAACATACATTAATGTGTAAGATTAATGAATTCATTACCATGATATTCCCCCTCATTGTTGTGTGGAGATAGATCATAGTGACTCTACTACTAAAATCTACTGTGGTGAACCTCTATGTAGTGATATATCCCCTAGAAATTGAAATCATACCCATTCTAGTAACCACTATATAGAGTGGTGTCCCAAAAATATAAAAAAATTAATAGATAGGTTCTTTAAACTTTTGGGTCAATGATATATAGTTCCCCATTAACATTTTGTATAACTCCCCTCTCATCAGTAGGAACCCTTATAATCATCATCTATGGTCTAACCAGATGGAGTTGTTTAATCCTAATGAAGAGGATGTTGACATTGACATATGGGCTGAGTTACTCAAAGATAGCCTACCCATTATGTTCCTGTCCCTTTCTACTTCTGACTATGTTATCCCAGACAAGTTAGAAAAGGATTGTATGCCTTATGCATTCCAAAATATTAAGGATACTTATCAATGAATAAATGATTAAAATCTCCCTTATCCATGATACGAGTTCCATCTTTATATAATCAATATAATATATTATCATCTAGAGATATCTATTATCTCCAAGACCTAATATCCGAAACTATAAAATAACTTCTCAAGTATACAACATCATTTCTTCCATTGTGTCATGAAATTTTAACAACTGGTCTCCAAATCCACATCATGTATCATTATTTGAGAACAAGGAATTTATGGATCAATAAAAATGGTATATTATAAGAACAACATAATCCCCTTATTTTGTGTCTTGTAAAGTTATAGAGTCTATGTAAATTAGGGGACAAGGTAACGCTCCAGCAAATTAGTCATTACATTGTAATGGTCTTGCTTCAATAATGCCATGATTTCATGAAAAAAGTTATTGGTTAGCTAAAAGGATTCTGAACTAAACCCTATAAACCAATTAAAATTCATTTTAGACATTAATAACAAAGTATCCATCACCTAAATAACATCATGTGATGATTGGTTCTCATCATGGGATTCCATTTCAAAAAGATTATAACAGAGAAAAACTATGCCACATGAAATATGCATTGGTAGCTACTTATATATCAACATTCTATGATAACTCCTAGCTCATCTGGCAGGGGGAATATTTACCACCACCTCCACCTCTCAAATAATCAATCCCCACATGGATTTTTGACACATTGACAATACATGTGGACAAGATCTATCCCCTTTCTCTGGGAGATTAAAATTTAAATCACCATCTCTAGGTTCAATTTCCCCTAAGAGTACCCTGTGGACATCAACGGTGATTCCAGATTGACCCACCACACTAGGCCAGGAGAATTTATATCCTCATTTCGATCCTTGTAATAATAAAATACCCAAAATAATTATTTTATCCATTGAAAACAAACCAATCAATGATAATTATGGACCTTGGTAAACCCCATACCATAAGGATGGCTTAATTTTCCAGATAATAATAACTATAAAAGAAATCCTTCTTCTTCAGATTGAGAGGTAAAAATAAACTATTAGCATCCCACCTATTCCTCTTGCTATAAGAAAAATATTCGTTGGTTGGGTCCCAATCAGTAATCAAGACCAAAAACACCCTAAGAGGTAGTGTTAATTGAATAAGATGGGAGGATCCTACAATGAATGAAATCAAATGCTGCTAAGATCACAAGACAAAACAACATGATATGGATAATGGTTTGAATAACACACTGATAGATGTAGTACATCCGTAGACTATTTTGTCAAAAATATTAGAACATCCCCAATTGATTGATATGAATCTATGAATTTATTCACTATTAAGAAGCCATAAATCATGGATCATGACATAAATGCAGAGGTCTATGACAGAAAAAAATCATCCCCAAGAGGATGGTGACTTGGATGCAGCAACCAAGGCTGTATATACCCATATCTAGATAATTTTCAAATTCTATCACATATAAATAACGAGCTGAAATTTATTTGGAATAAACCTAAAAAATAAAAAATGAATGGATAACTACATCCATATCACCAAATAGATTATTTTCGGTTCCTACTATGGGGTAACATTTTACACACTAAGAGAATACGTTATAAGCAGTCTCACCTTGATCAAAGAACTACTCCAGGAAATATTCACACATGGTATAATCGTCAGATATAGATATCTATTCTACCTCTTGATCCACCCACAATAGTTTTATATGGAAATCAAACGGCCTTCAAATACTGGAAAATAGTATACCTAAATGAGGAAGTCAAAAGGAACCATGAATTCCATCCATTATATAGGTGTCTTCTCCCTCATTTGAGAATCATTAAATCAATGGGATAATCACTAATCTTAGAGAGATGATGGGGGACCACCTCATTATCCCCAACACACCATGTGGATGGGATACGACTAAGGCTACATTTCCCCAAGAGTTATATAACGTCAATCTGTCCCTGGATACATTAACAGAACCAATAGAAGGGTGACATGATCCTACTCATACAGAATGGAATCCATATCCCAAATTGACAGCTGATACTCCACCTCTAACCAATATCATCCATACAACCTTCTCTAGAATTGATTGTGCATGAGACCCCTAATAACATCTCACACACATTATATCCCAATGCAGTTTGATGATTGGCCCTTGAGATCAGTAGGAGGAAACAACGATGGGGTATTTCTTAGATACTCTAACAGGTGTAGGCTTTTGGTATAGATGCCTACAATTATCATCTGTTATAGGAAGGGAGTACATTCAAGGTTAGATACATTATTATTTAATGTCCTTATTGTGGAATATGATGATCATCAAACTCATAAACTACAATCAATATGAGCAATATAGTGTGATAGACTATATAGAAATGCAGAATGGCTTAACCTATTCATTATTCATCCCACTGACGGATGTGAAACTACTATAATAATATGATAAAAATATTAGGGATTAGTTGAAGATACTCTTGATCCCAATGATGTATCTACATGGATTATATGACGTCAATTAAATCAGAAAAAATCATGAGGTGTCTATTCAGAGAACCCGATCTAAGACTAGATTCAGGCCCATAACACTGAGGAAAATGACATGCCGAGGAAAAACATCAACTATCACTCTCAAGATAGCAGTTATGCCCATCCAGGCACCTAGAAAAGATCTAAACCTCCCTATACCTCATGTCGAGTACTCAAAACCACCGTATCATCCATGTATAGAAGCATATAGAAATCACAGTTGCTTAGTATTTGAGGAATTGTTGATCAACGTATACTAATTTTTTAATGAAAAAAGTCCCCAGTTATTTCTTGGTATCCTTGGCCAAAAAATTCATCATGATTCTATAGCCCTAGAAGACTGATGATATCAACTTCACCAATAATCCATAATATATCCCTTACCATATAGGTTTGATTAGTACCATTATGACTAATTTATATTTAATATGTTTTATAAAGATATGGTCCATTCTAGATAGATGCTGTTGGACCTCTTCGTATTATTGGTGGAATTAAAAACCATTTCCTAGATATAAGAGGATTAATGGATGACTATTTCTACAATGAGGGGGGAAATGTATCATAACATGATTACGGGAAAAAAATTTGATCTAGCTCATAAAGAACTAGATGAAATGTTTCATAGGCCAAAAATAGATCCACCACCTGAGAATTAGTCATTAAATGTGCCTCCCCAAGGATGGAATGACCTCCGAATGTAGGATTAATCAATTGAGTGAGAATAATATCCTAACAAAACATAAGCCATAATTTGTGATTATTTATTCAATGAAACATCCATGGAATGAGATCCTCTCATCCAAATGGGATACCCATTTGATAAATAAAACAAATTTTTTATGTAATTATGATACATTAAAAAAAACACATTTCCAATGATTAATATTCTCCTAAATTTTATGTTCAAACACACAAATTGGAATTAAGAGGCCGCATGATCTGAAATAGAGGATACATCAGACATCGTTAACTTGTATCAACACAATATTCCATTAATAGTCACATGTAATAAATATGTATAGATGATACCCATGGTAAATTACTCTAGTAGACTCATAAGAGGTAAGGATTTTCACCAGAACCCTAAAGTAGTAACTCGTACCCAATTTTTAGGAATGACCACCTAGAAGGGGATTTATTGTATGATAAACAGAGAAAACATTGAATGCCATCACCACTCACTACACTACAAGTAGATACTCTCTTGACCCCTTCAAAAGAACCATGATCAAAACCCTAAAATTCCTCATCTCTTAGGAAACATTTCGAGGAGAAACACCACATCTGAATATTCCATAATATGGAAAAAAAGTATGCCATCATGAATCCATAAGAAGCAGTCACATTGAATATTTCATCCCTTTTTGTACTCCAAAATTTAATTGATCTCAAAGAGGATTTTTTTTATTCCCTCCAAAGCCAAAGGAGTTTGAGATTGAATTCATTGTTGCGGAGGTATATCATGTGGATAACATGTCATTATTAACTAATGTCATCATCTCATTCATTAACAACGATGGGGATGAGGTAATCCCAAGGCACATTAGACCACTATATTTTATGGGAGACTAAATAATTTCAACACACAAAGGGATATAATTTATAATTTTTCTAGTATAAATCTCGTCGAATTTCAAATTTTTACACTTTTTTTGCGATATAAAAAATATGGACATATCTCGAACAAAACATTCCATTCAATTTTATGATACGATTGTGTAAAAAACTCTTGGGAAGATCAAAACTGATTCTTACTTTGGGGAACTCACATCAGATTCAGTGTTTATGGTTAACCAAAAAGACTACACATATTATTTAATTCTTTAAGGATCATATCTTCATAGCCACCTTGTGGTTCCATCAAAATTATATCATAGTGTAATGTACCCCATTGATGGTAAACTAAAAATAATTTGTGGTAATATCTCCTCATTAAATTCTTGAATATCCATATATGAAAAAGTTGAATCCTATGTGAATGGATGCAGGATTCAAATTGTGGATAATGATATATAAGTTTTAGATACTAATGGATTTGTGAACACCATTTTGAATCCTAATATTATAGTTGATAGTGAAAATGTTATCACAATAAATTTGGTCAAGGTAACATATCTAGTCTAGAAGGTCCAATACCCACATTTCCCTAGTCACCCTAAATGAAAATCAGTTCGGTTAACACTTGGTAATAACTCATGTGTGTAGGAGATGATAATTTCTCTTCTCATGGTCTTAGAAATCCAAAAAGTTATAGAGAAGCCCCCGTATTTTCATCATCACCTAAAAAGGTATCAATACAACAGAAAAGGGAGGGTGATTAGGATGACATAAGGAATGGACCTCTTGCATTCGAGGAAGTTGTCTCCAATAACACCAATGTGCTCAGGAAAATAAATCATTTATCATAAGAAGAACCAGTAAGTACTCATATTAGTTCTACCATTCCCCACGAAGAGTAGGATATGTACATTGAATTTAAATTGCATAATGGATATGTTTTTTCATGTTACTATATAAAAATGTTTGGGATGAATCTGGACAGAATACTCACCATATTAGAAAACACATAGACAATAGAGCCTTCATGAATGTCTTCATAATGATGTACCTCTCTCATGAGTCAAATGTAGTGGCAGAAGTTCACATGTTGATCATACCAATTTTTTTGAGAAATGAAATTCCAAGGATGGATTTCCACATCATCCCTATAAAGAAAAAATTGTATATAGTTTAGTGTTTTAATTAACCTCAGAGACCGTAATTAATAGATTATAAAGGAATATTTTTCATTGAGAATAAAATAAATATCTATTAATAAAACTATTGGCTTCTAAGAACTTTTATTCATGGATGGGTACTCAGGGTACAATTAGGTGATGATGGACCCCAAATATGAATAACCAAGGAACTTCAGAGAACCTCCGTGAAAAATTAATTATAAGGATAATCTTCTCTGATTAAAATATGCTGGTGATATAAATAAACTAACTGTGCATAAAATCATTAAATAATTATTTTGAAGGATATCTCTGTTTTATGAGGAAGGACATGTTTTTAACCCCCAAAAAATGTGATCAATTCATGGATCACAAAAAAATATTAGATAATATATGAAATAACATTTAAATGATTAATATTCTAAAATTATATTTTTTCGGTAACATAAGGAATGGTACATGACATTTTAGAATGACACTACGACATTGTGGTTGACCTAGAGAAGACAACTGTTATCATAAAAATGTCACTCCCTGAAAATCACAAGGAACTAAGGGGGATCCAAGGGTACCTTGCCTATATTTGGTGACCTCTATCCAACCTAGATGAAAAATATCTCCCCTTTAGCTGGAAAATGAATAACAAAATATCATATCAATGGGTTTAAGAGTTTCATAAAGAAATTGAATGTTTCAAGAATATCCTATTTTTCCCACCAGTTATGATGAATCTAATTCAAGGGAGTCAACTCATCTTACATGTGACCATGATGGATCACCCAATGGCCATTCTCTATGCACAAAAAAAACAGTATGAATAATCACTAATACCTTAGTATGATGATGATAGGTATTGAGACTCGATACTCAATAGTTAATAAGAGCTTCCTTACACTAATCACTATGGTGAAAAAGTGGAGGAATTACATTCAACACCCTTATTTCCATCTGTTCTCATTCATCGATCCAATAAATTAAATACATACCATCCTATATTAACTGTTTTCCTGGTCAAATGGGAAAAAATTATTGAGAAATACAATATTTAGTTCATATCACATAAATCAAGGAAAGGGTAGGCCCCGACTAATTTCATTGAATAATATCCTATATCAAAAAATAAATGTGTCTACATTGAGCTTGAAAATGGGGAGTTATTTTATTCCCATGAAACTATATGAACAAGGAAAATTATTTTTAATATAATCTATTAAATTACCCTCTATAGAATTATGGAAATACAAAATCATAATCTGGTTGGCTTAGGGGTCGTATTTCTCTCCCTTGATAGAGTGGGTTTTCCATACTCTTCATCACTTTCTAAAAGTTGTATAAATTATAATGCAAAATACAAATCCCTCATTGCTGACATAGAATTAGTGATATTGTCCCAAACAACCTTACTAGATATCAAAGGGGACTCAGATAAATAGATAATGGAAATCAATGGAAAATATTCCCTCAAAAAGGATTGATTGAACCCCGAACTGGCTATGTCCTAGAAATGATATAATAGTTACCTTATAATCCCACATTTCAAAATATTCCCCAATAAAGAATGGGTTTCACCGATGTATTTTCCAATGCATCCACCTTCCAAACGGACCATGAACTGAAATAATCAATTATCAATTTCCCATGTTAGAGAATGGTCTTAGTGAAATTTTTTTACTTTGGAATATATCAATTAGATTAACCTCGCCCAGAGAATGATGATCCAATTTTAAAAACATGATGTATAGATCATAATAATAAATTATATAAAAAATTGAATTCACTAAACAAATCATGCTAAAAGGGAAGAAATTTTGTGTTCGCTTGAAAATTTCTCACTGCATGATGGTCATAATGATCATAAATCCATCTATAAATAAGGATTCATCGGAATCCTCCAAAGATTCGTAGTAGAAGGAATTTTCCTTTATGAAGGATTTCGATGTGGGTTTTAGTGGTACCCATCAATATAGGAACATTATCTCAAATATAATCAGGAGGATGGGATATTAATGGAATACAATGATATTAGACTTCATGGAATTCACCATGAAATTTCATTCAATAGATATTCATGAAAACATCTTCTATCAGCCACCAAAATTTCTACATAATGCTAAATATTACTGTACATTAGATTTTTGGGGAATGGATGTTAGGAGAACATTTAAGCAAGTTTCAACTAATGTGTTCAAGAATATCCTTACTAAAAATATCTTATTTTCTAAATAGGATGAATTAAAAACCCTCATAGAAGTCAGGATGAATGATTTCATCAACATCATAATGTCCCATATAATCACAAGGTTTGAGGTCCCCCACACAAAAAATTGTGGACAATGACAACAAATAATGTTCTATAAAATTGAAGAAACTCATCAAAGAGTACAATATAGAGTCCAATAACTTATCTATCTATCATTTGGTGATAAATTTAATGATATAAGCCTCAAATAATACTCTATGAAATATACCATAGAATATGGTAAAAATGGTAATATTACTTAGCCACACAAACTCTCCCATTATGTTTGGGCCAACCGTACCACAAGGAATACTACTACCCAATAGACAACATATTCACTAGTTTTTGTGACAAAAGAAGTGTTACGAAAATATTCCTAGTAACACTCAAAACAAATATCAATCATTAGAGAGATCTAAAAAATTTATGAATCATAAATGATGAAGGATGAATTAGTGTGCCTTGATGAGAAAAATATGACAAGACAACACATCGTGGATGACCGTAAAAATCAAATTGCATGTGACTGAAATAAAAATGTTCACCTCTACTCAATTTTCAAATGGGATGTTTCATATGTCATTATAAACCCCAATTATTTGAGGAATAAATCGTCCATCATCATACGAGTGTGGTAGGGACCTCACATCTTACATAATTTCTATAACAATGAGAATTTATCTTTATCCATAATGGATGAGGATAATTTCCCCCCAACCCACCAATGTGAGATTTCACAATAAATAATTTTCATAACAATTATCACTACGGGCCTCAACATCTGTGTAATCGCAACCATGCATCCTAACCACATGACATTACACTATCCAAAGTTCATCATGGAAAAAAGTTTTCATATTGTACATCAATTTTGTAATTGTAATATGATTAATTTAATGTTATACCAAGTCCTCACTGCACATCAAAAACTTAATAGATGCAAAAAACCTCATTCAAATCATGTGGTCTATGTCCCTAGTAGAAATCAATAAAATAATTTTCCAGTCCCGAACTACATATGGAATGATTCCAAATTTTCATATGTGATATGTAGGGAATGCCTCATTCTTGTATCATTTTACAACCACGAAATAATAAAAAATTCACAATTTTATAGCCTCATCCATCCCATCATTCTTAGAAAATCCATTTATAGACTGTTTCATTATCAAGGAGTATAGCTCATGTGAGGATAAGAATTGATGTATGATATTTTCCTACTGATAATGGAATTAAAGTTCATGTTATTCCCACCATGGTCATGAATTCATGAACATAAAGGCACCCCACAAGTCCTTGTCACATGATGTTAAACTACAAGGTCATTTTCCTTACAGCATGACATAAAATTACGTGTCCTATTATGAACTATGTGTCTCTGATTTCTGTCATCACAATATACATTGTGATGAATACATTTCTAATACTGGGCGTAGCTAGAACTATTGATGGAAAAATGGAAACTTCTCTGTACAGTCCAGTTCAGTGAAGAAAGAGTTTCACATTCATGGACTATATTTAACTATATTCCATTCCTCATTGGATATATAGTGACACTCATATTTCAATCATTGATCACTATGATACAAAATATTAAAAATTCCACCATAAATGAGGGAGGTTACAAACAGAAGGGGCAATGGGATCCTCTTTATCCTCACATAATGACATTAAATGGATTACCCTTATAAACTAAAAGATTCGTAGTAACACCCATACATCAACCGTTATCTCCAACAATAACATTTTTATATGTTCACATCAGTTCCTCTTTTTCCTCACCACATGATATTTAACCACGTGGGATTCTATGAACACTATGTAGATTGATTCCCATAATCATGGTGTAAAAATTAACATATAGATATTTAACCCTAGGCCCAACGAAAACAAATGATTTCAAATTTCCCATATCTACATAGAAACTATGTCACACAAGATCATTAATACAATGTATGATCCAGACTGAAAAATGTGTTTATTATGAACACAATATATCATAACTACTTTTATCAAATTATTCCATGTCCTTTCTTCTTGATGATAAATAAATGAATTAAAATTCATACCACAAGATTTTAAAAACAACTAAAAACATCTGGGTAACAGGTCATTTAAAACACACAATAAATATGTGCATAATAAATGATGAAAAACATCATGGAAAATGTCTTAATTATATGATCTTAAAATCTATGGAAATATCCCCCACTAAATGATGTTAGAATGTGTATTCCATCACCGATTTACATTATTAATCAATGGCCTACAATATAATTTCCACATTCAACAAGAGTATGGGGTGCTTCAATTATCTATTAATATTGCCCTAATCCTTGTGGAAAACTTCATGTGTTGACTACCATTGGATTCAATATTTTTTCACATCTCATTTTCAATAATAGATATATCACATTCCATCCAATATATTAACACAGAAGGGTTTTTGAGCCACCTACCGAAAACATATTGTCCACTTATAATGATCTTTAATTTTTCAGTGAGCCTCACATCTTTTAGGAAAAAGTCAATAACCTAGTGTTATTTGAAAATCTCCTCATATGATTTTTCAACATAATTATCATGACCTAATTACATTGAGTGATTAATTATAAGATTTTAATATGTTTATTAGATGGATTTTTATGCTGTTTTGACCCAATGTATCATATGTTGGATTTTGTGTAACATCTTCTATATCTGGTCCATTTTCATCACGACATTAAACTGGATATACTTTGGTCAAGCTATGTGACCTAAAACATTAGCCTATGATGATCCAAATAACATGTAATTATATTTTTTGTGTAAGATATAAAAAACTTTTTGGGTAGAAAACACTTAAAGGGAGGCCTAGGAAAAGTCATGTCTTCATTCCCTATGCTCTTCACATTCATAGTTCTGGAATATAATAATGTAGTAAAAAAATTTAATAATTCCCTTAAAGAATACTTTTATCCCTAGTAATTTTCCTACAATTATCTCTAAAAGTTTGAGTACTGATTTGACATAAATCCTACCATATATAATTTTTTTCCAGGTGATAGAACCTATTTTAGGTTTTTTGAACACTTCAGTGATATAACACTTTAAAAAAATCTCACTTCATGTTTTGTTGGGACTCGGGTCTCCATGAAACATCCATCCTCCCTTAAGAAATATCTAACTTAAAGGGATCCATTTCTTCACTATGGATACTTGAATTTGGCCCCATCCTATATTCTTGTGTTAGTCAACCAAATTCATCAGTCAACAAAATGTTCATTCTAATCCTTTTAATAACTAACATCATCACAATAACATGCAAGAAATTAGTGTTTTGGTAGAACAAGTTGTATTAAAATGACATATCATTATAATTATACAAGTACATTAGAACATGAATTATAGTCTCTCTACTAATAAATTAGAGTGGATTTGACATCCTCAATACCACATCACTATATTCTATACTCTTTGTCATATAATGAAATGAAACACTCCATTAATCAACCATTGTTCCACCAAAAATTATGATTTGAAACTATAGGGTGTAGGGAACAAGATTTATAATAAATCCATGAACATCAAAATGGTTTCATAACCCTTTCTGGATAGCTTCCATCCCATACCCAACCATTTCCTCTAGTCGTTTGATTCTTCATGAATCTTTCATAGCACTTAGATTGAAATGGGTATTATTATTCATATGATAGTGTTATCAACACATAAGGTGCCTAAACCCCAACTAAAAGTATATATTCCTTATAAAAAAGAAACATAATTCATTGTGATCCACAAAAATGTCATGGAAGACCCATTCACCTTATAGTTTTGCAGGTATCCATGTTTTGAATGCTTTAAACCATTTACACATACTCAAGATATTAGGTTATGATTATATAACTCAAAACCAAAATATCCTAGTAGAAGTAGCATCCCTAATATCTCTCCATCAACCAATATTAAATCCAAAAACCTTTCATATCATATGAAAAATAATGGATTTCATCTTTTCATTTCAATTATGTTAACGCATAAGAGATTTTACCATACAACTAAATGAATCTCCTCTATTAAATAAAGGATTTCCAATCATCATGAGCCCTAGAAACACCATATTAAACCCAACACCTCAATGTGTTTTAGGTTCTCATGGGATTTCTTCACCATCTTCCATGGTAGTAAACATAAAGGTCCAATATAATTGACCAAAATCTATAGTACATCAATGTTTAAGCTAAAATTACCAAATCTATAGAACATTATGGTTTGAGTTAAAAAAACTATACTACAATACAATGTGGTCTGATCTAAAAGTCTCTAAAGTAAAATACATCAATGTATGAGATATAATACATTAACTACGATACATAATATTTCATTCTAAAACGCTGTAAACTACAGTACATCACTATCCAAGAAGAAATTCCATAAACTACCAAACATCAAGGAAAAAGCTGAAATATCATAAACTACAAGACCTCATGGTCTGAGCTAAAAACCCAAAAACTACATTACATGAAGGATTAATATAAAAGACAATAAACTATAGTTCTTCTTGACCTAAGATAAAATACCCCAAACTATAATACATAAAGGTCTAAGATAAATGAGCCTAAACTATAGTACATCTAGGACTAAGCTAAATGACCATAATATAAAGAACATCACGGTGAAATATGAACAGAATTAAACTATAATACATCAAGATCCATGCTAAAAGACCCTAAAGTATTGTACATCAAAGATAGTGATAAAATACCTAAACTAAAGTGACATGATGACTAAGTTGAAATTACATATTTTAAAGAATTAAAGATATATATATATATATAGAAAAAACATGTAATGACCACTAAATGGCCTTATAATAATCCATAGACTCTTTCCAATACTATAAACTATGAAAAATAACATAGAGAACTCTCCCTCTTGGACACATATCCAACCTAGGAAATATTTTTGAAAATTAGGTGATCTAATTAAAACTATAACATATATTCCAATAAAGATTCTCTAGTTTTTAGGAATTGATGATTTCTACTCAAAATAAATCACTAACAATTTATGTGTCTAAATAAAAACATTCAATTTTACATGATGTTATCCAATTTAAGGGTAGCACCGGTGTTTTTGAAATTATATAGGGAATGAAATATCATGAACATCAGGATTGAAATGATGGCATAGTAGTTTATAAAAATCAGCAAATTCATTAATTAATTATTTCAAAAAAAGGGAGGAATCTTCACATTTTGGTGCCTCTCTTATGTCTCACAAATAGAATATTTTCATCACTAAACTAACAAATTGTAAGGGAAAACATAGAATGTTTAATTAGATATCAAGTTATAATATGATTCCTTGGTATGTCAACCCAATATGATATTTTTCAATGAACACATCATAAATACCACATACTATTCATGAACTACAAATCTGATCCGCATCAAGAAAAATGACGCTTATATTGGCATGTGTAAGATGAAATTCTACAGTATCCGGACTCTAAAGGTGAAAGAAGATCATCTTCAGACAGTTCATTAAATATTTTTAAGACTATAATATATGGACACCCTCATACATTTTCATTTTCAGAAAGTCACTTGAAAACTCAGATTTAATATATTGATCCTATAAGGATCATCCCATGGCCTATCCACAACTACCTATGGATTGAACATCATATTTGTAGATACACCCTAACATATGATCAAATATAAAGACCCCCATTCATGAGTGATACATGTGAGCATCTTCATCATATGTGCAACCTGTTTAAATAATGTCTGGGGTCAAGAATGTTAGTAAGTCACCATCATCATAGTCCCCTTGTGATTTAAATTATACCCTGAGAGGAATTGTTCCTCAAAAAGTGTTCTAGGTCCTTCAGATCCAATTTGAAGGTATGGATAATGATTAATTTTGATAAGAAATTAAGATATCATTATTTGGTATAACAAGTAAAGGGAAATAAGTCTAAAATAGGATATCTCATGAATTTTGACCTCCCAGATGTCATCAGACTCTGTTCCTCTAACCTCACATATTAGTGGAATATAAGATCATTGATTTCTACTATTGTATCATAGTAGTTATTCATTTTTTTCACATCCTCTTTGAAATAATGTGTTGATATTTATGAGAACCAAAATCAATATGAACTAGGGTAATTATAATATTCTAGTAAAATACATTATAAAATAATGTTAAAATAAAAATACATAATGAACATCCATCATCATACACAACACATGAATCAAGAAAGGGATTATTGGACCATATAAGAGGTTCAATAATCATATAAAATGTATATGCCTACAAGGTCCTCTAATCCCATAGGAAATCATATAATTTCCAGATCTTTTGGATATTCATGATCATGCGAACTGAACATGGTCTCAAGGATAACATTAAAATAATCGAATAACCAAGACAAATAACCTAGTAAAACCTCCCTTACAATAAAACTACTTGAAATAGACATTCAAAAAGTTACCAAAACATGGATCAATGATAGTTAGTATAGGCCCCTAAGAAAGATAACCCTTTTGGAATTGTCCTCGGAGTAGGATCACATGACCAAGTCTCATGAAATGGTCTCACAATCAAGTCTTGTTGAAAAGTATTGGG
Organism: Viscum album; assembly: GCA_963277665.1. Taxonomy (NCBI): domain Eukaryota; kingdom Viridiplantae; phylum Streptophyta; class Magnoliopsida; order Santalales; family Viscaceae; genus Viscum; species Viscum album. The sequence goes on along the minus strand of OY728153.1, from coordinate 1,012,514,586 downwards.
ATAGACGGTTACATGACAACATCACTATGAGATCTATAGAGGAATATATATCCAGGGAAATAAATATTCCCTATAATCCCTTATATATAAATAATTTCTTGGAATATTGTGATTCAAAAAACACAAAACAATTATCCCAATACACTGGCCTTTGATATATCCAATGACTGAAGAAAGCATTCACTTTCCTCAGAACACGTGTATACCCTAGAAGACATCACTTCTATGAGGTAATTTGTTTATTTCCACCAAATGAAAAATTAAAAAATAAAATATATATAAATATCGGAATATGGGAATTAAATTGACAAAAAATTAATAAGATGAAGAAGTTGGCTGAGACCTGTGAGTTTTTTTATCCATCTAGGGACTCGCAATTGGGTGACCTTTTAACATTCCCACAAAAGGAACATTTTAAATTCAAAACATGAAATATTTATAGAAGAGTATCTTTAAAAAAGTAATCTTTCCCTTGGAAAGGCTCAGCACAAAACCATTGGGATTTTTTGATGCATTTGAATATGATCCCATAAGTCACGTTGTTTTTCAATGGGGGGGGGGACTAAGAAATCATTCCAAAAACCCATTTATATATAGGAAGAAAATGTGCATAACATTGAGGAATTTTCACTAATAGTGATCATGAAAAACAGAATTGAAAATATGGTTATGTTTCCATGACAACATACATGCAAACTCTCAGGACCCCTGATACATTGAAGAATAAAACAATGAAAAAAATTTCGGAGGTAGAAGTCACATGAATTTGTAAATGATATGTGATGAAGAACTTGAAATATACATTAGAGCATGTGATAATGAAGAAATGTCTTCATCATCACATGGAATAAATTTGGTATATCTTACTCATTAATAAATGTACATTATGATTGTCCATGAAATTTCATGCTCCCACATTCGATCCATACAGATGAAAAAATTGATTCTTGCATGAAGTGGTCCCACATTGTAACACCCGAGACTTTTATGTTATATAAATCATCAAATGGATCTTTTTCTACACAACACTTTCTTGGCTTGCTTTACATGCAATCGCGACCTTCCTCGATAGCTTGCATCGTACGCAATACCGAGTTTCACTAAACAACAATATGCTATTAAAACTAGCCGTTATGAATAGTAATAACCACTTTTTGAAATTTTATAAATTTTATTTTTCAAAATGGACTTCATTTTTGGACTCAGAATATCGAAATTATCCTAGGGTGAAATTTTGGTATTTTTTCTGAAAACTTTCAATTTTTGATGAATAGTGAAACCACTAAGTGGTAGGTTAAAAACTGAATTTTGCATAAAACTTAATTTTACTGCTTCTGTGAATGGAATTTCGAAAATCCGACAGACACGGTTTATATCAGTAAGTAAAATGTGTTTCAATGAGATAAAAATAATTTTTTGGTGAATAGTAACTTTTTACTTTTTTTACCGCGGTTAATAGTAAATAGGGTAACTAAGGGTAAATAAGATATTAATATTACCCTAACACATGTCCTAATTCTATTGGACAAGTGTAATTCGACCAAAAACAAACTTAGGAATAAAATATGACCATTTAGGCCCACTTGGATTATATTAGGACATTTATTATTAATTTATTTAATGAAGGGTTAAAATAGTTAAATCAATGTTTAATAAGTAAATCATTTTTAATATGGGGTTATACATAAGATAAATTCAATTGTAAATATTCATTAGAAATCTAAAAAGATTTCCTACATGATGATATTTTATTTGTAATTTTTAGACATCAAATAATTTAATTTATTTATAACACAAAGATGATGCAGTAATTATCTTATTAATGAAATATTGACAAAATTGATAATATAAATATCAAAATAAATGTAATTTAAGACTTTTTATGAATTAAACTAATTTTATAGGTTACTATGATATATTAATGTTGATTTAATCAACTTGGTTCGAACATATAATTCTGTTATGACTTTCACAAAAATCATTTATCAAATAGTCTCAAAATTGACACAAAATAGTTTTTAAATCAAATATTATATTATTAATTGTTATTTTATTCCTAAAAATCTATGGTTTGGCCAAATGACTTAGATAAGGATATATATATTAATAATAAACAATTTGGGGTTCGTTTGGCATGTTATAGTAAGTGTATTAACCATATAGTGAAAGAAAACAAAAAGACACGGTAAAAGTTAAATTAATTAACTTAGAGTTAAATCTAATTGATAAGGTTAAAATAATACCCTAAACTTGTCTAAATCCTATTGGTTGATAGGATTTCGACCCATCCCCACTTTAGCTTCGAAATAAAACCCTTTTGAACCATTATAAACCGATTTTGACTTTAATATAAAATAATATTTTGAGATATTCCTAAGGTGCCCCTCTCCTCCCTTATAAAAGGGCACCTCCTCCCCCTCCTCCTCACACCAATTTGAGCACTCAAGCTCGGCCAACCCCTGCCATTTTCTCCTCTCCACTTCCCTAGAATAATCCTAGAGGTCCTGGTCTTCTCCAAAGACCAATCTTAGTTCCTTAAGTGGAGGATTCAAAGAGGTGTTCCAAAGAAGAGGTAATATCCATTAACGATCTTTTCAATTTCTTTCTTCTTCAACTTCTTCTTCTTTAGTTCTTTCATGATAAAGTAATAACATCAGTATTACATACATACTGATATGTTATTATAAATATGAAACAACCCTAATTCACCTTCTATCCATCCTACGGAAAAATGAAATCACCGCGCGTGCGTACGTACGGAATACCGTCTCCACGCCGTGGTGTAATCTATTTTTCCACCATCACCTTACAAGGATGGTTATAATGGTGTAATAAGTAACTATATATGATTATTATGAAGTAATATTGATACTGAAATAATATATATATATACTCCAATACAATTCCACGATCATAGGAACGATATCATCACTCGTGCGTACGTACGGAATACCGTCTCCACGATGTGATGCGACTCGTTCTACATGATCTTCATTTCATAATGATTATATAAATGAATTTAATGAATGAATATGGTATATAATACACTAATACCATTCTGTAAATGAATTATCTATAACCTAAAGATAAGAATAAGAATTTATTCGACAAAACACGCATAAGAACAAAAAGTTATAAAGACCCGAGTAACAAGTAACAATGAAATATTACTAACAAGAAGCTAATAATATGACCATATATGATATCATATCAACATGTATGATTCTGGAATAAGTCAATAACATTATTTAAACCATTATACAGGAGCTTCAGACACGTACAAAGCAAATCAGACCTAAGGTAAGGGAAATATCACAATCTCATTTTTTTCCGAGATTGTTTATTCATAAGTATTTACTGGGGTGTATTTTATCATCCACATCCATGTTTAATCAATATGTAATATTATTTCCATCCACCTACAATTTCTTAAATCCATTTTTACCCTTCGGTGAGTTTTTAGTAATATCTATGAAAGGAATCTGTTGTCATACGAGGTACTTTTTGACTTTTCCGACAAAAGTACGAAAAATGATTTTTTTAACTTATACGGCATGAATGGATTTTTAAAACATTGTTTCCAAGAAGCTTCCTTTACAAGTTTTCAAGTTTATTTTTAATCAACTTCTTTTATTTTAAAGTTGTATGACATGTTATGAAAGGAAAAATGTTTTTGAAGAAGAAAGGATATTTTCCTCAAGAATGGAGTTCAAGTGTTTTATCAAAATTATTTTCCATCTAAGATAATAAAGGGTTCTGTTTTTATCCCTATTATTAAATTGATTTGTTCATGTTGTGATGGAATTATTTTTATGAATTCCTTTATCTTATATGAATTGATTTATGATGTCATGATGTTTCAAGAATCCCATTTTTTTACATGTGTTATGCGATGATGTATGTTTTATGATTATGTGCCACACATAAGAAAGGATTCATTATAAGATGGGTGGGACCTATATCTCCCTCCAATGCATTGGGTAAAGATTTTATATCTCATGAGATAGACAGGGATGGAATGGTAGGTTATACCGGTTCAGTGAAACAGGACTGAAACGAGGGTTACTCGATTCAGAAAGGGACTTTGTCCACTAAGATAGTCTTGGCAATGAGTCTTGACTAACAAGAAATGATTTTCCATGATTATGTGTGCATGCCACAAAGTTTCAAGTCGTATGTTATGATTATGGGGATCTCATTTTCACTTCTATGATTTATTCCATGTTAAGATATTATGATCTCTTTTGCAGGTTTTGATTTTCATAAAGATATGATATGATTTTTATTTCCTTTATTTGCTCTTGCTGAGCATTTGAGCTCACCCTTTTATGTTTTCTTTTCCCCAGGTCAGGAAGATGGATATTAAGTAGAATATGCTAAAAGGGACCCTAGATATGATGAAATAAATGGGAGACACTGTAGAAGATTTATGAACCAGTTGTTTATGTTTCCCAGTTTCTAAAGACACTATACCTATACGGTGCTTTGTGGTTTTGTCATATGTTGTAATAAGTGTGCTTCAATTTCGATGTATTAACAATGTATGTAAATTATGGGTCGTTATAGTTGGTATCAGAGGAAAGGTATAGTCAACCTTTGGAAACTAGGATGTGAAAGCCTTAGTAAGAACCCTAAGGATAAGTCTAAGCATAGAACACAATCTTAGAAACAGCCATGAATAACCTAGGATAAGACCATAAGCATGAAAATTTTATTCTTGAATTATGTGGTTTCCTATTATAATTATTGTTGCTCACACTATTCTTCTTGGTTTTAGTCAATGGCTGGAACCCGAAGGAACCGTGTTAATGCGGAATGCGATGGGCAATGCAATGATTGTCCCCCTGAGCAACCAAACGATATGGGAGCTAGAATGCAAAATCTTGTAGCCATGATCACACAACTTTCTCAAGCAATGAATCATGCAGGATTTCCAAACGAGCAAAGGAGGGAGCAAAATTCTATTGAATCCTTCATGAGGCAGCGTCCACCTTCTTTCAGCGGGTCTACTGATCCATTAGTTGCTGAACAATGGATTAGTACTACTGAAAAGATATTTTCAGTTCTTCAATGTTCTGAACATGATAAAGTCATCCTAGCAGCGTATCGTTTGGAAGGAGATGCTGATCAATGGTGGAATCTTGTTAAGAATACGAGGCAAAGGGATGAAATTGAGTCTATGCAATGGGACGAGTTCAAGAACTTATTTTTCAATAAGTACTTCCCTCGTATTATCCGAACAAAGATGGAGAAAGAGTTTCTTGAACTGAAGCAAAGGGATGATGAATCTGTTGGTACCTATGAAGCAAATTTTACAAGACTTGCAAGGTACGCTTCTGGTATTATTATCCAACCTGAGAGTAAGATCGATCGATTCTTTAGTGGCTTAAAACCAAGTCTTCGAAGGGCGTTAGCCATAAGGGACTTCAATAGCTACGAGGAAATCGTTCGATGTGCTCTCAAAGTCGAGATGGAGATTGGAGTAACCCATCAGTCACATGGGTTTGATAAGAAGAGGAATATGGAATTCAAAGGAAACTCTAAAGAGCACACTGAAAAGAAGATGAACTTTCCCTTATGCTCAAAGTGTGGAAAGAAACATGGAGGGAGTTGTCTTAAAGGGACAAGTAAATGTATTAAATGTGGAAAAGAAGGTCATCGGGCATTTGAATTCCGTGATAATGGGAAGAAGATGTCTAATGACGCAAACAAAGGAAGGTATACACAGAATGAACCTACTACACTTCAATGTTTCAAGTGCAAGGAGATGGGACATTATGCCAATCAATGCCCAAATCCAAGGGTTGATGACGATGGTCGACGTCAACAAACTCTTAAGGCTAAAGACAAAGGAAAGTCACATGCAATTTCTATCAGCGATGTGGAGTACGATAACGATGTGGTGAAAGGTACACTTACCATCCACTCTAAAGTAGCAAATGTTTTATTTGATTCTGGATCCACCCATTCTTTTATTTCTGAAAAATTTTCTAAGGGTATCACCGTACTACCTCAACAATTAGATGTTGAGTTAGCTGTGACAACACCTAATGGAACAACAGTCGCATCAAAAGATTATAATTCTTCTCCGATCGAAGTTTGTGGGAAAGTGCTTCCTGCAAATCTTGTGATCCTTCCTTTAGTGGAATTTGATGTGATTCTTGGCATGGATTGGCTTTCTCTACATGGAGCTCATATCGATTGCCAAAGAAGGGAAGTCACATTTCATATTCTAGATCAATCTACGATCGTCTATCAATGCAAGGATGAACATAACCTTCCAGTGGAAATTTCTTCCATCTTATGGGTATTGATTCCACTAAATGAAGGTTATTTATCTCAAATGGTTGGTGAGAAAATCACGATTAAGAATATGCCCATTGTACAGGAGTTTGATGATGTCTTTCCGGAGGAATTTCCAGGTCTTCCACCAAATCGTGAAGTTGAGTTTTCAATAGAACTCGTACCGGGTGCTTTGCCTATTTCAAAGACACCTTATAGAATGGCCCCAATTGAGTTGCAGGAATTGAAGAAGCAACTCCAAGAGAATCTTGATAAGGGATTCATACACCCTAGTGCGTCACCTTGCGGAGCACCTGTTCTATTTGTTAAGAAGAAAGATGGATCAATGAGACTTTGCATTGATTATCGAGAACTTAACAAGATCACTATCAAGAACAAATATCCTCTCCCACGCATTGATGACTTATTTGACCAACTACGCGGAGCTCAATACTTTTCCAAGATTGATCTTCGTTCAGGGTATCATCAATTAAGGGTCAAAAGGGAGGATATACCAAATACGGCTTTCCGTACAAGGTATGGACACTATGAATTTATAGTGATGCCATTTGGTCTTACTAATTCCCCTGCTATATTCATGGATCTAATGAATAGAGTCTTTAGAGACTATCTTGATCAATTTGTGGTAGTCTTTATAGACGATATTCTTGTCTATTCAAAGAGCAAGGAAGAGCATGAAGATAACTTGACAATTATATTGAAGACCCTGAGAAAGGAGAAGCTTTATGCCAAATTTACCAAGTGTGAATTTTGGCTTCAAAAAGTTTCATTTTTGGGTCATATAATCTCAAAAGAGGGGATATCTGTGGATCCAGCAAAAACAGAGGTTATCGAAAGATGGTCAAGACCAACAACAGTAACTGAGATCCGAAGTTTTCTTGGTTTGGCTGGATATTATCGACGTTTTGTAAAAGATTTTTCACGATTATCTAATCCAATCACCAAGTTGACTCGGAAGGGAGTTAAGTTTGTCTGGACATAGGAATATGAAGAGAATTTCAAGGAGTTGAAAAGTAGGTTATCCAGTGCACCTGTGCTCACACTGCCTTGTAGTGGAGAAAGGTTTGTGATCTACAGTGATGCATCCAAGAAGGGATTGGGGTGTGTTCTTATGCAAAATGATATGGTGATAGCTTATGCCTCGCGACAGTTGAAAATCCATGAACAAAATTACCCAACACATGATTTGGAGTTGGCTGCGGTAATCTTTGCATTAAAGATTTGGAGCCATTACCTTTATGGTGAAAGGTGTGATATTTATACTGATCATAAAAGTTTAAAGTATATTTTTACACAAAAGGAGCTGAATATGCGCCAAAGAAGATGGTTGGAGCTGATTAAGGATTATGACTGCTCAATCCATTACCACCCTGGGAAAGAAAACAAGGTGGCCAATGCATTAAGTCGACAAGACCATGCTAGTTTATACATGATGAGGATCACAAAAGATCCAATATTTATGGATTTACAAAGGATGGATCTTGGAATTATAATGGAAGGGGAAAAATCTTATCTTTCTCAAATGAATGTTCAACCATCTATACATGTGAAGATTAAAGAGGAACAGAAAGAAGATGTCAAGTTACAAAAGAAGGTGAGAAATGTTCCTGAATTCAACCTTGATTGTGATGGGATAATAAAGTTCAGGAATCGGGTTTGCGTTCCTCCCATCCCCGAATTAAAGAAAGAGCTGCTGGATGAGGCTCATAGTTCTTCATTCTCTATTCATCCCGGAAGCACTATGATGTATAGGGACCTGAAAGAGTACTTCTGGTGGGATGGCATGAAAAGAGATGTTGCTGAATATGTCTCTTGATGCTTGGTTTGTCAACAAGTTAAAGCTGAGAGACAGAAGTCTAAGGGGATGTTACAACCATTACCCATACCCGAATGGAAATGGGAAAACATCACTATGGACTTTGTCACAGGACTTCCTAAAACATCCAAAGGAAATAATGCTATCTGGGTCATAGTTGATCGTCTTACAAAGTCTGCACACTTCATTGCTATTAGAGAGGATTTCTCTCTAGATCAGCTTGCCAGGATATATGTAAAGGAAGTGGTAAGATTGCATGGAGTACCACTTTCTATTATATCTAATCGAGATCCGAGATTTACCTCGAAGTTCTGGCGAAGTCTTCAGCATACTCTGGATACAGAGTTGAGTTTCACCACTGCTTATCATCCCCAGACAGACGGTCAGTCTGAGAGAACAATTCAAACCCTAGAAGATATGTTGAGAGCTTGCTCTATGGATTTCAAAGGAGGTTGGGATCAACACCTACCTTTGGTGGAATTTTCTTATAATAATAGCTTTCACTCCAGTATTCAGATGGCTCCTTATGATGCTCTCTATGGAAAGAAATGCAGGACTCCAACTTGCTGGGATGAAGTTGGGGAAAGAAAGCTATTAGGACCTGATCTCGTTGATGAAATGGAAGAAAAGGTCAGATCTATTCAACAACACATAAGAGCAGCTCAGAGTCGACAGAAAAGTTATGCTGACAACTGAAGAAAAGACCTAGAGTTTGAAGTGGGCGATAAAGTGTTCTTACGAATATCTCCCTGGAAGAGGGTTATGAGATTTGGAAAGAAGGGGAAGTTGAGCCCTAGATATATCGGTTCTTTTGAAATACTGGATCGTGTTGGGAAGGTAGCTTACCGATTGGCACTTCCACCGAATCCCTCTCAAGTTCACGATGTGTTCCATGTATCTCTCCTGAGAAAGTACATACCAGATCCTTCACATGTACTCAGCTCAGAAGTTGTACCGCTGGAGCAAGATCTTTCTTATGAAGAACAGCCGATAGAGATTCTGGATCGTAGCGAAAAAGTCCTACGAAACAAGACCACTCGCTTGGTGAAGGTTTTATGGAGAAACCACCAACTTGAAGAAGCTACATGGGAGCTTGAGGATATGATGAGGGAGAAGTATCCTCATCTGTTTGTTGCAAAGTGACGAATTTCGAGGGCGAAATTCTTTTTAAGGGGGGTAGAATGTAACACCCGAGACTTTTATGTTATATAAATCATCAAAGGGATCTTTTTCTACACAACACTTGCTTGGCTTGCTTTACATGCAATCGCGACCTTCCTCGATAGCTTGCGTCGTACGCAATACCGAGTTTCACTAAACAACAATATGCTATTAAAACTAGCCGTTATGAATAGTAATAACCACTTTTTGAAATTTTATAAATTTTATTTTTCAAAATGGACTTCATTTTTGGACTCAGAATATCGAAATTAGCCTTGGGTGAAATTTTGGTATTTTTTCTGAAAACTTTCAATTTTTGATGAATAGTGAAACCACTAAGTGGTAGGTTAAAAACTGAATTTTGCATAAAACATAATTTTACCGCTTCTGTGAATGCAATTTCGAAAATCCGACAGACACGGTTGATATCAGTAAGTAAAATGTGGTTCAATGAGATAAAAATAATTTTTTGGTGAATAGTAACTTTTTACTTTTTTTACCGCGGTTAATAGTAAATATGGTAACTAAGGGTAAATATGATATTAATATTACCATAACACATGTCCTAATTCTATTGGACAAGTGTAATTCGACCAAAAACAAACTTAGGAATAAAATATGACCATTTAGGCCCACTTGGATTAGATTAGGACATTTATTATTAATTTATTTAAAGAAGGGTTAAAATAGTTAAAATCAAAGTTTAATAAGTAAATCATTTTTAATATGGGGTTATACATAAGATAAATTCAATTGTAAATATTCATTAGAAAGATAAAAATATTTCCTACATGAGGATATTTTATTTGTAATTTTTAGACATCAAATAATTTAATTTATTTATAACACAAAGATGATGCAGTAATTATCTTATTAATGAAATATTGACAAAATTGATAATATAAATACCAAATTAAATATAATTTAAGACTTTTTATGAATTCCACTAATTTTATAGGTTACTATGATATATTAATGTTGATTTAATCAACTTGGTTTGAACATATAATTCTGTTATGACTTTCACAAAAATCATATATCAAATAGTCTCAAAATTGACACAAAATAGTTTTTAAATAAAATATTATATTATTAATTGTTATTTTATTCCTAAAAATCTAAGGTTCGGCCAAATGACTTAGATAAGGATATATATATTAATAATAAACAATTTGGGGTTCGTTTGGCATGTTATTGTAAGTGTATTAACCATATAGTGAAAGAAAACAAAAAGACACGGTAAAAGTTAAATTAATTAACTTAGACTTAAATCTAATTGATAAGGTTAAAATAATACCCTAAACTTGTCTAAATCCTATTGGTTGATAGGATTTCGACCCATCCCCACTTTAGCTTCGAAATAAGACCCTTTGGAACCATTATAAACCGATTTTGACTTTAATATAAAATAATATTTTGAGATATTCCTAAGGTGCCCCTCTCCTCCCTTATAAAAGGGCACCTCCTCCCCCTCCTCCTCACACCAATTTGAGCACTCAATCTCGGCCAACCCCTGCCATTTTCTCCTCTCCACTTCCCTAGAATAATCCTAGAGGTCCTGGTCTTCTCCAACGACCAATCTTAGTTCCTTAAGTGGAGGATTCAAAGAGGCGTTCCAAAGAAGAGGTAATATCCATTACCGATCTTTTCAATTTCTTTCTTCTTCAACTTCTTCTTCTTTAGTTGTTTCATGATAAAGTAATAACATAAGTATTACTTACATACTGATATGTTATTATAAATATAAAACAACCCTAATTCACCTTCTATCCATCCTACGGAAAAATGAAATCACCGCGCGTGCGTACGTACGGAATACCGTCTCCACGCCGTGGTGTAATCTATTTTTCCACCATCACCTTACAAGGATGGTTATAATGGTGTAATAAGTAACTATATATGATTATTATGAAGTAATATTGATACTGAAATAATATATATATATACTCCAATACAATTCCATGATCATAGGAACGATATCATCACTCGTGCGTACGTACGGAATACCGTCTCCACGATGTGATGCGACTCGTTCTACATGATCTTCATTTCATAATGATTATATAAATTAATTGAATGAATTAATATGGTATATACTACACTAATACCATTATTTAAATGAATTATCTATAACCTAAAGATAAGAATAAGAATTTATTCGACAAAACACGCATAAGAACAAAAAGTTATAAAGACCCGAGTAACAAGTAACAATGAAATATTACTAACAAGAAGCTAATAATATGACCATATATGATATCATATCAACATTTATGATTCTGGAATAAGTCAATAACATTATTTAAAACATTATACAGGAGCTTCGGACACGTACAAAGCAAATCGGACCTAAGGTAAGGGAAATATCACAATCTCATTTTTATCCGAGATTGTTTATTCATAAGTATTTACTGGGGTGTATTTTATCATCCACATCCATGTTTCATCAATATGTAATATTATTTCCATCCACCTACAATTTCTTAAATCCATTTTTACCCTTCGGTGAGTTTTTAGTAATATCTATGAAAGGAATCTTTTGTCATACGAGGTACTTTTTGACTTTTCCGACAAAAGTACGAAGAATGATTTTTTTAACTTATACGGCATGAATGGATTTTTAAAACATTGTTTCCAAGAAGCTTCCTTTACAAGTTTTCAAGTTTATTTTTATCAACTTCTTTTATTTTAAAGTTGTATGACATGTTATGAAAGGAAAAATGTTTTTGATGAAGAAAGGATATTTTCCTCAAGAATGGAGTTCAAGTGTTTTATCAAAATTATTTTCCATCTAAGATAATAAAGGGTTCTGTTTTTATCCCTATTATTAAATTGATTTGTTCATGTTGTGATGGAATTATTTTTATGAATTCCTTTATCTTATATGAATTGATTTATGATGTCATGATGTTTCAAGAATCCCATTTTTTTACATGTGTTATGCGATGATGTATGTTTTATGATTATGTGGCACACATAAGAAAGGATTCATTATAAGATGGGTGGGACCTATATCTCCCTCCAATGCATTGGGTAAAGATTTTATATCTCATGAGATAGACAGGGCTGGAACGGTAGGTTATACCGGTTCAGTGAAATAGGACTGAAACGAGGGTTACTCGATTCAGAAAGGGACTTTGTCCACTAAGATAGTCTTGGCAATGAGTCTTGACTAACAAGAAATGATTTTCCATGATTATGTGTGCATGCCACAAAGTTTCAAGACTTATGTTATGATTATGGGGATCTCATTTTCACTTATATGATTTATTCCATGTTAAGATATTATGATCTCTTTTGCAGGTTTTGATTTTCATAAAGATATGATATGATTTTTATTTCCTTTATTTGCTCTTGCTGAGCATTTGAGCTCACCCTTTTATGTTTTCTTTTCCCCAGGTCAGGAAGATGGATATTAAGTATAATATGCTAAAAGGGACCCTAGATATGATGAAATAAATGGGAGACACTGTAGAAGATTTATGAACCAGTTGTTTATGTTTCCCAGTTTCTAAAGTCACTATACCTATACGGTCCTTTGTGGTTTTGTCATATGTTGTAATAAGTGTGCTTCAATTTCGATGTATTAACAATGTATGTAAAGTATGGGTCGTTATACACATATCTACAGAACATTGGTTGGTTATACAATGAATAATCTCAGAGTGGAGTTATTGTAACTAACAATACTACTGAAACATCTCATGAATCCTAAAATTTGAATAATATAAATGATAAATATAAAGTGTAATGGTATCAATCCTCTATTGGAAATAAAACATTTTGTGACTTATTGATGATGTCTATAGGAGATCCTGACAACAACCCTAGTCAAGAAACCATTTAATCATGAAACATCCAGGACAAGTCATCTTTAATTATATTATCATATTTCATCTACATCACATATATAATTAATTCCATTAGAGTTGTCAATTTGGCAACAAGTAGGTATCCTCACATAAACACAAGATAAAAAATGTACCCTTTATCTTTAAAAATATTATAAATTAATTGTTGATTGAATCGACATGTAGCTGCTAAAAATTAGGCAATTCCCTCAGAACGATCCATGATAGAGTCTGATGATGATGTGTGTTTTCAAAACCATTCATAGGATTCATCCATGATCTATGAGATATAAGAAATTGAAACTAGTAAACAATTGGGGTGGAAATACCAAAAAATGTCCCACCCCATCATAAAAAATAGAACACTACCTATTAGGATGAAGATGAAGAGTAGTTTACTTTTTTCATCCCCGTGCATGAGGACACCCATATACTAGAGTTGATTTCTCAATGTAGATAATTCCAAAACTAAAATGTATTCGATAAGTTAAAATTCTAGTGAATATCTAGATAGAACATGCACTATGTCTAATGAACATGACATGATAACTCATAGATCACACAAAAGACTTCTTGAAATATGTATGAAAAAATACAACACATATTTTAAATCATAAAATAAAAAAACTCACAATGAATAAATCTATATATCTCTCAATATATGGGATAGATCAAATATTAATTATGGATGAGTTGGAGGAATCACTTTAACTGACCCTTATGCACTTTGTATGAACCATACATGATATTAAACAATACTAGTACATGTATCCTTGATATAATTACTATTTTTCATTATATGATTTGGGTCATGCTAAATTATATGGACTTTTCAAAAAATGTAACATGGTCCCCATGGAAAAGCCAATTTAATCTTGTAAGGCCCTCTGGGATTGTTTACAAAGCCTTTAGATGTCATTTAGATACATCACTTGACTCATATCCTGGAACTCATTCATATTCGATGTGTCTCATGGCAGCATCTAGGCATGTCAAACAACTCTCATAATAATCTCTGGGAAAGTCAGTCGTGGATCATGATTCCCTCTAGACATGTTGGCTAGGTATCAATTTTCCTATAAGGATTTATATATATGACAGAAGACAACCTATAATTCATGTTGAATTCACTCTCATAAAACACACAATATATTTCAATCAACTCTTGAAAATGACACCATTTCATGTTAGCTAAATAATGTAACACCCTCTATAAAATCTAGATAGTTTACACGATGGATTATAGGACAAATCGTCTAGGTCATGAAATAGACTCTGTGAAATATGTCCTCGATTATGAGACAACCATCAAATGTGCCACACAGGTCAAGAAAAGATCTTTTATATTTTAAAATGGGTCATTTAATTAAAATTAGACTAGAAATTTAGGTAGAATCCTACATATCAGAATGAATAGACAATCAGTGCATGCCTGGTTGGCCAATTGGACATATAAAAAGGTATACAACAATGTATAAGTCTTGAATAAACTAAACTATTATGGATCTAATTACCTATATAAACATGACACATAGGAAGTCTTCCATAGGCCTGAGATATAAAATAAATAATCTTAGGGAAGTTGAATTTCCTACGTCGCACATGCCGAGAAATGAAAAATGACAATTTTATATCCCTTTTTTCTCACATTCATCATTTCTGACATGGTAATAGAAAAATGAAATTATCAAAAAATATGCATTATGAGTCTCTATAATGAAAATGGAATCCTCAGGGTATAATCCAAAAAATATCACTATGAAAACTCTTATTCTATTTATAATTGGAATACATTTGATGTCCCTACAGAACTCAAAATTGAACACCTTGTTTCCTAGAGTGCATGTATGAGTCCTTTATACATTAAATTAAACTACATGGGTCGAAAAAACTAAATGATTTTTTATTTATACAATATCTGGGATATGTAATATTCCTCATTATGGTTCAATACACTAATCAATAATATATGTAACCCGTTGTGTGGACCCCCATTCTGATGCTCTTCGTTATGTGGCATAACCACATAAGAAACCACCCATTAATAGAAAATGGTGGATAACCTTGAATACAGACGGATGGATTCACTATGGAGACACAAATCTATTTCACATGTATTATAATTATCTCAAGATAATTTTGTTTTGGTAACCAGTCTCAAATCATTATTATGAAGAGATTCGCAAACATATATTAAATATATAATATAGTCCAAGAGTAGGGAATAATTCCCCTAAAAATGGTTAAATGATAATGACCTCCCATCTTCTTGACCAATGTGAGTTCCCATGATTTGTTGGGTAAATAATCCCAGATGACTTATTACCTTTGTAAAGCTAGTAAATAGAAATATATGATTAAAGGAAGCATTTGTATTTTTTGAAAGAAGTGACAATGGAAATTCTATGTTCATTAGAATAAACAACACACAAAAACCCTCTCAATCAACCATTTGTGTCATGAACCGTCCTCTAGGGCCCGTATCGTGACTACCCCAAGCCTACATTCCATAGGCCAGGGCCTGGCGACTATCCCCAAAGGCGTAACTCCCAAAAAACTAGGAAGGCATTGCCTTTATAAAATGTATTCACACACACAACCAGAGTATAAGAGGAAACTAACACTAAGTAAGCAGTAAAAACTGAGATGAAAGTAAAAGGGGGCCAAAAATACAACCCCAATGGAAAGGTATAGTTACAACTAAATGAAAAGTACAACTAAAAAGACAAACAGTTGAATGGTGAAGCAGCTCCTGGATCGTCTTTCGGGTTCCTACCTGAAGGGTAGGTACATATGTCCTCCTCATCACTCCACATCCGTCCGTCTCATCCGGGTACCGACTCATCGTGAGATCCACCTCCTGGTACCGTCCATATCTTCAATCCCCAACCACGATCAGTGTTTTACGTCGTCTTCAACTAACACAACAAGGTGCAGGCATAACCCGTGCATGGGTGAGTATAACGATACTCAGTAGGGATCCTGAGACCCTCATGGTATCACTAATTCTAACATGGATAAACCACAAAGAATGATCTCAACAGATAACCTTTACATAGAAATATGCCCATAGATATACCTTAGTTATCAAGTAACCCATCTCAATCATGAGGAAAACACAAAGGTTATTGACTCAACTCAAACCAGGATTTTCATTAATGATATCGAAACCACAACTACTGATGAGATTCTCCTCTGTCGAGTAAAGTGATGATGTCGTCAGTCCGAGGTGCTGCTCACTAACCTTAGACTGCTGAGGTACTCCTCTTACCGAGTACCGTCTGTCTGCCACCCCAACACAGTAGTGCTCCTCTCCATGGGTCTGCAACCCTAACACAGTAGTTATCCCCCTAATAGCCTACAGAGGTACTCCTTCTTTCGAGTACCGCGAGTCTACCACCCCAACACAATATTCTTCCCCTCCATGGGTCTGCCACCCCAACTCAGTAGAGCTACCCACTGGGCTAGTCAAGTCACTCCGAATCGAATCAGACAAGCAGTCATCAGGTCTCAACCAGCTACAAGGTCTCCGTACTCTGTACGGTCATCTCAGTGAGGGTCCGCTCCACAAGCAACTCTTAGATACTTCCAATTGTCACGTAATCTCATGTGGAAGTATCTCAATGGACTACCTCATCATAGGGGTATCAAAACAACATACTACGCGTCAATCAGATGCCCGGTATGTGAGTTATTAGTCGTTCTATTCCAGGGGCCCGGTTAGAATTCGGGTACAATCCAACAAATCCATAATCCAACTGTGTCCAAACCTCAGGTGAAGTATGCTAGCAGAACCGTCTCATCAAGAGGAATCCAACATAGTTGACGACACGTCAACCATACATATGGTCCTAAAGTTATATGTTTTTTCCGCTCCGTGGCCCCGGTTGGAATTACAGTCATTCCATAGCCGGCCATCTTCCAAAGACGTCAAAACCTCACTTAGAGTATCAGAAAAGGATTGCTTCATCTCAAGGGTCCAAGTTCCATAGATAGCGCATCGATCGGATGCACGGCCTTAACGAAATTCACGTTTAAGTGAAAAAGGGCCTGGTCCGTTAGGCCCGATGGGCTGACGGGTCTGGTCGTCTCGGTATTGGTGGGTCTCTCCCAGCAAAGGGGAAGGACCAGCCCAATGAGTCACATGGCCTGGCCTGAGGGGCGTGGCCGGTCCCGAAATGGTATGGCCCGACCCGAAGTGCACGACCCCTCGGCTGTCCGAACTGGCGCTGCCACACATCGCAAACTAGCCGGCGAGGTCGGCCGGCCTTTCAGCACAAGCGTCCCACACGGCGTGCCGCGACTCTTCAGGTGCGGAGCCCTCTTGGCATCGTGGATTTTTTTCACCCGCTAAGCCGACAGGTCGGCTGGTTTTCTGGTGTGGCGCCCTCCTGGCCCCACGGCTTCCCTTCAGCCGACCGATGGGCTGACCATTTCTTCCTCTCAAGACAACAGAAAAGCGGGCCGTGGTTTCTCCTGCTCAGCTGACGTGACAGCGCCGGCTTCCTCTGCTATGTTCTCAGCATGGCACGATAGCGTTCTGCTTCCTCCACCGATTCCAAGGAAATAAACAAGATCAGATGAAGGGTCATCAGGCCGTGTTCATTCGGCCCATGCTCTCCACGTTAATCGATAGTAATAGGTTGTAATGCAATAGGTTTAACAACAAGAGAAGCACAATTTTAATCAATTAAAATTGAAATTGATTCCCCTAACATTCAAAGACATTTCACGTCATCAAACCGCGGAAGGCGAACGTTGCGGTGGTCGGACGTCACAGAAGAATGGAGTTGACTTCAATCATTGCTTCGGCCTCACACTTTATATCTGAGCTTGAGCATCAGAGACTCTTCAGAATCAAATCACTGTTGATGGATTGTTCTTCGTCGAAGAACTTGGAAGGCCGGATGTTGGAGAACCGTTCTTTGTCGAAAGATTAAAGCCTTCTTTTTATTTTTCCAGATGTTTCACAACACAAAAACTGCCAAGCCAAAATTATGTGAAGGCTCCCAAATTTAAATAGATAAGTTATTCCATTTCAACATTCAAACCACTTAATTAATTAAATGTATTGGTAATTAATTAATGAGAGGGAGAGGAGGTGAAAATATCTCATAAATGGGAGAGTTTTAAACATTAAACAAGGGAGTTTAATTGGGGGGGGGGTTGTGAGATTTATGGAGAGTTTAAAGAGGGTCATGAGAGAAGAATGGTTGGGTATCTTGTGGGCCCCACCTCTCACAAAACCACACATCGAATGTGGGTTGTGGTGGGGCCCACCAAAAACTTCCCATGGGTGGGTTTAACTTCCAAGGTTATTAAAATAAAATTGTCCAACAATTTTATTTATTTTAAAATAATTCCCCAAATTTGAACTTTCAACCCGCCTAAAACGCAACTGTGGTAATGGTCCCCTTAAGAAATTCCATTCCCTTCAAGTTCATCAATGCCCTCATATTTCAATTCCAAGCACTGATTCAAAAGATATAAAAACCCGCTCGTGTCTTTATTGAACATACCCGAGATAAACATTGGAAATTGATTCCTGGAAAACCTGGCCTCAGACTCAAGTTCCTTCAGAAGCCACAGACTCATAAAATTTCAAAGTATTTAAGAAAAAAAATATCCTTAAAATTTTCGGATCCATACAATTAGGTCAACCCAAACCCACTTCAATAAGAGTTTATGATCACACATAAATTCCCAATGAAACAACTTTTATAGCCCCTCACTTTTCATGCATATAATAAAAATATGATTAGATGAATATTCAATACAGAACAAATTGATCCAGTCAAGAATCTCTTTGAAATAGTTCCTATAGAAACATGGATAATTAAATAATTATTTTATATATTAACTACACCATCCCCATTATCTCATTCATAACATTCACCCATCATATTCTTATAGTACACAATAAATTTCTCCATAATCTGGGGAATGGATACATAATTATGGGTGATCTCAGAAGCTAAGTAAGAGGAAAAGGGAGATATTGAAATAACATTAGTATAAGGGTATAAAAACATTAGAATAACATTATAAAACCCATACCATTAATATCAGATATCATAAAATTGATTCTTGGAATTTGAATAGTGATTCATAATACCTGAATCATAATGTATTAAATAAATAATGCATTCGGTCATAGCATAATCATAATACACATTTTTTTCTTATTTATACGAATATAAAATCATTCCATTAGTAGTGATTGATCAATACCAATATATCATATTGCATTGATTAATCCCCCCAAACCATTATAGTAGTCATGGTTCTCTCCCAATACATAATTTCATTAAAAGTTTCTAATTAAATTATGGTCACACCCAATTCTAATCTTATCAATAACATGGGATATCAATACATAACCAATGCATTGGAGGTATATATATATTCCAATCATAACATATTGAATATCAGACATATGTGTGGCAATGATCGTAAAACATTCATCCTATAAGATACCATGAAATTAAATTTTTTATAAATGTTTAACCTAATATTAAAACATAATGATGAAATAGGTTGTATACACATATCATCATTTCACCATATAATACCCCATGTAAAATAAATAGTTTTCAAAAACATTTCTACATTTAATCATAATATAACCCATGGGAGAGGAAAAATTTTCATAATCATCTTTCCACTATAATCCTAATTCATCCAGGAAAAGAATGAATAAGGTATAATTGGATCATATTCCCAATAAATTTTTTGTAACACCAATGGTTGTTGTTTTTAATGAATAAAAATCCCATTAATATTCCCTAAAAAATTATTGAAGAATATATCCATACTATTTTGAAGGAAAATAATTAAAATAATGAAATAACCCATGTATTGTTGAAAAATATTTGTTAAAAAATTTCATGGAATCTCAAAAAATAAATATTAAATAATTTAGTGGTCAATATTGTTGGAAATATTATTCTTAACATATTTTTAAAACATATGATTCCTTTCACAACATTTTTAAAAAGTTAAACTAGAATTAGTTGAAAAAATAAGAATATTATTTTTAAAAAAAATTCAAAAAATTAAAGTAGGGGTAAAATGAATTTAAGAAATATTTTGAGTTTTGTAAAATCATTATGTAAAATATTTTTAGAAGACATATACATGGGAGAAAATGATTTACAACTGAACTCATAAATAATGTTGATTTTTCATAAGATAAACTAATTTAGGTATTTTTAGTTCTTATTAAGAGGAAAGATAAAAATAAAACATGTAAATTTCCACATGATTGTAGATAATAAGATTTCATCCTAAAAAATTTAATTAAAATCAATCCCAAACAACAATGGGGTTGTAAAATAAAACCCCCACCACTTTAGTAACATTTGTATCATATGAACCCTAAAATAAATAACCACAGTGGGATATGTATATCACAATAATTAATTATAATTATCCTATATTACATTACTAGTTACAATATAAACCAGACAAACTAAACATGTAACATATAAGTCATCTATCACATAGAGATAAAAGTGATAAAAAATATGATGTCACATGTATTATATTTAATCATACATATTAGATAATAATTTATAATAATATATGATTAATATACATATATTTCAGAACATTAATCATAATTATTGTACCACTTATGATTTATATTTGACATTTTATTGCTCGTTTTTAACTATTACCTATTAAAATTATATTTCTTGGAATAACTACTTCATTTTTCATATTTGGTGTGGTTATATATTTTATGTCCATAAAATTTGATAATGATATAATCATATCCATAATTATATTGAAGATAGAAATATCATATATATTTTTTATACATTTATATAAATCCATAGTATTTAGAGATATAAAATTAATTATTCAATTCATTGTGATGGTTGAACATATGTGCAAATGAATTCTATTTCCATTTTCTCAAAAAATGTTGATAAAGAATAGTAAATATTAATTTTCATTTATATATTCAATTTTTATATTATAAATATCATATATTTTCATTATATATACCCTAATTAGCATCCAATTAACAATAAAATGAATTTCATATATTTTCACATTGTTGGGGTGGTATTCCTCAGGTTTTCATGAGTGAGGTTATTGTTTTTAATGGATTAGAAGGAAATAATTTTCACATTATATTATAATCAAATAGTATAATACTCCCATAAATATTATATATATATATAGTATTATTCCATTATTATATCAACATGTGAGATGTGATATGGAAAATAATGTACATCGGTTTGCGAGAATGAAGTCTGTCATAGAAAAGATCAATAGATTCATTTCCAATTTTTTTGAAGATGAGAATGATATTGGTAACAAAACAAATTTCACAAGGTCTTAGTATATGAAAGAAACTAATTTTATTAAATCATCATATTTTATGATGATTTAAAGGACTTTTAACATGGAATAGAATAAATATTCTTTATTTAGAATGATCTATTTACACTTGAAAAACTAATTAGGATAATAAGAATATCCTTCATAGAACTGAGATATAATTAATACGTATTAATATTACAATCAATTATTTTTTAATTTTAAAATAACATTACAAAACTATGATTACTAACTTTTAATATTCCAAGCATTTAGTATGTTTTTTATAAAAAAACATTTTTTAAACTGTATGAAAAAATCTTACTAATGTATTATTTATATGAACATATATTTTATCAATAACATCAATAGATTCAAGTATGAGTATTATTTATGAAAATGATATTTATGTTTACCAGTGGTTTTACTTTTTTATCTTCTATCGTACCGAATAAAGGCACGACTATTGGGCTAATAAAGGTATTGATATATCAGATTGATCCTTATAACAAGTATATAATATGTTTATAATCTATATACATATATTTTTTTCAATAATAAATAATAGAAATTTTAATCTTATTATTTCTAAAAAATGGCATTGGACATTCACTTGTAGATGACATATCAAGGGCATGATGTCTGATTTTATTCCAACTAACATAGAAATATGACTAATGGGATATTGGAAATAAATATCAATATATTTTAAGAGTTAGGTGATGATAAAATTTTTCAACATAATTAGTCTAAATTTTTGTTAGTGTTAATGTCTCGTTATTAGTTTTGGTAATTCATTGTAGTGTTTTCATTCTTTGGAATCCTTATAATGGTTGTGTCCTTCAAAAACATCATTTAAACTATATGTATGATCATTGTGAGGACAAATGAATTTTGGAGATAAGAATATGGTGAATTAGATCCATAATATCAAGGGACTCCAAGGCTATTAATAATCTTGTTGGTCATACAATTGAGGTCGTACGATGATATAATACTATTTATCTTTTTAAATCATCTTATTGATAGATTTAATGGTGGGAAATACATAGATAACAATTATTATAAAAATATATACTCCATTATTATGGTTTTATTACTTTATTAGATCTTGTGGTTAAAATAGTGAATTATTTTAACATAGAATGTTTTTATTATAACTTTTATAAGCATCTTATTTCTTGTTTGTACAAGATCTATTTCTGCAATGCATTGTTTTAGAAAGTTAGTTATTATACTTATATTATTAACAAAAATTTTATGCAAGTGTCTACAATATCAATAAAATATACATTAAAAAATCATAAAATTTATGATTCCAATTATTATACACTAATCATTAGATAGTGTTGATTCTAATTTGGTTTTTAAATAGGTATTGTATTTTTCATTCAGTTGAATTTTTTAAACTTCAATTAACCCTCTCTTGTATTCTATAGTAAATTATTTTGATCCTTTAATTGATTTCAGAATAGGTTCTCGATGTGTTTTTATAGCCTATATGAACTTCTATTCTTTAGTTATTTCTATAAAAAAAAATTTATAATTTTTTTATCATAGATGTGTTTATATAAAAATATTTTCAATAGTTTTTAAGACGGAAGGATAAAATGATAGAACGCTTAAAAATTCAAATATGAGTCCATTTCATATCATTGAAGAAAATAATTATGTTTACTAGAGATTTATGATGAGAAATTTCAACACACACATGAGTTGATAAATATTTGATGCTTACAGGAAATTAAAAGATTCATCATAAAGAGATTAATTAATTCCAAAGTCAAGAGAAACATGTGTATCAATTGAATTATAATGTATGTATTACGCTTTTATATTCTCTTAAAATATGTATATATACATAAATTTCATCTGGTTAAGCTACTACCGATATTTGAGAAATGTTAAAATTCATGCATGATGGTAATTCAAATGATATTAAAATAATTTGATCTTGACATTTTGATTATTATCAAGCCTTTGTTTTTTAAACCATGATAGATTGTTTCCATTATTAAATAGAGGTTTATTACAATAATAAATAATTTATAGTCACTCTGTGGAAATTTCCTTGATTATAATATTTATCATCAAATTATTATAGATATAATTCCCAATGATCATGTTTTTAAAATTAATACAATGGATGGAAAAATTTCAAATTACAAATATAAATATAAATTATATTATTGGAAACATCATGCAAATATTAATTATGATTAAATATTGACTTTGAAAAGGGTAATAATAGAAATGGTTGTGTTTCTTTTTCTAAAAAATATATTATTATCAATATATTGGATTTATCGTATAATTTTTTAAAATAAATAAAAAATAGTAATGTTGTTGTTAAATTAAATTATAGAAAATCATAATATTATATGAATGTTTTGGATAATCTTTCTTGAAAAATGTAAATGATTATTGAAATTAAAATTTCTCCAAAAAGATACAAAAAGATGTGTATGTATAAAAATGAATAAATAACTATGAGGTAACATGTTATTTATGTTTGTGAAATTGGAACTTTTAAAATGATTATCATAATGTCAGGTAAAATAAAAACATATAGAGGAATTCAGATTGAAAATTTTAATCTTCTGGTATTGGGGAGGCATATCCATCTTTTCTCGCCTAATATAGGGTCTCCATCAGAGGAATTTTATAATGTAGTGTCCAACGATACACCTCTATGGCTTCATATCCCCCTCCCATCATTACTTCCTACCTTCCCTCACATATTTACCCATTTTCTTCTTCCTCATTACTCTCCTTTTATTGGTTTAATTTTTTCCTTTCTTCCCTCACTCTTCAAATAATACTGTCTCTATAAAGTGTTATTGGATCCCAATTGGAGACCAATCGACTCTTCCTCTACTCTTATCTTATTGTTATCTTTTTTCTCACCTCATTGTGGTACATTTCACTAGTTTTCATAGAAAGGTTTTAGATGTTTTTGTTATGTCATGTAGGTGTTCAAGGGTCTTAAATTGTGTTCAGTTTATTATTTTATTTTCTCCTACTTCATGGAGGAAACTATATTTTTTTCTTAATGATATCTTTTACTATTGGTGGGTTTGATTGATAGGGTTGGTGGTATGTGGTTATGACATACTTCTTCTTGGAGGCCGAACCACTTCAAAATCAGCTCTAGCTTTATTTTCCATCGTCTCTCTACTGGTTTGTCAGCTATAATGGTTCCAATAGCCCTTAAGAAGAGATATTTTTATTATATATAGTGTTCTTTTCAGATTATCCTTTTCTGTATTTGATCCCTATCATAGATTTTACATATGTTCTTTGTACTTTTATTTATCAATGAGTTTTATCTGCATTGAATAGCATAAAATTTTACTTTAGAATTGTTGTTGGGTCTGGTTGTGGTCATCGATCACTAGTGATATGGCTAAAAGATTACTTCTGTGATGATGTATAAAACATTAGAAGTAGAAATTAGGTCTATCATAGATGTATATATCACATTGTTGGATCTTATTTGTTTCAATTTTTAGCATGATGTTTTTATTTTGTGTATTTAATTATGAAATAAGGTTCTCATTAAGGATTTTGGTTTGATTGGTAGATAAAATAATGATATTAATATGTGTAGGTATATTTTCTCTTAGGTTATTTGGGTTTGTAGTAATTGGGGGACTCTTGCTGACAGATAACAGCTGACATTAGAGATGACAAAGGTGAAGTCTTTTTGGTGGCATGGCTCGATGTTGCACACAAACTGAAATATTATGAATCGATGTAATTAGGCAGTGATTTGTTTTTTGGAATGGAATTTTAATTTCTAATAATTTTGTTTTTAATATATTGAATACAAATTTATGATATGTTGGTATTTTGTATTGAATTTGTTGAATGTTATGTCTCATGTAAATATAACATATATTTTTTAAAACTAAAAAAAATAAATTTATTTGGAGAGACATATAAATGGAAAAATATTTTATAATTCCAAATAAAATAATGTAATGAAATATTATAACACATAGAATACCAATGTAGGAAAACGTTCTACAGAAAATTCCTTAGTTAATGAAATTTATATATATAAGAACATTGGATTTCATTCGGAAGTCACTCTTGTAAATTGATGTTAAATGGATAACGTGCACAATTATGATTCCCTTTGTAAAATGTATTTGAATTTAAACAATACTAATGAGAAAAATGATACATCATCTACTGATTAATCTTCCATCACAGTGGAAGGTAATATTATTCCTATTTATTGAGAGGATTTTAGGTTTTCAAAAAATTTAAATAAAGAAATTTAAAAATATTATAAAAACATTAATTCCTACTTTATACATGAAGAGGAATATTCCAAAATATATATATTAAATATTGAGATATAAGATATTTATAATGAACATGATAATGTATATTATGAAAAATATATTTTTTTAGAAGATCATTAGAAAATAATTTCTATTAAAAATTATTGAAAGTATTTGTATAATAAACATAGTTCTAGTACAATTTCAATTGAGGGGAAAAATATTTTCCAAAATAAATTAGGAAATAACTAGTTTTCGTAATCTTCTATATATGTTTAACACATGTTAAGAAAACATTGAAATAATTTTAAAAAAATAACACATCGTGAAAATAATTCTAGAATTGGTTATACAAATAAAAATCCTATTTTTAGTACCAATTATTTTGTTCCAAAATATGCCCAATTTGTCCCAAAATACAGGAGTGGTGAACATTGGATAGATTTTTTTCTTTGAATATAGTTTATTAAATTGTTTTTCATAATTATTATAATTTTGAATGATGTATATTTTTTAAATGTGTTAATATTGATCAAATAAATCTTCACAAAATATTATTTATTGATAATACAAGACCCATGAAGGATTCAGTTATAAAAACATAATATTTATGCTTTTATAAAAATAGAGGAACTAAAAAAACATGAATGTTTAGTATATGGATAGTGGATATAATATGAACACAAAAGAATAAAATGAATTCCTTAATTATATTATCAACAATTAAGGTGGAAATGTTTCTTTGGTAAATATATCACAAGAAGAAATCATTGGAATAAGTAACATTTCCCTTCTTGGGAAATTATTTATTTCAATTTTTTGTTGTTTTTAGAATTATAAAATTCCTTATATTCATAAAAAAAATTACATGAAGAATATTATCTTGTGAAATTTATAAATAAAAAGTGTATACTATATAGTTCCATTGATAAATTTATTCTTTATTCCGGACGGTAAGAAAATGATTACAAACTAAACATATAATTCCTTAAGATCCAATACATACATATCCATAGTAAAATGGTAGATAAGTAATCTTTATTGCATATAATGTTAAAAAATTATACAATTTTATAGACGACTAAGATTACTATGAAATTAAACGATAAGTATATACTAGAAAATAGTTCTGGTGATTAAAATATTTATGATCCTTGAAAATATAATAAGCCACACATGTAAATTTTTACATCCATTTATGAACTATGCACATCGAATTATTTTTTTTTATACTAAAATTTTGAATTGGTGAAAAAATTATTAATTTTATATAGTTTTTTATTATACTACATACACATGGTTATATTTTAATACATGAAAATATGAATCCTTTAGTAATATTACAATTTTTTCATCGAGATTTAAAAATGAAAAAAACTTATCTTTAATAACTATTCATAATGATCCTATTGTATAATAATAAAATAATGACTATGAATATTTGTTTTTGTTATAAATTTATTTAATATAAATTTTCAATTAAAATAATTCCACATAAAAATGGTGTACTTAAAAGAAGTATTAGCTTTGTTCAAGATATTACTAGAACCACGCAATGTGAATACATAGTTGCTAAACTTTTTTTGATGGATTATTTTATACTATCTTCTATAATACAATCTGATTTTAATTTAAAAGTATCTTTAATAATAATATATATTAATTGTGGATATTACAAAAACCAAATTTTTCATAGTTCAATTTCTTTGGATAAAATGTATTCATCATGAATGCTAATGATAACATAAAATAAATTCTCAAAAAATTAATGAAGGGGTATTTTAATGTTAGCCCACAAAAAGTAAGGATTATATAGTTTTTAATAAAAATTTATATATTTTTTATTAAATAGTAAATGTTCTATTTGATGAAAAGGTTTATTTTATTACCTAACCCAAAATCCGTGTATTTCTACTATAGAATTGATTTTTAACAAATATTATAAAATTATTATAATAAACAAATAACCTAAGAATATTTTTCTCATGTTTTTCTATAGAAATAGTTTCATCCTATTATTATGGAATATATTTTTTTAAATGAAGTAAATTATTTGTTTTTTTTTGAAATCATCATAGTAAAAATATCAATGATTATGTAGATAAAAAATATAGGATTACAATTGTATTCATATATAAAAATATTTATTTATGTTTCTTATAACGATTAAATATTATGAAACCAGATGAGGATCTATGTGATGAATATTTCCAAAAATAAATAAATTAATAAATCAATTATTTTGAATGTGTTGTAGTTTGGTCTTTAGTTGAATGGCGTATATAAACATTAATAATTGGATAAAAATTGGATATTCAGAATAAATGTTATGAAAATGGTACAAATCTACGAAATAAAACTAGAATATTTTCTCATAGTTTTAATTAAGAAGAGATAATATTTTATGAAGATACATTTTCTTTGTTACCAATACACGAATCTATCCAAATTCATCTTGATATTATAGAAATATTTATTTTCATACCATTCAAAAGGAACATGATTTTTTATTTTCCTAATGAATATGTTTTAGAGTATGTCTACATAGAATAACCATGGGTTTTTGAAATAAAATCTACTATAAAATGACTATAAACATAACATGGTACTTTATGAACATAAATAATTCACTATATATTTTTATGACATCCTATATAATGTTTTGTTAGAAATTATTTTTATTAATGGATTTGTGTGTATTTTTTTAAATAAATTAATAAAAACATTATGATTGTACAAATTTATTTTTATAACAATATTTTTTCCTCAATTTAAAATTAATTTATTGTTTCCTTTGAAATTATTAAGAGGTCTATGTTTGAAAAGAATAAGATGGGTGATTTAAAATATTTTCTTCCTTTTCATATATTTGAAAACAAAAAGGTTTGTATTATCTCAACATATGTATATATGGGATATACATAAGAAAATTGGTTATAAAAACAATTAATGTATTAGTACACCCATTGGATACTCAAATACATTAGATATTGAAGAGGATTTGAAAATAAATTATTACAAAATGTTTGGAGTTCTAATTGTAATATTACATTATATAATATCGAGCCATCCAGATTTATTACTTTCCCTGTTATTTTTTTCTATATATCAGGAAAATCAAAATGAAATTCATCTTAATGTTGTAAAATGATCATTTACATTCCATAAAAAAATTATAAGTTGAATATTATTCAATCATTTTTATGGGTTTTTGAACTAAAATTTATTTTGGGAGCTATCTTTCGTGGATTTAAAAATTATATAAATAGTACATTTGTAATATTTAATTTTATAGGATAATATATAGTTTCTTGGTCTTGGATGAAACAAAACAAAGTATCACTTTCCATTACTGATAAAAAATATGGAAGCAATATGTTGTTGTGATCAAGTGTTGTGTATTCAAGAAACACAAATAGATTATGGCATGAGTCTAATAAAAACTCAAATACCTTGGGACAAAATATGTTCCATGCATATTTGTAAAAACCCGACATATCACTCACATAATACAAAAATATATAAAAAACACTATTTCCTTTAATATAACACACTTAAATAAGATATTATTTTATAGTTCATCATAACCCAAGAATAACTATCTGATATTTAACCTTCCAATGATTCAATAGATCTGAATATATTATATAGAATCTAGGAATTATTAATGTTAGGTCATTATTAATTTCTAATTCATTTTGACCAACCCCTATAAATTAATATAATATTTTTCATATGGTGATCACATATGTGTATTTTTTCAACAAAAAAAAAGTTTTATGAATTTTTTAAATTTTGGAAATGTTTTTATTGTAATGAAATTATTGGACTCAAAACCTTTTTAATAAGATCTTTTAGTTATAATTCTCAAATTACTATTAGGAGACATAAATAATTATCAATATTTCTAGACATAAATATAGTTAAAACTATTCTCGTCTATCCATTTATCACAAAATTATCATGATCAACATTAACTATATAAAATTTTCATAATCAGTTTTGGTTTTATAAAACTGTTATAATTAGTTTTTATCATTATAGAAATACCTTAATTAGATTTAAATTAAAAAAAATTTGTAATTAGATTTATGTTTATAAAATTATCTTATCAATTTGAAAATTATAAAATTATAGTAATTAAATTTAACATAATAAAATTATCACAACATATTTCATTTCGTTCTATAATATATCCAAATTAGTTTCCATTAAAAAAACTAATAGTAGATTACTCATGCAATTTATCCATTTATCCATTAAAGTTACTCTTTTATTCAATATTATTTTTCATTTATCCTTAATTTTAGTTTATAAATGTTGTTAATTACTTGTTTTTTTGAATATATTTCATTTGTTTCCGGACATAATTTATTTTATATATACTCTGTAATATATTCTGATGAAGTCTTTTAGTTAATCGTTGAGAATATACAGTTATTTTTGAAATATTATTCATTAAATATCAATTGTCACTTTAGTTACCACGTTAATATCAATAGTATAATATTTTTGGAATCTGAACTATCACCTCCCCACACCAACTTAAGAATGTTACGTACCTGTCCAAAATAGGATTCTAATGGTTTCATCACTGACTCTAACTATTCTTCCATGTTTTTATTGGGATTATTTTTATATTAGTCTAATTTTTGACTTAGTGTCATTAAAATGGAAACCGATGAAGACTAATATAAAAATTTTGTCTAAAAATACATATTGTTTATGGAATGTTGTTCGATAAGTATGATTATAATTTCAAAATAATGGTATCTTTATCAGGACGAGAATGTTTATAGGAATAGGAACTAGAAATAGATTTTTATTCATATTATCCTGACGTAATAACAGTTGATTATGCATCTATTTAGTTTTTATAAAATAATGTATGGGTAAAGTGTCCTTTAATATGTTTACCTATGAATTTGATCATTCATATTAAATAGTAAATGATATGTTGGTTGTACCTAATGGTGGAAAATATTATCTTTCATCTAAAAAACTACTCGACGTGTTTAGATATTTTGAGAATGATATGGAAGAAGAATCATTGTTCCCATCTTATGAGAATTAAGGGAATATTTTTCAATTATCACTAAACACAAGAGTAGTAGACTTATATATGTATGTAAATATAATTCCAAATAATGGTTATTAAGATTCAATTATTGTATCTTATATATTTTTGTTGGGCATGTTGATAAATAAGAGTCAAATAAAGTTTCTAAAATTATATTTAATTAGTTTTTTATCTAGGAAGTGTACATAAATTAAGATGAAGATCATCATAAATTCATATTTTGTCAATAATATTATTGTGATCTGTATAGGACTTTCTAATGTTGATAATAATTCATATCTAGTCAGAGAAATGAATTTTTTCATTGAAACAAATATTATTTTAAAAATGAGTTTAGAATTTTATTCAAATATAAATAATTTTTTTATAAATTTGATGGGAAACATTCGACGCCCAACATTGAAAAAAAATAAGAGGATTTTTATTATAAGAAAATAAAGGTAGATATTACCCCTTCAAATAAGAAAAAATAAATATTAAATTAAATTTTATATGATGATTTTGAAAGACACAAGGATTCTAAAAATAAAATGAAACAATGGGAGAATACATTTGGTAAGGACGTTGTTGTGGTCAAATCAATTAGAAGTCAAAAAACCTACCAGTTGAAAGAATAGGAGAAGAGGAAGAAATAGATAAAGATATTATAATAGGGAAATATCAACTAATATTATCTTTAAGGTGTAGAACTATATTAAAAAAATCAAATCTACTAATCTCTCATAGAGATCAAATAATTCCTGATTCGAATCATCATTTTTATGAAACATTAGCTATTCCTTCAATTGTTCTCTCAATTACTAATATGGGAACAATTTTAATACTAAAAAAACATTACCATTTATGATTTTTAATGAAAAATTATTTGAACCTATTAAGGTCTCTAAAATTATCCATAATTTTTTTAGGGATATTAATATATATCTTGAAGAAGTATAGAATGATGATAAAGAAAAATAAAATGTGGAATTGAAATATGAAGATGGAAATGTACAATATGATGAATAAAGAAAATAATATGTTTTTATGAAGAAGCATAAGAATATGATGAAGTGAAAAAAGAACCCAATGAATGATCCAAAGAAAAATCATCAAAATAACTATCATCTCCAATAACTACTCAGTCTAATAAAGAATAATAAATTAGAATTCCTCAAGAATAAAATTTAACATTATCATCAAAGTAGAAAATGTCATCATAAAACAAGAATAAAAATTAATCCTCACATTAATAAGAAGAGAGATATTAACAATATAGGAAAAAATATTTTGGAAATAATGAGTTAGATTGAAATTTGAACATTGCTCAAATTTCATATAAAAACAATGATTCAACGAATGCGAAATGTGAAAAATGAGATAATATCAAAACCCATTTCCCAATAACCATGAATGGATCCACCAAAACATTCACGACGATCATCGAACTCAAAGTCAACCATTTCTCTAAAATTTTATGAATATATTTCATAAACCATTATATGGTTAAATGACACCATTCTTTAATTTTGAAATTATTTAGGTAAGAATTAATCTTATTTAGATTATACTCATTAAAAAATTGTATTCATTGAATTTATTTAATGTTTTTTTATCCATATATAGGTAGAAATGAGATATTTCCATGAAAAATCCCAGAATCCAATAAGATTATACAATTTGAGCGTAAAGTGGTTTACTCATGGTTATTGTGATATAATGGAACATGACGATAAATTTATTCATGTATTGTATCATTAGGTATAAATTAATTAATCCTATATTAGGCCAACATCTGATGTATCTAATCACGTGATATTCAGGGAAGAATTCAGAAATACAACTAATGATTGGATAAAGAAGTAACAATTTTGAATGAAAAGGTTATAAATTTTTCAATTGGATAGTAGTAGGATATGATCATTAGAAAATGTATTGGTTCTTATGTTTTGAAAAAATAATGATATTTCTATGTATGATAAAAAGATGAAGACTGATGTCTATAATCCTATACTAAAATATGTATATATCATGAATCATGGGAACAAACATGAAAAGTTCCTGAGGATGATGTCCATTGTAAATAAATTGGTGAACAAATAATGAACACTTTTATTTTGAAATATCAATGTATATTTTTGAAAATATGAATGGTTGTTATATTTGAAGGAGTTTTTATAAAATAATTTTTATATGAATGTCTTATAGTTACTTTTAGAATAATAATTTTTTTTGTATTTCATGAAGCACTACACAGTATCAAATTTTTTGATTCATATATTGTTACATTTCATATATTTTAGGTAAATAAATTACATTCTCATTTTTTTTGAAATCCAAAATGGTATATCACAATATGTCATGATTTTTGGGAATGGAATGAAATTTTTAAGCCGAGGAGTTATCAAAAAAGATGATATACTATTTTATATGGGTGAATTATTAATTCTTCCCATCTTATCATGAAATATTTTTAAATATTCTAGAATTTATTAAAAATGTATTCAATTTTATTAAAATATCATGTCGCAAAATAGTTTTTGGGGTTATTATAATATAATTAATTGTTTTGTTTTTTTCTATGGAAATAGTGTGATATTGTTGTGCTAGAATTCTAACTTACTATTTTTACATTATATTAGTGTAACATCCCAAGTAAGTAATGAATAATAGATATTTTTATCTATGTCTATTAATGATTAAGATAGTGTTTTAGAGGCTTAAAATTAAAATAAATCTAATCTTAAGCATGGAATACACTAATATTCTTAAAATATTGTTTTACTGCCTTATGATGGAAAACCCTTTTTAAATATATCTTTTGACAATTTTATAAACTTTGTTTGTCAAAATAAACTTATTATTTATGATTGGGACATCAAAATTTACTTTGTGTGAATTTTTGGTATTTTTCTGACAATGTTCATTTTTAATGAATAGTAGAAAATACTGCATTTTACATCAAAACTGCTTTTTAATATAATTTATTTTATGATTAGATTATGTTTTGAATTGGTTTTGAAGTGAAACTAGAATATATTTTTACCATTTAATCCAATGGTGGTCATTGGAATTAATTTCACTTTGAAATTGGACTTAAACTGGTGTCAATCTTTTGATACTTATTGTTTTATAAAAACATGCTATTTGCTCTGACAGCAGAAATTAATTATTAAATTAATTAATGTGACTTATATGTTTTGAATTTTGTAAAATGGACTTCATTTTTGAATTCGGAATATCAAATATAGCTTAGGGCGATTTTTTGGTAATTTTCTGAAAAACTTCAATTTTTGATGAATAGTGAAACCACTAAGTGGTACTTATAAAAACTGATTTTTCCGTTTAAATGAAATTTTTCCATCATTGTGTTTTGAATTTCAAAAATCTGACATACATGGTTGTCATTAAGAAGTAAAATGTGGTTCAATGAGATTAAAATAATTTTTTGGTGAATAGTAACTTGTTAATTTTGAATCGCGATTAGTGATAATTAGTGTAGTTTAAGGTAAAAATAATGCTTTAATAAAATATGATGAGCTTGACACATGTCCTACCCTCATTGGTTGTGTCATGGCCGACGAAGACAAGACATAGGTCAAATTGGGGACCCCATGGATCCACATTGTTTGGGAATGACATAAATAACTTTTTATTTAATGTAAAAGTAAAAATGACACAAACATAATATGTTTTACGAAAACAATTTTTACATGGGCTTATAAAGATCATATGTTTGATTATAAATAGAAATTGGAAATCTAAAAATATTTCATACATCATAGTAATTTTTTTAATAATTTTTAGACATTAAATAAATTAAATTATTTATGACATAATAATGATGCAGCGATGACATCATTATTTGACGATTTAAATAAAATGGAAAGATAATGTAAGATATATGAAATACATATGTCCAAAACTTATTGGATGGGTGGATTTAGAACCCTTATCACCTTATCAACGAATTATATCAATGTGGGACCTTTTAAAACCGAAACACATTTTCAAATAAAGTAATATTTCCTTACATTCCAAAAGTGCCCCTCCTCTCCTCTTATAAAAGGCCCCCACCTCTACCTCATTTCACACACTCCTCAAGCCTTTGGCTTGGAAAACCCCTGCCCATTTAGTCTCTCCACATCCCTCTCATCATCCTAGAGGATTCCCGTTGGTCATAATCCTTTCAAAGGAATCCTTTAGGCTCAAATCAAAAGAAGTTACACATTTAAAGGTAATTCTTTCTCTCTTGTTCATTTGTTTTATTTTTCTTCTCCAACCCCCTAAACTCTTTTTATTTTCTTCTTTTGTAACAACACCAGTATCTTCAATATGCTAGGATGTTGTTATAAGATTTATTCGAGCTACACTCTCACACAACTACATCAAATGGTTAAAGAACATACGGTTTCCGTGGATGACGAAATTCTGCCTCCCGAAACGATGATTGTTCAATACTCATTTAATACCTTCAATGGTGGCCATTATGATGTCACTATTTTTATATATGATATATAATATGTTTATGTTTTCCTTAATCTTCTGTTTTTTCTTCATTTTGGGCATACCTTTATTGTTTCCATTATGGGTAAACACGATATCTTCATTTTAGGAAGTGCGGACTACCGCCCCCTGAAAGTGATTTGATTCGTTAATACCATATGTGGGATGTGTAAAGGATAAAGTTAATGATATTATATATTTTATTATACTGGAATTATAATATACTCTTATATCATTATGATTCCATTCCAGAAAATACGAAATAGAAATGGAAGTAGCGTTCATGCGTACGTACGACTTACCGTCTCCATGAACGGTGCATTTCATTTCTTACCTCTAAATGTGATTTAATATTATAAATACATGTATATGATGAATATATATGATATATATGTTATCAAAATCATTAATATCATTCTGGATATAACGAACCTTTGACCAAATTAACAACATGTAAGTATAAGAAGTCTATTTTTGACTTAAGAACCAAATACTGAAAAAATTAACATTATTTACTTAAATGATTACATGATGTTCATAACATGGTATAAAAGGTATAATTAACTTGAAAAAGGTTCTTAAGAAATTAGAAATTAACTCAAGTTCATTATTAAGGAGATTAAAGAACGGTCAGGTCAAGTTGAATACGAGGTATGGGACTTCGTCTCAATCTCCTTTCATTGAGGCATATTTTATTTTATACACAACTTTATTTTATACAGTGTATAAACCCCTTTGACTTTTATATTTATTCAAAAGAAATATTTTTTATACGAATCGTTTACTAAACGGCAAAAGGGAATTTTTTTGTCGTACGTATGCGGCGACAACGACTTCTCTGCCGTGGTGACCGTTATTTGAGTTTTGTCTTCCTCTACAAGCCATACCTTCTTTTTAAAAGAAAAACAAATACCATGTTTTACTTTTCTTTTATTTTTTTATTGAAAATGGTTTTCATAATATTTTTATATCAATGTGTGGTATTGATATCTTGTGATTGAATGGTGGAAATGTTATGTTTCTTTTATGCATGTTTTACATGATACGATTATGTTGGGGTTTTTGGGAATTATTATGAAAACGGGTGGTTCCGTGATAAACTAAGGGAGGGTGAGCCCGATATAGCTCTCCAATGCATTGGGTAACGTGAAGGAGTGAAACTTTAAGGTTTCTCCAAAGATATTTTAGGGAATATACTGTGATGGGTATTCCAAACGTAACCAAGAGGGTTACTCCCTACGTAAGAATGTTATGAATGCCTCAAGTTACCTTTATGTCGTATGATTTCTATGATTTATTCATGATTTTATGAGGTATGTTAATGTTCTTATGTTTTATGGTTAAAGTTTGATTTCATTCTTATGTATATATGTACCCATGATTCCTTTCCATGTTTTTATAACCCATACTGTGCTTTTTATGCTCATCCCAAGTTTTTTATTGAAATGTTTTTCACAGGTCAAGGGAAAGGTACATGATATGATGATAGTGTCATGGAAGAGTCATGAAAGAATCCATGTTTTATTTTAAATATGTTTCCATTGATGGGAATGAATAATACTATCTTTATGTAACCACATTGTTTATATATGGAATGTAATGCATGTTTTATGATCTAATTCTCCAAAACTCTAAACCCGAAAAGATCCTCAATGTGTAATCTTGTAATAACTCAATATTAAGTAAGGTTTAAGGCTGGGGCCTTATAGTTGGTATCAAAGTTCGGTTTAGACAACTTTAGGAGTTAGAAAATTGTTAAATTATAAGTTAATTTATGATATGATTGAAATGATATAGCATTTACAGATTACCATGTTGCTTCACCTAAGGTATTTCAGTGTTAAGAATGGTTTTCCATAGAGGAAACAGAACATCTTTTCTAAGAAGGCATATAGAGGGAAATGACCTTCAAAATCAGCATACTAAGATGGTCAGAATCAGAATTGAGAAGTTTACTACAGTGATGGCTCAGTTGAATCAGGTGATAAATCGTGGTTGTGTTATCGATGATATTTTGTTGTTTTCTAAATGTAAAGAGGAGCATGAAAGTCATTTAAGGGTTATTTTTCAAACCTTAAATGGAAATAAATTTTATGGGAAATTCAGCAAGTGTGAGTTTTGGTTACAACAAATTTCCTTCCTGGGTCACATTGTTTCAAAATATGGCATAATTGTGGATCCTGTAAAAAACAAAAGTTGTTGAAGAATGGCCGAGACCCACAAATGTAACCGAGATCCATAGTTTTCTTGGTTTTTCAGGTTACTAACGAAGGTTTGTTGAAAAATTTTCACGGTTATCTAGTCCAATGACTAAGCTAACTCGTAAGGGTGTTAAGTTCATCTGGACAAAAGAATGTGATGATTGTTTTCAGGAGTTGAAAAGAAGATTGATGAATGCTCTAGTTTTGGCACTTCCTTCCAGGAATGGTGAGTTTGTAATATACAGTGATGCTTCGTTGAAGGGACTTGGCTCTGTCCTATTGTAGAATGATCAGGTAATTGCTTATTCTTCACGTCAGTTGAAAACTCATTAGGTAAATTACCCTACACAAGATTTGGAATTAGCTGCTGTTGTCTTTGCTTTAAAAATTTGGAGGCATCATTTGTATGGAGTAAAGTGTAAAATATATACTGATCACAAAAGTTTAAAGTATATATTCACTCAGAAAGAATTGAACATGAGACAGAGGAGATGGCTATAATTAATCAAGAATTATTATTGCACAATTTATTACCATCCGGGAAAAGCAAATAAAGTGGAAGATGCTTTGAGTCGAAAATTAATGCTTCATTAGCAATGTTGTGTTTGGAACGTGATCCTTTGGTTAAAGATTTGATGAACTTTGGCATAGAAGTTGTTGGTACAGGATGTTCTTCTATTTTGATTCATATATCAGTGAAATTTTCTCTATCAGACAGAATCAAGCATGCACAAAAGAGAGACAATGATTTGAAGAAAAAGGTAGAGCTGGTTCAGAAGGGTAAGTTTCCTGAATTCAACATTGATAATGATTGTGTTTTGAGGTTTGGGAAGTGGTTATGTGTGCCTTGCGATTCACAGTTGAAGAATGAGTTGTTATGTGAGGCTCATAGTTCCCCATTATCAGTTCATCCTGGCAGTACTAAGATGTTCAAGATCTGCGGGAGTATTACTGGTGGGATGGAATGAAAAGAGATATTGCTGATTTTACTGTGAATTGTTATACTTTTCAGTAGGTTAAAGCAGAGTGGCAGTTACCGAAAGGTAAGCTTCAGCCTTTACCAGTGCCAGAGTGGAAATGGGAGAATATATCCATGGACTTTGTTGTGGGATTACCGAAGACATCTCGAGGTAATAATGCAATCTGGGTTATTGTTGATCGCTTGACCAAATCTGCTCATTTCCTTGCTATACGAGATACTTTTTCCCTAGATCAAATTTCCCATTTGTATCTTAAAAATATAGTCGGGTTACATGGAGTTCCTCTCTCCATTATATCGGATCGTGATCCCAGGTTTACTTCTAACTTTTGGAAGGGCCTTCAGAAGTCGTTGGGTACTGAATTAAA
This sequence comes from Viscum album, assembly GCA_963277665.1. Lineage (NCBI taxonomy): Eukaryota > Viridiplantae > Streptophyta > Magnoliopsida > Santalales > Viscaceae > Viscum > Viscum album. The sequence continues at coordinate 1,012,475,716 of OY728153.1, read as the reverse complement.
TTTTAGTACAGCTTTTCATCCTCAATCAGATGGGCAGTCAGAAAGAACAATTCAAACATTGGAGGATATGCTACGAGCTTGTTCTATGGATTATTAGGGAAGTTGGGACCAACATCTTTCATTGGTTGAATTTTCATATAATAACAGTTTTCATTCAGGTATACAGATGGAACCATTTCAGGCATTATATGGGAAGCAGTGTCGAACTCAAACTTTCTGGGATGAAGTGTGTGAAAGGAAGTTGATGGGACCAGAATTGGTAGAAGAGATGGCAAAAAAAGTTCAGCTGATTTAGAAACACATGAGAACAGCTCAGAGCAGGCAGAAGGGTTATGCGGATAACCGAAGGAAGGATCTATCTTTCAAGGTACGTGATCATGTTTTTCTCAAGGTTTCTCGTTGGAAAAGTGTGATGAGATTTGGTAAGAAAGGAAAGTTGAGTCCAAGGTTCATTGGACCATACGAAATTCTGGAGAGAGTTGGATCAGTTGCTTACCGAGTGGCTTTACCTCCGAGTTTATCTCAGGTACACAATGTTTTTCATATCTCGATGTTGAGAAAGTATATGCCAGATCCATCTCATGTTTTGAGTCCAGAGGTAGTTTAGCTGGAAGAGAACCTATTTTATGAGGAACAACCGGTACAGATTCTTGACCACAGGGAGCAAGTGTTACGGAATAAGGTGATTCACCAGGTAAAGGTTTTGTGGAAAAACCACATGATTGAAGTGGTAACATGGGAATCTAAAAATGCAATGAGGGATAAGTACCCCCATTTATTTGATAAGTAAATATATTGAGGGGACGCAATTTTCTAAAGTGGGGAAGGATGTAACATCCCATGTAAATAATGAATAATAGATATTTTAATCTATGTCTATTAATGATTAATATAGTGTTTTAGAGGCTTAAAATGAAAATAAGTCCAATCTTAAGCATGGAATACACAAATATTCTTAAAAGATTGTTTTACTACCTTATGATGGAAAACCCTTTTTAAATCTATATTTTGACAATTTTATAAACTATGCATGTCAAAATAAACTTATTATTTATGATTGGGACATCAAAATTTACTTTTTGTGAATTTTTGATATTTTTCTGACAATGTTCATTTTTTAATGAATAGTGGAAAATACTGCATTTTACATCAAAACTGCTTTTTAATATAATTTATTTATAAGATTAGATTATGTTTTGTATTGGTTTTGAAGTGAAATTAGAATATATTTTTACCATTTCATCCAACGGTGGTCATTGGAATCAATTTCACTTTGAAATTGGACTTAAACTGGTGTCAATCTTTTGATACTTATTGTTTTATAAAAACACGCTATTTGCTCTGCCAACTGGAATTAATTATTAAATTAATTAATGTGACTTATATGTTTTGAATTTTGTAAAATGGACTTCATTTTTGAATTCGGAATATCAAATATAGCTTAGGGTGAATTTTTTGTAATTTTCTGAAAAACTTCAATTTTTGATGAATAGTGAAACTACTAAGTGGTACTTATAAAAACTGATTTTTCCGTTTAAAGGAAATTTTTCCATCATTTTGTTTTGAATTTAAAAAATCCTACATACATGGTTGTCATTAAGAAGTAAAATGTGGTTCAATGAGATTAAAATAATTTTTTGGTGAATAGTAACTTATTAAGTTTTAATCGCGATTAGTGGTAATTAGTATAGTTTAAGGTAAAAATAATGCTTTAATAAAATAAGATGAGCTTGAAACATGTCCTACCCTCATTGGTTGTGTCATGGCTTACCAAGACAATCCATGGGTCAACTTGGGGACCTTATGGATCCACATTGGTTGGGAAATGACATAAATAACTTTTTATTTAATGTAAAAGTAAAAATGACACAAACATAATATGTTTTACGAAAAGAATTTTTACATGGGCTTATAAAGATCAGATGTTTGATTATAAATAGTAATTGGAAAGATAAAACTATTTCCAACATCATAGTAGTTTTTTTTATAATTTTTAGACATTAAATAAATTAAATTATTTATGACATAATAATGATGCAGCGATGACATCATTATTTGACGATTTAAATAAAATGGAAAGATAATGTATGATCTATGAACTACACATGTCCAAAACTTATTAGATGGGTGGATTTCGAACCCTTATCACCTTATCCACGAATTATATCAATGTGGGACCTTTTAAAACCGAAACACATTTTCAAATAAAGTAATATTTCCTTACTTTCCAAAAGTGCCCTTCCTCTCCTTTTATAAAAGGCCCCCACCTATAACTCATTTCACACACTCCTAAAGCCTTTGTCTCGGCCAACCCCTGCCCATTTACTCTCTCCACATCCCTCTCCTCATCCTAGGGGATTCCCTTTGGGCAGAATCCTTTCAAAGGAAGCCTTTAGGCTCAAATCAAAAGGAGTTACACTTTTAAAGGTAATTCTTTCTCTCTTGTTCATTTGTTTTATTTTGCTTCTCCAACCCCATAAAATCTTTTTATTTACTTCTTTTGTAACAACACAAGTATCTTCAATATACTAGGATGTTGTTATAAGATTTATTTGAGCTACACTCTCACACAACTACATCAAATGGTTAATGAACATACGGTTTCCGTGGATGGAAAAATTCCGCCTCCCGAAACGATGATTGTTCAATAATCATTTAACACCTTAAAAGGTGGCCATTATGATGTCACTATTTTTATATATGATATATAATATTTTTATTTTTACCTTAAGCATCTGTTTTTTTTTTTCATTTTGGGAATACCTTTATGGTTTCCATTATGGGTAAACACGATATCTTCATTTTAGGAAGTGCAGACTACCACCCCCTGAAAGTGATTTGATTCGTTAATACCATATGTGGGATTTGTAAAGGATAAAGTTAATGATATTATATAAGTTATTATACTGGAATTATAATATACACTTATATCATTATGATTCCATTCCAGAATATACGAAATAGAAATGCAAGTAGCGTTCATGCGTACGTACGGCTTACCGTCTCCATGAACGGTGCATTTCATTTCTTACCTCTAAATATGATGTAATATTATAAATACATGTATATGATGAATATATATGATATATATGTTATCCAAATCACTAATATCATTCTGGATATAACGAACCTTTGACCAAATTAACAACATATAAGTGTAAGAAGTATATTTTTGACTTAAAAACCAAATACCGACAAAATGAACATTATTAACTTAAATGGTTACATGATGTTCATAACATGGTATAAAAGGTATAATGAACGTGAAAAAGGTTCTTAATAATGTAAAATTTAACTCAAGTTTATTATTCATGAGATTAAAGAACGGTCGGGTCAAGTCGGATACGAGGTATGGGACTTCGTCTCAATCTCCTTTCATTGAGACATATTTTATTTTATACGGTGTATAAACCCCTTTGAATTTTATGTTTATTCAAAATGAATCTTTTTTATACGAAGCGTTTACTAAACGAAAAAAGGGAATTTTTTGTTCTACGTATGTGGCGACAACGACTTCTCTGCCGTCGTGACCGTTATTTGAGTTTCAGCTTCCTCTACAAGCCATACCTTCTTTTTAAAAGAAAAATAAATACCATGTTTTACTTTTCTTTTATTTTGGTATTGAAAATGGTTTTCATAATATTTTTATATCAATGTGTGGTATTGAAATCTTGTGATTGAATGGTGGAAATGTTATGTTTCCTTTATGCATGTTTTACGTGATACGATTATGTTGAGGTTCTTGAGCATTATTATGAAAACGGGTAGTTTCGTGATAAACTAAGGGCGGGTGAGCCCAATATAGCTCTCCAATGCATTGGGTAATGTGAAGGAGTGAAACGTTAAGGTTTCTCCGAAGAGATTTTAGGTAATATACTATGACGGGTATTCTAAACATAACCAAGAGGGTTACTCCCTACGTAAGAATGTTATGATTGCCTCAAGTTACCTTTATGTCCTACGATTTATATGATTTATTCATGATTTGATGAGGTATGTTAAAGTGATTATGTTTTATGGGTAAAGTATGATTTCATTCTTATGTATATATGTACCCATGTTTCCCTTCCATGTTTTTATAACCCATACTGAGCTTTTTATGCTCATCCCAAGTTTTTTTTGAAATGTTTTTCACAGGTCAAGGGAAAGGTACATGATATGATGATAGTGTCAAGAAAGTGTCAAGAAAGAATCCATGTTTTATTTTAAATATGTTTCCATTGATGGGAATGAAGAATACTATCATTATGTAACCACATTGTTTATATGTGGAATGTAATACATGTTTTATTATCTAATTCTCTAAAACTCTAAACCCGAAAAGATCCTCAATGTGTAATCTTGTAGTAGTCAAGATTAATTAAGGTTTACGGCTGGGGCCTTATAATTAGTTATGGAAATCCAAAATACTCTCCAAAAACTATGTTTACTATCTATTTATGTCCCATGTTATTAAAATATTTGTTTATCGAAAATATACATTATACTATACATATAAATGTTTCTAATGTATTAGGAATGTGAACATACCATTCATTAAGACAATAAATTAGTTGAGAGACGATTTTGATTTAATGGTATGATCATTTTTATGGCCATTTGTTAGAATTTTTGATGTCAATCATATAGAAAAATATTCATGAACATCATATTGATAATTTCAAAAATACATCAAACAAATACATATAAGGTTTCTCATATAGAAATATAATATGGAATTGAATCATACTATCCATTGTTTAAAATCAGAATAATTCATATTTTTTACATCCTATGGAATTGTAAAAATAATTTTAAATGTACTAAAAAAATGAAATTAGGAATTATGTATTTAATGAGGTGTTATGCGAATGATTTTTGAAGCCATTACAACTAACATAGAAAAATGACCAATGGGTGGCAGCCTATAAATAGTTAGTTATTTGGAGAATTGTGTGCTTACACATATTTTCAATAAATGTATTCGAATGTTTGATAAAAATGAACTTCTTGATCTTAATATTTGTAATAAAATATAGATATATCATTATGAGGAATACATGTCAATGTTTTTTCCTTTCGATCATTTGATTTGTTATTATTTGTATACTAATTTTAACGTTTGAGGGATACAATGGATAAGAAGATGGTGGATTTTATCAATAAGATCAATGGATTATGAGGTATCAAATTCATACAATAACTATTGTATAGATGGAATCATATGATTAGAAGTTATTTCATTTTATGATCACCATATAAAACAATTTCCTAGTAGGAACGATATGCTTTAAATTAAGTTCAAAACTGTTGATACGTTTAGCCATGGTTTTTGACTACCACAACTCTTAAAGATAAAATTGGGAATTATTTTAATATGTATTATAAATCATTATTATTTTAATAATATATGTATTTCGTGTTAATAAAATATTTTCTTTTCTAAATATAATTGTATTTTTATTTTAGTTGTTATACATATATTTATATAAAAACATTGGTCTACGTGTCTATTATACAGATAAAACATACTCTAAAATGTTGGATAATTAGTTATAATAATTCTAATAATATGATCGTTATTTAGTCATATTTATATCTATATTTTCATATATTGGAATTTGTTTTGGTGTTCAACCAAAATTTTTAATCATCAATTCACCCCCTCTTTTATGCTATTGAATACTATTTTGATAAAATACTAAAAATGGTTTTATAACAAAAATAAGGACTCTAGTAAATAGTTAGAAAAGTAAATAATGGTTATTCATAGGTTTTAGATAATTCAAATGGATTTTAATGATATAATTATAGAGTATAATGTATTTCCTTTTGTAAGAAGTGAACAGAACCCCCTATGAATCAACATGGATATTTCACAAAACATTATTAAAAAAATGATATTGTTATTCCATAAAATTCAATACCAAATGGAAAAATATTTTAATATAGGATATGATAAGATTTAAATATATACATCAAATATCATTTAGATTGTTTTCAAACATACATTTAATATTAGTTGAACCCCTGGTAAACACATTTTAATCTCAATCTTGGTAATTAATTTTTAGTCATTTTATTTCTGATTATGAAAAAAAAAATTAAGTTGAACATAATATTTAAAATAAATAATGATCATAAATAATATTTAAAAAAAGGATATAATATAATTTACAAAATTTTAAAACATTAATTTAAAATCAAACCATTATATGTGATGAATATTTTGTTTTCAAATGAGAAAATTTTCATATGCATGTAAAATTTTAATATCAAAATTCAATATGAATTTGAATACAATGAATTAAATTTGATTACTACAAATATAATTAAAAAATATATCATTTAATATGACATGGAAGTAAAATAGATCTTGTTAATGCTTTAAATTTTAGTTTTTAACATAAATGATTTTTCATATTCATTAAAAAATTAATATTTTCTTTAAAATCTAATAAATTTACTAATAAATACTTTTAAAATATAGGTTTCCAAGAATAAGTTTATTTTTCAAACTAAAATTCCAATACATAAAAAAATAATAATTGTTTCTATTTTTTCACATAAAACCATAAACGAATTTTTTTTGAAAAAAAATATACATTCATGCTTGTTAATACATCAATACAAAATAACTATTTTTTATCAATATATTTTTTATATAAAATATTTATAATTAATTTCCAAATTGAGGTTATTAAATATAATTCCTCTGTATCTAATTGATATTTTACAATGTTCAAGATTAAAGAATAATAAAATTACTATATTGTGATTTATTAGAAATTATTGTTTCATGTAACATAATATGTAAATGAAATTAAAGAGATTTGAATGAATTTATTTAAAAAAATATTATAGAGTTATTATAACACCCTTAAAAATAATTTCACCCTATAAATTACATCACATAGACCTATCCAAATGAATATCATTGTTACACCCCAACTCTTACTAATCTCATTCATATACGTCATGTTGGTGTATTTGCAGTAAACCCATGACCATGTCAGGGGATTTGTTTCATAGAAATTTATCTCTTTGATTCAAAATCAATTTGGTTTTCTATTCATAGGAATGATTTTGATCTGTTAGTAAAAACTATTTGTTTAGCACATGTGTAGAATCCATTATGTACTTCATCAATATATATACATGGGACACATAAGGGGTTTGATGTATTTTCAGTCAAATCACCATGAAATATTATATCATTCCTTATAGACAGATTCATGAATGGGAAAATAAACCATGGGATGAATCTTCTTTTCTTCCTGAATCTAATAACGTTCTTAAATTTGGAAATTGTTTGAACACTTATATCATGACCATTAAATATTTTATTATAGTAATTATTTCTTGCATATATTTTATGTCGACTCCTATTTATCATTATGTGATATTGAATGGATCTAACATTATCAACTATTTCCATAACTAGATTAGGTCATAATAGGTATGTTTATCAAAGATAATCCCCGCACTTTGTATATAAATACTTCATTCATATAAGTATTCACTAGGATTCATTTAAATGTTAATATGAAAAATATTTTTGTAGGAAAAAAAGGGAGGAAGGTGTTTATCCACACAAACACTAAAATATATATATAATGGTCTCAAATTATTATGTAGTGTTTTAATTTATCATTCAAACTAGTGATATATCTAAAAATGACATGATGTTTTGAATCACAATTCGGCATCATGAGTTTGTTGAAGACTTTGACCAAATTTGAGGCAAACCATAGATCCTGGTTAGACACAATATAATGTGGAACTACATGAAACCACTCCACATACATAAATTATAACATTAAAATATGGGCAAGAAAAAAATATTTATTTGTAGAAATGAATTATTATGACATTGATTGACTATAGACCATTTATCATTGGTTCCATTAGTGGATTTGCTGATTCCGACAAAAAAATATGGCGATTTTTTCCAATTTCAATTCTAGTATGTGTAACTATTATAACATCACCATATAAATTTTTATTTCAAAAATAACTTACTAGAAAACCATTAACTAAAATACAAACATGATGATACATAACTTCATTCTATCCAGAAAAAAATACACTTTCAAAACCCTACAAATTAATGTATATCTAGGATTTATATAAAATTAAAAACTATGATCCTGTTTTAATTGTTCTTTCTTAAATTTGGGTATGGATGATAAATATAAACGGTTACTAAACATTATCATTCCATCACACTTAAGGATAATATAACAAACATTTATGACCAACATAGATAGATCAATATCTTCAATCCACGCCTCCTTAATCATCACTTGTATTTATGGATGGACACTTGTTTAGGAAATATAATATTTTTTCCCAAACATAAATATTTATAGATCATTACTTATTATACCCATTATGATTTGATCATTTTTATCCTCATCATAGATAAGCTTTAATTATCATTTCTACTCAAATCATCATCCTCCATGTTCTCCTCCCTGTTGTTTTAATGTATTGAGAAATAATAATATATTATTAGCTAAGCCCATCTAGTTTGTTACATGATAAACACTTTCTATGTGAATATATAATTTATACTCTTATGACTAGTGTATATATATATCACATATTTCACCATAAACATAATTCATTCTATATTGAATGAAATTGATATAGCAGCTAAATTTGAATCATGAGTTGGGTAATTTTTCTCATAAACCTTAAATTATCAGGAGGTATATGCAATCACCATATCATTTTGAATGATAAATCATCCCAAAACCTTTTTTATAAATCATTATATATTATAAATATTTATCTAATGTTTTTTCAATTATTCATAGGTGAAATAAATATATAACATCCCATTATTTTGACAAATTGATATTACATCCATTTTGAAGAAAAATTTAAATTTTATACAAATAGATGCCCAATGAAGGTATTAGTTTTGTGCCTTTGGAAATTTGGAACCCAAAATTCTTGTTTGTTGTATGATCATCAATTTTCCCAAAATATATTATTACCTTTATTACTCATATATAAAACATTTCCCTATAACCATTGGAAAGGAAAAAAAGAAAAGGGTGAGCTATGATGCTTAGTAAGGGTAAAGAAGGGACATACGGAATCATATAATGAGTAAAAGGGTACAAGAACATGATTTTCAAAATATAAGATCATACCCAAAAATATATGGTCGTATACGTGATTCATGGAATAAATATTATAATTTCATGGGGCATGAATCATAAGGGAATCAATATCACAGTCCAAGAAATCATTACATAGTAATATAAAAATGGAATTTGTTTAGATATATAATCATGTTATTTCATTCCATACAAGTATGCATGAATTTCAAAAACATAATAGGGATCATCTTGAGGAATATACATACTAACCGAGTCACACAACTATCCACTACCATTATCCATTCCTTGTACTACTACTAACATTAAATTTATATTCAGTTGAATAAATAAAGATACATGTAAATTCAAACATGCAATGGAAGATAAAAGGAAAACATGACCTAAGAAGTTCAAAAGTAATGAAGGGAGAGGGAATCCCCTTTAATAATATTATCCCCTTACTACATTAAATTATTCAATTAATTAAAAACTAATCATTCATTACTGGAAATATCTACTAATGAAAAGTAGCCTTCCACCTACTTTACCTCACGCTGAGTATGAGATACCATGATGTGGTTCCCTTGAATAACATAATATTTCCTAATTACTTATAAAATAGACCATGGAATTAAACCAACACAATGAACCAAAATTTACCGGAGAATCAATTCTATTTCAACATCTTTTATATTCAAACCCATTTTTCTACAAACATTAAGGCCTTAATGAAGGACCACTACTTGTTCCTAATGTTCGAACCCTTCCCAGTCATGATAGTGAAATCCATCAAGGCTAACCCACTATTATCCCACACTGCACCATCAAATTAAATAATAAAATCCACATATTAGAAATTAATATAAAAATTCATAACCATAGAGGGAGGTCTGTAACATGCCCTATTGTCTTGACATAAATCAATCCCCTGAGAAACAATTTGTGGAACTGTATTGAAATGGTGCAGTGATGGAGAATCACACCATTTATCAATAACATTGAAAATGATTAAGAGTAGATTTTATACCTAATGATAATCAAGTTTCCTTAATAGATAACCCCCTTATAGATCCTCCTATTTGTGGAATACCACAAATAATAGTATCCCACATGAATAATCTGGGTAAAAGAAGATCAGTGCATAATTCCCCTATTCAATATGTGGAACCAGCTAACAAGGAATGGTTGACTATCCATCATTATATTAGATAATGTAGTTAAACCTCTCAAATATCTCCACAACTCATTCACCCAATAACTCAAAAATAAGAAATGATCCAACCATTCCACATTGTGTTTCATTCAATAAACACATCTAGAAACCACACAAATCCACCACCTATTAATGTTATAATATGTGGAGAAGACAATATTTCGTATCCTCTATGAAAGGATGATTAATTTTCTATGAATATCAGTATCCCAAAGAATTTAATTACATGTCTCCCCATGAACATTCATACTCATGGTTCTATAGTATTACCTCATTGTGAAAAATACTAATGAAGAAGATGTAAAGACACAAATGTTCAAAATATAGGATAGCTTAATGATGTTATAAAAATCAAGATGTCCCCTATTCAAAATATTATTAAAAACCCATGAGAACTCATGAGAATCATTGGAGGAGATATTTATAGCATGGAAAAATGGATAACCAATAATCTCCCCACTCTAGTTATGATTCCACAATAAGACCACACCCTTCCAAAAAATCTAATGATAGAAAGGGCTAATAGAACCAATTATAACCATACTTTTAGAGAAAAGTAGAAATGAATATCCAAGAATCTCAGCCTGATCTCCCAATGAATGACCCTACATTGTGCACCACCATAGGGTATATTTCTCCATCACCTCCCTTGCTAACTTAGCGTGCAAACATTACAAGGTATTCTCAAGACAACGATCATTATCTCTCCCTGAAAAACTGGCCAAGCCATCCAATTCCATAAAACCCAATACCATTTATAATCCATCATGGGATCCCAAAACAATTGTCAAGGATTCAATCCATTTTTATTACAACACCTTTTGGGACATTGATCGAAGATATGGTGTGAATAGGTGAGGCCAAAAGAACAATATTCACCAGTTCAATTCTACTACTGAAGGAGAGAAACAAGTATTTTTAGTTAAGTAACCTATCATAGATACTATAGATTATATGACCAATGTATCTATTATAGATAATTCTATCAGATTAAGGGGCCCAAAAATTCAATGGGGAACTCCCCTCAATGCATATCAAGGATAAGACCCACAAATGAAATCCATCATGTTGAAAAACTGTTGGAGACACAGATGTTACTTTTTCTTTGGATATAAATATTGATAATTCAATGAAAATAAATTTACAATATCATGTTAAAAATTATTAAAAATATACTAAAAAAATTGTTGAATATCATAGTATTGTTTTCCAACAAAATATGAGACACCAATGGGAACCTATTCATCAATGATAAAGATGAATTTATATATTATTCATGATCTGATGAAAAATACTTCTATTACATCATAGGAAGCAATAAAAAAATACACAGGGATATGGGTTCCCCCTGATAAAGAACCTAGATTAATTAAAGAAACCAAAAGATTTAACCATAATTGAAACAACCAGCCATGAAGAGCTAAAAATGAAATATAATGTCATTATTCCCTGGATAGAACCACATACATTCCATGAAATTATTGATCAAACTAAAATCCATACAATCATATGATTTTTTCAGTTCATGATTAAAAGCATGGTTAAATCAATGAGTTTTGAGATTTATATCTCTAACCATTTCTTATATCATGTTTATGGCCCCCTGAATAGACCGCCCCTTCAAAAAACCATGTTTTTTCATAGAAATCCACTGGGAGAGATGGTTAGACATTATAGAATATATTAATTTTGAATGAATCTTATTAATAACATTATACATGATAATAGGATGAAAATAAAGGAATGATGTAGGATTCTTGTACTTGTTAATCATCGCAAACTTAGTGTGCACTAGCAATACGTGTCAGGAATCCTCCTCAAAAGAAATATTGAATGGCCAAAATCAGATCATCCTTAATAATATCAGATGACTTTCTATAAAAATAAGAAAGATGCCCATCTAGACTAGCCACTATCTTCATATTGATTTTCATCATAGCTACAATGAATTTTTTATCCTATAGAATATGACTACCCTATTCATTTTCACTATCAGAAACACAATTTAGAATCACATAAAAATGAACAGTTAGTTCCCCAGAGTATACATTGGGTATATTCAAATTATGACCAAGAAAATGTTCTTTTAGGTGATTATTATCACCTGAACCAATTTCTTCCATTATATCTATAAAATAACCATTATCTAGCATGATAATTGTCTTAATATGAATTTTCTATCACTGATACAAGAAAGAAAATACTATGTATTTGTATCCCCTTCTTTAAACCACTTGATCCTCATATTTTTCTTATAAATATATTCCTTTTATCTATTAAGTCATCTAGATTATATTTTTTTTCAAACTAGACCCCCAAAACCCTATTATCCTAAGTCACCTCTATACTTTCTTCTAGACAATTAGAATCTTTCATAGAAGCATCCAGATCCCTGACTGTGGTATAGATATCCCTTAACCACTCCATTAACATTATCCTAATATGCCACCATTTGTTAGGAAATGACACACATGTGTTCCCTTCGGAGAGTTGTCTCCCTGATAATAGACTCATGTCATGATATATATGATTTCTATACCAATGGGAAAAATAATTGAATATCTCATATTTATCAGTCCCAGAAAAAATAGTGATTAAATGTTGGGAATGATTTGAAATACAACGAGTCATGTGAACTACCCTAGTATTCTCATACATGGAAATGGCTTAAAAATAGAAAATAATTTATCAAAGAGAATCCATGATCTATAATCAACTCTTTGATTACTGCACCACATGAATTTATCAATGGAATTTATTTGATCCATATTTCCTTGTCCTGCCATGCATTTTGTGAACACTAATCTATCTCTCCTTTGAAAATGACATCTCCCATTCCTCCCTTCTGGATCATTCACAACATTTAATTCTACTCCCACAAACTATTTGAGAGTGTTAGGTCAATCAAAGAGAGATCATTGCATAAGTCTTCTATTGAGACCACAATATTATCCTTTCCTTGTAAGATATTGAGGTTCCCCATATTCCAAACATAGATCGGGTTTCCACATCTTCCATAGTGAATAAAACCTTTAAACTTGTTTCCATATATCTAATAAGATATAAATTTTTAACTAATACATTTTAGGGATATATTATTCCCAATAATCACATCATGAAAACTATAAAATGGTTTTCCATTAAAACATAAATAGTTCATCTTATTAGATCCCATGTAATGAAATGGGTTTCCTAAATATCATTTAATCATGAAATCAACTATTAAAAATTATGTTTCATATATATCATTAAAAAATAATAATAAACCATAATTAGAATATATTATAATATTTTAATTGAATAAAATACCTATTAAATCAGAAGTAACAAGAAATAATTTTATCATGGGTGGAAAATAATTTTGAGATAGAACATGGAGAATATTGTTTTTTGGAAAATGTCATTTCTTTATTGAAAACATTTTCTTTTTATAAATTAATGAAAAAATATAAATATAAAAATTTTATTTTAAATTTACCTTGTAATATTGTAAGGGAATCCTCAATGGAATAAGTATTCACGATGAAATAAAATTCCATTCATGTTGTATAAGATAAAAAACACACCTTTCGTAATTTTGAACGAATTTTCACAATATACCTGATTTAGAAAATGAAGAAATGATTCCATAAAACCCATGTTTTAAGAAATAAAAACATAGTGAAAATATATTTTTAAATTAATATAATAATATTTAAAATATTTTTGAATCAAATTTTTAAAACAAGTCATTGGATTATAAATATTCACTAATATAATATAAAACAAAACAATCCCAAATATTCATGAGATTATGAAATTAATACTCATCACATTATAATCAATATAATTATATACCCCATGAATAAAATAGTATTATATTCATATAAAAATATCATTATATTCTATTTAATACTCATAAAAACATCAATGGGTAGTAAATAAAACACATAGAAGAGACAAGTAGTGTATAAGGCATATGTCCCACAAAAATAAAAGTGGGACATAAACCCCTCACCTTATGTCATAAACCTCATTGTACTCATGAGAACCTGTTATATAATATAAATAATTATATTACAAATATATTAAAAAACTATATTCTTACATATAATTACATATATTATTTAATTGTGACATTATATCACCCTCTCATTTTGAATTACAATTTTATGTTATTTATAGGTTAATAATAGCTTTGTTTCACATACAAGTTATTACTTATTATTCATGGTACTCATAAATATATCATGATTTAAATATATCCAAAATTATCTCCATGATCTATATATAAATATTTATTAATTTTATATGTATTCATGGTGAATCATAAAAGTTAAAGCTATAAAATAAAATTCAATGTTAATGGAGATAATATGTCTTATGTTGGCTTGAATACTGATTTAATTTAATTTTAATATTAAATGATATAATAGAATAGAATATATTATAATTTTATTATAATATTCATTATATATATTATATATATTACAAAAATTCAACTATATTAAAATCCTTGTGAAATATAGAGAAAATATAATCATATCACATCATACAGATGATAAGCCATACGTCCGAATAAGTGACATTACCATTTAGCTGATGATTAGATTGTAAAAAGTTAGATATTATATCTACATTAATGATTTATTTTTATATAATTAATATAACATATTTCAAAAAAAATCATTCCATCATAATTCCCCAAATGATTGGTGGTATTGGAAAAAAAGAACAATCCATGTTTCACGTCGTGGTAGTGCACTATACACACAAACGATAATTTCATTACAAATTTGATTGATTTGTGCTAGAGTGTATGTCATATACATAATGTAAAACCATCAAAGTATGTTGAGGATACTTATTTTATTATATAAAAATGAATGACATTTAATTTATGGGGTTCAAATAAGAAGTAAAACATAAGCATTCATTGATGAGTGTTACCTATTATTATGGTAACTTTTATGGATTATCAGACAATGAAATATTTGGTAAAAATTAATCCAATTAAAAGGATTATGGGATTAAATTATGGAAATTGGGATGTTTTTTTTAAATTTTATTCAATAATTCAGGGTTTACAGGTGTGAATAAACTTGAAGGAGGTGTACCCATTTAGAAGACATTGTAAGGGCACATTTATAAACCCTCAAACATATTAATTTATAATAAATAAAAACTCAATCCAAATACCACCCAATGTTCATATGATCTAATATAAGATGTGAAATGGATTTAATATCATCAAAAAAGAAATTTTAGATAGGTTTCATGGAATTATAAATATTATATATTTTATTAGCTATTAGTTAACATATTTTTTGTTTTTACGTTGATAACAGTGTTGTTAATATTTTATGTATGAAATTTTTATATATAATGTATGCATTGTACCATAAATGGTAAATTTATGATATATATGAACTGAATTTATAATATTATTCATCATTTATGTTTTTTTATTTTTATCTTATTGAATAAAATATTGTTTTTGTAAAATATACTTATTTCCAATTTTGATTGTTGTCATTAGATTAACATTAATATAATCCATACCACAAGTTAAATTTTAACCAATAATTCTAATACACCATTATTATTTTCTTTTAAAAAAATCATGGATGAACTTAATTAGGTAAATTTATACTTCATTTATTATTTATAAAATCATTTGATTTTTTGTATCATTAATTGTGTAATTACTACATCATAATTTTGTAAATACTTTCGAAAAATAATATTTCACAAAAAATAAACAGTAAAATTATATTATTTAGATAAAATTTTAGATTTCATAATAATAATATATTCGTGAATATCTTCTATTTATCCCCATATCAGAAATATTATACATATTAAAATTAAAAGTGAGACATTTTCTCACAATAATTTACATTATCAATATTTATGTCATCTCCATGGAAATATGTCCATTAAATTATTAAATTATGATCCCTATATGTTATATTTTTAATTAAAATCATAAAATAACATTTGGCCATTTTTTGGGTAGTTTTAATATATTTGTAATATTATATTTACCCTTAATTTCCCGATTTATCATTAACGAAAATTAGAAAAACTATTAAGGTTACAATTTATATTTTCCAAAAACAATAGAGTTTTATTTAAGATATTATTATATTGTATTTCCTAATATTGAATAAATATTTTATTATTCAAAAAAACATAATCAGATAAAATTTATATAAAATTTATACCATTGAAGTAATGAGAAAATGAGAATTTAAATTTAAAACACCCAAAATATTGATATGTTTTTTATATTCAAATTCATTGTGAAATTGATTCTAATTATATAAATTTGATTAAAAGGATACAATTTTACCTAATTATAATTTTAAATAAATAAATATGTAATTTTTCATGAGAAATTGTTTTGATAAAAATATTTCAATTGAAATTCAGTATATATCACTATGTATCAAAACATGATATTTATAGGAAAAATATAAAGAATTCGTACAAAGTAAATCTGGTTATACCACCTTTAATGAAGTAGTTTATTTTTACATATTATATTATTATTATTTCAAATATTAAATTCAAAATTGGTTCTCTATTAAATGGTGGTCAAATTACACTTTTGATAAATATATTTATTTATTAACAAAATTGGATATATTAATAAATTTTGCCTATCAATTCTATTTGAGTTATATAAATTTTTTTGATTGAATAAATAAAATAAATCATCGATTAATAAAATAAAATAATGAGAGTTAATTTATTTTTTTAATTAAAAATGTCTTTGGGAGAATAAAATTTAAAATATTACTTTTATATTCAATTGGTAATTATTTTTTATCATAAATTGTAAACCAATTAAATCATTTTATAAAATATATATTTCCATTAATTTTCTTAATAATATTTATAAAAGATAACTCAATATATAGGTTATATAATAATTTATTAAATAATAATATTTTAATAATATATTGTTGTTCTGTAAAACTCGGTCTTGCGTGTAATATAAACTATCAATAGAACTAAACATCATGTGTAGCACAAGAAAACCATAGTGTTTTGTATACCACAAGATAGTATATAAGAATTTTGAAGCACAACCATGATTCAATGATGATAATAAATCAGTAATGACATGATTCATTCATATAATACAACTGATATTTTGTGTTTTGTGAAATGAAAACAAATATTGAAAATATTTAATTAAATAAAAAATTCTAAATATATCTAAATGTTACATTATACCCTGCCAAAAAAGGAATATGACCAGTGAAATACCTATGGGTAATCAGCAATTTAATACATGAATGCTTCATTCATAGAACCCCACATTGTAAAAATGAAATATAAAAATCCGTTTAAAAGTCATGTTAGAAATGTATTGATTACCCAAAGTAACTCATCACAAGAATTCCACATAGGATAACAATGGTGGGAAGTAAAAACATAGGCATGGAAGAGAATTCAAACTCTCACGTTCTAATGGGGAGCTATAAAGTACATGGTAATTATAAGATTAATAACAACAAACCCCTTGACAAGAATTGATCTGAAATTGAAAATTATATCATCACCGATGATGATAATATCATAAAATATTATTTCAAAATAGAATGTCAATAAATAATTACTTGATTTAAGGTCATAATTGAAACTCAAATCTTTGGTTGTTCCATAATGAATCGCTACGACAATTATTATCTATGAATTGATGTTAAAATAGTAATACTTGTAGAACTAGTGAATTATAAGATCCATTATAAAATAAAAAGGTATTCCTTCAATCTATAGTTACTATCAAAACAAAATGGTTATCACATGTTACCTAGTGTTCACAAATCAAATCATTTATATCTAAAACCACATCCAAATATCAATTTAAATAAATTGATAAATTGTTATCCTTATGAACATTTCTAGAGATTAAAATAATCATTTTTGAAATAAGATCATTAACCTTATAATTTACCCCCAAAAAATTATATTGTTATTAATTTTCACATAAAAAACATGTGGATACTTTTATCATGTATTATATTGAGACATGGAAATATCCTATATTTATATGAAACCATAGTGAAGAGATTCATGATTTCAAAAATAACCTCTATACTTGTACAATAACTAAAAAATCCCTATAAACTCTATCCATGTTATCAGAAACCGTCCTTCTAGTATATCAATACCATGTTAATAATTAGTATCCCATTAATAATAAAAATTATATTGATTTGATTATAAGAGAATCTTGTACTTATTATGTCATCTCCTTCACTTAATCACGTGTTTTCCACAAAACTACCACCTTTACATTAAATCCATTTACCAATCCATATGAACCATTCAACTTATTCTATTAAATCCATAGTGAAAAAAATAATTGAATAATACTTATGTATTTCCAAAATAATTTATCATAATTCTTAAATCAAAATACTTAAAGACTATTATTATTTATAATCTTCGTTTATATATTATCATAGGTACCTCATCCTATAACTTATCTACTATTTCCTTCCACATTTCACCAGTTATATCATCCTTAGTAACAATATACTCATTAATTATAACACCATTATGAATATCTTCATGGGTTTTTCACATAGGACATCAATATTCATAATGTTGATTCTTTCAATAATTGAAGCATTCATAAATTGATAGTACCATAAAGAGGACAATATTAAAATACATTGAGGTAGCTAAAATTTTCATAATCCATTTGTTGTTAATTTACGTGTGTCCTTATTTTTCATATTAACAAACATATTAGTATTCCACTAAGATGTCTATTTGTTTGCACCATCCTAAATCATAAGCACAAAAAAATAATTTTTCTTTAACGATATACATTAATATAATTATTAGAAAAATAATTCCTTTTCATATTGTGAGAGTATGAGAGTTGGTTAAGCTACACATAGTTAATTATATTCCATGAAAACTGATTCAAAATGAGCACATCATATGACACAATAGTTATCATCTTATTTTATTTCTCATTAGAAAATTGTTCATCATATTCAATGTTAGTCACTATCCTTAAGGATCACTCGATCGAATAAGACGAGAAATCAGAGCATGATTAACACTTATAATATATGAAAACCACATACCCATAAAAATTCAAATATATTTTATCTTAATTATTACACTGTCCATAATATATGAATCTTATTATTATCCTTAAATACATATATAGGAATATCCTATTAAATATATCTAGGGATGTATATAATTTTTTCCATACAATGCAATAATGGTGGATAAAACCATTTATCTAATACCCTATATAATTACCTAGTGTTATAGAAAAATAATTATTCATGAGGCACACATACCGTGACATAGGTGGTGCAGTGATGGCTGCTACCACTACCTCCCCTCGTAGGAGGGGAGGGACCAGCCTTCTACATCAGAGATGCCTCCACCTTTAATTATGTTATCAAACCCAGATTTATTACCTCCATTACCAAAACATTTAATTTTCGATAATGTTATGGATCATCAATATGGCTATCTCCATCATGTGATTTCAATAAAACAACTCACTGGTGCTTCATCTCTTATAGATCACACCTCAGATGCTCTATTATCATTGTGGCATCCATCAGTTGACATTGTTGAAAAAAAAATTAGATCTGGGGCACTTTAAGATGTGGTGAATATCAGACATCTTCAAAAATGTAATATCATAGTTCTTAACATATTTTTATGTTATGACAATAGTTTTTCTTATATCTCCTCGATCATTCAATGGTCGACACTGTCATATTTTAAAACGGTGTTATGATCATCATATGAATCATGATTCCCCCACAACAGCTCTGTTAGTTATATTTTTATAACTACCTCATCTTATTTATAGTCATTCAATAATTTGAATGTTTTCAAACATGGTGAGTCATTCTATGTGCTCTTAATCTAGAACCAATTCTATTTTGCATCTAATTTCCCTAGGGATTTATGTTGAATTTTACATTTCATGTCCTCCTATTAAATGAGTGTTTATTATAGTTGGAGAACAAATTTGAAGGAAGTAGCGTGCCGATTTTCAATCCTAGGAGATCATATGATCATTGTATTCTCATCTTGGTCATTTTTAACTCTCATTATAGTATGGAATAAATTGTCTACAAGTGAGTGGTGTGATGAGTAGAAATGATTATACATCCCCTTCAAAGGTGGACAACAAAGAGGCCCTTAATTCAGCTCCTATATATGATCATTTTGGACATGGGGAGAGGGAGATTCCACAGGTTGTTTTTATGGTCATGTAGTTTTCTTCATCAATATTGTCCATGTAAGTGGTTGGAAATGAAAAATTTTCTCTATGGGATGCAATGTTGGATAGTATTGAGATCTTATGGTATATGTGATGAAATAGGAAGGGAAGGTGCTACCACATGCATTGATATTAACTGATATTTTAAATAGTTTGAAATGTGGTCTTGGAGGTCCCTACCAAACATGATTGTAGTGGTTTTCTCAACATGGTGATATTATAGATATTAATGAATTAATTGGTCAATATCCTTGGTGTTTAGTTGGAGTTGATACTGTTAATTCTAAGGGGGTCCCATAGTCATTCTCCAATTCCATGTCTATGGAGGATAGAAATAATATCGAACCTAAAGTTATAGTTCAACTTATTTTAAAGGGAAGAACAAATGTGGGTTAGAAGTGGGAGGTTTCAAGTTACGGTACATACTAGTCGAATAAAAAATAGGTACCAAGATGGAATTTGACCTGTCTATATTCGAACTAACACTTTGATAGTTTGAGTGCTGATAGAGGGGTTGAATATAACAACCATTTTCTCTCAGAAGTAGATTATGATAGATAAAAATATTCAGATGAAATATGAGTTTATATAAATGGAAATCCAATTCCAATTATTAATAAGGTGAATAAATAAAATAAGGACCCATGGAGTTTCATTTTCACCAAGAATATGAAATCAATGGGACCCAAAGACTACTCATACATCCCTAGGCTGATGGAGACACGATCAACCAAAAAAGGTTGTAAATATAGGTAATAGGTGATTTACATAATGGATGGAAATGATGTTACATAGGCTAAGGGAACCTCATAAGTTGTCAAGGAAGATCAATAATTAGGTGGAACTGGATCCCCAAAAAAATATTCTATGGAGACCTTGAATGTTTCAATGTCTTCATATGAAGATGCAAAAGAGAAGAGTGATGGTCTACATGGAGAGACACCATGACTTTTAGATAATTCGTTGTTGGTGAAGGACAGTTCACACTATCTAACACAGTAGTTGGATGTTGGGACTCATGAAGGTCCTCAGCAATAGAGATATACATATATTGACCTTAATATAAAACTACACATGTAGTGAGGTGAATAAATGGTAGGGGATGTTATGATGATAATGGAATAGAAATAATATGTTGATCAAATGATGTAATGAATGTTACATGTTGACATTACTAGGGACTAAGGTGAGTGGTTTGAAAAGAAATACCACATATTAATTAGAGACTTTAACATAAGAAAGATTAACATAGAGGAATTACCTAAATCATGGTATTATCTTGTGTACCATAACAAATACATCTTAATTGATGGTCCATACCTTTAGTTAAATTATATT
This sequence comes from Viscum album, assembly GCA_963277665.1. Taxonomy (NCBI): domain Eukaryota; kingdom Viridiplantae; phylum Streptophyta; class Magnoliopsida; order Santalales; family Viscaceae; genus Viscum; species Viscum album. Next base: position 1,012,453,809 of record OY728153.1, on the reverse strand, counting down.
GTCTAAAAGTTATATACGGAGATTAATTCTTATCTTATTGAAATGTTCATTAATAAGTGTGTATCTTATTTTTCGTTCCTTATAAAATCAATGAATTAACCAACCAATGATGATTTTTATTTAAATCAGTTTTTCATAGATAGATATTAAGTCATTTTCTAAAGCCTTTATATGTATTATACATCCAGATGACTAAAGACTATTTTAGTTTAGTTCTATTTGAAACATGTAAAAATGAATATTATTGTAATATAGAATCAATTATTTTCATTGATATAATTCCATCATAATTAGAGATATATGATGTTTAATTTTTTTTTCAATTTTTTATTTGGTAGAAAAACATGTCATGTTTTGAGGTTTGATAGTAATTAGAGAATGGGATGTAGAATTTATGTTCTGTTGTATGGAATGAATTTTGATATCCATATTATGATGTTTATAACATAATTTTCCATGATGTGACCCATGTGTGTATAGGATATAAGATAATGTAAAAACCACATCGAGTAGGATGATAGACTAATAATGGTGTGTTCTGATAGGATACATTAAAATTGGGGAATGTCATGTCTTGGAATTCATAGATGTAGGTTGAATTCTATAGTGGGGATCACTATTAACAAGATGATGACTATTGGATGATGATGAGATGCACCAGGATGGATGGATTTGGTTAGAGACTATCATGGAAATTTGGAAATGGTGGAATGTAGTGGATTGAAAATTGGTGGGTTTTACACATTATTTTGGATTAATGTATATAAGATTGATTGTCCTCAAAATGAAGAACTAAATAGGTTATGCATGAAATTATCACCAATGTGCATAGATATGGGTGGTTGGATGAACACTATGTATTATTAAGGTTAAAATGTTTTTTGGGAGGTTTTAAATTCATTTTTCCCCAAATTTTGATCTATTGATAACACTTGAATATTATTATTTGGGTACATGTAAAGGGTAAAAAGATCATTTTAATTTCAATATGATCTCAAATATTTTTTTCCTGATCAGTCCATTAATATTATAATATGGATAATACACTATAAATTGTTTTTTCTACAATTATATACTCCTAATATTTTTGAAGAATAATTAATATTTTAATTAATAATATTTAATTATCCATTAGGTCTTGGGATAATTTATCATTGGAATAGAGTGATTGATTGAGATTTAAACAATGTAGAAGAGCCCAAAATAGAGTTAATCAGTGATTTGTAAACATTAATTGGGTTTTAGAACTCAATACAGGTGTTAAATAGGAATTTAATTAATTAGTTAATTAAATGACATAAACAACTACCATTTGGGGCTTCCTAATCCTGATAGAAAAGGGGGAGTGGGATTCTCACTCAAATGATTGAATTAATGGGAGGAAATGAGTGTAACACCGTTAAATTTAAAAAAAATTACATTATGTTCAATTTTTTATATTCCCAAAAAAATAATATTAAAATAAAATTTTACACCTCCAGATAGTATGATATATTTCTTTTTAAAAAATAAAATATCTACAACATCTTGTGGATTAGATGACCTTGAATATAAAGGATCATTAAGATAGTATTTCATTATAACATAACTATTAAATTGAAAAGAATTAATTATACATACAAAATAATATAAATTATATTTTTTAGACATTTACAAAATAAATTTATTGAATATAAATTTGTTAAAAATAAAATAAGAATAATTTGAATGAAAAAAGCGATTTCTGAAAATATTTATATTTCAAAAATTAGGTATCATCTTGTATTTAACAAATACTATATAAAATTAAAATTTTAATTTTTTCAAATATTTATTTTTGAGAAATTAACAAAATTTTTGAAATCATCGTTTAAAAAAACATATAGTGTTTTTTTTGAAAACTTTTAATTTTCGATGAAAATTAGCAAATAATGGTTTATATAAAAACCAGAATTTTGATTAATAAATTTACAAGTACCATATTATTTTTATGTGGTTTAAAATTTAATATTAATATAATTATATATTTTTTAATAAAAAAATATGTCTTTTGAATAAATTTTATAAATATTGATGTTATAAATCATTTTAAATGATTTTAATTTTTCCCTTGAAAACCCATTTTTCAACACTTCTATTTGATTTATTTAAAATTCAATATTGATATTAATTTAATTTAATTACGAATTATGTGTTCTTTATTTGGGATCAGACTAATTTATATTATATAATATGTTAAACATAATTTTGTACCTTAATTAAAACTAAAAACCGTAAAATGTTTTTACCATGGTTATGGCAAAAAATGTTTTCCTTGTGGATAATAAATAATGATACATGTTAAAATGAAACAAATCCGGTCTAATTGTGAATTTATAGTCATATTATGATGTTATATCTTTTAAAGTTCTATAATGGTGTATTTTGGAGCCTATGGTAATCAAATAAATATGGTTAGAATTCATTATTTTCCAAAATTCCATGTGTATCCCTCTCCCAGTTATAAAAGGCCAATCAATCTCTTCTTATATACACAATTCCAAAACCTATTTTATCTTAAAATAAATAAACCAAATAACATATTTAATTTCCTCACACAATCTTATAATTCTTTTCTTGGTTTTAAATCCTTCCTATAATGGATTTTAGGAAAAAACAAATGTACTTGAATTAGTAACTTACTTAAACATGGGTTTTACATTATTTATTCTACAAAATCAATAAAATAACGATAAAAATTATTATATATTATCCTATTTATATCAAATATATTAATATTTTTTTAGGATTTTTAATGACCTATAATGATCTCTTCCCCCGTCAAATGAGAAAAAAAATCATTGAACTTGTTTATAGATGACTACCTCCTCATAGACCGACATAATTCTTTTATCATAACTGCTTATTAATGATTGATATAATAATGTATTTAATATATATATATATGATATTCAGGAGAAAATTATAGTTACTTATTCATAATATCACACAATCCTTGTTACATTCCAATCATTGGGGAATATGATAATGTCACTCGTGTCTACGACATACTACCACCTCACGAAGTGATGTGATTCACTGTCAATATAATAATTATATGGAAGGTAATAAGAATTAATTTAATGATTATATATTATAATAAATACATATTAACCATAATTTATAAAATTTATAGCATATAATTTTATACATTACAATCCATTGAAAATTATTACATCGTACATGTATACGATAGACTACCACCTCATAAAGCGATGCAATTGTATATTTTTACACCACACCACATGGATTGAATACTAGTGTATTTAATGAAATTAAATGATATATATGATAATGTGACCAATATATATAGATAAAATATAAATTACAACCATCCCATTAATATTTTCTTGAAATGGAAATGCTACTCATGCGTATATATGACCCATCACCCCCATGATAGTAATATAGTTAATATTTTGTACCCATATTTCATGTTTGGTTAAAAATTTATAATTTATGTGTAAAAATGATTATTATTTCATTTTTAAATTTTTTATATAATAAATTATAATCTAGTTTACTCAAGTCAATATAAAAAATTCATTTTGGACAAATGAGTAATTTATATTTTAAATGACCAAATTGATATTAATAAGTTCTGTAACTGAATAAGAAATTTTAAAAAATAGAATAAACGAAAACAAATATGAAAAATGATCACAACAATGTAAATAATTATCATAATTTTATCAAACATGATGACAAGAAAAAAACATGAAAAATCTACATCAAGGTAGGGGACATTTTTTAACCAACTCATTTTTTAGTTGTGAATATTCTCTATCTATATCAACTTATAATTCATGAATGTTATGGAATGATTAGAAAATATGTATATATTTCTATAACATTTATACATAAAATATTAAAAAATATATTTATAAGGTAATACATGCCTTTTGTCATCTTTAAAATAAATTAATTTTATAATAATTTATTTTTTTATGAGTCAAGATTACACAACCCATTTCATTCAACAATCAATTTTTATGTTTATTAATTATGATAGAAATAATTTTTTTTGAACAAATATTCATGTTTTTGGGATCAATGTTATGGTTGTTTCATAAATTTTATTTCCCTCCACTTCATTGGGTATTGTATTATTCTCACAAGACTTCCTACATGATATTATAGAGTGAACCTAATCTATTAAGGGACATTACCACCATATGATGTTGGTTTAGAAATTCAAATTGACATTATTTATGTCATGTTTTTTATATTTTCCACATACAAATTTTTTCATGATCTTATGATACAATTTCCAATATTTTATTCTTCCATTTTATTACCCATGTACATTCTATTTATTTGATATCATATTATACCTTTAACATACATGTAATGATTCCTAACCATTTTTTTCACATATATGGGTTTCTAGATCAATTAATTTTTTCTATATTACCCAAGATATGAAATCTAATTTTAAAATCAAAAATGAATTATGAGTTAACTAATGAATAATGAAAAAAAGAATTTTTTGTTTTATTTTTCATTGATAACTATCCTTAAAATCTTCCATGGAAACAGGGATTTTACCATCCATATAGAGTATTAATGGAAATTGATGATTAATAATCATGTAATAAAATGTCTAAACATCATGGGCCTCATTATTTATTATCCAAAAATAATTCTTATTTGAACATTAAAATATATTCTTCCAATAATATAGTGATAAACATAGGAATAGTTCTATAGATATGAAAAAATATTAGAATAGCTAAGAATATTGGGGAAATATAAAGGGGTTGTTTCCAATATATTAAATCAATATATAAATTCTATAAGTTTATATGGTTCATAAATAGATGCACCTAGTTGTTATAATCCTAAAAATGGAATGTTATTGTATACTTAGAATTACCTGGTACATGAAAATTCATCTTATTGCACTCTTAGTTTGACACTATTAGGTAAATATTTAAGAAAGATGTAGCTTTGATCCAGTACGAAGGAAATGAATGAATTATTGGGATACAAAACATAAATGGAATAATTACTATAATAAATTATAATTGAAACCTAGAGGCCAAAAAGTCATGAAATACTTATCATTTATTAGTTATTCCATATATGATTACAGTTTCTCATTTGGTATGATAATGAAATTCTACTATTGTATCTCTTAAAACATTTTTTAATGGGGTGAAATATGAAAACGTATTCCAAAACCCAAAAATACTGGACGTGTAATTATTTACTTACTAAGATATCTACAATAATGGTAATTATTTTAGGATATATTATGATCATTCCAAATGATATTTCTCTATTTATGATCAATAACTAGAACATTTTTTAATTTTGAATAATTTTAATGAATATGAGGATAATGCATCCTGGATGATCACGTGTTAAACATGGAAGCTGAATGAACATTACATTTATTTAAATTTCTATAATGTTAAAATAAGAATCCTAAAAAATATATCAAATTTTGGAGAAATTGTTTTTTATGTGGAAATAATGGTAATAGAGCTACAAATTTCTAAGGAATACAAAGAATAATATGGGTAAAAAAGGATCATTATCCAATTAAACACCCTAATCCCTAGATTAGTTCATAACACAAACTATTATACGGTAATTATTTATATTGACTTAATGAAATTATTAAAATTTTGAATAATATAATCATATTTTCAAGGTGTTAAAGTGGTTTTTGGGTTTTATGAACCATGAAACATCAAATGTTTTTTCAAACATAGTTTACAGTATGAATTTTAAAGAATATATTGAATGGTAACAATTTAATACAATTTTAATTTTATGGATATGTGATATTTTCTTTGAAAAAATACACGATCAAGGGAGAAATAATTTCTAATATGTGCATGATTTTATGGTATCATTTCCAGTTAATATTAATGGATATTTTGAAAAATAATTATATAGATAGAAACTTTTATGGGATTGAATATAGGTTTTGAGATGAATAATATTATATTGACTGTATTAATATTATTTTTATGAAAAATAAATGAATTATATTTGCATTGTTTTAGAAAAATCATAATAATAATGTTGGAAAAAAATCATTACATCTCGTAAGGAAATTAGGACTGAACCCAAAACTGAATTGATATGTGGTGTATGTGTCTTCTTCTAGCCTACGTGATGTACATAATTATTATGATATAATTTATTCATAAATTAATCATTTGAAAAATATTATATTGAATATCGTAATAATATTTGTTGATAAATTATTTTTCAACTTTTTAGGATTTTTAAATCATTAATAATATTTTGGGGAATGTTATATTACTTTTACATATACATAACATGTAGTTTTAATGATATATAATATTTAGGAAGAAAAATAATATTTTTTTAAGATGTAATGTTAATCTTATGAGATACACTTTGAGGATAAAAACATATTTCATTTTTATTTCAATGAGATTATTTGGGATATATGGGTACTTTTAAAAAATAATATTTATGGAACCATTGGTTTTATTATTAAATTTTATAGATTAAAATATCCATATTCATTTTAATAAATATTAGAGGAATATATTTTTACTATTATGTGGATATTTTGATATATTATAAGTTAATTTTTTTGCTTCGTAGAAAAAAATAAATTATAGATATTCATCCCATAGAAAAGTAGTGAATATAAAATTGTTCAATGAAAAAATAATGGGATGAAATTTCTATTATGAAATAAAAATATATCATGTATGTATATTTTTTGTTTTCTATATCCTGATTTTAAAATATTACTTTAACAATAATAAAATGATCATGAATGAAATGTTTTATTATTATCTTCATAACATATGAATCCATGGTCTTTTAATTCAACATAATCTTTTGTGTTATCTATTCTTAGTATTATCATGATAATTAAATTTATTTTGATCAAAAATATAAATCGGTGTCCATAATTATTTAATATTCCCTAAAATGTCAATATATGTACATACCACTAATGTTCTACAACATGGATCCTTATTTGTCTGTTATTTCATATAAAAATGTTAATTTCATTTCCATTCTTCAGTGTATGTTCTAATAACCCTACTCTGATGATGGTTTTCTATAAAGATATTCTCTAATATTAAAAACATAAATTTTTGAACAAATTTTCCAATACTGAGTACACAATAATTATATTGATAGAATGTCACACTATATATTTTTAAAATAAAATCACACTAATCAATAGTGTATATGACATGAAAAAAATGAAAATGAAATTGAATTGTAACACACTAAGACATTACTATAAGGTCTTGTGTTTTTAGACTATATAAATTATAAAAGGAATTATAATATTTCATTTTAATGATATAGAGGATTATAAACTATTCATAAGAACATAGTTCCATGGATTGAACACATAAAAATTCTTTTTACAAGGATTACATATCATGAGGTTTCAAATAATTTTGGATGAGATTAGAGATATTATATATTTGAGAACTCACTTTTTAGTATAAACAAACATGGGTGTACAATTTGTTTAAATAGTATGGTACCTTCGACGAGACCATCCATCCCTATAATGGGTGTCACATAGCTTTTTTAATAATTTATTGTAAGTTGGTTTACTATGAAGAAATAATGTGTTTTATTTGAGAGGTGGGAACATATGATATGATCAATTTTCTGACCAAAGGATTTAACCTACGTGATTTGTTTCATATAACTAGTTGTACAATAAGAATATCAATGTGTTAGAATAGACCCAGTGTCCAAACTATATGGGGTGTGGATATTGTGTATTTTTAGTTTCATAGATGGGTCATGGTTAGCCAAACTATGTGACTTAATTAGGCACCTCATGAATATGCTCAAACTGTAGATCTTCACCTGACCTCCTTTAACTGATTTTCAAAATTTTCTTTTTTAATTTACCCAAGAGTCCTCATACACACACAAACAAACTCATCATGTGTCCATGATGGGTTCTCCCCCATTAATTATTGGAATAAATCACTTTTCACCATTATGGTTATCCCTCAATTTGTGGATAACTCCCTAGGCCTATATTACTAATTTATAGTCATTATTTTGTTGTGATTGGTTTTCAAGATATTTTTCTCTATTTTTAGTACATTTATCAATTCATATGTTTTCATGGATATTATCTCAAATAAAAGACTAATAATGGATGAATGGACCATCCAAAATATGAGGATGGTATTTTATGTTTTTTTACATAAATTCACTCAATTTATATAATCATTCCACTAATCCAAACTATGGTATTTCCCAATGCTTCTCCTAAATTGTGAAATCAAAAAAAATTCTAAAAGAACAAATATAATGTTACTTATAACCCTTTACATGTCTGGTGATTGAATTTATCTACCAAAAAATCATATTGTGCTTTATTAATTTACATAATTTTGTACAATCTCAGACAGGTGACCAAGACACTCCTTCGGTGTGCTCCTTAAATGCATTGACACATTTATTAATAACATTAAAAAATAAAAAGATCTAGATATGTCACATGGTTATTTAGAACAAAATTATTTCATTAATATTATGAAGATTCATGTTTATTTAATTGACGTAAATTTTTTTATAGTTCGTATGATTACATGAAAATCTTTATCATTGATAATTAGTTTTATAATGAGATATATCTCGATTATGTTATTTCAATGGGTTTTCCCATATTATATTTTACTTTCATACAAATCTAACATTATAATTTTATTTTTTCATTTATATTATTGAATGGATGGTCACATGGCCCATTTAATGTTATAAATGAATTATCTCAATGAAGGGATATTTATCCTTGAGAAATGTTAGGTTACTCATATCATTATGCCTTATCTAATTGATCATAGAGAATGTGAGACAACATTATATTATATATTTATAGAGGGACCCATTTTTTGGTTGTTTAAATTGAATTTTAAACCCATTGGTTGACGTTGTTGGAGATTTCATTTCACATCCCTCAAGTTACATGACATGGGATTCCATGCCCCATAAAATAAAATATTTTGTTTGAAATGTTTTATCCTTATTCTTGATTCTCAAGCATGTAAGAACTTTTTTTTTGAAACTATGGTATGACAAAAATATATTTTCATAATTGGGAATCATGTCCCTTATAATGATTTTTATATTAATATAATTTTTATATGTGCACTTTGAGGAAGTAAGCAACAAGGCTTACTCATGCCAGGTATATATACACAAATATTAGTGTTTGTGTATATCAAAATATATTAATGAATTAATTTATTCATATAAATTATATATAAGAATGTAGTTTCAATAGATGAATTAGTACGTTTAGGAACATAAAATTCAAATGTTTAATTTATTAGTCTGAATGATCTATTCATTTTGATATACCTACTAATTAAATTAATTCTATATTCATGAATAGATGGCATTATACAACTTTTGTTTTGGGATTCTGAGTATATATCACTACTTATTCGGGCCATTTGATTGGTACTTTTATGGATATTATCATGATATGGGTAAGATTTATATGATGTGATTTTCTTATTTATATAAATTGACACGAAAAGAATATTGGATGATGGGATTTGTAGCTGACCACACACTCTAGAACCCCCCTAAGGATGGATTCTTTTGTTTTCTGGTACCTTTTTCATTTTAGTTCAATTATATATATCTGGTATAAATTTAATTTATGTATTTATGTAACATCATCTTCTTGAATGGTTGTATTATTTGAATTGTTCATTGATTCTAATTATTATATTTGTTAATTTTGTATTTTCATCTTCAATTGAATTTAGTTTTTATGATTTCTTGGTTTTTATCATGAATTAGAGAGTGGATTCCCCCTGTAGTATAACCATTAAACCCCTACTTATAGTTTATATCCTCTGGACTATATGTAGTGGCACTTGAGGATAAGTTACGAAATGGGTCTATATTTAGTTTTTGTGGATTCCATGTTGGGATAATAGACTGTGGTATCATAAACACTTTTGTTTTTGAATTTATCTTTTTTGGATTGTAGATAGAAGTATATAAATGTTTCAAAACTTGTTGAATTTAACATGTTTGGGTTCGACCAACCAATGCATGTGGTAAAGATCATGTTTCCAGTAATGAATCATATGTCATATAATAAAATTGATCATTATTTCACCTTGGGTGTTTTTTCTACATCTACTGGTTATTGATTTATTGAATAATGATATTGACCATTCACCCATCATGTTGAGGAGTTATTAGTACCAAAATAATATATGGTTCATATTTAATCACATTTCCTTCATGTGATATGCCTCAAAAATTACACTATAGAATACATTTTTCATGATAATTTATGTACCATTCATATTTAATTTAACAGTATACTTACCTTTGTTTCCTTACTTTTAATGTATTTTTTCATGATATTGTGACATTTTCATTGGTATAATTATAGACTGATAGAATACCTTTTTATATATATGTGATATATTTTTTTAAAATGTTTTTACATCAACCAAAATATGTATTTCTAATATAGAGTGATAATGAAAACATAGAAAACCAATTATGACATGATTTAGCATTGCACCATTTTTTCCATCGGCTAAATCATTTGTGGTTTTGATTAAATAGGAGATATTTTTTCAATTTAAAATATCTATGATATATTTTAAAATTAGAAAATGGATACCATGATAGTTGTATAATATTATATTAGATTATTAAAATCTAAAATTTAATGAAATAATCTATTTTAAATTAAATAGAAACCAGTTGTCCAATTTATGAATGGTATGGCCCAATATTAATTGGGTAATGGTAATAATTGTAGTTGATCTATTATATATGGATAGCTATAGTTTTTTTAAAATGAAAAAACCTATTAGGATATTCATTAATTCCATTTGTTACTTCTAAAGAAATTAACACTTAAAAATGTGTTTGGTAATTAATTTTACTGAAAAATGATATGATAATATATGATAAAAATAATACCAGGAATTAAATTATTTAATATAACTCAGGATATAAATTTTATTTTTATAGTGGGTTGTTCCTCTAAAACATGGGCATTATGACTGGTAGAATAAGTTCTTAAATGAAGAACTAGAACAATGTTGGTTAGTTGGTAAATCATTCTTATAAGATTAAATCACCATGTGCACATCTGCACCAATGTAGGATAGATTGGAATATTTTATAATAGATAAACTCTATACTGGTGTTTTCTAATTTTATTAATTTTATAGTTATGGGTTTCAGATTAGTAAACCAAGGCCGGATTGATGGACTAAAGTGGTTTACCTTTATATTTAAATATTTTAGTATGTTACCACATAGGGGTATGTTTGTGATGAGAAGAGGATTACTTAAGCATATAATTCTACATGTAAAGATTTACATATGGATGTATAGTGCCTTTTTACATAACTATTCAGCTTTTAATTGAACCAATATAGATTAACTATTTTTTAGGATTATTATGATGATTCATTAGTTTATTAGATTATCATTTACATCATAATTTCAGTTTTCAATTATATATTTAAAATGGAATAATCATTAACTAAGAGAATTTCTGAGATATTATGAAAAATGACATGGGTTAAAATATTAATTTATGAGATAAATCACTAATGGTGAATATGGTTAGCTAAATAAAATTATTATTATGACTTTCCTTGACGACGATTATATGATTTCATTTTACATCTGTTGATTTTGTTCTAACTAAAGGAAATTTGTTATATATATTTTTCATGGTTAACATTTCATTAATGAAACTTATCATATTTTAGTATGCATTTTTTAATCAATTCATTATAGGTTTTCATGTATAATGATGTAACCACCTTGATGCCTATTGTTTCTAAAATTAACCACAAGTACTTTTACTTTGAGAATGACATTGATGTTAATGGCAGTTCAAGGGTCTGTACAAGTTGATTAATTTTGGAATGGTTGATTCATTAGTTTATAAAGTGACTCCATGATGCGATTGATCATTTGATATACCACATAAAATTTGAGATTCTTAATTTTTATAAAAAAACTTACAAGGTTACTCTAGTCATATTAAAATACTGTCATGTTCTATAGAATAATATGTTTGATCCTATTGATGAACGACTCATGGTAGCATTAGTAAAGAGTTAATAAAACTGTTAATTAATTTACAACAATATTTAAGAAGCATATCCTCGTCCAATATCACATGGTATCCATTGATAAGTGAATATTGTTAAGCATTCTAGTGTGATCCATAGACTGATGGTTTAAAATAAGTGACCCACACTATATTGGTGCTCTGAAACATTCGAGTAAATTAAATAAAGTCCCTTTGAGATGGGATAATTTAAAAATAACCATGTTCGGTATGAAGAGTATCCACTGTTATTCAATGAAAATAATGTTCTAGATATGTAGTGTTAGGTGTGGGTAAGGGAATGTATAATACTTATTTATGTTAAAATAGATTAAATATAGATTTATATATCATTAAATTAAAATATTAGTATACCCCAATAATATATACAATATATCTCCCTATATCTACATCATCCTGAATGTGATTGGAGAGAAATGAAGATATGATGTTCTACCTATTAAAACAACTTTTATTTTATGATGATGGTATCCAGGTGAATTTCCTTGAAAAAGTGGTGTTGGAAAATATGGCGGTTCATAGTAAACAAATTTTGTTTAAGGTTGATAACCCTCACATGATTCTATTTTTGATTAATTTTATTTTTCATTATTAAGGATGATGTTTTAATTTTTAATCTAGTGAAGAGTGGGTTCTTTTCTGTGCATTTTATTTTTTAATGAAGTGGAATGTACATTAGTTGTAGTAATATGTTTTCATTTAGTATGGGCTAAATAATTAATATCCTAATAAATTGAGTGGAACATCATCCACTGGTTGGAGACCCATAGGTGGAAAATGCTATTGAATCTTTAGACCAATCATTGTATGGTCACAGTGGTAATCTTATACTGACTCATAAGAAGAGTAAATTACATTTGGAATCATTGGTAAATTCCAAGTACATATGATATTATGGATTTGATCGAAAAATATAGGTGGTTGTTAATCTCTATGTATCTCATGAAAAACGATGGATTCATGATTATAAAAATTTGGGTGATGCTGCAATAATACAATGGAAATTTTATTTGATAGATGTGTGTCCTTGGAATGAAATTAAATATAAGGTATAATATATTTTGAGACTACTATTAATTGACTCAATGTTTCATTGGACAAGGTTTCATGATCTGATTTAGTATAACATCTTCTAGTGGTGACTATAATTTTTTAAATAGTTTATTAAATAAATTTTCACATGAGTTATATCAAACAATTATATATTTTTTGTGATGAATTGCAGCAGAAATTACACTAGTATGTGACATAAGAAAAATTATGATTTTTATGATGGTTTTGAATGAATTATAGTATGAAATATTAAGCTTTATTTATTTAATGTGACTGATTAAATCCCAACAGTGACCTATATTGGATTCCCCATGCACAAGTAGGTGTCAATTGTTGAGAATTGTGCAATAAGCATCATTAGGATTCTATGACAATCTTTTAATTGAAATTTATGATGGTGGTAGTATTGTGGATTGAAATTGTTTCAGGAAATATGAAACCAATAGTGGTGATCACTATATGACATATTATGATAGAGACACTGATTTTATCGAGTCTCGAGTTATATGGGATCATGTAAGATATGTCTAGATGTTTTAGTTTTAAATATGAGTCATGGCCTGATTTTTTGAAGATTAGGTAGCATATGATTAACATTGAAAATTAAAATTTGATGGGCATAAGATATGACATATGACCATTTAAATGAATCTATATGAGCCATGTAGATTGGATGATGTTTTTAATTCTTCCCAAACATCTATGAGGGATGATAAGTTCAAAGGTGGTGTTATTGTGAGGTTACATATTTTTAGATGAGTAAAATTCTCTATGGAATTTAATAATTCTATGTGATGTATAGGACGAATCAATATGATAGATTCAGAACATATTTATGATAGTAGCAGAACTAAAAATAACTATTTCTTGATATTCATTAAGTATCGATAGTTTTATCGGATATTTGGACAGATTTTGGAAGTTCCAGGCTCTAATGAATCATTTTTTAGGAGAAATCTGAATGGGTGCACAATGTTTTTAAACATTGTAGCCCCTTATGAGAAATAGTGTGGCCGTTAAAATTTTTTCAAATGGTTTTATAAACCATGAAAGGTAGGGGATATTATCATTAATAATGTATGAGATAAATTCATAGGTGGGAATAGGGGCTATGAATAGTTTTCTAAACTAATGTACCATCACACATGGTTAGTGAGACATAAATAGTTGCAGTGCATGATTTCTACATAGTTAGCCTATGAAATGTGTAAATACAATGTGGGTGTGGATATTTGGTAGTGTACGATACATGATTTGAACATAGTTATCCAAATTTTGTTTCCTCACCATGTGCCTCTTAAATAGTAGAAAATGATAATTTTTTCTATTTCCTTTATAAAGGAATTACCTCCTTTTTCTTCTTCATTTTCCATAGAGGCATCCGTCAATCACACCAATACTCCTCATCTAACCATGGTGGTTTATCCCTTATTTTATCGTAAAATCAATCTATCTTCATTTCATTATTTATCCTTTAGTATGTGTATGAATCCTTATACCAATTTTACCATTTAATCTTAAAAATATTGATGTGATTTTTGTGCAAGATAGTTTTCCCTATTTTTAGAGAGGTTGTCTATTTTTTATTTCATTTTAAATTGAATCAAAACCCAATAATATATGAGTTGGGCTTCATAATAATGAGGTTGGTGTATTGTATTATTTTCCCTAAATGTTAAATTTTTCATATGATTATGACCTTTTTCCTCATATTTGGATTTACATGGGTTTCTTACAAATTGAAAAATCACATAAATTAAATTGTCAGAGAAAAACATGATTTTCCTTAAACCGTTTTACACTGTTAGAGGTCCAATCCATTAATATAAACAACCTCTTTTGGTGGGTTTGATTTAATACCATTCTATTGAACCATACTAAGATTAAACCACCCCATAGGCGTGTTCCTTAAACTCTACTATACTTGTATAGATTCCTTAATGGATTAACATGTAATAGATAATCCAATTGATTCTTTATAGCTTCTTTATTTTTTGAATATTATGAATTTTATAAATTTATAACAATTGTATTGTGGTATAAATTATTACATGGATCTCATTATCTTTAATAATTTGTTTTATAATGAGATATATATTTATTTTTTATAGAATGGGTACATCATTTGGAATTATTATTTTAAAATAAATGCAACATTTCAATTGTTTCAATTGGTATATATTACATCAAAGATGATAACATGGAATGTATAAACCATAAATAGATTCTGTTAATTAAGGATTGTTATAACATGAGTTATGAGGGGATCCTTTTTATGGAATTCCTTGGATAAGGCCCTATTGTGTAGTTTGGACTAGCTTATATTGGATAATAATTTCGATAATTAAGTAAGCATTAGAGACATTATATTTCAAATAACCTAAATCGAGGGTGTTGGAAATGTAATTTCACATCCATTAAGTTGATGTACATGATTTCCATTCTCCCCCAATTAGAAAATTGTGAATGTCCCTTCTTATCTTTATTCATGATTTATGGGCATCTAAACAGTTCTTGTGATACTTGAAAATGAAATATCTTATCATATTAGGATTTTTATGATATTAATAATACATTTTGAATCTATGGAACTGTGATATCAGTCCATCTCATTGAATATATAACTGTACATATATTAGTGACTGTCTTATTTATAAATATACCCATATACACACACGATGGAATTTGTTTTGTGAAATTCCAACGGATGTCAATGTTTGAATAGTACATAAGGTGTCTTGAGGAATGTGATCCTGATATGTTTATAATAATATTTATAGTAATAATTTTATATTGACATAATGAAACACTAGAATATTTTTATATAAATAGACTGATTGGATTTAATCACTAATTGTGCCGGCATACAAAGGATGTCCCACAACCTATTATGGAGGAATTCTGGGCCATAAGAAATAACATCCTTTTTTGGGTTAGTTACATTTGTTCGGATGTCTTATATTTATATAAATATACTTGTACAAGACATCAAAAAATGGGTTTATTGGATAGTATCATACTCAATTTTCATCCTATGGATGATTTGTTTTATTTTATTATTACATTTTCAGTTTTTTACTATTGTTGTATCTATTATATACATGAATTCCTGTATTAATCTCATAGAATGTATATGAATTGATGTAATATTATTCACCTTCATTTTGGATATTTATTATGGTATTCTATTGTTTATTATTATCTTTCGATTCCATTTATATTTTATTATTTTATGATATTTATTCTGAACATTAGGTTAAAACCCTCCATTGTATAACCATTATACCATCACTCCATGTTGTTGGCCTCTAGTGTATGGGGAGATACACATGATGATATGTTATTAAGAAGAACAAGGAACCATTTAGTGTCATATAATTATGTATTTTTCATTTATTCTATATTTCATTGCATATAAATTCAATCTCATTAATATCCTACAAAACAAACAACACCAACTCTAAATGAACTGAAATATAATATACTTTTATAATAAATCCTATAAAGTAGAAGTTATAAATGAAATTATATTATTTAATAAAATTATATTTTTCAAATATGTATAAAATGAATTCCATTATTATCATTTTGTTAGTAATATAAAAGCAATCATTTGAAGGAATAAATAAACCTTTTCTGAAATGATATGTTCTTTTTATGTACTGTTTTTTTTCACACATTGAATGAATTTTTCAGGATTATAATTTTTACCACTCTTATAAAAAATATATTAAAAAATATATTCATATTTTAAATAAATTTATCAAAATTATCTTATGGTGAATTTGTGTGATTTTTCTAAAAAGTTAGATTTATCAATGAATAGATAAAATAATGATTTTTTTATTAGAAACCAAATTTTCATCGGAAGATTTTAAAATAAATTTTTCAGTTTATTTTTTTTCAAAATTTGAAATTTGTTTTCTTCTATATTTATTAATCAAAATATGTTCATTTGAATCATATTTATATGGAAATTTTATATAATAAAATTTTAATTTTTAGAATGTTTCAGTTTGGAAAATTTATTTTTCAAAACAAATGTTGGTTTAATATTAAATAGAAGTCAATCAGATATGTTATTTGAATTTAGAAAAACTTGGTTCTGTATATTTGTTACGAATTATTTATATTACCTAATAAGTTGAACATAATTTTTTAACATAATGTAAATTTAAAATAGTAAAAATCCTTTACCATGGTTAAGGTAAAAACATATATACTAGGGGTTTAAATAAAATTATATTTTTTATAAATTAACTAAAAATGTTAAAATTGAAAATTTATGGTTCAAAATTAGACCTTATCACTAATGATGTTTAAAAATGAACCATTATGGATTTTTATTTCATGAGAAAAAATTGACTATAATTATTTAATTTGAAAAAATCTATGTGTATCCTCTCCCCCACATATAAATGGACACTCACAATCGTCATCATTATACAAAACCAAATACTTTTAGTTTTAAAATTTCCTCCACAAATTACTTAAATACTTCCCTACCGAAATTATTGAATCATTTTCATTATTGTAAATCCATCCTATAATATATTTTTGTGTAAACATGAATAAGTTGTCTTGTGTAGACATAATATCCTTAACTAGGACATTTATTTTATTTATTCATCCACTAGATTATAATATTACAAATATATTATATAAAATAACATAATTAAACTATATAATGTATAAAATTATGTTATTGTCCTAAAATAAAACTGTGCCCACAAACGTCAAATGGGAAATGAAACCATTAATCAACAGTACATTGTATTATCGCCACGCGAACAAATGTAATTATTTACCTTGGCCACTTTTCATTGATGGATATAATAGCGTATTTAATGATTATATATAATATTTAGGATATTATTTTACATATAGAAATATAATATCGCATACACCATCAAATATTCCATTCATTAGGGAATATGAAAATGCAACACATGTGTATGGAGGACTACCATCCAATGTTACGATGTGATTCATTTTCACAAAAACATATATGGAAGATAATAAGAATTTATACAATTTTTATAAATTATAATAATGAAATAATTAGTATTATTCAAAATTAATATATAAAATAATTAAATTATTTACCATCCATTAAAAATGATAATTTCATTTCTGTGTATTATAGGCTTCTTCATCTCTAAGCAATGTGATTTATTTTTTAATACATCATCACCTCAATAATATATTTATGTATGAATAATTAACATTATGATATTAATTATATAATTAAATATATGTAATATTAGAGAATCCTTCCTCCATTCCATTATGATCTTATAAAAATTTAAATGGTACAAATGAGTACCTACGTCCTATTGTATACATGATAATAACATAGTTCATTTTTCATAATACTGTTTCACAGATAGTATGAAATGTATAAATATTTTATATAAAATATAATACTACAATTATTACCAATATATATATTATTAAATTATAATATTTGTGACCTTAGTAACACAACTAATTCATTGTTTACTTATGAGTCTTTTATCATTAAAACATCGGATGTGAAATTAATTGGTTCTTAAATTTTATGTGAAAATAAAATAATATAATAATAAACCTGAAATATTTTCTTAATAATGTAAAAAATTAAGATATTTTTATTAAAAAATATGATATATAACGTTGTTAACAAAATGATATTGAGGCAAGGGATCTTTGTTATCCATCCTTTTTAATTGTACTATAATATTTCTCTTTATAACTCATTTTATTCATATTTAACAATTTGAAATGATTATAAATTGGGATGATATATATCTCACATTTATATCTAGACAATTTTCCATTATTTTTATGTGTTAATAAATAATTTATTTTTATCTCTAAAATGAATTCATTGGGAAATCACTTTTAATAATGTTATGAAACATGATTATGTATCACATTTCATTACCTAATAAATAATTATGTTTATTACTAATAATTGGAACATTTATATGGAATACATTGTTATTTATATGAAATTAATGTGATGGGTGGGCCCAAAACATTATGTCAAACTGATTTATTATATAATTATTTAGTCACATAATACATCATGTATAATATTATGGAAATAAACTAATCATTTATGGAATTAAGTACACCATGTTTGGTTTCTTTGGAAGATATCCTTCAATTTGGATGATGTCATTTTTTATTTTTTTTCAACCTAATTATGCATCCATGATCTTATAATACCATTCAATTTATCTAATTCTTCTATTTGATTACACATTTACGATCTCATTTATGATATCTTGTTTTACATTTGAATATAAATTTTTCTTCCTTACCATGATTATGAAATTAATAGGATTTCTAAACCACCTATTTATTTCATTTATTCATTAGGTTATGGTATTTAGTTTTAGGAGATAAAACAAATTTACGAGTTCAACAAGGAAAAGGGAAAAACGATTTAATTTTTCAGTTTTATTTGATGGTTATGATTATTTTCTTTTTAGATTCACAAGGAAATTTTAATACATATATTAAATTAATGTGTATATATGTTAAATAATAATGTAATTATATATTTAAATGGAATATTATTATATAATGTTGAGGTAAATTAAATTAAACAATATCCATTTTGGATATCATGATAAGATAGAGGTTAAAAAGGTTCTAAGAGTGCATGTGTACATGAAGCTTAATTTTTTTAATGAGTTATGAAATTTTAATTTATGTCAAAATTCATATAGAATAGTTTGTTTTCATGTTCCCTGTTATGACTGATGTGGACCCACTAGGATAAAATCAATGCTCTATTGGGGAAAATGGGTGTTTTAGGATGTTTGAATGGGTTTCTAGTTTTTAAATCCAACTACATGGAATGGGGTTAGAGGAACACACATCAAGTGTTATTACTGTTAGGTATTTTGATTTTTTATATTGTATATTCCATGTAATTAGATTTCAAGTTAGTTAGTGGTACTAAGAAATGAGACAAAGTACTTGGGAAGACAAATATTTTGGAACTACATCATGTAATTTTTGAACATGTCTTATATAAGTGAACTACCATGTGGATAAGTACATTATAAGATAAATTTTTTTTACAAGAAAACTAGTTGTATAAGAAAAAAGAATATTATTTGATATTGTAGTGTTTCTATGTAAATGGGAATACACCCCATATAAGGGTGACATGGTTGTGAGGATGTACATGACCAGACCCTATGTATGACATGACCATATAATAGTACATGGATACTCCCTCTGTATTATGTTTCTATTTAGTATTATGTGGAAAACATCATTTGTATCCAGAAATATTGAATGTTTATGTCAGGGAGGTAGATTTTGGATTACATGTCTAGTACATGGTATAACTACCATGTACTAAAAAAATTACCATTTGTATTGTTTGGGTGATTTTTTAACCCATGATTCATAATCAGACACAAAAGGATTCCATTGTTATTATTTTTACATATAAAACATGATGGTCAATCCCTTTGGGTGTTTTGGGAAATTCATAGAGTCATTTTGGGGTGAGAAGTATGTGATGGTGTTTTTTTCATTATAAAGTGTGTGCACCAATCTTATAATGTTGAGAAATAGGATTTGACTAGGGAGTGGTTCATGAGAATTGTTAGGGTACTTATAATGAGTTTTTGAGATACCTCCAATAGTTTTGGAATGTGATTTTCTATTATTAGTGGGACTATGTTATGACTCATGGTGAATTATTTAGTGTGTGCATGGGCTAACCTAGGTTTTCAAGGAATTGTATTGGTGTTACGGCTATCCACTTTTTGATATTGAGAATAATTTATCCCTATGAGGATGTGATATTCTTGATATTGTGTTTAACGACATGTTACACCATGAGAAAAGTGATTCCCTATGATATTAGTTGTGTTCATGGGTTTGGATAAGTACACTGCCACATATTTTTGACCCAGAGGATCCCATGAGGGTTGCCTCTACTTTTTTAATAGTTCTAATAATCCCAAGTGTGAGGCCCGTATTATTGTGTTAAAAATGAGTTATATTCGAGAGGCTAATTATTTTACTAGATCTTAGAATGTACTTTTTATTGGGTTGTATTATAAAGTCAATGTCCACTTGGGACCCAAATCCATGCATGAGATGATTGATTAGATAATTTGATGACAATCAAGGGAGTTCAGATAAGACATGATATGCCTTCATTTTTTATTCATCTTTTGACATGGCTTAATCTCAATGGGCTGTTGGAATGTAACTTGGAATTCAAATTTTTAGAGAGGATGGAATTAAAACTCCACACCCAAGGGATATGATGATATGAATGATTTGTTTTACTACCATTATGTTTATTATGATTGGGTGATGGTCACATGTCTTAATAATTTTTATTCCACTAAAATATATAAAATTAGATTAAATTGAGATCTAATGACATTGATAGGATATTGGAAATGGTTATCAACAGATAGAGTTGAGATAATGTACACAATATTCCACATGTTTGGATGAGATTGGTGGAAATAGAATTCTATATATAAATGATATAGGTAGATATATAATTAAATATGTGTATTATATTTTTTAAATGGAATTAATCATTTATAGTTATTTATTTCTTTATGGAGTTCATCATTCATGTTTTTTGGTGATGGAAATGGTGTTCCTAATCCATAATATAGGTGCAGGAATAATGAAATTATCACTATTGTATTTTTGTATAGTTAGTTGTTCAATTTATAATTTAGGCACATTGGATTATGTTACATGGGTTATATTTTTAACAGATTCTCTAGGTACTAGTGGTACTTTATATTTGTATGAGTACATTAGATGAGTCCATCTAGTTATAGTGCGAGAAATAACATGTGAAGATGTGAGGTTTGGTTCAATTTCAATAGTGGTTTAAACCACATGTTACTTGTGATTAATAATCATGAAGATGTTATCAAAAGAAACTCAAAATTGGATGAATTATTTATTGTCGATCATATTAATAATCCTATGAAATGATGATGGTATTATTTATATTAATATTTATTTATATTTTATCTTTGATTGGAATATTTCATGTGTATGAACTTCTGGAACTAGTTTTTTGGTTCAACATTTGGTGTGTCCTATATATATTTATTAATCACCTTCAATAAATACACTTCACTATTCCTACATACCTAACATATATATTATGGTTGAGCATAAGTGAATAATGGATAGATTGATTGATGGGGATTTCATGATTGAGTAGGTTTCTCATCTAGAGTGCGATTGTTGGGGTTGTGTTGATCCTCCATGTACTAGATACCAAAATTGTGAGATGTCTCATATTTGTACGTATATTTAGGTATACCACAACATGAATTTATTTTTTAGATGTGTTTAGCATAATCAGATATCAATGTTTTTTATATGGAATAGTTTTTCAGGGCCATACTGTATTTTATTTCATTATTTCAAACTTATTTTCCAGTTTATTTTTTCTTTGTATACATTATGATTTTTATGATGATCTGTTATATATATGTGGATATTTTCTATGATATTATAGTATATCTTTACAGTATTTTAACTATAATATGTCATTAATTTTCAGCATCTTCTTGCCTATCGGGAGGCAAAGGTGAGGTCTTTTGGTGAACCGACTAATGGAACTAGTTTAATCAAGGATAGGATTTTCAATTGAACTTTCTATAATCAAATGATAATTCGATTAAAATGGATTTGTGTTACCCATGAAATTATGAAAATATACATTAACTATTAAAAAACATTATTTTTGTAATCATACTACTTGTGTGGTATATTATTATGTACCGATCATGCAAAATGATTTTCTATGACTATATTTAATTTTTATGGATAATGGGATCTAATTTAAAATGAATAAATGAATGAATTAAACATATTATTTTATTTTTTTCAAGGCTTTATAAGTTCTGAAAATTTTTAATTTAAAAATTTGGATTTTCTTTGACGGACACATTATGTATTTACCAAATACACTGAACAATATGTTTTATTGTGTCTTTATAGGGTAGAGGGCGAATAGGTTGAATCATAGGGAAGAACAATATGAGATATTAAATTATATAGTCTTAAAAGTATGAAGAACCCATTTTTTACTAAGATGTAATGGATTGTATATTGAAGTGGAATACATCCACTAGTTTGGTTCTTTCATTGAAATTTTAATATTTCCATTTCTGTGTGATGATTTTCCATGGTTCATCTCTATAGTGGTGTAATTTTTTCATCTAGGACTTATAAGAGATAGTTGTTTCAATTATAATTCTAGAGTCTACTTACAAGAATTGATTAATTATTTTCTGAAATATAATAATTATAAATAGGGAATACATACCATTCTATAGTTGATTTATAGTATAAAAGTGTTCAATATACTACACAGTAACCTCTTATGTTATGTGTAAAAATGTATTTAATATTATTAAGTAAGGGAGATGAATTTTGAATCAGATTTTCATGTAGATATCTTGAAAAAAGTAACCACATATATGATGATATCAGAAATAAGGGTGATGGAAACTGAACTGATCATTGAAAGGGTATTTCATAGGGCTGAATCATCAAAGTAATATAGTCTACAAGAATAATGAATAATTTTTAATTACCATAGATAATATTTTAGCATAATTAAATTTGGTCTACTAGAGTAATTAGATCTAAAAATCCTTCTAGTGGGTTTTGTAGTGTATTAATTTCTTTCTTAGGTCATAGACATTTGAAGTGATAGTGACTGAAAATCCATGATGGTCAATGTGCAGTGTTTTCCTTTTTAATGATCAAATAGTGTAGTAATATAAATTGATGTAGTGGTATAGAGGTTCTATTATTTGTAATCAAAATATAGGGGATGATGAGGATATGGGAAAACCCAATGATATCCATCATCGTCATGGATAATGGATAGATCATGGATGTGAATATAGCATTCATTTTGGCTATTGAGGCCATTGATATTGATTTTTTCATATTATTTCATTTTCATTTCAAAAAATGGGTATGAACAATGACATATGAGGTATAATAATCATTTTTATACAATGGTTTATTCCTTATTTTATTTAAATAAAATAAGAACCATTTCATCATACATGTATTTTATTATTTGGGACATGATTTTGAGAGGCTTACAGTTCCCTTCACATATTCCATTATAGTTGGATGGTGAGATTGCATGTTTTATGTTCATAAGAATTGCGATTTTTGTTATGAAATACTAACTTATTGAGAGAAATACCATATCTACGGATAAAAATATATAACATAATCGTTGTTATAGATTTTAAATATTAATTTTAGAATATCGAGCACTACATCCGTATGTGAGTCAAATAACAAGACACTGATGGATACTAAGAAGTGCATGATAGAGAGTAAGAGCCCCTGATGTGTTAGAGGCATGTAAAGTCTATATATTATTTTATGGATAGTCTTATGTAGATTTATTTTGACGATCACCTAATACTAATACATTTCGTTATTAATGAGTACCCTGATATCTTCCTCAATGTGTTTTGTTATTTCCCATCAATAAAAAATTATGTTCTGGATTGAGTTTCCACAATAAGTTTATTCTATATAAATGTCTCTATATCGGATGAAACCTTTGGAGTTTCCAATTTTATAGATTCTATTTGATGATATGTAAAATATCATATTCATTTAGTATATTTTGTATCATTAAGGTGATAAAACTCATTTTTATATTGACCCATTAAAAATAAATTAATTCTATTTCAATAACAATCATTTGAATAATCTTATAGTAATGAACCACATACCTCTCCCATGTAATGGGGATTTATCAAATCTGTTTAATGGAGTAATTTAGTACTCAAATATCCTCTTTTGGTATAAATATCATCACATGTGTGTGATGTATGAGGATGGACTTATGATTTCTTACATTTGATTTTGTCATAATTACGTGTTTATATTGATACTATTCAATGTTTTAAACACTTCTACCATGTTCACAGGGACATTCAATTAATTTTTCAATGATTTTTTGCATCCTTAAAAGGTATAATTTATGGAACACTTCATTTGGTTCTCAGTTTCATAAGTGGAGGATTCTACTAAAATATATGTTGTGTTGGGATTTGTTTTTTTAATCATCTGATTTTGAATATGATGATTTTTTTTAAATAATTAAAAATATTATTTTTTGGGAATGTAATATTTCATCATCATGTATCCGTTGATCCCATAAAAATTGAGGAATATTTTATTTGATTTCAATAAATAATGAAATTGATTTTTGGATTTATCTTCATACCTATATCATTTATATGAAGATCTCACCCAAATTCTCTGTAATTAAAAATAATATGAAACTGTTGAGTATAAAGTATTATAAATTTTTATTGATTGGTTAATTCCACAAAAATTACAAAAACATTATCCACCAACTATTTTGTACTATTGTTATTTGATTTTTAAATGATAAAATATTATTATAAGTTTATTATTAATATTTTAATATTTGATTGAGTATGTTGTTAATATATAAAAGGCAGGATTTGGATTTTAGATATTAGTAGTTTCAATATAATGAATGTGGTTATTTGAAACAAGATCTTGTAGTTTTTTTGTATTGTTCCTTTTGATGTGTTGGTGAAACTACCTTATCATTTAATGTTGTTTGGTCTTCATAGATCACCATAGTATTATGTATGCATCCTCATAGTACATAATTAATTTTATAAATTTATGGTTAATGTACATCATTATGTATTATGAAATTGAGACTTATATTACTCATGGAAAAGGGATTACTAAAATAGATTAATTATTCCAGAAGTTACATGGTGGTGTTTTATAGGACACTGGATACTATTAGAGTTTAATTGTATAGTTAAATATGGTGCACCCTTATATGGGAGAAGATGATGGTAATGTTTTTTTATTAAATAACATTTTAGTCATCCTTAGTGATACTGGTAGAGGTGTCTCATCTTGTGGATTATGTTGTAGCTATTTTGAATGATTGAGTTAATTTTTATGACTCTTTAGATATATGGTCAATTGAATATCCAAATTAATTGTTTTTAAGGGAATTATTTTTTTCTTTATTTGATTTTTTATTTATTTATCCATGAGTATGTAATTTTACCCTTAGTGTATCATCTTATTCTTACAATGATGTTTCGTTATATATGAAGCTATTATTAGTTATCTATGACAAAGTGTTTTTTGGATATTATTTCATGAAGTTAGCAATTACATAATGGTTGATGGATGAACATCATGTTTCCAATGAATTCTTTATATAAATTGTATTCTCTAATGGATGTTAGAGGACATATCAATGTGACTCAACAAAAGTTAATACCATGATCATAGATGTTTTGATTTTATATGGTTAGACATAGAAATTATGTTTATGTTATTTCACATATTAGTGATAACTTTTTCATGATTATAACTATTTTGTTCAAGGATGTACATGAATTTTATATTAAGGAATTATGTGGTTGTAGTGTTGATCATCCCAAATATGGATTCTTTATTCACCTCCAATGTTTGTAGAGGAATATATATTTCTATGGGATTTTATTTATTTGATTCCTTCACATTTCAACAAGATATTAGTGATAAGATGGAGTGGGATATTAAAATAATAGAAGAAAATTTTAATTCATTTATTCTTGATTTTAGTGGTTTATTTGAGAAACACTTACCCCTATTAGGGTTTTCGTCCATCAATAACTATCACTCCACTATTGGTATGACCCAGTTTTGAGAAATATATTTCTGACCATATATGTATCTATTTTGTTAGAATGATATCATAGAGTAATTTGTTCTTATAAATGAATTGGTGGACAATATTATTTTTAATATACAAGTGATATAATGTAGAAGGTGATGTGAATTATAAAATGACTATTGAAAATTATAATATCTAGAAATTAGAGATTTATCAGTGATTTTTTTTTCATGAATGAGACTTCCCATCATGAAATGTGAATTTTTTCTTTGGTTTGTAATCTGTCTTCCCATTTTGTTGTACATTACCTGGATTTATAATGTTTCAGATATGATTCATATCATTAAAAATTACCCTTAAGAAGATCTAGATACTTGATTCCTTTGATGTCTCATAAATTCATCAATATAATCATGAAAAATCACGTATCATTATATTGGGAGAGTGCTATATTGAAAATTATTCATAATTCAAGTAGTGTACGTTCATGTTTTAGGGCCTTTATGGAAATGTTTTTGTGGGAATGTTACTATTTTTTTACATGTCGTATATCCACATGGTTTCGAGGAGGCAAACAGTTTGGAGTTGAATTTATTGATTCAATTTCAATATCATATGTTTTTTAGGGTTGATCATACTTTTTATGATTATTTTTTGTTCCCTAATATAAAAAATGAAAATTTCCTTATACTATGGTATGTGATTTTATCAATCACTTAATGTACATCGTAATTGTTATATTTATATAACAATAGAGGTATCTAACCAAATAATTTATTTTACAAAATTTTTTAATTTCATGTGGTTGTGTGATTTTTTTCTTTAGGGATATGCACCAATTTTTGTTATACAAAAATAATTGAGTGGTATCACACTTGGTGGTTTTTTGGAGCCATTTAAAGTTTTCTAGATTTTGATTTAATTTCTCATGGATGAATTTTTTTTTAGAATTTTCCCTGAGGTCTCAATTTTATAAAATATATATTTTTTATTTTTCTAGTGGATATTTCTACCTAGAGGTCCCTAAAGTCTTTACCTTATCAGTTTTATGTTTTTTATGATACGTCTCCTTTAATATCATTCAATTTGTTCATGTGGTCAAAATTTAATTGTTTACCTATTTCATTATGTTATCCGACATTAGGGGTCTACTGATTTTTTCACATGGTTGTCATATGTGGTCCTTCATTTTGGTCTTCTGGTTGGACCTTTAGGTTAATTCATCATTGTCAGGAATTCCACCATTTTGGTCAGGCGTTCCGCCCTCCAAGGTATAACTTTTCTATATGGATGTTCATTTATCGTCAGTTGTTTTGATTTTGTTTTTGTAATTCCCACTCTATATTTTTCGTTATACAGTAAGTCCTTCAGGGTTTGTCATTTTTATTAATGGTATGGCTAATAAAAATCATTCATTTAGTCCTGTATTTGATCTCCAAAGTCATCCATGAATTTAAATTTTTTAATAAATTTCATTATTTTCTAAATTTCACCAAAAATTATATAAAAACTATTATCAACAATAAATAATAAATATTAATATTAAAATGGACTTTTGAAAATATAATCAAATATATATATTTATATATCAGAATAAATTAATAATGGAGGATTCTAAAATAGTCATCCCCAATAATTAAATGTAAATTGGGTTAATATTTAATTAAAACTGAATGACTCCATTACATGGAAATACCATTGAGTTTTATTTTTTATTATAAAATTTGATTTTTTTCCCACCATTTTTACTTATTTTTTTCTAAAAATTCAAGGATATTCAATCTTTTCTCATAGTATCCTAAAAAACCTATTTCAATCACCGGATTATCATTCTTTAGGATTCAAAAATGAACATGCCACTTTCATCCACTATTTTGATTTTGAAAAATCATGAAGATTTTCAAGATTTATGGGATCCAGTATTTTTTACATTAATATAATTTTATTTTTGATTATAAAATTCTATTCATTAATTTATTATACAGGTTAAATTTACCAAAATATGATACTAATCTTAAAATCATAGTAGAAACGATGATGTAATAATATAGTATTTGTAAATATTGAAAAAATTGAATCAAATGTTATACATAATTAATAATATATTGAAAAAAAATTATTCATATATAGTGTAATATTATATTTTAATAATTAATTATTAAATATCTATATAGAATATTCATTTCATTCTAGTATTATATTTAATTATTGGAATTTAATATTTTGGTTGGATGATAATATTATAGTATGAAATACCAAATAAATAGAAATATGATAATTACATACATAATAACCTACAAATGGAATATCACAAGATGTAATAATAAATGACTAATATTTTATAAAAAAATTATTTAATAATTGTAATTTTATAATTATTATGCACCACAAATAATTAATATTCCTTGATGTGCTGAATAAATAAAACATCGGGACTTAGTGATCACTTGTGGATTATTATTTCCACATTTTCTGTTATTTATTTATCAGATATTCTTCCATTTATTTTTAAATTATTTAGTTATATATGTTATAGATGATTCATTTCTTGAATGGATAAAAAAAATATATCAAGTATTACATAATTTAATAAATTAGTTTTATATAAAAATATATCATTCCTAGAGAAAAAAATTAAACATAGAGATAATGAATGAAACTAATTTGTGTAAAGTCATAGATATTGATAGCTACATCCTATATGTTTAATTAGGTCAGATACATATTCATGATATAACAATTAATTTATTATGTCAATTTATATGGATATTTTATAAGTAAAAACATTTTGGGGGTGAATAACTCTATTATTTCTATAAGGAAACTTTAAGGCCATGGTTCTATGGACATAGTTCCATAACATGTTTCTTCAAATGATACAATTAATATGTATATTTTCACTAGTATTATTGGGTATTTTTAATATAATTTCTTTTCAATAACATGATAATATTGGGAAGGGATTATGAAAAATGAGTTTGGAGATTGGGACTGTAATGACAGTTTATCTCATCGAACGATGGATGGATAATACTATGTACAATGGCATGGTAATGAAATAATAGAAGTTGAGATGAGTCAAATAATTCTATTTCTCATAAATATACTTTTTTCATGATGATTTTTTGATGGCTGAATTTCTAGATTTTAATTTTTTTGTTTCTTCTAATACCACTTAATGTAGTTTTAGTCTACAAACGAAATGTGAATATTTATTTGGGTAGATTAGGTTGATCCCTATAGCACCCACACAATTTTTCATTGATAATAGATTTAATTAATGAAATTGTTTAGTTATAGGTGGTAAAATATAAATAAGACATATATGATAATATGTTTAAATAATTTCAGTGCCAAATAAACTTGTCTAAAACTAATTTAATTTTTATCTTGGAAATAAATTTTGAAAAATATTGATTCACTATTGAATTATTGATAATTAATTGTAACCTTAATTTTTTTTATTAATGATCAATATCTTGTTTTTTTTGGTGGATTATTGATGCCTTGTGTGATGATAATGAAAAATTATTTGAAGGTGAATTGGTTTCTCTTTTTACATCTTATTTATTTATATTTTTAAATTTCAATTCTTCACTACTTACATCTATAGGAAAAACGACACACAAATGGTTGGTGGATTTTCTTTTTCATCCAATATATAAAGGAAGTATATGGATTACTTCCCCCTCTCCCCCAATATACATTCAACTGTATTTTTAATAGGCATATCATTGAAGATAATGGATCATGGTAAAGGGTTAACTACATCCAATGATATAATGGTTCTCATTTTTATTATAAATTTATATGTGTGTTTTAAATGTTTGGGTTTATATCATATAATTTATCTGGGAATGGTCTTTAAAAAAACTATATATTTTTATATGTATTTCTACATTTGTTAAGTACTAGGTTCAATAATGTGTACATCAAATAACACTGATGTAATGCCCCGACCCTAGAATCTCAAAGCTAGTGCATTATTTTATTATGTTGGAATTTTTATAAGAAATATATCAGGAATATACTATAATTTTATCTATTTTGGAATAATATATTACATACACGATAAACATAGAACATTTTTAATGATAGAAATTACAAAATGTTACATAATAAACCAAAATATACTACCTCATGGGAAGATTATTCGAGGTTATATTCATCATAACCTATGGAAAGGAAACTTAATAGGGGTGGGTTAAAATTCTCAGTATGTGTTTCATATAGTGGATTCATTATTAAATAATAAGTTAATAATAATCCATTGTACCTGACTAATAAGACGTGCTCAATAAATGAAAACCATGGGAACAATAAACTAGAAATAAAAAATAAACCATAAGATTTTATCAAAGTAAAAAAATCATGTATAGTAAATAATTAATAATGAATAAAGATAATTATTATTATTTGGAATTCATGTATCTGTAACATGAATGATTAATTTGTCGAGAGATTTTATGTCTGTGGGTACAAACCCGTTGGTTTTTGATAATCAAACTCAACAGGTCTGTTTCAATCTAATTTGTCTCATTAGATCTGTAAATGCATCAAGGGGTTATAGTGGGTCCCAATTGTTACTACAGGTCCAAATACTTATTTATATTTACATTTCATAAGTTAACATTATTAATTTTCGATATATTTATTGATTATAGTTTAAATATTCATCAATATTTCCCCATTTAAAATAGCATTCAAAATAAATACAGTCTGTGAAATGCTATATGACTAATGGAAATAATCATATCCATGATACAATAAATTGGATATTAACTAATATTATAATTTCAAATCAATAATTATCTCAAATGGTTACTTGATACACCCCATAAGAAATGTTAGATGCACAATCCCATAAAAGTCTCAATGAGATGGATGTTGTGACAATGTCCCTCACCACGTTGTAATCAATTGAGTCATATGACCAAAAATTAATAATCACAAAATTAATAAATTAATATCATGAATATAAAAAGAATCAATATATTATATAATGAATTTACATACACATACACCACATCCAAGAAATAAGTGTTGAACAATGGAAATCCCATGAAATTAAATGTTAGATGGGAAAACCCTTATAATGAACATATCATTATATTGTGGATTAATCAATGTAATTATTATGTGTGAAAATATAATCCCATGAAATAAATGATTATAGTTTTTAAAAAATAATAAGTGTCCATTAACACATATACATGTAAAAATATTTCTAATGATGAAGATGTTATACTCAATGAATGGAAATTGAGTTAAGATGTCCCTTACCTTACGCCTTAATGTGTTTTTTTATTGAACATAATGTCCTGAATAATAAAATTTAGATTAATTAATAAATAATTTCTAAACCTCATCTATATACAATTGATTTAATTTAACCATATTTGGTTCAATCATGATCTTTTTTATGGGTTTAGGAGGTTAAGTTTATTGGCTTGGACGCATTTGCTTCATTGGTTTTCATAATCATTTTTATTATATTCATGAATTGAAGTTTTTTTGAAATGTAGTTAAATATCCAATACTGTTAATATATATTAAATGGTAAATTAATGTTATATATATTATCTTATAATGATTTTTTACATATACCATGAGGTTGACTGAATAGATAAACGTTAATGATAAACGAGTGGATTAGCATGGAAATTTTTGGCACAAATAAATAGTTTTTTATTATTATTTTTTATTATGATTTTGTAAGAATTACATAACATTTAATAAGATAAAGTACATATGTAATGATCTATTTGTACCATTAAAAATTTTTAATGACCAGTTCTGAATATAGTAATATAAATATAAAACACCTCCCCATAGAAGGTGATAAATTAAGACATCTCGGACATATTTTTCATTCTTATTATAAGAGGAGGGGAAAGTAGATATTATGATGAAATATTACATTATCATATTAAATTTAAATTTATTTAAGGTACTTGAATTTTGATGAATTTTTATAATGGGTGGTGAGGATAAGGAAACAAATGAATGTAACTTCTTAAAATTGTTAAATGAAAAAAGAAGAGAGGTTCACCACTTGAGTACACATCCTTGAGAATATCCATAACAATTTTATGGTCTTTTTTTGAGACTATATTGTCATGGATGTATGGGTACGGCTTGGGAAGTTAATTTGGATTATCCTCGTAATGGCTCAATGATTGATTTGTGTACAAGGAAGATTGGTGAGGGTGGTTTATATAAGGGAGGGGAGGAGGGTTTTCATACTATACAATTAATTAATGTATTATTTCTTCATAAAGAAAGAAATAGAGATTATTCTATCACAAAAATAGTAATAAGTTTATCTGAGTTTGAACTATTTGTTCTTATCTCAGTAGGACATCATCCATGACACAATAAATCATTTATTTTTCATTTATCAAAATATATTGTATTTTACTCTTCACCAAAAATTAATGTATTTTAGAAAAATCCCAAACAATTAAACCTAACCATTTTTTAATGTGTATATTCCAAAAATAAACTCCATTTTTTTAAAATATTTTTAATAAAATGACTAATTTAATTTTTAATTTAAATCATTATTTAATAGAAAAATACTGACACATAAAACATTCATCTTCATTTTTACGTTCCATAATCTTTTTACACATTCATGGGTAAGGTTACAACTAATAAGGATACTAATTTTATTCCTAAGGGTATGATACTATTCATAAGTGTATTTTACTATTAATAATGGTATGTTATAATTCACAAAAAAAATAACTTGATGATATCAGACTCTAAATATCACCCTGATCAACACCATGTATGTCTGTTATTATAAATTCAAATCAGATAAGTAAAAAAATTTAGTTTAGTGGATATGTTATAACTATTTCTTATAAATAACCATGTTTTGTTTCATGGTGACTAAGTTATTCCTATATTAAAGGCTATCTATTGAATTGAACGTAATTATGAGAATCATTCAACAAAATGTTTTAGGTGTTTTATTCATCCCACCTTTGGAAATTTTTCCCTTGATATGTTTCATGTATAAAGCCCCTTAAAATATGGGGTGGTTATTCTTCACAACATCATCATGTTCCCATATTTTTTCCTCTATTTTATGGATTTTTTAATGAACCATTATCAGATATGTCATCAGAGTTCCCAATACCTTCTATCTAGTGTCAAGAATCTCAATACACTCTTCACTGTAAAAAAAAATCAGGTTCCAGCTATATTTCATCATTGATGAGTATATGAATTTGTTCTAGCATATATTTATTTAACAATGAAACGTGTGAAACATTATTAACTATAGAGAGACATGATGGAATTTCTAAATTGTATGCTATAGTTAAAATTCATTCTAGAATTTTTAATGTTCCGATGTACTTGGTCATCATTTTCAATTTTTACCAAACCGTATGACACCATTCTATTGTAATACATTTAGAAAGACATTATCTCTTACTTTAAATTCCAAATCCATCCTCCAGTTGTCAGCATAAAACAATTTTCTTCTTTGGTATTCTATAATATGGTCATAAATTTTCATTACCATTACTGTTGTCTCTACTTTATGTTTTGGACCTATATGTTTCCTCTCACCGACTTCATCCAAACAAGTTTAAATTCAACACCTCTTACTATAGAATGCTTCATATGACGCCATTTGAATGATTGACTGGACAATATTATTGTAGGAAAATTAAACAAAAGGGAACTACATATCCCACATACCTTGAAAGTAAATAGAGAATGTTCTCAACTAGTCTTCTAGTGTTTGAATAGACCTTTCGAACTGTCTGTCGGTTTGGGGGTGATAAGAAGTACATATATGAAGCTTGATATCCAAATACTTCTAGAAAAATTTCATGAATTTTGATACAAGTTGGGTTTTATGATTAGAAAAAATAGACAATGTTGCACCATGATGTCTTACAACATCGTAAATATAAATTCATTCATGGTTCTAAAGTCTTAAATTCATCTATGTCGAAAAGAAAATATACTGATTTTGTGAGACAATAATCAATTATCCATATTGAATCATTCCTTGTATGTGTCCTTAGTAGTCCTATGAAAAATTCCATAGAAATGGAATCCCACATGCACATTGGAATTGGTAGATTTTGCATGAACTCCCATGGATGTTGTCTCTCAGATATCACCTGTTGAAAAACTAGACACCTTGATGCATAATGAAAATTTTCTAACTTCTTGTCTTACCACAAACAATTATCCTTCATATCACTATACATATTGGTTGTATAAGACTGTATAAGTAAATTTTTATTATGTTCATCAAATAATGGTTCCCTTTTTATCTCAGGTACTGATGGAATTCATAACCTTATCCCAAATATTTGAACTCCATCCTCATACATGATGACATCCAATATACCATCCCTAAAATCCTTAATTTTCTTTTTTATATTCTCATCATCATATTGTGATCATATTATATATATTAGTAAATATGGTTTAGAAATCATTTGAAGGATGAAAGATGTTTCCACATTGTAAAAAATTCACATATCCATCTTTAGTAGAACCAAGAATATAATATCTCTCTCTGTCCCCATTAGGGTCATAATTCCATGATCATTAATTATTAATACATATGCCACCTTATATTCCTTTCATATGAGTTAGTTTGTTGAAAAATCATAATTGATGAGTAACTCGAGCCATCTCCTTTGCCTCATGTTAAATCCTTCTCGGAAAAAATGTATGTCAAACTCTTATGATATGTATTTATCTCAAATCATTCACCATAGAGTAAATGTCTCCATATTTTCTTAGCAATGATTATGTATTCTCACTCAACATCATGAGTTGTATATTTTTGTTCATGTGTATTCAACTACATTAATTTATAAGCAATAAAATTATATTTTTTCATAAGGAAAAAACTCAGTCCATTCATTGATACATCAATGTTTATTAAAAACACATTATCTCTCTGTGAATGATTCAAAATTGGAGCACTGACAAATATGGTTTTGAATTCCTCAAAGAAAATTTTTACAGTATTTCTCCCATAAAATCTATATCCATTTACATGTTATATTTGATAGCAGGTTAGCCAGTCAGAAATATTTCTGAAAAAATAGCAATTGTAACCTGCTAATCCAAAATATTATGTACCTTTATTATGTTTTTAGGTGTGGTTCATTATTGGATTTCATTATTCATTACAGGATCAACTAATATTTCATCCTAAGAGACAATATCTTTCAGAAATTAAACTGATTAAATCCAAAATTCACAATTTCTAAAGTTCTTATATAAATAATTTATCCTAAGAGTTTTAATAATGGTATGCAATTTAATCTCATGGTCATCATAGATTTTAGATTATACCAAGATATCAATGATAAACAATACAACAAGGTCATCAAGATATTATTTAATAACCCTATTCATTAGATCCATGAGAACATAGAGATTATTAGTTAGTACAAAAGGCCGTACTATAAACATGTAATGCCCAAACCTGGATCGAAATGCTATCTTTGGATTATCATCCTTTATAATATGCAGTTGAAGTGTTACATATTGATGATCAATCATCAAAAACTATTGGTCTCGATGAAGCTCATAAAATAAATCATCAATGTGGGAAACAAGATACATGAACATTATCATAATATAAATGATCTCTCTGTATTAAATACAAAGCCTCATAGATCCATCACTATATATGAAAAATATAACATGGGCTCCCCATAGAGAATATCTAGGGAGGGTAAATAATTTATCAATCAATTCCTCTATCTGTTTCTTCAGTTCAGCTAGTTCCATAGTGGACATTCTATAACGATTCGTTGATATAGTTCTTGCTGCATGAAATAAATCAATAGATAACTCAACATATTGATCTAAATGATGTAAGGGTAAATCCTCCCCAAAAACATCAACATATTCATTAAAAATAGCTATATACTCTATTTGAACATTACTTTCCAAACACATAGTTATTTCCATCCCTTCCTCCGAAATAATTGAACTCAGTACAACTACATGGGGGGATCTAGATAAAAATTTGCAAGTGATGTTTCATGTATATAGAGAGGGGATTCAAAACCCTTCACAAAAATTAATACATCCCTAATTATAATGTCAAATACAACAAAAACCATGTTTTATATCAAATTCAATCATGGTTATGATGATATTGTTAGAAAATAAATAGAGTTTATGTGTCTGGATGATGACAGATAAAAATATAAATATTTTAATGATAAATACTATAGGAGTTTGGAATAAAAACTCCTTTATTAAATTGAATTGGACATGTCTAATTTTATTGGAAATATTGAATGATATAAATGAATGTTATGGACCAGAATCAAATAGTGAATTGTATAAGTTTGAGTACACAATTAAATTACCTTTCACTGCATCATTACGAACTTCAACCTCTACGGTTGTAATCATATAAGCTTTCCCTTTCCATTGTGTAATTTTATAGGGTATGTTTACATGGTTCTTAAAATACTCATTGAATAGGGTACCATCTTTCAATAATTGATTATCTTAATGTTATTAACTGGTTTATTCTCCTTTAATTCATTAAATCAATGAACCTTTTCTTCAAACTTATATAAAACTCCCATGTCATTCAAGCATTTCCCAAAATGATTCTCTCCATAGTACTCATGTAATGGGAATTGCTTCATTCCATTCTTCATCATTAGTGTATCACATTTTCCATGATTATCACAGTACCTCTTCATATCATCATTTCCATTGAATAAAATTGATCTTGAAAATTCCTTATATATTTTAGTGGAACTGAATAAAATTTCATCATATGTTAAAACAGTTTGAGAGGCCAGTTCTCTTAGAATACATGGATTAATAACATCAAGGAAATGATCTATCTGGTCTTCCTAATAACAAATGTAATATATTGCAAATCTGTCTAATCATGTAATGTCAACTCATTCTCTACAAAAATATTTTCTTCCCCATTCTTTGGGCTATGTAATTATCATTTCATTTCATTTCATTGCTCATGAGGTAAATAATTGTGGAATAACATTTCCATAAATTTCTTATATTACTTATATTATATTTATTCTCACCCATGGTATTCTAGATAAAAGACCACCATTGATCAGTATTAACCATGAGACAATATTCTGCCATCTCTACCTTTACATTTTCATTGCATCATAATTCCAGTAATATCCTTTCTAGGGACATGATCCACTGCTAAGATACCAATGAGTTAGTAATCCCACTAAATTATGGGGGCTTCATTTGCATGAAATGACTCAACACAGGTGTATCATAGAAATTCATCATAAATTGAGTATGGTCACCTAATATAGTCATGATTTGATCCGCTTCAACAATGATTGTGTTGACTTGATTAATCGGGAAATCCCAAGATTGTGTGTCATTATAAATTCACCATATTCTTTGAAGCACCATCAGAAAACAATTTCATACATTATATAAATTCATAATTCATTTTTTGTTATAGGAGAAATCTAAAAAAATAATTTTAATATTTATGCTCAACTAATCTCCTAAACATAAAAATGGTTTCTATTTATATTTATACCATTGTTAATGGGGATTAAAGGAAATTGGAATCATCCTAAACATATCCCATTGGAGTGTCAAACCACATGCACATTATGTCTCATTTTCATGTATGAGGATATTCTGAGTCAAGCCCAATACCCCTTGTCATATTTGTTACTCTTAGGTAAATCAATACCAGAACCATGTCCACATGTACTATCTAGACATGGATGTATTTTCTAGGTAAATCCTGATTGATTTAACCTTTTCAAAATTACAAGTTGTTTCTCTATTCCAAATATTAAATTCTATCATGGGGTTGTTTCCTCTAAACAATGTTTCATAAATATAGCTTCATATGTTGCTGTTAAACATCCTTTAATACCATTTGTAATGCCAATAACCTATTATTCGAGAGATAATGAATTATTTTATTATATTTTTATGATTCTACGATATTAATTTAGAATTAATAGTTATTTTACCATTTTTCATATACAAGATTATATAAATTATACCAAAATTTCATTTGGAATGATCAAAATTATAACATGATACATAATAAAATGAAATAAAAAGCCACCTATGAAGTATATTTAGGGTTCTCTTCATCATAACCTAGGGAAAAGAAACATAATAAGGGTGGAATAATAATATCAGTAATGATTATATATAGTGGAATCTATATTCTATAATAATTTAATCCAAATCAATTTGGCATGTCTAATATGGAATGATGAATAAATGAATACACTTGACATCAATAAGTTGAGAATAAAAATTCATCCATAGAAATTGTTATTGTAAAAAACTCTTAGATAGTAATAAATAATTTATTAATGAAGAAAATGATTTTTATTTGGAATCATTTATATGGCACATGAAATATTATTCTGTCGAGATTGTTTATGTCTATATTGGGAAACCAGCTTTATTTTTTTAAACAAACTCAAACAGTTTTCCGCCAACTAATTTGCCTCATGAGACCTATCGATGAATCAAGGGGATAGAGCAGGCCTCGACCATCACAAACTATAAAAATAATTATTTATACATAAATTTGATACAAGAACAATATCCCTTTTTTATATCTGTATTGAATTGAGGATACAGATTCCTTAATATTTCCCTAGTTAAACTATAATAAATAATGAACACCATAAGTGAAATGGTTTTCATATTAAGGAAATAATCAAATCCATGATACAAGAAAATGAATATTTAAAATAATTATAATTTAAAATGAAAAATGGTCTCAACTATGTTTTAGATTCACCATATAAGAATTATTAGATTCATAATACCATGTAGGTCATAATGAAATTGAAATTTTGACAATGTCCCTTTCCACCGCGTTGTAATCAGTCGAGTCATATGACCAATAATTAATAATTACCAAATTAATAACATAATTCCATTAATATAATTAGAATATAAGTATTATAGATCAGATTTGTTTACACGTACACCACATTAAATAAATAATTTTTGAATAATGGCAATATCATGAAATTAAAAGTTATATGAGAAAACCATTACAATGATCGAATCATTACAGTGAGGAAAAATCAATGACATGATTATGTGTGAAAAATATAAACACACAAAAGAAAATTTTATAGATATTATAAAACAGTTATAGGACATTCACGCATATACATGGAAATAGATAACTAATAAATGAAGATGTTAAACTCAATGAATGGAAATTGACTTATGATATCCCTTGCATTATCGATGAATTGGTTCATCTATTGCTATTAATGATCATGATATTAAAATTAATATTCATTAATTAATAACTTAAGAAACTAATATACATGGAATTTATTTTATATAACCTTTTTAGGTTCATTCATGTCCTTTTTCATGTGGTTAAGAGGATCAATTTTATTGCCTGGGAAGCATTTTCTTACATTGTTTTCTTTGATTAGATTACTTGTATTCATGAATGGAAGTCATTTTAAATGTC
The DNA here is from genome assembly GCA_963277665.1 of Viscum album. Lineage (NCBI taxonomy): Eukaryota > Viridiplantae > Streptophyta > Magnoliopsida > Santalales > Viscaceae > Viscum > Viscum album. The sequence goes on along the minus strand of OY728153.1, from coordinate 1,012,413,429 downwards.
ATTAAATATATAGTATTGTTAATATATTTCATTATTAAAATTATAGTGATATAAATGATCATATAATGATTTTGGTTATACACCATGTGGATAACTCTTTAGATAAAATATAATGGTAAACACTTAGATTAATGTGGTCGTTTTTTGCACAATGTACTTGTTTTGTAATATTTTTTATTTTATGATTCTATAAGTTTTATAGAAAATTATTTAATACTAAATACATATATTATTATCAGGTCCGCTATTTAAATTTTTTAATGACCAGTCTTATAGATAGTAATATAAATTGAAAACCCATCATCCTATAATGTGATAAATTAACACATCTCAAATGGTGTTTTCATTTTTGTATAAGAGGAGGGGGTAGGTTATATGATAATGAAATATTCCATTAGAATATTAAAATTATATATCATGTGTAGTAATATAATTATTATATCATTTGGATGATGGGATATGAGTAGATATCACCAAAATAATGGAAATTTTAAAAGAAGATGAAAGAAAAATGAAGAGAGGTTCACCTCATGATTACTCCTCCTAGAGTATCTCCAAAAGGCCATTGTTTTTTGGTATTATATTGTGACCAGTCAGTGTTAGACATGGGTTAAGGTCATGGGAAATGTATTTTTTGGAATATAAGAAAATATCAATGCTTGGGTGGTGTAAGATATAGAGGGGGTGAGGGGTGGTTTATATAGTAGTGTGGATGAGATTTGAATTATTATTTTATTTATTAGTTTATTATTTTTACCTAACACAACAAATAATGATGATTCTACGAAAAAAATATTAATACGATTATGTGAGATAAAACCATGTTTGATTACCTTAGCATGAAATCATCTAGGACTCAATAAATCACTTATTAAGCATTAATCATAATTTATTTTATTTTACTATTCACAATAAAATCATATATTTTAGAAAAACACCAAAAATTAACCCTGATCATTTTAAAATCTGTAGTTTCCAAAATTGAACTCCATTTTTCAAAAATAATTATCCAAATATGTTAAAATTAATTTCTAATTAAAATCAACATATGATAGAAAAATACCAACACATAAAATATTCATCATCATTTTTAAGGTTCCATTATTTTATTTACACATTCATGGGTAAGGTTACCATTAAAAAGGATAATATTTCTATTCATAATATTAGGTTAATAATAATATGGGTATGTTACTATTCTTAAGGGAATGATACTATTCACCAAAAATTAACATGATTTTATCACACTCCACACATCACCCTGATCACAAACATGTATATCTGTTTCTTGAAATTCAATACACAAAAGTAGAAAATTTATTTTTAAAGGATAGGTTATAAAAATATCCTATAAATAACAATGTATTGTTTCACATATAATAAATGCTTCATGAAATATATGGTATCTAATGAATTTGATGTATTTATGAGAGACATACCATAATTTTTTTGGGGTGTTATATTCATCCCACTGTCAAAAATATAGTACTTGAAATGTTTCAGTTGTAATGCCATTTAAAAATATATGGGTAGTTCTTCTTCAAAACACCCTCTGATTTCCATGTTTCTCCCTCCATTTCTTGTTTTCTCCACAGAACAATTACTAACTGAGTCCTTGGATTTTTTAAAACATTCTCTCTATTGTCATGAATATTTATAGGATCTTCCTTGTAAGAAAAATCAATTTCCAACACTTTTAATTCATAGGTGAGTATATGACTTGGTTCTCGCATGTATTTCATTAAAAACAACACGTGGGAAATATTATAAACATTAGAGAGACATGGTGGAACTTGTAAACTGTAAGCTAAAATTTATATTCATTCAATAATTTTAAATAGTTTGATGAACATGGGACTCAGTTTCCATTTCTCAACAAGCCCCATGACACCCTTCCATGACGACTCTTCTAAAAGGACATGATATCCTACTTGAAATTACAAATCTTCCCTCCGGTTGTTAGTATAACTCTTCAGCCTTTTATTAAGAGCTTTTATATTATCCTGAATTTTTTGTACCTTTGCAGTTGTCTATTCTTTTAGTTTTGGCCATATAATTTTCCTCTCTCTTATATTATCCCAACAAGTTGGAGTTTGGCACCTCATACCATATAATTCTTCATATGTCACCATTTGAATGCTTGAATTGAAAATATTATTCTTGGAATATTTTACTAAAGCTATGTATTGATCCAACATACCATGAATGTCAAGAAATCATGATATCAACATGTATTCCAGTGTTTGAATAGTCCTTTCAGACTGTCCCTCAATTTTTGGGGGATAAGAAGTAATCATATGAAGCCTCATATTCAAAGCCTTATGGTTACTTTTCTATAATTTTGATGTAAATCAGGGATTTTGATCAATCAAAATATATAGAGGGGGACCATGATGCCTTGAAACTTCATTAATATAATGTATTACTATGTGGTCAAGTGGTAAATACTCTTGTATTTCATGGAAATGTGCAAATATGGTTAGACAATCTTCAATTACCCATATTTCATCATTCCTTCTAGGTGTACTCAATAGTCTTGTGACAATGTTAATCATAATTTCATACCACATCCAAATTGGAATAGGTAGATGTTTTATGAACCCACTAGAATTTTGTCTCCAAACATTACTTGTTGATAAACAGGACACCTTGACACATATCATGTAATACATCACATCATATTATCACACCAAAAATTTTCATTCATAACACAATACATATTGGTGTTATGATGGGTTATAGAGATTTTTGAGAAATTATCTTCATCTAATAGTTCCATTTTTTCCTAGGTACATATGGACCACATAAAATCTTCTCAAATTTCATAACTCCATCCTAATACATGAAGTCTTCCAATCTTCAATTATGAATAGCTTTAATATTATTTTATAGATTATAATCATCAGATTGAGTTATTTTTATCTTCACTAGTAAATATGGTTTATAAATCCAATGAAATAGAAAATATGTTTTCCGTTCATTAAAATTTCCCATGTGCATCATTATTAGATCCATGAATATTAGATCTATGTCAATCCTTATTTGGGATAGATGTTCCTGATCTTTCCTACATAATGGATCTACCCCTTCATTTTCCTTTCTTGGGTGGTAGTTTACTGAATAATCATTATATTTGGGTAAATCAAGCCATCTCCTTTGCCTCATGTTGAGTTCATTCTGTGTAAAAACACATTTCAAACATTATGATTGATATATATCTCACATATTTCACCATAGTGGTAATGTATCCATATTTTAAGAGAAATGATTACAGAATCAAACTAATGATCATGAGTTGGATAATTTTTTTCATTTATCGTTAACAACATTGATCTATAAGCAATGACTTTTACATTTTACATAAGGACACAACCTTCTCCATTATTTGATAAATCACATCATATCAAAAATCCATCATTCCCATAGTAAAGAGTCCAAATTGGAGCATTGACGAGTCTTCTATTCAATTCTTCAAAATATTCTATTCATTATTTCTTCCTTACAATCTTAACCCCTATAAATAATACCTTGGTTAGCGTGGTATCTAATTGGGAATAATTTTGAATGAAACATTGATAGTAACCTACTAATATAATAAATCTACATACCTCAGTTATATTCAATGATGTGGGTCATTCCTGGATTTCCTTAGTCTTCACTGGATCAACAAAGATTTCATCATTACAGAAAAAATGTCCACTAAATAGAACATATAGAATCCAAAATTCATACTTCTGATCCTTCCAAAATTAATTATTTGTCCTAAGAGTGTTTAAATTGATCCACATGTGATTCTCATGGTATTTGTAGCTTCTGGTGTATATCAAGATATCACTGATAAATACCACAAAAAACATTATCATGATATCCCATAAAAATCATATTCATTAGATCCATGAAACCAGAGGGTGCATTAGTCAGTCCAAAATGCATTACAATTAACTCGTAATGGCTATAACAAGATAAAAACACTTGTCTTAGAAATATCTTCATTTCTCACACATAGTTGATGATATCTATATCAAAGGTCAATCATAGAAAAAATTGGGCGCCATTAATTTGTTCAAATAAATCACCAAAGTTGGGAAGAAGTTTCTTTTTCTTTATCATAAGAGCATTGATCTCCTTTTAGACAATGCATAGCCTCATAGATCAATATTTCAAATACACAAAAAGAATAGAGGCTCCTCATGGAGAATGGTTAGGGTGGGAAACAATTTATCAATCAATTACTCTAGATTTTTATGGAGTTATACTATGTTCATATAGGGAATTATATAAAGAGTATATTATATAGGTATTTAACCATGAATTAAATCCATAGAAAACCCCATCTTCTCTCTCTGGAGGATATTCAGGTAAATCCCCTAGAATCAAATCATCATATTATTTCATAATTGGCCTGTACACTATTAAGACAATAACTTCCACACCAATAGTTATTTCATTCCATTCATACCTAATAAATGAATGCCACATTGCTAATAGGGGTGGATCTAGATTAGAATTAGCTGTCATGGTTTATGCTGTAAAGATGATGGATTCAAAATCATTCAAAAAAATTTTAACACCCCAATTCTTGCAATAGATATTCACATCATGACGTGAAATAAAATTCATACCAATTATTATATTAAATTCCATCATGGTTATGATGATAAATACCGCTACTAAATCAAGCTTATGTTTCATGACAAGGACTGGTCAATGCATCATTGTTTCCATGATACACCCCTAGGAGTTTTTACTATCAACTCCTTTATTAAATCAAATTTGACATTTATAATTTTCATGGAAAAATTGGACAATATAAATTTATTCAATGATACCAAATAAAATAAGGTATTAGATATGTTTGAGGAAACAATTAAAGTACTTACCACCGCATCATTTGGAACATCAACCTCTACGGTTATAATCGGATAAGAATTCCCTTTATTTCATGGAATTTTCTGAGGCATGTTTTCTGGTCAGTTGGGAAACTAATTTGAAAAGTTTCCCTTCTCTCTAAAATTTAATCAATTAACATCATTTAATTTTTTCTTACACCTCATTTAATTATAACAATGACCTTTTTCTCCACACTTATAGAAGACTTCCATGCCTTTTATATATTTACCAAGATGATTCATTCCATTGTTCTCACATAACGTGAATTACATTATTCCCTTCTACTTATTTGGTGCTTCACATTTTCTATGGTTCTCAATGGACCACATCTTATCTTGGTGTCCCAAGGAAAAAAAATTCTTGCACGTTCGTTATATATTTTGAGGGAAACTAATATTATTTCATCATATGTTAAAAATATTCATGGGCATGTGCCCTTAAAAGAGATTACATAAGACCATCAAAGAGATGATCATTCATGTCTTCTGAATCACATGTGTAATCTAGAGCATACCTAGATAATATTATGATGGTAACCTCATACTCTACAACACTATCTTATTCCTTTTACATTAGTCTAAATAAGTTTTTCTTAATTTCAGTTCTATGCACATCAAAAAAATATTTCATGAATAACATTTCATAAAAAGTACACTATTCCATATCATATATTTTTTCCTCTATGGTATTCTAGGTAAATGAACACTGTTGGACAATGTCACCCTTAAGACAATACCCTTTAAGCTCCCAGTTTTAATTTTCATATCATATTAATGTTAGGAATAAATTTTCAAGGGATATTATCCACTACTTAGCTACCACCGGGTTAGTAGTCCCACCAAATTATGGGGGATTCTGACTGAGTAAATGATCCATCATAGGTGAAACATTGTTATTAGTCATATCTTGAGTCTGTTGTCCTAATATGGTCTTCATTTGATCCACTATGAAACTAACTATGTTGACTACTCTACGGGTAAATCCCTAAATTTTCATGGATATCAATTCCCTTTCATCCATTAGGATCAATCACAAAAAATAGATACACTAAATTAGGTCATAATTCATATTTTCTAACATTCAAACACTTCACATAATCAAAAATATTTTTTTCACCACTAATCTCACAATCAAAAAGAAGGTTTTTATTAACATTTATATTCTAAAAAATGGTTTTTAATGAAAATTTAAATTATCATTTGAATATCCTTAATTTATGTCAAACAATGTGCATAATAACTTGAATTACAATGAACCAAGACATCCTAGGTCTTTCCCGAAACTCTTTTTCAGATTTTTTACTTCCAGGTAAATCCATTCTATAACCACATCTACTTGTAGTATCCAAACATGGATGTATTTTTTAGGAATATCCACATAGAATTTACCATACAAATTATAGGATGATACTCTATTAATATCATAAATCTATATCTAAGGTTTATGTCATCAAAATAATGTTTCATAATTCTAGTTTCCAATGGTGCTACTAAACTTATTTTGATACCAATTGTTACTCCTTGACCCCAAAATCCCTTAACTATGGAATTATTTTATGTTCTTTGTATGATTATAAGAATACAATATATAAGGAATAATTAGTTTATCTATATTGGAAGACTAGATTACATACATGATACCCAATTTATAGTTGTAATGATAGAAATTACAACATGATATATAATAAACAGAAATAAACTACATCTTGAATGCATATTCAAGGTTATCCTCTTCATAACCTGGGGAAATGAAATATAATAAGGGTGAGATGAAATTATCTGAAAGGGTTACATATAATGGAATAATTATTGAATAATAAAGGATTCATAATCAATTAAACATGACTAATATTAAATAATGAATAAATAAAAATACATTCAATTAATATTCTTAGAATAAAAAAATGCATCTGTAGATATTTTCATAGTGATAACGTCATGGAATGTAATAACTAAATGATTAATGAAAAGAATGATTATTATTGTACATCATGTATATGACACATGAACCTATATATTGTCGAGACGATTTAGGATTGTGGGTAGAAACCTATCTGATTTTTTGAAACAAAATCGAAGGGTTTTCCACCAAATCATTTGTCTCATTTGACGTGTTGATATTTCGATGTGATATTGAGTGCCCCGAAAGTCACTACCAATCCAAATCATTAATTATAAATTGATTTAATACATTAACAATATGAATTTTTGAAACCCGTATTGAATATAGGATACATATTCATCCATAATTCCCCAATTAAAATAATTTAAAGTAAACATCGTATGTGAAATGGTATACATATTATAGAAAAAATCATATCCATGATACTAGAAAATGGATATTTAACAAAATTATAATTTCAAATATAAAATTATATTAAATTTTTTGTATATACTCCACATATGAAAGACTAGGTGCACAATACCATGTAAGCATCAATGAAATTAAAATTGAGATGAAGTCCCTTATCACATTGTAATAAATCATGTAGTATGACCAAAAATTAAAAATAAATAGATAAACCACAAAATACTATAAATATAAAGGGAATAAAGATATTATATATATCAAATTATAGTAAAAAATCACCACATTCAAGAAATATGTGCCGAATAATAGAAATTGCAGAAAAATAAAATGTTAGATGTGAAAACCCTTACAATGATCGTATCAATAAAGTGAGGATAAACCAATGACATAATTATGTGTGAAAAATATAAACCCAAAAAATACATGTAAACATATAGAATAAAACAATCATTGGCTATTCACACATATAATTGAAAAACATAACTAATGAAAAGTGGTTTAAATCAATGAATGTAAATTGAGATATGATATCCATTACCTTTTTCCCAAATGTTTACATTGATTAATCATAATGACCAGAATAATAAAATTTTTCTTCATTAATTAATAATTCCAGAACCTCAACTACATGTAATAGATTTAGTATGGCCTTGTTATGTTCATTAATATCCTTTTTGATGGGATTAATAGGTTCCATTTAATTGTTTTGGAAGCATTTTATTCATTGTTTATCATTATCAGTTTTCTAGTATTCATGAATGGAAGGTCATTTAATATATAGTTAAAAATACAAAATTGTTGATATATATTATTTGTGATCTTAATGTCATATAAATTATCATATAATTAATTATTTATATACCATGAGGAAGACTCATTAGATAATAATTAATGATATTTTCATAGACTAATATTATTGTTTTGAGAACAACGAACCTATTTTGTATTATTATTTTATATTAATAGTGGGTATGGATTTTAGAACAATTAGAATGATAAAACACATATATAATTAAATGTTTCAACCATTAAAAATATTCATGAAATATTCTGAAATAGTAATCGAAATTAAAAAAATTTGGTCCTTGGATGTGCTAAATTAACACATCTGAGTGGGTGTGTTCATTTTTAGAATAAAAGGAGGGGGAACGAAAGATGACACTAAAATATTTCATTAGCATAATAAAATTCCATTTAATGAAACGTACTAAAATTCACATATAATTTTGATGAGGGTAGGTGAGTACAAATCAACAATATAATGGAACTTGTAAAGAGGTTGAAAGAAAAATGAAGAGAGGTTCACCTCTTGAGTACTCCTCCTTGGGAATCCTATTGGGGAATTTGATTCAGTACTTTAAGTGATACCGATGGACTGGGATATATGGGGAGGTCTTGCTAATTATATTTTTTAGAACATAGGCAACTATAATTTCTTGAGTGGTGTAAGGGGTATTTTATATATAAATGTGGGGAGGGTATTTTTAATATTTTATTCTTTAGTTTATTATTTTTCTCTAAGACAATAAATTGTGATGATTACATTCCCAAAATATGCAATATGTTAATATGAGTTTGAACCATGTGTGCTTACCTCAGAAGGGAATCATCCATAACTCAATAAATCATGTATTTAGAAGTTATAATAATTTATCATATTTTACAATTCATCTATAATTCATGTATTCAGAAAAATCCCAAAAATCTAAGTTTAATGGATAGGCTATGACTATATCCTATAAGTAAATAAGTGTGTATTCAGAGTGACTTAGTTCATTACACAATAGATTTAATCTAATCAATTTCATGGAATTATGAGGAACATACCATAAAATGTTTTTAGTTGTTATAACCAAGAGTTAAATTGATTTCAAGATAATTTAAAAAAGTTATTTTTAAATATCACCATTACGACCTCTAAATTTGATGAGAGAGTATAATCATGACTTATAAAACTTTAAAACATATGTATAATGTTCTCTATAAAGCAATTTTATTCACTAATTAATAATAAAAGGATTAACTTTCAATTGTTACCATATCATATTAAAGGAAATAATTTCTAGATTTTTTTTGTCTACAATGTACTTTTATCAAGGTAAATTATTATATACACTACAAAAGAATGATTTTAATTAAATTTATTGATTATATAATAAATAAAAAAATTAATATTAATTTACTTTTTGATAATAAATTACTAATGAATATAAATTTATTTTACACATCAAAAACACATTTTCTTTAAAATGATATTCATTTCATTAAATACTAGTATATTTTGATTAATTTAATCCAATAAGAGAATATTCATTAATAAATGGATATAGTTATTTTGTTGGACCGTGTGAGTTATAATTTCTAAAATTGGTGTATAATTGTAGTTTCAATATTATTAATTAGTTAAAACCAAATAATCGTTATTATTTTCATGACCTGTCCCCTTGGGCTCATCTCCTAACTACCCCAAACCCACCTTCAATCAGTTAGGGGTTGGAGACTAGCACCGGAATGGAATATCCATAAAACGGGAAGGAATTTCCTTTTAACATGTTTGAACATATAGTCCATAAACAAAACACAATGCAACTACAAAGAAAATATACAGAAGAAAAAGATTGTACTGAATGTAAAGGGATGAAATAGAAGCCCAATGAAAACATACAATAAAAAAAATAGAAATAGATCTCATAAGATAACCCACCAAGGTTCCTACCTGAATGGTTGATATAGTTTTTCTTTACTATACTCTACGTCAATTGACACCGCCATCTACCTGTCGGTATTAGAACTCTGACTTTCAGTGAAGGTTGCCCATCATCTGCATAAGAAACAATAAGGTGCTGGTGAATCCCGTGTAGGGGTGAGATTATAAATACCCATTATGGACCCTGAGACCCCCGAATGTCTCTCAGAATTCCACAAAGGAAAGTAGAAAAAACATGATTTCCACCCTAAAGAACAAATAAAATACTGATCTCAAACCAGGTATACAATGTAGAGTTCCAGAATAAAGATGATTATCCTAATGCTATACCATTTTATTCCATTATGATGATTCCACAACTGGACCATTGAGTGAGTTATTCCATTATTGATCCACATGGGTTCTTATATCACTGATCCAGAAGAAACCACTATAAGGATGGTCCTTTTTGGGTTGCACACAACTATGTCACACCGGGTTGCCAGATTGTTATTATCAACTTGATAATACAATGTCATATATTTAAAGAATTAATATATATATAAACATTATATGGGATTATCAAAATATGTGAAAGTATAATTGGGATTATCAAAATAGGTGAGGTCAACAATCTCCCCCTTTTTGATAATCAAAACATATGATATTATAATCCCAAAATAATTAGCAATGTATCAGAGGATATTTCATTAAATAAAATTGTATCAGAGAAAAAAAAATTATAAATCACCTATATCAAAGGTAAAATATAAAAAAAATGTACCAGAGGGTAATTAATTAAGCGCATAAATGATAGTATTTCTCCCCCTTTGTCATAAAAGATATTATTTCTCCCCCAGATGTGTTTCCCTTAGATAGTATTTCTACCCCATATATGTTTCCCTTAAATAGTATTTCTCACCCTTTGTGATGAGAAAAAAGTGGGACAAAAATAAAATATAGGAGAAGGGAAGTAACAGAGTAAAATAAAGTAAGATCATATATATTCCTTGGAGGAAACAAATACAAAGAAATAAATAAATGAAACAAAATTAAATACAGGTGATTCCTATCAAAAATCCTAGCCACTGATCAATCCACATCCTCAAAATGAGATTTCCCCTTGGGATCAGAAAAGGATTCAGGTGTGGTGGATACAAGTGGAGGCTTAGGAACACTAGAAATGATTAGAGGAGGTTGAGCTACTGAAATTGTTCCTGACCTTTACTATGTTGCTCTCTAAGTGATCATACAAGTAAGGCTATGGATGTCTTTGGTTGGATTCATCTGAGTAGGAGAAGTAGTAGAGGCAGAGGCAGTTAAATCTGGAGGTATAATCCCTGACCGATCATAAACATGCAAGAAGGGCAACAAGAGATTTCTGAAATCCATAATAAGTCATCATCTTCTTTCAATGGAATAAATGAAATCATCCTTATTTACCATGAATTTGTCCCGTGTAGTGGTCAAATATCTGAGCATGGTGACTTGTTCTCGGAAGGTTTGATTGACAGGAGGTAACATCATGTTCTCTAAGAGAAGTTTGAAATTATTATTTAGTTGATGCTTGGTGTAAACCCTTTGGATATATTAATATACCTTGTCCTTCACTTATTTCCGAGAAGTAGAACTTCTCTCATATAATATTGAATAATCATCATTATATCTCTGGTGGTAGACACCAATTGGGTCATGAAAGATGATTCTATAGAGCTAAAAGTTGATGTTGAACCACGCTCGTCCTTCATCAATGCTCTAATTTGATCCAACTATATTTAAGCTCTCGAATAATGAGAACCAATAGAAAAGGGTTCAGTTTCCTTGAATCACTTTGTTATCCAACTAAAAAGATTTTTCACTGCAGAATCTTGGGCACCGATATGATTCTCCACATAATTTTTAAAGCCTTCAAAAATTGAAACCATCTGTCTCACTACACACTTCACAGAGGCCAAATCCATATCTTCTTGAGATTTTCAACTCATATTGGATTCTAGAGATACAATTGATTTATCTAGAGCTTCAACATCATTTTCAAAGCAAGACATCTGATTCTGGAAAGCTGTGACTTCATCTACTATCTCTGCAATAATGGTTGACACATTACAATCTAGAGAGAGTTGAAAAGACTTTTCCAAATTGTTCATCTCTTAAACAATGAGATTCTTTAATTCGGCAATAGAAGCACTCAAAAACTCTTTCATATCACCCTTCAAAGATTATAAGTCATCCTAGGAGACTATATTAGCAGGCACAACAACATGTTCTCTTTTAGATACTATACTGGCCACAGAGTCATCCATAATAGTCTGAATCGATGACACTAGTGAAGCTTCCATTCTCCTTACTTCTTCCACAAAAATGGCTTTAATGTCAGACGTTAACTTATCCAGACAATTTATTCTTACTATATCTTTAGGTAATTTCTCAGACTGAATATCATAATTGACTTTTGATATCTGAAGGGATGTCTCATTATCAGAATCTGGGTAATCCAATCCACAAACTACAAACCCTGGGTCCTCTGCCCAGGTATCAAGCTCAATAGCTACTGAAGCACTTCCAAACATGGTTGGATGCTCCCCCTCAACTGGTGCATTCATCAATATAGAAATGGTGTCCTCAACAAATATTTCTTCCTCAGATTAATTTTGTACAACCATCTCCATTTATGCAACAATAGTATGTTCCTCAAGAATAGGTAAAGGACTATCAACTTCATCAAATTTCTCAGAAGGAATAAGATAATGTTCAATTAGTGGACTAAGGCTAAAGCTAACAAAAACAGATTCTTCACTTGCATGAACTTCTTCATCATTTTCTTGAGAAACCTCTTCCTGATCTGATCTCTACTCATCTTCCTCATCCACAGGTTCCACTTCATTTATTACAACAAAAATTGATTCTGTACTAGGTAGGTTCATAGAATAACTTTTCTTTTCTTGTGAGACAACATCAAGATTTGGGCAAGGAGGCAAGTCCGGATCTCCTCCATTTTCCTAGAGGAATATTTCTCTTCTGAAACATAACTAAAATATGGGTCTTCTTCATCATGTCCCATACCTAGATACCTCACATCCTTAGGCATAGAAGGATGATCCATAGGAATGAACATATCATATAGCTAGTTATCATCAGTATCCCACTCTCCTCTTCATGGGTTCCAGTTTATCTTCATGTGCTTAAATAATGTTCTTGTGATATAGAAGTTGTTTCTTAGCAGAACTGTCTCATCCTTTAACTCATATACTCCATTCACCTTATTCATCACTGAGATCAACTTGGAATAGAATAAGGCATTGGTCTTTGATATTGTCCTGGACATATCCTACAATTTGAATCATTACTAGCCTGCACAGATTCACCTTCACACAATGTATCAAGATATTTAATAGATAGATATCTTGATATCTCAAATTTGAAAAGTCCCCTATCCATGGTCTTATCACATGTTGCACAAATTTGAGCAACAGTTTGTTTTCTCCATCCATTTTAGTATCCACCACCTTTCACTACTTGCCACTACAAGTGAGCTCCTCTAAGGTAGTCTAATAATAAAATAATGCACTTTTTGGTGGTACTATCTCCGATGAATATCCAAAAAATCCATCATGTTGTACTCTAAGGTACCCATCCCACTCAACAGATGAAATTTCTATTTCCTTATAATTTTCCCATGAAACCATTCTGTTTTCTTCATCGGATTCATCAAAACTCAAAAACTCATACAACTGTTTTACCAGCATCAGATAGTAGGGGCAATTGTTGTTCGAAAAGCATTATACCCATTTCCGATCTTCTTGAACCTCTAGAACTAATGATTTAATAGACAACAACCATTACACACATAGCTCTTTTTCTATCACAATATCTCTATTTTGTACATGAGGGTTCATTTATCGCCTCCCCGAACATGTTCTACTAACACTGCTACTTGCTTCTAGCACTGTCTTCTTCTTCTTCTCATTCGGCTCATCAATGTCATCTCTAACAGTATGCAGCTTGGTTTTTTCCATCTCTCGTTCAAGGAACATAGGGTTTTTTACAGATTCAGGGGCTAAGTCTTGAGGGTAATGGAAAATATTGGTGGATTGAGAAGTAACTAGGACTTCGTTTTATCATTTAGGAATCATAAAATAAAGAATTAAAATATAATAAGTAAAGTATAAATGATATATATTATGGAAGCTAGATAGAAGTTTAAAAAACACATAATTAAAGGTAGGGAATATCGGTGAGAATTCCTAACGGTGAGGTCCACTAATTAGTGGGGTATATGAGTGGAGTCCATACCGGTGAGGTATAATGGCGAGGTTTCATATAGGTGAGGTATAAAAGTGAGGTTTCATACCGGTGATGTATAATAGTGAGGTTTCATATCGGTGAGGTATAACAGTGAGGTTTTATACCCGTGAGGTATAACAGTGAGGTTTCATACCTGTGAGGTATAACATTGAGGTTTCATACTGGTGAGGTTTCATACCGGTGAGGTATAAGAGTGAGGTTTAATACCGGTGAGGTATAACAGTGAGGTTTCATACCGGTGAGGTATAAGAGTGACGTTTCTTACCGGTGTGGTATAACACTGAGGATTCTTACCGGTGAGGTATAAGTGATGTTTCATACCGATGAGGTATAACAGTGAGGTTTCATGCCGGTGAGGTATAATATTAATGTTTCTAATAGTGATCTTCCATTACAGAATCATGTCTAATGTAACTTATCCTTTCTGAAATTAATGTATTTGTGAAAATATCATCCAATTGATGTTCAATACCTATAAATTCAAGAGTAATATAACATTTTTGGTAATGATATCTTAAAAAGTGATTCCTTACATCAATATGTTTGGTCCTTGAGCGAGACACCAGGTTCTTTGAAATATTAATTTCACTCGTGTTATCATAGTTAATAGATACATTTCTAAATTGATATCCATTGTCCAAAAGATTGTGTTTCATCCACAAAATTTGTGCACAGCAACTACCAGTAGCTATATACTCTGCTTCAGCAGTAGACAAACCTACAAAATTCTTTTTCTTACTACACCATGATACTAAGTATTTCCCTAATAAATGACATGTTCCTGATGTTTGTTTTCTATCTAACTTGCAACCATCAAAGTCATCAACTGAATAATTCATTAAGTCAAATGATTGCCCTTTCGGATTAAAAAAACCCAAATTTTTAGTATGATTAAGATATTTAAAAATTCGTTTAACTGCAAGATAATGTAATTTTTAAGATTATCTTGAAATCTTTCACACATAAAAACAGTAAATATAATATCTGGTTGACCAGTAGTAAGGTAATGTAGAATTCCAATCATAAATCTCTAGTTGGTTTGATCCACTAGTTTCCCAGTTTCATCAGCATCCAATTTACATACAGTACTCATAGGTGTATCACTTTCCTTAATACTATCCAAACAAAAACATTTTAAAAGATCCTTTGTATATTTAACATGATTCAAAAAAATGCCATTTTCATTTTGAAAAACTTGAAATCCAAGAAAATATTTG
This sequence comes from Viscum album, assembly GCA_963277665.1. Classification (NCBI taxonomy): domain Eukaryota; kingdom Viridiplantae; phylum Streptophyta; class Magnoliopsida; order Santalales; family Viscaceae; genus Viscum; species Viscum album. The sequence continues at coordinate 1,012,398,021 of OY728153.1, read as the reverse complement.
ATATCTCACATTAAACTCATTTCAAATTCATTTTTCATACTCTATGAAAAATAAGAACAAAAAGAAAGTTTAGAAGTTCCAAAAATCATATCATCGACATAGATTTGTACTATCAGAACATATTTAAAAATTATTTTGATAAAAATATTTGGGTAATAAATCCATTTAGTAAAACATTTTGAAATAAGAAAATTCATATGTCTATCAAACCAAGCTCTGAGAGCTTGTTTCACACCATATAAAGCTTTATATAGCTTAAAAACTCGATTTGGAAAATGAGGATTAGTAAATCCAGGTGGTTGTCCATTAAAAACATCTTCAATTGTAAAACCATTTAGAAAAGCACATTTAACATCCATTTGATATAACATGAAATTCAGATTGGAAACATAGGCAAGTAGGATCCTAATAGCTTCTAATCTAGCTACAGGGGAAAAGGTTTCCTCATAGTCAATTCCTTCCACTTGACTATACGCTTTTCCAACTAAACTTTCTTTGTTTCTAACTATATTTTCTAATTCCTCAACTTTATTTTTTAAAACACATTTAGTGCATATGGTCAAAGTGTCTTTAGGTCTGTCAACTAATTCCTAGACTTTGTTTCATTCAAATTAATTTAATTCTTCTTGTATAGCCATTAACCAAAATTCATCATTGATTGAATCATTGACATTTTTAGGTTCTAACTGTGAAAGATAGGCTTGATGTTCAACCTGGTTTCTTATAGAAGCTCTAGTCTGTATCCCTCTATCAAGATTACCAACAACATTCTCCAAAGGATGATTCATTAGAGTCTTAGTTGTTTTTGTAAAGGTGGGACTAGAAATTTTAGGCACATCTCTAAGTTCAGGTTCTACAGAAGAATATTTTGGAATATGTCCAGAACTCTTTTCTTTACAATATGTTCATCGATTTTATCATTAAGTTCTAGAACATATTGATCTTTTTTAATAATTTTAAGAGGATACATAGGTTCATGTGGATCGGTATTATCAAACATGATAAGAACAGACACTTCCATACATTTGGTTCTTTTATTGAAAACTCTATACGCTTTTCTAGAGAATGAATATCCTAAAAAGATTCCTTAATCATTCATGGATTCAAACTTGTCAAGATTATCATTTATATTGAAAATAAAGACTTTGCAACCAAAAACTCCGAAGTATTTAACCTTAGGTTTCCTATTGTTCCACAACTCATAAGGGGTCTTCCTGAGAACAGTTTTAATCAAGACTCAATTGATAAAATAACAATCTGTATTTATAGCTTCCAACCATAAATAAATAGGAAGGTTATATTAATTATGCATAGTTATTGAAATTTCTTGAAGGGTTCTATTTCTTCTTTCTACTACACCATTCTGTTGAGGTGTTTTACGGGAAGAAAAGGTGTGAGTATAGCCATTGTGTGATAAATAAGATTCAAACTCATGATTTTCAAACTCACGACCATGATCGCTTCTCATGGTCGTAATCATAAGTCCACTAAGGTGCTCTATAGACTTGGAGTTTTTAATAAAGTAAGAAAAAGCTTTACTTTTGTGAGCTAAAAAGTATACCCAAGTATATCTAGAAAATCCATCTACTAAGACATAGACATAGTGATTACAATTTAAACAAGAAAATATAGAAGTTCCAAACAAATACATGTGAACCAACTCGAGAGTTTGTGAAGTTGAAACATCATTCATTGATTTAAAATAAACATTATGTTTATTTCCATTATAACAAGGATTACAGAAAATTTTTATTGGGAATTTATGTTTGGGTAGGTATCTAACTATGTTTTTCCTAGCTGATTTTCTATGTGAATAAATTTTGCAGTGTCCTAATCTTTTGTTCCATAGTGAATACTCTTTATGAAATGAATTTAAGAAAGTAATGTTTTGTTTAGCTAAAGAATTCAAATCATCAACATAGACATTTTCATTTCTGAAAGCATAAAATACAATAAAAAATTTAGAATAAAAAACATTAAAAGAATCATTTTCATATTTAATATTGAAACCATCATCACACAATTGAGAAATACATAACAGGTTATACATAAGTCCATAAAAAACTAAACCATCGAAAATTAAAACTGAATCAGTGTTACCACTCTAGCCTAGGCCGATGATAATTCCTTTGGAGTTACCTCCAAAGGTGACATGGCCTCTATCAACATTGATTAAAATTTTGAAGCATGAGTAATCTCTAGATATATTCCTTGAACATCCACTATCCAAGTAACATAACTTCTTATGAGAGTTCATTAATCATGTCTCCTACAAAATAGGTTTAAATAGAAAATGATTTTGGTACCCAGATTTTCTTTGGTCCAAACAGGTTAGAAATCTAAGCATTATGTTCACATATTTGTCTTATGGGTCTCAAATTATTTAATGAATATATAGATTTTGAATGATAAACTCTAATTTTTCTATAAACATATGAATTACTAGTTGAAGCATTTGAATTTCCAAAACTAGAACTAGCAGCATTCTGGCCAGATTTAGGAATTAATCTAGTTTTAGCAATCTTTCTCTTTCTAGGATGATAGTCAATTCCAGGGGTATATTTTGGTGCCACTTGTTTTCTTAACATTTCTGTAAGTGTATCTTTTCCATTTGTGAATTTCTCTCTGTCCTTCCCTAATTTCTCATTTGAATATTTCATTTCAATATTTTCCCTTAGTAATTGAGCATTCTTATCATTTTCTATATCACGGGCAGATTTAATAGAACTGGGTAAACAATGTTGTTCCTTTAAAGTGTTATACTTTTAGTTCAATTCATTAAATATATCTTCTAGAATATTACAGCATTAAAATTACTCTTCACTAGACATATTTTTAGATTCAGAATCAGAATCAACTCCAAAATAATATGAATTTAAAGTAGGAGTGTCCAGTGTTGCCTCTTATGTGTTTTCCATAGAACACGTGCTAGTTTTTTGAGATTTTTCATCCTGAGTAGAATGTGAATCACTTGAACTATATTCTAAAGTACTTTAAGTTGCATTTATATCATCCGTATACTTATTGTCCTTGTAGTCATGTTTCTTCTTGAACTTTATCATTGGATAGTTTACTTTCACATGTTCTTTCCTTTTGCATTCATAGTAGACAATCTCATCACTCTTATCAGGATTTTTCTTGTCCTTCTTCCAATGACCTTTATTGACATACATTACTTTATAATTGGATTTTCTGAATGATTTATTCTTCCTATAGAACTTCTTAATTCTCTGGTCTATTTGATCTATCTCTACATCACTGTTAGAATCTAAACTTCAACTTGTTGAGCTTTCAGTTGGTATGTGAACATTCTCCTTGCCCTTTCCTTTTGAGGTAGAAGACTTAAATTCCACTTAATTGTTTTTTGGTTCATCATCTTCTTCCTTATTCACTTTAAGTTCTTCATCATACATCATAAGATTACCAATTAATTATTTAATAGTTAAATCACTAATATCGCAGGATTCTCTAATTGAAACGGATGTGCCTCTCCATCTTTCAGGTGGACATCTTAATATTCTCATGCTCTGTTATTTTGTAGGAACATCTTTTCCAAGTGAGCTCATAGTGTGGACAATCTCATTGAACCTAATATACAAGTCAGAAATAGGTTTATCAGTCTTCATTTTAAAATTATTATACTAAATAGTATATGTATTCAATCTCATATCCTTAACATTGGTTGTTCCCTCATTATAAACACACAAGGAATCCCAAATTTCATAAGTTTATTTGCAAGAATATTTACGATTAAATTCATCATCTACTAAAGCACAGTATAGGGCATTCATTGCTTTACAGTTATTATTATAAGCAGTTTTATTACTTTCATCCCAAATAGTTCTTTCTGATTCTGGAATCTTATATTGAGTCTCTATATTATTCCAGATATTAAATCCCATACTCTCTAAATGAATTCTCATTTTAAGATTCCACTAAGCATAATTAACACCATTGAAGAAAGGTGGCATGTTGGTAGCAACACCTTCAAATCTATTATCCATAACTATATTTTAGCAAATATATTTAAATAGATAAAATTTACAACTATTATAAATTTAAGATCGTTATGATACATCTAAAATGACGATTGAAAAATAGAGTATTCGACAATCCTTTATAAATACTTTTTTCCATTGAAACCAAATGTTGGCCAAAGTGGATACTCAAGCGGTGGGTGAATTGAGTTCCAAATAAAATTTATATTAAAATTATTTCTATACAAATCCCCCATTTAAAAACAATGTTAAACTGTAGTGAATTTGTAAAACTATAAGGGTCCGATTAGGTTCCCAAAAAATTGATTAGGTCTCAGTTAATTTAATTATATGATTAAATTTTCTTTTGAAACTAACCTAGTGATTTACAATTGTTACAAAAACTTTCCAGATTAACTATCAAATTATCTTTAAAACAAATTGTATTTCAATGTAATTAGTAGTGGAAAATACAATATGTAATATAATATAGACTTAATCTATGATTCACAATAGATATAACCAAGCGGTTCAGTCTCAATCCAAAACATAGTCATCTAAAACAATTTATAAAAATTTGATCCACACCCTGGATCGGGGTAAACAACAGTGCAAAGACTATCCAGGTTCAACGAACTCTACCACAGTTCTTCATAGGAAAACAAAAAAACATCACACTAGCTATCCAGGTCCTACATGACCTCTACAACTATTCACAATGGGATACAAGAGAGAGTTATAGAAGGTTTGTGTGAGGATTTAGAAATCCTCCAGTTTAGAACAGGAGACAGTGTTTGTATAAAATATACATAGTATTCACACAGCTCAAAATGTAAATAAAAGAATCACTAAGATAGTAGATATGACTTTAGAATGCTTTAGTTATTTTAAGTGAAGATATGGACTCCTTGGGATTAATTAGAAATGCTTCTGAGTTTTATTTGGTTTTTTTCTTGAAAATAGAGTGTTGTTTGCTTCCTTGGTTTTCAGGTTCATCTTGATCTTCTTGAGTGTATGAGTAGCTCATTTTAGTTCTTGACTCCTTGGGTAATCATCAACTTGTGTTATTTTCTTGTATGAATGGCTTCATGCATGTCCAATGTTCATCCAGTATGGATTTAGCTATCATGAACCTTCTTGTATTTTTTTTCCCGATCTTTATCCTTCCTTTTATATATTTCAACTCCGGCAATGGAAATGATTACATTTTTACAGTTATGAGGTATAGTTCCCTAACATGCCAAAAACTATCAATATATAACATTAATTTCATTAAAATAATCTAATTTGACTTTTTTCATAATAAAAAAATAATATTGAGAGTATGGAGTTTTAAGTAGCAGTGATTAGTAAGTCTTTCATCAGTAGCCTTCTGTCTGTAGATATGTAACGGTGGATATTTTATAACAGTGAGATCCTATCAGTAGCACTTTTTTCTTGACCTGATAACTCCTTATATCGGTAGAAGTTACTCTGTGTATCAGTAGTTGTATGTACCTGTGACTCCTTCTATCGGTAGCTTTGATCTATCATAGCTCATTTTGTCTATGAGAAACTTACTTGTATCAGTTTCTTGTTGTATTCGTGACTTTCTGTATCAGTAAATATACTTATCTGTAGACATTCCATCAGTAGCTTGTGCATACCGGTAGCTCATTTTTACCAGTAGAGGTAGCTACGTTATATACCAGTGATTGTGTAATATTGGTAGCTCTACTTCTACCGGTAGACTTGATCTATCAGTGACGTGCATATTGGTAGACTTATACATACCAGTAGCTCTGTTATATTTTAGTGACAGTCTATTTAGTCTATCGGTAACTTTTTTCTATCGGTAGACTATGTACCAGTAGGTCTCTATTTGTATGTATCAATAGCTATGTGCAAACTAGTGGACTTAACACTTATATGTTCTATTCAACACATATGCCAATTGAGTTAGAATTACGTCAAAGATCATATAAACAGAGATAAACATTTATTAACATATTTCAATGATAATTTTAATATTATTATCAATTGGATAATTGAATTTCATAGATTGAATGAATTAATATATAGGTTAACATTATTTGGGATTATCAAAGTATGTGAAAGCATCATTGGGATTATCAAAACAGGTGAGGTCAACAATAATAAATAATGGATTTTGATCCCTTGATGCCCTCAATCACCCAGATTAAATCTGTCTTTATTTAAATCCATGATATCCTTGAGTTGAGAACATTACTAGACACTAAATACAATTTAAACATATGAATTATAGATTTTGAAATCATCAAATCGAATCCTTAGAACAATAAAACATTGAGAAGAATACAAATTTAATAATAACGAGATGTTATATTAGAGAAATGATTATATCAATTGAATTTACCAAATAATCATCACAAAGATCCTAAAATTATCCACTATTTATAAGAAAACATCCAACAACTATAATTTTAAGATTTTGAGATTTAATTGCAATGACATTAGAAGAACCTCAGATGAGAGATCAACCAATATATATTCATCAGATGTTACTCTAGTATAACACCAAAAATTACATACAAATTATTTCCATGTGATATATATAAATTTGACCTTACAATTTAATCATTTTTATTTCCATGTACTATAAAAATTTCATCACGAAGAGATTAAGAAAGGCCAATTTGAAGAACATGAATTTAGATATGCTAATGGAATGGACTCTAATTTTTTCAATATTCTAGACATTTTAAATATGATGGAATAGTTTTTGGGTGTTCTGATCATCTATAATTTAGTATGTATGATGGTTGGACTGTAGTCAGTTTAATGGACTGAAAATTAGTTAGTTCAATGGACTGGACATTAGTTAGTCTAACGGACTGCACATTTGTCAGTCCAAAAGTTTAGAATTTAGTCAATCTGGTGGACTAGGAATTATTCAATATCATGGAATGAGTTTTTTTAGTCTGATGGATTAGACTTGTATTGAATGGTTTTTACTATTTAGTTAAGACATATTTCAACATTCTGTAGAATATTTTTTTCCAATAATATAATAAATCATTGAAAATGGGTTGTTAGTAAAACATATTTTTTAATAGTGTGTTGTTATTACAAAAACTATGGATATAATGTTTATAAATTTAATTTTATACCACAAATTTGCTAATAATAATTTAATTAATATAAGCATATAATATTTTTTGGTTACTTTAAAAAGTTTAGTTATTGGGTTATTTTTATAAAATATGGATTTTGTAAAAAAATATCAACTATTTTTATTTTATAAATGTCATATAAATGTTCAACACAGTTTTTTATTTATTTAACGGTCAAATTTGATTCATTTTTTTATCACAATACAATTTAAATCATTATAATCTATACTTTTGTTTCATTTTGTTAAAATAATTTTGACTCATAGAAAATTTATTATTCTAAAAATTGATTTCAACATTTCCTATTACAAATTTAAATTCAAAGTAATATTTTACCAATTCCTGAAATTGAATCATTGAAAATTGGTTCCATGTTTTGTTTAAATATCTAAAAATTATGTCATATATTCCATTCCATTTTTTTGTAATAATGAGGAGTTTCTATACTAAAAATTCATTTCCTCATTTTTTGTAAAAAATGTGATAAAAGTGATAAAATGTGATAAGGATTTTCTAAAATAGTGTAAAAAATATCTAATCTGATCATATGAGTAAGATTATACCAACAACATGCTATATTATTCATTGTTGAATTTTTTTCCAATTTTCATTTGATAGTAACATTAATATTATTTCATGAAAAGAATAGTTACAAAATGTCATAGTCTTTCATTTAATATCTATAATATGTTTTCATGTGGATAATAATAAGTAAAGGATGGTTATAATATTTTATTTGGAATATTCATAATTTATTTTTCTAATATTATTTAATTTTTCATATTTAGACTTGGTGTAATTACATTTAACACTTATATAACACCTACACAGTGCTTGTGAAAGTTGTTGAAAAATCGTGTAAATGTTTTTAAAACAAATAAAATTAAATATGTTTTAAATGAATTATAAAATTACATGAATTTAGTTGGTAATTATAATTCATTATTTATGGTAAACAAATTATATTTTTATCTTGATTCCTTAAATGTAAAAAAATGTAATAGTAATGACAATTACAGTAAATAAGATATAATGTATAAATTTTTTTTTAATCATTGTAGATTCAAAAAAATCATATATTTAATCACGTTCAAGGAAACCATTATTCAAAATTATTAATGATTCATTCATGTGAAGAGTTAAATTTTCCCAATTACATTCCTATCCCATACAAATAAAAAAATATACAATAGATTTTTTACTTTAAAAAGATACCCAAATCAAACATTTCAAAACAGTAATCATGTCATGTTCTCTATCAAAAAAACATTTATTTATTCATATAATTTCCCTAAAAAAATTAATATTCCCAATAAGTGACCAAAATATGTTGGAACCAGGTTCTTCAAAGCATTATTTGGTGTATGGTTTGTGTTTGTTGTCAATCCTCAGTGGATGTTCAGGGTGTGTACCAACAAAGCGATCATACCGTTCAAGCAGAACATCAAAATTTGGCTAAGGAAAGAAAGTCGCGCAAGTGTTGGTTGGGTCGCGCAAGTAAGTTGCGCGACATAGTTTATTGAAGACAAGACTTGCGCGCCGTCGAGGGACTTGCGCGCCGCCGCGCAGGGGGTCCAGTTTGCCTATAAATACTGGACCACCCCTCCTCATTTCCAACGAAGTTCAAGGTCGAGAGATTGTTCGAGCTCTCGTCGCGCAGGTGGTTGAGTCGCGCAGGTGGTTGTTTTGTCGCCCAAGTAGAGCTTGCACGCCGGTTTTTGGCTGTGTGCCCAAGGTGGTTTAGAAGAGAAAGGAAGTGGACCGCGCATGTTTGTAGTTGGGGAAGGAAGAGTCGCGCATGTGTGTTGATGACACTTGCGCGCCAGTTTGGACTTGCGCGCCGTAGTGGGACTTGCGCGACTATCTTAGAGAAGCGCGCCTGGTTTTTCTGAAGCCCACCGGCGTGTTTGGAGCTGCACGAAAGCCGAGAGACTACTCGGTACATTCGATGAAAAGTGATTTTCTTCTTCTGGTGAGAATCAGACTTCAATAGAGCATCTACATACAGTAAAGGATGCACTCTTATGAAAATGAAGAAGAGACCTTCACGTCTATAAACTGAGTGGGACTTCACCAACGGCAGTGAGCCAGGGGGAGTCAACGGGAGTGACCCGAGGGAAGCAGTGAGCTATCCCTGAACCTTTGTAAAGGCAGTGAGCCTGGGAAAGAGCGACTGTACCTGAACTTTTGTAATCTACAGCTAGTGAAGCATAGTAGATTTTGGTACGACCGACAACCTTTCGGCGTATGCTCCTTGGACGTAGCCCTTAGTGGTGAACCAAGTAAAAATGGTTGTGTCTTCTCTGTGCTTGTGAATGTTTTCATTCTGATCATAATCTTCATACAGGTTCAACAAGTTCCTACCAACGTGGGAACAAGTTCCATCATATTAAAAGAAAAAGTGGTCACCCTGATTCACCCCTCCCCTCTCAGGGTGTCCCGGGGTCCTTCAAAATATTCCCTTTTATTTTCATTATGAACAATGAAAAGAATGAAATCAAATTTAGAGGTATAATTCGTAACATATTTCTTTTAATGTTATTTAATTATAATCCTCCTTAAATATGTTATAAATATTTTTTTTATAAAAACATAATTATCCAGATTATAATAAAATTAGTAATGATTTTTTAGATACAATTTTCAACACATTCCCTTATATTGTAAAATGATAATGTCACTGATGTGTTTGCATGGATTACCAACTCTTCAAACCGATGAGATATTATATTTTATTACTATTATACATAGATAGTATTAATTACGGATTCAATGAATAAATATGATTTTTATAATATGATTTTGATTTTCTATTTGTAACCAATAATACATTTCTTCCATATATTTGAAAAATGTATACATCACTCATAGAGAGGAACAATAAGACAATGTAAATTACGAGCATGTGTAAAAAACTGTAGAGTTTTTTTATAAAAAGTTATATATATTTAAAATTAACAACATTAATCTATGTGAATTTACAAAGTTAACCAAATAAAATAATAATGGAGTTTTATTTTTATTCAGGTTATAAAGACCATGAAGGTTAAAGAAAAAAATCTTACATGTCATGAATATAAGAAAAAATGCATAAAAATATCAGAAAAGAACAATAAGATTTTCTATTTGTTGTAAATGTCAGTATAAATAAATATATATACATAGTAAAATGATAAAATCTAAATAAGGCAATCATCCTGATCATGAAAACAAAATCTTCATAATGTTTTCATATATACATTTATAATGTAGAAATAATGAATAAAATAAAGAATTTATGTATAATTATTTTAGTTTCTCCTCTGTTTAATGTAGGAAACATTATTATTCATAGATTGATGAGAATTAGAAAATTATTCAACTTATATGATGTAATTATTAATGAATTATATGTTAAATGTTTTTTAGATTCAAATAATGAAATTTTAATTTTTCAAGTTTCGATATATGTGTTTTAAATTGTTACGATTTTGTGGTATTTTATTTAAATTTTGATAAATTTAAAAACTATTATAGGTTTAGATGTATATATATCCTTAAAAGAATTATTTTATAATCTTATAAGGTAAATTATAAAATTTTTGGTTGATTCTTATTGAGTTTTAATGATAGATTAAGGTATATATAGACCTTAATATTTGTATGTGCTTTACTATAAAGGTCATTTGGGAGGAATGTTATTATTGGGAAATAAGTTGTAAGGTAAAGATAAACAATTGAGTTAAAATGATCTTTGATGTCAAGTTGATTATACTTATTTGGGATAATTTTTCACGACCTATCCCCCAGGGCCTATTCCTTGACTACCCCAAGTCCGCCTTCCATAGGCCAGGGGATGGCGACTAGCACCAAAGGCGTAAATCCGTAAACTGTGATGGAATTTCCTTTTTAACATGAAAACACACACAACAGAGTACAAGTTAGAAACAAAACACTAAATAAAAATGTATACAAAAGGAGTGCTGAAAAGTAAAAATGGGGGCTGGAAATAAAATCCCAACTATAAAGTAAAAGTAAACTAAAAGAACAAGTACTGGAATAGGGGAAAACAAATCTTGGATTGACCAGCAGAAAAATCCTACATGAAGGTTAGGAACAAAAAGCCTCCACATCACACCACGTTTGTCCATCTTCTCCGTGTACCATCACACCGTGTGGTCCACCTCCGGGTATCATCCAGTCTTGGTACACTCAGCCTCAATCATCGTTATCCATTGTCTACATCCAACACAATGAGGTGTAGGCATAGCCTGTGCAAGGGTGAGTATAACAATACTCAGTAAAGACCTCGAGACCCTCACTATCTCACAAAACCTACAAGGATAAACCACAAAATATTAAATCCACAAATATCCCCACATAGGAATATGCCCATACATATACCTATGTTATCACATAATCCATCTCAATCATGAGGTAAACACAAAAGTTATTGAATAAAATCAAACCAGGATTTTTTTCTAGGGGTAGTATTAAGTTACATCCCTAGTCACACTGTCGAAACCACGGCTTCTGGGAAACTCTTCCTCTATCGAGTAATGTGGGCAAGCCGTGTCACTAAGGCACTTCCCACTAACATTGGACTGTTGAGGTACTCCTCCTATCGAGTATCGGGGGTCTGCTGCATCACCATGACGCTCCTCAATGTGGGTCTCCACATCACTAAGGCGCTCCCCCTCGTATCCTACTGAGGTGCTCCTCCTGTCGAGTATCATGGGTCTACTATGACACTGAGGTGCTCCCCACCGTGGTTCTGTCGTGACTCCAAGGCTCTCCCCATTGGGCTACTCATATCACACTGAGTAGAATCAGTCAGCAGTCGTCAGGTCTCTTCCATCTACTTTGTCTCTGTACTAAACACGCTCATCTCTGGGAGGATCTTCTCCACAAGCTACAGGTAGATACTCCCATTTTCACTATGTACCATGTAGGAGTATCTCATAGGTCTGCCACATCATAGAGGTCTCAACTCAAAAAGATGGTGTGTCAATCAGATTCTTGGTTTGTGAGTTATTAGTATTTTAGTCTTGAGGGCTCGGTTGGATTCATGCACGATCATACCTGACCGTATCTCAACTATACCCCAAACTCAAGTTGGGTATACTCAAAGGGACCATCGCGCTCCATGAATACATGCACCACTAATGATTCATCAATCGGTCATCTGGTGCCAATGAAATGGAGAAAGAAAGTAAAGGGGTCAGTAGTGGGCTAGGGTCCGGTCCGACCCGGTCGGACCGTCCCAGTCCAATCGGTGTGGTCTGACCCAACCCATTGGGCATGCAAGCCAGTTATGTTCGTCCTGGCCCCATGGGCCTAGACCAATGGTCCACATGTGCAGTTTGGATGGGGCTCGGGACTGTTTCTGCCCGGAGCCCCATGATGGAGTGGCCTAGTGTGGCTCGCCCTGGAGGGCGTGGCTAGGCCGGTTCGGCCAGGGCACTGTGTGGGGGGGGGGAAAGGCTGGCTTAGGAGGCCAGCATGGCCATGGTCCCAGTTCAGTCGGGTGGTGGCTCGAGAGGTCTGGTGGCCAGGAGCCGGGAGGTGGCCTCTCAAGCCTACAGGCGGGCCCACAGGTGGCAGAGCAGGCCGGGAGGTGGCTGGGAAGGCCGGTAGGTGGGGAAACAAGGGACCGGGAGGCGACCAGGCAGGCTGGAAGGTAGGCCGGCATGCAGCCGTGCAGGTTGGGAGGGGGTCGAGCAGGCCGGCAGGTAGCCGGGGAAGCCAGCGGCAGTACAGGCAAGTTCCCCACGATGCTCGTAGAGGCCACAAGAAGCATGTCATTTTCTTGTTTCCTTCATCGCTATCAATGCCACAATGTTGTTACATCTCCATGTTGAAGATCATCAAAAACAAGAATATTGGTTGGGTCAGGCCATATTTGTCTGGCCCGCACCCTCTACGTTAAGGGTGGTATCATTTTTATCATCAAGAAGTAGGAAAGATGAACTTCAATCATTTCATAACCACTGCAAAAATTCTTTTCCAACGGAGGAAGAAAATAAGGAAGGTAATATTTCTCAAATTAACCCCTACTTTGATCATTGGTCATCAACAATGTCGCGGGGAAGAAGACAGAGGAGATCTTCGTTCGTTGTGTCCACTGCACACTTTCAATCCTGAGATCATGCATCAGTTTGATGACAAGGATGAGGAGGTAATTCGGTCATCAAATAAGTCACAAATTAGATGCCTCTGAGGATGAAGTATAATATGATCCATTTTGGAATTCTTCGTTCGAAAAACGTGTTCTTTTTTCTTCAATGGGAGATTCGGTTCTTCGTTGGAGAACACTAATTTTCCCAAGCTCTCCACCCTCCAATAATCCACACAAATTCCAAAATATAGAAGATAGCCCCTCCAAATAATATTTTTATTATTATTCTAGATTGTTGGGTTTAAAATTAAAATTTTAGTGTTTAATTAAAACTGATGGATCAATTAATTAATTGGTTGGATTTGGCATAATAAATTATGTGATGGCACAAATATTTAAGGGGAGGTGGTGGCTCCATAAATGGTAGAGGAGATCAAGGGCATCCCCCTAATTAATGAGAGGAGTTGTGAAATTTTCCTCTCCTCCCATTAATAGGGTTCAGGTGGTCCCCACCACTATTATTCAAAATGGGAGGTTATGTGGTCTTGGGTGGTCCCCACAACATTAACCCCACCTAGGCGGTTGATGCATGGTGGTCCCCACCACCATAACCTCTCATGGGAGGTTATGGCCTAGTGGTCCCCACATCCAACTTCCACAAGGTGGTTATAGAACTAGTGGGACCCACTTCTAATCCCCCACATGGTGGCTCAAATAAAAAAATAAGTGAAGTTCACTTTATTTTATTATTTTCCATGAAAACCAAAAAATTAACTCTTATTCTCAACCCAATATCTTTGAAGTGAAAGTATCCATAAGTGAATATTGGCACTACGAGTTTAATGATGCCCTCAAATTTACATTCCAAGCACCTATTCAGTAGTTATAAAAAGCTGCTCGTACATTTACTGAACGTACATGAACAAAACTTCAGAAATTGATTCTGGGCACACCGGGCCTCAGAATCATGTGCCGTCAGTTTTCGAAGACTCTTCAAATTCCCTTGTATTTATGAAAGAAATTTAAATTTAAATTCTTGAGTCTTTAAATTCTCCCCACCTCATGGATTTACGCCACTCTAAGCTACAACTCAAACTAAGAAACAAATGGGGGTACTATGTATGCATCTGAGCCTCTCGCTCCCATGTGCTCTCTTGGTGGTTCCTGTGCTACTAGCGAACGCACATCAAAGGTATTGACCTTCCACAAAGGACTCGCTCCTATCGATCTTCAATATCCACTGGAACCTCCTTATAAGTCACCCAATCGTCGATGTCCAGCTCTCCATGGCCGATGATGTGAGAAGGGTCGTGCACGTACCTCCTCAGGTAGGATATAGGGAAGATGACATACACCCAATGCAACTAAGGTGAAAGAGCTAAGAGGTATAACAACTCACCGACCCTGTTGAGGAACTGGAAAGGATCGAGGAACCTCAAGGATAACATTCCTCCACAGCCAAATCTCTGTAAACCATGTCGAGGTGTGACCCGTAGAAATTTGTGGTCACCATCCTCAAATTCAAGAGGTCTCCATCTACTATTAGAATACGAATTCTATGTGATATTGGCAGTCTTTATCCGCTCTTGGAGGATCTGCACCTTCTCTGTGATAGCTCATACCATCTCTGGTCCCAACAGTGTTAACTCCCGAGGGTCATTCCAACACAATGGTGATCTGTATGTTTGCTAGTATAAGGCCTCAAAATGTGTCATCCCAATGGTGGAGTGATAGCTATTGTTGTATGATAACTACACCAAAGGTCCATGATCCTCCCAGCTATGACTGAAGTCGAGGAGACAAAAATGCAGCATGACCTCAAGGTCATGAATGATCCGCTTTGTCGGACCACATGACTGATGATGAAAGGTGGTTCTTAGACGAAGCTACGTCCCGAAAGAATCTTACAACCCATTCCATAGTTGGTACATAATCCATGTTTCACGATTGAAGACAATAGAAGAAGGTACTCCATGTATCCACACAATATCCTGCACATAGAGGCATTTCATGATCTCTACTGAACCATGCTCTCTGATCGGTAGGAAGTGGGATGACATGGTGAGTCGGTCGACGATCACCGAAATCGAGTCATGTCCCCTGTATTTATGGGGATGTCCTGTCATGAAGTGCATGGATATCTCATCCCACTTCCAAATTGGATCCTCTAAAGGCTGAACTAAACGTAACGGTACCTAGTGCTCTGCCATCACTCACATACAAATGAGGCTCCTATAGACAAACTCTGCAACTGATTTCTTCATTCCCGGCCACCAGGGTTGTCGTCGGAGATCCTGGTACATCTTCTCCACTCCTGGATGTACCACTAGAGGGGACGTGTGAAACTCCTTCAACACTTCCTCCTGATGTTATACTAGAAACATTGTACGTCTTCTGAAGAAGATGATGTGCTCCCCAACTTCGGAAAAATCAATCAAGTTCGTGCCATGTGGATATCTGAGGGTGTTGTGTCTCAAAGTCAGCATCTCCATGATGGGCTTCCCTGACTTACTAAAGAAGTGGAGAAGTGACTATACGAGATTGATGGAAATATGCTCTATCTCGGTCTATAAAAGAATTTCTATAAAGCATCCATCTACTCTGTCACCTCTCCTAGTAGCTCTATACCATATCTCCTATTGAGTTCATCTGCTACAATGTTCCCATTCCCAAGAGTATAGACTATCTTGAAGTCATAGTCCTGGAGGAACTCAAGCTAATGTCGTTTTCTCAGGTTCAGGTCCTTCTAGGAAAAGATATACCTAAGACTCTTGTGATTAGAGTATAATGTAAAACACTCTCCCATCAGGTATTTCCACCACATCATCGAGGAGAAGACCACTAATGCTAAATCCAAGTAATGGGTATCGTAGTTCTGCTCATGTTGTCTTATCTTCCGAGAACCATACCCGATCACTTCTGACTCCTACATCAAGACACACTCGAGTCTGGTACCAAATGCATCATTGTAGACTGTGTACCCTACACCCTCCTCTAAAAGCCTCATGATGGGGGCACTAGTCATCCTTTACCTATGCTCCTGAAAACTCTGCTGGAATCTCTCCAACCACACAAAGCGTTGCCCATTCTCCATCAAGGCTGATAGTGGTGCTACAACTCTAGAGAAGTATGGTATTATCCTCTAGTAATATCTTGCCAAACACAAGAAACTCTGTACCTCCATCACACTCATGGGTCTTTCCCAAGCAAGTACCGCCTCAATATTCACTAGATCTACTGCAAATCTAGCCTCCAAGATGACATGTCCCAATGAGTGAACCTCTCAGATACAAAACTGGCATTTTGAGAGCTTACCATAAAGCTGGTGCTCTCAGAATTTGTCCAGTACTACCTAGAATTGATAGTAATTCCCCTCTTCAGTTGTCGATTAGATCAGAATGTCATCGATGAAAACTATGACAAAGCGATTGTGGAATAGCTGGAAGATCCTATTCATGAGTCCCTTGAATAATGTTAGTGCATAGGTTATGCTGAAAGGCATAACCAAGGACTCCTATTGTCCATAATGACATCTGAAGGTCGCCTTTTGTACATACTCGTCTCTAACTCTGAGCTAGTGATAGCCTTATCTGCGGTTTATTTTTAAGAACCACAGTGCTCCCAACAACTGATGAAAGAGTTCATCAATCCTCGAAAGTCGGTACTTGTTCTTCACAGTAACCCAGTTCAGGCGATGGTAGTTGAAACAAAGTCTCAATCTTCCATCCACCTTCTTTGAAAACAGAATCGGGGTTTCCTATGGAGAAACACTGGGCTGGATGAATCCCTTCCCATGCATGTCCTCTAGCTATGTCCACAGCTCGCAATGCTCCGCGGGAGCCATCTGATACACTGGTGTAGATATCTGTGTCGTCCCAGGGTACATGTCAATATAGAAGTACACCACTCTGTTAAGAGGTAGACCTGGGACATCAACATGTAAAACATCCACGTATTGGTCCACCACTACAGGATAAGTTAGACTCTCCACATCAACTACTCTGAGGGTAAGGCAAGCCAACTGACGAGTGACTATCTATACTATCCTCAGGAAAGTCCATCATGCGCTATAAAGGTTCCCTTATCATGGGTGAAGGGGAACATGGTCCCATCCATGTGGACACACCACACTTTGTGCCTAATAAAATCAATATTATCATGCACTATAGATAACTAGTCCCTACACATGATGACACCGTAAGGCCTCGACTCTGCTATGAGGAGATCTCAGCTGAAGCTCTCACCACCTAGAGTAACCTCACACTGTCAGCACCAGTGCATAATCATCGAGTCTTCCCCCCGTAGAAGTCCCTAGCCGTATGGATAATAAAATTATCTATCAGAATCTCTGAGCTCGGAACATGGGTAGTGGAAATGAAAAATTGACTGGCACCTAAGTATATAAGTAATGCTTCTAAGGTATAGTAGACACAAATTATACCTCAATTCAACTCCGAATCACCATGATTGTAAGCCTTAGCTTCCTGGATCTGAGCTCTCGCTTGTCCACCAACTCCCTACAGTCGGGGTGGACCTCCTGATGGTGGTGGCGAAAACACCTCGAAACGTCACCTGTAATAGCCCGACATTTTATGAAAAATATTTTTTTAATATCATTGAAATCTTTTGTTGTACTCTACATAAAAATTAGATCATTCTATACAAAACACTGCATTAGCCAATATTATATGAAAACACTATTCTTGGCTTGTGTTTCGGGCAAGAGCAACCTTACTCAAAATCATGTGTTGTACGCAATACTGAGTTTCACTAAACAAAGATATGTTATTAATATATTATATAAACTAGCCGTTTCGAATAGTAATACCCACTTTTTTCAATTTTATAAATATTATCTTTCAATATGGACTTCATTATTAGATTCGAATTATCAAAAATAGCGTAGGGTGAATTTTTGGTATTTTTCGAAAAACCTTCAATTTTTTATGAATAGTCAAAAAACACTAAGTTATAGTTTAATACCAAATTTTTATTTAAATATTTATCTATTTTGTTTAATGTTATTTCAGGTCAAAATAGATACACAATACATATATAATTTCAATTTAATTCATTTGAGTCATTCTATAGTAATTTTATATATAGAAAAATTTTATCAAACTTTTTACTACATTTTACCCACCTCCTAAGAGAATATAAAAATTTAAATAAAACTTAATTTTACCGCTTCTATGAGTGTAATTTCAAAAATATGATAGACATGGTTGATATCAGTAAGTAAAATGTGGTTCAATGTAATGAAAATAATTTTTGTGAATAGTAACTTTTAACTTTTATTAACCACGGTTAAAAGTAAATTGTGTAATTATGGGTAAAAATGATATTATTATTAACATAACACATGTCCTAATTCTATAGAATAAGTGTAATCCAACCAAAAACAACTTTAGGAATAAAATATTACCCTTTAGATCCACTTGGATTAGATTAGGGCATTTATTATTATTTTATTTAATGAAGAGTTAAAATAGTTAAAATCAATGTTTAATAACTAAAACATTTTTAATATAGGGTTATAAATATTATAAATTATACTATAAATATTAATTAGAAAGATAAAATTATTTCTTACATATTGGTATTTTATTTATAATTTTTAGACAGTAAATAATTTAATTTATTTATGACACAATGATGATAGAGTGGTTACCTTAAATATGAAATATTAACATAATTGATATTATAAATACAAAATTAATCTAATTTCAGAACTTTTATGAATTACAAAAAATTTATAGGATAATATAACATACTACGGTTGGTTAGATGAATTTTTATCGATGTAATAATACTGTTATGAATTCCGAAAAAAACAAAATACCAAATAGTGTCAAAATTTCCATGAAAGAGAATTTGAAACAAATATTATATTATTAATTGATATAATGGTTCTAAAAATATAAAGTTCAGAAAAAAGGAATATATAATAATATAAATGACATTAATGAAACAATAATAATTCTATAGGTAGTTTATAGTATGTTTATTAACCACATAGTATAAGAATACAAGAAGACACGGTAAAAGTTAAATTATTTAACTTAGAGTTAAATCTAAACGATAAGGTTTAAATTGTAAGCCAAAACCTACCAAAATACCATCTAAACTATCTTCTATTCATCCTAGAGGCCTTCCTTTATTCATATAGCATACCTAAAGAACCCTATTGATCAAATCAAAAGGAAGAACCCGAAGAAGAGGTAAATATCTCACCACCTATTTCAAGTTCTTTTCTTCTTCCACTTCCTTCATATTTGTTGTTTCCATTATAAAATAATAACTATTGTATCTTCTATATACAGTGATTTTATTTTAATAATTGTACAACCATGTTAGTTATTTTATCATTCCTCTGAATGGAAAAGTAACCACACATGCGTATGTATGGCTTAGCATCTCCAAGTCGTGGTGTAGTTTGTTATTCAAACATTTCATCATTTGGATGGGTATAATAATGAGTATAAATTATATAAATATTAAATATAACATTATTATGATTCATTATATATGATATACCATTTAATTATGTAGTATTTAAATATCAAATGAATTATATTTTCACTCGTGTGTACGTACGGACTACCATCTCCACAAACGCGATGAGATTCATTTTCCATAATTAACCATTCAAGTATGATTATAAAGTATATATAATAAATAATCAAGAAAGATATTAAATAATAATGATACTGTATTAATGTACATATATGTTTCATTTACTTAATTCCATTCCATTCAATAATGAAATGAATACAACATTCATGCGTATGTATGGCCTACCGTATCCATGAACGGTGTATTTAATTCCATTTATCAATCTATAATATATATTTATATGTTGAATATATATAATATATATCATGTTATACATTCTGGAAATATGTAAATCCAGATATAAGTAATAATATCAATAACAAAAAGTCGAAACACTGACGATAAATGAAACGATTTTACCCAAAACGATGCTTTAACATGGAATTTACAAAAGAAAGGGTAATATAAAGTCATGAGTGAATCATATATCATATCATAAATATTATTTTGGTTATGTTACAAGTTAATAATTTTTTTAAACCCACTATACAAGAGTCTCGTACAATAATGGAAGAAAATGGACATAAGGTAAGGGATAATGTTTCAAATCTCATTTGTATCCGAGATTGCTTATACATATTATTTTCTAGGGTTATATTTTTCATCCATGTCAATAAGAATGTTTTTCATAAAGGGTTTAATATTCTTACATGTATGTGTAAAGTCATAATTACCCATATTTTACTTTTACATTGTGTTATGTAAGGAATCTTCCTTTTTTTACCATACAAGGATCTTTTTTACTTTTCCAGCAAAAGTACAAGAAATATGTTTTTTAACTTATACAACATGAACAGATTTTTATGGTTTCAAAACACCTAATTTTCATGAATATTCCTATTCAGTATTTCATGATTATTTTCCAAAAAAATTCTTTTTCTTTTAATATATAATGGAATTTTGTGAAAATAAAATGATTTTGAAGAATAAAAGTTATTTTCCTCAAGAATTCATTTCAAGTGTATTGTCAAAGCAATTTTGCATTAAAGATGACATTATTTAGTATAATTGTGTTTCAAGTATAATTTATATATTATTTACATGGTTTTATTATTATTATTAGTAAATGATAACCATTTTTTTATATGGATTACGTTATGATGTGATGATGTTTATGAAAACCATTTTACTCTTTGGGTTATGGTGAAGGATTTATGTTTATTTTGTGGCACTTGTAAGAATGTTTTCATTATGAGATGGGTGGGACCTATATATACCTTAAATTCATTGGGTAAAGATTTATATCTCATGAGATAGACATGGATGGAATGGTATGTGAATCCAGTTCAGCAATACGGGGCTGAAACGGCATGTAAACTCAAATCATTAATGGACTTTCTCCACTATGATTGTCTTGGCATCAATTCCTTGGCTACTATGGAAATAATAAAATGTGCTTAATGGTTTCCACAATTAAATTTTTTATTCCCATTCTATTTTATCGTGATTAATTTTTTTCTATGATCTATGCCTTATATACTACGAATATTTATTTTACAACTCATGATCTTGAGGTTCAAAATTTATGTTCATGTTTTTATGATAAAATATATATGGTTTGTTTTATTTTTCCCATGCTAAACCTTACTAAGAATTGGAGCTCAACCTTTTTATGTTTTTTCCCTTGGATATATAGAAAATATTTAGGTATTAAAAAAAGGTAGTATCATTATGGGAGAGGTTGAAGATCGTTCACCATGATTAGAATATTATGATCCGAGTTTCTAAAGACACTAAACTATTATGGTCCTTGGGTGTATATTTTTATTATGTATTATGTATTATGAAAAAGTAATGTATTGTCCATGTACATCAATATTGTGTCTCTACACTTGGTATCAGAGGTATGGTTTAGTTAACCTTTAGAAACTAGGATGAAAAATCAATAGTAGGATCCATAGAGATATTTCTAAGGTATGTATAGGGATGTCCCTAAGGTTAACTATAAGTATAAGTTATAGTCCTAGAATTATGTTAACAGTTATAGAATTAAAACACTGATGATAGAGATTGAAAGTACTCCCCTTGATTATGTTTCTTTCCTCTTATTATTTTTGCCTCTCACACTATTATTTTTGGGTTTTAGAAAATGGCTGGAAACAGGAAGAATCACCATAATGGAGGATATGATGGAAAATGGAATGATATTCTTCATGGGAATCGAATTAAAATGGGATTTGTAAGTTCAAACATCATTATTATTAATAATCTGAAATCTTGTAATATGATCAATAATCTCAACTTTGGTAAGTTTCATGCCTCATCTAATAATAGAAAGATGGAGTTTCATGATGTCATAGAGGTAAGAAAGTACAATTTCACCCATGTAAATCATGTGGGAAGAGGCATAAAGGAGAATGGTTCAAAGGAAATGGCATATGTTTTAGGTGTGGAAAAAGAGGACACAAAGCCAGTAATTACAATTGAAAAGGTTCAGTTAACAACATGGACAAGGGTAATGGTATTTCAAAGACACCAACAATGGTTGAATGTTATAAATGTGGAACGTATGGGTATTATGAAAACAAATTCCCTAAAGGAAAATCTCATGAATAGAATTAGTATGGTCGAATGAATAGTATTTATGTTGATGATGATGAAGAGACTACAAATGATAAATGAGATGAAAGAAGTTTTAAGGAATAAAATGAGGATGTTTGGTCAATTGTTTAGGAATGTAGTGGAATGATAGTATGTTTATCAAGAGTTATGTTGTCTAATTAATTTAATGGTACTATGGAATAAGGAAACATCTAAGGATGGTTACACTATTGTATTTCCTTAAGTATTTGAAAGTATATTTTGAATAGTACTAGAAAACATGAAAGGTTGTTCAAATATTTTTGGAAAGTAGATGATATGTGCATAATGAAGGGATATAGAGATAATGAGATGTCTGATAGTATTAAGGAGATCATGATTGATATAACGACAATGTGATATCATGGTTTGAGAATATAGAAATTTTAGGATTTTTGTATGTGGAAAGAGTTAACTTTTCATAGCATTTATGTTTTCACAACGATTATATGGTTATCCTTGTTTCAGTAAAGTACATAATTAAGGTATTAAAATGTTTTGAATATGACAAAAAATATATATTTTATGATATATGCGGGATAAATGATGGTACTTACATGCTTGGTATATGAAATCTATCGTATTTTTTCATTATACTATGAGATTGGATAGAAGTATTTTGGATAAGCATAATGATTGGAGTGGATTAAGTTGGACATAAGATAATATTGTTTAAGGCTAGAACCTTTTTTCAATATTATTTCTGGAATGTTAAAACATTATAGTTTTAGAAAAAGGGGAACCTGTAGGATGGGTGAAGACCCATCACGTTGGACAAGGTTTTGGGAAACAAACCCACAATCGAAGTGCGACATACCTTCCTAACATACCACAGGCCTACAAGAAGTCCCCAATTTCTAGAAATTAGTTTTATTTTATTATCTGCAATTATAGATGAAATATAATTCCATTTTTGGAACCATATACGATTAATCTCACCATAGATGGACTTATGTATATAAATATTACATACCTTATGTTTGAGACAGATGGAATGACCTATTATTCTATCACATGATCCACTAACAATTCATGGAAGACAAGTTCAACTTCATTTCTGTAAGAGATGAAGTGGAAATTGTGCGAGGCATGAACAACAGTGAGATTCTACCAAAATAAAGTAGTAAGTATTTCTTTTAATTCAAAAATTCATCAGCATTTTGGAAATTATCTTTAAAACCAAAAATGATTCCCTATTACCATCATATGTGATGAATCATATGGTACCTTATATCATCACAAATTTTTTGATTTTGGATTATTGGATTTTTCATAGCCATGTTCTCTACCACTCTCGATTAGAACATGATGGTTAGATTTCTCTTCCATATCCATATTTTCACCTATGTTCTCTTATGTTGAAACTCGCTGATTAGTTAATTTGGGTAACCACTATGTTTCATACTTTAGTTTTTTAATGTTATGTTTTGGTATTCCTTTTTACGATGTGGGTTTCTATTAAATAAACATTCAAGTAGTAAACCATTTATAACCTCGATGAATTTTTTGGGAGAAATTCATTTTAAGGCGGTAGAATGTAACACCCCTTGATTTTATGAAAAATATTCTATTAATTTCATTGATGTCTTGTGTTTTACACATAAAAAAAATTAGATTGAGATATACAAAACACCGTATTAGCTTGTATTATATTTAAACACTATTATTGGCTTGTGTGGAACTCAAGAGTGACCTTCATCAATAGTGTGTGTTATACGCAATACTGAGTTTCACTAAACAATAATATGTTATTACAATATTATATAAACTAACCATTAGGAATAGTAATACATAATTTTTTAAATTTTTTAAATTTTATCTTTCAAAATGGACTTAATATTTCGATTTGGAATATCGAAATTAGCCTAGGGTGAATTTTTTGTATTATTCTGACAACCTTCATTTTTTGATAAATAATGAAAAACACTGAGAAGCATTTTAAACCAAACTTTTACATAAATAATTATTTATTTTATTCAAATTTATTTTAAGTCAAAATAGATACATAAAATCTATATATGGTAAATATAATTCATTGGATTCATTTTATAATAAATTTAGATATATAAAAATTTTATTGAACTTTTTACGATTTTTTACACACCTCTTAGGAGAATTTGAAAATTTACATAAAACATAATTTTACCGCTTCTATGAGTGGAATTTAAAAAATCAAAGAGACACAGTTGATATCAGTATGTAAAATGACGTTCAATGAGATGAAAATATTTTTTGGTGAGTAGTAACTTTTAGCTTTTATTTACCACTGTTAAAATTAAATAAGGTAATTATGGGTAAAAATGATATTATTATTACAGTAAAACATGTCCGTATTCTATTGGATAATTTTAATTTGAAAAGAAACAACCTTATGAATTAAATAATACCCTTTAGCTCCACCTGGTTTAGATTATGACATTTATTATTATTTTATTTAAAGAAGAGTTAAATAGTTAAAATCAAAGTTCAATAATTAAAGAAAATTAATATAGGGTTATACATAAGATAAATTCGAATGTAAATATTCATTAGAAAGATAACGATATTTTATACATAATGGTATTTTATTTATAACTTTTAGACATTAAATAATTCAATTTATTCATGACACAATGATGATTCTGTAATTACGTTATTAATGAAATATTAACATAATTGATGTTATAAATACCCAAGTAAAGGTAATTTTAGACTTTTTATGAATTACACTAATTTTATAGGTTAATATAACATACGAGGGTCGGTTAGATGAAATTTATTAGAATTAATACTGCTGTTATGAATTTAGAAAAAAAACAAAATACCAAATAGTGTCAAAATTTATAAAAAATATTTTTTAAAAAAATATTATATTATTAATTAATATAATGGTCCTAAATATCTAAGAATCAGCCAAAAAACATATATATTAATATATATGAAATTAATGAACAAATTTTGGTTCTATTGGTAGTTTATTATATGTTTATTAAACATATAGTTAAAAATACAAGAAGACATGGTAAAAGTTAAATTATTTATCTAAGTGTTAAATCTAAACAGTAATGTTAAAATGGTAACCTAAACATGTCTAAAAACTATTGAATGAGAGTATTTAGACCCATACCTACCCTAAACTTGGAATATGTCACTGTTGAGCCATTATAAACTGAATATGAATTTATTATAAAATAATATTTTAAGTTTTTCTTTATGTGTCGCTCACCCCTCTTATAAAAGGGCACTCCCCCTTTTCTCTAATTAACACCTCCAAAGCCATTTGGATCGTCCAAACCCTAGAAAAATTCCCTCTAAACTATTATTCCTTAAACCTAGAGGCCATAAATTATTTATAAATCCAACTTAAGGTGCCCTTTTGAACAAATCAAAAGAAAGAACCCGAAGAAGAGGTAACAATCTCACCACCTATTTCAAGTTCCTTTCTTTTTCCACTTTATCCTTCTTTGTATATTCCATTATAAAATAACAACTCCAACGTATTATATATAATGTGATGTTATTATTACAATTTTACAACCATATTAGTTATTTTATACATCCTATGAAAGAAAAAGTCACTACACGTGCGTACGTACGGCTTACCGTCTCCATGTCGTGGTGTTGTTTGTTATTCAAACATTTCATCATTTGGATGGGTATAATAATGAGTATAAAGGATATAATTAATAAATATAACATTATTATGATTCTATATATATGATATACCATCCAGTTATATACAATTTTAATATCAAAAGAATGATATTGTCACTCGTGCGTACGTACGAACTACCGTCTCCATAAATGTGATGAGATTCCTTTTACATAATTAACCATTCAAGTATGATTCAAATGAATATATAATAATTAATCATGAAAGATATTAAACAATAATGATACTAGATTTATGTACATATATGATTCATTTACGTAATTCCATTCAATTGAATAAAGAAATGAAAACAGTGTTCATGCGTACATACGACATACCGTCTCCAGGAACGGTGTATTTCATTCTATTTATTGATCTATAATATATATTTATATGATGAATATAAATTATATATAAATCTTGTTTTACATTATTGAATTATTTAAATTAGTATATAGGTAATAATATCAATAACAACATGTTGAAACATGTATCATAAATGAATCGATATTACCCAAAATGATGCTTTAACAAGGAATTTACAAAATAACGGGTAATATATAGTCATAAATAATCATATATGATATAATAAATATTATTATGGTTATGTTACAAGTTAATAATATTTTTAAAACCACTATACAGAATTCTATTACACATACAGAAGGAATTGGACATAATGTAAGGGATAATTCTTCAAATCTCATTTTTATCCGAGATTGCTTATACGTATTATTTACTGGGGTTATATTTTTCATCCATGTCGAAAAAAATATTGTTCATAAATGATTAATATTCATCCATATATGTTCCATTTCATGTTTACCCCTATTTGAATTTTACATTGTGTTATGGAAGGAATCTTTCTTTGGATTACCATACGAGGATCTTTCTTACTTTTCTGGAAAAAGTACGAGAAGAATGATTTTTTAACTTATATGGCATGAACAGATTTTTACGATTTCAAAACGCTTAATTTTCATTAAGAATAATCTAAAAAATTTCATGATTATTTTTAAGAAAATCCTTTTCTTTTAAAATTTAATGGTATTTTGTGAAAAGAAAATTATTTGTAAGAAGAAAATATATTTTCCCCAAGTATTCATTTCAGTTGTTTTGTCAAATTTATTTTCCATCTAATATGAAATTATTTAGTATGATTATGTTTCATGTATAATGTCACTATTACTTAAATGTTTTGATTCATCTTATGATGAAATGATATCCATTTGTTTTATATGGATTATGTTATGATGGGGTGATGTTTAGGAAACCCATTTTATTATTTGGGTTATGGTGAATGATTTGTGTTTAATGTTTTTCACAAGAAATAATTATTTCATTATGAGATGGGTGGGACCTATATCTCCCTCCAATGAATTGGTTATGATTTATATATCATGAGATAGATAGGGCTAGAATGACAAGTGAATTTGGTTCAGTAATACAGGGCTGGAACGACATGTAAACCAGGATCTTTAATTGAATTTTTCCTCTATGATGGTCTTGGAAGCGAGGCCTTCGCTACTATGGAAATCATAACATGTCCTTAATAGTTTCCAAAATTACATTTTTTATTCCCATGAATTTTAATTGTGATTAATTTTCCTTTATGATCTATACCTTATATACTACCAAGATTTATTTCACAACTCACTATCTTGTTGTTTAAACTTTATCTTCATGTTTTAATGTTCAAATATATATGGTTTGTTTTATTTTCTCCATGCTTACCCTTACTGAGAATTTGTGCTCACCCTTTTTATGTTTTTTTCAACAGGATATAAAGAACTATTTTAGGTAAGAAAAAAAGGGAATATCATAATGGGAGATGTTGAAGATCATTCACCATGATTAGAAGATTATGTTCTAAGTTTCCAAAGAAACTAAACTATTATGGTCCTTGGGTGACTGTTTTTTGTATTGTATTATGTATTCCGAAAAAGTAATGCAATTTCGATGTACATCAAGCATGGTTCTCTACATCACCCACCACCAACTGCTTATCCAGCTTCTCTGCCATGTCCGCCTACACCCTTCAGACCGCCACGATCGAATCTATGTATCTTATTAGGTGGTTTTTAGACCATCTTCTGATTATACCAATGGCGGGTCAGACCATCACGAGCCATGTGACCATGCCCACCGAATAAGAAACAATGCACACTCTTGGAATTTATGTCTCTGTCCTAGGTGCCCTGCAAAATCGATCCTGAGTCATGCGGTCTTCCACCCGTGGGTCTAGTCCTCTTGGACCTCTGCATCATCTATCAACTGCCAGCTACAGAAGACTCTGTGGCATGTCAACTAGTTGTTGGAATCACTTCTAGAGACTGCTCAGAAAGAAAAATCTCCACTAAGAGGTCTCACTCCAACACCCATACTTGCATTGGGATTCTGAGGGAGATCATCGAAGCCCTAATCTCTTGCCTGAGATCCTGATCGAAGGTACGGTCCTGGATGAATGGGCCTCGTACCTTATCTTTGGAGTAGTGGGAGATGTCGGTGAACCTTGCTGAGTACTTTACCACCGTCATTCCGCCATGATGCAGGTGACGTAGCTCCTGTATTCACGCTGCACGTAGGGTGGATAGGATAGACAATTTCCAAAACAGGCTCTTAAAGACTGTATAGAGTTGTGTCACCTCATCATGAACTTGGAGCATCAGGCTCCACCATCTGCCTGCTGCTTCCTGAAAGTGACTCAAAGAAGGGATCAACATAAGGTCGGTTGGTGTCCCAACAAGTCTTAAGACTCACACCACAGCCTCCATATAATACTCATCTTCCTTCGGGTATGTCTCCCCCATGAACCTAGGAGGCCTCTAGCACTGGAACACATGAAACACTCTCAAGCAGAGTGCATCGTCTATTTTTGGGGCTGGCGGCATCGATAACACAATGGGTAGTAGTACCACTAGTGCCTCTGCTGGAAAAGGGCCATGCACAGAGGCCTCGTTGCTCAGTGGGCTATCTCTACGTAAAAATCTCTGGACTCTCACTAGTCATCCATGGGGAGGCATCCAGAAAGAAACAGTTGCGACACAGTAAAAATATTATACCTGATGAGTTTCCCGGTAGAGTTGACATAAAGATAACTTTTTAAAACGCACGTGTGATCATTATTTTCGTGCACTGAGTCAGAAATCAGTAGTTAGGTTCCGGGTGTATGGATATGTCAGTTGCCACACCAACACTGGATTACCATAACTGAAAACCACACTCATTACCTTTAACACTATTGCTTCACAGAAAAATTAGAGTCCTAAGTTCTGCGGTATAACCGAAACCTTTGATACCAATTTGTCACAAACCGTTCATCTGGGCCCGTGTCGTGACTACCCCAAGCCCACCTTCCATAGGCTAGAGGCTGGTGACTAGCACCAAAGGTATAAATCCCTAAACTGTGGAGTAATTGACTTTATAACTTTAAAACACACATAACAGAGTACGAGCTAGAAACAAAACACTAAATAAAACTATATACAAAAGGATTCCTGAAAAGTAAAAGCGGGGCTGGAAATACAAGACCAATTGTAAAGAACATGGAAACTGAATGTACATGTACTGAAAAAAGGGAAAATGGATCTTGGATCGTCCACCACAAAATCTTACCTGAGGGGTAGGTACAGATAGACTCCACAGCACTCCACGTTCGTCCGTCTCTTCCGTGTACCGTCATGTCGTTTGGTCCACCCCTAGGTATTGTCCAGTCTTGGTGCACTCAGCCTCGGTAAGCGATGTCCATCATCTTCTTCCAATACAACGAGGTGCGGGCATAACCTGTGTAGGGGTGAGTATAACGATACTCAGTAGGGACACCGATTCCCTCAAGGTCTTACAAAACCAATGAGGATAAACCACATTGTATGAAACCAATAGATATCCTCACCTAGGTATATGCCCATACATATACCAAGTTATCAAGTAATCCATTTCAATCATGAGGTAAGCACAAAATTTACTAACTCTGTTGAAACCAAGATTTTATTCTAGGGGTAGTATCAAGTAACATCCCTATTCACACCGTCGAAACCCCGACTGCTGTAGAAATCATCCTCAATCGAGTTCAGTGGGCATGCCGCGTCACCAAGGCTCTTCCAACTAACCTTGGACTGCTAATGTACTCCTTATATAGAGTACCATGGGTCTACTATGTCACCAAGGCGCTCCCCACCATGGGTATGCCACATCACCAAGGCGCTGCACCTCATAGCCTGCAGAGGTACACCTCTTGTCGAGTACCGCAGTTCTGCCGCGACATAGCGGCGCTCCCCACTGCGGTTCTTCCATGACTCCAAGGTGCGCCCCAATGGGATAGTCTAATCAATCTGAGTCAAATCAGTCAACATTCGTCAGGTCTCAGCCAGCTACTAGGTCTCCACAATAAGATTGCTCGTCTCCATGAAGATCATATCCACAAACTACATGTTGATACTCCAACTGTCACAAAGTCCCACGTAGAAATATCTCAGATCTCTGCAACATCATAGAGGTCTCAACTCAATAAATGAAGGGTCAATCCGATGCTCAGTCTGTGAGTTATTAGCCTTTTAGATTCGGGGGACCGATTGGATTCGTGCACGATCCAACCTGACCGTATGTCAACTATACCACGAACTCCAATGGGGTATACTCAAAGTTACTTTTTCACTCCTAGAATATCGGCTCCACTGACGGTTAATAAAATTGTCATTCGATGACAAATATATGGCCAAATAAAGTAAAGGGGTCGGTAGTGGGCCTGAGTACGGTCCGACCCGGTTCGACCCTGTCTGGGCTGACCTGATCAGACTAGTTAGGTCTGGCCCGACCCATTGGGCGGGCCATCCTGTTAGGTTCTGCCCGGCCTGCTGGGCCCATTCCAGTGGGCCGCGTGGTCGGTTCGGCTCAGAGCGCCTCCATGGTGCGGCTCGGCCCGGAGGGCGCTGCCGGGCTAGTTCGGACAGGGCACTGTGAGGGGGTGTGACTAGAGAGGTTGACACTTCCAGGGCGCTGATTTGGTCAGGTGTAAGCTCGGGAGGCTGGGCGGCCGTGAGGCGGGAGTCGGGCATCACAGCGAGCACCAGGGAGGTGGCCGGCATGCAGACAGGCGGGCGACCGAGTAGGCTAGGAGGCGGCTGGGCAGGCATGCAGGCAGTCCAGCGAGCGGCCGGGCAGGTCGGGCAGGCCGGCCGATGGCCGAGGAAGCTGATAGCGGTGCAGGCCACAGCGGGGTGCGGTTCGCGGAGGCCATGGGAAGCACCGCCTTTTCCTATTGCCTTTTTCACCTTCAATGTGGCTTCGTTCTTTTTTCGTCATGCCGATGATCATCATAAACAAGAATGGCGGAGGGGTCGGGCCATATTGTTTTGGGCCGCACCCTCCACGTTAAGGGTGATAACAATTGGATCATCAAAAAGAATGAAAGATGAACTTAAATCATTTCACAACCTCTGAAATGATTCCTTTACAACTGAAGAAGAGAATAAGTAACGTAATATTAATCAAAATAACCCCCTACTTTGTCCTTTGGTCGTCGACGGAGTCGCGGGGAAGAAAACATAGGAGATCGTCATTCAACGCGTCCACATCACACTTTCAATCTCTAGTTCCTGCGATGGTTTTTTGATGATGATGAGGAGGGAAGTTAGTTGTCAAAGACTTCCTAAGTCAGTTTCCTCCAAGGAAGATGTTGAACACCCTCCTTTCCGATGTTCTTCATTGGAAGAATGCATTCTTTGTTCTTCGTTGGGAGATGGGGGTTTTCGTGGGGGAACAATAATTCTCCCAAGCTCGCCTATCCCCAATAATCCACCCAAATGTCAAAAGTGAATAGATAGCCCTGCCAAATAATTGATTGTATATTATTTTAGATTTTTGGGTACAAAATTCAAATTGTAACATTTAATTAAAAGGGATGGATCAATTTAATAATAGGTAGTATTTGGAAAAATAAATTATGCCTTGGCTCAAATAATTAAAGGGGAGGTGGTGGAAGCATAAATGGTATAGGAGATCAATAGGCTCCCTCTCATTAATGAAGCTGGTAGAGAGAGTTTCCTCTCCTCCCATTAATAGGGGTCGGGTGGTCCCCACCCCTATTATTTAAAAGGGGGGTTATGTGATCTTAGGTGGTCCCCACCACATTAACCCCACATGGGAGGTTTAGGAGTGGTTGTCCCCACCACCATAACCTCTCATGGGAGGTTATGACTTGGTGGTCTCAACTTCCATCCTGCACAAGGAGATTATAGATCTAGTGGGACCCAACTCCAGACACCCACATGGCCGTTCAAATAAAAAGTTATTTGAAGCTCACAATATTTTATTATTTTCCACGAAAACCCAAAAACTAACATTTATTCTCGACCCACTATCATTGAAGTGAAAGTCTCTTTAAGTGAATATCGGTGATGCGATTTCAACAGTGCACTCAGGTTTCAATTCCGAGCACTGGTTCAAAAGTTATAAAAGCTCGCTCATACGTTCACTGAACATACCTAAACAAGACATCTGAAATTGATTTTAGGCACACTGGGCTTTGGAATCACATGTCTTTAGTTTTCATGGACTCGTAAAATTCCCATGTATTTAAGAAAAAACATTTCTATAGAATTTTCGAGACTTTATAAAAATGAGTTATTTTTTTGGAATCTTTTCTTTCTCATATTGATTACCATGGGAATGAAAAGTTGTATTGGGAATAATTAAATAATGATATTTTTTACTTATGTCCACATTGTTGGTAAAATTATATTATTATGGTAAACAAAATATTATTTTCAGGGATTCATGTTTATTTTTGTTATAAATCATTTGCTAACTTTTGGAAACATATGTGATTTTTTGAATTTGTATGTTATAGGGAATCATTATTTTTTGGGAAAATATTAGAATATTATTTTGAACTTAGGATAATGTAATATATATTTTATTATGTGGCTTTACGAGTAACAAACTACGATATAATATTAAAATATTATTATCTAACTATGATCAGTACAACTTATCAATTTTAGTTCCATATATAAATATGTGTAAAAGAACTATGAATTATATGTTGATTTTTTTCATAATAAAAATTTATTAAAAAATTCCTTAGCACTAAATACATAATTATAAATAAAAAATTTAATTTTAATTTAAATGATTTTTTTAAGAGAACCTATTTATTTTTAAAATGTGTGTATTTCAAAGTAAATTAATTTAATATCTCTAGATTAATGAATTTAGTGAAATTTATAAATCAAATATTTTATAAAATAGATTAACATTCATCTAATGATTGTTACTATGTATTTAATGAGAATAAAATAATTTTATATTTCAAATATAATTTTTTTTAAAAAATGGACCATTTTATTTTTGTGATCAAATATAATGAATAATGTTTCAAAATATGAGAAAATTTATTTAAATAAATGGAACATATTTTTAAAATCATCATGAATATAAAAACATGTATAAATTTTTAATTTTTTATTAAAATTTTAATTTGTTGGTGAATAGTGAAAAATAATGATTTTTAAAAAAGTATCATTTATTTTCTTTTAAGAAATTTAATTTTAATGTTTCATTATGTTATTTTATTTATATTAATGTCACATATGTTTCCTTTTCTTAAAAATTATACAATCATTTCATTTTAAATTTACATTATATATGATTTGGGGGTAATATCATATTTATTCTTTAAACATGAATTTTATTGAAAATGGTTATTTATTTTTTATTTTTATTTTTTGTTAAATTTATTTTTTAACAATATTGGAATATTTTCATAAAAAATTTATCAATAAATTGTTATAAACACTTTCAAATTAAGTAATGTGTTTCATTTCTTTTTCTACATAGAATGAATAGTAACCATTAAAAAACATTATATCCTCAATTATGGGTAACATGAGTAAAATTGGTTAATGTAATGGAATAAAAATTAAAGATAACACATTAAAAAAATAATTAATCTCATTGGATGTAGTTATTTCATTTAAAATGACCTTATATTTGAAATTTTCAGAAGTTGGTTTCAATTTTCATTTTTTAATAACCATTGTATTATTTAATGTAAAGGCTAATTACAAATTGTCACTCTCTTTCTTTCAATATATTTAATATTATATCATTAGGATAAAAAAATTATCAATGTTGACTTATAGAGATTTTAAATGAGAATAAATTTTTTATGATATTAATTTATTTTTAATTTTTCATGATGTTTAAATTTCCATGAAAGTTGATGCAATACCACCAAAACAATATTATAAATAGTATAACAATGATGTAAATTACATTGAAAACGTTTAAACTAATAATTATTTAATTTATTATGATATTACCTTAATTTAATTTAAAATTAATTTATTTTTATTATTAATGTATTTTTATTAAAACACATTGGTTATCTTCATTCCTAAAATTTCAAAAATATGAATAGTCATCAAAAAGAGACAAATGATATTTAATGATTAAAAATAATATTAAATAAAAAATTCATAATATATATATATATATAATTTAATGTGAAATCAAATATGTTATATTTTAAGGATCATGTACATTATAATTTATGTTTGTAATGTTATATTCACGACTCATAATGTTTGAAATTTATTTAAAATGCCAATGATTTTTCCATTAAAAGGTGATCACTTAAACCATTCATAACATTAATAATGTTCATTTTTACCTTAATAACCTATAATATTTCCTCTATAAATTTTCATACCAATTCGAAAATAAAATAGTGTTAATGTATATTTGAAATGATATAAACACTATATTAGAAAGCATTTATAATACTCATGGCTAAGCATAAATGAACTATGAAATATTATGGTTTAAAAATGAAAAATATAACCAATCCACTAAATACGATGGTATTAATTGATGAAAAAATATAATGATATATATATATATATTATCAATGATCTAAAAAGTTATTGATAAATCCATTGGAAATAATATCCAAATTTTATTAATGTCATTTTATATTTCATAAATACGGTTTCATCAATGATTAAATTTTTTTATCATGAAATATTATAATATATTTCATGAACTTGTATAAAATATATTTGATTAAATGGGTAATTATTTTTAAATTAGAATATCAAAAATATATAATGGTTAATTTATGGTTTTTTCGGAAAATATATATTTTTCAGTGAATATTAAAGAATATAGATATTTATAAAAAAAATTATATTTAAACTAAAAAATATTATATATTTTATTAATTGTGTAAATTTAAAATAAGATATATTATATATAAATATCAAATTAAGTTTATTTTAAGCAATTTTATTTCAATTTTTGGTGTAGAAACATTTTTATACCTAAAATGGGATTTCAAAGAAAATAGGTTTTTCGTTGCCTATTTTACGTTTATCTTAAATTAATTTTATCATCTTCTAGAAATTAATATTGAAAAAATGGATACCCTATTTTTAATTAATTGGTTTATATTTTGTAATTATGATCCTTTTATTGTGGGATTTTAAGTGTTGTAACTGTAGTAAAAGTTATAAAATCATTAATAGGTAAATCTGGTAATTTAGGATAAAAATAATCTAATATGGAAATAAAACTAAACCAAATAATTCAATTTAACATATTAATTGAATATGGTATGTTCATTTCCATATATTTTTAAATTTTTTCATTGTATTATTTATTTTATACATTATCTTATATATGTTAGGGATAATAATAAAAATGTTGTTTTTCTTCACAAAATATCACCAATATTTATTATAGGGATACAGATAAAAAATTCAATTATTAAAGTTTATTTAATTTATGGGGGTTATTTCATTCGTGGAAATTATTTATAATGTTATAGTCACTAAATATTAATAATAAATTATCATACAATACATACATAGTATTTATAAAATTAATAGAAGAAGAAAATTTAACAGAATATATTATATATTATTAAAATTTGATACATTCTTGGGATCCTTGAATTATATAGATATATAGAGAATGTATAGAATGTAGTAAATTATTATATTCTAATTACTTCAGTTGGAAGATATTTTTAAAATAAAATTATTTATGTAGTGTTCAAAATAAAATTAATGATATTTTTTAATATTTAGAAATTTAATAAATTATTTAAAATCCATATTAATTTTAAATCATTCTAAATTGATGGTTTATGGTATAAAAATCAATCATGTTACATTTATGTGGTTTTTTCCTTTTATGTAATCATTCATGACACATAATGGTTATAACTATTTAATATTATGTTAATTTTCATATGAGTTAATAGGGGGTTAAAATGAACATATAAGGGTGTAAACATAAGCAATTATTTTTTACAAATTTCAATGAATAAGTGGATATATACTCACCATAATATTTTCTTCAAATTAATTAATTTTTTTATATTTTATAAAAAAAATTAATTTATATTTATTTTACACTTTAATAAACCACTATAATTCCCCTCCCCTTACTTATAAAAGAGAAAACATTACCTCTTATTATTACACAAATTTGAGAAAGAACTCTAGACCAAACCATGACCAATACCCCTATAAACATCATTATATATGTTATAATGGTTATGAAGCATAAACATTTACAATTATACATCCTTTACATGGATATCTAAAGAAATCCCTTCAATGAGGATGTAATTTTGATTAACGACTCATTCAATAATATCTATTCATATACTTTTTCGTATTTTGTTTAAAAATTTCTAAAATAATATATAAAATATAATAAAAATAGTTAGATGTTTTTATGATAAATGTAATACCAAATTCCTTCTATTTTTCATCATATGAAAAGTGAAAACATTTCTCATGCATACATTCGACTTATTGTCTCCATATAGCAGTGTATTATTTTATTAAAACCACAATGTGTGGATTCATATAATAATGTAACTAATAAATATTTATTTTATATATGACATAAATATTAATATATAATTATAATATAACATATACATTCTAATAATACATTATATTGGAAAATGATAACATAACTCCATCAGATGTGTGGACTACCACCTCCATGATGCAATGTGATAAATTCTTTATCAACACTACACATGGATGGTAAAACGAATGATTTAATTAATATATAAGATATATGTGATATAAAAATTTTCATTAATTGTTGAATTATTGGTTAAATTTATTTTCTTCCTTACATTAAAAAGGGGAAAACATGTTCATGAATATATACCACAAACAACCTCAATAAACATTGTAATTCATTTTTCTATCACAAAATTTTAAGAATGACTATAAATATAAATATATATTTAATATATTTTATAAATAAATAATTAATAAATTTATGTATATTATTTAACAATGATCAAGGATCGATGATATATAATACAAAATCAATACATATATAAAAAATGATGTAGTTTTCACTTGCAATATTTAAAATAATAAAATATTGTTAACCAATGAGTAATAAAATGTTATAAATGTTTCATATAGGATATTATAAATATGTATATAGTTTTTATATGTAATTATAAAAATATAAATTTATTATATTGGTGGATAAAAGAATTTACGAGGCATGTACAATGTAAAGCATGTGATTTCATTTCCATTTTAACTCTTTCGAGACATAGTAGGTATTAAGAAACAACTTATTATTATATAGTGAATATAATACCCTTTTAATGTATCTAAAATTAATATATATTTACTCATGATGATCCTACATTCAATTCTTTATTACTCTTTTTTGCTGTTTCTATATTTTTCTTCGATCTTTCCTTATTATTGGCACTTGAATCAGGGGAAGGAATTTTTAGAATAAAATATGATCTTATTTATATTTATAATGGGTTATATTTTTCATAAATTTATATATTTTCCAAATTTCAATTGAAAATGTTATTTAATTTATTAAAAAAAAATTATTTATATTATATATTATCCATCAATTTTTTAACGGTTTAAGATGAATATTTCTTATGTGTTTTGAAAATGTTATTTTCTACTTTAAATACTATAACTACAAAAAAATAATTTTTAATGTATACATAGTTAAGATAATTTATGTACACCACAAAAGATTAATGATCTTATATTATATTATATTTTTTATGGGTCTTAAAAATAAATCTATTTTTGTATGCTTATTTTAATAAATTTTTTCCATTTTCATTATTTCCCATAATGAAATGATTTTACTAAAAACACTATACTTTCATTGAATCAACGATCCTTTATTATTTACTATTAATTGTGTGTATTTGTAATTATTTTACATAAACAATGTGAAACATGGATGACTCCAACATCTCAAAATGATTATTATTAAAAATAACGTACAAAAATAGTGATTGTAAATGTGTATTATAATGAGAATGGTGGACTATAAAATGACTAGAAAATATAAAACTAACAAAAATAACTTTCTTTATTCCTTCCACCATATCATATGAAGCCACCCAGGCTTCATGTGTGCTTTCCTTTCCAAAATTTCATTAATTAATTCCATGTGATTGATTGACTATTTTTGTGCCAAATTGTTTTCATTCCTCATTTTGATGATCGATTCTTTTTCATGAAGTTTTTCCTTGAAAACTTCCTTATGAATTTTAAAAAATAATTTAAAAATATTTCCTTAATATTATTCATATTTAATATGTCGTGTAATATGTTAAAATTTTATTGTGATTTAGTGTTGCAGTAGTTACCAATATGTCTACTCCCATACATACATCCCTATACAAGATGGTGGAGACATCACTCATTCAATGGGTGTAATTCAAATTATTTGACCATTATTAGTGGTCACTTACTATATATATTGGTTTTGGGAATTCATATGATTACAATTTATCATTTCCATATTTTGGACTAGCTAGATTCCCTCATGGTCTACAAATATAATCTTTTAATTGGTAACATGCATATAATATAATTATTTAACAAGAGGGTGGTCTGTCATAATAATTCTTTCTTCATTTACAAATTCTTATTCTTATTATAATTCTATAAGAACATAATCAATTATAGAGGCTCCATTTTAAAATTAGTACTTACTAAATATATATTATCCTAAAAAACAGTAAGGCCACAACCATGCTACAAGTCAGTTTAATGTAAAATCACCTCTACTTCCCCTTCATCAATAATTTAATCAAATAAATTTTGTATTTGAAGAGTCCACCTCCCATTTTTTTCAAGGAAAAACTATGTGTAGTTATTATTATATTCAATAGAGGCTTATGACCATCCTAATTTATAGAAAAATAGGTGGATTCCATGTGAATATTAGTAGAAGGGAAAGAAACACCTTCTCATATGTTGTAGTTTCCACCATCTCTAATTCCATAATTAGTCTTTTATTTATTATAATAGTTATATTCTACATGACCTTGAAATGATAATTATGAGTAAAAAAGTGTCATCCAATAATGTTTCCAATCATTCCCCATAATTTTCTACTCTATCAAATACATTTGTAATTTTCATATATAATTCAAATTTTATAATCATATATGTATCTCATTTTTCAAAATTATTAAATTCATTAATACTCCATGGTGGGATACCATATATCTTTTACTAATATAAAAATTTCTACTGACTCTAGGTTACTATATTCATCATGTTATAGTTGGTATCCATGAAAAATTTGTAGAAACCATACAAATAAGATTTTAAATGAACCTATATAACAAGAGAATTATGATCGTCATATTTAGTATTTTATAAATTTACTACTACATTTAATTTATTTTATGGCTCAATATTAATTATTATGATCATATAACAACATCAGTTCCATTATATAGGTTCGTATCCAAACATAATAATTGAAATAAATAACCATATATAACACAAATATTTCACAAATGGGAAAATAAATATATCTAGTGTTGTAACTGAGAAGATCGTGGCTAGAGTACGGAAGATGACACATGTCATAGAAAATAATATTGTTCATATGCAACAAATTTTTTTTTAGAAGAATTAATTTTTTATATGAAATCATTTAATGTAATAAAATTCTCTATATTATGTTGAATGTACTAAACAATTTTTAGATGATAAAAAATATTAGGTATCCTGAATTGTTTTTACAAGAGATGGGATGTATTGAATGTGAAATTGTTATTTTGGGAGTTTATTATTTTAAAGGATATGTTTACCTACATTGGTAATTAATTGGTATTAATGAAGAGGAATATGAAATAGACATAATGTAATAGAAAACTATTAAATTTATTTTAGTGGAGATATACTAACTTTGAGAAGACTTTTGTGAAATTTAGAATAATTTCCCCATATTATTGTAGAAGTACAAAGAATGAATGGTAGAATATGAGGCTAACATCACAAAAACATAGAATTAAGATTTAAATTAAACATTTCACCCATAAAAAAGAATTGACCCTTTATTTGATGGGATTATACCAAGTCTTCAATGGGAACTAATTGATAAATATATTTTTTCATATGATGATATATTATCAAAATACAAAAATATGAAGATTTAATTTTCTATATCCAATATCTTTCAGGTATATTAAGAGAAAAATTATCCAAAATTGAACTAAAAATTGTAAATAATCAACGAACATGAAGGTGATAATGAAATTTCAATCATGTATAAATTCTAGAAAGAAACACCGTAGAAAATTCATAATTTGTTTTGGGGTTTATTTCATGTTCATATACAATGGAAAAATAGATAATGAATATTAGAGAAATAAATAATCTAATTCCATATTGGGATAAAATTGTTATGATATGGGAAATTATACAAACTAAATATCATATCATCATGGTATCTTACTGGAAAATAAGTTAATAAGAGATGTTCATTCTTATCTTATTACTATAATTGAAACAGAATTATAACCCTGCTTGAGTATTTATATTTTAAAATTCTGTATATGAGTTATATTTTTTTATACGAATCATGAAATATATAAAGAATTTACCATATTAGTTTCTTAGGAATGTTTAATGAAGTGGTTATAAGTTATTTTTTGAGAATATTAGAATGAGGAAAAAATAACCCTTAATATAATCATGATGTTATGTTCATATAGTTTAGGTGGTATAAAAATACTATATATATATATAACATAAATTTGATAGTATTGGTAATCTATAAAATGTATAGTCAGTTGAAAAAAATAATTTATAATATTCTTTCATCCTTTTTGGAATTAAGAAGTATAATGAGTAAGAATACAGTTATTTTATATATTAATTTTTGTTCTAATTTTGGTTTTAATATGCATTTGGTCTGAAGTATTTTATAAGATATTACATAATCAAGTTATTAAAAACATTAGTATGTGAAAATATGAGCAAAAATATGTTCCCCGTAAATATTTTTTGATAATGGTATTATTCTATATTTTTCAATCAAATGAGAGGAATATTGGTACCTTATTGGCTGGATTTCTATTTTCTATTTTAGGAAGATGATGTGAAGGAATTGATTGATAGTGCATTAGGATAATTGAAATCTATATCATTATTGTGGCTTGAAATTGAGATAGGTGAGAAGTAACATAAAAAAATAGTCCTCCCCCTCTTTCCAAATGGGATTTAGGGGTTCCATACCATGTTGTATTGGACCAACATGAAACTATTATTAGAAGGGGGGACACATCATCTATTAAAAGGAGCAGTTGTGTAGAATATTTATTGGGGGAGACATATGACTTGTACCTTCTTCAAATAATGATTCCCCTAGAAAATTGGGTCACCAATACCTTTAGACTATGTTTTATTCTTTATGAAATGTATTATTAAGAATATGTATATCTATTCTAATGGGTTATATTTCAGGTTCAATCTATTTATATCATAAAAGAGGATTTAATTATTATTTTTTTAATATAAGGATATTGACCATATATATTTCTTAAAAAATATATATGAAATATATTTTGTTGAACATT
The DNA here is from genome assembly GCA_963277665.1 of Viscum album. Lineage (NCBI taxonomy): Eukaryota > Viridiplantae > Streptophyta > Magnoliopsida > Santalales > Viscaceae > Viscum > Viscum album. Next base: position 1,012,356,080 of record OY728153.1, on the reverse strand, counting down.
TTTGTTATTATTGAGGACATAGATATATATTTATTATTTTATCACATTTACTAACAATTTTTTAATTTAAAAAGTAAATAGATATAATAGGAAGGACAATCCTTTCATTTATGAATCTTATGATCCATTATATGTTAATTATAATGCATTATGATTAAAAATTATTCAGGAAATTTCATTTATTTGAGTATGAGAGGAACTATACATTGATCAAACAATAAATTGGATGATTTTTTTTATAAAATAGAATTATAAAATTTAATTATATATCTATATGTTCTTAATATATAATGAAAATGAATTACAAAACTCTATAAAAAGGATCGAAAAACAAAAAAAAAGTTATCTAATTATACGAATTGTCAATTAATTGTTTTCCTTTTCACCCAACCTAATATTATAGTTTTTTGGTCATTAACATTCTCTTAATCATGTTCTCTATCACACTTTCATAGTCCATGAATTTTATTTTCTCTCTCATGTCCATATTTTCTTGCCCCCATAATCTTATCAAATATGAAAATATTATTCTGTGTTTTTCAAGATTAACATAATTCTTCCCAATCCCATTTTAAGTGTAAATTTTATTAATCATTATAAACAATATGGGGTTTCGTCGATGATATTTTCGAATTTCAAACCCTTTATTACATGGAACACATTAAATTTAATTGAATGGTATTTAATAAAGGGGAAGGGTATGTGATCATAAAATAATTATATGTTCGATATCATATAAAACACGAAACACCATGTTTATAAAAAATAAACAAACACAATATTTATATATTAATATTATAATATAGAAAATATGTTTGAAGTTAGGAAAAATAATAAATACCTAAAGGTTCAAGATGAAAATAAACCTACATCAACTAAATTTTATTAAAAAAATTATGTTTTAAACATGAACAGGCAAAGGGGATTTAAAATGGTAGGTATAAAAATCACCAAATATAATTATCCTGTAATATACAAGAACAATAATATGGAAACAAAAAAGACTATTTGGAACTAGCCTCCTAAATATCTGTTTTAGAGAGAGCATCAGAAACCTGATTTTCATCTATATATACATGAGTAATGTTTAGAGAAATCAATTCAACAAGACAAATATAATAAAATTATAGAGAGATAATAATCCATTGTAAAAAATTTGAATGTTATTTTAGAATTTTTACACCAACAGATGAATATGATTCCAAAAATAAATCATGAAAATGGTAATGTACAACATACCTAACCACCTTTATTATTCACCACATCTCAGCCTCAATTTTAAAATAATTTATATTGAAATGAATAAAACAACCCTTAAAAAGACCTATATTGGTGGAAAACAATTCCTCCACAACCAGTAGGACTTGGTGCACATAAATCTACCCCATAAACATTGACTTCAACCGACCAACAATAATTGTTATCCATCAGATGTATTTAAGAACTACTAGATTATTTTCCCTTCCACAAACACAATACGATATCATCACAACCATATAAGAAACATCATTATTTATTAAATTGGTTTTCATATTAGATTCCATCATGATTCCATGATGCATATAAAATACTCTATCATGAAAATAAAATTTGTGATTATAAAAATGAGATCATTTATTTCTCCCAAGGTATGTATAAACACACTAATAGCTGAATCCAACACAAGGGAATTGATTTTATCACTGCATGGTATTATTCATATTGAGAAAAGAATCCCATCAATGGTCTGAAAAATAAAGCTCCAGTGAAACAAAGATGTAAAATATGTCTATAACCTGTAATTAAACTAAAAAAATAAAATAAATTAATTAGGGACTCCTCAACATTCCAAAAAAAGAAATAGGTCCAATCTAGTTGGCTTCCATCACGATGGATGATAAACAATATGGGTAATCATTTTTTCCATATTTTCATTTTGTACTAAATTTTAGTATGGAAAATAATGTGTTTTATTAAACCTTGTTACACAACTTGGCATTATAATAAGGGAAACAATGTTATGTCAATATACATACCTAGTAGTTAATTTACCATCCGGAATGCGAATCCAAACAAAAATGTTATAATATGAAAAAAATTTACCAAGAATCATAAACTGGTAGAATTTATGGAACTATATCATAGATACCTATATAAAATTTTCAATTATAAATATTAATATCGTTCAGAGTTGTAGAAATATAAATAAAACCAATAATGCGTATATACATCCAAGGAGTGCTCCAAAAATTCAGTTGGGAATTATTATAAACCATCCACTAAAAAATCCCCTAATATAATAGAAATATTATTTTACAGTGGTCCATACTGATGAGTGAAAATACGGTTCATATATATTGTGAAATTTATTGAAAAATATGTATATAATAAATTCTAATGGGAGTTCGACGTGGAATGAACCTTCCACATGATATTTTCTATCAGGGTATCATTTAATATACTTATATATTTATCTTCAATTCCATGTATATCCATAGTCTTGACATAATATTTCCATGATATAGTTACAAAAATCTATTTGGGAATCGATCTAGTGCAAATAAAGTTTATAATCATACACTAAAATTCAATTACAACGATTTCGGGCAAACTGTAAAGTGAGATAGAGTATATAAAAATTGAGGTGATAAAATGAATGAACGAAAAAATTATACCATCCTATGAAATGGTCTCCCCTTTCCATATTTCCTACTAGTTATCAATTTTTGGAGAAATATTCCCCAGATTGAATCTTTTTCACTCTTCCCCAAAAGGGGAACTCCAAGGCCAATAATGGGCTAGGAACCACCCTTCATGAAAAGGCTTTAAGAAACCATTTTTTCATGGAAATAGTTACTCATATTCCAAACATAATTGAAGACTTTTTCTAACTGGTAACATGATTTTATAACTTCAACATAAGGTGAAAAAAATGCTCTTAATTCAATGCATGGTATATCTATCATCCCCACCAAACAACTACATATCATCAGTGTATTGAAAATGTTATGGTGATAATAAATCCCTCCCAAACCTCATCCACTAATAAACTCATATATTAAAAAGACCATTAAGAAAAAAACTCAGATAATCTTTAGATATAGAAAATAAAATCCTTGGTAATGGGTCACCCTTCCTAACACCTCTCGAGCACAAGAAGAACTCTCTCGGTTACCCAGTAATCAGAATGTAGAGAATATAAATTCATAGGAGGGAACTAATCAAGATAATGACCCTATGTATACATCAATGCCTATTCACAATAAAAAATTGAATCTCCATTTTATTTTATCAAAATATTTCGATATTTAAATTTTCAACTCCATATTCCCACCCTTTACTTTCTTCTTCATGATATTCACACATTCAAAAGAAGAGTAAAGTAAATTATATATATTCATTCCTTATAAAACCCAAACTGATATGTTGAAATAAAACCATTTGAAATATCACATAGCCTATGAGTATTGATTTTAATAATGACCTTCTATTTTGAATTCCCAATAACAACATGCCTAAAATTCATTTGGTTCATATCATTCTTTTTAATTGGGATTAATTAAATGAAAATAGTGTTTATCCATAATGGCATTAATGAATTAATAGAAATCTCTATTAATGTATTTTTTACCTTAATGTTATGGATGTCGCAATAAAACAGAAATAATTTGTTTGTAAATCCATATGGGACTACAATAATATATAAATTTAACGAGAAAGGTGCTATATGAATATCCTTTGCACTGAGGGCCTCAACGAGCCCACAATTTTTTATATCATAAATACTGAGTTCAATGATTTTGATATTTTTTTCAAATTTTTATTTTCAATTATCTAAATAATGAAAACATAAAAGACAATTCACAACATTCACTATTTCATTCTCAGGACTACATAGTGTACCATTTAATTATAGATTAGTGAGACACTTTCTTCCATTATAATCCATAGGCATCCATTGACATAATTGTGAATTCATATCTCCATCCTTTTACCAGTTGATAGTAAATAAATTGAGAGAAATATTATTCTTTAGAGTCAAAATATTATCATTTTTAGAGAAAACATGTATCTGTTCCTAAAAGGGATCACCTCGAGGAATGTTGTCTGATTAAAATAAAATCAGATGACATTGATTCTCATAAATTCATATTTTAAAATTATATAAGTATTATTTAATATGTTCATTGATTTTGGTATTAGAAAATGACATCTTTTAGGTTGGAATATATAGTGAAATTTCCAAAAAATCAATCTTCCAGGTAGCCAAAACAATTTTTCTATACACTGATATGAAAAACAAAGAATTATTAAACATTAAAAAAAGAGGGAATGATGTTGATCTATTAAGAAAAATATCAGTTAATAGAGGACTCTGAATAAATTGAAATCCTGGAATGGTGAACCTAGATATCTCAACTGTAATATTCATCTCATCAACTTCAATAATTTACAAATCTTAAATACATCCCAGGATACAATTAATAGTATATCTAATCTAGGTATAGCTAGATCTTGATACGGGAGCATAGTGAAAGAAACATTTATTAACATTATATGAAAATTTATTATCATAGATTCTACCAAAATTTCATCATGTTTTTTCATATGTCCTCAAAACAACATTAATGTCACCAATAAAAACCCAACAGTTATAAATATTCTCTGATGTGGTTTCCAAATTTCTCTAATGGTCTCATTGACTTGTACACAAATTTAAGGCATAGATAGAATTCATAGAAAGAGTAATGTTTCAAATACAGAAGGATATGGTCAGTGATTGATGATCATTATAGAATGATATTATGGTAACAATATCATTCTTATGAACCCAGAAAGACTCTGTGGTAACATCAAATTGATTATTACGAACAAATGAGTAACATAAAAATTCTCATTCAAAATCTATCTTATTCTGAAATATCATCCTCAGATTGACAGGACCAATCAATAAATGATTAATGATAAGAATAATGGGAATAAGGGTTTCGACTAGGGGAGATTTTCCAAGCCCATGGAAGTTTTAGAAGAAGACCTCGATTGATTAGATACCTTATACTAGTAGTAGTCCCTTTCCAACAATGTTACCTACCATTCTATGAAGAAATAATTTCAAAAACCACGAAACATGTATAATTAATAGGATCTACAGACGTGGGATCACACATGTCCTACTCAGATGTGAATGAATCTCTGACATCTCCCATAGAGGCTTCAATACTGAGGGGATTCCACCTTTTTGAAGATTCAACGTGGGTTAAAAATCATAACTTCATGTAATTTCCACATTGAGGCCCTGGATGAAAGAATTAAAGATAAATCACTATTTTTATTCTCACTATCTTCTGCAATGTAAGATAATCAAACTGCACAATAGAGTATCCCTTAATGATAGAGGAACCGTAGTCCAAGGTAATAGCTTGGATAAGACCTTGATCATAATTCATATCCTAAAAAGGAATACAATCTTGCATTATAGATAATTCAGGTGTGGGTTCTAGACGAGAGACAAAACAATCTACCTTTCCTGGTGATGAATTGATAACCTGATCATGTACACTAGAAACCATGTTCAGGTTTACTATTTGAACAATCCACCATCCCAATTACTACTTTAATAGTTACAAAAGTTGTGAAATGTTTGAGATAACTAGAAGCCATGAATAGTCCTTAAATATTGACCCAATTAGGCTCCATAAGAATAATTTCTTTAATGTGTGAGGAATCAATAACCATCATAGATTCCAGATCAATTTTAGCCTTCTCTAGTGTGGCAGTAACAACCTTTCCAGGTTTAAGAGTGACACATTTAATAGGACAGGTTGTATCAGGATGCCAAGTGGCACCATAGATGGGGACCATGATAATAAATCTAATATTGACATGAATCTGACGAGACTCATTAGAAGTAAGGACAAAAATAGCATCATCAGAGGAGTTCCCCACCTATTCGTGTTCAAGGTAAATAGAATGCATAGGTTATATAGCAATGGACTGCTCGATGGATATAACAAAGTGACTTGGTGTTATTCCAACAACAGCTGAAATAGCATGTATATCTCAATGATCATTATATATAACCAAAAAAAATGTCAAGTGGGGAATTCGCCAAATTAGGTACCATAACGATATCCTATGTAGGATCACCATTATATCCACCCTCATGAGAAGAAGTCACCATAGATGGGCCTAGACAAGAGTAAACCATTCCTTTATTATTCGTCCTCATACAATAGGTATTTTCATGACCCCTGGTATAAAAAAAGTACATAAATTGTTTCTATTACAGTCAAAGACCATACTCCCCTAAAATGGAAATTTCCATATAATATTGGATTTCTCTCATGAGAAATATCAGGTTTCATGTTTCTATATTTATTGTTTACTACTAGTTAATCAAAAAGTTTAGTTTCCTTAACAACCTCAATTAAAATCTCTGCATATTCTCCAAAATATGGATTGTTCATCTAACTTTATAACCTTATAGGATTCCCAACAGATGAAGATATATCATAATGAATTTGTGGGTTGAAATAAATCCAATTGTGTTTGAAAACATGGATCGAAACATAGAATTGTGTATTTTTTTTATAGTAGTGGGATCAAAATTATGATTTCATTCATGAATTTAGGGGAATTTGGGATTCAGATGAATAGATCCTAAACACAAGTATCACCTTTTTCATTCATTAAATGGGAACACAATATGATAAAACCCATGACCCATAATCGAAATCTTCCGATTGGTGAATCCCCAATCCACAACAGTCTGGCGTAAGATCGAATTGAACATCAATGGATTCTCTCCTATAGGTATCAAAAGATACCTGATAATTGATAATTTTTAATAATTCACCTTTTATTCTACGTAATCCTGATTTTCTGATAGATACGTAAAAAACATTCCTCAAAAATTTACTTGTAGGATCTAAATCCCACTAACAGAATGAAATGTTTCCTAAAGTCCTGATAGGATCCAAAAATAATTTTTTGGATCTAGATCCCTTATCTGAATCAAATCAAACCATTTTTTACTTCATATGAGGACAGAACAAACAATTATGATACATATGATGAAGATGATCATTGATCGAACAATCCTCATATTTTTTCCATCGATCATCAACATTAATTCATTTAATTAATTTGGGATTTTCATCTTTTCCCCGACCATAATCTACAGTCTCTTATAAAATACGAATAAGAATAAATATTATATATATAAGACCAAATAAATAAAAAATTATTTATCAATTCTTATTAAAAACTCAATCTTCTGTAGTTATTTTTCCTTCCAAAATAATTTTTCATAAAAAAACTAGTTTTGGTATAAAATATAATTATAATTTTTTGAAATTTGTAGAAGTTTTATTTAATAAAATTGAAATAATTTATGAAATCAAAATCTCAAAAGTATAAAAAGTTTATTTTTTGGTTTCATAAATATTTTTTAGTTCATATTGAAAAATAATGTTTATATTGAAAACAATATTTCTTTTTTTAGAATGTAAAAAAGATCAATTTTTTTAATATTGTTTCAATGTAAAATTATATATATTCTATTATAAATAATATAATTGTGTTAATTGGAATATATTATATGTTCATATTTTTTATAAATAGACTTGTACACATAAAAATTAGTTTTTCATAACTAACTGTTTTTCATTGAATTTTACACATTTATCTCAATTTAATTTCTAGAAAAAAGTTGAAATTATGGAATCCTATTTCTATTAAATAACTATTCATTTTTAGTATACAAATATAAAATGTTTTACTGTTTAGTTATTTTGGATATAGGGTACAAAATATATGAAAAAAAGTACCATTATTCAAAACCACTTGAAAGGATTCATCATATCATCATCCTATGTACATTTACTAAATCGCATAACATGGAGACATGCATTGAAGGAAAAGGTGATCATAAGGCCCAATAAAGAAAATAAGGTTGAAATACTTACAAGTGACAATGAGAAATATCAATAACAACATAGGGATTAAAGGCATGAGAAAAGGCAAACATGTGATATATTAATGAATAGATCATGAATCATTAAATGGATTTGTTGAAACAAAATTGAAATTATACACTCATATCAAAATAACAGGGGTTTTCCCTAAGGATTCGTAAAAACTACCAATGTGATTCAACACAACATTGTAAAAAAATTCATCTCTAATGATTAAATTATTTACCAAATGCATTGAAGAGCTATTTGGGCCCAAAAATTAATATAATACTCATATATCATTATAAAACATTACATTAATAACCTTTATGAAATAAAGAAATCCATTTTCATATCAAAATCATTTTTTTAAATAGAACATAGTGACAAAAATATGATGTCATTTTTAACACATAGAAATGGAAAGTGGTTTTTCTTTAAGTCAATATAAGAATCAGATAAATAATATTTACATCATTGGGTATACCCCAGGAAAAAATATATTTCATTATTCACAAAAATTTAAACTGAATTTCTAGGGGAGAAGAGAGGAATTTTGAGAGGTGAAATCAACAACAAAATAGGAAATAATTTTTTTAAATAAAATCTTAAAAATATTTGAGAATGGGGTCTTCTATTGATAAAACATAATGTTAAAAAAATTTAATTAATAAAAAATAAATAATAGAGAGTTACCATAAAATTCAAAAAACATATATAGAAGAGGTTCTTGAAATTAAAGGAAAAGAAGGATGTTTCCCTTCCCTTAAATATTTACTAATGAAACATGATGATTTGAATCATTGGGGCATTGTGACACCTTGGGAGGACTATATTTGAGGTAAGAATAATATATATTCTTTGATAACTGGATGATATTCGATGTAAATGATGAAATTAGTGGGTATTTATCGAAAACGTTTAGGTTTTGCTATTAATTTTCAAATATAGGTCCTATAAAATTTGGTTGTGGAAAATGAAAAACCAAGAACATTCCCTTGGTTTTTTCCATGGTATTCCACAAATATGAATAATTTTTTGTTATTTTAATACACGCTTATTGAATATAATTTTATTTTAATTCTTTTGGAAAAATATTTAAAGCATCCACAATGTAATATTTTTAATGTAATTGATTTCATTTTAATCACAGAAAAGTAAATTATAGGTTTTGAAATTGATTAAATTCTATTAAAATACTTTACATTAAAAAAATAACTCATTTTATGTCGTATATTTTATTTAATTTATAATTATATCATACTAAAATAATTATGAATCCAATAAAAATCCCTGAAAACAAAAAAATATATTTACTATGCATGAAAATATAATGCATTTTAAGAAACTAAAATAAATTCACCCAGATTTAATTTTAACATCATGATTTCAAAATTTATATTTATTTAATCAAAATAATTATCTAAATTTGATAATTAAATAATTAAAATATTAAAAAAATATAAAAAATAATATGGGTTGAAATTGTATAGTAAAATTTATGACACATGAAAAAATAAATTTATTTTTTCATTTATATTTAATAAATAGTGTTTTAATAATAATATGTCATGAAATAAATATTTCTCATTATAAATTAGTTTATTATAATAATTTATATATTTATTTGGAATGAAAATTTTCTACCTAAAAAATCAACTTATCAAATTCTATATATATTTTATTGAGAAAAACTATTCTTTAAACATAATAGATTGAAAAAAATAACTTATACAGAGAATTTATTAATAATGTAAATATTGATGGGAAATATAACGCCATATAACACACACATAATAACTAAGGGCAAGGTCTGTGATTTTGATAGATTCATGGGGTGGCTTGGATAAAATCACACGAGTGGTAATTTCAAATAACATGAACTTCTACAATAAGAAATTTCATTCTAGATTAAATTTTTAAATCTAGACTTTGGATAGGTTAAGGGGGAAACCCAATATTTCTAATTTTCATTAATTATTTGACCAATGGCCTTTATGTGGCATGATAAAACTGGATGAGGCAATCATTTTTTTCATTTTACATTAATTAACCAGTTCTATTTGCACTTATAAACAATAATTATAAAATTAAAATAAATATCATCTATATATATTCCAATGTTCATATTGAATAATGGTCCAAATATAGCAGTGGTCATATAATGGTTAAATCCGGATGGTCACATTTACCATTATATTCAATTCATTATTAAATATATTTTGTTTTTTGTATAATGTAATAAAAAACAAATTTTTAGAAAATAATTATCATTTAAAAAGTACCAGTTGATATTTTCATCACCCTTTTGGAAACAATTTCCATGAAATTTAAACTTTCTATTTTAGTTGAGAATAGTTGTTATTACTTCTGTCCCGTTAACTCTTGTGATTCCGACATCTCTTATTCATATTTATGGTATCTCCAAAAAATGTTGAAAATTTCTTTGGTCTTGTTGTGTAGAAACTTATCTAAATGGTCAATTATGTCCACTGGGTGATCTATATAAGCGATTTCATTTTACCATTGTATGACCTCTATATTTAACAGATGTTAAGGGTTAGGTATTTATTTCCACAAGATATATATTTTTAATACTTCGTGAAAATGGGAATTATTTAGGGGATGTTGTATGAAAAAGGCCACAACTCTTATGCGATAAATTATTTCATAGGGGATAATGTTACTAGGGATATACTTCCCTTTCCTACCAAATTAATGGACACTCGCCCATGGAGAAATTATAAGGATGTCTTTTTTTCATCATAAAACTCATGTCCATTACATGGTTGACAATACAACTCTTATATCGACCCTAATCATCCATTATGTGTTAATGGATGGCATGAACCTTTCACACTATCTGTTACACAAGATCTGTCCTAAGAAGATTTCTATCATCAATGTCATCAAGACATGCTTGATTTCAACATAACATTTCATATATAGCTTCATAATGTACAATTTTGAAACTAGAATGGAATATGTTGTTTTATGAGAACTGAACTAATGGTATGTGTTTATCCCATCAACCATTAAATTCCTTAGAGCATGTATTGAACTTTTTCTCTTATTTATAAATAGTTCTTTTAGATTCTATATTATTTTAAAGTTGATAAACATTACTAAAATTCAATTTGGTACTCAAATCATGTTGAATACTTTCATTAATTTTTGTGTGAACCATGGATCCTAATAAAAAATGATAGAAAGTAAAACTTTATGAAATGTACCCACTTTCTTTACATAAATCCAATAAATATGGTTTGGTGAGATATCTCCCCATATAGTGGTGAAATGGGAAGTCTTAATCAGTCATTCGACTATAACCCATAAGATATTTATTCATTTGGATGTTCTATAAATGCCAGTGATGAAGTCTATTGTATGATTTTCAATTTTACATGATTTAAGGGGAATCTGTTGTATTACCCATATTGGAGGTTATCTATCTGCCTTCACTTTTTAACTCAGAAAGAACCTATTAGTAATGTTGGGAATATGTGTTTTCATTTTATAACACCAATATTGAAAATTAATGACATACTACATTTTTGTTCTTCCAGGATGTATAAATAATTTTGATCTATAAGTGTCATAAATCATCTCTCCCATTATTTTTAGAATATATTTATCACATATTCTTTTATGAAATTTAATTATTCAATCATGATCTTTATTGAACATGGTAATCATATCACTCTTTATATCCTCCATTTTTATCAATAACAAAACATCCACACTATGAGATTTCTCGATATTTCCTAATAATTATTGGTGAAAATTCATATGGTATAGGGTTGATGATGTTCCTTCTCTCATGAATTCCTTGTCGAACCATACTATGTCTGAGATCAATGGATCTCCATGAATCCCAATCATTTCCAAAACAACATTGTATTTTCTAATTAATACATCAGAATCATTATTTTCTCCTATAGGTTGTTAGTGAATTATAAAATCACAGTCTTGAAGAATTCAAAACCATTTCCCATGTATCCTATTCAATTCATATTGGCAGGAAAATATATAACAAATATGTGTTTTTTATATATATTTCAAATTTATTCCCCAAATGATAGGGCCACTATATCATTAATGGACAAATCGAACCTAGTTCTAGGTCATGCATAGATAATTCTACTCAAGTGGATTTAATAGTTAATATACACTAGTAATAACCATGTAATTTTTCAGGAATATTAACCCATTAAATATTAGAGACACATTTATAAAAATAAGGATTCATTCTCTGGTAGAGGGAAGAGTTATCATGGGTGTTGTAACCAATATATTCTTCAACTCTTGGAAACTATCTTCACACATCTTTGTACAGATTAAAATGTGCCATTTTCATGTTCACTTGGTTAGTGGATTAGAATTTCATGAATTTAATCCAAAAAACTTTTATAATATCCTTTTAAAACAAGTAAACTATGCATCTGAGTTGCTTTTTTAGATGAGCCTTCTCCTCGATAAGCATTATCTTGGCTGGATAAACTGATATTTTTTCATTGGTTATAATTTTCCTTAAGAATGAACCTTTTTTAAGAAAAGTTCATACGTGATGAATTTTCTAAATAGACTCTTGTTCCTCAATTTTTCTGATAATACCCTTAGATAATCCTCATCCTCATCATTAATTTTTAACTGTATTTGAATATCAATGTTAAAAACAATAAAAAAAATTATCAAAGGTTGTCCATAATGACCCAATTTAGAAAATTCATAAATATTGCATGTCCACTAGTCAAGATGACGGGCATAACAAAAATATCTTAATTTAAATAACTTAATTGTATTGAAGCCCTTGGAATATATTTTTTCTTTACCATCAATTGCTGATAACTAAATAAATGTTCCATCTTTAAGGAGATTTATTCCCTGTAATGCTGGTCTAATTAATAACTATTCCTTGGAAGAGTATACTTGTTCATCCGTTAAATTCCATTATTTTCTAGATAATCAATTCATAGATACATTGTTCCATATTTCTTCATCACAAATAGAACAATGGATCTCTAATAAGACAAATGTTTTCTGATAAACCCATTCTATAAAATATATTTGAGCTCTTTCTTTAATTTCTATAACTCCACATTTTCCCATATATATGGCGTATTTGATATTGAAATTCAAAGACCCTGATATTTGTTTTTAAAAAATTAATATTGAATTCATGAAACACTATGCCTGTACAAAACAAAAATTTATTAAATACATTATAGTAAACAATTAATTTTTGCACCTTTGGGAATTGAATTTTGAAAAAATAAAATACACAATTGTTTTATGTTAGATATTTAGCGTCTGATAATGAAAACATAATTTTTGGTGAATAGTATAATACATTTATTAAAATTAATATGACCACTATGAATAGTAAATCATATTGTTTGTTTATTGTCATAAGGTTATATGATAAAGTGATCTTGATTAATTTTTTCAATGTGATATAAAACAATTTATAGGTTAAAAAATATTATTTTTAGAATATTTTATGATTTTATTTAAAATTAAATTAATTTTATATAGAAAATTATTATCAAAAAATTGAGTTCAGTTTTTAATTCTATATATCAAAATATGTTTAGGGTGAATTCATGGTTTTTTTCAAAATACATGAAATTTTTTATTAATAGTAAAAGACTATAATTTATTGTATATAATAATTATCAGTTAAATTCACTTTTCCTAGAGTCATGAATGATGTACGAAAACTCGGTTCGAACTGACAATCACATATAACCATTATAGGTCAAAATAATCAATAAAATCAGTTCACTTTTGAAAAATAATAAAATAATGCTTAAAATAATGGAAAACCCCTTCTCTCCTCCAATATAACCCCACTCCCCCTCAATTGATATTATCTTTACATCAATCAAGCCTTGTGGATTATCTAAATTCTACTCAAATATCTTCCTCATTTTCTCCCCTACGTCCTCCATACCTTTTTCTCAAAAAAAATAACAAATCATCTTCCCAAAATAGGATTTCAAAGAAGATAACATCAACAGATAAATTCATCACTTCATTTCATTTATTTATTATTCCTTTCCATTCTTTTACTTTTATGAAATCCTTTTATCAAAATGTTTTGATGAATCTAATACCTTCCATGTACTAGATTTCTTTTATGATAAAGGAATAATTTTTCATCATCTCTCATTTCCCTATCTTTTATACTATAAATGGAAACTCCATTCAAGATGTGTTAGTTTATCACATTCAGGGATGATTAGTTTTTAATTTCAATCATCATCTTCAATTATGTTAATTAAACCATTATTATGGTTGAAACAAATTATAATATATGAATTATTACATTTTTAAGGTTTAATAATCTGTTTTACACATGATATTAATTTATAAATAAAAAATGAGTTTGTTGTTATCAAGAACCGTAGATTAATACAAACAATTTCCATTAATGATTCATATAATGATTAATATTCATAGTTAATAAACAAATGAATTTAATAACCATGTAATAGTTTTTTTTGAACACTAAAAACAAAAACATTATATTTTATACAACAATTCATATTCTACAAGATTATTTTTAAATCAATAAATTAAAGGGATCATGAGAACCGAGGAGAAAAATACTCTAAAACAATGAAATTGAATCTATTGGCCCATCAAAATTCCATGAATAAACCTAAATAAGGTTATAATAAATCAACTAAATTTTTATGCAGTTATGGAATCAATAATTGTTTAACCTAAATTTCATTATTCATGCCATTAAGATCTTTTGTGGAACACCTACAGACTTAAGGTAAAGGTTTCTACCTGATCCTCCATTTTCATTTGGGTTATGCTTATTGTATAAATTACTCAATTAAAGTATATATTATTCAAATATACTACTCATATATTCTATGATAATGTTTTATATTTGTGAACCAACTATAATATTACATCCATTTATTGTGAGTTATATGTTTTAAAATGATTTTTCAAAATTTATTCCCAAAATTGAAGCCATATTCGATGGAATTTATAATATTCTATCCAATTGTAAACACCACACTATAATATGTTTCTAGAAACCATTATCATTTTAAAAATTAAAATTTTATTATGAAAATAAAATATTTCTTCACTTTAGGTTTTATTAAATGAATTTTTCATGAATTACATGATGATTTTAAAATAGTATATTCATCTGTTTCAACAATATTGTTGATTATTATATAATATTGGGATTAATATATTATCATATGATATATAATATTTAATTCAATGGTTTTTTATTACTTTTAATTTAGATTTGATATCTTATAACCATTCACCATATTGATTTAAATGGTTAGTGTTTATGCTTAATTTTTGGGGAAATCATTGAAATTTCCTATGTTATTTTCAATATTAATGTTTATGTTGTTTATTTTTACCCATACTCATATGAGTAATGTATTGGACTCGGTATTTGATGGTTGGGGAACCCTATATCCCCTATATTAATTAGTAGGTCTCATGAGACAAACTATGGTCTTGGCATAAGGCCTTCACTAAATGATTATTTAGGGTCTAGGCAAGAGGCCTTGATGGTATAGTTATGATGTCCATAAGTACATATTCTATCATTATAAAAATAGTAATTAAAATTTAATTAGGATATTCGACTTGTAGAATACCCATGATTATGAATTATTATATAATGTTTTATTTATATCTTGTTAATAACATAATGTGTTCATGTTCATTTTGAAGGGATTTGTTTTTCAATTATTCTAAATGACTAATGTTTAAGTTTATAATATCATCCCCTATATTTAATTCCCTAAATAATAATTTAATATCACCCCTTTTTATGTATCATTTTTCCAAGACATTAAGATGTATTTTATGACTGACCTGAAAAATAAACTATGAGTTATGGATTTTTTCATTGTTGTTTCTAAATTTAGTTTCGGTTAAAGTTGTAATATTGATATTTTGTATGTATATTCATTCCAAAGAAACTAATCTAACCAATCCATTAGGATTCATAATAATTATTAACATTATAATGTAAAAAATATAAGGCACCGGCTCTGTGAAACAATGGTGGAGTCTTTACAGTTGGTATCGAAGAATTTTTATTAAAATAAATAGAAACTGTATTTAAAAACATATATTATGGAAGAAAATAATAATATCGTATTTATTGATTAAAATATAAGAAAATAAAGTATTTTTTAGTAAATAATAAATAATGGGGTTCTTTATAGGAAATACATCCCAATATATATAATACTGTAACACCCCAAGCTTCTAAGGTACGTTTCTCTTTGAATAATGTGATAGCGTGTGCTGTACGCAAGCTCGAGTTCTAACACACCACAACCAATCAAACTAGCCGTTATGAATGTAATACCTACTTTTTGAAATTTTATAAACTTTATCTCTCAAAATGGACTTCATTTTTTTATTCGGAGTATCGAATTTATCCTAAGGTGAAATTTTCGTACTTTTCGGATAAATTTAATATTTTGATGAATAGTGAAAATTACTAAATTTTAATTAAAAACATCTTTTTTAATCAAAATAATTAGTAGTGGTAAATTATGAATTTGAGTGGTTTTAAAGTATATTTAGAATATATTTTTACCATTTAATAAAATTTTGGTCATTGGGCATAATTTCACAATTAAACTGAACATAAACAAGTATCAATCTTTTGATAATTATTATATCCTTAAAACACACTTTTTGTTTTGATAGCGGCAATTAATTTTAAATTAATTTCTGCCACTTATATTTTTTGAATTTGGAAAAATGGATTAAATATTTGGAATCAGAATTTTCAAATTGTGTAAATAGGTAACTTTTATTTTTAGACATTTTGAATAATTACTTCGATAAATATTTTATTTACCATGGTTAAAGGGTAAATCCGGTAAATAGGGGTTAAACAATAATATTATAATAATAAAAAATTACCCAAAAACCTGTCCTAACCTTATTGGTTGATAAATTTCTGACCATGGGAATCTTATGGTCGATTTTGGGACCCCATGGTGCCACTTGTAAGTGATAGGGATAGTTTATTTTAATTAAGTTAAAATGAATACAAAAATGACAGAAGCATATATCTTTTAGAAACAATTTTTTTACATAGTGTTATATATGTCGGAGTTTCAACTATAAATATTCATTAGAAACATAAAAATATTTACTACATAATGGTTTTTTATTTATAATTTTTAGACATTATATAATTTAATTTATTTATGACACAATGGTGATGCAGTAATTAGCATAATAGCGAACAATTAAAATTATTCATATTGTTGATACCAAAATAAATATAATTTGAGACTTTTTATGAATTACACTAATTTTATATGTTAATATTACATGTTAGGAAAGATTTAATTAACTTTTTTCGAAGTAATAATTCTTTAATTATTTTTACAAAAATCAATTTTTGAATAGTGTCAAAATTGACATAAAAGAGTTTTAAAAACAAATATTATATTATTAATTGATATTAAATTCCTAAAAATTTATGGTTCGGCCAAGAGACTTATATCATAATTTTTGTATCATTAATGGACCACTTGGGGAAATATTTGATGTATATATTATGTTTACAAACCATATAATATTAAAATATAAAGAGACATTGTAAAAGTGAAACTAATTAACTAAGAGTTAATACATAAAGACAAGGTTAATATAGTATCCCAAACCTGCATAAATTCTATTGGATGAGTGGTTTATGACAAATACCCACCTTAAACTTTAAATAATACTCCTTTTATCCATTAGAAACCGAATATGAATTTATTGTAAAATAATATTTCTAGCTTTTCCAAAGGTGCCCCTCACCGATCTTATAAAAGGGAACTCGCCCTTCTCATTAAGTCACACCATCAAAGCCTTTAGGTTCTTCCAAACTCTACCCAAATATTATCTTAACTTCCCTCACTTAATCTTAGAGGCCTTTCCATTACTCAAAAAGCCAACCTAAGAGCTCTTTTGATCAAATCAAAAGGAAGAACCTGAAGAAGAGGTAATGATTTCACCACCCTTTTCCAAGTTCCTTTCTTCTTCCACTTCATCATACTTTGTTATTACCATTATAAAATAATAACTCTAGTATCATATATATACTGTGATGTTATTATAAATATGGTTCAACAATATTCAGTATTTTATCCATCCTTTGAATAACATGTCACCATACTTGCGTACGTACGGCTTACCGTCTCCACGTCATGGTGTAATTGTTATTCAATAAATTATTATTTGGGTGGTTATAATAATGATTTATAATTCATGTAAATAATAAATATAACATGATAATAATTCTTTATATATGATATACCATCCAATTATATATTATTTTAATATCAAAATAATGATATTGTCGCTTGTGCGTACTTACGGACTACCGTCTCCACAAACGCGATGAGATTCATTCTCCATCGTATGCATTCAAGTATAATTATCATTTTATGATTTAAAAATAATGTTTAAGGACGTTATATCATTATGGATATGAATAATATGCATCCTATCCATTACAAACATGGATATCATAACAAAACATATAAAAGAAAATGAGTAAGTTAACACCCAAAACAATGATAATACTAAGATATTTTTAACAAATCAATGTTAAAAGATCATATGTGATATCATATTAATGTATATGAATCTTGTATAATTTAATAACAATTATTTCACCATTATAGAGGAGGTTAACCTACCCCAACCAAGGAAAAGTACAAGATAAGGGTTTATTTCACAATCACTTCATTATCTGACGTTGTTTATACGTAATAATCTACTGGGATCTCATTATCATCCACATCCATGTTTCATAAAAATGTATTTCAAAACATTTTTACTATTTAAAAGAATATGGGTTAAAGTAATTTATACCCTTGTTTGAACTTTTATAAGAGGTTTGTAAAGGAATCATTCTGTCGTTTTCCAAACAAGGTTCTTTTTAACCTCTTCGACAGAATTAAGGTAAGAATGTTATTTTACTTATACGGCAGGTGCGGCTATTTTCCGCCGTTATAAAATCATCAAAGCTTCCCTTACAATCTTATAAGAATATTTTCAAATAAAATGTTTTATTTTATAAATATATTAATCTTAAATGATTTCAAATATATAATGAGATATTTCTCTAAAAAGAGTTTTGATTTCATCTATGTCAACTTCCTTTGATGGATTTTACTCTTATTTGAAGTTGATTTATTATGATACAAAACATCTATATTTTATTGAAGGTTTTGTGATATGTTTGACTATGGATGTGTTAATTTTATACCAATCATGGTTTATGGATGAAGTATTTAAATTTTGTATCTAGTTTTAATACGAATTTTTATGTTATGTTTAAACCTTTTCATATGGGAATGCACCGGACTTAATATGTGACGGGTGGAGCCCGCTATACCTCCTCGATGCATCGGTAGGTCTCATGAGACAAACTAGTGTCTTGGAACAAGGCTTTGACAAAATCTTATTTGTAGTCTTGGAACGAGGCCTTGGCTATGTGGTTATGATAGTCTGGCATTATGCATTCCATCATTATGATAGTGGTTATTGATATTGCATGTGATTATTCAATTAGTAGAATATCCATGTGAATATGTAAATGGAATTATCTCATTTTATTTTTGTCATACTATGTTGATGTTGAAGTTTAAAATGTTTTTTTTAGTTATACACTGCCTTAAATTTGTATTCTTATTTATGAAAGTTTCCACTATATTGTTATCCTTACTGGGCATTTGAGCTCACCCCTTTTCTATGTTTTATTTTTCCCAGGATGTGAAGAAGTAAATTATGAATGACCTATAGGGATATTATGATGCGATAATAGTGTGGACTATGGAGAAAATAGGTTTTTGTAATATTTTTTCATTTTATGATGTAATGTAAAACATTATGAATATATATAGTGTTTCCAAAGATACTAAACCAATCAGTTTATCAATATTTGATATTTCTTGTGATCATTCCAATTTTAAGTAATAATGGACCGACTCTGGGTGACTGGGGTTGGGGCGTTACATTTTGTATCAGAGGAAGTTTAGTACAATCCTTGGAATCTATATTTAGATAAACTCTTATTAGAGCAAATAGACCAAAGATGAACTTTGTAGATTAGTATGGAAGAACTTCCTAGAATTTTGGTATTGTAGAGATTATGTGAGTTTTCCGAGCAATAAATCCCTGTCTGGATACGAGTAGGTAGAGGCGGCTCTAGCACAGATGTACCTAGGGGTAAAACCTGAAAACACCGCTTTGAGCTAGACTCGAACAGGAACTGGTGCACGACAAAGGGCCTTGCTGCACTCTTGGTTACGCCACTCCCGGGGGATATGCTTAGGATAACTCTCATTTTCATTACAAATAATTATGAAGGGTTTGTGAGTATATACATTCTCAAAGAAAACATTTTTATGATTATGGATTATATCCATAAATAGTTCAATTTATGTTAAGTATTTTATAAGTATGGTATTATTTATTTTGATTCATAAACTGATCTAGTATATGCCATTGTTTAGAAATGGAACCAAGTGGAATAAATGGAAACTGTATCAATGCATGAACTCAATGTAGGGATTTCCCTCCTGCTTAAGATAATTATAGTGGAGATGGTAATGCAACTGGTGCCGATCAGCTAATCACCATACTGAGACAACTCACTCAGGTTATGAGTAATAACCTTTCCTGTATGGAGAAACCTGATCCACTACGTGGAGGATCAATGTTAGATATCTTCATGAGGAAAAAACCTCCAACGTTCAATGGGAGTACAAATCCCTTAGTAGATGAGCAATGGATAAATTCCCTAGAGAAAATATTTCAGGATTTGGGGAGTAGTGAAAGGAAAAACGTTTTCATGGCAGTTTACCGCCTCACTAAAGATGATGATCAATGGTGGTCATTGATTAAAAACACGAAGGATGATGATGAAGTATCAAATATGGAATGGAGGGAGTTCCAAGATCTGTTTTTAGAAAAATACTTTCCTCCTAACCATCGAGCAGATATGGAAAGGCAATTTCTGTGTCTGAGACAAAAGGAGGATGATAATGTCGCAAAGTATGAGGCTAACATTACAAGGTTATCAAGGTATGCTGGGGATTATATACGTAACCCAATAAGTAAGATTGATCGTTTCTTTGATGGGTTAAAACCATTTCTCCGTCGAGCATTAGTCTCACAATCCTTCTCGTCGTACGAATACATTTTCTCATGTGCTATCAGGATAGAAAGGAATTCTCTAAGTCTTATGACTTTAAAGAAAATCAAGAGAAGAAGAGATCTACTGATCAATATGGGAATGGAAATATGGGGATGAAGGGAAAGGTTGAATATCCATCATGTGGTAAATGTGGAAAAAACACCCTGGTACTTGCTTGAAGGGAATGTGTGTCTGTAACAAGTGTGGTGAAAAAGGCCACCACGCTCGTGATTGTAAAGGGAATAAGGAATCTACCAATGTTCAATGCTACAATTTAAGGGAGATGGGACATTATGAAAATTAATGTCCTAAGAATCAGGGGAACTTACCTCAGAAAAGGCCAAGGGATCAAGGAAAATCTTATGTTATCACTACTGCTGAGGTAAAAGCTCCGAAAGACGTGGTGACATGTAATTTAATGGTTTCCTCATTTTTAGAAAATGCATTATTTGATTCTAGATCATCGAATTGTTTCACATATTCCCAGTTTGCTATGAAAATTATTTATATACAATTTCATTTAACTAGGGAGTTTCCAGTTAAAACCCTTAAGGGAAGTATCATTGCAACAAAATTTTGTGAATCAGTCCCCATTAGAGCACATAAATGTTCTTTATCCGTAGATCTCATCATCATACCTATGATTGAGTTTGATATAATCCTCAAGATATATTGGCTTTCCGATTATGATGCGAGGATATATTGTAAGAAGAAGGAGGTTACGATTCTTGACGATGATTATAAGGAACACATTATCTTTAGAGTAGAATCATCAACACCTAATTCTTATCTAGATCCACCACCAGTAGCTCAACTAAATTCAATTATTGGGGAGGAAGAGAATGAAATGATTGTGGGTGAGGAAAGGAATGTTCAAATAGAGGATGTAGCTGTTGTAAAAGAATATGTAGATGTATTTCTGGAATATTTACTTGGAAATCCTCCAGAATGAGAAGTTGAGTTTTCCATTGATTTAATTCCTAGATCAAGGCCTATATCGAATACCCATTATAGAATGGCCATTGTGGAATTATTCAAACTAAGGAAACAACTAGAGGAACTAAGTAATAAGGGATTTATTCACCCTAGTGTTTCTCCATGGAGAGCCCCTGTTCTTTTTGTTAAAACAAAAGATGGAACTATGAGGTTATGTATCGACTATAGGGAGATCAATGCTATAACAATAAAGAACAAGTATCCCTACCTCGCATTGATGATTTATTTGAAAAACTACATGGAGCTCAATACTTTTCAAATATTGAACTTTGATATGGATACCATCAGTTGTGTGTAACGAAGGAAGACATTCCGAAGACAGCATTTCGAACCAGGTACCAGCATTACGAGTGTACTGTAATGCCTTTTGGATTGACTAATGCACCCTCTGTATTCATAGATCTGATGAATAGAGTTTTCAAGGAATATCTTGATGAATTTTTGGTGGTATTTATTGATGATATATTGGTATACTCTATGATCCACGAAGATCCTGAAATTCACTTGTGCATTATCTTAAAGACTCTCAGAAGACATGAATAATATGGGATGTTTAGAAAGTGTGAATTCTGGATTCATGAAATTTCGTTTCTTGGACATATTGTCTTTACAAAAGGAATCTATGATGATCCTTCTAAGACCATGGCAATCCAAGTATGGATAGAACCTACGAGTATAACTGAGGTACACAGATTAATTGGTTTGGCGGGTTATTATCAACGTTTCGTCCAGAATTTTGCCTGATTGGATAACCCATTAACGAAGATCACACGTAAAGGGGTTAAATTTGTTTGGACAAAAGAGTGTAAAAAATGTTTCGAAGAACTGAAGAGAAGATTAGTCAATGCTCCTATATTGACTCTACCATTGGGGAATTATGTGTTCGTTATTTATAGTGATGCATCGAAGAAAAGACATGGTTGTGTCTTTATGTAGAATGATAGGGTTATTGCCTATGCATCACGATAGTTGAAACTTCATGAGAAAAACTATCCTACTCACGATCTCTAGTTAGTAGCTGTGATCTTTGCTTTGAAGATATAGAGGCACTACCTCTATGGTGAAAAATGTGAGATTTATACTGATCACAAGAGTTTGATGTATATTTTATCACCAAAAGAACTCAACATGAGGAAAAGGAGATGGCTTGAATTACTCAAGGATTATGATTGCATGATACACTACCACCCGGGGAAGGAAAACAAGGTGGAAGATGCTTTGAGAAGAAAAGACCATGGAGTTTTAAACAATATGAGAATTTAAAGGGATCCAATTTTCATGGATCTAGTGAAGATGGACATGGGAATAACTAGGGAAGGTGAAACATCAATGCTTTTTCAAATGGTTGCCAAACCATATTTACTAGAAAGGATTAAAAGTTCTCAGACCAATGATTAAGAATTTCAAAAGAATATTAAAGCTATGAATGATGGGAGATTGAGAGAATTTGTGTATGAAGATGGAATTTTGAAATTTGGGAAGAGAATTTGTGTTCCTGATATACTTGATCTAAAAATGGAATTACTGGATCATGCTCATAGTTACAATTTCTCTATACACCCTAGGAGTACCAAAATGTATAGATATTGGAAGGAACATTTTTGGTGGGACAACATGAAGAGGGAGATTTCTGATTTTGTGACAAGATGTATGGTTTGTCAACAAGTGAATGCTGGAAGGCAATAGCCTGGAGAAGTCATGCAACCTCTACCCATAACAGAGTGGAAATGGGACTATATTACGATGGACTTTGTCTTGTGTCTACGAAAGACTCCTAGAAGGAACGATGAAATATGGGTCATTGATGATCGTCTTACCAAGTCAGTACATTTTCTTGCAATAAAAGAAGATCTACCACTAGAACGTCTAGAAAGACTATATATTGATGAAGTTGGGAGACTTTATGGAGTACCCCTATCGATTGTTTTTATTGAAATCCCCATTTTACTTTAAGATTCTGGAAATGTCTTCAGAATGCCTTGGATACTGAACATCATTTGAGCACTTCCTACCACCCTCAATTAGATGGACAATCAGAACGAACTATTTAAACCTTAGAGGACATGTTGAGATCCTTCTCACTTGACTTTCAGGGTATGGGGGATCAAAATTTACCTATGGTAGAATTTTCCTATAACAATATCTTCCATTCGAGTATTCAGATGGCACCATATGAAGCGTTATACGGAAAGAGATGTTGCACACCAACTTGTTGGGATAACATTGGTGAATGAAAACTTGTTGGCCCAGAACTGGTGGAGGAAACGATGGAAAAGGTGAAGGTTATAAGGCCCCAGCCTTAAACCTTACTTAATCTTGAGTTATTACAAGATTACACATTGAGGATCTTTTCGGGTTTAGAGTTTTAGAGAATTAGATCATAAAACATGCATTACATTCCACATATAAGCAAAGTGGTTACATAAAGATAGTATTCTTCATTCCCATCAATGGAAACACATTTAAAATAAAACATGGATTATTTCTTGACACATCCTTGACTCTATCATCTTATCATGTACCTTTCCCTTGACCTATGAAAAACATTTCAAAAACTTGGGATGAGCATAAAAACTCAGTATGGGTTATAAAAAAAACATGGAAAAGAAACATGAGTTCATATATATATAGGAATGAAATCATACTTTACCCATAAAACATAGGCACTTTAACATACCTCATAAAATCATGAATAAATCATAGAAATCATAAGACATAAAGGTAACTTGAGGCATTCATAACATTCTTACGTAGGGAGTAACCCTCTTGGTTACGTTTGGAATACCCATCACAGTATATTCCCTAAAATCTCTTTGGAGAAACCTTAAAGTTTCACTCCTTCGCGTTACCCAATGCATTGGAGATCTATAACGGGCTCACCCGCCCTTAGTTTATCACGGAACCACCCGTCTTCATAATAATGCCCAAGAACCATAACATAATCATATCACATAAAACATGCATAAAGGAAACATAAAATATCCACATTTCAATCATGAGATATCAATACAACAAATTGATATAAAAACATTATGAAAACCATTTTCAATACTAAAATAAATGAAAAGTAAGACATGGTATTTATTTTTCTTTTAAAAAGAAGGTATGGCTTGTAGAGGAAGCCGAAACTCAAATAACGGTCACGACGGCGGAGAAGTCGTTGTCGCCGCATACGTACGACAAAAACATTCCCTTTTGTTGTTTAGTAAATGCTTCGTATAAAAAAGATTCCTTTTGAATAAACGTAAAAGTCAAAGGGGTTTATACACCGTATAAAAGAAAGTTGTATATAAAATAAAATATGCCTCAACGAAAGGAGATTGAGACGAAGTCCCATACCTCGTATCTGACTTGACCCAACCGTTCTTTAATCTCCTGGATAATAAACTTGAGTTAATATCTACTTGCTTATGAATCTTTTTCAAGTTCATTATTCCTTTTATACCATGTTATGAACATCATGTAATCAGTTAAGTTAATAATGTTCATTTTGTCGGTATTTGGTTCTTAAGTCAAAAATAGACTTCTTACACTTACATGTTGTTAATTTGGCCAAAGGTTCATTATATCCAGAATGGTATTCATGATTTAGATATCATATATGTCATATATATCCAGTACATACATGCATTTATAATATTACATCACATTTAGAGGTAAGAAATGAAATGCACCGTTCATGGAGACCGTAAGCCGTACGTACGCATGAACGCTACTTCCATTTCTATTTCATATTTTCTGGAATGGAATCATAATGATAGAAGAGTATATTATAATTCCAGTATAATAACATATATAATATCATTAACTTTATCCTTTACACATCCCACATATGGTATTAACGAATCAAATCACTTTTAGGGGGCGGTAGTCCGCACTTCCTAAAATGAAGATATCGTGTTCACCCATAATGGAAACCATAAAGGTATGCCCAAAATGAAAATAACAGAAGCTTAAGGAAAACATAAACATATTATATATCATATATAAAAATAGTGACATCATAATGGCCACCTTTGAAGGTGTTAAATGAGTATTGAACAATCATCGTTTTGAGAGGCAGAATTTCTCCATCCACGGAAACCGTGTGTTCTTTAACCATTTGTTGTAGTTGTGTGACATTGTATCTCAAATACATCATATAACAACATCCTAGTATATGGAAGATACTGGTGTTGTTACAAAAGAAGTAAATAAAAAGAGTTTAGGGGGTTGGAGAAGCAAAATAAAACAAATGAACATGAGAAAATGAATTACCTTTAAAAGTGTAACTCCTTTTGATTTGAGCCTAAAGGCTTCCTTTTAAAGGATTCTGCCCAAAGGGAATCCTCTAGGATTAGTATAGGGATGTGGAGAGAGTAAATGGGCAGGGTTTGGCCGAGCCAAAGGCTTGAGTAGTGTGTGAAATGAGGTAGAGGTGGGGGCCTTTTATAAGAGGAGAGGAGGGGCACTTTTGGAAAGTAAAGAAATATTACTTTATTTGAAAATGTGTTTCGGTTTTAAAAGGTCCCACATTGATATAATTCGTGGATAAGGTGATAAGGGTTCTAAATCCACTCATCCAATTGGTTTTGGCCATGTGTAGATCATAGATTTTACATTGTCTTTCCATTTTATATAAATCGTTAAATAATGATATCATCGCTGCATCATTATTATGTCATAACTAATTTAATTTATTTAATGTATAAAAATCATAAACAAAATACTATGATTTAGGAAATATTTTAATCTTTCCCATGACTATTTATAATAAAAAATATGATATTTATAAGTCCAGGTAAAATTTTTTTTCGTAAAACATATTATGTTTGTGTCATTTTTACTTTTACATTAAATAAAAAGTTATTTTTGTCATTTCCCAACAAAAGTGGATCCATGGGGTCCCCAAGTTTACCCATGGCTTTTCTTGGTCGGCCATGACACAACCAATAAGGTTGGGACATGTGTCTAGGTCATTTCATATTATTAAAGCATTATTTATACCTTAAACTACCCTAATTACCACTAATCGCGATTAAAAACTTAATAAGTTACTATTCACCAAAAAAATTATTTTAATCTCATTGAACCACATTTTACTTCTTAATGACAACCATGTATGTCAGATTTTTAAAATTCAATACACATTAGTGGTAAACTTTCATTTAACTGAAAAATCAGTTTGCTTGATTACCACTTAGTGGTTTCACTATTCATCAAAAATTGAAGTTTTTCAGAAAATTACCAAAAATTCACCCTAAGCTATATTTGATATTCTGATTTCAAAAATGATGTCTATTTTACAAAATTCAAATCATATAAGTAACATTAATTAATTTAATAATTAATTCCTGCTGCCAGAGAAAATAGCGTGTTTTTACAAAATAATAAGTATCAGAAGATTGACACCAGTTTAAGTCTAATTTCAAAGTGAAATTGATTCCAATGACCACCATTGGATTAAATGGTAAAAATATATTCATATTACACATTAAGACCAATTCAAAAGATAATCTAATCATATAAATAAATTAGATTAAAAATCAGTTTTGATGTAAAATGCAGTATTTTTCACTATTCATTAAAAAAATGAACATTGTCAGAAAAATACCAAAAATTCACACAAGGTAAATTTTGATGTCCCAATCATAAAGAATAAGTTTATTTTGAAAAACATAGTTTATAAAATTGTCAAAAGATAGATTCAAAAATGGTTTGCCATCAAAAGGCAGTAAAACAATCTTTTAAGAATATTAGTTTATTCAATGCATAAGATTGTATTTATTTTCATTTTAAGCCTCTAAAACACTATCTTAATCATTAATAGACATGGATAAAAATATCTATTATTCATTACTTACTTGGGATGTTACATCCTTCCCCCCTTTAGAAAATTGTGTCCCCGCAATTTTTTTACTTATCGAATAAATGGGGGTACTTATCCCTCATTGCATTTTCAGATTCTCATGTTGCCTCTTCAATCATGTGGTTTTTCCACAAAACCATTACCTGATGAATCAACTTATTCCGTAACATTTGCTCCCTGTGGTCAAGAATTTGGACCGGTTGTTCCTCATAAGATAGGTTCTCTTCCAGCTGAACTACCTTTGGACTCAAAACATGAGATGGATCTGGAATATACTTTCTCAACATCGAAATGTGAAAAACATTGTGTACCTGAGATAAAATCGGAGGTAAAGCCACTCGGTATGCAACTGATCCAACTCTCTCCAGAATTTCGTATGGTCCAATGAACCTTGGACTCAACATTCCTTTTTACCAAATCTCATCACACTTTTCCAAGGAGAAACCTTGAGAAAAACATGATCACCTACCTCGAAAGATAGATCCTTCATCCGGTTATCCGCATAACTCTTCTGCCTGATCTGAGATGTTCTCATGTGTTTCTGAATCAGCTGAACTTTTTCTGCCATCTCTTCTACCAATTCTGGTCCCATCAACTTTCTTTCACCCACTTCATCCCAGAAATCTGGAGTTCGACACCACTTCCCATATAATGCCAGAAATGGTGCCATCTGTATACTGGAATGAAAACTGTTATTATATGAAAACTCAACCAAAGAAAGATGTTGGTCCCAACTTCCCTGATAATCTATAGAACAAGCTCGTAACATATCCTCCAATATCTGAATTGTTCGTTCTGACTGCCCATCTGACTGAGGATGAAAAGTTGTACTAAAATTTAATTCAGTACCCAATGACTTCTGAAGGCCTTTCCAAAAGTTAGAAGTAAACCTGGGATCATGATCCGATATAATGGAGAGAGGAACTCCATGTAACCTGACAATCTCTTTAAGATACAAATAGGAAATTTGATCAAGAGAGAAGTTATCTCGTATAGCAAGGAAATGAGCAGATTTGGTCAAGCGATCAACAATAACCCAGATTGCATTATTACCTCGAGATGTCTTCGGTAATCCAACAACAAAGTCCATGGATATATTCCCCCATTTCCACTCTGGCACTTGTAAAGGCTAAAGCATCCCTTTCGGTAACTGCCGCTCTTCTTTAACCTGCTGACAAGTCAAACACTTCACAGTAAAATCAGCAATGTCTCTTTTCATTCCATCTCACCAGTAATACTCCCGCAGATCTCTATACATCTTAGTACTTCCTAGATGAACTGAAAACGGAGAACTATGAGCTTCACATAACAACTCTCTCTTCAACTGTGAATTACAAGGCACACACAATCTCTTCCCAAATCTCAAAACACAATCATTATCAATGTTGAATTCAGGCAACTTACCTTTCTGAACCAGCTCTACCTTTTTCTGCAACTCACTGTCTTGCTTATGTGCTTTCTTGATTCTATCTGATAGAGAAGATCTCACTGATACCTGAAACAAAAAAGAAGGACTTCCTGCACCAACAACTTCTATGCCAAAGTTCATCAAATCGTTAACCAAAGGGTCACGTTCCAACCGCAACATTGTTAATGAAGCATTACTTTTTCGACTCAAAGCATCAGCCACTTTATTTGCTTTTCCCGGATGGTAATGAATTGTACAATCATAATCCTTGATTAATTCCATCCATCTCCTTTGTCTCATGTTTAACTCTTTCTGAGTGAATATATACTTTAAACTTTTGTGATCGGTATATATTTCACACTTTACTCCATACAAATGATGCCTCCAAATTTTTAAAGCAAAAACAACAGCAGCTAATTCCAAATCATGTGTAGGGTAATTTACCTCATGAGTTTTCAACTGTCGTGAAGCATAAGAAATTACCTGATCATTCTGCATTAGGACGCAACCAAGTCCTTTCAATGAAGCATCACTGTATATAACAAACTCACCATTCCTAGAAGGTAGTGCCAAAACTGGAGAATTCACCAATCTTCTTTTCAATTCCTGAAAACAATCATCACATTCTTTTGTCCAGATAAACTTAACACCCGTCCGAGTTAGCTTAGTCATTGGACTAGATAACCATGAAAAATTTCTAACAAACCTTGAGTAATAGCCCGCCAAACCAAGGAAGCTACGAATCTCGGTTACATTTGTGGGTCTTGGCCATTCTTCCACAACTTTTGTTTTTGCAGGATCAACAGTTATTCCATCTTTAGGAACAATGTGACCAGGGAAAGAAATTTGTTGCAACCAAAACTCACACTTTCTGAATTACCCGTACAGTTTATTTTCTTTTAAGGTTTGCAAGATAACCCTTAAATGTTTTTCATGCTCCTCTTTACTTTTAGAAAACACCAAAATATCATCAATGAAAACCACCACAAACTTATCCAAGAACTCATGGAAAATTCTATTCATTAAGTCCATGAATACAGCAGGTGCATTGGTTAGCCCAAAAGGCATTACTAAAAATTCATAATGGCCATATCTCGTACGGAACGCGGTCTTCGGAATATCTGCCTCCTTTACCTTCAGCTGATGGTACCCCGATCTCAAGTCAATCTTTGAAAAAAACTGAGCTCCCTGGAGCTGATCAAACAAATCATCAATATGAGGAAAAGGATATTTGTTCTTAACAGTGATATTATTCAAGGCTCTATAATCAATGCAAAGTCTCATAGAACCATATTTCATTTTAACAAATAAAACAGGATCACCCCATGGTGATGTGCTAGGTCTAATGAAACCTTTCTCTAATAAATCTTGCAATTTATCCTTCAACTCTAAAAGTTCAATTTGTGCCATTCGATAAGGGGGTTTTGAAATTGGCTTAGCATCAGGAACTAAGTCAACAGTAAACTCAACTTCTCGATCTGGTATTATTCCAGGCAACTCATCAGGAAAAACATCAGGATACTCATTTACCACTGGCACATCATTAATCTGAACAGTTCCTTTATTTTCAACGACGTGTGCAAGGTAACATTCATTTCCATCTTTTACAAGTTTCTCAGTCTCTTGATATGTTATCAAAAGTAAGGGTTCATTCTTGTAAACAAACTCGAAGTCTTTCTGAAAAGAAACTTATTTAGCTCTACAGTCAATCTTAGCATGGTAAATAGAGAGCCAATCCATACCCAGGATAACATCAAACTCTACTAGAGGTAGAACAGTAAGGTTTTCAAGTAGGTTCTTTCCACAGATAAGGATAGGAATATTCTTATAAATTCTTTTTGCCTCGACACTTCCCCCATGTGTTTTTACCAATAGTTCAGGAGTCATTTCTTAAGATGGTATTCCCATTTTACTAGAAAAGGTTTCAGAGATGAAAGAATGTGTAGACCCCGAATCAAACAACACACTGGCATAATCTGAAAAATCAAACAAAGTACCTGATACAACTTCATTTGATGTCACGACATCTGCTGAAGTAGTTGCAAAGGATTTCACCACCCCTTTCTGCTTTTAGTCTAACTGCTTCCCATCACTGAAGCTCTTTGTCGGACACTCATTTGCATAGTGACCCATCTCATTGCACTTATAACATTTCACTAACTGTAAATCAAACTTGTTATTACCTTCACCTTGATCCTTTTCAGTACAATCACGAGCCTTATGTCCAATCTTACCACATCGGTAGCACTTCCCAGAATTCAGAAGACATTCCCCAGCATGCCTTTTGCCACAATTATCACAAACTGGAAACTTAGTTCTCTTACCATCAGACTTTTTTGAAGAATTCTTACCTTTCTCCTGCCACCTCGGTCTCTTCTTCTGCTGGTTGTTATAGAAAACTTGGTCATCGGAAAACTCCATTTCCACCTTCTCAGCACATTGAACAAGCTTTTCATAACTTTTAAACTCACGAGAAGCTAATGCCCTTCGATATTTTGGCTTTAATCCTGAGTAAAAACGATTGATTTTACTATCAAGCTCTCGAATAAAATTTGGAGCATACCTTGCCAATCGAGTGAACCTTTCTTCATAGGCAGCCACTGAGTCTTCCTCTTGCCTCAATTCCAAGAATTTCTTTTCCATCCAAAGTCGAACAGCCTTAGGAAAATACTTCTCAAGAAACATACCTTTGAATTTATCCCAGTCAAGAGCATCAATCTCATCGGCGTCCCTGATATTTTTAACTATAGACCACCACTGATCTGCTTCACCCTCCAAATGGTAAATAGCAAGACTAACCTTTTCATTATCTGAACACCCCATGACATCAAAAATCTTCTCCAGTGCTTTAATCCACCCTTCAGCTAGCACAGGGTCAGATGATCCTCTGAATGATGGTGGATGTTGCCTCATGAAATGTTTCACCACTGACATGTTCCTCTGCGGTTGGTCTGGATGATCTCGTGTATGGATACCACCGCCATTTATCGCTTGAGTCAACTACGCTATTACTGCAACAAAGTGTTCAGTTCCAATTCCGACCATTTCTGGATGCTGATTCGGAAGGTTATTTCCTTCTGTATGCCTTCCTAGCACTGCTTCCCTGTTTCCTCTGCGGAAAACCATTCTGAAAAAACATGTCTTAGATGAAGCAACATGGTAATCTTTAAATGCTATATCATTTCAAAAAAATAAAATATTTTCGGATAATTATTTAATAGAATTCTAACTCCTAAAGTTATCTAAACTGACCTCTGATACCAACTATAAGGCCCCAGCCTTAAACCTTACTTAATCTTGAGTTATTACAAGATTACACATTGAGGATCTTTTCGGGTTTAGAGTTTTAGAGAATTAGATCATAAAACTTGCATTACATTCCACATATAAGCAAAGTGGTTACATAAAGATAGTATTCTTCATTCCCATCAATGGAACACATTTAAAATAAAACATGGATTATTTCTTGACACATCCTTGACTCTATCATCTTATCATGTACCTTTCCCTTGACCCGTGAAAAACATTTCAAAAACTTGGGATGAGCATAAAAACTCAGTATGGGTTATAAAAAAATATGGAAAGGAAACATGAGTTCATATATATATAAGAATGAAATCATACATTACCCATAAAACATAGGCACTTTAACATACCTCATAAAATCATGAATAAATCATAGAAATCATAAGACATAAAGGTAACATGAGGCATTCATAACATTCTTACGTAGGGAGTAACCCTCTTGGTTACGTTTGGAATACCCATCACAGTATATTCCCTAAAATCTCTCCGGAGAAACCATAACGTTTCACTCCTTCACGTTACCCAATGCATTGGAGAGCTATAACGGGCTCACCCGCCCTTAGTTTATCACGGAACCACCCATCTTCATAATAATTCCCAAGAACCATAACATAATCATATCACATAAAACATGCATAAAGGAGACATAAAATTTCCACATTTCAATCATGAGATATCAATACAACACATTGATATAAAAACATTATGAAAACCATTTTCAATACTAAAATAAAATAAAAGTAAGACATGGTATTTATTTTTCTTTTAAAAAGAAGGTATGGCTTGTAGAGGAAGCCGAAACTCAAATAACGGTCACGACGGCGGAGAAGTCGTTGTCACCGCATACGTATGACAAAAACATTCCCTTTTGTCGTTTAGTAAAAGCTTCATATAAAAGAGATTCCTTTTGAATAAACGTAAAAGTCAAAGGGGTTTATACACCGTATAAAAGAAAGTTGTGTATAAAATAAAATATGCCTCAACGAAAGGAGATTGAGACGAAGTCACATACCTCGTATCCGACTTGACCCGACCGTTGTTTAATCTCCTGGATAATAAACTTGAGTTAGTATCTACTTGCTTATGAATCTTTTTCAAGTTCATTATTCATTTTATACCATGTTATGAACATCATGTAATCAGTTAAGATAATAATGTTCATTTTGTCGGTATTTGGTTCTTAAGTCAAAAATAGACTTCTTACACTTACATGTTGTTAATTTGGCCAAAGGTTCATTATATCCAGAATGGTATTCATGATTTAGATATCATATATGTCATATATATCCAGTACATACATGCATTTATAATATTACATCACATTTAGAGGTAAGAAATGAAATGCGCCGTTCATGGAGACGGTAAGCCGTACGTACGCATGAACGCTACTTCCATTTCTATTTCATATTTTCAGGAATGGAATCATAATGTTAGAAGAGTATATTATAATTCTAGTATAATAACATATATAATATCATTAACTTTATCCTTTACACATCCCACATATGGTATTAACGAATCAAATCACTTTTAGGGGGCGGTAGTCCGCACTTCCTAAAATGAAGATATCGTGTTTACCCATAATGGAAACCATAAAGGTATGCCCAAAATGAAAAAAACAGAAGCTTAAGGAAAACATAAACATATTATATATCATATATAAAAATAGTGACATCATAATTGCCACCTTTGAAGGTGTTAAATGAGTATTGAACAATCATCGTTTCGGGAGGCATAATTTCGCCACCCACGGAAACCGTATGTTCATTAACCATTTGATGTAGTTGTGTGAGAGTTTAGCTCAAGTAAATCTTATAACAACATCCTAGTATATTTAAGATACTGGTGTTGTTACAAAAGAAGTAAATAAAAAGAGTTTAGGGGGTTGGAGATGCAAAATAAAACAAATGAACATGAGAGAATGAATTACCTTTAAAAATGTAACTCCTTTTGATTTGAGCCTAAAGGCTTCCTTTGAAAAGATTCTTCCCAAAGGGAATCCTCTACAATGAGGAGAGGGATGTGGAGAGAGTAAATGGGCAGGGTTTGGCCGAGCCAAAGGCTTGAGTAGTGTGTGAAATGTGGTAGAGGTGGGGGCCTTTTATAAGAGGAGAGGAGGGGCACTTTTGGAAAGTAAAGAAATATTACTTTATTTGAAAATCTGTTTCGGTTTTAAAAGGTACCACATTGATATAATTCGTGGATAGGGTGATAAGGGTTCGAAATCCACTCATCCAATAGGTTTTGGCCATGTGTAGATCATAGATTTTACATTGTCTTTCCATTTTATATAAATCGTTAAATAATGATGTCATCGCTGCATCATTATTATGTCATGACTAATTTAATTTATTTAATGTCTAAAAATCATAAAAAAATACTATGATGTAGGAAATCTTTTTATCTTTCCAATGACTATTTATAATAAAAAATTTGATCTTTATAAGCCCATGTAAAAATTGTTTTCGTAAAACATATTATGTTTGTGTCATTTTTACTTTTACATTAAATAAAAAGTTATTTTTGTCATTTCCCAACAAAAGTGGATCCATGGGGTCCACAAGTTGACCCATGGCTTGTCTTGGTCGGCCATGACACAACCAATAAGGTTGGGACATGTTTCTAGGTCATTTCATATTATTAAAGCATTATTTATACCTTAAACTACCCTAATTACCACTAATCGCGATTAAAAACATAATATGTTACTATTCACCAAAAAAATTATTTTAATCTCATTGAATCACATTTTACTTCTTAATGAAAACCATGTATGTCGGATTTTCAAAATTCAATACACATTAGTGGTAAACTTTCATTTAACTGAAAAATCAGTTTGCTTGATTACCACTTAGTGGTTTCACTATTCATCAAAAATTGAAGTTTTTCAGAAAATTACCAAAAATTCACCCTAAGCTATATTTGATATTCCGAATTCAAAAATGAAGTCTATTTTACAAAATTAAAATCATATAAGTCACATTAATTAATTTAATAATTAATTCCCGCTCCCAGAGCAAACATCGTGTTTTTACAAAACAAAAAGTATCAAAAGATTGACACCAGTTTAAGTCTAATTTCAAAGTGAAATTGATTTCAATGACCACCATTGGATTAAATGGTAAAAATATATTCATATTACAAAATTATACTAATTCAAAAGATAATATAATAATATAAATAAATTAGATTAAAAAGCAGTTTTGATGTAAAATGCAGTATTTTTCACTATTCATTAAAAAATGAACATTGTCAGAAAAATACCAAAATTTCACACAAGGTAAATTTTGATGTCCCAATAATAAAGAATAAGTTTATTTTGAAAAAAATAGTTTATAAACTTGTCAAAAGATAGATTCAAAAATGGGTTTCCATCAAAAGGTAGTAAAACAATCTTTTAAGAATATTAGTTTATTCCATGCATAAGATTGTATTTATTTTCATTTTAAGCCACTAAAACACTATCTTAATCATTAATAGACATGGATAAAAATATCTATTATTCATTACTTACTTGGGATGTTACAAAGGTAATCCAAAATCACATCAAAGCAGCTCAAAGTTGGCAGAAGAGCTATGCCGATAATCGAAGGAAGGATTGGGAATTTCAAGTCAGTGATCATGTTTTCCTAATGATATCTACATGGAAGGGAGTCATATGTTTTGGTAAGAAAGGTAAATTGAGTCCCAGGTACATCAGACCTTTCGAGATTCTAGAACGAATTGGGGCTGTAGCTTACCGATTGGCACTGCCACCAAGTCTCTCCAAAGTTCACGATGTGTTCCACGTATCTCTGTTGAGGAAATACATGCCTGACCCAACACATGTACTCACCTATGAGGAATTAGAACTGGAACCTGATATGTCTTATTGCGAAGAACCCGTCAAGATTATTGATATGAGAGAACAAGTATTGAGAAACCGGATGACGCGTCTGGTAATATTTTTGTGGAGAAACTATAAGATGGAAGAGGAAACTTGGGAACCCGAGGAACTTATAATGAAGATCCACCCGAGTCTCTTCATGTGGTAGTATTCTAGAAATTTCGAGTATGAAATTATTTTAAGGAGGGTAGAATGTAACACCCCAAGCTTCTACGGTACGTTTCTCTTTGAATAATGCAATAACATGTGTTGTACGCAACATCGAGTTATAACACACCACAATCAATCAAAATAGCCATTATGAATAGTAATACCTACTTTTTGAAATTTTATAAATTTTATCTCTCAAAATGGACTTCATTTTTGGATTCCGAGTATTGAATTTAGCCTAAGGGGATGTTTTGGTACTTTTCGGGTAACTTTAATATTTTGATGAATAGTGAAAATTACTAAATTTTAATTAAAAACAACTTTTTAAATCAAAATAATTAATAGTGATAAATTATGAATTTGAGTGGTTTTAAAGTATATTTAGAATATATTTTTACCATTTACTAAAATGTTGGTAATTTGACATAATTTCACAAATAAACCGAACATAAACAAGTATCAATCTTTTGATAGTTATTATATCTTAAAAACACGCTTTTTGTTTTGACAGCGGGAATTGATTTTAAATTAATTTCATCCACTTCTGTGTTTTGAATTTGGAAAAATAGATTCCATATTTTGAATCAGGATGTTAAAATTGTGTAAACAGTTAACTTTTATTTTTAGACATTTTGAATAATTACTTCGGTAAATATTTTATTTACAATGGCTAAAGGGTAAATCTGGTAAAAAAGGGTTAACAAATAAAATTATAATAATAAAAAATTACCCTAAAACGTGTCCTAACCTTATTGGTCGATACATGTCCGACCATGGGCATCTTTGTGTCGATTTTGGGACCCCATGGTGCCACTTTTAAGTGATAGGGACACTTTATTTTAATTAAGTTAAAATGAATACAAAAATGACACAAGAATATATCTTTTAGAAAAACAATTTTTACAAATGGTTATATATTTTGGAGTTTCGACTATAAATATTCATTAGACATCTAAAAATAATTCTCACATAATGGTAGTTTATTTATAATTTTTATACATTAAATAAAATAATTTATTTAAGACACAATGGTGATGCAGTAATTACCATAATAGAAAACAATTAAAATGATTGATATTGTAGATACCCAAATAAATATAATTTGAGACTTTTTATGAATTGAACTATTTTTATAGGTTAATATTTCATGTTAGGAATGATTTAATTAACGTTTTTCGAAGTAATCATTCTGTTATAATTTTTACAAAAATCAATTATTGAACAGTGTCAAAATTGACATAAAAGAGTTTTTAAAACAAATATTATATTATTAATTGATATTAAATTCTTAAAAACCTATGTTTCGTCCCAGAGACTTATATAATGATAGGAGTATAATTAATGTCCCACTTGGGGGTCTCTTGGATGTATATAGTTTGTTTATTAACCTTATAATATAAAAATACAAAGAGACATTGTAAAAGATAATCTAATTAACTAAGAGTTAATACTTAAAGATGAGGTTATATAGTAACCCAAACCTGTATAAATTTTATTGGTTGAGTGGATATAGACCCATACCCACCTTAACCTTTAAATAATCCACTTTTGAGCCATTAGAAAACGAATATGAATTTATTATAAAATAATATTTCTAGTTTTTTCAAAGGTGCCCCTCACCCCTCTAATAAAAGGGAACTCTCCCTTGTCATTAACTCACACCATCAAAGCCTTTTGGTTCGGCCAACCTCTTCCAAAATACCCTCTAAACATCCTTTACATAATCCTAGAGGCCTTCCTTTATTCAGAAAGCCAACCTAAGATCCCTTTTGATCAAATCAAAAGGAATAACCTAAAGAAGAGGTAATGATTTCACCACCCTTTTCCAAGTTCCTTTCTTCTTCCACTTATTCTTTCTTTGTTATTACCATTCTAAAATAATAAATCCAATATATTATATATAATGTGATTTTATTATAAATATGTTACAACCATATTCAGTATTCTATCCATCCTTTGAATAACATGTCACCATACGTGCGTACGTACGGCTTACCGTCTCCACATCGTGGTCTAATTGTTATTCAATAAATTATTATTTGTATGGGTATAATAATGATTTATAATTCATGTAAATAATAAATATAACATGATAATAATTCTTTATATATGATATACCATCCAATTATATATTGTTTTAAAATCAAAATAATGATATTGTCGCTCGTGTGTACGTACGGACTACCGTCTCCACGAACACGATGAGATTCATTCTCCATCGTATCCATTCAAGTATAATAATCATTTTATGATTTAAAAATAATGTTATAGGACTTGATATCATTCTGGACATTAATAAGATACAACCTATCCATGAAAAACATGGCTTATGTAACAAAACATATAAAATAGAATGAGTAAGTTAACACACAAAACAACGATAATACTAATATATTATTAAC
Organism: Viscum album; assembly: GCA_963277665.1. NCBI lineage: Eukaryota > Viridiplantae > Streptophyta > Magnoliopsida > Santalales > Viscaceae > Viscum > Viscum album. The sequence goes on along the minus strand of OY728153.1, from coordinate 1,012,316,937 downwards.
AAATAAATGTTAAAAGATCATATGTGGTATCATATTAATGTATATGATTCTTGTATAAATTAATAACAATTATTTCACCATTATACATGAGGTTAACCTACCCCCAATCAAGGAAAATTACAAGGTAAGGGTTTATTTCACAATCTCTTCATTATCTGAGGTTGTTTATACGTAATTATCTACTGGGATCTCATTAACATCCACATCCATGTTTCATAAAAATGTATTTCGAAACATTTTTACTTTTTACAAGAATTTTTGTTAAAGTCATTTATACCATTGTTTGAATTTTTATAAGAGGTTTATAAAGGAATCTTTCTATCATTTTCCAAACAAGGTGCTTTTTAACCTCTTCGACAGAATTAAGGTAAGAATGTTTTTTTAACTTATACGGAGGCTGCGGATATTTTCCACCATTATAAAATCATCGAAGCTTCCCTTACAAGATTATAAGAATATTATCAAGGAAAATGATTTATTTTATAAATATATGACTTTTAAATTATTTCAAAATATAAAGAGATATTTCTCTAAAAAGAGTTTTGATTTCAACTATATCAACATCCTTTGATGGATTTTATGATTATTTGAAGTTTATTTATTATGATACAAAACTTCTATATTGTATTGAAGGTTTTGTGATATGTTTGACTATGGATGTGTTATTTTTATACCATTCAGGATTTATGGATGAAGTATTTACATTTCCTATGCTAGTTTTAATACGAATTTTTATGTTATGTTTAAAAAATTTCATATGGGAATGAATTGGACTTTATATGTGATGGGTGGAGCCCGCTATAGCTCCTCGATGCATCGGTAGGTATCATGAGACAAACTAGTGTCTTGTAACAAGGCCTTGATAAAATATTATTTGTATACATGGCACAAGGCCTTGGCTATGTGGTTATGATAGTCTGGCATTATGCATTTAATCATTATGAATGTGGTTATTGATATTGCATGTGATTATTTGATTAGTAGAATATCCATGTGAATAAGTAAATGGAATTATTTCATTTTATTTTTGCCCTACTATGTTTAAGTTCAAGTTTGAAATAATTTTGTTGTAGTTATACACCATCTTAAATGTTTATTCTAATTTATGAAAGTTTCTCTATATTGTTATCCATACTGGGCATTTGAGCTCACCCCTTTTCTATGTTTTATTTTTCCGAAGATGTGAAGAAGTAAATTATGAATGACCTGTAGGGATATTATGAGGGGATAATATTGTGGAATATGGAGAAAATATGTTATTGTAGTATTTTTTCACTTTATGATGTAATGTAAAACTTCATGAATATATCTAGTGTTTCCAAGGCTACTAAACCAATCATTCATTCGAGATTTGATCTTTCTTGTGATAATGCCAACGTTATGTAATAATGCACCAACTCTGGGTAACTGGGTTCGGGGAATTACAAATAAAAAGTTATATGGCTCTGACAAATGATGTATATAGGAGTGAAAACTCTAACATGGAGTTTTAGGCTTATTTCGGGGTATCGGGGTACCCAAAAATGGGATTTACTACACATTGAGTTGGACATTCCTAGAGTATATTCGTAGGATATTCAAATTTTCTATACCAACCATTATGAGGGATTTAAATATTAATTTATCCTAAAAACCCATGTTTATGGTTATCATTTTAGCTTAGAATGTAATTTCTATTTATAAATAGAATTTTTTTTATGTTGAGATTATATATTACAATTCATAGCCTAATCTCGGGAATTCCATTATTTATAAATGGTGCCTAGTGGAAGGAATGGAAACATCACGAACACACATGTCCAATGTAGGGATTTCCCTCTAATTCCTGATAATGATGTTGGATTTGGTGTTATGAATAATGATGAGAAACATATAACTGCACTGGGACAACGGACCCAGGTTATGTATAATAACAATAAATTTATGGAGCATCTGGATCCATAACGTGGGGGAGATGCCTTAGACGACATTATGTGAAAATAGAATCCATCATTTAATGGAAAAAACCCATTCGTAATAGAGCTATGGATATGTTTATAAGGGAACATATTTTTCACTATGCGACGTAACAAAAGGGAAAAGGTTGTCATGGCAATTTTTCAACTATTGGGCGAAGAGAATAATTGGTGGTCATTAATCTAATGCACAAATGAGGTGTAATAATTATACGAAATTAAATGGAGGGACTTTAAGGAAATATCCTCATAGAAATAATTCCCTTGTGAACTGCGAGTAGAAATGGAAAAGAAGTATCTGAATCTTTGGAAAAAAGAGGATGGGAATGTTTCAATGTAAGAAGTTAACTTCCCAAGGATAGCAAGACATGACAAAGACTACATATGAAATCCAAGGATCCGGATATATTAATTCCTTGATTTTTTTAAATCATTCCACTAATGGGATCTAATCTCCCAACATTTCTCATCATTTGAAGATAAAATCAAAATTTCTATAATGAAACAAAATAATTTTCTATGCCTAATTATTTGGATGGAATTCTTGAGAAGAATTGGGTAGAAAAATACTCTAGAAAAGGAAATATGAAAATGGGGAAGATGTGAAGAGTTGACCTTCCACCCATGGATAATTTTGGAAAGAGACACCATTGTACTTTCCTAAAGGGTAAGGGTATTTTTTACATGTGTGGAGCACCTATATTGGTATTTTGAGGTGTTGAAAGAATTTACCAATGATCAATGATACAATTGTAGGGAGAGGGTAGATTATAAAAATGAGTTTCCTAGGCATCATGGAAACATACCCCAAATTTGGCAATGGGATCAAGTCCATGCATATGATGTCACAACTAATGATGATAATGTTTCTAACGATGTGGTGGAATGTACATTAATTGTTTCTTCAAACATAGACAATGCTTTTTTTTATTTTGGATCAAAAAATTCTTTTATATCTTCCTAGTTTTACAAAAAATTAGATATATCCAATTTGAATTTATAATGGAGTAGTCATTGAAAACACCAAAGAGAAGTATCATTGTAAAAAAAGATCTGTTAGGAAGTCCCCATTATGGCATATAGATGTTCTTTATATACTGGTATTATTATCATTACCATGATTGAAATTGATATAAATCTCATTATGTATTAGATTTTAAAATATTAATTGAAAATTTATAGCAATAATGAAGAGGAATTTTTTTTTGAGGATGATGTGAATTCCATTACCTTTAGGAAGGAGACATCTATATCTAATTATTATATAGATCCAACCCTAGTAGATCTACTGCATTCAATTTGTATGGAGGAAGGTAATGAAATAAATATGGGTGAGGAAAGGAATGATCAAATGTAGGACATACCAATTGTGCAAGAATAAGTGGATGTGTGTCTATAGGATTTTCTATGGACATCCTCAAGTGTAGGGAATTGAGTTTTCTATCAACTTAATTACTTATTCAAGGACCATATCAGAGAAAACATATAGAATGGACACTGTTGAATTAGAATAATTGAAAAAAATTGAGAAATTGAATGGTAAAGGATTTATTATCCCCTATGTTTCACCATGAGGAACACCTATCCTTTTTGTTAATATGAAATATGAATATATGAGATTTTTAATTGACTATATGAATATCAACGCTATAATAATACTGAACAAGTATCCATTACCACACATTGATGATTTATTTGATTGAATTTGTGGATCATAATAATTTTCGATGTCTGACCTTAGATTTGGATATAATAATTTGTGAGTAAGGAAGGAATAATTTCAAAATACCATATTTTGAACAATTTATGGGCATTATGAATTTACATTAATGACTTTTGTACTGAATAATTCACCCTATGTCTTCATGGATCTAATATGAAATGAATTATATACGATGTTTATCAACTGTGAATTTTCTACTGCAATCGATTTCCATTCATTTCCCCATAGTCTCTTAAGATAGAATATATGTTGACCCTATTAAGGAAAACGTTATTCAACAATGTCAAACTATAATGAACATAAATGATGTACATTGTTTTATTGGTTTAACTGGTCATTTTAGGTGTTTCATTTTGAACATCACATGTTTAGCTAAACTATTGACCGTGATTACACGTAAAGGTCTTAAGATCATATGGAAAAAATAAAGGGAGGATTTCTTTGAATAATTGAAGAGTATAGTAGTGATTGATAAAATCCAAACTCTACCATACGGAATAATGGGTTTTTGATCTATTAAGATGTATCAATGAAAGGACTTGTTTGTTTCCTTATAAATAATAATAGAGTTATATGATATTCATTAAGGAAGTAAAATTATCATGATATTATCTATCCTCCCCATGATCTTGAGTTATGTAATGTGATATTTTCTCTAAAATATGGTGACACTATTTTTATTGTGAAAGATGTGAGATATATACAGATCATAATATATTGAATTATATATTCTCAAAAAAATAACTCAACATGTGGATAGGAGAGGGATTAAACTACTCAATGAATAGGTTTGTTCCATAAACTACCACCCTGGTAAAGAAAATAAGTTAGCTGATGCATTGATCAGGAAGGATCATAGAGTTTTAAACAAAATGATGACTGAATGGGACACTATATTCATGGATCTAAATGGATGGAAAAGGGAATTATTAAAAAAGATGAAACATAATTTATTTTTCAATTGGTTAGCCAACCATCTTTATCAGAAAGGATTTAATGGTCTTAGACGGATGGTGAAATCCTTCAAAAGAATATTAATGCTCCGAAAGATGTGATATTGGATGACATCGTATGTGAAGATGGAATTCTGATATTTGGGAAGATAAAATGTGTTCTAGCCATTAATGATCTAAAAAGAGTTTTTATGGATGATTAAAATAGTAAAAAAAATCCTACACACCCTGGTGGCACAATAATGTAGATATATTGGAAGAAACATTTCTTGCGGGACAACATAAAGTGGGAAATTACGGATTATGTATCAAGATGTTTAGTCTTTAAACCAGTGAAGGCCTAGAGATAACATCCTAGAGGGGGTATGTAACATATATCTATTCATACATGTAAATGTTTTGACATCTCTATTGATTTTGACACAAGATTACCCAAAACACTATGAATTAATTATGTAATATGGGTACATGTTGATCAATAAATACAAACAACACATTTTATCACTATAAGGCAAGATTTCCACTGGAGTGACATGCATGACTCTATAAAAATGACGTAGAAAGTCATCATGAATCGCTTATTTCAATATTTTCTGATTCTGATCCTCTATTTACATCAAAAATTTCGAAAGGTATTCTGAAATCATTGGATACTGATCATTTTTTGAGTACATCTTATTATACTCAAAATATATAGTAATCAAAAGGATGATCCAAACAATAGAAGACATGTTGAGATCATTCTCACTGGACTTTCATGGTATGTGGGATCAGTATTTACCCATGTTGTAGTTTTCAAACAATAATATTTTACATTACAGTACTCAAATGGAACCATATGAAAAATTGTATGGGAAGAGATTTTGTACTGCAACATGTACAGATGATGTTGGTTAATGGAAGATAGTGGGCCCAGAACATGTAGAATAAACAAAAATGAAGGTAAAGATAATTAAAGGAAATATCATAGTATCACACAAAATGAAAAAAATCATAGATGATAATCAAATGAAGGATTTGGAATTTAAAGTGGAAGATCTTTTTTACATAAAATTATCTCCATTGAAGGCTATTATAATATTTGGGAAAAAGGGAAACAGATCAATTTCTGTATATGACTTTTTGAAATTTTGGAGAGTATTTTAGCTGTTGAATATCATTTGGGTTGGCCACCTAACCTATCTAATGTACAATGTTTGTACCATGTCCTACTACGGAGAATGTACATTCCAAACCCAATAAATTTCCTCACTTCTAAAGGTATATTATTGGGCCAGACATATCATACTGTGAAGAGGCTATCCAGATTATAGACACTAAAGAACATGGGTTGTGGATTCAAAGGACTCGACTAGTAAGGATACATTGGAAAAATCATAAAATTGCTGATGAAATAAGGGAGTTTGAGGTGGTTATGATGATGAACTATCCAAATCCATTGGTGAGGTATCATTATAGTAATTTTGAGGAGAAAATTATTTTTAGTATGGGATAATGTAAAACACCAATATTTTAAAAATAAATTTAATATTTAATTCATGAAACACTTTTTCTCCTCAAAACAACACTATTTTACAACCTTTCATGTAAACATAGTATGTTCCACCTATATGATTTTAATTTCGAAAAATTAACACACACAATAGCATTCAGTAAGATATTTAGAGTCTGATAATATTATCCCAATTTTATTTAATAGAAACATACGCTTATGAATATTAATATTAATAGTAATATGACTTTATGATTAGTAAATCCTATTATTATTTTACTATTTTATGGTTATTTGATAATGAGATACTAATTAATATGTCACAGTAGTTTAAAAAAATATTTTTTTTATAAACTTTTTTTTTCAAATAAATGATGTTTTAATTAAAAATTTAAATTAACAACATTTAGAAAATTAATTTCAAAAAATGGAGTACATTTTTAAATTAAAATGGTTGAAAAATTGTTAGGGTTGTTTTGGGGTGTTTTTAAAATATTCGAATTTTTGATTAATAGTAAAATACTATAATTTACTGTACATATAAATTATCAATTAAATAATATATATATTACATCATGGAATATGTAAGCACACATGGATCAAAATAAAATTTACATACTATTATTCGTGGACACACTAATCAATACAATTTTATTCATTGGAATAATAATAAAATAATGTGTAAAATAAGGGGAAAATACTCTACTACTCGACTATAAAACCCCCTCACTCCACCTTTTCTTCACTCCCCTCAAGCCTTGTTCCGTATTAAAATTATTCTCAAATATCCTCCCATGACCCTCGCGTCATATACAATCCCCTGGCCACAAAAAATACCAAAATCCCTCCAAAAAATAGGCTCTTAAATAAGATAACTTCATGAGGTAAATTCATATTTTCATTTATATATTTTCAAGTCCCTTCCTTTCATTTTATTTACTCAACTACATTGATCCAATTGTTGATTTGACTCCACTACCATAAATTGACTAGAACTGTTTTATAATAATGAAATAATTCTTCATCATCCTTCATTTCCCCTTCTTTAATACTAGAAATGAAAACGCTATCTGAGAAGTGTTAATATATCCCATTCATGGAAGAGTAGTTTTCAATTTAAATTAACATATTCATTTACAGTAATGAAACCATTTTTATGGTTGAAAAAGAATATAGTATATTTATAATAACTTATTTAAAGTTTTGGAATAGTTTTTTACACGTGATATTTATTTATAAATCAAAATGAGTACATTGAGATCATGATCTTCTAATTATATCCAAACAAATATCCTTAATGTTTTACATAATTATTCATCTTCACTCCCAATAACGAAATTTCGTTTATAACAATATTTCCTTATTATTTTTCACAAATAGAATAAAAAATTATTTATGTGCAACCATTCTCATTCTACTTATTTATCAATACATGAATATAAGTACACCGACCCTGAAAACCAAGGAGGAAAATACTCCCAAACAATGAAATTGAATTTCATAAAACATCAAAAGGATATGAATAATGCTAAATAAGGTAGTAATAAATCAATTACATGTATTGAAGGTTTTTAAATCATTAATTTATGATCCTAATTTTTTTTACTAATGTCATTAATATCTAGTGAGGAACACCTTCAAACATAAGGAAAGGGTTTTCAACCCGAACCTCCATTTTCATTTGGGTTACTTTTGTTGTCTAACGAATTCAATTAAATTCTTATTTATTCATATTTACTCCTCATATATTCATTTATAATGATATATATATATATATATGAAAAAATTGGAATCCTACTTTTATTTTTGTGGAGATATATGTTTTAAAATGATCTTCTAACAAAAGTTCTTCAAATACTAGCTATATTCAATGGAATTTCGCAAATTATAATATATATTCAAGGGAACTCTATAATTTTTTCAGAAACCATTATCATTATTGAAACACTTATTTTACTATGAAAAATACTAATATTCTTCACTTTTTTTTATAAAAAGGATTTTTCAAAAGAACACATCTTTTTATTGTAAAAGTGTATATATATAAAGAATTACATGATTATATTATAAGAGTATCTTCACATAATTATATATTCTTGTTGGTAATTATTTATTACTATGAAAAATATTTTATGATATAATATACCATATTTAATTTAATGGTTTTTGATTATTTTGACTGGGGATGTTCTTTCATAAAACTATTCATCAATTTTCTCTGAATGGTTAGTGTTTATGATTAATGTTTGGGGAATGGTTTTGAAATTACATATGTTAGATTCAATATCAATGTATATATGGTTTATTATTTATACTATTCATGTTGTAATGTTTATCTTTTGTTTGTATCTTATTTATAAATCTACTAAACTAATCAATTCATTGGGCTGCATATTCCTTGTTTATATTCCAGGGTAATAAAAAGTTAATCTTTCCAGGAAATTGGTATTGGTTATTTACAAGCATGGATCGATGTTTGAGTTATATAGAGAACTCACCCACTATTTTAGGTTGAGTTCCAAGAAACTCTTTATGAATGAAATCAATGTATTACAAAATCATGGGAACATTTTGGATTTTTATACAATAATTTCTTTATTCAACTTCAAAACCCATATCTAAAAAGAATGATATAGGATATTCTTCTAGACAATTATTTGGTCCATATATCACTTATTTGAAAGAAACTATAGGTTTCCATTAATGTATAATTTTATTTACTTACATCTATAGTTTTAATAAGAATTATAAATAGATATATATTCAATACTTTTCAAAGTGTAAAATTACATCCTTGGAATGACTACTAAAATTTTGATGAGATTGTGCTCACCAATGTCAATCCAAGAGTTTCTATACACTTTTAAGGCTGGGATAATACCTCTTGGAGTTTTAAGTGATATCTATGCATCTAAAACTTTATGGATTGATTATATATTCAGTGATATATTTTAGGAATGAAAGGACACTATAGAATCATAATAAATCAATGTACATAATTTTTTTATTGAAAATTGAATGTACCTTCCACCACATTACATGGAGATTCTAATTCAGTTGTCACAAAAAAATCATGACCCAAATACCTTGGTCTAGGATAATGTTGATATTGATTAGCCTCCATTATATTCTCATTTGGATAGTGATTGGAAAATTTCCCGAAATATCCTCAAATGATGCACTGGTCATTAATCCATGCTTACAAAATCTTCTATTTTTCATTAGTGTTAATATGTAGGGCCTTCATCCCATTGAATTAGTTCTAACCAATATGTATATATCTCCCACACTTCTGACATTTTCCACTCACTAGAATGTTCTTCCTACATTCTTCTTCCTGGAATTGTTTCATGTATGAAATTACACTACAATTCATCCTATTCCATGATCAACATTCTTACCCATGTTTGGACCTAATGAACTATTATTTCCATTTTACATACGCGACTAATACTTTTATCCAATATATTATTAATCCTTTACAAGTCTTATCACTATCTCTTCAAAAATTTAATAGTCTTGATTGTAAATATTATTATATAGTGGTGGTCTTAGTCCACTAATTAATCTACCAAATGTTCTATTAGGACCCATTAAAATTCAGTAGGTGTAACCAGAAAGTATTCTAATTTACATCTCAAAGATTCCAACAAATTAATATTCCTTATGCTTCTGCTCAAGTAATTCTATCCCCATTTTCATTCACATTGAATGTGGAAAATAAATAATGAAACATTATCCAGTAAAGGAATTCTTCTCAATATAATAAATCAGTATTCTAGTATTATTTTTTAATCCGAGTCCACCACTAATAAGATTCTACATTTGAGAGGAAACAAATTGGGTGATATTATCTTCCAATGAATAAAGGATTATAGAAAAATGTTTTTAATATACATATTGAGGTTTTCATAAATCAATGATTATGTAGATATATTTAAGTAAAGTTGTCGCTAACACATTATGGAGGCAATATAACTTTGTACCCATTGAGGTTACTCTTTACTCTCAGATTGAATCACAATATTTCTCAAAACTAGTGTTATTTGATTCATCATTATCATTATTTTTTCCATTATATCTTCCATCAAAGGGCCATCAATTAATAGTCCATTGTTCACCATATTTTTGTGGTTCATTATATATCCAGCCATATTCATTATACAGTAAAAAATAGAGGGAAAACTATTTCATTTAAAAATATTATATTTATACTAGAATTTTATATCTCAAAACATCTGGATTAAAGATGTTATTTTATAAAATAAAATAATTTTTCTAAGAATCAGTCAAAATTTTACATAAAAATTTCATGATTATCCAAACAAATCCTCTAAGTGTGTCTATCCAAATTTTTTGAAAGGATTGTATTAAATCTCTAATTACTATTTGACTATATATCATAGTGGTGTATACATTTTTACCCTTAGATATGTGTGTTCCCAAGCCACATCCACATTCCCTTATCTATACAAGTATTTCATTATATGAAACTCGCTAACATAACACTTCAACAAAACAAAATTATTCATTCCTATATTTTATATTTTACCTAGGGATTTTAAAAAAAAATTCAAAACATATTTCTAATAATTAAATAAAAATTTCATTGATACAAATTATGGGACCCTTACTTTTTGTTGAATAACATTTCGTTTACATTGTACAAATAAATTTTTTTTTAATTTTCATTTTCATGGAAACATGGTAAATATTATTTTAAAAATTAAAAAATTGATTTATTCCACTTGAAACGGTATATCATAGGTTTATCATAAGAAAATAAATTTCATCTCAAAGCCTGTGGACATACATCAATGGAATGGTTGAGAAAAATACCAAAAAGTCAATGAATGGAAAACAATTTACATGTGACAATTAGAAATATCTATGAAAACATGAGGAAAATGGAATGAGAAAAAGAACAAAGAAATATGATAAAAGATAAAAATATCAATAAAATGGATATTTGGTTACAACATTTAAATTATACATTGTAAATAATATCACTATTGATTTCCCCCTATGTGACATGAAAATACCAATGTTACTCATTAAGGTATCGTAAAACATCTTATCTCTAGAGATTAAATTATTCCCTGAATGAATTTGGGTTATATAAATGAGAACCTTTATAATTATTTATTTAATATGTGCCATTTATATTATAATCAAAAAATTAATTAATAACCCATTGGGAAAAAATTGGTTTCGTATAAAAATAATTTTGTTTTAAAAAGTATGGAAAGGAAAGATCATTATGCAATTATAAATAAATTTAAAGGGATTGTTTGTTTTGTATAAGTCAATACTTGAATAAATTTATACATTTTAACATATTTTTGGATTCCATACAAATACAACGGGTATTGGGTATTAAAAAAATTAAAAGGGAATTTCCTGATCTTAAGAGAGAAATTATGTGCAGTGAAATTTTAAAAGAATTATTAAAAAGAATGTTTTTAGAAAAGGGAGAAAAGAGAGGGGACATGGGTTTCCCATAGATAAAAAATAATTTCTATATAATGGAATGAATAGAAATTTAAAAAATGTGAGTGACCATAACATTCCAAATACATAAATAAGTGGTTTTTGAAATAAATATAAGATAGTGTTATTATCCAAACCTTAGTGAGTTACTCGTTAAACATGATGATTTGATCTTTGGGGGAATGATAACTTTTTAGGAGGAGTAATTGTGAGTTAAAATACTATATATGCATTTTTAATGGATTATGAGTGAATATAAGTGGATAAATTGTTCGGTTTTTAAAAATAATGTGTAAGAGTAGTATATTAATTTCCAAATATAGTTCTAAGAAATATAACTTGTGGACAATGAATATCCTTGAGATTTACCATGTTATTTTACCATGTAATTAGACACCTAAGAAAAATATTATGTTATTTGAATTAATAAGTGTCTAACAACATATTATTTTACTTTATTCTGAAATAAAATGTAATGTTTACATAAAATAATAGTTATAATGTTAAATATTTCATTTTATGTAATGTAATGTAAAATATTTGTTTTGAAACTTATTAATATATATTAAAATTCATAATATTAATTAGATAACATAATTTAGGTCATTTTTCTTTGTTAATAAATTATTAAATCATTAAAGGCTAATTATGATGTAATTAAGCATACAAATAACACCAAACTGCGTTACTACAATTCACAAAAAAAGATAAAGTATTTTAGAAAATTTTCAAAAACAAATACCTAACCAAATTTTTACATACTGATTTTAGAAATGATATTTATTTTATCCTATTAATTCTATACATATGATTATTTAAAATTTAAAATATATAATAACTTATTTATTAAAAACTAAATCAGGTTGAAAATGAATTTTAAAATTTTCAACACTTGAAAAAATAAAATATTTTCATCCTTAATATTTAAACAAGAGTGTTTATATCATATTAATTCAATAAAATAAATATTATTCCTTATGAAATAGTTAATTTTAATAAATTATTCCTTTTCAATAATGTAATTTTTTATAAAACCCAATTTATTAAATTCAATCAATATTTAATTGAGAAAAACTATAATAAAAACAAAATTGTTTGAATAGAAATTATATTTATACTAAATAATTACCATATAAGTAACTAAGGCTAGGAAACATAAACCATTAGTACACTTGTGTATGACCAAAGGTTATCATGTGCGATGTAGATATTTTAATGGGTGGATCGAATAACTTCTCTCGGGTGGTAATTTACACAATATTTAACATCACCCATATGTGATTTCATTTTGGGATTACTTTTTGAAGTGTATTGTGGTATTAGTTATTATTAAACCCACATGACTCTATCAACCTTCCATGATCTATAAAATGGTATTCATATGGCATGACCCAATTAGTTGAGGCCAATGTTTTTCTTTTATCCCTTAATTATTTTATCCTATTATTACTTACAAGAAGAAATTAAAAAAATTATAATTATTACCAAGAGTATAGTTTCAAAAATTCATATTTACCAATTGTTATAATTGACCAACATTCATAATTGAACAACATTCATATAATGGTCGAAACCTGATGGTCAAATATCTCATTATATTCACTTCATTAATAAAGATATAATGTTTTTTTATATATAATAGAATATAAAAAACATTTTACAGAATAAAAAATCAATAAAAATAATGGGTCTTTAATGATTTGAATTTGGAATATAGAAACCCAATTTATATTCCATAGGTTTATATTTTTTAAATTGGCCCCTTTTATTTTTATAGATTAGGAATTTTATAGTGTTAAAATTTATCAAATCAGTAAAGGGTAAACAGGTAAATAAATGTAAAAATAATATGACTAAGTAGTAAATATTAACCCCATACATAAGATTTTAAAAAATTATAAATAAACTTATTATATTTCGATTTTTTTAGAATATATGGACTATATTTTGCATATGTCATTGATTTTTAATATTATAATATTTAATGAAGATATAAAGGAAATATGTCACTTTACATCTTTCAATATGTAACATATTTTTTGATAGTGTCAAATAAAATTGAGGTTCTAATATTTTATACTCTTTTAATGATTATATTTTTTTAATAATTTTATTTTAATTTATATTTTTATTGATTTAATAATCACATTAAAAACCTATATATCCCCAACACTATATTTATACAATTAATAAAATATAATTTAATGAATTTTAAAAAATAAAAAGAATAAAATATTTGATAAAATATTGTGTGCAAAATATTTATTAATACATATCAAATGTTAAGAGTGTGTGAAATGGTAATATCTAAATTCCTTATTTTCCTTGATTTATTTAAATTTATTGAAAATAAATTGTGTCAAAAAAGACTAGACTGATATTTTATGATAAATGAAAATATATTAAATGATTAAATATTTTCATAATATTTATTCAAAATAAATGGGATATAGATCAAAATATCAAACATGGTAAATATTTTTGGTCTTTTATCTGTTTATGATAACATTCTTCGCCCAGTCGCATAAGAAAACATAATTTTTGTGGTAATTGTCAAAAGGTTTAACAAGGGATTAATAATAAATGATGAGAAAAAAACATAACCAAATAGGTCCATATTTTATTATATAAGATAATTTAGACTCATAATAATATATGACTTTATTAATATCAACATGGATTTATTTTCTCAATATGAATAATTGATAATAATTGTTTTCTTTAAAATCATTCATGAATTGACCACCACTCGCATATAAAAAGACAGTCATTCTCTCTATTTTAACACCACTATTAAAAAACTATCACAATAATAACCTAAATAATTTTATTTTAAACATATGTATACATGTTATAGATTTTATTAACATTCCAATATACCATCCCGGGGTCCATTAAATGTAGATCTTATGAAATTCTATCAAAGATGATGAAATTATCAGTACCAACTCTTTCATGTTTATTTCATATTCAAATTTATCATAATATTTTGTACACATATTAGAATCATAAAATTATTATCATAAATAAAATAAAATTTTATTATGATTATTGGAAGACCATTTAATATCTCTTATCCATCCAATGAAAAGTGAAAACACTGCTCTTGCTTATGAATGACTTATCATTTCCAAGTAGCGATGCAATTCATTATTATTCACATAATTAAAAGGATGGTTATAAATAAAGAAATAATTAATAAATTTAATATTTATGAAATAAATATTATTCTATAATTATAATAAAATATATACCTAATTACCTTTTAAAACTTTGGAAACTTATAATTTCGTTAATTTGTATGTCCAGACTATTATATCCATAGAGTAATGTGACACATTCTACATTTTTATGTTACACAGATGGTCATAATGTCAAAATGAGATAATATAAAACATAAATTATATAAAAAAATTTATTTAAATTTCAATCATTATTTTAAATTCTCTATTTATATCCTTTGAAATGTGAATATAATGTTCATGCTTACTAATGACTGATCATCTTCGTGAAGTTATTATAAATTTTTCTATCCCAAAATATTATGAATGACTCTAAATAACTATATATATAATAATTAATATATATATATATGATGAATAAAAATATATATATGGTGGAAACAAGTTCAACATGAAAGTACGAGAACTAGAAAATCAAAATATTTAGGAAAATTATTGCAGTTTACACCCGAAATAATAATAATAATAATAATAATAATAAAATATTATAAAAAATGGGTGATAAAATGTTTTAAATAGATCATATATGATATTTTAGATATTAATATACTTACATTATATAATTACAATAAATATAAATACATTATATAGTACTTTTAATGAATATACATACCATGTCAAATTCTACGTAAGAGATTTTTTCTAGATTTACATTACATTGAGATTGATTTAGAATTATTAAACTATTTATTATTTTACGGTGAATATAAGGACTCTTTGTGTTATTGAACATTAATATTTTTCATTCATGATGTTTTGTGTCTCAATTCACTTTCACTCTTTTAATGATTTTCTATATTTTTAATGTTATTTCAATTATTTTTACAAATAACACACATTAATAAAATATTTTTGAAATATTTTACTTAAATTTTCATTATTTCACTTAATAGGATTATTTTATTATAAAACATATGTTTTTGAGGTGGCAATGGTTATATTTTATTGCTAATTAATTGTTTGTTCATTGGATTTCTATTAAATCATCCACTTTGTTTTCAGATATCACTGGACATATTATTTATCGTAAATATCCATTGTGGATTTTCTTATTTAATAAAATGTATTTCATGTCAACATGTGATGTTTCAATTGGAATGCTATTTTTTAAATAGGGATATATTGATATTTTTTATTCGTTAATTAGTATAGATATTTATTTGAAAGTCTTATTATTATAAATTAAATTTAATAATTTAGAAATGAATATTACATAATGTGATTCGTGAGCGATGAAATTATATAGCCCCTCATTCCATTAATATGTATCATGAGACCAATAAGTTTGAAAAATTACAAGTGTTTTTGGTATATGTCTAACCATAGTGTAACACCCCAAACTTCAACGACACGTTTCCCTTTGAATAATGCAATATCTTGTGTTGTACATAACATGGAATTTTAACACACCATGACCAATCAAACTAGCCGATATGAATAGTAATACCCACTTTTTGAAATTTTATAAATTTTATTATTAAAAATGGGATTCATTTTTGGATTATGAATATATAAATTATCATTGTGTGAATTTTTGGTATTTTTTGGAAAACATTCAATTTTTGATGAATTGTGAAAAACACTACATTATTGGTTCAAATCAACATTTTGTTTAAATATTTAGTTATTTTATTTAAATTTATATTTGGTAATAATAGATACATAAAACCTATAAATTTTCTAAGTAATTTATTGGAGTCATTTTTTAATAATATTATATATATATAATTTTATTGAACTTTTTACCGTCATTTACCCACCTTCTAGGAGGATTTTCAATTTTGCATAAAACATAATTTTACAACTTTTATAAATTGAATTTCAAAAATCCTAGACACATGGTTAACATTAGAAAATAAAATGTGGTTAAATACTATGAAATTAATTTTTGGTGAATTGTAACTTTAAACTTTTATTTACCTAGTTTTAAAGTATATTGGGAAATTAAAGGTCAAAAAGGATATTATAATTAACCTAAAACGTGTACTAATTATATTGGATAAGTTTACTTCGACCAAAATCAACAATAAGAATAAAATATGATTTTTTTGGTCCACATATATTTGATTAGGATAGTTATTTTTACTTTATTTAAAGAAGAGTTAAAAGTGTTAAATTTCATCTTAAATAACTAAATTATTTTTTATATAAGGTTATACATAATATAATTTTGACTATAATATTATTTATAAATTCAAAAATATTTACTAGATAATGTTATTTTGTTAATAATTTTCTGACATTAAATGGGTAAATTTAATTATGATAAAGTGATGATGCAGTAATTACCTTAATAATAAATTATTAATATAATTGATATTATAAATATCCAAATAATTGTAAATTGAGACTTATGAAAAATTAAACAAATTTTATAGGTTAAGATGACATTTTAGGGTTGATTTAATAAAATTTATATTTTGTAATGTTTTTATGACATTCAAAAAAAGAAAATACCAAATAGTGTTAATATTGAAAAAAATATTCTTTACAAAAATACTAAATTATTAAATCATATAATATTCATAAAAATATAAGATTTGGCCAAAGGACTTATATAAGGTTATATATATTAAAAATAATCACTTGGGGTTCCCTTGTATTTTTGTAGTATTTTTATTACCCATTTATTATAATAATACAATAATAAATGTTAAAAGTTAAACTATTAAACAAAGAGTTAAATATAAAAGAAAAGGATAATATGGTGACATAAATATTTATAAAACCTATTTACTAAGAGGTTTTGGAACCATCAATACATTAACCTTGAAATAAATCATTTTGGTTCCATTATATACTAAATACGGTTGTATAAGAAAATAACATTTCAAGGTTTTCCAAAAAAGTGACCCTCATATCTCATATAAAAGGGTACATCATTTTTTCTCAAAATCGCACATACCAAGTAATTTAGCTAGGACAATACCAATACAAATATCCACCAAAATACCCTCACATCTACCTAGATTCCATAATTGTTTTAGAAATCCAACCTAAAAACACTTTTTGATCAACTCCAAAGGAAATACAAGAAGAAGACTTAATATTTTCACCATCTCTTTCAAAGTTATTTTCTCCTTCCACTTATTCTTCCATTGTTGTTTCCATACCAAAATAAGAAATCCAGTTATATATACATACTATGATGTTATTATAAATATTTTAAAAAAATATTCATTATTTTAAACATCATATTAATTAAAAGTCACCATACATGCGTACATACGACTAACCATATCCACGCTGTGGTGTTTTTGGTTATTTAAACACTTCATTATTTGGAAGGGTATAATAATTACTATTACTGATTTAAAAAAATATCATATTAATGATTCTGTATTTATGTTATACCATCCAATTACATACAATTTCACAATTAATAGAATGATAATGTCTCTCATCCGTTTGTATAGATTACAGTCTCCACGAACGCGATATATTCATTCCCTATCAAAACCATTCACGAATAATTTACATCTTATGATTAAAATTAATGTTTTATTACATAATATCATTCTAGATATGAATCAAATACATCCTATCCATAATTAAAATGGCTTATGTAACAACATATTTAAAGAAAAAAGAATCAGTTACCACCAGAAACAATGATACTACTAATGTATTATAAACATAGAAATATTAGATGATCATATATGATATCATATTTATGTATTTTTTCATAATTTAATAACAATTATTTAACTATTATATAGTAGTATTAAATAACCTTGATCGAGGAAATGTATAATGTATGGTTTAATTCTACAATCTCTTTATTACCTGTGGTTATTTATACATGTGTATCTACTGGGACCTCTTTATTATCCACATCTGTGATTCGTAAAATGTATTTCTAGAAAAATTATTATTTGCAAGACTATGTTTTAAAGAAATTTATAACCTTGATTGAATTTTTATGAGATGTTTATAAATGAATCATTCCATCATTTTTCAAACAAGATTCAGTACAACATTTTCGACATAATTAAAGAAAGAATGTTTTTTTAACTTATACGATGGGAGCAGCTATTTTAATTCATTGATACACCTTCCAAGATTCTCTTAAAATCTTACAACAATATTTCCAAAATAAATTATTAATTTTAAAATTACCATAATTATAAATTATTTCAAAAATAAATAGATATTTTTCTCAAATAGTTTTGATTTCATCTATTTCAACATCTTTTGTTAGATTTTACATTAGTTTGAAGTAGATTTATTATGATACAATTATCCATATTGAACTGAATTGTTTTTTATATGTTTTACTATTAATGTGTTATTTTTATACAATTAATCTTTTATGGATAACGTATTGAAAATTTTTATGCTATTTTTAATATGATTTTTATGATATTTTTAACATTTTTAAATGAGGAATGCATTGGACTAAGTAAGTGATGGGTGGAGACTGCTATAGCTCCTCGATACATTAGTATGTCTCATTTGAAAAATATATCTCTTGGAACAAGGCTATGTAAAATCTTTTTTCTAGTCCGGCTTGACGCCTGGACAATGTGGTTATGTTGTTAGACATAATTCATTCCATCAGTATGAAATTGCCTATCTATATTACATGTGATTATTTGACTATCAGAATAACCATGAAAATAACTAAACAGAGTAATTTCATTTATCTTTTCCATATTATGCTCTTATTTTTGTTTAAAATTATTTTTTAGTCTAATAAATTTCATTATTTTTTTGTACTTATTTATGAATGTTTTCACTATATTGTTATCCTTACTGAGCACCCGATCTCACCCCTTTCAATGCTTTATTTTTTCCAGGATGTGAAAAATTATATTCTAACAATCCTGTAGGAATATTTTAAGGGAAATGATCGTGTTAAAAAGAGAAAGAATTGTTTTTTTATTTCATGATGTATTGTAAAACTAATGTATGAATATATTATATCCATGACTACTAAACTGATCTTTATTTTGGGACATGATTTCTTATATCATGAAAATGTTATTTAATAATATATCAAATCTTGGTAACTAGGGTTAGGTCATTACAGTTTGAATCCGAGGAAATTTAGTACATTCAATTGAAGCAAGATTTTGAAATACTCTTATTAGAAAAAATTACTTAAGGTAGACTTTGAGCATTAGTATAGAATAACTTCCTAAAATTTTATTAATTTAGGGACTTTATGAGTTTTCAAAGAAATAAATCCATGTCTGGATTTTAGTAGGTAGGGGTGTCTTTGGAACTGATGTACCTAGGAGTGAAAACTCTAACATGGAGTTTTGGTCTTGGCATGGGCTATCTTGGTACATAAAACGGTCATTGCTACACTCTGGTTTACGATACTCCTAGGGGATAATCTGAAGATAAATTAAATTTTCTTTACAAACCATTTTAAAGGATTTATAAGAATATACCTCCTAGAAGATTTATTTTATTACGGATTATATCTATAAATTGTTCAATTTATGTAATGTGTTATAAATGTTTGGAATTTTGTATTGTGATTCATAAAATAATATACATTATGCCATTGTTTAGAAATGGAACCTATTTGATGTAATGGTAATCTTATCAATTCACATAATCCATATAGGGACTTCCCTCCTACTCTAGATAATTATTGTGGAGCTGGTCATGCGACATGTTTTGATCAGCTTATCACCATATAAGGACATCTCACTCAGGTTATTAATAATATCCTTACCCTTATGGAGCACCCTAATCCAAAAAATAGAGGATCAATGTTAGACCAGTTCATGATGCAACAACTACCAACATTCAATGGGACTACAATTCCATTTGAAGGTTAGGAGTGGATAAGTTAATTAGAGAAAATATTTCATGCTTTTGAGAGTAGTGAAAGGGAAAACATTTTTATTATAGTTTATCATCTCATGGGAGATTTAGATCAATGGTGGTTATAAATTCAAAACAGAAAGGAAGTTTATGAACTATCATATATGGAATGAAGGGTGTTTAGATGTCTTTTCGTAGAAAATTAATTTCCACATGACCATCGAGTGGATATGGAAATACAATTTATGAGTCTGAGGAAAAAACAGGATGAGAATGTCGCAAATAATGAGGCTAACATTTCAAGGATAGGATGGCATGGAACAGATAATATACGAAACCCATGGAGTAATATTGATCAATTCATTGATTGGTTATAACCATTTCATTGACTATCCTTAGTATCAAAATCCTTATCATCGTACAAATATTTTGTTTCTTGTGCTATCCAAACGGAAAAGAAATTATCTATGTCTTATGCCTTTAATGAAAAACAATAGAAAAAGATAGAAGATGAAAATTCTTGTAATGGAAATAAGTGGAAGAAGGGAATATTTGAATTTCAATCCTATGGAAAATGTGGGAAGAAATACCATGTTAAATTTTTGATAAAAATTTGTGTCTATTACAAATGTGGGAAAACATTCCCCCAAGCTCATGATTGTAAGAGAAATAAAGAGGATTTAAATGTTGAATGCTATAATTGAAGATAAATGGGGAATTATGAAAATGAATTTCCTAAGTTCCAAGGAAAAATACCTTAGAAAATTCCAAGGGATCAAGTCCAAGATTATATGATCACTACAACTGAGGTTAAATCTCAGAATGATGTGGTGGAAAGTTATTTCATGGTTTCATAGAATTTAGTCAATGATTTATTTTATTTTAGATATTCACATTATTTCATATCTTCTTATTCTGCTAATAAAATTAAATATTTCCAATTTTATTTAACAAGGAAGTTGCCAGTAAAACTCTTATGTTAACTATCATCAGAAAAATGTTTTGTGAATCAATCCCTATCAGGGAATATAATTTTTTTTTATCTTCTGATATCTTCATAAAAACTATGATTTATTTTGATATAATAAACTATATATATTGGGTTTCTGAGAATGATTCAAAAATTTATTGTATTAATAATAAGGTTACAATTTTGGATGATGATAAAGAGTACCATATCTTTAGAGTAGAAATGTCACAACCTTATCTAGATCCCCAATGTATGTCAAATAAATTCAATTATTGGGGAGGAAGATAATGAAATAACTATGGTTGTTGAAAGCAATATACCAATAGAGGATGTACCTATTGTTCAAGAATATATTGATGTGTTTTTAGAGGATTTAACTGGACATCCTCCAGAATGAGAAATTGAGATTTCAATTGATTAAATTCTTAGTTCATGGAGCATGTCGAAAACCCCTTATAGTATGACCACTGTGAAATTAGTGGAAATAAAGAAACAAGAAGATAAATGGAGTAATAAAGGATTTATTTTCCATAGTTTTTCTCAATGGGGACCCCTGTTCTTTTTGTTAAGATGAATGATAGATCTATGAGGTTCTGGATTTACTACAGGGAGATCAATGCTATAATAATAATAAACAAGTATCCCCTACCCTACATTGGTAATTTATTCACTCAAAATCATTGAGAACAATATTTTTTATGGATTTACCTTCAATCTGGATATCATTAGTTGTCTGTGAAGAAAGAATACTTTCTGAAAACAACATTTCAAACTAGGAATGAGAATTACTAGTTTACAATAATACCTTTTGGATAGACTAATTCACCCTCTGTTTTCATGGATCTAATGAATAGATATTTCAAGTAATTTCTTAATGACTTTGTAGTGGTATTTATTTTTTATATCAGGGATTAATCCCAAATCTATGAAGATTGTGAAAATCAGTTGCGCACTATTCTAAAAAATCACAAAATATTTGAATTATATGCGAAGTTTAGCAAGTGTGTTTTCTAATTATTGAAATTTCTTTTCATGGACATACTGTCTATAGAGATGTAATATCTGTTGATCTATCTAAGACAAGAGAAATACATGAATGGACATAATATATGAGTATAACTGAGGTATGTAGTTTTATTTTTTTAGGATTTTTTTATCGGTGTTTTATACAGAATTTTGCTCCATTGGAAAACCCATTAACCAAGCTCACAAGTAAAGGGGTTAAATTTTATTGGAAAAAGTTTGTTAATAATGTTAAGAGGAACTGAAGATAAGATTATTCAATACTCTTATCTTGACTCTACCATCCTGGAATAATGGGTTTTTTATTTATAGTGATGATTCAAATGAAAAAATTGGTTTTTTCTTTATGCATAATTATAGAGTTATTTCCAACGCATCACGACAGGAAAAAATTCATGAACAAACCTATCCCACACCTGAAATTGAATTTTCATCTATAATCTATTGTTTGAATATATGGATACTCTATCTCCATGGTGAAAAAATGTGAGATATATTCCAATCACAAGAGTTTGAAGAATATGTTTTCACAAGAAGTACTCAACATTTGGCAATGATGATGTATTAAACAACTCTAGAACTAATATTTCATTATGCACTACCACCCATGGAAGGAAAATACGGTTGAATATGAATTGAGTGGAAACGAACATGGAGTTTTTAACAAGATGAGAGTTTAAATAGATCATTTGTTCATGGATCTAGTAAAGATGTATATGGGAATAATCATGGAAGGTGAACTATCACTACTTTTTCAAATGGTTTCTAAAACATCTCTACTTTAATTGATAAAATAATCTAGGATTGATGATGATGATTTTCAATAGAAATTAAAAACTATGTAGGATTGGATATTGATAAAATTCATATATGTAGATGGGATTTTGAAATTTTGGAAGAGACTTTGTTTTCCTAACATAACAGGTCTAAAAATTAAATTTTTAGATGATGTTCATAGCTCCAATTTCTCTATACACATTGGTAACACTAAGATGTATATATATTTGAAGGAAATTTATTTTTGGGACAACATGAAGATAGATATAACTGATTATGTTTCAATATGTATGGGTTATCAACAAGTGAATGCTAGAAGACATCATCCTAGAGGAGTTAAGCAACTTCATCCCATACTTGAGTGTAAATGGGAGGATATTATTGTGGAAATTTTCATGGGACTACCAAGGACTCATAGTAGGAATGATGAAATATTGGTAATTGTTGATCGTCTTATCATGCTAGCCCATTTTCATAATATAACAGATGATTTACCACTTGAATGTCTACAAAGACAATATATTAAAGTTGTTTGAAGACTTCATTGAATAACCCTATCGATTTTTTAATCGTGATCCTCATTTTAAATCAAGATACTAGAATAGTCCTATAAAGGCCTTGGATACTGAACTTCGTATGAGCACTGCCTACCACCCTCAAAGTGATAGACAATCAGAACTGAATATTAAAACCTTATAAGACATATTGAGATCTTTCTCACATGACATTCATAGTATGTGAGATCAATATTTACCACATGTATACTTTTTTATAACAATAGCTTCCATTCATATATGCTTATGGAACTATATGAAGTATTATATGGAATGAGAAGTTTCACACCAACATGTTTGGATGATGTTTGTGAATGAAAACTCATAGGCCCAGAACATGTTGAGGAAACAATGGAAAAAGTTAACGTTATCGAAACCCACCTCAAAAATGCTCATTGTTGGTAAAAGTTCCATGTTGATAACCGAAGGATGCATTTGGAATTTCATGTAGGAAATCGTGTTTTCTTGAATGTATATATATAAAAGAGAGTTTTACGTTTCAGAAAGAAGGTAAAATTAAATCCAAGGTATATCGTACGTTATGAAATTATTTAACATATATGATTTTTAGGTCTTCTTTTGGTGATGCCGTTATGTCTCTCAGAAGTTCATGATGTGTTCCACGTATCACTATTGAGAAATACATGCATAACACAACGCATGTACTCACCTATGAAATAATAGAACTGGAATCTGACCTATCTTATCACAAATATCCTATCATAATTCTTTGTACCAGTGAACTAGTATTGGGAAACCAGATGACTTGTTTGGTAAATAAACTATGGTGAAATCATAAGATGGAAGTGGGAACGTGGGAACTCGAGGAATATATGATGGAGAACCACCTGAATATTTTTATGAAATAATATTATAGATATTTCGAGGGAGGTATTATTAATGTATGGTATAATGAAACACCCTAAGCTTCCACTATACATTTCCTTTTGAATAAAGCAATAACATTCATTGTATGCAACTTGGAGTTTTAACACACCGCGACCAATCAAACTGGCTAGTATGAATAGTTATACTCACATTTGAAAATTTTATAAATTTTAATTTTCAAAATGGACTTCATTTTTTATTAGGAATATAAAAATTATCTTAGGGTGAATTTTTTTTATTTTTTTGAAAACATTAAATTTTTGATGAATAGTTAAAAACACTCCATTATTCGTTAAAAATTAATTTTTATTTAAATAATTATTTATTTCATTTAAATCTATATTATTTAAAAATATATACATAATACCTATAATTTTTAAATGTAATTAATTATATTTATTTTATAATATTATATATATATATATATATATAATTTTATTGATATTTTTACCGTTTTTACCCAACTTCTAGGCGCATTACAAAATTTGCATAAAACATAATTTTATAGTTCTATGAATTGAATTTCAAAAAATGAGAAACAATGTTGACATAAGTATGTATAATGGTGTTCAATAAGATGAAAATAATATTTTGTGAATAGTAACATAGGACTTTTATTTTCCATGATTAAAAGTAAATTAAGTAATTAAAGGTTAAAATGATATTTCAATTACCATAACACAAGTCAAAATTATATCGTATTAGTTTATTTTTAAAAAATCAATTATAGGAATTAAATATGATCCTTTTGGACCATTTTGATTAAATTAGGTCATTTATTATTATTTTATTTAAAGAAGAGTTAAAAGTGATAAATTTAATGTTTAATTACAACCCCATTTTTATTATAGGGTTATACATAACATAAATTCGACTATAAATATTTATTAGAGTGATAAAAATATTTCCTAGATAATTTCATTTTATTTATAAATTTTAGAAAATAATTAATTGATTTATTTTTGATTCAATGATGATAAAGTAATTACCTTATTAATAAATGATTAAAATAATTCTTATTATAAATATCCGAATAAATGTAAATTGAGATTAATGCTAAATTATACTAATTATATAGGTTAATATGACATTTTAGGGTTTGTAAATTTATTTTTTTAAGTTATAAAGTTGTGATGACTTTCACAAATACAAAATACCAAATAGTGTAAAAATTGACATAAATGAGTTTTTAATAAAAATACTACATTACTAATAGATATAATATTTCTAAAAATATAAGGATCCACAAAAAGACATAGATAAGTTTTGATATATTAATATTTAACCCCTTGGAGTACTCAAAATTTTTTATAGTATGTTTATTAACCCTTAATTATAATAATACAAGAATACATGGTAAATGTAAATTTTCTTATCTAAGTGTTAAATATAAAAGATATGGTCAATATGGTTACCTAAACCAATCTTAAACATATTATTTGAGTGTTTTTAGACAAAAACCACCATATCCATGAAAAAATCCTTTTGAAGTTATTATAAATTGGATGAATTGTATCATAAAATAATGTTTCAATATTTTCCAAAAGTGACACTCACCTCACTTATAAATGGGTACTTCCCCTTTTCTCAAAAGTCACACCTCCAAATACATTCAACTCGGACAAACCCCACTCAAATATCCTACCAACTACTCTCACTTTGACCTAGAGGCCGTAATGTGAGCATAATGTCATCCTATTGACCACATTTGATAAACTAAAAAAGAAAAATACGAATAAGAGATAATAATTTCACCCCCTCTTTCAAAGTTCTTTTCTTCTTCCACTTCCCCTTTCTTTGATTTTTCCATACCAAAATAATAACTCTGGTACCATATACATACTCTGAGGTTACTATAAATATGGTACTACTATATTCATTATTCTATCCATCCTATGAATGACAAGTCACCAAACGTGTGTACTTACAGCTTACCCTCTCTAAGTCGTGGTGTAGTTAGTTTTTCAAACACATAATTATTAGTATGTATATAATAATTAGTATTACTTTTGTAAATAATAAATATAAAATGTTAATTATTATCTATATACGATATAATATCCAATTACAAATGATTTCACAATCAATAGAATGATATTTTCACTCATACATACGTAAGGATTACCGTCTCAATGAACACGATGAAATTAAATCACCATCATAACCATTCAAGAATAATTTTTATTTTATGGTTAAAAATAATACTAATGAACTAAATATCATTCTAGATATGAATCCAATAAATACTATCCATTAAAAACATGGCTTACATAACCATGCATATAATGGAAAATGAATCAGTAAACACTTGAAACATTGATACAGCTAAAATATTGTTAACAAAGCAATATAAAGAGATAATATATGATATAATATTTAGGTATTTAGTTCGTGTATAATATAATAACAATTATTTAACTATTATACATGATATTAACATACCCTTTATCATGAAAAAGTACAAGGTATGTGTCAATTCTATAATATCTTCATTATCTGAGGTTGTTTACACGTGAGTATCTATTAGAACCTCTTTATCATCCTCATCTGTGTTTATTAAAATGTATTTCAAAACATATTTAGTATTTATTAGACAATGGGATGAATTCATTTATACCCTTGTTTTACACTTTATGAGATGTTTATAATGGTATCTTTTCGTTATTTTCAAAACAAGGTTGTTTATGAATTTTTCAACAAAATTAACTAAAGAATGATTTTTTACTTATATGGCGGGGGTGGCTATTTTACACCACTATAACACCATCAAAGCTTACCTTACAAGGTTATAAGAATACATTCAAAATAAATTTTTTCTTTTTAAATTATTGGACTTTTAAATGATTTCAATATAGAGAGATATAGTTCTATCGAATAGTTTTGATTTCATATATGTCAAAATACTTTATTGGATTTTAAGTTTCTTTAAAGTTGATTTATTATGATAAAATCTTCTATATTGTATCAATGGTATTGTGATATGTTTGAATGTGGATGTGTAATTTCTATACCATTCATAGTTTATGGATAAATTGTTGACATTTATTATTATAGTTTTAATATGAATTTTTATGTTATGTTTCATCCTTTTAATATGAGGAATCCATTGGACTTATTAAGTGATAGGTGGAGCCTTAAATAACTCTGCATTACATCGGTAGGCCTCATTAGACAAACTAGTGTCTTGGGACATTTCATGAACAAAATCATATTTTTGTTATTGAAGGAGTCCCTGACTATTGGTAATGTAGTCCGACATTATGTCTTCCATCATTAAAAAATTGTCTATTGATATTACATGTGATTATTTAACTAGTATAATATCCATGTGAATACCTAAATGGAAATATTTGATTTATCTTTGCCATATTATGCTAATTTTTTAGTTTAAAAGGCTTGTGTTTTAGTCTTATACATTATATTCATTGTTTATTCTTATTTTTGAATGTTTCTCCAATATTTTTATACTTACTAAGAACCTAAGATCACCACATTCAAGGTTTTATTTTTCCCAGGATGTGAAATAATATATTATGACTGACCTATAGGGATACTCTAAGGGAGATGATTGTGTTAAAAAAAGGCACAATTTTGTTTTTATATTTCATGATGTTATATAAAACATATGCATGTATATATTACTTCCAAGACTACTAAACTTATCGATCATTCAAGACATGATTCCATGTATCATGCCAATGTTATGTAATATTGAACTTTATCTGGGTAACTTGGAACGGGGCATTACACAAATTTAAATTTAATTCCAATAAGGCATTAATGGTAGGAATATTATCATTTCTAATATTAATAATTTCAATAATTGATGATTTAGACCTTATTATCCATGAGTATACTACATTAATAGTATTATAGGTTGTATTTTGTTCTCATGTTATTTATTAGAAGGTATATGTTTTAAGTTACTTAACTTCCCATTTTGATTATTCCTTATTTAATAATGATATATTCTATTATATGAATCTCTTAATGACAATAAAAATATAAGAAAAAATTATTTATATTTCCCCAGGATATTAATAATTATATTATGAATAATGTACAAAATTGTATAATATTTACTATTCTATATAATTTATATTTCCAATGTAATATGGGAATCATTGATATATCTAGTTCATCAAGACTAACAATATGATCCATCCTATGTGGTTAGATTCGTTATGGATTGCACTTATGTAATTATAAAATAATAGACTCTAGGTTACTGGAGTTTGAGGTTAATAATTTACATCTCATTTGGTGGACTAATTCTCATTACAATGTATGAAATAAAAATAGGAGGTACATTCTTGAATTATTTCATTTAATATGATTCATTCTTCTTTCTCCTTCAATATAAAAAAATTTAAATATAATTACATAATTATCTCTATTATACATAAATATTATCAGGTAATTGGTAAATACCATTTCAATCATCCTAATTTAGATTGGAAATTGATCACATCAATCATGCGTTCATGTGGACTACCAACTTGAATAAGTAAAGTAATTTAATTATCATTAATTTCATATATTGATGGTCATAAATAATTTATTTAAAAAATATAAATTATTTTTATAATATTATCAAGATTATATCATGTTAAAACAATATTTATTTATTTTCTTGAAACCATTTAATAAATGGATAAAATCTCTTGTGGGTACTTATCGACTATCTTCTATAAATAGTGATTTAATTTATTTTTAGGATCACGTTATATGGATATTTTTAAATATATATTGAATGAATTATAGTGATAACTATATGATGTTTTAGATTTTTAAGACGATGCGACCATAACACATTTGACTAATGACAAAGAACTGATGTTAGTTTAATGGTTATTGATGAAATGACCTCAAATATTACAATGTAAACATATCAAATTTAATAACTCAATTAAACATTATAGTTATTACTTTAAATAGAATATTAATAATATAATTTTTTTTATTAATTATATAAAAATTCAATATATTTTTATTATTTCTCGTTTAGATAAAAAATAAACGAATCCATCACTAAAGGTAAAGTAATTTTCATTTAATCATTATTATAATGAATTTATATAAAAATATTTTTCTTCAAATTACATGATATTAAAATATATCAATAGTTTTAGTATTAATTATTATAATATTATTAAATTTATTATTCAACTAAATCTAAATTTGTTTCCATATTTTTTGAAATTATTATTTCACCATTTCTACTACAGGTTGTTATGAATTTTACAAAAGTATAATAGAAAAAAAAATCTTACCACATCACAACATCTTCAATTTATAATAAAAACTTATTTAGTATTATGATTCATATACATGATTCTATATCATTTGAAGGAATATAATATTTCATTTATTATAGGATTTTTATATTCAAAATGTTTTTAAAATAAAATGTTTGTTTTCGATTTATTCCTAATTTTTATGTAAAATGATTTTACAAATTTTTAACCAATATTAATATCCTAAACTATTATTAATGTAAAACATTGTGGATTTCCTATAAATGATGTCACTTTTCCACTAAAATAGTTTGATTTAATCCATGGATAATATGGACCAACAAGAAAAAACTCTGAAAAAGGTAAATTTGGTATTAAATTAATAATCTGTATGTGAATAACTAGTGTGAATTACAACATACCTTGATAGAAAATCCAATGGGACATAATTTTCCATTTTTCAAATGCTCAGTTAGAAACCATAATCAAGGATTTCAATATATGATCTCTATGATCCTTTAGATCAATGATAATGGAAGTCTATATTCATTATTATAAATAATGTTAACTAATGGAAACATATTATAAATTATATTAATTTATTTTATTTTAATAATGAATTTTAAATTATAATTAGAGGATTGGGGCCTACTATTTCATATCCCTTCAATGCATTAGTTGGTTTTATGAGATATAGTAGACTGGAAATTTGGTATATGAGT
This sequence comes from Viscum album, assembly GCA_963277665.1. Classification (NCBI taxonomy): domain Eukaryota; kingdom Viridiplantae; phylum Streptophyta; class Magnoliopsida; order Santalales; family Viscaceae; genus Viscum; species Viscum album. Next base: position 1,012,286,130 of record OY728153.1, on the reverse strand, counting down.
AACAAATTATTTATGATGTCCTCACATAGTTTCATAATGGTATGTTTACATTTTATTAGCACAACTGAATAAATTTATGGATATGATGTTTGACATTACGAATTCCATCATTCTAATTCTTTGACTGTTATTCTTGTGATTATTTATATTATTTACATTATATAAATTTCATGTTCAATTTTATGATGGGTTATTCTGGAAATATTTTTATCTACTAAGATATAAAAATAATATTTTTTTAATCCATTTTATACTCTAATAAGGGTGAATTTTTTATGGAATATATTTTATGGTTTTCAAGAAACCCAGATGAATTAATATTTTTCTACATTAATAATTATTTATTTTATTCTAAAAAAATTCTTTAACAAGTTTATGTCATGATTAAAAAAGTTATTTTTTTGAAATAACTATTTATATCATTAAAAATAAATCATATTATGGGATTTAATTATTCTAAAATATATTTACATGTTTCTTTTTTTATATCCCCTTTTGAGCTATTTTTCACTTCTAAAAATTTCATAGTATGTTTCACATGGAGAACGAATGTGTGGGGATTATAAAATGGTTAATGTTGGAGTATATTGAAGGAGGAAAATTATCATAACTAAATATGTGTCTATTAATAGAAAACTATTTTTTCAAAAAAAAATGTACACTTTGAGGAATCATAAGAATTTTATATTACAATAGGCCTAATTCAAAAAAACAAAATGTTATTAACGATGTATGAGTCTAAATATATTTATTTCAATTTTAAATTATTGATTTTAATATTTAGATATGTTTCATTGGTATAAAATTAAAAATATAAAAATCATGATTTTATCATAGGATCTTGGTAAATAGGACTAGGGTTTTATTATGGTTATAACATCTCTTGTGTGTACGTTATAGAGAATTAACGCATTCAGGTATAATTAATTTTTACAAGGTTTAGTCACCTTTATAAATAATCATTATTATAAATGTGATTATTTTGTTGATGTATTTAGATTCATGATATGTAGATTGGGTAATACACTTATCCATGTGGTTGAGTATGAATTATTGGATGAATGTGCACAAGATGTGTGGCACGGGGGCATGATAGAAAAAAACTAGTAGGGTAGTATAAGAGGGGTAACTTTATATATATATATTAGTTGATATATTAATTTTTATCATATATTTTTTATATAGTGAGTCTTCCATGGCGATGAAGTGAAAATATATTTATATATTTGGTGACGAGTTAACTTCAATTATCTAATAATTGTGATTTATTGTGAATCATTCACATTTTTTTCATGAGGTTATTAGGATTATAATAATTTGTAATCATGTTATACTCAACCTACATATATTTAAACTATTTTTTCCAATTCCATATGTAGCATATTATGTTTTAAAATGAAACACAATCTTCAATAGCATACATGATATACCACATCGTGCATAAAAGAACAACTGAATATTTTTATTTAGTATGGTAGAAATAACATTTATATTATAATTGATGAATGGAAAAAATTTAACTAAATTTTGAAAATATTTTTACACATGTTTATATAATGATTTATTGGTTAACAAATTAACATGAAATGGAACTAGAAACCAATCAAATTTTAAGGAGATATTTTTTGTTAAATACTATTTAAATGGAAATAATATTGTTAATAAAATCATAAAAATAACTTTTTTAGGATTATTTTAATTAAATATTAACTCAATAGAGTTTTTAAATTTCATTTTTTCTTTCTTATAGACATTATATATGATCTAATACAATTTTACAAATTAAATTATTGTTATTCTTAAAATAGGTTTTCCCTCTTTTTAATGGTGAATTAATTTTAGATATTGTTTTTGAAACTTTTATAAGTTATATTTGAAAAATTAAACATCTAATTAGGAAAATGCACATCAATTTTTATATTGCATAATTTTTTAGTATTTTGATGATTAAATTCATATTTTAATAAATATTGAAAAATAATTCATTTTAATTAAATAATATATTTTCATCTAATTTTGTTATATTATAAGATAATACTTTTCTGGGTTTTAAGGTATAATTTCATTATTTTTTATCATATATTAAAATACAGTTAATTGGGTGTTTTCTAAAAATAAATTTCAGCTTAAAAACAATTTGAGCTTTTGAACATTTCAATTAAAATACATTTTCTTCTAATTCTGCCTTTGAGAAAAAAATTTAAATATTTTTTATAGATTTTTTTTTAATTTTGAAAATATCATTCTATATTTGGGCTAATTAAGTGTAAAAAATGTAAATTTATTACTTTTAAGTTGGTAATTTATCAATAATAACATTAGTAATAAATGTTTTTGCAATGTTTAAAGGTAAATCAGGAAATTCAAGGTAATAATAAAATTAAAATTACATAAAACTACTACAAAAATTTACTATAAAAATTATATGTTTTTAATATGACCATGATCATATTTATGTTTCTTTTAGTACCACATGGAGCCACTTGGATGACTTTAATGTGTTTATAATATTATATTTAATGAATAGTAATTTTTCTTACACTTTTGAATCTAAAAATTAATGTATTATTATATGGAGATATACCAGGGATATATTCAAAAATAAATCATACTTTTGGAGCTACAAATATTACTTAAATATTTTAATTTATTTATAATTTTTAGTAATTAAAAAACTAATTTTAATTGTGACACAAATATGGGGAGTAATAGATTTATTATAGAAAGAATCAAAGGTATGATATTAATAATAGTAGAAGTAATATAAATTGTTATATTTTATTCAATTAAGGAATTTATGGAAGAATATAACATTTTATTATTGTGTAAATTTATTTTTTTCAAATGTACAATGTTGTTATGATTCCATAACTTTTTCTGTGATGAATAGTATAAAAATTAACATAATTTAGAACATAAAATATATATTATTTAATTAATTGATATAAAATTTAAAAAAATCTAATTTTATAATAAACAAAATATATAATTATATAAATATCATTAATGACTAATTAAATGGTAGTTTTTCATGATATGGGAATTATTTTATCCCTCAAAGTGTAAATTACATAAATAAAATTATAAAAGTTAAAATGAATTTAAACAAAAATATAATGATTAATAATTATTTAAAAACTTTAATAATTTTATTTTTAGGATTTTTATTGATCCCAAAATCAACTTATATTTTATATAAATTTGTATGGGACCATTAGAAATCAAAATTGAATTTTTATTAATTTAATACTTTTCAAAATTTCTAGGATGCCCCTCCCCTCTCCTATAAAAAGTCACATATTCTTCACTGTTACCAATACATCAAAATCCTATTTGATTAAACAATATCTTAAAACAAACCTTCCTAGAATACTTCCAAATATATTTGAGTTCTTATATGAGGAATAACACACTTATTAGAGGTGTTAAGGTGTTGTGAATGGTGATCATCCAAAGGAATGTTAATGTTTTATTTTAAGTGTTTCTGTTTTATTTCATCTTCAACTACCTTAGAATATTTTTCAACCATGATAAAATAATAAATAGAGAATCCTAAAAAATATGAGATTTAATAATTTAAACATCGTCACCAAAATCTATCTCAACTACGATTAAAATGTAAAGGAATTAATTGCTTGTGACTACATGTGGAATATCACCACATGAAGCGATATAATTCATTTTAGATTACCGTCTAACAAGACTGGTCATAATGAGGGAATTAATTTTTTAATAGTATGTTCATGACATATATAATAATATAATAGAATAATATATCAATATGTTCTAAATTTCCATGTGCATCAAAATGTTAAAGTCGTTCAGGCATACTTGTAAACTAAAACATCCATGAAGCAACATGATTTTTTTAATCACAAACCCACTTGTATGATATATATAAGTATATTTAAATTATTATTATGATTTTAATTTTATAACTAACATTATGTAATTATAATTTTATAATTACCATATTTCCATAATGATAAATGATAAATAGAGATGTTACTCATGTGTACATATAACCTACTATCTCCATAATTATAACATTATTCATTCTTCATATAAAAAATATTATTTTATTTAAAAATTAGTTAATATATATATATATATATAATTTATTATTATTCCATGAATTATATTTTGTATATGATGGACTTATGACCACATCGATCATTAAAATCAATCCAAGTTCATTTTCGTCTCAAGTACTGAATATTTACGGAACAACCGATTGAGCGTAAGTAATAAAATAATTTTAATAACATAATATTATTTTATATAAAATTTATAATAGAAAAATTAAATTTCCTAAACCAATTATATACAAATCTAATTTTATTATATGTGAATATAAATATTGTCCGTGATGAGTCGGGCACTAGTTAAGGGACTTCCTCTGAATCTCCTTCCATTGGGGAATTTATTGACAATATGAAACATTATTCAATTATAAGGTGTATTTACTACCAATAATCATTTATTATCCATAATGTTTCAAATTATTGTTATTTAAAATTTTGATAAAAGTATTAATTCCTAGATATTAATATTTAAATGTCTAAATTGGTATGGGATAACTTGAACATTATTGTTGTAATTAAAAAATATTTTTCTTCATGATAATAATTTACATATTAATTTAAATATATATAAAAGGATTATAGAAAAAAATTATGAATGTAATGAATTGAATAAATATATATAAATCTTTTATTTGTTATGATTATATAATGGTGCTTTTACAATTGATAGGTGGTAACATGATAAATCAATGTCAGATTGTTTCGTGATAAACTGAAGGCGGTTGAGCCCGTGAAAGCTCTCCAATACAATGGGTAATGATAAAGGGGTTAACCAGTTAGGATTATACAAATAGATTTATGTAATTTATTGTTATGGGTATTACAAATATAACCATGAAGGATACAACCTATATAAAATTGAAAGATACAATGCATGTATGATATAGATGATAGATGTTACCTTGATGATTTATTATTTTTATGAGTATTTTAATAATATTATATTTTCTTAAGGTATTCTAAAGGGTTAATTTTTTTGGTGAAAATTATGATTTTGTGAAAATGATTTCATGGTTTTAAAATATTCATAAACTAACGGGTTTTGGCGATCATTTATGCCCCTTATTATGTTTTTTTATTCTCATCCCATTTTTTAAAATGTTTTTGTCATGATATATAGATGAGTTGAGATAAGGATGGGGTCAAGGAAAATTTATGAGTTTTAAACATTAAATTAATCCATTTTCCTTTTTTACTTTGATTTTGTTTTTTGAATAAATGGATACTGAGTAAAATTGTATGTTTTTTAGTTTTTGAGTTCAAAAGAAATCATGTTTTATTTTAAAAGGGTTTCCTTTGAGGGGAAATGCGGATAATGAGTGTAATATTCCACATATAATTTATGGGTCTACATTGTGAGTTTTTTTCTAATTATATAAAAAAAATATAAACATTAAAATTCCCTCAAGTTTAATGAATATTAAATATTTATTTGACTCAAGATTAAGTAACATTTAATGATGTGGCCTTATAGTTGTTATTAAAGGATGGTTTAGACCACATTTTAGATTATGATTTTTTATAAAGGGCTAGTGATATCATCATCAGGTTATAAATTTAAGGATTATTGTAAGGCCAAACTCTTATAATCACTTTTCAAGGATTTTTATTCAACGTTTTTTGTTATTAATGGTATTATTAAAAAGATTCCTATGATGTAATTATGAGTTATTTCATTTTTGGACGAAAATTGAGAGGTTTGAAATAAAAATTAATGTAAAAAAATTAATTATTTTCTTGATTATTTAATATATTTTTGGGATAATGTTATAAGAACTATATATTTTTATAATGGGAGAACCCACATGATGTGAGACAACCCATCACGTTCGGTAGGGCTGTGGGGATCGAACCCAAAACCAAAGGTTGAAAAGGGTGCATCGCCAACCACTAGACTACATGAAGTCCCTAGTTTATATGAAATCATTGATTTTAGTTATATTATTTGATTTGTTACATTAGGGTAAGTATGTTTTATCAAATACATTTAAATGGTATTGGAAAAATGATTTTCAGAATTAGGTGATAAATGTTATTTTGGGACACTTTCTCTATTTTGGGATTATAAAATGAATTTTGTGAAATGAATACTTCAATATTTAATTTTATAATTAATGGTGAACATTTATTTTTGATGAAAAATGATTTTATTGTGGACTTCTGGAGATATATTTTATTTTTGTAAATAATTATCCTATCAGTGAAAATATGTGATTAGTTTAATTACATTTTAGAATGAGACATAAATAGTGATTTAATTTCATGGAAGATCTATGATTAAATTTATCCAGGAAGACTATGAGTACAAGTACTTCTAAATTTTTGGTTTCATTAATATATTGGATTATATTGTTTAATTTTATGGAGGGTTATTTTTTGAAAAGTCTATATGGAACTTTGTGTATTACTATTGAAATTTTGATATTAAAAGTAGTTTTTTTCGTTAAAAGTGTTGTTATTTTTGGGGAATTATCTTATCTTAACATAAAAGATTTGGTTTTCGATTGTTTTTAATGAAATGAGAAATTGATAGTTAATATTTAGTGGATTTTGTAATTCTATTAAAGTTAGTTCATCTTGTATACTAATATTTTGGATAAAAATATGAGTTTAGGATGGAAAATTATTAAATTATGATACTATATTTATCATGTATGTATTTTTATTTATGTTCATAGTCATGTAAGTAAATTAATTCTTCAATGTTTTTAAAATGATCTTAAAAATCGTTTTTTGTATACATTTCCTACTATGAAGGCATATACTATTTAACACATCAAAAATATATAGTTCTCTAATTGTAATCAATCTCATGACAATGTTTTATATCACTCTCCTTCAGAACATGATGGTTAGTTTTTCATCAATATCAATGTTTTCCTATATTGAATCCTAGAATGTGTTATCATAGCTGACCTTCATAATTTACTAGGTTTTAATTTTGATTTATTATTTATTATTGTTCTGATTTTGGAATTCAATAATCATATTCTCCAAATTTATAGGTTTGTTACTAACCCCAAATTCAAATTGATTTGACACAATTTTCAAAATTGGGAAGACTATAATGCCTACTGTTTTTAAAATAAAACGAAATGTTTTATAGAAAACATGATACACCACAACGAGATTAAACTATACACTAAATATTTTTATTTATTATGATATTGATGGAATTTTCGTTAGAATGGATTGAATGAATAATGTTAACTAAAATTTGAAAATATGGATTACACATGTTTTAATAATGATTCATTGGTTACAAAATTTACAAGAAATGAAAAAAAAAACCAATTTAAAATAATGAATTTTTTACAAAAAACAATTTAAATGTAAATAATTGTGTTTATAAAATAATGAAATAAATCTTGTTGGATTTAATTAATGAAATATTAAATCAATATAATGTTTAAAATTCATCTTCTGTGTATTACAGAAATTATATTATAATTATTAAAATTTAGTAGATAAAAAGTATGTTTTTATAGAATTATAGTATTACCTCCTTTTGATGGAGAAAAAATGTTAAATCTAATTGTTGACACCTTTTATTTTAAATTTAATAAATGAAATATTTTTATGGATTCTTGATATCAAATTTTATTTTGGATAATTTTTTGTTATTTTTTTCATTAAATTAATTTTTTAATGGGTTGAGAAAAATACAATCTGAATGGCCTGATGACATTCTTATTTTTTTCATTTTTTCATAAGGCTTCTTTTATGGGTTGAAGGGGATCCCATAAATTTCCCATAGACTTCGAGACATTACATGACCTGTATTTCATAAAGGAATTATTCTAGACTATTAATACATAGAAAATGTCTTCCCCGCCTTCTAAATCTTAATGTCGGCTCTCCACATTCACATGGGTATTTTTCTATGCTTCCCATAAATGCATAGGTTTGTCATGATGGAAATTACATACCATCAATTTCTTCCAAATCTGTTAGCTTAAGATCTTGTGAATAAACATTATCTGGATCCTCACCTAGAGTGTAATCCTAGTAAAATCTTCATAGTCCATTAATAAATTTTTTCATGTGTTCTGGAATCCATATGGTGGCCTCATGGCCGTAAGTTTGAACAAAGTCCTTGAGTTTTCCCTAAACCCTTGCATTACCAAATCCCTAGGGTGGCCTGAAGGCCATAAAAGGCCTGAGGACCAAACTGGTGGACCAAAATCCCAAACATATGAATAGTTACCACTATTACAGTACCAAAATGTACCTGATACTGTACTATTGTAGTACGTAGAACTACTATAGTGCTATTACAGTGCTATCTAGAGTACTTCTATAGTTCCTACTATAGTACCTGCTACAGCCCAAAAATCCCAAAACATTTCATTTTAATTCAAAACAATCTTTTCATCTAAATTATTAATATAGTTATAATATATTTTTTTGTTTTATTGTATAATTATATGATTTTTTATCAGTTAATATAATTTAGTTCAGTGGTTTCTTTTCCAATTAACATTAAAAAGGAAAATTATGCCAACATCTGAATGTTTTACTTTAAATCATGTTTTCTTATTATATCTCTGATAATAATTATTATTAAATTTTTTTTTGATACTGTGTTTTGTATTTGGAACAACTTAGTCCATATATAGAATTATAAGGTCAATATTATATAAATATATCCCTTTTAATTTTTGGGAATTATTAATAGTAACATTAGTAAAAACTATTATAAAAATGGTTAAAGGTAAATCAGTTAATTAAAAGTAAATAAACTATTACACTTATATAAAATATCCATATCAATTTTTCTAATTAAATTTTAGAGTTTATTCTGACCATGATTATATTTGGGATAGTTTAAGACCACTACGATCCACATGTGTGACTTTAATTCATTTATAATATTACATAAAATGAATAATCATTTTTCTTGAAAATTTGTTTCTAAAAAGTAATTTATTTTAAAACTAAGTTATACAGTGAATCAAATTGTCTTTAAATATTCATTATGAAGATATAATTATTTCCTATATAATGTAATTTTATTTATAATTTTTAAGAAGTCAATAATTAAATTTATCTATGACATAATGAAAACGATTTAATAGATTTAATAAAGAAATAATAAAATAAATGATATAAATAATAGTATAATTAATATATTTTGATATATTTTATTCTATTCAAGAATTTAATGGATTTATATGGATGATTAGTACTTACTTAATGTATCTTTTTTGAATTATTCATGTTTTTATGAGTTTTTATAAAATGTCAAGAGAAGAATAATGTCAAAATTGACCGCATTCATGATATAAAATATAAAATATTTAAATAAATGATATAAATTTATAAAAATATATTATTCTTCCAATGTGGTTATTTTTGTCTAATGTATCATTAATGACTCATTCATTTATTATTTTACATGATTTGGTAATTATTTTATCCCTCAAAATATACTATACTTAAATAAATGGTAAGGGTTAAAATGGGTAAAGTCAAAACTATAATGATTAAAAATTAATCTATCATTATATAATATTACATTTATTATGATTATTCCCCCAAAAACTTTCATATATTTGAAATAAATCCATTAGAAACTAGTTTGAATCGAAATAGAATTTATATTAATTTATAACCATTACAATTTTAAGTGTTTCCCTCCCCTATCCTATATAAAAACTCATTCCACTGTATTAATCGCACATAAAAACATATATTTTCAGCAGTTATTGACCTGAAAACCATCGTAGAATACCTATCCACAATCATGAGGCCATATATTAGTAATAAAACCCTTCTTAGAGTTGTTAATTTTTTAAAAATCGATCTTCTAAGGTAATGTTTATTTTCATTATTTATTTTTACCTATATTATATGTTCTTCCACTACCTCAAAAGCATTTACACATGATAAAATAATCACTCTAGTATCCTCTATATATACAGGTTTGTTTACGTTAATATCATTACTTAAATCCATATTAATTTCTACTAAATGGGAATGTAATTAATTGTTAGTGTGTATGTGTAAACTATCACCTCCCCAACCCAAAATAATTATAAATCCTTAAACTTTATCATGACAAGTAAGATTGATTGAATTTATTTTTTTATATTATTTTCATGACATATTAATCATTATAAGAGAATTATATATCAATGTGTTCTCAATTTCTATGCATATAAAAATGATAGCATTGTTCTTACATAAGTGTGATCTATCACCTCCACAAAGTGATGTGAATCATTTTTATTATTCATATCAATTTAATGCTATATATATGTATATTTAAATAATAATAATAATAATTATTATATTATGATCATTATATAATGATAAAATAATAATTACATTATTTTCATAATGATCAATGGAAAAAAGGGAAACATTACTCATGTGTATGTATGGCCTACCATCTCTCTAATTTTAGAATTGTTCATTTTTTGAAACATAAATAAATTGTTTGATTTAAAAAATATAATTAATATATTAGGTGTCTTGTATTTCCTGAATTTTATCATAGATATGATAGACTTATAATCAGATGGACTATTAACATCTACCCAAATTCTTTTTTGACTCACAAACTGAATCTTGACTAAACATAAAATATGAACATAAATAATTATGTAATTTTTATTACATGGTAATAAATTATATAAAAATAATAATAAAATTTAAACTATTTTTCATGAATGTATAAATTAACATATCTTTATTATTCCTGAATATAAATATAGTATGTGATGATCCGTACTCAAGGTAATGAACATCGTCTCAATCTCATTCCATTGAACAATTTCTTTATAATATGGACCTATATTATTTTATAAGGTGTATATATGTAGACTGTGACATTTGATATCAAACTTTTATCTTTAATAATGTTATATAATGTTTTGGAATATTTAATAATTCATAGGTATTTTGATTTAAAATTTTGAAGTGGTATATAACACCTTGAATGTTTACTATCATAATTATAAAATTTTGTTCATCATGATATTAATTTACATATATACTATGAAGTATATAAATGAGTATAAATGAAATTTTATGTCTTTAATAAATTTCATTCAATGTTATTTTATCTTTTATGTGTTATGCTTATATAAAAGTACTTTGACATTTGATGAGTGGTTACATGATAAGCCAAATATGGGTGGTTATATTATAAACTGAGCGTCTGTTATACCAAGATAGCTCTCTAATTTATTGTGTAATTATATGGGGTTATCCTAATGGGTTTCTCATGAGATATTTATGAAATATAATGTGATCGGTATTTCAAATGTTACATTGAATGTTACTCCCATTAAATATCTGAAAGGTAAAAAGTATGTATGATATGGATGCCATAAGATACCATTATAATTTACGATTTCTAGGTGTTTTATAATAATATTATGATTTCATGAGCTATGTTAAAGGGTTTATGATATATAATTGAAATTTATGATTTTATGATAATTTATCTATGGTATTAAAATATTAAAGGATTAATAGTTTCATTCCTTCTTTTATGCCCCATACTGAGCATTTTGTGATCCTCAAATGTTTTATAATGTGTTTTATAATATTTAAAGTAAAATTTAATCAAGTATTGGATCGAGGAAATGTTATGATGTTTTATCATGAAACAAATCCATGTTTATTTTTAAATAGTTTTTTCATTATGAAAAAATTTGTAGTGAGTTTAATGAAATATTTTTTAATTTTTTAGTTGAAAAGATCGAATGTTTTATTTTAAAATGGTTTTCTTTCAAGGAAAAAGATTATTCTAGGTATAACATTCAAAATGTAATTTATGTGTCATCTTTGTAATTGTTTTTCCAATTTATCAATAAAAAACTAAATTTTAAAAGATACTCAATGTGAAATAAATTAAATTCCAAATTTAACTCAAGAGTTTGTAATGTTTAAGGATGGAGCCTTATACCATATGATTCAGTGGGTTATTGGGATAGTAATGAATAGATTTATGAGTTTTACAAGAGTTATTGGCCCTTCAATATCATTACCAAGGATTTATTTTGGTACATTCAGTTTTTATTTTAGTTATTTTGGTTATTTATGGAATCAATAATATATTTTCTGTAAATATTCATTATCTCCTGGGTTTGATTGGTTATTTATTTTCATATATCATACCAGTTATGCTATTTGAGAATAATTTCTCCAATTTTCATTGATTATATACCCTCTGTACTGGTACCCAGTTCATGATAAATTGGATTCATGAATTGTTGTTATTTATATCCTATTATTCATTTACATCATGATAGGGGTAGTTTTATTAGTAAAGGTCATGAAATTAATGTTTATTCAGTTTCCTAAGGAGATACGAAATATGAACAAGATAATTATTTCAATTAATTTTAATTGGATAATAATTTTTTCATGTTAGTTGATTGACATGTATTTTATATTGATAACAATGATTAAGTAACATTCATAAATGATGATCCAAATTCCTAAAATAATTCAATTGTGGGTTCAGATTATGATAAATGATTAAATATCATGGTATCTATGAGGGAATCCATTTTCACTACATATAATTGGAAATAAATATATGTATGTAACGTGTTAATATTTATAGGTTGAATGTGGTTTTTCAACCTGAAAACTGACATAGATGATTAAGTTTCTACCTATAGTGATATGTTGGTGGAAAATGGTTACAAAGACTTCATTATGTTGATTATAAACAATCATTTCATCTAATTGGGATTATAAAGTCCATTTGAATTTATTGTTAATAATATAACATAGTGATTATATGAAATATCAGATCCATGTGAAACCCTCATTCCTTAACTGAATTTGGTCATTAATTATTACTATATAGAAAATAATGATTTCGATATTCTGGATGAGACTGTCAATGTTTTTATGTTGCAGTAGTCTCTATATGGTTTGAATCAGTCTTCTCAGAGTTGAAATAAATTGCATGATGAGGCAATATAAAATATTGGTTTTATTAGAAAATTATATTATTCATGTGTGTTTATTAATATTAATTGGAGAATATAGTTCCCTTTAAATTATTATGTTGATTAAATATTACATATTGGAAGTGATTTCGAGATACATCACTCGAAGAAGGTGTTGCTGGGTAAATTTTTCTCAATTAAAGACAAGGTTTGTGTTATATACATAACTGGTATTAATATCTATAGTGATATATCTAGAAGTATACATGGACACATTCCAGAAATATATATTGGTTTTGTGATACAATTTTTATGAAAGGATAACACAATGAAGGGATTAATTTTATTGTTATGTTGCCTGAATATTATTAAGATACAATATAATTATAAATATTTAGAAAAAATTGATATAACAATATTTGTGGTGACTATAGGATCTATAATGAATTATTGTTTTTATTTTACAACAGGTTTCATTTTTACTCAAAATTAATAGTTGACCACAATCAATTCTTGGCGAGAATCACTATTTTTCTATTAAAAAACATTATGTACAGGAGAATAAATTATGATATATTTGGGTTATTTTTTAAAGAATATAAGAATTATGTTACGGGATACATTAATTTTTATTTCAAACATGAGGGTGATTATTTTAAATCACAATATAGTTTTTTTTGTCAAACAGTGGAGTTATAACTTATAATATTTTAAATAGAGTCACCATCAGAGACTCAACTACAATGGTATAGAATATAATGGAATACTATAATATGAAGGAAGAGATTTGGGAAAACATTTCATCTCTAATGATGAGGCATTCCATAGCATTCATGGAACAATGAATCTATATTATGGCACTAATGAATCTATATCTCATGATATGGACCACCATGAGCCACCCTTTTGTGACTTGTTTTTTGTTGGGAATGATTGCCATGGAATTCAATATGATGATTATGAATAACTATAATGAATTTTAAAATAAATTAGAGATGATAAAATGAAAAATTAATAATAAATTTTTACAGAAATAAATATACCAATAACTGTGTCTTATCATATTACATGATGTTTGACTAAATGTCACATATTGAAAGTTGAATGTTAATATTTGGGGAGTTTGATCCATGTTGTTTAATATAATGAAACATGTATTTGTAAAAATTTTAATGGTTAATGAATATAATATAAAGATATCATTTTCCAATTTGTCTTAACTAATTAAATTTTGAAATTTATTTAATGTTTTAGGAAGAAATAAACATTCCATTACCTGACAATGGAACTTCTTCAATTGCACATGCCTGAGGTGAGATCAACCATGAAAGAGCTATATAACCATAGATATCTGGTTTGGATGGTGTGTATAGTTGATGAAGACTTTCTACATGGGTATGATGTAAGGTGAGAATATCATGCACACAGAGTATACATACCATAGGACGATCCTTTTTGTAGGGAGAAATTACAATAGATGAGTGGCTACTTAGAATGGACCCAAATATTCACATATGGTCTACTAAATTTGTATGATTCATTAATAATAATAACCTTGATTAACTAATATATAATGTTATACAACGACATATTGGGTACAATTCTTGAGTTTAGAAATATATTAAATAATTGATGGTCATATTATTAGGTTTATATAGACTATTTTATTACTTCACATAATCATATTAATTCTCATTATTAAAACTTATTCTACCATGAATATGATTATTTTTTGAATTATGGACCATTTATAAATGGTTATCTTCCATGAAGGATTCATGGAGAATCTATGAGGGATGAAAAACACAAGGATCTTCTATTAGGGAAAAACAGAGCGTCTATGTTGAAATAAAATACATTGAAATTTCATTAATTGGGACCTTACATGTGTGTATTTTATTAATAAAAAATACAGAAAAATGAAATATTCAAGAAACATTCATGAGAGTTGTGCTGACATAGACCTTCTATGAAGAAATGGGGGAACAATTCTTCAAGGAATCAGATAGGGATATTCCATAGGATGTATACCATCGATCTTTAACACACAAAGAATATGAGTGATCATATTCCCCAAGAAATATAATATGTGGTCACTATAAAATGATTTTAAGATCAAGAATAAAGAGGATTATTTTCATGGGGTCATAGAGATGTATGGAGATGTGTAAATGTATATAACTTTACATTTTTGAAGGTTAAGTGAGTAGATGTATTTTATGAACATAAATCAACTAAGTGATTTACCAAGGAAACTAAACATACATTAATGGAAAAATAAATGAAAAAAAAACCACTACATTAAATAAATATGATCCATTTATTAGGTTTTAAATACTACACATTGAAGCTAATGTATTTTGGATTATGTTGTATATGATTAATGAAGTCAAATTAGGGAGTGTTTTTTTACAGTTTTGAGTAAGACCATGAATATCTTGAATGTATGCATACATACTTGGATTATTATAAATTATTATTATACAATATAAATTATTTCATAAATGATAATATTGCACTCTATTTATAATATTTCAAGCTGGTAAATTATTGAAGATGTTAATCCTGTATTCTCTAATACAACAATAAGAAGTTCCATGAATGAATTGGTTTAATGAGTTAAGGCTTGTATTTATCTCCTAGTTGAATAGATAATTCTTTTGTAATTATTTGTTAGAATATATCATTATTTTTTTAATTCTTTCAAAGAATATAGACCAATAACAATTAATGATTAGAATCATTCACATATTAAAATAGTGTTTCAATACTATTTATAAAATGAATATGGAGTTGAGATTTTAGGATCAAGTCAATAGATGTCACCATATATCAGTGAGGATTTGAATTACAAAAAAAGTTATTTCTCTTCATATATTTCTTTAGTTTTGTAAAATTTTCAATAGATGAGAGATAGATATATAAGATAATTTTACAAATGCTATATTTATTATTATTACAACATCAATAAATTTAAGGCTATCATAATAGAAAATTTTGAAAGGGATTTAATATAAAAATTAAATGGTTTATAATTATCTATGATTAAAACTGAGGTATATTACTCTAGATATATATATACATTCTATAGATACGATGAATTGGTAATATATCTATTGTATTGTGTCTTTCACTAATGAATAATGAAGAACAATAAATTAAAAAAATAATTAATAGAGATTAATAAATGTATTGTGAAAATATATTTTACAAAAATAAATAATAGTACAAGAATAATATCAGATAATAGGATATTACTATATAATATAGTTTACATTGAAATAATATAAGAAATGAGTGTCACTTAGAAACGTCATTGAGAAAATTGTGTAAACTATTTTTTATATAAAATACGAAGTTTCTTATATTTTTTTATTAATGAAAGTTAATATGAGGGGTGGAATGTTTTATAACATCATTATTTAATATAAGTACGACTTGGTGGAGGGATACCTTGATGAATCCAACGACATATAGAATCCAACCATTGTCTTCAAAGTATGGATAATTATAAAACATGATGTTTTCTGTTAGAGTATCCTATTACTAGTTCATTGACTCTGTATTACTTTGCGCCCCCTATAAGGATATAAGGTAAAAAATTCGAGTTTTGGAGTGTTTTGTGACTGGACCACTATAATAGCTAGCTAAATAATTTAGTCTATGTGATCATGGACTATTTCCTGATTACATCATCAACTATTATATTCAATTAAAATATAGTCTTTATAAATATCCTTTCAACATTATGATTATGCTAGAGAATTATGTTGAGGTAAAAGTATAATATAATCAAAATATGAGTTGGTAAAAGAGATGAAATTTATAAAATTATAATTTGATATTAAATTTCACCAACCCTAATTAACCCACATTGAGTATTGATTATATCCTACTATAGTACTAAGAGAACCCTATTTTCACCGAAGGCAGAAAGAAAAAACTCAATAGTACCCTCACACACGATACAATATTCAGAAGGGGGATATAAATATCAAAAATTTGGATACTCAGGAGAATTTATTATATATGTTGATGAAAACATTACTTCAACAAAATTTTGAGGAAAATGGTATGTATTTAAGAATTAAATACATGTGAAATCTATGTGATGGATATATAATGTATCACCATTTTAACGAAAATAAATTCGACAATTTTTTCTCATTACTGTGAGCTTGTATTTAAATTACATAAAATGACAAATGATAACATCTCATATAATTATAAATGATTGAGATTACCCAAGTCAATGATAATGATGGTATATAATGAGTTTTGATGATAGGATATGATTTATTATAATAGATTCGTATACTCATTATAGATAGAAGAATATGAGATATGATTAATATGTTGATGAGGTAATAATTTTTGAATTTTTAAATGGATGGACTTCCTAATGTATATCCCATGTAATATTTTATAGACATCGAATTATTTAGGATTATATTCATATCATTAATAATTATTTACTATTGTTTTAGAGATAGGAATGATGATAAACTTAATACATTTTTAGAATACTTACAGTGGTAAAAAATATATGAATATAGATAATAATGGGTTGGTTTGGTTAGATTCTGATCTGGTCAACGAATTTAGGGAATCCAAGATGATAGTTTTCCATATATATGAAATGACATGACAAAAATAAATTTATTGAATTAGACTGATGAGAAACATTACTATGATTAGTTGGGCCACAATTGATGTAATGGTCTACAAGGATGAAAGGTATATGATGTTCTAATATATTATATGAATTACACATTATATATTTACTGAATTGGTTAGTTATTTGGGCAAGAATTATAAAGATATGAGTTGAAATTTTTTATATTTAAATGTTATATTACTACTGGTCATTCTATTTCATTTGAAATGGGAATATAAATGTATATGTGTGATGTTTATGATATATATATTGGATGATATTTTCATATTGTGGTAATAATATATTTTATTGGGATTATACCATGACAATTAATAGATTGAGAAACATTTATAATTTTGTAGATGATATATATTTGATAAAATAATTAAATATTTATTTCATATGTGTTTTCAACATTTTTAAAGCCCACAATGTAATATAGATATTGTTAATACCCCTAGACTAGTAGCCCAGAGTTGATGCCTTACATTATCAAATTGTCCCTAAGAAAATTTGATCACATAGTGAAGGAGCTAATGTATTTTTTGAAATGGAAAAATACAAACTAACATTAGTATTTCATTAAGACATGAAATCAAATACAAAATAGTAACTCCATTTAAAAAACTTATATTCTCCGAGCTTATCTCGGCATGTCAATCATAATACAGAATATGTAATCCTAGAGAATAACAATGAATAAGGAGGTGGTGACCTCAAATACTATGTATGGGTAAAAAAGATCAGAATATTTCATAAATATATATAAATAACAATGAATTATAAATAACTAAAAAACATTTTATTAAAATATAATCTTAATCATAATATGTGACACCCTGAAAATCTAATGTAAGAAACTTGTATTCTATAGTGTGTCTGACACACGACATCAAGACTATTAGAAAAATTAATATATCGATAAATTATAATATATTTTCTATTTTAAATATATTATACATATTTAAATTCATGAAACATAGATATAGTTTGTGTTATAAACAATAGTGACTGTCTTCGGTCGCTTGCGTCACACATAAGACCCAGTGAATCCAAACAATAATATATTACTAAATTACTATTATTTAATATATAAGATATAAACTAGATTTAATATATATTTATTACTAATATATTAAAAGTTTTCTTTTTAAAAATATATAAGTAATTAATTCCGGAAAAATTAATTATAAATTAATATAATAAGATAGTGAATATAATGTGAATTTTTTTTTAGAAAACTATTTTTACGCTCAAGAAGTTTATTTAATTAATATATTAAATTAATTAAAATTATAAATTTATAATAATTTAATATATATATATATATTATATTAAATAAAATAATTTTCGTATTCATTTGTTAGCTATTATAGATATAATATAAGAAAAACCCCAACATTTCACAAAAAACCTATATTTTTATTAGATCCATTTTACTGCTTATTAATGGTGAACCCATTTTAAATTAGAATTTTTACACATTAGATTTTTTAATACCCAAAACTAATATTCATATTTTCAATAAAAATATAATAATTCGGTTAGTGTGAATTTTTTTATATATTAATGAAACATTCAATTTTTTCAATGAATGGTTGGAAATAGTAAATTATAGTTCAAAAATACATGTTCATATTTTTCATTTTTAAGGATAAATTATATTAAAAATTTGTTTTCATGTTAAATAAAATTATATTTTTATAATTAATATTATTTATTTCATTGTAATAAATTTTACTTTTACATTGATTATAAAAACATAGCAATATTCTTGCATTTTTATACATTAAAAACATTCATTATCACCATGCATGTATAATTAAATGTAAATCAATTTCAAGCACATCTTTTAGTTTTTTAGAAATAATTATTCCATATTTTTAATTATCATATATTATAATTTCTAAAATTATAAAAATTGTTTTTTGAACAAATTGATTAGTTAATGTGATTAAAATTATTTAAATTATTATGTGAAAAAATAAGCTTAATAATTTACAAAAATTTATCTTAAGGGCCCAAATTACCTATCCACAAGTTAAACACACATTGGATAGATATAATTATTCAAAGAACCATAAATTATTATGTATTAGGTTATTTATGTCTTTTTAAGGTAGAAAAATATGTACACTTAACTTGGTTTCAAAATAATAAATGATTCCTTTTCATAAACTATAAGTGGATACCACCGCTGCCCATTCCTCACACCACTCAAAAACATTTGTTCATTCAAGATGTACTCAAATATATTCCTCAAATTCCACCCCTTTTCATTGAAGCCTCCGTTTTGTTGTAACTATTCCTAATAAATCCATTTGGTATAATCCAAAAAACTTACTCGATTTGAAGGTAAAACATTCCAAGGATCACATTTATTTAATCCATATTTCCACCAACAAAAATATTCATAATACATGTTAATATAATAACAATATTATAATAAATATGATGATATATATTTATATTATTTGTTCAACCTACACTTAAATACCCTTCCATCAAATATGTAAATAACATATAGAATTTGTGTACGGAGAACTAGAACATCACAAAATTGGGATTATTCATTTTCCTTTACCACTTCTAATGTTTTTCTATTGTGATGGAAAAAAACTTTATATATTGGAAATTATTCAAGAAATTATATTTATATTTTTATCTTTATATAATTATTTTACAACATAAATCATTATAATTCTAATTTTATGTAAAAAGGAAAATATCTTTTGAGGAATGGTGGACTACCACCCCCTCAAAGTGATGTGATTCGTTGAAAATATATACAGAATATATAAAGGATGGTTTTAATTAAATATATGTGAAAAAAATCCAATATATTATATTCATGACCTAAATAAATTTTTCAAAACATATATATATCCTCGTCTTCATTACACTCTCAACAAAACTAACAAGTGAAAACATTATTCATTAATGTGTGAACTACAACATCCTTGACAAAATCTGATTCATTTTTCATCAAAATATTTCAATATAATGGAATATATGATTAAATAATATGTCATAAATGATATACTGATCATTATATAAATATTTTCTTTTACATTCCTTCTTTCCATAACAATCATTAAAAAATATGAATGTTACTAATGAATTTGTACGACCTATCTTCTCCGTGATTGTAACGATTATTCATATCTCATAACCATATTAAAAGATTGGTTTGTAAATAAATAATTGGGGTATATATATGATAATTATTTTATGATAATTATTATGGATATTATATATAATTACCCCTTTGACCATAGTTGACCAACACAAATATTTTTGACATATAATCTGAAATTGCTCAAAATAATCAATATAAAAATAGTTATAAAAGTAGTTGTATAAAACATAGTAAACAATGAAATAAAATTAATGATAAACATTAGAATGTATATAATAATGTATAAAATTATAATATTTTTATTATCTATGAGGTTAATGGAGGATCACCCGAATGGAAACTCAATGTAATGGATTGTTGTCTACCTTTTTCCATTTGTGAGATAAATGTATTGTCCACCACTTACATATGTTTTGTGGTGTACCTAATTTCCTTATTTATTTATTATATCATCAAATAATATATAATAAAGGTATTTAATATATTAATTTAATATTATTACTCCAAGTACATTATGATTTATAATGTTTCAAAGTGGTCGAATTCAATATGAATTGTTTAAATATTGGTTTCCAGACCTATAGATTTAATTATCATTCATTGGTATTTCCATTTGAGGAAATAATAATACAATTGTTCAATATACCATTTATTTTTCCTCTGAAACAGTAATTGATGAATATTTTTAGGTATTAGTACATATTTACAATCATTGGTACACAAATTTTTTTCAAAAATGTTATTAATAAAACCGTATTTCATTTCTATATGTAGTCAGAGAAATTTTTATTTTTCAAAAAACCATGTTGTTTAAAATGTTTTAAAAAATATATTAAAATTATTTCATAGTTTACCCCTTTATTTCTATTACCAATTTGGTTAAATGAATATTCTTTTCTCATTTAGAATAATTCTTTTTAAATTGATTTTCAAATATAAAATAGAATGTTTCTTTTTACCCATTACGAAATGTACAATTCTATCCTCCGTTATAACTCCAATGCTTCAATAGAATGTTTAAATGATTATTTTTAATGAAAATGTTTCTAAAATAAATCTTAAAAATAAAATTTTATAAAATTTTATTTTTAAACCAAAAATAATTTTCCTATAGAATTTTTTTACATTTCATAATTTATTTCACTAATGAGAAAAACACAATATTCTTATGGATGAGGCATATATTGTGTTGATAAGATCCTAACACATCCTCAAGATGGGTTTTTATTGATTTTCTGAATGGTAGTATTGGCATTCACTTCCTTGATCCCAATTATTCCCCATGAAATATTCAATTTACAATGATCATTTTACTTTGAACATCACCTATGTATCCATATCATTTTTCATTTCGATGGTCACTTCCTAAAACATATTCCATTTTTCATATTTTGTTTACATTGAAAATTATTTAATTATTTGAGGGAATATTTTTAAATATTCACATTTTATGTCACAATGAAATTTGATGAAGAAAATTTTAATATTGATTGTTTGATATATGACTAATGTTTTGGACTCATACAACATGGGTGGGCCTCGGTTATAGATATCCCCTTTATTCATCAATAGTATCATGGTATGATTCATTTGTCTAATGGCCTTAGATAGGGTTTACTTGATATTTAGCCAATCGTTATTTATATTCTCTTGAAGGTAATTTTAACATAATCATAGGAAACATGGTGTCAAATAATCAAACATTTACATCATATTATAGTATTATTAATTAATCTATGAGATTTTTCATTGAAAAATAAATAGATAAATTACATTTTTAGGTATTTAGATAAAATGTTTTTTTCATTCCTTTCCATATTTATTATTGAGTATCCATTTATTTGTATGGCATGAGTTTATATTTATTACATTTCTATATTCTTCATTCACTTCATTTAATTTTTTGGATTACATTAAAGATGTTTCATGTTATTCTCTATTTCATATTAAATATCCTAATTGATAATTTATTTCATACACTATGTTGATTCCCTTGTTGAGCAATTGAGATCACCCTTATTATGTTTCATTCCCTGGGTATCGAAGAAGCATACTATGAAATACATGTAGGGTATTTAAAGATAGAATAAATTTACACCCAAGGTTATTTATTAGGAAATATGAATACTATTAATATTTAAATTAGTGTATTATTTTATCATATATGTATCTTGTTTACTCCTACTTCTTAACAATAATTACATATAGATTTTATTCATTATAATTATTCCATTGTAATTTATTGCAGACAGTAGATCTAACCTATCTATGGATAAGACACTGTAGATGGTATAGAATGATGTTTATTAGCATCAATTAGAACTTGATTTAGGATAAAATTGGTTACAGAAATTACCCAAATGAATAATTTTAGGAAAATTCTTGATTAACCACCGAGAATTTTTTTATAGTAGATATTATGTGGGTCATCCTAGAAATACATACTTGTATATATACTAAAAGTGGATGTGGTTATAGAATATAAATATCACAGTGTACTAAGTCCGATAATGTGTTTCGAGCCTTTGTCGTGGTAACCCAGTTCACAACAACGAGCCTTACTGCCCACCAAGTTTGACACTCATGTGGGATATTCATTGAATAAAACTTATTTATTTTGAAAACAGTTAAAATGAATATGAACAAAGAATTAAAATTAATATTCAAGGTTACACCTTATGAAATTTTTATTTAAAAGTATTTTTTTTCGGATTTAGATACCCTAAAGGTAATTACACAATTTTCACATGTTTACTATTATTTCTCACACTATTCTTTCTGGTTTTCATCAGTTGTTTGAACCCTAAGGATTGAACATAACCTGGAACATGAATGAAAATGGGGTAAAAATGAGAACCCAATTGATGTGGTGATAAGAGTGAAGGATATCATGTTGGTTCCAAATCGGTATTCATAAAATATGATTAATAATATATACCTTTACCAACACCAGAACAAAAAAATGAATAGAAGCATGTAGGATTCTATGTGAACTAGTGTTGGAGACCATAAATAATAGAATTCTCTATTTAAGACATGTGATATTTGTGGAATGATGTACCTAGGTAAGTGTCTCAATAGAACAAGGAAATGACTTATGATTTGGAAAGGTCATAATGTATAAGATATATATTGGAAAATGAAGTGTGTGATGGAGTGAAATGAAGCTCATCCTATGAAATTATTTATAGATTATTTTTTCATGTGTGGATATCGTATAAATTAATTGTATGAATTAACACTTCTAAAAGATCACATATAAACAACAAATGGATTTATGTTGAAATATATTAATGAAGTATATAAGTGTTAGGGTTGTATTGAAAACGTTTTTTAATGTTATATTTAGTGGATAATCTTATTTTACAGATGCCTATATATTTGTTTTGAAACATTATTAATTTATTTATTAAAAAAAGGAAACCAATAATACGGGTGATATCCAATAAAATAAGGATAGGATGTAGGTCTTGAACCAGGACTCAATGATGATAAGTAATTCACACCAACTTCTAACCAATGCAATGTCCTTGATAATTTCACATTTTATTTATCTAATAAATTTGAAATAATAAATAATAATAATGATTCTTTAGTATCACATTTAAGAATAGAGATTAATATATGATCATATTGGTTTAGGAATATAGTTAATGGAAAATGGTATGATTTTTCACTCTCTTATCATACTTACTATTGTTCAATGTTTTATTTTTCTCCTCCTGGTATAAAAAATAATTATAAGTAATTAGTTTCTGTGATTGAAGGAATGATTATGACTTTTATTGATGTAAATACAAAAGTTAGGATTATTAATATAAAATTGAATCCTATAATGTATTAATATTTACTTGTATTCTTTGTTAGTAAAAAAATTTCTAAAATTTTTAAAAATGACATAAAAAATAATTGTTTTCCTAACACATTAATTTATGATGAACTGATGGCCTTATCACTCACCACAGATTTATATATTTTAGGCCTTAAACATTATATTGATCATTCACTTGTATTTTTATTGATGACCACAATCAATCATTATAAATATTTACTTCATTCCTCCAAGTATATATATTTACATTCCACTGAAGTTCTCATATATATAGACCTAGTTACATGTTATCCCATATAATCTTTTTACATTCCATTCCCTATTTTATAGAGAATTACTAATGAACCTAAATCATGATGAGGGATTTAAAACATAGTATTTATCAAAAATTATATCACCATGATCGATTCTAAATTGTGAGGATGCAATTTAAATGAGGTAGGGATAAATTTTCAACTTGTAAATCTAAAGGAAGAACTATTTATTCGATAACATGTTTGACACACAACACCAAGAACATAAGGTAATATATGGTCATGATACATTAGAAAATATTTTCTATATATCATAGATTCTATATATTTCAGTTCATTGACCATAATGTTAGTCTGCATTACATGGAAAAGGGACATTCTTTGATGGATTGCGTTGTAAGAAAGTCTGAGTTTCACCATCCAATAATATACAATTAACGTATTATTATTTAATATATTAACATATAAACAATTTTGAATGAATAAGAATAAATTACATAGGAATTTTTTTTATAAAAAAATATATTGAATAAATTGGATACTAATTAATTAAAATGAATATAATATGAAATTCAATATAACGTGGATATTATTATAGACAATTAATTTTATGCTCAAAAATTTTGTTTTATAGGAATGTGTCAAATTAGATACAATTGAGGGTGATAGAAATTAAACATATATATTATTTATTCAATCTAATATTTTTTATATTCATACATTAGGATTTGAAGATAGACGTTAAGATGAAACCAAATATTTGAATTTAAAAACCTATTTTTTTATTAAAGCACTTTTATAGCTATTTAATGGAGAACCCATTGAAAATATATATTTTTACACATTAATTGATTTATTACGGAAAAATAAACTTAATATTTGATATATAATCATAATAATTACGTTATATTAAATTCATGATATATTTTTATGAAAAAGTTTATTTATTTAATGAATGGTTAAAAATACTGAATTTTAGTTCAAAACTGCATTA
Organism: Viscum album; assembly: GCA_963277665.1. Taxonomy (NCBI): domain Eukaryota; kingdom Viridiplantae; phylum Streptophyta; class Magnoliopsida; order Santalales; family Viscaceae; genus Viscum; species Viscum album. The sequence goes on along the minus strand of OY728153.1, from coordinate 1,012,260,254 downwards.
TATTGTAATTTATTTATATTGTAAAATTGTATTTTCAATTGGATTTATATTTTCATAACATGATAATTTAATAACTTTATAATATTTACATAATTGTAATAATTTTCACTTTGGAAATGATTACAAAAACAATGCAGTCATTAAGACGTTTTTTCATTAAAAACGTACATTGTCAAGCCACCTACGTGATTAAATTTAAATCAATTTATCACACTAATATGATTTTAATTTGGAAAAATGGATTAAATAACTTACAAACAAATTATTTATAATTTATAATAATATCACTATTGTTTTTTATCAATGTTATTAGTTAATGTGATTCAAATTAATGAGAATTATTAAGGAAAAAATAAACATAATAAAGGACTAATCCTTTTACATAATGGAACAGATGACAAAGACACTTCTCCAACACCCAATTTAATTTAATAATATATAAATTTGGATTATATTATTTAATTTGATTTAGTTTTGGATGACTATTGGTAGGTAAAAACATTGGTACACCTAAAAAACCAACACACATGCCACCATTATAAAGGGCCACCACATTTCCTTATTCCTCACACCACTCAAACCACTTTGGTTTAGCCATGATATCAAAAATATATTGAAAAAATACCTACCCTAGACCATAAAGCCTCAATTTTTTCATAATTTATTCCATTTACCACCTTTATTATAAACCATAAAAATTACATGATTTTTTTGGTGACACTTTCCAACGATCTATTTTTTATCATTTAGTCTTCCACAACCTAATATATTTTTTTTAAAAGATAATATAATAACGGAAGAATTATAAATAGGTTAATATGTTTTTATATTATTGTTTGTAAATTATTGTTACATAATCATCCATATAACGGTAAACAAACATTTTATTTCTGTGAACATAGGACTAGTGCCTTATGAGAATGATAATTGTTCAATTTTTCATTAACTTCTTTTATGGTGTAGATTATGAAGGAATGTGTGTTTATATATTTTATATATTATACTTATAATGTATTTATATTTATTTAATTATTTTACAAAATTTATCATTATACATTCAATTTTATGTTAAAATGATATCACTAGTTGAGAATGTGTGGACTCCCTCCCCCTCAAAGCGATATGATTCATTTACACTATACATCGAATGTATAAAGGATAGTTTTATTTAAACAAATGTCGAATAAATTCCCCTAAAATATTTTCATGAAGTAATTATTTTATGTATAATTTTATATATCATTTCCATTATTACCATTTCACAAATATATAATGTGACGACAGTATTCATGGATGTGTGGACTACTACCTCCTGGAAATTATGTGATTCATTTTTCATCAACATAATTATATACATATATGTATATATGATTAAATAATATGTTATTTTTGATATTATATATTTTATTTAATTATATGGTTTCACATAACTTTTTTCCATAACGATCACAGAAAAAAGTAGGTTACTCATGCATATATATGACATACCGTCTCCACTATTGTAATATTGATTCAGTTTTCATAAACATATTTAATGATTAGATTAAAAAATAATTGGGGAATAAATAAGATAATTATTTCATGATCATTATTCTTGAGAAATTTTATATAATTAACCAATTGAAAATAGTGCAACAAGACACATTTTTATGACAGATAATCTGAATTGGTTCAAAAAAAAACAATGTAAATAAAATTATTTATGTAGTTGTGGTAAAAATTCTATAAATTATTATAAATGTAATGAAAAATATGAAAATCTTTCTCATGAAATTATAAAATTAAAGTAATTATTTAATAAAATATGTTATAGGATGTTCACTTGAAAGGAAACATATATAAGTTATTCCCATCTAACATTTTACATCTGTGAGATAAATGTCATAATCATAACATATATAATTTTGTGGCCTATATAATTCCCATTTTTAGAGATTATATCATAAATTAATTTATATTAATGGTATTTAGACTTTAATTTTATATTATTTCCTCATGAGGGTTATGATTTAAAATATTTCAAAGTGGTATGGGGCACTTTGGAATTTTTAATTAATATTTTCCCTAATTAGAAAATTAATGTTCATTCAATAGTATTTCTATTCAAGGAAATTATTTTACAATTTTAAATAAACCGGTTAACTTTTATATCCTCTAGTATATAATGGAATATTTCATGTTTTTGTAGAATTTTTCCAATATTTGTTACTCATAATGTTTTAAATAATGTTTTTAAGAAAACAAGACATTATTTATCTCTTTTGTAAGAGAACATATTTTATTCTAAAAACCATGATTTATTAAAATGTTTTGAAAAAAAATTAACATGTTTTGGAAATTGAATTTTTACCAATTTTTTTTCACAATATTTTCAATGGAATATTCTAATCACTTTCCGAAAAAATAATTTCTCTATCCCTTTTTACCTTAAAGAATAAATGTATCTTTTTCCATCATAAGAAATATAAATAATTATCTTTATATATTTCACATAATCATATCAAAAAAATTGAAAAGGATTAGTATTAATTAAAATATATTTAAATTGTATTTTAAAAATAAATGTAACATTAAGTGGGTTTTCAAAAAAAAATTATTTTACTCAAGAAAATTTTTGAAGTTATTTTTTTATTTCATCATTAAGAAAACACTATATTTTTAATCCATTGGATATATATTTGATATATATCATCATTATCCATAATATGGATGGCTTTTGGATGATTATTTCAAGTTTTGTATTCACATTTAAATAATTTACCCCTTTAAGTCCCCTTGAAATATTAAATTTCATATGATTATTTAGCACGGAATTTCCCCTAAGTATCCAAATCATTTTTCGTTAATATGATCATATCCTAAACTATATTCCATTATTTCATATTTATTTTAATTTGAATGTATTTTATTTATTTGGGAAAATATTAATAAATTTGAATCTTCTATTTCGATATTATATTTGATAAGCCACACTGTCAAATTTATTAGTCGATTTATGAGAATCTTTTTGGAATAGTACGACATGGGTGGGGATTGGTTCTAGATATCCCTCGGATGCATATGTAATATCATGTGATGTGTAATTTCACTAGCCACATTAGATGGGATCTTTATTGATTTAATTAAAAACATATTTTTAATGGTATTTACATTAAATTTATTATGTTCCTAGATAATATGGCATTCAAAAATAATGACTTTCCCTCACAATAGATTTAGTAATTATACATCGACTACATTTACCACTGATATATCTATTGAAGCATTTTATTATCTATTATTAAGATAGAATGATACTTAGTTTCTTACCATTCCATATTTATTTTTCTTTATCTAGTTATTTGGATGGGATGTGTTTCCAGTAATTTTTTGTCCATTTCATTGTGAAATTCCATTATACTTATTGATTACATTGCAGGTGGGGTCAGTTATATACCTTTCCATATTGACTATTATCATTGAATATTTTCGCCTGTTATATTTTTCTTTAATTAGAAATATAGATCACCTTTACTATGATTCATTACATATGATTCTTAGAGAATTAACATGAAATATTGGAATTGATTCAATAGATGGTTTAAAGTTTCCATTAATGTTATTTATTTAGAATGAAGAAAAAATATATATTCCAATTCGTTTATTATTTTTTCATGTATCTAAATTGTATACCAAGACTACTAAACTCTCATTCCTATGGGAATTGTTCACATTTCATCATGATATTCTAATTTATAGGATAAATCAGACTTGTCCTAACTGGGTACGGGTTTCCATATAATATGGAAGGAATAAAAGATGATCAAATAACTCCATATATATAATCAACTAAATTTGTACCATGTTAATTATAATAGTGAATTAATAATATGTTTTATAAATAACTAATCTTATAATGAGGTAATATTTAATGTGAGACAACATAAATATGACTTCAGGGGTTCATCCAAGAAAACACAAATAATCAGGTTAGGAATCAACCCATACATAAACTAACTTGTCTCCTGAGACCTACCGATACATCATGGGGTTATAGTGGACCTCACTCATTAATTAATGAGTCCAATGTACATATCATATAAATGGTTTGAAAAACAATTAAATATATACATTTATATTGATAGCGGGATACAAAATAACTTTTCCAACGAAATGCACATGATCATAAACCATCCATTTTAATCTGATGAATGCTGTGAAAATAAAAAATAGAATGTAAATATATATTGAAAAAATTCAGGGAAATATTTTATATATAATCATTGGAGATAAAACTGATGTATGCATATAATACAACAAATGATTTTGTCACCGAGAAAATAAAATCATCAAATCAGTGGGAAAATCATTTATACAAATACCACATTACATAGAAGTCATTAATTTAAAAGTATACATATTATATAAAATATAATTGAAATTATCCTTATAAACATGTAATGGTGATCTCATGAAAACAAGGTATCTGGGAAGTGGGAAAATATTCTCATTCATTATGAGTTAAAAAACACAGTCACTAAAAATTTAATAAATAAAAATATAAGAGTATATATATAATAAATTCGTTGGAATTAACCAAATGAATATATTATGTGTATCATCTATAAGTACAAATAAATACTTTTAAATACATGAAATGATAACAAAATTTTGGATCACAGGTAAACATAGAATTATATAATCATGGGAGTTGAAATTTATCCCTAATGAGTGGATATTTGGTTAGGAATTCCCTTATCACTTGGTAAAATGTATGATAGAATACCCTATAAAAAATAATAATTATAAAAAAATTATTAATAATAAATATAATGGGAAGAATGAAATGATATATAAAAAATAATTATACATAAAAACCATAAATAATAAGTTGTGAATAAGTTATGTCTTACTGAAATAAAAGTGAGATGAGAAATGCCTTATTTTATGTTAGAAATTGTTCATCATATATAAATTATGTGATAGAAAATAAAATTAGAATAATTAATTAATTAATTAAGACCCTATTAAAAATTTATTTTATTTGTTATAAATTTATTTTGATCATTTATTTCCATTCTTATGGGTAATAATGTAATTTTTTTTATTTTAGGTGTGTTTATTTTGTGCTTTTATAGTCGGTTCAATTGTCGTTAATTATTGGAGTTCAGGATATGTGGTAAGAAAAAAAATACATAATTTAAATTGAATGATATTCAAATTATTAGATTATTTTAAATGTTCTGCATTTATAAATGAGATATATAGTATGTGGATTGTTTGCAAGATAAAATGTAAATAAAAAAGGATTAGATTATTTTTGCGATTTTTTCAACCATCATGAAATAGTATCATTTTGTTTAATAATATATATATATGTGTGTGTTAATGAATAATAAATAAATTTTAATAATCATTTTATTATCTTATTGACCCCATAGAAAGTATTATAACATACCTTCAAAGTGTTTAAAAATATTGTCATCCACGTAGGCAGTGAATCGAAACCTCACAATTGATGTTTTATTTTTTGGAATAAACAGAGAGGGTGAGGGATTTGGTGATGAATGTTATATTTTTTTAGAAAAATACACTATAATTATATGATATTGGAGTTATCATTCATATTTTGAAAAAGTGGTATGGAATGATTATGGGAGAAGAAAATAAATTAAAAGAAGAAGGAATATTTTACAACTTCTATATTATCTCATTGTGTACCCCTTTAGAACACATTAATTTGGTATTTCGGTAAGAATAGAAGATCACGGACATAAGGAAGAGGTTGAGGAGATTTATTGGTTATATAATAAGTAACATAAAAATAATATTATATGTGAGAAGAAGTTGTGGTGAGTAGTGGTATTTATAGAGAATGAGTAGGGTGTTTTCGATTATTTTATTCATTGATTCATTATATTGGATCAACACTATTAATATTATTGATTTTTGTGACTAAGAATAATATATAGTGTAGTTATATTTTAAATAATGGCTGATTTCACCATCCATGACATACAAAATCATCTACTTGAATTTAAATGTTAAATTCCATAAATTAATATATTTCACAATTCATAAAAAAATTGACTATTTTTAAAAAATACAAAAAATTAACAATAAAAAAATGTTCAAATACAGATTTAAAACATTGAATCCACATATTTATGTTAATTTCATAAATATGATATATTTATTTTTTAAATAAAGTCATCATTTAATCAAAACATACAAATTTTAATATTACAACCGATAAAAAGACACTATGAAAAATTATTTTTTGTCTCATAAAATTATCTCATAATTATAAGGAAACAAAATATTAATTTATGAATATATAATATTAAAATAAATATTCCTTTAAATAGTTATATTAATTTTAAAATTTTAAATAATCTTTTACATGTAACAAAAACACGAACCCATGATTTATCATTTTTAAAACATTTATTTACTCATTCTATTATTTAATCATATTGAATTTTATATTATGAAATACCTAAACATTATTTATAGTTTTCATAATGGTCACATTAAATTTCCAAGGTTCATTTTAATATGTAATAGTAAATAATATTAATCAAACTCATTGTTGTGTGCCCCATGAACTATCTAATATGTAAAATTTAAAAGAGGAATACATTTATATGATGGGGTGTAATAGTTTAGCCCTTGGATTAGGATAAATGTTTTTCATATTATTTGTACTAAATTTTAAGCGAGGTTAAAAAACAGTATCCTAAAATGTTTTTGATGGGCTAATAATGGGTTGTGATTTTTTGGTACAAAATCACAATGTTGTTCTATAGAAATTTGGATATTATTCAATGTGAACTAAAAAATACATTCAAATTAATTTTTTAAATATAAAATATGATGTACTAAAGATCAAGTGAAATTTATAAATACTATTAAGGACTTTTATCATATATATGATTCATGAATTATACATACATCTGATAAATGTATTGATGTGGAATATTTCATATATATACATGTATGTGATGTATGTATACAAACAAAAGAACCTATGTATACTTTCACTGATACTGAACCACTCCCTGCACAATTACGATTTATTACCATTCCATTCTGAACCTGTTAAATTGTATTTATTTATATCTTCAATGTGTTCAATGTCAACATAATTGAGTCCAAAATCATTGTTATCCATTGATGATACCTAATGTATGAATCTTGTTTATGTTAGTGAATATGCATTGGGGATCAAATATATAAAAGTATAAAGTTATTATTTTATTTTGGTGTAGCTTATATGTGATCAATTTATATAGTTGGTGATCATCAGTTTCATGCAAGGATTTTTAAATTATTACTACTCACATTTCTTATTGGTTGATCTTTCTAATGGAAAAATGACCCCATTATGAGGTTCATTCTTCATTTGATAAAGATCCAGATCCATTGGTTGTCCTCGTCCCCCATTCTAGAGAATGAATGGATAAACTAAAAAATTTGTATCCTTATCTAGTGTTCTTCCTAAAGAAATAATATGATGGTTTTTGTTGTCTTTTTTCAAGTATTATCTATTTTATGATGATATTTACATGCATATTTCATGATGGTTTATCAGCCTATTTTTGGGATCATTTCACCTAATAAAGATCATAGATAAATTATATGAATCCATTTGGTGAACACATATGGGATTATTAAAATAAAATAATTGAATCCTAGGATGTAAAAATGAAAATTATAGAATAATTATATATCAATTAATAAAATATATTAAATAATGACCCCCAAAAAATAAAATATACCTATCATTGTACTCCATTGGAAGATGAACCACCTTCTTGGGTCTCTTAGAATATTCTTTTCTGGAATCCCAAACATTAGGAAGTAATAATGTGCCAATTGTTTATGATAAATCATACTCACAACATTATGTATCGATATACTCCTTCATTCAAATATATGTGTTCACAAGTAAAACACAAATGAAAATTTGTTTGTTTCATTGTTCATGTGGAAGGCTGGTTAGTATCATAATACACATTTGAGGGAAATAAATTACCAATATGGGGGTCTCATATTGATTCAATATATATTCATGAATCCATTCCAATATGATCAATATCATTATTTTTTATACATAATAAAATTATTCAATAATGAAATTTTTTTTGGGGAAATTGAACATGTGGATTATACTTTATCTTATTTTAACTAATCATTTCGTTACTATATACATCACAACCACATCAGAAGGTAATTTTGATTTTATATCCATATTTGGTGGAATTAGACTCATAAAAAATGGTGATAGAGATGTTTCATAGTTTGGAAGAATTTCCTGAGAGGGCCTTGTGATGGTAATCAGAACCCACATTGTTTTATTCCACAAAAGAAGAAATCAGAATTTTTTTAGAACATATGATAAAAAAATGCATGAAATTTTTAGTTAATACAATGACCACCTAGTGAATTCCATTTTATGTTCATGTGTTTTATAAATATTCAATTTATTTAAAAATAATATATGTGTAAAACTATGTGAAAGGTACCTAGAGTTGGTTTTTATGATACATACACAAGGGTAAACCTTTCTGGTTTAACATGTTTGTTGAAAACATGATGTGAATTGGAATGGTTGTAGATTACACCTATATTGGGGACTTATTATATTTATAATGTAATGAAATAAGGGTGTAACCTACTATTCTACGAAGAGATGATGTATCATATCAATCTATCCAATAAAATAATCCTTGAAATTTACCTAGATTGGATGATTCACAATATAATTTACATTATAAGGAGATCATATACTAGTAGAATATGTGGTACTATGCTTGAAAATTGAGGGGTTGATCATAATTATAACGAGATGGTCATAATATAAATGTATGGGTATTACCTAGGAAACCACAAGGAGGCATTATTATAATTACAAAAGTGGCATCTTGATGAGGTTTGGGCTTAAAATCAAGTAGGCGACCATTATTTGGGTAAAGATCACTGATGGAGTCATGGGGAAGTGATAATAAATTTGGTAAAAAAGTGTAGAATCTCAACTAGATGTTTAATTAAGAATCCAAAAGCATAATATATTCTTTAAATAAATCAATAAACAAATATAAGTATCTAAAATCATTATTTTATTTGAGAATGATATATCATCATATGGTTGCCACATAAGGAATAATATCCTTGACCCATAATAAATATATAATAACGACATTGATGAAGTTATATGTGACAATATTTGGATATATTCTCATAGAGGAATCATATATATCATGGTTTATTGGAATCAATTCTCATAGAGTTTGACTACTTTAATTTTTGAATATACCAAAAGATCAACACATAAAATGTAATATCAAATGGGTACAATGTGCCAATGATTATTCACATCATTGATAGATAAGATATTATAAATATATTTAGCTTTCATTTATATGATTTAAAATCCACCAATTTTTTATTTTATATCAAATTGAATCATGTTTTGAAATTTGAGGCCTTTAGATGTAAATTGTGAAATGGTCTAATTCTGGAATTTTAATAGGTTTCACATGTTAATTTTTAGGCATTTCAATTTCTAAACAAATATAAATTTATTTATTTATTTTCTAGGAATCCTATATTCTTGGAACACATTATTAGAAATAGATAAATGTATTTATTAGAACATATGGAGGCCCTAATAGAATAATATTTTTCGATAGTTTTTCTTGCTTGTAGGATGGGACCCACCTCATTCAATGAGACAAGACTTAGTCTAAAAGTGTTCAAATTAATTAGTTAGAATTGGAGAACAAAGAGGACTCCAAGGATTGTGTTAATTACAAGATCTAATAAGAGACATGAAAAGTAAGGTATTAGTTGATGGAGTACAAAATTATGAATAAGAATCCTATCCTCGAGAAGAAATAGTTTTTTTAGTACTGAATTCATAACATTTTAAAAATGTCTAAAACCCATGAATAATTCATTTGGAATACAATGAATAGTATTTATAAGAACTCTCCATATAGTCTCATGAAATTATTATGTATAGAAGGAGGCTGAAAATATAATAAATATATAGGGAGAAAAACTAGGAATGAAGATTTATAGCCCTCCTCTATTTAAATTATTATCATTATTTAAAATTAAGAGGGGTGATAGACTGATGTAAGGTTATATTGTGGTTTATAAAGGCTCTATAATATTATTTTTTTTATTAAGATTATTATTCCATGGTGTGATAGACTCCATGAGGTGGAGTTAGCGGTGTTTCGAGGATATATCCCCTTTGTAGTGTATTCTTATGTTTGTTTTCATTGGTATTTCATTAGAAATAGTTTTTTATTCAAGGAATAAGTAATCTATATTTCGGGAAATAAATTTCATATAAATTATTATGGATTTATTTTAATATTATTAAAGTAAATATATTATTTTCATCGATTAAATTTCATTTTATGTGGTCTCTTTATTGATCACAATTAGTGTAGACATATTTGTTGTCTTAGAGGTATATTGGTAATTAGAACACATTCAGAAGAGGATAAACCCCTCGGTTTGAGATAAAAATAGAGTTTCTAGTAAATTTTACTCTTCCAATTTTCATATATAGGGTTAAAGTGAGAAAAAATTGGAAAATTATTTTAGAAAAAGATCAAGGGTGTGTCCAATGATTGATGTTTGTCCACCATAGCCTGGTTTAGTTTGTTTTCCACGATTCAATTTTCTTCTTAATTTAATAAATAAAGGTAATTTCATTTTGAATTATGATTCTCTAGTATTTAACATAGTTAAACTCTTCTAAAATCGCTATTTCTTATTATTACATCTATAAAATATATATGAATGAATTGAAAGTTTGATAACATTGCATATATCCTACTTGCAATGAAACCCCATGGTCACCACAATACTTCATTTTTAGGGGGACAATTATTAGGGTATGATGATTGAAATCCCTAGTGTCAATGTACAACCATTTCAAGGGAGAATTCCTATATTTTTTATTTGATTTTGACTGTTTATAATTTTATCTGCCAATTTAAAAAATTGAAAAAAACGAAAAAAAAGAAAATAACGTCTTTTCACCATGACTACTTCAATGCTCTCTTTATTATCAAAAAGATGAAGATCCAATTCAGTATAAATTATTAATATTTCAACTCAAACTAAATTCTATACGAATATTATAATTTATTTTGATTCTTAAACATAGAGCTTACAAGTTATGAGAATTTAGAAAGAAAGTAATTTATCTATAATTCTTTCCATGAGTTGAAATAATTGTATGCTCTGAAAGATTCTCAGGAAATGGAAAATCTTATATCACCCGCTTTTAAGGCTGATGGAACTTTTTTTAATAAGATGAAAGCTAATTTTTAATCTCCATTTAGAAATTTTAAGGGCTAAAAAGTAGACGATTTTCTAATTGATGTGCCTTTTATAATGTAAATATCAATAAAAATTAATTGTGATAAATTTGTTTAATATTAAAATACTATGTGAAGTCCATTACTTTGACAGTGATAAATCAGAACCCATATATGGAAAATTATCCAAGAATAATGAAATACTTGATACAATCACTTTAGAAGAATATATATATGTATGAGAGATAAGTGAAACGTACAATACAACTATCATTGAATCATAGAAATAGATGACAATTTAGAAGCCATAGGGATATGTGTCAATTCTATATCCAATTTTCCAGATTATTTTGATGGTAAATTATTAAATTATTATCCATATTTATATTTAATACCCATTTATTTTGAGTGGATAAATATTTCAGATGAATATGATGTGAAATATGAAATATAAGGAGGAATAGTTTGTTAATATGATATGTATATTTGTTTTGATAAGGCCGATCATAACATGTTTTTTTGCAAAGAATATATTATTTATGATGATTAAATTTTTGATGAACCACATCCTAAGAATAAAATTCTATAACCAGTGGAGGTACTTTTTTCAGATAACATCATTGGAATGTTTTATTAAATTTTTTCCACTCTTTAAAAACTTCATTAGAACATTAAATACATTTAGGGTAATCTAAATAGATATTAATTTGAGATATTATAAAACTTTCATAAAAAAGGAAGATAGGGTGGATTACATTTTTGTGCTTCGTGGGGTAGATACCACACCCAAATTAAAATTGGGGATGATCAGCTAGAACATCTTGACTAGGGGTAGTGAGATCCTAGCTCCCACATGGAGGTTAAAAAGAAGACAAATTTCTCTCCGAATTATTTTAATTTTCATTTAATTTCATTCGATAAAAATTTTATTCATTGTTTTTGTTTTTTTTCAAGACAGTTTCCATGTTTCATATTTTAAAAGGCTAGATCAAGGTTGCTACTTCTAAATAAAAATTGGGTTGTGTATTTCCATCAAACAGTATTTTCTAGTCTTATTTTCTTATTTTAATTTATCATATAATCTATGAAAAATTAATAAATTTTAAAAATTATGTTTGGGGGATGAACATCATTGGTAGATTATGTTTTTGTCTTCTAAATTTTTTTTGTGTTTTCATTTCAAAATATCAATTATCTATTTTTATTTCAAATATTTTTTATTTCATTTAAAAATTTGGCTTCAAAAAATCTTGGTATATAAAAACATATATACATTGTGAATTGAATTTTATTTTCATGAAAATAAATTACTTTATTCATTGAAATAATCATATATGATTTCATAATTTTTATTTTTTGATATTCATGTTGATGTAACTCAAGACCAGACACTTCAATTTTGAATTCCATTCCATGAATGCTATATAAAAATGAAAACCACATTCCGGTGAAGATTCTAAACCAATTTTTCATATTCATCACTTTCAAAAAAATATTTTTTAACAAAATAATACATGTTTTATCCAAAAAATCCATTTTTCGGTTAAAACATGTGAGATTTAATTAAACTATGTTCAGAATGATTGAGTAAATTCTTTTTTAATTGAAACCCACCATTATCCAAATAATACTATATTATTTTGTCATATAATATATATTTGACAATTATGTGTCCTTTGTAGCCCTGTAATGCTTGATAAATATCCGATTACAATTATTTTTCCCTATGTAATGATCTATTCATGCATAATAAATTATTTTATTAATGCATATATGTGAGGGAGGTACTTTGGGGTGTTTAACATATTCTGAGGCTATGTTGGGAGGAAGTTTCTATTATTAAAAGATGTTATTAATGATGAAAATACTTTTCATAGAGTAATGACCTTATTGAGATATCAAAGAAAAGTGAGTTGTTCCTATATATATCTATCAATGGAATATTGTTTTTGCTATTTGGAGATTTCAATAAAAAATTGGGTGAAGACAAATATCATTTATTGTGGCTAAAATATTGATGGTGTGGGATTGATATGTGATTATCAATTTTTTTGGATTAATTTCATCCTAGTGGTGTAGGTAGGAGTTAATACTTTATTGAAGATTATAATTATTCAATTTTCTATAAATAATGAACAAAGTCATATCATTCTACCTTTTAATTTTTTACAATAGGAAAACTAATAACCATAAAACCTCAAAAAACCATGTCAAATTAGTCATGTTGGATAAAATTATTTGACTAAATTGGGTTGAGATTTAAATTTTTTTATGCATATGAATACACATTCATTTATTTGGATGAAAAAAACTTTTTTACAGAATTACAATCAAGTGTTGACAGAATAAAAAAGGTGAGGTAGTAATAATAGTGCATGAAGATATGAATTGGATGTAACTAGAATCAGTAAAAATTAAAATTATTTGATAATTGAATATGTTGAAGTGGAATGATGATTTTGGTTCCCTGATATTATGTTTGATATTTTTATTGACCTATATTGAATTTCCATTAGTAATATATTTTGTGTTCTAATTTATATGGAAGTCCATGTGCTATATGTGGGGAATAGAAAGTGAAATTTTTTTAAATATATTTAATTTAAATTTCAATGATTTAAAACCTATAAGATTTTTATTTTATAGGAAATGGAATCAATTTTTGAATCATGAAGTTCATTAATCTAAATTGTAAGAATTCAATAATTCTGGAATTTTAATATGTATCCACAAATTTATTTTTGAGGGAAAATATTTATATATTAATCTAAATACGGAGATTTTTTTTTTGATTTTCCATATCCATGGGATAAATATTTCTCAAGTGGCATTTTTATTGATTCAATAATATAGAGTCCCATATAAATAAATAATTCTAGAATGTTTTTCTAGTTGGAAGAATGGGACCCACCTCTATCAATTAAACAAATCTAAGTTTAAATGTGTAAATATTTATTTATTAATTTTTTAGATTAATTAGGAATCCATGGATGACGTTCATGATGATTTTTAGGAGAAATTTCCACAAGAAGTTATTCTTTGAGTGATTCAGACATGGTTATGAAATTGTTCCTCGTCGATAAAAACAATTCCTATTAGTTATAAATTCATATAATTTTTAAAACATCTTAAAATATTATAATTTTTTTATGATAGACATCAAATTATTTATTGAAAAACCCTCTATAAGGCCCCAATAATGTATTCAGCATGTAGGAGGATGAAAATAGTGGAGTCATCGAGGGTATCTGATTCTAAATAAATGATTTCCAACACTCATCTCTTTATATTAGAATATTAATTCCATTTTAAATGGGGGATTGATTGAATGAAAAAAATTGGCATTGAATACATGATGTAGAAGAGGATATTTTTATGAATATTATCAAAATATGTAGGTTTATACTCCATGTGGGGTTGGGAAGTAGATATTTGAAGATATATCCTCCACTGAGATTGTGGTTTTCATTTTTTTTATTTTTATTTCACTGAAAACTGTTTTTCATGATGAAAGGGGTATAATTATTTTTAAAATTCAATTTAATATAAATTAATCTATATTTATATTATTATTATTATTATTGTAAATTTTTTTATTATTATGGTTCAAATTTACATGGGGTGGCCTCCCCCTAGGCATAATGACTGTAATCTTATTTAGCTATTCATAATTATTTGGGTAATAATATCATGTTGATATGAGGATTAAAACCATTGTATAATGTCTAAAAATAGTATCTAGTAAAATTATGTGTATAACATGATTTTTTTAGGAATAAAATGAGAAATAAAAATAGAAAATTTATTTATAAAATGATAAAGGGAGTGTTTGAAGATCGATGTATGTCCACCACCACCTCCATTTGTTTGTTTTCTTTAGTTCTGGTTGCTTATAATTTTCAAAAAACCATTTATATTTATTGTTTAATTATCATTTTCATCAATTTATCATTTTTTAAATAATTTAAAATTATCATTTATAAATTCTAAATCTAATGAAAATAAATTAAAAAAGACAATGTTTGATAACATAGCCTACAACTTCATCTTTAGACCACATAGTGGTCACCACGTTATATAAATATTTAGGGGGAAAATGTTGATTATGGTAACATGAATGAAATAACTAGAATCAATAATGTATAAAATACATTTATGATATGTATTTTTTTCATGAAATTAATAATTAATGGTTCTCTATACTTTTAACTATGATAAAAATCAATTTTTCTATATAAATTAAAAAATAAAAACAAAAAACCCATGAATGTATCACTCTATGTGTGAAAAAAGAGATAAAAAAGATCATTTTTATTTCAAGATTGAGCACAATAGGTTATTGAATGCCGAATATATATTCAATTTTCCATATATGATTGATAAGTTTAGTGACATAGGTAAAATTATTTTTTTTGTTCATAAACCAAATTAGAGGCAAATTAAGGAGAATATTTTTTATTGTGTTCAAGGTATGAGATGATGAATTGTAACTTAAAAGGGGAATTTAAATGCAATTTCTTTTTTGTAATTAAATTAGAATCATTTTGCAAGGAAATTAAATAATCACCATAGTGTATCTCGTCTCTTGGAACATTATGAATCAATGGGGAGAACAATGAATAATCTTTTTATGGTGATCCATTATTATTTACAAAATTATATTCAATATAAATGATAAATTTTGAGTTCTTATTTTTTGAAATTGAAATAATACTAAACATTAACAAAAATAAAATTATTGTTTGATACATAATTTTTCATAAAGATGGTGATAGATGTAAATATACTTGGGAAATTCCTTCAGATCACATACCTTCAATAAGAATGCCCATGGGGGGAGAGAATCCAATATAATTCATTAAAATATAATTTTGGAAAACATTTCATTATGTACCCCAATGTTATTAATGATTTGGAGTGCTATGTGTAAAATTATGGAGTGATAATATAAAAATTTTCACGCAATGTTCATGAATAATTATTCTAAGAAAAATGTTAATGGAAATTATTAAGGGTATGGATTCATGAAGGGGCCTCACATTCACTAATATTTTTAGTTGCATTGGAGTCACCAATTCAAACTGGGGCCTCATGGTAAATACCTCATGAAGGATCCTTGAGAGATCTATATTACAACCATCAATTTTCCATGGGGCCTCATAGGATCAGATTCATTATAGTACCTCATGGACATAGCTTTTAAAATGATACACATAAGAATAACATCTTAAAGTATTAATATAGGCACATATTTATGATGTATCCTCATAAGAATTTCTTTGAAAAAGTGATTTGAGGCCACATGTGTGACATCAAGAACTCGGATTCCACTTAACAGGTTCCCTGAGTCTGATAGGCCATATGGCCTCAAGAGAATCGCTCTAAGTACTAGAGGATTCCAACAAGAAATTTGGTCCTAAGGAGTATCCATGGGGATACTATTCTCTCATTACTAGTCTGAAGTGGATTAGATAACTATAAATAAGGGTTAGTAGATAATTCAATAAATGTAAACTGAAGGAAAAATGAAAAATAGGGACAATAGTAAAAATAAAATAAATTACTATAATAACATGATGGCATTGAATAACTGATAATGATATGTCATGTCCCTGGAAAACTAGAAAACCCAAATATAATATAGAAGGCCTAACATGTCCCACATAAGTATAAAAAAATCAATATTCTATTCCAAACATCCAGAGTTTCAACTTGGTCATCTACTATCATGGCCTTTACTAAATGCCTTACAATTATGTGTTTGAATCCATATTCGTTCCTTTTTCAATACCTATATTCATGTAATCTACTCTGGGTACCAAATACTTCCTAGATAGTGTCTGAAAAAAATCATAGCGGGCCACCACCATGATGTTTATAACATACATCCATTCTAATTAAAATGTAACATTGTCAAATAATGCATATATAATGTAATGTAGTGTAAAGTATCTAAATACCCATGTACACCTTCTTCCCTTAGATGATATTTGAACATGTAAAAAATTTGTTATTTGATTTTATATAGTTAAAAATATGTCACATGATTAATAATAGTGATTGTTTCAAGTTGTGATATGGAGACAAGTAATGGTATTTAATAATGATGTTCCTAGTTAAAAACCAAGGAAACATAGACCACAAGGGTCACCAAATTAGTAACAACTATTGAGTGAAAAATTTTATAACTGTAATATAAGGATCATAGTCGAATTCAATCCACAATGGGACACCTAAAGAGTCAAAGGAGCTCATCCATGGTTAAACAAGTCTAATCAATGACTAGGATTGATGTGATTTAACCTTGTCTCTTACCTGTCAATGCTCAATCCAAGGAGTGTATCCTATGCATCATGTAATAATATTTGAGGGATCCTACAATGTCAAACTATACATCCATGAATTGTAAATTATCTTGAGATAGGTGGGTATCAACATACGAAATCAATATAATTGAGGAAGAATAGGGTTACATAGTGTTCATGGCATTTCACAATAAGAATCCAAGGCGAGATCAATTTAAGAAATTATGGTTTGATAATGACGTATTGAATAGTTCCAATTGGTTCAAGACATTCCATTCATTATTTTTAATAGTACACATATCATGCGACACTTTAAAACAATTTATTGAATATTCATAATTCGTGTTCATTCCCCTACCTTCCATTAATGTGGTATGGGGTGATATGGACTTGCAACCTATTAATCATTCTCATATAATATGGTTAATTCGCATACTTAGTATACATTCTAATTTCTAATTCAAATTTTATTTTCAATATCAATAAAATAAAATAGGTGGTTCAAGTGTGAAACAGAAATCTAAATTTCAATTATGTAATTAACAATTAAAAAAATCCATTTAATATAGAACATATTACACATTGAATGGTCAAACCATAGCACATCTGAATGAAGGATCAACCTAAAAAAACTCTAAAATGAAAATTACATCAAAACATCCTACATTGTATATTGAGCATTGTTGGAGTGACAACCAATAGGTAATCACTTATTTGGGAATCCCATAACCATATGATTCCAATGATTATAATAATGGAAAAAAAATCTTATTAATAGAACCTGGTGAAATCGGTAGGCCCCACACGATAATACAAAAATCCACCAACATTGGGATGAGTTATATTACATCAACCTTTAGTTCGTAAGATACTTCTTCTCTTTTATCGTCCTCTAATTCATCTAATAACTATGTAGATCTGAGTAAAAGGAATAAATGGTAAAACCTTGATAACTCGGCCGAGAGAAATAGATCAGAATAATGGGTAAAAAAGGACTCAAGTACATACTATTGATCATTTAAAATGATGAAGAGAAACATGAAATGATCTGGTAGGAAAGAGATTACTTGATCATTACCAAAGGTATCAAAAATATCCAAATTGAAGGATGATTCATGTTTTATGAAGTGATCCTACGTTCGGGAAGAAGTTTTAGATTGAATATTTCATTAATGGAAAAATATTAAAATTACCATTAAATTTGCTTCTTCATTATTCTCCCACATGGTTTGAAAAACAGTTTTCAAACCATGTATGGTTTCCTAGGTAATAAAGGAAACTTGCACGGTTTGGTCTTAAGGGCATGTGAAAACCCTGCGATTTGTTTATCTCCAGAAATTTTATATTTTCATGGTTAGTCAAACCATGTTCCATATGTGTTCTATCCATGAAACATGGATAGTTTCACAAAAAATGGTTGGTTATGGGCTCTAAACATACTTTGGGAAACCCTGAATGATTTTAAAATCAACCCCCCTTAAATGATCTCATCCCTAACTTCCCCATTTAAGTGTGTAGAAACACTGTCGATGAACAATTCTGGCCAGTGAAAATGCATGTCAGCATCCTTATCCCAAGTCTAGTCCAGCATGTGGTCGTGCTGCAAAATCTCCCTTATGAGAGGGCTAGAACGGCTTTGGATAACCTTCTTGCTCTGGTCAACGATGTGTATTGGATACTCATCAAATGTAGAATCAACATCATACTCATCTTCAATTAGATCAGATGTATGAGATTGGTCGGCATGATATTGTTTACCATGTAAAACATGGAAGACGTCATTCACGTAATGATACCTCTTAGGTAGTATCAACTGATTTTATAGTATCCCAACTCACTCTTGGATCTCAGATGGACCTACATAATTATTCTACAACTTCCCTTGCTTTGGTAAAATTATATGACCTAGCCCTGGGGATACCCAAGGAAAAAAATGATCCCCAATCTCCAAATCTTGAGGTCATTAATGGGGATAGATATATGATTTTTATCTAGACAGAGCAGTCACCACAAGCATTCTGATCTGCTGATCCCACTCTGATGTATCCTAAATGAGATGAGAACTAGGTATGGTTGCCTCACCAACCTCTAGCTTGTAGTAGGGTGAATGGAACATCCTACCATACAATTTCTCAAAAGGATCGATCAGAATTGTCTCCTATAATATATTATTATAGGAGATCTCAATGAGAGGGATATGCTTCTCCCAAGAGCCACTGAAATTAATGAATCATGCTTAGAGCATGTTCTCTAGAACTTTTATTGTCTGTTATGATTTTCCAGGGGTCTGAGGGTGAAAAGTTGTGCTTAAAAGAAACTGAGTACCGATAGATTTCTATAATCCATGCTAGAACTATGATGTGAAAAGAGAATCACTCTATGAAATAATAGTATACGGGACCCCATGTAGTCATATGATCTAAGAGACACACATTCTTACTAGCTTATCAACTGAGAATGTGTCTTAAATATGAATTAAGTTGGATACATTCGTTAGTCTGTCAATGACAACACATAAAACGTCGCTACCTCTATGAGACCAAGGTAAACCGAATTCAAGTTCCTCAAAAACATCATCCCATTTTAATTATAGGACTGGATGTGGTTATGGAAATCATGTAGGTCACTGGCACTCATACAAAACCTACTAATAGGTGTAACAGCTAGTGATAAAGCATTCTATTGAAAATTTCATCCTAGGATACCAATATTGGTGTTTCATAACTCGATACAACATTGAGATGCTTGGATGAACTGCCCACTGAGAACTGTGTGACTCTTTCATCAACTCCTATCACATATCTGTAGGATCCTATATACCTCCATATGAATAGAAGATGATATCTCTGTCCACAAACCATCCCAGAGGTGGGTTATCTCTTGATATAGTCTCATGGTGAACCATGCCATCAAGATCAAAAAATATTCTACACATTACCATCTAAAGAAATAAATAAGTAACATCAAAGTATGAAAAGTAGGAATAATCATTACTATCATGAATCTATACATACATATCATAAAGGATGTCCATTAACATCAATTCATCACCAGATTCATGTATTCCTTTTGTGTGAGATTTTGAAACTTATTTCATTTGTTAATACATTAACCTTCCAAGGCGTACATGCAAGAAAAAAATAAAAGGATTGTAGATATTTGACCCATCTTTTTCATCTGAGGTTCAAGTCACACTGTGAAAACAATGTATTTTTTCTGTTTTGTCCCATGTACACCAAAATTCTCTCACTAATAGATAATAACTTAAGAAATGTAAGGCATGGAAAACGGTTGGTATCTCAAGATCTTGTGTGGGGTAATTACTCCCATGAGGCCTCAACTTCCATGATTCATATAGAATAAATTTTCCTCCTACATAATAAAAACTTCTAGGATGATGCATGATTCATTATAATAGATGTTGTACAATTTTATAAGATCTAGAAGGTTTAGAGTTTACATATATAGAATCCTCCCTTTCAACACCAAAAGGCTATATCATATGATTCCGACCAAATGATCTTAACGCCCTTCTTTTAAATGTCATTGAATGGATAATCTAGAAATTAGATGTCCAATATGAAATTATTATTATAAATATATATATATATATATATATATCCCCATCAAACTCTATATTTCAAACACATTCTTGGGATACTCTATTTAAACTACAGTAATAACCTCTTCAGGGATGATAGATGCACCTAATTCAAGGATAATATGACCCATAAAGTGAACATTGTTGATCCAAAAGTGGAACTTAGAATTATTGGAATGAAATTGATACCCAAAAAGTGTAATTAGAATGATCTCAAGATGTTTTTCATGGTCCCTATGAATGTGAAAAAACACCAAGATCTCATCCACAAGGACCACGACAAATGAATCCATGTAGGAGTGGAAAAACCTATTTGTTGTAGCCATGAAAACAGAGGGTTAGTTCATATGAAAAAATGGAATAAATAGATACATATACACACCATACCTTCTATGGAAAATATATTTGTAATTTCAAATGGAATAACATTCACCTGATGCTAGAATAATCTGAGATCCATCCTTGAGAATTCCCAAGATCCTCAGAGCTGGTCAATGTGATCATTTTTTCAAGCGAGTGAATACTAATTCATAACCATAAGCAGGTTCAAGTTTCATTAATCATCACATATACGTAATGTTACATCCATCTTATTATAAGAAAGAATGTCCAACCCCGTAACGATTTATTGGGCCGTATAAAATCTTTGACATCTATATTCTATAACTATCACTTGAGCTCATAAAGCACTATAAGTACTATTCAATACGGAGGAATGGATAGTGGATCTACACCTAGAACAAGCTATATCATAAAGACTACCTCTATAGTAAGAAGAAATCCATAAAATTTAACATGAAAGGAATCCCTGAAAAGTTCCACCATTGGAGGGAAATCATTTTGATGTGAACCCTGATCATCCATGAAGATATTGGCAATATGTGAAGACCCATCAACTTTCCAATTATTATTTCATATAAGAATACAATCTGGGACCTCCCACTAACCATTATATAGATTATTTTTTCCTTCTGGTGACGTAAAAGATAATTTAAGGTGATGGTAGTCTAAAAAATCATGACAATGAACCATATAGTCCATTATGACAATGAAAATGAATCCCATTATCTCAATAACAATTTGGATCTATTATAATTTGTAACCATCTGCCTCAAAGGGATAGTCCCTACAATGGATTATTCTCTATGTTAATACCTCTAAGGATGTATATAGTTTAATTATACCATAGTGATATTTTATGTCCATTTTGAGACAATACCTCGTAGATACATAGATAAAATATTTTTATGAACCTGTATCAAATAATGATGATAATAAAGTGGAGATAGTTTGGATCCTTTCACACTAAGAGATTTTGGAACAGTCCTACAAAAAATGATAATAATCCTCATATGTCTACATTCACACCACTATGGTGCATCTCCATCACACTGAGTATTAAAATTCTCCCATCATCCAAAATGATGACACAACAAAGAGATATTGAAATGGGAACTCTTGGCTTTATTTTCCTAGAGATAAACATCGAGGGAACATTTCATACCACCCGATGAACTACTCGCCTTCCATAGAATGGATCCTCTATACCTGGTACAATTTTCCTCTATTAGATTCATCTTAGTGATAAATGATTGATTTTCTATTATAGAGATGTTAGGTAGGTGTAGTCCTTAACCTACATATAGATGGTGTAATGGAGCCCATCCTCAAAATTTATTTTTTGTGATATCTCATCACATGAATGAAGCGGTGAAAAACCATGTAACTCTAAAAAACAAGTTGAATATTCCATAACATATAATGAAACATACTCAAGATTCACTAACTCTATGGATCTGTCATCGATCATCCTTTGGAGAAGGAATTGACCATAGAAGGTTGTCTTCAAATCAACCCATAACATGCCATGATGATGACCATCTAGGGTAATCACATCCAAGCAATGCATTGTAGATTCTCGATGCATGTAAATTGAAATATTGATTCTTATCAATGGGGGTGATTCCAGATGAAAAAATATTGTAAATTTAGGTTCTACCCAAGGCCATGTAGCCTACAGACCACCATCCCCAAGGAAAGTATGAGGATGCTGCTATTGGAACATATGAGTGATATCATCTATCATTGGAGAAACTCATACAGAACCAAGAATGGATAGAATTATATGTAGGAATCTATCAAAAAAATGGATTCAATGCTAAAATCAGGAAAAAATATTGGTTTATCATGTTGAAATCTTGAAGGTAATATTGTTTTCTTAGGGGTGAAGGCATCTGGAGCATGTTCAACGTCACCCTCCATGCCCTGGATATGAGGAAATCTTGGAATAATTGGTCTATATATTCTAGGAAGAAATCATAGAACAAGTTTAAAAACCAATAAACAGTGAAAAAAGAAAAATCTAAACATAATAAAACTAAAAAATAAAACCATGATACCCCAACTACCCACATAGATGGCTAGGTATCATTATGTTCTCAAGTATAATTTTCAATCCATTTTATATTGAATTACTATGTTCATTAATTTTCCTTTCAAAAAAATGGAATGGAAGGATAATGACATGCAACCATTTACTTTTATTGTTTTCATTTTCATATAAAAGGTATCAATTTCATTTAAAATGAGATTTTTGTCCCACTAAATCTTTGTCGATACTTTTTATCCCTTTGATTAATAGCAATTTGAAATTCTAATAAAATGATTTATCAGTAAATTAAAAATTCACACCCATGAGGGCGCATAAATATCCTGAA
The DNA here is from genome assembly GCA_963277665.1 of Viscum album. Taxonomy (NCBI): domain Eukaryota; kingdom Viridiplantae; phylum Streptophyta; class Magnoliopsida; order Santalales; family Viscaceae; genus Viscum; species Viscum album. Next base: position 1,012,236,307 of record OY728153.1, on the reverse strand, counting down.
ATGAGACAAGAAATCACTCAATCAAAACCAAAATTAATATGTGTTCAAGCTAACTATCATATAATCACTCAACAATCACGGGCATAACGTGTAATGCACATAATTAAATGAACCTATATGGAATAGAAATTTTTTTCGCCAGGAAATTCAAGGTTCTTATAAAATTGTATGCAAAAATGCTCATTTCCACATATCCAATGAGAGAATGGATGAATGAAAATCCTTAAACAGAGTATTAATAAACAAAACCACACCACATGTGCATCACCCAATAGTGAAATAATTCCAACTGTATATGGAAAAACATAAAAAATATATAATTTTGGCTACTCGACTACTACCCCAAAAATGGGTTCGCAACGCACAATCAAGACATATGACTAAGTTCATGGAGTTCCTAATCTCCAATATGTTGTCTCCAAATAGTAAATAATGAAACGAACCTCTACAGATTCCACTTTGTGATGTCTGAGACCCGGATTCTACATAAAATGTTCCCCTAGTTGGGTGGGCCATATTTCCTTAACCACATCTCCCTAAATTCCATATGTTTCCAACTATCATCGAGGGACTAAGGTGTGTTAATATGGAGGAAATTAAATCATAACTTTATTTTATCATAATAGAATATTATTGACATAGGTAAAGATAGGAATAAATAAAAGTAAACAGAAGACATGATTGAAAATAGAGAAAACATTAAAAATAATTAAAATCACTAGAATAACATAAAATCATATAACAACTGATGAAGATATGCATTATCACTAGGAAACTAGAAACATTGAAAAAATTCCATATTCATTACATATTCCACAAATGTGAAATAAATTTTAAAGACTATCCCAATCATCATTAGTTCCAACTCGATTCTCTTCTATCAAGATCTATAATAAACAACAAGTAATCAAGTGTTTGAAAACATATGATTCCCATAGCCAACACCAACATTTAGTAAATATACCTCATGTACCAAACGACACCCAAATATGGGGTGAGTTAAATCTTAGTTGGAAACCACAAATTGCGCCTATAACATATGGCCCATATAATGGAAATTCAGTTGTTTGAAAGAAAGGATATATAAATTAAATATGTTCAACATAACTAAATTCCCAAGAACATGCTCAATTCCTCATCTTGTACATTAAAATATCAGCAATTAATTATTTTAATGTTACCAGTTTAAAATATATCACATGTTTAAGAATAATTATGCATCAATGTTGTGACAGGGTAACCTATAATGAAATTTAATAATGAAGTTCCATGGTAATAACCCATGAGACATATACCTAAAGGGCCCCTATCATGGTAAAAAATATATATTGGATATGGGGAAGAGTGTAATACAACTAGAATAGTCCAAGGGATTCCATAATGAGACAATGAGATTTTTGAAGCAGTTCATATAGGGTAAACAAGACTATGCAATGACTAGGCCATATGGGTTTTAACCCTCGAACCTACTTGTCAATTATAGATCCATGGAGTGTATCCCAGGCATCCTATAATTATATGAGAGGGACACTATTATGTCATATTGAGAATCCATGAATAGAAATGAAGAAGGATCAACATGGGTTTTAACCTAAGCATGGCATATCCTACAATTAGAAAAGGGTTTCTAGGTGCTCATGGAATTCCCTGATATGAATACTAAGCATGTATGAGTTAGGAAATTCTTATTTGATAATGATGTCATGTATAATTTTCATAGGATAAATCGAGGAAATTAATTACTTGGAATAGTAATAATATCATGAAACCATTTTAAACCATTTAAGAAATTTTCAATAATTCAATGTACATTTTGTAACCTTCAATTATTGTTGTTAGGGGTGCTACAGACATGAAACCAATTAATCATTCAAATTTAAATTTATCAAGTACAATAATTAGAATAGTTTCCAATTTTCATTTCACTTTTAATTATCAATATCATGAACTTACCCTAGTAGGGTAATGTGTTAAATATACAAGGTACATTTCATTATGCAATACACAATTAAATAAAATCATTTAATATAGAAAATCTTATACTTAGAAATTTCAACCCAATGTACACCCATACGGTGGCTCAACGCATCCAAACACTAAAAAAACATACATAAAAAAATCTTATATGTGATTATGATGATTGTGGGAATAAACAATGAAAGTTAATCACATATAAGGAAAGAGAATAACCGTATGTTTCAAATTATTGTAAGCATGGCATATAAATTCTATTAATAGTTGCTGATGAAATCTATGGGGCCCACACGAATATTCTATAATCAATGAACATTAGGGATTATTTTAGACAACCCGCCCATGGGTTTTATGATACACATCATCTAGAATCAGCCTCAAATTCATTTTAGAACCATGTAAATTTGAGAAAAAGGTCACATCTCAGTAACTTGGTTGAGAGAAAGAGTGGGGAAGAACGACTAAAAATTACTCATGTGCCAAAAGTTGTGCATCAAAACAAACAAACAAGATCTCAATCTAATAATGGATGAATGACATATTTGAATCCCTACTTTTTTTCTTCACAAATATATAAATTTATGAAAATGGATGTTCTTTTAGTGGATCCTGACTTGGGAAAGAAGTTGTTTCTTAATTAGATAATGAAGGGAAAAATAGTAAAATTACCATTAAATTATCCAATATAGGGTTTGTTATCATGTTTTAAAAAACATTATAGACACCATACATGGTTACCTAGGAATTAAATGTCACTTTTAGGATTAGGTTTCACAACCGTGTGAAAACAGTGCGATTTGGTTTGGTTTGGAAATTTTATTCTACACGGTTAGCCAAACCATGTGAAAACCATGCATAAACCAGGGATCATAACCGTTTAAAAAAAAAGATGTCATCCAAGATCCTAATGTTCCCCAAACACCCATGAAACAATTTCTATCTCATTAGGCATCCATGTAAGGTCTAAAATTATGAATTATACCCAAATGTAATGAATTCAGACCTAATTGAAAACCTAGGTTATTACAACCACTTCATAGAGTGTAATAGCAAGAATTTATTTTTGAAGGGACCTTCTTGACACCACCACATCAAAAAGAATCATGACTACAACAATTTTAATAGCTATTACATCTACTATTTCCAAAATTATGCTTATATATGTTATGCCCTTTTGTTATCGCCCATAAAACATTCCAATGTGAATCTTATGTTAAAAAAATTCTAAAATTTTAATTATTTATCAATATAGGAAAATTTCATCCTAAACATTTACCAAAATTTATTTAATACATGTATTATTAGGTAGTTAAAATATTCCATGAACCTAATTTATGCAGCTACAAACTATGTGACTGATTAAATGCAGACCCCATGACATTGAAGGCATCCCTTCATCGTATACAACCTTTCCCCCCACTGTGGAGTTGCAATGTGAGTATAAAAATACAAATAAGTACAATGGTATTTTTTACTCCATCATTAATGATATATAGGTGTGAAGGATGTACATGACCATGATAAAATTACACATTCACAAATGAAGTATATATTTTATGGGGCAATGTGCTTTGTTGTGAGAGTATGAAATCATGGAAGTGAGTACGTGGTTTGGGTTCAAAGTACATGATTTGTGAAGGATATTAATTTGCGTGATAATTCTTTTTCCATTTTTATAAAATGCATCCCAACATAACACATTCATATTTTATGATCATAATATACATTTTTTCTAAATTAGTATACAAATAGAGGTATACAGACTGAGTTATCGCCTTATATTTTAGTAATAACTTGTAATAATTGTTTTTAGATGACAAAAATTTTATATAATAACCTAAAATGTGCTTTAAAATATAGAACCAAATATTTAATTAATGGATGAATTAAGTGTCCTATTACTAGTGAGAGATTCATAGCATGACATTTTGGAATGTTCAATAAAAACATATGTATTTCATTTATGTTCATGCATATTAGCATCCCATATTAGTGGTATAAATCCTCCCATATGGTTTTATTCATAATACTTTATATTGATGTTATTCAATATATTTTGAATTTATTATATCTGTTAAATGAAAAAAATGTGAAAAAAATTTATATATTTTTTAATATGGTTGATCTGTTTAGTTAAATAAAACACGTTGAGGAAGTCTATATAGTAGTTTATGATCAATCACAATATAGATTACTAATGTTGTGAATGACTCCTAATACTATATTCCTTCTAATAATAGATGACCACTAGGTGACGGTTTTAAAACCAATAATGTTTTAGGGATACTTAGGTAATGACCATGGAATCTTTTTTCTAGAGTAATCCCCGCAAAAGATGGTGGAATTAAAATACTTATAAGTTTGTGTATTTTAATTCTGCACTAAGGAATATAATAGGAATAGACCTCAAAACATTTATTCCATGTTTATTATTTTATTTTTTTTACAAAATGATTAATTTAGAAATTGATCAAGCACAAATTTGGTTTTTTCCAACTACCATTAGTTATATGATGACCCCCTAAAACGTATAATACACTAAGAGATAATAAAATATTTTAATGAATATCTATTCATCAATTTTTTATCAATAATTCATCACATGTGGACCCACTAGGCTTATTCATTTGGACCAAAAAAAACATCTATTTCATACTTGACTTGTGTTTTGAATATTAGAACAACATGATGGATTATGTAGAAAAGAGCATGACAACTAATTTTTCAGTTCCAATGGAGACACATATATATGATGGGTTTATTCCCTAAATACATACATATATTATTTTCATGAATTACAATATAATATTATATAATACGTATATCTCTTAAGTTATATAATTTAGTTACAGAGTCATATAGTAATACTTGTAAAATTTATACTATCTAATATGATATGGTGATATAACATCCATTTAGTTAGGAAATATATATTATGGAATGAGAAAAAAATATTTGGGTATTAAAAAATTTAATATGATTAGTGCAATTACTATTATTGATATTAGTGGTTTAATGTTAATTGATTACAATTAAATAACCACTCTATAATCTATTTTCATAAAATGAAATTCCATGGAGATAAGATTCTCTTAATAGTTATGTTCAATGAAGAAACAATTAAAACATTATTAATTCATTTTTATTCATTTTTTTAACTATTATTGTAACATCACAAGCTTCCACAATATGCATCTGTTTGAATAATATAGTAGCGTGTGTTGTACGTAACTTCGAGTTCTAACACACACCACAACCAATCAAATGGACAATTATGAATGGTAATACACACTTTTTGAAATTTTATAAATTTTATCTTTCAAAATGGACTTCATTTTTGGATTCGGAATATTGAAATTAGAATAGGGTGAATTTTTTGTATTTTTCTGGAAACATTCAATATTTGATGAATAGTGAAAAACACTTAGTAATTGGTTAAAACCGACCTTTTATTTAAATAATTTATTATTTTATTTAAATTTTTTTCAGGTCAAAATAGATATGTAATACCTATATAAGTTCAATGTAATTCATTATATACTATTTATAATAATTTTAGACATATAAGCATTTTATTGAACTTTTCACCGTCTTTTACCTATCTCCTAAGAGAATTTACAAATTCACATAAAACATAATTTTACCGCTTCTATGAGTGGAATATCTAAAATCCTAGAGACACGGTTAATATCAAGGAGTAAAATTTGGTTCAATAAGATAAATATAATTTTGGGTGAATCGTAACTTTTTACTTTTATTTACCACGGTTAGAAGTAAATAGGGTAATTAAGGATAAAAATGATATTAATATTATCCTAACACATGTACTAATTTTGTTGGACAAGTGTATCTCGACCAAAAACAACATTAGGAATAAAATATTATCATTTAGGTCCACATGGATTAGATGAGGACATTAATTATTATTTAATACAAAGAAGAGTTAAAATCAATGTTCATTAACAACAACATTTTTAATATAGGGTTTTACATAAGATAAATTCTATTATAAATATTCATTAGAAAGATAAATGATTTCATACATAGTGGTATTTCTTTTATAATTTTTAGACATTATCTAATTTAATTTAATTATGACACAATGGTGATGCAGTAATTACCTAATTAATGAAATATTAAAATAATTGATAATATAAATACCCAAATAAATGTAATTTGAGAATTTTTATGAATTGCAGTAATTTTATAAGATAATATTACATGTTAATATTTATTTCATTATGTTTGTATAAAGTAATCATTCTGTTGTGATTTTCACAAAAATCAAATACCAAATATTGTCAAAATTGACATAAAATAAATTTTCAAACAAATAATATATTATTAATTGATATTAAATTCCTAAAAATATAAGGTTCGGCCAAGAGACTTATATAATGATAGGTGAATTATTAATGGACCACTTGGGGGTCTCTTGGATGTATATAATATGTTTGTTAACTATATAATATAAAAATACAAAGTGACATGGTAAATGTCAAACTAATTAATTAAGAATTAATACTAAAAGATAAGGTTAATAAATTGACCCAACCGTGTCTAAAACCTATTGGTTGAGTGGTTTTATACCCATCCCCACCTTTTCATTTAAATAATCCACTTTGGAGCCATAGAAACTGAATATGAATTTATTATAAAATAATATTTCTAGTTTTCTTAAAGATCTCATCCTCCCCCTAATAAAAGGACACCACTTATAGCCAATTATTCACACCTTTAAAGACTTTTGGCTCTGCAAAACCCTGCCCAAATATTCTATCAACATCTCTAATTTCAACCTATAGGCCTTAGTTTTATCAGACAGCCAACCTATGGAGTCCTTTTGATCAAATCAAAAGAAAGAACATGGAAAAGAGGTAATGTTTTCACCACGCTCTTTCAAGTTCCTTTCTTCTTCAACTCCTTCTTTATTTGTTATTCCCATTCTAAAATAATTACTACAGTATATTCTACATAATAAGATGTTATTATAAATATGGTACAACCATATTCAGTATTATATCCATCCTTTGAATGACATGTCACCATACGTGTGTGCGTACAACTTACCGTTTCCACCTCATGGTGTAATTGATATTCAAAACATTATTATTTAGATGGGTATAATAATGTGTAATTAATGTAAATAATAAATATAACATGATAATGATTATTTATATATGATATACTATCCAATTATATATTATTTTAATATCAAACGAATGATATTGTCTCCCGTGCATACGAACGGACTACCGTCTTCACGAACGCGATGAGATTCATTTCCCATCGTATCCATTCAAGTATCATTCTCATTTGATGTTTAAAAATAATATTTACGGACTTTATATCATTCTGGATGTGAATAAAATACAACCAACCCATAAAAAACATGTCTTATGTAACAAAAAATACAAAATAAAATGAGTAAGTTAACACCCGAAAAGATGATAATACTACAATATTATTAACAAAACATTATTAAATTATCATATATGATATCATAATTATTTTTATGATTCTTTTATAATTTAATAAAAATTTTATCACCATTATACATGAGGTTAACCAACCCTAAACAAAGGAAAAGTACAAGGTAAGGGTTAATTTCACAATCTCTTCATTATCCGAGGTGGTTTATACATAATTATCTACTGGGACCTCATTATCATCCACATCCATGTTTCTTAAAAATGTATTTCAAAACATTATTACTATTTTACAAAGTATGGGTTAATGTAATTTATACCCTTGTTTGACTTTTTATAAGGATTTTATAAAGGAATCTTTCTATCATTTTCCAAACATGGTCCTTTTTAACCTTTCCGAGAAAATTAACGTAAGAATGTTTTTTTAACTTATATGGAGGGTGCGGCTATTTTCCGCCATTATAAAATCATCAAAGATTCCATGAAAAGATTATAAAATTATTTTCAAAGTAAATGTTTTATTTTATAATTATGTAACTGTTAAATGATTTCAAAAAAGAGATATTTCTTTCAAATAGTTTCGATTTCCAATATGTCCACCTCCCTTGATGGATTTTAAGCTTATTTGAAGTTGTTTTATCATGATACAAAACATCCATATTATCATGATACAAAACATCCATATTATATTGAGGAATTCATGGTTTATGGAGAACATATTGATATTTCGTATGCTCTTTTTAATAATAATGTTTATGTTATGTTAAAACTTATTCATATGAGGAATTCATTGGACATAATATGTGATGGGTGGGGCCTGCTATAGCTCCTCGATGCATCGGTATTTCTCATGAGACAAACTAGTGTCTTGGAAAAAGGTCTTTAAAAAATCTTATTTGTAGTCTTGGCACAAGGCCTTAACTATGTGGTTATGATAGTCTAGGATTATGCATTACATCATTATGAAAGTTGTTTTTGATATTTCATGTGATTATCTGACTAGTAGAATATCCATGTGAATAAGTAAATGGAATAATTTCATTTTATCTTTTCCATATTATGCTTAAGTTCAAGTTTAAGAGGCTTTTTTTGTTATACATTGCCTTAAATGTTTATGCTTATTTATGATAGTTTCTGCAATATTTTTATCCTTACTGAGCATCTGAGCTCACCCCATTCAATGTTTTATTTTTCCCAGGATGTGAAGAAGTAATTTATGAATGGCCTGTAGGGATAGTATGAGGGGATATGAAGACAAGATGTTGTTGTAGTAGTTTTCATTTTATGATCTAATGTAAACATTATGAATGTATATAGTGATTCCAAGGCAAATAAACTAATCCATATTTCGAGACATGACCTTTTGTGATCATGACAATGTTATGTAATAAGGCACCAACTCGGGGTATCTAGGTTCGGGGCGTTACAGTTGGTATCAGATGAAGTTTAGTACAAACCTTGGAATCTAGGTTTAGATAAACAATGATAAGATCACATAGCCCTACGATACACATTGAGGATGAGTATAGAAGAGCATTCTAGAATTTTGGTATTGTAGAGATTTTGTGAGTTTTCTGAGAAATACATCCTTGTCTAGATATGAGCCGGTAGAGGTGGCTCTGGCACAGGTGTACCTAGGGGTAAAACTTGAAAACACCGCTTTGAGATAGACTTGAATGAGAACCGGTGCACGACAACGGGCCTTGCTGCACTCTTGGTTATGACACTCTTGGGGGATATGCTTAGGATAATTCACATTTTCTATATAAATCATTATAAAGGGTTTATGAGTATATATTTCTCAAAGAAAAACTTTTTTTATGATTATGGATTATATCCCTAAATAGTTCAATTTATGTTAAGAGTTTTACATGTATGGAATTATGTATATTGATTCATAAACTGATCTAGTTTATGTCATTGTTTAGAAATGGTTCCTAGTGGAAGAAATGGGAATTGTTTCAATGCATTCACACCATGTATGGATTTCCTTCTTGATCAAGATAATTATAGTGGAGCTGGTGATGCAACTAGGGCTGATCACCTAATCACCATACTGGGACAACTCACTCAGGTTATGAATAATAACCTTACCCATATGGAGCACCCTGATCCGCAGCATGGAGGATCAAAGTTAGATTGCTTCATAAGGAAAAAACCACCAACGTTCAATGGGAGTACAAATCCCTTGGTAGCTGAGAAATGGATAAATTCCCTAGAGAATATATTTCCGGCTTTGGGGAGTAGTAAAATGGAAAACGTTATCATGGCAGTTTACCGCCTCACTGGAGATGTTGATCAATGGTGGGCGTTCATTCAAAACAAAAAGGATGACAAGGAAGTATCAAATATAGAATGAAGGGAGTTCAAAGAACTTTTCTTAGAAAAATAATTTCTTCAGGACCATCGAGCAGATATGGAAAGGCAATTTCTGAGTCTAAGACAAAAGGAGGATGAGAATGTTGCAACGTATGAGGCTAACTTTACAAGGATATCAAGGTATGATGGAGATTATATAAGTAACCCAATAATTAATATTGATAATTTCTTTGATGGTTTAAAACCAGTTCTCCATCAAGCATTAGTCTCACAATCCTTCTCGTCATATGAAGACATTGTCTCAGATGTATCAAGACAGAAAAGGAATTCTCAAAGTCTTATAACTTTAAAGAAAAACAAGAGAAGAAGAGATCTGTTGATTAATCTAGGAATATAAATAAGGGTAATAAGGGAAAATTTTAACATCTATCCTGCGGTAAATGTGGGAAGAAACGCCCTGGTACTTTCATGAAGGGAATGGGAGTCTGTTACATGTGTGGTGAAATTGGCCACCGAGATTGTGATTGCAAGTGGAGGAAGGAATATACTGATGTCCAATGATACAATTCCAGGGATATGGGACATTATTCAAATGAATTTCCTAAGCATTAGTGGAACAAACCTTATAAGAGGCCAAGGGATCAAGGCCAAGCTTATGTTATAACTACTGCTGAGGTAGAAGCTCCGAAAAATGTGGTGGTAGATAATTTAATGGTTTCCTCAAGTTTAGAAAATGCATTATTTGATTCTGGATCATCGCATTGTTTCATATCTTCCTATTTTTATAAGAAAATTAGACATTTCAAATTTTATTTAACAAGGGAGTTTTCAGTTAAAACTCCTAAGGGAAGTATCATTGCAACAATGTTTTGTGAATTTGTCCCCATTAGAGCACATAAATGTTCTTTATCTGCGGATCTCATTTTCATACCTATGATTGAGTTTGATATAATCCTTGTTATGGATTGGCTTTTAGACCATGATGAGAAGATTTATTGTAAGAATAAGGAGGTTACGATTTTTGAAGATGATGATAAGGAACACTTTATTTTTAACGCAGAATCGTCACCACCTAATTCGTATCTAGATCCACCCCCAGTAGCTCAACTAAATTCAATTATTGGGGAGAAGAGAATGAAATGACTGTGGTTGATGAAAGGAATGTTCAAATAGAGGATTTACCTATTGTGAAATAATATGTAGATGTCTTTCCAGAATATTTACCTGGACATCCTCCAAAACGAGAAGTTGAGTTTCCCATTGAATTAATTCCTAGATCAAGGCCTATATAGAAGACCCCTTATAGAAGGGACACTGTGGAATTAGTTGAACTGAAGAAAATACTTGAGGAAATGAGTAATAAAGGATTTATTCGCCCTAGTGTTTCTACATGGGGATCCCCTATTCGTTTTGTTAAAAAGAAAGATTTATCTCTGAGGTTATGTATCAAATACAGGGAAATCAATGCTATAACAATAACGAACAAGTATGCCCTACCTCGCATTGATGATTTATTTGACCAACTGCATGGAGATCAATAATTTTCTATGATTGACCTTTTATCTAGATACCATCATTTGTGTGTAAATAAGGAAGACATTATGAAGACAGTATATCGAACCAGGTACAGGAATTACGAGTTTACAGTAATGCCTTTTGGGATGACTAATGCACCCTCAGTATTCATGGATCTATTGAATAGAGTTTTCAAGGAATATCTCGATGATTTTGTGGTGGAATTTATTAATGATATCTTGGTATACTCCAAAAGATATGAAGATCATGAAAATCACCTGCGAATTATCCTGAAGACTATGAGAAGACATGAATTTTATGGGATGTTTAGCAAGTGTGAATTTTGGCGTCATGAGATTTCTTTTCATGGCCATGTTGTATCTAAATATGGAATCTCTATTGATCCTTCTATGAAAAAGGCAATCCAAGATTGGCCGGCACCAATGAGTATGATTGAGGTACGCAGTTTTATTGGTTTAGAAGGTTATTATCGACATTTTTTCCAGAATTTTTCCCGATTGGCCAACCCATTCACTAAGGTCACATGTAAAGGGGTTAAATTTGTTTGGACAAAAGAGTGTGAAGAATGGTTTGAAGAACTGAAGAGAAGATTATTCAATGATCCTATATTGACTCTACCATTGAGGAATGATAGGTTTGTTAATTATAATGATGCATCGAAGGAAGGACTTGGTCGTGTCCTTATGTAGAATTATAGGGTTATTGCCTATGCATCATGATAGTTGAAAAATCATGAAAATAACTATCCTACTCATGATCTCGAGTTAGCAATTGTGATATTTGCTTTGAAGATATGGAGACACTACCTTTATGGTGAAAAATGTGAGATTTATACTGATCAAAATAGTTTGAATTATATTTTCTCACAAAAATAACTCAACATGAGGCAAATGAGATGGCTTGAATTACTCAAAGATTATGATTGTACGATACACTACCACCCGAGGAAGGAAAATAAGGTGGCAGATGCATTGAGCATAAACGATCATGGAGTTTTGAACATGATGAGAATTTAAAGGGATCTTATTTTCATAGATCTAGTAAAGATGGATATATGATTCACCATGGAAGGTGAAACATCAATGATTTTTCAAAATGTTTTCCAAACCATATATACTAGAAAGGATTAAGATTTCTCAGACCAATGATGAAAAATTTCAAATAAATATTAAAGTAGTGAATGATGGGATATTGGGTGGCGTTGTGTGGGAAGATGGAATTTTAAAATTTGGGAAGAACCTTTGTGTTCCCGATATTCCTGATCTATAAAAGGGATTGTTGGATGATGCTCATAATTCCAATTTCTCTATACACCCTGGGAGCACAAAATTTTATAGGGATTTGAAGGAACATTTTTTGTGGGACAACATGAAGTGGGAGATTTCTGATTTTGTGTCAACATGTATAGTTTGTCCGCAAGTGAAAGCTGTAAAGAAACAACCTGGAGGGGTCATGAAACCTCTTCCCATACCTGAGTGGAAATGGGATAATATTCATATAGACTTTATAATTGGACTACCAATAACTCCTAGAAAGAACGATGCAAAATGGATCATTGTTGATCGTCTTACCAAGTCAGAACATTTTTTTTCTATAATGTAAAATTTACCACATGAACCCCTAGCAAGAATATATATTAATGAAGCTATGAGACTTCATGGGGTACCTCTATCAATTGATTCTTATCATGATCCCCATTTTACTTCAGGATTATGGAAAATTCATCATAAGGCCTTGGATACTGAACTTCATTTGAGCATTGTCTACTACTCTCAAACAGATGGACAAGTAGAACGGACTATTCAAACCTTAGAAGACTTGTTGAGATCATGCTCACATGACTTTCAGGGTAGGTGGGATCAATATTTACATCTGGTTGGGTTTTACAATAACAATAGCTTCCCTTCAAGTATTCAGATGGCACCATATGAAGCATTATATGGAAATGAATGTTTCCCACAAACCTGTTGGGATGAAATTGGTGAAAGAAAACTTGTAGGCCCAGAACTGGTGGATGAAAAAATAGAAAAGGTTAAGGTAATTCAAAACCACCTAAAAGCAACTGAAAGTAGGCAGAAGAGGTATGCCGATAACCGAAGGAAATATATGGAATTTCCAGTAGGAGGTCATGTTTTCTTGAAGGTATATCCATGTAATAGTGTTATATATTTCAGTAAGAAATGTAAATTGAGTCCCATGTATATCAAACCATTCAAAATTCTAGAACGAATTGGTGTGGTATCTTACCGTTTGGCAATGCCACCAAGTCTCTTCAAAGATCATGATGTGTTACATGTATCAATGTTGAGAAAATATATGCCTGGCCCAACGCATGTACTTACTTATGAGGAATTAGAACTGGAACCCGATCTATCTTATTGCGAAGAGCCCATCAGGATTCTTGATACCAGAGAACCGGTGCTGAGAAACCGGACGACTCATCTGGTAAAATATCTATGGAGAAACCATAAGATGGATGAGGCATCGTGGGAACCCGGGGAACTCATGATGAAGAACCACCCAAGTCTTTTTATGCGGTATTATTCTAGAAATTTCACGGACGAAATTATTTGAAGGAGGGGAGAATGTAACACCACAAGCATCTGCGGTACGCTTCTCTTTGAATAATACTGTATAGTGTGATGTACGCAACTTTGAGTTCTAACACACACCACAACCAATCAAACTAGAATTTATGAATAGTAATACCCACTTTTTGAAATTTTATAAATTTTATCTTTCAAAATGGACTTCATTTTTTGATTTGAAATATAGAAATTAGCATAGGGTGAATTTTTGGTATTTTTCAGAAAACATTCAATTTTTGATGAATAGTGAAAAACACTGAGTTATTTATTAAATCGGACTTTTAATTTAAATAATTATTTATTTTATTTAAATTTATTTTAGGTCAAAATAGATATGTAATACATATATAAGTTCAATGTAATTCATTGGAGTCAGTTTATAACAATTTGAGAGATATAAAAATTGTATTGAACTGTTCACCCTCTTTTACAAATCTCCTAAGAGAATTTGCAAATTCTCATAAAACATAATTTTACCGCTTCTGTCAGTGGAATTTCAAAAATCATAGAGACACAGTTAATATCAAGGAGTAAATTTTGGTTCAATAAGATGAAAATATTTTTTTGGTGAATGGTAACTTTTTTACTTTTATTTACAACGGTTAAATGTAAATACAGTAATTAAGGGTTAAAATGATATTAATATTACCCGAACACATGTTGTAATTCTATTGGAAAAGTGTATCTCAACCGAGAACAAACTTAGGAATAAAATATTATCATTTAGGTCCACTTGGATTAGATTAGGACATTTATTATTATTTAATTAAAAGAAGAGTTAAAAGAGTTAAAATCAAAGGTTATTAACCAAAAATTTTTTAATATAGGTTTTTACATAAGAAAAAGTCGATTATAAATATTAATTAAAATTAAAATAGTATTTAATATATAATGTTATTTTATTTATAATTTTTAGAAATTAAATAATTTAATTTATTTATGAAACAATGGTGATGTTGTAATTACCTAATTAATGAAATATTAAAATAATTAATAATATAAATACCCAAATAAATATAATTTTAGACTTTTTATGAATTACACTAATTTTATAGGATAATATGACATTTTAGTATTTAGTTAATTATTTTTTTTCGATGTAATCATGCTGTTATGATTTTTACAAAAATCAAATACCAAATAGTGTCCAAATTGACATAACAGTGTTTTTAAATCAAATATTATATAATTAATTGATACTCAATTTCTAAAAATATATGGTTCGGCCAAGAGACTTATATAATGATTGGTGTATCATTGTGGGACCACTTGGGGGTATCTTGGACGTATATAGGAGGTTTGTTAACTATATAATATAAAAATAAAAAGTGACATGGTAAATGTCAAACTAATTAACTAAGAGTTAAAACTAAAAGATAAGGTTAATATAGTGACCCAAACTTGTATAAAACCTATTGGTTGAGTGGTTTTCGACACATACCCACCTTAATCTATAAATAATCCACTTTGAATCCATTAGAAACCGAATTTGAATTTATTATAAAAACATATTTCTTGCTTTCCTAAAGAGCCCCTCCTCCCCCTTATAAAAGGACACAACTTCTAACCAATTCTTCAAACCTTCAAAGCCTTTTGTATCGTCCAAACCCAGCCAAAATATTCTCTCAACATCCCTCACTTCAACCTAGAGGCCTTATTTTGATCAGAAAGCCAACCTAATGGGTTCTTTTGATCAAATCAAAAGGAAGAACCCGAAGAAGAGGTAATGTTTTCACCACCCTCATTCAAGTTAATTTCTTCTTCAACACCGTATATCTTTGTTATTACCATTATAAAATAATAACTGTAATATTTAATATATACTGAGATGTTATTATAAATTTGGTACATCCATATTCAATATTCTATCCATCCTTTGAATGACATGTCACCATACGTGCATGCGTACGGCTTACCATCTCCACGTCGTGGTGTAATTGTTATTCAAAACATTATTATTTAGATGGGTATAATAATGTGTAATTCATGTAAACAATAAATATATCCTTATAACGATTCTGTATATATGATATAATATCCAATTATATATTATTTTAATATCAAAATAATGATATTTTCACTTGTGCGAACGTACGGACTACCGTCTCTACGAACGTGATGAGATTTATTCCCCATCATATCCATTCAAGTATAATTCTCATTTTATTATTAAAAAAATGTTTAAGGACTTGATATCATTCTGGATATGAATAATATACAACCTATCCATAAAAAACATGGCTTATGTACCAAAACATATAAAAGAAAACGAGTAAGTTAACACCTGAAATGACGATAATACTAAAATATTATTAAAAAATAATTATTAGAAGATCATATATGATATCATAATTATGTATACGATTATTCTATAATTTAATAAAAATTATTTCACCATTATACAGTAGGTTAGCCTACCCTCGTCCAAGGAAAAGTATAAGTTAAGGGTTTATTTTACAGTCTCTTCATTATCTGAGGTTGTTTATACGTAATTATCTACTAGGACCTCTTTATCATCCACATCCATGTTTCATAAAACATTATTTCAAAACCTTCTTACTATTTCATATAAAATGGGTTAAAGTCATTTATACCCTTGTTTTACTTTTTATAAGATGTTTATAAAGAAATCATTCTGTCGTTTTCAAAATAAGGTCCTTTTTAACCTTTTCGACAGAATTAAGGTTAGAATGTTTTTTAACTTATACAGAGGGTGTAGCTATCTTCCGCCATTATAAAATCATCAAAGCTTCCCTTACAATCTTAAAATAATATTTTCAATGTGAATGTTTTATTTTATAATTATGTTACTTTTAAATGATTTCAAAAAAGATGTATTTCTCTTAAATTGATTTGTCTTCATCTATGTCAACATCCTTTGATGGATTTTAAGATTATTTGAAGTTGAATTATTATGATAAAAAACATCTATATTGTATTGAAGGTTTTGTGAAATGTTTGACTATGGATGTATTATTTTTATACCTTTCATGGTTTATGGAGAAAGTATTGACATTTAGAATGCTAGTTTTAATACGAATGATTATGTTATGTTTAAACCTATTCATATGAGGAATGCATTGGACTTAATAAGTGATGGGTGGAGCCCGCTGTAGCTACTCGATGCATTGGTAGGTCTTGTGAGACAAACTAATGTCTTGGAAAATATAGCATCTTGTCTTTTTATAACATAAACATTCATTACATTATACAGAACTGAGGATCTTTAAGGTTTATTGTCTTGGAAACCAGGAACATAAAACATGAAAACAACAAAAAAACATTCTTCTTATACACTTGAAAGGATTCACCTTAAGTTCATCCTTGGTTCATTAATGCATCTCATAACCTGGGGACATACATCAAAATGAAGGGTGAGCAGAAGTCCCGGTAAGGGAAACAAGAGGAACATTTTACAAGTGAACTAGAGATACTTTAATAAGGTCATCAAAAGAACATTAAGGAATGAGAAAATAATCCTGAGATATATCATAATAAAAATAACATTGTTCATACCATGAAGATGTGGCCGCAACATTTAATATTGACAATCATTTCTTTTCACCAAGGTACATCCCCAAGGTGTCATTAAAAATTACCAAGGTTATTCACCAAGGTATTTGTCTAAATGGTCATCTCAAGAGAATTAGTCATTACCCAATGCATTGGAGCACTATTAGGGCACACCATTAACATTTCTTTATTATCATGTGAGACACATATATCATCCTAAATAATTTCATAAAAATCCCATACATCATAAAAGAAATGGGTTTCATTTCATAATCATAACGTTTTAGAAACTACTTTAAAGACATGATCTTTATGCCACATTAAACCCATGGAATGGGAAAGAGGGTCTCATGTTTGTAAATCCCAGAATTTAAAATAGAAAATTTTAATATACATGTGAATACCCCTTTAGAAGAAAGATATTTGAGTATTCACTTTCTAAAATAAATGAATTTGAGAATAAGAGAGAGCCATTTTGAGACAGAAATTCTGCAGCACAATGGCAATGATACAGGGTTTTAAAAAACACTGAAAAAGGAGGGGACATTGGTCACCCACTCATTAATGATCCATAAATTAGTAGGGGGATAGAATATAAAGGATTTTAGAACATGGTAATTAAATTTGAATGATATACCATATGAAATGAAGAACATGAAAGGAATACAAAAATAAGCTTTCTCTTATAATAATTCGGCAGCCTAATGGTGTTACTTAAACATCAAAAAAATGAATTGACAAGTTCAAATAGGGTATCTCATCATATGAACATAAAAAATCATTATGATAGATATAGAGATCATACCCCAACACAATAAAAAAGAACTTGGAAGACTTGACATGAAAGTAGAACTTTGAAAAATTAGAATGGTGAACGAATCCCTTAAAAATTCAGCAGCCTAATGGTGTCACCTAAACTTTAACAAAAATTATTTTACGAGAACAAATAGGGTCTCTCATAATATTAACATAAAATATCAGTATTATAGATATAGATATCATACCCCAACATAATAAAAATGGAGCTTGAAATACTTGACATGAAAGTAGATCTTTGAAAAAATGAGAAAGGTGAATGAATCCCTTAAAAATACGGCAGCCTAACGGCGTCACATAAACATCATAAAAAATGAATTGATGGGAGAAATAGTGGGTCTCTCATCATATGAACACAAAAAGTTAATTAATAGGAACATAAAATAACATCCTCCAACATAAGAACATGGAGCATAAAATAAATTACTTAAAAGAGAGTATTTGAAAAGAAAGAGAGCGTTTGGATCCCTTACCTTAAAATGTAACTCTTAAAACTCAATGTTTGGGAACTTGAGGGCTTGGGGGAACCTTGGGAGGACTCCTTGGGAGGTAATGAGACTATATATTCGTTTGGGAAGATATGGGAGTCGAATGGATGAGAGGATGGCTTGGTATTTATAGGGAAAGTGAGGGGATAAGGCATTAATGGCCAAGGGACACCTCATTGGTGGTTTTGACAAAACCCATGGGCTTGCTCGTGGTATTTGCCCATGGTATTGGCCACTTGGGACACCTAATAACTTATCTTACTATTCATAAGTCCACCATATTGATAAAATACTTATAACATCATTTAATGATGTCATTAAACACCCGTAACTTAAAAACTGTATTTTCACTATTCATTGAAAATTCAACTTTCTCGGAAAAATCCCAAAATTTCACCTTAACCAATAATCAATGCTCTTATTTAAAAACTGAACTCCATTTTAGAAGAATAATTTTCTAAATAATTTTAATTTAGTTTTTATTTAAATACACTATTCACCGAAAATTCATTTTTTTCAGAAAAATCCCAAAAAATTACCTTAACATAATATCGATGCTCTGAGTTCAAAAATTAAGTCTATTTTATAAAATTAATTTTCTAAATATTTTTAATTTAATTTTTAATTAAAAAACACTATTCACTCAAAAAAACTAATACATGAATAATAATTTATGAAACCGTTATTTAACCAATTTATTGAATCACATTACTTAATCAAGGTGCCTAGATTATATTAATATATTTTTTAAGTGAGATTACTAATCCATTTGGTAACATTAATAATCCTAAGCATGAAATCACTGTTCATAATTTACTATTCATCAAAAATTAAGTTGATCTTATTAGACTCTAAATTTCGTACTGAACATAATTGTAGAATACCATTTTTTGATTATCATTGCACATTTTTAATTGTTTATGGTTTACATAATCATTTTTAAAATATCTTTTTTCTAAAATTCATCAAAAATATGCATACTATATTAATCCGGTCATTTGAGAATCCATAAACTTCATCATAAGAAGAAATCAAAATTTTTATTTAAAAAAAGGATTACACAAGGCAGTTACGGTCTCCTTACATAGCCCCTTATCACACCAGCATAGGACCAAAGTGTAAGGTTTGTTATGGTGAGAGAATCTGGGGGAGGCTCGGCCAACATCATACGAGTAGTAATTTCTTTCAATTTGAACTTCCGGTGAAGGAAATTTCGTTCTAGCTTCACACGATGAAGTTCGGATTGGGTTTGGTCCAGAGTAAAGCCCAGTGGTGCTACCTCCTTCCCAGGTTCTGTTAGATGGGATTCTATCGGTCCAAGACTAATGGGTGAGGCCATCGAATCTTCTTGCTATATTAATTAACCAATATCACTTGTATTTAGAGACAATAATCGAAACGTTTAGTTTCCAGCGGTTATATTGACCAATGATCATATAACCGTCAAAACCCAACAGTCTCCTTTTAATTATATTCATGTTATCAAATGGAATAGTTTTGTTGAATATAAAAAAAATAAAATAACACAAATAATTAGAAAACAAGATTTATTCAAAATTTCGGTTCGTTACAATATTCCCCCCTTAAGAAATTGCTTCCTCGCAATTTTTAAAATTGGGTTTCGAAAATTCATTGAAAGTCCCACATCGGAAAAGGAGTCTGTAAAACTATTACTTTAAAAGAATTAAAGTGAAGTACAAAGGTCACCCGAGTTAACCCATGCTAAGATTCCATGTGGGAAAACATGGGCATGGAGGAGAAAGCAAAGGGTCAAGTTTTTAGGGAGAGTTATAGAAAACATGATTAGGAGAAAGTTAACCACAAGAAAATCTCAAACTTATGTTGTGTGTAAATGGTCTTTGATTACCTAGTAGGAAATGAAAACCAACAACGTTGTTGTTTTATGATCCTTTTCATAATTTTGAGGAATTCATTTACTACATAGAATAAAAACATAAGGAAATTTACCTACCATCAAGTAGAGTTTCATCCTTTAACAAGTCTCTATCAAAACTAATCTTTTCTCCAAACGATGAGAATTCAGAAACACTTGGTCTCATCAAAATCACAAGAATCATCTTCTAACGAATCACATAATCCAAAAAATATTAACTATCAATTTCTTCTATCTTTAAACATTATCCCAAAAACAGAAAGGGTAAGGTAAAACAACTCTTCAAAAAGAAAGAATCCCATAAGAATGGAAACTACTTTTAAATCTTCAATGTTCTATGGTACTACCCAAAGTTCTTCATAGACCATTCTATAAATAATGATCCTTAAAATTACTCAAAATAAACCAAACTAAAATTGAAACCCAAATACAAGAAGGATTTGATAACATAGTCCTCCAGAATAATCTTCATTGTTTATCTCAAAACAACAACAACCACTCCTAACATCTTATAACAAAAGTAGCTAACCTAAACATATTTTACACAAGATAGGTTAATCATTTCCATATGTAACCTAAATTACTATAAGTCCACCTTAATTTCCTCGATTCTTCAAAATATAAGTCAACTATTACTCCACAAAGAAAATACCGTAGTAATCTATTTACCTCAATCAAATATGGTTCCCAAAATAGTGAACATCTTCAAAAATAATAATCATCTTTTAATCCCTTAATCATCTCTGTCATATTAATACGGCAATCATCACATTTCCTATCACATTGGTTGTTGGGACATGATCTTCCATTTCCCACCATTAAGTAAAAAAGATCGTATAATTAGGGGGATTAAATACTTATCCAATAATCATGAAAAGGAAACTTAAAGAATAGAAGGATAAACTTGTAGAAGAAAATTATACCCTAACTTATGATCCCCTAGGTCCCAATCTAGGTTATCCATGATCATATATTCTTATGTGAATATTTATTTTATTTAATCTTTGTTCCTTTAATAATGGTTCATACAAAACTTATGAATTTACAAAATCATATCCCCTGGAAGTGTCATAACCAAGAGTGCAGCAAGACTCATTGTCGTGTACCAGTTCCCCTTTGAGTCTAGCTCAAAGCAGTGTTTTCGGGTTTTACCCCTATGTACATTTGTGCCAAAGCCACCTCTACCTGCAAAATAATTGGAATATTTCCTATATTTAAACTTTTCTATAGGGTTATTCCTAATTTTTTTATATCCTAATTTCCACAAATAACTAAACCATCCTCTGATACCAACTATAGCATCCCATCTTTTTATAACATAAACTTTCATTACATTATACATAACTGAACATCTTTAAAGTTTAGTGTCCTGGAAACCAGGAACATAAAACCTGATAACAATAAAAAAACATTCTTCTTCAACACTTTAAAGTCCTCTCCTTAAGTTCATTTTAGGTTCATTACCGCATCTTATAACCTGGGGACATACATCAAAAGAAAGGGTAAGGAGAAGGCCCAGTAAGGGAAACAGGAAGAAAATTTTACAAGTGAACTTTAGATACTTCAATAAGGTCATGAAAAGAACTTTAAGGAATGAGAAAGAAATAATGAGATATATCATAATAAAAATAACATTTTTCATAACTTGAAGATGTGGCTGCAAAATTTAATATTGGCAATCATTTCATTTCACCAAGGTACATCCCCAACGTGTCATTAAAAATTACCAAGGTTATTCACCAAGGTATCAGTCTAAATGGTCATCTCTAGAGATTAAGTCTTTACCCAATGCATTAGAGCGCTATCAGGGCGCACACTTGATATGTCTTTATTATCATACGAGCCACATATATCATCATAAATCATTTCATAAACAACCCATATAGCAAAAATGAAATGGGTTTCATTTCAAAATCATAACATTTTAAAAAATACTTTAAATACATGATCTTTATGTCACATTAAACCCACGGAAAGGGAAAGCGGGTCTCATGTATGTAAATACCAGAATTTAAAATAGAAAATTTTGGTATATATGTGAATACACCTTTTGAAGAAAGATCTTTGAGTAATCAACTACTAAAATAAATGAATTTGAGAATATGAGAGAGACATTTTGAGATGGAAATTCTACAGCACAACGGCTATGATACAAGGTTTTGGAAAACACTGAAAAGAGAGGGTACATGGGTCACCCACTCATAAATGATCCATAAAAAAGTAGGGCGATAGAATATAAATGATTTGAGAACATGGTAATTAAATTTGAAATATATACCATATGAAATGAAGAACATGAAAGAAAGACAAAAATAAGCTTTCTCTTATGAAAATTCGGCAGCCTAACGGCGTTACTTAAACTTGAAAAAAATGAATTGAAGAGATCAAATAGGGTCTCTCGTCATATGAACATAAAATATAAGTATGATAGATATAGAGATCATACCTCAAAACAATAAAAAAAACTTGAAAGACTTGACATGAAAGTAGAACTTTGAAAAATGAGAAAGGTGAACGAATCATTTACAAAATCGGCAGCCTAACGACGTCACTTAAAATTTAACAAAAATGATTTGACAAGATCAAATAGGGTCTCTTATCATATGAAAATAAAAGATCATTATGATATATATAGAGATAATACCCCAACATAATAAAAAATTAACTATAAATAATTAACAAGACAGTAGATCTTTGAAAAAATGAGAAAGGCGAATGAATCCCTTAAAAATTCGGCAACCAAACGGCGTCACTTAAACATCAACAAAAATGAATTGATGAGAGAAAGATGGGGTCTATCATCATATTAACATAAAAAGGGCAGTAATAGGAACATAAAAGAATATCCTCCAACATATGAACATGGAGCATAATTGAAATGACTTAAAAGAGAGTATTTGAAAAGAAAGAGAGAGTTTAGATCCCTTACCTTAAAACGTTACTCTTCAAACTCAAAGGTCGGGACCTTGAGGGCTTGGGGGAACCTTGGGAGGACTCTTGGGAGGTAATTAGATAATTGTTGGGGAAGATTTGGGAGTTGAATGGATGAGAATATGGCTTGGTATTTATAACGAGAGTGAGGGGACAAGGTATTAATGGCCAAGGGACACCTCATTGGTGGTTTTGACAAAACCATGGGATTTCCCATGGTATTTTCCCATGGTATTGGCCACTTGGGACACCTCATACCTTGTATTAGTATTCATAAGTCTACCATATTGATTACATACTTAATACATCATTTAATGATTTCATTAAACACCCATAACTTAAAAACTGTAGTTTCACTATTCATCAAGAATTCAACATTCTCAGAAAAACCCCAAAATTTCACCATAACCAAATATCGATGATCTGATTTCAAAAATGAACTCCATTTTATAAAAATAACTTTCTAAATATTTTTTATATAATTTTTAAATAAACACACTATTCACCGAAAATTCATTTTTTTCAGAAAAATCCCTAATAATTACCTTAACATAATATCATTGCTCCAAGTTCAAAAATTAAGTCCATTTTATACAAATAATTTTATAAATATTTGTAATTTAATTTTAAATTTAAAAACACTATTCACTTGAAATAACTAATACTTGAATAATAATTTATGAAACCGTTATTTTACCATTTTATTAAATCACATTACTTAATCAAGGTTCCTAGATTATATTAATACTTTTTTAAGCGAGATTACTAATCCATTTGAACACATTACTAATCCTAATCATAAAATCACTATTCATAATTTAGTATTCATCAAAAATTAAGTTGATCTTATTAGACTCTAAATTTCATACTGAACATAATTGTAGAAGACCATTTTTTGAAAATCATTACACATTTTTAATGGTTTAAGGTTTACATAAACATTTTAAAATAACATTTTTCTAAAATTCATCAAAAATATGCATTCTATATTTATCCGGTCATTTGAAAATTCATAAACATTATCATAAGAAGAAATAAAATTTTATATTTAAAAAAATGGATTAAACAAGGAAATTACGGTCTCCTTACATAGCCCCTTATCACACTAGCATAGGGCCTAAGTGTAAGGTGTGATAAGCGGAGAGAATTCGAGGGAGGCTCAGCCAACATCGCACGAGTAGTAATTTCTATTAGTTTGAACTTCTCATGAAGGTGATTCTGTTATAGCTTCACATGATGAAGTTCAGATTGGGTTTGGTCCAGAGCAAAGCCCAGTGGTGCTATCTCCTTCCCAAGTTCTGTTAGATGGGCTTCAATCCATCCTAGACTACTAGGTGAGGCCATCGAATCTTCTTTCTATATTAATTTACCAAGATCACTTGTATTTAGAGACTATAATCGAAACATTTAGTTTCCAGTGGTCTGATTGAAAAATGGTCATATAACAGTCAAAAACCAACAGTCTCATTTTAATTATAATCTTGTAATCAAATGAAACAGCTTTTTGAGTATAAAAAAATAAAATAACACACAAAATTTGGAAAGAAGATTTATTCAAAATTTCGAGTCGTTATAGAAAAATTCGTTGACAAAATCTTATTTGTTGTCTTGGAATGAGGCATTGATTATGTGGTTATGATAGTCTGCCATTATGTATTGCATCATTATGAAAGTGGTTATTGATATTCCATGGGATTATTCTACTAGTAGAATATCCATTTGAATAATTAAATGGAATCATTTCATTTCATCTTTCCCATATTATGTTGATATTCATGTTTAAAAGGATTTTCTTTTAGTTATACATTGCCTTAAATGTTGATGCTTATTTATGATAGTTTCCGCTATATTGTTATCCTTATTGAGCATCTGATCTCACCCCTTTCAATGTTTTATTTTTCCCAGGATATGAAGAAGTAATTTATGAATGGCCCACAGGGATAGTATGAGGGGATATGAAGACAAGATGTTGTTGTAGTAGTTTTTACCTTATGATGTAAGGTAAACATTATCAATGTATCTAGTGATTCCAAGACTACTAAATTAATCGGTCTTTCGAGACTTGATTTTTTGTGATCATGCCAATGTTTTGTAAAAATGCACCGACTCTGGGTAACTAGGGTCGGGGCATTACATTAATCATGCATCACTATTATGTATATAGAAAGTATTAAGGCCTATATAAATTGTGTAAAGGCAATGGAAGTTATTTTTTATTCATATTTTTATTCTTCCTTTATTTTCTAACCCATGTTATCCCTTTACCAGAATAGTCACCTACTTTTCATTGGAATAAATATATTCCACTCCAAATTGATGAGTGATTCATTTCAACATATGGAAAATGAAAGGATCATGGAGTTTTAGGACAACCCCATAGTGATCTTCATTCAATATTTATTGAAGAATAAAAGCGTCATCCATCATTGATGAATTAAAAGTGATAGTGTTTTTAAAAATTAATTTTATTGTTTTTGGATTCATATATTATTACCATTTTTCTATTACATATATCATTGTTTAATGGATGAAAAATATTTTATAGCAATGATGTCATATTCAATGATGTTAAAAATATGAACAATGTTGAATTACAAATAAAATTTTGTTATATGATAATTTAACTATAGATATTCTTCAAACTCTTTAATGAGGGACATCATAGGGGGAAACATTGAATGGTCAATTAGTTTTTCACTATATCCTTGAATAATATATATGTAATAATAGGTTATAATGGTGTTGTTCTATGTTTGAAAAAATTGATCATTATATTATCATCACAATATTGATTAACTTGTAGGACATGATTGTTTCTTAGTTTGTTGGAATGTGTGTTCTAGATTAAGAATCCCTGCAACCAGGAAGTTTCTATTGGATTTATTCATGGAATCATAAACATCCAACAAATCATTATCTAAAAGGGACCTGGTTTCCAAAGGAATTCCTCTGATAAGATTGATCTTTTCAATACTTAAGAACATGCATTGGTAGAGAAGAAGAGAGGTTGGACATTTCAAACCCTTTTTGGGGGAATTATTGTCTACAATGGTACTCTATTTTTATATTTAAGATATTATATGGAATCATTATAAATTATCCAAGTATAACATATATTTCCCATGAAACTTTCAATCACTTATTAACATGTGTGAAATTTAGAATCATCTTTACGAATTAGAGGATATTAATTAATGGAGATATTTGAATTTATTCAAGGTCCTCCATCAATGGTATCCTCAAATATACTACATTGAAAATGTTTTAATCATAATTATGATGATACTGGTTTTGAAGACACTGAGTGGGTCACTCTGGAATTTATTATCATCCTCGTATATTACGGTTTGTTTTGATATATAGATCATACCAATAAAATAGGATACCTATATATCCATGTGAAAGGAATCAGAAGCCTTGTAGTTAGGTCCCATTTAATGGGACACATCATAACTTTTAAGGTCATTTGATAAGGACCTAGCCATATAGTTTAATTTCATCTTTTATGGAAATCTAAGAGAATGGTGTTTAGCCAATGTTTGGTGTGGGAATTATTTCGAATCATCCTAAGGAACGTATAAAGGATATGGGATTCAATGTAATATTATACCTTGTTGGGAATATGGCCCAAGGATAACAGGGATGATTTTAAGTGTTTGGTTTAATCCTCATGGAGGCGTCCAAAGTATCCCATGTGGATGGGAATCAATTCCCACGTAGTTCCTTTTGTATCATAAGATAGTATAGTACATTGAGATAATTGTTTCTTGGAATTACATCCTAAAAGGGATGCCTCGCAATTTGGGGAATTAATTTTAGGATTATTCATACGGAGTATTCTCATATTAATGGAATTAAGGGTATATAAATAAAGTGTAATAGAATTTACAAAGAGCTTGAGCCCTGATAAAGATTCCTACGTATCATGATAATGACACGAATCCGAGTTATTTTAGTACAATGATTGTGTTGGGATTATTAATAAGTGCTACCCTTTGGAGGGGACATGATTGTGTAATCCCTTTTGTAAGGGCACCCTCTTGAGCACAACCCTTCAAGAAGGTGTCCATTATATCCTGGTTTGAACCGAAATCAGAGATCTCGTAGTTCACATTATTGTGTAAATGTTGTGATCATGACAAATATCTGAGCGCAAATGATTCTATCTTGGTGTGAGAAACAACAGTATGTCAAAAATTGAACAAAATAACCCAATCACTTCCTCCTCCACTGGTGGAAGAGGGTGTTCCTAACAAGGCAGGGGTGGATGAGGTTGAGTCGATCTGAGTAGTGGGCTAGAAGACAAGCCTTCGCGTTACTCACCTTATATTGTAAAATGGTCCAATTCTAGGAAGGAGTGAAGGTGAAATAAGTTGAGAGGATAAAAAATGCATCCTAATACATCAATGGTTATGTAATTACACTTCGATGGCTTCCCTAGTGGATCACAGTAGGGGAAGGAGAATTCTCTTTTGATTACCTTGAAAAGAATGTGTGAAATGTACCTTCCCTAACATAGACTAGAGGTTCTGGGTCATAGAGCTTAAAAGGTGAGGAAAAACCCAAACCCGAAACCTAAAAATCTGTAACATCCCAACAATATTCCTGGGAGATATGTCAATGTGAATACAGATATAAAAACCCATAGAAACTCCCTAAATCCTAACCCAATTGTTAAACAAATCTAGGAAACCTCGGAATGCGGATATACAAACCCAAATAGGAGACGTTGTGATTTCACATTACCAAAGGTCTGATAAGTAAATATGTTTTGTTGGAGGTCTCAAAAAAATCACTTTCAGAAAATGGATCCAATAAAGAATAAGCCTTTCCATTAATGTATTTTATGAGGTCTTGATGGATTATAGTCTGAAGAGAGTAGGTGAATCAAAGATAGGAATAAATGTAGATGTTGGATCACAAGTATGAGAACACAAGAAGGATTTTGAGACATGAGGTTCACTTATGTGATGAACAACCAAGATTGTAATACTTTGTAAATATATAACACGATATTTTAATAGTTTTCATATGTATTCCCAGAAGTGGGGAACTCAAGATCCTATGAGAGGAATAGGTGGAACGCATTTGTTACTGATTTAAAGATGTTGGGACCTTTTGGATCACATGTTTTATGAATTTAAACACTAAAATAAACTAATTCCTATGATACTCCTACAATTACTCCACAATATGTGTCACATAACTACCTTTATTGCTTCAAAATTCTTGAGTGAATAACTATAGAGACCAATGCATCAATTAGGGTTCAAGTAAATAATTCCATAACAATGAAGGATCCAAGTGTCTATTTATATGAAATATAGGAATTTTGGTGAAAGGATTTTTGATGCTCAAGTGGGTTTCGTGTCATGGTTGTGGTGTGTAAGTGGTTTTGTGTTTCATGGGCGGACCCCAAGTAAACCTTTGCACTGATGGTGATTGTTTTCTAACTATTTAAACACGTAGTGGACTTATCAAAAATGATATTTTCATTCCACTCTATCATGGTGGCACACCAGTGTTTTCACGTAGGTTCCTTGGGCACCTCCTTGAAAACATATCAAAATTTATTGTTCCATACCTCAGGTGGATACCCCCTACACCCCTTCTTGGGATCAGTTTCAGCCTGTGGTCCTGGCCCTTTGGGCTAGTGCCTTTTATGAAATATCTGATCCCAATGAAAAATACAGATTCTCTTCGTTAACTTTTTGAGCTCAGTTTAAGACATTTTTTGGAAAATTTCTTGGAACACATTTCATAGTGTTTAAAAAAGCTCACCCCCTCCACAAATTTTATTCATTAGAAATGAAAAAAAATCTTGCTCTATATTAAAAGTAGTGATCATTGGCATATTCCAACATCGATTGGTTAGATTTAGAGCCACATCATGTTTGGAAGGATTCTCGAATCTTTTTCTATTCTATAGGTCCTAGTGAGTATAACATTAATTTTAATAGTGTTACTTGGAAACCCCTAAAAAATTTGCTTCGTTTAACTTTTTATTTCTCAATATTACCTAAACCATACAAAAATGTATGTTTTGTGAGATGGGTCTCGACTTTTGTCTAGAGTAAACTTTTGGGATTTTCAATATGGTGAGTACCACATATCATATTGTTAGAAGTTTAGAGTCTTGCATGTTGGCCTAGAAAGGGATTGTGTTTAAGGTCGAACATATATGACCGTAAATTTTGAAATTATATCCCAATGAAGACTCAGTGGATATGAATTGCATTAATTATCAGTAAATATTTTAAAGGGAAATCAGGAGTCATGATTTTTATGGTTACCAAATGTAAAAACATGAATAATCATAAATGATGTCTCTTTCAAGAAAAAATTTACTATTTTTTTAGAAACCCGTTATGGGGGTTGTATTATGCATGGCCAACTTGGGAATATTCTTTATAGCCAAATAGTCAAAAATTTTGACAGATGGTCCTGTTATGTAGGAAATTTTAATGTGTGTCCCCCTTGGGGAATATACTACGTTGTTAGGATAAATTAATCATATGAACATAATATTTTGTTGTTGATAGACATGGGAAAATTAGATTTGGGTGAATAATGACCAAATTGTGGGGGATTTCCATGGAAATGTGTTTTAAGAATAAGGTGTTATCAATGATAACATATGTCATGAATAGGAAAACTACATCATCACAATTTTGTTTTATGAGGGTTGGTAAATAAATTTCAGAAAGGATAATTTCTATTATCATGTTATCCAATTTTATTTCATGCAGTGAGGACATTGTATGGTGCAGTTTTAAGTCATGCAGTGAGGATACTCTACTATGCAGTTCTAGGTTATGCAGTGAGGACATTGTACTATGTAGTTTTATGTAAAGCAGTGAGGAAATTATATTGTCCATTTTTAAGTGAAATAATGATGACATTTTACTGTGTAGTTTTATATCAACTAGTGAGGATATTGTATTGTGAATTTTATGTCTTGTAGAGATTTCATTGTGTGGATCTAATTTACGATCTTTATCTTTGAGAAAATGTATGTGACTCACCCAATTTTTTGATAATTATTTTGGAAACATATTTCCATATTAAATTACCGAAGATATAAATTGTAAACAGTGATTTAAGAATTTCTTAATTCGATGAATGATATGGGAAAAAGTCTGAAGGAATGAAACAAAGCCTCTTCCAAGAATGAATTTACCATTTTTTTTAAAACACGTTGTGTGGGTTCTAATATGTAGGTCTAACTAGGGAATATGTTTCATATCTAAATAGTTGAATCTTTTGACTGACAACCCTGTTATGTAGGAAAATTAGGTAAGGACACCTAGGGGTGCTTACTTCGTAGTCAAGAAAACAAGATCATAGGAATTTATCTTTTTTATTTCTAAAAGCCAAATATTTTTTGGATATTTAGACCTTATAAAGTGTATATTTTGGTTTATGAAAATGGTACCTAAATATGGAGAGAGTATTTCCAATCATGGTTTCTAATGAATCGGAGGGATATGATTTCTACAATGGTCTGACCCAAACTTATGTAGTATGGTGTTTTCAGTTTTAAATTATACAACTAGGAACACAAATGAAAAGGGTATATGAGATGTGGCCACGATATTCCATGGTTATATAATATTGTGTGGAACACGTACAGTGGAAATTTTGTAAACCACGGTTTTAAAGACTTTCAGATTGAGAGAAATGTATCCGGACAAATACAATTGAATGAATGTTTTAAAATAAATATTCTTGTATAATTTTATCATTGTTTGGAGAGGAAAAAAGACACTTCAACCAATAACGAAATTAACATTATTTGAATAAATTTTTATGGGGTATTCATTATATAGGGATGATAAAGGAATTACTGCATATCCAAATGGTGGTATCCTTTGAAAAATAGGAATGTTATATAGGAATATTATGCAAGACCACCTAAGGGCTCATACTACACAGTTAGGAAAAAGAGTTCTTAGATATCAGAGACTCTATCACGAAAAATTGATGTTCAATATTATGAAGATATGAAAATATTAAAGATTATGAGTGTGAAATATATAATGAGTAATGCTCAATGCACCTAAAATATATTTGAATCAATATTGTCCATGACCTTGATGTCCTTTACATAGATCTGCCTCACATGTAAAATAGAGATATTTTTGTTTCCTTTGAATCAATTTTATGTTGTGCAGTTTAGAGTCATGCAGTAATGACATGAATTTTTTTTGATGTAAAAAGGGACTACTATGGGTACACAAAGGAATTAAACCATGGTGCCACTATGTATCACATATGGATGTGAATCAATCCAAATACTGTTCTTTAAAAATTCATTAGGTATGTTTAACTCTTATGATGGTTTTTATCATGGATGGGCCGAATATTGGATATCTAGTCATATTAATGTATCTAAAATGGATGAGAATCAAGCCAAATGTAATTCTTGAACAATCATTCCACACAAAAATCATGTTTGATGTCGGAGACAGGGGCTTTAAATACATTCTAGAATAATGGTTAAAATTTTCGATACAAGATGGTATGAAAATCAAGTCATGTTCTAAAAATGGCACTCTTTATAGATCTGGTTCGTACACATAAGAAGGAAAACGAGAAAAACAATTTTCGGCTTGCGGTTGGGCCAAATATTGGAGATCTAGGCATCTCTGCGTATCTCATATGAATGACAATCAAGACACACATAGTTCCTGAAATGAGGCCCCTATATAGATATGACTCAATCGTAGGGAGGAATGGAACTCATGTCATACTAAAGAGTAGAAATTATTTAAATTATTCTTTAATATCGAATTAACTAATGTCAAATAGAGAATATGTTAATCGTAAAGTCTATTATCATGTTACGTGGACAAATTATGTCATGCGGTTTAACGTCGTGTGACATGGACACTTATGGTTGTAATGTAATTTAACATCATCTGACAAGAACGATTTGTTTTATAGACTAATGTCATGTAGCTAGGACATGAAGTGAAATTAAAAAAAGTATTTCATAATTAATAAAGCATTGGTTGATGTTTTAATATTCTCTCCAACCATTGATATTAGTGAATAAGGTCCATTTAAGTAGAAATTATGTATCGATTAAGGTTCATCCCAAATTGGTTCAATCATTGGAAGATCCTTTCCTAGTATCATTGTAGTCCTAAAAACCAATACCAATTCTCCTTGATGAAAATAATGGAGGAAATTTATTCTTAAGGCTCTCACTATTCTATTCTGATAGGCATCTAAATGATGAAAAGTATGTAATATTATTTTTGTATAATAGATCTATCTTATCAAACTATTTATAAGACTTCTCATTTATAGAATTCTGGCCATAGATTTCAACTCAAAGTGAAGGAAATAGAATTTCAATTGGAAATACTCTTTATTTTCCGTACAACAATGAATAAGGGTTTTGGAGTGGTAGTACGGGTAATAGTCCCATATACCCATAAATCATGAAAATGTTTATTAGGCTATGATTTATTATTATTATCGACAATATTCTAGAATATATTTTATTGCGTCTCTTTTAAGACCTATATTTTTTCATTGGATAATGCATGATAGCGAGATGTGTGGTTTGATTTGATATTATGCTCATGGTATTACTTATTTACCTCAACAGAATAGAAATTGGTGCCATTGACCATCAATATATTATGAGGGACACCAAATCTGGTGATTATATTAGTTTGGAAAACACTAACAATGATTTTGGAACCAATTAAATAAAGAGGTATTATATCATCCCATTCGTATAAGAATTCATTGTAAGTAACAATATAGGTGAACTTCTTAGTTGTAGCTGGTGGATAAAGTCATATGACATCCATTCCCCGTGCAGAAAATGGGTAGGAGGATTTAGCTATATGTAGAAACTCTGGGGTTTGATGAATGATGTTAGAATTCCCTTGGAAGGGAATAAATTTCTTGGTAAAATTTGTGAAATCTCACATCATTGAAGTCCGGAATTATCCAAGACTTCAAGTTTGATCAGAAAGCCTATGCCCAGATAGGTGAGCATTATACGCTCCTGAATGTTCTTCATTCATGACACCTGTAGTTTCTTCACCATCAAAACACATGAATATTATTCCATCATATCATCGTTTCAATAGGATCCTTTAGTTATCTAGACTATCATAATGTGGAAAAATGGACACCTGTCATCAGATATATTCTTTTCATGCTCAACCTGGTGGAATTACTCAATTTTTAATATATTACATGATTGGTGTCATCCATACTGTGGTATGACTGTATGACTCATAAATAAGAATTTCTTTAATTTCATCCATTCTATTTTGACCTAAAGGTTATTGAATACGATGATGGGAAATACTAATGATTGTCTCATCCAGATTTTGATCTACTAGGGATGTAGCTGTATTAGACAGTGCATCAACTTTTGTATTTTGTAATCATGGAACATATGACACTATCGACTCTGAGGTAAATTCATCCATTAAACCTCTGAAATAATTATACCAAGGGTAAAAGTATTCTTTTCTGATAGAATAATCCCCATTTATTTTACCTATTACAAAGCCTGAATCACCTTTTACATTCTGGTGATTCAATTGTACCTGAAGTGCCAATTTCAAGCCTGTGATGAGATCTTGATATTCTGCCTCATTATTGGTACCAACTTATGACAACATGAAGTAATAAGGAAACCCTACCATTCTTGGGGAGATAATTAAAATTCCTAACTGAAATTCTTTGAGTTTAGGGTTTTCCATTATCTTCTATATTGGACGTATAGAGGCACCATCAAATTACATTTTCCATGTTTGTAAATTATCTTAAATTGAGATGACCTACTCATCGGGAAGTTCAGTATTCTATTAATAAATTTCCATAGATGGATTTTCAGAAGAGAATATATCTAGAGAATGGCCTTTAATTTCATTTTTAGTCACAAAATGGATATCAAATGGTTGAAAATTAACTTCAAATCATGCCAGACGTGCTTTAAGCATAAGACGACTATGGATAAATTTTATTGGGTTATTGAGGGACACCAACTGGACCTCATGATGTTGTAGGTACTGCCTAAATTTATGAATTACAATGATTAATTCCAGGATCACTTATTGATATTTGAATATCGAGTCTCTGTGTCAAAAATAGTTCGACTGAGATATTAAAGGATATTTTCATTCGAAACATCATTATTTTATGCAATGAAGGCACCCAATAACCACTCTAAAGTTGTCACATAGTGATTAATTGTTCTTCCTTAAATAGGTGGCATTAATACTGGTCTAATAAAGAGATATTTTTCAATGGTCTCAAATTATACATGGTAGTATTCATTATATTAATAGGTTACTCCATTATGCATTAATCTATTGAAGGTAAAACAGATGCCTTCCAAATTCATGATGAAGCACCGAATATATGAAATGTGACCATAGAGTATGGTTAATTCGTTAAAATTTCATGTAGATGACATGCCAAGGATTTCTTTTGATTTATCCAGATAATCTTCACTGTCACTATGTATTACAACAATGTTGAGGAATTTTCCTGGGGTTACCCTGAAAGAACATTTCAAGGTGTCCATCATAGATCTATGATGTTGATTCTAATTGAATATGGTCACTATATTAGTAATGTGATTAGATTGTTGTTTTTATATGTCAACCATATAATCCACATAACATTCGAAAGATATCCATAAGAAGGGTTTGAAGATATTTTGCATGGAACCTTTACACATTCCACCAGCATTCTTTATGCCAAATTGAATTATCTGATAATAAAACACACATTGAGGGGCTCTATTGGCTGTGGAATCTTCATCCTTTTGGGCCATGAGGATTTTATTGTACCTAGAGTAGCCATAAATGAATGAAAGAGCTTAATATCCAGCTGTTGCATCAATTAAAAGCTCTATGATTATAACCTGAGAATATTCTTTAAGAGAATTCCAGTTAAGATATCTAAAATTAATGAAACTCTGATTTTCCAATTCATAATCCTCGTTGTAAAAATTTTTTTGAGCCAGTTTTGATATTGAACATCTTTGAAAATATTATCCTTTATTAGATTTTCAACATCATTATCAATATTATTGTCATGTGTGTGGTGTTTTCTTCTTAAAGCATGCTCTAATCCTCTATGTTATTCTGGAAAATCCAAATGATGAGTGGACATATTGGGATTAATAGCCAGAATTTTTATTATAATTCCAAAATATATATATATATCGATGTTTTTTATGAAATGATTTATAAAACTCTATCCCTTATGAATTTATGGCCATATTAATTAGAGTGTGGTTTGTATCTTCTTCTATACCTAGATTTATTTTTCTATGTTCATCCATAGTTGTAGAGACATCTTCCTCAAATGTTTGAGGAGCATACATGATAACATCTTATTCTTATTTATTAAATTTCACTTAATCAATTTATACTTGCATAGTAGGTGATGAAGAAAACATTCAAATAAAGGAGAGAATTCAGTAATTGAACATCTTGAAGAATAAGACAACATTTCTGGCCCACATAAAGATGAAGGGTATTTCTGGAGCACTGAATAACATATAATGAGTTCGGAATCAAAACCCCTATCTTCATCTAGCTTTGATACAACATATTCTAGAATAATTGATGATGTAGATACATTCTGAAGTTTAGTGGAGGAAATGATGTCATTTCTATTTAATATTTCACCACGTCATGGTAAATCAACACTTTGTCCCATGTTGTTAGGCTCGATTACCACAATTGACATATCTAATGTCACCAGATAGGTGTTCTAATTTGGATATATCCTTTCAATTTGATTAATTAGAAACACATAACCTATACCAAAATGTTTTAATGTATTTTCAATGATCTTTTATACACCATTTGGAGAATTTATTTTGGTTTTCTCCTTTATCACAAACCACATTCCCTTTCTGTGATAAAATTATTTCTCAATGTATTAAGATTCACACGTCTTGAATAGAGCCTTGTCACCATAAAATGATCCAATTTCATAATTGATATAGTACTTGAGAGATTGGTGGTATGAAGAAGGTATGGCTGAATATTGATGTAACCAAGGCCTACCTAGAAAAATTTTATAGGTTGTGTCCTAATGGAAAACCATAAAATCTAAATAAGAGACATGTTATTTAAACCGAGTTCTGAGAGTAATCTTTCCCAGTGGTTCTTGATCATTCTTATCATAACCTTGAAACATCAATTTGGAAGGAGATAAATCATATTGAGTGAGTCCCAACCGACAATGTTTACGAATAAAAATGAGGTTGACACTTGTTCCATTATTAGTGAAGGCTCATCAGAATTCTATGTCATTAACCCATCTTGATAGATACAAGGGACTGCTATGTCCATTTGAAACATCATCTTCATCTTCATCATTAAAATATGTAACTACATTACATTCTATAGGATAATTCACAAAAAGGTAAACCTCGACAGTAGGAACATTATTTTCAAGCTCTTTAGGACATGAAAAAGCCTCAATAAGTGCTTCTCGAATATCTTTTGATAGATTAAAGGAATCCAAATTCAACAACATGGGTCATACAAGGGACCGATGTTTCAAAACTACATACTTTTGGTTCAGATATCTGTGTTTCCAAACATAAAAATTCGGTTCTGCAGGTGCCATAGAATTTGACGATCCTGATGTAGATATACTCTATGTAAGAGTAAAAGTTAGAAATACTCCAAGATTCAGATGATTATACTGACTGGGTCTATCTACTTGTTTAGAGAAAGATTGTGTACCCGATAATTTGTCCTCCAAAACAATCAGGTCAGAACCAAACAAGTCATGCATAGAAGAATCTCTTTTTTCTTGTTGAGCTCGTGGAAGGGTTCACCCATGAGTTTTGGCCGCATGTACGGTTCGAGCATGGGTAGAGTTAAAATAGTGTCATATATAATACCCATGTCTTCCCATGTATCCTCAACCATAGCTTATTCCTCTAGTTCCCTAGTTAGGTATAGAGAAATCTCTATCATTATAACCAGAATCATTATCATCATGTGGATCCGTTAAATTGTAAATGATAACGAACCAATAATTATTTTTTCATTTGATGAGGATTTAACATGATAGGTCACTCATTATTGTGTCATTTTGTGGGGAGGGGACAATTATTTGGAGAATAATGCTATGAAATCTTCCAGAGTCATGGGAAAATTTTAAATTGACATGATCTCATCTTCTTCTGACTGCTCATTATCTTTCCTATCTTGATTATTCTTTGAGGATTGACCTTTTGAAGAAAGAGG
This sequence comes from Viscum album, assembly GCA_963277665.1. NCBI lineage: Eukaryota > Viridiplantae > Streptophyta > Magnoliopsida > Santalales > Viscaceae > Viscum > Viscum album. The sequence continues at coordinate 1,012,198,561 of OY728153.1, read as the reverse complement.
TTTTTCTATAGAGGGAGTGGAAGAAGACAAAATCAGTTTTTTCAATTGATTTTGTTTAATTGTATGATTTCGGTTGATCATTTTACTAATCATCCAATCATCATATTTCTTTTCACTTTTACCTTTGACTTGCTTCCATTATCCTTCTTCCTCTATATCAATAGCAATACACATGAAACAAGGGATGGTGATCTTTTCTGTTTCCCATGTCTTGAGTGTACAATATTTTGTAGGAGTTCCTTTAATGAAACACTCTGGAATGGAATTCCCCAACATCTGGTGAAAGGGACCATAATTAAGAAGATCATTATATCCATTTTTGTTTGGTTTTTTCAGAATTGGTAACAGTTCCAAATTATTTTATAGAGCAAAGATGAAGTAACCGAGAACCTATTCATTCTAGAAAGAATTTACATTTTTCATTATTTCTTTAAAAAAATTCCCCATTTTATATATTTTATCATCATGATGTGGTGGTCATTTCTGCTGATGCTCGGGAGGCAGATCCCATCAATATGATGCTGTTTTTGAAGTGGAAGCATGTATTGGTACTTGCGTGAGTGTGATTGTAGCAGCCTATCATTTCCATATTTATCTTCCTAGAGCGGATAGAATTAAAAGACATGTATCATTAGCTTCCACAATGGAATCATCCACCTATTGGGAAATTATTGAAATATCTTAAATCCCACCTATGTATTTCATAGGGATTAGTGGTGTACGTAACTCATCACACAAATTTTCCACACAAATTTCTAAAAACACTTCATGAGGGTGTGAAAGATTTAAGGAATATGTTAATCCTTTACAACGAGCAATGAAATCTAAAACTATTTCATTTTACCCTTGTTTAAAATTATTAGGATAAAATATTGTTTTCTTCCGCAGAGTTGAGCTAAATTAATGATGAAATTTTTGACAGAGATCATCCCATCTAGTAATTGGTTGGCATTGTAATCATGTATATCAGACAAAGGCTTTTCCATGAAATGGATGAAAAAAGAATCCAATATTTCTTGGTTAGTGTTATTGAGTAGTCCTCGTCATGGGAACACAAATGAGAATGAAACGGTCTTAAGTGTTTTTTGAATCTCCCGAACCATTAACGATTGATAATGTAGTTTTCAAAATATTTTGTGGGGGAGGGATCATATCTACCCACATGGGGTAACATGTCACGACCCGTCCTCGGGGCCCGTGCCGTGACTACCCCAAGCCCGCCTTCCATAGGCCAGGGGCTGGCGACTAGCACCAAGGCGTAAAATCCCAGTAAACAGGGAAGGCATTGCCTTTATAAGTAACAACCACACAGAGTCAGCAAGCGGAAAGTAAAGTGCAGAAAAGTAAAGGGGCCGGAAATACAAGCCCAACTGTAAAGTACAACTGAAAAGAAAAAGAACAGCAACTGAAGAAAAGACGGCGGCCTCGTGTCGTCCACTGGCAATCCCACCTGAAGGGTGGGTACAGATAGCCTCCAAGCTCCTCGGGCCCCACGTCCGCTCTGAGCACGTCCCGTCCAGTGGTCCACCTCCAGGTACCGTCCTGCTCCACGCCCCAACCGCGATCAGCGCTGTCCGTCGTCTGCAACCAACACCACGAAGTGCGGGCATAGCCCGTGCAGGGGTGAGTACAACTACTCAGTAAGGACCCCGAGACCCCCGAAGGTCTCCCGAAATCCACAAAGGATATAGCACAAAAGAAAGATGCAATCACAAAGTAACATCTGACTCGGCTTAGGTATATGCCCATACATATACCTAAGTCCCCAATTCTAGCTCTGCTCACGAGCTCAAGAACAACTCAATCCACAAAGGAAAGCAAGACCCAAATCCACAAAGGAGAGTAAACAGTAAATCCACAAAGGATGGTTCAACACAATCCACAAAGGAGAGTAACATAAGATTCAGCTCAACCAGGTATACTTTTTCAGATGACGTCAAGACGATCACTGATCCGTCTCAGTCGTCGGACCCACGAAGGATCGATAGGTACTAACCCCCGCAAAAAGACCCACGTAGGATCGGGCTCACACAGAACCTGTAGGCAGTGGCTCACACAGAACCGGTAGTAAGGACCCACGGAGGATCGGGCTCACACAGAACCTGAAGCACTGATCCACGTGGGATCGCTGAGTGCAGTAGTCGACGCAGTCCACTGAGGATCTCTGCACAGTCGTCGCCGCAGTCCACGAAGGATCTCTGCTCTGCCGTCGTCGCAGTCCACGGAGGATCTCTGCTCTGCCGTCGTCGCAGTCCACGGAGGATCTCTGCTCTGTCGTCGAGGTCACAGCCAGCGCTAGGGTTCCCGCACGTAGCGAGCTCGTTTAGGAGGGTCCGCTCCACGAGCCGAGGGGCTGATACATCAACTGACACGTAGTCCGAAGTTGATGTATCCAAAAGTTCCGTATCGACAACAGGATCTCAACGCGACAGACGGCGCGTCAATCGGACGCCCGGTCTGAGAGTTATTGGCATTTTCGTCCCAGGGGCCCGGTTGGTTTTTAGGGCAAAACCAACCCGACCGTACTCCGCCTGTATCCGATCCTCGGGCGGAGTATGCCAAAAGTTCCGTCTCACTTAGAGGAAACTACCACAGCTGACGGTACGTCGTTCGGACGTCCGTAGCTCAAGTTATGAGCGTTTCCGCTCCGAGGGCCCGGTTGGCTTCGTGTACGAACCAACCCGGCCGAACCCAAAGTCTTCCGAAACCTTGAGTATAATATACCGAAACGACCGTCTCGATCCAAGGATCGCGTAGCCGCTGACGGTTCGTCAATCGGAGGTCCCAGGCCCAAGATATGGGCGAAAGACCGTAGAGGGCCCGAAACGGGGGTACTGGGCCCGGGGCGACCCGGCCCGAACCCCCCCCCGGGGTCGGCCGAACCGGGTCGGCCCGAACCGGGTCGGCCCGACCCGGCCCGAACCGGCTCGGCCGGGTCCGGTCCGGCCTGGGCGCGGCCCGGCCGACCGGACCGGCTCGGCTTCGGCCGAGCGGCCGAAGCGCTGCCGCCGCGGGTCAAACCCGCGGCTTTGGAGAAAACGCGGCCCGCGCGGGCCGCGTGCTGGAAGGCCGGACCGCGGACGCGGTCCGGCGGCTCGCCGCCGCCGCGGCTCGGCCGCGGCGGACTCCTCCGGCGGCGCGCCGGGCGCCGCCGCCCCCGGTCGCCGGCGCCGCCGCGCCGGCGACCCGCGCCGCCGCCTCCTTCCGCGGGCCGCCGGAGATGCTCCGGTGGCCCGATTTCTTTCCCGTCTGCGCCGATGCTCCTCCCGGGGGACGATCTTCACTGCGGAGCCAACAAATTGCCCTTGCCGCACGGTTTGTCGACGTCCGCCAAATCCGCACAACCAAAATAGATCGGCGGAGGGTTGCCGGGTCTTGTTCGTTAGACCCGCACCCTCCGCGTTAGTCATAATCCACGGGAGGAACAATAAAACAATCAACAACAATTTTAAATGTTAAAATTGTTCGAAGGTCATGCTTCTTTACTTTAAAAGAAATAAATCACGGGAAGGAAAAATATTCCAATCAACCCTTACTTTGTCGTTGCCGAACGGGGGATCGTCGCGGGATTTGCTCGTCGCGGAAGATGGAGATCGCCGCGTCGTCGCGGAATCGCTCGTCGCGTCGCCAATCTCCGGATCAAGATCAACGGATTTAATTAGTTTAAATCCGTTGATATTGAAATTAAAAAGGGAGAAGAAAAGATCTGATTCTCACCTTTGTTGCCGAACGAGGGTCGGCCGCGGAAGAAGAGGCGTCGCCGAAGAACGTCGCGGGTAGATCTCGTCGACGTCGCAGATCTTGGTGTGCGTCGTCGAATTCCGGTCGCCGGCGTTCTTCGCGTTCTTCGCGTTCTTCGCGTTCTTCGCGTTCTTCGCGTTCTTCGCGTTCTTCGCGGAGAGGGTGGAGGAATGAAGATTCTCTCAAATCCTTTCCAAGGATTTTTATGTTGGTCTTATTTTATAAACATGCCAACACGAAACCGGTTAAGAAACGATCCATCAATTCGTTGAATTAATTCAACGAAAGAAACGACCCATTTAATTCACGAAGAAACAGTCCATTTAATTCACGAAATAAACCGCCCAATTAAATGGTCTGTTAAGAATTAAAGAAAACGCGTCGGTTGACTTTTCAGTTACTTTGACGGGTTTTCGCGGGTGCGTTACTTAGCGAAAGAAACGGCGGGGCTCGTGCGGGTCCCACCGCACAAATATCCTACCAAGGGGTAGGATATTTCTGGATAGCATCCTATCCAGTTCAACTCAGTTCAAGCCGTCTTTAAGTGACTTCAAGTGGCTTCCAAGCAGCTTAAGTGAAATAAAATAAAGTTGTCGCACAAACTTTATTTTATTTCTGACTTAAAGCCGTAAAATTTAAAAACCAACCGGTGCCCGGAATCGAATTCTGAGGGCACCGATGAAATCGCAGCGCCGGTATTTGCTTAGAAACGCCTCTTCCGGAGTTGCGTTTGCTCAGACGTGGTTTTTAAATTTTACGGCTTTAAGTCAGAAATAAAATAAAGTTTGTGCGACAACTTTATTTTATTTCACTTAAGCTGCTTGGAAGCCACTTGAAGTCACTTAAAGACGGCTTGAACTGAGTTGAACTGGATAGGATGCTATCCAGAAATATCCTACCCCTTGGTAGGATATTTGTGCGGTGGGACCCGCACGAGCCCCGCCGTTTCTTTCGCTAAGTAACGCACCCGCGAAAACCCGTCAAAGTAACTGAAAAGTCAACCGACGCGTTTTCTTTAATTCTTAACAGACCATTTAATTGGGCGGTTTATTTCGTGAATTAAATGGACTGTTTCTTCGTGAATTAAATGGGTCGTTTCTTTCGTTGAATTAATTCAACGAATTGATGGATCGTTTCTTAACCGGTTTCGTGTTGGCATGTTTATAAAATAAGACCAACATAAAAATCCTTGGAAAGGATTTGAGAGAATCTTCATTCCTCCACCCTCTCCGCGAAGAACGCGAAGAACGCGAAGAACGCGAAGAACGCGAAGAACGCGAAGAACGCGAAGAACGCCGGCGACCGGAATTCGACGACGCACACCAAGATCTGCGACGTCGACGAGATCTACCCGCGACGTTCTTCGGCGACGCCTCTTCTTCCGCGGCCGACCCTCGTTCGGCAACAAAGGTGAGAATCAGATCTTTTCTTCTCCCTTTTTAATTTCAATATCAACGGATTTAAACTAATTAAATCCGTTGATCTTGATCCGGAGATTGGCGACGCGACGAGCGATTCCGCGACGACGCGGCGATCTCCATCTTCCGCGACGAGCAAATCCCGCGACGATCCCCCGTTCGGCAACGACAAAGTAAGGGTTGATTGGAATATTTTTCCTTCCCGTGATTTATTTCTTTTAAAGTAAAGAAGCATGACCTTCGAACAATTTTAACATTTAAAATTGTTGTTGATTGTTTTATTGTTCCTCCCGTGGATTATGACTAACGCGGAGGGTGCGGGTCTAACGAACAAGACCCGGCAACCCTCCGCCGATCTATTTTGGTTGTGCGGATTTGGTGGACGTCGACAAACCGTGCGGCAAGGGCAATTTGTTGGCTCCGCAGTGAAGATCGTCCCCCGGGAGGAGCATCGGCGCAGACGGGAAAGAAATCGGGCCACCGGAGCATCTCCGGCGGCCCGCGGAAGGAGGCGGCGGCGCGGGTCGCCGGCGCGGCGGCGCCGGCGACCGGGGGCGGCGGCGCCCGGCGCGCCGCCGGAGGAGTCCGCCGCGGCCGAGCCGCGGCGGCGGCGAGCCGCCGGACCGCGTCCGCGGTCCGGCCTTCCAGCACGCGGCCCGCGCGGGCCGCGTTTTCTCCAAAGCCGCGGGTTTGACCCGCGGCGGCAGCGCTTCGGCCGCTCGGCCGAAGCCGAGCCGGTCCGGTCGGCCGGGCCGCGCCCAGGCCGGACCGGACCCGGCCGAGCCGGTTCGGGCCGGGTCGGGCCGACCCGGTTCGGGCCGACCCGGTTCGGCCGACCCCGGGGGGGGGGTTCGGGCCGGGTCGCCCCGGGCCCAGTACCCCCGTTTCGGGCCCTCTACGGTCTTTCGCCCATATCTTGGGCCTGGGACCTCCGATTGACGAACCGTCAGCGGCTACGCGATCCTTGGATCGAGACGGTCGTTTCGGTATATTATACTCAAGGTTTCGGAAGACTTTGGGTTCGGCCGGGTTGGTTCGTACACGAAGCCAACCGGGCCCTCGGAGCGGAAACGCTCATAACTTGAGCTACGGACGTCCGAACGACGTACCGTCAGCTGTGGTAGTTTCCTCTAAGTGAGACGGAACTTTTGGCATACTCCGCCCGAGGATCGGATACAGGCGGAGTACGGTCGGGTTGGTTTTGCCCTAAAAACCAACCGGGCCCCTGGGACGAAAATGCCAATAACTCTCAGACCGGGCGTCCGATTGACGCGCCGTCTGTCGCGTTGAGATCCTGTTGTCGATACGGAACTTTTGGATACATCAACTTCGGACTACGTGTCAGTTGATGTATCAGCCCCTCGGCTCGTGGAGCGGACCCTCCTAAACGAGCTCGCTACGTGCGGGAACCCTAGCGCTGGCTGTGACCTCGACGACAGAGCAGAGATCCTCCGTGGACTGCGACGACGGCAGAGCAGAGATCCTCCGTGGACTGCGACGACGGCAGAGCAGAGATCCTTCGTGGACTGCGGCGACGACTGTGCAGAGATCCTCAGTGGACTGCGTCGACTACTGCACTCAGCGATCCCACGTGGATCAGTGCTTCAGGTTCTGTGTGAGCCCGATCCTCCGTGGGTCCTTACTACCGGTTCTGTGTGAGCCACTGCCTACAGGTTCTGTGTGAGCCCGATCCTACGTGGGTCTTTTTGCGGGGGTTAGTACCTATCGATCCTTCGTGGGTCCGACGACTGAGACGGATCAGTGATCGTCTTTGACGTCATCTGAAAAAGTATACCTGGTTGAGCTGAATCTTATGTTACTCTCCTTTGTGGATTGTGTTGAACCATCCTTTGTGGATTTACTGTTTACTCTCCTTTGTGGATTTGGGTCTTGCTTTCCTTTGTGGATTGAGTTGTTCTTGAGCTCGTGAGCAGAGCTAGAATTGGGGACTTAGGTATATGTATGGGCATATACCTAAGCCGAGTCAGATGTTACTTTGTGATTGCATCTTTCTTTTGTGCTATATCCTTTGTGGATTTCGGGAGACCTTCGGGGGTCTCGGGGTCCTTACTGAGTAGTTGTACTCACCCCTGCACGGGCTATGCCCGCACTTCGTGGTGTTGGTTGCAGACGACGGACAGCGCTGATCGCGGTTGGGGCGTGGAGCAGGACGGTACCTGGAGGTGGACCACTGGACGGGACGTGCTCAGAGCGGACGTGGGGCCCGAGGAGCTTGGAGGCTATCTGTACCCACCCTTCAGGTGGGATTGCCAGTGGACGACACGAGGCCGCCGTCTTTTCTTCAGTTGCTGTTCTTTTTCTTTTCAGTTGTACTTTACAGTTGGGCTTGTATTTCCGGCCCCTTTACTTTTCTGCACTTTACTTTCCGCTTGCTGACTCTGTGTGGTTGTTACTTATAAAGGCAATGCCTTCCCTGTTTACTGGGATTTTACGCCTTGGTGCTAGTCGCCAGCCCCTGGCCTATGGAAGGCGGGCTTGGGGTAGTCACGGCACGGGCCCCGAGGACGGGTCGTGACATAACATTTCTTTTTTAGATGAACAAGCACACATTGTTCTTCAATTTCATTAAAATTAGTTGATAATTCATCAATTGAGTGGATAAAATATTTTAGAATAGTCAGATGAGTTGGAACCTGTATAGGTACTGTAGCTGGAGTTTGAACTAATGCAACGACAAGAAAAATCATTAGTGGTGGTGTTGATATTTTCTGGGATAACCCATGGTGAGAAAACAATAAGGATGTGTCTAATCCAACCCTAGATATGTACCAAATAGATGAAATTCATTATTCGCATATGTAGATATCCCAAGACATAGTTGATGAGAAGATATTATAGGATTTTCATGTTGAGTATATGCATGGAGAGTATGTATAGAAGAAATGGTACACTGAAGTATCATGGTATCAAGTCTTTTCAACTGTTTCATTTCCCAAACAAGATGTGAAAATATTTCTTCATGTAAAATAGATTGACCTTCTCTAGTGGAAAACTAAGAGTTGATCTGTGGTTTACCTTTCCACTTATTAGTTACCTTTTTATGGGGAGGGAGTCTATTATTTGAAGGCATACCTAGATTATGGGTATGCCTATGATTTCTTGTATTCCCCCTCCATCATATTCATCGGTGTCTACTGTATTATGGATCAGCACCCCATATTCTGATTCCCTTATGCTAGAATAATTTTCTAGATGTTCTTTTCCATTGGTGTTAATAACATTCAATAATGCATATTGCATTGATGGAATAGTATTAGTATATTTGTACTATCATCTACATCTATAACTACCATGAGATTCTTATCTCCTATATGATGAATTCTCATTAGTTATTTGTCAAACATTTTCCTTTAGGGAATCCATGGATAGTTTAGTTTTGTACTCACTTTGTTAAATCTTCTATAATTGGGAGAAAAATGAATTCCATTTAATAGAAGATTGTAGATGTGAAAAATTCCCCAACCATGCAGTCTAGGGATATTCCTTTTCTTCTTATTCAAACCATTAAACATTTTTTATTGAATTAAAAGGTTTAATTAAACAAAACTATCCCTATAGGCTGGGTGTATATTAATCTTCTATAAATGAGATTAGTGTATCTAATCTTATGAATTTCCAATTTTTATTTTGGTAATTTGCTGGGTTCATTATATGAAAACCACTCAAATCACCTGTTTCATAATATTGCGATGCTATTTCAGACATTTGTGTATTCTGAAAGCTGACATCCTCTATATAGGAGGCCTCATGAAGATTCACAGATTCATGATGTAGAAGTATCTCAAAAGCATTTTTCATTTGGTTCTATATTTGATAAGACCTTGTTAAGGCATGTTCCTGAAAATATACTTGATTACATACTAAAACTATTTATTGTAGCCAGCAGGGTGCAATCATATTTCATGACACCACTTTTGGTGGGCTTTGCTAAATCAGGACTGTAGTAAAATGAAAGGCACCATGTGTACCGCATCCTTTAATACAAATACAAGACAAGGTATGAGAAATTAACTTGTGTAGCCTCTTTAATGCATTGAGACATGCACGCTGAAGGGTTCTCTACTGATTTCAATATTGGGATTTTGGGAAATTGAGAGAGATGCAAAAAAAAATTTGTGTTGTGACCTTATATTACCTTTACATTTTTTTATATTCATAATATGGTAATACATTATTTTTCAAATGTATAAGGGTGTTCTATAACCTTAGGCAGACACCTTGAATGTACTCTTCTACCATAAATCCCAGATTTTTGTATTGAGAATTTTCTAATGGTCAGAACATGACTGGTAAGTCACCTTTAGCCAATTGTTTCCTCATGTTTATCATATCTTCATTATCTCTCACCAGAGGTCACTCTACCTGGTCAAACCACAGTGGACTCTTCTCAATTGTTTTTTTGAAAAGAATAGAATCAGTCATTTTTTACACTACTATACAAGAGGAAAAATGAACAAAGGGAGGATTGGAGAATGACAGTTCCCTTAACATGTCTTTTGGTTGAGAATTTATATCTCATGTTAATTAAAAGGAAGCATACCTATCTATCCTTATGTTAGAGTGTACCTCATGGTAAGAGGGTTTATCATTACTATATTTTAAATTATATAAATATAATGACAATTAGAAATACTACTATGGAGGGATCCTTCTCAACAAATTCCATCATTTGGAGGATCGTCATTATGGATTACAGAAATGGATAAATCCTCTTGTTCCTTGGTCTTCTAGACACATGGAGGGTTCCTACAACTGTCATCCGGAGATAGGCTTTCTATATTGACCGAATTTTTATGAAGTAATACTTCATGATGAATTTTCTAATAGAGGTCTCCATAAATACTACTACTTCTCCAATAATTTTTATAATTTGAGGGTAGGATATTGAGCTACCACAGATCAATGTTTGAGGGACTCAAGAACTCTATCATTAAGAAAAGCTATATTGCAGCTTAGATCTTGATTTTCTATTTTTTGTGAGACTTTATAATGGATAAAACCATACACATAGTGGGGGCCAATTGCTGAGAAGAATTGCTATCATGGACAAGTGTTTGTTCTTGCCTTGGAGTAATAATCATAACCGTTTGATTATCTCCAATTGTAAATGGTGTTTGATCCCAATAATTTTGTCTGCATGATATGGGGGAGTATTCCCCATAACCATAATGGACTAGAGAAGAGCTATGTATCTTATCTAGGATGGAAAGCCAATGTGTCATCCCTAATGTGGGGATATATTTATGTGTCTATTCCCATGTTAGTGATGATGTTTTTTATGATATTCTCGCATGCCCTGACAGTATTGGAAGGATTTTGTGTCTTCCTTTTCATGATTGTTATTATGTGTCTAGTTACTTCAGTGACCAAAACGGAAATATAACTCCATGCTGTATCGGTAGTAGGTGTATCTGCCTACTCCTATCCTCATTTTTCTATCAATGTGTTCTAACATTACCCATGTATGGAGGAAGAGAGTAGAGTATTCTATAGATTTTTCATCGATGATTTCAAAATGACTTATCCAGTTTCTAAAAAACGAGACTATTGGTAGATTTGATGAATGTTGTATAGTGTATGTACCTTCTGGCTATTTTCCATCAAACATGCCAAATAAAATTCTTTCGATACTAGCTGAAGATACTATGGGAAGAACATATTAGTGTAATAAGGGGTAAGTTCTGGTTTACCAGTTTCCACCACATTGGATTGGTGTGATTTTTTAAATGAATTAAGATGACCCTACTGACATGATGATAACTTATAAGTAGGTGTGTGCACATATTCACTATAATCCACTAGATTTTTCTAATGTTATTGGTGGGTCTCTTCCTAACGAGTCTCTTGGGTAGTTGAATTAGGATGGTTTGTTTTATGTTCCAATTCATTGTTTTCCATCATGTTTGGTTGATGGAATTATCTTGGGGTGAAAGGTAAGAACCTACTCCATGTTGACTAGATGTTGTACCTAATTGTTCGTCTTGTGTTACCAAGTCTGAAATACCTAGGCCAAACATCCAGAGGAAAAATCCGCATCATGTTGGGGGTTCATTGCACTTAATTTGACTGGATGTAATTTATGGTGGGAGTCCTCAGGAAGGACCCCTGAAACTCTAGAATTTAGGCCTTCTGTGACCTATTGATCCACCTCCCTATAGTATGGGAGTTACATGTTTTTGCATTCCTAGGATAAGGACCTGAAAATTTTGAAGGCGATGGTTGGAACTGTATGTTTCTTTACCATTGTTCGTAGTTTACCAGATGATTGAGGGTTTTTATTAGCCTAGATAGCCTATCAGGTAGTCTCCAAGGGTTAGATAGTACCATCATAATGTCAATCCCTTACCATCACATTAGAGACCTAGTGTTAAAGATGCTGAGTGGGTGATGATGACCTTCATGACAATGGGGATCCAACATGTTTATTGGTCTGGACATTCACATGTGTCATCTTGAAGAAATCCATTTCGGTGTGAAGGGATTTCTGTGAAAAAACTAATATAAACAACATACTCAATTAAAGAAACAACTTCTATACAGATACATGTGTGATTTATTCCTTTTTTCATTCTTTCCTTTATCAATTTATAAATTCTTAATAGGTGGGTATCATTATTATGTTGGTTAAGGATTCATGTTAGGTACCCCATTTTTGTTTCGTAGATCCATGTAATGTGTAATTTAGTTTATGAATGATTACTTCAAGGAGATTTCCATTTGATTTATTCATGGAACTAGAAACATGCAATAGTTTTTTATCCAAAATGGACCTCCACTCCAAAGGTAGTAACTCATTCTGTTTGATCGTTATGATACTTAAGATCATTCATTGGTAGACTGGAAGAGAGGTCAAACTCATCACACCCTTTTTAGGGGAATTATTGGTCACTATGGAACTCTCTTTATAAATTTAAGAAACTATCATGAATCCTTATTATTTCACCATGTATTACATTAGTTTCAAATATAATATTAAATCATTTATCAAAATCTGTGAAATATATAATCATCTATATGTATTCTAGGTTCATCATTAATGGAGACATCTGTGTGTATTTGAGGATCTCCATCAATGGTATCCACTCCTTTACTATTTAAAAATTCTTTTAAACATCGATATTATGATATTTGTTTTTAATAAACTCAATGGTGCACTCTAGAATTTATTTTCATATAGGGAGATGAAGGTTTGTTTATATATTGGTATCGTACCCATAAAATTGGCTACCTATGTATCCTCATGAATGTAATCAGAACACTAGTAGTTCAGTAACACATAATGGGACACATCATACCTTTTATGACCATGTTATAAGGACCTAGTCATGTAGTATAATTTCATGTGGAAAGGAAATCTAAGATAAATTTTCTTAGTCAATGTTTGGTTTGGGACTTATGCTGAATTACCCCGTGGAACTTTGAAAGGACATGGGGTTCCATGTATGATTATACCCTATTGGGAATATGGACTAAATAGTACATGATTGATTTGAAGTGTTGAGTTTTAACCTCAAAGAGGATTCCTAAATATCCCATTTATATGGGAATAAAACCCCATTTAGATTAATGGGTCTCATTGTAGAGTATATTCATTTCATATAATTAAGATTGGGATTATTTTCTAAAAAGGATTCCTCAACAATTTTGGGGTCTAATTTGGGGATTATTCCTAAGAAGGATTCCTAGATTAAGGAAAATAAGGTTATATTCATGAATAGGAATTTAATTTCCAATGATCTTGATCCCGAAGAAAGATACCTATGTTTCCCAATTATGACGGGACTCCGAGTTCTCATAGTTCATTCACTATGCCGGGGATTATACATAAGACCTTTCCATTTGTGGGGTCATTATTGGGTTATCCCTTATATAAATGAACCCTTTGGATCTATGTCCTTCAAGAAATAATCCTACATATCTTAGTTTGAATAAGCATCAGAGTTCTCATAGTTAATGTTCTTGTGAAAATGTTTTGATCATGAAAAATCTATGAGCCCGCGTGAGTCATGCTTGGTATGAGAAACAAGGGGATGTAAAATATTCAAAAAAGGCACCCATACATTTCCTCCTCCACTAGTGGAAGAGGGAGGGCCTTTGGTAGTGAGTTTGGATGAGTCGAGTTTACCCAAGAGAAGGGTGAGGCAAAAATCATTCACTCTTGTCACTTTACATTGGACAAGGGTCTATGGGAAGGAATGATTGAACGAGAGGATGTAGAGAGAAGCAAGAATTCAACCTCATACATGAATGGTTAGGGGATTACACAATGATGGATTCCCTAGTGGATCTTAGTAGGGGATGAATTATTCTCCTTTTCAAGCATGGGAATGAAAGTGTGAACCATACCTTCCGTACATGAGACAAGAGGTTTAGGGTCATAGAGGAAAAGGGGAGTACATAACCCAAAACCTAATCCTCCAGACAAGGAACATCCCCACGCTATTCATTGGAGAAAAAACCATGTTACTATAGATATACAAACCCATAGACACTCCATGAATTTTAACATGTTGTGACACAAATGTGGGAAATATCTGATTGTGTATATACCAACCCAAATAAGAGACACACTGATGTGCCTTTTCCAAATATTTGATAAGTCGAGAGGTTTTGGGGGAGGTCTCAATAGTATCCCTTTTAGAAAAGGGATCCAATGATGAAGAAGCCTTTCCATTAATGTATTGGTGATGGGCTTGATGGTTTATTGAGTGAAGATAATGGTTGAATCCAATAGGGGTCCCATGTAGATATGGGTTTGCTTATATGGGCACATAAGAATGATTGGGGACCATGTTCACTTAAGTGATAAACAACGTGGTTTTTAATTCTTGGGGGAGATCTGACTCAAGCTTTCATGAGTATTCACTGTTATTCCAACAATTTGGGTTCTCATGTTCCTATAATTTGTTTAGGTGGTGCACATGTGTTTCTAATTTAGGGAGGTTGGGAACCTTAGGAGAGTAATTTTTTTGGACTTCACACACAAAATGGACTAATGTACTATGATCCTCCTTTAATTCCTCCACTTTAGGTGATAAAGAAATACCTTGAATGTTTCAGAAGACTTCACTGATGTACTAAGGAGGCCAGAGTGGCAATTCGGATTCAGTGAAATTCTTCTATTCAAATGATGTCCACAATAATATATTCATAAGAAAACATAAAACCTTTTGAAAAAGGACTTTTTTCATTCAAGTGGGTTTCATGCCAACATTATAGCGCACAAGTGACTGTGTGTGGGATGGGTGCTGCCCAAGTAGAATTGTGCCCTCTCTGGGATTTTTCCTAACTAGGTAGCCACATTGAGAACATAGAAAAAATAATTCCTTCATTATACTTCATCATAGCGGCACATAGTTGTTCGCACGTAGGTCCCTTGGGGACCTCTTTGAAGACTTAGCCACATTTATTGTTCAATACCGTGGGGGGGTTTTCCCTCGCACGCATGTTTGGGATCAGTGCTGTCCAGCAGTCCCGAACTATAATTTTGGTGCCTCTACTACTGTCATTGACCCCTATGAAAAATTCTGAGTTGCACAGTGAATGTTTCGATCTCGGCTGAGGACATTTTGTGGAAAAGTGCACTCAATACATTTCATGGTATCTATAATGACACACATTTCATTAATTGTTATATAACATCACATAAATATATATTCAATAATAAAATAGATAATAAATACAATCACATATTATGATATAATGTATATTATAACAGGACATTCATGACAATTTTAATTTTCAATTTTTTTTTATTTTGAATAAAATAATAGAATTTATAAAATATTTAATATATAGAAAAAAATTATATGATGCATATTTACATTTATAATTATTTTTTATAAATATAATTTTTATGAAATGATATCAATTAATTATTACATTTTTTTGTAATATATAATAAATATATTCCCATTAATAATATTTTCAAATAATTATTTGTTTTTTATAATAAATAGAATGATATATAATTAATATAAAAATGTTTTTATGTAATTTTTAAGGAAATTTACCTAATATTTATAAATAAAAAAGATAAAAATTAAAATGGTTTTTATAAAAATATATTAAATGGTCTTAAAAAATGTGAATATTTCAAATTAAAATGAATTATATGTTAAATTATTTATTCAATTTAAAAGTGAGTTTTAATAAATGATATCATCTGGGTTTAATGAATATGATGTGTCTCATATTATTAATATATTTATATAATATATTAATTGTTCATATATAGATTTTTTTTATTTTTTATTTTATTTTTTTACATAAAATGTTTTATAAAGTTTATGTAACGGAGTTTTTATTTTAATCAAATTTATTTTAAATATATATTTTTTATAATGGATTTCTAAAAATACTTGTCTATATTATAAAATAAATATAATATTACTATTTTATTTATTATTAATTTACAATTTTCATATATATAAATAATTTAAATGTTCCTCAATTTAGTTTATGTTATAATATAATTGTCAATATAATTATTATAATATGAATAATTGTTTTGATAATATAGAAAGTTACAAACTATTCTAAAAAAAATTCATATATAAATAAAAGGATTTACATTGTAGTTTTGATATTTGATGAAGTGACCTTAATGATTTTAATAAATTTTTTGAGGGTTAATTTTTTTTTAAAAAAATTGAGAAGATATTTAGATAGTAATTTTAGGCTACTAAGTTGTTTTTAAACATGTTTGGTGTTATTTAATAGTGTTTGTATGAATACTATTTAATATTGAGGCTATTTTGGATGCTTTTTTTATATATGAACTTCTATCTTGAGTTGTCTTATTACCAAGGCAAGGCAATGTATGCATCTAATTGATTTGTGAAAAAATACATTTTAGTAGAGTGACTATCATAGGAGATAGAATCACTATATTTTACATATGTATATACATTAAAAATTTCTATGGTACAATCATTCATATTATTTAACATGTTCTACATCAACTACTCCTACGAATGTGTATGAAATAACTGTATAGAAATCAATCTATTTAATAATCATGGCTATAATTTGTTGATTATTTTTACAAAAAGGTAATTTGAGTTTCAATAGCCTAATATTTTGAAGGAAGTTTTAATATAATTACATTAAATCCAATATTGGATTTTTAGAATGTTACATTAATTTTGTGATTATACCTGATTCATGATATATTTCCATATAGGTAATTATAGATGTTATGTGTCCTAATGTTTGAAAAAATATATATTAAAGGAAGATAGATAGTTAGAATATATTGTTTCTGAATAATGAAATCTAGAAAATCAATCTACAATTTTATTAGCGTGATGGTCTATTTTTTTTAATATTCAAATTATATCTATAATTTGATTGTGAAATGATTCTAGATTAGTTTTATTGATTTTTAATTCTATATTAATTTTTTCATATTTATTTCATTTTGAAGATTCTTTAGATCATGAGACTTTTCATTAATGATTCTAGATAATTTATTGTGATTTTTAAAATTAATATTCTTGGAATTCAAAAAAAAAAATTATTTTTGAATTTTATTCTTTAATATTAGGGTTCATAAGTATTCATGATCAATATTATTTCTAATTAATTTAGGGGGATTAAAATAATTGTATAAGGGGAATTGTAAAGAATATATTTTTTCATAAAAGAGAAGAAGATTTAGAGATTTTGGTTCATGGGTTTGCAAAACTAGTTGATTATAGAAATGAGAAGGATTGTATTGAATGCTTATGTGGGGAGATTTGTTAGGTATTCTATTATAGAAAATATATTCCTATTTTTTATTTTATATGTGTTTAAATTATTATTATTATTATTATATATAACATTGAGATAAATTATGATTAAATAATAACCATTATTGAAAATAATTAAATATGAAAATAGATATTGAAGTCTAATTTTCATAAGTGATCATTAATATTTGTTACTGATTGATCATTTAGTGAGTAAATACTTGTTTTAGAATCCATATATACATGGAAATATTATTTCACATTTATTGAGAAGGATGCTCGTGAATATCGTATAGGATAATGGAAAAATATATTCATCATTGTTATTGAAATTGAATATTTATTGATATATTTCTCATTTTACAATAAATATATATGAGTTATTAGTGTGATGATATATGGACTTTTTTGACATTGGATAATCATGAAATGACTCAATTTTCATACTGTAATACCATAATAAGTTGTTCTTGTAGTGATGTAATAATGATTGGGGGATTGTCCAATTACAATAATGTTTATGTTTATCATAATGGTGCCAATCCCGGAAAAATTTAATTTATTCCATCTATATTTATATTCCGTAAGCTTAATTTTGGGTGAGAGTTAATATTTTAGTGAATTATACATACACATATTAATATTGATTTTAATAAGATAATATTATAAAAAGAATTCTACAGATTCATCCAACAATATCGAATTAAAAATGCAATAATGTGTCTAATGATCCATATTTTCCATGTAACTGTTTTTTAATTATATGGAATTATAATGAGTTTGTGAAATTTGATGGTTCCCGATTCTAAGGCCTGGAGTGCTCGGAATGAATTTCTAAACATCTTTTAAAGTAAACGTGTGAGCATAATTTTCTAACATTTAAACAGTTTCTCAGATTTAAAATACGAGGGAATGTTTGAATCTGCTACTTTGGGATTCGTTTATGGGAGACTTTACTTTGACAGTAGTAGGTATGGAAAAAATTTACATTTTTCGACATTTTAATAGTTATAAAATAAAATAATTTTGATATTTATTTTCATATCCTCTAATAGGAAAGCAAATGGGTGGGGCCAATGACATGTCAAGCCAAGAAATGGCTTGACCTGCCAACCCTATGTAAAGAAGTTATTGGAGAATTAGGAAGCTTCCTAATTGATGAGCCCCATTAAACGTCACTATCATTACTTACCCTCCAACTCTAATATATATTTGGATCTCACGGGTGGTATTGACCCAATTTCACCAAGGAACGAAGTGCTAAAGGAGCATCGCATCGCCAGACCCTTAGAGGACGGAGCCAAACCTAGTGGGAGGTGACAAACAACACCAATCCAAGAATAGTAGTACAATTTATGCTTGACTTCATTGGAAGCATGTTGCGAGAATGATGAAAACCATCCCACATTCAATCATGGGAGTTTCTCTAATAATTCATGTTAGGGAATTATTTTTTTATGTTTTTTTGAAATATTTCCTCTTCCCCATTTTGAATAATACGAAGAACGTGGACCAAACAACTAATGGGTTGATTCGTTATTCCTTGTTTCATCTGGGAGGTTGTTGTGGGGTAACATGATGAGTTTTTTGATAATTTTTTAATTCAATTGATTATTAAAACCTTAACCCCCTTTCATGACTATGAGATAACGTGGAGGGCGCGAGCCAAATGAACATGGCCAAAACCCTCCACTACATTGGTAGTTTTTCACCTCCATGGATCATCGATGGCATGAAAATACTAAACGACAACATTAGGGATACTTTTTTGACACAATATGCGTTAAGAGAATGCGGAACAATGCCGCAGTGGTCATTGGAGCAGCAGACATCAGCCGACCATAGAGGAGGCACGACATGCCATCACGCATCGTCGTTGAACAAATGAAGCCGTGATTCATCAAACTATGTGAGCAGAGTAATGCGGATAACACATAGTCCTACTATGGGTGATGGAATGGTACGCTATAACATGCCACTAGAGAGGTCGGGTGGCACACCAGCTCGGTGTGATGGAACTGGAGGAGTGGAGGTGGGGCTCTCCCCCGATAGCGCACCCACACGGCAGCAAGGCAGCGGCCTGCGATGACCTCAGCGACTGTAGGGGGGCCTCTAGTTCTACCAATGGCTGGTGGATGGGGAGTGCACCAACAGTGCGCCTGTCGGTAAAGTCGTAGCCCATCATTCATGGCACTGAGGATCTGCAGTGCCACATGACGCCGCATTGGTCCACCCCTACTGGTTGACCTACTATCCTGGAACCTCACAATGTCAGCACTACCGGGATGTACAGTGTCTAGGTATTCCTAGCGGCCCACATCTCTAGTTGGGTAGCACCACCGTGTAGGCCAAGCGGACCAACCTGTCGCCCAATGGTCCAACCTGTGGGCCAGCGGGCCGACCCGTGGCCTAGCGACTTGACCTGAGGCCCAGCAGGGCATGTTCGGGCCCAACGGGCCGGGTTGACCTGGGTAGGTTTAGACCCGAATCGGGCCTGGTCAAACCAATGTTATCCATGTTTCATGTTATGAATGGGAATGTTACTTTTTCTTGGTACTATAGAATCTATGGCCGGATGTCTGCATTCATAGAGATTCTGAGTGGGTCAACATTATAATCTTGTTTCTCAGAGTTTGTATACCTAGTTTAAGATGAGACTCTAATTGAGTTGTATCAATTTCTTTGTGGTTTTTGATTGAGATCGTCCATTGTGTTTTTCTTTGTTGAATTCTGAGATACCTTCATGGGTCTTGAGGTCCTTACTGTGTATTGTTATATGTACCCATGCATGGGATATGCCCACACCTTGTTGTGTTTTGTGCAGATGACGAGAAGTTGGGCTGAGGATTGAGTCGGCCAGGACTCGGTGGTACGAGAAGGAGATATGGATTCATGGAGTGAAAAGAAGGTGATATATATCTACCCTTCAGGTATGATCCTTTGAGGATAAATCATTAGCTATGTTTCCGTTTTTCAGTTGTATAATTATTTTTATTTATCTTTTTTATTTTTCAGTTTTACTCATAATTTCAATTGGGCTAGTATTCCGGCCCCTATTACTTTTAGAAATCCATTTGTTACAACATCTTTCTTAATAGTTTCTTCTTGTTGTGTTCTCGAACCATTCATTGTACACTTTTAAAGGAAATGACTTATCATTTTAGGGAATTTTCCTTTCTAGCACTAGTCATTATCCCTGAGCCTATGGAAGGTGGGCTTGGGGTAGTCAATACATTGGACTCATGGGACCGGTTGTCAAAAAGTAGTATTAGAGGAGTTTGGTTCTACCAAAGATCTGGAACACTATTCTTTTCTATGTGGAAATAGTGTTAAGTGTCATTAGTGTCTTTTTAAGTTTGGGGAATCCAGTTTTGGTATGGCGGCCGATGTATCCATACACCAGTACCCTAAATTCCGATTTCTGACTTAGGGAACAAAAACACTAATTACGTGGAGTTTGAAATGTTTTCTTTTCGATATCTTGAGTCATCTCACCATGAATAACGTATTTATCAGGGAAAATATTTCTTCTTTCAAGATGTCACCTCACAGACAACTAGCCAGGATTTCTGAGAGAGTACATGTTGACAGCCCCCGAGCGATGAGATCTCAATGTAGTGACCTCTTATTACTTATCACCTTCTGTTGGTGTACCAGCAGCACCACTACACTTTGGAGATTTGTTTACACCAGCCCCACCAGCGTAGGGTGAAAGCCAACTAAGCGCATAGCACGAGTTCCAATGACAGAGGCCTCTGAGGCTTCGAGGTTTGACACATCCGCTAGAGGCTGAGGACTGGCTGGAGGTTGTGTCCAGAGTTTTTCACTTAGTTGGGACGCCAGATAATTTTTTGGTTATCCAAGTAGCCTGTCCTATTTAGAATGTAGTAGGGAGATGGTGGAGCATGGTGCTCTAGATACATGATGAGGTGACCCACATCTGGGAAGACATAGAGGGCCTTTTACAGGCAGAGTTCATCCCAGTGACCTTACACTATATGTGTATACAAGAGTTGATGCACTTACAGAAGGGCAGCATGACAGTGGCACAGTACTCAGTGAGGTTCACAGGCCTATCCTGCTACTCAACTGACATGTTATGAGACCCAATATTCATGGATCGAACCTTTGAGTAAGGTCTCTGATGGGAGATCAGGGCATCGATGGTATCACTCAGTATACTGACTCATGCTGGGGTTCTAGAGCGGGGGATTTTGGTGGAGAGATTACTAGCTATGATGACACCGACAATGAGACCCACCACCTAGAAACATGTGGATGATTCATCTATGGTTGTTAGTAGGCATATTACATAGAGGTCCATGCGAACCCATCATTTTAGTGGATGGCCCCGTAATGCTGGGTCAGAGGTGCAGAACTCGTGAGGTAGAGGATGTAAGGAGAGTGAAAAGTAGTTCTACACATGTCGCGGGCAGGGTCACATGGCTCGCGATTTCCCAACCCGTTGTACGGATGACCAGAAGATGTTCGAGGAAACTCCAAGTCATATGATGATGTTTGAGTGGTGAGTTTCACAGGTATCAGGCAGGCATGGCAAATGAGCTCTCTATGTAGAAGACAGTGGACGACATTTTGAGGTTCAACATCCACCACCGCTAGGTAGTTCACCATGACCACAGGGAGCAGGAGGACAAGGAAGAGATCAAATCCAGGCAGATGAGGCCTATGACAATGATGATTTTGAGATGGTTAGAGGTAAGATCTATGTCTAGTCTACCTTAGCTGTTGTACTTATAGACACAGGTTACAGTCACTCGTTTATTTCCATGGATCTCATTTGGAGATCAGAGATTCTGGTGGATTCATTGGCTCGATCCTTGCTGCTAGAGAAACCTATAGGAGCATATTTGATGATTACACATAGGTTCCAGTAGTGTGATCTTACTCTTGGAGTTGAGATTTTCACATGGGATCTCTTAGTTGTGGAATTGTGGCCTTACGACATAATCTTGGTTATAGAATGTTTATCTACATTCCTTGATCTGATTGACTGTATTAGGGGAAATGTGCAGTGTGTCCGTACGAATGAGACAAGGTTTTTATTCACTGGAAATAAAGGAAAATTTGCAGCACCATGTGGTCTTACCCTGAGAAGGGTACAGACAATTACTCAATAGTTGGATAGCCTTAGCCTTATAGATGTTGATGTTGAGAGTCTGAGATAAACTGTATTGGTGGACCAGTTGTTTATGTCTTTATTGATGTTGTTCTAGGACTACCTCAGCACAGAGAGATACAAATTTACATCAATTTGTACCCCGGAATGACAAAGATATCTTCCCCATCATATCAGATGGCTCCCATAGAGTTTCATGAGATATGGGTACATTTGGAGGACTTTCACAAAAGGGGGTTCATGATTCCCAGTGTATCTCTATGGGCATCCCTGATTTTGTTTTTAATGAAGGAATATTGGAGTTTGAGACTCTATGTCGACTGCCTGTGCCAGAACTAGGTGACCGTTAAGAGAATGTATCCACTTCGGAGTATTGGTGATCTTTTCGACCAACTGAAGGGAACTCATTGGATTTGGAAGGAATTCCATAGATAAGGCTATCATCAACTGAGGATACAAGATAAGGATGTGCCAAAGACGATATTCATATGTCGTTATATCCATTATGAGTTCATGGTTATGCCTTTTTGTGTGACCAATGCTCCAACAATGTTCATTGGAATCATGTAAAGGATCTTTCATCCATTCCTCGATCGCTTCGTGATGGTTTTAATTGATGACCTTTTGGTGTAATCGACGACAAAGGAGGACCATGACACTCATCTATAGATAGGTCTGGATACACTCCAAGAGCACTAACATTATTTTATGATCTCAAAGTTACAATTATGAATATGGGAAGCCCAATTTCTAGGAAATGTTATCTAATGAGATGGAGTTTCTATGGATACAGTGAAGATAGAGGCTGCAGTTTCATGGGAACCACCCAGGAGAGTGACTGAGGTATGACATTTTCTGGGGTTGGCTAGATACTGTTGGAGATTCATGCCTAGATTTTCAAGAGTTGCAACACCCATTATTGAATTGTTGATGAAGTGGAATCCCTTCGTATGGTTGGGGGAAAGACAACATAGTTTCCATGAGCTTAGGCAGAGACTAATGAGTTCCCCCATCATAAGGCTACTAGATGAGGGAGTTGGGTATGTATTATACTGCGACGCATCGGGGACTGGACATGGGTGTTTCCAGATGTAGGAGTAAGAATTGAATGCTTATTACTCGTAGTAGCTAAGAAAACATGAGCAGAACTACACTACCCATGACCTGGAGTTAGTAGTTGTGGTCTTCTCCTTGAAGATGTGGCAAAATTAATTGATGGGAGAATGTTTTACAGTCTACAATAATAAAAATATTCTCATGAATATCTTATCTTATAAGGACCTAAACATGAGACAATTGCGATGGATTGTTCTATTCCAGGACTATGAATTTGAGATATTATATACTCATGGGAATTGGAATGTTCTAGCAGATGGACTCAGTCGTGGGACTGATCTGCCGTTTCTGAATGAGGTGACCGAACAACTAGCAACATTGTCGATATACTTCATGGAATGAAATAGACTAGCATACACCCAGTCTATGAAAGTCACCCTCCAACTCATTCAATCATTCTGGGAGGTGCAGCTTGGTGACACTAACTGTGAGACTCTACGTGCTCAGATATCCTCAGGACATGCACTTGAGGAATTTTCTGAAGGTGGTTAGCACGCCATTCACTTCAAAAAACATACAATGGTACTAGTGGTTCTAAGGTTGGAGGTGTTGAGGGTGTTCCATACGTCCCCTATGATGGTACATCCTAAAAGAAGAAGATCTACCAGGACCTCTTGATGGATGGTCAGGCAGAGCAAACCATATAGACACTGGGAGACATGCTACATGAATGTTTCCCAAATTTTGTCCGTAGTTGGGAGGATCACTTGCCATTGGTGTAGTTCTCATACATCATAATTTATCAATCCACCAGGTTGGAACCATTAAAAGCCTTATATGTTTGACCCTACAGATCACCTCTATGATGGACACGCCCTGGGGGGTCAGTACACATTGGTATAGAGTTGGTACGAGATACCACTGAGCTAGTGAAAACCATCTTGGAGTGGCTGAATACTACACAAAGAAGACAGTAGTCATTTGTTGATAGGATAAGGATAAATTTTGATTTCCAGGAGGGAGACCACATTTCCTTGTGAGTCTCTCCTCAATGGGGACTATAAAGATTTGTCTGAGGTGGAAAATTATCACTGAGGTTTATAGGACCTTTTTTAATACTTCGGAGGATAGGTGAGGTGGTGTACCATATTCCACTTCTATTAAAGTCGGGGAAGGTGAATGATTAATTCCACATATACTAGCCGAGGATATACATGTATGACACATCTCACATCATCGACCATAGAGAAATGGAATTAGATGATGGGGTGACATTTATGGAGGTTCTAGTAGATATTGAGGATCAACAAGAGCGGGTCCTTTGTGGGTGATTGATACCTCTGGTGCATGTTCGCTGGCAGCATGATAACCTCTAAGAGATCACATGGGAGTGGAAGGCTCAGTATCATGCACAATACCATGATTTGTTTTCTTAGTCAATGTTGTGGCTTTCCGAGAAGAAAACCCCTAATGTGGGGAGAATTTAAAGGCCCATATATTCCATGTAATTATTTAATTATATTGAATTTTTACGATTCTTTCAAAAATGAAAACCCCTAATTACGAGGCCCAGAGTACCCAGATTGAATTTTTGAACATTATTTTAGGTACGTTAAGTAAACGCATGAGTGTCATTTTTTAAATTTGAAACCATTTCATAGATTAAAAATATGAGGGATCCATTGAATCCATAGTGTCAAGATTCTCTTATGGGAGGCTTTACTTTGATAGTAGTAGGTCTGTATAAAAGGTTATGTTTTGTGACTTTTTAAAAGAAATTATAGAAAATAATTTTAATATTTTGTTTCATATCCTCCAATGGAAAAACAAAGGGGTGAGGCTAGCGACGTGTATAGAAAATAAACGGCATAACTTTACAACCTTATGTAATGACTTTGTTGGGGAATTAGGAAGCTTCCTAGTTGATGAGACCCATTTAAATCTATTATCATTACATACCCTCTTCCTATTCTATATATATTAAGATTGGGGGGTATAGGTATAGCATCACCAATCAATTAATTGATGAAGGAGCTCCACAACACCAAACCCTTAGACGAAGAAGCCGAACCTAGTGGGATGTGACCGATGTCACTGAGCCACAAACCAGAGGACTATGTATGAGTAGCAACATCGGAAGCCTATCTTGGGAAAGAATAACACAGACCCACATTCTTGCGTGGGCGTTTCTGCGAAGCTTCGATGTAAGGGTTATTAGTTTCATTTTTTTGAATGGTTTTTTATTCCTCATTCTTGGATTATACGAAGAACACAGACTAAATAACTAACCCGTTGATCTGCGATTCATTCATTTTTGCAAGAGGTTGTTGTGGGGTAACATTGTGATGTTTTTTAATATAGTTTTATTCAATTGATTATTAAACCCTTAATCCCCATCATGATTTCATGCTATCACAGAGGGAACTGACTAAATGAACCCATCCCGAACCCTCCTCTACTTTGCTAATTTTTCACCTCTATGGACCACCAATGATGCATAAAAACTGACCAGCTACATTGGGGATAATGCATCATTGAACGCTACAATAAGAGGCCATGACACAAAGAGACGATAGCCATCAGAGTGGCCTACATATGATGTCTATGAAGATGGCGGGGAAAGCCGTCACATCCCACTGATTCAATAATGAGGACGCAACTCATCAGTCGTGTTGACCAGAAGAAGGAGGTTTGCTTACCAACCGACAGAGTGGGGTGGTGCAGAGCACTATCTTACACTACCGGAGAGGGTAGTCTGCATGCCTGCCAACTGCAATATAACTGATACAGTGGAGGTGGGGCACTCCCCCAGCGGCACACCCACATGGCAGTAATGTCACAGCCTGCGACTGTAGAGGAGAAAGCAGGGGGCCGCCGGTTTGACCGAGGGCCGGTGGATGGGGCACACCCCAATGACGCACCCTAAAATAATGGTGCGGCCCATCGGCTGTGGAACAGAGGACCCAAAATCCCACATAGAACCTCATTGTGTCAACCACAACATGTTGACCTGTGGACGTGGCCCCACACCACATCAGCCCTTATCTGACATTCCATGTCCGTGTATCCCTGGCGGCCTGCGCCACGAAGAGGGGGGCACCATCGGGTCGGCCCAACAGACCGACCGGCAGCCCAGTGGGCAGGTCCATTCCCAGTGGCTTGACCCGCAACCCAACTAAGACAAGCCATCCCCAACAGGCCGTGAAGTCTCAGGATGCATCGGACTCGAGTCGGACCGTGTCGAGCTAGGTCGATTCAGGTCGGCCCATTCTGAACTGGGATGGGACAGTCCGACCGAGGCGGACCAGACACAGACCCATAACCTACAAGTACCACATATAGGGCCTTATCTTGAGAACTAGACATTCATTTAATGAACCTTCTATGGAATTGGGATGATTGGAACTAGACGGTCCTTTGACCTAATCCATTAGAGTTATGGGTAATGTGGGAGTATGTCCTGGTTGGATTGCACCCGAATCCAACCGGGACCTTGGTATTGAATTTCCAATAATGCACAAATCACATGTATTATTGACACAATTTCAATTTCATTGGTACCCCTATGAATTGGTAGATCATCGCGTTATATTCTTGTGAGACGTCGTGCAGGTTTCAATACAACAAATTTCTTACGTAGTGGTTTTACCAAGCGCCCTATGTATGAAACCATGTGACTTACTGAGACTTGATGATTGCTGACCATATCAACTCAGTGTGACTCGAAAAGCCTAGTGGGGAGCACCTCTATGTGACATGGTAGACCCACAGTTGGGTGCACCTCTTTTTGACATGGCAGACCCATGGTACTCGATAGGAGGAGTACCTCTGCAGGGTATGAGGGAGAACACCTCTATGTGATGCAGCAGACCCACAGTACGGAGCACCTCTCTGAGACAAGAAATTCCAAAATTACTCAATAGGAGGAGTAGCTCTAGAGTACATGGTTAGTGGGAAGTTCTTCTGTTTGATGTGGAAGACCCACTATAATCATTAGAGGATGAGTTCTCTAGATTCTGAGGAGTTTGACATTGTGACTATTAATGTTTTTATTACTAGGCCTATAAAATCTATGGATGGATATTAGAATTAATAGCTATACTGAGTGGGTTAGCCTCATAATATTTTTTTTTCAGTTTTTATACCTTGTTTTAGCTAAAACACTAATTGAGTTGTATCTATTGCTTTGTTCTTTGTTATTGAGATCGTTATTTGATGTTTTCCTCATGGACTTCTAAGAAACTATCAAGGTTCCTGGGGTCCCTAATGAGTATTGTTATTATCACCCCATCATGGGGCTATACTCGAACTTTTTTCTGTCTTATGCAGATGATGAGGATCTTGGATAAGGTTTTATGGAGCAAGGACTAGGAGGTACGCGAAATAGAAAAACGAGTGTGGAATGCTGAAAAGGAAATTTGTACCTACCCATTAGGTAGTATCCTCATAGGATGACTCATTAGATCTTTTACCCTTTTTCATTTGTATTGTTTTTTTAGTTGTATTTTTACTTTTTAGATGTACTCGTACTTTTAGTTGGGAATGAATTCCAGTTGTTTTACATTCAACACTCCTTTTTCTAGAGTAGTTTTCTTCGTAGTGGATTCTAGTTGTGTTCTTGGACCTTGTTTTTGTATAGGTTTATAGGAAATCCCTTCCCATTTTAAGGAAGACACCTTTCTGAAACTAGTCTCCAAACCCTATCCTATGGATGGCTAGCTTGGGGTAGAAAGGAAACGGGCCTCAAGGGATGAGTTGTCAAAATAGGAACGTCCATTATAACAAAATTAATGTCTATATCGATGATTCAATTAGGAGTTGATATCGGGTGATCATAATTCTATAAATAAAATTGGGGTTTATACATTTCATTGGAATATTTACAATATTTTAAATAAAAAATGTTTCTAAATCTTCTATCAATGGTATTAGAGTTTAGATATGGTTTTTTATTGATCTTTCACCGATTGAGAAGAATTAACCAATGACCATTACCGATAAGAGGCATATAGTGGTTGATGGTAAAGCCTAAAATAAAATTATAATATTTTTATCACAAATGTTCTAACATAATTTATTTGGACTTAAAATTATCCAATGAAATGTTATGAAAGATTCAATGTATGTATGAAGTAAATATTACTTTCAATGATGCTAAATTATTGAATTTTAGGATTCTATTTGAAGGAATAAATATGAAAGAAGAAAATAACAATGCTTATTATTTTACTAGAATCATGAAAAATTTAAAAAACAACAGATTTCTAAAAAAATTACTGAAGAAGAAATAATTATAAAAAAACATATAGGGATCTACAAAGACGTGATTAATATAATTATATTAACAATTTAAGATATGGAATTTAACTCACTTACTAAAGTATATAATATTATCTGTTCTTTAGAGGTGATAAAATATCCAACACTAAACAAGGAGGAAAAATATGAAATTGATTTAATTCAATAGGATAAATACATAACAAAAAAAATCCCAATGTATTGTAATGAGAATATAAAATCTAAGATGATGGATATGATCAGGGAATCTTGTACCCTATATAAAATCATTTTAGGATGGTAAAGAGAATGAAAAATAGAAAATTAATATACATTTTATACAAATTCAATGATATTTCTAATTTATATATACAAATACCTAAAAATAAGATAAAACAATGTGAAAATGAATAAGATGAGAAATTTAATTGGAATAGGTGAGTAAAATTAACAAAAAACATACCCAAATATGGAATATGTAAAAAGTGTTTTTCATAAACCTTGAGAAGAAATTTGATTACAAATTAAGAGGAATATGATAATTTATCTAGTAGCTAATATTATTTGAAAAATAAAAAACACCTTTATCATGATGAAAAAGGATATGAAACTTCATATAGAAAAGAAGAATATTTAAAATTAACTGTGTTAGAAAATATGTTAAATGGTGAACTCAATGCTTTTCTTGAGAAAAATACAATGATCATGAAATATTAGAATACAAATGTGAATTTAGTTTTTGGAAAAATTGATGAATGTGTTTTATATAATATAAGATAGCATTTTGATGATATAAAATCAATAGGTAGAAGGTTGTTGAACATGAGAATATGGTAAATGATCAAAAATATTGATTATCATTAGAAGAAAAAGAGTTACGAAAATAATATTGTAAGAGTCTAATGGAGTAGAATGTTATAAATATGTAAACTGTGGATTTCAAAAATTCCATATATATCAAGGGTGAAACCTATAAATCAACTAATATCATAAATGATTAATTTAAATTTATATGTGATAATATGTTATTATAATTATATTTTCAATGATTAATCTAGTTTAAAATTAAAAAATAATAATGCATTGACCTACAATAAATTGGATAACTATTATCTATTCTTAGTATAATAATTTGGAAACTCCTGTATATATTAAAATCCAAAATAGAAGAAAATCTTGACATAAACTGTTCTATAATATGAAAATTATACAAAAAAAATTATTCATAATTTTTATAAACCTTATAAATTTAGATTCACATGACACTTCTTGTTTTGTGCTATTTTTCATAAAAATACTAAACATGATATAATAATTGAAATTTGACAATAATGATGAATGCAATATATATGAGTCAATAAGATGAGTGAAAAGCATATTTTCTGAGAATAAAAGATGTAATGAAATATAATTCATATTAGATTATATTAGATTATTCTGATGGTTTATGTGGAACATGTGAGTGGTAGGTTTATTATTTATAAAATTATATGAAAATATTTCATATATAGGCAACCAACGTATTGAAATAAAATATATCATATATTCTCAATAATGAGAAAACATGTCTAATTTATGTTACGTTAATGGGTAGAAGAAGAAGAATGTCATTGGTACCTTATGGTGGGTTATCATCCCATATGATATATGATATAATTTTTATGAAAAGTATAAACAGAAATGGGTTGTGGTCACCATTAGAAATTATTATTACCTAAAAATAAAGGTGGGTGGATCAGATAAAAGTTTCCCTAAAAATATTAAAACAAATGATATTTCAGATATAAATTTGAAGAAGATCAATCTCTTTAGTTTTATTCAGCACAATGATGTGATTATTATGTTATGTTAAATAAATAACAATATATAATTTAAATCAAGATGTATGT
Source organism: Viscum album (assembly GCA_963277665.1). Lineage (NCBI taxonomy): Eukaryota > Viridiplantae > Streptophyta > Magnoliopsida > Santalales > Viscaceae > Viscum > Viscum album. The sequence goes on along the minus strand of OY728153.1, from coordinate 1,012,168,287 downwards.
AATAATATATTTTTTTTGTAATAAATAACAAAATTTAATATATATTTTTGTTTGTGGTAAAACAAAATCCATTATTTTTTGTTGTAAAAGGCGAGAGATTACTATTGATAGATAATCTATTCCATAATTTCGAATGAATCTAAAGAAAACGTAAAAGGTATTATGTTTTGGAAGTCCTAGAAATATGAAAAATATAATGTAATGATGAATAAATAACTTACTAGAAAGTAAAGACTTCTCATAAATCATATAAAAAGGTAGAAAATTGATTTACCATACTATTTGAACTCATTTAACATGATTTATGTACTAAAATGAGGTAGGATTATAAAGGTGGGGATTTAAATTTTGTCACATTCATATCTTATTATTAATTAATTTTCATTAATTTAAAACATATAAACCGGTTAAAATCTATTAATGTGTTTACAATTTTACGAAGAATATCAGAAAAATAGTTTGGAATATTCAAAAGGAAATGGTGATCTAATAATGAATTGAATTATATAGGTGATGTTTTTTAATGTTATATTATAAAAAATTGAGACAATAAAATTTAAAAACATGAAATAATCCTCAAAACAATTTTTTTTAATAATAGAGGAATTCAATTATTTTGAAATTGTCAAGCACAATGTTAGTTAGTAATAGTCTAAAATTTTTTTTGATGGGAAGCGATGTGTTCTACTAGGAACATTCAGAACATATGTCTATTGTGATATAAAAAACATTTCAATCCAATGAAATTTGGTAGTAGTAGAATTATTGTACAAAAAAATAAAATTATTTGTATTTCTATTCATCATAATAACCATGAAGCTTTCTATAGAATTTTGAATAGAATTATTATGATGGGATATTTACATTATACATATCTTGTAGAAATTGGTAATTGTTCTATAATAAGAGTATAAATTAAAATGATTTATGTTTTGATGATAAAATAAATTTTTTTTTGATAAATAAGATTTTATTATTAATTTTAAATATGATATAACTCATAATGGATGAAATATAAATTTTAAAGTGAATATTTTCGAATAAGGTGAATTTGATCATAATATAGTTGATAATTAATCTGATTAGAGTTTGGAGGGTAGGGATAGTATAGACAATGTTTTGAGACATCAATTGTTATATAATAATTTTAATACCTTAAATATGAGAAAGAAACAAGAGTAACTCATACAATGTAGAAAAAAGATAATAATAGTGGACTAAACAAATCTTATATAATAATATTGAACTAAGAACATTAGATAAATATATTTATTATAGAAATTGTGCATAAAATATGATTTATTGGATGAATCAAAAATAAAAACAATACAGTTGAGATATTTCACCAAGTCCAACTAATTAAAAAGACGCAGGTACAATGTGTGAGTTTTAAAATCAATTAAATTTACAGTGTAATGTTATAGGAAACAATGAATGACTTTATTAAAATGAGTATTAAAAATTGAGGGAATTTATCTTGAAAAATAATTTCTCTAGTAGTATGTATAAAAATAATTATGATAGTTTTAATAATATATTGTCATAAGAAATAAAAATTTCCTTAAATAAATATGTATTTAGATTTTCTATATGGTGACCTCAAGGAAGAAAAGTTTATTGAGAAACTAAATGGGTTTATTTTAGATTTTTTTTGGAATCAGAGTGTCAAAACACAATAAAATATATTATGTCATGAAAATGGTCTATGATAATTTTATCAATAAAATTGTTCTACCCTTAGGATAATGTATTTTTAAAAATGGATGTATGGAAATAATTTATATGTAATGTTATTTTACATCAATAGAATGAATAACATAGTGTATTTTTATGATCTAATCATTGGTAGTTTGATATATTATATACCAAAATAGTTTTCAATGAATACAAAATATTATATTGATATTTCATTATTAGGGGATCTAAAAAATTATCTTTTATTTTATACTTTGAAAAAATTTGAATACATCTTTTTATGGTAAGAAATTTATTCTATTTTTTTGATAATTATTGGAATAGAGTATTGAAGAGAATATTTGGTACCAAATTCAACGAGAATAAGGCTCTATTTTGGTGAAAATTGTTTTAATATTGATTTTTTTTTGAAGTTTCATTGGATAATTTTTTCATCCGAAATAATCTAAACTAGCATAGAATATGCATGTAAATTTGGTGTTATATTTTTGAGCGAATTGAATGATTAACTTTTTCCTAAAGAAAATATTTTTCGAACAGTAGTTATGATTTTAGTGATCTATGAGATTTTATGTAGATCAATATAAATTGGAATTTGAATATATTAATTATTGAATAATGGGTATGTGATTATAAATATAGAAGACCCACATCAGTTGGGACTATATTAATTTTTTAGGGTTATATTAAATGGGACATAAAAAAGAAAAATTATTGATCCTTAGAACAAAAAGAGGTATAGTATGTTGCAGCTACTCAAGCATGTACATATATTTTAATGATTTTTATTGAATTGAAATATTTAAAGGTTTATTCTATGTATCCATTTATGAGAATTTTTGATAATTATAGTTATATATTTTTATAAAATTATATAGTAAGAAAATTATCTCTAAGAATATTGACTTCAGGTAACATTTTATCAAGGAATGTTTAGAAAAATATTGAATAACATTATGAAGTAGAAAAATATTTGAATATTTAATAACATTGTCGATAACTTTCTTAATGATATAATAATATAATGGTTTTATTAATATTTGTTCAAACTCTTAATTCATCAATCTCATCTCACTTTACGGTTAAAAAACATCTTCTATATATCTTTTGATTGAGTTTACACATGGTTAGAAATATTTTAAAAACTCATTAATAAATGTGGATATAATTAATTTTTAAAAATTGGTTGTTCACTATGTGATCATCGGATGATGTGAAAAAATATTAATGGGGTAGATATATGGATTTGTGATATTGGAGACACAAGGGGGTCATATTTAATTCTCTTTGAATCAATTTCATATCCATTATTGATGAAATTATCTCAAAATAATAACATTTATTTTTAGTGTTGTGAACCAATATTTTCATTAGGGAAAGGATGTTATTAGACAATTCACGTGATATAAGAGGATTTTACAATATATTTGAAATTAATTGGCTAAGTTGAATAATGTTTATTAAAAACCAAATTGTTCGAGATTGAAGTCCCTAAAGTTATGTTGATGATGTTATTAATGTGTATAATTTGTTTCAAACATGATAAAAGATCTATAAATATTTATTTAAGGAGGAGGATATGTTATTTAACTTTTCTGGCTAGTTTTATAAATTTTTTTGAATGGTTTATATTTCGATTAAAAAAAATTCTATGTGTATTTGTGTTTATTTTATTTTTACACTTCTGTAGTTTTCTATGAAAGGAATAGATTCAGTGACACCATGTTTATTCGAATAAGTAACATTTTTTTTTAACTATCAAATGAAGCATTATAAGTGATATGTTCCTTTTTATAAATAATACATTCCTTTGCATTAACTTCAACCATCTATGTGATAGGGTCGTATATAATCATCTCGTAAGACTATGTAATTTTGATATATTTAAACAAAAATATATGTAAGGATAAGGCCTTATAAATATTAAGAATATTATTGAATTGATGTTTTCTATTTCACATATTTTGGATGATTCATAAAAAATATATTTTTGAATAAAATGTTATATTGTTATAGTAACACATCTAACGTTAGATTATTGATAAACAATGAATGGTATTTTTATGTGTAATTTTTTATTTCATATATTTGATGGATATTGATAATTTATTTAAAAAGAATATTGGGAATTCAAATAGGAGATTTATAAATAAGTGACACTATAAAAGCAGCCCAATATTTTAGTGTGATGATTTTATCTAGTGTTTATGTTTGAATAATCACTAAAATTTATTCGTATAGTTATTATAATAGAATGATTTATTCTTTGAACTTATATCTATTTTGTTTCATATATAATTAGAAGTGATGATATTAATTATATTGTGTGATAAAAAATGCTGGGATATATTAGGTTTATTGTTATATAAATTATGATTAGAATTTTAGTTCAACAAATGATCATTTTAAATTATATTATGAATGCCAAAGGTTATTTTTTATTCATGATTACCTTTATTTTATGTTAATTTAGATTGAGGAAAATATTGGTAAAAGTGGATTTGTTTATGATAAATTGTTTTTATTATATATATGACTACATAATGTTCATATTGGTTTTGTTTTAAAGATTAATTGAATATTAAAATGGTAGGGATTTTGGTTTATGATTCTACTATTAGATGTATTAAGAATTTTGAGATCTATTTTGTTTCCATGAATTAAGTTTATTGATTGGTGTTGATATGATTTTTAATATTATGAGTTGTTGATGTGATATAAATAACAATTATTGATCCTAAAAAGGATGAGAAATAGTGATCCATGAATAGAGGAAGAATCATGATGTTCATAACACATCATCTACGTATGTTTAATCTCCAGAATTGTTTAGTTGATTAGAGATTTAGAATAGAGAAATAGGTTCCCATTATATTATACAATGAATGGTAATGCTATTGTTAAATAACATAATTACTATTAATGGATGATCATAATTTGTTGTTATAGATGGAACCTTTGAATTAATGAGATCTTTCACATTCTAATTTTAGCATTTTTTCTATTATAACTATGATGCTTCATAGAATAGTAGGACTTTGAATAGGAATAGTTTGAATACATTTTTATCAATTAAAATTTTTTATAATTGTGATAATTTTGAATATTTGGAGGTTTGGTATCCTAACATGAAATGATTAGGAGATGTTTTTCCATGAAGGGATCAATACTTTAAAATTAATTGAGTTATTTATAATTTAATTTTCTACACACATTAGTGGGGATATTAATTAATATTTTTTTGAATTATACTCTAAAGTTTATATATATTTAAGTTACATTTAAAAATTATATGAATTGATCACTTTTAATTAATCATAAATTATAAGTGGAGAAATTTTATTGTAGACCCAAAAACTATTTTAAATTCTAATTAATCGGTGATATGGAATCAATGAAATTGTTTTATTTTTTTGAAACATTTCTTTTTGAATAGTTTTGTGGATTAGATGAAAATTAATCTATAATATGTGGAAGATTGTGTTCTCAATATATATCGTAAGGGGATCTATTTCTGTGCCAGATATAGTACATGGTTTGAATTTTAAATGAAATGTTCATGGAAGAGGTTTCCTCTTATGTAATTGAGTTATAGGTGGGGATTCATAATTATAAAATAGATGAATTGAGTAGATCTTAAATAATTTATATTAGATGATATAATATTATAGATTCTTAATGATTTATATTATGATGGTGATTGATCTAGTGACCGTATTCATGAGAAGAGGTGTTTCTAGATAAACAAGTTCTCATGAAACCCATTGAAGAGAAACCATAGAGTTAGAACATTAGAAAAAATTTTGATGATCAAAATAATGGAGTAGTTAATATTAAATATATATGATATTTTTTATGTGATTAATTAGAAAATAAAAAATGGATAAATCTGAATATGATAAGTATTTTTTTAACAATCCTGGAGATGAAAAAATAAAAATGTTAGGAGAGACCCATTGAGTAACATAAGTGTATTTGGACACTTTGGATGTCTTATGGATATATAAAATCAATTTTACACATAGTGAAAGGGTAAATTGGATTTAAAAGTTTGTAATGATTTTGAATCAAAATTCGACATTAATGAAACATTTGTTTTTAATACTGATGTTTAATATGATAAAATGATGAGGAAACGTGATTTATGTGAATAAAAGACTACCAGACTAGATATGATATTATTTCAAATTATGTAATGAATTAATTATAATAATAAAAATTATGTTTTTTATATATTTACATTGACTCAAAAAGAATTAAATAATCTAATGCTACCGAAATGTGAAAATGAAATTGTTGAATTGTCTTGAGGGAATGGACAGAAGTTAATGCCGAAGAAGATAAAAATATTTTTAAATGATGAAGGACAATACATTACCTTCCAATAGACAATGATTGATGGATTATCTAGTAAAAGTAACATTTCAAAGTAATTATATATAAATGTTATTTTGATCATCGTTGATTCTGGATGATGGTGAATTAACCTATGTCTAAATGTGTACAAATTTTCATGCTATATAATTAATTTTTTTTAATGAATAATGTAATACAGAATGCGGTAATTTTAATTGGTTATTAATATAAATGAATTAGATAACTATTTATTTGATAATATTTTATATTTCTTTACATATATTCAATAGTTTTTGTAGAGTTAGTTATTGTAATTAAAAAATAATATTTGAATGTAAATATAGATTGATTCACACAAGATCAAAATGACGAGAATCTTTTATTAGAATGATTATAGGATGGATGGGATATGATAAATGATCACTAATTGAATTCCATGAATCTAGATATATCCTTGAAATCATTTAAAAAATATTCATGCTATGATTAAATAGAATACTCATGAAGACTAAATCCTATAATGTTAGAGGAATTCAGAGGTGTTATGACTAATATATGATGACAATAGATGATATCTTTCATGTGTAATGGTTTTTTAGATCATTTTGTGTAACATAAGTGGTATTCCAATAAAGGATTATTATATCTGATAATTTCATAAAATAATTATATAAGGAACCCAAAAAGATAGTTCAAGAATATTCATGGGCATGATGAAATTTCATGACATTTTAGATCTATTAAAGTAGAATACGAAGATATCATCATATGGATTATCATGTATATAATAATGATGAATTCATATATTATTAATAATTACTAGTTATATAATCAAAACATTTAGGCATAGAATATGATTTCATTACATAAAACTGATTTTATTAGAGGATCTACAACTAATATTTTTTAAATATATCACTATTTAAACATATATCATTATAGTTAAACTATTATATCATTGTAAAATAGAGGGGTATAGAATATTTATCCTTTAATGAGATATTATGGTACTTTTTGGATATTTCTAAATTATATTCAATGTCATAATATAGTGAATATTTGTGTCTCAAGATAATAATCAAATAAAATAATTATTTGGTACCCAGATTGGGACCAAACCATATATTAATCTTATGATCCTTATATTTTTATTATTAGTATATATGTGTATGATTGAAAAATAATTTAATTGGATTGATTCATTAAAAAATTAAAAATGATTATTTCTAGTCAGAAGAAATTATAAAAAACCACTAAAATCTAAAAACACCACAAATTTGACCTTTCCACAATGAAGGAAACATTAATTTTAATAAAAAAAAATTATTCAGGCCATATGATCCATATTTTATAGGGATTGAAATACAATAAATAGTTTATATCAGAGGTATTACTACATTTTATTGAAATATTAATCTGTAAATTGAGAATATTATGATACCATAACATCACTCACACTGATTTTTGGTTTTCAATGAAACTACTATTTGATTTTCACCAACGGATATAAATTCTATTATGTCCTTTACTGAACAGAGAATCTCATGTTACAGGGAAATGATCATAAGGTTTTTATCATGAGATTATTATTTGAGTATTATACAACTCTTTTGGATCTATAAATATAATTTATGGGACAAGATATACATAAGATAGTCATTTAATGAAATTTGGAAACAAATGAAAAAAACATGACATTCATAGAATTATGTGCTATAATATCAAGATGGTTTATTAGGAAAATTTTTCTAATTACATCACTTGAGTGACAGAAATTATCCAAAATAAAAAAGAATCAAAGATTTAAAGTATGATTCTACTATAATAAAAATTTGGATATGGAACATTCCAAAAATGATTGAACCAAAAGTATCAACATAGGATGATATGGGTTTATTGTATCTCCATGTACCAAATAATATATATATTTCATATAAAATGAGTATATATAAATAGTTTATTATGAATGATAATTTATAGAATATGAACCTATGACGAATATAAAATACCATGTACCAGAACATTAGGACGTGTGTTCCCATGAGTCATACCTTAAGAATTCGTTTGAAGATACATAAAAGAGAAATATTTCAATTTCAAAATTAAAATCCTAAATGTTAATCAAAATATACATTAAAAATATAAATATATTTTATTATGTGTTTCTATTCATAAAAACTATAATAATGTGTCTATATAATAATTTTGTATATTGTTATGACAATGATATAGAATAAAAACTTCAATGGAAGATGTGTCAAGGAACATATTAGTTATACCAAAAATCAAATTACAGAAGGAAAAAATATAATTTATAGGTCCTATGAATCTTGTTTCATAAAGAATAATATGATTATTTTGACTTATCCAATTAATAAAAATATGTTGTATTGGAAAAAATCAAGACCATCCTATAATATATTTGAAATAATGATGAAACTACTAGTAGCAGAAAAAATAAATATGAGTGAATATAATCAAAATAGGAACAATTAACATGTATTATGGGAAAAAATATCTACAATGAAATCATGTTTTTAAGAAAGAATATAAATAAATAAATAAATAAAATTTTGGTGTTACTTTAAATCTATGTTTATAATCCCGATGAAATTAAAATTAGAATTTCTATTTTTTGAGATAGAAAAAACAGTTGATCGCGTAGTTAAAATTATTTCAAAGGAATACTTGATGATAAAAACAATGTTATGGTATCTTGAGGCTAAATTCCATTGAATATAATGAATGCATAAATATAAAATGAAATTTATGTTAAATAAAAAACATCTCAAACTACTAGTGATGTTATATTTATGGATAAGGTATAATTTGAATCTATTTTATTAAATATGTCCAATGAAGTTTTTTATGACACATTATTTCGAAAAAAATTTAATCCTATGTGGAAGAATATGGGTTTTGGGAAAACAATATTATTTATAGAAAGAGATAAAAGCAACTAATGGAGTTATAATTCTTATACACTAAATATATTTATTTTACAGTATCTTAAAAAATATTAGTTATAAATTATAATGGAATAAAATTTGACATAAGATATAACTGAATGATCACATTTAAAATAACTAATATAGTATTGAGGATTGATGAATATTTATGTATCATCTTATATAATTAATATAGTCTTGGTATGAAAATTTCACTTCCTTAGAGTATTCATGAATTTATGGGTAAATAGACCGGAATAATTGGATAGACATTTAGGATGTTAAATAAATAAGTAATATAGTATAATCTAGTAATTAAATTTTTATCATGTTTTCCTAGTACAAATATGTTTTATTTCTTTGATGATATTTTTTTTCCTTAAGAATATTTTTTGAGGATGTTATTATCCATCTCACAATGATATAAATGTAATTAATATTATTTCATAACAAATTACTTTTATTAAGAAAAAAAATGATGTTATGTGGTATATATTATAAGAAATGAATATTATTATTGAGGTTTAACTGAATTCAATCAAAAAATAATAACCACAAATTCTAGATACTATTAATTTCACATAAATTATATTTCATGTAAATTAATTAATGAAAATATTTGAAAACGATTGAGGAGAAACTACCATTAGTAATGATAAAAAAGGGTTTTTTATAATTCTAAGAGTTAAAGATGGTAAGTGGAACACTCATGTATGTAATGTTTTAGACCATACTACCACTTCCAAAAATATAATCAAAAATAGTTTGACAGATTATACATTAATCCAAAAATTTTGATTGTAATTTTAAAACATAAATAAATGATTACCCTTGGAAGACACAATTAATTTTTATGTACAAAAAATATGATGCTATGTATATTTTTAAAATATTTTTAAGATTATTTTGGGATTTAGAAGTCTATATTCCTATAAAAAATATTAATAATTGAAAATATTTGATAATTGATTACATTTTTCCTTACATGATGAAACATTTAGTTATACTCTAGTACTGTGCACCTTACTCTATTCTATAAAATGGAGTTTTACATAAGAAATTATAAATTTATTTTACCTTTTATGAATCATCCTATTTTCATATGAATTCCAAAATTATTTTTGAGAAAATATCCCAATACTGCAATTCATATTAAAAAATAATCTTTTTTAGATAGAATTAAGAATGATTCCCTTTGATATGTTTTACCAAAATAAACCTATAGATAATTACCTTCTATTTTTAAGAGCCCATGTTTAATAAATGTAATGAATCCATACAAAAGTGATATTTATGATAAATATAATGAAGGTGTATTCAAGGGATACACATCCAATGGAAGTAAGTAAATTTTTTGATTAAAAAAAATATATTATCTCTGATTCTATGATTTAATGGTTAGTGAAAATAAGTCCAAATTAACAAATGATAAGGAAAAATACATGTATGTATTATTGTGATAAAAATTTATTTATTCTATTGTGTTGATAAGAAGGATGATGTTATTGAGCCAACCCCCGTTTCAGTTAATTATAATCATTAATTTTTAGAGGGTAATAATAGTATATATTAAATTATAATGTTCTCGAACATAGAAATATAGGATTAATGGGAAACTATCACAACATATCAGGTACGACTAGTTATTATTATATAGTGGTTTATGATTGAAAGACAAATGTCATGTATATAGGTGAACCATTTATATATTTTCAGGAAAACCTCGATCATTGAATGGATAAATTTCATTAATTAAAATTAGATCCAATAAAGAACAATGATACATAGGATCCTACTCCTTTGTAATGACCCAATTATACTAATTTCCTCAAAAGAGTTTTAATCAATTAGATGTCCTTATGAAAAATTCCTAAGATTCCAAAGAATACAAATAAATGACGAAGGGTTTCAATATGTGTAGGGGACGATTTACCCTTTATGAAAGAAACCACTATACAACCAATAATCATTGATCAATAATTATATGATGAATTATAAAACCAAGGAAACTCCAAGCACTATTACCTCTATGTTCTAATCACCATGCTCCCCATGTATTAGGAGATGGTTCAAAAGATGTGCGATACACGAAATTTTCCCATGTCCTGAAAGATAAAATCATTAAAAGAAACAATGTGAAAATTAATGGGTGAGTATAAAACCTCGTAGGATTTCCCTAATGACTTACCTACTCATGTTACTGGGATATTCATATTAGAAACATTTATATAAAATAGATTTTATAAAAAATTATGAAAAATAGATTAAAACTATATATAAACAAATTCTATAACCATTTATAACCTAACTTAAATAAATTATATTCCAACTAACTTTCTTGTAAGTCATAATTATTGGGAAACATCCAAAAGGCTTTAAAACCATTTATCAATATCACTGTGTATTAATCATTCCATTCCACTTTTCTCACATCCAACCAAACATGAAACATGGAGCACCCTATACTCGTCAGTGGTGACTTATCCTTTAACTAATCCATCACATAGTGGACCACTTTGATGGGGTTAATTCATTCCAATATCAATCCAAACCTTGTTATGGGGTCCTTTATGTGTATATCCAACCAAATTCATATTAACCCACAACACAACCCTTGAAAACCCATGCCAAAACTATTTGTGTTTATCCAATTCATCCCATTTATATAAAATGGTTTTTTTATTGAAAAAATTAAAAATACCAATTCCAAACACCCATTAAATTTAAATAAAATAATGAATTTTTTTAATAACCTTTATTAAAATCTATTTAAAATAATTCCATAAAAATACCATTTGAAAACCATTATTTTATAATCAAAAGTCAATAAAATTATTTAGGAACACCAATTTTCAATACTTCTACCAACAATCATTTAGGAAAGATTATTAAAATCACAAAATAGCTGATTAGCAATAATTTCATCAAAGTGTAAACATGTTTAAATAAATAAAATATATTATAATATGATAAGTTGATATTGAATCCACCTACCTCGAGTGTTTTGATGAAAATAATAAAAGGATGATGAATGCTCATGAAACCACATAAGAAATCCTGGAAACCACATTAGATCTCTTCCCCAAAACTGATGAAGACCAAATATCAACATATATGGAATAAATAGTTTTATATCTAACCTAATTAGGCATAGATCTAAGGATCTGAGAAGTGGGGGGTAGTAGATATTAGAAAATGTGATGAGAATATTGATGAATAATCACTTACTGTATGAATTGGTCATTTAAAATCCATGGAAATGATGTAGATGAATTCCAATTTCTATGGGAGAGGTTTTGAAGTCCTTAAGAGAGATGAATCATAAGTTATTGATGCATAAAAGGAAAAATGATCCACTAATTTTCAGTAACATGTGAGATCCACCTTTTTAGGATATCTCATTGACCCCACAAATAGTTTCATCGTAAATTTAGAAAACCAAAGAACAAATCATGTATTAGCTACTACGTGGGCATAACATAACAAAACCTACTCGTACGGTATCACTAAAAATACTCAAAATATTACAAATCTACAATCCAACATCATCCAAATTGAATGGTATATCCTATTATTAGTTCATTGTTTTGTCAAACTGTGCGCAACCCATGTGCCTTCTCTTTAGCCACAAAACTCCTTGAAATATCCATAAACTCTCCCAACCATAACCATTATAGTTTATATACCTTATATCCTAAGGAATGGGATACATACCTGAAACATGTGGATCTACATCCTAGAATGGAAATAAGTAATTTTATATTATATTAGGGTTTGTTTATAAATAAAAATAGTGAAAATAGTGAGATATAAAGGGAAAAATATGTTAGTTCACAAATTATATTCCTAGGTTCAAGGTGTGTATTTGATGAAAACTTCACTTGTATTTCAAGATAATAAATAATCAAAAATAACTTTTTCTATTTTTAATATTTGAAATAATAATAATTATAAGATAAATGTTATTTCATAATTTTATATTAGTTATGTTTATGATAATATTTATAACGAGGAGACTAACAATTTTTTAAAGGATAAAAATGGTACTGTAATATAAAAATCGATGAATGATATTATGTGTTACCATAGGATTCTTTGGCATGGTCATTAAGACAATAGTTTTACCAAAATAGTTGAACATTTCTAAATAAATTTTTAATACCACATATATGATAATGAAATGATTATATACACCTTAATTTTCATTTCTTATATTGATACAATTATTTAAATATTATAGAGGGAATATAATTGTGAGGTATTTTGTGAGATAATGAAATGTAATATTGAGAGCCCTATGACTGAAGTTATTATTTTCATTCCCTAAATACTCTTCTAATCAAAAAGAAATTATATATATATATATATCATTTGTATGCATAATATCCCAAGGAGTTATTGAGGAAATTTGTCAAGGAAAATTGATTAGAGGAAAACAAACCCATTAATATTGGTGTAAATATATGATATTTTGATGATGGGAAGATTTAATTAGAAATGATATAAGAAGATCAATAAAATTATTATTTATTTTATTTATTAATTCTGAATATTTTCAGGAAATAACAATATAAGTGAGATACTAATGTGATCTAAAGTAATCATATATGTTTTCTACAAAAATAAAAAAAATAATATTAAAACCACATCAAATCATATAATTCTATATTCGAGTTATGATATAAAATTAATCAAATTCTCTAATTATAATCACCCGAGAGATTGAAATGATTTTAAATCAACATTAAGAGGGAAAAAAAATTTGGGTGAATGTTTTGAGAGTTATATTAGTATGAAATAATTTTTTGTGATATCTATTACAATAAAAATTGAATAAATTAATAACACACATTACTAGGAACATATATTTTTAGAGATTTTTTACAATAAATACTTGAATACTAATGTTGAGAGAGCACTAAAAAACATTGTAATAATAAAATTTTAATTGATCTATTTGTAAATATATTGAGACCCTCTTTATTAAAAGAAATTGATATTTAGTATTATATAAACATGGATTTAGATTTTCCAGAATATGTGAAAATAATGTGTATCTCCAAAAAAATATAAAATTTATGATATAGTTAATATCTCTATGATAATGGGAGGTTAGTGGAATTGACTCAGAAACATAATATACATCCATTACCTCCCACTTAATTATGTTATAAGAATTCCACCTTATAGATTGGATTCTATAGTTAAAGGGGCATATATACAAAACATTTTACTCTTAATTATGTGAAATTTTAAGGAAGAGTTAATTATTAATATGTTAATAATATTATAAGGAATTTAAAATATGGATTTATATGGTTAATGGGTAGAACATCAGAATAAAAACTAAAATATTTATTTTCCCTATAATATAAAATTATATCAAAAACATTTCTTCATTTAGAACTATGGAATCAAGATGAATCTTTATGAAGAAGGATATTGGGTGTGATGGGTTGTTATTAAAAAAAACCAATTGTGGAGACTATATAATATATGATTTGGAATTATGTGTGAGGATTTATTTTTTTACCAAAAAATTAAAATAGAATATTTTTGAGTTATTGGTGAAGGTGTAAGTTAAATTTATTGTGGAATATTTTGAAAATATTTAATATTAATATATTATTCTATATGATTGGAAGTAACCCATAGTACATTATCATGATTATATGTTCTTAGAAAATAAAAAATAATTTTAAATAAATATGTTTCTCAGAAGATTCTATCAAGAATTAAATTTAATGACTAATTATTTAATAATCAAAACTAGAAATTATGTACTTATTATTTCATGATGTAGAATATAATAATGTTTTTTTATTTAGTTGATGGAGTCAATATAATTGAAATGTATACATATCGTGATGTTGGTTAGTGATTATTATTGGATGTTATATAGAACATAAATTAGAAAAACTATGAGATATCTGATTTAGTGGAATGAAGACTTTGGAATATGTAAGATTTTTTTCTATGTTGATGTGGAATATTGATAGAGATTTAATCCGTGAATTACACTATAGAAAAATATTATCAACAAGATAGAGCTATGAATATAGAAATAATTTATTTGATCCACTGGGTAATGAATGTGTATTCAAATATCTCTAAAAACCATGGATGATTAATAATATAGTCCAATGGAGTGTAATTTTATATAAGCTTTCCAAATGTTCGATCATGGGGAATCTATATGTTGTAATATAAGAAGATTATATATCGATGTTGAGATGTAATATACTCCACATACGAGAAAGACATGAGTAGTGTGAAGACTAAATAACTATAGTTGTTCACTCAATGTTTATAATTATATAATTTCTTCATTAATATACTAAATGTTATAATGGGTTTAGATTCAATATAATTATAAATATACAATTTTAATAAATCCATAAGGATATCCAAGAGGTTTATATGGATGTATCAAAAAAATAGCCATAATTTATTATGGAATATGATATTTCATGTGGAATAAATCCATAGACATATCAGTTACCTCCAAACAGATAAATCAAAATAAATTTTTTAATATCTTTGACATTTAAAAGTCATAAATGAAAAATTATAAATTGATTATGAATGGTTACAATATGTTCTAAATGCACAAGAGAATAAAATTGGTATATTATGCACCTATATCATGTGTATGTTATGGTGAAAAAATAATGATATATGGGTATTGACATATTAAATAGGTTATTAGAGAAAAATAACGTGAGATGATGATAATAAGAATCCCTTGAGAGTTTGATTGAAATTTCCATTTTAGAATCTAATTTAATTTGGAAGAGGAAAAAGATATATTTTAATCAAATGTATAAAAAATCTATTGGATGTAAAATAACCAGAAGATATCATTATAAGGAGTCTATGTAGAATGGTCTATGATACAAAAAACATAAATTCTTTTATATGATTCTATATATATTTTTGTTATCCGTGAAAATATATTGGTACTGAGGAATATAAGAAAATTGGGGGAAAATAGATACATAATGGGGAATTTTTGGTAGGGATGAATGAGATAGGAAGACGGGGGAAGATATGGATCTTGATGAAACTTTTTATGAAACAAGTCTTGTAATAAAACTATAAGAAGATATTTTTGTTGTTATGAATTTTTAAAAAGAATATATTGTGACCATTCCATTATAGATCGTTAATGTTCATGAGGTGGAATAAATGTAATGATTTTAAAATTTTATAATAGTAGTTTAGGATTTTCCTATCATTAGGAATGTAACCCCACATTTTCTTTAAATAGATTTTTTATTTGATCTAATCATTTCAATATTTATTATTTCACAAAACACTAAACATATCTAGTTTTATACAAAATCACTGTGTTTGAGTTCTATTTCAGACAAAAATATGATAATTTTATCTACACATGAAACATTAATTATATTTTGGTTAATGTAAAACTATTATTTTATTATGTTACATACATTTACATGTTCCTTCAATAGTTTCAATTATACACAAGATAAGGTTTTATCGAACTACAAAATTAAATTTATATTATTATTAAAAAATTATTATTGTTACCACTAAGCCATTATAATGTATGTTATGAATAACATTTCCTATATTCTGAAAATATTTTTTTCACATTTATATAAAATGAATCCATTGGTTATAATTTACTTATAAATTAACATCAGAACATCTTTAGAACGAATAAATTTTCGTTTTGAGAAAAAACATTTTCAACTTACAAAACTATTTAATCTCAAGGAATTAAAAAACAATTTTTGAAGACTATTTATATTCAAATTAATTTATTAAATATTAAATCATTTTTTTACACTTATTTAATATATTTTATCAAAATATGACAAAATATATCCCATTATATGAATGGGAAATGTATTTTTGAAAATTTCCATTTTATAATCTTTTAAAAGAGAACACATATTAAATATAATTTTTTAATTTTTTATTATTTATATAACAAATAAAATGAAGTTTATAATGTTTAATATAAAAAATTTACTTTTGTTAATTTTTTGATATATTTTTAGATATTGTTTTAGATGAATTGAGAAAAATGCTGAATTATAATTGAAAAATGTTTTGTTCACTAATTTAGTTATATAGTTAAATTATTTGTTTGAAATGCTTTTGTGGTTCATTTAGATAAATTATACAAAAATTAAAAGAATTTATGAAATTATTATAAATTTCTCAATGAAATTAAATTAAAAAACAATAAAATACAAATGAACATTTTATCATTAAAAAAATATTCTATTTGATCTGATTTGCTATATTAATTGTAAATTAATTTCTAAAGCTTATATTATTATAATTTCAAAAACAAATTCCATATTTTGGGTCATAATAATTAATAAATTCAAATAATGAAATGTTATTTTTGGATAAAAAATATTGATAATGTTTTAATAATTATTTATATCAATTAAGGGTAAAAAGGAGTTCTTAGTAGTTAGTCATTAATTTAAGTGGTAAATAACCAAGAAACATGTATAAAAGGCATATTCTTGAAATATTTCGAAAATTTATCTTATTTTATCTATGATAGAAAATTATTAGAGGAATATAACTTAAGGGACACCTCTTAATAGTGCGTTCAATCTACTGATTACATGAATGTCACTCCTCTACAATAATAGGGAACTCACCTCCTCCACTACATCAAAACACTCACGAAATTTGGAATGGGAAAAAATTAAAATTTCTTCACCCAAAATCACGACCTTAATCATAGAATCCTTAATTTTTTCTTAATTCCATCCAAGGAATACCATTCTTATAAACCAAAAAGAGTTACTCACACGTGAGTTAGCATTCTTCTTTAAGATATTTGGTTTTATTTTAATTTTCCACCACCTAAAAATATATTCTTTAATTATTATATAACAACCTTATTATACTAAATATAATTATATTTTTGAAGTTAATATTTATACCTTTATTCACACATACTTTAATCAAATGGTACACATAATCATTATTCTTGTGTATTGCAGACTACCGCATCACGAACCGATGTCATTCAATCTTCCATTTCCACCATTAAAGGATAGGTGTAAAGTTTTATCCTATGATTTTCAAATTATATATATTATATTTATGATTTATTTTTCCTTATGTAATAATTTATGAGGCATAAGTTCTTGATTTAGATTTTATTAAATTCGATAACTTTATTTGGGGATATGTGAACTACAACCACCTCAAAGAAATTTGGTTCATTAACACATTATATGAAACTTATTAAATATAGGTTTAGTGAAATTATATGATATATATTTGGTATAATAATATTTCTATAATTATAATATATATATATATATATATCATTTAATATTATTATGTAAAAGTAGTACAAAAACATTGATAAAAAGTTCATGTGTATGTATGACCTACCATCTCCCTGAATGATGTATTTAATTTCTTATTTATATATTTTATGTTTTTAAAAAATAAATATAATGAATACATATAATATATATACCATGTTTTTCGTTTTTTTAAATATTTTAATCATGATATATTAAAGAGAACAAAGAATAACAAGTCAAATTAGGTATGAAAACACTAGGTAGTTATTACTCGAAACAAAACCTAAATAAAAAATTTTAAATAAATGGATAAGATATGATCATAATAAATTCATATATGGTATGATATATAACAATATTTTTCATTTATTTAATTATAATAAACTATTATTTATTATATATGAGGATTTCAAATATATGATTAATTTCAAGACTATTGTTATGGGTTTCCACATTTCACATTTATTTATATGAGATTTATTACTTATTGAAAAATTATTAATCTATTTTAGTGTATATTCTACCAATTAATACATTATATGATAATTATAAATTATTTTATGGGTATTTACTTATCCATTTTAGGATACCTCCTTTCTTTGTGTTAATGTTTGAAACGGTTCCAAATGGTTCATGTAATTTTATCTCAATTTTCCTTCATTGAGAAAAATTCCATGTTATGAAACTATATTATTCAATGAGGTGTATAATATTCCATTGTACATGTTATATCATAAATACAAATATTTTATGATGTATTTGGATTAATTTATGATTATTATTTCTTGGTGATTATAATTCAACATTACTAATGTAGAAATTGTCTATTTCAACTATATAATCATTTATCTGGATTGATTATGTGTATACCTCTATTGATAAAATATTATGATCCATATATGTAGGAATATCATGAATATTCTTCACCTTTGTTAATTAATGATATATTATAATAATTGTACAATTTTTCAACTCTTAGGTAATTATTATTTTAATCAATTGTTTTTAATAATATCTAAATTAATCTTCCCCTTTAGTCAGAAATTATTGTTATTTCATAAATATTTTTTTGAAAAAGAATATAATAAAAAATATAATAATAATGTATGATCGTTAATAGATATTTTGAACAATTTTTATCATTTTCAATGAATGTTTTTTAAACAAATCATATTGACATTTAATGATTGAGGAACTTCTCTAAACATTTTATCGAGAAAAAGTATTGTCTGAAAAGTTTGGATTTTTCAACTTCATGATCATAATTTAATAGAATATATTATTTAATGTTTATGATATTAAATTTTTATTGAAAATATTCGCCTATAATTCTATAAATAAATTGTTTTTAAAATTTCTTTTCAATGAAACATTTGTTCAAAAATAATTTATGATCATCAAGGGATTTAAATGATTTAAAAATTTTACATTAAGTGTTTTAAAAGATATTTTAAAAATAGATAGTTTTTAAAAATTATATAAATTTATGAAGTGTTTTTAATTTTTTTATAATTAATTATAAGATTTCATGGAAATAATATTTAAAATTGTTTCAATGATATTTTTTTTTGAAAGTAAAATCATTCAAAGTGTTTTCATGATTATTTCAATTTTTTGTAGGAAAATCCAATCAAAATGCATTCAAGATTAAATGATATGTTTTCACAGAAGTAGTTTATGAAAAAAAAGATTATTGTATATATTTTCAAGTAAAATGATTATCAAAAATGATTTTAGGATTATTTTTTTATTTAAATTACTTTTTTTAAAATTATTCCATGATTACAAAATAATTTCTCAAAAAATATTGTTTTCAAAATGTTTTCAATATTCCCTTATAAGTTATCATGTTTATTTTAAAATAAAAATGATACCAAAATGTATTATTTGTTAAAGATACCTTTCAAATAATAAAGTATTCATTTTTCAAGAAATTATTTTAAAAGAGTTCTCAAAAATTTTGTTTCATAGATGATGAAATCAGATTGTGTGAATCACACGTTACGTGGGATATGATATAAGTATTCAATTCAAATTCAATCACTGAATGGTTTATATCACTGATGTGGTGAGGTATAAGAAACCCATTTCTCTTTCACTTGTCACATGTTTATAAAACAAGTTTCTCTTTCATAGTTTATTTGTTTATGAACATGTTTTCACTTTTATGGTTAATATTTTCATGAAACATGATTCATATCATGGTTTATACTTTTATTAAGTTGTAGGAACTCCTATTTATTTTCCACATGGTATGATATGAAGACATGTTTGAGATCCACAATAATTTCGTGGGTTAAAAGAAATTTTTTTATGATGTTATATAAAAAATATATATCATTTAATTATGAGATGTGAGGGACAAAGATCTCCACCCAATTCATTAGATAATGATTTATATATCAAGAGACTGACATGTCTAGAATAGGGAGTTTACTTGGTTTAGTAATATACTTTTTCTACTAAGATAGTATTGTGAGTTACCCTTGACTAATAATATGGTCATAAGAGTGAACCATGGCCACCATGATTGAATGAACGTTGGA
Organism: Viscum album; assembly: GCA_963277665.1. Lineage (NCBI taxonomy): Eukaryota > Viridiplantae > Streptophyta > Magnoliopsida > Santalales > Viscaceae > Viscum > Viscum album. The sequence continues at coordinate 1,012,147,428 of OY728153.1, read as the reverse complement.
TTTTTTTGTGAAATATTTTTTAATTTCATTTTTTTCGGTGTTGTATGCTACAAGAACATAATATTGCGCTATAAGAAACACCAACCTAGCTTGCAGTATACGCAACACAATTCTTGGATTGAGATGAATATAATTTCAAGCTATTTTTATAGAATTAATTTCATTCGAGATAGAGATAAAGTGAAAAAATAAATATAATTATGTTACAATATTATAAATTCATTAAAATGGTGGTTATGAATAGTATTAATATTATTCAAAAAATAAATTCAACTAAGTGTGTATATATAATAATAAGATCACTCTATGTATTTTATTAATGTAATATATATATATATATATATTATTGAATATAATGCCAACACACTATCTTATATGTTTACTAGATATTATTTTAGAAAAAATTCCACTTTTTTATGAAAGATTTCTTTTGATAAATGTAGTTTTTGCTTATTTTGATGGATTAACCATTTTAAATATATTTATATAAAAAAACAAAAATTATAATTTAAAAAATATACATATTATTTTGATTCTATATATAAAAATTTACTTTAAATAATTTTTTATTTTTTTCTAACAAGAATTATGTTTTAGTAAATAGTAAAAATATAATAAATTTTAATGGAAAACAAATTTTTTTCATGAATTGATATGTATATTTAATTCATGTTATTAAAAGGTTTTAAATTATATATATAATATATTTATATCTTTCAATATAATTTATTTCATTGAAATTAAATATTCCATTAATTTTGATGTAAAAACATGTTAATATTTTTCAATGCTTTATCATTTAAAAACATGTTTTTCATTATAAAATTAAGATTAATTTTAAATTAATTATTTAAAATTATATGTTTTGAATTTTTAAAAACTGATTACATATTTGGAATCATTTGTTCCAAATTATATTAATTGAAATATTTTTTTTTTTTGGAATTTTGAATAATAACTTTAGTATTTTTTATTAATACGGTAAAAAGGAAGATGGGGTAATTCAGGATAAATAAAATATTATAAAATTACATTAATAGTTCCAATAATATGATTTGATATATGATTTGAGATTCAAACCTTCTTTGGGTCGAAATTATACTCTATAGAATGTCGTTGGATGAAATTAGGACATTTAATATATTTAATTTTTAAAAAATTAAATATATCTTCCTCAGATTTTATGAGCTCTGTTCTTTTTAATATAAGATGATACCAAAGAGAAATTGTATTATAAATAATAAATTTATCAATAATTTGTTTTCTTTATCATGGTAATTGTTTATTCAAGTATTTTAACGAAATAATTACCATAATGGTTTGTATATTGATGATGGGTAAATTATTTAATTGGTAAAAAATAAATACATTATATTTTAATAAAATCAAAATAACCATTAGAATATAAAAACACTTTACCATATCTAATTTATCATTTATATCTTGATAATAACCATCCATTTTTAGATTTATTTACCCTTTGTTTCCATATATATGAGTTTTTCACAATTCATTCATTCTATTTAAAGTGATGTTTAACTTGTCACATTCATGTATTAATAAGTACAACTTTTTAATGAAGATTTTTATAGAAGATATAATTAACTAAAAATATTATTACTAAATATATTAGATTTTTATTCATCAATTGATTTTTTTATTTTTTACTCAAAAATACGTATATGAAATAATTACCCAAAAATGATGCTGCAATGATGATATTAATGGAAATATTAAATTAATGTCATTTAAAAAAACTAAAATAAGAATTATTGAGCCTAATATATATATCCAATTAATTTTATTTATTACCATGACATATTGAGGATATAATAACATATTTGGTTCTTGGATGAAATCATAACTTGGTATTTTTAAAAATCAATTAAGTGAATATATTCAAAATTACCAATATTAATATTTTGTCGAAATAATGTATTTTAAATTAATTCAAACCCATAAGATATTTTAAAATATATAAAATAATCTTGGTTTACATTAAAATGTTATATATTTTTTAATAATTTTTTAATTGAAATAAAATAAATAAAAATTACACAATTTTAATATCATATTTTTTTACTGTAATTTAAATTAAAAGATAGAAATTATGGATAAAATAAAATGATAAGGGTTAAAATGAAATCACAACATCCCTAAAAATTATTTTTTTTATGCTATTAAAACCTAATATAATATCATATTTAGAATTTATAAAGTTTGGATGTTTTTCTATGAGATTTGATTTTATTGTAAATGAATATTTTGGGAGATTCCAAAGGGTCCCCTAACCTCAATTATAAAAGGGATCCACCTCCCTTATTTAATCACAACTCATTGATCCTTCAATCTCATTTATCACCTATAATGTTTCTATTATAAATGTCCATATTAACATGAAATAGGTTATTTTCTTCTCTATATACTATCTCTAGTTCCCATAAGAGGGTGCTCATTGAAGAAGAGGTAATCAACACTACCAATTATTTCAAATTGTTTTCATTTAATGCTTCCTGTTAATTTTTTCCAATTATTAAATGATAACTACATAATCACAAATATATTATAATGTTATTATGGTTATGTAGAAACATTATTCCACCATCTATCCGTCCAACAAAAAACAAAATCACCAAGCATGTATACGTAGGACTTACCATCTGCACATCGTGGTGTAATATATTTTCCACAAACACTTTAATTCAAATGGAATAATGATGTAAACAATAAATATATATGATTTTTACCAAAATTTATTTATTGTATAGGAATATATATAACAATCACTTCCATACAAATTCAATATTAATAGAAAGATTGTAAAGACCCAAGAATTTCAAAGAAAATTTTCTTTCTTAAATTATATGGAATTTTAGGTGTTTGTAGTTTCGGATGGAGCCTGATTCCAAGACCCGGTGTGCCAGAAATCAATTTCTGATATTTTGTTTCTCTACTTTCAGTAAACGTATGTGCGGTTTTTTCTATGTTTTTAACCGGTTCTCGGAATTGAAATCTGAGGACACCGATGAACTCGCATCGCCGGTATTCACTTTTGGGGAACTTTACCACAGTTGCATTTGTTTGAAAGTGGAAGGTATACTTTGGGGTTTCTAATTAAAAATTAAAGATTAAATAAAAATATGCGAGTAACAAATTTTTATTTGAAGTGGTTAAAGTATTTATGTGGTGGTCAAATCCACCAAAGGGAAGTTGGGAGGGGGGCCACCCCCAACATATCCTCTCATGGGAGGATAATTTGTTGTGGGTCCCACACAAACTTCAACTCTTCAACTCCCCCTTAAAACCCTTGGAACCCCCCCCCCCATTGATTAGGGTTAAACTCTCCACCTCCCACCTTCTCTCATAAATTTTCCAACACCCTCAAATTAATTAATCAAGCTCCCTCAAATAATTGGTTAATTTGAATTATTTTGAAATGCATCGCAATATTAAATTGTGGAGCCTTTTATTTTATTTTCATTGGAAAATATTTTGTTGGATATGTTCTAGAGAATTAGAAGGAAAGTGTTCCTCTCCATGAAGAAATCCTTCAATAAAGAACGACATCTTCTTCTTGACGAAGAACGTTCTCTCCACTTCTTCACCCTGGGAAAGAACGTGAGGTGACACCCATAAGGAACGTCATTTTCCTTCCTCTTACATCATCTCAAGGGAGAAGATTCTGCCCGTGAACAACGATGCTTCTTCCGTGGATGCACACCAACATCAATGAAGTCGACGTCTATCTTACATGACGCCCAACTTCTGTGACACCGTCTTCTGTGGCTCGTCGACATGAAACATCAAATACGAGGTAGGGGTTTTGTATAATTTTATATATGTGATTTATACCCTTGTAGTTGTGATATTAAATAATTTTTTGAGCCTCTAACGTGGAGGGAATAGGATAATGAACAAGTACAGACCCTCCGCCTTTTCTTTCTTGATGCGCGGTTTGTTGGGTGATGGGTGAACGGAATGGAAACCTTGATTTGGGGGTGTCGTAGTGATGAGAAGCACCAGAGGATGTTGTAGGAGAAGACATGAGACAAAATGGACCACCAGAATGACTCTGGTGCCCCGCGAAATAGTGCGGAGGTGCGGGTCACCGGCGGGGCGGCGCTGGTGATCGAATGTCGCGGCGGGCCCCGGCCGCCCCCTAGGGCCAACGTCGCCCCCCGCGTGCTAACGTAAGAAGGCCGTCATGGCACCGACCTCGGCGGAGGATCGGAAACTGCATCCGCAGGTTCCGGGTGGCACGAGTGGCACCAACTAGAACCACCGTTAAATATAGCCCCCCCCCCCCCCCCCCCCGCTCCGCACTCAGCCAGCAGGCTAGGCCGGGCCGCCTACTGCATGGACCTGACTACCCTTGCGCGGGACAGGATGTCTGCCACGCTGGCTGGGCTACCCTTGCACAGGTCGGGACACAGCCACTGGGCCGGGCCATACCCTCCTATGATGGACCCAGATCTGGGTCGGTTCGACCCAGGGTGGGCTGGGCCGGGTCGTTCCAGACCCAGACCCCCCTCTACAGACTACTTTAGGTTTTCGCCGTTAACATGAGCTACAGACCTCTGATCGATGCACCGTCAGTTGAGTAGGATTCCTTGAATCGAGATGGTATTTTGGTGTATCAAACTAATTGTTTTGGAGAATTTTGTGTACGTCCGTGTTTGTTTGAATCCGAAAACGAACCAGGTCCTTGGAGCGGAAACACTTATAACTCTCAGATCGGGCGTCTGATTGACACACCATCTGTCGCAATGGGTTTATTATGACAAGACGAAACTATATGATAAATCAACTCAGGACTTTGTGTTAGTTTATGAATTGACACCATTTACTCGAGGAGTAGACCATCCAGTAATCAAGCATGATGCGTGTGGGAACCCTAGAGATAACTGCGATGAATTCTATACCAAAATCCTGTGTGGGTTTGACAGTGAAGACTACTTTACTAGAATCCTCCATGGGTTCGAAGATGATGACTACTGTAGTAGAATCTTGTGTGGGTTCAACAGTTCTGATTTCTATTCCTGTATCATGTGTGGGTCCGATAGAATAGCTGGACTGTATCGTGTGTCGGTCCGACAGCTCAGACGAATCATAACCGGTCTTGTACCCTGTGTGGGTATGATGTCTAAGCTAGTCATGTATCCTGTATGGGTCTAATAACTTATATGAGATATCATGTCCTATATCCTGTGCGGGTCCGACGGCTAGCTGGTCTTGTATACAGTGTGGGTCTAACAGCCTCGATGATCCAGTGGCTATATATTATCATCAAATCCCACTACTATTGTGGCATACCTATGTGAGCAGAGTCATTTCTTTCAACCATTATCATCGTGGTTCTTGACATTAATTCCATTGTGGAATTTTTTTGTGCTTGAGCTCAAGAGTTGGAGCCAGACTGAGTTTGGTAACATAGGTATATGTATGGGTATATACCTATGTCTGGTTAGATGATACTTCGTGATTTTGTCTTTCTTCATTTGATTATCCTTAGTGGATATTGTGATATATTTCAGGTATATGGGTCCCTATATAGTATTGTTATACTCACTCATGTACGGGCTATACGCGCACCTCGTTGTGTTGGATGCAGACGACGGACAGTGCTAACGGAGGCCGAGAGAGCCACGATTGGATGGTGCTCGGAGGTGGACCTTGTGATGAGTCGGCACACATAGGAGACTGACGAACATGAGTGATGAGGTGGCCATTTGTGCCTACCATTCAGGTAGGAATCCCCAGAGGACGATCTAGGAGCTTCTCTTTACTTTCATCATTTCTACATTTTTACGTGTACTTGTTGTTCAATTGGGTTTGTATACTGGCCGATTTACATTCCAGCACGCTCTTTTGTATTCAGTTATACTTAGTGTTTTCTTCCTGTTGCGTAATCGATTGTGTTTGTTTACTTTATTAAGGAAATTCCTTCCCAGCATAAGAATTTATGCATTTGGCGCTAGTCGCCTGCCCCTAGCCTATGGAAGTTGGGCTTGCGGTAGTCACGGAACGAGTGTTAAGTGTTTTGGGTGTGGTTATCAATTTAGGGAAACCAGTGTTGGTGCGGCGGCCGACATATCCATAAACAAGGATTATGACTTCTGATCTCCGACTCAGTGCACGAAAACACTAATTGTTTGTGTGTTTCATTTGAAAAGGATTTCTTCGTGATTACATTGAGTCATCTCACCATGTATACTGTTTTGAACATGGCGCGCCTATTTCGTTTTAGGATGGCCCCATGAAGGAAACCATCTAGGGTTCTGAGTTACGTATGAGATGGTAGCCCACCGAGCGAAGAGGCCTCGGTGTAGGGCCCCTTCACAGTAGAGGAACCAGCGGAATAACTACCCGCTCGGCAACTGATACCACCAGCCGTAGAAGGAGATAGTACATGCCACCTGAGTGCATTTAACGAGTTCCAGTGACAGAGGTCGCTCGGGATCTGGGGACAGACAGACCCGTAGGAAGCTGAGGATTGGCTGGAGGCCGTCGTGAGAGTTTTCAGATTGGTAGGGACACCAGCCGACCTTATGGTGATCCATGCCACGAGTCTCTGGCATGTAAAAGCAGGCAGATGGTGGAGCATGATGATCCAGGTGTGTGACGAGGCATCACAACTCTCGGGAGACTTCGAGCGCCTATTTTGGCCAGAGTTTGTCCCAGCCACCCTTGTGCGGTGCAGATTTCGGAGTTACTTCATCTACAGAAGGGCAGAATGACACTTTCTCAGTACTTAGTGAGGTTTACCAACCTCTCACGCTACTCCACATATATGGTGTGGGACCCATCCTTTAGGGCCCAGTCCTTTGATCAGGGACTCATGCATCATATCAGCGCTTCGACGATTTCTCTCAACATTCCGACGCTAGTGGGGGTGCTAGATCGAGCCCTTCTAGTAGAGAGTCATCTCACTGAGAAGTCACCAGTGGAAAGACCCACCATAGGGCGACACGTATCGGAGTCTTGTGCATCCGTCATTAGAAAGATGTCGCAGAGGTCAAAGTAGACTAGGCCATTAGGGGGTGACTTCATGATGCAGTTTTAGTTGTGCGGGGCACACGAGACAGAGTCCGCTTTACGGGGAGCAGGGATTGCTATGCATGCTGCGCGCAGTGCCACATGGTTCATGACTGCTCGGCCCTCCATGAAGATGGGAAGCAGACAGTAGCGAGACCTCCCAGGCAGAGGCAGGGGTTCGACCATGGTGGTCTGCATGGAGCAGGCAGACGTGGAAGATGAGATGGCAGAGAAGCGGATGGTGGAAGGCATTTTGAGGCTCTACCACCACCACCCCCAGGAGGACCTCCCCGACCATAGGTAGTTGGCGGATAGAGAGGGCTCAGCTCCAGGTAGTCGAGGCTTATGACCATGGTGCACCTAAGATGATTCTAGGTACTACTTATGTCTAATCCACCCTTGTTACAGTATTCAAAGACATTGGTGCGAGTCATTATTTTATTTCTTCTACCCTTGTTTGGAGCTCAGAGATTCCTATGGAGCTGTTGGCATGATCCTTACGGATAGAGACTCATAAGGGAGCAGACTCGATGATTACGCACTAGTGATGGAAGTGTGAGATTACTCTAGGAGGCGAGAGCTTCTGCTGGGATCTTTTTGTAGCAGCATCGAGGCCTTATGACATCATCTTGGGTATGCACTGGTTATCTACATTGCATGCTCAGATCGACTGTATTAGGTGCAAAGTGCAGTGTGTCTACACGGATGGGACCAAGTTCACCTTCACTGGCTAGAAGGGATCCTTTACAATGTAGGATGGGCTTACATAGAGGAGGGGCAGCCGACCACACATCAGTTGGCTAGTCTTATCCTCAGAGCGGTTGATGTGTGGAGTCCAAGTTTTCTTCTTGTGGTGGATCGGTACGTGGATGTTTTCCCTAATGACGTTCCAGGAATACATCTTTATAAAGAGTTAGACTTCTACATTGACCTGTACCCTAGGACCTCACCGATATATACTTCTACATATCGGATGTCTCCCACCTAGCTTCGTGAGCTGCAGGTATAGCTGGAGGACTTGCAAGGGAATGGATTTATCCAACCTAGTGTTTCACCCTAGGAATCTCCAATTTTGTTCTCCATGAAGGCGGATGGGAGCATGAGACTGTGTGTCGACTACCGTCACCTAAATCTGGTGACCGTGAAGAACAAGTACCCACTCCCGAGGATTGAAGACATCTTTGATCAGCTCAAGGGAGCATGATGGTTCTTGAAGATAGACCTCAGATCAGGCTATCACCAGATCAGAGTTAGAGATGAGGATATCCAGAAGACGGCCTTCATATGTCAGTATGGCCACTACAAGTTCATGGTTATGACCTTTGGCATAACCAACACACCAGCAGTGTTCATGAGTCTCATGAATAGGATCTTCCAGCCTTACCTCGATCACTTTGTCATAGTCTTCATCGACGACATACTGATTCACTCGACTACGGAGGAAGAGCATGACTACCATTTATGGGTTTTACTGGATACACTCCGAGAGAACCACCATTATGGTATGATCTCAAAGTGCCAGTTCTGGATTGGAGAGGTTCACTTCTTGGTACACGCCATCTCGGAGGCTGGGGTTGCAGTGGATCGAGTGAAGATCGTTGAATTACATTCTTGGGATCCACCCAGGAGTGTGATGGAGGTCCGGAGATTCCTAGGACTGGCTGGGTACTATCATAGATTTGTTCCAGACTTCTCCTAAGTTGCAGCACCACATTCATCATTGAAAAAGAAGGGGAAAACCTTTGTGTGGTTAGAGAGATGCTAGCAGTGCTTTCAGGAGGTGAGAAAGAGTTTGACCAGTGTGCCCATCTTGAGCTATCAGAGGAGGGCGTATGGTACGTAGTTTACTATGACGCATCAAGGACCAGACTCTGGTGTGTCCTTATGCTAGAGAAAGTAGTGATCACATATGGTTCACGACAGTTGAGATAGCATGAAGAGAACTACACTACCCATGACCTGGGCTTAGAAGCAGTGGTCTTCTCCATGAATATGTGACAACAATATCTGATGGGCGAACGTTTTACCATCTATTCTGAACACCAGAGTCTCAGGTACATCTTCTAGAAGAAGGACTAGAACCTGAGACAATGGCGATTGATCTATTTCTTCCAGGACTATGACATTGACATAATCTATACTCTTGGGAATGTGAATGTTGTAACATATGCTCTCAGCAAGATTTAAAGCATTCATCTACTAGGAGAGGTGACAAAGTAGCTGGACGCGTTGCAGATATCCATTGTGGATATAGATAGAGCAGCTTTTCTGCAGTCTCTCACTGTCACTCCTTTACTTCATAAGTGATTCATAGAGGTGCAGCGTAGGGATGTTAACTGTGAGGTTCGACGTGCTCAGATAGCCTTAGGGTAGGCACCTGATGGGATTTCTGAAGGTGGGGAGCACGTCATCCTCTTCAAAGGACGTACCATTATTCCAGTTTCACTAGAGGAGGAGGTGTTGAGGGAGTTCCACACTTTCTCTTAGGTGCTACATCCATGAGTGGATAAGATGTATCAGGACCTCATATGAAAATACTAGTGTCCAGGTATGAAGAAAGCAGTAGCATAGTTTGTCTCTCTATTCCTCACTTGCTAGCAAGTTAAGGCGAACCACCAGGTTCCGGCAGGTTTGGTTCAGACCTTAGAGGTTCTGGAGTGGAAGTGGGATGAGATATCCATGGATTTCGTGATGGTACTTCCACGTACATCCAGATGACACAACTCTATCTGGGTGATCGTAGACTGACTCACCATGTCATCCCACTTCCTACTGATCAGGGAGCAGAGCTTAGTAGATATCTTAGGACACCTCTACATTTAGGAGGTTTTATGGCTTTATGGTGTGCCATCTACTATCGTCTCCGATCGAGATGATCGTTTCAATTCCCAGATATCGAAGGGGTTATAGGGGGATTTTGGGACACATCATTTCTTGAGAACCACCTTCAATCCTCAGACGGATGGTCAGGCTCAGAGGACCATTCAGACTCTCGAGGACATGCTCTGTGCATGTTTCATTGACTTTGGTCGCAGCTAGGAGGATCAATTACCCTTGGCGGAGTTTGCGTAAAACAATAAATACCAATCCACCATCAGGATGGTCCCTTACGAGGAACTGTATGGAAAACCTTGGAGATCACCTCTGTGCTGGACTAACCCAGGGGATTCAACACTTGTAGGACCAGAGATTATGTAGGCTACGATGGAGAAGATGCAGATCGTACCGAAGAGGATTAAGACTGCACAGAGAAGACAAAAGTCTTATGCTGATAGGATATGGAGACCACTGGAGTTCGAGGATGGAGACCACTTCTTCCTACAGGTCTCACCTTGATGGGGTCTAAAGAGATTTGGCCGAGGTGGAAAGTTGTCTCCATGATAAATCAGAACATTCTAGGTCCTCAGCAGAGTAGGAGAGGTGGCTTACCGCCTAGCCCTTCCACCTCAGTTGCACCGGGTGAACGATGTCTTCCACATATCTCAGCTGAGGAGATATGTTCACGAACCATCTCACATCATTGACCACGGGGATCTGGACATCGAGGATCGGGAAAAATTTACAGAAGCTCAAGTGGAGATAGAAGATCAACAAGAGCAAGTCCTGTGTGGACAGTCAATTACTCTTTTGTGAGTTCGTTGGCAGCATGAGATCCTCTAGGAGAGCACATGGGAGTGGGAGGCTCAGATGTGTTCTTTGTACCCAGTTTTTTCCCTAGTGTGTGTCGTAGCTTTACGGGGACGTAAATCCCTGAGGTGGGGTAGTATAATGACCCAGAAAATTAAAGTTAATTTTTTTTCTTAAATTCTTTTGAATTTTACGAGTCTGCAGATTCTAACAGTGCCTGTTTCTGAGGCCCGGTGTTCTCAGAATCAATTTCTAACGTTTTTTTTGTGGAAAGTTAAGTATACATACGTGCATGTTTTTCTATCTTTTGAATCGGTGCTCGGAATTGAAATCTGAGGAAACTGATGAACTCATAGTGCCGATACTCCCTTAACGGGACTTTTCCCATAGTTGTGTTTGGTCGAGAGTGGAATATATAATTTGGGATTTCTAATAAAAAATTAGATATTAAATAAATATCTTTGAGTAACACATTTTTATTTGAAGTGGTTAATGTATTTAGGTGGTGGTTAAATCCACCAAAGGGATGTTCGGAGTGGGGACACCCCCCACATATCCTCCCATGGGAGGATAATGTGTTCTAGGGTGATCACGAACATCAACTCTTCAACTCCCACTTAAAACCCTTGGAACACCCCCCATTGATGAGTGTTAAACTCTCCACCTCCCTCCTTCTCTCATAAATGTACCAACACCCTCAAATTAATTAATCAAGCTCGCTCAATTAATTTGATAATTTGATTTTTTTTGAAATGCACGGAAATATTAAATTGGGGAGCCTCATATTTTATTTTCATTGGAAAATATTTTGTTTTAGAGGCTCTAGAGAATTAGAAGGAATGTTTTCCTCTCCACGTAGAACATATTCAACGAAGAATGAAATATTCCTCTCGATGATGAACGTTCTCTCCACTTATTCAACTAGGGAAAGAAAGTGAAGCGATGCCCATGGAGAACGCCATCTTCCATCCTTCTCCTCCATCTCACGGGAGAAGACGACACCCATTAAAAACAACTATTCTTCCTCAGATTCTCCCCGACGTCAATGAAATTGATATCCATCTTCTGTGGCACTCGACTTCCGTGACACCGTCTTTCGCGGATCGTCAATGTGAAAAATCCAATATGAGGTAGGTGTTTTTATAATTTTATATATTTGATTTATACCCCCGTACTTGGGTGGTTAAATAATTGGTTGAGCCTCTAACACAGAGGGCACGAGCTAACGAACAAGTCCGGACCCTCCGCCTTTTTGTTCATGATCCACGGTTTTTGGGAGATGGGTGAACGGAAGGGAAACCTTGATTTGAGGTCATCACAATGAAGATAAGGGCCCGAAGAGGCCGTAGGGATAGACGAGAGGCAAAAAGGACCACTGGAACGACTATGGTGTCCCGTGGAAGAGCGTGGCGGTGTGGGTCACCAATGCGGTGTCGCCGACGACCGGAGGCGGCGGCCGGCACCGGCCAGATGATTGAGGGAAGCGACACCCCTCACGCACTGCTGGCGGAAGGCCGTCACGGCACCGTCAGTGGTGGAGGAGTGGAACCAGTGTCTCCGGGTTCAGGGTGGCACGGGTGGCCTCACTTGTTATCAAGTGATGGCAGAGCACCAGGTTCCATCTGTTTTGGATCAGGCCTTAGAGGTTCTATAGTGGAAGTGGGACGGGATATCCATGGATTTTGTTATGGGACTTCCACATACATCGAGGGGACACGACTATATCTAGGTGATTGTAGACTGACTCACCATGTCGGCCCACTTCCTACCGATCAGGGATCGGAGTTCAGTAGAGAGCTTGGGAAGCCTCTACGTTCAAGCGGTCATGCGACTTCCGGTTGTTCCATCGACTATCGTCTCCGATTGAGATGTTTATTTCACTTATCGGCTATGGAAGGGGTTAAAAGAGTATTTTGGGATGCAGCTTCACTTGAGCACCACCTTCCATCCTCAGACGGATGGTCAGACCGAGAGGACCATTCATACTCTTGAGGACATGCTCCGTGCATGTGTCCTTGACTTTGGTCACAGCTGGGAGGATCACTTACCCTTGGTGGAGTTTGCATACAAAAATAACTACCACTCCACCATTGGGATGTCCCCTTATGATACACTTTACTTCCAACCTTTTTGATCACCTTTGTGATGGACTAACCCAGGGGAGCCAACACTTGTTGAACCAGAGATGGTGCAGGCTATGATGGAGAAGGTGCAGATCATCCCGAAGAGGATGAAAACTACACAGAGTAGACATAACTCTTATGTTGAAAGAAGATGGAGTCCAATGGAGTTCCAGGATGTCAACCACCTCTTTCTGTGGGTCTCTCCTCAATGGGGACTATGGAGATTTGGATGAGGTGGCAATTTATCTCCAAGGTTCATCGGACCTTTCCAGGTCCTCTGCAGAGTAGACGAGGTTGCTTATCGCCTGGCCCTTCCACCACAGTTGCACCAGGTGCACGGAATCTTCCACGTTTCACAACTGAGGATATACATGCATGACCCATCCCACATCATCGACCATGGGGAGCTTGAAATCGAGGATGGGGAAACATTTATAGAGGCTTCAGTAGAGATAGAGGATCGATAGGAGCAGGTCCTGCATGGATGGTTGATTCCTCTGTTGTGTATTCGCTGGTAGCACGGGAACCTCCAAGAGAGAACATGGGAGCGGGAGGCTCAGATTCGTGCTCAGTACCCCCTTTTGTTTCCCTAGTGTGTGTTTCAACATTACAAGGTTGTAAAGACCTGAGGTGGGGTAGCGTAACGACCTACAAATTTCAACTAAATTTTTTTTCTAAAATTTATTGGAATTTTATGAGTCCGCAGTTTCTGTCGGTGCATGATTCTGAGAACCAGTGTGCTCGGAATCAATTTCTAAAGTTTTTTTCGGGTAAGATTAGTAAACGTATGTTTAGGTTTTTATATCTTTTGAATTCATGCTCGGAATTGAAATCCGAGGACACCGATGAACTCGTAGTGCCGGTATTCTCTTAAGGAACTTTTACCGCAGTTGCGTTTGGTCGAGAATGGAAGATATAATTTGGAGTTTCTAATTAAAAATTAACTATTAAATAAATATTTCTGAGTAACACATTTTTATTTTAAGTGATTAAAGTATTAATGTGGTGGTTAAATCCACCAAAAGTAATATGGGAGTGGGGCCACCCCCAGATAACCTCCCATGGGAGGATATGTGTTTTGGGGCCCACACGAACATCAACACTTCAACTCCCCCTTAAAACCCCTAGAACCCACCAATTGATGAGGGTTAAACTCTCCACCTCCCACCTTCTCTCATAAATGTGCCAACAACCTCAAATTAACTAATCAATCTCCCTAAATTAATCTGTTAATTTTAATTGTTTTGAAATGCATGGAAAAATTAAATTGGGGAGCCTTTTATTTTATTTACATTGACAAATATTCTGTTGGAGAGGCTCTGGAGAATTAGAAGGAATGTTTTCCTCTCCATGAAGAACATCTTCAATGATGAATGAAATCTTCCTATCAATGAAGAATGTTCTCTACACTTATTAAACTGGGGAATGAACATGAAGTGCCACCCATGAGGAACACCATCTTCCTTCCTCTTCCACCGCGACAAGGGAGAAGACGCTGCCCATGAACAACGATGCTTCCACCTTAGATGCACCCCGACGTCAACGAAATCAACATCCGTCTTCCATGACGCCTGACTTCCATGACACCATCTTCTGCGGCTCGTCGACGTGAAATGTAAAATACGAAGTAGACGGTTTTATATAATTTTATATATTTGATTTATACCCCCACACTTGGGTGATAAAATAATTGTTTGAGCCTCTAACGTGAAGGGAATGAGATAATGAACAAGCCCAGACACTCTGCCTTTTCATTCTTGATGCGCGGTTTGCTGGGTGATGGGTGAATGGAAGGGAAACTGTGACTTGAGGTCGTCGCAGTAAAGAGAAGGGCCTAAAGAGGCCGTAGGCACAGACGGGAGGCATAACAGACCACCGGAATGACTCCGGTGGCCCGCGGAAGAGAACGGTTGTGCGGAAAACCAGCATGGCGGCACCGATGACCAGAGGTGGTGGCCGGCACCGGTCCGCCGCCTGAGGGTAGCGGCGCCCCTCATGAACCGCTGGAAGAAGGTAGGCGTGGCACTATCAGCAACGGAGGAGCAGAACCTACGTCTGTCGGTTCTAGGTGGCACGGGTGGCGCCACCTAGCCCCGCCATTACAGAGAACCCCCCCTCCCCCCCCCCCCCCCCCACGTCATGAACGACTAGCTAGCAGAGCTGCGGCCAGCCGCAAGGCCGGGCCGCCTGCCGCACGAACAGGGTCGTGCCACTTGCAGCACGGGTCAGGAAACCCCTGTACGATTTGGTCCACAGCCACTAGGCCGGGCCATGCCCTACTAGGCCAGACCCAGATCTATGTCTGGTCGACCCGATTTGGGGTGACCAAGGGCGGGTTGGGCCGGGTCGGTCTGGACCCAGACCTCACTCTTCGGACATCTTTTGGTTTTTCTCTCATAACATGAGGTACAGACCTATGATGGACGCACAGTCAGTTTTGTAGGATTTCTTAGATCGAGACGGTCGTATAGGTATTTCAAACTCAAAGTTTTGACGATGTTTTGGTATGGCAAGGTTGGTTTGTATCTGAAACCAAACGGGCCCTCGGAGAGGAAATGCTTATATCACTCATATCAGGCGTCTGATTGACGCGCCGTCTATCGCGTTGGGTTTCTTACGATGAGACGGAACTTCAAGATACATCAACTCATGACATATTGATAGTTTATGTATCGACCCCCATTGCTCAAAGAGAAGAATCTCCTATAATCGAGTGTGTTGTGTGCTGGAACCCTAGAGATGGCTATGAATTCTGTACCGGAATCATGTGTGGGTTCGAAAGCAAAGACTAATGTACTTGAATCCTCTACTATTTTGACGACGACGACTATTATACCAAAATTATGTGTGGGTTCGATAGATCGTATTTCTATTCCTGTATCCTATGTGGGTCTGAAAGAATACTTGGACTGTATCCTGTGTGGTTCCAACAGCTCAGACGAATCATAGCTGGTCCTGTATCCTGTATAGGTCTGACGGCTTAGCTGATCAGGTATCTTGTGTGTCTCAGACATCTTAGATGAGATAGCTGGTCTTGTATCCTGTGTGGGTCTGACAGCTAGCTAGTCCTATATCCTCAGTGGGTCTGATAGCTTAGATGATCCAGTGGCTACATCTGATCATCTAATCTCTCTACTATTGTGGCATTCTTGTGTGAGCTGAGTCATGTCCTTCAACCATTATCATCGTGTAGTTTGACTTTAGTTCCTTTGTGGATTTTTTTTGTGCTTGGGCTCGAGAGTTGGAATCAGACTGATATTGGTAACTTAGATATATGTATTGGAATATACCTAAGTTGGGTTGGTTGATACTTCGTGATTGTATCTTTTTTTTGTTTATCCTTAGTGGATATTGTGAGACATTGCAGGTCTCGGGGTCCCTAATGAGTATATGTATACTCACCACTACATGGGCAAAGCCTGAACCTCATTGTGTCGGATGCAGATGACAGACATCACTGACTGAGGCCGAGAGCACCACGACAGGACAGTACCCGGAGGTGGACCTTGCGACGAGTCAGCACATGGAGGAGACTGACAGACGTGAGTGCTGAGGGGGAAATATGTACCTACCCATCGTGTAGGAATCCCCAGAGGACGATCCAGGAGCTTCTCATTAATTTAAAATTTTGTTCCTTTTTACATGTACTTGTTGTTCTGTTGATTTCGTATACTAGCCCATTTACTTTCCAACACACTCTTTTGTATTCAGTTTTACATAGTGTTTACTTCCTGTTGCGTACTTTGTTGTGTTTGATTACTTTATAAAGTCAATTCCTTCCTAGCTTAGGGATTTATGCATTTGGTGTTCTTCACAAGCCCTTGGCATGTGGAATGCGGGCTTGGGGTAGTCACGGTATGGGCCCCGAGGATGGGTCAGGACAAAGATATCATCATTTGTCTGTACATACATCCTACAGTCTCCATGATGCGATCCAACTCATTATAGAAGATATATATTAAATAATTATTATATAAATATAAATAATGAATAAATATTTTATATATATTATGATAATATCATTTTTTTATTATATAATGATCCAAAAAATAAGGATAACCAGAACATATTCGACAAAATATGTGTAAGAACATAAAGCAATTAATACCTTAATCACAAGTAAAAATTAAACATTACTAACAAATGAATTGTAATGTGATCATACATGATAACATAAAAATAAATATGATATTACAATAGATCTATGAAATTATTTAAATTGTTATATTGGAGGTTATGATAAATAAAGTGGATATTATACATTAAATAAGAGATTATTTTTTGTCACTTTTATTCCTATGGGACATATTTTTTATACACCACCTATTTCTTTTGCGCGTTTTTTACATTTCCCAAGAATGATTTAATTTTTTTATTATGTTTGTTATGATATTTAAATATCCACACAGGTTTCTTTATTTCATTATACATATTACTATACCGATTATAAATTAATTTCACTATTTTTCTTATCTAACATTGTTTATAAGTAAGTATTTAGTTGGATATATTTCTCATCCATGTCCATGTTTTATAAATATTTATTATATAATATTTTTTATAATATTATTTTATTTTATAAATTTAATTTTAACACTTTGTTAATTTTTATGAAATTGATTGAAAGGAATTTTTTTTAAATAAGATGTACCTTTTGACATTCTAGAAAAGGTTTGAAAAGAATGTTTTTTAATTTATATACCCTAATGTTCTTTTTTATATTTTTATAAAATTGTATTTACAAGAATATTACTTTGAAGTAATTATATGTTAGTTTCAATGAAACTTTTTTTCATTTAATATTCTGCAGCATATTGAGAAAATAAAATGTTTTTGAAGACAAAAGGTTATTTTCCTCAAAAAATAGTATCTATTTTTTCATAAAAATAGATTCTATCTATGATTCTATTATTTAATAGGGTTATGTTTTAATTATACAATTACTCTAATTTCATGGTTTTATTATTTGTCAAATTATATTTATAAAATCCATTTTATTTTCATGGATTATGTTATTATGAAACGATATTTAAAAAATCAATTTTATTCTATGTGTTATTCTAATATGAAAGATTTATGTTATTATGGGCCCTATAAAAATGAATTCATTAGGATATGGATGGGATATATATCTCCCTCAAATAAAAATAGTAAACATTTATATCTTGTGAGATAGATAGAAATGAAATGGAAGGTAAAACTACTTCATTAATGGAAGGCTAGAATGAAAAGTAAATTTAATTACATAATAGAAGGCTGAAATGGAGAGTGAACTCCCTTTAGTATAGGAATTTTTCTGATGTGTTGGTCATAGAAATGGGGCTTAGCTAATTTTGAAATGATTTTCTTTGCTTATGTGTTTAAAAAATCCATGTTTTGTGCCAATGCAATGTTATCAAGGATTGTATTCCTTTTTTACATATTCCTTATAAACTGCAAATATTTATTCCATTACTCAATATTTTGACATATGTTGAAAAAGGAATGGTTTTTATGATTAATTTCTTTTTTACATTCTTATATTCATGTTATTTTAGATATTTTATTTTAATACCCAAACTGAGCGTCTAAGATCAACATTTCTTTTGGTGTGTTTCCTTGGAATATAAAAAATTGTTTTATGTAAAAGTAACAAAGGGAAAAATATTTATTGGATATGTTTAAGGTCTTCCAAAATCTAGAATAATTTATTCAATGTTTCCAAAGTCCCTAAATTATTTTGGTCCTTGGGATTGTGTTTCTAAAAATATAGAGAATAATCATTCAAAAAAAATGTATTATTCATGTACATCATGCTTCGCTAATTATAGTTGTTATCATAGGAAAGTATTATTAATCATATAGAAACTAGGATGAGAATAAATTTGTGAGATCCAAAGAAATATTTCTAATGATATAGTGATGTCCCTAATGATAAGTGTAATAATTATCTAAAATTAAATAATTTTGTTAACAATCCAAAATATCCTATGATTAATCAACGATGTCAAAGATTGAATAATTTATGTAATTACCTATGTTATATGATTATCATTAATGATAATTATTCCTCAGACATTTATTTTATGACTTACTGAATATTCCGAACTAGATATAAAATTGTTCATATAGAATGTTTCATACATTATAATAATGGGAACTATGAAAATAGATTTACATAGTGTAAATCTCTTGTACAGAATCATGAAGGTGGACTGAGTATTAATTATAAAATCAAGGAAAAACAGATTATAAACTACATGTGAAATATTTGGTATGTTCATGAATTATAGTTTACACTAATCCTATATTAATTGGTATGATTATACTTGAGTAAAGTAAAGATTTGATTCATATTTTAGGAAAGATTAAAATTTTTGATCCTAAGCAATGGATTATGAATAAATTTAGATGATTGGGATTTATTTGTTTCTGAATTCAAATATTATGTTTTAGGAATAAGGAAATATATAATTATTTTCTATACAAGTTTGTCATTAATGATTAGAAATGATGTTTTGGATAGTTATAAGTTTATAGAAAAGTTTTTTAAGGGTATGGTGACATACATAGAGAAACTTTAATTAAAGGATGGATAAACCATTATATCAGCATGATTTTTAGATAATTATATTTCGGTAAAGATATGTAGTTTATGAATAATTGGATTGTTATGATATCTTTATAAATTATAAATGATCTTTTGAAAAGTGTTATATTCTATCATGGTTAATTTTTATAATTTTTTGGTCATAATAATAAGAAAATATGATTATTTTATATAAGGATATTTGGTAATTTATGTAATTACCATGACCCAAGAGAATTTATGATGAAGATGACCATAGGTTTGGAATGTGACCAAAAATAGATAGCTTATGATATATGGGTTAAAAAATTTATACCAATTCGGTTTACCTCTTTCTAATGTTCTAGATTTTTAGTTTTCTGATGAACTTTAAGGTTATCCATTTGTGTATAGTATAAGTTAAACTCTAGAAGAATTATTTATTAACTCCATATAAATGGTCTTATTCATATTTGTAAAATTATGCTAATGTTTCATTTGTGATAAATATATATGGAATAACCCATCTTTCTATTTATAGATTGCATGATCTATTAACACTTCTAGAATAAAAAAATCATTTTTATTTCATGGAATAAGAACCGAAGGGGAAATTTTTCAAGGAAGAACCAATGTTGAGATTATAAAAAAACTAGTAATTATATCTTTTTATTCAATTATTCAACATTTGGAAAACGAGATCGTGATGTAAAGGGATGTATTATTATAATCATTTGTGATTATATTAATTTTCTCTTTCATGCATCCTTATTTTATAGTTTTTAGATTGTTATCCATTACTAGACCAGTAACATTATTAAAATCAGTGGTCATTATCAGTCTCTATGATTATTAATTCATTTCCTCTATGAACAATCATCACCTATGTTCTCCTACAGAGATACCATGTTATGATTTACATCGGGAAACTATTAATTTCCCACTATTTCTTTTTAAGAGGGAATTTTATTTTTTCCGATGTGGGATTATATGATTGCTCTTTTCCAGTATTTGTACATTTATAATCCATAATAATTTTGAGGGTGAAATTAATTTTACAGGTGGTATAATATATCACCCCGAGTTTTCTATGAAATATAAAATTTTAATTATTTTAATGTATTTTGTTGCACGCTACCCCAAGAAAATCTTTCACTATACGTAACACATACCTAGCATTTGGTATACACAACACTATATTGGGTTTGTGTTGCACAAAATTTCAATTAATATTGATAAATTTTTTATCACCCCAACCATGATTAACATAACAATTGAATATTATTATGTTACATTATAACCTAGGTATTATAATGTAGGGTATGGACAATATTAACATTCTTCTAGAAAACTATTTAAATAAAAATAAGTGAATTAATTAAAAACTAAAATCACACTTTATGGATTTTATTAATGTAATATATATGTAATATATGTTTAATATATAAAACCTACAGTTTATAATTAACCTCATATGTTTTATATACATAATAAAATTATAAATTTTATTTTTCGAATAAAAGAAGTATTTTCCAATAAATGCAGTTTTTCCTCCATTTGATGGGACACCCATATTAGATATTTTTTATGAAATATTAATATATTATACACAAAAAAATAATATTTTTAATTATAAGTGAAATATAAAAATTTACATTGAATTATTTTTTTTTATTTTTTATGATATGTATTGTGTTTTAATGAACAATATAAATATACAAAATTTTAATTGAAAAAACGATTTTCATAAAAATAATTTATGTGCTTAAATTATATTATTAAATGGGTTTAAAGAGTAAATATAATATATTTATATAATTAAATTTAATTATGTTTTTGAAATTATATTTTTATAAATTTTGATATAAAAATTTTCAAACATTTGCAATGTTTTAACTTTTAAAACCCCATTTTTCATTCCGAAAATGAGATTAATATAAACTTAATTTCTAAAACATTTGTGTTTTGAATAGTTTAAAATTGAATATATATTTTCAATCAGTGTGTCCAAATTATAATAGTAGTGGTATTATATTTTTTTGGTCATTATGCGTAGTAACTTGGTGATTTTTATTAATACGTTAAAACAGTAAATCTAGTAATTATTGAATTTTATTTTCTAAGAAATATATAATTGCAATAAAGGCTTATATTTTGATGATTCCAAAATTATTTAAAATATGACCAATAAATAAAATAATTTTTATTACAAAGATAATAATCATTATAAGATACAAAGAATAGAAACAATATTGATAGTCAAATATATATCGATCATAACCATAAATGGGTCATCTTATTGATCATCTTGATTCCAATAGAACTGGTTATAAAATATATTTTATTTATTCAATGTGAAGTTATTCTTATCACATTCTTGTTTTTGTAAATATTACATTTTAAATGATGTATTTCAAAGAATATAATTTTGAATAAAATTATTCTCATGAAATATAGTATATTTATCATTATCAAACAAATTTATTTTTAGTTTTTACACAATATTGAACTATATTTAATAAATTCATAAAACTGATGTAGTAATTATTTTATTAATGTAAATATCAAATCAATGTTACTAGAAATACTAAAATAAATATAATTTTTTATAATTAATATATCCATTAAAATTTAATGATTTCCATTACCCCTTATTTTTAAAATTAAATATATGGTTCTAGTTTAGCTTATTAACATGATATTGTTAAAAATATATTAAATGAATAGTTTTAAAATTGACAGAATTGATATTTTTTCAAAATAATATTTTGTTAAATTATTTAA
This sequence comes from Viscum album, assembly GCA_963277665.1. Classification (NCBI taxonomy): domain Eukaryota; kingdom Viridiplantae; phylum Streptophyta; class Magnoliopsida; order Santalales; family Viscaceae; genus Viscum; species Viscum album. Next base: position 1,012,125,312 of record OY728153.1, on the reverse strand, counting down.
AATTCATATAATACTTTTACAAATACAAAATAAAAATTTTTTACTTTAAAATTTCATATATTGTTCATTTATTTTCTTTTTGACATAAAATAAGAAACATTGACATGATTTTGATATAGTAGAATTTAATACCATTGTTTAAATTAAAAGTAAATAATTACGGGTAAAACGTGTTGATAAGGTTTAAAATGAAAAAAAAAATTAAAATATAATTTTTGAGGACATTTAAACCTTCTCCCATATCATCTTCAAAACTATGATATTTTTTAGTTTTTCAAATGAGCATTAAATGTATTATAAGATTATATTTGTAAAGATTCCCATGATTCACCACTCATAAATTATAAAAGGGGTCATCCTCTCCAATTTCTCCACATCACATTGATCCTCAAATCTCACCCATCCCATTAAATTTTTAAATTCTATACATCCCCAGTCACATTCTTGAGGTCTTCGTTTTTTCAAATATCTACACTACATCCATTAAGGGGAGATCTAGTAGGATCTCGTCGAAGAAGAGGTATTCTCTTCAACCAATTCATTCCAAATTATTTATTCATCAAATTCATCTAAATTTTTTTCTGTTATTAAGTAATAGCTACAATATGACCGATATAATTAGATGTTATTATTATTATAGACCAACCTAATTACACCTTCTATCCATCCTTTGAAAAAAAACACCACGTGTGTGTATGTATGACTTACTATACCCACACCGTCGTGTAATATTTTTTTCATAAAAAAAATACATGGATAAGAATAATGATGAAATTTAAAACTGTATATTATTATTATAAAGATATTTTTATTCTGGAACAATATATATAACATTTACTTCTAAATCGCTTCACAATTATCATAATGATATAATCGCTCATGCATGTGTGTGGCCTACCCTCTCCAGGATGAGATGCGACTCATTCTAAAAGACATCCCTTAATGTATGATTCTAAAAATGTAAATAATGAAGAAATTTAGTATATATTATTTTAATATCATTTTATAATGATATATCTATGAACTAATAAGGATAACCCGATCATATTCATCATAACTTGTATAAGAACATAAAGAATTTAATATACGAGTAACAAGTAAAAATTGAAATGATACAAATATAGGACTAATAATATGGTCAAAAATGATATCATAAATTGAATATGATTCTCGAATAAACTAATAAAATTATTTAAATCATTATAAATGCATTTTGGATACAAACAAATGATGTCAGACCTAATGGAAGGGTTTATTTTATCTCTCATTTATTTATGTGGGAAATATGCCTTATACACCACCTAATTATTTTGTGTAGTGTTATTGTTTTTCATGATTTTTTTATGATATTTTATGAAGGCTGTGATATTTAAATATCAATATTATTTTATTTATTTTTTGAGACATATGATTTGACTGATATAAATTGGTAAGTTATAATTATTTAATCAAATTTTATCTGAGATTTTTAATATATATGTATTTATATGGGTATATATATCATCAATTCCTAGGCTTTATACATATAATAGTACCCAACATATGAATTTTATCGACATCTTCATATTATTAAAAATTCAATTACAGATAATTATTATTTTTAACAATAGGAATTTATGGAAAATAAGTTCATACATTAATTCACTAATACAAAAGCACTTATATTCAATATAGATTCAAAAAGGTAATGAAATTTTGAAAATTATTGCATATAATAATTCTTATATTAGTCATGTAAAAATTATTTTCTTCATAAGTGTAAAATAATTTTAAAAAATTGAAAAAAAATTCTATTTAGATATATATTATAATATAAATACAAATATGGAGTACATATAAAATAAGTGAATTTAGAATATGAAAACTCATATAAGTGAGTAGTGAAATTCAAATGTTCTCTATATTCATTCCCATTTACAAGCATATGAAAATATTTACATAAATAAATATTTTCATAGTTGTTCCTATTTTCTATATGCATTCACAAATTATCTTATTTTTTATATAAAATATATAATATTCACATAGAAATAATTGAATAAATAAATGAACCTATTTTTTATATTGGTTACGTATATGAATCATGGAAATGCATGTAGAAATAACTACATATAGAATTATATTCATATGGAAAATAAATTCATACCCAATATATATAAATAAATTCATATAGAAATGAACATTATTTATGAATTATAATGCAGACAAAAATAGGTTCATTTGTGTAGTTATTTGTACATAAACATAAATATTAATTATACATATTGTATATGCACATGTTAATGTATGAACGTATTTTATAAATTTTTAATGTTATTGAATATAGTGAAAATATATCACATATATATGATGATAAAGAATAATAAATAAAATTATAAAGATGATATATATCGATCTAACATATTAAAAAAATTCATAACTGTACTCAAAAAAAGATTAAAGCAACTTATAGTAGTTGTCATGATCTTGGAATTCTTGACTTGTGTGGTTGTGTCATCATAACAAATGTGACTAAGGTGTCTTTGTAATCATGGTTCCCACAATTGTGGTCACTGGGGTATTACTAATGAGTTGTCCCACAGAATCAATAAGAACACCAATAATAATCATGAGGCACGACAGTGGCCCAACTACTTTGAAGAGGAACTCACTAAACTGAACATAATCTAGTGTACATCCCTTGCATCACTGGTTTTCAAGGCACTATAAAACTTCTTCCCATCTCTATAGAACTACCCAAAATGAAGCTCCCTATTATTGAGAGGATTCTTGAACCTGATGTTGGTGGAATATTCGTGGTCCCCTACACTGCTTGCCCACATTGCCAAAGGGGCATTGATTATGCTTTCCTAATAGATCTTATAGGTGAGATTATTTTTTGTGTTTTGTTTTTATCTTCATATGTAAATTATCAGCCTAATGAATAGTGATACAATATGTATAAATAAATGATTATAGTTTAATATGATGATAAATTGGGTCTTCATGATTTAAAAAAATGGCATAATAGTATAAAGAATACATCCAAATAAATGACTGTGATTAATTAGAAATAAGTTATTTTATTTATAAATTAATTACAGTTATTAAATGATACTATAAAATAGATACTCTTAAATATTAGAATTTTTTTTCATTAAGAAAAATAACATACAGTGACACCGAATTTCGATTTTATTATAATGCGAATCTTGGTTGTTTAGGATATATTGCAACTGAATAATAGAATAGAGATTAATATTAGGAAATTTGAAGATTTTAAGAATTCAAACATGGAATTACCATACTGAACATACTACTAAATATATTTAAAAAAATATTAAATTAAATATATAATATTGAGTTTATTTCATAAATAATTTATTTACAACAATTAGGGCCTAACCTGCAATAATGTCAACTATGTTTTATATACCTGGTGTCTTCTCTGGAACTCATTGTCCTCCTTATCACCAATTTTCACTTTTCTATCTCTAAAATTAAATATACAATAATATTGGAATGATACACCATTAAGAACATTTCTAGGAGATTAAGAAAATTAAGCAGTGGTGACAATGACTATAGAAAATAAGCTGTTAGAGGAGGGGAGGGCCGTAAAAATATGAAATTTGAACGAAATAGATTAACAATAGTGGAAGAAATATATGTACAACTAATACCAATACTTGACTTCATTATTTTGGAAAAATACCTATGGGAACTTCATAATGATCATTTTACAATATTCAAAATCCATTTGGTGTTTTTGGTTTATACGAACATATATTTGCAGAAGTCCCTATAGAATCATAAACGTTCAGTAATCATTTCTATACAGTTTTATTAACATAGTATTTGTAATCGATATTTAAAAAATTCATATTTTAATCATGAAAAAAAGCAGTGATTATTGGATTTGATCAAACCTAAAGTATTTATTTTGAAACCAAAGCACCCAATATAAAGGAATCAAAACTAAAAACACATAAAATAGGTGTTCAAAAAGAATATCATTACCCTTGACCAGTGATAAATTTATTTGAAATGATCCCTTCAAAAACCATTCATATTTTATTCTATATTAAATAATATAACTTTCAGACTACTATATTTCTTAATACATGATACAGATAAATGTGAAACACCACATACCAGTTGATCCAACTTCTACAATCCATGGAAAATAAATAAAATTAATATTAATATAAATTTATATCATAATCTGCTGATGGAAGGTCATAGTCTATCAAATAAACCAACTAAACTTAAACATTTAATATCATAAGGAAAATCAGAAAATTCCTTCAGTGAATCAGAAAATGCATACCTAAATCAAGAAGAAATGAGTAAATATTTTGTCCACATTCAATAAAATGACTCTACCAAAAACACGATAACTGAAATTAATTATTTTTTATTCTAAATTAATAATTAATAGAGTGGGTCAAATTAATATCACACCCAATTCTGTTCGTGTTTGAAGAGCACTGTAGAACCACAAAATATCCTTATTTTTCATTCATAGAGCCGATAAAAAGGATAACAAATTTACCCAATGAGGTAAATGATCTGGAACTAGCACCAAAAGAAACCACAACATACCTTATATACATTTGCAAGGTTTAGGTAGGCATGTGAAAATTTAGTTTTCATCTTTATTGATTTATATATGATAAGAAATTAGTAAGAAGAAAAAAATTAAAAGGTTACCAAAGTCAAAAAAATGTGTATGCATGGAGAAGATTCAGGTTGGATAGAAGGTACATTATATATAATGAATCATTATGGAATACATATATTAATTGAAAAAAACTAAATTAAACCCTTCATTTTTAGGCATAATAAAATAAAATAGGAAAACAATGACTCTGGTAGTTGAAAAAAATGAATTGACATATATATATCTCTAATAATAATAATAATAATAATAATAATAATAAAACATAAATACAAAACTAGGATTAACATACCGTATAATATTTGAGGGATCTATTCTAATCATCACATTCAATAAAGAGGCCAAAATGATTTGACCATTGAATATAAATTGATGGAAATATTTGGAGTTCCTCCACACAAAAACTATATATTAGCATAAAATGTCCAAATTATAATCACTAAATTGTGAACCAAGGATGGAAATAAATTTTTTCTGTTTTATGGTGAATATTGAGAATAATACCTTGTCATGGTAAAAACCATTCACAAAGAACAACATAATGGGAAATGATATAATAACATGGGAACCACCTGAACATAAATAAGAAATCCTTCTAAAATAGATCTTTTGTTGTAGATGTGAATGAAATCTTTGGGAATGGTACTAATACCTGATGACCCTCCACTAAATACACGAGCCAATCATTTTTTGAAAAAATTTCTTTATCCTTGACAACCACATCCTATGTTAGGAGCTATCTAGAGTGCAACATCCAATCTAGCATAGGTATAGGTTGTGCATCTTGACTCCCTATTTAATAATGAAGGATTTCATACAGTAAACTCGTGGATGAAAATTCATAAGCCACCACATTCAGTATTCCCCTCTATATATGAAATTTTTTATATATAATATTTGCATACATGTGTATGCATCGGAGAGTATTTTTTTAAAATGTTCTTGTTTGTTTACACATGTAGGTAAATTGAAATAATGTATGAAGTGTATATTTAAAAGAGTGATATATCAATAAATTCATCAGCTATTATAAAGATTAATTCTTCTTCATGTGTTACAATAGAAAAATATACTTATTCCCATAATCTATAAATGATTCATTCCTGAAAGAGAATGATATCCCAATAATCGTAGTAATCAGAAATGTAGAAAATATTCATTAATTATGTACCCACTAACGTGATCCCTGTAATTTTTAATCTGAAATTCTTGGGATGTTGATGGATTTCATAATTAATATTTATCCCATTAAGCACGTCTCTCCACTATTTCATGTTATTCTAGTAGCGGTCTGACCCGGTTGGATGTTTTTTTGTGAGGGAATTATGATTGGTATCATTTTAGTTATTCTCATAATCAAATTCATGGAATATCATAGTGTAGACTAATTTTTCCCGCCCATCTCATTTTATTACCCATACTCTTCCTACAAGACCCATTCTAGTTGATATAAAGTCTTTAATTGATACTATTTATAAAATAATCCTGATGACATGCATGGTTCACTATACCTGATATATGTTTCCTTCAAACTCTATTACTGTAAGTTTATTCACTAACCAATAAATTGTGTTTTAGACTATGGTATTCTATATATATTCCATAATCTCATCTTCTCACAGACGTATATGAACATGTAAAAATATGGCCTCCAAATTTGACGACAAACACTGTGTGAGTGTAAATTAAATAAAGATTCATTTCTCTTTAAATTTACATATGTTCTATGTCTCATCTCAATTCCCAATAGAATTATAACTTTTTTCTCAATGTCCCATTATTATATTCATTTTTATGTTCACGTTTTATTTTTTATAATAAAATCTAACGTGGGTGACAAAAATAATTTATTAGTGATGTGTTTTCAGCATTGGCATAAGTGGAATGAGGTGGGAAGATGAGGCAGTTAGGGTTGTTGCCCTCTAATTTTCAAATAATTCATTGGGTCCTGCAATATTAATGTATGATCAAGGCATCAACCACTTAGTTAAACCCAAAATCATTATCAGTGAACAACCAATCACTAAAAATTTCTCTCATTCAGTAGTCGGGAAGGTAATGATATTCATGTTAAACTTCACCATCACCTATATGGAACTTATATTTCATAGATTAGTAATGGTTATTCTGGAACAATATACTATAAAAAAATTTTAGAGCCTATAAAAATTGAACAAAACAATGTTAAAAATATAATACTTGATATTTATTAATTTAGAATTTAGATATATATAAATAGTTTAATTATAGTTGCATTAATGTTTTAAAAAATAATTTACAACTCTAAAATTTATATATGATTGAAATATATTGAGAAAGAAAAAATAAACAAAAATATAATAAAAAATAATCATTTTAATAGAAAATAATTAAACAGAATTGAAGGAATGTATGGAGAATCATTTCAATTTTTTTTATAATTTTTTTATTAATGTAAAAATTATCGAAGATATAAAATGAAATAAAATATAAAAAGTATATGTAACATCAGTCATTTTTTTAATAAAGTATTGAAACAATCATTAAAAATAAATAAATTAATATTTATATATATATATATAATTACAAATAATTTATGAATTTTTATTTTATATTTTCATGATGTTTTTTCTATTCATTATTAAGAATAGTTTTTGACCACACAAACTTGAATGAGTAAAGTTTCCATGGAGGTGGCCCCAATGGGATGCCACTTAAAAGAAGATATGTTCTCGTTGGATCTAAATGAAAGAGTTGGTGTCACCAATACTATATAAAGGTGTTAGATCTAATATTTTTTTGACATGGTGAGATGATGTCGTAATTATTTCATGAATGTGGTGTTACAACTAAAATAGGTTGTCACTGCTACTAGAAGTAGGACATGACGCCCACATATGAGTGAAACAACTATAGGATGTGTAATCTGTATGTGAAAGTGATTTCCCCATGAATGTGGAAACTCTTGCAATATATAAATAAACAGAAGCATTATTCATCTATAATAAATAAAAAATCATTTATAAAAATCAATCTTATGAAATTGATAAGGATACCCATTGGTTGATTACCTAAAAAGAATAAAAGAAGAAGCTACATATAATTGAACAATGATGTTGAAGATATCTATGTAACCTGGGTATATTGACTTTTAATCTGAAAAATGATATATGAAAGAAGAAATAAAAAATATAAAAAGGGTACCTCACCCAAATCAATGTGAATATGAGACGTGGAATAAATTGAACACCATATAGTATAAATAATACATCTGATAAATATATGTATAAACTATTTGATAATGAAAATATTCCCCTTCAATGAAAACTAGTTTTCAATGTACAAAAAAGTTATTAACTCATTAAATTAAAAAAACAATTGATTAATGTTACTAATATAATTTATATATTAAATATTCATTATTTTTTACACTCATCCAATATATTTTATAGGCATAATATCATAATAAATAATCATTTATGAATAATATGTTCTATAATTCCATATGGTAATTTTAATAAATTTTATTGGAGAACCCATTTTAAATAAAATATTTGGAACTTTCATAATTTTTAGATTAAAAATATTAATATATTTTGAAATATTAATATCAATGTTTATTTGGGTGAATTTTTTAAATTTTTCTGAGAAGTATCATTTTTATTATTACTGAAAAATAATAAATTTTATTTCAAAACTACAGTTTAGAATAATTTAATTGTATTGTTAAATTATATTTTAAATTTTTTTATTGTTAATATTAATAAACATTAAAAAATTAATCCAATTTTGTTTATTAGAATCAATATATATTCGAATTTGGATCAAAATACATTTCCAAAATTTCATCATTTTCAAACTAAAATACCTCATGTTTCATCATATCCGGGATATTAATTATTAAATAATATTTCTACTGCTATGAATATAATTTAGAAAAAAAGTATGATTATTTTTTATTAATAAAATTTATAATTTATAATAATCTTAAAAAATTTTTGACCAAAATTATTAGTGAATGTAATTAAAATTACGTTTTGGGATTAATTTTAATACAAGATTCTATAGTAGTAAACCATAAATTATGTTTCGAAATAACCAGAAAACAAGTCAAAAAGACATTTTATGGAAATATTTAGAGATTGAACCATCATGGATTGAAAAATGAGAATAATTGGTGTCACATAATCTATGAGAGACCACTAAATAGTGTTTTTCTATTTATATTGACAAGAAAATTACTCCTCTACTATAAAAGGAAACTCAACTCCCTCAATTACCAAGACCTCTCAAGGAATTTGGATAAGAGAAACCCTACAAAATCCCCCCCCCCAGATTCCATTCCATCATCTTGGAATCCATCATTTCCAATGAATTCTTTCCATGTAACAACTTTGGTTGAATCAAAATATAGTTACTCAATGAAGAGTTACACCATTCTATAAACTATTTTGTATTTTTTTTATTATCCACCCCCTAAAATATTATTATTCATTTTTTATATAATTACATAATTATAATAAATATAAAAATATGTATTTATGTTCATATATTTACCTTCACTCACAAAAACATCCATCAAATGATATAGATAATCAGAGTTCATGTTTATGTTGAACTACCGCCTTATAAACCAATAACATTCGTTCTTCCATTGGAATTTTATATTTGGGAATATTGACTGAATTTATGTTTATATATGATATATATGATATTTAATATTTATTTATTCTCATTTAATTATTATTTAATAGATATAATTATTCTTTCCATTATTGGTAAATATGATAACTTAATTTGATGATGTGTTGACTACCGCCTCCTCAATATGATGTGATTCATTCACACATGACATGGAATGTATTAAAATATGGGTTGGTGAACTTATATGATATATATGACATTGTAATGATAATGGAATGATAAAAACAAAATCACAGGCACACACACTCACACACATATATATATATCATTTATATTTTTTTTCAAAAAAATATGATGAGGAAATAAATACAGCGACTATGAGGACATACGACCTAACATCTCCATGATGGGTGTATTTCCTTTATTATTTATATCATTTAGATATTTTTATAAATAAATGTATAATAACTATATATTTTATTTTTATACAATGTTGTAAATTCTTTAAATATGTAAATCATGATCTATGTAAGAGGACTAAGAATAAAAAGTCAAATATTGTAAAAAAACCAAAGCGGTTCTTACCCAAAACAAAATATAAACACATTATTGTTATTAAATGGGTAACATAAAATCCTAATAAAATCATATACGATATTATATATAATAATATATTTATGTTATAGAATTATAAAAAACAAATATTTATTATAATGGTTTTTTGAACATGTAGATTGAAAGGCACGACATAATGTAATGGTTTTCTTGTCTAAATTATAATTTTGTCAGTTTATTCCTTATTCGCCACACATTTCTTTTTCTTGTGTACATAATTCCCATTAATTTTATTTATGATTAATATCCATTAATTTATGTTAATTTACATATCCATTTTATAATATCTCATTCATGTTGTTTGGGGTTCAAAAAAATTCAAATCCAAAAAGTAATTCTCTCTCTATTTTCCTAATTTGAGACACTTGTGACTTCATTCAAAAATATTCATCTATGAGGTTGATAAAGTTAAATTTGAAATTTTATATTGTGAATATAAATATTTTAATGATATTTTATGCTTCATTTATTTTGATTCATTCATGAGAATTATGATCCCAATATACTAAATTAGTAACAATTTATTTCTACAATCTCACTATTTATGGGAATTATTTGTGATTATTCTTATATTGATAAAATATTATAATCCATTTCATATGAAATTACCTTAATTCTCATATAATCTAGAAATTCATGATTTCATTATGTAAAATTATGGATTTTATATTGTTGGGTCATAAAGATAATTAAGAATGCGTTTTTATGAAAATCCGATGTTATCTCTCTCTTCAATAGTAAATATGTGTTCATTACAAAACATTATTTATAAAAATGTTTATAAAAAATTAAAAAAATATACAATGACCCTTAAGTGTCATTTTTTACTGTGATTTAATGTTTAATAAAAATTTAATTAATAATGGAATGTTCATTTCAATTTTTAATTGAGGCACTTTTCTAAAAATTATACAGTGAAAAATGAATGTTTAAAATGAACATATTTATCTATCGTATTTACAATCATTTCATTGTGTCGAACATTTAAATTTTAAAATTTTAATTTATTATGAAAATTTCATTTCTTACATTCTTGAAAATTCATTATTTAAAAAAAATACAAAGTAAATTATTATCAGAAACTTTTTAAGTATACGAAAATTTTTAAATGATTTTTGAAGACTGATTTATATGTTTTGAAATATATTTTCATTGAAATAGTTTTTAAAAAAATATTTTATTCTTTATTTTTTTATTGAATGTTTTCAATATTATTTTACATTATTTTAAGGAAAATATTTCCCAAATATATTTTATTTTTTAAGGAATAAGTTTTTCAAAATGTTTTTAAGATTTTTTATATCTTTTGAAGAAAAATTATTTTCAAAATGTTTTCAATATTCAATTTTATGGATTTAAATAAAAAATATTTCAAAATATTTTCATGTTTATTTTATATGTTTTCATGGAAGATGATTTTTAAAAAAATTCTATATTATGTTATATGTTTAAAAAAACAAATTTTAATATGGGTTGATGATTATTCTATTTGTTGATATGGGATAAAAAAATTTATATTTTTTCATTCCTCATTCATATGTTTTCAGTTTTGTTTAAAAAACTGTTTTATAAATTATTAATGTTTTAGAAAATAAGATTAAAAAATTAATGGATATTTCCCTCGAGAAGTGATTTTAATAGTGTTCTCTAAAAAATTATGTCCTTAATAAGATGACATCTCATGGCGTTAATCATCTATTTCATGGGTTATGATCCATCAAATACATTATATTATTTCTCTAACTGGGTTTTTATGACATGATTTTTACAAAACCCATTAACTGTGTTATTTTTTTGATACATATTATACAATCATCGGGTAAATGACAATAAAAATAGTTTCTCTTTCATGGGTTGTATGTTTATGAAACATGGTTCTTTTAAAAGATTATGAATTGATTAATTGGTTATGGAATATATCTCTTTTAAAAAATTTATGATACAATGACATGATTATTATACCCATTTCATTTAATGGGTAATAATTTGATTATGTATGATTTTGTGAAAATGTATATATTATTTAATTAAGAAATTTTTTTGGATTAATGTCCCTCTATAATGAATTGGGTAATGATTTATTTATCTTGAGATATACATGGTTTGAATGGTGGTAGTTTTAGTGAAAGACTTTGTTTTCTAAGATTGTATTGGGTGTGAACCGTGATAACTTAGATGGACATGGGAGTGAACCATGTTGTCCAATATGGTATGGGATGTAAACCCATAGTAAAAATAGTTACTTGGAAAAAATCCTTCACTAATATGGAATTATTTTTATATGATTATTTCTATGACACAAATTATATGTCATTTTACTATATTATTATCTCATGGATTATTCATGTGATTCCCATAAGATTCATGTATTATGATGTGAAGATAATTATTCTTGGAAACTTATTTATAATCTTTGATATGCATGGCATGATCTTTAGAATTTATTATTATGTTCTCATGCCTTTATACTCATGTTATGCTTACGTATCTCCTTTATTAATACATTCTGATCATCTGATCAAACACTTTCAAATGTTTAATTTCAATTGGTTATGAGGAAATGTTTTATTTAAATGTAACATAGGGTATTATATTTGTCAAAAAAAATTGAATATCTTTCCCCAAGTATGATAGTTATGTTCCATGATTCCAAATAAAGTTTAATATTATAGTCCTCAACAATGTAATTTTGTAATGTACTAAATATTCATCATAATTTGACTAATATCCATTTATGATATGATTCAGTCACTATAATGAAGATGATAAAGCTAGTAATTCAAGGAAAATATGTTCATTTTTTTCCAATTTTTTGTATGTTAGGGCTAAATAGTCAAGTAGATAGTGGGATATGATACTATATAAAATTAAATATTTGATAGAGATCAACTAGTATTATAATAATATGACAAAAGATAAATTTTATCAATATTATTTTGTTTTTATTTCATTATAAATTTATATGATTACATATATTTATAATATATTGAAATAATATGGAATTTTTATGATTTCCTGATAGTATTGGATTCCATAATATAATGAATATCTTTGTCTGAATATATTTATTGTAATATTAAATGATTATGTATCATAATTTTTAATAAATAAATAAATTTTTTTTCTAACTCATTTTTTATAATAAAATATAATATTATGTGTTATGTAAGAAACCGATTTTTGGAAAGGTACATTTTTTGTTATGTTTTGGTTGAATCCCTGGTTTTGGGCTTCAAGGGATGTCTTTTGAAGGTGTGAGAGGCCTTGGGGGCGTTCTGGGGGCTCGGGGCACGAAAGGAAGGAAATCTGGGGAAGATAATCCAGGGAACACGGCATGCGCACGGCCAGGGTAAACTGTATGGCCTGCCCAGGTAAACCATGCAACCCTTCTCCTCCAGGCAGTGGAATGCGCACGGTTTGCACACAGTTTTCCAAACCATGCAGACCAACCACACAACCACTTAATATTGGGAAATATAACAAGTCTTACACTCTGGGCTTTTAAACCATAACTCGGGATTTTCCTCCATTTATCCCCTCTTCACCCTAGGAGCGAACCAAATCACCCAAGAGCTCTAAGAGATCGATCTACCTCATTTATAAGGTGTTTTTGGTGCCTTTGGTTGTAGATCGAAGCTCTAGGTAAGGCTAATATCATCCATTCTTCTCCTTTTGGTTTTGGGTTTGTATCTTCTCCCCCTCTTGTTATGAAGCTCTAAAACCCTATCATTTTGTTTAGTTTTAGGTTGAAGCTCTAAAGGTTGGTCGGATCGTGGTCTAAGGACTCGATTAAAAGTGAATTCAACCTTGGTTTCGAGGTAGGTGGTCTACAGGTTATATCCAATGGTTATTTGGATATTTGTGCATGTTTATTTTTGTTCTTTTTTTCCCTTGGTTATGTTTCGAATAACCTTGGAATTTTTTGTAATAATTTTGTTTCAAATGTAAAGTGGGAACCCTCACAATCCCTGTGGGATGTGTTGGGATTAACATGACCTAATTGGGTCCATCCATGGGATTTGACGACCTTTCCGGGTTTTAGGGATTGTTATTAAACAAGTGATATTCTTGTAATAAATGGTAGTTCCCTTGATGTATGTGTGGTAATGATTTGTTGAACACGAAATAGAAGTTAGGTGATTCACCTAGACTTGGAAATAACCTAAGGGTTAATTGGAATGGGTGGAATGGTTGATTCATGGAAATGACGAATGTGTTAAATGAGTTAATGTTTAAACTGATTAAAGACCATAATAGGATGAATTATGGGTCTAGTTTTGAATTCTTAGTGAGATAGGCATAACACATGGGAATTGGGTGAATGGTTAAGTGATGTGAAATGGTAATGTGTTAATGGGTTAAGGCATGATGTGAATTCCCGTGTGGTTTTTTGTGAATGGTTTGTACAAGGGAAAATGGTATGGATGGTTGATGGTTACTTATATATATAATCATGTGCACATGGTTTCATAGAGTGGGGAATGAATTGAGGATCTATGCCCATGGGTCATGTGAAGACTTATGTTCTAAACTCCACCCTAAATGCACGAGTTAAGAAAGGGGGCTGAGGAACTATTCTCCTAATGGTTTCATCCACCCTTACTGAGGCTTCTAGGTGAGGATATAGTTGTTATGAGGGAGTAAGTCCTAGTGAGATATGATAAAAAATGTCTTTACCCTCTTGCATGTGATTGTAGTTCTTAGACCCATGTAACATAATGTATGTGATTAACCCATGGAAATCTGATTAAATGTTAAGTGATGATAATTGGTAATAAATGGATGGTAATGGAAGTGGAAATGGATTAGGATCTGAACTATTTAATGGCACCTTAAATAATTACGTGTAAATTATCATTAATCTTCCTTTTTCATGCACTACCAATTCATACTAGATATTTTGTAGACATCGTTGGTGGTGGCGTACTGAGTTATACTCACACCGTTCTAGGGCCGCCGTTGGGTACCCATGTAGACTTCATGGTTGTAGGTCAAGAGAAGTGAAAGGGTCCTTTCTAGATAGTTGAGTGGATGTGGGTAGCACATGGTGGAGGATCCAGACATGGAGTTGGGACCATTTTATGGATTTTGTCCATTTTCTTTGTTTGGGGATTTTGTTCACTTTTTTACTCGTAGTATGCCATGAATATTTATTGTTGGAAATGTTTGTTGTACATGTTACTTGTTTGTTGGTTATTGTTTCTGCTATTTGGTTTATTTTGGTTGTCTCTTACTCTGATAAAAAGTGGGTATAGTCTCCCCACATGAATCCACAGACCCCTGCTGCTAGTCGACAGCCTTTGGTGTACGGGGAGGCACACTTAAGGTTATTTAACCACATGGCATGGAGCACCGGTATAGTGGATTCCGGGTCGGGGATGTTACAAAGTGGTATTAGAGGAGGTCTTTATTCTCCTTCTCTAAGATCTTGTTATTTGGGATTGGTATCCAATGGTGAAGACATGTTGAGCCTTGGTAATGATCTTGTGCTTGGGAGTAGGTAAACCAGGTATGGGGGAAACCCAAGTCACCCTGGGTGTGAAATGTTGTTCAAGGTTGTGTATTGTTATAGTTGATGATATTTCACCATTGGGTGATGCACATGTGGATTAATGTGACTAGTTTATGATATTTGGCTTGTGGCCTTAACGGAATGGGGATTTTCATTCATGAATCATTATAGGAACCTATAGAGAAAGGTGGCATGTGTCATGTTAGGCACATGCACGGGATGGGTGTGTGAGGCAGGAAAGTAGGTTGCATCATGAATTTCATTAAACCATGAAATGATGAGAAGAATAAAATGAAAACAAGTGGGTAAATGATGTTTAATGTAATACAATGTTTTGAAATGAAGTAGAAAATGTTTTTGTAAACTTTTGTGTGAGTTTTATGGTAGTGCATGGTTGTTTACCCCATGTGAACCATGGCCCGCAGTAGGGATGGTCAGGGATATAAATTTGAGATGCTAATGTTGTTGAATTTTCATATAAAAATGGGTTTTTGTAGCAAGTAAAGAGCTTTTTTATGAAGTCGGGAAAGTTTTATTGTACACATTCTAAATCTCGTGCTTGGCAATGTAGAGAAATGACACCATGATGTCGATTTCCAATTGGGAAATGGGAGGATGTTGCTGAGAGGACTCCTTTTGTACAAGATCATGAAAGCGTGGTGATCAATGAAGCTAGAGAAGACCAGTTTCAAGAGAACTTGGCTCACCTTATGGAGATGATGGATCGGGACCTAGGGCGGGTTGCATTGAGTATGTTTGAGCTGACCAGGGAGTTCCAGCTACAACACCCTCTAACCTTCACAGGAGAGGGTTGGCCAGAGGCAGCGGAGTTCTGGTTAGAGTCTGTCCAGGTGATACTGGATCATCTGGAGACCCCTATTGAAAAGAGAGTGAAGCTGGCCGCTAATATGTTGCGGGGCCAGCCTAGGCAAAGGTGGGACATTCACGCTCAAATCGAGCAGGCTGAGGGGATGTCATGGAATGTTTTCCAGGAGATGTTTCTGGAGTATCTTTTACCCAGAGACTATGAGGCAGGAGCGGGATGCAGAGTTTATGAGTCGAACTCAGCGATCGCTATAGGTGATGGACTATCCTAGTCGCTTCACAGATTTGCGACGCTCCATCCCAGTGTTAGTTGAGAATGAGGCAGCGATAGCAAGGCATTTCCATGATGGGTTGAGACATGAGATCATGTCTCATGTGAATATATTCCTCTTGAAGAAGATTGTATAGGTGATGAATTAGGAACTCATCTCTGAATGGAACCTGAAGGTAGCTTTGAGTGTTGGTCTTGTCGTGCCAGCTGGGCGAACAACTGGTGCATCTTCCGAAGTTCAGAAGTGTCATTTAGAAATTTTCCAGCCAGGTGGTCATAAGAGGTGGTCCGCCTCTCAAAGTTCGAACCAGGTGTATTGTTATTAGTGCGTAAGTTCGGGGAATATGTGTGGTCACTGTCCTCGACCTCTAGTTATGTGTCGTTCATGCAGCAGAATGGGGCATGTGCAGAGGTTTTACAGGAACCCTCGGCCGATGGGTGAGTATAATGAGGAAAAGAAGATACTAGATACAGGAAGCGGATCATTTTCCCCATATCAGGTAGGCAGTTAGAGATCCACGGGCCATACTAGAAGGGGTGGAATTCATGGAACTCCAAGGAAAGATCAGTCACTCCAGAAGGGTAGTGCAGCGCATGGAATTCTGGTTGTGGCATAGGGAAAAGGGTCAGGTAAGCTTCAGGCTGTTCAGTTTGTACACGGTGATGGTGAAGCCAAACCATTGACTGTTCGAGGTACAATCCTTGTAGCTTTTACGTTTTCTAGTGCATTGTTTAACACAGGTGTCCCAAACTCTTTTTCCTCTGCACAACATGTGGTAGCGCTGGGTTTACCTGTGGTGATGGTGTGTGGAGTTATTTCAATTGACACTCTATTGGGGGTGTGGGATGAGGATACCCTGAAGTGCAAGGGGTGTGCCTTGGAAGTTGGTGGGTATCATTTTCTATTGGACTTTTTCTTTCTCGAGAAGTCAGGGTTTGACCTAATCATGGGAATGGATTGGTTGGTGCTGTATCGGGAACACATAGACTGTTATCGTCGTAGAGTATCATTCAGGTCACTTGAGGGTGACGCTTATGTCCACCGTGGCATATGGGATGTTCGAGCAGGGCATACAGGGATGTTTTTTCAACATATGAGTGGACTCATGACTCAAGTGGCATGTCTCGAGCTTGATGATGATGAGGGAGGGGAACAGTTTAATTTTCCTCCCGTCGTGGATCGGTATCAAGATGTGATTCCTGAGGATTTCATGGGGTTACCACCTGAGATGGATGTTGAGTTCACAATCGAGTTGCAACTGGGATTGGAGTTAGATTCTATTAAGCCATACCGAATTTCACTGGAGGAACACTAGGAACTGATGGTTTATCTTGAGGAGTTGGAGAAAAGGGGGTTTATCCGTCCATGTATGTCTCCTTGGGAATCTCTTGTGGATTTTTCAAAGAAGGTCGATGGGTCGTTGAGGTTGTGTGTTGATTATCAGAAGTTGAATCTAATGATGGTAAAAAATATATAACCTCATCCTTGAATTGATGACCAGTTTGATTAGTTGAGGGGTGCATCAGTGTTTTCTAAGATTTATCTGAGGTCAGGTTATCTCCAGTTGAGAGTGAGGTCTTTTGACGTACTGCATACCAATTTCCCGAGTCGATATGGGTTGTTAGAGTTTGTGGTATTGCCTTTCGGCTTTACCAACGCATCGTCGGTGTTTATGGTATTAATGAACAAGATTTTTCATCCCTATCTAGATCAGTTTGTGGTAGTCTTTGTTGAAGATATCTTAGTGTACTCAAAAACTCACGACGATCAATCCCAGCATCTTGACATCATCTTGGGTATGCTAAGAGAGCCTCAAATATACATCAAGCTATCAAATTGTCAATTATGGATATGTTAGGGTCATTTTTTGGGTCACATCATCTCAGAGGCAGGTGTGTTAGTGGATCTAGAGAAAGTTCAGGCGGTCGTATCGTGGGAGCATCCCAAGAGTGTTTATGATGTTTAGAGTTTTCTGGGTTTGGTCGGGTATTACCGAAGGATCATTCAGGATTTATCTCGCTTGGAAGCACCCCTCTTGGGCTTGAACATGAATGGAATCAGGTTCGAGTGGTCTGAGGCTTGTGAGAATTCTTTCTAGGAGTTGAAAAAGCGGTTGACTACCACACCTATCTTGATCTTACCTAAGCCGAGTAAGACATACGTCGTGTTTCATGATACGTCCAGAGTCGGTCATGGGGCTAGTTTATGCAAGATGAGCGTTTTGTGGCATATGTTTCAAGGAATCTGAGACTCCATGAGCAAAACTACCCCACTAATGACCTTGAGTTGTCTGTAGTGGTGTACGCCTTTATGTTCTGGAGGCACTATCTGTTGGGAGAACAGATTACTGTGTTTATTAACCAGAACTGTTTGAAGTACATATTCTCACAATGGGATCTGAATATTCGGCATCGAAGATGGGTTGAATATCATCAGTCCTTCGACATTTTGTTGGTGTACACGTCAAGAAAGGGAAACAGTGTTGCTGATGCTTTGAGAAGTAAGGTTTGACATTAGGTGGTTCAGGAGTCCAGCACTTAGTGGAAGGTGATGGATTTGTTTGCAGAGATGTACCTGGAGGTTTAGGAGGAGAGTGGTCAGGTCACTCTTGCTTCCTTAATGATGGAGTCGACGATTTTGAGTCGAGTTAAAGAAAGTTAGCTTGATGGCCTTGAGTGTTTGATCATGAAAGAAATGCTTAAATGTGGGGAGATACCTTTTGGGTGGTCCATCAACGTGGACGGTGTTGTTCGTGTTCATGATCGTGTGGTTTCACCAGAGTGTACGTGGGAAGAGTTGATGCTTGAGTTCCATGCATGAAAGTGGGAAGTGCATCCTAGTTTGACCAAGATGTATCGTGATCTCTTAAGTCATTTTTGGTGGCATATAATGGAGAAGGAAGTTGCGGGCTTTGTGGTGCGGTGCCTTACCTACCAGCAGGTAGTGTCTAAGCATTAACGCCCAGGTGGTTTGTTGCTTCCACTTTCCATCCTGAAATCAAAATGCGATGATGTAACAATGGATTTTTTCAAGGGTCTTCTGAGGACGCTATAGAAGAATGATGCAATTTGGGTGGTTATGGATCGGTTAATGGAATTTTCTCATTTCTTATCGATTCAGGAGACCTTTACAGTCGACCAGTTGGGTGATCTGTATATTCCGGAGATAGTGTGGTTGCATGGTGTTCTGCGAACCATAGTTTCGGACCGAGATCTATGTTTCACACCACTTTTCTAGAAAGGGTTGTAGAAGGCACTTGGTACGCAGGTGTTGTTGAGTACGTCTTTCCACCCACAGAAGTATGGGCAGTCGGAGTGTACGATCCAAGTGTTGGAAGACATGTTAAAATCTTGTGTCTTGGACTCTGGTCATTCTTGGGAAATGCACCTATCGTTACTTGATTTTTCCTACAAAAATAGTTTTCTGGCTACGATTCAGATGGCACTATTTTAGGCACTCTACAAGAGGCCATGTAGATCTTTGTTGTGATGGAAAGAGGCCGGTGAATCTGAGTTGTTGGGGCCAAGTCTCATGCAGGAGACTTCATAGATAGATAAGTTGATCAGGAAGCAGATGGATACGACTCAGAGTAGGTAGAAGTCATATGCAGATCGGAGGCATAGACCTCTTAAGTTGGAGTGGGTGATAAAGTGATCCTTAAGGTGTCGCCAAGGTTCGGTCACCGTCCGATTTGAAAGCAAGGTAAGTAGGTGCCTAGGTATGTGGGACATTTTGAGATTGTAGATAGGATCGGACCAATGTCTTATTGATTGGCCCTTCCACAGTGTTTTGGTGGGATGCATGATGTGTTTCATGTTTCACAGGTTCGATAGTATCACCTTGACCCAGCTCATGTGGTTGAGGTGGAAGATGTGGAGCTTGAGGCTGATGCATCCTTTGAGGAGCTTCCGGTTTGTGTGGTTGATTGTAGTAAAAAGAACATGCGAGGAAAAGGTTGTGCCATTAGTGCGAGTATAATGGAAGCTTGAGAATGTTTAGGAAGAAACATGGGAGTGGGAATTAGATATGCAGGCTTATTGGCCCAAACTCTTCTCTTCGGTGGAGCAATGAGTCTTGGGAACTCGGCTCGAGGACAAGCCATTATAAGGTGGGGAGGCTGTAAGATCTTGGTTTTTTGAAAGGTACATTTTTCATTAGGTTTTGGTTGAATCCCTTATTTCAAGCTTCAAGGGATGTCTTGTGAAGGTGTGAGAGGCCTTAGAGGTGTTCTAGTGGTTCAGGGCACGAAAGAAAAAAAATATGGGCAGGGGAAGCGAGGGCGCACGGCTTGGGCACGGCCAAGACAAATTGTGAAGCCTTCCCAGGTAAACTATGCAACCATTATCCTCCGGGAAATGTCATGCGTATAGTTTTCACATTGTTTACCAAACCATGCGGTCAAACCATGTGGCCACTTATAGTTTTGAAAAATTAATGGTTTGGAACACCGGGCTTTTAAACCCCAACTCGGGATTTTCTTCCATTCATCCCCTCTTCACCCTAGTAGCGAACCAAATCTTCTAAGAGCTCCAAGAGATCGATCCCCCTTGTTTCTAAGGTGTTTTTGGTGTTGTTGGATGCAGATCGAAGCTCTAATTAAGGCTAATCTTATCCATGCTTCTCCTTTTGGTTTAGGTTTTGTATCTTCTCTCACTCTTGTTCTGAAGCTCTAAAACCCTATCTTTTGGGTGATTTTTGGGATGAAGCTCCAATGGTTTGTCGGATCGATGTCTAAGGGCTCGATTGAGAGTGTGTTCAACAGCGGTAAAGAGGTAGGTGGTCTAGAAGTTATATCCCTTGGTTATTTGGATATTTGGTCATGTTTAGTTGTGTTCTTGTTTTCCCTTGGTTACGTTTTACATAACCTTTACATGTTTCGTAATAATGGTGTTTGAAATAGAAAATGGGAACCCTCATGATTCCCATGGGATGTGTTGGGATTGACTTGACCTAATTGGGACCATCTGTGGGATGTGCCTGCTTTTCCCGAGTTTAGGGATTGTTATTAAACAAGTGATCTTGTTGTAATGAATGATATATCCCTTGACGAATATGTTGGAATGATTGGTTGAACTTGAAATAGAAGTTAGGTGATGCTCCTAGACATGGAAATAACCTAAGGGTTAATTGGAATGGGATTAATGGTTTATTCATGGAAATGTTGAACATGTTAAATGGGTTATGTGTAAACTGATTAAATACCATAATGGGATTAATTATGGATCTAGTGTTGAATGCTTTATAACATGGGAATTGGGTGAATGGTTAAATGATGTGAAATGGTAATCTGTTAATGGGTTAAGGCATGATATGAATTCCTGTGTGGTTTGTTGTGAATGGTTTTTCCAAGGGGAAATGGGATGGATGGTTGATGGTTACTTATATATATAAGCATGTGAACATGGATTCGTAGGGTGGGGTATGACTTGAGGATATACGCCTGTGGTTTGAGTGGAGACTGATATTCCAAACTCCACCCTAAAAGCATGGGTTAGGAAAGGGGACAGAGGATCTATTCTCCTAAAGGTCACATCCACCTGGACTGAGGCTTCGATGTGAGGATATGGATGTTATGAGGGAGTTAATCCTAGTGAGATAGGATAACAATGTGTTTAACTACTCGCATGTGATTGTAGGACTTAGACCCATGTAACATAATGTATGTGATTAACCCATGGAAATGTGATGAAATGGGATGTGATGATAATTGGTAATAAATGGATGATAATGGATGTGGAAAGGAATTTGGCTATGAACTGGTTAATGGAACCTTAAATAATTACTTGTAAATTATCTTTTTTTTTGCTTTCATACACTATCTTTTCATAATGGATATTTTGTAGACACCGTTGGTGGTGGCCTACTGAGTTGTACTCACACCCTGATCGGGCCACCATTGGGTACCTAAGCAGACTTCATGGTTGCAGGTCAGGAGAAGGGAAATTTTCCTTGCTAGATAGTTGAGTGGACATGGGTATCAAATGGTGGAGGATATGGACATCGAGTAGGGACCATTTTGGGGTTTTTTGACGTTTTCTTTATTTTGGGTTTCTGTTCACTTTTTCACTTGTAGTATGGCATGAAATATTTATTGTTGGAAATGGTTGTTGTACATGTTCCATGTTTTTTGGTTATTGTTTCTACTATTTGGTTTATTTCTATTGTGGCTTATTCTGATAAAAATGGGGTATAGTCTCCACACTTGACACCATAGACCCCCACTGGTAGTCGGCAGCCTTTGGCGTATGGGGAGGCGTGCTTAAGGTCATGTGACCACCCGGCTCAGAGCACCAGTTTAGTGGCTTCCAGGTCGGGGATGTTACAAGTTATAAGTAATTTTAGATTATCAATAAAATAATTAATTGATTATGATTAAGTCTGGTCATTTGAAATGAAAATATATAATTACTGATTCAACCCACAACCCATTTATTTTGTTGTAACATTATTATTTACATTGAATTCGTATAATCTATCATTTTATTGTATTAGGTTATGATATTTAATTTAATGGTTAAATATATATTATACAAATTAAGTGGTATAAATATATTGGAATTGAGGAATATAATAATAAAAGTATTATTGGGTAGAGTGAATTTGTGTGAGACTACTTACTAACCTAGTGTCTTAATGCATGAATTGAAAATTGTGGGATGACTTTCAGTTTATCGATGAATTCTCATATGGTTATTATTGATTTCATAATATTTTAAGTCTTCACATTGAAGGATTTAAAACATTTCATTAATGATATTAATTTTTATAAATATAAAAATTATTGGAATTAAAACCATTTTAGTAAAATGTGATATAGTTTGTATAAATAGTTACACTTCTATACGTTTTACACATATTGACCTGGTGAAATTAATATAATTTTATGTTAATCACTAGATGCAGTAGAAAGTAAAAAGTAGATAACATGATATTTAATAATTATATTATATTAAATTTAATAAAAAACTATGTCTCATGTTAATTTGAAGAAATGACATATGAAAAACTTAATCATTCAACTAGAGTTCTTATTCTAAATCCAGGTTCCCCAAAAATATCATCTATAATGAATGAAATTAATGGGGTTACATTGTGATTTTGTATCAACATTGTAATAATTTATTTGCAAAACATTTATCTGGGATAGACTAATAGATAGGATATCATAGGAATGGTGGAGAGTTTATCCACATAAAGGATTTGATAAATATTTTTATGGGCAATAATCATAGAGTTATATAATCTTTTATTTTAATGATATCAAATCTAAATAGCAATGTAGGGGCAGGATCACCAAATCAGACACATAAATTAGTGAAAGGTATATCTCATACAATGAAAAGATATAATTCTTTTAAAAGAGGATACCCTATTATTAAGAAGATTTTCAATTTATATTTACTATCATTTAATTTTCAACATTATAACCAAGTGAAAATAGATTATTTCTATTGATAATTATTTTCATCATAATATATAAAAAAATTTATACCAATCCTATTGTAGGGATTATTATAATTAAAGAAACATCTTATAATGGTGTGAAACAAGTTTTTGTCTCATGATAAGTACAATTATATATAATTTATAAACATCTTACCATGAAACCACCTATTGTAATTGACCAAAAAATGAATATAGATTATTTTGAGAATAATAAAATGCATCCATTAATGATTTAAATTCATTTTATACTTGATAACCTATTTAGATTTAATATATACTTATAAAATCAAAATAATTTTGTACATAGATAGAATTTATGATGTTATGGTATTCATTTATAGAATATTATAGTAAATAACTTTTACACTATCACATTTTATAATATATTATAATTTTAAATGAATTTCAGATCTTTAATATTTATTTTATCATCAAATCAAGGATAGACAAGAATAAAATGGGATTTTATGAATTATGAATGTTTTTTTGTCGTACATGGTGGTAAAAAGAAAAATATAAATATGAATATTTAGTTATAATGATTAATAATATTTCATGAATTCACCAGAAAATTTCATTGAAACATTAATATTAAATGTAATGTTATAATGGAAGGAAATGATTCATTATTACAGAAATTTTCAATGCACCGTGAAGGAGATTGTAAATATCCATTTAAATTACTTCTTTTTTATTATTTTTATATATTTAATTAGTTAATTTTGATTTTTATAAAACTTCATATTTATATGTCAAAAATATTGTAGGTATAATGGACATAGAGTTGAGGAAATTAGATGATGAATCATATAGATAAACATTCCTATGATAATAAAAGTAAATCAAAATTAGAATTTAAAAACCAAGAATTTTGTTAATCTTGGATTTATATAAATAAATTATGTGTCTCATCAACATATTTATAATATTTTATAAGATTTGATATTTATCATCATATAGTTATTTACCAATAAGAAATTCCACACATGGGATTTGGTTAATCAGATTCGGTATTATACATGATAAGAAGATAAAGGGTAAAATGAGTTTGATCTATGATAAATTTTTATCCATTTTTTCTTTAAAATATTTGAGAGATTATCATTTTATACATAGGTGATTAATTTAAAATAATAAAATCTTATTTTCCAAACACTATTCTAAACAAATAGAATTCCATATTAATTTAGTTTTTGGTTCCACATATCAACCTATTTTGAACATTATATATATTTAATATTTAGGCCCTTATGGTTAATTTATATCGAATCATATGATGAATATCATTTTATGACATATTTATGTGAAATTTTAATAAGGTTACTAATTACATGAAAAGGTAATTGATGTTTCTTGTGAAATTTGGAACCATTATCTGTTATGATAGTATTCACAAATATATGCTCTTAAGATACATGATATCATTTAATACCAAAAATGATAAAGTCTATTAGGGATATGAGGATCATAAAACATTAATACTTTTTCTCAAATAAAAAATCCAATGTAATATCGAGAATATAAATTAGGAGAAGTTGAGGCACTAATTGGAATTTACATTTTTATATATAATTGGATATTCCTGTATGTGGACGTGTGTAATATCCCTTATAATTTAAGATTATCATTAATACATTTTAATAGTCACATAATTTTTTCTATTTCCATATACTATGTTGACATATATTCATGGAAATGTTGGGTATGTTGGGAGGGTAATGGATGATGTTTCATTTATTTATATGATAATGTAGGATTTTTTATCTTTCAATATTTAATTGAATTGGAATTCATAGGCTATTAAATTAAAATGGGAATATGAAAAATCCTTGAAAAGGGTGTGATATCGACTTGTTATTTTTTTGAAAGTCACCGAAATGTTTTTCAATCATATAGTTTGAGGACACATGCGATTAAAACTTATAGAATAAAATAGTTTTTTGAAGTTATTATATTACATATTTTTTGTTTGTATGAGTTTGTATAAAATTTCAACAACTTCTATTTTCTCTATTATATCACTATCATGTCTCTAAATGATAACAATATAATTCAGGATCTTTATCTTAAAACCAGTAACACTGTTACTTAGAGGTGTAAAAAACAAGTGTATATAGAGACTTAGTTAAATTGCATACAAATTTAACTAGTTAAATAAATAATTATTATATTTATGGTACAATGATTATTCTTTTTTGGTAGATCGAAAATATTCAATCACTAATTATTAATGTGAATATATATATGTCTGTGTGAATAAAATATTTATTAAATATTTGATCACTATATTTGAGAACATTTATTTATTAATTCATGATAAAATTAAATGAAATATATTTATTTAATTAAATTTTAATTATCATGTTTGAATGAATATTTTCTAGTATTAGAAGATTTGGTTTACTGGTCTTGAAAGAAATGAAATGCTTAATATTATTTGATTAAATATTTTTAATTTTTCAAAATATATATATTTAGGTATCCATGAGTTTTACGCATGTCATGTCAATGAAGATAATAGTAATAATATATTTAATAGGAGCTCTATGTAGATTATGTGAATCATAAGGGCCTTTGTGTAATTATTATTCACTAACCCAACATCTATTTAAACTCGTGTTTTACATTCTCTATAAATCTGTATCGAATCATATTTTTTTGTATAGAATAATGTAGGGATTCTTATAATGTCAAAGTCTACTCTACTACAACAACAATATAATTAATTGAGATTTATAATCATCCTACACCATTTCAATCCTATATTGATCAAGAATAGTCATTACTCTATAAAAAAATTGTTGCAATGATCAATAATACACAACACACATATTTGGATCTTCTAATATATAGTCCATGAATTTCTATAATGACATTAGGTTGTTTATATAGCACATGTTCAGCACTACTAGGGGGTTTGTAAACTTCCACTATATTCTGAAAAATATTAAAATATAATTTTTTCATCTGATTCATTAATTAGAAATAATTTGGACAAAATACAAATATTTATCAAAATAAATTAATTGAAAATTATATGTTATGAACATATCTCTTAAAACATAGTGTTTCTGTTTTCCTAGTTCTGAGGAGAAATCAAAATCATTCAATAAAATTTACAATATTTTGTTCAACCCCAAACACATTTGATCACCCCAAAACATCAATGTGAATTGAGAGTAGTCTTATAATAAATTATTAATAATTTTTATTACCTAATTAATTAAATAAATTTCTTGTTAGTTTATCATTTTTTTATTTCGTTAATCAAAAAGTCAATTAACATGATTAGACATTTTTATTTTGTTTTTTGAGTTCCATGTGGTCTTAAATTGATAAAAACACATCAATAACAATCATAGATTCAATCTGGAGGTTTTAGAAAATGATGAATTTTTACGTGGCTACAAAAAATATTATAAAAATGTAAATAATGTGAAATAAGATCCATCACATCAGTATTTGTTATAGAATAAGTGACACAACAAGAAATAAATAACAAATTTATGAAATTAAATACATCAATAACAATACATATAGACTAGGATATTCAATCCCATGTATTTCAATATCACATATCTTGTAGTGGGTGTACGAGCTAGGTAGACATTATGTATTCATAGTGATATAAAAAAAATACTTATGGTTAATGGCATGTAAATTATTTATTACAGGATATGTGAGACCTATGGATGAGAAATATATAGGATACACAACATGTAATAGTTATACATTCCTTATTCCTCATAAGTATATTTTGAGGACAGGAACACGGAGTCTCTTCGAACATGTTGCATAAACCATTATATATTGTGTATCTGACCATACTTATTATATGACATGTAACAAATCATGATGATTACAAAACACCCAAACCATACCATTAGGATTAATTACATATAATAAAAATTAATTATGGAATTAAATTGATATATATGGTGTGTATCTTCTATACACACCATGTAATTAATGTTAAATAATATGAAATTCTTGAACATTTTATACATGAATTAATAACTAAATACCATATATGGTTGTAATTTGTACTCTATGTGACATTATAATTAATGGTATACATGTTTATTTGTTAAAAGTGAAATGTATTCAATAGGTGAAATTTATTCATATCGATGAAGGACATTACAATTAATATGCTAAAAATTATGTACAATACATACTATATTAAATGCATAATAAAAGACCAAAAAAGAGTGAATATTTTTACGAAAGGTATTATACATGTGGAATAAAAGTGTAATTAATTTACATATTTATGAACAATTATTTAGTTATCATAGTGATTATTTGGATAGACCTTAATAAAATATTTGAAAATAATTTAATAATTAATTTAATTAATAAAATTGCATCTATCACAATAAAAAATAATTATTGGAAATAAATTATATCTAGTATACATTTTTATATTCATCGTATTTTTTTGGATGATAAATAGGTAAAATCAGAATATATATGTTTCTTTGTTATTTTAATTTATTATTAATTTCATGGTTTTGTAATAATTTAATTTAACTGAAATAATGTTATGTGTTTCAACCCATCATCTTATTATGCAAGGGCCTATGTTCCAAAAATTTCATTTATTTAAATACATTAACCCGTCTTTTGGTTTTTCTAAACATATTATGATTAAATATTATTGAATGGATGAATCGTCAAAGAGAATAGAGGTTTTCCAATTTCAAAATTAATGAGAAGCTAATACTTATGAAACATATTAGAATATGTGGAATGTTATATCAAGAATCAAGTTACAGTTCATGGTATGTTTCTCCAAGGATCAAGGGTTATTTTATCATTTAATATGTAAACTATCATTTTTAATATTTCCATCATGACATCAATTTTTTTTCTATCATGTTGTGAGTTTAATATAAATTTGGATGCTTTAATGAGATCACATTATTTAAAATATTAACAAGTATTCAAGAAGAAATTAAAATATTGTTTATAATGTGTAAATGTCGTCATTAAATGGTTTATCACTTTAGAAATGTTCCCATAATATTAGAAATAATGTAACACATAAAAATTAAAATTATGCATAAAAATAAAATCCCGTAATAAAATGTTAATTTTAATACTTTTTTCATTACATGGAAATGAATACATACATAAAACAATGTTTTTTCATGGAAATTGTCTAAAGAAAATATTTATTGACGAATTAATATAAGGGTTTTGGGATCACATGAAAAAATATATACTAAGTGTAATGTAAAAATTCCCATTTGATGATATTTTAGAAGAATTTTTTGAAAAAACATAGTCCATGATTGAATAATTAGGGAAATAAAAAACATATCAATAAGATGACCGTTAATACATTCATAAAAAAATAAATTTAAAAACCATGTAAGTTTCCCAAACAATTTCTAAGATATGACAAGAATTGGATACATAATTTCTACAAGAATGTCCCTAAGATATGATTTTCTAAAAGTATGTTGAGTGATATTGGTTGAAATCAAAATAGAAGAACCTCACTAAGCCAAATTTGTTATCTAAACATTTAGAAATTTTAATAAACTAAAATTCTAATTTAATTAATTTAGAGTACAGATTGAAAAATAATAACAACAATATGTTTTTAAAAATAGAAATAATGTGATTATTAGTATATATACCCAAGGGGGAATATTTATCTTATAACAAAAATAACCATTTAAATTATTTTTCATGGGGTATATATCCATAAAGATATATTTCTACATCACTAGTAATTTTATGGTGAAAATGATGCATATAATAGATACATTGGGCTACTGCAACTATTAATAGAATTTATAAATCAGACATGTACATATAACTGATAATAAATAACACTAACTTGGATGCCTATACGATGAATATCACAACCTATGTCACTAATATATCGTAATTAATAAATGATAATATAATGTCCACATAAAACAATAAAATATGACCATGAGGCGGAGTGTCTTTGTGAAATTAGGTGTAATGAAAAATAACCTAAGGCATGATGAAAAAAATATTATTTAAAAACATTACAATTAACTCATAAACATCCTCATGTTCATTGAAATTACATGGTTTGACATAAGAATTTATAGAATAATGGGGTGAGATATATATCCATATAAAGAAAAAATAAAAATTTATTATATCATATAGATGAACATGTCACCAGAAAGGCATATAAATGTAAAATAAGACATTTTATAATCAAAAAGATAATCTTCAAAAAATAATTTAATATGATAACATTAAGAAAACATCAAAATGTATAAATAACAAAAAAAAAAGAAATATTAAACATATTTCTAGGTTAATTGCAATGAAATAATAAATTATCATTCCTTAGATAATCTAACAAGAACAACAGAAAATATCTCATGAGGAAAAAACATTAAACATTACATTGGAGGGCCAAATAATTCTAGGAAGAAATGTCAAATTCATACCACATACATCCCTAAGTGTGAGATATATATCATAAACATTTGTTTTAATATAATAAAATTTAATCAAAAGCTTATGAAATATAGTATAAAATCATATACATAACTGAAATATTATGTAAGTAGGTCTTGGTGAATAACCTTGAGTAGTAATGGGAATGGGTATTTACTGCCAATATGTTTTTCCTTAAAATCACATCAATATTTCGTTAAACAAAATTGGGTAGTGAAATATTTTATGATAGTGAAAGGGGTCCCCCATTATTTTTATTTCAAAAATATATTAATATGGTTTTTTAAGAATATACACCAACATGAATCATTATATGAAAAAAGGATATATATATATATATATATATATATATGGTTCTGGAAAAAAGATGAGAATGAGAGGATCTCTTACCTTATGAGGGAACATCTAAAATCTTATGAGTGGATTTTTAAGTGTTTTTTGGGGAAATAGGTATTGATAGAGAGGGGGAAATTCAGTGTAAATATTTGTTCCATGGGATTGGGAATTACAGAAATGGGAGGATGGGGGGTTATAATGAAATAGAGAGTGGAATTTGTTATTAATTTATTAACATATATTTTGGATTCTATATTATGTAATAATAAAACCCAAAAGAAATCTCATGGGTTATCCAACAGTTTCTTCCAAATTGGATTTTTATTCATTCTATTATATGATTCATAGTTTAAATAATTAAAATAATACAATTGGTAATGTATATGTGGGTCATGTTCTTAATGAATTGATTTTAAAACCATAAAAAACAATATCAGTTATAAAATATTGATTATTATTTTGTAAAATAAACCAAATAACATAAAAAATATTATAATAAAGTGGAATATAATTTCGATCATTTATACTCTTTATAGCATTCATTAAATAACTTTCGAGAAATTATGATGCCCTAAAACTTAAAATATATTTAAATTATATTTAATTTTTAGAAAAACTAGACACTCTAAAAATATTATTAAAATTTCAACATTGTATAATTTCAAAGTAAGGATTCCATAAATAAGAGTTATTTTTTTAATAAAAAATATAAATATGAAAATAAATACATTTAAATTAAATAGAACTATTTACTGAAATATATGGGTTTTTATGATGATAAAACATTTATATCACTTTTATAAATTTTTTATAACATAAAAAAAATAATTTTATCATTTATATTAGAATATATATTATTTAAGAAGAATTTCTATATTAAATAAAAATTTTCTAAAAAATTCTATGAATTTATTAAAACAAGTGTCTTGATTGAAACTGTAAGGTTTAACAAGATCATTTTAATTTATCTCTAGAAATTAAAAGACCAAATTTATAATGTCTCGAACCAAATTAAATAATTTTAATTTGTATTCAAAATGATATTCCTAGTCAATACCTAGTTCATGTTGTATAAACGATTTAAAAACATTAGGAAAACATAAAAATATAATTATTTATTATTCTTTTTTTGTCTTCCAGTATACATTTTTACTAATAATAGTATTTCTGAGTTCATACATTAGTGTTGCTAAAATAATTGAGGTAATTATGATTTCATCATAATTATACCAAATTGAACAACCACATAGATCTAATACTCTATATTATATTCTCTCTCCTTTTAATCTATTCCATTCTTTGGTTATGAAATATTATGGGTAATTAATAAAATTATTATAACATATCCACCCTCCATAACATAGTGGTCATGCACCTGAATGTGGTTAGATAATTAACGTATTAATAGAAACATTATTCCCACCCCTAATGTTCGTGATTAGATAAATAGAATAATAGTATATAAATAGTGGGTAAACACAAAAACCAATCTAAATTTTAAGAATATACACCATTTCACTAGATTCACTTCATCAGGAATATATTTATAGGTATAAAGAACATACCCTATCATTCTAGTCTTTTGGGTATATGGAATATATAAAATAAAACTTATAAAAAAAATACTCCACAGAAGCTCATGAATAAGTTATATTAATTAGATCTCATTTGTAGTCTAGTTATAGTTCCAGTACCCATCCCATGATTTTGTATCCTTATCTCATTTTTTATATTACTAAATATAATTAACCCTTTTTAAATTTAATTTTTTTCTCTTGGGATTTATTTTTCCCTATAGTATATTTTTTTCTCATGTTTTTAAGTGGTTATCATCAATTAATATCAATATATGAGTAGTGGTTGTCCATACATTGATTATTTATGGGATGACATGAAATTTTTTTATAATGGAATGAAACCCATATTTTTATCGTTTAAATTTATCATAAAATATTTCATGTGGCACATGATATCCTAAGACAATTGGTTTTTGGAATTTTTTAGAATCCACCATCCAAAGTGTGGGATGTTTCCCATATGGTGTGACCACTTCATGGAATTAATGATAATGGTGTATCATAACCAACACATTAAAAAAGATAATTCATCAAGGTTTTTTATGTAAAATCTTATTTAATTATATCCTATATTAAATATCATTTATATTGTGTATCCTTACTTTATACTTCTCTCATTTATAATGGTTATGTAGAATCATCATGGACATGTACATTTCATTTTTTCATCTTCTCCATACTCAAATAAGAAATATACATTCAGTTCCCTGGTATAAGTCCTCCATTATCTTATAAATTCCATGTTCACTAAACCAAAAGGGGGAATAAATATGTTTATATATTCACGAAATGGTTGTGGCATCATAGCTTCATTTGGGGGTCATACCACTTCCACGATGTTCTTTTGATAGATGTGGTGGAACAAATATGGTGGTCTGTAGGGCTATGGTGTAGCTTGTAGGGCAGTGTTTGTCTGAGCAGTATTATGGGTGCACTAGAAAAAAACATAATAATGTATATGTGTACACGATTACCCTATATGTGCATGAATCCCATTTCAATTATGTCATGGTTCATTCATGACTATTTGGGTTGTTTTATTTGATTTCTGGACTAAGAAGTTTGATTAGGGAAATATAAAACCCTATGTCATTGTGTGTATCCCCATTCCTCTGTGGATTTCTGTAGAGACCCGAAGCTAAATGTACATGGAAATTACATTACTTTTGGGGAATTATTAGTACATAACAAAAATACACACACAAGGA